>JAPWTK010000038.1:0-2612846 GCA_029963805.1 Aromia moschata
GTATTACTTCGTTCAGTTGCATATTGCTCCA
This sequence comes from Aromia moschata, assembly GCA_029963805.1. NCBI lineage: Eukaryota > Metazoa > Arthropoda > Insecta > Coleoptera > Cerambycidae > Aromia > Aromia moschata. The sequence continues at coordinate 32 of JAPWTK010000038.1, forward strand.
CCCCCCAGAATGTTTGTACTCAAATGCAGAGACGATGCAGAAGTCACTATTGAACCTGGAGAGATAAGTAAGTGTTCAAATGTAGAAGTATATAAAACATATAGAATATAACATTTTTTCTCCAGTTGACTGTTAGACGACAAGCGCTAGTACCACCAGCACCTCGTCCTATCAGATGACATAAGCATTACTATTGGATCCGAATTTGACTAAATATTGTCGGTATATGCATTAAATGATTGTATATTTGTTTATATTTAATAAAAAGAATGTAACCTAACAAACTACTAATCCCTGTAATCTTCACTATACATGTATATTAAAATTGTGTTCGTATCTATTATACATAATTCATTTACTTCAAAAAATCAAAGGAACTTGTGGAGAAAGGGTAAGAATATTTTACCAAAAAAAATAAATATATTAAACATAAATGCACTATGATACAATTAGTTATTACAACTAAAGACAATACATTTTATTTTTTATAATAAAACGATTTTGAATTAAAAATATAATTAGTAATAGAAAGAATAAAATATTATAACGTTATTACTCACATTTCCATCTTATTTTTGCATACTAGAAAAATGTAAATACTGACAAACTGCGTTAAATGTATGAAAGAACAGTTAAACCTCATTATTATATGTATAAAAATTTAATTTTTAAATGCATATACATTTAAAACATGAAAAAAATAATACTAAAGAAATAAGTAACAAAAAAGTACACAAAACTGTATTGGTTCTTTTTGTGAAACACCAATTATACTTCCTTTTTTTAATAAGGAATGTTGAAATCAATAGTCTATTGTCTATCTATTATATTTTCTTTTATTGAATCAAACTAAAGATGTCAGTTTTACAAAACATTTTTTAATTCATACATACATATATCCTTTTAATACAGACAAATTAAATCTTCATGCTTAGGAAAAAAAAATTTTTTCTAAGTGCGTGTGATAAAAAAATTTAATTAGACAAAAATAATTCAATATTGAACATAATTCAAATTTTGTCTCAACTATTTATAGTCAACTTATTGTACAAACAAATTACTCAATAAACACTATTCCATAGGAGTTTCAACAATATCGACACATGAGTAGATTCCACTTGTACTTGACAAGTCAATGACCTGATAAACTTCCGGCGATGTTTTATGAATAGTAGTAAAATCGCCGTCATCATCGGTCAAAATCACATTTAGTGTTCAAATTTAAGTTCAGAATAGTAAAAAAGGTAAGCGGTAACTGTTCCTTCATCGCATTCAAAGCAGTCGAAATGTCTGGTTTACCTTAGGCGAGTGCACTTCTGATTCAAACATCCTCTTAATCGATGCTATGTCTCTGCTGTGCTGTTTAATTTTACGCAAATAGTTCCTACCAACAGACTTCTCGATTATATTCTTTGAAACCATACTCTTCTCAGTTCCCCGTCCAATCCTCTTTTGTGGAAAATTTGTGTTGGACGCCTCGTAATCTTGCTCTTTGTTCCTCGCAACTTTCTTCCATTTAAGCCTCCAACCTTTGCGAAGTATTTTGGTAAGTGGCAGATTTACTACTTTCACGTTTTCAGTATATTCCGGAACTTCCTTTTTAATCATAACCTTATACTCAGAATCATCGTCTGCGATGTCTTTCGGTTGAGGATTTCTTCATATGTTCTGGGGAGGTTCGGTACTGGATCAAACTTTACCGTTTAAGATGGAGGTAATATTTACGCTATTAGAACTCGTGGATGGCTTAATTGGGGTCAACGTCGGTTTCTGTTTGTTAGCTTGGGAAGTATTGCTCCGTTCTTGTAAATGAAAGATTCTACCCCTTTGAGACCTGTTAAACATCGTGTCAGTATCCAGGACGAATGAAGTACCGTCCTCGTTGTGAAGACAAAACCTGAACATCCTGTAGCTGAGGGAGTACATACGCAGGGGTTTCCGGAGGGTGTAGATAAGATTCAATCTCCCTCGCACCAGCGTCTATAGCTGGGTATTGCGCCTTGCAACAAACGTTTCTTTTGACTGACGCGAGTAACCAACGATCCTCAAAGTGATACTCATGGATGACCTTATTCCATAGTTTTTCTTCTTCAGAGTCACAGAAGTACGGCTTATTGGCATTTTCATTCCATATCTTGCATCGCTCTTTATGTTTGATGGGGTAGTGGAAAAAATGTACATTTTCCCGTGGTTTTTTTGTGGTGTTCTTGCATTTTATAAGAGCATCTGCACCCTCCCATTTCTGAAATTGGTAAAAAAAAACTTTAGATATCTAAATAATTCTAATGCAAATTAACATGGCGGTAAAAATTTATAGATTAGAAGGAGATCCAAACATGTTTTAAAGTATACAGTCGCATGTATAAAGAATAATTAGATTTTACCTGATTCCCCTTCTAATAAAATAATTTTAATATCCAAAATAACAAAAACCGGCTTCAAACTGCTCCAAAGCACCAGCAAAACTTATATGAAGTTTGACGTTTAAGCAATAAAACACAGAATAGCGTTTATAGAATGTCGCTGGTGTATACAATTTGAAATTTTTTAATATAATATTGTGTAATTTTTGTAAATATTGAATTACTACTTTACTCTACCTAAAGCTTATTTTTACGTATACGCTAACAAAATTAGAATGTAGTTCTAACGCAGAGAGAAAAAAATTACATAGATTGATTACAAACGAACAAACTTTACCTGTATATCGTAACTAGAGACTCGGTGTATTTCCCATAAACCCTCAGTGAACAGTGGAATTCGCTGCTTCGACATCGAGAATGATTGGCTTACAAAAATATGCTGGTTTAAGGGCAATCAATAATCTGAAAGAACTAGTGAACGAGGATTCGCGTTGAACTCTTGATGACGGGAGATCCGGAAACCACTGAAAATTACCTTTAAAGTCTTGTTCATTCGATTTACACGGTGTAACGTGGGTAGTGGAATTTGCTACATTGTAACCTGCAGCTCATCATATTGAAGATATGTTGATAGTTGATAAATGGTTCGTAGAACATTGTAACAAACCTTTCGAATACCTATTATTCACGAAAATAGTATGAATATTTATCCGCTGTAATGTTTCCAAGATTACCTACTATATTTGGAAGTCCAAAATAAAAATAAAAAGAGGGCCATTATTATGGCACTTATTTATAGCAAATACAACTATGTATATGTGGTACATAGGGTTTTTTGTAAAACTAGGAAATATTTTATATTATCTCCCTGAAAAGGGAGAACTTGAAAAAAAAAATCGCTTATAGATTAGTTTTTATATTATTCTATTATATCATATAGGTAATATTTATTTTATATTTTTGTTACACTATGAAGTAATTTAGAAATAGTATTGTGTGTATAATTTGAAATGTCTTGAAATTCATCTAAAATATTTCATTGATGCAATTTGGTGATTTTTTTAAGTGAAAAGTAAACCTTGCAGTATTTTGTCATTACAACAAATTAGTGAAAAAAGAAAGAGGAATCCAGAATTCATACGAACAAAGTTTAGTTCGTATGAAGTCTCCCATAGTTTTTTTTCGATGACCAATAATAAAATGACCGAACTAATGTCATGTCTAGTTATAAGTGTACAAACATTTTAATTGGATGTAAAAAATCATTATACCACCGAATATCGCAAATGGTGATCAGAATAACAGATCCGCAGCTACCTAGTAATAACGGCGTAAAATAAAAAACGCCATTAGATATAACCGCTATTGAAATGTGATCAATTACATCAAGTTGAAATTGGACATCCCTTGTAGGTTTCAGACATTAAATAAGATCAGCTTGAAGTATGTACACAACGGGAGAGGAGTCGGATCGAGATTCGGCAACGATAAAGAGGAGCACTAAGGCGGTAAGAACTCCCCGGGAATGATGGTATGCCTCGATTCATAGAAATCTAGGACAAGGCAGATCGACGCTGGTACAGCACGGCAAAAGGCCTTGCGGCTCAACAAGTATGCTACCCCCAACAGCTGCGTCAGTTTTTTTTTTTTGGCCAAGGGGCGTATCTCTGCTGTTTCCTCTTTTATCTTACTCCCAGAACGTTCGCGCAACGCCTGTTCTGGGAGAACGGAGAGCGAGTGAGTTAATTCAACTTTTTAGAGTGTCAGATTTAATACCTGTGAGGGAAGTCCGTTAGAGTGCTGTTGTTTTTATACAACCAAAATGTCAGTATGCGAGGCAACAAAAAACTTTGTACTAAAAGAAAATGTCGATTGTTTTGAATAAGCATTATGTTGAAAAATTGTAGGAAGCTTTAAATATTTACATGAAATCTGATAGGAAAAATAAGAAACTACATAGGTAGAATTAAGGGGAGGTTTTGGGGTTTTTTGAAAGAAAAAAACAGAAAAAAACTATAATAAAAAATAAATTTGGCCAAGAATAATTTTGGACGTAAAGTTTACAATGGCATAATGGTTATTGGAAAAGGGGTAAACATCAATAGTCCAGCGTAGTCCAATTCAGAGCAGTTGCATGGTGCCCGAAGTCAGCTCGCTTTGATACTCCGTTAATCACCTCAACAAAAAGTATGACCAGATGAATACCACCTTTACAAGGATCCATTAATACGCAGTACACCCTTTTTTCCTTTTGTCGCTGATGCGACTTTTTTTAATTCATTGTCATTCGCAAGATCGTAAACGAACACTTCACACAAATTAGTTTTAAGACGTATTGTTTTAGTGGGTGGCATGAATTTTTTTCGCGCAGTGTACTTGGGTCGAGGTGAATTTCGAGAGACTCGGCGTCCCCAAGGAGCCTCTAGTATTTTTACGTGTCAGTCACGGTGAAGTTCGTACGAAGTCCCTCTAATCTGGAAAGTTTCATTAATGTCAGGGCATTCTTTGTAGGTCGCATCGCGTACCTAAAACAGGTGGAAAAATCGAGTACGCGCTACGCCACTGTCGAACGATGCGGACCACTAACAAAACGACTGGAGCTGGTCATGAATGGCACGGAGTGCGAGTGGAGCTGATTCTGACTAAATCAATAACATATTATTGTCAGCGGTCTTGTCATAGGACGTAGAGTCTGATTAATAAACGCCCCGAAAAAAGTCCATTTAAACAACGCCGTGTTGATATCGTCCTTCTAGTACGGAAATGTTAACTTTGCGGCGGCTAAAAAATTATCCCTGATTAATTATTGACCGGATGATTTTGGTACTTGGAAGGTCGTTTTTTTTTTTGCAGAAAAGTATGTGGAGTTTCGAGATTCGTTTCTTTCTGGCGTATTTAGTTACGATGGCACTTCAGATCTCCAGACTTGGATCCACTTGATTTTCTGTGGGGGCCTTAAGGGTTTTCCATGACGAAAGTTTTGATTGCCCACCTACGATTTTACCGGAGTTACTGGCCTACCGTTAAAGGCAGAAGAATGAATTGGAATACTTATGAGTTGCTGAATAAATGTGAGAATTTAACATTCTTCTAATCATCAGGTGTAGATCAAATCTGACATGTTCGAGGTTTTGGGGTTGCTGACCGCTGAATCTGACATCGGATTTTCTAAATTCCAGATGGCCGAGCCAAAGTCGCCCTTCAAAACAATCAAACTGCCCGACTTAACCATATTATTTCGGAAAATCTGCCACCTGATTCATGACTAGCAACACTTTGAGACCTTACATAAAATGATTCATCAAAATCGTATGATATAAAGATAAAAATAAATTTTCAAATATTCATTAAGCAACTCAAAAATATTCAAATTAATTCTTCGTTCTTACGCAGTGTGCTATGTGAAATGGTCTAACAGTTGTTTCTGCGGGTAAACTAACTTTTTTCTTTACACTCACAGCGTCAATATGGCTAAATCCATATTAATTGTCTCTGTCTGTCTCGCCACCCTCAACCAGACCTTGAGTTTGTCTCTAGTCTCTAGCAACATGTTTCCCCCCAGTTTTTTTTGCTTGCCTTATAAAGTTGTCCAGGGCCACCAGTTCCTGCCAATAAGGTGGCGCAAAATAGTTTATAACTCCACCGTAACAGGTGACGGACGCTGTCCCGACATTTTTAAAACTTATTCGATGTTTCACGCAAATAGCGTAATAATGGCAAAATTTTGACAACTATGTTTCGTTTCAGCTTCAACATAACCGCTGTATTTCCTCGTTCATAGTCAGATTTGATAACGTTTTTTTGGATGGTTCGTTATAACAATATTCTAGTTGCGTTAAGATTCGGTCCTGGAATATATTTACCCACAGGCTCTAGTCATAACTCCAATAAAAAAATTAGTTAAATTATTTAAATTAGTTAAATTATAAATTATTAATTTATTATAATAGTTAATAAAGTAGGTAAGCAATCAAATACTCATTTTTGAAGGAAAAACTTTTGAGGAATTAGTCGATGCGACCGGCAAAAATGAGCTAAATACTTATTTATTCTTCTTTTGGTCATGGTCTCCATTATCTCAAAATCTGACGTGACAGGTAAGTAAATCTTTAGGTAGATCTGTGTCGCAAGATTCTCCAATTTTGTAGTGCAATAACTATCAATTCTCTCAAGTTAGCAACAATCCACCAATAAGAAAAATCGTGCGAGAGCGATCAGAAACACGATCACTCACATATTATATTACGGATTTGATACACTGCGTCGTCATATTACCCTTGGAGGAGGCAGCGAGAGAGAACGAGAGAGACCTTTCGCAAGATGAAAATCCGACGCTTTCCGTCCGGATGATAAATTGAATGCGGCACTTAACAACAGCTGGAACTCAACTTTCCTCATGCAGCCGAAAGATCGTACTTCCAACTTAACATAACTTTCAGTTCGGCTTTCTCTTACCCACCCGTCGAGGATGAGGGTGCTTTTGCGCTCTTTCGCTAACATAAATATACACACCGTAACATTAATTTGGAAATGCGATGGAGATGGAAACCGCTTTGTTGACCATATCATTTACAGTGTGTAATTTAGTGGAAGTTCGAATCAACGCCCAATGAATCGAGGGTGCGAATTGGAACATATTCAGTAGGGGTTATTTTTATAATGTTTCATTTCATACACAACAAATTTTACATGGTTACAATTTTACAAAGAAAGTTATCGCTATCATTGTCATTGCATTATACAAACTTTTACTTCTACTTCCAAACATGTTCGAATTAGTCATCGACCACCCTGAAAATTGCATTTGCTGCGCGGCTGGTCGTTTGGTAACAACTCTTGGACTGAGCTTAGACGATAAGCGATGTCAGGTCCATTTCAAAATTGTATTGCAGGATATTTTCGGCCATAATATCCACAGGATACCAGTACTTACCAATAATCACTACCAATAATGTTTCTGTAGTTGGCCGTCTTGCCCCGTTCTCTCCCCTATCGACGCGCAAGTCCGCTGGCACTTGACGGATTTTTTCGAATGCCACTATACGAAGTGTGGCTATGAAATAACCGAACTGATGTTGCTACCAGCACGCTGCGAGCGTGTCGCGACAAGTTTGAACAGAACTGTGTCTGGTGATATTTTCCCCACTCTGAGCTCGCTGGACAAGCCAGTGGGTCGCTCAGTTTGACTGTAGCAGTCGTTTGAATTAGTCTAGGCACCAGTGACGTCGAGCAACAGGTTAATCTCAAGTTCCTTGTTAAATTAGGGAAATTTTTACAGAAGCTTATGCAATGTTAAAAAAACTGTACGGGAATGAATGTTTATTCCGCACACAAGTTTTTGAATGGTTTAAACGGTTTAAAGGGGACGTGAAACGACCGAAGACGATCCGCGCCCCGGATGGCCCGCAACGTCAAAAACGGACGAAAACATTGAAAATATCAGTAAATCAATCCGCGAAGATCGTCGTCTAAGTATCCGAGGGCTTGCTGAAATAATAAAAATCGACAAAGAATGCGTTCGCCAGATTTGGCATGAATCGTTCAACATGCGCAAAGTTTGCGCAAAAATGGTGCCAAAACTCATCACTCCCGAGCAAAGGAATCAAGAATGAACATCTGCGCTGACATTCTAAACAACACTGACACTGATCCAGGCTTGTTAGACACGGTGATTACTTGTGATGACAAGATTCGAAAGTGTGGAAGCGGTTAAAGTAAAAGCGACGGAGGTTCTGAACCAGCTGACAGAAGCGGACTTCCAGCACTGCTTTCAATGTATGGAGCGGTGTGAGATCGCCAAGGGAGTACATTGAAGGTGAAAAAGTTGCTACTGTAACTGGTAACGAATAAAAAGTGTTATGACAGCAATTCGGTTATATAATAACCCCACCTCGTATCATAAGACAAAAAAAGTCATCAAACTATCCCGTGGTAGCGATCTCCAATTATTGCTCTTAAAACTATCAACTTCTGAAGAATTATTAAGAAAGTTACATTACTGTCATTGTCATTGCATTATACAAATTTCTACTTCTACTTCCAAACATGTCCAAATCAGTCATCAACCACTCTGAAAAGTGCATTCCCTGCGCGGCTGGTCGTTCGGTAACAACTCTTGAACTGAGCTTAGACGATAAGCGATGTCCAAGTCACATTTCAGGATTGTATTGGAGGATATTTTTCGGCCATAATATCCATAGGATACCAGTACTTACCAATAATCACTACCACTAATGTTTATGTAGTTTTACCCCGTTCTCCCCTATCTGTGCGCAAGTTCGCTGGCACTTGACGGATTTTTCGAATGCCGCTTTAAACCGCGTAGCCGTCTTTCTCCTAATTATCGTGAGAAGGCACTAAAGTATTCAGCGCAACTATCATTTAATTATTGAAGCAGCACTTGATTGATTTCGAACGCCTTCGGCAGTCTCATTTAGACTGATAAATTGCCTTAGCATAAAGGAGTTACGGGCGCTAAAAGAAGCAACCGAGAAAGCCTGCGGAGGAGGAAAAACGACGATTTTAATTTTCATTAACCGCGAGCGAAATTACAACGAGAATTAACACGGCGGTTTCGATGGGAACAATACGGTTGTAAAAAAATGTGTAAAAACCGAGTCTAAATTTTGTAAACTGGTGGTCCAGAAAATGGTTAAGGGGCGTAAGATCTGGTGATCTGGGAGGCCATTGGCCCTCTTCTACCAATCCAGCGCCCAAGAAAAATGTCACTAGAGTTATCTCAAACAGGTTGAGCAAAAATAGGGGAATCCCATTTGGAAAAATTGAGAATGACCTAATCTCTTTTGCAGCAATTGACAATCGAAAGGTGATATGGCAGTCGAAATATGGATTTCTGTAATTAAAATTTGACCTGTTTCGGGTTTTTGTGCTGAATTTGTGCAGTACTTTTGCCGTTCTCTGTATATATTTGTAACTAGTAGATATGCATGGTCTAAACAATGTTAAAGATAGTCTGGGGAAGACAAAAGTTAAAAATTTTAAACTACTGTAGTAAATCTACAGACCTTAAATGTATGTAAAAACAAATTACTTAATTTTGAGGCTGCCTGAAGTTGCATCATATACAGGCCACTGTTTCCGACGTGTTTCCACATTTCTATTCGATAAGGGACTCGATAGATGTATTGTAGGGACGTGGTGGATGGATATCGGTATCGGAGCCTAAGGGATGCTCTGACCTTCTTTCAACAACAAAAAATATATTTCTAAGACAATTTTTGGACGTGACATTCAAAATGGGGTCGAAACTGAAATGAAATTCAACGTTCTGAAAAAATTAAATTCTGATTTCTGTCGGTAAAGACAACTCCAACCATGATATTGAACCTAATCGGGAATCTCCAAAAATAAAATGAATTTAAAAAATTGTACTAAGTCTAAATTGAGAATCTAAAGAACCGTTCAAAAAAAAAAAAAAAATTAAAGTTGGCCCAGCGACAAAAAAACGTATTTCTATTCTTAATCTCTTAACCGTATTTATACGAGGTGTGTTAATTAAATAATGAGGCTGGCAACGTAGCGCCCGATCTAGCAACACTGCGGAGACGGGACTTGGAAACCTGGTAGGTTAACATGTAATGCAAATTCAGAGCAAGTTTGAACTTGTTAGTCATTTTGTTTGTTCTTGGTGACTGTTTTCGTATACCGTTTTTTCTAGTGTGTTTTTAAAAATGAGTGACATTAATTTTGAGCGGATGTTATCAGGTTTTGCTTCAGACTTAGACACAGCGCAACGGGGTACTTTTGCAAAACTTCAACACCCTATGGAGGCAGTGTTTTTTCAAAACCTGGGTTTTTCAGTGATTTAAGGCATTCTCAGAAGGAAGAGAGTCGACTGAAGATGAACCATACAGCAGAGCCTTCATCTTCAAGAACCGATGAAAATGTCGATAGAATACGGGATCTTGTGCGTTCAGATCGTCGGTTGACGACAAGAATAATCGGGGAAGAGTTAAATTTGAATCACACCACTGTTCATCAGATTTTGACTAACGAATTGGGGATGAGAAAAATCTGCGCAAAAATGGTTCCAAAAAACCTTTCGCAGGAGCGAAAGGACATCAGAAAAAAAAGGTGTCTTGTCTTTTTGGAATCGACTAAAAATGATCCCCATTTTATGGAACGTGTCATTACTGGTCAAGAGACTTGTTGGTGTTTGAGTACGACCCGGAAACCAAGCGCCAAAGCATGGACTGGCACACTTCAAGCTCTCCAAGACCCAAAAAAAAGAATGGTCCAGTCGAAGATTAAATGCATGCTAATTTGCTTTTTAATAGCCAGAGGGTGTCACAAAGATTTTGTGCCTCAGGCCAAATAGTAAATCACCACTTTTCCAAAGAGGTTCTTAAAAATTCGAAAAAGGGTCATGCCTGTGAGACCAAACATCAGGAACAATTGGATGTTTCATCACGACAATGCACCTTGTAACACAGCAATTTCGGTAAACAGGTTTTTAGCTAAGAAAAACACTGTTCTGGGTCTCCTCAGACTCCTTATTCGCCTGACTTGAGTCCTTGTGACTTTTTTCTCTTTCGAGATTGAAAAATCACCTCAAGGGACGTCATTTTGGGACTATAGAAAACATTCAAACGGCTGTAACCGATCAGCTGAAGGATATTCCAGTATATGAGTTCCAGCACTGCCATGAGGAATGGAATAACCGTCTCCAGCGGTGTGTAGCTTCCCAAAGGAAGTTATTTTGAAGGAGACAGTACTGAATTGTAATTTTATTCGAATAAAAAATTGTCTCATTACTTAATTTACACACCTCGTAAAAACGGAAATTAAAAAACTTTATAAATAAGAAATGTTATTTTACAGATTTTAGTTTAACAGATTTTCCCATTAAAAGGAAAGATAAAAATCAATCGCTGTCCCTGAGTAAAACAACGCTTCTCTAAGAGTTTGTGAACGAAAAGGCCTCCGCTTAATTCCAGCATCAGCGCCGACCGTATTGAGGAAAAAACTTTTAAACGTATTATTGTAATGTTGGCAAATGGACACAGGCGTGGGTATAACGAAGTAAACTTCCCCGCGTCGTGTTACACATATAAAAACAACGGCGAAAGCAGAAAAACGAGATTTCCGCCGAAAAGGAAATCCCGATTGAGCGCCAGAAGCAGGTATTTCAAGGACTACGGCAATTTTTCCCATCGGGCGGGGCCGTATCAAACGCGGCCAAGAAATAAATAAATGAGTCAAAGCAGGATCGACGCCACCGCTGATCGACTGTAGAGGGCATGTCACCGTGATGCATGGGTAACATAAAAATTTAATAATCCCATGCGTAAAATGGGGAATATTAAATTTAATTTTGGGGGTTAATGTTTCGGGGTTCTGTTTTAAAGCCGCCGCGACATCGTTCAGATTATCGGCGAGAGAAAAAAATAACATTTTGCAACACAAAAATTTACCAACCCTTTGACTCGAACCAATTTAATATAATACAGAAATATTTTGCGTCAAAATGAAACAGCATACGTTTAAAATGAACTCTTGAAATGTGACAGTCTTTTTAAAACACCTGACTCTTTTACTTATTACTTTTTAAATCGATGTACATAATAATTTTGAAAATGGAAATTTCATTTAAAGTAAGCTAATGACTAGAGCTCTGACGTTAATAATAGATCTCTGTTTTACCAGGGGCGGCTCAAGGATACCACAATTAATGCGTTCTAAAATTTTAACAGGTCTTACCTTATACGTGTGATGGTGATTGTTGTAGCCCATCTAATCGGCAAAGGAACCATATTCACAAGACACAGAACTTTACAAGAACAGAACAAGACTAACTATGTTCTGTCCTTTAATATCCGTGGTTTCGTCAACGCCAAGACATATATGTTTATCGTGCAATTCCGAGACAATATTTTTTTTTATGTCCTCACACAGTGGTGCCATGTAAAATCGTCTAACAGTTATTTCTGCAGATAAACGAACTTCGAATACTTTCCACTCATAGCGTTCTGGACTATTTGAACTGAACTCGGAATGATCTAATTTGGCGAATGGAATATTACAAGTTACCGTCATTTTGACTAAATCCAAGTTAAATTGTCTTTGTCTGTCTCGCATACTCACACCACCACTTATACAAGCTTTATGTTTGCCTGTAGCAACATGCTGAAAAATATCTGTTTTTATGTGCCACGTCACTACACTGTAACACACAGTTCACTGCCATTAAAAGTCAGTTCCGTAAATTTTTTATCCAACGCTCCACCGTAACATGTAACGGACGCTGTCCCGACACGTTTACAAACTTATTCGATGTTTCATGCACACAAATGATGGATCGATCAGGTAGGTTAATGTGGTCGCGCAGGTTAACTAATACTAAAAATATACGTCATCAAAGTTGGCCGACCAAAAAATACGTATTTAAATTCTTGATCTTAAATTTATAATCTTACTTAATTGTCAAGGTTGTTACAGTCTGTGACAGCCATTATTTATTTTACAATAATTGTGAGAGTCATTTGAAAAAGTTTGACAACAACAATGTTGCGCTTCGAGCTTCAACATAACTGCTATTTATATTTCTTTCGTTCAATCGCGTTAAGACCGGTCCTGGAATCTATTGTTTACCTACGGGCTCTACTAATGGCCAATTTCACTTGTGGTTAAATTTATTTCAAAGATAAGTATGTTTTAAAATAAGCGAAATAAAAAGCATAAAGTTGTTCAAGTTTGACCCTCTATTTTGAGCACCCAGTACATGGTGTCGTATATCGGGTATACTTGGAAGTAAGCCAAACCTTTTATGTTCACGTAGTAAAAAAATTACCCATAGAATTTTACTACAACGCAAGTTATTTTTTTACGGGTTTACAATTTCAATGACTTTAGATTAATGTGAAGAAACCAAATGTGGCATAAAAAATATAGCATGCTATTTAAATAAAGGAAGTTAGTATTCACTTATGATATATCCGGAAGTACCAGAAAGCCGCCATTATTTTAGATGTGTAGAGTAACCCCGAAAACTCCCAGATACAATATTCAACCCCATATTACTTGTAATTCTCCCAAAACGTTTGATAGGCTGTGAAGCACCCTGTATGTGAGCAATACAGTTTGAGATATATAAAACAAATGTATGTATACGTATATGAAAGTATACATATCGTCCGTTAAAAAGAAAACTTTAAAATATTAATGCCGCGAAGGGTTGAATTGTACATAACGGAATGTCAGAATGGAAACGAATTTTAAAAATTTGTGTGGCAGGAAGGGATAGCGACCGACTCTCCGGTATTTTATATGCATACGTGACAATGATACATAGACGCGGAAAACGTAATTGAACGCGAAAAGCGTTACCAAATAATTCTCTGTAGTAATAGTTTTATTCGCTACCAAAGAGAACTCGTACACCAGTACTAAATAAGGCAATTATTGTGGAAGGATATGCTTTTCATGCGTAATATACGAGGTGTGTAAATTAAGTAAGGCTGACAACGTAGCGCCGGATCTAGCAGCACTGTGGAGACGGGACTTGGAAGGGCGGTAGGTTAACAGGTTTTGCTTCAGACTTGGACACAGCGCAACGGATACTTTTGCAAAACTTCAACACGCCTACGAAGACAGTGTTTTTTCAAGAACCCAGTTTTTCGGTGGTTTAAAGCATTCTCAGAAGGAAGAGAGTCGATTGAAGATGAACCATGCAGCGGAAGGCCTTCATCTTCAAGAACCGATGAAAATGTCAATAGAATACGGGATCTTGTGCGTTCAGATCATCGCTTATCGACAAGAATGATCGGGGAAGTCAAATTTGCATCACACCACTGTTCATCAGACTTTGACTAACGAATTGGGGATGAGAAAAATCTACGGAAAAATGGTTCCAAAAAACGTGTCATTGCTGGTGATGAAACTTGGGTGTTTGAGTACGACTCGGAAACCAAGCGCCAAAGCATGGAATGGCACACTTCAAGCTCTACAAGACCCAAAAAAGCAAAAACGAGCAAGTCGAAGATCAAGTGCATGCTGATTTGCTGTTTTGATAGCCAGGGAATTGTCCACAAAGAGTTTGTGCCTCCAGGCGAAACAATAAATCAACACTTTTATCGAGAGGTTCTTGAAAAACTTCGAAAAAGGGTCATGCGTGTGAGACCAAACATCAAGAACAACTGGATATTGCATCACGACAATGCGACTTGTCACACAGCCATTTCAGTAAACGAGTTTTTAGCCAGTAAAAACATTCCGGTGGCTCCTCAGCCTCCCTATTCGCCTGACTTGAGTCCTTGTGACTTTTTCTCTTTGAAAGATTGAAAAATCACCTCAAGGAACGTCATTTTGGGACCATAGAAAACATTCAAACGGCTGTAACCGATCAGCTGAAGGCTATTCCAGTATATGAATTCCAGCAATGCTATGAGGAATAGAAGAACCGTCTCCAGCGCTGTGTGGCTTCCCAAAAGTTATTTTGAAGAAGACAATACTGAATTGTAATTCTATTCGAATAAAAAAAACAAAAAACCAATCTCATTACTTAATTTACACACTTCGTAGATATAGAAATTTACTCCACCATGTAGACGTAGAAACGAAATTAAATCTCAGGGTCGAGAGAAAGTGAAACGTGAAATCTAATACAGCGCAATAGGTCCTCCAAGGGCATGACTTTTTTAATAACCTGATACAGTTGACGATGTAAACATTTAATAAATTCATATTATGGAAAATGTCTCGTAATAAACAGCTGAAAATAAATAATTAAGGGACAGGGCAAACAGAAAAATACACCCGTAACATGTTATTGCTTTCTTTTCTCTGGCATTTACAAAACGGAAAATGGATGTTATTATGTTTACCGTGTAAATGTTAAAAAGTCCGCTATATGCCGGCGAATTAATAAAACATTTTTAGAGCGTCCTTTGCATAATTCTAATTTTAAAATTCTCTTTGTTTGCTGATTAAATACGACACGTTTTGACTTACCTTCGACGGCACTTTTTTTATCTCTTCATTGGAACACTGATGGTGGCATCAATCTGCAAAAAGAAGCAATATTAAGGTGTATATTGATTTTTTATCAGCAGTTGCAGTTTGCTGAAACAGTGTAGGTTACATGTAATGACTAGAGTTCGGAGGTTAATAATGTATCCGTGTTTTACCAGGGGCGGCTCCAGAATGCCACTATTAATGCGTTCCAAAATCTTGAAGTGGGTACTGGAACCTTCGGCGTAGAATAAAAAAAGTGGACGTTTTCCACGAAACACCGAACTATTATACTCGTTACCAAAATGGCCGACCAAAAGACGACGTATTCTTGATCTTCAATTTATAATCTTATTTAATTGTCAAGGGTGTTACATTATGTGACAATAATTATTTATTTTACAATGGTGACAGTCATTTGGCAAAAGTCTGATAACAACAATGTTTCGTTTCGAGTTTCAACATAACCGCTATTTGTATTTCTTTCGTTCATAGCCAGATTTGATTACGCTTTTTTTAGACGGCTTGTTATAACAATATTCCAATCGCGTTAAGACCGGTCCTGGAATCTATTATGTACCTACGGGCTCTAGTAATGACAATGACCATGTTTGCCAGTTTGATTGAATATTTAAAAGAACTTTAGAGAACACCGCCTTTTAAATATTAAAATATTTAAATCCTTTTTTTTTTTTAACTACTCCCTCTCCTCCATTTTGTTTGCTTTTCGGATACGATTCGTTTAGACAGAATTTCGCACGGTAAAATGTTCTTCGATACTAAATCGTTAACTCCCTCATGAATTCAGACTTCATCTGAGAATGACAGAAAATAATTAATATTTATATATAGCTGAAAACTTGAGGTCGATTCTTTTTATTTGCGCGTTTTATCCCTTCGTTCGGATTGTGTATTTAAATTAACGAATTATTTACTGTCGCCTGTCGAATATCCAAAGGTAATCACCAAAGTAATTGCTCTCTATCGTTAGAAATCCCGTGGTACATCGCCAATTATGTGTAATTGGCGCGAATTATTTGCAATGTATTCCTAATTTGGTTTTTCTCCGTCGGAGTGCTTTTGGGAAGGGTTTTTGGTCGGTCCCGAATTTGTCGAACATTTTATATATTTTAATTCACTTGTTTGCGAAAAATTGCAAGTAAATCAGAAAGGAAAGTCCTTCAAAGGGCATGTTTTTCCTGGCTCATTAAATCCTGCTTGGAATCGCCACTAACTAAGACGATACCCAATTTAATTTTGCCAAAAAAGGATATATCGTCGCTAAGAGCCTTGAAAGTGCGGTGTTTTCGTGAAGCATCTTATGTGAAAGACATTAATTAGGGATTTTGAGTTCCCCTCCGGCATCGATAAACAAGAAATAAATACGAGCAATTTATATATGTAACTGTAATTTGTAATGTTAGAATCTAACATAATTAGATACTTCATTGTAATCTAAAAGATTAGTGTTTTTGTATAGTCACGATTTGTTTCTTTACAAATAAGTAAATCGCCTCCTGGTGATGCCGACATGGTTGGTGAGACGCGTATTGATTGTGATGTTTTAGTGTTAGTAACTATGGTTTGTTTGTTTATTATTTGCAAAATTGAAAGAAAAATATGTAAACTTCTCAGAATATGAGACTTTTGAGTGTAAACAACCTTCACTTTTATATTGTCACTCCACTACACCAGCAAAAAATTGGAGTGTGAGCAACTGTGAGCAGAAGGAGGATTGTTGGACCTATTTTTTTTTTGTAACGGGGTATTGACTGCCAAGAGGTACCGTTTAGAAGAAGTCTTAATACCTTTTGTACAAATGTTGCATGTATTTTTCGAAGATCATTTAATTGGTTTGAACACGTAGACCATACTCCCCCTTAGATCTTGCTAGTTGACCACCTGTGATTTTTTTCCCACTTCACATACAGCACTCACAAAAATTAAGCGAGCAAAACATCTAAGTTTTCCCCGATTTTTGACGAGCTGTATCTAAGTTAAAAATGGTCGTATCGCGAATTTAACAAAAGCGTTTTATAGCTTTAAGACTAGTTTTCGGATATGTAGGCCAACATTTTTTAGAAGTCGGTTTTAACGCAATCCGAAGAAATAGCGCGAAAAAATTGTTTTCCAAATTTTTAGCCTTCTTTTTCTCGCTGCACGGGCTCGAAAAATTTTTTTTGGTTAAACGACCATTTGTACCAGCCTGTCTATTCAGCTTCCAAGCCCATAAAATCCTGTCAACATTAAAAAAAATTCCACCGTCAATATCGACGAAAAAATTGAAAAAAGTGACATTGAAATTGAAATTTCAACACAATATTTTAATTTTTTTTTTAATTGTCGATTTTTTTTTCAAATTTCCCAACAGATGCAAAATTGAGAAAGAAATTTAAAACATTTTTTTTTTCCATTTTTATGAAGATTACACAATGTTTAAGAATAAAAATCTTGCTCCTTAAATTTTTTCCAAAACTGAATAATCGGCCCAGAAAAACTGCTCAATGGATCGATCTGCAGATTTACAGGGTCGTTGAGGGTATATTGAAGTGTAAAAATTCCTAAAAGTCCTAGCCTCCCCATCAATATTTGCTAAGATGCAGTCGATTTACCAAAACAAGGAAAAAAGTCACTTTTCTCGACTTTTTTCAAGTCGGTATAGAGGGTGGAAATTTAAAAAAATAAATGCTTTGACAGGGTTTTATAGGACGTTTATTCCAGTTTCCGAAACTGCCCTTCAATTTCCTCTACGATGATTGGTTGCTGAGATGTCGATGGAACAAATGGACGTAGCAAACAATTAAAAAAGAAAATTGAAGCTGAATAAACAGGCTATCTGGTCCATATGGTCCAGGTTGAAACGAACAAAATTTTTCCGAGCCCGTGGAGCGAGAAAAAGAAGGCTAAAAATTTAGAAAAAAAACAACTGGGCGTTTTCCACGAAACACCGAACTACTACACTTTTCTCGACGCGCGTTTCGCCAACCAACTTGGCATCTTCAGGAGAAGATTAAAACTTTTTAAAAGAGTTTTAATCTTCTCCTGAAGATGCCAACTTGGTTGGCGAAACGCGCGTCGAGAAAAGTGTAGTAGTTCGGTGTTTCGTGGAAAAACGTCCAGTTTTTTGTTTCTACGCCGAAGGTTCCAGTACCCTCTCCAGGATAAAAATTTGGACACATTTTTTCTCGCGCTATTTCTTTGGAGTGTGTTATAACCGTGGCTTCTAAAAAATGTTGGCCTACAGATCCGAAAACTAGAGTCTTGGAGCTTGAAAACGCTTTTATTAAATTGGCGATACGACATTTTTTCTTAGATACAGCCCGTCAAAAATCGGGGAAAAATTTAGATTATTTTTTGCTCCCTTAATTTTTATCAGTAGTTTAGTTTAAATAGAGCTACTTTATGAAACGATTGTGGATAAAAGTCATTTAAAACCAGAATGTGTGAATGCATCGTTTATTGCTACGAATTCGTTTCCCGACTTTTTGTCCCGCCCTGTACGAATCCATTCGAGATTTGTTTATCTTTTCCTTTAACGTAGGGGCCTGGATTTTCGGCACTTATACGCCACAATGATTTGTTAATAAGGTTTTATTTTCTTTTATATCCTCCTTTGTGTTCGGGGTTATAAAATCTCTTCTTCGGGGGCATGTTCGAAAGTATGTTTAATAAACAGCGGCGAATGGCAAAGGATAGCCCTGGGTTGTATAAAAACACTCCCTTTCCGAAGGAGAGATTGCGGCGAGTTTTCGTAAAATAAAATAAACATATCGCAGCCCTCTTTTCGTATACAGTTACATAATAGCCCGAGCTGGTGTCAGATCAGAGCAAGTTCCAGCTTTGCGAATCTGTTGACTGTTGACTGCTTTGTAGCAAATATATAGTGAATAAACCGTACGAGGTGTGGCTATTAGATAACCGAACTGCTGTCATAACACTTTTTATTCGTTACCAATTACAGTAGCAACTTTTTCGCCTTTAATATACGCCCCTTGGCGATCCCTACACCGCTCCATACGACTTTTCCATTGTTGAAAGTAGTGCTGGAAGTCCACTTCTGTCAGCTGGTTCAGAAACTCAGAAAGTCGCTTTTGCTTTAACCGCTTCCACACTTTCGAATCTTATCCCTTTCAGTGTCATCGCGTCTAACAAGCTTGGATCAGTGTCAATGTTGTTTAGAGTGTCAGCGCAAATTCATTCTTGATTCCTTTTGCTCGGGGTAGGGAGTTTTGCATCATTTTTACGCAAACTTTGCGCTTGTTCAACGATTCATGCAAAATCTGGCGAACACTGTTTTTTGTCGATTCCTGTTACTTCAGCAAGCCCTCGGATGCTTAGACGACGATCTTCGCGGATTGAATTTCCCAATTTTTTTTCAATGTTTCCGTCCGTTTTTGACGTTGAGGGCCGTCCGGGGCGCGGATCGTCTTCGGTCGTTTCACGTCCCTCTTCAAACCGTTTAAACCATTCAGAAACTTGTGTGCGGGATAAAAATTCATTCCCATACACTTCTTTTAACATTGCATAAGCTTCTGTAAAAGTTTTCCCTAGTTTAATCAGAAACTTGAGATTAACCCATTATTCCATCTGAACACTTACCATGTTTTCGACGCGTCACTGGTGCGTAGACCAATTCAAACGACTGCTACAGTCAATTTGAGGACCCCACTAGCCTGTCCAGAGAGCTCAGTGGTGGGGGAAAGTATCACCAGACACAGTTCTGTTCAAACTTGTCACAACATGCTCGCAGCGCGCTGGTAGCAGCATCAGTTCGGTTATTTAATAGCCACACCTCGTATATGTATAAATTTTCAACCTTCACAAAACATTTGCACATATATTATTTTATACCAGCTTTCGGGCTATAATGTTCAGATCCATCTTGATACCGTGTCTTAAGATTAATAAACTGCTTTGTGTAGGTAGATATCTAATTCGGTGTACCACTTATGCGTTGTTATGTTATGATTAATCGAGTCTGGTATTCCTGCGTAGTTTGATGTCGCTGATACATATCTCGGTTTCATCTTTACCGCATCATCTAATTATATTACCATTTATTAGCATCAAAAGGGCACTCGGGTTGCTAGGGAGGCCTTGGAAGTGCCAGGAATTACGTACAGACCTGTGTAAAATAACACCACGGCCAAGTGCCGCATAGCTGACATTGTTGACGGAGACGTGCACTTTTGTCGAATTTCAGGGGCGTTACATTAGGTGGACGTCCTAGAATTATAATTATTAGAGCTCGAAAATGTATGTTAAAGCTCGAAACGAAACATTGTTGTTGTCAAAACTGTAAAATAAATAATGGTTCTCACATAACGTAACAACCTTGACAATTAAATAAGATTATAAATTTAAGATCAAGAATAGAAATACGTGTTTTTTTGGTCGGCCAACTTTGATGACGTATTTTTTAATATTAGTTAACCTGCGCTGATCGATCCATCATTCGTGTGCATGAAACATCGAGTAAGTTTGTAAAAATGTCGGGGCAGCGACGGTCACATGTTACGGTGGAGCGTTGGATAAACAATTTTACGGAACTGACCTTTCATGGCAGTGAACTGTGTGTCACGGTGTACTGACGTGGCACGTAAAAACAGATGTTTTTCAGCGTGTTGCTACAGACCTACATAAAGCTCGTGTAAGTGGTGGTGTGAGTTCGTGAGACAGACAAACACAATTTAACTCGGATTTTGTCAAAATGACAGTAGCGTGTAATATTTCATTCGCCAAATTAGATTATCTAGAGTTCAGTTCAAGTTGTCCAGAACGCTGTGAGTGGAAAGTAGGCGAAGTTAGTTTGCCTGCAGAAACAACTATTCACAACATCACATGTTTGGCTTTACCGAATTGCCGAAACTGTTAGTCTAGTGTTGACTGCTTTGAATGTGATACAAATGAATGTGATACAGGTATTTGTGAAAGCAACATCAGAAAAAAAGTTTTCGGACGTTCTACCAAGGACAACACTACCTGCGTAACCTATTGTGACTCGTTGGGGTACATGGGTACAGGCAGCTATAAGTAACAGGCTCTAGAGCTTAACTCCTGCACATATGGAACAGTTATTGATAATTTATGGAAACAGCTGGCAGGACGGACACGTTATAGCATCGGTTACCATGTGTATGCAAGTTCTGTGTCTGAATATAAACTAGTAACACAAATTAAAGGATATTAAAAAAATTCCAAAGTTTTGGGTGATTTTTTGTGTGGACATCAAAAAATGTTTTTTCATAAAGCTCGTTTAGACAATTTAATCAGCTTTAATTTGACCTCTTAATGAGCTCCGTACGATGGTTTGCCGCGGAGTTATCGTCGATCAAAGCAAGAAAGTCCTTTTCAACTTTGACAATCAATTACTCGGGAACTGATGATCGTACAGAAAATGGAGGTAGGGTTTTTGGAAACTGCAAAACATTCTCTATAGGACACAATCGGGGGCGATTGATTAAAACATTTTATTTGAAGTGATAATGTTGGAGGAAAAAAAGTTAAAAATTTGCGAATTTAAGGATATTTGGAAAATTTGGTATAACTTTGGATATAGTGGACGAGCGAAGGATATCGTAGGTAATTTTTTAACCTCAAATTGCCCACAAAAATCCTCAAAGTTGCAAAGCGTTGCGATTTTTTTCTTAGTGCCCCGAAGGTTTAAATTTATCGTTTCGGCCAAAAATCATCGTGACAAGCAATTTTTAGATTTGTATGCATTTTTTCAACTTTTAATATGATATTTTTGGTGACAATCCATATTTTTTGCTCAAAAACATTACTAGTTGGAAAAATTCGAAACTTTTTTTTGATTTTTTTTCAAACGAAAAAAATCGAATTCGGAATCGGAAAATTTCTTGAAATCGGAATTTTTAGAATCTATTGAGTTTAGCAAAAATTATTTAAGAACAAAAATGTCTTAGAATTAGTCAAAGAATACCCTCAAATTTTTTCAGATTTTTTTTGTTTAAAAAAAAAATCTAAATATTTTGTTTTAAAAAACAAAAAAATCATCTCTAAAAATTCTGAAAAAATTTGAGGGTATTCTTTGACTAATTCTAAGACATTTCGTTCTTACATAATTTTTGCTAAGCTCAATAGATTCAAAAAATTCCGATTTCGACGGCCGTCGAAAGTCAGATATCTGACTTTCGATGGCTCGTAATTCGCTTGGAATTGATTTTTGGACCTTGATACCACGAAAACTTTTGTTTAGGGGGATTCAAAGTACAACATATTTCAACCACAGAAAAATTGGCCGGGAACCAAAATCCATATGATTGGTGCGAGGTCATTTAAACCTTCGGGGCACTAAGAAAAAAATCGCAGCGCTTTGCAACTTTGAGGGTTTTTTGGGGACACTTTGAGGTTAAAAAATTATCGACGATATCCTTCGTTCATCCACTATATCCAAAGTTATACCAAATTTTCCAAATATCTTTAAATTCGCAAATTTTTAACTTTATCGCTTCAAAATTTTTTTTATCAATCGCCCCCGATTAAGTCTTATAGAGAATGTTTATTGTTGAAATGTAATTGATTGTCAAAGTTGAAAAGGACTTTTTTGCTTTGATCGACGATACCTCCGCGGCAAATCATTGTACGGAGCTCGTTAAGAGGTCAAATTAAAGCTGATTAAATTGTATACAAGAGCTTTATGGTCGCATGATGAAAAACATTTTTTTGAAGTCCACAGACCATTTTAAAGACGAGCAAAAATTTAAAAAATATTTTTTTTTTTGTTGGTTTTCGGATAATTACGTGAGAACCGCTCCCGTTAAAAAATGTTTCAGTCCAGATCTGAAAACTAGACACTTGAGGCTACAATTTCCTTTTTTTTTTTCTGTACGACCATTTTTCTCCGAGTTATCCCTTGTTGAAAATCACCCAAAAATTTGGAATTTTTTTAATACCCTTTAATTTGTGTTATTAGTGTAGTTCTTTGCCGATTAGTTGGGCTACAACAATCACCATCACGTGTATAAGGTAAGACCTGTTTAACATTTTGGAACGCAGACATGGTGGTATCCTGGAGCCGCCCCTGGTAAAACACGGATCTATTATTAACCTCCGAGCTCTAATATAATTATTATACGATTATACGACTCGTTAGTTAAATATTTTCTCGTCGTGTTTTATTTTTTTCTATAGCAAATTTTAAAATAGGGAATCAACTTGCAGCTGATGAAAATCATTAACGATATCTTGCGCTTTTTCCCCCAGTCTGTCTTTCCGACTTTCTAGTAAACATTTTTGAAATCTGCTGACCTCAAAAATGTATGTTCATAAATTTTGACAAATAGAGTAGTATTTAAATAAATGCTGGTATTCCTAGAAGTGAACATAGAACTTTTCAAGCAAATACCTTTCAACAAAAAACACATTTTTTGACAGAATTTCGAACTATGGCATCAAAGTCTGTAAACCAATATCACGCTCAAGGTACGAATATTATTTACTTTTGTACATATATTTGTATCATACAGAGAGCAACTAGCAAATGCAATTGGCGTTAATTTATTCAGTACAGATTTTTATTTACAATCGTAAAACGAGCAATGCATTCTCTTCCGTTTTTGCTGCCCATTTTTATACCTTAATTAATTATTTTCAAGATATCCAGCCTCTTTGAAGTGCCCGTTAATTAATTTTTTATTTTAATCGTCCAGAATGGATGTGTATTTTGCCTTTGTAAGAGCTTAATAAATTTTTAAATTAAATCGCTATGCTTCGAAATATTTAATATACACAATATGTTGCGGGGCGATAATAAAATCTGGCATCTGAGGGATTAACGCTTTTGCGATATAAAAAAAATCTCACGTTTTCACGGTGTGATGCTTTCAGCAGAGCCAAAGGCGCGTTTTGTTTTTTGATTTATTTTATAATTCACGCAACAACACGTTGCGTAATTGGGGTAAAGCTGGAGCGTGCCGTTTCGCTTCCAATTTGGCAGGTTCCGTCACCTCGAAAACCCTACCAAAATGGTTGGAGGTCGATGCAATCTGATTAATTAATAGCAATACTAACATTTCGCGTTGCAGCGTGTCTTTCACACTCTTAGGAGAAATTCTAGTATCTACACGGAACAACTACACACAAATCTTCAAACTATGCACCGTTGATATGCTGACAGCTCGCAAGATGTTCGAGAAAATCTTATTGAATGATGTCAATTAAAATTAACAGAACATCGGAAAACGGATTTCGTACTAAATGAAGTGTAAAACTGCTAATTTCGAAACTTCGATACATATAATTTGTAAATAAGTAGTAAACAAGATTTATAGAAGCAATAAGAAACTAGAAATGATAAGAACAAGTCGTAAACTCTTTATGATGTATCATGGTTGGAGATTAACGAAAGTGATCCTTCCTAAAGCTGCCTGGATTAGCAATTAGAACCTTAGTTGTAAAGTCGAATGTTAAAGGGTACTGAAAA
Source organism: Aromia moschata (assembly GCA_029963805.1). Taxonomy (NCBI): domain Eukaryota; kingdom Metazoa; phylum Arthropoda; class Insecta; order Coleoptera; family Cerambycidae; genus Aromia; species Aromia moschata. Next base: position 24,809 of record JAPWTK010000038.1, read on the forward strand.
ATAGTTAACATAATCGTAGAGTCGCGAAGACACCAGGTAGACTTGGGCGAATTGGTGACGAAGATAATACCTTCTTGTATTATGTAGTTAGTCAAATGTTAAAGGGTATTGAAAAAAGTTGTTGAATATAATTACGTTGTGGTGAAGACACCACGTGCAGACTTGGATGAGTTGGTGACGAGGATATTACCTTCTTGAATTCTCACCAATACAAAGTATTTTCGTGAGGCAATAAATCTCAGATAGAGACTGGAGAATGATGAATATAATCTTAACTTGGCTGAATTGTGTATTAGAATTAGAAGCAGATATAAGGGAAAGCCATAATTTCAGTATTTCCTCAAAGTGAACATGGTTGGAGATTAACGAAAGTGCTCCTACCTGACTGGAGAATGATGAACATAATCTTAACTTGGCTGAATTGTGTATTACAATTAGAAACGGATACAAAGCAAGCCATCGTTTCGAGTATTTCCTCAAAGTCAACAGGATTGGACATTAACGACAGTGGTCCTTCCTGAAACTGCCTGGTTTAACAATTAGAACCGTAGTTGTTAAGTCAAATGTTAAAGGATATTGAAAAAAGGTGAATATAATTATGATGTGGTGAAGACACCACGTGTAGACTTTAGATGAGTTGGTGATGAGGATAATACCTTCTTGAACTCAAACCAATATAAAATATTTTCCTGAGGCATTTAAATTCAGATAGTGACTGGAGAATGATGAACATAATCTTAACTTGGTTGAAATGTGTATTAGAATTAGAAACAGATATTAAGGCAAGCCATCGTTTCGAGTATTTTCTCAAAGTCAACAGGATTGGACATTTACGACAGTGGTCCTACCTGAAGCTGCCTGGATTAGCAATTAGAACCGTAGTTGTTAATTCAAATGTTAAAGGGCATTGAAAAAAAGTTGGTGGATATAACTATGGTGTGGTGAAGACACCACGTGTAGACTTGGATGAGTTGGTGACGAGGATAATACCTTCTTGAATTCACACCAAGTGTTTTTCTGAGGCATTTAGATTTAACTAGCAAGTAAGAGTGGGTTATCAATTAGAAGCGTAGTTGTAAAGTCAAATGTTAAAGGGTATTAAGAAAAAGTTGAACATAATCGTGGTGAATCAGTTGTCCGGAGGCAATAGCTGGACTCCATATAGGACGGGCTTGATAAGGAATAGGCGTAGACAATTCCATTAAAAGAAATAACGCGAGCCATCATCGCCGTAGGCCTGGGGGCTCTCCCTTTGGAGTCGGCACGCGGGACCGGCCCTCCGCCCCCAAGACCGTTCGCGAAACCCCATTTGTGCGCGATGTTTACCACAAGCGAATTTGTTGACGCTTGCGTGTTCGCCGCATGTACACACCGTGCCGGTTTTGTATAAAAGCCGTCACGCACCGTTCGAATACATCATACACTTTTTAATTTTTGACTCTGATTCCAACCTGACTGGTACATCGGCATCAGAACCACCCGGGAGAAGAAGTGCAAAGCGCGCGCACTTGGCCCGTCCTATCGATCTAGCACGTCTCCGCATCCAGATCAGAGGCTGAGCACGACCAGCAGCGTTCGCATCGGCCGGCCAGTGTGCAGAACATCGCATCCGTGCTGACTGCTGACAGTCGACCACCAAGTAGTGAAATGGGCAGACGAGCCAAGCGCCCGACGCTTCCGGTGCTCAGCTAGTAACGGAGAGACAGCTGGCCGTGCGGCAACATCGGCGGGAGCTCGACCACCAGAACCGCCGTTAGCACCTCCTGGGGCATGACGGCGCGGTCCGGTGGCGTCTGAGAACGATACGATGAACACCGCTCCGCACTAGGATGGTCCGGAACGTGCGAATGTATCCGCAGGTGGCTATCGCCTTCTTCCTCTTCGTCGGCATACTACCAGGTAAACAACGAACGCCTACCTCGAGCGCTTTGTTTCCTTTCCTCGCTCAGAAACAAATCCGCGGCTGCCCCGATCGGATATTTCTTTTTCGCTTCGCGCCTCGGCTTCTAAACAATTTAATCCCGAGCCAGTCGCGAATGACGGGGATCGAGGGATTGCCGTGTTCGTAAACAGACAGCGGGTCGGCAGAGCTAATAGAGCCGTCCGCAATTAGATTTCATCCGAGGCACACTTCGAGGGCTTTAAGCAAAGACCGAGGCAGGCTTCCAAACATTTCGAAATACCTTTTAACACAAAGAATGCCCGAGAAAAAAATTATTAACTTATGTATGTATTATTTTATTTATTGTATATATTATTTATTTTGTATACAAAAACCCTCTCACTTTCGGCTTCGTTTTAGAACGCGTTTTGTCCTGTATAATTCGAACGCGTGCGATTGAACGTTAATTCGTTAATCCGAATAAAATAATAAGCATTTTTGGTTGATAAGCGAGTAACGTCGATTATTTGGCTCGGTCAAACGGGGGGCGGTAAACGTCGCATTTATAGGTTTGGCGTGTTAATTTTTATGAAAGCCCACTCGTAGGCCGCGATATGCTTTCTCGTTAATTGACGGAGCGGAGGTAATCTAATATTGTTACGCGTCGAATGTGCTTCTGGCTCGCTCGGACTTCTGTACGCATCACACGTATACACGTAATAAACGTAATGGCTGTTCGAAAATTAAATCCTGCCGGATTTTCTACATCTAACTTTTCCTTTTCATCAAACCGGATTTTTTTCGTACATTTTACTTGTTTATACGCAATTTGGTAAGCTTTCAGGACTTAATCACGTATGTTTTGGGCACCGCAAACTCTTTTTACTTGTTCGCGTGTTTTGTAAGAAAAGCATGTTTTCTGTCCGACAAGAAATGACTACACTTTCGTTTAACGTTATACAGTATGTCCCCGGATCGAGTTTAAAAGAGGAAAAAAATATTTTTTGATTTCTCAGAAAAAGTCACTCTTGATGATTTTCCCTGCTTGATTTCAAACCCCAAAACGCAAATTACTTTTTATATAACTCAAACGGTTCTCGAGATAATACCATTTTTCTTCATAATTTGGACCAGGTTATGTATAATGTATAATATACATAACTTGTATAATAAATAAATAAAAGTCCAAATTATGAAGAAAAATGGAGTTATATAAAAAGTAATTTGCGTTTTGGGGGGTTGAAATCAAGCAGGGCAAATCATCACATACACTTCAATTTCAACACATACATTTTTTCATTGACTAGAAAAATAATTTGATTTTAATACGGACAATATACACTGCTTGTATTCGCATTACCCGTTTCCGCTATATTCATTCTGCTTCTTAAAAACGTGGTAGGCTGATTTCAATTATCTCCATGATTAGGGGCACGTTTGACTTATGTTTTCAATAACTGTCAAATTAACAAGTTCTTTTGATTGTTTTTTAAAACGTATTTCCCCAAAAGAGAGAAGTCAGATACGATTCTAATTGATTACAAACTTAATTTAACATAAAAGCGGAAGTCGTAAATAAGAGATTTCCCTACCCACATGAAAAAATAATTGAAAGCAAAGCTGACTGCTAAATGTATATTTTTAAATCGGTAAAAAAATATATCTCCGAATACACAGGGCCTCAAAAACCATTTAACTTTAACTTAATCATTTTTGTTTTGTTTCTTTTTTCTTTAATCCCAGACGATTGTGAAGGTTTGTTTAAAATGTTTTCATCCAAAATAATACATACATAAGACGCAATGCGTACACCTATTTCATTTATACTTTTATTGTATTGTTTTTAGGCTATTTTTGTGTAATAATGAAGCCACATTTTAAAGACATTTAGACAATATATATAGCTTTGCCCGAATGTCAATTGGCGACTTACTTGTGTTTTATTTTTTGTATTGTATATTCTAATGAGTTATTCAAAAAAAACGTCATCAAATCTGGTTATGAACAAGAGAGATGGAAATTGCGGTTATGTCGAAGCTTGCAGCAAAGCTTGTTGTCAAACTTTTGACAAGTGGCTGTCACATAATGTGACAGCCTTTTGATAATTCAATAAAGTTATAAACTTAAGAGTAAGAACAGAAATATGTATTTTTTCTCGACCAATTTTGATGACTTTTTTAATGGTTCGTTATATTCTCATGTCCCAGGTGTGTAAATTAAGTAATGAGACTGGTTTTAAAAATTTTTAATCGAATAGAATTACAATTTAGTATTGTCTCCTTCAACAGAACTACCTTGGAAAGCCACACAGTTTGAATGTTTTCTATGGTCCCAAAATGACGTCCCTTGATGTGATTTTTTAATATCGGGAAGAGAAAAAAGTCACAAGGACTCAAGTCAGGCGAATAAGGAAGCTGAGGAGCCACAGGAGTGTTTTTACTGGCCAAAAACTCGTTTACTGAAATGGCTGTGTGACAAGGCGCATTGTCGTGATACAACAACCAGTTGTTCTTGATGTTTGGTCTCACACGCATGACCTATTTTCGAAATTTTTCAAGATCTCTCTGTAAAATCTCTCTGTTGATTTACTGTTTGGCCTGGAGGCACAAAACCCTTTGTGGACATATTCCCTGGCTATCAAAAAAGCAAAATCTCATTCCTTGCTTTTTGGGTCTTGGAGAGCTTGAAATGTGCCATTACATGCCTTATTGCAAATACCCAAGTCTCATCACCAGTAATGACATGATAAAAATATTACGTTCCATAAAATGAGGATCACTTTCAATCGATTACAAAAAGTCAAGACACCTTTTTCTCCTGATGTCGTTTTGTTCCTGCGAAAGGTTTTTTGGAACCATTTTTGCGCAGATTTTTCTCATCCCCAGTTCGTTAGTCAAAATCTGATGAACAATGGTATGATTCAAATTTAACTCTTCCCCGATCATTTCATCGGTTTTTGAGGCCTTCCGCAGCGTGGTTCATCTTCAATCAACACTTCCTTCTGAGAATGCCTTAAACCACCGAAAAACCTAGGCTCTTAAAAAAACACTGTGTCGATGTTTTGCAAAAGTATCCGTTGCGCCGTGTCCAAGTCTAAAAGCAAAACCGAATAGCACACCGTTGCTCAAAATTAATGTCACTCATTTTGAAAAAAACCGGTTTACAAAAACAGTCACAAAGAACAAATAAATAACTCTAACACGTTCAAATTTGTACTGAAGGTGCATTACATGTTAACCTACCGCCCTTCCAAGTCCCGTCTCCGCAGTGTTGCTAGATCTGGCGCTACGTTGCCAGTCTCATCTCACAACCTTTTCTTGAAAATAACAACTGAATTTTGAGATCGAAAACACTAATCTGGAAAAAACGTTGCTACAAAAATATATGATGTTTTTGTAAATATTACTCGTATAAATGTAAAGGAAACTAGTAGATCCAAAATTAATGATCGTCTTTAAAATACCATTCTGTTGTATTAAAAAACCTGTATTTATTGTGTAATGCCTACCCACACGCTGACACAATAACCTCGATATGTCGATAAAAATATACCAAATTAAAAAGTCCTCGCATAAAAAGGGCCGCGCCTGTTGCTATCCCAACAATAATCTTCCTTTTGAAAAACCCCCGCTACAAAGAGATCACCTAAGAACTTTTCACTTTTAGCACCAACAAAAAATTCCCCAATAAACACGTATGGCTTTTTCCGCCCAATTTTACGCTTTCTATAAAGAAAAATCCTCTTTGCTTTTAGATGTCGGGCTTCCGACAAAGTCAACCCTGCTTTTGTGTGTAGCGTTTATTCTAATTACGTAAAAATATATTTCGCACGTTACCAAAGAAAAAAGGAAAACAGCTCTCGCTGTATCTTAATAATCATACAAGAGTTTTTTTTATAGATCTGCCGAAATATTCTTTCCAAACCGAAAGGCATATCGAAAATATATTTAAGGTTTGTACATTTTGGTTGCTGTGGTGAATGATTCTTTCGGACCTGGATCTTTCCTAAAACTATTCATCTTCAGTGAAGAAAATCATCGGCCTTTGGGTTTTCATCTTTGTGAATACAAAATCTCGGCATACTGGGTCGCAAGAGCATTTTTATGTCTGGAATTAGCGAAAGCTCCCTTTGCAATTCTCACGATTTCTATCTTGTTAACAGTAATAGTTTTCGCGAGCAGTAAGACCAGATTTATAATTGGCAATTACTCATAAGCTACGTGTTCGTTCCTCTTTTGTGTTGTCCGTCGAAACTACCTCTATATAGGAGTTGAAAATATTTTCCAACATCGTGCAGTATTCTGTAAGTTAATTACGAAACGGTTTGATATTTGTTAAGAATGAAAGAAGGAATTTACGAGGTGTGTAAATTAAGTACTGAGACTGGTTTTTGAATTTTTTATTTATTCGAATAAAATTACAATTCAGTATTGTCTCCATTAAAATAACTTCCATGGGAACCCACACAGCGCTGGAGACGGTTCTTCCATATCTCATAGCAGTGCTAGAACTCATATACTGGAATAACCTTCAGCTGGTTGGTTACAGACGTTTAAATGTTTTCTATGGTCTCAAAATGACGTTTCTTGAGGTGATTTTTCAATCTCGGGAAGAAAAAAGTCACAAGGATTCAAGTCAGGCGAATAAGGAGGTTGAGGAGCCACAGGAATGTTCTTACAGGCTAAAAACTCGTTTACTGAAATGGCTGTGTGACAAGGCGCATTGTCGTGATGCAACATCCAGTTGTTCTTGATGTTTGGTCTCACACGCACCTTTTCTCGAAGTCTTTCAAGAATCTCTCTGTAAAAGTGTTGATTTTCTGTTTCGCCTGGAGGCACAAGCCCTTTGTGGATAATTCCCTGGCTATCAGAACAGCAAATCAGCATGCATTTGATCTTCGACTTGCTCATTCTTGCTTTTCTAGGTCTTGGAGAGCTTGAAGTGTGCCATTCCATGCTTTGGCGCTTGGTTTCCGGGTTGTACTCAAAAACCCAAGTCTCATCATCAGTAATGACACGTTTCATAAAATGGGGATCATTTTCAATCGATTCCAAAAAGTCAAGACACCTTTCTCTCCTGATGTCCTTTTGTTCCTGCGAAAGGTTTTTTGGAACCATTTTTGCGCAGATTTTCTCATCCCCAATTCATGATGAACAGTGGTGTGATTCAAATTTAACTCTTCTCAAATAATTCTTGTCGTCAACTGACGATCTCGACGAACAAGATCTCATATTCTATCGACATTTTCATCGGTTCTTCAAGCCTTCCGCTGCGTGGTTCATCTTCAATCGACTCTCTTCCTTCTGAGAATGCCTTTAACCACCAAAAAACCTGGGCTCTTGAAAAAACACTGTCTCCGTAGGCGTGATGAAGTTTTGCTAGAGTACCCGTTGCGCTGTGTCCAGGTCTGAAGCAAAACCTGATACCACACCGTTGCTCAAAATTAATGTCACTCATTTTTAAAACGCACTAAAAAAACCCGGTTTACGAAAACAGTCACAAAGAGCAAACAAATTACTCTAACAAGTTCAAACTTGTACCGAAGGTGCATTACACGTTAACCTACCGCCCAACCAAGTCCCGTCTCCGCAGTGTTGCTAGATCGGGCGCTACGTTGCCAGTCTCATTACTTAATTTGCACACCTCGTACGATATTCATCAGATGAAAAATATTAACAGGGCATTTTTACACGGATGTCCACTGTTCCATAAAACTTCCTCAAACGGGGGAATGTCTTAAATATATTCCTGTTCGTTTATGTTACTGGGATATATTTGCATAGAAGACGCCGGCAATTATGTTAATTTTTATTCCAAACCATAACTGATCGTTTTATGTAATAACTTAAGTGACTACAAAAGAACTGTTTCTTTACTGTCTTAAGTATTATCATGCAAAATAGTATTTGTTTATCGCCATCTAATGTATGCAGACGCTGGGTATGAATTTAAAACGAAAATTTTAGTTGAAATTGTTTTTACTTTTTTATTTTTTTCATTGGCCATAACTACCGCCATGTCAAAATATTTACATAATTGACTTTAAACTTATATATTTCGCAGGCCTTTTTTAATTAAGGAACACTGTATGGCCCTTTTAGCGCGCTAAGAGCAATTATGTATAATTTTCAATTATGCAAACTGAATATTTTTTTTTGGCACAACTCAAGAAGTATTTAGGAGTTTGTACACCATATTATAAAGTGGTAACAGAGCTGCGTTACCATTTCCCCTTTCAACTTCCTTTTGTGGTAGCAAATTTGCCGCTAACCTCGTTACAAAAACTTCCAGAAAATTAAGTAGAAAATTTTCCTCTTCGCAACCTCCATCTTGGAAGTTTTGCAATGCTTAAAGGCTTCGAGCGTCCTCCCAAGCATATTGAAAAATTTTTCGGGCACATAAAGAATGCAAACCTAATTTATTTCGACCTACTTTTTGTCCCACGTGTATCTAATTTGTATTTGCTTAAAAAAAAGAGTAAACATTTATTAAGAATATTTAACCAGTCAAAAAAAAAAAAAACTACAACGCAGCGACGAATTATTATCGTATTCAGAACGATAAAGGCTTTTAAATAGGTTGGTGGATATCTCCAATTAGTTTACCTCGATGATTTAGGCTCAGAATATATTATATTTACATACGTAGATATCGTTTAGGAAATACGGGATCAAAATACCGTCTGGGGAATAACAAGTATGCGGTTAAAAACAGGGGAATTAATTTGAGGACCCTGACGATGTGCCGAAATTATAATTATATATCTGCATAACAGAGAAGTGGAAACAGAAGACGAAGGTTTGTGTTATAAAAGTATTATTGATCGGATCAGGTTCGTGGGATACGAGAGTTTCTGGAGTGGAACGTACCAAATTAAGGGGCCAGAAGCCAAGTTAGGGCTACACCCGGTCTGACAATTAAAGATTACACAGTAAGGGAGGTTTTTCTGTAGATTATTCCCAACAGGAAAATATTTCAAAGTCAAACTCGGCTCCTTAGTTTACTTAATGTTACATTTCAGATACCTCATCTAGTTTATAAATTCGGCGTATTTATAGTCGGCGACGAAGTCATGATGGCGATGCAAATATCGTGAACAATTCTGAAAAAATTAAATTCTTTTCAAAAAAGTTTTTGGACTCATATTAAGGGGAAATCTTCAGAATATATATCTGACAAACTGAGCCAAAAAACAAATCTATACTGTGGTACAAAAATTATCAGAATTATCATGACTTTCGTTGCTGATTGTATGAGGTGTGTAAATTAAGTAATGAGACTGGCAACGTAGCGTCCGACCTAGCAGCACTGCGGAGACGGGACTTGGAAGGGCGGTAGGTTAACATGTAATGCACCTTCCGTGCAAGTTTGAACTTGATAGAGTCATTTGTTTGCATCACTATCAGATTTTGCTTCAGACTTGGATACAGCGCAAAGGATACTTTTTGCAAAACTTCAACATGCCTACGGTGACAGTGTTTTTTCAAGAGCCCAGGTTTTTCGGTGGTTTAAGAGGAAGAGAATCGATTGAAGATGAACCACGCAGCGGAAGGCCTTCATCTTCAAGAACCGATGAAAATGTCGATAGAATACGGGATCTTGTGCGTCCAGATCGTCGATGGACGACAAGAATGATCGAGGAAGAGTTAAATTTGAATTACGCCACTGTTCATCAGATTTTGACTAACGAATTGAGGATAAGAAAAATCTGCGCAAAAATAGTTCCAAAAAACCTTTCGCAGGAACAAAAGGACATCGGGAGAGAAAGGTGTCTTGACTTTTTGGAATCAATTGAAAATGATCCCGATTTTATGGAACATGTCATTACTGGTGATGAAACTTGGGTGTTTGAGTACGACCCGGAAACCAAGCGCCAAAGCATGGCATGGCACACTTCAAGCTCTCCAAGACCCAAAAAAGCAAGAATGAGCAAGTCGAAGATCAAGTGCATGCTGATTTGCTTTTTTAAAGCCGGGGAATTGTCCACAAATATCAACACTTTTACAGAGAGGTTCTTGAAAAACTTCGAAAAAGGGTCATACATGAGACCAAACATCAAGAACAACTGGATGTTGTATCACGACAATGCGCCTTGCCACACATCCATTTCAGTAAACGAGAATTTAGCCAGTAAAAACATTCCTGTGGCTCCTCAGCCTCATTATTCGCCTGATTTGAGTCCTTGTGACTTTTTCTCTTCCCGACATTGAAAAATCACCCCAAGGGACGTCATTTTGGGACCATAGAAAACATTCAAACGTATATGAGTTCCAGCACTGCTATGAGAACCGGAATGGAAGAACGGTTTCCAGCGCTGTGTGGCTTTCCAAGAAAGTAATTTTTAAGGATACTGAATTATAATTCTATTCGAATAAAAAATTTAAAGAAATCAGTGTTATTACTTAATTTACACACCTCATATGTTCCTCTTGTTTCAAACACGTACGTTAGATTGAATCAAAATCGAAAGGGACAAAAATGGCGGGGAGAATGCCTAGTGTTTTAATAACCTCTTGATAAAGAAATAATCAGACTTGGAAATAAGCATATAACATTGCACGTTTGAATTCATGAGGTGAGAGGTTTACATGCCTGTGTGGTAGAGGTTTACATAACATGCGGGATATATCTAATTACTTTACGGATATCGTTTAGCAAATGCGGTATCAAAATACTGCGTACTCGTCTGTAAGGGGCGTAACACATACATAGGTGATGAGCGACATGAATGAACTCGAGAATCTCGATGTGGTGAAATATAATTATATTATTATACATCTGCATAATGGGGATATAGGCACGGGGATATTATGGCTCGTGTTAGAAAACTGAGTAGTATCGATCGGATTGGGTTCGTGCTTGTGAAGTGGCACGTATGAAATTTAGCGAAAACAGAAGCCAAATTAGGCATATACGTGATGTAAGGATTAATAGGATTCCTAGTAGAGCAATAACGAAATAAAACTTCAGGAAAATATAATCCAGAAGATTCTCGTATTTCCTATATTCGTCAAAAAGTCTTTGACACTAGGACGTGCAGAATTGCCATCTGAACATTTTTCTCGTATGTCGCTCACATTATACCGGTTACTGTATGTGTATTAATAATGCAAAACTAATTTATTTCACTCTACGTCCCGAGAATGGCGTTCGTTTGCCTAACAAAGCGAACAAGAGCTAGTTCGTGAAAGAGGTTAGTAACGGAAGGTGAATATAACTTCTTAATAAAAATTTAATCAAACTCAAGCATAAGACGCTTTAATATTGTAGAATTCCATTCCCTCGTGCCTGTGTAAAGGTACGTAATTCCATTTATGTAGGTACCTTGCCTTGATCATTTAGATGCGGAATACGAGGTGTTGCTATTAAATAACCGCACTGCTGTCATAACACTTTTTATTCGTTACCAATTACGGTAGCAACTTTCAATGTACTCCCCTTGGCGATCTCTACACCGCTCCATAGGACTTTTCCATTGTTGAAAGCAGTGCTGGAAGTCCGCTTCTGTCAGCTGGTTCAGAACCTCCGTCGCTTTTGCTTTAACCGCTTCCACACTTTCGAATCTTGTCATCACAAGTAATCACCGTGTCTAACAAGCCTGGATCAATGTCAATGTTGTTTAGAATGTCAGCGCAAATGTTCATTCTCGATTCCTTTTGCTCGGGAGTGAGGAGTTTTGGCACCATTTTTACGCAAACTTTGCGCATGTTGAACGATTCATGCACAATCTGGCGAACACATTCTTTGTCGATTCCTGTTATTTCAGCAAGCCCCTCGGATGCTTCGATGATGATCCTCGCGGATTGGTTTACCAATTTTTTAAATTTTACGTTGAGGGCCGTTCGGTGCGCGGATCGTCTTCGGTCGTTTCACGTCCCTATTTAAACCGTTTAAACCATTCAGAAACGTGTGTGCGAGATAAACCTTAATTCCCGTACGCTTCTTTTAACATTGCATATGCTTCTGTAAAAGTTTTCCCCAGTTTAACAAGAAACTTGAGATTAACCCGCAATCTGAACACTCAAAATTTTTTCGACACTTCACTGGTGCTTCAAACGACTGCTACAGTTGTGAGCATCCACTGGCTTGTCCAGCGAGCTCAGGGTGGGGAAAGTATCACCAGACATAGTTCTATTCAAACTTGTCGCGATACGCTCGCAGCGCGCTGATAGCAACATCAGTTCGATTATTTAATAGCCACACCTCGTATATTATCTGATTATAAAATATCGTATACCAGATCAAAATACTCTTTTTTAAGGGGGTAAACCGGTCTAGAGGCCGAAAAATAGAGCAAACTTTGGGATTTTTTTTCAAAGAAAGTAAACAACATATTGAAATTCGGTAAAAAGGCCTTTGATACGCAAGTATTGAAGTTATTTTTCCTTAGGCATCTTTTTTTGGCTGCGTGGCCGGACCAATAACTCTTGCAAATTTAAAGATACAATCATGAGCCAAAAAAAAATCGATTTAATATGATATCAGGTTCAACAGTGCGTAGGATATTTTTTTAAAATTGATTCTTACAAAAATGGCGTGTTTTTTGAAGAGTGAAGTTCGAAAAAACAAAAAAAATCATTCGAAAATTGTTAGTAACAATTGAACTACATTATAAAAAAAAATCCTACGTACCGTCGAACAGAATATAGTTTTGAATATTCAGTAAAAATTCCAAGCTAATCGAACAAAAATTGTTTTGTTGTCGTGTTGTTTCGAGAAAAACGCGTTTAAAGTTTTAAGTACTGAAAAAAAACAAGGATAAATTCAATACACCTTTAATCTGCACCATACAATTGGCGTTCCAGACTCTCATCCTCCTGCTTTTCCTTATTTAGTGATTTTACAGATTTCTCTACATACATGAAACTTTGCCACATGATTTTTACGATATTAAGGTACATTTTAAGCAAAAAAAAAATCGGTTTTTCAAAAGCTCTAGAGTAGTGTACCCCCTTAAGAGCGAAACAAGTCAGGTTTTAATTCAAAGAATACATATATTAACTGCCATCCCCTTTTGATCCTCAGCTATAACATTATAAATAAAATGCAAGATCAGGCCAAATGGTTCTCAAATTACCAGCCATTGACTTCTTAACAATAGGCAAGTGTATCTACAAATGTCCCCAAACAAATTGTCCAGTGGCGTAAGATCTGGAGATCTTGGAGGCTACTCTATTGTCCCTCTTCTATTAATCCAGCGCTCAGGTGAAAGAAACAGGTTGAAGAAAAAGGGTCATTAGAGTGGCTTCTGTTAAAAATTACTTTAAAAATACTACAAATTTTATTACTAACCGTTTTCCCGAACAATATGTACTTAGAGTCTGAATCTGGCTAAACATAAAAAAAGGAATATTTTTATTCAGAACACGTCTTTACCTGTGAAGGAATACAAGCGGAATATTTATACTGATAGATATATTGTGCTATAAAGCCCCTAATCTACTACGTTTACTGTCGATTTTATGATTTAGTGGCTATAAAATCCGTTCAATCCACCTGAATTTATGATGGCGCTACGTAACGTAGTCGACAAGTGGAAAAAAATTGAAAATCGTTGATTACAACTGCTAAAACGCAATCTCTTCGAATACTGCATTTTCCGTTTCGTTTGTTTACAGGGTCGAACTCAGTCGAGGTGCACATTCACGAAAATAAGCGAGGAGTGCCTACTGACTTTCGGAACGGTGTATATCCATATTTCTCACTTAGAATATGTAGATTTTAATACAAAAAACAAAAGCGTCCCATTTTGAGTACATTGAATGCTAAACATGTTTGTTGTATCTCATATAACAATGTTTTCGTAAATGGTGCTTGGATCAAGTTCGGCCCTGTAAATCAATCGTTCCGTGATCTCTTCATGACTGATGAGTGAACGTGGTAGAATTGTACTGTATTGATAACATAAATTAGAGTAAGATTTTCAATTTCCGGATGTAACTTGCAGCCATGATAGAATTAGATGACGTAATTGTATCCTGTGCAGAGAACCCTTTTAATACACTAAATATGTTACGCAACGTTTCAGTTTTGACCTATATCCTGTTTTGCACGTCGAGTACGTTGAACTTTTTCGATTTTATTTTGTTAATGAACCGGCTCTTTGATACATTTTTAATTGCAAAGCGTTACTTTCATCCGTTTGAACCAACGAACAAAGTAAAATCGGTACAGTTACCTTTCGATGTCATCGCACTCTGTTGTAATAAAGTCCGTATTAGGTACTCCCATTGGAGTTTGAATTTAATAAGGTTCGATAATAACTAGAGCCCATAGCTAAATAATAGATTCCAGGACCGGTTTTAACGCGATTGGAATATTGTTATAAAGAGCCATAAAAAAAAACCTCATCAAACCTGGCTATGAACGAAATAAATACAAATAACGGTTCTGTTGAAGCTCGAAACGAAACATTGTTGTTGTCAAACTTTTGCTAAATGACTGTCACAATTGTAAAATAAATAATGGCTGTCACATAATGTAACAGCCTTAACAATTAAATAAGATTATAAATATAAAATCAAGAATAGAAATTAGTTATTTATTATACAAGTGAAAAAAGTATTATTATATTGTTCGCTTCGCGTCGGGAGACAAAAAACCGAGAGCTAAAATCTAATATTTTTCCCGTGTATAATACACTATTTTTTTCTGCGACGGGAAAAACGACGATTTAATATTGAAAAAACATATTATCAAAATATATAAACGTCAGAAAATTATCGATGTGAAATTTGAAGTTTTAAACTGGTAGGCTGTACTTATAGCGACAATTAGACCTGCGTTGCTAAGTAAACGTTTAAAGTAATCAAATATCTGTCAATTTAATTCTGTGATTTGATTAATATAAATAATATAAAGTTAAATTAATATAAAGTTAAAAAATATCTGATTCCGAGTTTTCTCTGACTCCACCGGAGTTAGTAGAAGCAGCGAAAGTAGCGTCACAAAAATTATTACCAGCTAAATCGCGGAAAATTTACCAAACCGCGTATTCAAGATTTATGGAATGGAAGATGAGAAAGACATGCAGTTCTTTCTCGGAGACGGTGTTATTGGCTTATTTTTCGGAACTGGCACAACAACAAAAGCCATCAACACTGTGGTCGAATTATTCAATGGCTAAAAGTATGTTACAATCCAATAATAATGTAGACATTTCAAATTATTTCAAACTAATTACATTTCTGAAACAAAATATGAAAGGTTACACGACCAAGAAAGCTACGATTTTTACGAGTTTACAAATTAGTGACTGTTTAAATAATGCTCCTGATGAAGTTTATTTAATGACCAAGTTTGTTTTTGTATTTGGGATTGCAGGAGCTTGTCGAATTTGTGAAATCAGCCAGGTAACATTTGATGATATTGAAGATTCGGGAACGTTATTATTTGTGAAACTTAAAACAAAGAATGATGTAAACAGGAGATTTGTAGTTACTGAAGGATATATTAAATTTTACCGAATGTACATAACCTTCGCAAAAGGATAGCCGCCTGTTTTATGCATATCGCAATGGAAAATGTATCAACCAGGTTGTGGGTAAAAATCAGTTTTATAAGGTACCTGAAACAGTAGCTAATTTTCTTCAACTTGAAAATGCTAACTCATATACAGGACATTCATTTCGAAGATCGTCTGCTACACTTTTAGTTGAATCTGGGGAGACTTGGATGACACTAAAGAACCATGGCGGTTGGAAGTAATCAACGGTCGCTAAAGGGTATGTTGAAGAATCGGTAGCACACAGGACAGAAATAACTCATAAAGTGTTTAGAACGTGTGCCAGTGCTGAAATAACACCCGATTTGCGACCAGGTACATCAACGGCAGTTGTGTCCATCGCAGAAAAAAATATAATTTCAACACAAGAAAATTCGACTGCTGTACCGAATAGTTCAAGAAATATGTCATTCATGCAATGCACATTTAATAATTGTACTTTTGATATAAAGGAAATGCAACTTTTGTATAAAAAAATATTCTAAAATTAAATATCAAACCTTTACTTATGTGTATATACATATATCCGGGAATAAAGTGAGTACTTTTTTCCAGGGGAGAAAAGTAATTTCATAAAAAACTGATATTTTGTTACCTGTCAACAGGGATAAAATGCCAAACGTTTTTCCCGTCACAGAAAAAACCCTTTTTTTGGCCGGCCAACTTTGATAACGTATTTTTTTAGTATTAGTTAATCTGCGCTTATTCATCCATCATTCGTGTGCACGAAACGTCAAATAAGTTTGTAAAAATGTCAGGACAGCGTCCGTCACATGTTACGGTGGAGCGTTGGACAAACAATTTTGCGGAACTGACCTTTAATGGTAGTGATCTGCGTTGTACAGTGTACTGACGTGGCACGTAAAAACAGATGTTTTTCAACATGTTGCCACAGACAAACATAAAGCTCG
Organism: Aromia moschata; assembly: GCA_029963805.1. NCBI lineage: Eukaryota > Metazoa > Arthropoda > Insecta > Coleoptera > Cerambycidae > Aromia > Aromia moschata. The sequence continues at coordinate 41,106 of JAPWTK010000038.1, forward strand.
TGTAAGTGCTAGAGTGAGTGCGCGAGACAGACAAAGACAATTTAGCTTGGATTTAGTCAAAATCACGGTAGAGTGTAATATTCCATTCGCCAAATTAGAACATCCCGAGTTCAGTTCAAGTTGTCCAGAACGCTGTGAGTGGAAAATAGGCGAAGTTAGTTTACCTGCAGAAACAACTGTTAGACGATTTTATACAGCACAACTGTGTGTAATTAATAACAGTCCGATTTAATTCCAGGAGTTAAAAGACTGAGCACCACGGCAACACTAGGAATAACGGAAAATCGCGCATACAGAGAGCGCCAAAACTATTGCCAAACGAATTCGATGAAACAGAAACAATCAAGTCTTCGCAACGAATCTGAAACAGGTCAAATAGTAGTAAAAACAATTGACGAAACAGGTGACATGGCAGCCAAAATATGCATTTTTGTAAATCTTTTTTTTATACGGAAACTTGCTTGTTTCGGTTTTGTCGGATGTGTTCGGCACTTTTGCCTCTCTCTGTATTTGTGCGACATACGCACTACAGAGGCTTTTGTACCTATTGTTGCACGAGTTATCTGGAAATATGCGATCGATACTTTCATTTTCGGGAGCAATAACAAGGAGAGGGATCCTTCCTTAAAATGGTATACCTCGCCGGAGTGTATTTTATAGATATCAGTATTTCGATGTCAATTTACGACGAAAACAGACAGACAATCGTCTCTCGACGAATTTTACAGGCCTGAATAGTTTGAATAACGTGTAATTTTACGTCTGGCGAAATTTACTAACATAACACGATAGTATACCCACGTCCCAATATTAATAGAATGTCTGTTTCTCGTTGTTCAACGCCGTATGAGATTTTTCTTTTGCGCTGGTCTAGTTGCTTTAAAACAAACAAAAAGTATACAATGAAAAGAGTGTCTTTTAATCTAACAAATATTCTTGGCAGAAAATATTTTTATTATCATATTATATTAAAATCAATCGGATCAAATTATTCATATCATTCGAGATATTTTCGGTAATAATTTAACCACTCGGCCGATTACTAGCAAGAATATGTTCAAAATAAAGACATTTCTGTGTGCAGAGAAAATGAGAAGAATAATTTTTCTCGGGAGTACTTTATTTTTTCTGAAATTTCAGAATATTCTATCAGAAAGAGAAAATTGAAAGCAAAATATATCAGCTATTTAATTAAGTAAAAATATTGCATTGTTTCTAACACTTTCACACAGCAGTTTTACACTTCATTTAGTATGAAATCCCTTTTTCCGGTGTGAACTTGTATTCACCAGCGCATTCGCCATATTTGAGAACACTTTTATCTTTTGCTCGATATTTAAATAAAATTTAAATTTAGTTAGAATTTTCCCGCCAGATATGTAATATTTTATTTATTCAATGCCGCAAAATAAATCCATATTTTTCACAACGTCCGAGAAAAAACGTAACAGGATTATCCTTGAGAACCGGCGTACCCGCCATTACCGTTAGTCGTCAAATTCGAAATATGGCGGAGGCGCTGGGCCTTATTCGATAAACGCCGTTTTCTTGCTAATTAGAGTCGACGTGCCGCTCCTCGCGTCAGAGATACCAGACATTTTAGCAGTTTTTAGGTGCTGGAATCTCAGAAAATATTTTAGGGGGGAACAAAACCAACATAGTTACAAAAAGTTCGGCATTCTCGTGGCTCCCTCGAATTGTATACAATTGCAATTTTAAATGCCTGAGGAAATATTTTTTGCTCGCCCAGACGCCAAATTAACTCCGCCTAATGTACACTGAGAGACATTTACAATTGAAATCTTCCCAGTAAGAAACGTATTTTTATTATTTTAAATCTACTGTGATATGAATATTAAATTATTAATTCTCAAACACCATTGTATAACTTTATTTTGGCGTAAAAAATGGTTTACTTTTTTATAACGTGCGTTCAAAAAAAAAACTAAATCAAGTGGTTTATGGAAATTTGAAGGCATGTCGTTACTAATTAAGTATAATCTATGAATTATTTAATAGTTAACAATCGTTTTTTTTAAGGTTAGACATTTCAGGACCCTATACACACGAAGAAGAGTTTCAACGAAAACAGAACTGTGTGAATAATTTTGTGCGAATTGTAAGAAATTAGGTTGTGTGAAAAGCTCATTTCTCAGCTCAGTTTTAAACAATTTTTGAAACATAGTAATAGCCTTTTGCCAAAAGAATATTCAAAGAAACTCTTTTCTCTGTGTATGCAGATTCCCATAAAAATAAATGTTGTACTGTTGTCTTCGGAATATACAGTGTGCGCCTAAAGTATGGGATAAGTTCAGTAAATGTGAAACAAAAAATTTTTGGAAAAAATCCTCAAACGGGTCGATTTTGTTTAATAAAAACACACATTTTTGAGGGAACGTATATTTTCAGATGTCATTTGTTTTTGAGTAATGACGTCATCAACTTATTTTTCAAATGGCAACCCCCATTTTTTTAATTTAATTTGAGAGATGTCATTCAGAATGTACAAGAAGAAGTTGATGGACGGCATTTCGAACACTTAATTGTAAAATTGTATTTGCTTATTAAAGAAATTTTCGTTTATTTATTGTGAAAAATATATTTTTCATTTTGTAACATTCAATTGTCATTTACTCAAAAATTTTTTTATGTAAGGTGGCAACATTTTTATACCGTTAAATCGACAATGAAAGGGTCTCTCAAATTAAATTAAAAAAATGGGGGGGGTTGCCATTTGAAAAATAAGTTGATGACGTCATTACTCAAAAACAATTGACATCTGAAAATAGATGTTTCCTCAAAAATGTGTGTTTTTATTAAACAAAATCGACCTTTTCGAGGATTTTTTCCAAAAATTTTTTGTTTCACATTTACTGAATGTATTCCATACTTTAGGCGCACACTGTATAATAATAATACTAATACATTATTGGCCAAGTGGCTCTAGCACTCGTTTCCCTACAGTATTTTTTTGTTGTTGAAAACAGTAATTAATTACTGCAGACGAAACTGCAAAAAAAAAATTAGAAAACGCTACCAAAACAGATCTCCTCGCTTACCAAGCTTTTACGTGGTCGTTATCTCAATGGTGTTTCAGCAATATCCCACTTGAATATTTTTTTTCTTAAGAACAAAGCAGCGTTTACAACGAACGCAGGCCTGGTGAATGAACTCAGAAAAGGCCAAGACCTGTTCATTTAATTTTTTTTCATTTCAATCTGCTACCCAGACCTGTACGCGATGATTCCTCAGGTTTAATGGGAATCGAATGGGGAATTCCATCAAAATGTTTTCGTTAAATTTTCTTTCCTTGCGCATTCCCAGTATTTACACTCCTCTTTAATTCCGGAGTAGATTCTTCCATTAGGGGCCTTATTACAGGGTTTGTCCGGAAAGTCAATGGGAATGTCAGTGAGCTTTAAAAATGGTTTTTATTGGTTCTATGTGTACAAATCTTTAGAAACTTGCAAAATACATTCCTCCTGCGTCCACACATCGCACGGTAGTCGTTTTCCGGAATCGCCTTTAAAGCGTCGGTGCAAGCCTTCTGAATGTTTTTCACCGACCCAAAATGCTGTCCTTTCATTGGGATTTTGAGGCGCGGAAACAGAAAAAAGTCTGGGGGCGGGGGCACATCGGGGCTGTAGGGAGGCTGGGGAACAACGGTGTAGCCTGCCTTGACGAGGTAGCAGGAAGCAGGTGTGCGAAGGTGCGTTGTCGTGGTGAAGCTTCCAGGATTTTGAGATGTCTGGGCGGACGCGATTCACCCTGCGTTTCAGCCGCTTCAGCACCTCGACGTAAAACTTTCCGGTTACGGTTTGTCCCCTGCGGAACGAACTCATGATGGACCAATCCCCGGCAATCAAAAAAGACAATCAGCATTGTCTTGATCTTTGACCTGGACATCCTATCCTTCTTTCTAGGCGAGGGGAGTTCGACGTGTGACATTCCGCACTTTGCCTCTTCGTCTCCGGATCGTATTCAAAGACCCAACTTTCGTCCCCGGTAATGACGTCATCAAGGAAAGCGGGGTTGTCTTCGCAGGTGTCCAAAAGTTCTTGGCAGGTTTCGACGCGCCTCGCTTTTCGATCGTCCGTTAGCACTTTTGGCACGAGCTTCGCGCACACCTTCCTCATTCCTAAAGACTCCGACACAATTTCGTGTCGGAACAATGGTTTTCGTAATGTCTAATGTTTCGGAAATTAAACGGACACTTAGACGACGGTCAGTGTTCAACAAGTCACGCACACGTTTCACATTGTCGTCGGAACTGGAGGTTGATGGCCGTCCAGCGCGGTTCTCGTCGTTGACATCTCCCCGACCTTCTGCGAAGGCTTTGCGCCACCGGAAAATTTGCCTGTCCGAAAGACAAAAGACGCCGAAAGCCTTCTTCAACATTGGAATGTTTTCCGCAGCACTCTTCTCCAGTTTCACACAAAACTTGATCGCCATCCGTTGCTCAAGCGAACGTTGCATTTTTTCTTGCTCACTGTGACGACTCTCAAAGAACGAGTGATGCGACCGCTACAACGACCGGTAGCCAACTGACGCTTGTTGGATCTTGTTGCCAGATCCCCCCACCACAATCCCAGCACGTAAAGCGCGGGCTGGCGCGTACAGTCTCGGGAAAAAATTCACTGACATTACTGTCCGGACAAACCCTGTATAGTTTCGGTAGAGCGACGTTGCGCGATTTTCTCAACTCGGACCAATTTAATAATCATCTCTAACTTTAACGGTCACACGGTTAAAGCAAATTCCGATCGAACGTCGCAGAGAGGGAAAGAGAAAGGGACATAGAGAAGGGGCACTCCCGCGTATCTGTCCCGAGGCCCTAATTCACTCACAATTAGTTTAATGCCTTTTATTAACACGTAAAGTGCAATCGATAAATCGCAAGACAAAAATCTCGCAAGGCCAAGGTCCTACAATGTTTAGTTGATACAATAATTACACAGCCACACTTTTTTTGTTTTGTTTTGGCCTGGGTATCTCAATTGGATATTCTTATGTATTTTTGGGCGCTGATTACGAATCCGCTGTCAGAATTGACAGATTGGTTCGCTAATTCGTTCTAACCTCAAAAAAGTGCCTTGTTTTTGACATTTTTGACTATTTTTTGAATTCATGTGGAATTAATGAACCAATCGGTCAATTCTGACTGCATATTCGTGTGCAGCGCTCAAAAATACATCGGAATATACTATTGAGCTACCCAGGCCAAAAAAATTCAATAAGGAATAAGAGGTCAGATTACTAAGAAATACACTGCTCATTAAAATTAACGTAAGACTTTTTAGATTAGCACCATTTGCATTCTATTCAAGTTGGAGACTTGCTGTTTTTAATTTTCGGTAGCCTATGGGGTTTATTTTAATGCCCTGTCGCTCGCCTGTGACTTAAACGGTTCGCCGTCCACACCCCAAAAACCAACCCCATGTAGAAATATGAATTCACACGATTTTGAAGGCAATTCAGACACTTACAGGATGGAACGGCTAAGAAGGACGCTGTCGGGTAAAAACTCTGTATTCTGTGTATTTGGTCGCTGTCCCATCTCTTTCACCTTTTCACAACTCAGGCACCCCTCCAAACCAAACCTACATCGACCACCCACCCCCTTTGTTTCCGCCTTTGTAGGAGACTGCGTGGAATGTCGTTTTGTCTCGAAAACATCTCAGGGCAGAGCCTTTAAGTAATTAAAGGCTCTCGAAGTTGACGGGGTCAAAAGTGAAATTTCACCTTCAACCCACCCCCGAAAATTAGTCGCGCTGAGGGGTTGTAAGCAGGTTTTAACGCGTGGGGTGACTCAGAAAACATTCCTGAGGATGCTCGAACCCTTTTTCGGCACACCCTGATTCGTCCGTCTCTTTTAAATCCTTTTTTGTGTCTCATCACTTTCCTTTTTGACCCCCTCCAAATAATTTTTGGGTGGGTGAAAATTTCTGGGTAGGCGGAACCTTCCGTGATATGTATTTGAGACGACATTCGCAATCTCATACAGGGGCAGAAACAGAAGGGGTGGGTGGAGAGGTCGGTGTATATGTGGCCTGGAGGGGTGCCTGAGTTGTCAAAGGGTGAAAGCAAATTGTGACAACCCACGCCAATTGATTTGTCAGCATTAGGATCAATGGAGAGGTTAAACACAACAGAGGTTAAACACGCAAAATGTAAAGGGGTGGCTTACGGAATCTGAAAATGGATTAAAGAGATGGGACTTGATCCATGATCCATGATCCAGCAACTGGTAAAAAACGAGAAATATCACCCCTTTGAATTTTGCCATATCTAGTTATCCTAATCTCAAAAATGAGAAAATTAAATTGTTCTCATTGCGTTTCCTTCAAGTACACGTATCGAGTGCACGTTTCTATTTGATTTTGAGTGGTATAAAGGACGATAACATAGCTTAAATTGCGATTAAAAAAAAGAATCTTGAAAAAAATCGCGTTTTTAAATAGTTTTTGTTAGAAATTGAAGGTTACATCATTTTTTTGAAAATTTTAACGATTTCTTTCGAAAGAGCGACCTCGAAATCATAGGAATACATGGTTTTGGTTGTTTTTTCTTTATTTTTTTCTATCAGTAACATGAGCATCTAAGTTCGTGTCTTTTGACAGTGTACTTGGGCGTTAAAGGTTAATGGAATTGCTTCATTAGTATGTATTACGAAAGTAAAAATTGGCATAAAGATTGCGGGCCGTTCGTATTTGCTTTAATTTTTTTAACGACCCAAATGTGTAACGGACTTCTTTGATTTTCGCTAACTGAAATCTAAACACACTCTTTCAACCGTGACTTTTTAAATCGAGGATATTTGCCCGGGGCTGATATTCATTAAGCACTAGAATTATTCAAACAACACCTTCGCGTGCAATCAGATCGGCAAACACACGAAAAAAAAAGCCTAATTTAAACGTTTAAAAATAAAGCGATCCCATGATAAAATAAAATGTAAACGGAAACTGGCGCAAAAGTCAATAGTCGGTTTTATGTTAGACATATTTATTAAAGCCCTTTCGACCGCACTGGCTATAAAGAAAAATATTTTCATGGAAAACCTTGCAGTTGTAACGATAAATCGCTCTTAAGCAAACAAAAGGGAGTACGTACTTGTGAATACTTTCGAAAATACTTGTGGATTTGTCATTGTTTGGACGCTTTAGGTGGACCTCAAAGTAATATCTTTACCGATATTCTTAACCTCATTTATGATGAACGCTGTTACGTAATAAAGGCCTTTCAAAGCGAGTATAATCCAACGATAAAACCAAGTCGGCAACAGACACGTGACTTCTTACGACCCACATGAATTTCATGAATGTAGTTGACAGCTGTCACACTCATTTGTTTGTTTTCGGACTTCTATACACTAATGGAAAAAATTAAAGGGTCAAAAATTTTTCCGAATTTTTAGTGATTTTTCAGAATGCTATATCTCAGTGAAAAGTCTTATCGAGGTCTTAAAATAAAGCATTTTGAAGCTTCAAGTTTCTAGTGTAGAGAAATTTTAGAAAAAAATTTTTAGAGCTACATGTTTCGCGCAATTTTAGGAAGTAGTGTGAGAAGAAAATTTTGCGAATTTTTTTCAAGTCCACGAGCTTGAAAAAATTGTTTCTAACTCAACCATGCTATGGACCGGATAGCTTGTTTATTCAGCTTCAATTTGCTTTTTTTAAATCTCGATACGACCATTTGTTGCTGAGATATCGAACTTTAAATCAAAAGGACCCTTCTGTCTTTGATCGACGATATCTCAGCAACCAACGGTAGCACAGAAAATCTGAGGGCAGTTCTTAAAACTCGAATAAACCCCCTACAAGGTTCTGCTGCGATTTTTGAGGATAATTTTTTTATCCTTGACATGAATTTGAAAAAACAGGAAAAAACGTTTTTTTTCCTGTTTTTTTCAAATTCATGTCAAGGATGAAAAAAAAATGTTTCTTCCCAAAAGTCGCAGCAGAACCGTGTAGAGGGTTTATTCCAGTTTTCAGAACTGCCCTTAGGATTTTCTGTGCTACCGTTGGTTGCTGAGATATCGTCGATCAAAGACAGAAGGGTCCTTTTTGATTTAAAGTTCGATATCTCGGCAGCAAATGGTCGTATCGAGATTTAAAAAAAAGCAAATTGAAGCTGAATAAACAAGCTATCCGGTCCATAGCATGGCTAAGTTAGAAAAAATTTTTCAAGCTCGTGGACATGAAAAAAAAGCAAAAAAAAATCGTAAAATTTACTTCTTACACTACTTCCTAAAATTGCGCGAAACATGTAACTCTAAAAAATTTTTTTGCCGAAATATCTCAAAACTAGAAGCTTCAAAAATACTTTTTTTTAGACCTCGATATTTTTCACTGAGAGACAGCATTCTGAAAAATCACTAAAAATTCGGAAACATTTTTGACCCTTTAATTTTTTCCATTAGTGTAATTACCTAAATAATTTTAAATACTTTATATTTTATTTATTATCAGACAGTAAATTACTATGAACGGTGGAGGTAACCAGACGAAAGCAGAATCCACTTACAGTTCGCGAAAATGTTAGGGCTTTACGACCACAACTGATCCGATTAGTTCGGTGAGTTTTGTTAGCGGTCAGATTACTTACCTAAATGAACGAGCCTTTTATTTCAATCCTTAAATGCCCGAAAACTTCGGCGAACCAGCTGCCTGAAACGAAAAGACTTCATAAATCGTTATCGTTATGGGACAAATATTTCTTAATTTTAGTTCATTTGTAACTAACAAACTTTGTCCATTATTCGCCTCTGAAATGTGACTTTCAGTTTCCCGTAAATATTCGGTTTAACGGTGCATTTTTTTATTTATAGGTTCACAACAGGGGCCACACGAAAAGCTGCTGCTCAACAACCTGCTAGCCACCTACAATGTATTGGAAAGGCCCGTTGCAAACGAATCCGAACCCTTAGAAGTCAAATTCGGCCTAACCCTGCAGCAGATCATTGACGTGGTCAGTACCATTTTCACTATTTTAATTCTTGGCAGTTTATAAAAAGAAATTGATCGTTATTAAAGGTTAATTATAACTGATGATGAATTAGAATTGATTAAAGTTTGAATTAATTATTTTGAAAGCTTTGGGTTCAAGATTTTTTTTTAAATAAATTCATAGATTCAACAATTTGATTTTAAAATGTAATCTCACATCAAGCCGCGTTTTTGTCAACAGTATTCATGGGTTTTCCAAAAGAGTCTTTAAATTCAGGGATTTCTGAGACACTCTGTACTCGCCAGAATTCTTGGTTCTCGGCTTCCTTTAAAGAAGCTGTTTAGAAAAGCCGACTTTAGATTTTAAACCTTAATTTTACATGATAAGTAACGACATTTTTTTGTGAGCAGCCCCATTGTTGTGCTTCCAGTCATTAAAGAAGTCGCATCGCGACTCAATGCAAAGTGCTTCGCATTGAAGGGCTGAAAGACTTTTTTTGTATTGTTTCCCCTTTTCCAGCTATAAACTAGCTTGTTCTACGACTCGTTTCGGTTGATTTGACGTACTGAATAGGGATTTTTTAATGCCGTTTTGATCAGTCATTTCTTTGGACCATGTAACGTTTCTGGAGATAAGTTTTATACCGTGTCATATAAAAGAATCTCTTTTTTTTTTCAACTTTTTCAGTCCCCACTTGAAATTTTGTTGAATATGTCGAAAAAAAAAATCCCTGAAAGTTACAGCCCTTAATATTAATTTTAAATACTTTCCCAAAGCATGAAAAGATTTTCCATTTAAAATACACGTAAATCGATTTTTTTTTTAATTTCTATAACTCAGTCGCATTTTATGCTATTACATTGGTCTTGGTCTCGATTTACTCAGAATAAAACACTCTACAAAAGTGCCCATTGCAGCGAAAATGTAACTTGTACTGGTGAGTTGGTACGGGTCGCTGAAGTTGATTTTTTACCCAAAATTCTCGTTTTTTTGCTGTTATCTCCGAAATTATTAATTTTACCAAAAAAATGTATGTGAAAAATTTGTTGGCAATTTAATTTACTACAAAAAAGGTCCTATAGACCAAATTGAATAAAAAATAAAACATCAATATAATAATCAATAGTTTGTTTTGTTTGTTTTTTATAAATATTATCTGTCGTATACACTGTACTTCGTAATGTATTTTAATGTGTATGTTGTGTCTCAAAAAATGTTATATCTACATCTAATTTTATCTATGTATATATTGTATATTTAAATTTGTTTTATTTTATCTACATTTACCTTTTTTTATATACTTACAAAATTTTGTTCTTTTTTTGACGTGTGTAAACACTTATGTGTATTTAACACCAAAATTGTAAATAAATAAATAAATAAATAAATAAATAAACAAAATCATCGAAGCAAAGTTTGCTTCGGTAAACCGTAAAAATTTTGTACTACTCATAAGTTAAAGTCTTCTCAAGAAATATTAATCTCAGCAATTTGGTATTTGGACCTTTTTTGTAGTAAATTAAATTTCCAACAAATTTTTCATTTACATTCTTTTGGTAAAACATTTCGGAGATAACAGCAAAAAATCGAGAATTTTGGGTAAAAATCAACTTCAGCGGACCGTACCAACTCACCAGTACAAGTCATATTTTCGCTGCAATGGACACTTTTATAGAGTGTTTTATTCTGAGTAAATCGAGACCCAGACCAATGTAATAGCATAAAATGCGACTGAGATATAGAAATTTGAAAAAAAATTCGATTTACGTGTATTTTAAATGGAAAATCTTTTCCGCTTTGGGAAAGTACTTAAAATTAATATTAAGGGCTGTAACTTTTCAGGGATTTTTTCGACATATTCAACACAATTTCAAATGGGGACTGAAAAAATAAAAAATAGTTGAAAAAAATCACCCTACTGTATATACTTAAAGATTATTATGTACAGTGTGTAGATTATCTGATGTACCCTCTTTTTTAAATGAGAATCCATTTTTTTTTAGTAATAGTGTGTCGAAGAGGAACATTTTCGAGATATTTGACATTTAAAAATCATATTTTAACTATTTTAGTCTCAGAAAACAAAACCTAGATGGTTTTATTTTGCTAACTAAAATTCCCATTTTACTACAATACAAAACATTTTACCATCTCAACTTGCCTGAGATACAAAACCCGTCTGACATAATTCCATACTGTCAAATCAACTGAATTTTTAGGATAACTAGGCGGCTCGTCAGGGTAAGCAGGGTAAGCACAAAAAAAATAGATAGGTGCACACATAACATGTATGCACCTATCAATGCACTCTCTCAATGGATAAACCCTCCGTTAAGGAAGGCATATATCGCGTTTAACCCCGTTATGAAAAAAAATATATATTCCCAGCATTAAATCGATCGATGGTTCGCGTCGACAGCGTTAAAACCGAAGAAAACCGTACTTCTAATAAAAATGAAACACCCAGACCTGGCTGCTTATCTGAACAATATAACGCTACCTATATTTCATTTAGTGGCCCCAAATGGAATGTGACTATCGCAAAGCCAGCTTTATAGATTCTAGATTTTAAGTAATTGACGACTTCCCCGTAGATATTGAAAAGTTTTTGTGGTAAGGTAGGTCTTGACACTGTTTGATTTTTCACTTTGCAAAGTTCATGAAATAATGAAATAATTCGGATACGTCGCGATTTTTTCTCAACAGGGTGTTAATTAAAATCTATCGTAATATATCGTTGGTATAACAGATACGAGGTGTGTAAATTAAGTAATTTACAAGTAATTTAATAGTTTTTTTTTTAATTTTCTTATCCGAATACAATTACAATTCAGTATTGTCTTCTTCAAAATAACTTCCTTGGGAAGCCACACAGCGCTGGAGACGGTTCTTCCATTCCTCGTAGCAGTGCTGGAACTCATACTGGAATAGCCTTCAGCTCTTCGGTGACAGCCCATTTAATGTTTTCTATGGTCCCAAAATGACGGACTTGAAGTAATTTTTCAATTTCGGGAAGAGAAGAACGTCACAAGGACTCAAGTCAGGCGAACATGGAGGCTGAGGAGCCACAGGAATGTTTTTACTGGCTAAAAACTCGTTTACTGAAATGGCTGTGTGACAAGGCGCATTGTCGTGATGCAACATCCAGTTGTTCTTGACGTTTGGTCCAGAACAACTTTGTACAAACTCTTTGTGGGCAATTCCCCGACTATCAAAAAGCAAATCAGCATGCATTTGATCTTCAATTTGCTCATTCTTGCGTTTTTGGGTCTTGCAGAGCTTTGGGTGCTTGCAGAGTTTTGGGTGCCATTCCATACTTTGGCGCTTGGTTTCCAGGTCGTACTCAAACACCCAAGTCTCATCAACAGTAATGAAACGTTCCATAAAATGGGGATCATTTTCAATCGATTCCAAACAGTCAAGACACATTTCCCTCCTGATGTCCATTTTTGATTTTTGGAACCATTTTTGCGCAGATTTTTCTCATCCCCAATTTGTTAGTCAAAATCTGATGAACAGTGGTGTGATTCATCATTCTTGTCGTCAACCGACGATTTGAACGCACAAGACCCCGTATTCTATCGACATTTTCATAGGTTCTTGAAGATGAAGGCCTTCCGCTGCGTGGTTCATCTTCAATCCCGCTGACAATGCCTTAAACCACCGAAAACCTGGGCCCTTGAAAAAACTCCGTAGGCGTGTTGAAATTTTGCAAAAGTATCCGTTGCGCTGTGTCCAAGTCTGAGGCAAAACCTGATAGCACAGCGTTGCTCAAAATTAATGTCCTCATTTTTAAAACGCACTAGAAAGGACCAGTTGACGAAGACAGTCACAAAGAACAAACAAATAAATCTAACAAGTTCAGACTTTTACTGAAGTTGCATTATATGTTAGCCTACCGCCCTTCCAAGTCCCGTCCCCGCAGTGTTGCTAGATCGGACGCTACCTTGCCAGTCTCAATACTTAATTTACACGCCTCGTGTTTATCAAAATTACTAGAGTTTTCGAAGGTGTATGCAGCTTGCTGTTACTTCTCCGGATTTAATATTAACATTGAAATTTAACCCTAAACAACATATAATACAATGCCTAGCCAACTTTAGTGATTTTCACCTAGCGAGCCATTAAACACAGTGGAGCTATTGTAATATTCTCCCTGTCTCTATCTCACTTTCTCCTGTCGGCTTCTGTACTATTAATCTAATTTTATTCAGCGTTTGAGAAATAGATGACACATTACAATAAATGACAACATAAATTATAACGGGAGCTGCTGATAAAGGGGGACCCGCTCGAGATTTCAAATTAAATCACTTCAACAATGGTGACGTAAAAATAGACATGATGAATTGGCCCTGTAAATCCATTGTTGGTATTATTAAGTAGACGAATAAATATTAAGTTCTAACAGACTGATCGCAACAAAAAAAAAAAAAAAAAAACGTTTAAAGTCCGCCTTTTTTGCTGGTACATCGTCAGTTCCATTTGGGAAAGAAATGATGAGTGAAATGATTACACAGCCCCACAAAAAATTTTTTTTTTGGAACTACTATCGAGACAACTGTATCCCTATGTAATTTTCGACGCTGAATCCGAAGATCACCCCCATGAGTGGGTGAAAACTACCACTCACACAACAGAAAATTAAAAAAAACTGCAGTGATTCCAAAAAAAAACTTACGATGCCCAGTTATTTTAGAAACAGTATGTAACTGCATTAGTCTCGAATGCGGTGCTTAAAAACTACCTCCATAGGAGACGGAAACCAGCCCTAAATTTAAATTACAGTTGCTTAGATGATTCCTAAAAAACGAATTCTCTAAAAAGTACTATTACTTATTTAGGTATATGACCTTTAAAAAAGAATCGTCTAAAAATTCAGAAAAAATATCTATATAATTTTCTGATTATATAGTTTTTTGACCAGCCGGTAGGTGGCGCATTGACAATCGCATACGAGTGTTGAAAGTCTCTTCAAGTACGTCGTCGAAGATTCTTCTTAAATAAGAAAATGCAGATGTTTTGAGCTTTTATAAAAGGTACTGCAACTATTTTTTGAATTTCTTGTTATGTGAGGAGTAATTTTCACACTTTCATGGGTATGTCACCGAATGACTTTGATGCAATGCAAGTATTCACCACCAAACTGCATTGCTGCATATATATAGCCAATTTTAGCATCGATTAAAATATAAATCACTATGACAATTTTTTCCCGATTTTACTTGTAATTTAAATTTAGGGGTGGTTTCCGCCACTCTATGGGGGTAGATTTTGGGCATCGCATCGGAACTAATGCAGTTCCTCATTTTTTCCAAAAAAACTGGGCATCGTAAGCTTTTTTTTGCAATCACTGATTTTTTTTCTGAACTGAAGTTTCCTATTGTATGAGGGGTAGTTTTCACCCACCCATGGGGGTGATTTCCAATGGAAAGTAGTGTTAACTCTGTATTTCTGCGTTATATACTTGAATGTTTATATTTAATTAGCATTATTGAGATTTAAGACTATTCGTGAAGCGTTAAGTCGTTTTTACCGTTTTGGGGGTGTACGATTTTTTTTTGACTTCGTATTCGGATTCAGAGTCGAAAATTACATAGGGATACAGTAATCTCGATAGCAGTTCCAAATATTTTTTTTGTGGGGCTGTGTTATTTTTGCACTTCGTTCGTTTCTTTCCAAGCTAATCACATATCAGTGAGGTGTAAGAGTAACATACTGCCTTTTTGTTTTATTATTTTTTCCCCTGTGTAGGATGAAAAGAATCAGATTCTTACGACAAATGCGTGGTTAAATTTGGTAAGTGCCATGAGGTCCGTTTGATCTCACGCAATGTTTACATAGCAGAGCAAACACTTACTAGGTGCCTGGATTATCAGTTAGTGTTTGACTCTGAGCTGAGTGGCTATGAACGTATATAGCTCCCAACAAGGTGTGGGCGGTTATTCATTTTCGGTATATCGGCCGAAGGAAAGGGTGAACTTCTCATCAGATGCTGACTCGTTTCTGTTTATGACCTTCAATTCTATGCACGCTTGATGATGCTGTAATGGCATTTCGATAGTGTTAGTCCAGTAGGCAGGGAGCTAAAATCATCAAGAACTGTTCTTGAAACGTATAGGGCTAGTTTTGACGGTTTCATATCTATTTTTTTGCGTAGAACACAATGCGCGGGGTCCGTAAAGCTGAAACCGTCCGCTAATTTTTTAAAATAACAATTTGTGTAAAAAAACGTCTTTTTGTCACATATTCGCTTATATCTCCGTTCCTTGGCATATTTTATATAGCATATGCATTTCAGAAGTTGTAGCCTATCGAATTTCCAAAATTTCAAGCCCAACTCGAAGTCTCCAAGTGCTATGCAAATGACTGCTGAAGTTGAAAAGGTGCTTTTTTTCACTATTTTGTTACTTAGAAAGTAGGGCGACTATGATCACGAAATTTGGACTTGGAAGGACTGCTGTTTGTAGTATGAAGTTACAAAACAAATTTCAGCTCGATCCGTTAATAACTTTTCGAATAATTAACGATCGAATTTTTTTTGCAAGCCTTAATTAACAATGACGCCATTTCTTTGTTTATTGTACGATATTGACCGGGTTGGACTAGAAAAATCATAAACCTCTTCAAGTTTGCACATACTTGTACACTCTCCTCGTACATAGCAGCAAAAGGAAAAATCCGTAGTGCAAATGATTTGCAAGTGAAAGTACTTCAAAAAAATGCACATTTAAAAAAAACATGTCGCTAAGTTATTTAATTGTTGAGATATTTAATGTCATTTTTTTGGCTCATATCTCCGCTCCTAATAAACTTTGTTAATAAGCTTTGTTAATAACGCGACTGCGACGTAATTAATGAACGCAGACTTTTCAAATTTTAGGAGGAGATAGCTCGTGAATTAAGCTAAAAAGCGCTAGTTTATTAGGAGCGGAGATATGAGCCAAAAACTTATAACTGACGTTAAATATCTCAACAACAAAATAATTTAGCGACATGTTTTTTTTAAATGTGCTTTTTTTAAAGTGCAATTTTGAACTTGCAAATCATTTGCACTACGGATTTTTGCTGCTTTTGCTGCTATGTACCAGGTTTTAAACGTCGCGTAAAAAACTATACCTCCAGAAAATTTGTTATAAACAACGCTATAATTAATTTATCGATATTCCGCATACCGCATATGATAAAGGACATCCAACTGTATGTGTAAAAAAATGTTGGCACTTGCGAAAAGTCCCTATTTTTGAGATTCTGAAAAATATTAATTTGGGCCAGTTTTATAACGTTTTCTACGCGACTGAATTATACTATCTATACTTCTGAATTTCATGATCATAGTCGCCCTACTTTCGAAGTAGAAAAAATGGTGAAAAAAAAGCACTTTTTCACAACTTCACCAGTCATTTGCAAGTTAAAAATAGCACCTGTATACTTCGGGTTGGGCTTAAAATTTTGGAAATTCAATAGGCTACAACCTCTTATATGTATGTACATACATATTATGCCATATAAAATATGCCAAGGAACAGAGATATAAGCGGAAATGTGAAAAAAATTACGTTTTTTTTCCACAAATTGTTAATTTAACAAATTAGCGGACGGTTTCAGCTCTACGGACCCCGCGCATTGTGTTCTACGCAAAAAAAAAAATACTTAGGGAACCGTCAAAACTAGCCCTATATGTTTCAAGAACAGTTTTTGATGATTTTAGCTCCCTGCCAACTATCTTTTTCATCAGACTATCCTCAGATGCTGACTAGTTTCTGTTAATGACCTTCAAATCTATGCACGCTTGATGATGCTGTAATGGCATTTCGATAGTGTGTGGCGACGATATAAGAGCAAGTTCAACTGGTGACCTAGATGGTATTAAAAATACGCCAAGATACGTTTGATGTCGAGGGAACTTTAATCATCGACTATTATGAGATCGCCCTTGTGGCTTTCACGCCGAAAATCTGGCGCAATTATTTTGCTTTAGTCAGCATTTTCACCCTTCCCGTATTAACGTATCTGTAATTAACGTCTATATATCTAAATTTGTATACCCGCCTTCTACCGAAAAGCGCAAATGGCCTGGCCCCGGCCGATATGGCGGGATACGGCCGTTTGGTGCTAATGCATGCTTTGTTATGTAACTAACTACCGATGTTTCCCTTTTATTGTTTTACCATAGGACGAGAAGAATCAACTCCTAATAACAAATATTTGGCTTTCTTTGGTAAGTGAAAACCAATTAAATAACTAAACATACTTACACACACGGCAGTTGGTTGATTTTGTTTCAGTCTGTATTTATTTTAAATCTTCTCTCATTCCTAGTTTGAAGTGGTGTGTACCCCCTCTTTCCACCCGTGCTAGTACTTATAATCGAGCTAGTAACTGTATTGATGTGTCATTACTGGAGTTTGGGCGACTCCACGTACCCCTAGTTGTACATGCCTCCCGTAAAGAGTTGATTTTAGTTAGCAGCATTGCTCGGTCCAAGTAAAGTATCAATCAGTCCTTTTATTTCAGATCAGACGTCTGTACGGTAGCATAGGAAAATTAATGCTCATGATCAGTAACCACTGATTTCACATTTGCGTCAAGTTTGACGAGACAGACCTCTAATTTTTCTGTACTACAGTACGTTCCATAGAAATTAGCACTCCGGTAGATGGTGAATTTATCGATTGCCTGCAAACTGTCGGGTCTCTAGTGTTGAAGCAGTAGAAGAACTTTTAGTAGCTGTAGAATAACCTTGTAAACATAGAGGGTATGGTATCTGAGTCGCTACTAACACTGTAACTTTGTAATTTTTTTTTTTCAATTTTCAATGCACTCACATCGTCATCGCCAACATTCAGCAAGACGTCCTGCATCGGCGCTATTGGTTTTACTGCCGTGTGTGTTGATATCTTAAACTATTTCACTTAATAAACGCTTCTTAACTAATTAACTGATTATGATAGACCTAGAAATTTTTGTTTGGTTTTTATCTGGAAGTTTGGGTGTATTTCCTCCCAAGACGACCAGACTGACTCCCGTCAGCGATTTGTATCAAACGCGACGGATGAATCGCGTTTGATACGAGTCGCCTCCGTCCACCATGCTCGCCAGAACTGAATCCGCTACTCCCACCCCCTCCCCACCTAATCGGGAGCAATTTTGATTTCTCGTACGTTACCTAAACACCGTTAAACAATACAATCTTTTAAAATTCTACACTAAACATTGAACGTTAAAAATCAAATTACTAAAAGAACTCCCCCTGGCATGTCCATCTCGCACAGCTTTGCATGCTCATCTACGAAGTAAGACCATCTCACCACTCGCTCTAAAATTACAGGAGAGCTTCGATCAACAGTAACTTCCTGCTGTCTTTTGTTTCTGCGTCTACCAGCTGCCTATTCGGTAGTTAAATTTTGATGTTTTCACGTCGTTTTATATTCGCAGCGTAGGCGTTGGTAGCGAAGGTGACTACGTTATAGATCGAGCTTCTCAATACGATTCGTTTCATTTTCAATAGAAGGCTCAGTGGCGGTTGAACAATCAGATGGTCTTACGTAATCGTCCGTGGCCAGATAGGCGAGCATGCCGCGCGTTGGCTGCTCGATAATTTGTTAAAAGCTTCGTGTTGTCTCGTGTTTACGTTTCCAATAATGCTCCAGGAATTCGGTGCCAGAAAATGGAGTTGGGCGGAAAATTGCATTGGATTCTCGTGGATTTTGGAGTGCTCTTTTCGAATTTCGACTTTATGTTTGCCGCCATATTGGAAAAGCGACGCAAAAAATGAAACAAAACAGAACAGAAATCAAATAAATGTATTCAATTACTGATTGACATTAACATTTACATTTCCAGTGAGGTCCATAAGTAACGGATAAATTCATTATCTACGTAATTTACAATTTATGAGTAAAATACCTCCCCCTCCAACCCCCATGGAGTGACAGCTACCCCTTTAAATTTTTTTAAATGGAACGAGGGTGCGTGTGATAGCTCATTTGAAAGGGTTTTTAATTCTCCATCCAGCAACATAAGATTTTTTTAATTTCTATAATTTTTTTATTGAAAAATATTACATTTTTAATGTTACGAAGTAAAGAAAAGAACATGAAACAGAAGAGAAGAACAGTTTAAATCAAATGTTCAAACTGGGCGCCCGTTGCTTCTTGACAATAATGGAGGCGTTACTGAAATTCTTCTAAAACATATTGTATTTTTTCCGGGGTGATTTGATTAATGTCTTGCCTTATTCTGTCTTTTAAATCGTCTACGTTATTTGGTCTGTTGAAGTAGACTTTCGATTTTAAGTAACCCCATAAAAAATAGTCAAGCGGGGTCAAATCGGGAGAACGAGCAGGCATCTCAATTTCACTGCGTCTACCGATCCATCTATTGGGAAAAACTTAATTCAGATAGGCTCTTACTTCCAATGAAAAATGTGGTGTAGCTCCGTCCTGCTGAAACCAAATATTTCTATCAATTTCATTGGGGTTGTCATCATCTGGGAAAAGCAGTCTTAACTCTGGAACTAAGAAATTTTGCAAGAAATCCAAGTAACGTGCGCCAGTTAATGTGCCATCAAAGAAATATGGTCCGATAAATTTAAGAATTTATAATTCCAGCCCAAACGTTCACCTTCTCAGGATATTGAGCATTGGCCTCCATCATCCAATGTGGATTTTCTGTACTCCAGTATCTATAGTTATGTTTGTTGACTGTTTCATTTAAGACGAATGTTGCTTCATAGGAAAATGAACCTTTCAAATGAGCTATCACACGCACCCTCGTTCCATTTAAACATTTTAAAGGGGTAGCTGTCACTCCAAGGGGGTTGGAGGGGGAGGTATAAAATTATGCTAAAAAAATGTCAATCTAGAATTAAAGTTTGACGTGTTTCAGGATTGTACTCATAAATTGTAAATTACGTAGATAATGACTTTATCCGTTACTTATGGACCTCACTGTATATCGATGCTGAAGTGAAGCAATTGAAGGTGTGTCCCCTTCATCACTGGATGATTCTCCTTGGATTTTCTTCGCAGTATCAAGTTCGCTGGACTCTGGACACTGGACTCTTCCATTCACTTTATTGTTGTAACATCTTCACTTTTGTTCCACAACAAAATTATCAACAGGCTAATTGTTCTACCTTGTTAATATTGTTCAAAAAATGAGACTCATTACTTTAATCATCAAATACTCCACATCAGAAGCCCTTGTCAAAAATTCTTCAACATGTTCTCTCTCCAAAACTGCTGCTTTCTTCGGGGTGCATCTTTTTTGATTCACTGTTCAAATAAGATTTTTTTTATTTTATCTAGACTTTAACATCGAATACTTTGTCCACATCGATGAAACCACATACTTTTTCTTGCTATTTAAGAAATACCTTCGCCATTTTCCCAATATGGCGGCTCTCGTGGCAACGATAGGGGTAGGCGAGGTTGAAATTCGAAAAATTCACAATTCAAAAGTCAATTTTTTACAAATCCTGCAGAACTTTCCACCTATAACCACCTAATTCCTGGACTATAACTGGCAGCTTTAGTAGAAAAGCTGCCAGTTCAACTCGTCGCTTCGACAACTTGCCACTTTTTACTATAAACGCTTCTGTTCAGGAATGGAACGACTACAACCTACGGTGGAACGAATCTGACTACGGAGGAGTCAAGGATCTACGGATAACACCAAACAAACTGTGGAAACCAGACGTTCTGATGTATAACAGGTAACATGTGTGATGCTGCGATGACCGCATACCGTAAGCTTACAGTTAGCGATGTTAATTTTCGAACGAATCAGTGACCATTGTTGAAAGCATGAATAGCTAGTAATTTCTGAGTAATTTATTTCGTTGAATGAGAATTTTCCGTACTACAAACTACGTACTGGACGCCAATTAGGACGTATTCAAAATTATAAAATTATAATATCTTGTTTACGTGCCGAGTACGTGGGAGCGTTATGCACTGCTTGCCGGCAGAGGCCTTGGGCCATCCCAAGGTCTTCCCGACTTCATATAATATGTCAAATCAATTAACTCGCGAAGGTCCGGGCTAAATTGCCGCTAAATTAAATATCAGTTCTTGGGAGGGACGTGTGTCAACCGTTGCGGATGGGGAGAGAAATAAAAAGCGAAAGGACAATCGTCCTTTGTTTCGCTTCATCAACGAGGGATGTCAATATGTTCGCGTCAAAGACGCATTTGACCACCGAATCAAATTATATCTCAGTTAACTCCCATAAAATTGCCGAGAAAGACGATGATTCGAACCATTTATTTATTTCTTCGGCATGTTTTGTTACGACTCATCACTCATAGCGTCCATATTTACCAGTTTTGAACGAAAGACAACGGATCCGCTCGCGATGAAACATGTGACAGAAATAAAACAGAATGTTTTGGTTCATCGTAATGATCACAGGGGAATGGCTAGCTGCTTGCATTTTTGATCGATAGGTCGTGACGTGGGAGTGATAAAAATGACCTTGGCGATTTGACGCTAGCAGTGCATAAGGCCGGTGTGAGACAGAACGTGTGAATGACAATATGGGTGGGAAGTACGACACAGCTAGCCGTTGCTGTAGGCCACAGCTACTTCCGACCCTCTGAAGTCGAACGACGGGTTGATACCTTAGCCGCTTCCTTTTTGTATTAGCTGTATTGCCGCAATCATCGACATTCACTGTTCATTTAATTACATCGGCACACAAATAAAGTGCCATTTACAGTAGACTAGACTACACCACCAAGCTCACGTGTTTTTTGAGTTGCTCAATCTGATACGCTGTTGGTTTAAACACACCACGTCGTAGTAACCTCAAAAAATGGTCTAAAATCGTCAATTTTGTCATTTACAAGGTTGAATCGAGGATCCTTGTATATAATAAAGAGATAAATTGTGACTTTTTCGTCATAAGGAACCGTTTAGGGGTCAAAAGAAACCCAGAGTGAACCCCAGAAGCCTATAACCTCACATCCTTAGCCCAGGGGTTGATACGTATGAAACTAGAAACAACATGCTCATTTTCGTCACAAATTTTACACAGATAGAGTTGTGGTGTTCACTCTGGGTTTCTCCTTGGCATCTTATGACAAAAAAATCATGATCACTATACACTAATCGAAAAAATTAAAAGGGTCAAAAAAATTTTCCGAATTTTTAGTGATTTTTCAGAATACTGTATCACAGTAAAAAATGGTCTTATCGAGGTCTAAAAAAACATTTTTAAAGCTACATGTTTCACGCAATTTTAGGAAGTAATGTGAGAAAGAAATTTTGCGCTTTTTTTCAAGTCCACGAACTTGAAAAACATTTTTCTTAGCCATGGTATGGACCGGATAGCTTGTTTATTCAGCTTCAATTTGCTTTTTTTTTAAATCTCGATACGACCATTTGTTGCTGAGATATCGAACTTTAAATCAAAAAGGACCCTTTTATCTTTGATCGACGATATCTCAGCAACCAACGGTAGCACAGAAAATCTAAGAGCAGTACTGAAAACTGGAATAAACACCCTACAAGGTTCTGCTGCGATTTTTGAGGAGAATTTTTTTTTATCCTTGACATGAATTTGAAAATCCAGGAAAAAACGGGTAATTGATGGTTTTTCAGAACATCACCGGCTGAAATTCAAATCTTCATGAAACGACTAATGTTGCGTGTGCCTTTTACAGTTGAATATACCCCCAAAAACCATGCGCAGTTACATTACGTTCTAACGAACCGTTTTCTTGTTCCAACCGGTCAAACTTTTGAAAAAATTAAAGGGTCAGGTTTTTTGAGCATAAACATGTCCTAATCATGGCTAAAGTGAAAAAACATTTTTTTTTTAGCTTTCCCACAATTTTTTCCGCAAATACAAATAGAATTCAAAAAAAATTTTTTTTCGAAAATTGAAAAAAAAAATTTAAAGGCTTCCAAAACTTGAAAAAAACGATTTTCACTACCGTCGGCATTAGCATTACCCAAAGCGTACCATGTAGAGGTTGCACGATCGGATTTATGCTTCTTACACACACGTCTGTGTATATATGTGTTTGGGTCTGTTTGTCTGATGTTTTTGACTATCAATTTTTTATTTAATTTAAAAATTAAAGTTGATGACCCAAATCACGTTTCGACCCTGATTCATACTTGCTTAGGAGACAAATCACACACAAAAAGGAGGCTTCCAAAAAGTTTTGGAAGCCTTTAAAAAAGAAATTTCAATTTTCGAAAAAAAAAATTGATTTTTTTTTTGTAATTTTCAACGGTACTTGCGGAAAAAATTGTGGGAAAGTTCGAACATTTTTTTTTCACTTTAGCCATGATTAGGACATGTTTAAGCTCAAAAAACGTGACCCTTTAATTTTTTCAAAAGTTTGACCGTTTGCAACAAGAAAACGGTTCGTTAGATCGTAATGTAATGGTTTTTTGGGGGTATATTCAACTGTAAAAGGCACACGCAACATTAGTCGTTTCATGAAGATTTGAATTTCAGCCGGTGATGTTCTGAAAAACCATCAATTACCCGTTTTTTCCTGTTTTTTTCAAATTCATGTCAAGGATAAAAAAAATCAGCAAGCAAAAATCTCAGCAGAACCTTGTAGGGTGTTTATTCCAGTTTTCAGAACTGCCCTTAGATTTTCTGTGCTACCGTTGGTTGCTAAGATATCGTCGATCAAAGACAAAAGGGGTCTTTTTGATTTAAAGTTCGATATCTCAGCAACAAACGGTCGTATCGAAATTTAAAAAAAAAAGCAAATTGAAGCTGAATAAACAAGCTATCCGGTCCATACCATCGCTAAGTTAGAAACATTTTTTTTCAAGCTCGTGGACTTGAAAAAAAAAGCAAAAAAAATCCGCAAAATGTTTTTCTCACACTACTTCCTAAAATTGCGCGAAACATCTAGCTCTAAAAAGTTTTGTCTAAATATCTCAAAACTAGAAACTTGAAGCTTCAAAATGCTTTTTTTTAGACCTCGATAAGACCATTTTTCACTGAGATACAGCATTTTGAAAAATCACTAAAAATTCGGAAAATTTTTTTGACCCTTTAATTTTTTCAATTAGTGTATTTTATACCAAGATAGTCTATTCAGAATTATGAATGGTAAAATCGACTCTATTAACCATTTTTTGAGGTTAGGGACGAACTATAACATGATGGGTTTAACCTGACTGTGGATTCGGATTCAACGATCTAAAAAAATGCTGTTGGAGTTTACTGTAAATGACACATTTTTTTGTAGCGGGTGTTATTGTTGCTGTTTAATCTGTGACAATTTATATGCATGCTCACTGAGACTTCTTCTGTTTCCGCGGATGGGTAGCAGCTTGAAAATTCGACTTTTACTGGGCCGGAACGTCCCTGAAAACTCTTTCATTAACAGCACTGATAAACTAAACGATAAACCTAAAAGTTAAAACTTTAAAACTTAAAACTTTAAAAGTGTCTCGTGACGTTAAATAATACACATTCTTAAAAACAGCAACTAAAACAACAACTAAAAGACAAGCCATGATCCAATGGTAACTAAAAAGCATCGAGAATAAAACATGGTCCCATGGTTAAATCGACTAGGAAAATGGCTAGCTTGGTCACTGCAACCGTGTGTAGCTCAATGTTCAATGTTTGTAAATGTCAATGCCATTACATATGTTTGTTGTGCTCAGTGTCGTACTGATAAATTGACGTATTGACGGTCACATTGACGGCAGTGTTTAAATGTTGCATGCATGTCGCGCGCGGCCTCAACACATGCAAAAAAAAGTATGAGCCAAGTCAGTAAACTAAACATCTAATCTGCCAATATTGCCAATCTATCGTCGACAAAAGACCAGCATGAAAAGTTTTGTAGCGGGAGATTTTTATAACGCTTTGTGTTGTTATGAAGTGCTGATGAGGGTTTCGACGGGACTTTCCAAACAAACGTTGTGGTCAAACATAACGGCAGCTGCTTGTATGTCCCTCCCGGTATCTTCAAGAGCACATGCAAGATAGACATTACGTGGTTCCCCTTTGATGACCAACACTGTGACATGAAGTTTGGTAGCTGGACCTATGACGGCAACCAGGTATTGCTGTAATGTTTACATGTTATTTTTCTGTTAACTACATCACACACTTCACGCGAGTCTCTCTCTCTCTCACACACACACACACACACACATATAGTCCAATAGTCCAATCAAAGCCCCTTGTTAATTGGTCACTAATTGTTATCAGCAAATAAAAAATATGGTCGTGTAGAGAAAAAAATTCTAAGAAAGATAGCGTTCGTTGCTACTCGAGTTCTAATGGCGAACATAACCAAAAAAATTCGCAAAAGTAAAAAAAAAAAAAACGTTTTTTTGCAAATAAAAAAAAGCTTCAAGTCCTACACAAGAAAGTTAAATTAGAAAGTTGTGGGTCTTAAAAATGCGCGTAGAATGAAATTTGAACGAAAAAAATGGGTTCATAAACATTTGAGAAAAATTTAAAAAAAAACGTCAAAAATCGCGTTTTCGTATTTTTTGCTGTATAAATTCCATTTTTGTTTGAAAATACTTCTTGTTAACTACAAATATAGCCCAAGACAAGCGGAAAATGATCCTTTTTTTCAGAAATTTTAAAGTTTAATTTTTTCGAGTTATAACGATTTAAAAAAAAAGACGTTTCCAAAAATCAGCTTTTACAGAGGCAAAAATGATCGTACAGAAACGATCGTGGGCTCATTTTATTCGCGAAGACTTGTACTTTCATGCTATTAAAAAACCAAATCGCTTTTATTTAATTTCTGCATAAAAAAATGCGTTGTAAAATTGTATCATTTTTTCCTTTGGGTTCCTTAAGGTCGTAGGACCTTTATTTTTTTTTAAATGCGTGTTTTGAATTGCAGTTTTCAAATATGCAACGGCTAAAAATGTAAAACCAAAATTAAAAAAGTTATTCGAAAAAAACCGGTTCGAAAAAAATTATACAATTTTACAACGCATTTTTTGTATGCAAAAATAAAAGCGATTTGGTTTTTTTGATAGCATAAAAGTACAAGTCTTCGCGAATCAAATGAGCCCATGATCGTTTCTGTACGACCTTTTTGGCCTCTGTAAAAGCTGCTTTTTTGAAAACGTCTTTTTTTTAAATCGTTATAACTCAAAAAAATTAAAAAATTGTAAATTTTTGAAAAAAGGATAATTTTCCGCTTGTCTTGGGCTATATTTGTAGTTAACAAGAAGTCTGTTCAAACAAAATTGGAATTTATAGAGCAAAAATACGAAAAAGTGATTTTTGACGTTTTTTTTTAATTTTTATCAAATGTTTATGAACCGATTTTTTTCGTTCAAATTTCATTCGACGCGCATTTTTAAGACCTACAACTTTCTAATTTAACTTTCTTGTGTAGGACTTGAAGCTTTTTTTTATTTGCAAAAAACCGTTTTTTTTTACTTTTGCGATTTTTTTTGCTTATGTTCGCCATTAAAACTCGAGTAGCAAAAAACGTTATCTTTCTTAGAATTTATTTCTCTACACGACCATATTTTTTGTTTGCTGATAACAATTAGTGACCGGTTTTATTCCCCTTGATTGGGCTAATACACACCCACACCTGAAAGACCTTTCATTGGCTTCATCTAGAACTACCGACATCCTCCTTTACTGCGATGTAGACAGAGAAACAAACAGAAGTGCCAAATGACCTGCTCTTCCACCGACTTCATTCATAGATACTTGAGTTACACGAATTTTGCTTCCAGCACATTTTTCTCTTTATATTTCTACAATTTTACGCTTACTATATTTTTTGCGTGCCGCAGAATAAATCATTGCTGTCGATTCACTTAAAAGCACGTACTTCACATTTTACAGTAAGCCGTAAAGTGTGAAATGAATGGGTAACAACATTTTCACACGTATCACGGTACTGGATAATTGACTACGTTGAGAACTGCTGGAATAAGGGACGAATAGATTGGCACTTTTTGCGCACGTTGCAAAAACAATGAAAATAAAAATTCTGAAAATTACGCAAAGTACATTCTATTTAACTAAAAGATTTTGAGAGATCTGACATTACGCTTGTAATGGAAGTAGACGAAAACTTACTTAATTTAAATGAAACACCCTGTATATTATTGCAAATGATTTTAAATGGAAATATTTTTTGTGAATGTGGATACAACTTTGGATTTAAAATTATAACGATTATGAACTTTTTATTGTATTCTCTGCATAAAATATTATCGAAAAATTATATTATATAAGAACAGCAATCGCGACTTATTCCTGTGGTTCTCAAAATGCAATTAAACGTACCTGGTTTTGAGCACTTTTTGCACAAATTGCCAACATCATAAACTAGTGTTCTTAGCTTTGCTATTTTTAATGAAAATTGTAAAGTATGTTTTAAATGTTTTAATGAAACTCGTGAAATTGAGGTCTAAACATAAAAATTCATGTATAAATGGAGATTCTCTGTTTAATCGTCCTTTAAAGGTTATGCTATGGTATTTTAAGCGCTGGTATTTCATTGTCGGTTAGGCCTAGGCTCAGGGTCCGACCGCAATGATATTAATTCACCTCAATTAAAGTACAATAGAGAACGTATGTTGAGTAGTTTAGATAGTTTCATAGAAGGGCTTCGCAATCACACTGCACCCCGCGGCCGCTTGAGGGATCGCCCTTCTTGCAGGCGTCGCCGTCGTCCTGGCTCACCGTCGCCGCCGCCGTCTCCGCCGGGCCCTGTACCGAGATGCGAATAACCCCCGCAGGCCCCGAATAACTTTTGTCGCTTATCCGGCTCGAAGGACCAATTAGAGACAGACTCGATTTTCACTGTTAATAATTCCCTGTATCAATTATGCACTAAATTTACCTAAATACACCCGTCCAAATGCGAGCGACAGAGATACAGACAGGGGGTAACCCAGATTTTTGTTTACATACTGTTGATGATTCATTATTAAGTTTCTTTCGTCAGCCATTTTTTTATTTCCCAGAGCCTTCTGCTACTAAAAAAGGCAAGATTTCTGAGTGTTTTTAAATCTGTTTGAAAAACGTTATGTTGCAATAAAAAATTGCAGGGATCCATTTTAAAAAAGTCGACCTTCAAGTGACCTTTAAGATGATGAATAAGTGAAAACGTCGTTTTGAGTCATTTTAGGCTTCTACACTAATGAAAAAAATTAAAGGGTCAAAAAAATTTCCGAATTTTTAGTGATTTTTCAGAATGCCGTATCTCAGTGAAAAATGGTCTTATTGAGGTTTAAAAAAAAGCATTTTGAAGCTTCAAGTTTCTAGTTTTGAGATATTTTGCCAAAACATTTTTAGAGCTACATGTTTCGCGCAATTTTAGGAAGAAGTGTGAGAAAAAATTTTGCGAATTGTTTTGCTTTCCTTTTCAAGTCCACGAGCTCGAAAAAAATGTTTCTAACTTAGCCATGATATAGACCGGATGGCTTGTTTATTCAGCTTCAATTTGCTTTTTTTTTTAATCTCGATACGACCATTTGTTGCTGAGATATCGAACTTTAAATCAAAAAGGACCCTTTTGTCTTAGCACAGAAAATCTTTTGGTAGCACAGAAAATCTAAGGGCAGTTCTGAAAACTGGAATAAACACCCTACAAGGTTCTGCTGCGATTTTTGAGAATTTTTTTTTTAATTATTGACATGAATTTGAAAAAACAGAATAAAAATTGGATAATTGATGGTTTTTCTGAACATCAGCGGCTGACATTCAAATCTTCATGAAACGACTAATGTTGCATGTGCCTTTTACAGTTGAATATACCCAAAAACCATGCAAAGTTACATTACGATCTAACGAACCATTTTCTTGTTGCAAACTTTTGAAAACATTAAAGGGCCACGTTTTTTGAGCTTAAACATGTCCTAATCATGGCTAAAGTGAAAAAAAAAATGTTTTCAAGCTTCCCCACAATTTTTCCGCAAATATCGTTGAAATTTACAAAAAGAAATTAAAAAAAAATGTAGCCTTCCAAAACTTGAAAAATATAAATTTTTGGAAGCCTTTAAAAAAAAAGAAATTTCAATTTTCGAAAAAAAAAAACAATTTTTTTTTGTAAATTTCAACAGTATTTGCGGAAAAAATTGTGGGAAGTTCGAAAGTTCGGACGGAAAGTTCGTTGAAAAACCATCAATTACTCGTTTTTTTCCTGTTTTTTCAAATTCATGTCAAGGATAAAAAAATGTCTCCTCAAAAATCGCAGCAGAACTTTGTAGGGTCTTTATTCCAGTTTTCAGAATTGCCCTTAGATTTTCTGTGCTACCGTTGGTTGCTGAGATATCGTCGATCAAAGACAAAAGGGTCCTTTTTGATTTAAAATTCGATATATCAGCAACAAATGGTCGTATCGAGATTTAAAAAAAAGCAAATTGAAGCTGAATAAACAAGCTATCCGGTCCATACCACGGCTAAGTTAGAAAAATTTATTTCAAGCTCGTGGACTTGAAAAGAGAAGCAAAAAAATTCGCATATTTTTTTTTCTCACACTACTTCCTAAAATTGCGCAAAACATGTAGCTCTAAAAATTTTTTTTTGCCGAAATATCTCAAAACTAGAAACTTGAAGCTTCAAAATGCTTTTTTTAGACCTCGACCGAAGACCATTTTTCACTGAGATACAGCATTCTGAAAAAATCACTAAAAATCATCTTTTATATATATCAATATGTATATCAACTTGTCCAAAAAAGTATATAAATTTTGACTTCATTTCGAACAAAATTACACATCGTTCAGATAAGTTCAAGGTTATCAACGCCACTTATACTACCTACCCGAACAGGGTCTGTATCATGGTCTTTTATGGTCGTCTTTTCGGGGGCTATTCGCAGCTCCTTCAGCAAACATATTTGTCCGTTTATACAAGCGGGCTAACAATACGATCTTTAGACATAGTGCACGCCTAGCTGCTAGGGTGGTCCATGTTAGAGGGTAGTTATATTAAGCGCGAGATACGAGACACACACCTCGAGACCAGGCAACTGAACATTTTTCACGTTTTTTTAGGTTACGTTTGCGCGAGCTGTCGAAAACATAACCTAAAATAATGATGCCAGATTTTCTATTCGACCGCACCCGCTAATGGATCGTGTAATATTGTGTTTCCCGTTTTGGAACACTTTTACTTTAAACGCAGGCCCCGTCGTACATATCGCGATTTATAAAAATTATCACGGATGACAGAACAAGAAAGACTTAATTGTATACATGATTTGACGAATTGTTTCTGTACGGATCTGGCTAGAATAAATGTGTCAGTTGCTTATTAAACGTATACTAAACGTCATAAAGTCTGGACGATACCAAATTTTGACAAATCTTATTTTTCAAAAGCTACATTTACTTTCTGTTGGAACTTGTTTTCTGTACGGAACTCTGTTGGAAGGAGAAAGCTTTTAGTGTTCGCCCGGCATACTGAAATAAAAAGTTTTTGTGACATTTGACCCTAAACTAAAAGTAATTTGGCTGTCTCAAGATTCGATAGAACAAAGGACTGACTCATTTAAAAAATAACACAATTATAGAATAAAAATTTATTGCTCAGGATTTTTCGCGAATCTCTTCCAGACTTTACGACTTTAAAGTTTACGTCTAAATCAAAGGAATAAACTTTGGATGTGGACTAACAGATATTATTTAATTACGGTTTTGATAATCGAGTGAAATGGTAGTACCAACACCCACGTTCGAATAGATACGTAACAAAAAACCCTATACCGTCGTTTTGAACGTCGTACAGTGGGACAAAACTGTAGTGTTTTACACAAATCACTAGTTTTTAAGATGTTTTTCTTTAAATGTCCGTTATGAATTTTCCCATAAATTCCTCTAGCCGGATTTTTTTATTTTCATACCCAATATTTTATTATTTTAATCCAAAAACGCATTTTTATTCGAAAATATGGGTTTTCCAATGAAAATCAGTGCCAAGATCCCAAATGTATAAACATTGTTGACTTTTTAATTTTAAAATTTCATTTTACAAATAGCCAAATGATTTCTCAAATCTTAATAAATGATTAACTGTCAAATATAATAAAATAAACGTATTTCTTAAGTTATACAGAAAAAAATGCATAATTTTAAAGATAATACATATAACATACTTTAAAACTTTCTATTTACGTAATTTATACTAAAATTTAAATATGACAGCTGTCAAAATAACTGTCAAATTACTTAAGATGCCATTTATTTATTATTCTCATTAGTTAAATTGCTTAATAGTTCATTTTCTAAGGATTTAAGGAACACTGGGCAAGGAATGATTATCAAATTTATTATATTAGATGACAGCTGTCAAAATACTTGTAAAAATCAAAAATAAGCATGTGTATCCTGCATTATTACAAATTATTTTCTAATAAATAATTTGTAATAATAAAGTTTCTAATTGTTAATTTTTCAGTAAACTCAATGAAAAAACTGTTTATTAAGTATTTTTAAAATGTAAATAGCTAAAATATTCATTTTCTATGTATATACAGAGGATAATTGTTAAGAAATTAATAATAAGTACATATAAGCATCTTAACATCATAAAATAAGCAATATATAACAATAAGCATCTTAAATTATCATAAAATATCCTAATTTTTTTGAGAAGAAAGGTATTTTAAGCAAATTTAAAATTATATACAATTAATTAGTTTCGTAGTTAATAATAATTTGTAATCATATACTGTTGGCAACTGGCAATTTCAATCAATATTTAAATCTAAATTCAGTAAACCCAATGAAGATGCATTTTTTTATGTTTTTTCAAAAACTAAAATACTAATTAGTTATATGTCAATGGATTTTGGATATTAATGTCAAAAATATATTTTGTTAGTTAACAACTGTCAATTTAAAAAATATTAGTTCCCCCAAAATGCACACTTTTTTAACCATAATTGTAACTTAAAAAATTCAGAATAAAATATATTAATTTAAAAACCCTTTTGGTGCGTGTCTTGTGTATTACAAATTTTTTTGTTGAGAATCGTTCAGTAAAAGTGTTTCTCTCTATTTATGTATATATGGCATATTAAGTAATATGGCAGTTATTTTGACAACTATCATATTTAAATTTTTAGTAAAAATTACGTAAATAGAAAGTTTTAAAATTTGTTTAATGTATTTTCTTTAAAATTATACATTTTTTTTTTTGTATAACTTAAGAAATACGTTTATTTTATTTTTGACATTTAATTTGGCAGCTGTCAACATTAAAAAAAGAAATCCGATAATATCATTTGACAAATCATTTGTCTATTTGTAAAATGAAATTTTAAAATTAAAAAGTCAAAAATGTTTATACATTTGAGACCTTGACACTGATTTTCGTTGGAAAACCCCATATTGTCCAATAAAAATACGTTTTTAGATTAAAATAATAAAATATTGGGAATGGCAATCAAAAAATCCGGCTAGAGGAATTTATGGAGATATTCATAACGAACATTTAAAAGAAAAAAACATCTTAAAATCATTATTTTTACGATCTCTAGAGTGGTTTGGGTGAAACTACAGTTTTGTCCCACTGTGCGTTGCCTACCCGATATCATTATGACGTTGCTAGTGAGGTGAGTGGAAGCCTTGCCTTTTACAACTAGTAATTGACGAGGCTTTTAGTAGCATCACCGTGCGTGATAGTGTCATCGCCGTAGCAACCGTACAAACCACAGGCCACGGTTTAGCTCTATGGTTGATATGTAAGAACTGGCACAACAACACCATTAGGGAACCATGTGACTGTATCGTTAGATTTACTATTTTGCATGGAGCACAATGCCATCAACTCCTCTGCTACTCACTTTACAGCTTCTAATCGATCCTCCCCTCCCACATTATGCACCAGGCTTTTCGGTTTGGCGCGAAAAGGTCACAAGGTCATATGTTGAGAGGTGTGCGTGTGCAAGTTTGAAAAGCTGGATCTGCTTCAGTTGCACTTTTAGCGAAAGCCGGCTTTTTGGACTAAACACGTTCGCAAGGAATACAATTGTTTTTGCTGCAGAATTTTGCTCAAACGCTTCCTCATCAAAATGATAATAAAACGCATTTAGTTTTCATTCGCGTTTCAAGGTTTCCATCGAAATAGAGATACCTACTAGATCGTAGTATTTTGAGACCCTAAAACATATTTTAACGAATGGGGTGTTGTGTAAATTTGTTCAAGCGTAAAAGAGTTCGAGGGTAACTTAACCAGGCGTTGAAAGCAAACTAGTTTTTGGTGTAAGTTTCGGTCGGGGTTAATGAAACAGGCGCCTGGAACCAACTTAGATGCCTCAATGTTAGATGTATCGCCTAGTGTATAAGGTCCACTCTGCCCAGTCCTTGCCCTAATTACGCCGCCTACGGTTTTCCACTTGCCCACCTCCACCGTAAAGTTTTTAGCAGAGGGGTTGAGTTATTCTGTTTCTGGCGGGGATGTGAAACAGTGTGCGTTACTGTAAACAGTCACTTTAGTCGCCCTCAAAATCGGTATTAGCGCTACTTCCCCTAAATCATCTCCTTTAAGCGGAATTCGTTCGTGTCATGTTTCGTTGCAAACCAATAATAATCGCGGTGTGCTCGAAAAAGCTACACGTGGATGAACTGCTCCAAAAATGTTTACATCTCAACATTCATTAATCGAACATTTCATATTTAACGGATTTCCACCTTGAAATTTGTTGTTGTAACTCTGATGCGACATATTGCTCCAATATTTTTTGATTTGCACTAATGTAAATCTTGCATGCCACCGAGTTGCACCGAGACGTTCTAATTTCGTGCAATTTGTTGCATGTAATTCTTGTTACTAGTAACTGGGTACTGCTGATAATGGTTAATTTCAAACTAGTTAACATAATTACAATTCAGTATTGTCTCCTTCAAAATAATGGCCTTGGGAAGCCACACAGCGCTGGAGACTGTTCATCCATTCCCATAGCAGTGCTGGAACTCATATACTGGAATAGCCTAAGGCTAGTCGGTTACAGCAGTTTGAATGTTTTCTTTCTATGGTCCCAAAATGATGTCCCTTAAGGTGATTTTTCAATCTCGGGACGAGAAAAAAGTCACAAGGATTCAGGTCAGGTGAATAAAGAGGCTGAGGAGCCACATTAATGTTTTTGCTGACTAAAAACTCGTTTACTGAAATGGCTGTGACAAGGCGCATTGTCGTTATGCAACATCCTCTGTTCTTGATGTTCTCACACGCGTGACCCTTTTTCGAAGTGTTTCAAGAACATCTCTGTAAAAGTGTTGATTTACTGTTTGGTCTGGAGGCATAAACTCTTTGTGGGCAATTCCCTGGCTATCAAAAAAGCATGCGAATCAGCATGCATTTGATCCTCGACTTGCCCATTCTTGCTTTTTTGGGTCTTGGAGAGCTTGAAATCTGCCATGAATTCAATGCTTTGGCGCTTGGTTTTCGGGTCGTACTCAAACACCCAAGTCTCATCACCAGTAATGGCACGTTCCATAAAATCATTTTCAATCGATTCCAAAAAGTCAAGACACCTTTCTCTCCTGATGTCCTTTTGTTCCTGCGAAAGTTTTTTGGAACCATTTTTGCGCAGATTTTTCTCATCCCCGATTCGTTAGTCAAAATTAATGAATAGTGGTGTGATTCAAATTTAACTCTTCCCCGATCATTCTTGTCGTCAACCGACGATTTGAACGCACAAGATCCCGTATTCTATCGACATTTTCATCGGTTCTTGAAGATGATGGCCTTCTGCTGCGTGGTTCATCTTCAGTCGATTTCCCTTCTGAGAATGCCTTAAACCACCGAAAAAACTGGCTCTTGAAAAAAACACTGTCTCCGTAGACGTGTTGAAGTTTTGCAAAAAGTATCCGTTGCGCTGTGTCCAAGTCTGAAGCAAAACCTGATAGCACACCGTCGCTCAAAATTAATAGAAAAAACGGTCTACGAAAACAGTCACGAAGAACAAACAAATGACTCTAACAAGTTCAAACTTGTATTAAAGTTGCATTACATGTCAACTTACCGCCCTTCCAAGTTCCATCTCCGCAGTGTTGCTAGATCGGGCGCTACGTTACCAAGTCTTATTACTTAATTTAAATACCTCGTATTCTACTTACTCAATTAGATGAGATGGTGATTATTTGATTTAAATGATCACGAAATGTCCACTTGCTACAACAAATTGGATAGTGGAAATCATTCTTAAGACTTGTCTGGTCAATGTAGTTTGTTCTGTCCCTATAAAATCTTGATAGAGCATTGTAGAAGTTTATCGCTTACTCTATTACGTGAATGATTCTGCGTTTTGTAGGTATTTTTGTAGACCTTTTTTGGGTGTTGAGACAGTATTACTTTCAGGACGTCATTAATCTGCTTCCACGAATTCGATACGATTAACCTTCTGTTAACTTGCATTTACACAGTCCTCCCCTAATACTATTGCCGTTGACTTCCGATAAGGTCTATGATAGATGGCCCTTATTCCCCAATGGCATTTCTCTGCGCCTGTGTATTTTCGAATAAGACCGCCCAGAAAAATTTTGATGGAACAATTCCCAGGAATTTGTAACAGGTCTATTATATTCCTCGCTGCTTTTGTCTTCCGTTATTATTAAATTACTTGTTTGACGGATTCTATATAAACCTGCCACAGTTAAAAATTCTAAAGGCGCATTATTGTCCGATTTTCTTTTTCAGTCTCGTTCTCATTACTTTAACAGACTCAATTCTTAAGGAGCTTGTACCGCTTTAAATCCCTACGTACTCGTATTTATATTTCCTTTATCGCTAGATTCCAGATACATGCTATAAAATAGAGTAGTCCTAGTTATATTTTTATTTGCGATGAAAGATGGCAACTTCATTAAACTCTAATTATACAGCCAGTGAAACGATATTTTTGGGCCAGAATGTTGGCACACGTCGATTTTATTTGATCAACAGACACATTTCACGTCACATTCGAAATTGTTGTTAAGTGACGTATCAAATTTATGATGTTAATTTGACAGTTAAACGATATGTCACAAAAACAGATAAAAACTGGAGGTTTCCATTAGAAAAATGTTATGACGCTAAAATGTGTTCCGGCATTTTGGCCAAAAAATTGCTATCGTTTCATTGGATCCGTTCTATAACTTTGCCTCACACTGTATCGCGTTTACTATTATATACAATTATTTTGGAGCAGTTCATCTCTAAATATGGTAGTTTAATTTTAAACTAAGCATGACTTTCTGCATGTATATGTGTTAAAGTTAAAAAAATACTTAATATTTTCTTACAGTAAAATGTAAAAAGCGAGTCTGTGTATGAATCCACGTGTTCTACATAATATATAAAATTGCCAGCTAAACGGTTTTGACGTTTTGCGAATATCGTTCAATTTAGTTTCCTTATAATTTCGACTAGGTACGAAATCAAGCTCTTTAATAATGGTTTACTCATATTATGTGTAAGTTTACGTTTTAAGCATGTTTTTAAACTCTGTGTGTTATACATTCATACATCCTGGTATGTTTTAGAGTAATATCATTTTATCATCATTATTTCTCTCCTTTTTTTTTTTTTAGCATACGTAGGGTATTTTAAACTAATTAGTTGTTTAAAATAAGCGCACTGCTCAAAAATTTCAGTCGTTTTGTTCTGACTTCAATTTCTAAAGAAAATAAAAGAGCGACTCTTGGGTACTAGAGATATAGAGATACTTGGGTACTGTATTAGAGAATTGATATTTTTGAGAAAATAAAACAGATGAACTGACTGAAGTTTTGGAAGGATTATTTTGATAACATGAGCTCCATTTGACCGAGAATTTAATACAATCTCTTTTGAGACTGCCTTTCTCAGTTTTATTTTTTCTGTTTACGAAAAAACAGGCGTCGAGATCAATCCGATATAAGCCGATAAGCTTAATATCACAACTACTTACACAAATTCACCTGGATATAAGACTTGCGGACTTTTTAACACACTTTTTTATACGGATTTAGGGGCGAAAGCTTATCCAGAACACCCCCGTCTTTGGACGCTATTTATATTTCGCTTTTCACAGCCGGATATGTTCAATAGGTATTATCTTAACCCTCCTTTCAAAGGGAAGCGGCCGAAAGATAAGAATTATCTCTTTGAACGGCATAGTGATGTTGTGAAACGGAAGCCCGTTGAGCATTTTAAAAATATTTTTCAAAGTGGGCGTTCGCTTGCAACATTTTTTATCGTACATTAGAAAGACTCACTCATCCGTAAGATAAATTGCGGAATAGACACTGGCACAGTCATTTAACGTATTTTTTTGGAATTCCATTAAATAATCCAATATACGAGGTGCGTAAATTAAGTATTGAGACTAATTATATAAATTCTTTGAAGTGATTTTTTTAAAATGTTTTTATTCGAATAGAATAACTCTATTGTAACTATTACAATTCAGTATTGTCTAATTCAAATAACTTCATTTTCCGGTTCTTCCATTCCTCATAGCAGTGCTGGAACTCATATACATTTTTCAATCTCGGGGAAGACAAAAAAGTCACAAAGACTCAATTCAGGCGAATAAGGAGGCTAAGGAGCCACACGACTGTTTTTACTGGCTAAAAATTCGTTTACTGAAATGGCTATGTGACAAGGCGCATTGTAGTGATGCAACATCCAGTTGTTCTTGGTGTTTGGTCTCACACGCATGACTCTTTTTCGTTTTTCAAGAACCTCTCCGTAAAAGTGTTGATTTA
Source organism: Aromia moschata (assembly GCA_029963805.1). Taxonomy (NCBI): domain Eukaryota; kingdom Metazoa; phylum Arthropoda; class Insecta; order Coleoptera; family Cerambycidae; genus Aromia; species Aromia moschata. The sequence goes on from JAPWTK010000038.1 coordinate 78,722, forward strand.
CTGTTCGACCTGGAGGCACAAACTCTTTGTGGACAATTCCCTGGCTATCAAAAAAGCAAATCGGCATGCATTTGATATTCGACTTGCTCATTCTTGCTTTTTTGGGTCTTGGAGAGCTTTAAGTGTGTCATTCCATGCTTTGGTGCTTGGTTTCCGGGCCGTACTCAAACACCCAAGTCTCATCACCAGTAATGGCACGTTCCATAAAATGGGCATCATTTTCAATCGATTCCAAAAAAATCAAGACACCTGATGTCCTTTTGTTCCTGCGAAAGGTTTTTTGGAACCATTTTTGCGCAGATTTTTCTCATCCCCAACAGTGGTGTGATTTAAATTTAACTCTTCCCCGATCATTCTTGTGGTCAACCGACGATCTGAACGCACAAGACCACGTATTCTATCAACATTTTCAACGGTTCTCGCTTCCCTTCTGAGAATGCCTTAAACCACCGAAAAACCCGGGCTCTTGAAAAAACACTGTCTCCGTAGGCGTGTTAAAGTTTTGCAAAAAAAATCCGTTGTGCTGTGTCCAAGTCTGAAGCAAAACCTGATAGCACACCGTTGCTCAAAATTTATGACTCATTTTTAAAACGCAGTAGAAGAAACCGGTTTACGAAAACAGTCACAAAGAACAAACAAATGACTCTAATAAGTTCAAACTTGTACTGAAGGTGCATTTCGTGTTAACCTACCGCCCTTCCAAGTCTCGTCCCCGCATTTGGTATCTGTATATTTTGCAATTATATAATGGATGTTTTATGTTATTTATCAGTACGTGTGAAGAACTTCTCCTAGTTGTCGATTTTCCTCCGAACTAGGATGTCATATAGTTGACCTTGAATTGAAATTATTTGATTCACGTAGCTGAATATCTTCGGCACAACGGCTAACAACGTTCGGCACAACAACTGACCTAAACCGTTTACCAACATAATCGATATAATTTTTATAGCTTGTCTCCAAAATATTTTCCAAATGAAAATTTTTTGTTCAAAAATTGCTGTCAAAATCCAGTCTACGATATTTAAATTTCCCATTCGGAATATTTCAGACCGGTTGAGAAATATTACCGATAAACGAATATATTCTGAAACGTCTGAATACATATTTAACTCGAGCGGTCTGACGACCGAGATGTCATCCGCTTGTCTATTCGCTTTACCTTAGAGAGCTCTCAACTATATCAGCCCATGCTGTTATCTGTACGTGTGTTTGATATAAAGATTACTACTGCGGGTAGTATCTCTGTATTAGACATCCAACATCCGGAAACCATTCGTGTATCGTTAGATTCCATACGTCATGAGAACATGTAGCCATCTACTCGTAGATATTTCTTTTTCTTACCGCACCAAGTAGAATTGAATTAACAGTTTGCATCAATTACCGTGTCTCGATTGTCGGTGAGCCAATTATAGCTTCCCCCTGACTATGCACACGATTGTAGCGGTACATAAAACATTAGCCTGATTAGATTTTGTCTTCATGTTAGAATTTAGATAGAAATTCCCGCATGCTCGCCTATTATAACGAAAGGCACACGACGTGTCCTGAAACCGAAGCTGAAACTTTTGCGACCTTCAAAACACTTTTTGATGGCCGCAACGTTTTTGTTGGCGCACCAGGGGATGTTCTGTGGCACTGCAGATATTAAGCTAATTATGAAGACTTAGTTTTGGAGTCTAGCTGAAGCTAGCCCGACTTGTTTATTCAAATCCCCTAGAGTACTCCTTAGCAGCATAGATAGTTAATTCTAGTCGTACGTTACATGCTTAAGTTTTGTGCAGCTCGACCTAGTACTGAACTCGGAGGAAGGTGGCGACCTCTCAGACTTCATAACGAATGGGGAATGGTACCTGTTAGGTATGTTTTCCAAAGAGGAGTCAGAAGAGTAACGGGGTGGTACTTGGTGTTCTCAGTCATGTCGTACGTACATTTCCAAAAATTGCAAACTCACGCTTTTGAAGTTTTATCAAAACAGTTTTTGTTAATTCCTGAAGAGTGGTAATTTCCCAAATGGATACTAAATTCCCTAGTACAAGGATCTGTCAATTCACACCTCCACATTTCTCCTTTTTGCAACGTGTTGATTGTTTTGATCCTGGAGTGGGTACTTGAACCTTAGGCGTAGAAACGAAAAACTGGACGTTATCCACGAAACACCGAACTACTATACTTTTCTCGACGCGCGTTTCGCCAACTAAATTGGCATCTTCAGGAGAAGATTAAAACTAAATTCCAACCTAGACACTTGCACTATTTATACTAAATTTGTTGCCACGGTTCACTGAACCGAAACTGTCTTTGTTTATCAGAGCAAACAGTGAACTGTTGGGTATTAGACCACTGTCCTTATTCATACTATGTTAGTACTGTTACATTTAATGATTTCTAAACTTTCAAAAGCATCCAACTGTCAACTGTATGGTTGTTGTCAAAAGCGTGTTGGGCAACACAAGATTTTTCTGTTCTGTCATAGTTCAAATGAGCCATGTGTTCTTTAAATCTAGTCAAAATAGATCTTTTTGTTCCCCAATATACTTTTGATCACAATATTTCCAACTTATTTCGTATATTCCTGACTTTTCATTATTGTCGATTTTTGGCAAAGTATTTTTTTACAATTTATTGTAAGGACCACTATTAATTAAATTGTCGACTCTTTTAAAATAATCACTTTTGTCTAAGATAACAACCTTATTTCCCTTGTCAGCTTTTAAATAAAAAACAATCCTTCTCTCGTAATTGTTTGACAATGTTTTTGTCTGTTAAAATTTTTGGTATTATTTTTATTTTTCACAATGTTGGAACTAATTTGTTTTCTAACTGCTTCTCTGATCTATTTTGACTAGATTTAAAGAACACAAGGCTCATTTGAAATATGGCAGAACAGAAAAATCTTGTGTGCCCAACACGCTTTTGACAACAACCATAGGATATACATAAATAATTTAAAATTAATTAGAAATGTAACAAACAGTAGTATGAATAAGGACAATGGTCCGATACCCACCAGTCCATTGTTTGATCTGATAAACAAAGACGGTTACGGTTCAATGAACCGTGGCAACAAATTTAGTATAAATATGTTGGCACCGTGGCAAGTCTGTGTGTAGGTTAGTTAGAATTTAGTTTCAATCTTCTCCTGAGATGCCAACTTAGTTGGCGCGTCGAGAAAAGTATAGTAGTTCAGTGTTTCGTGGTAAACGTCCAGTTTTTTTATTGTTTTGAACGATGGAAATTCGTGGGACATACGACGTTACTGAAAATGACTCAAGTGCCGCCCTCTAAGGATGGAGGGTGAGCTCATAAATGTGTTCTGTATTTTCTAGGCATGCCCGGCAAGAAGAACACTATCGTTTACCAGTGTTGCCCTGAGCCGTACGTGGATGTGACGTTCACCATTCAGATAAGAAGACGTACCCTCTATTACTTCTTCAACCTCATAGTTCCTTGCGTGCTCATCTCTTCTATGGCACTGTTGGGATTCACTCTGCCCCCGGACTCTGGCGAGAAATTAACATTAGGTACATGCCCTATGCTGTATGTCGCACTGTGTGTTTGCACTCCTGTGTTGTGTGGGTGCCGCTTGACAACACTGCCCATGCTAGACGACTCGCATCGCGCAGTGTCAACATACATGTTTATAATACGAGAGTACTTAATGCCACACCACTAACACAGATACATATCTGCTAAATAAGACACCAGCCGACCTCGCACACACTTGCAGACTCAGACTACAACAATAGCTGTTCCGTTGTGTCCAACACATGTTATAATAATAATGATAATGATAATGACCACGACCCCTTCTCCGCCTTTCACTCGACGGCTCTAGACGGACCCAAAACACGTTCAAAATTCAAAATCTTCATTTCAGGTGTCACCATACTTCTTTCATTGACAGTATTTCTGAACCTAGTTGCCGAAAAGATACCGACAACGTCAGATGCTGTTCCGTTAATAGGTATGCTTGGCCTACTGGGAGCATCGTGTGTTTTGACGCCCCGTGTCCCCCCTTGCAGGACTGCCCGTTGATACTTGGAGGGCGTATATACTGCGTGTACATATACAAGATATATTAAAATGACACTGATAGAAATGTTAGCATGTACCCGCACCTCGCTTTTTTCCTTATCCTAGCGTAGCTCTGGAAGGTTCGCCCACGGCGAAGGTAAGTCAGTCTAGGCGTCGGCGTCGTGGCGATTCCAAAGGGGCTAAGGAGGCGAACTTAACTACACTAATTGAAACAATTAAAGGGTCAACAAAATTTTCCGAATTTTTAGTGATATTTCAGAATGCTGTATCTCAGTGAAAAATGGTCTTATCGATGTCTAAAAAAAGCATTTTGAAGCTTCAAGAGTCTAGTTCTGAGATAATTCAGCAAAAAAAAAAATAGAGCTACATGTTTCGCGCAATTTTAGGAAGTAGTGTGGGAAAAAAATTTTGCGAATTTTTTTGCTTTTTTTTTTCAAGTCCACGAGCTTGAAAAAAAAATTCTAACTTAGACATGGTATGGACCGGATAGCTTGTTTATTCAGCTTCAATTTGCTTTTTTTTAAATCTGGATATGACTATTTGTTGCTGAGATATCGAACTTTAAATCAAAAAGGACCCTTTTGTCTTTGATCGACGATATCTCAGCAACCAACGGTAGTACAGAAAATCTAAGGGCAGTTCTGAAAACTGGAATAAACACCCTACAAGATTCTGCTGCGATTTTTGAGGAGAAATTTTGTTTTATACTTGACATGAATTTGATAAAACAGGAAAAAAAGGGTAATTGATGGTTTTTCAGAACATCAACGGCTGAAATTCAAATATTCATGAAACGACTAATGTTGCGTGTGCCTTTTTACAGTTGAATATACCCCCAAAAACCATGCAAAGTTACATTACGATCTAACGAACAGTTTTCTTGTTGGAAACGGTAAAAGTTTTGAAAAAATTAAAGGGTCACGTGTTTTGAGCTTAACCATGTCCTAATCATGGCTAAAGTGAAAAAAAATTTTTCGAGCTTGCTCACAATTTTTTCCGCAAATACCGTTGAAATTTACAAAAAAAAAAAAAAAAAAAATTGATTTTTTTTAAGGCTTCTTACACACATGTGTGTGTGTGTGTGTGTGTGTGATTTGTCTCCTAAGCAAGTCTGATGAATCAGGGTCGAAACGCGATTTGGGTCATCAACTTTAATTTAAATTAAATAAAAATTTGATGGTCAAAAACATCAGACAAACAGACCCAAACACACACGTTTTTTTCAAGTTCTTTAAAAAAAATTTTTTTCAGTTTTCGAAAAAAAATTTCTTTAATCTCTTTTGTAAATGTCAACGGTATTTGCGGGAAAAAATGGGAGGAAGCTCGAAAAAATTTTTTTTCACTTTAGCCATGATTAAGACATGTTTAAGCTCAAAAAACGTGGCCCTTTAGTTCTTTCAAAAGTTTGACCGTTTGCAACAAGAAAACGGTTCGTTAGATCGTAATGTAACTTTGCATGGTTTTTGGGGGTATATTCAACTGTAAAAGGCACACGCAACATTAGTCATTTCATGAAGATTTGAATTTCAGCCGTTGATGTTCTGAAAAACCATCAATTACCCGTTTTTTCCTGTTTTTTTCAAATTCATGTCAAGGATAAAAAAAAATTCTCCTCAAAAATCGCAGCAGAACCTTGTAGGATGTTTATTCCAGTTTTCAGTACTGCCCTTAGATTTTCTGTGCTACCGTTGGTTGCTGAGATATCGTCGAACAAAAACAAAAGGATCCTTTTGATTTAAAGTTCGATATCTCAGCAACAAATGGTCGTATAGAGATTTAAAAAAAAGCAAATTGAAGCTGAATAAACAAGCTATCCTGTCCATATTAATAAACAAGCTATCCTGTCCATATTATGGCTAAGTTAGAAAAAAAATTTCAAGCTCGTGGACTTGAAAAAAAAAGCAAAATTCGCAAAATTTTTTTCTCACATTTCTTCCTAAAATTGCGCGAAACATGTAGCTCTAAAATTTTTTTTGCAGAAATATCTCGAAACTAAAAAACTTGAAGCTTCAAAATGCTTTACGATAAGACCCCGATAAGACCATTTTTCACTGAGATACAGCATTCTGAAAAATCACTAAAAATTCGGAAAATTATTCTGACCCTTTAATTTTTTCCATTAGTGTATAAGAGAGGGAGACGTTAGTGACTTCGAAATGAGGCGAACTACGAGCCGCTGTTCGATTCAAGGCGTAATCAAGCTATGTTCTGTTGCAGGAGTGACCATCTTGCTCTCGTTGACTGTGTTCCTGAACCTCGTGGCAGAAACCTTGCCCCAAGTATCTGATGCCATTCCCCTGTTAGGTACCAACCGTTCTTTGTTTGACCTGCCTGTGCTGGCTACATCCTCAGTGCTGCCTGATGATATGTGTATCATTGTGTATATGTGATTGTTGTGATCGCGCGCGACTGAACCGGTTCAGCTTCTAATAGCACCCTAGTTGAATCCGATGCGTTGCGATCAAAGAAGAAATGTTTTAGGCGAGTAGCGGTGGCGGGAGGAAGTGCTGTTGTTGGGTTCGTTGTCTGAGGGATGCCGGAAACATTTCCTCTTTGATTCGGACGTCCCTTTTTTTTTTCTCTGGGAGGGGGAGCCGGATACTTGGATAAAGGAGGGCCGTGTCTGTACCGAACGGCTGATATGAACACAGGTCACAGGTCAGACGCCTCGCGTGACGCACTGTCTGTTGCAGGTGTGACTATCCTGTTATCACAGACCGTGTTCTCTCTGCTGGTGGCTCACGTGATTACCCAGACGTCCGACGCTGTGCCCCTGATAGGTTAGAGTCTCGGTTCAATTACTTAGTTTGTTTTATTTGCAAACACACTGACGGGCACCGGGTATGGGGCGGCCCCGTCTCACTGCGGGTCCTTCGATCGGTGGTGCCGTTTTCCGTCACCGCGAAACGCAGCCACCGGGAGCAACGTCGCACGGAGGCCGGGCCGCGCTTTGCATGCAACTCGACTGTAACAGCGTAACAGCACTTCGCCCAGCCACAGCTACAGTACACAACTAGTCGTCAAACCTTTTGCGCGACTAGTAGCTTCTCTTACTGTGTTGGGGTGAATGGTTGGCTATTGCGACCGAGGCTAATATACTATATAACTACCACCTGTTAAATTACTAACCGATAATTGAACAAGAACACTTCGACCACTCCACTTCCACCACCCCCCGAACTGCCTCCTTCTAGCAACCTGCCGCCCTGTCGTAGTAGGGTTACAGGATGGGCCAAACTGCAAATCTAACTTCTTGCTGCTCACTCAGACTCACTTATCTCAGGGTGCGCTCGCTCGCCGACTCACTCTTGAGTGCCAATGACCTTCTCACCTCCAAGTATCAAATGGCTCTGTCCCACTAGGATTATCAGTCTGTATGTTTTGTTGTTGACATGTTTCATTTCCTTTTATTGTTTGTATACTATTTGTCTTACTTATTCTTTATTTTTTCATTTGTTTATAATGACTCGTTACCTCCTCGTTTTAAGTAGTGCAACTGTTCATTAACTGCCATCTCAAACTTATGGTAAAGTCACAAACTAAGCCGTACACCACTAACAACATACAAGTAAAATAAATGCTCCATTAAAAGCGCTGTGCGCAACTTCTAACTCTCATTAAATAAGGAATTTAAATAATCGAACGCAAACTTAATGTTTGTATTAATAAAATGATGGTTTTGTCGTGCATAGATTGGCGGTTGTGGCGGCCGTTGGTCGAAAACGTTCGGTCTGTCCGGTAGGCGGTTTGGTAGGGAGAAACATCGGTGTGTGTGACGTCACAACGCGCTCCACGGCAACCACGCCAGGTAATCATGCACAGCTTCAAACCAAATATAAACAAATATCTAAAACACGCAATAAGTGTCCTAATAACACCGCCACACAAAAAAATCTGAATCCGAGGTCTGACATTTCAATTCCTATGTATTTTGATGCGCCGAATACGAATCCGATGTCCGTTTTAATCCATCACCCACCATTTTTCCACAAAACCCCAATTTTGGGTCAACATTGCCCAAGAAAATACCAAAGTCTATTATTTGTACCGTTTACTCCAGATATATCGTTTGCGGAGTATTTTTTAACAGCTGAAAAGAATTCCGTAGTCCAAATTTACTTCTGACCCTTCATTAACCCAAAAAAAACTCCTCATTAACCAAAACTCATTAGCCAAAATTGACCAAAAAGATCCAGACCAAGAGTCTTTTTTTTTCGGAGTATTTTTAACCACAGAAAAGGATTCCGTAGTCCAAATTTACTCCTCATTATTCAATTTCCTACAAAACCCCAATTTCGAGATACAATTTAGCAAACAAGACTTTTAAATCTATTGTATTTACAATTTCTTTACGACATATCATCTTCAAAGTAAGAATTGAATACATTGTTTATTTGGGTACGTTATAGAAGAGTAGTTTTATAAGAAATAGTTCTTAGTGGATGACTTCTTTACAAACCGAAACAAAAAGTATTCATTTTATTTTTCTTTGTGTCTAAAAAATCTAAAAGTTCTTAAATTCAGTAACTTGTTAATCTTTTGAAATACATGCAACGAATGAATAAGTTTTTCATCTTTCAAAACATCTTTTTTTTTTCACAATTACTCTGCATGTAGTGAAGATTCTGTTTTTTATTTTTCCTTGTGTTTTTATAGATTCTGTTTTTTATTTGTTTTTATAAAGTCATGTCTAAGAGATGGTTTTTTCAAAGTACAATTTTGTGCTGGCTATTTAAACCGAGATTTAAACTTAACTTGACATAAGTGTTCTCACTACGCAGATTTCTTCATCTCTGCGCAGTTATATGACTGGGAAATAATTTCAACATATTGCGTAAACCGGTTTGCAATCAAATTTAGCTTTTTAACTATATTTAAAAGATGTCCTATTTCATGGGGGGTAATTTTTGGCCATTTTGACCCAAAGTTGGTCTTTTTTTGGGTTACTGAAGTATATAAGTAAATTTGGACTACGAAATCCTTTTCTGTGATTAAAAATACTCCGGAAACGATATATCTGGAGTAAACGGTACAACAAATAGACTTTAGTATCTCTTGGTCAATTTTGGCCTAAAATTGGACATTTTTTGGGTTAATGAAGGATCAGAAGTAAACTTGGCCTACAGATTCCTTTTCGGCGGTTAAAAATACTCCTGAAACGATATATCTGGAGTAAACGGTACAAAAAATAGACGGAGTGATGGAGCAAAACGGACATCAGGTTCGTATTCAGCGCATCAAATACATGAGAATTGACATGTCAGACCTCGGGTTCAGTTTTTTTGTGCCGGTGTAATTTCATATATAAACAGATTGCTTTGCCTTCCCCTCTTAATCTTGCTCTATGGCTTTCATCCCATCTGAAACCCGATAAAACTTAAATACCGGATTATAAAATTAATGATAACCAACAAGTACGTAAAACAGAATGCGTGGCAGTGTCGGATGTGGAATCCGGGCAGCGGTATCGCTTGCCCGCCGCTATTTGCGCTAATAACGATTACGGTGCGTTTTCAGGATTTTCCCCGCTCTTGATTTATTCCTGCCGCGAACTTTCACGATACTGCCACGTCGACCTCGGCCGGTCACATAGCTCTTGTGACGCTATTTGAGGAGGGTACGATCGTAGAACATACCAACATTAGTATATTTATACATATTAATGTGAACTGCTTGCGTGTGTGTGTAGTAACTGTATTTGTTTATATTTTATGAGTAATAGAAAACGTCGGTGTGTGTATCGTAGTGATTCAGAGGTTCAGGGTGTTTGTGCTTGACGTAAAGAAAGTACATTTTAATCGTTTTATAATTTTCATGCGATCCCTTTATTTCTCATCATTAGTAGATGTAGTACCTGTCGTGTAGTAGAGAAAAGTAGTTGAGTAGTGTCAATCGTACACACCAAGACGGATTGCGGATATTAATCTAACGGGTGTTGCAGGCACTTACTTCAACTGCATCATGTTCATGGTAGCGTCTTCCGTGGTGCTCACTGTAGTCGTCTTGAACTATCACCATCGTACTGCCGATATCCACGAGATGCCTCAGTGGGTACGACGATCTTTTTTATATCCTTAGGTTTCAGCTACATCCAGACCACGAGAGTGCGCAACGTCGCATCTGTAACAAAAAAAAAACATTTATCAACTGCTTGTAAAGAGCTTATCAGATTTGACGATGAATACATGAGCTGGCAGATTATACGTAACGAATTCGCGACGTTGCTTACTTAACTGGGTCTGGACCCATCTGGTAGGTACACAGGTACCATATGGGTACCCGTTCCTGGAGTAAGATCTTCAAAGTGCTACAGTCACGGCGATTTTTTTGGCAGCAGCTGGCACTACTGCTATATTCATTCAGCCTTTCAATCTTGCCTCTTTCAAACAATCGTCTTGGCTTGACAGCCGTTATCACTACTGCTTCCGAGACTTCGCGAAGTCATCCAATATTTCAACGGCGAGATTGGAGCATTATTATTAAACCCATTAACGCCCAAACGGACACAATTTTTCGTCCTTTTTGGAGCGTCAATCTCGAAGGAAAATTAATGAATTCACTCAATAAAAACCACTTATCCTAATGTTTTCGGATGTGATCTTCAGATTTCAGAATTGTGATTAAATGCTCTAGAAAAAAAATATGGCTGACTTGATGGAGAAAAGTACTGAAAAAAAGGGGATTTTTTTGTTTATTTTTTTAGTCCAAAAAGTACTCTAACCTACTCCGGATTGTGGAGGAAGGTGGAGGCAATAGTTGGAGTTGATGGTAGGATTTTTTTGCCGACTTCAACTGACTCTAATCTTTTCAAAATGGCGGACATTGCATAAAATCTCATGAAATATGAATTTTTCCCTAGTATTAACGAGAAAATAATGTTATTGTGAGTTTTTCTTGATCAACAGTCATTTTCCTCAATCAAAACAATACTACAGAATATGTCTGACTATATTTTCAATTTTCAATAATGGCGGATTCAAAATGGCGGCCGGATTTCTCAAGAAATGTCGCGTTTTTCGTTATAAAAAGTAAATAGGAGATTGTAATTAAACCTTTCCTATGGCATTTCATGTTTTAGTAACATTTTGAGTTATTACTGGTGAAAAAAGTCTGAAATCCAATATGGCGGACATCATTCTTGAAAATTCAAAATTTGAAAACGGAAAAATTACAGTCCTATTTTACGTAGAATTCTGATGGAAAATGTCCTCTCAATCTTTTCATAAAAATGTGTTCTATATGAGTAAAAAATTTTTTGTCATTCTAACCTCAAAACGAGGTTTTTTTTCCGGTGTTGAGGTTCTCATGATGAAATCATGAGAATGATATATTATGCACTTAGGGATGCTCGGGCGCAAACTACTCGCCGGAACTACACAGCCTACTTGTTTCTCGTGGTGCATATACGATTTTTTTCTCACACCCACCAGAACCACGTTCTACGTACTATTCTTTGAATAAATATGCGAGGAAGTTCCGAGAAAAAATTCGTCAATGCGCCCGAATTCAAAATATATATTTTCTATTTATATGCGGAGAAGTTCCGAAAAAAAAAAATTCTTCAATGCGCCTACATCCCTAAGTGCATAATATATAATTCTCATGATTTCATCATGAGAACCTCAACACCGGAAAAACCTCGTTTTGAGGTTAGAATGACAAATATTTTTACTCAGAACGCATTTTTATAAAAAAAAGATTGAGAGGACATTTTCCATCAGAATTCTACGTAAAATATGATTGTAATTTTTCCGTTTTCAAATTTTGAATTTTCAAGAATGATATTGAATCCGCCATATTGAATCCACCATCTTGGATTTCAGACTTTTTTCACCAGGAATAACTCAAAATGTTACTAAAACATGATATGACATAGGAAAAGTATAATTACAAACTCCTATTTACTTTTTATAATGAAAAAACGCCATTCTTAGAAATCCACGCCGCCATTTTGAATCCGCCATCATTGAAAATTGAAAAGTTAAGTCAAATATATTCTGTAGTATTGTTTTGATTGAGGAAAATGATTGTGGATCAAGAAAAACTCACAATAACATTATTTTCTCGTTAATACCAGAGAAAAATTCATATTTCATGAGATTTTATGCAATTTCCGCCATTGTGTAGATTAGAGTCAGTTGAGGTCGGCAAAAAAATCTAGCATCGACTCCTACTATTGCCTCCACCTTCCTCCACAATCCGGAGTAAGTTAGAGTACTTTTTGGACAAAAAAATATATAAAAAAGATCCCCAAATTTTCAGTTCTTTTCTCCATAAAGTCAGCCATATTTTTTTTCTAGAGCATTTAATCACAATTCTCCGACATTAGGATAAGTGGTTTTTATTGGGTGAAGTCATTAATTTCCCTTCGAGATTGACGCTCCAAAAAGGACGAAAAACTGTGTCCGTTTGGGCGTTAAATGGGTTAATGTGTGTTGGCTCTCTTGTTTGAAAACCCACCGTTCAGAGGATTTTGTCTGGAAAGTTGGAAAATCTAAAGATGTGCTCAAAAACCACAAACGGCACCTTGCACACATCTTCCAACTTCTTCGACAAAATCCTCTGAATGTGGATTTTGAAACTTGCATCTGCTGTCCCAAAATGACTCGACATGGTGCACTCGTTTGAAAAGGAAATACGGCGAGTAGTTCCGACTACTGCCAAAGAAATTTCTGTGTGGCTGTGGCTCTTGGGGAGGTCTTATGTTTGGGTTTCCTTTTCGCAGATCAAATCGGTGTTCCTCCAGTGGCTGCCCTGGATATTGGGCATGAGCAGGCCCGGCAAGAAGATCACCCGCAAGACGATTATGATGAATAGCCGAATGAAGGAATTGGAACTGAAAGAACGCTCATCCAAAAGCTTGCTGGCCAACGTCCTCGATATCGACGACGACTTCAGAAACGTGTCGGGTGCCACCAGCGGCAGCAATAACGCCACAATGACAACCAGCCTGGGCACCGGCTTCATACGGCATCCGACGACCATCGAGGACACGGCCGTACCCGGCACTGCCGGACAACGCGATTTGCAGCTCATCCTGCGCGAGCTACAGTTCATCACCAACCGCATGAAGAAGGCCGACGAGGAGGCGGAGGTAATCAGCGACTGGAAATTCGCGGCGATGGTCGTGGACCGATTCTGCCTCATCATATTCACCATGTTCACGATCATCGCGACGGTCGCCGTGTTGCTGTCGGCACCTCACATCATCGTCCAGTAAGGCTGGCGATGAGATGGTACCGCGACCGCCGATCGAACAGACAGATTTCGAACGTTTACTGTGATAAAACAGCAGATCGTGTCGGCAGTTCGGCACAGCAGCAATGTGCAATTGTGCCTTCCCTGTGGAACATTCACGAGCTGTTAAACAATTAAAAGGCAGGCACCTATGTGCACGTTAATTGCTAGGCGCCGCCACCGTACACTGTACTGCTGTGAGGCCGCGCAGGGCAGCCGGTCTGCCGAAGTAACAAAAAACAAAACAAGAAAAAAAACAAAAAAAAAAAAAGGGAAACAAAAGAAAGCCGCCGGTATCGACGGTGCGGGAACGGACATTGGACATGCACACCGTGTCCCTATCATCCACTCGCTATTAATCACACTAAACCAGAGTACTAAGTCGGTACTTGTTATTCAGTACTTCGTGCAAGTAGCTAGTCGGTAGAGTATAATTAGTTTCGAGGTACACACGTGTCTGCCTTTTGTTCGCCCAATTGATAAAAAAAGTATAAAAAAAGGTGTCCACCTGCATTTAAAACCTATTGTGATGAACTTCGCAAAGTAAATTAAATAAAGTTTAAATATAATGATGGGTTATATAGAGTATAAATAGTATAATGAAGAAGCAACCTTAACGTGGGTTAAGAACAGCGTTCGTTTTATACCTGAGCCATGGCCGGCGGGCCGCGTCGGCCCCGGCCCATCGGCGGGCGTGCTGCCGGGCCCCCGTGTCCCGGCGCGGCGCACCTCCGCCCCCGCGCCCCTCCGTACCGACGCCGGCGACGCTCGGCCGCGGCTCGTCGTGTTGCGCGGCCGTTATGTGCGCGGCATGTAGCTCGACCCTCCGAGGTACAACGTCATCGCCGTCGGTCATCGAAGAACTTCCAGTCCAGTTGTCAGGGATTTTTCTCATGTATATTTTGGCGGAGCCTTCATTATTATTGAATCCTATGTATTTTTTCCCGTAGAATGGCGAGGGTCCGTACAGTCAAAGGTGTGAGCTTCATTGGTTATTTAACAATCTATGCAAAAAAAAAACGTGTTCTTTTTTTCACGTTTTAGCTTATACCTCAGTTCCCTGGCACTTTTTGTGTAGCACATACATTTAGAGAGTTGTTCTATATTAAATTACCTGAATTTTAAGCCCAACCGGAAGCCGAGTTTTTTTTATTACTGCAATTAGCGTTGAAAGTTGCAAAACTCCTTATACACTAGTAACAAGAATTAAAGGATATTAAAAAAATTCCAAATTTTTTGGTGATTTTCAACAAGGGATAACTCGGAGAAAAATGGTCGTACAGAAAATTAAAAAAAGGAAATTGTAGCCTCAAGTGTCTAGTTTTCAAATCTGGACTTAACATTTTTTTAGCGGGAGCGGTTCTCTCGTAATCATCCGAAAACCAACAAATAAAATTTTTTCCAAATTTTTACCTTTAAAATGGTCTGTGGACTTCAACAAATTTCTTTTCATCACGCGACCATAAAAGCTCTTTTAGACAATTTAATCAGCTTTAATTTGACCTCTTAACGAGCTCCGTACGATGATTTGCCGCGGAGTTATCGTCGATCAAAGCAAAAAAAGTCCTTTTCAACTTTGACAATCAATTACTCGGGAACTAATGATCGTACAGAAAATGGAGGTAGGGTTTTGGAAACTGCAAAGGATATTTGGAAAATTTGGTATAACTTTGGATATAGTGGATGAACGAAGGATATCGTCGGTAATTTTTTAACTTCGAAGTGTCCCCAAAAAACCCCCAAAGTTGCAAAGCGCTGAGTTTTTTTTTCTTAGTGCCCCGAAGTTTTAAATTGATCGTTTCGGCCAAAAATCACCGTAACAAGCAATTTTTTTGATTTTTCTACATTTTTTCAATTGCAATGATTTTTTTGACGACAATCCATATTTTTTTGCTCAAAAACTCGTTGGAAAAAATCGAAAAAAAACTTTTTTTTGAATTTTTTTTTTTTTTTCAAAAATTGAGTAGCAAAAATTATCTAAGAACAAGAAGTCTTAGAATTAGTCAAAGAATACCCTCAATACCTTTGTCAGAGTTTTTAGATGATTTTTGGTTTTTTAAAAATGAAAAATTGCAATATGTCGTCATTTCAAAAATCGTCTCTAAAAATTCTGAAAAAAATTGAGGGTATTCTTTGACTAATTCTAAGACATTTTTGTTCTTAGATAATTTTTGCTGAGCTCAATAGATTCCAAAAAATTCCGATTTAGTCGGACGTCGAAAGTCAGATATCTGACTTTTCATATTTCAACCCCAGAAAAATTGGCCGGGAACCAAAATCCATATGATTGGTGCGGGGTCCTTTAAACCTTCGGGGCACTAAGAAAAAAATCGCAGCGCTTTGCAACTTTGAGGGTTTTTTAGAGACACTTTGAGGTTAAAAATTACTGACGATATCCTTCGTTCATCCACTATATACAAAGTTATACCAAATTTTCCAAATATCCCTAAATTCGCAAATTTATAACTTTTTTCATTATCGCTTCAAAAAATTTTTTTATCAATCGCCCCCGATTGTGTCTTATAGAGAATGTTTTGCAGTTTCCAAAACCCTACCTCCATTTTCTGTACGATCATTAGTTCCCGAGTAATTGATTGTCAAAGGTGAAAAGGACTTTTTTGCTTTGATCGACGATAACTCCGCGGCAAATCATCGTACGGAGCTCGTAAGAGGTCAAATTAAAACTGATTAAATTGTCTAAAAGAGCTTTATGGTCGCATGATGAAAACAATTTTTTTAAGTCCACAGACCATTTTAAAGACTAGCAAAAATTTGGAAAAAATTTTTTTTGTTGGTTTTGGGATGATTACGTGAGAACCATTCCCGCTAAAAAATTGTTAAGTCCAGATCTGAAAACTAGACTAGACTAGACTAGACAGTTCTCTCTAGATTCTCAGAGAATTTTCAGCCCTCTAAGAATTTTATTCGTTAAGAAAAAACATGTCAAAATATAAGGAGTTTTGCAACTTTCAACGCTAATTTCAATAATAAAAAAACTCTAGCGACTTCCGGTTGGGCTTAAAATTTAGGTAATATAATATAGAACGACTTTCTAAATGTATGTGCTATACAAAAAGTGCCAGGGAACTGAGGTATAAGCTAAAACGTGAAAAAAAACACGTTTTTTTTACATAAATTGTTGAATAACTAATGAAGCTCACACCTTTGACTGTACGGACCCTCGCCATTCTACGGGAAAAAATACATAGGATTCAATAATAATGAAGGCTCCGCCAAAAGATACATGAGAAAAATCCCTGACAACTGGACTATTTCACACACACACAGCGCTCGCGTAACGTAACGTGAATTCGATGAAAACGTTACGAACTTTTTTCAAAAGATCGCTCGGACACCTGAAATTTTAAACAAGACTATATAGACCGGGCGGAATCTGTTTTGATACGAGGTAGTTTGGAACGTTTCTATATCATCCCTAATTTTTATTGCCATGCCTCTGGAATATCGTAGGAAACGATAATTCCCATATGTGCCGGTTGAAAAAAAATTAATAAAACTGGTTACTTAAAAAAATATATGTATAAAAAATAAAGCTTATTCACGAATATTTTTCGGCTATTTAGCTAAAAGCTCATCATAAAACAACACACCAAATTTTGCAATCCAGCTCATTGAGAATACGTTTTTTTTTAACTCTATGAAGCCGTAAAAAAGGCTTTGAAAAACCTGATTTTTTTTACTTTAAAAAAAACGTTCAAACGTAATTTTTTTTGAAAAATTAAAACTTGTTTATTAGGAGATCCCAGGGAATCTTTTAAAATTAAAAACATCTATCCGAGTACTTTTCAGTTATTTTTTTAAATTTCGTTTGATCGCAAATTCGCAAGGCTAGTTTGAATTGTTTATCATCTACGAGATATGGCTATTAAATAACTGAACTGCTGTCATAACACGTTTTATTCGTTACCAATTACAGTAGCAACATTTCACCTTCAATGTACTACCCTTGGCGATCTCTACACCGCTCCATACGACTTTTCCATTGTTGAAAGCAGTGCTGGAAGTCCGCTTCTGTCAGCTGGTTCAGAATCCCCGTCGCTTTTCGGTCTCTTCGGTCGTTTCACGTCCCTGTCAAACCGTTTCAACCATTCAAAACCTGTATGCGGGATAAACATTCATTCCCGTACACTTCTTTTAACATTTCATAAGCTTCTGTAAAAATGTTTTCCTGTTTAACAAGAAACTTGAGATTAACCCGTTGCTCCATCTGAACCCTTAATATTTTTTCGACGCGTCACTGGTGCGTAGACTAATTAAAACGAATGCTACAGTCGAACTGAGCGACCCACTGGCTTGTCCAGCGAGCTCAGGGTGGGGAAAGAATCACCAGATACAGTTCTGTTCAAACTTGTATACCGTACCTTGTGTAAAATGTAATAACAACGCTTCTTTCTCTTTTCAATTTTTCAACGAATTATCCAGAAGAAACGGAAAAAAGCGGTTTTTTTATTTGTTGTTTTTTTCTTTTCAACTGGTATATATTGAAATTATCATTTCTTATGACATTCCAGAGGCAAAAATTTGGAGACGACGTCACAAAATAACATTTTATCTGAATCTGTGCGAGCGATTTTTCCAAAATAAAAAATCGTAACGCGTTTATGGAATTGATCAGCTACTTTTCGAAGGCACTGTATATTGCGCACGCGTGAAATCACCCGTTTATATACGTACACAAATATATATATATTTTCGTTTTTTACCCCCCGTTGCTACGCTACTGCCGCCGGGCACATATCGTCCGCTGTCCTACTTTTATATCATGTATTTATACTAATTTATATTTAATAAAAACTTCGAATTTTTCATTACTAATGACAAATTCTACACCTAGAGCGGTGAAATGGATAAAAAAAATAACCTGATATAACAATAATATTGTTTAATTAATAACGTACTAATTAACAATAGAATTTAATACGATTTTAATAAAAAAGAAAATGACGTTTATTTGGGCATTTTATAACGTAGTAGTAATTGTTATCAGTCACATATCTCTTGTTTCGCAGTATAACACCGTTGGGCTATTTGGCTGCGATTGGCATTGTTACTGCAACTTTCGGAATACGACCAAAAAATTCCTAACCTTGAAATAGTACGTATATCGTAGACCACGACCATTCGCTTTTTATAAATCAGAGAGGACAATCGAATGATGCGACCAAATAGTCTAGAAACCGCCAATTGTCCATACTTTAGACTAGTAACGCAGAGACGTGTACCCGATCTTAGAAATCGAAATATACAGTACCTAATGTTATCCCATTCCCCTCGCTTCGTTCGTTTGAAAAAATACGAGTTATGCTCAAACTATCGACTTGAGTTGCGTTCGCTATATCACATGTTTAAATTGCGTTATCCCGATGCTGGAATTACAAATGAAATATGTCGAATAAATGTATATGGTATGATTGAAAATAAAAGCAGATATCAGTTTTACATGTTTGCGTATTATTTTTTTAAACCCATTTCTGTTGATGTTAACATATTGGAATAATAAAGATGTTATCTGAATGAATCTATTGTATTAATTAGTTTTTCTCTTCATCCACTTACCCTTTGTTAGAATCGTCTTAAAAACGCACAAAAAAAAATTTTCCAGTACATGCATCATATTTGAATATCATCTGGCGTACCACAAGGATCCAATCTGAGACCTATGCCTTATTACCTACGATTAAAACTTGCCATTTATAACAACGTTGAGACAAGACAGTGATAAATCTTCTGGGATTCAAAGGCAGAAAGTGTTTTTGAATACTAAGTATCACAAAACTCATAACAGTGACTCCTGTCACTATAAAAAAAATGTTTCGAAAAAAACGAGAACAATTTAAAAAAATATTCATTTGATTCAGCAGTCTTGGCTAGACTATTAAATTGTTTACCTTTAAATGAGTAAACAGGATGCTTAAAAACATTTCATTATTCATTATTACATGGAAATATGAAAATTGATACCAGATATATCTATGTATAGAATCGCACGTATGTAGGTATTTGCAATTCATTGTTTCGCGAATACAGCGAAATTGAATAAAGCATTCTAGGGCACACGATTCAAAGTAGCGAATTGTATCTGGTAAGTAAACAGAACTATCTACTGCGAGAAAAAATAAAAAAATGTCCGTAACCGTCACACAAATAATATTATAAAAAAAATATATATATATTTGACGATCTCGACTATCATGGGACCTGAATATGCATATTTTTTCTTCACAAAATAAACAACGCCTGAGCTAATCAAACAAATGCATATGATTGGCGGCATTCAAACAGCTTTGTTATTTAAAAACAGGCACTAATTTTTGCGTTAAATCTTGATGGGGTTTTTGAACACCAAATCAATGTAAACATCAACAAAACATTTTTTACATCTGAAGGACATTTGCATCCGATAACGCATGTTGCATGCTAGTTATACAAAATAATATTGTTATCGTATGTACCTACTAAATAGGTCAAGGCAACTTTTGTAAATGTGGGTTTTCCGAAATGTATATGAAATATTATGGGCAGCTCAGTTTACTTAGCAATAAAACAAAGTTTTTCATAGCACTCTGCGTCGACCCAAATAAGAAAAACTCCAAAACGGTCTGTATAAAAACAAAGACTTAATTTTAAAAGAAAAACAATTCTAATTTAGTATCAAAAAACGGTGCATAGTATGGATAGGAGAAGAATAACAAAAACACAAAGTAGCAAATCCTTTAAGACAATATGACCAGCGTATTTATTTTAAACGCTCCGTTGTGTTTTATATAGATTATACGAAGTTTTGGAGAAAGTTACTTTGCAAAATCCCTGCTATTTTTTAACTCACGATACTACGTCCTTTCAGATCAATGAAAACTACATATTGTACAGTCAGCAGCAAAAGTATTCACTTTTTGAAGGTTTCACAATATTACGACTAGTGAAATTTTGCGTCGAATAAGCCCAAGTTGAGGCAGATATGTCGATTGTGTGAAAAGATATCGGTAAAAAAGTAAAATTGCAATGTTTTTTCAAAATCAACCAAACCAAACATCTGGAACAATCTTTCAAATAAAAAATGTTTCAGATTCTGGTGTTAATTATATTAACACCAGAAGCAATGTTCGACTTTGTTCTAATCAAATTCCCGATAGTCTGGAGGTTGAAGCTGCTGAAACATTTTTATTTGAAAGATTTATAAATATAAATACAATCAAAAATACGATCGTATCATAGCTTTGTTCCGCTTTCTCAAAGTCAATTAAAAGCGCGGAAATATTCAGTTTCCGATAATTTTGATATTGTTAATATATATATATTGTAAAACCCAAACGTAAATTGTTGAATAAAAATAATGTTCCAGTTCAAATTGTTAACGGTTACCTTTGTTTCCATCAAATATTACTTACAGAGATAATTTTACACTTAATATGCCCATAACTTTATTAAAACTGGAGGTTGAAGTTGCTGAAACATTTTTATTTGAAAGATTTATAAATATAAATACAATCAAAAATACGATCGTATCATAGCTTTGTTCCGCTTTCTCAAAGTCAATTAAAAGCGCGGAAATATTCAGTTTCCGATAATTTTGATATTGTTAATATATATATATTGTAAAACCCAAACGTAAATTGTTGAATAAAAAATAATGTTCCAGTTCAAATTGTTAACGGTTACCTTTGTTTCCATCAAATATTACTTACAGAGATAATTTTACACTTAATATGCCCATAACTTCATTAAAACTTTAGAAATTCTTTCACATTCATAATTATTTTTGTTCATAATTTATTTTAATCCATTTGTTAAACCATATCGAATAAGAAACTGTAGAGATAACAGGAGGACCCGAAGTTAAGAAGGTAAGATATAATCCCTATTTACAAAAAGTAATGAAATACAATTGAAATTATAATATTACAAAATAATAAAATTAGGTCAATTTTCGCTACAAAAGAACCACTTGTACATTCACTAAACATGAAAATAACAAAACGAGCGTGCAGTCACTTGAAGTTAAAGGTAATAACTATAGATTCTGTAAGTTTCATATTTTTATCACGCAGTCAACACGTTCGTTTCATAACCTCAATAATGCGATTTTTCAAAATTTCGAAAATTCAAGCAAAGTTTTTTTTATAAGACGGTTCAATTAGACGATTTCATATGGAATGACCCGTCTGAGGAAGAACAAGACGAAAATAAACACGCCGTAAAGGTGAATTAATTCCCAACGTATAATAAGTTTAACCTCATTAAAAATGTATGTATGCTCCACATTATGCACGCGTATAAAAATATGAACCAGTAAAGAAGCGTGTTAGTATACCCCGCGGTTAATTTTTGGCGCGAAGCCGGACCGTTCAAATGTTGTACACACGACCGAGTCTATTTACCATCATCGCAAGGGTGCAGTGCCGTCAATAATATTTGTTAACTGATAAGGATAGGTGCACCCCGATAGTTCTTGAACTTGAGCAAACAGGGATCTTGATAAGAGTGCAACTCATTCGGCTAGTGGCAGTAGATGATCGGACGAGGTGGAAGTCGGGACCAGTTGGTAATTCACTCCGACCGAGATGGACCGGGTACATTTTCTTGTGTTTATCGCTATACTGATCTGCGCTATCTCGGTGGCCGGTGAGTATATAAATTATGTAATAGAAATTTGAGTGTCTCCTCGTGGTTAACCTATCCTTAAAGGGGGTCTTGAGCTGGCCTCTTAAATTTTAATTTTAAAACAATGGTAATTTCACCATTATGTCTGCACTATATTCATTATTATTAATCAGTATTCAAGGTAGTGAATACGATTTATTTTGCGTCTTAGCGTCCGACTGTAGTCATTCATTTTCATAGTTTATTTTTCTAGAATGTGTCGATGTTAAATACATAGTTGTGACATTAAATACACTAGAATTATAACAATATTAAAATATTGTTAGTTATATATTGCATTTTTTGATAATCAATTTATTTGAGAAAATATATTCCAAACTTTTTAAAAAAATAAATTTTTTTCCCAGCAATATTTTTTTGAGTATTTGCTGAAAAATGCCATAAAAGAGTGCAATCTTGACGCAAGTTACTGTAATCTTGAGCTTATTTTGTTCTATGAAAAAGTACTGCAGTATTTTCATATAAAAAAACGTCCAAATTTTCATTTCCAATGAAGTAACATGTATCGCTAAGATTTTGTGACGTATTTTCGTTCTTTATCTAAAATTACTTTTGAAAAATTAAAAAAAGTTTTTAATGCATCAACGACATATAGCACAGCATTTATAATGCAATCCCTCAGTAATACACTAAAAAATTTCCAGTGGCCATAGTGACTGAAAAATATAGTTTTTTTTTCTGCTTTTTTTCCTAATAATAGAATGAAACCTTATATTTTTAAAATCCACAAGTTACCTGGTTTCGTACCTAATGCATTATGCATTGTGTACCTCATTTGCATCTGTATTAAAATCACATTCGTAATGCACTTCTACAAAAATTGTTATTAAGTGTCCTTTCTGTGAATATTCTGCGAACGGTTTTTTAAGTATTGAAACGATTTTTATAAATTATTTTTCCTCCCGAAGCTTTATTGTATCAAAAACTCTACGTTAAATAATTACGTAGATAAAAAATCAATGATATATTATTATTTCCATTTAATATTTGTCTAAAAAAAAAGAACTACTGCTACTATATACGAGGTGTGTAAATTAAGTAATTAGACTGGCAACGTAGCACCCGATCTAGCAACACTGCAGAGACAGGACTTGGAAGGGCGGTAGGAATATGCAATGCACCTTTAGTACAGATTTGAACTCGTTAGAGTCATTTGTTTGTTCTTTGTGACTGATTTCGTAAACCGTTTGTTTCTAGTGCGTTTTAAAAATGAGTGATATTAATTTTGAGCAACGGTGTGCTCTCAGGTTTTGTTTCACACTTGGACACAGCGCAACGAATACTTTTTGCAAAACTTTAACACGTCTACGGATACAGTGTTTTTTCACGAGCCCAGATTTTTCGGTGGTTTCATCTTCAAGAACCGATGAAAATGTCAATAGAATACGGGATCTGGTGCGTTCAGATCATCGAGTGACGATAAGAATGAACGGGGAAGAGTTAAATTTAAGTCACCCACTGTTCGTCAGATTTTGAAAACCTTTCGCAGGAACAAAAGGATATCAGGAGATAAAGGTATCCTGACTCTTTGGAATCGACTGAAAATGATCCCCATTTTATGGAATGTATCATTACAGGTGACGAGACTTGGAGTACGACCCGAAATCCAAGCGCCAAAGCATGGAATGGCACACATCAAGCTCTTTAAGACCCAAAAAACAAAAATGAGCAAGTTCAAGATCAAATTCATGCTGATTTGCTTTTTTGATATCCAGGGAATTGTCCACAAAAAGTTTGGGCCTCCAGGCCAAACAGTAAATCAACACTTTTACAGAGAGGTTCTTGAAAAACTTCGAAAAAGGGTCATGCGTGTGACCAAACATCAAAAACAACTGTATGTTGCATCACAACAATGCGCCTTGTTACACAGTAATTTCAGTAAACGAGTTTTTAGCCAGTAAAAAACATTCCTGTGGCTTCTCAGCCTCCTTAGTCCCCTGACGTTAGTCCTCGTGACTTTTCTCTTTCCCGAGATTGAAAAAATCGCCTCAAGCGACGTCATTTTGGGGCCATAGAAAACATTCAAACGGCTGTAACCGACCAGCTGAAGGCTATTCCTATATGAGTTCCAGCACTGCTATGAGCTGAATGGAGAAGAACCGTCTCCAGCACTGTGTGGCTTCCCAAGGAAGTTATTTTGAAGGAGACAATCGTAATTCTATTCAAATAAAAAAATTTAAAAAAAAACATTTCAAAACATTCTCATTACTTAATTTACACACCTCGTATTCCGTTTCTAAATACCCGAAATCCAACCTGATTTTTTTTACGAGATTATTACAAAGTAAATACCGCATGTATTCTGAAATTAGTAGCCAACCAAGAAAAAGGAAAAGAAAGTAAGACCTAACCGAATGATAGGTTAGGACAGATGTAATTGTCACACCTGACTGGCACCTGCCACTCATTGATTACGCGGTGGAGCGACTTGCATTTGTTGGCGATTTTGTACCCTCCCTATTTCAATGAAAAGCACGCCCCCGCACCACGAAAGCCAATAAGTGGGGGGCAGTTCGCTCTGATTTGTACAACATCACAGTAATGTCTGCGTCTGTCCCACTCAACGAATCTCTCTTCAGATTTGGAGAATAGAATTTGTACGTCACAAGAATGCACTTAAGAAATATCTGGACCCGAGAAAAACTATTAACGATTATTTTATACTAAACAAGCATCATTTTATACGTAAACTGTTAGTAGAATTTTAGTTAATGTGAGTGAAGTTTACGCGACTGCATTTTTAAACAGTTTGGCTTGAAACATTCAGGAGGTACCTTACAGAATGAAAAAAGTCAGAAAAGTAACAGATCGACAAGGAGAAAAAGTTTGTAATGGGAGTATTAAATTTCGCTTTCACCCTAAAGTACTCGCAAAATGCCACTAACTGCAAATTCAATTAGCCACCGTCAAAGGGCATACATTTAAAATGAGTACACGCGTCAAATACATTATTAATGAATCTGCGAACTATGTTTACTACATAATATAGGTTAATTCTAAAAGCTCCGTTTAACCACACTCCACAAACCATAAAACTACGTCATTTTTTAAAGCGTCAAAAATATATTTACACACGCATGATGCTTCTGAGGCCCTGCATCAAACAGGTTCTCAGTGTGTGTGTGTCTGTCTGTCTGTTCAAACTAACAAGCATTGTCTACAGTCTTCTTCTTTCGTCAATGAAGTCCTCAG
The DNA here is from genome assembly GCA_029963805.1 of Aromia moschata. NCBI lineage: Eukaryota > Metazoa > Arthropoda > Insecta > Coleoptera > Cerambycidae > Aromia > Aromia moschata. The sequence continues at coordinate 103,874 of JAPWTK010000038.1, forward strand.
TTGGACAGACAGACAGACAAGGACTATTCTGTGCTCCATTTTCATTTCCTCGGGCCACCAAAAAAATGATTATCTAATTTTCAAACTGTAATGCGATAAACTTCAACTATTTTAGCAATAAATATGGAAACCAGGATGCACTGTTGTAGCCTGGGTACAAACTACTCTTCAAACGGATTGGACTGTAAGACTTTCCAACCGCCCATCGTTGGGGTCGACCCTTCAGACGAGAAAGTTTGCTTAAGCGTGTTAGATGTCTGTTGCAAAAAACGTTATAGGTAATGATTCTATTTTCTGTTCGAAATGTAACTTGATGTAATGCTTTGCATTTTAGGGAGATACAGTGCGAACTAGGTAAAGAGGATATCCAAAATGGAGGAAGTTGCCCTCTCCAAGATGGAGACAGAAAAGTAAATTCATATATGCAAGTTAATTTATCGGTCACAGGGTTAATTAAGAATTATTACTTTCAAAAAAATATAATATAAATACTTTTATTAAGGTAACTAAGTTTAGGTTATCAATCCTGGATTCGTTTTACTCATGACCACATTTTTAACAATAGGGGTCTTCTAATTAATGAATGACACGAAAAGATATTGAAATTTTAGGACTGCTGTGAAGCTTGCCAAGCAGGAATCGATAGCGGAACAGCTAACGAGGCTTGTCAAGGAGGCCTTGGTCTAGGTTCACCTTTGACGAAGTATTCACAAGCTGCTGCAACTATATCACTACAACTACATCAACGCCTGCTGCTACCACCACTACTGCACCGCCAGTGACGTCAGAGAGTAGTAAACCAACACCACCTAAACGACAGTCATTTTTCACAGGTAAAATTTAGACTTTCTCATAAAGAAAACCCATAGCACAAATTCAAACTAGTCAAATGAACTCTTAGTTACCTAAATCATGGAACTGTCGAACTGACTCCGCGTAGGTATTTGATGTAGCTAAATCAACATGAGAAAAACAATACTCCTGGCTGTCCGGTAAGCCCGACCGCAGGTGGATTCAGGCCCTATCAGTGGAACCTCAGCCCCTTTCTTTGCAAGAAAGTCCGCTCTTCCGTTCCCTTCGTGGCCTTGGTGCCCTCTCACCCATTTGAGAGTGATACTGTTGTGTTCCGCTAGTTGTGTTAGCGAATCCGTAAAGTCTTTAACTGCCTGAGAATGTATTTCTACAGTATTTGGAGTGCTGCGTAGCTATTAGAGATAATCTGGATCCTCTTATTTGTGTAAGACCTCATGATCATCTCCTACCCACAAGCGGATATTACAGTTATTTCTGCCTGAGTCCAAGTTCCCCAGGTTTATGTTGATTTCGCACCCTGGGTCTCTGTTCGTTGCACCCGCTCCAGTACTTTGTCCTGTTTTGGACCCATCTGTGTACCAGATGGTTCCATTCTGTTGGACTGGCGGGTGACTCTTGTCTTCCTCTCCCCTCATTCGGTATAATCACCCGATAAAGTTTGTGGAAGACGATGGCACGGCCATTTTCTGTCCGACCGCATGTTTAGCATACGGTTTTGCTTTAATTCTTTATTCGTTTTCCTCTCAAACGCCGTCGATTGTTAAACCCTTTGGGTCTGAGAGGTTCGTTAGGTATCCACCTTGAGGACACTCCAGCACATATCGGAAAACTTGAGTAGTTCGCTTGCCTCATTAAATGCGAAGTTAGGAGCGCCTTTAAAAGGTCCCTTAACGCATTCGCTTTAACTCTCCAATTTTATTGTTGACCATCGATAATTTAATTACGCCGTAATTTATAGATTCGGAGAGCATTTGCGACTCAGACGTCTGCGCTCAATTATGCGAACCAGTGGGAAACTCCTACAAATGCGATTGCTTCCAGGGATACGTCTTAATGGAAGACGGCAGTTCTTGTAGACCGAAGAAGAGGATTTTAAAAAAGGGAGGAAGGTATAAAGTGGGTGGCCATTAAAGTTTTTTTTCATTGACGCTGGTCATTTTTTAGATGCGACACCAACAATCCGTGCGACCACGATTGTACTGACACTGGAACAGCCATAAAGTGTTCGTGTAGAGAAGGTTATGAGCTATCTGACGACAAAACAACTTGCAAAGGTAACGATACAATTGAGGGGTATAGATGCAAAAACTCACATTATCCACTTTTTAAAATTGTTCATGAAGAAGGAATAACCGATTTCTCACTTTTTAAGTGACTTAAGGCACTGAATTTTTTTGTATTTGTATTAGAACTTTAACTTTGCTTCTCAATTGGTGAAATAACAGCACAGCAATATTTGACTCCAAGAAAGTGAATTAGAAAATTGATAATAATGTGAGTTTTGATACAACTTTTGATAATGGTAGTCTTGCTCCAAATTATTCTACATAATATTATATTTTACACCAAAATTCATTCACGTTAAGCTAAGAAAAGGAACTTGGAAACAAACTCAATGGTATATCAATAAAAATTTTATGTAATATGGCAGTTCATAGCTCAAAATAAAAAGCTGCACAAAATACTTAGAATACGATTTTATTATCATATTGACTGATGAAGTGAAATATTTTTATAATGAACCTAAAATTGCACAGTACAAAAATTTGATAGTAAATGTTCTAACATTCTCCTAAGGAGAATGTCAGTTTTGAAACAATTTATAGATTCCAACAATTTAAAATAAATATGAAAATGTGAGTTTTGTACCACTTTTAAGATTTAAAATGGTATAGCGTTCAACACGATGAACAAGATAACGCTACTAACTCTATTTTGAAAAATTATGGATAATGAGTTTTGCATCTGTACCCCTCAATCAATAAGGTTAGGCCCGTTGTCAAAAATACTTTTTTTGCCAAAACTAGTTACAGCAATAAAATATACATAAAAAATCGGAAAAAATTCCAGTAGAATTGAATAAACTACTTTTCCCGAGCTGAATTTCGTCGTGTCATATTCAAAATGACGTCCAAAGCTGGCCAAAAACCCTTTTTTTCGATTTAAAAAAAAAGTATGCGTCCTACAAAAAAAAGTTTCAAATTAAAGTTGTAGAACTTGTTTAAAAAAACAATATAAGCCTAATCCGACTTTATTAAACAATTGCAAAAAAAATAGCTATAAATTGCGATTTTTTTAATTGCTTGTATTTTTGAAAAATATATAATATTTTTTCATGGAAACTTGGGGAATGTATAGTCCTCGACAAGTACAAAAGTTTGACATTTTGAACATTTGCAAAAATCGCATTTTTCGCAAAAAATATTTTTAAACCCAATAATTCATACACAAATGCACTTACATTAGAGAGTTCAGTTAGGGATTAAAATTTTCTTCAAGACTTGTACTTTCGTGTACAAATAAAGCGCGTATCGTAATATGATTCGTTAATATGCTAAAATAACCGCGCAAAAATCACCATTTTTTTTACCAAAAAATGTAATTTTTTCAAAAATTTCGATATAATTTATATCGAAATGGCGTTATTTCCATTCGATAGGTGCTATTTTTTTACATATTCCAAAAAAAACTTTACCCTACGACCTTCTGGAGCCGAGATAATTTTTTTTCGAAAAATCGCCACTGCCTCATTTCTTAACATTAAGGGGCTAAAATTGGAATAGATCATAGTTAGATACTTGTACTTTCATATAAATATTATTTTAGTCAATGTCATTTCCTGATCTATAGACCACATGGTATTGGCCCCTATACAAAATGCAGCCCTCGCTCGATGTTCTCATGGTGATGGGAGAGAGACTCCAACTCGCTAACTGTATATGTCGAGTCGGTGTCTTCTCTCCCATCACCACGGCCAAAGTAAAAAACATTTTTGGCCAACTTTGGACGCCATTTTGAATATGACGCGCTATATCCAGCTCGGAAAAGTAGTTTATACAATTCTACGGAATTTTTCCGATTTTTTATGTATATTTTCGTGCTGTAACCAATTTTATCACGTAAAAATGTATTGGGCTTGGATTATAAACTTATGTCTTGATAATGCACATTTATGTTTCAGATATCGACGAGTGCCAACTAAACTTGCATAACTGCTTATCGAATGAAGAGTGTATCAACGAAATCGGAACGTTCGCTTGCTACGAACCCTTTCAGAGGAAGACTTGGGCGCTGACTTTGACAAAAGAGCCCTCCCGGTTACAAATTTAACATCGAAAAGTTAGTGTGCGATGGTAAGTTACAAGCCCATTATTTCTTTTTCATAAACAATTGTTCTTTCCTTTAGACATAGACGAATGTGAATTCGGGCTAATGCATCCCACCAAAGACGCAATAAGGAACACTATTGGATCATTTACTTGCGAAGGTGAAGATACGCCCAAGTGTCCCCCAGGGTTCCATTACAAGGCCGCTACGCAAACGTGCGTAGGTAAGCGCATTGCCAAAAATCCAAGATATCAAAATGAAACGTATTCTTTCTGATACTAGATATAGACGAGGAATGCATAACTGGCCAGAATGACTGTAACAAAGAGTCACAAAGGTGCCTAAATACGAAAGGAAACTACACCTGCGTCGACAAAGCTGCAAGAACACGTGTCCGCCGGGTTTCAAGAAGAACTCGTTTACGTAACTTTGTGAAGGTAAAAACCATACAAAAACATAAAATTCATTCATATCGCAGCTACATATTCTTTGTTTTAGACATAAACGAATGTGTGGAAGAGCCCGACTCATGCAAAGAGAATGAGGAGTGTGTCAATGAACCAGGAGGTCACACATGTATTCCATTAAGGTTAGCAAACCACCAAGAACCACCACAACGACAACGACTACACAACCAACAACTACTACGACGACTACGACGACGACGACTACAACAACTCCGATATCAGTCACGTGTCCCAATGGATACAAGTTTTCGGCACAAATCAACACCTGCATCGGTAAGCAAGGACATGTATAATTAAAATTTAAATAACCTCAATTTGCTTTCAGATATCAACGAGTGCTTCGAAGATCGGGAAGCTTGCGATAGTGGACAGGGACTGCGTCAACACCATTGGAAGCTTCCTGTGCAACTGTAAGACAGGATTTACGAAGGACCCCTCTCTAACAGGGGCTTGCGTGGGTACGTACCTGATGGAAATGTAGTTAATTTACGTAATGATATTATTAGTTTCAGATATCAATGCGAGTGCCAGGTAGGTACTCATGATTGCGAGGCAGCAGAAAGGTGTGAGAATACGCTGGGCCTGGGTACCACCTGCGCTAGAATATACGGATGTGGTACCGGGTAATCTTTAAATTACGCCAATGGACTGTGCGAAGATGACGACGAATGCGTTCTTGGTACTTTCACAATTGCAACGCAATTGGGGCCAATTTCTAAATGCAGAAATATCCTCGGTTCCTATCGGTGTGAACTGGTAAGAGCTAGAAATAAACCGACCGTTTCAACGCTTCCTGTTTACCGAACAACACCTGCAACAACTTCTACAACAACCACCACGACTACCACTGAACGACCTACACCACCAACTACTACACCAACCACGAGGCCTCCTGTGCCTTCTGTAACGACGCAACCTGCTGGACAACATCCAACAGCTCCCAGGGTTTACCCAGGGTATTCGGGAACGGCAACCCCTTCCTATGTTACCCCCCTTTTATAGGCCGTACCATACGTCAATATACGGTACTACCGTTCAAGTTAAACCAGTGGTTCCCTCGAAAACCTGCCCAACAGTACCCAGTAATCAGCGGCCAACTCAAGAAATGTTTAATGGGTTACGTGATGAATGCCAAAGGAGATTGTAGGTAAGCTCGGAATCCATTCCATAGAAATAGAAACATTTTTACAAGCTTTTATTTTCCAACTTGCAATGTATGTTCGGGTCAAATCTTTCAACCGAATTTTAAAGAAGTTATCCTCAACCGATTGAGATGAAATTTTGCATACACGTTTAGTTTGGATGACAATGCATGGTTAGCTAAGTTAGTGTCATTCTAAATTCACAATGGCGGACGGTCTAAGATGGCGGAGTAGTTATTTTTTTGCGCACTCCCATGATATGGGTATCAAATCAAAGGGTCGCTGAGAAGAAACAAGAAAATAAAATGTATTCACTCTAAATCCAATATGCGACCTGCCCACGAGGGCGGACTAGTTATTTTTTGTGTACTCCCATGATATAGGTATCAAATGAAAGGGTTTCCTGAGAAGAATACGAAAAATAAAATGACCACTTCTGAATCCAATATGGCGGACTAGTTATTTTTAAGCAATCCCTTATAATGTGGGTATCAAATGAAAGGGTTTATTAAGAAGAATACGAATAAACTGACGTCTGTGTTCAACCCTTCGAGGAGTAGGTGTACTACTGCCCGGCTAAACAGTAAGACTTAAAGGGGTCACCATACCAATTTTAAAGAGTTATAACTTTTGGTATAGGTTAGGGATAGTATGAACAGGTTGAGAAACATATAGATACAAAAACACTACGTTAACTAAAAATAAAAATAAATTAATAATAAAAAAATTTTTAAAAACAAACTTTTATTTAAATGCTCTAAAAAGAAGAAAATAAACTTTAAATTGAACCAAACACATTAATTTATTACATTACACAATTTATATGATATAAAAAGCTTGTTACGATATTTACTTGTGTAGATAAACAAGAATGTAATAATTATGTAACTTGATCTTGACATATGAAAAATCTAAGAAAAAAAGTATGTATTTTATAAAATAGGTAAATCCATCTACACAAGTAAATCTCGTGACAAGCTTTTATATCATATAAATTTGTGTAATGTCATAAATTGATGGGTTTGATTCAATTGAAAGTTTATTTTCTTTCTTTTAGAGCATTTAAATAAAAGCTTGCTTTTTTTTTAAAAATTATTAATTTATTGTTTTGTATGATGGATAAAGTGTTTTTTTTTTGTAGATATAGACGAGTGCGAGTAACCCGTGTGCAAGGCATGGAAAATGCCTTAATTTCAACGGAAGGTACGAATGCGCATCTCCTATGCAGTGTAAAATTGGATACGAACTAAATGATGCTGGAGATCAATGTATTGGTGAGTTAATAGAGTTTGAAGTAGGTTACGTATTTTTAAATAAATTTCCAGTTCGCGACGTATTGCTTTCACTACTGCGGTATAAAATTTCAGTTTTATAATGCCAACTAAGCGTCTTTTTTACAAAAGATAATACATTAAAAATATAAAAGTATTACATAAAAATTTATGTTGTCAAACCTGTAGATTTAAAAAATAGTAAACAAACCATTTTTCTGACATCTGACAGAATTGCATAAAGTGAAGGTTATCCATATATCAAAGATAAAATTTACGTGACGGACAGACGGACAGGCAGACAAGATGACCCGCCACGTATTGCCCTCACGCAATGGTAATACTGAACGCTCCGGAAAACCCAACTATCCGCGGCGAGAGACTTTTTGCAACATTCATAATCAAATTAAAATGTTTTTGACAGATGTAAACGAATGCTCCCGTGGGACACATAAATGTAACCCGACTCAAATATGCAAAAACGGACAGGGCTATTACACATGCGAATGTCCACCAGGTCATCATCTCAGCAGGATAACGGAAACATGCGAGGACATGGACGAATGTAAATTCTTTAGGGTAGGTGTTATTTTAAGCTACCTGAAATAGTTAAATAATCGATTGCGATGAGTACAGTCGAGTACAAAGAATTCAGTTAAAAATATATGACATTAATTTCCGATACTAACAGCGTATAATAACTATTCAAAATGTTTTTCCCAAAGTACGAGGTGTGGCTATTAAATAACCGAACTGTTGTCATAACACTTTTTATTAGTTACCAATTACAGTAGCAACTTTTTCGCCTTCAATGTACTCCCCTTGGAGATCTCTAAACCGCCCCATACGACTTTTCCATTGTTGAAAGCAGTGCTGGAAGTCCGCTTCTGTCAGCTGGTTCAGAACCTCCGTCGCTTTTGCTTTAACCGCTTCCACACTTTCGAATCTTGTCATCACAAGTAATAACCGTGTCTAACAAGCCACAATCAGTGTCAATGTTGTTTAGAATGTCAGCGCATATGTTCATTCTTGATTCCTTTTGCTCGGGAATGAGAAGTTTTTTGGCACATTTTTTGCGCAAACTTTGCGCATGTTGAACGATTCAAGCAAAATCTGGCGAACACATCCTTTGCCGATTCCTGTTATTTCAGCAAGCCCTCGGATGCTTAGACGATGATCCTCGCGGATTAATTTACCGATTTTTTCCAATGTTTTCGTCCCCTTTTGACGTTGAGGGCCGTCCGGGGCGCGAATCGCTTCACGTCCCTCTTTAAACCATTTAAACCGCTCAAAAACTTGCGTGCGGGATAAACATTCATTCCCGTACACTTCTTTTGACATTGCATAAGATTCTGTAAAAAGTTTTCCCCAGTTTAACAAGAAACTTGAGATTAACCCGTTGCTCCATCTGAACACTTAACATTTTTTCGACGCGTCATTGGTGCGTAGACTAATTCAAACGACTGCTTCAGTCAAACTGAGCGACCCACAAGCTTGTCCAGCGAGCTCAGTGTGGGGAAAGTATACCCAGACACAGTTCTGTTGTCTTGTCGCGACACGCTCGCATCGCGCTGGTAGCAGCATCAGTTGGGTTATTTAATAGCCACACCTCGTAGTACAGCCTTTTTACAAAGTAGTACCAAGAAGTACAGTACACCAAGAATAGCTTTGCCCGCAAACATCCACATGAATAACTCTGTAGAAGAGCTACCAATCCAAAAATGACTTTAACAAAAGTTGTTTGGATTGGAGGGGGCCATTCGACCAGGTGATCCAGCACCTTATCCGGCATCCTGAAGCCAAGGGCAAAGCTACTGTTGGTGCACTGTTACTTCTTTGTTATTGAAAAATGGTGTTTGTAATACGTAAAATTTGACGTTATAGATTTTTATAATTTAAATTAAATTAATGAACTTTTGAAACGAAAAAAATTACTGAATAACCTAATTCTAAAACAATCGAAAATGAATTCTAAAAAATGGAACATGGAAACGCGGAATGAGGAAACTTGCAATACATATAGGTAAATAAATATATTGAAAAAAAAAACAATCTCCGACAAAGGAGGAAAACAACTGTTGTCTCTCCGTATGCCGTAATATACCCGTAAAATTGTACATAACAAGCAGTTTTCCCGCCACACATACATATATGTAAACGTCTTCATGCGTCGAATTTCATTCCGGATGCCGGCAATATCTACAGATGCCAGTCGGCAACATTAGACGTACGTAAAAATAATATATTGCATTCCTTGGACTTGTCTTCACGCAGAAAATATTCAGGCATTTCACGGACCAATGTACTTGTACAGGGTGGACAGTGGAATGCGACACACGGTCAGTTTTCTTCCAAAAAAAAATATCATATCTACAGGGTGTATATAATTATTAGAGCTCGGTGGTTAATAACAGATCCGTGTTTTATCAGGGGCAGCTCTGGTATACCACTATTATGCGTTCCAAATATGTTAATTCCGCAAAATCGTTTATCCAACGCTCCACCGTTACATGGGACGGACGCTGTCCCAACATTTTTGAAAAACCTATTCGACGTTTCGTGCACACGGAATGATGCATCGACCAGGGCAGTTTATCTAATACTAAAAAATACGTCATCAAAGTTGGTTGACCAAAAAAAGACATATTTCTATTCTCGATCTTAAATGCGATGATCTTATTTAATTGTCAATGCTGTTGCATTATGTGACAGCCATTATTTATTTTTTTATTGTGACAGTCATTAGGCAAAAGTTTGACAACAACGTTCCGTTTCGAGCTTCAACATAACCGCTATTTGCATATTTTCGTTCATCACCAAATTTGATGACGTTTTTTGGACGGCTCGTTATAACAATATTCCAGTAGCGTTAAAACCGGTCCTGGAATCTATTATTAACCTACGGGCTCTAATAACACAGGACCACAAAACAAATTTTTCTTGCGCGGTACACCACATCAGGTATTCGATATGCTTTTTGGGTCGCTGATCACGAATCCGGGCTTAGTTTCACTGGATTGGCTAACCTCAACCTCAAAAAAACTAAATTTAAAAAATCAAGCTCAAAAAATTCGCACAACCTGAACTTGCAAGCTGAATAGGCCTTTCAACTTGGACTCTCTGATCCCATAGTTGAAAATCGAAGCCTTTAAGCCCATAGCTCCCTAACCTAATCTCAAAAACGACATAAACTTAAGACCCGAACTTTCGAACTCAATAGCCCCTAAATTGTTTCTTTTGAAATACGTTATCCCCAAGTTCTAGCCTTCAGTCCAATATCCACCTAATCTAACTTCAAAAACACCACCAATTCAATAAATGGAGTTTACAAACTCAAAGTGGACTTGATTCATTGAGTTTATGTAATTTTTGAGGTTAGGGTTAGGGGGCCATGGGCTTAAAGGCTTTGGTTTTCAAACTGTGGGATCAGAGAGCCCAAGTTGAAAGGGCTATTCAGCTTAAAAAAGTTCAGGTTGCGCTAATTATTGATTTTTTAAGCTTGATTTTTTAAGTTTAGGGTTTTTTTTGAGGTTAGGTTAGCCAATCCAGTGAAACTAAGCCCGGATTCGTGATCAGCGACCCAAAAAACATATAGAATACCTGATGTGCTGTACCGCACAAGAATTTTTTTTTGTGGTCCTGTGTAATTATTGTTTAATAAGAAATACTAAAATGTAATATGGGAGGTTGTTTGTACCCTTTTATGTCTCTTTTTAAAACATAAGCGAATCTACAGGGTGCTCTATATACTTCTGTGCATCGACTAACTTCCTTATTAAATAACACACTATATATTTTCATAAAACACACATACTTATTGTGTTGGACCTTCTTGAGTCCAACAAACAAATAATGAAATTATTCATCACAAAACGGAAACGCGTCCTTCCACAATAGTTATAGATATTCAGTGGTGGCGTGGAAATATGTTTCATTAATAATAAATATTGTCTCATTTTTAGCCGTGTGGCAACAATGCCGAATGCATCAACTCCAAGGGTTCCTACAGATGCGAATGCAAAGACGGTTTCCGGAAACAGAGCAATTTCTGCGATGACATCGACGAGTGCAGTGAGACGTCCGGACTGTGCGAACACAACTGTGTGAACACTTGGGGATCATTTCGGTGCAGTTGCAAGCCTGGCTTCACTCTAAATTACGATAACAGGTAGAAAATAACTCTGGCAATAGTTACACACTGTATGTATACGCAATATAGTAGCGTAGCAATATCGACGGAATGTTTTGAAACCTCTAAAGGCGGGTGCCTACTATCGCGATCGTTTGCGAACATCGTGAGCATTCGGTTAAAATGATGTTTGGGTGTGCACGCGCCTTTAAAAATGTCGAGGCAATAAAAAAGAGAACAAGTTGTCGTTATTGCTCCAATTAATCTTTCATAAATACCGTTTTAGAACGTGTACCGACGTAGACGAATGCGAAAGATTCAAAGACAGAAGAATATGCATCGGAGCTTGCAAAAATGTGCCCGGAAGTTATGTCTGCGAATGCCCTAAGGGATATAAACTCGGCAGCGATGGACGAGTGTGCAAAGGTATGTGGCAAATAATTGCTATCGTAAAATTATTATATATAACGTTTTATAACACTGTTTTACTACAGAGCGTAATTTTTAACACTTATTGGTAGATATCGACGAATGTGAGAGCAATCCGTGCGGTCCTGATAGCGTATGTTTGAATACCAGAGGAGGATTTAAATGTTACACGGTGAAATGCCCCAAGAATTACATCAAAGAAGCAGGTCACAAAGCGTAAGTGTAAATTACACGCTTTTTTATTTGATCTTATTTATTTATTTGCTAAAATTTAAAAGCGTTAAAAAGCGCCGATATTTTGTAATTTGATGTCAACGACGTCTAAAAAGCGGCGAATGTGTGGATGCAATAGTTTTGCGCTTGGCTAGTGTCATAAAAATCCTTAATGGCCACTCCAACGTATGATGCTCACAGGCATGAGGAATTGTCAATATTAAATTGGAACTCATACAATTGGTGTTAAAGGGTCGTGAAAATTTTTATTTTCCTAGCTCAAAGCTACCGTCAACATTCATACAAAATTGCCTTTTCGAGAGACGGCGAAATTGCTGCAACGTATAAAAAAATACTTAATTCGACAATAACAATGTTGCACTCGATACTTTTTTACTTTCAATAAATGAAGGGTTAGACTTATTGAGACAATTTTTTTTTGATAAGAGAAAATGTAAGTACTTCATTTTCTTTTTTTGTAAAACTCATTTTTTTAAACAAACATTTTATCAATTACTTCAATGGTCTATTAAGATGTTCAAAAAGTCAAAATATGAATTATCTACTATTATTACCTCGCCAGTTCAATACAATAAGGCATTGGCTGGGTTTTTAGCACCATTTTTTTTTTTTCATAATTCCAAAAGTTTTTTGGCTTTGCTGCGGATTTAAGCTGTATAAGATCTGTTGAGGATCAATCAAATTGTTCAATTAAAAATGTGTTTTTTTTTTTATATACAGGGTGAGTCAGAAAGAATGGGCCAACACTAAACTGGAGATACTAGACATCAAAATATCATGATTGAGCGCAACATGCCTTATACCAATGTCGCTGGTTTAAGAGATACAGCCTGTTCAAAGTTTAAATTTTATTCGGAAATTTTTCAATAATTGAGAAAGTTTTCATAGTATACATCTGAAAATTGGTAGTTTTATGTTTTTTGGTGTGAGAATTACGAATTTTAAGCTTATTTTGGCGTTGCTCCTAGAGGGCGATATTTGCACCGTATTATTTAGGTAAATTAAAACACATTTTCTTTTATCTGTTGAGTCACGCATAAGACGAGTTGAGAATTGACGATTGAGAAAGAACGCTTAATTCTACAGAGAAAAGATACTCTTGTTTAGGTCGTCTAACTCTATCGGTTTTTTTTATCGTTATTTGTATTTAAAAGGTTCAATGTATTTTGTTTATTTTTTTAAGCTCTGATATTGCTATATTTTTTCCAAGTAGGCTTTTGTCGACATTTGCTAAATTTACATATCATTAAATTATTAGATTATGATTTGTGCACGAGGACTAGCTAGTAATAATACTACTACTAGCTAATAATAATAGAAAATGCCACGGCAATAATTTTTCTAACATTGAGATGCGTTATAATATTTGTAATTTTGCTCAGGCAAATTTTAGCGGACATGAGGCGGCCCGCAGATATCTACAATTATTACCCAAAAAGAAGGCAACCTAATCAAAAAACTTTGCAGAAATCTTTACAATCACTTAAACGAAACTTGATCTTTTCCCCCAAAAAGTAACTATGGTACTCCGAAAACTATCACAGTTGACGAAGATGGAATTTTAATTCGTGTTTCGGAAAATCCAGGTCTGAGTACCCGTCGATTAAGTGCCGCAACAGGGCTCACCCAGTCGTTTATTAGTCCTATTTTTGAAAAAAGAATGCTCCATCAATATCATAATACTCCGGTTCAGCAGTTATTGCCTCAATATTTACCAGCTCGCCTACAATTTACTCAGTTTCTATTAAATATGCAAACCGATGAGGCGACATTTACTAGACGGGGAGTTTTTAATCATTTGTGGGATTCCGAGAATCCACGTCCTGTAAAAAGAAAGACATTTTCAACGTGAATTTAAGGTGAACATTTGCTGTGGTGTAATTTCTAATTTTGTCATTGGACCTTTTGAATTGCCACCCAATCTAATTGGACTTCGGTACTTAAACTGTCTTCATCATCATTTAAACGAGCTCCTAGAAGATGTACCACTCGCATTAAGAGAAAACGTGGTTTATGCACGACGGAGCGCCACCACATTCTGCCTTGCCTGTACGCCAATAATTACATGAGCATTTTCGTCATCGGTGGATTGGCCGTGCAGTGAATTTGTTTGGCCCCCAGAAGTCCAAACCTAAATCTTCTAGACTTCTGGTTATGGTCAAATTTTAAGGAGTTAGTTTTATCACGAAGAAGTTAATTATCTTCAGAAGTTGCGGCAGAGAATACAAGCCGCGAATACATTTAAAAATAATAGAAAAAACTTGTTGAACATTCAGAGACATTTAAGATGGTGTATTTTATGTATGTATTGAGGTAGGTGGTGGACACTTCCTACATTTGATTTGAAGTTTGTCATTATCACTATTACCAAAAATTGTTATTGTTATTTACTGTTGCTTTGATTGCTTATATCTATAAAAAATCATACATTGAAAAACCGATAGATTTAGACGACCTAAACAAGAGTATCTTTTCTCTGTAAAATTGAGCGTTCTTTTAGTTTAAAGCGACATTGGTATAAGGCATGTTGAGTTCAATCATAATGCTTTGGTGTCTAGTATCTCCAGTTTAGTGTTGGCCCACTCTTTCTGATTCACGCTGTATATAATACTAATCAGTTTTTGTGGAAAAAATAAACTATATTTTTTATCCATTGTTTTTCAAAAATCTTCTAAGAATGCAGAAATTGCAGCTTTTTCTGCTATATAATACCAAAATTACGCGCGTTTGTTTTTCATGTACCTAAGACGTTACGAATTTACCAGAATTTCGATTGGTCGGATCCTAATTATCACGTAAAACAGATCTGATCTTTACAGACGATGCAAGCGACTACAATCGGCATGCGATTTGAGGGACTACGATTGCCTGCTGAAACCAGAACAATATACCTATCAATACATGACGTTCGTTTCCAATTTACCTCTACCAAACGGACACCTCCAGCTGTTCCAAATAAAGGGACCTCAGTGGATAGCCGCAAAGGCGGAGTTCGAAATGAAACTGCTGGAAGCACAATGCCCGCAAGGGGTGGAAAAGGTGAACGAGCATTTCTTCCAGAAAATCAACAACAATTTCAACAGCATGCAACTTTTCCCTGGTGAGACCTATCCAGGGTCCGCAGGAAATCAAGCTCCAAATAGAGATGAAGCTCTACCAAGGAAGCGTCATCATCGGAGACGTTATCGTTTATATTGTCATCGTTGTATCTGAATATTCATTTTAAGTTAACTTGGAGTAGTTAGGCGTCTCGGAATACTTTGACGGTTTGTTGAAGTTTGAGTAACTATGGAATTTTTATTACCCATTGAAATAGCCAGTAGATATGCGCAGAACACCTTCACATTAGTTTGAGATTCGTTCCAATTGGACTCACGTCTGGAGGTACAGCTGGCTGTTTCCCGTTCGAAAAAAGTTCGCAAGAGATCTTTACTCCTAGTAAAATTTAAAGAAATATTCCCTCAAGAATAAATTATTTTTACGGCCCGTTCATATTTTTTTATTTCGATACGTCTTACGCAACTGAATTGGATTCTAAAAATCTGTTGCTGTTCAAACTTCTAATAAACCGTCAAAGCTTACCTGAACCAATCTAGTTTTAAGTAAATTATGTCGTTAAGGCCTGTTTTTATTTAAGCGCATTTCTTTAAATATGTACTAGCATTTTATGTTCCAACTATCTATATAGCTTGCATATCGTTTTTCTTCCATTTTTGTGGAATTTTTCGTTTTTGGTGTGAATTTTCCAATAAACCATTAAAAGAAATGTTAATTATTATTACTTACAACTCTCTAAAATCCCGATTTAAAATTACAAACCGATACATCCACCGTGAATTTGTCTACCTACGTCTATAATAAGGGCCTAAAGGAAGGTATAGCGGCGGTAAGTGCTCATTGTAAACCATAGATCGATAAAGATTTCTAGCAGGTTTACTAATATACTCCATTAGGGTGCCTGTGCAATCCATCACTTAATTAAGTAGTAGTTAGACGTGTTATAGAATATGGGCCCGCTCATAACATAAGGAGAAGGTTTAAGTCCTTGGGCAAATGCTTTTTCGTGTAGATCAATAAATTATGGTATATTATGTGCAAACACATTTTTCCCGAGTTATAAACCACGAATAAAACCTACAAGAAGCATACGAAACGAAAAACTGTAAAAAACAAGAAAAAAAATAATTTCTTCAGTAGACATAGGAATTTTCGGAGACATGACAGAGACGGACTTAGGTAGGGCTTTTTACGCATTTATAGTTTATAAAGTTGGCCAAGCAAAAAAAGACGTATTTCTTTTCTATCTTAAATATATAACCTTATTTAATTGTCAAAGCTGTTGCATTATATGACAGCCATTATTTATTTTACAATTGTGACAGTAACTTGTCAAAAGTTTAGCATAACGTTTCGTCATTACCGCTATTTCTATCTCTCTCGTTCATAGACAGATTTCATGACTTTTTTGGACGTCTCTTTACTACTTGTTTTAGTACTTTTTCCCTGATGGTAAGAAAAAATGGTTATAAACAATAATAGATAAATACAATATATGACCACGTGAATTTACTTACAAACAATAAATAGTATACTCCCACGATACACTCTGATACAGCAAATACTACTATAAATTATTCACAATAATATTACTCTACCGAAAAGACTAATTTTGAAAAAGTTAATTTATATTTTTTTTATTACAAATATAGATAAGAGAACGCACATTTAAAACACGTGATTTAAAAAATGCACTATAAAAAATTATCATACTTATCAAACAATAACAAGGCAGTACCTCCGCTTTCAGACAAAAAATATCTGACACCAGATGCAAAAGTTTCGACCAGTTCGAGGACAGCGACATCTAGTGGATAGTATTCATACTTATTACTGAATAGGTGAAGAACTCTACGCCGCAGTAAAAGACGAAACCCATGATTATAAAAATGATAACAACATTGATACAAAGGTATTAGTCTCAGATGGCGCTACTGCAAACGCCTTAAAATATATGCAGAATACTATTGCAGAAAACTGTAAATTCAAACCGAGGAGATTTATGTATTTTTACAGATTCCTATATTTCACTTACTTTAATTAGGAATGTGGACTAATCAATAATTATGAAATCGTTATATTGCAAATCCCCAACAAAATTCTATTTAATTTTCCCCTGTTTACGAATCAAAATAAAGAAAATCAGCACTAAAAGTTTGCTTTATATGCACAAGTAATGTCACGACGGATAAATTAGTGTTTAGTTTTAACTGGAGCCTAGGATTTTCTATACTCCTCTAGAAATTTTACAAAAAAAAAAAAAATCTAACATATTTTCATCGCTTTAGTATTAAGGGATTATTTTCTGATTTTAAATTTTGGAAATATAGAGTATCTTGTCAAACAATAATATTGCGATAGCGCCACCTTTTAAACACTAGCGTAACCAATACTAACTCTCGGTCAAATTTGTGTATGATGGTCAATTTTAAATAAATTAGGAAATATAAATCTATTTTTTATTTGTATGAGGTTTAATGGCTGTTTTAAAAATTTTAATTTGGAAGTCCCGTATTTAAACGTTAAAAAAATCAAATAAAACTGGTAAAACGTATAGTACAACTTAATATTTTAAATTATTAAACAAATTTTATTGAATTTACGGTTTTTTTTTTTATAAAATACTGTTTTACTGTACTAATAATTTTTTTTTTAATAAAATAAATGTAATTATATCATCTCTCCCTTGCGCTGTTTTGCTAAGAATGCCCTTTAGAGAGAGAAACACAATTTGTTTGTATTGATATCTCTGTAAACGACTTCCTAGGTTTGGGACCCCAGCCAGGTGCCAGGTGCTATATACTACATGCGACAACCCGTTGGCCTGGTGACTGTGTATAAAACTAGACAATTGTTCCAAGTACTATACAGTGGCGTACACGCTGCGTAGAAGTATTAAATTTAAAAATGTCCATCAAAGTAATCTAGGAAATAAAAAAATAATACATTGCTGTTTCTCTAGATTTTTCTCACAATTAAACCAATGAGGATATTAATTGTTACTTTTGTGGTCTGAAATTTTAATGTTTCTGAATTTACAGTTTATAAAAACGAAATAAAAAGTGTCCATGGTTACTGTGTATTTTAAAAATATTTTGTTAGTTTTTTGCAAAAATGTTTTGTTAAGTATTAAGTTATCGCGTTTTCAATTTTTATTAAAATGTTAACAATCATCGTTAAATACTCGAAAGTCCTCTTTGGTACGCACATGGTCTTATACAGTACAATTTGCACGTTTTAAGGGCACTGAATATTTATTTACATGAATAATAGGTAACGTTGGCTTTTCCAATACATGTGTGTGCCGTGTGGAACATTATTTACCAATATTTTATGTTTACAATGTTCAGTGAACAAAAAAAAAGAAAAAAACAAGTACATATCGACGATATTTTTAATTCCCCAATAATTTCATTTTTTTATTTCTAATTGTTAAAACAAAAACATATCAAACCAAAAGGAATCATCAGTATACCGGGTGATTCAGAAGGAAATATACACACGTTAACTGTGAACAGTTATTGTCGACTTTTGTTACCCAGACACAGGATAATTGGAAGTTATATCAAGAAAAATCACTTGAAATATGGAAGAATACAACATTGTACGCAAAAATTAAAGAAACTTCTCTAGCGATTTTTGGAATTCATCATGTGATGTACCTAGCCAGAAATACTTACTATAGATTTGTATCGATGCCGCCTTTAATGCGTTTTACAGGTATTACTGCCAAAATTCACGGAAAGATTAAGTTACCTGACAAAATTCTCAGAACCAACCTTTACCTACATAGATTGTATTTTTGTGTTCACCTTCATCTACCCAAATCCCCAGACCCCCAATAAAATAATAAGACATGAAAAGCAATAAAATAACGACATCTGAAGATAAAGTTCCGTCAGGAAAAAAATGTGTATCCCTATGTATTCGTTGTTTATTTACGATTAAAAATCTAGAAGGCTAGAATAGCAAAAAACTTCTCGTTTCTAAGATTTTGTGGGGATTTTTTGAAAAAATAAAAATTCGCAAGTTTCGTTTGAAGATTTTTTTTGTTAAGCATTACTTTTTTCTAGCCTTCCATTTGGGTACAGTGATAACCGCCTAACGTGGTGTGAGTCCCATGCTTACTAACGAAAATACGAGAATTTCATAATCCACCAGCCGCCACTGATTCTTCTGTTAATAGCCATCAAGATAACAGTCCAGTAGGCAGAGATTTTTATGTGTTCTTGAAAGATATAGGGCTAGTTTTGACGGTTTCCTATGAATTTTTTTTGCGTAGAACACAATGCGCGGGGTCCGTAGATCTGAAACCGTCCGCTAATTTTTTAAATTAACAATTTGTGAAAAAAAAGTATTTTTTTCACATTATATCTCCATTCCTTCGTATATTTTAGATAGCATATACATATAAGAAGTTGTAGCCTATTGAATTTCCTAAATTTTAAGCCCAACCCGAAGTCTCCAAGTGCCATTGTTAACTTGCAAATGACTGCTGAAGTTGAAAAAGTGCATTTTTTAACTATTTTTTTCTCCGAAAGTAGGGCCTCTATGATCATGAATTAGAGCGACTGCTATTTGTAGTATGAAGTTACAAAAAAATTTTCAACTCGATCCGTTAATAACTTTTCGAGTAATTAACGATCGAATTTTTTAAGATATTGACTGGGTTGGGCTAGAAAAAATCATAAATCTCTTCAACTTTGCGAGACTTTTTGAGATTTTGAAAAATATTAATTTGTGCCTGTTTTATAACGTTTTCTACATTTTTTTAGAAAATCCTAAGACACGTCAATTTCTAATTCTAAAATGACATCTTGCGACGTAAAAATGTCATCCCTAAATTCAACCCCTTCAGGTGACAGCTACAACCCCTAAATGTTCAAATTGGAAGTAGGGGCTTGTGATACTTCATTTGAAAGGTATTTTCATGCTCTATTCAAAACTGATATGGTTTTAAATTTTATTAGAAAAAAAGATAAGTTTCTCCGGCGTAGAAAATTCGTAAATTTAAATAAAACACATATCATTATCAATGCAGCAAATGTTCAAAATGTATGCCTCCTGCATGGCTTCAAGACGCGTATTTAAACAAAAAATGGGAGTCAAGATATTATAGTCACAATTCCGACAATTTTGAAGCGGCAATGCTAAAATAATATATTATGTATACGTCGCGTCAAAAAAAGTAGTCGCGTAGAAAACGTTATAAAACTAGCCCAAATTAATATTTTTCATAATCTGAAAAAGTCTCGCAAACTTGAAGGATTTATGATTTTTCTAGCCCAACCCGGTCAATATCGTACAATAAACAAAGAAAATGCGTCATTGTCAATTAAAGTAAAAAAAAATGCGAACTTTCGAAGTAAAAAAAAATGGTGAAAAAAAAAGCACTTTTTCAAATTTATCAGTCATTTGCAAGTTAACAATAGCACTTGGAGACTTCGGGTTGGACTTAAAATTTTGGAAATTCAATAGGTTACAACTTCTTATATGCATATGCTATATAAAATATGCCAAGGAACGGAGATATAAGCGGAAATGTGAAAAAAATACGTTTTTTTTTTCACAAATTGTTAATTTGAAAAATTAGCGGACGGTTTCAGCTCTACGGACCCCCCGCGCATTGTGTTCTACGCAAAAAAAATACATAGGGAACCGTCAAAACTAGCCCTATATCTTTCAAGGGCAGTTTTTGACGATTTTAGTTCCCTGCCTATTGGACTATAATACCTACATCGATAGAAGTGTTACTTAAACAATTGTATTCTACGTAAAAAAAGTGTTATTCAATTATTTTTGCAGAAATTTGACAGGAAAAAGTCACAAAGACACTATCTCTGAGAGTTGTCATCGTTAAATTGGCCATAAAAAGTGAGATTCGGACACATCATACGTTTACATATGGGGGGAGTATTCCTTGAGTTTTGGGGCACCCTGTAGACGCAAATTCCTAACAATTCGGCCAAGAGTATTTTGGTCAAAGCGGCCTACTGTGCAGCATGGCGACGCAAACGCGACTGTGATCGCGATTGCGAGGATGCAGGCCCTCGCGGCGTGGAGTGCCAGACGGAGACAGAGGGAGCCAAAAGCGCGTCGTCTCACAGGCGCAGCACGAGGGTTTGGGAGGGACGCGCGCAGAACCACCTGGCGTCGCCCGCTCCCCATTCAATCCACTATCGACCGGCTGGCGAGTTAGAATTTCGCCAAGAATACAAATCGAAATCGGAGTCCGATGACAAAGTCGGGACGGACACGGGGCACCGAATCGAAGTGAGCATGCGAAACGTGTGAGCTGCCCGGCGAGTGACAATGAACGTGATCGACGTCCATGGGGTTGTTGTTGTGCTGCCGCAGGCGTCCGCTCGGCCGACGCCGTCGTAAACACGGCGCGTTTTCGAGCGTTTTCCCGATAGAGACACGATTCCGGGCCGTATATCGAGTGTAGTGTCGTGTCGGTGACAGTGCATGTCTTCCGGGACGTCGGCGTGAACGCCCCGGCGCGTTGTACGGAGGGTGAGCGCCGCCGTCGTCGCCCCCGTCACTAGGCGACTCTTCGCACAGTCCGTCATGATGGATAATATCGGTAAGATGATTGAACAGCAGGCACTAGGTGAACAGACGGTCGATTCTCCAGATAGCAGTGCGCATGCGGTACTCGCCGGTGGCATGGAGACGCAGGTCGTCCGTATGAGGCTCGTGTCACGCGCCGTGGTCGAAAGGCGTCTTGTGAAACAAGAAGAAGCCGATGGCCCATTATCCGTTATTGTGCAACCCCAGGAGGAGTCTAGAGACTCTGAACTCCTCAGCCCTGGAAAACTGTCGCCGAACTCGGTCAGCGTGGCAAGTATGATCGACAACAACGACTATCGCACGCTGAATCCGGAGCCGACCTACCAAACGTTGACGTCGGTGAATGGAAGGATGTCTCCTCCTGGATACAGCCCGAGCTCGTCGTACGCCACGCTGACGCCGCTACAACCCCTGCCGCCGATTTCCACCATGTCAGATAAGTTCGCATATGGACACGCCAGCAACGTAACTGGCTCCTTCACGGTGATGCAGAACAATAGCCTCGGCGGAATCGGCCTGGGGCTGGGGGTCGGCGTCAACGCCACCGCTCCCTACACCATGACGAACATCGGCATGACTCCTCCGCACAACTACTCCTCGCCGGGCATGGGGATGCAGCAGCAGGCTAGCCCCATCAGCCCGCAGAGAGTACGTACAGCCAGAACGGCTTGCCCTCGCCGCAGAAGAGCATGTCGCCGCCGAGCTACGATTCGCCCTACGGCAACCAGCGGGACATGGTGCCGCGGCTGCACAGTCCGCAGCTGAGTCCGCCGTCGGCATCCCTGAACTCTCCCGACGGCACGCTGGTGACTAGTTTTAGTGGTACGACCTTAAACGGTCTCGGACTGCAAAACCATCCTCCCTCGTTAGTGCAAATAGCGCCTCCGCCGCGTGATTGCTCGCCATCGCCTCCCGTCGTCACGCTCCAGGCGGCTCCCCCCGTATCGCAACACCAACAACAGCAGCAACAGCAGCAACAACAACAGCAGCAGCAGCAGCAGCAGCAACAGCAGCAGCAGGCGACGATGCAGATATCCACTAAGAACGCTAGTCCAGGGTCCCTCAGCGTGCCCGCGATAGCCGCGGACGTGGAGGAGATCAACACCAAAGAGCTGGCGCAGAGGATCAGCGCCGAGCTGAAGAGGTACAGCATACCGCAGGCCATATTCGCCCAGCGGGTACTGTGCCGGTCGCAGGGCACCCTATCCGACCTTCTCAGAAATCCGAAGCCCTGGTCCAAACTCAAATCGGGCAGAGAGACCTTCCGGAGGATGTGGAAATGGCTACAGGAGCCGGAGTTTCAGAGGATGTCGGCGCTCCGTCTCGCAGGTAAAAAATTGTTACTCTTCCAAGTATTTACTACCTCTAAACTTTCCGCTACCTGCCAACTACCTTACTACCTACTCCTGCTGTCATATTAACGACTCTACCTACCGGTGGCATTACCTTCTACCTGCGTCACCTATTCTGTAAGAACGATTAATTATCTCTGTACGACAAAAGCCAGTGAAATATTTTTGTTAGAAGAAATAATTTCGTCCACTTGATTAGTAGAGGCAGCCATAAAATTACGGAGGGTCAGAAGGAATGAAAACAAGGGCTTGTACATATTACTTCCATTTGTAAATAAACATTCAACGTATGTATTTTAGGGGCTTCCCTACATTGTGTATTCTCCAGATTACAAAAAAAAAAAACGGTTATTCTCTATCGAAATTTGTACGCAATGGAAATAAATATGTAATATTTTTTAAAATATAATAATCTTTGGTACCGATTATGCTACAAAAGGTTTTAATCCGTCTTGCCTATCAGCTGTTTAACAAAAAAAAAAACAAATCAAACAGCAGTGTCCTTGAAAGATTTTTATAAGAATATACAATTAGGTATATGAATTTACTCCTATGTACATATACATACATATGTACCTATTTACTGAATTAGGTCTACTAGAAATGATGGAACTGCAGTTTCTTAAAAGATGCAGATTCTTTTTTTTTGCACACGATCTTGAAGGTTTTACAACGCAAATTTTTTAAAACCCTTTAGCACTATATGTCTGTATAGAACATATGACTATTATATTTTCTCAATGCAAATATAACGATAGTTATTAATTACACAAATCAAGCCGTCCATTTTTTTATTCACCAAAAGACATATCTGAACATCTACAAGACACCTTAAAGTTATATAAAAAACGTTTTAAATGTGTTTTACTGCCTGTCGGAAATGTAACTTTTAAGTTGTTTAATTTTGCCTTTACGTAAGACAATATAGTTAAAAATTTATTAAGCGTTCCATAAAAATGTTCAGGATAATTTCGAGTAAATAAACAATTAGAATATTTATAAAGTAAGGAAAACTAGGCACTTTTTATTACATAGGTACCTTAAGTTTTAAGTAAAACATTTCTTTACCTGAAACATCTAAAATAAACAACTAAAGGAAGGTGACAAAGGCAAGCTCTCTAAATTATCATACAGGGTGGGCAAAGATTAAACCGTCAATATCAAAGGTATATGTAATGTTTTGCCCTACCTCGGTATTTTAGCTAACTACACTGAAATAAGTATTATTTGAATACGACGTGTAAGAAAAATCAGTAATGTGTCAACTCTGACACCGTTAATCAGTTTCGATCGGAATTCGAACTACTGGCCTGACCGAAATTGATGACGGAGATTTGAGTTTGGGTTAACGCTTTGTACGAATACAATGATAAACATGGCACTTCCAAAGTGATAGCCCGTAGAAAAAAATGACAAGACAAATACCAAATACCTGAAAACTGAAATATTCTGCTGGTATTAAAAATCTGAGTTTTCCATTAACGTATCTGGTGTAGATAAGATATGATGGATTAGATAAGGGTAGTACACAAGATTTTACTCATTTATTCTATGTATTTTATTATTATTATTATTATTAATTGCTTGGCCTCTGGTCAATCCAGGTCAAATATTGAAGACGATTGTGTCATTCTGAAGTCAAGTCAAAATTAGAGACCTTTTAAAATGTTCAACCGATCATTATTTCCTGATTTTGTGTTGTCAAATTGAACTCTTGAGCTCTATGTGAAGATGAAAGTATGTACATGACTACTGAATTCTTATTGCAACTCCATAACAATTTATTTATATATCTTGATATAACCTTGTCCTTGTCAGTTGTTCATTATTGATTTTTCACAGGCTTTTACAGTACGAAGACGGAAACGCGATGATACATAATATCGCATATATCGTTTTGAATAATACTCAAACGTTCGCAATGAGAAAAATAACCTAAAACGAAATTAAACTTGGAAAACTAAGAAAACAGACGAAAGCCCTCTCTGATTGCACACATTTATTGATTAAGTAATTATATCCATTCTAATTTTCATGATAATTATCTTTATTGAAAACAACTGCTCGGTTGTGACAGTACTGAATTATTCAGAGGGAGACCCCACCCCCCACCCCTCTAAAACAATAGTTTCTAAACCACTAAAATAGAAAATTGTTGTCAAAAGAGCCACTCGATTCAAAACTCGGTTAAAGCCAGTTATAATTGAAATACCGTTTGTGTAATAAAACAATTATTTACAATTTCTATTTTACTAGATAAAATTCGATTCATTCGTCCGAAAATAAACCCGATAGTTACATCTCCACCAAAGGAAATTCGAAAGGCAAATTGTGGTAAGAACCTACGGATATATTTGTTATCAATTCTAATTTATTACTAACGCTACTAACAGACAGGTAAAGGGTGTAGAAAGATGGCAAACGTCTTTTAAATAAGTAGGTTTAGTAAAATTGTAGGAATTTAGGAACATTTTTGTTAATATAACAATTTGTTTAATGGTTGGTATGAGGGTTAGTACAATAGTTGTAACTGATAATATCCTAACTTCTAACGTATAGTTCCAGGTATTTGTTATTTATATACTTTTCTCGACAAACGCGACCAGATTTAAAATTTTCGTCGATACTATACTTCTGCTCCACTACGTAGATGTGGAAGTTGAAAATAAGATTTACAGAGAAAGGGAAAAAGAGCTTTGGTCTTGTTTCCTTTTAACCCGTTTCGGCCGAAAACGCCACTCCCGGTACATTGCTCTTCAGCGCCTCATAACTACTTGCGACAGAAAAATTTGACAGGGACATATTTTTGAAGTTTAAGACGTGCCCTTTCCGATGGTGTCCATGAAATTCCTCGAAAAAATTATTACTTATGAAAAAAAGCAGTTTAAAAAAAAAACGATTTTTTTGCACATATTTTTTTAATCAAATTTTCAAAGGGATTTACGGTCTGCAATGGACCTGGAACCTCACCAACCGGTGGAATAAATGTTTGAACTTTAAGTATACGTGGTTTAAAGATCGATTTTTTTCCCTTATGCGTTTTCCCAAAATGGCGCCTGAACTGCAAAATTTTTTGCGTAAAAATTCAAGAATTTTTTATTGGAAAATGATGCACTTTTACAAAAAATTGTCGAGAATAAAAAGTTCTTAAAATCACTCAATGAATGCACTAGGATATTTTCAAAAATGTTTTGAGCAATTTTTTTGGATTTTGCAAATATGTAGTCAATTTTTGCAAAATTGTTTAAAAAATTCTGAAAAATTCCAATGCGTTTTTTGGATGGTTTTTAGAACTTTTTATTCTTGGCAATTTATAGTACAAATGCACTGTTTTCGAGAAAAAAATTTCTAAAGATCATATTAGTATCGAAATTTAGAAATTTTTTATCGAAAACAATGCATTTTACAATAAATTGTCAAGAAAAAAGTTCTTAAAATCAATCAAAGAATGTACTGGAATTTTTCAGAATTTTTAAGCAATTTTTTAAATTTTCAAAAATTGAATATTTGCAAAATCCAAAAAGTTGCTCCAAAAAATTTTGAAAATTCCAGTGCATTTATTGAGTGATTTTAAGAACTTTTTATTCTTGACAATTTTTTGTAAAGCATCATTTTAAAATAAAAAATTCTTGAATTTTTACGCAAAAATTTTGCAGTTCAGGCGCCATTTTGAACGCATAAAGGAAACACTCGATCTTTAAACCACGAATACTTAAAACATTTATTCCACCGGTTAGTGAGGTTCCAGGTCCATTGCAGACCGGAAACCCTTGTAAATTTGATTTTAAAAAAATGTGCACAAAAATCGTTTTTTTTTAAATAACTGCTTTTTTTCATGATTAATAATTTTTTTGGAGGAATTTCATGGACGAAAGGCACGTCTTAAACGTTAAAAATATGTCCCTGTCATTCGAAATAGTATTAGTTATGAGGCGCTGAAGGCTATGTATCGGAAGTAGCGTTTTCGGCCGAAACGGACTTGATTTGTTAAAAAATTAGTTGTACAGCCGAGGTGTTTTGTAAGTAATTACAAAACGCAAAAACGGAACGACGTCGACGATGAAAATTCGCTTTGAATTCGAAGTGTGGAAGCCCCAAACTCTGTCCGCGTGGTGCGAAGGTGAATCATCCGACAATTATCGATTTTTCCCTACTTTCAAGTCCTAGAGGGGTGGTCGCGAGAGAGAGACAGACATAACTACGCCGAACGCGTGCTATTCTACCCTTACCGACTAAACTACCCCATTTTATCGTCCCGTACTGCTCCGATATTCACAGTAATTTACGAGATATACATTATGTAACTCGATAGAATTCATTAAAATTTGTTGGAGGCCAATTAAAACGCTCCACCGAACGGCGTCGTCTCGTTCAAAATTTTCCAAATTAAAGTAATGGTTCTGTGACGAACCTAAGTGGCTAAACAGCCAGTTGTTTGTAAACCTATTGATTAATCGCGCGAGTCCACATTTACGAATAACATGTTTTTCCTGAAACCGTCAAGAAAATTAAACTTTCATGGCCATCTCGGAACTTAAGATATGTCATTTACATGTAAAATATTGATCTGATTCCTATTACATATACAGGGTGACCCAAATTTAGTATTTTGACATTAGCTTATATCATATATGTCATCTTTAACATTTGCACAGTCCAAAAGTTATTGATAACCAAGATGCAGGGTGTCAGAGTTATAGTTCAAAGGGAAGACCATTTTCAGGGAACATAATATTGGATAAGCAATTTTGAAAATGGTAATTGGAATTAATTGATTGTGTTATCCTCGATACCAAATACAAAATGGGTTGGGTATAAATGAGAGAAAATAGAAAAGCATTAACATGATCCAGCAAATGGAAATGACAGATGCAAATCATCATCTGGAAGTTGTAACACGCAGTTACAACACAACAATCAGTTTCTCTAACCAAAATTGAGTTGATGACTAACTGATCTAAAATACACTCAATGTGGATAGCTTAAAACAACTTTCAATATGCGAAAAACTTTACTTTCATGACATGACGTTGTTACTTGATTCGCTCAACATTCTTAAAATTATAGTAACGAAAAAAGAATTATATTTTAAAATGGTGGTAAACAATTCGTCATGAATTGGTACTTTTGTTATTAAAAAGCAAGTTTTACCATTTTTTTAAACAAACTAACACAGGGTTTTCTTTAAATATAACACCATATTTGACTATTTTATTGTTCATAATTTGTAACAACTGTCCAAATGCTAGTTTTCGTATAAAAGAACTTCTCGATATCGAAGCGACAGCTAAGTCTTAAAATTAAACTCATCGTAAATAAACTGCTCAACAAAATTACGGTTACTTTTAGATACGGTTTAGATTGTGAAACGCTAACGACCTTATTAAGTTGAGCAGTTTAAATTAAACAGAATCTACTTAGCTGTCGCGCAATCTGATAAGTTGCATTGCAAAGCTGCCCCTACGTCATACACTTGGCATTTGGACTGATGTTTTTTGTCGTTGTTGACTTCTCTCTTGTTTCATTGCAGACTGCCAGATGCGCAATGTAAACGTGAGGGCAGTCAACTCCAAACGAAGAAAGTCATCCTCCCTCTTCGTGCTTGTGAGTCCTAACTGTCTGTCTGTGTCGATGTTGCGCGAAAAAGTTGCATGCTTTCAATGTACATTTATCGTTAACATTACCGTTAAGTTTAGCGTTAATTTTATCGTTAATTTTTAGCGTTAACATATTTTTATCGTTAACATACATCTCCGTTGCATGTCAAAAAAAATGCGAAAGACAATAGGTATAGCGACCCTGTGTAATATAAGATACATACATACATAAGTAAGATCATTTAAGTAGTATCATTTTTTTCCATCATCTATTACGAAAAGCATGCATTCAAGGTCATTGAAACGAATTTTGTATCAATATTTGACGGACTCATAGCATACGCGTTCAAATAATAAAAAAAGCTTTGCAAGTGCACGAATTAATATCAAGTAAATATAACAAAATTACAATTTAGAAAAAAAAAACAATAAAGATGCTAATTACAATGAACTGTTTGCATGGCAAGTTTCAATTCTCATATTTTAAAAAAGCAACAGTAACAGGCATTAGCTATTGAAATTGAGGTTTCACAGACAATCCTAATCTATCAAAAAAATGCCGATGACCTCATACCTCTGAAAACCAATAGGCACAAAGTAGGATCTTTCAAAATTACGTTTTGGGTTTAATGGATTCACGATACTCACTCACAAAAGCAGAAAAATCTGTGGAACTAGCATAACAATTGTTTAAAAATACCGTCCTAGTAAAAATAACAAATAGATGTAGAGTAGAAGATTACTAACGTAGGTATTATTTTATTTCAGCTGCTCAGATACCTCAACGAGGCAGTAAGTATCTTAGGTTTATTTTGTTCTACGCATTTTAGATGCCTATTATGCGAGCCACTATTTTTTTTTTACTGTGGCCCTAATCTGGTTTTAAAGTCTAAGCGGTAAGATTTCACAATTTGAATACGCTTTATCGTGGCAGCGTTAGAACACGTTTAAAAAATTGCGCAGATGTTCTATATACCTTTTGTGAATGGAAAGACCCTTCAGGAAAGGTCACGCTGCATTGGGACCCTACACTTGCGTTGTTAAAAGGGGCTAACCGTGCCAACATGTCGGAAGTCTTGCACGAAAAAAAGGATAGCGCACATGTGACCTCGTACCTCGTACTAAAGAATCATTTAGCCGTAGTTGGACTTGACCACTGATCTGTAGACTTGACTCGTTTAAAGTGGCCATCAAAAGTTTCGCTACTGTTGGGTACTACTGTTTAAATACGTAGACCGACACTGTTACGTTTTGATTCCCATACGTTCACCTGTTTATAGGCATGTTTATAGGCAATAGGCATCTAAAATCGATAAAACATGTATTATTTTTGTATTGTGTGACGCGATATGATGAAACTTGATTAATGGAAGTGTCAGCATGCCTTACTGTTCTAGGCTGCAAGAGGAAAGAGGACCCTTCGAACAATTCGGACCAACTACCTACGCCGAAGAAGCCCAGATTGGTTTTCACAGACCTGCAGCGCCGTACACTGCAGGCTATTTTTAAGGTTAGTATCGAAACCACCAAAAGAGATTACCTAAACCACCTAAAATACGAAGTGTGTAAATTTAGTAATTTATTCGAATATAATTACAATTCAGTATTGTCTCCTTCAAAATAACTTATTTGGGAAGCCACACGCCACTGGAGACGGTTCTTCCATTCCTCATAGCAGTGCTGGAACTCATATACTGAAATGGCCTTCAGCTGGTCGGTTACAGCCGTTTGAATGTTTTCCTATGGTCCCAAAAGACGTCCCTTTAGGTGATTTTTCAATCTCGGGAAGAGAAAAAAGTCACAAGGACTCACGTCAGGCGAATAAGGAGACTGAGGAGCCACAGGAATGTTTTTACTGGCTAAAAAGACATGGCTGTGTGACAAAGTACATTGTCGTGATGTAACATCCATGTTTGGTCTCACAAGCAATGACCCTTTTTCGAAGTTTCTCAAGAACCCCTCTGTAAAAGTGTTCGTTTACTGTTTGGCCTGGAGGTACTCTTTGTGGACAATTCCCTGGCTGTCAAAAAAAAATCAAATCAGCACGCATTTAATCTTCGACTTGCTCATTCTTGCTTTTTTGGATCTTGGAGATCTTGAAGTGTGTAATTCCATGCTTTGATGCTTGGTTTCCGGGTCGTACTCAAACACCCAAGTCTCATCACCAGTAATGACACGTTTCATAAAATGGGGATCGTTTTCAATCGATTTCATAAAGTCAAGACACCTTTCTCTCCAGATGTCCTTTTGTTCCTGCGAAAGGTTTTTTGGAACCATGTTTGCGCAAATTTTTCTCATTCACACAGTCTCATTACTCAATTTACACACCTCGTATTCTGTTTTGCGAAATGCTCCGCTCCCTCCCTCTCGCATCTCGTCTTTGCCCCCGCTTTACCCTATTACGTGTTTTTAAATGAATTTAGTCAATGTGGTTTGTGTCCAGGAGACGAAGAGGCCGTCGAAAGAGATGCAGGTAACGATTGCGCGGCAGCTAGGCTTGGAACCTACGACGGTGGGGAACTTCTTCATGAACGCGAGAGAGGGAGATCGATGGACAAGTGGAAGGATGAGGATCCGAAAGCCAATGCTCAGGTACTCCTCCACCAACAGATGTCCCCCGGCATGGATCACGACGACTTAGATCAGGACGGAGACATGGACAATGATATGGACGATCACGATGACGTCTTGTGACATGCGTTTCGCGATCGACATTTGTTACTGCTGTGACACTTTGTCTAAGTGATATGTTCATAGACAATTAGTTATAGTGTAGATTCACCAACTAATTGTGTATTTGACCTACAAAGAGTTTTAGCAATTTGTACGTTTATGTTCGCAGCATCACCGTTGTTAATTTTAAGATAATCCAAACACACCCAATACGTTGCGCAATATTCACACTTCATTCATCACTTGTCCCTTGTCAATATCAATACCCTGATTTGCACGGTTATCTCAAAACGGGCCATCGGCTACCCCCTTTTTTTGTGAAAAATATTTATATCGAGTTTTCAAAATTCAAGGTGTCTTTGTTACAAATTTTGCTTTATACTATCGGAGACATTCAGTATGTGAACCAAATAATCTTAGAATACTCAACACATTTATTCAGAGCATTTATGGGTGTGTCTACCTACTAATAATTTTGCAAATCAGCACTGTTCTTGTTTCAATTTAATTATCTTGATAATTAAAATTTTAAACACCAGCAGTACAAAATTTCCATAATATAAAAAAGAGCTTCCTTTTTGACCTTATTTTACCCACCAAATTACGTTGACTCATACTCACTTGTGATGTTGCCTTTTTAGTTTCTTTTGTCCATACCTCTTTACATTCCGAGTTGGTTTAGTCTTTTTTTAGCCTTGTACAGAGGTCACTCTATAGAAATGAAATATATTGAGGCCGATTTTTTTATCCATTGCAGTTTTATCAAATTCGGTAGAGACAATCATAATAATTGTGGGCACAGAAATTCGGTGCATAAGAGAATTTCTAAAACATTTCACAGAGCAGAATAAATCCAGAGCACTTTACTTATTACTAATACCTGTAAGCTACAAAAGACGGAAAAATGGTCTTTTGGATTATAATTGTGAATGACACTAAAGTATCAAGATTTAAATTGGAAAAAGGAAAAAACGTTCGAAATGGATTTTTCTTCGTTTGTTAAGCCAATCCGAGAATGAAGCGTGGTGGTTTGGCCGTAGTTTAGGCCAGGCACAGAAGCTATAGTATTATGGTAGCACCACAGGGTGTATTTTTATGTCCAATGACTTGACTATATCAGGAGTAATGTGCTCTATGATTTTAAATATATTCCAGTTTTTATAGACGATCCTATGTAAATGATAGTTACTTTGTATTAAAAGTGTACCTTAGTTTTGTTGTCTAGTCACGAAATTGTTTATTATACCAAATTGTAAATAGTTGTTATTTGCCGTAATTTATTATATTTATTAAAACAGGATTAAGGTGAATTTATTTTTTGTTTTTTAGCTTAGCTATTTGATAATTTATGAAAATTGTTCTAGAGTATTAGTGGTAGTGTGATTTATGTGATTTTATTTGATCTTGAGACCTGTTCGCCATATAATTTCTACATACAGGTCAAATACGAATAATTAAATTTCTACACAAGAATTTGTAAAATATCAATACGCTATATTTTGGTAAAAAAAATCTAAAGTTTATATTTTTAGCACAAATAAAAAAAAGGTCTGTATTCAAACACAGATAGATAATGTACAAAACAGCATTTCAAATTTTGTGTTTTTTTTGTGTAAGGGAGAAGTAGCTCCATCATTTTGTCTGTTCCTGCTGTATGCCATGTCGAATGGGGACACATTCAACATTTTTTTACGAATTTGTTCTTGTAATATACTTTTGTAAAAACAAATTAAAAAGTAATAACAATATGAAAAACGGATTATTGCATTGTTATTGCTTTTCTTTTGAACAGCTTGTGTTTGAGGTCTGTGACAGTGAACATATGACATTCATATATAATGTATAATAAATAGTACTGTTAAAAAATTATGTAAATATTACGGGACAAAAAAGTATTTATAAAATAGTATTGTTGGGATCACTTTTGCTAAAAAAAAATAATGTAACTTTTGACTCTTACAATGGATAATTGGGCTTTGTTTAATTTTTATATAAATTGTAAATGTAAGCTCTATTAATCATAGCTATCTTTTTGTTATGTTTTACGTTCATTTGACTTTTTTATTAGAGAAGATATAAAAAACACCCTTCGTGACGATTTTAGGGTCACGAAATTGCCTTAATATAACATGTTAACTGTTGTATAAATCTAGTCAGCACTTAAAACGTTCCTTTTTGTATACATTCCTTTCTAGTCCTTTTTTTAATTACTTTTAATCAGATACATTTTTGCGGTTAATAGAAAACCCAACCATTCCATACAGTTATAATGCAGATAATTCGCTGAAGAAAAAATTACACCAGCCAAAAAATCAGTGAATCACTAATTTACCTCTCGCAAAAAAAGGATTATTCTTAGATCATAGGTGTTTGTGACTATTTTTATATTATTTTCAAATCACTTTTTTCCAGAAGTGAGGTTTGTAACGTTTTCACAGTTTCTGCTTTTTACTAGTTTAAACCTTTTCATTTCATTTTATTAATAACATAATGCTATATTGTTAATGGTTTTTTTTTTGCATTAACCCGTTTCGGCCGAAAACGTCACTCCCGGTACATCGCTCTTCAGCACCACATAACTAATACTATTTGCGATAGGAAAATTTGACAGGGACATATTTTTGAAGTTTAAGACGTGCCCTTTCCGATGGTGTCCATGAAATTCCTCCAAAAAAAATATTATCTACGAAAAAAAGCAGTTTAAAAAAAAACATTGTTTTGTACATTTTTTCAATCAAATTTTCAAGGGGTTTCCGGTCTTCAATGGACCTGGAACCTCACTAACCGCTAACCGGTGGAATAAATGTTTGAACTTTAAGTATACGTGGTTTGAAGATCGATTTTTTGCCTTATGCGTTCAAAATGGCGCCTGAACTGCAAAATTTATGATATATTTATGTAAAAACTCAAGAATTTTTTATTGGAAAATGATGCACTTTCAAAAAATTGTCAAGGTTAAAGAGTTCTAAAAATCACTCAAAGAATGCACTGGAATTTTTTAAGCAATTTTTTTAAATTTTGCAAAAATTGACTATTTGCAAAATCCAAAAAAATGCTCAAAAAAAATTTGAAAAAGTGCATTCTGGTGAATTTATTGAGTGATTTTAAGAACTTTTTATTCTTGACAATTTTTTTGTAAAAAGTGCATCATTTTCCAATAAAAAATTCTTGAGTTTTTACGCATAAATTTTTGCAGTTCAGGCGCCATTTTGAACGCATAAGGCAAAAAATCGATCTTCAGAACCACGTATACCTAAAGTTCAAACATTTATTCCACCGGTTAGTGAGGTTCCAGGTCCATTGCAGACCGGAAACGCCTTGAACATTTGATTTTAAAAAAATGTGTAAAAACGTGTTTTTTTAACTGCTTTTTTTCATAATTAATAATTTTTTGGAGAAATTTCATGGACACCATCGGAAAGGGTACGTCTTAATCTTCAAAAATATGTCCCTGTCAAATTTTTCTGTCACAAATAATATTAGTTATGAGGCGCTGAAGAGCGATGTACCGGGAGTGGCGTTTTCGACCGAAACGGGTTAAAATAGATTTGTTTTTAATATCCACAAAACAAAACATCCAAAAAAAAAGTCATCAAAGTCGGCCGAGACAAAAAAGACGTATTTCCATTCTTAATCGAATTTATCCTGATTTACTTGTCAAGGCTATCACATCATTTGACAGCCATATTTCACAAATTGTGACAGTCACTTGTCAAAAGTTTGTCATAAGTGAAAATCTTAGACATGACCGCTATTTCCATCTCTCTCGTTCATAGCCAGAGTTGATGATGTTTTTTTGGATGTGTCTATATATTGCTTTTTTACCCATTTTATATTATTTAATTAACAAAATAGTCCGTATTCGATGCAAATACCTTTTTCTCATTCCTGGAAGTTGTATTGTTTAACTATATGACGCAGAAATAGTGACAGACGGCTGTGACATATTTATCTCACAGTTCCTAGCTATAAGCTCACAGTTGCCTGTAACTATTTTTATGTTTTGGCATAAGTTTTCGGAAGTCGGACAGTTTGCAATTTTAATTAATTCAGCAGTTATGTCCCTATTTTTTTCTCATTGAAAATGTGTTTGTGCATTGCTGATGATTGGTCTACCCCATAGCTCCGCCACTGGCATATTGTCAAGTCAAATTTTGATAGATAAACAGATATTTGCTTTAAATATAAGTAACTTTATGAAGCAATATGGATATGCTGTAAATAAATAAATGATTGGACATCAATCTTACACCGAAAAAAATTTTTGAAGATACGTGTAAAGGTAGTCACAGATAGCTGTAATTTTTCTGTATGTTTTAAAAAAAAAAATCTCATTAATAAACATTTAAGAAAATATTTTTTCATGAGTAGGACAATAAAAGGACTCTCACACCAGGTGACCGGCGCCGCAAAAATTAAATAGAATTTGGGATGTTTGGACGTTTCTGTATGGACCGCAACTGGTGTATACGCAGATTTAGAGATATAATACTCTGTACGGTGGGCTGTCAGTTGGTCCTAGCACTAACTTTTTTTTATTGAGAAAAAAAAAGAACGAGAACGACAATGACGTACATACGCTGCTCGAGATGGGGCGGGATCTTTGATTTGTAACGCGCAATATTAATTTTTCGATTGAGATTGTGCCACCGCACCCGATTAGGTGTAACTGTAAGTTTGCACTACCGAGCACTTTACAATTATTTTTGGACTTTCGAAAGGGACGAGGCCGCATTTTGACGCCTTTTTAAACGCGACCCTTTCAATCATGCGCACTATCGGTCTCCTGCGCAACCGTCGAATTTTTAAATGTCTCCAAGGTCGTTTAGCCGTTGATATTTTAAAGATCCGACCATTGCAAAAGGCCGTTCAACGGGGTAACTCGGAAATTTTTTGAAAATAAAAATTTGTAAAATGAACAGAAATATTTGATTTGTTTGTATTACAAACGAGCTTAGTTTTAGAGTGTTTTTTATGGAGTTATCCCGTCTGTTTTTTATCAAAAATTTGTATTAAAGTGGGCGCTTCTATGACACCCGGACAGACCTACAGGAAACTGTTTAAAAACTGCTGTAAAACGTTCAAAACTGTCGGTTTGCCGACCATTATATTGCGAGTTTTTCATAAAATGATGATTGGTCATCAACAGCCAACCGGTATATTTTTTAGTGCAATAGTTAAAACGTGTAAAAATGGCAATACCATATCCCATCAGTGTACTCGTGGTATCACGAACTTACACGATTCTGTAGAAAATATAGCGTTGATTAAAGAAACATTTAAAATAAATGCATTGTAGTTTTATTTTTATTTTAACTCGTATACTCCTGAACACTGCCATTTTAATCAAATATATAAAATTTGTTCAGACATATATATGTTAGAAGTCTAGCCAATGAAAAGAAAATTTATATAAAGAAGTTATGGGTTAGTAGCCAAATTGCAAAAAAAAAACTGTTTTTTTTTTTTCATAGTACACCTTGATATTTAAAAATAGTCAGAATTGTTAATATCAGAGTTAAAAGTTATGTACATAAAATTATGTAGTTATGTATGTAAAATTTCAAAAACGTGAACAAACAGAAGACAACCGGTATAACTTAGATCGTATACGAACTGGATACTAGTAGTTCTTCCTGACAATACTTTTTTATAATTCAGGTAAGTAGGTACCTACATATTATGTAATTAGCTATCTATCTTCAAGTCCACACTCACCGTGGTTGCTACTCTGTTTTCAAACATCTACTTATCGTAATGAAGTAACACCAACATAAAACAAATTTTTGTCTGAACCATTTTCTATTCCTAGAAAAATAAAGCTTGTAGTAACATCAGCAAAGGCGTTTTTTTGCCTTGGATATGTTTTGAAGATGAAGAAAGTGTTTTGGTCATCAAATAATTCCTTGGTGAACCCTTTTTCCTAGTCCAAGATAAATAAGTTGTATAGTAACTTTGGCATAGGCGCTTTACTGCCTTGGGAGTGTTCTGAAGATGAAGAAAGTTTTGTACAATAATATCAAACGATTTCTTGGTGAAATTCTCCCTAATCCAGAAGAAATAAATGGTGTAGTAGCCTTAACAACGGTGATGAAGATGAAGGAAGTGCCCTGAAAAATATCATCAAACAGTTTCTTGTTTGAAACTTTCTTTCTTAGTTTAAGAACAATCCATCGTAATAGCCTCAGCAGTGATGATTTCTAGCCTTGGCTTGAAAGCGTTTTGAAGATGAAGGAAGTTATTTAGACACAAAACGATTACTTGGTGGAACCTTTTCCCTACTCCACGAATAATAAGTTGTATAGTAAACTCGGCGGAGGCGGTTTATTGCCTTGGAAGTGTTCTGAAGATGAACAATGTTTTATACAATAATATCAAACGATTTCTTGGTGAAACTCTTCCTAGTCCGAGGAAATAAATCATGTAGTAGCCTTAACAACGGTGATCTTTTACCCTTGAAGGGTTTTTCAAGGTGAAGGAAGTGCCCTGAACAAAAACATCAAACAGTTTCTTGTTTGAAACTGTATTTCTTAGATTAAGAAGAATAAATAGTAATAGCCTCAGCAGTGACGGTTTCTCTACTTGGCTTGGAAGCGTTTTGAAGATGACGGAAGTGATTTAGACATAGAACGATTTCTTGGTGGAACCTTTTTCCCTACTTCACGATAAATAAGTTGTATAGTAACCTCGGCAGAGGCGGTTTCTTGCCTTAGAAGTGTTCTGCAGAAAGTTTTGGACAATAATATCAAACAATTTCTTGGTGAAACTCCCTAATCCAAGGAAATAAATCGTATAAACAACGGTCATGTTTTACCTTTGAAGGGTTTTGAGGATGAAGGAAGTGATTTAGATATAAAACGATTTCTTTTTGGCACCTTTTTCCTAATCTAAGCAAAATAAATCGTGTAGAAGCCTCAGCGGCGGCTTTCCTCAAATTTTTGTTGTGGTTGACGCATGTCGGGTGGGATTTATTGCAGTTATCTGTTTTTTTTTGTGGACGAGGAAGAAGCGTTTGTGGCGCCGCAATCGGTTCGCGGGCACGCAAGATTAAGAACGAATTATCGGGTTCGGAGCAGACGCACATATGGTCTTTGATCGATAGGCGCCGTCCTGCGTCGTCGTACGAGTTGCGGCGTGCGGCTGATTAAAGTCAATTTTCGGCGGACGTCGGCGCGTTCCGTGAAAGCGTCCCGGACACCGCGGCCGCAGCCACAGCTACGATACCCCGCAGCAGTACCCGAGGAGAGTAGCGTCGCGACGGGATGGTCTCACGTCAAGGCGGGCGCCCGAATTAGGCCCGTGCGCGTTTATTTCCACGTTACCTTTGTTGACGATGTGACTGGTGTACGCCGGTGTCGAGAAGGCAGCGGGCGCTCGGACAGTGCACCGCCGTACGGCGAGGTCGGGCCGTCAGCTGTCGAACAGTACGCCGCACCCGGACTCCCGCCCACCCCCAGTGATGTGTGAGTGAACCCCAGCCGGGAGAACAGTAGTCGAGCAGCCGGCCCCAGTCGCGACTCAGGTGCGAACATTCCTCCGCACAGCATGGCCTCGGTCGCCGCTTGGCTGCCATTTGCCCGGGCGGCGGCCATCGGGTGGGTGCCCATCGCAACGCATCCGCTTCCGCCGCCCCCGGTCCCGAAGGACCGCCGCAAGACCGACGACGAGAAGCTGCTCATCAACGTCTCCGGGCGACGATTCGAGACCTGGCGGAACACGCTCGAGAAGTACCCCGACACGCTGTTGGGCTCCAATGAGCGGGAGTTCTTCTACGACGAGGACGTCAAGGAGTATTTCTTCGATCGCGACCCCGACATCTTCCGACATATCCTGAACTATTACAGAACCGGGAAACTCCACTACCCCAAACACGAATGTCTGACCAGCTACGACGAGGAGTTGGCATTCTTCGGGATACTGCCCGACGTGATAGGCGACTGTTGCTACGAAGACTATCGCGACAGGAAGCGCGAGAACGCGGAGCGACTCATGGACGATAAGCTGTCGGAGAATGGCGACCAGCACCTCCAGCAGCTGACGAACATCAGGCAGAAGATGTGGCGGGCGTTCGAGAACCCCCACACCTCCACAGCCGCGTTGGTCTTCTACTACGTGACCGGCTTCTTCATCGCGGTCTCCGTGATGGCCAACGTGGTGGAGACGGTGCCGTGCGGGAGCAGGCCGGGCGGCGCGGGCTCGCTGCCATGCGGGGAACGCTACAAGATAGTCTTCTTCTGCCTGGACACCGCCTGCGTGATGATCTTCACGGCGGAATATCTGTTGAGAATGTTCGCCGCTCCCAATCGCTACAAGTTCGTCAGGTCCGTGATGAGTATCATCGATGTGGTGGCCATCCTGCCCTACTACATCGGGCTGGGTATCACGGACAACGACGACGTATCGGGGGCGTTCGTCACCCTGAGAGTCTTCCGCGTCTTCAGGATCTTCAAGTTCTCGAGACACTCGCAGGGTCTCCGGATCCTGGGGTACACGCTGAAGTCCTGCGCTTCCGAGTTAGGCTTCCTCGTATTCTCGCTGGCGATGGCGATCATCATATTCGCCACCGTCATGTTCTACGCCGAGAAGAACGTTGGCAAAACCTTCACATCCATTCCGGCGCTTTCTGGTACACCATAGTCACCATGACGACGCTCGGGTAAGTTCGACGGTCCAGGTGGCGTACATATACAGGGAGGTCCATAAGTAACGGATAAATTCATTCCCCCAACCCCCTTGGGTGACAGGTAACCCTTTAAAATTTTTAATTGGAACGAGGGTGCGTTTAATAGCTCATTTGAAAGGGTTCTTAATTATATATTCAGCAATATAAGGTTTTTTGAATTTTGTATATTTTTCATCAAGAAAATTAAATTCGATAATTTCAAAATTAAAATTATTATGAAATGTATACAATCAAGTGCCTATGTACAAAATATCTGACAAATCTGACGTTTTAGTTAATTTTGTGTCAACATTCAACCTAAATGTATCGGTTTCCCTGATACGCTGCGCAAAATACCCAACAAAAGAAAGAAGTAAAAAAGGGTTTCTTTTTTACATATCAGAAAAAAATTATACATATAAATTTCTTTATTTGTTATATCTGTGAAAACTTATTATTTCATTATGTTATTTATCGCTGATCGTCAAGTTGATCATTATTTTAGTCTTTCGGATACATACATTTATACATGTGGTGATAAAACAAGAACGCAGAAGCAGGTATGCGAAATATTCAATACTAAGTATCCTGACCGCCGCATTTCCCAGTCTATGGTTAGTAGAATAGAAAACAAATTTCGTGAATTTGGAAATGTCACAGATATCCCTAAATCTGGTAGGAAACGCATTTTAGACAATGGACAGAAATTGGATATATTGTTAGATATTCAAGATAATTATATAAATTAAAAAAATCTTATGTTGCTGGGTGGAGAATTAAAAACCCTTTCAAATGAGCTATCACAAGTACACTCATTCCATTTAAAAATTTTTAAGGGGGTAGCTGCCACTCCAAGGGGGTTGTAGGGGAGGTATAAAATTATGCTCAAAAAATGTCATACTAGAATTAAAAATTGACGTGTTTCGGGATTTTACTCATAAATTGTAAATTACGTAGATAATGAATTTATCCGTTACTTATGGACCTCACTGTATGTTGATCAGAACACCCAATCGAATCAGGGATTTACCAGGACCAGATTTATCGAAGCTGCGCGATGGCATTCTAAACCTAAACAAAAATATACATCCGCAGAGCTTTATTTCGATTAATCGCGCTGATGTCTCGTGTTGCACGCCGTAGAAGCGAAACTGCAATAAATGAACGGAAGGCAAAACAAACACATATTCGTAGTAAGCGTCGTGCCAAGAGCAATAACCATCAGAAAGCCATTTTATGTGCAGGCCCGCCGATGCTGTTTCCGCGAGATGCAGGTACATCGTCCTCCAAATAGTCTGCACCATATGGGAAATTTCTTTGTATCCTTTGCTTCGCCACTGATCTCTCAAAACCCAAAGACATTGGACGAAAGAAAAATTGTTTATATCGCGTTACATGTTTCAAAAAAAGTAATCAGACCAGAGACTCAAAGCGAAGCCAGTATTTGAAAAGAGAATAATAAAAAACAAACCCATATGGTGCAGACTTCTTGGCGGATGCTGTATAAATCTAATGTATCTATCAGTATGTCATAAATTCGAAGAGGATATGAAATAAAAAATGGTGCAATAAAAATGATTCATTGAAATCTCTCAGAAATATCCTGCACGTCTCTTAAATATTTATGTCATAAAATGGATGGAATATTATTGCCCCAGAGGTGGTACAACGTCTTCATGTGGGCGGCAAATGAACAATTATAATTAAGTAAAAATTACCCTACTCAGTGTTTCACATTTAATAACAATATAACGATGTTTACAACAAAATACAAGGGTTTTCCAATGAAATAGGGAAAATGATACTGATAAATAAAACTTAGTCGACTGACCTAAACATACATAATTCTTGGAATGCATTCTTGAGTCTTAAACATAATTATTGAGATACATTCTTGAGTCCTAAGCATTTTCAAGTCAGTATACATCTTAATTCATAACTACTGAATGCTAATTCATATCAGGAACTGCTGTTTATAGGTGAAAACAAGTACATACATTTGGTCCTTAACATGGATGCAACATTGGACCCTCGTTTTGACTTCTAGATTCACTGGTATAATGTATGTTACTTCTTTTGGAAACGCCCTGTATATGCGACCTTATCCACGAAATTTTCAAATCAATATACATTTTAATTAATGACTACTGAATGGTAATTCATATCAGGAATTGTTGTTTATAGGTGAACACAAGTACATACATTTGGTCCCTAAATTTAAGCTATGCATTTCATAAAATTAAGATATTGTGGTTTAATATATTTTTGTACACATTTATCTCGAAACCTGCAGTCAAAAAAATGCAGATTATAAAAAAATCGCAGCTTAAACACGTGTAATCAAAATATGTTTCGGACAAAATGATCATACTCATTGTTAACCTTAGTTAACAATAGTTTGGTCCATAAACAAATATGGTTTTCCCTAGAAACACTAACAATTGCTACCGAATATGAACCTAATATAATTTTGCATTTTTCATTCAATATTAGACTTCGATAATAAACTTTTAGGACTGTATCTTAACATGGATGCAAGATCAGACCCTTATTTTTACTTCTACATTCACTGGTATAATTTATGTTACTTCTTTTGGAAACACCCTGTATATGCGGCCTTATCCGCGCAATTTAAGTGCGTTAAATATTTAGGAGTTGCTAAAAAAAATTCCGGCCGTCAAACGTCTACTATAAACGAAAAACAACTTTTTTTATGACTAAACTGTATATACATCACAATCCCTCCCCCCCGTCCTTCACCAATATCGGGTAAAACCGGGCGAAATTTAACGATCTCTTAACGGATATTTTAATTTATTCGGATCACCTAGAACAAACAGAACTGCACCAAACACAATTTTATCCGGGCTATTTTTATTATTCGACCGCCAGGCAATTTGTTGATAGTGCGGAAAAAAATTGGCTCAAAGTGAAGTTACACTCCTAAAAAATCCAGATTATAAATAAACTAAGATAATTTGGAAAAATAGAGGTTGTAATAAGTTCGTAAACCGAAGCGTTCTTTGAATTCCAAACAAGACGAAACATTTTTTTAATCGTCCTTTGGCCAAAAAGGAATGCAATGATAAAAAAACATTGTTTTAACCGCTATAAATTATCAATTTTTTTCTTGTCGGAGAGTATTCTACACATACGAATTCCGTACACTTCGTATGGTAAGTTTCAGTAAGGCCATATTTAAAAGAACGTCCCTTCAATAATAAGCAAGCGGCAGCGCTGACAGGTAACAGCACATCCTAAACATTTTTTATATCTAGATCAAAGGCGTCTTAAAAAGACATGATAATTTAATGGCAAATGTTTGTTTTAACAAACTAAGCACGTATAAATAACTTTTTTATATATTCCATGTGAAAATTAGGTGTGTTCTGTTAAGAAAATAATTTTCTCGATATTTAATATAGGATGTTATTACTACGGAATTTATGCTGCAGATTTATCGAGTGGTTATTTTTTATACATATGCCAGTCCAAATATTTTTGTGAATATTCGTTGAACTCAATGAGAAAAAAAATATTTTTCCGTATACTTAGTGA
Source organism: Aromia moschata (assembly GCA_029963805.1). NCBI lineage: Eukaryota > Metazoa > Arthropoda > Insecta > Coleoptera > Cerambycidae > Aromia > Aromia moschata. Next base: position 147,158 of record JAPWTK010000038.1, read on the forward strand.
TATATGCAGTTATGAACGCGCTACATTTTATTAACAGTTCCTCTGGTTTAACTTGATAAACGCTAACATAACATAGTCTCGGCTTCCCACTTTCGCTTAAAAATTAATCAAAAAACCGCTGTCTAGTAGATCAAATAATTCCACGTCCAGTGTTTTCCATTTTCCCGATTAAATCCAATGACATCTTCTCAGACGTATGTAAGTATTAATCACAACAATGTAGAACAAGAAAAATGTGCTAATACTTCATCATATAATACAATTTGGGAGTATACAAAAAATATGCATATTTTTATATTTCATTACACCCTGTACATAAGGCCGTTTTTGTTTTAATCGCCCTAAAAACCATTCTACGAGGTGTGTAAGTTAAGTAATGAGACTGGCAACGTAGCGCCCGATCTAGCAACACTGCAGAGACGGGGACTTGAGTTAGAGTCATTTGTGTTTGTTCATTGTGACTGTTTTCGTAAACCGCTGTTTTCTAATGCGTTTAAAAAATGAGTGACGCTTACGGAGACAGTGTTTTTTCAAGAGGCCTGGTCAAGAAGGAAGAGAGTTGGTTGAACATCCAATACGGGATCTTCTGCGCTCAGATCGTCAGTTGACGACAAGAATGATCGGGAAAGAGTTAAATTTGAATCACACCACATCAGATTTTGAGTAACGAATAGGGTATGAGCAAAATTTGCGCAAATTGGTTCCAAATAACCTTTCGCAGGAACAAAAGGACATAAGGAGAGAAAGGTGTCTTGACTTTTTTGGAATCGATTGAAAATAATCCTCATTTTATGGAACGTGTCATTACTGGTGTTGACACTTGGGTGTTTGAGTACGACCCGGAAACCAAGCGCCAAAGCATGGAATGGCACACTTCAAGCTCTCCAAGACCCAGAAAAGCAAGAATGATCAAGTCGAAGATGAAATGCGCCTTGTCACACAGCGCCAAATCACGACAATGCGCCTTGTCACACAGCCATTTCAGTAAACGAGTTTTTAGCCAGTAAAAACATTCCTGTGGCTCCTCAGTCTCCCTATTCGCCTGACTTGAGTCCTTGTGACTTTTTTCTCTTCCCAAGATTGAAAAATCACCTCAAGAGATGTCATTTTGGGACCATAGAAAACATGGAATGAGGAATGGAAGAACCGTTTCCAGCGCTGTGTGGCTTTCCAAGAAAGTGATTTTGAAGGAGACAATACTGAATTGTAATTCTATTCGAATAAAAAAGATTTTTAAAAGTCAGTCTCATTACTTAATTTACACACCTCATACACTCGGTGGAATTGAAGAAAATAAATTAAACCCTAATTTTTAAACCCACATTTCAATATAAATATCAATATAAGGGCGACTCCGGTTTGAAAAATTCGTATAGTGCATGCCCCTCTTCAAATCACATAGAATGCGAGTTTCAAATATGCTTGGAAACCTATACAGAGTCTCCCGTTTTTTTGTAACAATCTTTCTGAAGAAATAAATAACAAAAACCGATCGCTATCGTCTTAGGTGGTTCCGCGTGCCCCGCTCTCCCCTTCAGGTCCATTCGCGACCTGCGACATAAATAAAATTTATTTGGAGTGAGAAGCGTGGAGTGTGGAGCTATAAAAAAACAGCAAACTGCACGCGGAATGAGTTAATTTTTAATAACACCACAACGATTTTTGACTCCACATCAGCGTAAACGATATATGTAAATATGTATATCTATTGGATTGCGCACTTCAACACAGAGAGACTATAGTCTGACTGGTACGCTTTTCCTATTGATGATCATTCGCAGGTACGAGAAATTAGTATGCAATTAATAGAACAACGAAACACTATAAATAGCTTTAATATTGCATGTACATACGCGGATTATTTAAAAAAACACTTATAGTTATCTTTATTGACATGATTCTACCAGCGTTAATATGGTTGATAACACCAAAAAAATACTTTGATGTGGATTAAGGAGTGCCAAAATACAACAGATCGGCAGACATTTAGTTTGTCATGTCTTCTCACCGATTTTAAAATTTCCAGTAAATTACATGCCGTCTATTGTCATATGAAATACTGTTGAGGTTAAAATATTACTTTTATGGAGGATATAGTAAAATATTGGGGAAAAAACAATTTCTCTGAAATGTTTCCAACAACATGGTTTAAAAAAAATGTGGTTACTTTTTTTTTAACAACATTCTGACGAATATCCGCCTCTTTCCCCCAAAGAAAAACGCTTCAGCGGATTTTTTACTCGACAGCAGTTTAGGTGTGATATCATTAAAACCAAGTACTTAGAAGAATTTATTTTCAGTTTCTACGAACTGGCAGTAATTCAACCCTTACCCCCCAACATCCCCCATCGATTTCAGTGCTGCAAAATTGATTGGTTACGTTAAATTCTCGAATTGCCTGACGTGGTCATTATCGTAAAGTAAAACGCTCGAACGGGTTCATGAAAGTTGTACGGTCTTTCTAGGTATTTGTAAATGTGAAGACTCGTTCAATATTGAAATAAACATCGAGGAGAATTGAAACAAAAATAATCCTGACGACGTCTACTTACTACTTTTTTTAAGATAACTTTGTTGTTATATTTTCCAAAATGTCTCAATTAGTCAGGTACATACTCTAAAGATTTTCCTTTGATCCAAGGACTTTGAAAATTATTTAATATTTTCGGAGTTTTTCACGATTGTCTGAAAACATGGCAATTTAACTTTTATAACGATACATTTTCACATAATTGACATATCACCTTCAACTTGGGTTTATTAGACGTTGTATTTTACAAGCGGTAATTCTGTCAGAAGAAAAAAAGTCAATATGTAGTAAAAAGTTATACGAGGTGTGTAAATTAAGTAATGAGACTGGCAACGTAGCGCCCGACCTAACAACACTGCGGAGACATTTGTATGTTCTTTGTGACTGTTTTCGTAAACCGTTTTTTTCTAGTGCATTTTGAAAATGAGTGACATTAATTTTGAACAACGGTGTGCTATCAGGTTTTGCTTCAGACTTGGACACAGCGTAACGGATACTTTTGCAAAACTTCAACACGCCTAAGGAGACAGTGTTTTTTCAAGAGCACAGGATTTTCGGTGGTTTAAGGCAGTCTCAGGAGGAAGAGAGTCGATTGAAGATGATCCACGCAGTGGAAGGCCTTCATCTTCAAGAACAGATGACAATGTCGATAGAATACGGGATCTTGTGCGTTCAGATCGTCGGTTGACGACAAGAATGATCGGGGAAGAGTTAAATTTGAATCACACCACTGTTCATCAGATTTTAACTAACGAATTGGAGATGAGAAAAATCTGCGCAAAAATGGTTCAAAAAACATTTCGCCGAAACAAAAGGACATCAGAGAGAAATGTGTCTTGACTTTTTGGAATCAATTGATCCCCATTTTATAGAACGTGGCATTACTGGTGATGAGACTTGGGTGTTTGAGTACGACCGGAAACCAAGCGCCAAAGCATGGAATGGCACACTTCAAGCTCGCCCAGACCAAAAAGCAAGAATGAGGCAGTGGAAGATCAAATGCAGGCTTATATGATTTTTGGATAGCCAGGGAAATGTCCATCAAGAGTTTGTGCCTCCGGGCCAAACAGTAAATCAACACTTTTACACAGAGGTTCTTAAAAAACTTCGAAAAAGAGTCATGCGTGCGAGACCAAACATCAAGAACAACTGGATGTGGCATCACGACAATGGGCTTTGTCACACAGCCATTTCAGTAAACGAGTTTTTAGTCAGTAAAAATATTCCTGTGGCTCCTCAGCCTCCTTATTCGCCTAACTTGAGTCCTTGTGACTTTCTTCTCTTCCCGAGATTGAAAAATCACCAATCAAGGGACGTCATTTTGGGACCATAAAAAATATTCAAACGGCTGTAACCGACCAGCTGAAGGCTATTCCAGTATATGAGTTCCAGCACTGCTATGAGGAATGGAAGAACCGTCTCCAGCGCTATGTGGCTTCCCAACGAAGTTATTTTGAGGGAGACAATACTGAATTGTAATTCAATTCTAATAAAAAAAAAAAAAAAAAAAACAGTCCCATTACTTAATTTACACACATAAGAATTCAATCAACCGACTGTATAGTTATTAAATAGGCAACCATGGGCAATTTTCACTTCATTTTCACGGTTCTTGAGGCAATAAATCTTAACTGGGGGCGCAAACATGGGCAAATAAAACATAAAAACCATTTTGGTGGTGCCAAACCCACAGACCTGTCCTGTAATTAATATTGCGCTTTGATACCGTGCGAATTCTGCTTTTGTCTGAATGGGGTTTACAATAGGGATCCCACGCGACGCCGAAAATTAAACAGAACCTAAAAATATACCATTCTCGATTTTTAATGTTCCCGCACCGATGAAAACGCATTTTCGAATTCGCGTTTTCGAAGCAGACCCGTCGTGCAGGCCGCCCACGCGACCTGGGCACCCGAAAAAAATAATTAAATGTCAGCCCGCCACATTAGCACGAAATTATTAGCTCTATGACATTCCGGCACAAAATTGTCGACTCACAATGAATATTTTTAGAACTGTTTAGAATTATCCAGGAATAGAAATCAACCTGTTTACATTAAACTCATCTATCCGACATGTACACAACTGCATTTCGTACAAGGTGTACCGCGGAAGAGCGGCCATCCCTTGCAGTCCAGTAGGCTGAGACTTTTATGTGTTCTTGAAACATATAATGCTAGTTTTGACGTTTCCAACGTATTTTTTTTGTGTAGAACACAATGAGCGGGGTTCGTAGAGCTGAAACCATCCGCTAATTTTCAAAATTAACAATTTGTGAAAAAAAAACGTCTTTTTTTCACATTTCGGCATATGTCCCTCTTCCTTGGCATATTTTATATACCTAACATATGCATTTAAGAAGGTGTGGCCTATTGAATTTCCAAAATTTTTAAGCCCAACCCGAAGTCTCCAAGTGCTATTGTTAATTTGCAAATGACTGCTGAAGTTGAAAAAGTGCTTTTTTTTCACTATTTTTTACTTCGAAAGTAAGGCGACTGTGATCAGAAATTTATTTCTTGGAGGGACTGCCATTTGCAATATAGAAGTTACAAAAAAAGTAAAGAGTAATTAACGATCGAATTTTTGAATTTTTTTGCAAGCCTTAATTACCAATGACGCCATTTCGTTGTTTATTGTAAGACATTGACCGAGTTGGGCTAGAAAAATCATAAATCTCTTCAAGTTTGCGAGACTTTTTGAGATTTTGAAAAATATTAATTTGGGACAGTTTTATAACGTTTTTTACGCGACTACCTTTTTTGACGCGACGTATATATTGTTGAAATTGATAAAATTGAAAGTACGCTTCAAGACACGTATTTAAATAAAAATGGGCATCAAGATATAGTCACAATTCGTGACTACGCTAAAACACACGCTAAAACAATTATACGTCGCGTCAAAAATGTTCAATTTTCAAAATCTCAAAAAGTCTCGCAAACTTGAAGAGATTTATGATTTTCTAACCCAACCCGGTCGATATCGTACAATAAACAAATAAATGGCGTCATTGTTAATTAAGGCTTGCAAAAAAATTCGATCGTTAATAGTGAAAAATAAGCACTTTTTCAACTTCAGCAGTTATTTGCAAGTTAACAATAGCACTTGGAGACTTCGGGTTGGGCTAATAATTTTATAAATTCAATAGGCTACAACTTCTTAAATGCATATGCTATATAAAATATGCTAAGGAACGGAGATATAAGCGAAAATGTGAAAAAAAGACGTTTTTTTTCACACATTGTTAATTTAAAAAATTAGTGGACGGTTTCAGCTCTACGGACCCCGCGCATTGTGTTATACGCAAAAAAAATATATAGGCAACCATCAAAACTAGCCCTATATGTTTCAATAACACTTTTTGATGATTTTAGGTCCCTGTCTACTGAACTATTGAAACAACATTTCGTTTCACACTCATTGTCAAATGTCTTTTTGCATTAAGTTTTATTTCCAGGATTTCACTATAGGCGGAAAACCTCCCTTTATAACCCTTCTTTCAATTTTTTTTCTCACGCCTACCAAAAAAACGAAAACCAGTTCTTGGTTCCCTTCGTAAAAAAATATTAAGACCACGTGATTTTGAATAAATGTTAGGTATTTCTGTATATTATTACAAGACTGTGAATTACAGTAGGCGACAAATATATTTGAGGTTTTCGTACGCATGGAGATAAAAAAATAAACTGACTCATCCTAAACACGCGAGTTGCGAATTCAAATCGATTTGCATCTTACTTGATGCCTGAAAAGCTGCCAAAAAGCCTTAAAGGATATTAGTTTCTCATCGTCTTTTATACGAAATTTAAAATCAATCTGACATCTGGAACAAATATCTATTTTTTATGATCGGGAAAATTATTGTTTCCCCATATTTGAGGCTTAGTAAACAGCAAACGTGTGAGCACCAAAAATCATATATGGCTGAAAAAATCTTGAATGGGTTACTATCAATTTACGGGAAAAAAAATGTGAAAACACTTATAACTTATGAGGCCGCATATGCGTTAGGCGTGTTAGCAAACAGAAAAAAAAAATATTGTCCTTGTATTTTAAACTCTTAAATAATAGTTATTTTAAAACTGGAGTAGCGTAACGCATAGTACGCTATAGACAGGTTTATTTCTTTAAGACTTTAGCAGGTCGTATCAGTTGCAGAAAATCTAATATAAATATCACCACCGCAATACACGCTAGGATCTGCACTGTTCTTAAAGCCCCCTGAAATAATAAACAACCAGAGGAATATTTTTACAAATTTACAACAAAACGAAAGTCTAGCCTGCTAAATATAGTTTCCATTGTGCGAATTTATTTTATGATTTCATGTTTTAGTCTATAAATAAACTCGCTGGAACTGTTTTCAATACCTTTTTAAAATTTCTCATTCGTTTACACGTAAACGATACACCGTTATTTTTATTTTCTGGTATATAACGTAATAACAATTAAAATTTTTGAAATAAACATTTCACACCCTGTATATGTTTATCCCTACATGCTTTTCTCCCGCCTTATTATGCGAACACAAAAGTAAAATAGGTCATCGAGAAGCTAATTTTTTATCCGAAGGCAGAGTCTATTCAAATTCGCCTTTAAACAGCGATCACTTTTGATATCATGAATAATGTATTCCATTTTATCGGGACAGAATCCCTTTAGCGAAACTAGGGCAAAACAGGGAACTGTAAGTATTTACTCGCCTGGAGATGTCAGAACAAGAATGCGCCAATAGAGTTTTCCCAAATATCGATTGGACCGAATCAGGTGCGCGCATTGTTTTCAAGCAAATGAAATTTAGTTTGTAAACTCTCTAACTTTGATGACTGTTCGCCACTCTTTCATAAAGTTGCACACATAAAAAGGAGTCTTATGAAGAGAAGGTCTTTTGAACCAAGCATATTTTTCCAGTTACGTCCAAAAAAAAAATACTGATAACTGGTTCAGTTAACGTGATAACTATATAACCATTCAGTTCACTATATAACCATTATCGCCTAGATTTTATGTTACTGCTAACTACATTCCGTAAAACAATTAAGGGAGCAAAAAATGTATCTAAATTTTTCCATTAAAAAAAATGTTCCACCCTCAATATCGACTTGAAAAATGTTGAAAAAAGTGACGTTTTCCTTTGTTTTGGTAAATCGACTGCATCTTAGCAAATATTGATGGGGAGGCCAAGACTTTTAGGAATTTTACACCTCATTGTAACCCCAATAGCCCTGTACATCTGCAGATCGATCCATTGAGCGGTTTTTCCGGGTCGATCATTCAAAGTTTTGAAAAAAATTAAAAGGAGCAACATTTTTGTGTAATCATGTAGAACAAGGTGTCATAAAAATGGAAAAATTTTCAACTTTTTCCAAGTCGATATTGAGGGTGGAAAAAATTAGTTTTAAGTGTTGATAGGATTTTATGGGAAATGTATTCAGTTTCGAAACTTCCTTCAATTTCCTGTACGATCATTGGTTACTGAGATATCGATGGATGAAGACAAAAGGCCCTTTTTCGGTCAATTTCGGATATCTCCGCGACAAATGGACGTAGCAAACATTAAAAAAGAAAGAAAATTGGAGCTGAAGAAACAGGCTATCTGCTCCATATGGTCGTTTAACCGAAAAATGTTTTTCCGAGCCCGTGGAGCGAGAAAAGAAGGCTAAAAATTTGGATTTTTTTTTCGCGCTATTTCTTCGGATTGAGTTAAAACCGTGACTTTTAAAAAAAAAGTTGGCCTGCAGATCCGAAAACTAGAGTCTTGGAGCTTAAAAAAAAGCTTTTTTAAATTCCGCTTAAATTTGCTCCCTTAATTGTTGTGCGTAGTTTATGTAGAAAGTTGTACGTTGTATTTAAGATACAACACCCCTACATAATTATTTCTTTGCAGATACGGGGACATGGTGCCTGCTGCAATAGCTGGCAAAATTGTAGGGGGCGTTTGTTCGCTCAGTGGCGTACCGGTTATCGCACTACCTGTACCGGTCATTGTATCGAATTTCAGTAGGATTTACCACCAGAACCAGAGGGCAGACAAAAGGAAAGCCCAGAGGGTAAGTACGGTTTATTGAACGCAGGTAACGATCGAACGCGCGAAGGCTATGAACCTTTGGAATATAAAATTCACAAACGCTAACGTATTCCTTGAACTAGGGACTTCTAGAACTTACATTCCTAATTGTCAATCAACTTTGTAACTAGTTTTAGAAGCCTTTAACGAATTTTACAGATGCCTCTACATCTGTTTGCATACTATGTTCGGAACCATCCATTTTTTTTAATAATGACGCCAAAGGAACTTGCTTTGTAAATATGATAAAAAATCAACAAAGCCCTGTACGCCACACATACCTCTAATAAAATAACAGATTAATATCTCTCTAGAACTCGTTATGTTTTAAAATTCCATGATGTGATTTTACGAAAATTTTTATGTTTTTGGTTCAACTAGAAATTTTTCATGTCTAGGAAATTTTTTTAAAAATGGCTCAGTTGGTCATATAGATACTCTGAAGGAAGATTGCTCTTTAATACGAGTCCAAGACTTTTGAAAAAGATTTAATATTTTCGGAGTAATTCGCAGTTTTTTGAAAAACATCGCAATTGCACCTTTTTAGCGTTATCTTTTCACAAAATCGACACACCACCTTCAACTTAGGCTTATTAGACGCAGAATTTCACAAGCTGTGATCCTATCAGAAGTAAAAATAATCAATATTATAGTACAAAAATTGTGAGGCTTTATCGTGAGGTATGAATCAGGTGTACTCTGTATATTTTAAAAATGAGACGTCACCGATTTTTTTGACAATAAATTTGAATTCAGCGACCCCAACAGCCCTCAAAATAACCTTCCTCGCTAGATAGTCCAGTAGGCAGGGAGGTAAAATCATCAAAAACTGTTCTTGAAAGATATAGGGCTAGTTTTGACGGTTTCCTATGTATTTTTGAGTACAACACAATGCGCGAGGTCCGTAGAGCTGGAACCGTCCGCTAATTTTTTAAATTAACGATTTGTGAAAAAAAATAATTTTTTTTTTCACATTTCCGCTTATATCTCCGTTCCTTGGTATATTTTAGATAGCATATGCATATAAGAAGTTGTAGTCATCGAATTTCCTAAATTTTAAACCCAACCCCGAAGTGTCCAAGTGCTATTGTTAACGTGCTGAACTGACTGCTGAAGTTGAAAAATGTTTTTTCTTCACCATTTTTTTACTTCGAAAGTAGGGCGAATATGATCATGAAATTTCTTGGAGGGACTTCTATTTGTAGTATGAAGTTACAAAAAAAATTTCTGCTCGATCCGTTAATAACTTTTCGAGTAATTAACGATCGATTTTTTTAAGCCTTAATTAACAATGACGCCATTTCTTTGTTTATTGTACGATATTGACCGGGTTGGGTTAGAAAAATCATAAATCCCTTCAAGTTTGCGAGACTGAGATTTTTGAAAAATATCAATTTGGGCCAGTTTTATAACGTTTTCTACGCGACTACCTTTTTTTGACGCGACGGATACATATATTATTTTAGCGTTGCCGCTTCGAAATTGTCGGAATTGTGACTATAATATCTTGACTCCCATTTTTTTGTTTAAATACGCGTCTTGAAGCCATGCTGGAGGCATGCATTTTGAACATTTGCTGCATTGATAATGATTTGCGTTTTATTTTAATGTAACAAATTTCCTACGCTGGAAAGACTTATCTTTTTTTCTAGTTAATTTCTGCAATCAAAATTAAAACTATAGTAGTTCTGAATAGAGAATGAAAAGACCTTTCAAATTAAGTACCACAAGCCCCTACTTCCAATTTGAAAATTTAGGGATTGTAGCTGTCACCTGAAGGGGTTGAATTTAGGGATGACATTTTTACGTCGCAAGATGTCATTTTAGAATTAGAAATTGACGTGTCTCAGGATTTTCCTAAAAAAATGCATAATAATGGAGCTACTGAATTTATTCCATTTAGCTGTTCCACACTGTATACGTCGCGTCAAAAAAGGTAGTCGCGTAGAAAACGTTATAAAACTGGCCCAAATTAATATTTTTCAAAATCTCAAAAAGTCTCGCAAAGTTGAAGAGATTTATGATTTTCTGGCCCAACCTGGTCAATATCGTACAATAAACAAAGAAATTGCGTCATTGTTAATTAAGGCGTTAAAAAAATCGATCGTTAATTACTCGAAAAGTTATTAACGGATCGAGCTGAATTTTTTTTTGTAACTTCATAGTACAAATAGCAGTCCCTCCAAGAAATTTCATGATCATAGTGACCCTGCTTTCGAAGTAAAAAAATAGTGAAAAAAAAAGCACTTTTTCAACTTCAGCAGTCATTTGCAGGTTAACAATAGCACTTGGAGACTTCGGGTTGAGCTTAAAATTTTGGAAATTCAACAGGCTACAAATTCTTATAAGCATATGCCATATAAAATATGCCAAGGGACGGAGATATAAGCGGAAATTCAAGAACGCATAAAAAATCCCTTTCAACTGGACTGAACCTCCCTCACCAGGGTACCAAACCTATCAACTAGTGTAACCGACAATTTACAATTAAATACCGATAGTTTTGACCGTTCGCCAGCTGATTCGATCTGACATTCCAGAAAGCCCGGCTGGCCCGCATCCGCATCGCCAAGGCATCATCGAGCCGCGTTCGTGAGCAAGAAGAAGGCGGCCGAGGCCCGACTGGCCGCCCAGGAGTCAGGAATAGAGCTCGACGACAACTGCCGCGAGGAGGACATCTTCGAGTTGCAGCACCACCACCTGCTCAGGTGCCTGGAGAAGACGACCGACAGGGAGTTCGTCGAGCTGGAGGTGCCGTACAATGGGCACCCGAAGCGGCCGGGCTCGCCGTCGCCGATGGCCAGCCCCACTCGGCCGTCTCCATAGGGCTGCTGCAGTCCTGCTGCGGCCGGTGCTGCCCCAGGCGGTACCAGCAGACCTGCGGCAAATACATGCCGGCCGCGTCGGCCGCGCAGACCAACCAGACGGGCAGCGGCATGGACGGCACCTACCTCGTCGAGGCGTCTTTCTAAGACATATCACGTCTGCCGCCTTCCACGTAGCGCCTGATGCGCGGCTCCGGCCTCCGAATTGACCCGATTTAGCTGACCGTAGACGGGCGGATTTACCCGCAGACCGCATCCGCTAAACCCGGACCGATTACAACTACAGATCGCGGATCGGATTTTCACTCCAGGTCAAGATTCCACAGACTAATGCTACATACTTATTTTTAACTGACGATGACAAATTCTTTGCTGAAGCGCATGTATGACGGGAACAGAAAAACATTTAAAAGCGTGTTATAAACAATAATTAACTATGCAAAATTGAAATTTTGTTTCCAAAACTATATTTTCATATATGTAAATGGGTGTCAAGGTCAAAAAGTTCATATAAACTTGTTGGTTTTTTTGAGATACAGGTGCTAAAGCTTTACTTAAAATTTGCACCCTGTATCTCGAAAGCCAAACACTTTAGGGCGTTTCTATGAATATTTCCAATTTGGTCCTGGAATCGTCCCTTTAAATAAGTACATAGCATTAAGTGGCACCCTGTATTTATGGAATTCTGATCAGGAATGAATACCTGATCTGTGATCTCTAATCATTATACGACGATTATAAATTGTTCCCCAACGTACAAACGAAATTAATTGTCAACGCAATCATCCTTCATTTACTTACAATGTGAGCCACTGGCTGCTGGTGGAATTTAAAGTTCTCGTATTTTCGTAAGGAAACATGGGGTTCATATTTTAGGGGTAATTACTACACATTAGTGCTAGAATGTTGTAATAGCAAAAGACATGTCTGCTCGCGGATAAGAAAATCCAGACGTGTATGGTCAGCTATTTAACTTAAGGCAACGTTCTCGTTCTACACTGTCGTCATTTCTCGTTCTATCAAACGGTCTATGAAGTAGCTAACGAAGTATTTTTAGGAAAGCGTTTGGAATAATCGTCATTCCATTTTTCGAGACGATTCAACTTGTGGCGAACCCGTTAACGGAAAGAGGGCGTTAACGGAAATCTCAAGATTGATTTCCTTGATGATTTGTTCTCATGTATGGACTCTTTCAATAACCATTGTTCTTCACTGAAGACGTTAATATTATTTAATTATAAAATGATCTCGTGAGGGAAAATAAGTAGGCAGAACCTCCCCAGCAAATTGCAAATTGGGTTGTACTCATGTATTGATCCAATTCCAACTGTACGCAACCGCCTACTACATTACAACACACTTTCGACGCTCTTTTTATAAAATATGAGAAAAAGTTAAATTAACGAATGCTCCAAATTATTAGATGGCCTCTGGTTTCCTACTTCGTAGACTGCATGGTAAAGCACGTTTGTCATCAATATAAACATAAAGTGTGTAATATAAATTGTGATATAATTAATAATTTAAAAGAATGGTTGTACACCTCTTCATAGACGAAAATCTATTTATCGTGAAAAAGAAGAATAGCCGCAACATAAGTTGTATATAGGACTGGTCAATGTAGAGAGACACTTCTTGAATAATGTAGTACTGGGTGTTCAATTTAACATGCTCATCGGAATTGAAACTAACGTAAGATGAGTTTGCCACACTCTTCATAGTTCTACTTCTTATTTCCTAAATGACCTTGTTTATCAGAAGTGCTTGTTTGATTTTGCCAACCAGGTAATAAACAAACTAAGAGAAGAAACGTAGTATTGTTAAATACTCATTTCTCAGTATAAGGAGAGCGATGTCTTTAAAAATAACTATATTGCATGTGCCTGTGTTTTTGATTCGGTGTCATTTTCAAATACAATTCTCTATATGTTCAATTTAGAAATAAATGTCATTTGAAACTACCGCTTCTGCGATAACTCCATTGTCATTTCAATGTACTGTTAGACATTTGTAGTGACCAGCTCAGATGGCTGTGTTCGTAAGTCCAGAGGGATGTCTATTTGATGTGACGAAATTTTTTAAATTTTTGTCGATGCGCAAAGTGAACGTTAGGTGACTTTTTCGTGTACAGGGAAAACGCTGTATATCTGAAAAACGTCACTTATAGACAAGGTTGGCTTACGGCGACGCGACACAATTTAATTTGATTTAAGTACTCCTGTGTCAGCTGGTGCTGTTGTATTACCTCCGTTATATACAATACGTTGAATAGTGTCATAATTTCATAGTAAAATATGACAAACGTGTGAAAGATTATCAGTTACTTTTGTACATTAACTTATGATGCGTCCGCCTCTGTGGCCAACTTTAATTATATATATGTATGTCTTATACAGGGTGAGTCAAAAATATGGAAACCCTTAAGAATCTCGCGAACCACTGTTCGCGAGATGAGAAAAAAATGTATTCGACAAGATTCACGAAATTTCCCTGGCTTTCCATCGGTGACCTTAGATTTGACCTTGGCCTTGTCCTTGAAGGTCATTTTATCTATTTTTTATCGTGGGTTTGGAAAGAGCGGAAAATTTTACGTCCAGATATGGTGTTCTTCATCATAATCAACAGCTTATTTAAATATCAAATTAACTGCTTCATTTGAATGAAACAGAAAATCCACGATAAAAATAACAGAGGTTCCCTTCTTAAAAACGTCAGTGACCTTGATATGACTCTCAAGGTCATAATCAAGGTAATGACCAACACCATATCTGGACGTAAAATTTTCCGCTTTTCCCAAACCCACGATAAAAAATTGGGGTTTCCATTTAAAAAAATTCTAGTGACCTTGATATGACTTTCAAGGACAAGGCCAAGGTCAAATCTAAGGTCACCGATGAAAAGCCAGGGAAATTTCCTGAACCTTGTGTAATACATTTTTCTCTAAAATGCACTGTTTGCGAGATTAAGGATTTCCATATTTTTGACTCACCCTGTATATGCAAGGGTTGTGTCTTAAGTGAGCTTGTTAAACTTCGTACGGCAAAAGTCTTATACATTCCCAACAATTGTTCTCGACCTTGAGAAATTTTTCGCTCAACATGTGTAAAAAAAGTAGTTTATTCACATGTTATAAGTTTCTACGTTTTTATCTTAACTTTTTTGTATGGGTAGCTAGATTCTTCGCATACTACCATATATTTTTTTCAAAACTGTTATAAAAAGAAATTTAAAATATCGAACCGAACTAATAAACACCGAACTAATAAACTAAAAAATATACATATATACTATTGTAGGAAAGGGTGACCGCATTTCCAGTTACGTATAAAAATGGTTAATGTAATGGGATAAGAGAAGAGACTTGTTAAAATTTTACTCCTTTCTCGCGTATAGGAGAGAGTAAGGAATATAGTATAAGGAGAGTGATGTCTTTAAAAATAACTCTTATTGCATGTTCCTGTGTTTTCAATTCAGTGTCATTTTGAAACACGATTTTCTATATGTTCGAATTAGAGTATACGTCATTTGAAACTACCGCTTCTGCAATACCCCCTCCCCACCCCCCATGTAAATGTCATTTAAATGTATTGTTATTGGAGGTGCCAAGTGACCAGCTCAGATGGCTGTGTTATACTTATAATGCAAGTCAGGAAGGATTTCTATTTGTGGCAAAACGTTTATCGATGTACAAAGTTGGCCGTTAGGTGACTTTTCGTGTACATAGATCACCTATAGATGTTCTACTAAAATGAATGAAACGAGTTGTATCTTAAGTGAGCCTGTTATGAGAACAACTTCGTACACAAATTATTATCTTATACATTCCCATCGATTGTTCTTCATCTTGACGAGAACTTTTTCGCCTAATGTGTGTTAATAACAGTTGACTTGCGTTTTCGGATGTTGTTATAAGTTTTTATGTTAACTGAACATGTCCTAAAAACCGATGGCAACATTTTCATATTAAGCTGGGAACGCACTGGCCAGAAGACTAACTAGCGGCCGCAACTGCGCGAGTTTTCTTCCCAGTGCGGTCGCAGCTTTAGGTCTTTCTATAGTATAAATAAAATAGCAAGAATATTCGCCACTCCAGAGTGGATTGATTACTGGATTAGTTAACTGTAACGAGTACTAGCTAATGTAAAACTTATATTAAAAAAAAATTATAACATCTAGATTACTTTAACGAAAAATTTTTCTTTTATATACAGGGTATCCCATTAAGAGGCCACAGCGAAACCACAGATACTTTGGGTAAAAATAATACGATTTAACCAAACTTAAATTGGTCCCAAAGTTATTGGTAACCAAGATACAAGGTCTCAAAGTTATAATTTTATTTTCGATTTCCGTAAATAACTTCTATTAAAAAACGGAAATAAAATTTCATAACTTTTGACACCCTGTATCTTGTTTACCAATAACTTGTGGATCAAGCTGAGGTTGGTTAAATCATAATATTTTTACCCAAAGAACCTGCAGTTTCGCCGTGGCGCTTTAATAATGGGACACCCTGTAGATAGGTAGATCGTTTCTTCATACACTACCAGATTTATTATTTTGAAGTTGTTGTAAAACAATAAATTTTCAATAATAAATGTGATATTTTATTCATTACCCGAACTAATATCGAATATAGAAGGCGTGTAAGTTGTAACAATAAAAAATAAGACTATAATTAAGGATCCCATCCTCCAAACTCCAAAGGTTATCAACTCTAGCTATACACATGTAAATATAACAGGTGGACATTAAAAAATTCCGCTGAACATATTAAGATAGGTACTTTAATTTTTACATACCACAAACGTACGGGACATCATCAGTTCACTACTCACAAAAAATAAAGTAGAACACTTTTTGTACGCACTTACACGGAAAAAGGGACACAACGTTCAACAATAGATATTATAACCTTAGAAAATATATCAGTAGACTATTCATAAATTTAATTTAATTGTTTATGTCCCCAGCCGCCTTTTGTTTTGGTTTGTTTTCTACTAACAGACATGAGAAAACTAAAGCAGCGATACTTATTGAATAATAAGCACATTATTTTCCTTTTTTATCACAAGATAAGTTTTTTGCCCTTTTAGCAGTAGAAAAAAAGTTGCAGATCAACGAAAATATGCTCATACTTCATTAATAATTCATTTTTAGTAATAATTCATTAATTATTAAGTAAGTAATAATTCATTAGTTACCGACCTACCTTACATACTTCATTGTACATAAGGAATTTATTTTACTTACATATGAACATACATATTCCGTGAATTATTTCAGTTTCAGTAACAGGTACTCAGTAAAAAATTCCAATATTAATAAAACATTACTTCAACTTACCCAGGTGTTTTGTAGATCCAATATAGTTTTATGTCACAAAAATGGGTAATAAAATTTAACACATGTACATATAAATGACTGAATTCACCACAATAAACAACCTAAAACAAGTTGAAATATATTCTACCCATGGCCTACTAGAAAAATGGAATACCTAGTCAGTGATCAAAAATAAAATGTTGATAGAAGAAACTACCTGTCATAGAATAAAATATTTAATAAACACGTATTTTAACAAAATGTAATTGTAGGTATGTACCTAGATACATAATCGCAATAGCTCATAAGATCATAGCTTCATTCAAAACTGCAAAACAAAAAGTGATATTGGACGCGAGACATTTGAATCGTGAATAGGTAGCCTAAAATTCCATGCAGTTCTCCATCCACATATTTTACTTAGCTTTGATATTTAAATTAACAAAAAGCCATAATTAATACTGATCCATTAGCTTGACAGGCCCATTAATATAGAAAATTGAATGCAAAGATAAGTATGCTAAATGACGAGTGCGATGACGTATTGGTTTTAATACACACAGAACTTGGTATATTTAGAAATTTGACCTATATATTTTGATATTTCTCCTCCCACTAACTGGGTTCTTTAATTAACAAGGTGTTAGCTATCACATCGGTTTTAATACTTACCCCATCACATGGTAAAGCTGGACGAACCCCTTTTTCTATCTGGAACAGAGCCAAAACATTATTAATATCATAAAATGTTGAAGATACTTTTCAGATAAACGTGACATTAAAAATTATTTTTACATTTTTTTATGTTTTTAAATTATTTTTACATTATTACATTTTTTTATGTTTTATCTGTACTTTTTTGGTATACATACAAATTACATATAAATGACTTTATTATTGACCTCCTTAGAGAATTGTTTTGATTTAGTTAGCCTCTGAAAATTTGAAATGAAAGGAAATTGTTAGCTACTAATCCACCAATGACAATAATTGAATATCAATATGACAACATCCGAGAGACACCCAATAAGAATAAACTGTCCCCTCTTTTTTTCAAGCCATGTCACATCTGAAATGAATACAACTAACGGGTAGTACGATCGTATGATCTCTGTGACTCTATAGGATCTCTTTTCACTTCAGTGTTTTTTAACAGTCAGTCTCTTTTTAATATTTTGTGGCAACGGTTTAAGTTGGATCTAGGCACGATACATTCTATGTACGTAAATTAAAAACACGGGGGTGTGTACAGAAGAAGAAGAGGAAAGGTTGTACGCATTATTTATTATTTTTCATAATAAAGTGTTAAATATAAATATTGTTTTTGATTACAGCCTTATGAGTTCATAATGAATGGACCTAAGCGTTCATATACAATCCCAAAAAGTAATCTAGGCAGATATAATGGAAAGCTGAAGGATATCTTGACGTCTTCTCGACATAAATCTGAAGGAAAAGTGATTGAGCCTGATGTAGCAAATATTCCCCTTATAAAACAAACTGATAATGCCAGACTACTCCCAAAATATACGACAAGTATATAAAATTTATTGTGATAAGAAAAAACACTGATAAATCATTTTTTTCAGTTCTTGCAAAATCAGGAGGCGATGGGGTTTCTATGGATGATTTGGACCAATTACAACAAGATTTGGAAAAACTGTTATCCACAAGTGCTGTGAGGATCAGATTCCTGCTCTCAGATATTGGTGAAATAGATCGGAATGATGATATTCATGATAGAAAAGCCCACGATAAGGTTAGCTAATAAACTCTCACTTTTACTACATATCCGCTCAATGTCTCACAATTTAATTTTGTTTTAATAGACATCGTTAAAGAGAAAGCGGCCAGATGAAAAACCAAAGTTCAAAGATTTGAAAAAATGGAATACGAGTGATAAAAAAACATTATGGCTTACCTGTAAATAAATTTATTGGGGATGGCCATTTACATCAAGAAATACCAAAAGTCACTCTCCCTAAGAATGACAATTCGGATAAATTTTGGGCCTCCATAGAGCCTTTTTGTACAAATGTAAATAAAGACGATATAGTGGTAAGTACTTACGATGGCCGTTGAGTTGATCACATGACAAAGTTTCCTTAGTTTCTAGATAGCTTAATACAAGAGTTCTCCAAAGAAATCGATATTAAAGTACCCGAAATAGGAGAACATTACGCAAATACTTGGTCGGAGGAGCTTGTTATTGAAGAACAAAATCTAGGAAAGCTGCCCACAAAAAAAGCTTCTGGTAGTCCTGATACGAGGAAGAATGGTCTACAGGCGTAAGCATTATCCTCCATTTTCATATTGCAAAACTTAATTTATCGTTTACAGTATGATCGAAACTTTTTCTACACCGCAAACTCAAAAGTTGTTAGCCGCTCTAATAGAGGAAAGAGTACTAAATCCCCTTCCTAAAAATGGAGAAAACGGAACTAAAACCGCAAAAATTAAACGTAAATAAATTACCACTTTAAAATTGCTCCTTCTAATTGTTTATTTCTTAGCTTGTGATTTAGTAAAATTGAAAACTTCTGCCGGAAATCAAAGAGTAGGAACATGCCTGGATAGAAGACTTAAAAAAGGAACTGGTCGAACAAGGAATACTTAATATAGAAGATTTGACGAAGGTAGTATAGTAATAAAATCCAAATAGTTGTTTGACACGTACTATAATTTTCCAGAATGTACCAGAAGACGAAATTTTAACGGAAATCAAAAAGTGCCAGCAAGAACTGGCAACTGTAAACGGGTATAATATCGAGGAATTAAATAAGCTGAAAACCGTCGTTTATAATGATTTACAGTCAAATGAACTGAAGGAACAACTAGAGAAAGTCGACAAACAGGTTTGTTTATGTCAAAGCTAAATATATAAAGCATTTTCATAAAAACGTCTATCCACAGGTGTTGGACTTGTATAACAAAATAATCATAGCGCGAAAGACTGCGCAGCAAGACGAAGGAGAGGAATTTGACAAAGCAATATTCATGGAACAAATTACCAAAGAGTTCGAGGGACAAGCAGATGCCTTATTAAAACAACAGATCGAACTGAATCAGAAAATAAATGGCTTAACGGACATGCAAATGCTTTTCTGATGGTTAAATTCAATATAATCAGGTAATTTGGAATGGTTCGATGATCTGCTAATGGTATAAAGATTGCATAGTTTTTCACATTTCTAAATTACCAATCATGAAAAATTTGAACATACTAAAAGTAAGTAAAGTGAGTAAAATAGCAACTAATAGTTACAAAAAATCAGGATTAACTATTACGATAGTTTTAGATTCTTATTGCTTTTTTTTTCGTAAACACAGGAGTTCTATACTATACTAGTTCTTTTTTTTTGAGCTTTTGCTTATTTAAGACATTATTTAACAATAAAGTGGTACATTGTATCTGCTTAAATTTAATCATCGTGCCAAAACCATCAAAGGAGCATTTCAAAGTGATTTTAATGCTCAAAAAATACTTGTATGCAAAATGATATACCAATTTAAAAGTATGATTAAAAGCCATTAGCCTGTACGGCTTGCCAGTTTTGGTAAATACTCAGAATTACCTGATTATATTGATCGTAAGAAGTCCGGAAGGGCTTCTTTGCTTTTCTATGTATAATAACCATATCTTCGCAAAATATGGCTGTTGAAGCCTCGCTAAGTGACTTAATTTTACCGATAGCGCTTAAGTTAGGCATAGAGGAGGCGAGAGAATGTTTTTTTCATCCTATTTGTAAGGGAGTACTTTTGTTTTTATATGTACTTTTCAGGTATACATATTTATTTTTATTAATTGGTATACAAGACGCGTTGTTCAGAAGACCTTTACAAACAATTGTGATTAAAAATAGATCTACTCCTGTGCGTTATACTAGACTTTGTAAGTGTTTTCTGATGAGCAATGTAGAATTTAGTACGTAATCAAATATAGAAATAGCATTTAACAATTCTAGTTTATAGCGGTAACATGAAATTCATTTAAAGTTGTTTATTATTAATTTTGTGTTCCAAATGATCTATACATCAGGAGAAGTAATTATAATATAAATTCTTTTTTTTGTATACCTATAAATTATAGCTTTTTTACTAAGTGCACTAACCACTTTTTTTTGTTGTAAATTAAAGGGTTGAATTCAAAAAAAAAATATATATATATATATAATGTAAGTACAAACGTATTTCTGAAATGCGACAACAAAGGCGTACATCAGATTTTTTCATTAAAGATTTTTTTTTAAAATAGTGTTCTTTTTTTTGGTTATAATATTCAATTAGAAAAAAAAAACATGGTTTAATACAAAATAAATTGTTTTACTGACGCTCTTATGTACAAACAAACGTAACTATTGTATTTTACAAAATTTGTTCAGTGGACAAGGTAATGCAGGTATACCAGAGCAGACACTTTTTTTTAACGACACCACTTGAAATCTGGCTAGCTTTGTCAAATTTTGATCTAAGCCATTTAATTAACACGTCAACTTTTCACCAACAAATTATTTTATCATCCTTTAAAACCTTGGCAACACCAACACGTACACTTAACGTAATAAATGCTGCACACGGCAAAAATACAACTGAAAAATTATCTGGAATACATATTTTTTAAAACTAAACTCTACGGTCAAACTACTGGTTAAAAATGGCTAAGGATGGTGAGCAAATTGTAAATTTAAGACTGTTCCTTCGCACAAACACGTCCATTTACAATTTTAAAATTAAATATGTTAGTAACGGCACTAAATAACTAAAGAAACCGATTTGTATTGAACCCTTATTAGTGATGTAAACAAACTTGTGTAAATGGACGGTTTCCGGATAATAGTAAGTTCATCAACTGTAAAAAATGTAATATAAAATTCTATATAAAAATAACAATTCGTTAACAATGCAGAGGGGCTGGAATACTACATCAAACAGGCATAGTGGATCGTATTCACCAACCGTTAATAAACAAATTAATGTTTCACGTTACCCTGTTTGACTATTGAACATTAAGAAAACGAAGGCTTTACGTGGGGCGGATAACTCTTGTCCCACATCAGCAAGTATCATGAAACCTGCAGTATATTTTTCAGATCATCAGGTAAGGAAGTAACAATATCATTTAGACGGTGATTTAGTTGTACTTTCGTCGATTCACTTACGGGAATCTCGTGTTCGTTACATTTGATTATTTTGTTCTTTATCTTCAAGACCATATCGACGACTTCCACTTCTGGGCGACCTTGAACCCAATCTTTCAGATCCTGGAAACGACCGAACATTATCTACCAACAGGTGCATCTATCTTGTGAACTTACAGCAGTAGAGAGAGCTTCCAGCTGTAACGCCTGCAGTTTTAAAGTCAACTCTGTGTATCTAGTGTTAAACCAGGCTTTAAAATTAGGCGACCTAAAGAACTTCTTGTATAGCCCTACCCAATCGCCTTTGATTCCCGTGTTATTGAGCGTCAGCTGTGGTCCGGCTGCTTCTAACGTCGCGAAAAAACTATCAGGATTAAATGGCAGTGGGGTAGGGGCGGCTTTGAATGGAGATATGCTTTTCTGCAGGGGCATCAAGCTCGCGATATACCGCTCCAAGGGTATCATGAAGCTCTGCGTCAATTCTAACAAGTGTCTCCTGAGCAATGCCGACTGAACTTCGAATGGTCTCTTGGAATTCACTCCAGTCATCAGTTTCTTTATTATGTTCTTGTCTTTTTGTAAGAACGGCTTGTAGGCTGTAAATATACCGGGACTATTATCGATTAATTTCGTAGGAGCAGTTTTCTTCAGTTTGTATTTCTGAGCTTGCCCTGAAAGATTTTACTCGTGGTAAACGTGCCAAACACCAAAAACCAAATTAATTCCTACCTAAATCATCGCCTAACCGTATCGTATGGGGCCAGTGGTGCAGTGTTTTAGCGAAAAATGGATTTGTTACTCCTAATATTACAGGAGGTGGGCCTTGCACTTTGCTTGTGAACTGTTTGAATTCACTGTCATGGATGGTAAAATATGGCCTGTAATCTCCACAATACTGTAACGGATACATAAGCCTAAAAGAAGGAAGCATTCAACCGCAAGCAAAATAGTACCTACCGAAAAAATACCGTATTAACGCTAAAACCATTTGAGAGCAATGTGTCGGCGACGATGCCATTACGACAATCGGTTCGGAAATTATAACCAGTTCCCATAATAAATGGATATGCGACAAAACCGGCTGTAATATTTCGAACAAGTTTAAGTCCTCAACGTGAGTTTGAATTTGATTGCTGTCACCTGCTTCGCTTAGCAACGCTAAAGTCGAATTTGCTGTGCAGTTAGTAGATAATGGTATATACGTCTGAAATGCATTTTTATATTGATAAGTGTTAACGTTTATTTATACTTGGCAATTAATTCTCACAAACTCATACCTGGAAAACTGATCCCAATAATGGCAAATTTAGTGTACTTCCAGGTACAGGAAGAGGCCATCTTTCTATATTATAACAAACGGCTTCTAAACTAACTTCACCATTCTCAAAATATTCTGGAGCTATATAACTGCATATTTTACTGAATAAATTATTGAATGGAAGAAGTGAAAGTATTACTACACTCTGAAAGAAAAATGTATCTCGGTTAAAATTATTATGCCTAGTAGAAAGAAAAGTGGTTACCTTTTGAAAATAACCCCTAGGTAATGTGATGTCTTTAACTTGTCTAAAATAAACGTAACCCCAATAGTAAGATCCGTCTATTTGTAATGGTGTGGGGCATTTTGAATTATAATTAATATGTTCGAACTTGAGACTTTTTCTGCCCTGGCTGTTACGCAGTCTTATAATGAACGTGGTATCTCCCATACATCCCGAATTAGAATCTGGGAAGGCAAGATAACATATATTTGACGTTTCTTGTTTCGAAAGTGAAACATGTCGTGGAAAAACACTCTGAAAAGGAAGCAGTAAACATAACAACGAACAATAACACTTGACACTGTTACCTCTAGGGCTTGTCCTAATTCTAAGTCGAACGTAACCACGCAAATACAATACAGCCAGTTATGGAAACCGTCCCACGTAACATCTTTCATTTCATTTTCGTAAGCATTAGTTTTTCCATCTGTCATATTTGACAACTTTCTATAAACATTTTGGTCAAACCGTGTTTTCAATTAATGAACAATATTGGTAATATTTCACTATTAATTTGTGTTGGCAGTTCTATTCTCCTTCTTCCTCCACAAATTACATATGACGAGAAAACCTTTAATCGAATTTCAATTTTATATAAACGGGTGTTTAACACCAAAGTATACATTTTTCTGTTCTAAAAGTACCGAACACTATTTTAGTAATTAAATATATAAATTGATATAATTTGGTATATGTATTTATCGCTCCAAAAATTATTACAATGGATGGATATCGCCATCTAGTAATATATTCCCTAAGTCAATGCTTTGACAAATTCCAATAGATGCCAACACCACACAAAAATTTAAACAATTTAGGAAGGAACAATAATAAACAATTATTAATTTGGAAACGGGAGACATGTTAAAAGACCAAAAAGCTTATTAATAATACTTTCAACCTACACAGTTATGTTACGACTCGGCTCCAATGAATATTTTAATATGTATTATGTCTACTTATATATGTACATATGTAGGTGGTAGCTTTCACAATTTTATTAATATATGTATATCAAATATTCCCTAAATATATTAAATCATCTAATATCAGTTGCTGCGTTTACTGTTAAAGTTTGATTAGTTATTTTTATCCATAATATGAATGATATTTGCCAAGGCTGTACCTACTATTCTATATGTATAATTATTATTATTTGCTAGTCTCTTGTTTAATTAACATTTTTAATTAACTATATAAACGAATGAAATAAAAAAATTGTAAAAAAAAACACGCATTGTAGTTGTAGATAATTATGGTCAAATAGACAATTAACATCGTTGTCAGTTTGAAGACTTCAGTTTGAAAAATTAAACAGATCGTAAACTTTGGTAGAGGTCAAAATCATTTACATACATACATACATACATACATACATACATACATATGTATATTACTTACGGTGCGAATAATTGCTAACATACATATGTATTTATGTATGTATGTACATGAAACAGTTCCAGTTTCGTATGTATATATTTACCTACATACATATGTACATACCACATAAACAGGAACCAATTTGAAACAAAAATGCGTAACAATAATTTAAATAAGGTAGGTATACGTATAAAACAGTGAAGAAATTTTAAAATTAACTGTTAACGTAGATATGTATGTACATACATATGTATGTACATGCTGCAGCTGAGTAGTAAATGATTAAAAGAGTAGAATAGTAAATGACTATACATACAATGTGTATGTACATAAGTCAGTTTTCACGAACATCGATAAGTAAAAATACAAAATATTGACCCATCAATTGATTTATCGTCATTCAATTGACTGCATCACCGATCGGTCATTATTTGAATGCGTTTGTTTATGTGAGTTAATTGATTGATCATGAATCATGACCATTGTCAATTATGCAATTCATCGCGCAGTGGCGCATTGGCCCAATCGCCCATATAAAACTATAAAACAATCAGGCCTATGATGTATAATTTGACGTTACTTATAACAGCGCTGTTATAATTCTTATCCAATCAGGATTGCCTTTTTAAATAAATCCGATTTCCGATTGGCTGGAGCTGTTAACAGCACTGTTATATATAACGCCAAATGATACATCATAGGCGTGAATGGACAATAACAGTTATAGACCCCCCTCTTTGGCACACCTTACAAATTTTTGTAAATTGCCAAGGTATGTACCTTTGGTCTAATCCGCCCCTGTGCAAGATAGAAGATTGTTTATGTTTATCGTCGATTAATCGTTTGAGGAAGAAGTCTTATTATATAAGGAATGGTATGACTAATCTAAGAATATTCTTCGAAATGAAATTCCAGCGGACCATAAACGTGTTTCTACAAACG
Organism: Aromia moschata; assembly: GCA_029963805.1. Lineage (NCBI taxonomy): Eukaryota > Metazoa > Arthropoda > Insecta > Coleoptera > Cerambycidae > Aromia > Aromia moschata. The sequence continues at coordinate 172,906 of JAPWTK010000038.1, forward strand.
CGTATGTTATGTGTAAAACTACCTAGAAGTTTGGGTTTCCAATGATTCGTGCGTATACGGGAACATAATATGATGTATATTTCTAGACCAAGGTCGACTTTTTATCTAAATATTCGAGGATGCTATATGAGCCTGTTTATTTGCACAAAAAGCGCGTCGTCGCACACCGTCAACGCAAAGGTGAGGTGACTGGGGTGATCTCTTGACTGTCAAGTGTTGGTGTACCGTCCCCCCCCCTCTTTGTTAAAATGTATTGATATTTGATGTAGCACGAGAAGGATGAGATTAATTTTAAAAGTAATATTTTAGTGATAGCCTCACGACCTAAATTAAATATTTAATAACAAGTGTGTACAAATTTCGGTGATGTGATAAGTAATATAAATAAAAGAGTTTATTGACCAATTTTTTAAATAAATGGAGTTATGGCGCCAATGATCTACACTTTATATGGATTTGCAATATTTTTCTTTGTATTTTGGTGTAGTATGTGGATACTGCATTGTATAGCAATATTTTATGGGTAAGTACATTTTTTCTTAATATGCCACCGAACATAACCTCAACCAATATCAGTTACCTTCCTAAACTAACAATATATTCCTGTTGATTTTAGGAAGTATAGACTGCACAAGAAAGTAAAACCCTTCTCAGCGGATGAACCCTACCCGGGGGTCACAATATTAAAACCTTTGATGGGTGTCGATCCGCATCTCGTTTCCAATTTAGAGACCTTTTTTACAATGAACTATCCAATGGTAAATACTTCTAAATAATGTTATTCTCAGTTGTCAATGATTTTTATTCTTTTAGTATGAAATCCTGTTTTGTATCGAAGATGAGAAGGACCCTGCCATAAATGTTGTACGAGCTTTAATAGAAAAGTATCCAAAAGTGTCAGCAGACGTGTTTATTGGTGGTTCAACCGTAGGTGTTAATCCAAAAATTAACAATATGAACAAAGCGTATGAAGCTGCAAGCTACGATTTAATTCTTATATCAGATAGCGGAATAAGAAGTAAGTTCCTTCCACATAATCGAATACATACATTTAACGACCATACGTTTTAGTGAAAGAGGATACCCTTCTTGACATGGTTAATCACATGAGCGAAAAGACAGGCTTGGTTCACCAAATGCCCTTCACATGTGATAGAAACGGATTTGCAGCCACGTTAGAAAAAGTATGCATGCCATCGATAATCTAATTAAAATGTAAATCGGCAAGATTTTATTATTTTTTAGATATACTTTGGTACAGCACAAGCAAGGATATATTTGTCCGCGGACTTTGTGAGGGTAAACTGTCATACTGGAATGTCGGCTTTAATGAGAAGGCCTGTTCTTGAAGAACAAGGAGGGTTGAAGATGTTCGGCTGCTATTTAGCCGAAGACTTCTTCATCGCCAAGTGTTTCCTTGACCGGGGATGGAAAACTGCCATTTGTAGTCAGCCAGCTTTACAAAACTCTGGTATCTGTGATGTTTCTAGCTTTCAAGCCAGACTCAACCGGTAAGGACATTTTTCAAACTCGAGCTAAACTAAATTTTTTATCACAACTAATGTCATATCAAAGAACATTTTAAATTATTAGTTATGTGCATTGAATTAAACTTGAACTATTCTTGTACAGTGTTGAAGGAAATATTATTAATGTGATTCATGTATTTGGTCTTAAATTCCCAATTTTCAGAGAAATCGCTGGATTAATAACATTACAGCGATATTAGTTAATTTTGTTTGCAATCATGTTTATAATTGATGTGTTTAGAAATCTTATCTGTCAGTAATTGAAATTCCATCCAATTATCTTTTTTATAAACACATTCATACTCTCACAGATTTATTCCGTTTTATTTATGTACATATAAAATTCACTTTATGGGTACCACATAAACATAAACAATTATTATATAGTCTTACACAAAAGGGCATGTTATTTAGACAAGGGAATTAAAATACTGAAGTTGTAAAAAAAGTATCAGAATACCTCAAATATTTATCTTACTAAAATTAGGTTGTTTGCTGAATTTTGTTGTGCTTATTAAAGTGTAATGGTTATAAAGTGATGTTCTTATGAAGTAATAAAAGAGATTAAATTTCCTTAAATTTATTGCCCATTTTACGTGCATGATTTTTTTAGGTTTTCTAGAAATTTTTTAAACTTTGATTAACATGATTTATGACTAACATAGCTAGATTTAATCTTAAAGTTATCGGAGCGTATGATTCCTTTGATCTCAGTTTTGTTAGAGAAATAAGAAAGTTGAGAAAAAGTCGTGAAAAGTCTATATTCTTTTCTAGACAGTAAATAACTGCGATTTTTTTTACAAATATAATTATTGTATTATAACAAGCCATTATCAGAATTATGATCTACATAAATGGTAATTATTATTCCAACCTAAAGTTTGATGAGGTCAAGAAATGGCACAAGGTTATATTTACACATAATTCTTTTAACGGCAGTTTAAATGTGTGAAAATTTACTAATCATTTGGTTTCTGCTTTGGGCGCATCATTTTGTTTACATATTAATTAAACATATTTTATGCTTTCCACATTTATCATTTGTGACAAATAATCTTATTTTATTAACTGTATATTTAACATTGTAATCTAAAGTATGTGGTGATGTTTTACAAATAGCATCGTTACTAATATATATTGCGGATTATAAAAGTCAAGGCGTGAAATAATCTCATGTCTAAGGAGAGTCATATTTATTGGCATGATTAAAGACATATAGGACACATGATTAAGAATTAACTAGAAAAAAGAATGCTCAAAAATTTTAATGAGCTAATAAGTATATGTAATTAGTAATTATTCATTATATCATATTTTCTACTAAAAAAGCATTACAAGATTAGTGTTTCATCGAGATATTGACGAATATTTTTGGGTTTTAATTAATGAACGTGTGATAATCACAAATTTTATGCCAAATAATGATTTTTCCACAGGTGGGCTAAACTGCGTATAGCCATGTTGCCCCTTGTAATATTCTTTGAACCACTTACTGAATGCATGGTGATAGGAGCAGCGGCAGCTTGGGCAACTAGCATTCTGTTCCTTTGGGAACCCATTGCTTTTTATTTGATACATATTTTAGTATGGTTCTTGTGCGACTGGATATTATTATGTATAGTGCAGGTTGGTATGGTAATTATACAGAGAGATCCAGATTGATTGAAGGTGACGCCACAAAATGTGCGGCATATTAAATATTTCATAGTCAATCTGGATCTCTTTGTATTTCGGTACTAAATCAATATTTTCGCATCTACCCAGAACAAAACAATGAACCAAGATTTAATAGAGGTTCATATTATTTTTCAATTAACGATTTTTAATTCCAAGATTCTAAAGCAACGATTTTTTTAAATATTGTACGATGTGGTTAATAGAAGTAGTTTAATATTTTTTCTAAAATGGGAATTTTGTGTAGGTGCCAACATTAAATCCAATAGTTCATCCTTAAATATTTACTAAGTATAATAATTTTTCAAAACTGATTTTTGAACTGAGTTCAAAAAAAGTTGGCACCTGATGAAAACATACACTGGGTACCAAAAGAGTAGAAAACCTGGTGTTATAAAATATTCAATTTATATTTTATTAACCACAGGCGTGTAGTATGATGAGTGAAAATTTCAGCTTTGTTTTTTTTTCCAGAATGGTACATTACCATTCAACAAATTTGACTTTATTGTTGGTTGGCTGTTCCGTGAGTGTACTGGACCTTATCTCTTCATACTCGCAGTGTTGAATCCTAAAATAAAGTAGGCGTAACCGTGTATATAGGTTAGCTTGGGGTGGCAGGGCCCAAGAGTTAAAACCCAGAATCAAATGTTAAAAGAGAGTATTCTTTAATTTATATTTTTTTTTTTGTTCGTTTTTTGCACGTCTCATTTATTTTATATTTTATCATGTCTTGTATATATTTTCCATTTATTTTAGTAAGCTTTATCACCAAATATCTCAAATGGCATCGTGTTTTGTGAAAGAAATTTATTATTTTTTTTTAATAAAAACAGAAATACCTTATCTGCTGTTTGATTTATTGAATAGGGGTATGCTCTACTTAAATAGAGATAAGCTTGGGTTTGGCAACCTTTTTCAACATAATGGATGTGTCATTGTCAGTATGTTAGTTCTTCTAAATAAACATAATTATCACTGGACACTGACTCATTTAAACTGCAGATTAGCTGTTAAGGATACTGGTGAGTTATAGGATGTGCACCTACACCATATGATATCTAATACCTAATAATAGGCATTAAGCCAGGGACGTACTTGCTTAAATATTGGCTGACATGGTTTTCCAATTAATATTAATACAATGATAAAAAAATAATGTATTTGTTTGATGAAAAAGTACACAAACAGAGACAATGGAAACAAGTCAAGACAATAAGTTACATGTATACGTAGGGCAAAAGGCTCTATGGTGACTTCAAATTTCTATTAAGCTTACTTATATCAACCTCGTTTCAAAGGTAAACTACCGCTCTATTTATTACCTTGGAAAAATAACAGCTGATTTTCTGATTTTTTTACAATACGTTCTGTCAACTAAAAATAAAAATAATTTTATTTGTTCATTAGTCGACTGGAAAAAAATATCTTAATAATCCTTGGGGCGCCATCTATCGCTGCGTAGCAACAACAACCAAATAGGTAGGTATCCGCAATCAGTAGGTTCCTCTCGACCAATTGTTGACAATTATTTTTAGTCTATATATTTTTTTATATATAAAAAAAATCTCTATACCACTTTTTTATCGCTCATTCTCTTCTTTATAACATCTCTTTTTTCTCTGTTTGTTTTCGTCATATTTTTCTCATAAAAGTACACCTACCACTATAATGGCTTCCTTAAGTACTGTAAATACGTCTAATGGTTTTCGTGTAGGCATTTTAATTAGTTTGGCTTCGGTAATTAATTTAATTTCAAGGCAACGAAAATTTGTGTTTGAAAATTAATCTAATCGGGAACAAAACAAAGAATCATTATTTGGTAGTTGCTATCTGATTGAGCAATTTTTTATGATAAATATGTAACTGATAACATATGTATGTATGTACATACATATGTACATAAGATTTTCCATTGTGACTAATAAGTATTAATAGTAGGTAATCTGTAATTGGGAATTTGTATAATTCACTTTAAAAATCATTATCTTCAAATATTTACATCCGCATTTTTAATCTCCTCGATGTGTACAGGGTTTTTCGCCGTCCTTAATCTACTCGGTGGGATCAGATATTCTGGCATCAAAAATTTTTAAAGGTTATTCACTGTCTAACAATAATTGTAAATCGAGTACAGTACTTACAACTTTAAACATCGTGTTTTCGTCATTTTGTAAAATTAAATGATTTGAAAACACTAATATGCAAACTCTTACACATAATTCTTCTATATATGTATGGGGCATTTCACGCCAACTAAGTGAGGAAAAAAAAATTCTGTTTGAAACATATCACAATCGATAGTACTTGCTAAAAAACTAACTTCCCTAAAATTTTAGATTTTTTGAGCCACAAGGAGAGGGATGGTGAGGATGAGAAAATACAAATTTTCGTTTCGACTCAAATCTTTTGAAAATTTCAACCTTTCTCAATAAAAAAAATAAAAAAATTTAAAAGAGGTTGCAATGGTTTTCGATGTGTTTGTGTTTGCGTAGAATACGATAAAAATATTTTCAAAATGATTGGGGGTAGTTTTCACCCTTATTATGAGGATTGAAAGTTTAAAATCGAAATTTCGAAAAGTATGACACGATTTTCTTTCAATTTTTTTTTTTAATTTCTTTCTTTTTTTGTGTACTTTCGATTAATTTTTAATTCATCATTATGAATTGGCGTCGTCCAGGAACTGGCCCAAAAAAACGACCAAAGGTGAAAAAACGTGGTTTTAGCACATTTTCTCATCCTGTGAGATAGTAAATAGCAAGTGAGTAATATATTCCAAGGTTTTTGGGGTCGCTGATTACGAATCTAACGTCAGATTTTCAAAAACAAAATGGCGGATCCAGTATGGTAGTCAACTTTTAAAAAATGGCTAAATTTTGAAATTTAAAAAAATACCATCGTATTCTACGGGAAATTTTCTACGTTAGATCGTAACCAGTAATCAGCGACCCCAAAAACCTAGGAATATATTATTCACTTGCCATTTACTATCTCACAGGATGAAAAAATACGCAAAACCCACGTTTTTTTCACCGTTGGACCTTTTTTTGGGCCAGTTCCTGGTCGACGCCCATTGTGAATTAAAAATTCATCGAAAGTACAAAAAAAAATGAAAAAAAAATGAAAAAAAACCGTCATACTTATCGACATTTCGATTTTAAACTTTCAATCCTCAAAATAAGTGTGAAAACTACCCTCAATAATTTTGAAAATATTTTTATCGTATGCTACGCAAAAAAAAACACATTAAAAACCATTGCAACCTTCTTTTTAATCATTTTAATTTTTTTATTGAGAAAGATTGAAATTTTAGAGTCGAAACGAAAATTTGTATTTTCTCACCCTCACCATCCCCTCTCCCTTGTGGCTCAAAAAATCTAAAATGTTTGGGAAGTTAGTTTTTTTTAGCAAGTACTATCGATTGTGATATTTCAAACAGAAATTTTTTTGACCTCACTTAGTTGGCGTGAAATGCCCCATATGTAGATCAAATGTTTAGCTTATTTTAGAGCTATCACTATACTTGAGACCCTAAGAACTGAGAAAAAAATGTGAATATATTATAAAAGTAATGACATCCTTTTTGGAATTATTTTTTATCTTAAATGGGAAGCAGCGCGGTTTTTTGTTTTACCTACATATGTATATTTATAATTCATTCATTGAACCAAAGGTAATGTATGTATGTATGTATGTATGTGGTTATTTTTATGGTCTGATGGGGTAACACTATATTGACATTGAACTACGATGATACTGTACACTATCTCATTAGTATTATAGTACCAAGAAAGACAACAGTACCTACATGTGGTACCACGAAACACCGAAACAAAAATACATGGGTATATTCTCCAATTGGCAATATGGAAAAAACAAAACACTATTTATCATTCAGATAAACCGTGTTGACCCAAGAACGGGGGATCACAGTTTTCTTGCCTTATAAACATAGTTAATGCATGTAAAGTCTAAAACGGTACCAGTGACCCTTGTTTTGCATCAGAGCTACTATTAATATTAAATATGCACTTTAGTCCAACGTTCACAGTTGTTGTGTTAGTTTCCATTTGGTGCTGTGTTGAAAGTAAGTTGATTATGTGTAGTTGTTTTAAATGGGTTTAAAAAAATAATATTTGCCTGTAGGTATTAATAATCAAAAGTAATTATTTAAGTACTGTTTAGGTTATATTACTTGTAATTATTTATATATGTATAATCTCAGCATTCTGTGACTTAAAATTCAATGAAGCGTTTCTTTTGTTTTAGGCGCATGTCCGCAAATAATAAGCAGGTCTAGTTGGGGTGCAAAGTCACCAAGAAGCAAGCTAAGTTTGAGGGTAAATCCTCCTCCATGGGTTGTAGTACACCATTCCGACACCCCGTCATGTACTAGTAGATCAGCATGTGAATCCCGGGTGAAAAATATTCAGAGCTACCATATGGACAACAGACAATGGGCTGACATAGGATACAATTTTCTGGTAAATAGATATACATACATAATACTATCAAAACGTAAATATTACCTTTGTAAATATTGTGAAGGTTTTTTCTGTGAAATTATTTAACTTACTAGATCGGTGGAGACGGCAACATATACGAGGGTAGAGGATGGGGTGTCTATGGGGCACACGTGCCAAAATATAACTCAAAAAGCATCGGGATCTGCCTCATCGGGAATTTTCAAGGTAAATTTGTGAAAAAGTCTTGATTAACCTCAATTGATAAAAAAAATCTGTTTGTTCCAGCGAGTTCTCCACCAAGTAACCAAATGGAAGCGCTGAAGCAGCTCATCGAATGCGGGGAAGAAACTGGGAAGTTAGCATCGAACTATCACGTGATAGGACATAGGCAAGGAGGATCGACTACCTGTCCAGGAAATTCCTTGTACAACAAAATAACGACTTTTAGCCGCTGGGAATCAAATCCTTAGGGCCAACTAATATACTCGAATTTTACAAGACTGTAATATATTTTACGAACAAATAAATTCAATTTTTATGAAAACTGTATGTTAAAAAAAATTAATTACGCGAAATATTCTTACGCTACGACCTTTACTTTATCATCCACCCCGTACCTAATTCAAAACCGTAAAATGGATAATTTTGATTTGACGCACTGCGCAAATCGCCTGTATTTTACCAACACGGTGACGTATTTATTTACCCTAGCGACGATTTCTATGGTTTTGTTAAAAAGATGTTATCGAATAAATACAAGCATGCGCCAGCTGACCGCCTGAAAAACGTGCTTTTAGATTTTCTTCACTCCTGAACCAGCGCTCTCTGAAAAGGTAGCGATGTCCGGCGTCAAGCTCTTCCGTCCGTTATATTATGATATCTGACTGAGTCATGAATCAGTTTTCCGAGCTAAAATCACCCAGCAGCGAGACGGTACAGGCGAATTACAACAAACTTTCTGATCACATCAGGCGGCTAACCCCTCAGGGAGTGCAGTGCAGTGTTTTTTTGTGGTGGACTGAACTGTAAATATGAAAACCCGGAAAACTGGAAAGCGGACAGTCTGGCCATTCAGGGAATTTACTCTCACTGGTAAATAATGGATTTTTATCTGTTGTATTCTGAACGCTTCTGTGGTAGTTTCAACAGGTGAATGCGTACGAAGATTTAAAAATCTGAAACATGCAGGATGTGACCGAGTGTAGGGGAAAGGCGGGCAAGTCGAAAGAAATAGAATTAAAACTCAAAAAAAAATGTTTAAAACCATGTTAAAGGTATAGGTCTAATTTAAATGCAGCCAAGTTAAATTGCTCTACTAAAATCTGTAGTTGACACTGATCTAGATTCTCTAGAAATCAAAAAATCGTTCAAATTACTCCGGCAAAATTCATACGTATTCAATGGGTAATTCTATGAACTGTTTGTTCTTGGTAATTTTCTCCGTAAGTTCAACATTTTCAAGAAAAAAATTCCAAAATATCAAAATGTTATCGGGTCATGTAGAAATACGATATGCTCGCCTATCGATATGTACGAGACTGAATTGGTGAAAAAACAACCTGTGAAAAAACTTCTCAAAAATCGACAATCGATAATAAAAAAAAATAAAAAAAAATTACAAAAAATAAAAAATGTAAAAAAAGAGTATCATGTTAAAGGTATAGGTCTAATTTAAATGCAGCCAAGTTAAATTGCTCTACTAAAATCTGTAGTTGACACTGATCTAGATTCTCTAGAAATCAAAAAATCGTTCAAATTACTCCGGCAAAATTCATACGTATTTAATGGGTAATTCTAAGAACTGTTTGTTCTTGGTAATTTTCTCCGTAAGTTCAACATTTTTCAAGAAAAAAATTCCAAAATATCAAAATTTTATCGGGTCATGTAGAAATACGATATGCTCGCCTATCGATATGTACGAGACCGAATTGGTGAAAAAACGACCTGTGAAAAAACTTCTCAAAAATCGACAATCGATAATAAAAAAAAAATAAAAAAAAATTACAAAAAATAAAAAATGTAAAAAAAGAGTATCATGTTAAAGGTATAGGTCTAATTTAAATGCAGCCAAGTTAAATTGCTCTACCAAAATCTGTAGTTAACACTGATCTAGATTCTCTAGAAATCAAAAAATCGTTCAAATTACTCCGGCAAAATTCATACGTATTTAATGGGTAATTCTAAGAACTGTTTGTTCTTGGTAATTTTCTCCGTAAGTTCAACATTTTCAAGAAAAAAATTCCAAAATATCAAAATTGTATCGGGTCATGTAGAAATACGATATGCTCGCCTATCGATATGTACGAGACCGAATTGGTGAAAAAACGACCTGTGAAAAAACTTCTCAAAAATCGACAATCGATAATAAAAAAAAAAATAAAAAAAAATACAAAAAATAAAAAATGTAAAAAAAGAGTATCTATATTCGTCGACCTCCACGTGGTGATAGTTGGGCAACGTAAACTTTGTTTGCAGAGGACAGACAATCGATGCTTGGGTACATCGGACATTTACATTTATGGACATGACTCGATCAAATTTTGATATTTCGGAAATTTTTCTTAAAAACGTTGCTTACGGAGAAAATGACCAAGAACAAAAAAGTTCTTAGAATTACCCATAGAATACGTATGAAGTTTTCCGGAGTAATTTGAACGATTTTTTGATTTTGCAAAAATTTTGCTACTGCAAAATCAAAAAAGTTCCTCGAAAAATTTTGAAAAAATTCAGATGCATTTATTGAGTAATTTTAAGCACTTTTTATTCTTGGTAATTTTATCCATACATTCATATTGTCCGAGATAAAAATTTATAAGCGTTTTCGCGAAAATTTTGCAGTTCGGGCGCCATTTTGAAAACACCAAGGTGAAAAATCAAACTTCGAACTGTATATCCTTGAAATTCAGATATTTACTCCACCGGTTAGAGGGGTTCAAGGTCGATGGCATGCCGGAGAGCTTTTTGAAAACTCGATTTCCAAAAAAAAAATAGTGCGAAAAAATCATGCTTTTTCATAAAAAATCCCCATTTTCTTATAGTTAATAACATTTTCGCAAATTTGGTGTACACGATCGGAAAGAGCTTACCTTAAACTTTAAGAATATGTCTTTTTCAGTTTTTTTTGAGTCGCAAATAGCGTAAGTTATAAGCCTCCAAAGAGCAGTATACCGCGAGGGACATTCTGGGCCGAAACGGATTAAATAATATAATTCTGGCCTTCGATTGATTTTCGACGAATATTATAGACAATATTCAAACTTATGATCTTGATCTGGTAACAGTATATCAACTAAATATCAATTGATATTACATTTGCACTTTTTTAATATCCTTATAGAACTTTAAAAAAAAAAACAACAATATATTTTCCGAAATACCTCTTTCCCAAATTGAAAACGTTATTTCTCTATTCCCCAGGATAACAGATGACATACTGGCGATGGCGCGGCCTAGCACCATCGTGATAGTACAAAAAAATGTTATACAGCAGTTTGAAAGGTACTGTATCGATTTCCTCGCGCTTATTGTACATAATAATAATTATTTCGGCAGTCTAGGCATCAAATCCATAATAAATCTGCAGTGTCAAAGAGAACACGCTAGCTGTGGACCCCCCTTGGAAAGTTCTGGGTTCTCTTATGATCCGAACATGTTCATGCAGCACAACGGTAAGTTTGCCCTGCTTGGGAGTCTGAATCAGAAGATCCCAGGCTTAAAATAAATGGGTCTATTTTAGTCCTGGTTTTGGTATCCTAAGTTTTCCTTTTTTATTGAGGCATTTCTGGAAAAAACCTTGTTATACCCAAGGTTTTGTGTATGTTTTTAGCCGTGTAATGTTTTTTATACAGGGTGTCCCAATATTCCGTGTACAACGAGCTACCACATGCTCCTGGCGTCAAAATAAGTCGATTTAACTAAACTTACCTATATACCAAGTTGTCTCGTTTAGCCGCAAGAGGCCGTCAAAGTTGACATAAAATTTTAATTTTTTGCCAATAACTTAGTAACGCCCTGTATGGACTTGGACTGTATGGAATGGAATTTATGATAAAAATTTAGATGAAGCGGTATCACCCCCACCAAAAAAAATACGAGCAGGTTACTTTAAGAGTAGGGGTAGTTTTCGCAGCCTGTTAATGGAATAACTTCGATTCAAATGTCAAAATGTGCCATCTGTCGGAACATACTAGCACACCAAATTTCATTAATTTCATACAGGGCGTTACTAAGTTATTGGCAAAAAACTAAAATTTTAAGTCAACTTTGACAGCCTCTAGCGGCTAAACGAGACAACTTGGTATATAGGTAAGTTTGGTTAAATCGACTTATTTTGACGTCAGGAGCACGTGGTAGCTCGTTGTACACGGAATATTGGGACACCCTGTATATATATGTACATGGTGTCCCATTTTAAGAGGCCACATCGAAAGTACAGATTCTTTGAGTAACAATATTACGATTTAACCAAACTTAACTTGGTCCAAAAGTTATTGGTAGGTAAGCAAGATACAAGGTGTCAAAGTTATAATTGTATTTGAATTTCCGTAAATTACTTTATTAAACAAATTTTTGTCACAAATTGGGGGTTTTTCGGGGAGGGAATTTTAATTTGGCAATCAGTTTCATGTACATTGTAGAGGGCGCTCTCTGCAGCATTCTGCGCGCCGCTGCAAGCTATGTGACGTAGTCGTAATATTTTTAATAATGGGACGCCCTGTATGTAAGTGTTTTATGACCGACCATTGTATAATTCGTGAAAACTCGCATTTTTCGTGACGACTTCCCCAAGCTCGAGTTCAAATTGCTAATTTTTCATTAACCTACTTTTCCGATTGCAAGAGTGGAAACGATAGAGGCGCAGTTGTTTTTTTATGCAAATAAGTAGCAGTGGAATGGAACAGAGGGAGATATAAACAAGTTAAAAATAATAGTCGGTCCGGATTTGCATAAAATACGGTTGAATTTCGTGAGTTAATATGCTGTGACCACGTAAACTCGAGCAGCCGCAACAGCAGTTCAAAGGTCCCAAATTTTTAATTGTGGAAACAAATCACGGCAGGTGGCTTATAAAAAAGTTTGTTTTAATGACACCAAAGCGCTACTTCTACACTCTGATATATATATGATGTTACAGTTCTAAAACATTGGTTATTCTGCTTGCTCTTTCAAATCCAACAATAAATGCAATTCAAATCAAATTCTTTTGTTTCGCTGACATCTAGATTGATTTACATTTACAACCGATTTTAGGCACCAATATAAAATAAAATAAATATATATTACTCTTCACTGTGATATAAATTCTAATGTATTTTTTATACGAATAAATCTGTTGTTTCCAAACTTTTCGGAAAGATTCCAATATTATGATATTGTAATGGCGTGCTCCTAACCCATTAGGTTGGATTACATTTAATACCGTAAAACATTGACTTCATTATTGGTTCAATATGTCGCTTTTTCCCCTTTTCAGATAACACACGTCGAACATTTTTTTTGTTAAAGTAATTTGTAATTTTGTATGGACAGGAAGTACTTTTTGACTACTTTATAGACAGCGTTAGTTTATTATTGATTATTTCATGTGCCCACATTCTAGTAGGTGTACCTATTTTTCCAGGGTACATAAAAAAATGAGAATACGTTCTGCGTATTAGATCGTATCACCATTTTATGTACACACTTTCATATATTTTGATTGGGCATACGACAATGTACGAAAACCGCGGTATCGATTAGCTTCATTACGAAATAAGTGGTGTAATTTTGAAGCAATAAAAATATAATTGTAAAGACAGGTTAATAATCATGCACCCAACTATAAATGTATTTTTATCTAATCCTTTAGAAACAAATTTCCTTTACTTGAGGTTATACCAAATTTTAGGACTAACTATCTTCTTCTAACTAACGTCCTCTGCATCGTAATGGATTGTGCATTGTTTCAATGTAGTATTCTATAATCATGTCTAATATTAATAGACAATGAGAATAGAGAGGCCAGTTAAATCTACCAAAATCTGGAAGATTTTTTTAATCACCGGTCAGTTCTTTGAGTGCTATCTCAAGGCTGCAAAGACTGTTGGGCTATCGGTTACTTGTTCTCATAACATAATAGTTATGTTCTTCAGGTTTTTCTGCAGTCTGAAATGTCCTGCCCTGGCTGCCCCCCCTCCTCAGAAATGGATGCAGTATCAGTACTCAAAGCAAATATTTTTACCCTGCCTAGTCTCAATATTACAGTCTGTTGTTCACCATACCAAAAACTCGTATGTTACTAGAGCGTTTACCACTACTATACGAGGTATGTAAATTAAGTAATGAGACTGGCAACGTACCCAGGTTCGGCGGTTTAAGGCATTCTCAGAAGGAAGAGAGTCGATTGAAAATGAACCACGCAGCGGAAGGCCTTCATCTTCAAGAACCGATGAACCGATTCAAGTTGACGACAAGAATGATCGAGGAAGAGTTAAATTTGAAGCACACCACTGTTCATCAGATTTTGACTAACGAATTGGGAATGAAAAAAATCTACGCATAAATGGTTCCAAAAAACCTTCGCAGGATCAGGAGAGAAAGGTGTCTTGACATTTTGGACTCGATTGAAAATGATCCTCATTTTATGGAACGTGTTATTATTGGTGATGAGACTTGGGTGTTTGAGTACGACCCAGAAACCAAGCGCCAAAGCATGGAATGCCACACTTCAATCTTTCCAAGACCCAAAAAGGCAAGAATGAGCAAGTCGAAGATCAAATGCATGCTGATTTGCTTTTTTTGATAGCCAAGGAATTGTCCACAAAGAGTTTGTGCCTCCAGGCCAAACAGTAAATCGACCCTTTTACAGAGAGGTTCATGAAAACCTTCGAAAAAGGGTCATGCGTGTGAGACCAAACATCAAGAACAACTGGATGTGGCATTACGACAATGCGCCTTGTCACACAGCCATTTCAGTAAACGCGTTTTTAGCCAGTAAAAACATTAATGTGGCTCCTCAGCCTTATGTGGCTTCCTGTGGCTAATCAGCCGCCTGACTTGAGTCATTGTGACTTTTTTTCTCTTCCCGAGATTGAAAAAATCATCTCGAGGGACGTCATTTTGGGACCATAGAAAACATTCAAACGGCTTTAATCGACCAGCTGAAGGCTATTTCAGTATATGAGTTTCAGCCCTGCTATGAGGAATGGAAGAACCATCTCCAGCGCTGTGTGGCTTCCCGAGGAAGTTATTTTGAATGAGACAATACTGAATTGTAATGTCTGTTACTTAATTTAGACACCTCGTATATCCAGTGCAACATAAATGGATTGTGGCCCACAAGTTCACAAAGTCACAAGTTCGTCTGGCTATCAATAAGGTGGTCTCCGATGTGGCTGATACTTTTTCCAGTTGTTTCTAAAAGTTATAAGACGTAATTCGTCTAGCTTTCTTTTTTGTAAAATTTTGGATTCAAGGTTTTCTTTCTTCATTTTTTCTTTTCTTTTCCATTCCAGTCAAACTAGGCTAATAATACCGAGCTATAATTAAATATTTTACAGCCACCTAGGTCAAAGGTTTTCTCTAAAAAATCGCTACGTTATCGAGCGAAAACTGGAATGAAAACTTATAGTCCTTTTTAAGTCCTTATTACGTATTTATGAAATCGATAGCATTTATTTCCTCTCAATCATTTCTCATCTATTTATATAAATCGATTACTTCGAGAGGTATTCTAGGGGTATGTTATTTTATTAACCATAATTGTTAACAACGGATCGGCATTCGATGCGCTTATATTCTTTTTATTTGTAGTTATTACAATCGATAATTCAAATGGACTAAATCAAATATTATAGACCAGAAATATATATTATCCCAATAATTTCTCGTTATGGAATCTTTTAAATGTTACAATGTTTATTGATTTTTTTAGTTTTTTTTATTACAACTTTGCATGGAAAGACTATGGAGACGCCACTTTAGTAGGTCTTCTAAACATGGTAAAAGTTTTGGCATTTGCCTTGACCGAAGGGCGTGTGGCCATACATTGCCATGCAGGTAAGCATTTTTTTTGCAGCAATAATGCAGTATTTTAGACGAAAATGTGGCTTCTGTTCAAAAAAAAATTAGTAACCACTTTTTTTATTTTTTTAATCGCTTTATTTCATTGTTTTAAATAAAATCGAGAACAATATCGGCAGGACTAAAAAAATTATTCAAGGTCAAAGGTTACAAAAATCAGTTTTTTGCGAAAATCTCGTTTTATATGGCTTGGAGGTCAATTAAGGTGGTTACAAATAAGAAAGACCATGAAATTCTATACAAAAATGGTTCTATTTATTTTTCACGTACGATGAACCGTTTGCGAAATACAAAGTGACGAATGTGTACGTCGAGCGTTGTACCTATTTCCGCACCACCTTTGAGTTAAGATACAAGGCGCGTTTTTTTTTACATGGTGTCCCCATTAAGCCCAAGCCTAGCTTTGACAAATATCCTCATTGTAAGCAACATGTTTTATTGCTACATGCAATAACCGGATGTGATACCACTTCTGCTCTATTTAATAAAGGAAAACTTAAAACAATAAAAGTCTTTGAAAATCGTCCTGATTTATACCAAGCTGCAGAAGTTTGTCAACAAGAAAATTGCTCTCAACAACTTATATTTGAGAATGGAGTACGGATAATTTTGGCGATGTATGGAGCTCTAATTCGGAAACATCTTTTGATAAATATGATTATCGGTACTTAAGTTTTGCGAAATCGATTACGTTCAATACTGCTCTAAAATTACAATCGCTTCCGCCTACAACTGCAGCAGCTCAACAACACCTGTACCGTGTATATTACCAGGTCCAAACATGGCTGGGAAAAGATGTAGATCCACAACAGTGGGGCTGGATCTTAAATAACAATATTTTGGAGCCCGTTACAACGTTGTTACCACCTGCGCCGGACAGTATTCTTAATACTATTTTTTGCAATTGTACAAAAGGATGCGGTGCAAACTGAGGATGCAGGAAAATAGGATAGTTGGTAGAAAATAGGTAGGATAATTGTTCCACTGAGTATGATGATACTGATTCTACTAATCTTTTATTAACAAACACGAGTGAAGATGATAAAGATAACTAAGATGTAGAACTAGAAGAACCTATTGATGAAATACATGACATTCATGAAGAAGATGATGAAACGTAATTTTTTTTTAAATGATGAAGATAAAGATTAAATTAAAAAAAAATAAAAAAACTAAAGAACGTAATTTTTTTTACATTTGACATGGATTAGTCCTACTGGGGACACCATGTAAAAAAAACGCGTCTTGTATCTTACCTCAAAGGTGGTGAGGAAATAGGTACAACGCTCGACGTACACATTCGTCCCTTTGTATTTCGCAAACGGTTCATCGTACGTGAAGAATTAATAGAACCATTTTTGTAGATTTTTTCATGATCTTTCTTTTTTTGTAACCACCTTAATTGACCTCCGAGCCATATAAAACGAGATTTACACAAAAAACTGATTTTTGTGACCTTTCACCTTGAATAACTTTTTTAGCCCTGCCGATATCGTTCTCGATTTTTAATATGTTATTTATAACAACTAAATTAAGCGATTAAAAAAATAAAAAAGTGGTTACTATTTTTTTTGAACAGAAAACCCTCAAATTACTGGACTACAAGGGCTATGGTTAATGTCACCGTTCCCTGTTGTTTTTTTTTTTTTTTTTTAGGTTTAGGAAGAACTGGGGTACTTATAGCTTGTTACCTCGTGTACGCATTGCGAGTGAGCGCAAATGACGCCATTAGATACGTGCGGTTCAAGAGACCGGGCTCCGTTCAAACCAGAGGCCAAATTTTGTGCGTTAGGCATTTCGCCCAATTTATTCTTCCTCAGACTATTACGTATTATATAAAGTTAGTACGTTTCTACATTATAAAATATTAATTTAAAAAATCGTAATATAAATTATATTTATTGTTTTTTTCCTAATTACACAACTGAAACTTTTTTGCAGAGATGCTCTCAGCAAAGACAAGTACATGCACGAATGTACCCTCCATAGATTTTTAAAAAGACAAAGGATTGTCCTACACGGATATGAGGAGAGAAACTTCAAATATATACCAAAGGTAAACTTTTCCATTTCTAAAGGCACGCATCCACTATATTACGACATTTCGCGAACGTTCATACGCTTCCTGATCCTTTGGAACGACCTACATTTCGAACACCATTTGTTGCAGATAGTTCACTGCATTTGCGAACGCATTTTGAAACTATGTAGTTGTTGGATAGATGAGTTTCCACCGGCCAATGTCCCATATACTGCGGACTTCTTGTGCGCAAAACTACATGGGAGCATGCAGAGACACGAAAGTACCTACAGTATTAGTAGCATCTCCAGTAGTAACTCCGAAAGTAAGTAGGTTAAATGAAGAAAGATGATGTCAATATTAACTCACAACATATGCATACATTTTTCAGCATTATTCCTCAACCCCGATCTACTAAAATCGCCGTCAAATGAAACCTCAGCGCCATCTAGCCCGAATCCTTCCGAAATGGGAGATGCGTCCGACTCATTTTCGGATTTAAGCACTCTGGACGGTGACGAAATAAGCGAAGAAATACTCATAGAGAACAGATGCTTTCAAGAGTTGGAAACCCAGAAGAGTTTCGCTCAAGAAGCAGACGATGAAATGATCATCCAGGACATAAGCGTTGCTATTAAGGCGTTACTAACTGATCTAGAAGATTTGGACGCTGCCACCAAGAAGAAGATCAAACAGATAGAGCAGGACATCAATACTTCACAATTAGGCTGGATGAAGCTGTCATTGGAAACCGATCTCGACGTCCTTTCGGCTCTGTTGTTGGAGTGGCTCGAATCCTTGAAGACGCCTGTGATAAAAATGGAAGACTTTGAAACGATCGTTGTCCTTTATAAACAACCCGAGGCCTGCCTTCAAAAGTTTAGCGTAGTAAGTTTGTCTTTTCATTTACGCAGGGTATCCAGTTACCACCAGATAATGAATGGGTTTTAGGAGGATTCCTATTTAATAGAATATCTGCTGAGGTTCCTCAACAAGCTTCAACCAATAAGTAAGGAAAGCTTAGAAGCCTTACTGAAGAGGATAGTCGCAGCTCTTTCAAAGCATATCGTTGTGATAAACAATAAAGTCCTGCCATCAGGTGATTAAACCTTCAAACAATTCGACGGATTGCTAAAATTGTTTGTTTTTAGGAAAAGGTTTTAAAAAAATTGGAGACGGAACCCTGGCCTGTGCTATCGAATTATTCCAGTCACTGTTCTCGTTGGTAGAAAATCATCACAGTCAAAAACCGAATTTATATGTTTCTGAGGATAAGATTTCGGATAACGAATCTGATATAGAAAGCGGCTTCCAGTAATTATATTCTCCATTGAGTGCAAAAAAAATGTACAGTAATATTATCTCCAGTGAACACAAAAAATTCCTTATTACTATCTTTGGCTATTATTTATTGCTTGATGTTTTCTTGTCTACTCGTATTGAACATGTGAACATATTTGTAACTAAACTGTTTCTAAATTTAAAAAAGGGAACGAATAAAATTGTGTATTTTAATTGTTGTATTCTTACGCTCTAAAGACACAAATTGATAATAAAAGACGTTAGGAATGATTTAAAATAAAAAACTTGAATTTAAAAATTATTAAACCATAAGAATACATTTTTTTTTAAAAGATCTACATATGTATATTTACGATGTATGTTATTGCTGTCTTTAAATAAATTTCTAGTTTCATTATGCTGCCAGATTTTAAACAGCATATTGCGCCATCTAGAGTTTTTGTTATGAACTCTAAACATTTAAATGCATCGACATTAAGAATGGACTGGCTGTCTGAGCTGCGCGTTGACAACTCTAGTAGAAAGAGAGGGAAAACCTGGACGATATCTCTGTCCTTGTTTACTTGCCGGCGGGTATGGTATTTTTCAAGATACGGCACTGCCGGGGTGGAAACGTCTTTAGTCAACGACCAATCATAGAGCTTAGAGAGAGAAAAATATGTCTCCCAGGTTTTCCCTCTTTCTACTGGAGTTTGGATGCGCAGTCGTCAATTACCCGTCCAGTTCTACACATACATATGTCGATGTTTAAATGCTGTATACATATTATGTGTTGCGACATCTATACATTATTCAACGTACTAATTGCCTGCCATATTTGTATTAAAAAGCTCCTATGAAATTTTCTGCAAATTTTTTTTTTTTATTTCTAGTTCCTCGATATTTTTTGACAGTAAACAAACATAACCTAGTTACTAGTTACATTTTTGTAATGGCTTCAAAAAACGAAGATGATTTTGGAATACAAGTTCTTCATCGGGATTTAATTTTGACGACGAAGAGGTTCGATGGTAATAAAACTGATAATTATCTTGCTATAAGTTTTATATTTCTAGGACCTTAGTCAGTCTTTTAACGAATTAGTGTTTAGCTCAGTTACAGAAGAAAGTAGCGTTCTTCCCATTTTTTCGGTTTTATCCAAGACTAGTCTAGACTTAGGTAAGTTTAAATATGGGGACACTAATGTTGGATCAATTAAATATGTGCAATTTTTTGACAAGCAACAAGTTCTACATTTTTATCTAAAAAATTCACTTTCATTTTCAGTACTGGATGATATTAAATCAGTCAACGAGTATGTTGTACCTCCGTGGAAGAAATCATTAAAAAAATGTTCAACGGACAAAAATACTCATTGGAAGTTTATAAACGTTTTAGTGACAAATTGCTTTTACTCGATTCGGCTTTGGAGACAATGGACGGAAATATTATTATAAGTGTATGTATACTTTTCCTCAATACCGTAATATTAAAGTAAATAAATAAAAACTTTACAGGTAATACTCTTCTTAAAATCGACTCTCAAACAAAATATTTTCTTCCACCAGCTATCAAAAAGGAAATCGGCTGTAAGGCATTATGCAAATTACTTAATCATTAATGGTCAGTTTCAACAATTAGCTGATTTATACATGTGAGTTATTGTTTTCCTAGTATTATTCAAAAGTTCTAATTTTTTTAATATTTAAGGGCAACAGGAAATAACGCAAATATGGTAAGAAATCTATAAACTACAAATTAGATAAAAGTCATAATTATTTTTCTTTCATATTCTCTTTGTACCTACCCCGATAATCTTCTTATCTTTTCCTCAGAAACAAGTATATTACTTGATCGGTAGAGATGTCACAAGTAAAGATGTTCTATACAAAAGGCTCGAACAGTTCATGGTTGAGCACATGCCCAAAGTAAACAACAACGAAGACAAATCAGAACTGTTCGAAAATATGCACTTACTCCGTAAGTAAGTACTTTTGTTTGTTCAAAAACTACCGAAAACTTTCAGAATGGCAGATAGACAAAAAGCAGAATGCAGATTCTGTTATTGAACAGCTGGCTGTGCTTTGCAAAAGGAGTGGGAGAAGAACAAGAACTCAAATGAAGCAATTATGGACTTCAAGAAACGACTTAAGGTCGACGATTTCGGCTTTGAGTGGACGATACTGAACGTAATGGCTTCCATGCAGCTGTGGCCACAGCTAACAGCCACTTTCATCAAGCCTGTAGGTTATAACAAGTGATAATTTTTTTTCTAGGCTTACATATTTTTCAGAATTGGCTGACAAAGAAGAATACCCTCAAGACAGTCATGAATCCAGAGATATTCGTCTACGGTTTGAGTAGGCATAAGCCTCCAAAAGACGTTCTAGAACAATATCTCGCCTGTATATCTGACTCGGAAAAGAGTTTGTATTTAGCTCAGAAACTGAACTGTCATAAATTTGTTATCCAGCACTACATCAACCAACGAGATAGATTAGCCCTTATCGGTTACAAAGCCAAAGTAACTGCACCAACTGAGGAATACTTCCTAATCGAAAATGCTCTACAGTCTACCGTAAGTATATATAAATTTAGTAAAACAGGAGTTTATCAAAGTTTCTGTTTAGGATAAAAAATGGAAGAATTAAGTGTGATAACTTGAGGACCTATCCATGACAAAATGACAGTAAGTTAAGACATAGAATCAGTGGAGCAGATGAATATTTTTTTATGGTTCTTTAATTATTTTTGTACACTTTGGAGGATAAATAAACGAATACACCACACAAATAAAAAAAATAAACAATGTTTTCTTTGTTTCTAATAAGGAAGAATAATACTGATACATTTACATGCCTTGCAAACTTAAAGGGTAAACTAAATTAAATTATTTACCATCTAATAGTACAAATTATAACAAATCAATAAATAATATGTATCTAAAGGGTCAAAATAGTCCTTTTGTATTTCAAACAATACTACAACAAATTTATTTTACTACTACAAAAATTGTTATTACAATATACAATAAATTAACTCACATTCAGGAACTCAATAAAATACTGCAATCGTGATATACTGCTAATAATATTTACACTTCTTGTGATTTTTATAGTACAAAGTATATAAATATGTATCAAAAATAATATAATCTTCATACCAATCAACTGAGTGATTAACATATTTTATCACATCGATCTCAAAATTCCTTTACTGACCAAACTGCAACACTAAACATGCTCATAAATGACATTAAGAGTACTTTATGGGAAACATTAATGGGAAGTTGCATGAGAATCAGTGGAAAGGTGCTATAAAAACCATGCTGAAGCCTATTTTATTAATGTATTCGTGGTTTTTGTGGTACTTTAACCATTAGCATTGAGATTTGGCATAGGATGTGAATTTATTTCATAAAGGACTTTTTGTTTGGAAATTAAATAGTATAAGTGATTATTAACGTTGGCTAAGGCAACTCATGTAGCATGTGATTGCTTCAGTTTTTTATTGAAGTAGTCCTGTGTCAGTTGGTGCTGCTATACCTCCACTGTATGCAGTATGTTGAATAGTGTGACATAATTTCATAATAACACAAGGCAAATGTGTGAAAGGCTACTAGTTACTTTTATGGATTGGATTTATGATGCGTACAGTTCTGTTAAAAAAAACTGCTGTTTTTAAGCACACTTTCACTAATAAAGTCCTTTCTGAAATAAACGATTTATTTTTATTTTCAAATCATTATGCAGGAATAAAAGTAATAAAATACTCCTTTACTTATATAGACAAGAATAAAATTAAGAAACTGGCTAAACATTAAGGAATATTTTAACAAAATACTGTTCATTTTGTACAAGAAGAAAAATAATTCTCTTTAGCGCCATCACTCCTGAAATTCTGGCCCACGAACACTGAAACTTTGGCCTGTAATTTTTGCCCCTAAAGCCAAAAATGACTCAAATTTTCACAAAAAAAAAATATATAAACGTTTATCTAAATTGTATTGTAATTATAAAGATATCCAAAAAAAAAAACTCATCAAATCTGGCTATGAACGAGAGAAATAGAACTAGCGGTCATGTCGAAGCTTTTCGGTTATGTCAAACTTTTGACAAGTGACTGTCACAATTGTAAAACAGATAATGAATAGAAATACGTCTTTTTTTACTAGGCCAACTTTGATGACTTTTTTTTATTTTGAATAGCTCGATATTAAAATACTTTACTGGAAAATGCCCTCACTAACTCATATTTAATGTACTTCTTTTTTTAAAGGTTTATGACTTCAAATAATATTTATACAAAAAATATATATATATATATGATACACCTTTTTTAGACACTGGATGTACCTCGATTCTCGTAGATTTAGTACTCATATATCTCCTAATCAGTAGGTAGCAGCCAACAAAAATGTCAAACTGTGACAGACAGCTGCAAAATGTATGTAAGTAATAATACTAATGTGGAATATACATAATACAATCTATTGTTAAAACCGACTGGATATTGTCGAAATATACCAACGAAAAACTCAAGTGTTTATGAGGTTATGTTTTGAAAATTTTAGTTGACATTCTCCATTCCCAAAATAATTTAAAAAATACAGTTTCTATTTCACAATACTTCAATTAAGGAATACTTACCCTTCCAGTAATGTAAACAATGTTTTTTAAGCTGGATATTTTTTTTATTTTTGGTTCACCCCGTATAAAGAATAAAACTTAATCTGATGCAGCAAGACCGGCTTTTGTTTCTTCGATAAAAACAAATGTATTATGGATGAGGTTCCCTGTAATAATCATGACGTCATTAATAGGATTTATTACGCAGAATAGCCGGCGTCTCAATTCAGTTTTCATCTTTAGCAATAAAGATAACGTAATTTACTTACTGGGAAAGTCTCGTATCCATTAGCCGTTTTATCATATTATCATTCGTATGACCTTTTATTTCTTCATTGGAATAAATTAATGGAATAACATAGGTGTGGTTCGCTTTTTGACCCAAAGTTCAGTTATGCGGTAATCGAGTGGAAGAAAAAGAACGCCAAGTAAAGCTGGAAATATAGCGAAATATACCTACCTAATTTACTGGTTCTATACGAGTCTAGCGTCTCCAAAATTGGATATTTTCAAATCAGAAAACAGAATAAATAGTCATAAAAAAGTAGTCATTACTGCTTCAATGTTTGGTTTTGAAATGTTGGTTCACCATCGTTAGTTTTATTTACCCAGGAGCTTTTGGATTGCCTATTGCGAATCTGGAACCAAACATCCAAAATTCAAGACCACGAACTCCAGCGACGCATTTACCTGGTATTTTTTTTTCTAACTGTACTTCCGCTATATCCAGTCGGTTTTCTACATCCTTCGTTGAAAAAAAAAAACCTAGATCATTTTAATAAATAAGTTTCCTAACAATTTCGGTATTGCACGCGCACAAAACGGATGAACTAAAACTGATCACAATGCTAAGGTGTATCCCTGTCCGCCGACTCTGACCTACCGGAGAGGCGGGTGGTTCCTCTTCGGCGGCGGCTGTAAGGGAACAGCCTGTGCTCCGCTGGCCAGTACATCGGCCTCTCCCCGTCCTCCACCGAAGCTATCGCTGCCATCGACGGCACGTACTGCTCCGGCATCCAATCGAATGAGAAGGCGCTGCCGGACTGGGTGCTGGGCGTCGCCGTGGGCGTCGGCGGCGCGCTGCCGATGTAGGGGCTCAGCTCCTGGTGGCACAGGTCGGGCACCTTCTGCAGCGTGTCCGACCACGGGGGGCTGGGGTTCCACTGGTCCATCAGCTCGCTGGGGTCCACTTTCAGCAGCGTCCTCGGCCTCTCCGACAAGTGGGAGATGACCAGCAGGCCGCTGGTGCCGCCCTCGTCGGGAGCGTCGTGGTCCCCCACGTCCAGCTCCAGGTTCTGGAGCTCTTTGGGCTTCCCGCTTGCTGTACGAGTAGTCCACGGGCTCGGAGTCCGCGCGCCTGTGGTGGTGGTGGTGCTGGTGGTGGTGCGCGTGGGTGGCCGTCGCGTGGTGCGACAGGTGCGGCTGCAGGGTGGCCGGCATCGCCGTCAGGTGTGCGTAGCCTCCGGCGTCGTGGCCCGCGGCGAACTCCGGCGCCTGCGTGTGCTCCGGGTAGTACAGCAGACGCGACGACGGACCGACGTCGTACGCTAGGCCGTACTGCAGCTTGTTCTGCACGGAGTAATAGTGATACAGCCAGCCGTTGGTCTTCATCACTGCCGCCTCGGCGTCGCTCAGCACCTGGTTGGTGCACACGATCACCGGCTGCTGATTGCTCTCGAGGCTCTCCTTCACCTGGAGCACGCAGTGCATCCATATCCACTCGCCGGTGCGACGTTGGAATTGCGCCAGCAAGATGCAGGAACGTTCCTGTTCCGATTGGGTGACTGCAAGGAATACGTTTTACAAACGATCCCGAGACTGCCGCTCGATACAGCAGAGACAGCCAGACAAAAGGATTTTGGGGAGGGCATATGCACATAAACGCTTTGTCGTTTAAATATGTCGTATTTCCAACCCTGTATATCTCTAGAAGCATGACTACGTAACATGTAGTCACAATAGTTTTAAATGGTGACATTATTAGAAAATGACAACCACAATTTTGATTCACTGTTAGCTTCAGAAAAGTTATCACTAAGCTCACAGAAACATTTTTGTTGCGTTCTTTAAATTCTTCATTTACAAAATCAAAAACTTTTAAAATTCCAAGCCAATTCTGCAAAAATACCTGTACCCGTCAATGTGCTTTAAAAAAAAACTCTTAAAGCAAGGACGCAAACCGTTGACATAAATTTTATTTGATGCAAAGTTTATTATTGGAAGGCAGTTGCGATACCGCACACAACATACGTATATTTTATCTGCGTACGTAACCTTTAATGTAAAAAATGTATTAGAGCGGAAAGCGAATTCCATTGTTTTCATGACTTAAACAGAAAAATACGGCCGTTGCCTCGAGAAAAAATCCGAGATCAAGCGGGGTTCGGTAGATGTTGGCGTATACCGGGTGGACTAAAAAAAAAGATTTTTGTTTCGGTCATGACCTGCTCGATTGTCACCAGATTTTGGCGATCGGATATGGGCATGAAGTGACGTCTGTTGTTTAAATATTTTGAGTCTGTAACGTCACTTAGGACTCATACAATAATTATAATTATAATATATGACCTCAAATAAAATCGTGAGGTGTCCATGATTTAATTCAATCAATCGTAGTTGCTACCTACAAACTCTATGGCTTTCCACAAATTATTTGGACGACACCAAAATTATTGAATTAATTAATTCATGTTTAGATTGTGATTGAATTAATTTCATTGATCAACAGTGTGTAAAATTGTTCAATTGTTTGACTTTCACAAATTGTTTGGTAAATAAAAAAGTCAACTGAATTAATTCGTGTTCGGGCCATGATTAAATTAATTAAACCAATCAAATTAAGTAAAATTGTTTGATTTTTTGCCCATTACTGTAACAAATCATTCGGAAGACTGAATTAATAATGTTTGAATTAATTTAATTGATTAAATTCAGAACATAAAATTGCTGTATCTTTTTTAGCGTAGGTATAGCGATTGAATTATTTAACTCACATTTAAATCATGATTAATTTAATGTTCAAGTCGAAATCGTTTAATTTTTGGGCTGCCTTCCAAATTAGTCTAAAAGTAAAAGTCGAATGAATTAATTAATTCATATCCGAGTTATGATTGAATTAACGTGTCGTTGAATTAATTTTGTTTCATTGCATCGGATTCATTTGGCCCCGTTAATAGTTTCTTGGGGCCTCGGTGTACCCGCGCTCTTTTTTCGCGTATACTTACTCAGCCGGTGCTTGGTTTGGGCCTCGCGTGCATTCCCAGTGCAGCAGCCAGTACCAGGACACCCCTGCAGATCGGAGCGCGGAAAGCCCAGGTAGAATTCGCCGCTGCAACACAAGTGTAACAGTTGTCGTGATTTACGGCATTGGATGTCACCGGCTCTCCCGCGACCCGGTGACCCCGACCGCCCCGGCATCACGAGCGGACGTTGATTTATCGCACGAGCGAACAAAGCCCCATGGCGTATACCTCATAGCCATAGCGCACTCACCAGCGGCGTGCGATCGCAGAATGGTTAGGAATTCCCGAAACGGCCCCAGTCCGAGCCTATTAATTGAGTGGCCACCTCGATCTCCAGATCTGACACCCATAACTTTTTTCGGGGGATACTTGAAAAGTAATGTATACGTGGTTATATTAGTGTAGGTGTCTTGAAAAGACCTTTAAAAGTATTATTCAAAAATAGCAAAAAATGTGTCATTCCATTCTTAAGAACTTGTCACAGGCATTTGGTTTTTGTGAGATATTTACAGTTTTGGAGTTAATGAATTTATTCCATACCACACTGTACCGCACTGTAATCGTAATATGCCGTTTTGCCCGTACAGTTGCGAATTTCTCCGGTTATTTTCGTCCACGACTTGGACCACAATGTGACGCTTTGCGCCACGCCAGCCAGTATTTATTGCTTCATTAGTTTCCGCACGGCCGTGCGCCTAGCGACCAAGAAAGCCCTTATTACTCCACGAGGAACCTGCCATAATTAACGATCGTTCGCTTCATAGATAAAAAATCCATAAAGGATCTGTTAATGGAAATCCATAAATCTAGCGGTATAGAAATTGTAAAAGTGCTCCACGAAGCTTTTTAGTTCATTACGCACTTGGGAGACAGGTGAGTTGTCTCAACCCTCTACAAAATGTGTTTCAGTGTTGTAACACATATCAAGAATGGTGACGGATTTTTACCGGCCTTAAATAATTAGAAAGCTTCTGGACCTTAATTCTGAAAGACAATTTAATTCAGGAAGAATGAAGGGAGCTTCGTGATTTCTGTATTCTGCATCTGAAAGATTAAAAAAAAAACGACTGCAACAAATACTAACTGATAGTGCAACGCCATCCGGAAGATGTCAAAACATGCTATTTTTGGAAGAATGAAGGTGGCTTCGTAATTTGTGCACCCTGCATCTAAGGGGAGAACAACAATTGAAAGGAGCACTGATCATTGCAAATCAGTCCACCAAAAATTGCATCTAGAATATCAGGTCTTGATGAAACCTTTGTGTCAACCTCCGACAAGACTCAACTTGCGTCATCTCCAAGAAGTTTCAGCGTAAATGCGATGAGGGGAGTTGATTTAATAGACCAATGGGCTTTGCTCGTTGTGCGTCTCAATTTAACCAATACTTACTTGTTATCGATATGGATGAACCTCATATCCATGGAATGGATGGAGGTAAACACGTTGGTCGCACCCTGGACGACGCATTCTCGCGTCTCTGGCATCGCTACAGGGGTGCAGGTGGCTAGGAAGACAGGTTCGTTGCGGCTGCAGAGGGGTAGAAAGGACAGATACCGACCTTGAACCAGCACTACCTAGAACAATTTCGCATCAATGCAATAACGAAAATTTAACATATGGAAAAGACATCCAATCTTTTTAACAATAATCGTTGGACTATTTGGAAACACTTGGTCCAAAAAAAAAAGGTCATCTGAAGATGGGATGTTCTCGGTTCCAAAAAGACTTTGGAAGGAGCCAGTTAGGACTTTTTTAGCGCGGTTGTAGTTAGTTTCAGATGTCTAGAATGGGAGCAAACTGCAATGCGTTGGGAAGAGCGCAGTTTTTACGTTTATTGCTACATGGCTTCGTCTGCAGTATGTGCATACATGTCTTATAATTTACCTGGGGTGTACCGGACTAGAAGCGACGAAGCCCGCCACCGTAGCATAAAGAGTGGCGCTTTGGTATTCTGATGAGGGTCATTTCCATAGCCTTGTCGCCAGCCTGGGTTTCGCATTCCCTATCCCTTGCGTCCGTCGGTAAACTCCAGGCGAGTAGGCGTCATAACATACGGGCAGCGCTGCCGCTTGCCATGGTTGCGCCTCCACCTATTTTACATATTACGTGTGCAATGATATATGGATCGTGATGTTCTCTCACATGACTATAAACAAACTAACCGAACTCACTCTTTTAGTCGATTATCTTGCACACCAGTTTAAATATTACCACTGACCCATTTTCGCAACCGTTTATGGTGTACTTTATGGCTATCGACTATCGAGGACGGTTATGGGTGGTCCCTTGCGTATTGTAGCCTTTTTTTCACTATCAACTAGATGACCAGCTCGACCCAAACTGCTTTTTCTTTCTACAACGGCATTTGTTCTGCCACCAGATCTGTTACAGGACCAAGTGTTACTCCAACTAGTCAATGAACCAAAATTTTCCTCAATTTTTTACTTCCTGGAAACCAAATTACGGCGTCATATGGAGGAAGAGTTTTGGGCACTTTCTTTACGTTGAGATTGGAAATTAGAAATCTTTTTACCCAAACAAATATTACACCAGCGATTCAATGAACCAAGGAACAATTTTTCTTCTCGGAAACAAAATTATGGAGGAAAGAGTTTTTTCTGAGAAGCTTAGATTGGACAGTTGGTCTTTCCCAGATTCAGCCTGGGGAAACTGTTTTCTAGTCTGAAGATCTAAACGTTGCTTCTCTTACTGCATTCATTTAACTAAATCAACAACTTTATTGTTCATTGACAAATTGTATAACTGCGGGGACTGGAATTTTTACAGTTCTCACCCAGGTAGTGGTTAACTATATGATTCACATTAATATAACTATGATGATTGATAGTATCACGTAGATCTGGATACGTCTAGAAATTACGCAACGTGTCGAACAAAAGTGTGTTTCACCTTTCGAGCAGCCAATGCCGTTTAGCGGCAAATTAGATTACCAACGTCAGAACCGATCTGAATACTTATGACTTATGACGCGGTGTTACAAAACAGTCTGCGGGCGTACCACAAGTAAATGAAATTAATGTACTTACTGTAAGTAAGTTAATTGCTACTAATTATAATAATTTTAATTAAAATAATAATCTGATCGGAACACCTAGGCGTCTGATAAACGTGAGTAAAGCTAGGCATTACTTCATTATAAGATACGCTAAAGGTTTAGAAATAACATTGAGCAAGAATATGCCGTCTGCAGATGGTTTTGGTATATCAAGAGCAAATACAATGGTATCATACAGTGGCCACGAGTATTGTGGCCGTAAAAATCAAGATTCGATCGTACATGTTTTCACTACTTTCCGAGAGCACTGTATATATACTTTGTATAAGCATTACTTTATACGAGGTGTGTAAATTAAGTAATGAGACTGGCAATATAGCGTCCGATCTAACAACACTGCGGAGATGGGACTCGGAAGGGTGGTAGGTTAACATGTAATGCACCTTCAGTACAAGTTTGAACTTGTTAGTTATTTGTTTGTTCTTTGTGACCGGTTTTTTTTCTAGTGCGTTTTAAAAATGAGTGACATTAATTTTTGGCAACGGTGTGCTGCCAGGTTTTCCTTCAGACTTGGACACAGCGCAACGGATACTTTTGCAAAACTTCAACACGCCTACGGAGACAGTGTTTTTCAAGAGCCCAGGTTTTTCGGTGGTTTAAGGCACGCATTCTCTGAAAGAGAGTGGATTGAAGATGAACCACGCAGCGGAAGGCCTTCATCTTCAAGAACCGATGGAAGTCGATAGAATACGGTATCTTTAAGAGGAGTTAAATTTGAATCACACCACTGTCCATCAGATTTTGACTAACGAATTGGGGATGAGAAAAATCTGAGCAAAAATGGTTCCAAAAAAACCTTTCGCATTAACAAAAGGACATTAGAAGACAGAAGGTGTCTTGACTTTTTGAAATCGATTGAAAATGATCCCCATTTTGTGTAACGTGTCATTACTGGTGATGAGACTTGGGTGTTTGAGTACGAGCCGGAAACCAAGCGCCAAAGCATGGAATGGCACACTTCAAGCTCTCCAAGACCCAAAAAAAAGAGTGAGCAAGTCGAAGATCAAATGCATGCTTTTTTTGATAGCAAGGGAATTGTCCACAAAGAGTTTGTGCCTCCAGGCCAAACAGTAAATCAACACTTTTACCAGAGAGGTTCTCGAAAAACTTCGAAAAAGGGTCATGCGTGTGAGACCAAACATCAAGAACAACTGGATGTTGCATCACGACAATGCGCCTTGCCACGCAGCCATTTAGTAAACGAGTTTTTAGCCAGTAAACACAATCCTGTGGCTCCTCAGCCCCCTTATTCGCCTCACTTGAGTCCTTGTGACTTTTTTCTCTTCCCGAGATTGAAAAATCACCTCAAAGGACGTCATTTTGGGACCATAGAAAACATTCAAACGACTGTAACCGACCAGCTGAAGCTTATTCCAGTATATGAGGTGCAGCACTGCTATGAGGAATGGAAGAACCGTCTCCAGCGCTGTGCGGCTTCCCAAGGAAGTTATTTTGAAGGGGACAATATTGAATTGTAATTCTATTCGAATAAAAAGAAATCTGTCTCATTACTTATTTTACACCTCGTATGACTTAAACCGTGTAATTCCTTTCTCTGAATCTGACTGTTGCGTGGGTATGATTAATAAATTAGTATGTCTAACTGAAAAAGTGTAACTGATTTTAGGTATCAATCAACCGTTGTTTTTAGGAATTAAAATTTTAATTCGACCAGAGCAGGCAACAACGGTCTGAGAATAAAATATTGAGAGCAAGCTACGTGTTCAATTTAGTCCTGTTACAACATTAAATTTTCGGCGCTATGTAGAAACACAATAGTAACTAAAATAAATTGTAACTGCATCGGTACCGTTTCAAAAAAATGTCACCCACACATCGCTGTCACCTTCCACTAGGCTGTCGCGTTGTAGGGCCTAATGTATGCACCTGGATTCCCAGAAACAACTGCGGTAGCTTCCAGCGGCAAATAACGATAACAATAATAAAGTGTAATACGTGTTGCATTGTAAATGTGCAACTTGTATTTAGATAGATACCTCCAGTATCTATGGTAACTATTCTAGGTGTGGGTGTAATCATTGCTGCTGTAACCGAACGGGGAGGGGGAGGCGGTTCGACCCGCTGAGGTTACTGCGCCAGTGAAAGGCAGATCCGGATCTCGCTGAGCTCTAACCTATACGCGGGCATGTATGCTTCCATTCCAGGCCGACACTTATACCGGGGCCACAGAAAATGTGGATATTAAATTAAATCAACTTAATGATTCAACCAATTCTTGTAAGAGCCCCAGTTTCAATATTCCGAGAAGCATTTCTGATAGTTTCCAACCGTCAGAAATATTGGACCAGTTGTGTCTGACTCTTTAACTCCCATTTACAAACTGAGATGGACGACTACTTCTGATGGTTGGAAACTATCCCAAACTGGCGAACAGAGCTATAATGCGACTATGAGGAAATCTGAAATAGTAACCAAATCCATTGCCCTCGATCTCCTACAGCTGAAACAGTACAATACCTATTTATCGATTTCATGTTTACCTTCTGGTCGCCAAATCTCATTTGCCTCCTGGCGTTTCTAGATACGTTCATCCTACATAAAAACAGCCGAACTTCATCACTTGGATTACTGGTAGATCCCGCGTTTACTGGCCTTCCCAATTCGCACTGAATTGCTTGGTGGTCTTGTTTATCTATAATATCATACACGCTATCCCCATGGATCAGTAGGTCCTCCCTAAAACATTCGTAAAACATTCGTGGAGTAAGCTATACGTCCACAGTATGCGCCTGATTTAACCCCTAGCGTCTCCAAACCAAAAGACGGGACGACGACGAGATTTTCTATAACGTGCTGTAGAAACGAATTGGAACTGTATAAAAAATATTTCGTCTTATCTGGCATCGTAGAATTGTTTTGGCACAAGAAGACTTTCGCTGCCCCTTCAATCTAACGATGAATTAAATGATATTACAAATATCCACAATATTTTCACTGTTGTCATTACGTTTATTATGTGGCTACAAAGCGGCCCGCTGTGGGTGGAGTAGTCAACATATTAATAAGTACCAAAAATGCAACGTCAGCGACGTTGATGACATGGAATCAGTCGGCCTTAAGCCAAAAAGTCACAATCACAGATATAAGTCCGGAACGACGCTTGTCAGGACCAGACAAAAGGATTCCCCACCGACTGTTCACAATACACTTTATTTTATACCGCGTGATTCGAAATATATGGGCCACGACCGATAAAAACCATAATCCCTTATGTTTTATCAACATTTTATTAAATAAGGAGGTGCAAAGTGTCAAATAATCAGTTTTGGACGACTGTGTAAAATAAGACGATGAAATAGACAGATGAAATATTTTTTTCTTGTTCAATTTCAGTTGACAATAAATTATACACTTGAATATATCAATAATAATGTGGTTGCTGCTACAGGGAGATATGAAATTGCCATAAACATATATAATTTCATATCCAACACCGAACCAATTCATCATCGGGCTGGTTCCCATATTTTCTCCCGTCCTATATATGGTACCAAGAAGAACCACTTTATAAATGATTTATTAATGAGACTTCTACGAATAATGGTCTGTTTGAGTCCGTACTTTCAATTAAACGAATTGGGTTCGGAAGCGGCACCACAAAAAAGGAACTGTTGATAGATAATAAGCTCACTCTTAAGCTTAAAAGCTCAGAAGTTCGCTCACCTGTAAAACACTCACCATGGAATGGCCCAGGTACTCAGCAGCATTATCCGATATGTACAATAGTTTCCCGTTCTGCGTCATCATCATTAAGAAACCGCTCAACGCCTGTAAAAGAGTAATTAATAAAAGGTAAATGTATATTTACTTGGCATCAAGCGTTAGTTTTCAATGTGAAGTCATCTTGAATACGGAGAGCGGCAGAAGTGATGGACAAAGTCAATAAAACCGAAACAAGCAAGAAAACGGAAAAGTCCCCTTGCAATACGAAACGAAAATTATGAGACGCGAATTTTATTATTACCAAAATTAACGGCAACATTAAAAATAAAATTCAAAATTTAGCCAACTGGTTCTCAAATTACCAACCATTGACTTCTTGACAATAGGCAAATATATCTACAAATTCACTGAGTATTTCTGACTGTACCAGGTGTGTAAATTAAGTAATGAGACTTTTTTCGAATAGAAATACAATTCAGTATCGTCTCATTCAAAATAACCTCCTTGGGAAGCCACACAGCGCCGGGGACGGTTCTTCCATTCCTCATAGCAGTGCTGGAACTCATATTCTTGCTTTTTGGGTCTTGGAGGGCTTGTATGCCATTCCATGCTTTGGCGTTTGGTTTTCGGGTCGTACTCACACACCCAAGTTTCATCACCAGTAATGACACGTTCCATAAAATGAGGATCATTTTCCAATCGATTCTGAAAAGTCAAGACACCTTTCTCTCCTGTTGTCCTTTTGTTTCTGCGAAAGTTTTTTGGAACCATTTTTGCGCAGATTTTTCTCATCTCCAATTCTTAGTCAAAATCTGATGGACATGTGATCCAAATTTTAACTCTTCCTCGATCATTCTTGCTGTCAACCGACGATCTGAACGTACAAAATACTTCTATTGACATTTTCATCTGTTCCTGAAGATGAAGGCCTTCCGCTGCGTAGTTCATCACAGTTCATCGACTCTCTTCCTTCTGAGAGTGCCTTAAACCACCAGAAAAACTTGGGTTCTTGAAAAAACACTGTCTCCGTATGCGTGTTGAAGTTTTCAAAAGTATCCGTTGTGCAGTGTCCAAATCTGACGCAAAACCTGATAGCACACCGTTACTCAAAATTAATATCACTCATTTTAAAAGGCACTAGAAAAAACCGGTTTAAAGAAAACAGTCACAAAGAACAAACAAATGACTCTGATAAGTTCACAAGTCTCTCCCGACAGTCCCGTATCCGCAGTGTCGCTAGATCGGGCGCTAGGTTGCCAGTCTCATTACTTAATTTACACACCTCGTATGTCAACATGTTTTCAAATATTCTGCTCCAACATGCTTGTGTGGCGCTATGGATGATTTATTCAAATAAAAGTTATTTCCTATTAAATTCACTTAGTCGGCACCAAGACTTTATAAATAATTAATGTAAAAGTATTAACACGCTCGTAAAACGTTATTACTTCGGATTGTTATTAACATTTATGCAAACATACAAAGTCGTACGATCACGTAGGAGCAGGTTAACTGATGTATGTATATAAATTTACCTTATTACGGCATTTTATAGTAATCGTAATAGCAGTTTCAGTAATTCATTATATGCATAGTTATACGCAACGTCAGATATTAGTGCAGTTTCAGAATTTAAACAAACTCAAAATTATACTCGACGTTATAATATTTTTTTTATTGCGCGTTTTATGACTAAGAACTTTAAACGATAAGGAAATTTGAAATCAAAGACCACCATGAACGCGCTGTATTAAAACTGATGCAAAAGTTGGTAGCGTTTTTTCGTTATTGGATGTACCCTATTAAAAAAGAACTACCGAAGAACTGATATAATGGAGTGCCCATCGGCCACACCAGTAAATCATATAGTGGTTTTCAATGTATCGATAAAATTGGTCGCATATACGAATAAGCTAACGTTCGAGAAAACGGCCTGTCAAGCTTGTCACTAGATAAAAAAATAAACGTTGTCACGTGCTCTCCGTCTAGAACTGGTTATTGGTTTTTAGATCGGTCGAACGAAAAAAGGGTGTCAACATTATTTTCTGTATTGTTGTCCGCGATCTTATCTGGTCACTCACATTTACGTTATTATATCCTAGTTAATCTGTTAGTTATAAAGGAATGCCAACATAAAAGAAGCGTCAAACTGGCTGGGCTGAAACGTCGATAATATCCACGTTTACCCACTGAGATGTCCAATTCAGATTAACCTGTGATCGGTTAACAGTTCATCGGACATCAGTTACGTGAAAGAAAATTTCAATTGAGTAGAAATAACAAGACATACCAGAATTGGGGAATGTCGTCAGGGTTGGGCCACTTTTTAACTTTGCCCTGTATCTTTTGTTTATATTCGAATATTCTCAATGTTGGACGTATTATTTGAAAGTTTGGAAATAAGTCATAAGAAACTTTTAATTAGGGCGAATTGCTGCGCGTTATAAAAAAAGTTATTGACAAAACGAAATTTATTTATTTTATTGATAAAACATTACTTTTATTGCGGCAATGAATTATTTTAATGTTCTGCGGTGCGAAAAACTGGCTCAAGACTGTTATTTTACTTGTCGGAAAAAAGAATGATGTTGCCCAACCCTGACTACACAGTGACCCAACCTAGAAGACAACAAACAGGTTAGGGAATAAAATGTTTCCTTTAGGAACTTGTTAATGGTTAACTCCATAATGGAAATATATACTCACTTTGGCGGTGACATCGTTTTTGTCCAAGTTTGAGTCGTTTTTCGCGGTTACTTACAAAACTTATCGGACTACCAAAAACAAGACGAAGGCACAACACTTTTACAGACAATCTTCGTGACAAGCAATGCTCTGAAAAGTTTTCTGTCTTCGAGAATAATAATTCCACGCTATAAACACAGAGGCAGCACGTGTCATATACGAGAAATAGCCGTGGCCCAACCCTGACGGCATTCCCTACATAAATTACGTAACCTTTCCTATTCAAACGTATAAAACAATCATAATTCTTCATGAAGATGAAAATAATCGATAAAAGTATCTCAAAAATACGTTGAAACTTTTATATGGTCTCAATTTTAGAATTTCTATCGTTTGGCATTTTTTTTAAAGAGTGCCTTAATGATTTTGAAACAGACAATTTCCTAATTTTATTTCTGACAGCATTCAGTAACTCAGAAACCGTGACTAGTCGAAACCGACACACCCGTATACGCCCAATCGGACGGACTCATTTTTAAGAAGCGAACTTTTTTAATTTATTATTTATCTTATAAAAAAAAATTAAAGGTTCTCCACTCTTAAGATCGCCGAGTCCGATAGAAGATCATTAAAGAATATATTACATGCTGAGAGAGCGTACTTTACAGCAAAGCGCATCGTCGTGAGAAAAACTGCTCCAGTCCGGCGCAACAAGGGCGCTACAAAACTCGATTCGCACGGGTTTGAAAACAAACGAATTCGTCTTACCAAAAATTATCAAGCTGTTTCTTTCTATACGATCTCAAAGTTCAGCAAAACATCGAAAGCCAATAGACGAGTCAAGTGTGCCATAGAATTACGTCAAGACAGATGAACGTTATCTGAAATATTCTTAAACTGTTAAAAGTCTAATCAATCGTCTTGCAAAATGACCATTATTCAGGAATACTTTTAGCCTTTTAATCCTTGAACATTCAAGGAGTTACATAATTTTGTCACATTGAAATAGATCTATAGTGTGATTTAACGTCAGAGACTACGTCTTGTAACGACATCTAGTGAGTGGTAGTAGAATGTTGCAATCCGAGTCATCCGCCAAATTTTTATCGGCAGGTTTGAGTGGAGCCTCAGAACTGACAACCTTGTTACGACGTAATCGTGTTTAA
The DNA here is from genome assembly GCA_029963805.1 of Aromia moschata. Taxonomy (NCBI): domain Eukaryota; kingdom Metazoa; phylum Arthropoda; class Insecta; order Coleoptera; family Cerambycidae; genus Aromia; species Aromia moschata. The sequence goes on from JAPWTK010000038.1 coordinate 210,424, forward strand.
CCGAACGTTTATCGAGTTGGCGTTGCAGAAGAAGCGCACGCCACTGTTAAAAGCCAAAGAAAACCCGGCTCTTTCATTGCTAACACTAAATTAAGATTTACAATCAGTTTTTGGAATTTTATATTGTGTTTATTTTGTACTTTATTGGTTCACGGGTTTATTTATGGCCTTTAAGAGGATGTAACTTAACGCTCTGTCGTCTTGTGCAACACAATGCTTAAATTATACATCACGATAAGAGTTATTAGTAGTTTACGCATTCTTGAAAACCTTTATATTCACGCCATCGTATTTTTTATGCTATTATTGACTTATTATGAGCTGCAATACCATCGTCGGTTATTACCTCAGAGGCTCAGTCGATGTAAATCGCCTTGTGTTAGGTATCGGATATTTTGTAACACAATGTATGAAACAGTACAAATACATGACATATTGATTTTCATATCTCTCGTCCATTGCCAACTGTAGTTAATGTCGAAGAGCTTCCAGATCTACACATAAGTTGGACTATCAAAATTGAAGCATATCGTTGGTTTGGGTAAAGGTTTGGGACTTTGGACTTTGCCTATCGATTTCAAATGCTTCACACGGTCCAATCAACGAGCGAAAGCCCCCATGTTAATTGGTCACTAATTGTTATCAACAAACAAAAAATATGGTCTTATAAAAAAATTCTAAGAATGATACCGTTTTTTGCTAGTCGAGTTTTAATGGCGAACATAACCAAAAAATGAGCAAAAGTCAAAAAAACGGTTTTTTGCAAATAAAAAAAGCTTCAAGTCCTACACAAGAAAGTTAAATTAGAAAGTTGTAGGTCTTAAAAATGCGCGTCGAATGAAATTTGAACGAAAAAAAATCGGTTCATAAACATTTGAGAAAAATTAAAAAAAATGTCAAAAATCGCGTTTTCTATTTTTGCTGTATACATTTCAATTTTGTTTGAACAGACTTTTTGTTAACTACAGTATAGCCCAAGACAAGCGGAAAATGATCCTTTTTTTCAAAAATTTTAAAAGTTTTTTTTTTCGAGTTATAACGTTTAAAAAAAAAAAGACGTTTTCAAAATCATCTTTTACAGAGGCAAAAATGATCGTACAGAAACGATCATGGGCTCATTTCATTCACGAAGCGATTCAAATCGCTTTTATTTACTTTTTTGCATAAAAAAATGCGTTGTAAAATTGTATCATTTTTCCGAACCGGTTTTTTTCGAATGACTTTTTTAATTTTTGGTTTTACATTTTTGGCCGTTGTATATTTGAAAACTGGCATTCAAAACACGCATTTAAAAAAATGAAGGTCCTACGACCCCAGGGAGCCGAGATCATTTTTTTTAATTCCTGACAGTACTGTATACGTCCGATTGACTTCATTTTACATGAAATAGATCTAAGACTTTTACTTTCTTAAAAAAAAATATTTCAAATCATTTCGCATAAATTGACATAATTGTTTGCGGAAGTACAGCGTTGGATGCGGCACGCGCTAGCCGGCGCACGGCGACAGAGTGGAGAGACACTCCGCTTGGGCGCATCGAAAACTAACACGATTTCAAATCGATCGCGCTTGCAAAATTATCATTTCTCCGCTTAAAAAAAATTATCTCGGCTCGCTGAGGTCGAAGGACCTTCATTTTTTTTAAATGCGTGTTTTGAATGCCAGTTTTCAAATATGCAACGGCCAAAAATGTAAAACCAAAATTAAAAAAGTTATTCAAAAAAAACCGGTTTGAAAAAATGATATTTGACATTTTGAATTTGAAAAAATGACAATTTTACAACGCATTTTTATGCAAAAATTAAATGAAAGCGATTTGTTTTTTTAATAGCATGAAAGTACAAGTCTTCGTGAATAAAATAAGCCCATGATCGTTTCTGTACGATCATTTTTGCCTCTGTAAAAGCTGATTTTTGACAACGTTTGACAACTCGAAAAAATAAAACAGAATTTGAATTATTTTAAAAAAGTCTGTTAAAAAAGAAATTGGAATTTATGCAGCAAAAATACGAAAACGCAATTTTTGACGTTTTTCAACGTTTTCTCAAATGTTTATGAACCGATTTTTTTCGTTAAAATCTCATTCGACGCGCATTTTTAAGACCTACAACTTTCTAATTTAACTTTCTTGTATAGGACTTGAAGTTTTTTTTTTTATTTGCAAAAAACCGTTTTTTTGACTTTTGCATTTTTTTTTGTTATGTTCGCCATTAAAACTCGAGTAGCAAAACACGCTATCTTTCTTAGAATTCTTTTCTCTATACGACCATATTTTTTGTTTGCTTATAACAATTAGTGACCGGTTTCCTCCCCGCTGATTGGGCTAACAGCAGTTTATCAATTGTCAAATCTCAACCAATCAGTCAGTCCAATTGTCAAAAATGGTTCATGTGGATGGCCGTGAAGTAAAACGAAATGGTCTTCGTCAAAGTTGTTTTCCTGTATATTTTTCTTCTGCACCGCATGTTCTTTAATTAGTAATGAAGGGCATTTTTGCAAAATTAAAAATGTGCCATCAAAATAACAGATTTTAAGCAAATAAAATTGTCGTAAATGGTAATTCTAGAAACTTTTGCGTGTAATTAATAGAAGGAAGATGGTATAATGCTTTCACATTGAATAGAAGCAAATTATGTTAAAATAATCAAAAGCCAGTTCTATAACGTAAGTTACGGCTTATCAAAAATCAAACCTTCGCATTGTAAGGAACACGATTCCTGGGATTGTAGCGTGGCTACGCTTTAACCTAGAAAATAGATTCGTACGCGATTGCGAATATTGTAAAATATGCCCGAGAAAACATCTTAAGAGAAGATTAACATATTTTACTGGCGAGTTTGCCTATAATAAATACCTAACAGCGACTATAATGTCTGTATTTGCTTGTATTATATGGTCATTTTAAAAATACGCTTATTTACAGTCTCCTAAATTGTATGAGAGGAAGAATTCCATTTCAATCAAGTATTACTTAGCTGATTAGCGGTAACTTGTTGCCCGATTAATCCTCAACTGATCATTTATTCCCCCATCAAATCCGTTAGTTAGACCCGATGACAATATGAACATAAATATTTTGCTTACTAACCCCACTTCTCTTTCTCACCATTAATTATTTGGCCCCATTTCCCGCGCTAGCTCTCCATGTGAGGCAGGAAGCGATGTTACGAGTATACCATAAAGCTCGAGCCAAAGGAACATGCTTGATATGGCTATCTCGCGAATATCCAACAAATTACACTACTTTACAAATTTTAACTTTTATCTTTCTTCGGAAAAAAACACGTATAATTGTTCATACACAACTTACTTTTTATTTTTATTTTCATCGGAATTAATATGGACTTTAATTGTATAGTTAACATTGCTATAAATTTTTACTTTTGAAACAGAACTTTGTCAATACAATGTGTGTAAATTAAGTAATGAGACTGATTTTTTTATTCGAATTTTATTGTCTCCTTCAAAATAACTTCCTTGGGATGCCACACAGCGCTGGAGACGGTTCTTCCATTCCTTATAGCAGTGCTGGAACTCATATACTGGAATAGCTTTCAGCTGGTCGGTTACAGCAGCTTGAATGTTTTCTATGGTTCCTTGAGGTGATTTTTCAATCTCAGGACGAGAAAAAAGTCATAAGGACTCAAGTCAGGCGAATAAGGAGGCTGAGGAGCCACAGGAATGTTTTTACTGGCTAAAAACTCGTTTACTGAAATGGCTGTATGACAAGGCGCATTGTCGTATGCAACATCCAGTTGTTCTTGATGTTTGGTCTCTCACGCATGACCCTTTTTCGAAGTTTTTAAGAACCTCTCTGTAAAAGTTTACTGTTTGACCTGGAGGCACAAACTCTTTGTGGACAATTCCCTGGCCATCAAAAAAGCAAATCAGCATGCATTTGATCTTCGACTTGCTCATTCTTGCTTTTTTGGGTCTTGGAGAGCTTGAAGTGTGCCATTTCTCGTGCTTTGGCGCTTGGTTTTCGGGTCGTACTCAAACACCAAGTCTCATCACCAGTAACGATACGCTCCATAAAATGGGGATCATTTTCAATCGATTCTAAAAAGTCAAGACACCTTTCTCTGCTGATGTCTTTTGTTCCTGCGAAAGGTTTTTTGGAACCATTTTTGCGCAGATTTTTCTCATTCCCAATTCGTTAGTCAAAATCTGATGCAACAGTAGTGTGATTCAAATTTAACTCTTCCCCGATCATTATCGTCGTCAACCGACGATCTGAACCCACAAGGTCCCGTATTCTATCGACATTTTCATCGGTTCTTGAAGATGAATGCCTTCCGCTATGTGGTTCATCTTCAATCGACTCTCTTCCTTCTGAGAATGCTAAGGCATTCTCAGAAGAGAACTGAAACCACCACCGAAAACCCCTTGCTCTTGAAAAAACACTGTCTCCGTAGGCGTGCTGAAGTTTTGCAAAAGTATCCGTTGCGCCGTGCCCTGGTCTGAAGTAAAACCTGATAGCACACAGTGGTTGGTGATATTCAAGTTAGCCATATCTTCAAAACGACGCATGGGTATATACATTAGTAATGCAATTAAAGGATATTAAAAAATTCCAAATTTTTGGGTGATATTCAACAAGGGATAACTCGGAGAAAAATGGTCGTACAGAAAATAAATAAAAGGAATTTGTAGCCTCAAGTGTCTAGTTTTCAGATCTGGACTTAAAGTGTGGATTTACTCTGGATCTCTTAGCGGGAGCGGTTCTCACGTAATCATCCAAAAACCAACAAAAAAAAATTCCAAATTTTTGCTCGTCTTTAAAATGGTCTGTGGACTTCAACAATTTTTTTTCATCATGCGACCATAAAGCGCTTTTAGACAATTTAATCAGTTTTAATTTGACTTCTTAACGAGCTCCGTACGATGAGTTATAGTCGATCAAAGCAAAAAAGTCCTTTTCAACTTTGACAATCAATTACTCGGGACCTAATGATCGTACAGAAAATGGAGGTAGGGTTTTGGGAAACTGCAAAACATTCTTTATAAGACACAATTGGGGGCGATTGATAAAAAGAAATGTTTTGAAGCGATAATGTTGGCTGAAAAAAAGTTAAAAATTTGCGGATTTAAGGGTATTTGGAAAATTTTGTATAACTTTCGATATAGTGGATGAACGAAGGATATCGTCGGTGATTTTTTAACCTCAAAGTGTCCCTCAAAAAACCTCAAAGTTGCAAAGCGCTGCGATTTTAGTGCCCCGAAAGGATTATATCTCTCTCGTTCATAACCAGATTTGATGACGTTTTTTTTGGATTTGGTCTCTTTATATTTAATTATCGATGAGTAAATTAATTTCAGGAAAAAAATAATATTATATCGTATAGTATAATAAATAACTAGAAACGTTTGTTATTAGAGTAGGAGTATAACGACTTTTATTTGAATTTAATCTCATGAAAAATCTCGGCAATGATTTATTTTTCCTCGAGACATTTTATTTACGTAAAATGTTAAACGGTCACTAATTCGAGTTAAAATACCTGTAAGCCGAATTTCAGCTCGCATAATGTAACGTTTATATAAAAGAGTGTACAACGTTGGGAATATCTGATAAGGTCAGTTAACTTATCTTTAAAATCAGACAAACTTACTGAAAGAATTTCTTTGCATATATAAGCAGTTTCGTAGTTAAGCAGTGCCTGAAACTCTCACGCGATATTAAAAAAGGCACAACGGCTTAGTGGGTTCACAACCCGGATTTTCTTTCCACGTAGATAAAATTATATACTTCTTTCGTTTGGCCATTTACGGGCCATTTGTTTTCATCTCGTTTACACAATAATTTTTTCACTTAAAAGTCCGCCAAGCATTGTGGTTTATGTCCCATAACAATCCCCCAATACAACGGCCCTCAGATCTCCAGATCTCAATCCACTTGATTTTTTTGTGGCGCCATAGTTATAAACAATATTGTTGATTCGTCAACAGCAACCGTTTATTACTTGCATTGGCCGTAAAAAAAGATCGACAAAAGCGCCTACTTATTTCTTGTAACCGATTGCGGTACCGATTCGCGGCCGCTGCCAAATCGGTCGGGCTGTTTAATCGTAAAACAAAAAAAGACGTACTTAAATATAAGCTAAAAAGGGGCGTACGCTCGGTTGTTCGTTGATGGAACGCTTTACTAAAAACTGAGAAGAACTGTTATCTTAAAACACTGTGGGCGTTTATTTTAGCAACGCCCATTGTGCTTTCAGAACGTTTTACACATCATATTTATATGTCAAAAATGTTTAACGAGCTCGTACGTGTAGCTCACCCTCGCTTTGATGGCCCTTCATCACAGCCGAGCAAGCAAACATTATGATGACCGCAGAAATTTCATAATTTAACTGCTTTAAAAAAATATCCTTCTTGCACACGTTGCGCCATATTTAATGCCAGTAAAAGTACCGAATGCCAGTAATTTATAAATAATGCCAGTAAATAATTTAATGCCAGTAAAAGTGCTGTACCGAGTGATATTTTGTACGACGTTTTAGCTTTAGGATAGCATTTGTAGCTAAACACCGAGCCATTAAAAAAAAGTCACTTCACACTTCAAAAGTTGTTGTCAAACTTTTGAAGTGGCTAAGTTTTTTTTAATGACTTCCACATAATATCCCACAGTTTTTGCAACGTTTAAATACCAAAAAAATTAAATTATATGTCATTTAATTTTTAGGTTGTCCACTAGGTTAATCTATTAACCTGTCAAATAACCGACCAAGACTTCTTAACAAGCAACAGCTGAGCATTCTACTATAAAATTCAAAATTAAATAGTTTGGAACAACGACGTACTGAATTTTTCACCGAAAATTTAATTCAAAATTATTCCAACATAGTTTTCGAAAAAATCTGGCTAAAAAATGATATCCTGGAGCAGGCACTGGAACCTTCGGCTTAGAAACAAAAAACTGGACGTTTGCCACGAAACACCGAACTACTATACTTTTCTCGACGCGCGTTTCGCCAACTAAGTTGGCATCTTCAGGGGAAGATTAAAACTAAATTCTAACCCACACACTTGCACTATTTATACTAAATTTGTTGCCACGGTTCATTTAGGTTCATATGGTAACGAAACAAATTTCGAATTGTCAGTATCTCTACGAAAAGTCGTGGAATTGTACAGGGTTCCCTTAAATTTATGCTTCTTTATTAACTTATCTATTAAATGGACTGAGTAACCGCTATTCTTAGCTATATTCTTAATTAATTGTTTCTCATGTTCAAACCTCTCTTTACTGAGGGGGAAATTTAACAAACGGTGAATTAGATAATTATCACTTGCCATTTTATGTTGAAAAGGGTGGTGTGAATCGTTGGGAATATATCTAAGAGTCGCGGTTTTTTCCTATATACATCAAACTCTAACTTATTTTCACTATTTCTAATAACTAATACATCTAAAAATGGTAGCTGTTCATGGTGTTCCATTTCATATGTAAATTTTATGGTAGGGAAACGGTATGGTAGGGAAAAATTATAAACTTGACACGTACGGAATGTCATTCGAGTTCTTCAAACACCCAGTATACCTCGATTAATTTCTGTATTACGTCAAGTACCAATTACTGTTTCTTGTTAATTGTTCAACAATTTCTATTAGTCAGTTTACGTCTTTTTTTTCAAGTTAACATTCTTTACTACGATATCGATGGAAAATCTATAAATGTTTAACCCGTAACATAACGATGTATTTATAGACTTTGTACCGTACCGTGTTACTAAACAAATAGTAAAAAAAAACGTAATCTATTGCATATCTGCTTTTGGGTTTGGTACTCCTATAATTAATGGCGTTTATGAAGCTGTTGGCTCCCATATCAACGGTATTTTCGCAATTATTCCATTACAGAAAGTAGAAAATATTAGCTGTTTCCTTTAATGAAAAATACAGGTTCTAAAAAATGTTCTGTAGTCCTACCTTTACTATTAAAATAGCTATGCCCCACGAGATTTGTTAGATAATAATGCTTACTATTAAATGGAAAGATATACGAAATTATGAATGGACGTTGTAAAACGTGATATGTTTTCGTCTTGGGGCTAAAATCAAATCTTCGGAGTTCGTTAAACTTCACCGGCATTTTACCTGAGAATAGCAAATTAGAATGGGAAAATAGATTCTCGTAACGTTAATTCATACGAGCTGAAACAGTGCAAAATATAGTGGCATCAAGTGTCCCAAACTTGACCAAAAATTGACTTAAGTTCTCAGCCAGAAGTAACTGATTACGTTTATTTTATTGAGTCCTTTTTGCTGCCGTAAAACGTTTCTTGTCTTTTTTTTTGCGCCCGGTATGTCTTGTCAAAATCTAGTGGTGGGAAGTAGGAAGTAGCATTTAATTACGTGTTTTTGTAAATATCGGAGAAGATAAAATGTGACGGTCTAATTTTTATGGGTGTGGTAAATTTAATTGCATAAGTCAACACACCAATTAAATTTGATGTCTGAGTTAACTTTTACTATCTCCATAATTTCTGATTTATGGGTTTTTTGAGCGTTGCGGTAAGAGAGCCTTGGTTAACGACCGATCGATTTTTACTTGTTACATACGAATGGCACTGCACATAACACTGACCATACCAACAGACTGATGACTTTTTTTCCTTTAAAAAACTCAACTTTGATAGATACAACAGTTCATTTGATTTAAATGCCAAAACAAATGAAGCAGCTAGAAGAGCTACATTTGCTTTGTTGCCAAGTCCAAGAAACACTACGATGTGAAGTAAAGGGAGTTTCTAGAAAATACATCTCTTTGGTCTCATTGCCCAAAGAAAAAATGCATTTTTTAATAACGTTTATAGAAAATGGAATATAAAAAATATAAAACAGTTTTTTGCGCACTCAGCACGTCTGCCTACTCTACTGCGATGCCATGTTACGTGTGTGCCCCAACACCGAGTTGCCTAATCAGCGTTTTAATCGATACAGTTGTTCATGTATCTGGATTGCCTCACCACATATTGCCATATTTAATGACAGGCTAGAGTCAGATGAAGAGCGGTAGATATTGCGGGCGGGTCCGTGGGAAAGTAGCTGCGTACCCCTCGGCTTGAGGTCACGCGTTGACCCCACCGTAGCCCCCCTACCCCGCGCTATTCACGATACAGATCCACCCGAGTGCCTGAACTAGCACTCTTGACTCCGCACTAGCCCAGCGCCAGCGTTCTTGCTCTGCGATAAAGATGGTCCGGCAATTTACGTGACCTCCGCCGTACGTCTTTTCCTTGGTGGGCACCGGCGACACTCAGAAAAATACTGCGAACTACACGGAGAAAAATGTTTGTTCGATTTAAGAATTACCGTTTCTTATTCCACTGAATTAAACAAAACTCTGGGATAATAAAATAATTTATGAAGCGTTAATTTGCCATTGGTGTCAAATCCATCGGCAGTTGTAATTCTTGTAATACACCCAGTATTAGTTATTTTCAATTGATTTGAAATTCACAAGATATATTCCAATATAACACATAATTGATTAGAATTTCGGATAAAAAATCTTAATATCTCGGCATTTGTTGCGATTATTCATGTAAAAAGTACATCAGTTTGAATAACTGAACATAAAGGTGCCTAGGAATTCGACAATTTCAAAATTATTGTCAATTAATTCACAAATTTTTGGAAGAGTTCGAACTCGCCACGGCAAAAAAAAGGGATGAGCATATCCAAATTCAAGGCGATGATGATCGTCTTTTTGACATCCCTGAGGGTTAGACGGCCAAAACATTATTACATCGAGGTTCTGACGGCCTTTCGTGAGCGTGTGCAAGAAGAAGAAGACGAAGACAAGAGTTGTGGAAGATCAAATCATGGAAGATTCACGAAAACAATACACCGACCCATTCTGCTATGTCTGGAGGCGTTTTTTTTTTTGCTAAATACGGCATTACTGTGTTGGAACATCCACTACACTCACCCCACCTGCCCCCCTGTGACTTTTTTTATTTCCCAAGGTCAACTCGGCGCGGAAGGGGACAAGATTCGAAAATGTGGAAGCGGTTAAAGCAAAAGCGACCAGCTGACAGAAGCGGACTTCCAGCAGTGCTTTCAACAATGGAAAAGTCGTATGGAGCGGTGTAGAGATCGCCAAGGGGAGTACAATGAAGGCGAAAAAGTTGGTACTGTAATTGGTAACGAATTAAAGGGTGTTATGACAGCAGTTCGGTTATTTAATAGCCATCCCCTCGTACTTTAGCGTTTTAATACAATTGTGTTGAGATTGCTTTGGGCCCGTACGCTCCTGCTCTCCGAACGCGTATGAGTTTCATCCATTTTTGTTGGAGCAGCTCCAAGAATGGTACTGCAATCTCGAGAGGGTATTTGAGATTAAGTACTGAGCTAATTTAGCGGTCGACTGGTATGGACGTTCGTACCGATCCGTTTATTAAGCGCTTGGCAAGCTTGTGGTACGTTTCCATGGGTCGTTCGTGTTCCTAAATCTTGAGCCCCTACTGTCATTGCTTCAAAATTGCAACGACTTACCCAAAACAGTGCTTTGTATCCTTGTCTTACCCTATTGTATTTGTATTTTATTTTATTTTTTTTTTTGTATGAACAACATTTCACTGAGTAATAAATCAGCCAATAACTCGAAAACATCGTTGAAACAGTTGCTTCATTCAGTTTCTTGGACGGAGTATAAAGTGGTAGTTACTGACATTCCATCTACAATAACTGCCCTGAAGGTTCCAAATCGAGGTAATATACACAAAACTGATGCAAAAAGGAGTTGTGCTGATGATGATAAACAGTTTTGTGTCTATTACTTCGATTTGGAACCTTCAAGGCAGTTGTTGTAGATGGAATGTCGGTTACCACTTTATCCACTCAGTCCAAGAAACTGTGGATTGCTCAGGACTAAAGAAGCAAGTATTTCAACGATATTTTAGTTATTGGCTGATTGATTCTCTGTAAAGTATGGCTCATACAAAAAAAATGACAATAAAAGGCAAATACAATAGGGAAGAACACAAGGATAGATAGCACTGTTTTCGATAAGTCGTTGTATTTTTTTGAAGCAATAACAGTGAATGTGGGACCAAGTGAGAAAACTGTTCATTGTGTAGATTTACTATTTTAAAAGTTATAAGTATTACTACGAGCGAAGATGTTGAAAATATTTCAAGGAATTAATAAACGCAGTTTGTGCTGTTAGTAGACATTTAAGGGTTTAAAACCCGTTTCGGCCGAAAACGCCACTCCCGGTACATTTGACAGTGACATATTTTTGAAGTTTAAGACGTGCCCTTTCCGATGGCGTCCATGAAAATTCTCCACAAAATTATTAACTATGAAAAAAGCAGTTTTTTTTGCATTTAAAATGGCGCCTGAACTGCAAATTTTTTTCGTAACAATTAAAGAATTTTTTTATTGGAAAATGATGCACTTTTACAAAAAAATTTCAAGAAAAAAAGTTCTTAAAATTACTTAAAGAATGCACTGGATTGCTGGAATGCACTGGAATGCACAATTTCTAAATTTCGATACTAATTTAATATTTAGAATTTTTTTCCCGAAAACAATGCATTTTTAATATAATTGTCAAGAATAAAAAGTTCTTAAAATCATTCAAAGAATGCACTGGAATTTTTTCAGAATTTTTTGGAAGTAATTTTTTTAAATTTTGCAATAATTGACCATTTGCAAAATACAAAAAATTGTTCAAAAAAAAAATTGAAAAAACCCTGGTGCATTCATTGAGTGATTTTAAGAACTTTTTATTCTTGTCAATTTGTTGTAAAAGTGCATTATTTTTGCAATAAAAAGATTTTTTGAATTTTTACGCAAAAATTTTGCAGTTCAGGCGCCATTTTGAACGCATAAGGCAAAAAATCGATCTTTAAACCACGTATACTTAAAGATCAAATTTTTATTCCACCGGTTAGTGAGGTTCCAGGTCCATTGCAGACCGGAAACACCTTGAAAATTTGAAAAAAAAGTGTCCAAAAAAAATAGTGTTGCTTCTTGCAACTGCTTTTTTCATAATTAATAATTTTTTGGAGGAATTTCATGGACACCATCGGAAAGGCCACGTCTTAAACCTCAAAAATATGTCCCTGTCAAATTTTTTCTGTCGCTAATAGTATTAGTTATGAGGCGCTGAAGAGCGATGTACCGGGAGTGGCGTTTTCTGTCGAAACGGGTTAATACCAAAATAGATTCATGAAGTTGTTTCTTTGCTATATTAACTGCACAATATAAACGTGAGTATATCTGCTGTTTTCTTGTTGCTACTATTTTTAATCTGGAATTCATTCATTGCAGGAATGCGACTTTTTAGCAATCAGTCGCTTGATAGAACTAACTACAGCTTAATTTGTGGTTTTGATGTCAGGAATTTTATTAAAAGACAACCGACTAATAATGCGTATACAATCGGTAATAACTCTTTTTAAGGCTTGCTCGAGCTTTATTAGACACTTTTATTTGTGCGGAAACTAACGCGCTTATTACAGTGTAGAGAAACTTATTTAAATTAATTTCTCATTGTATTTTTTTTACCTGAGATCTTTCACAGCAAAAGAATTACTTAAAAAATATTAATAATCTAAAATAAAGGTATCTAACATTAGGACCAACTAAATTGTTGGTCGTTTTTTCGACATAGTAAAACCAGACGATCTATTTAACCTCAAACAAGTTTTTCTACTATATCGTATACAGCATATATCGATTAAAAATATGAGTACCTAACAGAATACCCGTACGCTAATGCCCCTACTGCCGAGTATAGTAATTAATAACGAGCATTATAGTTTTCACTCAGAATGTAATTTATAGTTTTATGCAACTGCACAAATTGCGCAATATTATAAAAATTTTTAAATGTTCGCAACTCATTAATCAAGGAGCGTAATTTATCTTTAAAACAATAAGACGGATTCAGCGCACGCCATGTCGCTTTCATTACGATTAACCGTTAAAACAGGGAGACCGGGTTGAAATTGGGACTGTTACGTGGCCAGTCGCCGCCAATGTGGCCAAACGGAAAATCTTCAACCCGAAAATAATAATAGTTTGGGGAATTTTCATTTCATACACTTTACATTTTAAATAGCTCCGCAGAAAAAAAATCTGAGGGATTTAGATCAGGGAAGCGCGCTGGCCGTTTAAAGGCCAACGTCTGCTTATCCAATCGTGCATTTAAATACTCCCTGACATTTGCCATAAAATGTGGTGGTGCCACATTCTGTTGGAACCACACTTGTTGGTTAATAACAATAATACGTCCTCCAACAATGCATGTCCAAAAATGAACTTTTTGAGGATTTTGTGTATGCGGTTCCTGGAACCAATGACTTGACATTTCTTGCGAAGTTATTATTATTATTTGATCTCTCCATCATGCCATCACAAAATTCAGCCCTTCTATCGACGTCATCCCCGTGTAACTCGTGAACAAGTTGTAGTTTGTATGGACGCAACTTTTCTCGTTTAAATAATTTTTTAACTGACTGGTGAGAGACATCAAAAGTCGTTGCCAAGATCCTAGAAAATTGGATTGGATTTTCCCGCACTGAGAATAAGATATTCCATGCTTTATATCCCCCTTTTACAGGTCTACGATTTAGCGGAATCCTTAACGCTACCAGGTACTTGAAATTTCCTTACCAGTCGGCTTACTGTTGGTTTACTGGAAATCTGTTGGGGTACAATTAATTTAACAGCACACAAACTTGGTCTAGGGATCTCCTCGTGTTTCCATACCCCCTCATCATAAACTATTGAACACAAATACAGAAAATAAAAAACGAAGGTATGTTATGACTTTCTTCTAAACTTTCAAACATTATTTCTTCAGATTTTGTATCTACCATTGCCTGGGAAATGTTACTTGTTGAGTTGTTTAATGCATATTTTATCATTTGCTATGAAATATAATAAAATGCGCCACTAAATGAAATCTGTCCGACTCGTTCGGGTGAATTGAATTTAAGTGAATTTTTATGCGTGTAAGCTGTAATTTAATTACAAAAATACAGCGAATAAATGTTTCACGCATACGGTTGCTTAAAGAAAAACCAGCTGTTTGTTCTGACAGCCGTCAGAGAGTAGATATATGCTCTAGCAATTTTACGCTGTCAGTGAATGTTGATCGTAATTCCTTTACGTGCATAAAAGATAAAAGTATTAGTTTTTACACACATCATTTATACTCTAATGCATCTAGTATAATTTGTTTAGACTGACAAGCAAATTTTAATGTAATTAAAGGTTATTAATGATCTCGATTTACTATTTTTCGTGCACAGATTATGCATTCGGTGTGTTTACAGATATTAAGTACATGTTTTTATGCTAATACGAATTTTGACAATTAATAAAAAAGTAGCACGGAACGTAAACGTCATTAGATCGGCTACTTGAGCAATCCTTTTGATTTATTCCATGCCAAGTTTTAGGTAAGGGACATGAAAGCTTCATTAACAGGATTCTACATCGACCAAACGTGTTTAGTATTGAGTTGCTTTCTCATCAGTTTGTTTTAAAACATAATGACGATTAATTGTGAAGTTAGTGGGAGGTACACGATTCTAACACAAATTGGGTGATTGTTGAGCCACATTCACTTCTTTTTAACGAACACGATATACGAGGTGTGTAAATTAAGTAATGCGCCTGGTTTTTTGGAAATTTTCTTATTCGAATAGAATTACAATTCAGTATTTTCTTCTTCCATTCCTCATAGCAGTGCTGGAACTCATATTCTGGAATAGCTTTCAGCTGGTCGGTTACAGCCGTTTGAATGTTTTCTATGTCCCAAAATGACGTCCTTTGAGGTGATTTTTTAATCTCGGGAAGAGAAAAAGTCACAAGGACTCAAGTCAGGCGAATAGGGGAGGCTGAGGAGCCACAGGAATGTTTTTACTGGCTAAAAACTCGTTTACTGAAATGGCTGTGTGACAAGGCGCATTGTCGTGATGCAACATCCAGTTGATCTTGATGTTGAGTCTCACACGCGTTTTTCAAGAACCTCTCTGAAAAAGTGTTGATTTATTGTTTGGTCTGGAAGCAAAAACTCTTTGTGCACAATTCCCTGGCTATCAAAAAAAATCAGCATTTGCAGCACATGCATTTGATTTTCGACTTGCTTTTTTGGGTCTTGGAGAGCTTGAAATGGGCCATTCCATGCTTTGGCGCTTGGTTTTCGGGTCGTACTCAAACACCAAGTCTCATCACCAGTAATGATACGTTCCATAAAATGGGGATCATTTTCAATCGATTCTAAAAAAGTCAAGACACCTTTCTCTGCTGATGTCTTTTTGTTTCTGCGAATGTTTTTTTGGAGTCATTTTTGCGCAGATTTTGCTCATCCACAATTCGTTAGTCAAAATCTAATGAACAGTGGTGTGATTCAAATTTAACTCTTCACCGATCATTCTTGTCGTCAACCGACGATCTGAACGCACAAGATCCCGTATTCTATCGACATTGCCATCGGTTCTTGAAGATGAAGGCGTTCCGCTGCGTGGTTCATCTTTAATCGATTCTCCTCCTTCTGAGAATGCCTTAAACCGCCGAAAAACCTGGGCTCTTGAAAAAACACTGTCTCCGTAGACGTGTTAAAGTTTTGCAAAAGTATCCGTTACGCTGTGTCCAAGCCTGATAACACACCGTTGCTCAAAATTCATGTCACTCGTTTTTAAAAGGCATTAGATGTTAAGTCAACCTACCGCCCTTCCAAGCCCCGTCTCCGCAGTGTTGTTAGATCGGGCGCTACGTTGCCAGTCTCATTACTTAATTTACACACCTCGTACATTTTTCTAGGTAGGAAAATTTGATGTTAAAATTGTCTACTTTAAATACTTTTTCCACAGCAAATGTTAAAATTATCAGATCAACAGATTAACAAGCTTTTTATATGATTTTATTGTTATTTAAATATTCATATCAAAAATTGTATTTTATCCACTAAATTACGAAAGAGCTGTCTTTAGATTTCGGTAGACAAGCCTTTAACGCGTCTCCCACCAATTTTCCTCGGTCATTACCTCGTTTACAGCAAGCAAGGGTGGAGTGGTCATCAATCTCGAGATGCAAACTACACTAACGGGGAATTAAGAAAAAACTCGGATGCTGATTAATAGGAACGTGAGGAACTCGTGTGAAAAAAATTCAAGAGCGCAAGATCACCTAAAATATGGATATATATGAGGAGCACACTGAAAAACAAAAACAAATGCCATGCGGGAACCTTTCAATAATGTGTTGCAAACACGCAAGTAGGTAATTGTTTCATTTAAGAGCTCAACCAGTGGATTTCCCACGATGGACTAAGACGCATCGGATAAACAGCAATTACTCTAACCGCTGAATACATAATTCAAGTAGAAGGAGTCGAAGTAAAAGGATGCAATAACAATTTGCAATAAGACACCATATCATATTATACTCTAGGAAGGATCATTTTAATATTGCAAAAAAATGAAACGTAAAATACAGGTTCAGGTGCTGCCAAGAAACAGAAAACTTTGCTACCAGATTAAAATTAAAATTCCTCACCTTATCATGGTTTTACATTGTTAACTGATCTGATCAATTCCTATCGTAAAGCCCTAACGTTCAATTCCTTAATGGTTTTCCCAGTCCTAATGGAGATATAGATGAAGAATGAACTAAATTTGTTGTTTTTGCAAAACTAGGAAGTGTGTCAACAACACTTTGGAACAATGTTATCAGTTCCTATCGTAAAACCCTAACGTTCTATTCTCCTTATACAAGTTCTGTGTGGTAAAAAAGACGTTATTAACCCACGCAGTACATCCCATAGAGAAATGAAATATTTTGAAGAATCTGGTTCCTTTATGGTTCTTCCTAATGGACGTATAGATGAACAACGAACTGAATTTGTTATTTTGCAAAACTGGAATGTGTGTCAACAACATTTTGGAACAAACTTGAGCAGGTCGTGCCAATGCCGTTGTAGTTCCTACTTCTCTGCATGATCCCGTAAAATGTGCCTCTCTGATTAACTTTCCAAAGAATAATAGCTAGAATCCACGACGAAATGGCCGTGCGGATATGTAATTTGAATCCAATATCAAGATTTAATATGCAGTAGTTCACACAGAACATGTAACAGGATTTATGAATACACAAGGCCCGAGTCGTACAAGAAATAAATACATATTGTTTGCCGAGCCACGGTCTGTTATTTGATACTGGGTAGACGGTAATCGATTTTCCGGAAGTGGTAGTTGATGGAATGTTAAGCACTTCGTGATTACTGAAAACTACTTTGGGAGTACGGTTTCTTACGGTTACGGGCTGGTCTCATTATTTAGGCTCTTCAAATAATACGGGAAGGAGAAAATTATTTGACGGAGATTTTTTTCAATCCAGGATCGAAAACCAGCGTAGAAAATATGTATTCAATATAATGTGCAAACGGTGTTTACAGATTTCAAGGAAATTTTAAAGTATAATGTAAAACCATGCCGTGAATCTCCAGTGGCACACGCACACTTGCAGTAGCCTAGGTCAGGATTTAGATCCCAAGATTAAAACATTATTTTTCACATTTTTGCCGTACACACCCTATATAGAATTAAATTGTGCTTCACACTATCTGATCTGACCCGACTTGGAAATCTTTTTCCTCTATGGAAAAATAATAGAATTATAAAACTGTTTGCCATTAACGCCCTGTATGAGGTAGTCAAATGTTGGCCTCATCATATTATTTGGGACCATTTATTGCACTTCTGTAACAAATTTGAGCCACGCCGAGTCGGTGGTTTTGAAAAACTTGTTCACACCTTTGGAGGGCTGCAGTACTGTTAAGAACGACCTTAGAACCAGATAAAAATACTTGTCGGTTTATTTTTGATGTAGTATCCGTCATTCATTTTTTGTCCCGTATTTTTTGGTTTACCCTGTATTTGTAAAAAGTACCGCTAAAAGGTGTTATTGTTGCAACAACAGCGTTTCGTCGTATTAACTACTTCTGTTATAAAAAGAAAAAAACAACTAGTCGGTTATATGAATTAAAATGGCTCTGATAAAAAAAATTGTTGCGTAATCGAAGAACAAACAGCATCCGCGTCTGCTATTTCTGTCTGTATCACTGTGGGAACTTACCTTAGAGAATCCAATATTGGGCGTTGGTGTTTGGTGCAATCCTACATCGTGACATTTGAAAGCTGCAACAAAGATTAAAAATGTGTTTACTACGTGTACACGGTATTCTAGAAATTAATCTGTCAGTACACATGTGAACAGAGCTAACATTTCCTTAGAACTCTGCTGTAAGGTAGGGCTACAAGTTACCGAGAGCGTCGCTTTTTTTTTAAATCGAAAAGGTGCGTACGACTGTATTTTAGTCTGAATGTACAAGGTTGAACCCTCTGCAAAATTGACAGACAGCGACATTCGTTTTTATTTTTATCGAAAAATTTTTTGCCTGTTATTTAAGAGGACTTCAATTGTTTTTTTTTTCGATAATATCATCTTAAAGCTCTTTTAGATAATTTAATTATCTTTAATTTTACCTATTTTCAATACAATACAATATTTTTTGACCTATTTTCTGTACGATAATTTTTCTCTTGAGTTATTGCAAAAAAGTCATTTTTGACTTTGATAATATCAATTACTCGGGAACTAATAGACGTACAGTAACACAAGTTGTAGTGACTGTTTTTGCTAAAAACATTTTTTTCGAAGCGAAATTGTCTCATTGAAACCGCTCACGCTTTTGTATTTCAAAAAATCTGGCAGCCCTGTAGGTACCAACCCCCTATTCAGTAGCCTTTCAGGCGGTATTTAAACGTAATAAAAACAAGCCATAAAATTATTTAACGCTACATATTTATGTGTTTACCGTTGGGAGATATTTAAACGTTCTTATTGCTCAAGAAATGTTAACTAGATATTCTGTATCTTCTCACAAACAATAAAGTGGGCGGTCAAACAAACCGAAACAACAGATCCATTGTTTCATTATTAATATTCTCATTTAAACTAACTCGGGTTAAATTGGTTTGGTTTGTTTGTGTACTAATTGTCAATGATTGGTTACATTTCACGTTAACTGTTGGTTATTGGTCTCATGCTAATAACACGAATGCATTTTCTATGGTTTTCAGCGCATGAAAAGAGATACTAATATTTACGCGAGTAATTTTCAGTTTATAATTCAGAAAAATATTCCTATAAGAACTTCGTCAAACTCATCGGTTTTTTTTTCGTCTACTTATCAATATTTAGGTTATAAAAAATTGATAGGGTAGGCTATGGAAACAGTTGAATGACAGAATTTTGTATGCAATTATTTCCATAGCCGACGTGGTAATCTACACAAAAAATATAAAACAATATTTTTGGCATTGTTAATATCGCTCTACCCAAAAAAATAGGGGTGTAGACAACATTTAATGAATCTACGAGGTGTGTAAATTAAGTAATTATTTGAATAGAATTACAATTCAGTAAAGTTTTTCTTCAAAATTCTTCCATTCCCTCATAGCAGTACTGGAACTTATATACTGGAATAGTCTTCAGCTGGTCGGTTACAGCCGTTTAAATGTTTTCTATGGTCCCAAAATGACATCCGATGAGGTGATTTTTCAATCTCGGGAAGAGAAAAAAGTCACAAGGACTCAAGTCAGACGAATAAGAAGGCTGAGGAGACACAGGAATGTTTTTACTGGCTAAAAACTCATACTGAAATGGCTGTGTGACAAGGCGCATTGTCGTAATGTAACATCCAGTTGTTATTGATGTTTGGTCTCACACGCAAGACCCTTTTTCGAAGTTTTTCAAGACCCTGTCTGTAAAAGTGTTTGACCTGGATGCACAAGAGGCCTTCCGCTGCGTGGTTCATCTTCAATCGACTCTCTTCCTTCTGAGAATGCCTTAAACCACTGAAAAACCTGGGCTTTGAAATATACTGTCTCCGAAGGCGTGTTGAAGTTTTGCAAAAGTATCCGTTGCGCTGTGTCCAAGTCTGAATCAAAACCTGATCGCACTCAAAACCTTTGCTCAAAATTAAAGTAACTCGTTTTTAAAACGCACTAGAAAAAGACAGTTTGCGAAAACAGTCACAACGAACAAACAAATGACTCTAACAAGTTCAAACTCGTACTTAAGGTGCATTATATGTTAACCTACCGCCCTTCCCGCAGTGTTGCTAGATCGGGTGCTACGTTGCCAGTCTCATTACTTAATTTACACACCTCGTATTCAAAATTATAGTCTCAACTTTCAACTGACCACCAAAACAATGTTTTAAGCCTACCCATATAATATTTCCCGTTTCCGTAGTCAAATAGGGATAATTAGAACACACAAAAAAATGGGTATATGTATATGATAACGGTCCTTATTCAAATAAAGATCTGTCTAGTAACAGACACCTCTTAGTTCGGCCAGTATTGTCAAAAAAGTAGCGTTTGTAATTACTCGAGATTATTCTGGCTTATTAACCACCCACCGATACAGAGTGCGCTTTATGTGGAAGACTCAAGCAGTTAATCATTAATAAACATGACCTAACTGACCCCTCGTATACATAACCTCATTGTTAATAGGCGTTACACTAGGTGGAGAGACTGCATCTTAAATTGTTGTAAGGACACCGTTAGACAGCTTTGCGCAAGGGCGCAAAAAATATTTGAAAACAGGCAAATAAATCTATTAGGGTACTGTATTTGGTGACACAAGGATTGTTCTTTTACTATGATCGGTTCATAAGCCTTTCAGTTAAAAAAGTAGGAGACGATTAGAACCCATCCCCCAATGATGTCAATATGGTTGGCGAAACGCTCGTTGAGTAGAAAAAAGTGTTTTAAGCGGTGAAAAGTGTTCAACTGTCTACTCTACTACGCCCATGTGCCATCCAAGATAATTATCAGTTAAAATATTTATGACGCAAGATGTACAGGAGTAATTTGTAATGCATTTAACTTTAGTCGGTTGACTAAAAATACCTGTTAACAACTATTAATAAAAGTAAAGGAGATACTATACGCGAATAGTCTAACTAGAAACTTCCCATAGTATGATCGTTAATAATATACAATTGCTCTTATGATTTGTAGCTATAGTGTTATCCTATGACCTTACGTATATCTCCAATATATTTATGCAAAACTTTTTCTTACATAATGCAATAGTTGTCTATGCAGAATATTTTTTCAATTTATTTAATAATTACCACATTTCAAATTAATTTTCCTGCGAGCACTAAAAAATGAGTATCTGCAATATCTGCAATAATACTATAATTACTACGTTAGACAGGTAGATCGGGTTTTCGGCTATTTTTGCGATTCCTATTATGCAATTCCAGCAAAATTCAACTTAATATACGCATCGTTTAATCTACGCCCTGTGAATGAGATTATTTACGCAGTAATATTTCATCCACAACTTACTGTGTTTTCAGTATGTACAATTTAGATGGCAAAATGATAATTGGTATTATTTGTGTAATAAACAACGCAGTCATAAACAATGTACTTCTAATAATAATTTAATTTGTATAACAAATAACTTGTCTGAGTGAAGCTAGTAGTAAATTTCGACAAAAATATTTATACTAAACTTTGTTCATGATCCAGTATGAGTTTGTTCTTTTTTTTATTTCACAAGCCAAGAATGAAAACCAACTCTGACAAAATGTGTAATCTATTGTTTTTATAGTCAATTTTAGTGACAAGGTGCAAAATAAATCCCTTCCATACTTCTGTAAAGTATGAAGAAATTTGTGAGGTGTATTTACGAGGTGTGTAAATTAAGTAATGAGGCTGCTTTTTTTAAATTCTTTTATTCGACTAGAATTACAATTCAGTACCTATTGTCTCCTTCAAAATAACTTCCATTGGAAGCCACGCAGTGCTGTAGACGGTTCTTCCATTCCTCAAAGCAGTGCTGGAACTCATATACTGGAATAGCTTCAGCTGGTCGGTTACATCCGTTTGAATGCTTTCTATGTCCCAAAATGACGTCCTTTGAGGTGATTTTTTAATCTCGGAGAAGAGAAAAAAGTCACAAGGGACCAAGTCAGGCGAATAAGGAGGCTGAGGAGCCACAGGAATGTTTTTACTGGCTAAAAATTCGTTTACTGAAATGGCTATGTGACGAGGCGCACTGTCGTGATGCAACATCCAATTGTTCTTGATGTCTGGTCTCACACGCATGACACTTTTTCGAAGTTTTTCAAGAACCTCTCTGTAAAAGTGTTGATTTACTGTTTGGCGTGGAGGCACAAACTCTTTGTGGACAATTCCCTGGCTATCAAAAAAACAAGTCAGCATGCATTTGCTTCTTCGACTTGCTCATTCTTGCTTTTTAGGGTCTTGGAGAGCTTGAAGTGTGCCATTCCATGCTTTGGCGTTTGGTTTCCGAGTCGAACTCAAACACACGTCTCATCACCAGTAATGACACGTTCCATAAAAATGGGGATCATTTTCAAACGATTCCAAAAAATCAAGACACCTTTCTCATCCCCAATTCGTTAGTCAAAATCTGATGAACAGTGGTGTGATTCAATTTAACTTCTCCCCGATCATTCTTGTCGTCAACCGACGCCCTGAACACACAAGATCCCGTATTCTATCGACATTTTCATCGGTTCTTGAAGATGAAGGCCTTTCGCTGAGTGGTTCATCTTCCATCGACTCTCTTCCTTCTTGAGAATACCTTAAACCACCGAAAAGCCTGGGCTCTTGAAAAAAACACTGTCTCCGTAGGCGTGTTGAAGTTTTGCAAAACCTGATAGTACACCGTTGCTCAAAATCACATATTATTCGTTTTTTAAATGCACTAGAAAAACCGGTTTACGAAAACAGTCACAAAGAACAAACAAATGACTCAAACAAATTCAAACTTGAACTGAAGGTGCATTACATGTAAACCTACCGCCCTTACAGGTCCCGTCTGCGCGGTGTTGCTAGATTGGGGGTTACGTTGCCAGTCTCATTACTTAATTTACACACCTCGTATGTTAAGATCAAGTCAAACGTGGAGATGCGAGAAAAATAATTTTTTGTCAGTGTACCCATTCTAAAACACAGATAAAAGCAGCCGTACTATTTTCTCCTTTCAATCGGCGACAAGTGGAAGACGAGAGTCGTTAAAGTACTAATAAGGGAAATAAATTAATTAGCGTAATTAATGCCTTTTTTAATCATGCAGGCCGACCAATAAATATCGCGGGGCCATCAGGGAGTTTTCTCACGATGCGTTAAACGGTACAAAATGTCGAAAAAAGAAGGACATGTCCCGGGCTTTTTTATTTTATTTTTTTTTCTTTTCTAGACAATCGACAATGAGCCGCATTAAATCACGTATATTCGGAGTACCAGCGGTGGAATTACCCATTGTTTATTGAAATTGAATCGCGGAATATTAAGTCAATCAATGTCGTTTTCGAGTCTAGTGACAAAATCCCCCATTGATTGGACTGTCAATTAACTCTCCGGACGACATGTATACGTGCCAGCAAACGCTTCTTATCTGATCCGTCTGTCACCGTCGCGGAGGCTGAAATGTTTATGGAATCCAGGGGGATATGTCTAAGCGGCGTCATCTATTGGCAATTCTCAATTGGTCTTTTTAAATCTCCCCTTCGCATTTAAATTAAACGTCGCCTTCGACGTATTTATATCTCCTTCCCAGTGCCCTCCGTTTCCATTCGGAATTGGACTTTTTTCAATCCTGAGCATCATCAGTCCTTCGGACACGTTCACTCTTCATTTTCAATCGTGGATGATCTCAGTGTACAGTCACCAGGTACAAAGAAAGTATTTCGACCAAAAAATATAACTATTTACACAAAAGTCAGGAAAGCAGGGCCGCTCCAGCCGTTTTTCCCGACTCCGATTTTTCAACAATTTCTATGAGTGTATGTTCGATAAATTTTTGACGAACCGAACCGCCATCGGTTTTTTTTTTCTGGGTCGTTTGGGCGACCGGGTGTGCCGAAAAAAACGTAGTTTTCCGTTTTTTTTCCCGTTTCCGGACATCGTAGCGACTTTTCCGCCATCATGTTCACCGTGGTAAAATTAGTTGGTAAGAATTTTTTCGGGCTTGTATTTGGTCAACTTCGCAGAGTTCCACATTTTTTATTACGCTTGCAAACAGCCAATTGAGAATAAAATAAAAATATCATATACATTTCATCTTCAAGGCACAGTTTTATTTTAGCCCAAGAAAAATCTGATTCTCACATCTGGATGATCAAAGATCGGTAACCAAACTAATGAACAGTTTTAGTCGTTTAATGATTAAAATCTGATGATTAATTCAATGTTATACGCAAAGGAAAGGTTATAAATATAACTTCTTTGCTTGTAAACAACAGTTACTGTCTCGATGTCCAATATAAGTGACAATTTAAGAGAAAATATTTAGATTTTATCGAAAAGTTGCCCTACATATATATGTATGTAATTTGGAATCACTTTAAAGCAACGTTGGAACTCTACAAAATAAAGATTATAAGACATAGTGACAAAAAAATAATACCGTATATACCAGGTGTCCCATTTCAAAACATTCACATGAATAACTCAGTAGAAAAGCCGCCAATCCAAAAATGACTTTAACAAAATTGATTGATACAACGTAGCGCGCGATCCAGCAACACTGCGGAGACGAGACTTGGAAGGGCGGTAGGTTAACATGTAATGCACCTTCAGTACAAGTTTGAACTTGTTAGAGTCATTTGTTTGTTCTTTGTGACTCGAGTCGAAATTCTATTCGAATAAAAATATTTAAAAAATGAGTCTTATTACTTAATTTACACACCTCGTCTACACATATAATCAATAAATGTAACCCTGACTTGCGCGGATCCAAATTTTCCGGAAAATATCTGCAAAGAAATAATTTTAACGTGACTATTTTGTGCTTCTCCTCCATTTGCGACAAGTCGTGGCCGCCGCTGGTCGCCAAATAAAAACCTACGCTAAAAGAAATAATTAAAAAACCGAAAAAATGAGAAACGTCGATTGTGCGATGCCAATTATACTGTAAAGTTTATTTGCCGGTTTCTACCCGAGTATAAGCTTTATTAACGCGGTAATAAGCAATTATTACTATCTATGAAATATAAATGTGTTTATAACGCTGCATACCAACGGAACACATTTTATATTGTGTAAAATATCAAAATATATTGATGGCCTGAGCGTGGTACTTACCTTGTTGAAAATAATTCGCCTTTCTGACGTATACGCACACAAGAGCCATAAGTTGTAGCTGCGAAAGCCTCTGCCTAGTCGATGGTGGTAATGGTAATAATTCCCGCAGGTTAGCTATTTCGGCGTTGATTAGGTCCCTCCGTAGTTTGCTGGCTCCTTTCGTCGATTTGTTAGCGTCGAACCTTAAAAGAACATCCACTACAGAAAGGAAATTCGGAAGTTTTCAGATTTTTCGGAAACAATTATTACCCCTACATCAGTCATTCCACAAAAAGGAGACAATATGACGGTCTGTTTTCGTCTTTTTGTATGCCAAGAACAGATACAATTGGAATATTTTGTAAGGGATTAGAGTGCACTGGTCTTTTAGAAAACTTCCCCGAGTTATCTAACCGTCCACGAATTGTCTACTTTAACCCGTTTCGGCCGAAAACGCCACTCCGGTACAATCGCTCTTCAAAATTTGATAGGGACACATTTTTGAAGTTTAAGGCCCTTGGACACCTTTCCGATGGTGTCCATGAAATTCCTCCAAAAAATTATTAATTATGAAAAAAAGCATTTTTTTTTTTAAAAAACCACGTTTTTTTTATCAAATTTTCAAGCGGTTTCCGGTCTGCAATGGACCTGGAACTTCACTAACCGGTGGAATAAATGTTTGAACTTGAAGTATATGTGGTTTAAAGATCGATTTTTTGCCTTATGCGTTCAAAATGGCGCCCGAACTGCAAAATTTTTGGGCAAAAATTCAACAATTTTTTATTGGAAAATGATGCACTTTTACAAACAATTGTCAAGAATAAAAATTTCTTAAAATCACTCAATGAATGCACTACAATTTTTTCAAAATTTTTTGAGTAATTTTTTGGATTTTGCAAATGTCAATTTTTGCAAAATTTAAAAAATTGCTTAAAAAATTCTTAAAAAATTCCAGTGCATTGTCTGAATGATTTTAAGAACTTTTTATTCTTGACAATTTATTGTAAAAAATGCATTGTTTTCGAGAAAAAAAATTCTAAATTTAGATACTATAATAATTTGGTCTTTAGAATTTTTTTTCTCGAAAAACAATGCATTTTTACAATAAATTGTCAAGAATAAAAAGTTCTTAAAATTAATCAAATGATGCACTGGAATTTTCAGAATTTTTTAAGCAATTTTTTTAATTTTGCAAAAATTGACTATTTGCAAAATCCAAAAAATTGCTCAAAAAAATTCTAGTGCATTCATTGGGTGATTTGAGGAACTTTATATTCTTGACAATTTTTTTGTAAAAAGTGCATCATTTTCCAATAAAAAATTCTTGAATTTTACGCAAACATTTTGCAGTTCAGGCGCCATTTTGAACGCATAAGGGAAAAAATCGATCTTTAAACCACGTATACTTAAAATTCAAACATTTATTCCACCGGTTAGCGAGGTTCCAGGTCCATTGCAGACCGGAAACCCCTTGAAAATTTGATTTAAAAAAATGTGTAAAAAACGTGTTTTTTTTTAAACTGCTTTTTTTCATCGGAAAGGGCACGTCTTAAACTTTAAAACATATGTTCCTGTTAAATTTTTCTGTAGCAAATAGTATAAGTTATGAGGCGCTGAAGATCGATGTACCGGGAGTGGCGTTTTCGGCCGAAACGGGTTAAATGGAACTACAGTTATTAAAACAAATTAATGAAGAGAAAAATTTAATAGAAAGCGAAAGAAAGCATAAAATAGTACAAGAATAAGCCGTATTTTTAAACGCCTTGTAAATTATGTATGTGTGTACGCGTGTATTTCTTGTCCGTGCTTACGTTCGCCACTGACCGTGCCTGGTAACGCACATTGGACTCCCCCGGTGCGGAAGCTAGGGAAGCCTGTAAGCAATTTAGCCATATATCGTAGCGAACATTCCGTTGTTCGAAATTAGTGGCAGCCCGACGCGCGACGGACGAACAGTGGAACGCCGAGTTTATGTGTCGTGAGTGATTAACTAATAAACGTGTGTACATACGTATTTTACACCGTCTACGTATTTCTTTTAGAGTTCGTGCAGTGTATTTACAAATTATCTGATTTTGTGTGGATTTTTGCAATAATGGCACAGTCGTTACCATTTATGAATAGACTAAAGATGACTGAAAATTATTTTATTTTTCCTTGCAATCGTCGATATATATTTCACAGACGCCGAGAGTGTGAAAGACATTTATATGATGAAGATATCCATCAACAAAATATTACTGTACTGTTTCGCCCCTGATATTTATAGCTATTAAACAGATTGTGCAACATCGGCCAAAGTGTACAGGCCAAATCGCTCACGTTTAACCAGATGAAATGCAGAAAAACACTGGTCGTGGCAACGTACACTCAAGCAATGAAGATTATTAACACACTTTTACTCCTGTCCTTTTGGTCTCTCATATGTCCTTCTGCCAATGACATGACGGATTACGAGTCCGACCCTGCGTTGTGGCATACTTTCCGGACCATAATGAAGTAAAAAATAATGCAAATCGTCAATGGAATAGGCACCAACAACAGCAAAAACTGCCAAGCAAACTACGCCTTTCAGTAAAAAAGCTTCTAATCAATTTGTCAGTTTTTTATTTCACAAACCAACGGGTTTGACCTACGATATCCTATTATTGGCGCTATCACTGTTTTCTTCGTATTTATGTTATTTTATTATTCTTTGATACGACACGTTGTTTATTTTACGATACTTCTTGGAAAGACGTTCTTACATAAGTGGACGACTGAAAGATGAATATTTTTTTTATAAGGATATTACAACATATGATGCGAGTTCATTTGTAGGTTTCGTCGAATTTCTTAGATTTTATCTTAATCAAAAGCAGCCGAGTCATTTCATTAGGTTACGTAAATATAAAATATTTATTACTTAAATTGAAATCGATTGATTAGTTTTGTTATTGTTAAGTACTGTCGATTGTTGTTGCATTGAAGTACATTCGAACAATCCTGCTTTATAAAATTAATTTAGACTTTAAGAAGAATCACCCATTGTTCAGTAAACTCAATCCATATGTATAGGTATCTATGGACTGAAGTTAATTCAGCTAAGAACTGAAAACATTTTGATTCAGTTCATAAATTCAGTTCTGTTGAGCTAATGCCAGTGAGGCGCATGATCTTTATTTCTATTTCATATTCTAGTTCCCACGATTGTATTTTTATTTTTTGTTTTCCGTAAACGTTATTCGTTGACACCTCGGCTGCCTACACAACTAACTTTCGCTATACTTATCCTGGTACCTCCCATGGAGATGGAATTTTTTCAAGGTAGTGGTAATCTTGAAAACAATCTTCGTGAAATTAAAAATACTCGCCCAGTTTGGTTTGTATTTTAATTGTTCACTGCGAACATTGTAATTCTACGTTTCAATGATCTGTTTCGATCATTTTCTGCGCTCTAGCAGTTGCAGAACACATACAGTATGTCCCCGGATCGAGTTTAAAAGAGGAAAGAATTTTGTGTTTTTGAAATCTCAGAAAAAGTCACTCTTGATGATTTGCCCTGCTTGATTTCAAACCCCCAAAACGTAATTTACTTTTTATATAACTCAAACGGTTCATGAGATAATACCATTTTTCTTCATTATTAATCTGGTTGTCAGTTGTTTTTTTCTTTTTTGTGCTTCAAACTTGTATCTTGCAACTATTATTTTCAGAACAATCAATGTGTTATAGTTGTCAGACTTCCGTTTGCGAAATGCCAAAACAGTTAAACAATTGCTGTCAAGAGTTAGTTAGCATCTTTGATGCGCTATTTTGAAAAAGAACGAGACAATAACAGTCCATTGCTACCCTTAACAGCTGTTAGAAATGTAATTTAAATATAATACTGACTTTATGTACCTACTGAATATCAATATTCAATAATCAGCGTGAGTGTTATCGATCTCGGCGAAATGTTGTACAAGAAAAAAAAATGTTTCACCTTTCAGTGTATTTTTTTCGTCTTATTTAATTTAAAATAAAAAATTAACAGTTCTGCTAACATTATTCTCATCTTAGCGACGTCTGTAATTGTTGTGCTATTTTGAAAATGAAGATATTAACGACTCTAAATGACAAACTTGAGGCGACGACATAACAGATGAACAAACATAATAATTATGCTTATAAAATTATATTTATAATTACTTTTCAAGAAGTAATTATGAAGTTATGCCTAATATCGCATTCACTTACTTTTATTATGGTATAAAACGTCAATTTCATGAAAAAAGAATTATACTTTATAGACGAATCCTGCTTCTACGAAGTTCAGGACAATTTGTACGAATGTATAGATAGTATTTGTAGAGTTTTATGTATAAAAAAGATAAATACCTAAAATTAATGTCATTTTTGATTTTTCGAATTTTTGTACAATTATTACCGAACAATAAACAATAAAAACAGGTCGTGAATACGAGTTATTGTCATACAATTTTGATATTTATTTGCATTGCTTTCCATCACTTTTTGTTACTATAGAGAAATATAGATATGGAACTGCTTATCTTAAAATGAAAAATCCGGCAGGAGGAATTTATGGAGAAATTCCTCTTGCCGGATTTTTGATATCTAAAAATATCTAAAAACGTATTTTTATTGCGAAATTTGGGTTTTTCTAATGAAAATCAGTGTATCAAGGTCTCAAATGTATAAATATTTTTGACCTTTTAATTTTAAAATTTCATTTTACAAATAGCTAAATGATTTGTCAAATGATATTATCCATATTGTTGACAGCTGCCAAATTAACTGCCAAATATAATAAAATAAACATATTTCTTAAGTTATACAGAAAAAAAAATGCATAATTTTAAAGAAAATACATATAACATACTTTAAAACTTTCTATTTACGTAATTTATACTAAAATTTAAATATGACAGCTGTCAAAGTAACTGTCAAATTACTTAAAATGCCATTTATTTATTATTTTCAATACTTAAAGTGCTTAATAGTTCATTTTCTGTGGATTTTAAGGAACAATGGGAATATATTATGTTAGATGACAGCTATAAAAGTATTTGTCAAAATCAAAAAATAAGCATGTGTATCCTGCATTATTACAAAATATTCTAAATTTATACACAAAAAAGGGTACAGAACTTGATTTAATATCAATTAGTTCCGAAATTGATGTTTATTTAATCTTCACACTATTGGCAGTTGTAAAATTTTCAGTAAACTCAATGAAGAAACTTTTTATCAAGTATTTTTAAAATTTAAATAGCTAAAATATTCATTTTCTATATATACAGAGGATACTCGTTAAGAAATTAATAATAAATATACTGTTAGTTGGCAGCTGTCAAATTTTTTTGTCAAATGTCAAAAGTAAGCATCTTAAATAATCATAAAATATTCAATTTTTTTAAAGAAGAAAGATATTTTAAGCAAATTTAAAATGAAATTTTGTCCCACTGTGCGACGCCCGTCGAAAAGTTGGATTTTGCACGGGCTGTTCCCGAGTGCTAGACCGTGAATAAATAGACGTTGTTAAGTCGTCGGAGACTCATGTGTTCATTTGGATAAGTGAAAACAGATTACTATTGTCGGTTTTCGTGACTGTGGGGGGGGGGAGGGGGAGGGCGCTAGGTGTTCGTATTTGTAACGGTAGGCCGTGTTAGTCTCGTTCGGAGGGAAACACGCGTAATAAATCGCCCTGTTAATTACTGGGGAACCCGTATCTTAACTTCGCATGTAAGTAATTATGTTCTACCTATGCCGCGATGTCTCCTGGTCTCAGTTCACGAGACGATACTGTTCTACCTCTTCGGGAAAAGTTAAAAGAGGAGACAGGGTCCTATCTAGCCAAAGTACTGCGATAAAGCTGATAAAATGTGTTTTTTCTTAATGAGA
Source organism: Aromia moschata (assembly GCA_029963805.1). NCBI lineage: Eukaryota > Metazoa > Arthropoda > Insecta > Coleoptera > Cerambycidae > Aromia > Aromia moschata. Next base: position 241,455 of record JAPWTK010000038.1, read on the forward strand.
AGCTAAATTTTCTTTTGTCCACAATCGTTTCATAAAGTAACTTCATTTATTTCATTTGAACTATGTAATGTGACATTTTATCCGATGGTCAGTAAAATAAAACAACTTTACTTCACTAAAATGAAAATGATGCACATAAATCAATATCACCCGCATGACCTTTTTTTGAAGTGTTGATTTACTGTTTGGCCTGGAGGCACAACCTCTTTGTGGACAATTCCCTGGCTATCAAAAAAAGCAAATCAGCATGCTTTTTTGAGTCTTGGAGACCTTGAAGTGTGCCATTCCATACTTTGGCGTTTGGTTTCCGGGTCGTACTCAAACACCCAAGTCTCATCACCAGTAATGACACATTCCATAAAATGGGGATAATTTTCAATCGATTCCAAAAAGTCAAGACACCTCTCTCTCCTGATGTCCATTTGTTCCTGCGAAAGGTTTTTTGGAACCATTTTTGCGCAGATTTTTTCATTTTCAATTCATTAGTCAAAATCTGATGAACAGTGGTGTGAATCTTTAACCGACGATCTGAACCCGTATCTATCGACATTTCCATCGGTTCTTGAAGATGAAGGCCTTCCGCTGCGTGGTTCATCTTCAATCGACTCCCTTCCTTCTGAGAATACCTTAAACCACCGACAAACCTGGGCTCTTGAAAAACACTGTCTCCGTAGGCGTGTTGAAGTTTTGCAAAAGTAACTGTTGCGCTGTGTCCAAGTCTGAAGCAAAACCTGATAGCACACCGTTGCTCAAAAATTAATGTCACTCATTTTGAAAAAGCACTAGAGAGTCACAAAGAACAAACAAATGACTCTAACAAGTTCCAACTTGTACTGAAGGTGCATTACATGTTAACCTACCGCCTTTCCAACTCCCTTCTCCGCGGTGTTGCTAAATCGGGCGCACCTTCTCCGCATTCAAAATTCATTTCACATTTTTGGTCGTCGAATCTGAATTATGAGTTATTTTGAACCATAGAAAACAATGTTTTTCATGAAAACGAAAAAATATGTACAAAAAAAGTGGCCAAAACCGCAAAAGTGTCGCTTTTTGTGAAAAAAACCTAGGAGTCGGATTTTTTTTTTACTCCAATAACTAATTTTTTATGTTTTTAGGGTTGCCAAATTCTAATTCAGCATCGTTTCCAGCCATGGTACGCACATTGTTTTTTAAAAGTGCTAAAAAAATGCAAAAAAAAGATGCAAAACAGCGAAGAAAAACGTTAAAATGTGGCGTTTTATAAGAATAGCCTGGGAATAGTATTTTTTTTTTATTGAAATAGATCATTTTAAGTGTTTCTTGGATTGTTCAGTTCCTTATGATGGCTGACTATGGCTGGATGTTGAAAAGATAATGTAAACTCAAGGGAGTAAAACGAAAACGTCAGACATTGCATAGATCTTTTTGAAAAGAAAATAACTCGTTATAGCAAAAGGAAATAATGTGAATAGTGGGACATGAATTCTGACAAAAAAAAAACCGGATTCGGATTCAGCGACACAAAATACGTATAGACTAAGTGGTATAAATACGTATAAATTTTGTTGTGTGCCTGTGTTATTATTATTTCACAATGTCTCCATTTTCCGAAAATAAACAAGACCTTTCACAACTCTATAGAAGGAAAAAACAACTGAACCCTCTAGCTGTTCTACAGTCTGCTATTTTCGTGCAAATTTTGTCTACCAGGCGTGGGCCCGATTTGCCTACCCCTAAATCTGCCCCTGCGTTGCGAATACACGTTTTTCTCGGACGCTTCAAGCCCTAAGTGACCTATAAATTCGCTGCCGATTATAAATTAACCAGTTTGGCGTACCGCAGTCTTCTGCTTTTTCGTTTTATTTTTTTTAAAGGCTATTACGCCTCCTCCGAGTTTTTATTCTCGATACGTATGCGCCTTATCTACACTAATTCATCATTTATTAGATGGGCATTACGCTAGCGAATGGGGAAAAAAGGATAGGTAGTTGTGACGTCGGCCGAAACCACTAGGTTAATGCAAAGGCGTAGCCAGCCCTCAAAGGGTCAAGTAAAAACCAAAATACTCGGGGGAATGCGGTTGCCGTTGCCACTAGTGATCTTTTTTTTTTTTTTTTTTTGTTTTATCTGCAGCGATCGCCCCCCCCCCCCCCCCCCCCAAAGATAGATACTGGCTACGCCCCTTGGGTTAATGAATGTTTACGGAGATTCTGGTTTTCTTGATAATACCTAATTGAAATACTCCGAAGAAAAACAATTAATATCGATAAGACAATTATTTGAACATAGGATGTAAGTTTTAAGAGAAACTTCTCAAACGCGTCAAACTCTTGTATTTCCGCATCCTTTTTTTAATTAAGTACATCAGTAAAGTGATTATATTATTTTACAGTTCATTTTGTTATCCCTTTTGTTTTGCTAATAGGTAATGAGACTGGTAACGTAGCGCCCGATCTAGCAATACTGCGGAGACGGGACTTGGAAGGGCGGTAAGATAACATGCAAATTCAATACAAGTTTGAACTTGTTAGAGTCATTTGTTTGTTCTTTGTGACTGTCTAGTGCGTTTTCAAAATGAGTGACATTAATTTTGAGCAACGGTTTGCTATCAGGTTTTGCTTCAGACTTGGACACAGCGCAACGGATACTTTTTCCAAACTTCAACACGCCTGCGGAGACAGTGTTTTTTCAAGAGCCCAGGTTTTTCGGTGGTTTATTAAGGCATTCTCAGGAGGAATAGAGTCGATTGGAGAGGAACCACGCAGCGGAAGGCCTTCATCTTCAAGAACCGATGAAAATGTCGATAGAATACGGGATCTTGTGCGTTCAGATCATCGGTTGACGACAAAAATGATCAGGGAAGAATTTTAATCACACCACTGTTCATAAGATTTTGACTAATGAATTGGGGATACACTGGGATGCGGAATAATCTGAATTTTATTTGACAAAACTTGTTAATAATGTTAATTTTTATCACCTGTATAAATATGGCTTCGCTTTACAAATTACTTCGTAGAACTACAACTTACTTACATTTTAAAGAACGTTGATTTTTTAAAAACTGACTGTTTCGAAGTTTTAGAAGACTACCCACTCTACAAATTTTACAGTAAATTGTTGATAGTTTAAGCAATATTTATAGCAAAAAAAATTGAGAAAAAAAATGTCCCACTTCGAAAAAAGTGTATTTGTTTATGAAAAGTCGCTAATTCAACAATAAAAATTTGTCAAAAATATGCCATATGGTCAAAAAGAGATATGGCTGGAAAGAGGAAGAAAAATCCTAAATTTTATTGCCTTAGCTTTTTTCTTCGAATGTACCGTATTTTCCGAGTAATCGGCGAACAAAAATGTAGTGTTTTTTTGTACTTTCAGATTTCGAAATTTTTACGATTTACCCAAAACGAAAAAATACGTGTCGAATATTTTGTTGTAAAGACCAATAAAAAAAATATTTCGGTCAAATTAAAATTTTCATTGTAAATCTCGCGTGAAATGACCCTTAAACACCTTGTATTTTCAGGTACCAATAAATAAATCTTCAACTAGGTAAGTTTGCTAACAAAGCTAATTTTTATCGTTTGATTCTTTACATCGCCAAGAATAGAATTACCAGTCAAGTTCCATAATATGCCATTGTTTACATTCCGATTGTAATAGTACACAATTAATCATATTAATTTTGAAAGCAAACGATAAGTTCCTAAACTATCGGTCATTGCCTATTTTTCAATTCGATGGGAAGGTCTTAAAGATTGATCGATTTCGTCTGTATCATTTATAAAAAGTATATTATTACATAATCTGAAGTAAATCATTTAAACTTTACCAGTATCATTTTTAGGTTATCAGCTGAGCACCATTTTATTTTACGAGTATATACAGGTAGGGAAAACGATCACATTGAGATAGTAAACAAGACAATTTAGGGGAAATTTCCAACCCGTATATTCGTAAAAGCCTTAATATGCCAATCTAGTCAAATATTGTCTGTCTGTCAATGATTGTCAACATGTCTACAGTGTTGTTGATTCTTATAGTACCTACATAAAATTGATTTATTGCTATTATCATTAAATATATTTCAGCGTACCATTGTTGGACATTGATTATCATCTATAATTTATTAATTTTATGTTCGCAATTATTTTTATGGGTGTGTTAACAACCTAATGGCTTTAACGCTATGCGAAACTGAACCACACACTTATAGTATTTCTTCTTAGTTCGTATTAATCAATTCGTCGTCAGTTTCAGGTTTTTCTATTCCCAAGAAAACATTTGTCTTCTTTATATTTTGCAATGAAAATGTTTGCAATAGCTTTGACTAATTCCTTATCTTAAATTTATACTGCCAAAAAGTAAGAGCGAACCAATCCGGATGACGAATTGACATATCGTTGTGTTCTCAAAAGATACAGCTAAATCGCTAACGGGTCAGATGTAGACGGGGCTTTTAATGGACCAAAATAAATAATCTGCTTCGAATTCCTTCTCGATGATAAACAAAGGTAACGACCTGAGACGGCAGATCGCCGTTAAAAAAATATTAACATCGTTTTACAATCAAAAAGAAATCGCGTGATGAAACCCGTACGTCTTATTTACTCGGTTATACTCTTAGCGCACAATTTCGAACATCGCATTGGAAATCGACCTGTCAAAGTGTGCAATTAAAATCTTCATTCTTGGCAAATGAGACGATTTGCGAGATGCTTATGGTTCGATTCAACTTTCAACCAAAACCCAATTTTTCATTATTAATTTAGAAATTATAGGGCAATTAAATTATCTCCAGAATAATCTTGATGGATATTCATGGTCGACATTTAAAGTACTGCTTCACTTTGAGCTATATCGCCATCTTGTTGAACATACCCCTGTTGTAGTTCTACATCATCAAGCTGGTTAAGTGGCCTATCAACTTCTAGAAGTTCTTGGAGTTACAAATTAATTGGTATGGGGATACGAGGTGTGTAAATTAAGTAATGAGACTGGCAACAATGGCATTTGTTTGTTCTTTGTGACTATTTTCGTAAACCGGTTTTTTCAGTGAGTTTTAAAATTGAGTGACATTAATTTTGAGCACCCATGTGCTGTCAGGTTTTGCTTCAGACTTGGACACAGCGCAACGGATACTTTTGCAAAACTTCAACACGTCTCGAAGACAGTGTTTTTTCAAGAGCCCAGGTTTTTCGGTGGTCTAAGGCATTCTCAGAAGGAAGAGAGTCGACTGAAGATGAACCAAGCAGCAGAAGGCCTTCATCTTCAAGAACCGATGAAAATGTCGATATAATACGGGATCTTGTGCGTTCAGATCGTCGGTTGACAGCAAGAATGATCGAGGAAGAGTTAAATTTGGATCACATGTCCATCAGATTTTGACTAAGAATTGGAGATGAAAAAAATCTGCGCAAAAATGGTTCCAAAAAGCTTTCGCAGGAACAAAAGGACATCAGGAGAGAAAGGTGTCTTGACTTTTTAGAATCGAATGAAAATGATTCCCATTTTATGGAACGTGTCATTACTGGTGATGAGACTTGGGTGTTTAAGTACCACCCAGAAACCAAGCGCCAAAGCATTGAATGGCACGCTTCAAGCTCTCCAAGACCCAAAAAGCAAGAATGAGCAAGACGAAGATCAAATACATGCTGATTTGCTTTTTTTATAGCCAGGGAATTGTCTACAAAGAGTTTGTGCCACCAGGCCAAACAGTAACTCAACACTTTTACAGAGAGATTCTTGAAAACCTTCGAAAAGGGGTCATGCGTGTGAGACCAAACATCAAAAATAACTGAGTGTTGCATCACGACGAGTTTTTAGCCAGTAAAAATATTCCTATCGCTCCTCAGCCTCCGTATTCGCCTGACTTGAGTCCTCGTAACTTTTTCTCTTCCTGAGATTGAAAAATCACCTCAAGGGATGTCATTTTTGGACCATAGAAAACAATCAAACGGCTGTAACAGACAAGCTGAAGCCTATCCAGTATATGAGTTCCAGCACTACTATGAGGAATGGAAGAACCCTCTCCAGCGCCCTGTGGCTTCCCAAGGAAGTTATTTTGAAGGAGCCAATACTGAATTGTAATTCTATACGAATAAAAATTTAAAAATATCAGTCTCGGGTGCAAGTGTTTTTTAAAAAAAGTACCAACAAGTACTTCAGTTACACTCGAACCCCTCTTAAGTCACCTTCGCTTAATTCACATCCCCTCTTATTTCACCACGTTTTCCCCTATTATGTCACGAAACCGTACCTCTTAATTCGCCGCCTCTAAAAGTTTTAGAACTACGTTTGGAAATTGGATTCTCGCATGATTACAATTTTTATTGAAAAAAATTATTGTGTTATACATTAAATATGGACACCTAACCTTTAAAATAGGTTAGGTGTCTTTTAAAAATATTAAACCTTTAAAATATTCATTCAAGTGGAAAATTGAACTTTGTCACGCACGACTGGGTATACTTACGTTGATTTTTTCGTTCAGTTGGCTCATTTTTCGTTATAACAAGTGCTGTGGTATATCTCTAAATTTTTTTGCAGCTAAAACACGAAAAAGTTGAGGTTATGATCGCGACTTAAGCGAGACGATCATGCACGGATTTGGTGACTTAAGAGGGGTTCGAGTGTAATTACAAAACAATTTTGGTCGGTCACTTCCTTCTTTGTCTTCAGATATCGATATTCAAATTGCACGTCTTCAAATTCCGTTAAACTGCTTTATTCACCAGTTGCAGATAATTTTTAGTCACTGAAATTTGACTGTATTTACAACTTAATTATATACTCTTTCATAACTCGATTATTAATACCCAGTTACGTTGTACCGGTTAATTATAGGCAATTATTATATATGAATAATATAAATTTAGAAACAATGAGATTATAATTCCTGGATAAGGAGGTGGGGGGCTACAAAGTCCCGCCTATTATGAATGTTAATCAAGGTTTCGCATTTATAGGTTGGTCCATAAACTTAAATTATCCATTTTATGTTTATTTGCATTGGCAGAAAGGAAAAACTCCAATTGATTTATACGCTGATTGTATTCGATTCGTTCTATTCAATTCGCGCGCATGAAGCGGGGAAATTTTGTAACTGTATCAATACGTAATTGATTTAGAATTCGACTTTGTTGAATAAATGGTGAATGCGCTGGTTGTAATTTAAAAAAAAAAAAACATTTTAGACGTTATTGAAAACGGATTATATTCGTATTTAAATTGAAATACTAAATATTTTTTTATTATTAAGACTTCAAACTTATTAAGTTTTATTGTTAAGAAGTCAAAGTAATTTTGAAGACTTCTACAGGGTGCCTAGGATACACAGTAACTTTTGAACCATTGTAAATGGCCTGTTTGGAGTCTTTTAATATTTTTCACATTTTTCCATAGCCAACTAGATCGAGAAATAAATAGGAACTTTTAAATATACACAGCGTATATTTTTCTATAATTTTAATTTACATAACCCATGCAAAATAAATTGCAGATGAGCAATCAAAAACTCATTTTGAAGGAAAAAGTTGGTCCTACACGATGCAAGCAGCAGACTCTAGCTAAAAATTATTTGCTATACATGACGTCAAATATAGCAAAAAGGCCATTTTTTTGTTCATTTAACCTCAACTACCTCAAATTTCTGATGTGATGGGTAGATTTTTAGGCCAAATTCGGATTCTTCCAAAAAAAAATACTTCAGACATCATATTTGTTAACCCGTTTCGGCCGAAAACGCCACTGCCGGTACATCGCTCTTCAGCGCCTCATAACTAATACTATTTGCCACAGAAAATTTTGACAGGGACATATTTTTGAAGTTTAAGACGTGCTCTTTCCGATGGTGTCCATGAAATTCCTCCAAAAAATTATTAATTTTGAAAAAAGCAGTGTTTTAAAAAAAGCACGATTTTTTTTGCACATTTTTTTTAAATCAAATTTTCAAGGGGTTTCCGGTTTGTAATGGGCCTGGAACCTCACTAACCGGTGGAATAAATGTTTGAACTTCGTTTGTTTGAACATGTCCCTGTCAAATTTTTCTGTCGCAAATAGTATTAGTTATGAGGCGCTGAAGAGCAATGTACCGGGAGTTGCGTTTTCGGCCGAAACGGGTAAATAGGTGTACTTTTTATATTTTTAAAATGTTCCCTTACAATCAAAGAATAAACGCAAAGCTAACCACAAAAATAGTGTTGGCCAACAATGCGCTACGTAAATCGCATCTTCCGCGAGATTCGACAAAAATCGGAGACCTGGGTATTTCTCGGTCGATCCGGCAGCGGCGCACCGTTCGGCGTCGGCACTCGCCGTCCCGTCCGCGCTAGGCGGGAGGCCGATCCGACGATGCCCGGCGCAGCACATGCCGACATGCCGCGGTCGCCGGCTTTGTTACTCCCCCGCGCCGGATCCGTAACAGCGCATAGCGCACTGCGCACACTAGGTCACTAGCGCGCCCACCTCTTCGCCACGATCGCGATTACCATTAGAAGAGCGCTCTCCGGCGTTGCAGAGCGCGACTCGTCGCACATTGAGCGCGCAAGAGTGAGCGCTTCAGATTTTCTGCGACACGACCAATAGGCCAAGCCCAATCCATTTTTACGTGCCAAAATTAGTTACAGCACGAAAATATACATGAAAAATCGGAAAAATTCCGTAGAATTGAATAAACTACTTTTCCCGAGCTGAATTTTGCCACGTAATTTTCAAAATGGCGTCCAAAGTTGGCCAAAAACCCTTTTTTTCATTTAAAAAAAGTATGCGTCCTACAAAAAAAAAACAACCATCAGTCGTTAACGCAGAGAAAGAAGGCCGAGAAAGAAAATTCAGAAGACCACAAAATACAGAAAATTTAGATATCCCAAAACAAAACACAAACGACGCCACCTTGAACGTTGACGTTATGTCAAACAGTTGGCAACACGTAAAAAATGTCAAACGTCACTTCAAAAAATTAAAAACTGCAGATAGCCGCAATAGTCATAGCTCCGGGCTTGAAATTTTTGTCTGCAAGAAATTGCACCAACAAACATAAATACGCATGCGTGCCATAAAAATTTCTGCAATCTTTCTTGCTGGCAATAAAAATTGCAAACTGTAAAGCGGCCTAGACATTTGGATTCGAATAATCATCGACAAAAATTACTGGTACTGTCAGAAAAAATGAATTTTAGTTCGATTTGTGCATAATGATTTGCGCATGTAGCCTTTCGTGGAACGTGGTCGACAATGTTCATTTTAGGCTTTTTTACATTACCGTAGTAAAACATATTTACAGAAGACATATCAACGTGTCATGGGAAATATCAAAGAAGACATATGCAATAAATTTCTGTGGCTGACAGTGGACGAAACAATTTGTTTGCGATAATAAGGTCGTTAATGTTCTGATACGAATTTTAGTTTCAGATATTTCGCCCCCGATACTGATAGCTAGTAACCGGGTTTTGTAAACAACGGTTAATAGTATAGAAATAGTAGTAACACGTGCGTTGTCCTCTGTAGATGTAAAAAATAACAATGTTAGTGACGCCAAACAACTGTTAGTGATACAAACAAGTTGTCAGTCAACACAAGTCACTTGCGGTTGGTCCCAAGGTTTGCTCACCTCCAAATAATCGCCCACCCGCTTAGGAATCAACATATTTATATCACAAAGCAGACCTTATACCAGACTATTTTTTGGACACTCCATGTCCTCCTTATCCTACTCCATGCCCATGTTCCGCATCAAATCCATATTAGAATTGTAACAATATTATGCAATGTATCATTCCGGCCGTCCGTTTGTAATTATTAGATAAAGTCCCGCGATTCTTATCTGGCCGTTAGCTAGGCGATATTTAACCCAGTAATGAAATCGCTCTCGGTCGTTGTGAAATTAATTAATGAGTAAGCTTTTTTATAATAAAAAGGTGGAGCTTAATATCGACAGCCTCGGCGTCTCGAAGAACACGCATTGTTCGAACCCGCTAACGCACACCATTGACAGCTAATAAACGCGCTAATAAGACCGACATATTCGACGTATTTAATTAGGTGAAAAAGGTCCCTGATGAAGAGAGGCTGTGAAAAAAATCAGGTCAACTGTTAGTCGCAGAAATTTGACAAAAAAGAGTTAATTAATTGAAGAATTGTGATATGTGTAAAATCTTTGATAGTATATCAAACATAACAGCGCATATGCAAAATGCAATTGCCGGCGCGAACACAGCAGACTACCGAGAAAAGCATGCGTCAGCGCTGACGTGATAGAGCTGCGTATGACGAATTTGTTCGTTTTTACTCAATTACTTAATCATCATAAACATCTTTTATAATAATAAAGAATATTTATAGCAGAATTCAATTCGTAGATCATCAAAGGCAGAGGTGCATTTCTACGCCATATATAGATCGAATATCGCCTTGCTAGTCTTTGCGTTTCAAAACCCTACACAATATTACTTTCTCTCTTAAAGATACCGTAAAGCTCCAAGACCATTAGAAAAGTTGGCGTTGGTTGGTAACTCTTAGCCACCAGTTGTTCCCACAGTAAAGCCTGATTTACATTGCAGTAGAAAAAAAATGTCGTTAATGGACGATAATATAGAGCCACCCGGAAGTTCTACAATTTTGCAGTTTTGTCATGTCGTACACGATGCACTTTTAAGAGTCTTTTATTATTTTTGATAGTGGGCATTTATACGATTTGTGGAAACACTGCTTAATTCAATTTAAAAAAATTATTAAGTGTATGTAATGGCGGAGGTGCTAGTCAAATAAATTGTTTGGAGTTCTTGCCATTCATCGTCCAAGTCAAAATTAAATAAAAATAATAACAAAATGCCATGCTTAATGAATAAGTAATAAATTCACGAAGGAAATAATTCACGATAGCTATATAAGCATTTTGTAATAATTAGTACATCGTTTGGCTGACACTGGTTTATGCCCTCCTGAATATGGATTTCTCTTTTATGGAGTGTAATTACTGAAGCTTCGTTTGTTCGGGATCAGCTTCGTTTTGGTAACAAGGCATCTACGAGGTGTCTAAATTAAGTTCTTTGTTAATTTTTTTCTTGTTTAAACTTGTTCTTTGTGATTGTTTTCGTAAACCGGTTTTTTATAGTGCTTTTTAAAAATGAGTTACATTAATTTTGAGCAACGGTGTGCTATCAAGTTTTGCTTCAGACTTGGACACAGCACAACGGATACTTTTTCAAAATTTCAACACGCCTACGGAGACAGCGTTTTCTCAAGAGCCCTTCTCAGAAGGAAGAGAGTCGAGTGAAGACGAGCCACGCAGCGGAAGGCTTTCATCTTCAAGAACCGATGAAAATATCAATAGAATACGGGATCTTGTGCGTTCAAATCGTCGGTTAACGACAAGAATGATAGGTGAAGTTAAATTTCACACCATTGTTCATCAGATTCTGACTAACAAATTGGGGATGAGAAAAATCTGCGCAAAAATGGTTCTAAAAAACCTTTAGGAACAGAAAAGTGTCTCGACTTTTTGAAATCGACTGAAAATGATCCCCATTTTATGGAACGTGTCATTACTGGTGATGAGACTTGGGTGTTTGAGTATGACCCGGAAACCAAGCGCCAAAGCACGAAATGGCACACTTCAAGCTCTATAAGACCCAAAAAAGCAGGAATGAGCAAGTCGAAGATCGAATGCATGCTGATTTGCTTTTTGATGACCAGGGCATTGTCCACAAAGAGTTTGTGCCTCCAGGCCAAACAGTAAATCAACACTTTTACAGAGAGGTTCTTGAAAAACTTGTTATGAACGAAAGAGGGTTATGCGTGTGAGACCAAACATCAAGAACAACTGGATGTTGCATCATGCAACATACAGCCACTTCAGTAAAAAGTTTTTAGCCAGTAAATACATTCCTCTGGTTCCTCAGCCTACTTATTCGCCTGACTTGAGTCCTTGTGACTTTATTCTCTTCCCGATATTGAAAAATCACCTCAAGGGACATCAGTTTGGGACCATAGAAAACATTCAAACGGCTGTAATCGACCAGCTGAAGGCTATTCCCGTATATGAGTTCCAGCATTGCTATGAAGAATGGAAGAACCGTCTCCAGCGCTGTGTGGCTTCCCAAGGAAGTTATTTTGAAGGAGACAATACTGAATTGTAATTCTATTCGAATAAAAAAATTTAAAAATGTCAGTCTCATTACTTAATTTACACACCTCGTATGTGGGAAACTCCACTTAGGCGCATATACATATATATATCTATGTAGTACTATGCAAAATAGCGGTGCGCAATTTTATACCGCCATTTAAAGAGAGACAACTATATACCTAAGTAAACGGTATTACCGTTAGCCGATTGAAAATTTATTAGTTGAGGCAGAAGTCTTAAGTAGGGAAGTCGAATTAAAATACCAGCTCGTTGGATTTTCAAAAACGATGAATTTATCGTCTGTTCGTGTAAGACAACGCAAGCAATTAAACTTTATCGATAAAGAATCTAAAGAGAACAATTGATAGTCGCTAGTATGTCATTTACCTGCAGGATAATACGACATACTAGGCGATATCACGTATAAAACTAAACTTTCAAAAAAGAAAGATCACAAAAAATATAATTTCCATCATTAACAACGTCACACAATGGCATGAATTCCTCGGGAACGCCACAATAGGCCACGAGTTGTTTAATTCATCACAGAGCAAAAAAAAAAAAGGATTATTATAGTGTGTTTCTGCTCGACCTTATCTGTCATAGATTTTATCTCTACGAATCTATTTTAGGACAACTCCAATCTGCCGAACTGTTCGAGTAAGAACACGAGCGCACCAGTGTTACCTTTCGAAAATAACTGGTCCAACGCTGTCGGCTTTTTTTTTCGCACAAACTGCGTGCGCTATCGAAAAAACAACGCGCGGATAGTAAACCACGGCGTTTTTGTGAGATTTTTTTATCTTCCGGCGAAATAACGCGGCTTCGTCCTTCGGATTATTTCGCAGCACGCCTCTGCCTGCTCCACTGACGTCCCTACCTCTCTCGTCTACCAAAAATGCTTATCTCTCTATCGGTTTGAACATTAACAATATAAATACAAATGTTGTGCTCTTATTGTCGAGATGGTACAATCTTTTCGCTGTAAATACGTATTTCTTAAGGTAGATCGCGATTCGTCGGGTATTGCCGGGCCAGTGAAGCGAGCGATGCCGTCAGTTTTCATACAGTGAGGTCCATAAGTAACGGATAAATTCATTATCTACGTAATTTACAAATTTATGAGTAAAATCCTGAAATACGTCAATTTTTAATTCTAGAATGACATTTTTTGAGCATAATTTTATACCTCCCCTTCCATCCCCCTTGGAGTGACAGCTACCCCTTTAAAATTTTTAAATGGAACGAGGGTGCGTGTGATAGCTACAGCAACATAAGATTTTTTTAATTTCTCTAATTTTTTTATTGAAAAATATTACATTTTTAATGTTACTAAGTAAATAAAAAAGAACATGAAACAGAACAGAAGAACAGTTTAAATCAAATGTTCAAACTGGGCGCCAGTTGCTTGTTGACAATAATGGAGGCGTGGCTGAAATTCTTCTAAAACATTTTGTATTGTTTCCGGGGTGATTTGATTAATTCCTTGCCTTATTCTGTCTTTTAAATCTTCTAAGTTATTTGGTCTGTTGAAGTAGACTTTCGATTTTAAGTAACCCCATAAAAAATAGTCAAGCGGGGTCAAATCGGGAGAAGAGCAGGCCACTCAATTTCACCGCGTCTACCGATCCATCTATTGGGAAAAAATTGACACAGAGAGGCTCTTACTTCCAATGAAAAATGTGGTGTAGCTCCGTCCTGCTGAAACCAAATATTTCATTGAGGTTGTCAGCATCTGGGAAAATCATTCTTAACTCTGGAACTAAGAAATTTTGCAAGAAATCCAAGTAACGCGCGCCAATTAATGTGCCATCAAAGAAATATGGTCCGATAATTTGAGAATTTATAATTCCAGCCCAAACGTTCACCTTCTCAGGATATTGAGTATTAGCCTCCATCATCCAATGTGGATTTTCTGTACTCCAGTGTCTACAGTTCTGTCTCTGTTCCTCTGTTCTCTCGTCTACTGTTCCATTTAAGACGAATGTTGCTTCATCAGAAAAAATAATGTTTTTTATAAATTATTATATTGGCATCTATTTGCCATGATTTCGCAAAATTCCAATCGGCGATCAGTTCACCACATCCTAATAATATCAAAATTTCAATTCTTTGGGTATCCGAAAGACTCATTGTTAAAATAATTATCAACTTATAATAAAAAGAATAATAAACTGATAATAAAACAATAAAGAAATTTAAATGTATAATTTTTTCTGACATGTAAAAAGAAACCCTTTTTACTTCCTTCTTTTTATTGGGTATTTTGCGCAGAGTATCAGGGAAACCGATACATTTAAGTTGAATGTTGACACAAAATTAACTAAAAACGTCAGATTTTACAGATATCTGGTACATAGGCACTTGATTGTATACATTTCATAATAATAATAATTTTTAAATTATCAAATTTAATTTTCTTGATGAAAAATATGCAGAATTCAAAAAACCTTATATTGCTGAATAGATAATTAAGAACCCTTTCAAATGAGCTATCACACGCACCTTCGTTCCATTTAAAAATTTTAAAGGGGTAGCTGTCACTCCAGGGGGATTGGAGGGGGAGGTATAAAATTTTGCTCAAAAAATGTCATTCCAGAATTAAAAATTGACGTGTTTCAGGATTTGACTCATAAATTGTAAATTACGTAGATAATGAATTTATCCGTTACTTATGGACCTCACTGTATACCTATGGCTGACACCAACATTTAAAATTAATTTCCAAATTCCTTGTAACAGTAATAAATTTTGTATAGGCGAAACGTAATGTAAACACCAAATATTCAACAAAACAATTGCCTTTGACGGCAATCACTGAAGGAAATAGACTGAGATTTCAGGCGGGTGGCCTGAAACCAATCAAAAGATGGCAAAAGTGGAGCTAACAAAACTCCAAACACTTCCGCCTCTTGGAAATAGCGGTTATATCGAAATTTTGTTGGCAAACTTTTGAAGTGGCTGTCACGATTTTAAAATAAATAATGGAATTCATTTTTAATGATGAACAAAGGGAACTGGGATGGATATTCGATGGGAACAGTTTCCTAAATTTGTACCGGCAGAGTGGAAGCGTAAATCGGAAACAAGGAAGGTGTAGACCTAGACTAAGGAGAGAAGAAAACGTTGAAACAGTTAAGCAAGTGATAACGGACAATCCAAGAACATCAATTAGCCATCTTAGTAGAGTAGAATTATTCGATTTGTTCCCCTAAACGAAAAGTAACTGCCACTTCACAAAAAAAAAATTGTTTTTTGTTGAGGAGGCTGAAAATATTAAATATTCGTTTTTTGGCAACAGTTTAAAATTAGGATTGCTACATTGTTTAAATAATTCGCAAAGTTGCGAAAATCAGGTTTTTTTGAAATAGAAAGAGAACCGTAAACTATACAAAAATATGTTTCAGATAAAAAATGTAACTAATAAAAAACACTATAAAACCCAACAAGAAATTTGCAAATCGGTTAATTTGTTAATCTGCAAAATTGAAAAAAACCGTCAAAATGGCCACTTATTTCAATTGTTTATAATTAATTATAAAGTAAGCCTTGTGACTTTAAAAGTATTGAAAAAATTTAGGTATCGCTGTACTTAAAAAACGCTGAAAATTTCAAATCCATGTATTTTTAAGTTTTTCAAAAAAAGTAAATTGTTTATTAAAAAGGTTAGAAACAAAAATTCCATTAGAAACAAAAATTATACATACATTAGAAACAATAATTTTATTCGTTCATTGTGAGCTACGAACGATTTCCGAACCAATCGTGTTACTTCATTTATAAAAAGTGAACGTCTCTATCGAGTAAAATTTAAAAAAGTTTCGTAAATACATTAGTTATAGAACGAGATGGAGTTCTACACGGCACGCTACAGAAGATTAAGTTGGATTGGTTTGATTTATAACTTCTCTATTTATATTGACATTTAGTGTCTCAAATACGTCGCTAAGTATCCTTAATAGATTATCTCAAAAGCATATAAGCGAGTACGCTATAAAGAACTCATTGTGATGATGCATTTTTTTAATTTCTTGAATTCCGACCAAGCGACTCGACTGATTAAAGATGTTCGTACTCATTAAATAACTTGCAGGAATTTTTCGCCATTATGTTGTCATTTACTGCGACTTTTATTTACCGTACACACCTTAGGATGGATTGTCTACAGGGAGCTCTGGAATAATCGCAATAAAACTCGGTTTAGTAGTAGCGACATTTCTTTGCTGATATGCAAAAGAAAATAACCATACATTTTGTTATAATTCTCGCTAAATTAATGAAACAATATGGTAAAATGTTCTATGTCAAAATGCGAAGTAAAGCCCCAACCTAACCTAACACGACACTTTATATGTTTTACTTATTTTTATTAATAAGTATTATTTACATACAAATTGTCAGTTTAGTTCGATGGCTGATTCTGATTTTAACCCAGCTCTTTACTATCCTAAATTTTCGCTGGTACGAAGCAATAAAAAAGTTGTGGCAACATTGCTCTAAATTTAACTACACTTTTAACTTAGTTATTCCTTGAACTATAGCAAAAACTATTGAAATTGAACATACGAGGTGTGTAAATTAAGTAATGAGACTGATGGCAACGTAGCGCCCGATCTAGCAATGCTGCGGAGAAGGGACTTGGAAGGGCGGTAGGTTAACATGTAATGCACCTTCAGTACAAGTTTGAACTTGTTAGAGTTATTTTGTTTGTTCTTTGTGACTGTTTTCGTAAACCGGTGTGTTTTAAAAATGACTGACGTGAATTTTGAGCAACGGTGTGCTATGAGGTTTTGCTTCAGACTTGGACACAGCGCAACGGATACTTTTGCAAAAACTTCAACACGTCTACGGAGACCATGTTTTTTCAAGAGCCCAGGTTTTTCGGTGGTTTAAGGCATTCTCAGAAGGAAGAGAGTCGATTGAAGGTAAACCACGCAGCGGAAGGCCTTCATCTTCAAAAGCCGATGAAAATGTCGATAGAACACGGGATCTTGTGCGTTCAGGTCGTCGGGTTGATGACAAGAATGATCGGTGAAGAGTTTTTGAATCACACCACTCTTCATCAGATTTTGACTAACGAATTGAGAATGAGAAAAATCTGCGCAAAAATGGTTCTAAAAAACCCGACATCAGCAGAGAAGGGTGTCTTGATTTTTGGAATCGATTGAAAATGATCCCCATTTTATGGAACGTGTCATTACTATTGATGAGACTTGGGTGTTTGGGTATGACCCGGAAACCAAGCGCGAAAGCATGGAATGACACACTTCAAAGACTCCGAGATCCGAAAAACAAGAATGAGCAAGTCGAAGATCGAATGCATGCTGATTTTGCTTTTTTGATAGCCAGGGAATTGGAGGCACAAAATGTTTATGCCTCCAGGCTAAACAGTAAATCAACACTTTTATAGAGAGGTTCTGGAAAAACTTTGAAAAAGTAATGCGAGTGTGAGACCAAACATCAAGAACAACTGGATGTTGCATCACGACAATGCGCCTTGTCACACGGACATTTCAGTAAACAAATTTTTAGCCAGTAAAAACATTCCTGTGGCTCCTCAGCCTCCTTACCGTCTGACTGGAGTCCTTGTGGCTTTTTTCTCTTCCCGAGATTGAAAAATCACCTCAAGCGACTTCATTTTGGGACCATAGTAAACATCCAAACGACTGTAACCGACCAGCTGAAGGCTATTCCAGTATATGATTTCCAGTACTGCTATGAGAAATGGAAGAACCGTCTCCAGCGCTGTGTGGCTTCCCAAGGAAGTTATTTTGAAGGGAGACAATACTGAATTGTAATTGTATTCGAATAAAAATATTTATAAAAAGTCTCATCACTACAACACCTCGTATTCATTTATAACAAAAACTATTTCGAATGATACTGACAAAAAATATTTCCCGATTTATACGACATTCCTTCAAAATATCAGGAATAACTGAACCCAGAGGTGCCGATATTTCTGAGACTGTTACATAGCGGATTAAAAATTAAGATGTCGATCGACAAACAAAAACATTCCCACGAGATATTTCGGATTCTTATTTACTTGGAAACCAGCTCGCGAGCAAGATTTAACCGTGGTGGAAGTGCACAGACTCACTTTTGGTATGTACCATACCGCATTATGGACATGACTGGTTAAATGCTATTGAAATACTGCGATTCACACACACCATTAACATATTAAAATATAGCTGGCTAATACTGACCAACATCGCTAATTTCTTAAAACTGATAGCATCAACGACATCAAATTGTAACGAATAGTTTTTATAAGTGACTGAACAGGAAAAGAATTTAAGAAATAAATGGAAATGTTGATATTTTTATTTTGAACCCTAATAGGTGATTCCGAAGGTCTTTGACATGCTGAACATAATACCGTTGTCCGATTTACCTTACCACGTCACAATTTTCAGAAAACCTAACCTAAAACCGCAAGAAAGCTTTCTTGGCCTATATCAGAGACCTTCATAGCCTGGCAATTGAAACGAGATTGAGTAAAGTGGACTCGGCAATCGTATTCAGTAAATCAAAACCTACAAAAATCAATGGTAATAATAATAATAATAATAAAACATTACTATAGATGGCGCAATTATTATTTTATTTAAGTGATTTCACAAGAATTTCCAGAGTCTATGTTCCGGAAACGTACAAAGAATTCAAAATTAAATAGGCTAGTCGAAAGGATTTTGACCTAAACACGATGCCGTTACCTACATGTTTTTCTCCATGAAGTTAGAATTATGAAAAAACATAACCTTAAAATTTATTAAGCAGGTATTTGATTAAGACAGACAATGGCAGTGATACCTAATATTACCCAATAAATATGGCAAGACTTGCTTCATATCAATTAATTTTCACTATATCACAACAAGGCGCATTGTCGTGATGCAACATCCAGTCGTTCTTGATGTTTGGTCTCACACGCATGACCCTTTTTCGAAGTTTTCTCTGTAAAAGTGTTGATTTACTGTTTGACCTGGAGGCACAAACTCTTTGTGGACAAGTCCCTGGCCATCAAAAAAAGCAAATCAGCATGCATTTGCGTACTAAAATACCTAAGTCTCATCACCAGTAATCACCAGTAAGGATCATTATCAATCGATTCCAAAAAGTCAAGACACCATTCTCTCCTGATGTCCTTTTGTTCCTGCGAAAGGTTTTGGAACCATTTTTGGAACCGGATTTTTGTCATCCCCAATTCGTTGGTCAAAATCTAATGAACAGTGGTGTGATTCAAATTTAACTCTTCCCCGATCATTCTTGTCGTCAACCGACGATCTGAACGCACAAGATCCCGTATTCTATCGACATTTTCATCGGTTCTTGGAAGATAAAGACCTTCCGCTGCGTGGTTCATCTTCAATCGACTATCTTCCTTCTGGGAATGCCTTAAACCACCGAAAAACCTGAGTTCTTGAAAAAAACACTGTCTCCGTAGGCGTGTTGAAGTTTTGCAAAATTATCCGTTGCGCTGTGTCCGAGTCTGAAGGAAAACCTGATAGCACACCGTTGCTCAAAATTAATGTCACTCATCTTGAAAAAAACGGTTTACGAAAACAGTCAAAAAGAGTATCATTACTTAATTTACACACCTCGTATATTCAAAATCTGATCAGTAAATACAATGACACAAAGTGACGAAATAACGATTGCTTTAAAACCGATAAATTTATATTGGCATTCGAAAAAAAGGGCACTAACTCGTTCTTAAAGGGCTGTGCGAATAGATCTGACATAATTCTACATTTTACTACCTAACCTGTATTATGACATGTAAATCTACATGTTTATACTGCTGTAGATAAAGTTTTATGTCCAGCTACTGATAATAAATAATCTTGACCATTAAAATTAAAACCTCAGCTGTAAAACAGTTAAACTTGTAGGCTCCCGCTGACGGTTTTGTTTCTTCGAATATATACTAAACGAATCAGTTTACAATTTGCATAAACTTTGCCACATTTACTGTCCATAAAATCTAGGAGACATAAAAACTTATCTCTAACACATAAAAAAATATATTTCATCGCCCTGTACGATAAACCATTATCCGCTTGACAATCAGGCTCTAATGCTTATTGATACACATAAATGAAAAACAAAATCCTTATTCAGACAGACAATTGAATGTGTTATGTGTAATTGTATGTTGTATGAGCAATTCTAAACGTCGGTCAACATACTGTGACTGCGCTTAACAACTTCTTCAATTTTATTTTGTACGTTTACAAAAATAATGACATTCTGACAGATATTTTTGAGAATTGTCGTCATGTTGCAAAATTCCTCATAAAATTCACTGACCGCAGTTGTCAACATGCCAGTTGAACTAGGACATAATAAATAATAAAATTAGATATATAATAAAATAAAAAGAATAAAATTCACAATAGAAAACCGAAAATCACCATTTTTTAAACTAATTCAAAATTGCCTTGCTATAGATACACATCTTCGAATATTGTTTGCTTAATAATTACATCAGGCCATTATCTACATATGTCTGATGAATGACAGCTTGATTTTGCGAAAGTTGCTGAAAGTATTAAAAATGAAGGTATGAAGATATCAAAAAAGGCAGAAAACTGTGGCATACTGAACAAACTGGGATTTCTAAAAGCAGAATTTTTTATCATTAAATTTGAAATTAAAAAAAGATAAACATCTGAAATATATAGTCCAAACAATCTTCCAAATTTGAGATTAAAAATTAAAAAAAAAAAAACGGTTTAATGGTTCAGTTGTGAAAATTTGAAAAAATGTAAATTTAACTGAATGTGTTTTTGACTTTAAAAGTAGTCAAGATGCGTTAATAGTTGTATATTTATCTTGTGAAATAAGTTTTTTTTTAACTTTTTAATTAAGTCTTAAGCTACTCTAGTTTGATTTTGAATAGTAAAAGCCAATAGTTTTCAAGCTTGTTCTGCAACTTGTTGCTTATTGGTATGTGATGATGTTATTTCAATAAATACTTTACTGATCTGTTGAATTTTATTTATAATGTAAATAAAATGTAAAATGTACCAAATCTGGTATTTTTTCCTTTACCGAAAAACAAAGTCATTGTTTTTTAATTTTTAATCTCTTTGACAGGTGCCGAAATGGCTTGGACTGAAAGTATTACAGATACTTTTTTATTTTTAAAACAACCGTAACGTTGTCCTGAAATCAGTTTTCACCTGAATTTATAATAAATACAAAATTTTTGCCAAACGATGCATGCTTTTCAAAGGTTTCCAGCAAATTTAAACCGAAATATTAGCTACAGAGCAACTTTTTAAGTGTATATCTTACCACATATTAAGTGTAAGACGCTGTACAATTGACAAACAAGATTTGGCGCCAAAATGTTTTTACATCACCCTCAACATTTTTTTTCTCAGAAGAAAAATTTCACATTTATTTGACTTACGGTTTTGCAAACGAAACATATATCGCAGAAAAAATTGCTTCAGTGTTTCAACTAAAATTATGCTCGTTCGCATAATTTTAGTCGCTAAAATTATTCAGGTATGTGGAAAAAGAAACGGAAATTATGTTTTAAGAAAAAGTACAAAACCATAGGAATATTTGCGATTTGAGGTTCGCGAAATACTGGAATTCAAAAATCCATTTAAGACAAGGAGTTTTTTTCAACAAAGCTTCTAGTATAAAATATTTTTCTTAATTGGGGATCATCATATATGTACAAAAAAAATTGATTATAAACGCAACATTTGCCTGGATAGCACGAGGCCAACATTGTGGAGGTTTTGTGACTTACCGTCGCATTGAAGTCGCTAGAAACGGAAGGTTTCAGCGCCTTCTTGCCTTTTTGAATGTTTTTGGGAACCAAGGCAAACATGATGCGAAGTTTTTGTTGTATATTTACTCAGTGACGTTTATTTCAGAAAAACATATAAAATTCGGCGGATCTTTAAACGTTTAGGGACCATTACAGGATTACGACGATGACACAATATAGGAAGACACAAATAAATTTTCCAGAAGGTTAAAACAAAAGGGGGTTTTAATAGAACAGTTCAGGAGGGTAAGATACATATTCTATCTTTGAATCTACTTTTCTTGTTAGACGGCAAAGGAGAAGGACAGCGACGGAATAAAAAAATCTCCTAATTCCGCACCTTTTTCCCGGCCCTTTCCAAAGGGCGTTAGAGCTCAAGAAGGAAAGCCACCACCACTACACGCAGGGAAAGCTAAGGCGAGAAGAAAACCCGCCGCCAAGCTGAAGGCGAAACGTTTTAACTCTATTAAGTTACCGTGTGAACATTTTGACAGATCGGCCGGGTCACTATCGTGATAGATCGCACTAGGGCCCGGTATCACACACACATCGTAGTCGAAGAACGGCAAAAACGGCGCTACGTCTACGCCCCAAACACGTGTGTCCGCAAACGCAAGACGCGCCTCCGTCTGCTCAACTATATACCGATACCTCGAAAGATGCACACCAACCAACGTCCAGCGGTGGCCCTTCCTCTTGTTTGCCGGTATATACCCCTTCTATCTGCCCGATAGATATGATACACACTGTAGGTGGGTGCTGACGTTTGCCTCATGTGCGATATTGAAAATTAATAACAAATAAAGCTCTACACCCGGCAACGACAGTCATCATACTTTTCGAACGCTGCTTAAATTGTGATCATTTTTATACTGATTTTGTTTTGCTTCTGGTAGTATCACAGTTTGTGAAATTCTGCGTCTAATGAGCCCAAATTGAGGGCGATATGTGGACTGTGTGAAAAGATATCGCTGAAAAGAGTTTGCTTGAAAAAAATCGTGAAAAACCTCGAAAATGTTAAATCGTTTTCAATGTTCTTGGGCTCATATTAACCCTTTAACGTCAAAACTACCGTTTTTGTATATCCTCTCTTTAGCAACGTGTACAAAAAACGATGGAAAAAAATCTGGAAATGCCTTTCCGAGTATTTTTGGGGTGCTCTTTCGAATGGCACCAAAAAAAAATCATAAAAGTTGAACCTTATCCCTGTTTTTGGCCATTTAAGTTGAAAAGAGCACGATTTTTCAGGTCAATTTTTTTGTAACATGAATTTTGACTGGAAACAAATTTTTCTTTTCTACAGAAAACTGCAGGAAAAATGCACTCGATAGTTGTACTGAAAAGTTATGTACTTACTTAGAAAAAAATAATTCGTGGGGTGTCCAATATCTCGGCCAAAAGGACACATTGTCAGGGAAACTTTCATTTTTTTTACTCAAACCTGGATAACTTTGGGACAAAAGGTTAAAGAACAAAAAGTATTCAGATTCATCCGAGGAGCACGCCTGATTTTTTTCAGAATTTTTGGTCACGTTTTGATCATTTTCAATTTGGCCATTTTTTCAAAAATCCGAAAATGGCTCCAAAAATTCTGAAAAAAATTACACACCTCGATTGAAGAGTCCTAAACAAATTCCTCAACAAAAAATTTGGCCCAGTTTGGCAATTTTCCCGTTATAATGTTTTTCCAGTCAAAAATCATGTTACAAAAAAAGTTGACCTGAAAAATCGTGCTCTTTTCAATTTAAATGGCCAAAAACAGGGGTAAGCTTCAACTATTATGAATTTTTTTGGTGCCATTCGAAAGAGCACCCCCAAAAATAGTCGAAAAGGCATTTCCCGATTTTTTTTCCATCTTTTCTTGTACTTGGCACGTTGATAAAGAGATGATATACAAAAACTGTAGTTTTGACGTTGATGGGTTAAAGGGAAAACTTCAGAGCATATATCTGACTAATTGAACCGTTAGAAAATAGAGAATATTTTCCTAAACATTAAAAATTTCTAAAGTTAAAAAAGCTCTGACAAACTTAACTCTAAAATAATCGGATTAATATCCCTTTAGAACTCGCTGTGAACGAAAGAGATAAAAATGGCAGCCATGTAAAACTTTTGACAAGTGACTGTCACAATAATTGTAAAATATATAATGGCTGTCATATAATGCAACAGCTTTGACAATTAAATAAGGTTATAAATTTAAGGTAGAATAGAAATACGTCTTTTTTACTAGGCCAACTTTGATGACGTTTTTTTTTTGGATGGCTCGATACAAAAACTGTAGTAAGGATGATTGAGTTTTGAATTTGTATAATGTTTTTGGTTCAACTTTAGACATTTTTAGATTTTAGACATACTAGTCCAAAAACTGAAAATAATTTAATATTTTCGAAGTCATTCACATTTTTTTAAAAAAACGTGCAATTTTACTTTTTCAACGATATCTTTTTACGCAATCAACTTATGCTTATTAGACGCAGAATTACACAAGCAGATGCTCAAAAAAATCAATACTGTAGTACAAAAATGATCAAAATCTAAGCAACTTTCAAAGAGTGCGTGTACAATGACTTTCATTGCTGATCTATTTTAAATGAGATTTTCAAAAATCGTTGCCTTGCTGAAAGGCTCAAACTATGGTAGACGCAGGAATTGCAACAATATGTACACTGAGAAAAGAGACTATTTATAAATATACACTGAAAAAAAGTGTTGTTCGTGTTATTAACAAATCCTGCTGATTTTGTTTATACTGTTCATTAATTTACTGTTAAATATCGGGTATTAACGGCTGCTCTTGCTAGAAAAAATGTGGTGGTTGCAAATAAATATCTACTTATGAGGAATATGTCGCAACTAAAAATATTTAATTTTTGTATTATATTTTTTTATAAATTGCACCCCTGCACCTCTCACAAATATTTGTTATTTCTTATATGGAAATAATTATGGGATCTAAAACATATTATTTTGCACATTCTTTGTTCCCTCTAAAAGCAGTACACTGGTGATAATTAGAGTATTTGTTAGAGGTATTAATCACACCCAAAACAATCTTGATCTAGTTGTTGACACTCATTTAACATCGTCTACATTTTAAACCATTACAAGACTCTAATTTTCGGACACTTTGTACTCATAATAGAATTTTAAACAGCAATTTAACACCAAGAATATTTACAAAAAGACTTAATGTTGAGAAGTAGGCATTATATTTAGTTTTATAAAAGTAACATGTACTATTGTTTTTAAATCGTTGGGAAACCAACTCTTTTTTTCTGGATCACCTGAGATATTGAAAAAATTGGGCGATTTATTTAAACTGATACACAGAACCAGAAAAAAGACAGCGTGACATATTTATTTAGAATTTTCGTATTTTTGAAACGAACATTTTTTAATTAACCGTCCGCTTCGAGCGTATAATATGATAAATTCACTCGATTTGCCCTGTCCAAAGGCCGCGGATAAGGTGTGTTAAAAAAGGCAACTCCGATAATTATTAAATATCAGGCGTTATTATTTTTACATTTCACGGTTCAGCTCTTTTTACCATGCGATGAATTTACCTCATCGGAATACACTTAATATGATTGATGCTACGAATACATTAAAATTTCCAAGGCATAGTAAAAAACCGTTGGTTGTCATCTGTCTTAAAAGATAATATGTAGTTGTCACAACCTCATGATGTTCATAAAACCACGTTAGTACGACGGCGGTGTCATTCCAAGGATTTCGTTACTCACGTAAAGCGAGGAATAAAAAACCAAACTAATTTAGGAATATTTCTAACTAAGCGTAAAATAATCAATTATCCAGTTTTACAATGATCACAGGTGGCACAGGTTAATTAACATGTTTTTTGTTGTTCATTTAGAACACATCAACATTCTGAAATCTGCCTTTTGCGGCAAAGTATTCCAAACCAAACAAAAAACTGTACATTCCACTTTTTTAAAACCTCATAATCGCACGAGGAAATTATACACGTCTTTCTATTTTTTTGTGTGCACTATTTTTTTAGTTTCGTTTTTAGAACAACTTAAACATATTAGATTTAATCTTTATAAAACACCTAAAACCGTTTAGAACAAATTAGCAAGAAATGGATTAGTACTAAAAGAAAACATGGTCCTTCCATTTCAATGATTAATTCCAACTAGAATAAAAAATTCTTAACTGACATTTAAAGTATCAGGCACAATTGCCAAAAAAACACCTACATATGTATATTGCAGTAGTAGAGAGATAGAAATAGCGGTCATGTCCCAGCTTTTTGGTTATGTCAAACTTTTAAAAAGTGACTGTCACAATTGTAAAATAAATAAAGGCTGTCATATAAGGTGACAAACCTTGACAATTAAAAAAATTAAAAATATAGTAATCGAAATACGTCTTTTTTTATTCAGCCAACTTTGATGACGTTTTTTTTATACTTCCTTGCAAAATTTAGATATTTTTGTTAGACATTAACGATATGAAGTTGATATAGAAAAAGAAACAGACCGAGATTGTTAAATATATGGCTAATGTTCGAATATTTAACATTATGTACCTTACGTTGCAGTAAAACAAGAGACAAGGTGTTTCTTTAAATATAGTACTGGAAATAGATTTCAACTAGAGGCTCGAGTATAACAATTAAACATTTTTGTGCGTGTAACATAGCTGGAGGGTCAGGAAAACCTTTTAGTCCGGTATGCAGGAAGCAAAATGATCAAAAAGTGTTCTTGAAACATATAGGGCTAGTTTTGACGGTTCCCTATGTATTTTTTGCGTAGAACACAATGCGCGGGGTGCGTAGGTACAGCTGAAACCGTCTGCTTAATTTTCTAAATTAACAATTTGTGAAAAAAAACGTCTTTTTCTCATTTTCGCTTATCTCCGTTCCTTGGCATATTTTATATAGCATATGCATTTAAAGTTGTAGCCTATTGAATTTCCAAAATTTTAAGCCCAACCCAAAGTCTCAAGTGCCATTGTTAACTTGCAAAATGACTGCTGAAGTTGAAAAAGTGCTTTTTTTTCACTATTTTTTTACTTTGAAAGTAGGGAGGAAACTAGGATCATGAATTTTCTTGGAGGGACTGCCATTTATAGTATGAAGTTATAAAAAAAAATTCAGCTCGATTCGTTAATAACTTTTCCGAATAATTAACGATCGAATTTTTTGCAAGCCTTAATTAACAATGACGCCGTTTCTTTCTTTATTGTACAATATTGACCGGATTGGGCTAGAAAAATCATAAATCTCTTGAAGTTTGCGAGACTTTTTGAGATTTTGAAAAATATTAATTTGGGCCAGTTTTATAAGGTTTTCTACGTAACTACCTTTTTTGACACGACGTATATATTGTTTTTGGCGTTGCCGCTTCGAAATTCTCGGAATTGTGACTATAATATCTTGACGCCTATTTTTTTTAAAATACGCGACTTGAAGCGTACTTTCAAGATATATAGTCCCAATTCAAGAATTTCTAAGCGGCAACGCTAAATAATATATGTGTCGCGTCAAAAAAGGTAGTCGCGTAGGAAAACGTTATAAAACTGGCCTAAATCAATATTTTTCAAAATCTCAAAAAGTCTCGCAAACTTGAAGAGATTTCTGATTTTTCTAGCTCAACCCAGTCAATATCGTACAATAAACAAAGAAATGGCGTCATTGTTAATTAAGGCTTGCAAAAAATTCGATCGGATCAAGCTGAATTTTTTTTTTATAATTTCATACTATAAATGCCAGTCCCCCCAAATTTCATGATCATAGTCGCCCTACTTTCGAAGTAAAAAAATAGTAAAAAAAAGCACTTTTTCAACTTCAGCCGTCATTTGCAAGTTAACAATAGGTAGCACTTGGAGACATCGGGTTGGGCTTAAAATTTTGGAAATTCAATAGGGCTACAACCTTTATATGCATATGCTATATAAAATATGCCAAGGAACGGAGATATAAGCGGAAATGTGAAAAATAGACGGTTTTTTTTCACAAATTGTTAATTTAAAAAATTAGCGGACGGAAACTAGCCCTATATGTTTCAAGAACACATAACAGTCTCTGCCTACTGGACTGTTTGCCCCATTCAACTGATTAGTCGTCTAATTTTAATTTAACAATTTTTTTTCATAAAATTACAAAGGAAAGAGACAAAGTAGCTGAACAGTTTTTTTTTTTTCGAATTGTGTTAAATGAACGGCAATCGCAGCTGTAAAACGACTATATCTTATTTTATTGTAACACCCGGCTATAATACAGTCATAAAATATAGTCGTAACTTACGATGCCTAATAAAATTCAACAGCAATGACTGGGTATACTGAAAAGCGCATAAAGACTACACCGCAATTGTTAAGGCTGTTTGTTTGCCCCTTTGTCGCCTTCAGTTAATATAAACAATGAGATATGCCTTTATGCATATATTTACAAAATTTCCCCTCCACCACTCTCCAAGTTGTGACGTCACCGATATGTAAGCTTTTTACGTAATTTTGTTCAGAATTCATTAATGTCTAATTTAATTTCGTATTTTCTTCGAGAAAACGCAAATCCAAATCAATTTTGATAAAATAAATGTTATATGGTTATACTGAGAAAAAATGTACCTACTTTGTATTTCCTGCTCAAAAAGCAGGGGTTACAGTTTAAAAAACATATAAATGACGTTATAACTCGAAAAGTGGTGGGGAGAAAATTTTTGAAAATATATGCAAAAGATGGAGAAGTCAAAAATAACATGGACTTCACCTAAATTCTGTATGGTCCCTTCCAGACGAGGGAAAATATAGGAAAATAAAACACCAACGGACTAAAAAAGCCGTACCTACATCTAAATACTGCGCGGATTCTTCAGAGGGAGAAAAATCTCTCGACGAGGGGGGGAACCGAACCGGAAAAAAGTAACAAAATGGCACCCCGTGGCGAGTAGCTCAGCGGACCGCGGAGCAAAGTTAAAAGTGAAAAGGCAGCCTCTTTGTGATCTGTAGTTTGGGTGTGCTCCATTTAGGTCATACGGAGCAAGTAAAGTCCGCGGACAATGACCAGGCGTTGTAATAACAGGTTTATTCTAGTGCGGGTGGATGCTGGATGCCGTGGACCACGTTGAAATGCGGCTATACGCCGTTGGAGATACTGCGATCGACTCATCCGCTCTTCTTTCTGGCTCGCTGACGATGATGCGGCAGACGTTGAGGGCGAAAGCGTCTCCTCAGCAATTACGCATAGGAATACTGGGAGACACGACAGAGACGGACTAGATTATTCTCAAATAAATTTGACCTCAAGTTGACTGTGGAAAAAACCATCTTAGCTGTCAACTAAGTCAAAAGTCATCTTAGTTGTCAACTTTTTCCAATTTCCAAACCTAGTCAACTTTTTCCAATATGGCTGGGGTGTAAACAGTGGCAACTGGAGATATAGGCAATTTGGTGCAATCGTTTAAATTTTAGAATTTGAATCTGATGGCCCGGATTTAAACCCCAGCAAAAAATAGGCATATTATTAGCAGAAACTTTTCATTACCGGCACAATTTTCGAATAGAACCGAAAACATTTTGTAAGGGGAGACATCACATGGTGTTATCTTACAGGATCTTATTCGGAATTCAAGCTCACCAAGTGATCATCATAACATAGTATAAAACAAAGTCGCTTCCCGCTGTCTGTCCCTATCTATCTACTACCTATGTATGCTTAGATCTTTAAAACTACGCAACGGATTTTGATGCGGTTTTTTTTAATATATATGGTGATTCAAGAGGAAGGTTTATATGTATAATACATGCATAATATAGTAGAGAAACACTGATAATTTTAGAGGTTTCTAATGTGATGTCGTAAACCGTGCGAAGCCGGGGCGGGTCGCTAGTAGAAAATATTATGTTTCTGCGCATGAAGAGGGGCTTCGAAAAAGAAATTGTCTGTTTCTCGAAACTCCACAGTTTCATATTCTGAGAATTCATCTGAGGTGAAACTATTTTATGAAATATTATATTATATTAAATATTTAATAATATTTAATAATTTATGGTCAAAAACTAACAATACGGTACTAGAAAAACATTGTACGTTACTGCATTTGAACATTACAATATTATACTTGTATTAGTTGTCAGTTTAATGCAGAAATAAAATATACCTAAAACGAGTATAATGCAAACATACCAATTGTTGAGGGCCAAATTCTTATTCGCCAGGAGGCAGAGATGAAGTCTGAATCGCACTTCACTAAATCAGTCATTAATTGTAACTAAGTATTTACAAAACTGTTAAATTTGCACAATAAACGCCGTTATACAAAGTTCCGTTCGATTTATATTCTCAATACATATACAACATATGTATGATTATAACCATTGTTTCGCGACCGTGCCTACTACGTTTTTATTATTACAAGAAAATACAAATTTTAATATGTATTTAAATCATGTACATGGACCAGTAGCGCCATCACTAGAGCAATGACGAACTAACTTTGTTTTGCTTGACCGAATTTACTAATAAATTGCTCAAATCAGATTACGGTATCTATGAATATGACTTACCTACCACTAAGCACAAACGTAGGTCAGCACAGTCATCGATTTAAAAAGAAAACGGTGATCAAATTTGCACTAGAATTTTCCTAACCTTAAACACGGACACAACACGATACTACACAAAACACACGGGAAACTAAGCTGTGTCGTAACACTCCCGAAACACTGCACATTTTCACATATTTAAATTCATGTCTCTGATAATTTTGAGACAAATCCAGCATTGTCTCTAGGCCCTTAAACATGAATCTCGTTGCTAGACACGTATAATATGTACATACATACATATTTGAATTTATTGTTTCGCGTATTAACGCGCTTGCGCAAACTCATCGTGTATGCCACGTGTTAAATGTCAATACGCTCACCAATAAGCGCAGTTTTTAAACATAGCGCGACTTTCAAATGCCGTGACGAACCGTCATTGCGCTGAATGCAACGTTTCGTCCCTTTCTTAGCACACTCGGTGTAGGCCAATTCCTACTCTATATCTCTTAACGTGCTCACGTCAAGAACATCAAGACTTTCTTACTTTCCACCAAAACTGGATCACCGAACTGATTGAATCTCCACGTCCGTACCTTTGACTTGTCTAATTAATAAAGCCGAGGTATGTGCTTGAACAATAATATACACAATACTCGAATAGATCGCCTCTCAGTTTTGCCCATCATCGGATTTTTTCCCGTGGGTAAAAAAGCTATAATTAATAGCCAACGAATATGTTCGAAGATAGTTTTGTTCCTTTTTTTTTGCTCTAAGTGGTTTATAAAAACCCGTAGACATATGTACATAACTGTTGATAGTGAGAATGCAATAATCTGCCAATAATATTCCAAGTTTTCTCCTAACATTCTTGGTATGTATGTATATACCAAAAAATTTGATTACTTTAATACTCCTTACGATATTATCTTAAAAAATAAAAAAAGAAAAAATACGTATAAAGAAAAACATCCTAGTATTATTTTTTAACAGGTATAGGTATCTTCTTTTTAGTCACCAACACATTTCATTATCAACAAAACTGAAAAAAAAAGGTGCTTAATCTTAAAAAAAAGAGTAAAAATAATTTCAATACATTTAGTTTTTTTATTTGAAATAAAATATAGAATTATTATTATTATTAATAGCAAATAGGCTTCATAATTGCTTAATCATAATATATTTTAATAATTTAATTACATTAATATTTATGTAGGTATTTAGATCAAATTAGTATAATATTTATGTTTAAATATTTAATTTAATCATCGAAATATAAATTTTTACACTGCTAGGGATGAGAAAGTTAGGTAATGGTGGGTTCATGCAGAAATTTTTAGTAATAAGAATAAGAATAGTAATAAGCATAAAAGTTAAACCTTCGTTTTATAATGACCCAGTTCATGCAGCAAATCCTTATTTTTAAAATTATTACTAAAAATTATGTTTACTGCATGAACTGGGTCATTATAAAACGAAGGTTTAACTTTTATGCTTATTACTATTCTTATTCTTATTACTAAAAATTTCTGCATGAACCCACCATAAGTATACCTAATAGTACATTTTAAAGAAGTCCCTGAAATACATAAATGGATGAGAAAGGTAGGCAACCACAATGTATTCATGAAGTTATTATAAAATATGAATTTAAAATATGTACGCATTTCTTGAACCTAAAAAGTAGGTACATATCCAGGTGTTGCTTAGGCAACTTACAAGACACTGTTCTACCTAACTGGTTGCCTAGATTCTGGGTTAAATACATGGACTATTAAAAAATAGAACTTAGGAAGCATGTTTCGCGTTTGTAGTTTGTGCTATTTACTTCTGATCAATAGAAATACATTCTTAAATTTTAAGACGAGGATTTAATATTATTTCTTAGCTTCGTGTTCGTTTTAAGTGGCATAAATAAAACATTGCTTGAAAAACATCATGTGAACTACTTATCCGAGTACCACACCAAATCTGACAGTTATTTAAAATTGTCAAAACAGGGGGTAGTTGCAAGTCAACATGGAGTTTCAGGTTACAAGAAAATAATAATAAATTTTAAATAAGTCTCTGTTAAATATGAATTGTTTGTTTAGTTTGTTTTATTATAACTGTAATCTCTTTTAATATACAATGTCTTCCAAGAGGTAAGTAAAAATGCTATACCCAAACATGTTTTCATGATCATTTATCCACCTACAATTATTACCGAGAAGATAACCTATTTTTATTCTTTTTTAATATTATTTTCGGTATATTATGCTGCCATAATTAAAATATGATTTTAACGTCAACGC
The DNA here is from genome assembly GCA_029963805.1 of Aromia moschata. Lineage (NCBI taxonomy): Eukaryota > Metazoa > Arthropoda > Insecta > Coleoptera > Cerambycidae > Aromia > Aromia moschata. The sequence continues at coordinate 274,174 of JAPWTK010000038.1, forward strand.
AGACGTTCTATTTTTGGTTTTGTAAACATTAAACTCTTAAAATTGAACTCTGGATATACCCAATCAAAATAATAAAGCCTGTTCATTACCTATCATTCCTATCAATGTTAAAAGAGTAATCTCGTTTTTCTAATGTTTATCTAGTGTTTTTTGATAAAATGGAAATCATGTTAAGTATTTCTTTATGAGATCTAACTTTTTCACATTAAACAAAAACAGGTTTGTCAATTTACATCTGATCTTCATTCCAGTGAGTTGAAAAAGTTGTCAGAGGAAAGTTTAACACGTCAGCCTGAAGAAGTTTTCGATATAATATGCAAACTAGGCGAGGGTTCGTACGGGAGTGTGTACAAAGCGCTCCACAAGGAGTCCGGACAAGTTCTAGCAATAAAACAAGTACCTGTAGACACAGATCTACAAGAAATCATAAAGGAAATATCCATAATGCAGCAATGTGACAGTCACTATGTGGTCAAGTATTATGGAAGCTATTTCAAAAACACCGATCTTTGGATCGTTATGGAATACTGTGGAGCAGGATCTGTGTCCGACATTATGCTGACTACGCAAAAAGACTTTGAATGAGGATGAAATCGCGACAATCCTTGCGGATACGTTGCGGGGACTAGAATATTTACATTTAAGGAGGAAAATCCACAGAGACATAAAAGCAGGGAATATATTGTTGAACTCTGAGGGGCACGCCAAACTGGCCGATTTCGGGCGTAGCGGGACAGCTTACCGACACTATGGCCAAAAGAAACACTGTGATTGGTATGTAGATTTTCAACTGCCAAGGAGCTACCATATCGCAAATCTTTTATGACAGTGTTTAATAAATTATACTGTACCAAGCTACTAAAATCTAAAACTATTAAAACCTTGTGTATTTTTTTAAAGTACCACATCTCTATCTTCTATATAAGCAATGCAAACAATCTATGGTTAAGATTTAAGATATCATATTTAACAGAAAACTTGGCAATTTAAATCAAATATGTTTTAATTGGAAAACTCCCATCAGTATTCCATTTGTTCTTTAATTACTTGTATTAAAATGTAATTTTACTATTAAATATTAATTTGTAGTTTCTTCAACACCTGTAGATTTGTCCTATGATTGGCGGCAACCACCGTAAAATGACTAAATACTAATGTTTTGTTCAGTTTTTTTTAAACCTGATTATAAAATTGCTGCTCACATAGGAACTCCATTTTGGATGGCTCCAGAGGTGATCCAGGAGATAGGTTACGATTGTGTGGCGGACATATGGAGTCTGGGAATAACTGCCTTAGAAATGGCTGAGGGGAAGCCACCCTATGGTGATATCCACCCTATGAGGGCCATATTCATGATACCTACAAAACCACCACCCTCTTTTCGGGAACCTGACAAATGGAGCGCGGAATTTATAGATTTCGTTAGCGTATGCCTCGTTAAAAATCCAGAAGGAACGGGCTACCGCGACTGACCTTTTGAACCACATATTTATAGGTGGGTCTATTATTTTTGCGTAATTGCAGAGTTGTTTAAACTACAAATATTTTCTCTGATATAGGAACTGCCAAATCCCCAAGTATATTAAACAGTATGGTCCAAGAAGCTCACGAAATTAGAAAATCAAAGTTATAGAAATATCAACTCGGCTGCTAATATGCCTGGGTTAAAACCGAATGTCACGGAGGAATCCGTAAGTACTTTTATTTCTACGCATAACTTTGTCACTTAATTATTGTTTAATATTACCACATATACTTTTCTCTTTTTTTAGGATGACGATGTAGTTGTAGGTAACCAAACAATGGTCCAATGTACTGACGAAGGTACTCTAGTGCCTAGTAAAGATGGCACCTTTGTACCGACATCTGCTAGTGGTACCTTAGTGGAATTAGAATCAGAATTAGGCACTATGGTTATAAATAGTGATGTAGATGATCAGACAATGAAAAGTAAGATGAATTTACTTTGTTTCATTTTTGTAAGTTTTTTTCTTCTCTAGGACATGACACAGGGTCCGCGCAAGCAGTTAAAAAGTACAGGCCGATGTTCCTGGACCACTTCAACAAAAAAAGAAGCCGAAATTAAGGTACTCTAAAAGAAATACATGATTATACTTAAATGTTGGGTTCAATGCGTGTGGTGTGGTAAAATCTTGATTTTTTTTACAGCAGGGGAATGGGATGACCAGTCCCCAAACGCTGGATGGGCCTGATGTGACAACTGAAGAACAACAACGTTTCCAAAGCCATTTTCAGTTGCAGCTGAACCAGGCTCCTCCGCAACAAGCTCAACCCCAAGAACAGAAGCCTCAGTATCACAAGCCATTTTCAGATGGCGATTTTGAATTTGTAAGTAGTCTCTACTGCATTTTTGCAATGCAAGTTTCATACCAAAATAAATGTGAAAACGTACGTTACCAGGTTACTACAAATGTTTATTCTTTGTTTATTATTCATTTGTTTTTTTTTTTTTTTCAGTTAAAATATTTGAGTTACGCAGGAGTTACAGCAGAGGATGAACACTTTGGACTCTGACATGGAGAGAGAGATAGACGAACTTAGGAGAAGATATCAATTGAAAAGGCAACCCATTTTGGACGCAATGGACACAAAACGAAAGAGATCTCAGAACTTTTAAATCCTGAGACCTTGCAATTTTATGGTGCTCAAAAAGGGTTTTCTTTTTTTTTTATTCATGGGTTCACTTTAACTTGCCATTTTTTTTTACTTTAATTTCTCACGCGTACAGTGTGTTTGGGCAAAATATGACAAGATCACAGTTTTCATTCTCGTTTTACATCGATCTCAATTATATGTTTTAAGTTTTCGTTCGATTGGCAGTAGCGTTCGTTGTCACGTTTTTTTAGTTCTAGTCATTCGAATGGTTGTATTGCCGAAAACCTTCCAAAACAATCTCACTATTTGATATTAATTGTGTTTGTCCAGCAATTTTCTCTGAAACGTTAAATTCTCGAATATGTGTATGTTTTGTTGTAATTTGCTAAGGTACTCTGTATAACCACACTTTTTGAGCGGTACCGAGTCAACATGGACTTTACGTATTGTGTTCCTATTTTGTTGTACTTAAATGGGTTGATTATATTTCCGTTTTGTTTTTGACCAGCTCGAACAACGCAACTCGTAGAACTATCCCCGAAAGTGCGGAGAAGACAACGGTTATTGTAAAGTGATAATTTGATACCTTTTTTTAATTACTTCATAGTTTAATTATTAAAAAAAAAATTTTCTCATTTAATTCTAATGTGAGCTTTTACCCATGTTATTTTGTACAGTCATTTCACTATAATTATTATAACTCCTAGATTTAACCTTTGTACGATAAGTACGCTTGCTGTGCCTTTAGTAGACTAAGTAGTCATAGAGTTAAGTAGGAGTGTAATCATATTTTTTGATGATCCCAAATAAAATTCTCAATTAACCGTTCCACCTTTATTTACCCGGAAAAGGTTTGATATAGGTTGTAGGGGGTGCTGTATGTGTCATTCCAAGTAACATCAGGCATAAAAACCAGTGAAACTTTGCACACCACAGTCTCACTCTTGTTGGGGCCCTTGAATCCAGTGTACATCAAACTAGATCTGCCATCTACCTGCTAATGCGTAAACTAACATTAATCGGAAACAAATGATAAAATTTTGTTGAGAATATTTAGTTATTTTCTTTGTTTTTCAATTTATATATGTCCTAAACCATACTTTGTACAAAATAAAAAACCGATTCACGTCACCGATGAATGTGTGCAGTGATACCAACACTCAATTATATTGAAATAAAAACTATAGTGGACTGCTGTTATTGAATTTTAAATTTCGGGCTTGATATTTTTTGTTATGCGGTTGGCAGCAGATCCAAAGTTGCCTATTATGTTACTTAACATTTGTTAAGTTTGAAATTATCTGACCCTTACATTCTCTTTAATAGTGGTTTGTGTCTTTTTTTAACTTCAAACTAAACTGTTATTTTCAGAACAATCAAAGTGTTAATAAACAAACATAAAGAATCCGTCTATATGCTATTCAAAATTATTTATAAATACTGAATATGATAATCTAGCATCAGTGCGCTCTAAAACTTAAACATGTGTTTGAAACTACATAGGTTCATCGGTTTTTGTTTTGTTTGAAGAAAATTTTTGCAGTTGTACAATTTTGAAATTTCTCATTTTTTTCTGCTTTTCGAATTTTTTAGGATTCCGAAAAAAAAGTGCAAACTAAAGACAAAAGAAAGAACACGGATTTTTTAATATATATTTACAATTAATAAATCTAATACAAATTCACAAAAAAACAAAATACAATACCAATCTCATTGTGTTTATTGGAAAAAACATACAAAATTATTAGGTATGGTTACAAAAAAAAAGTATTACAATATTTAATATACAGTTCTGAAATTGAATGGTTTGACAAGAAAATTATTTACAAGGACGTTCAGGAAGTTATGTCAAGAATTTTAAACTTCAATGTACATACGTGACTATGTATAAGTTTAAAAAATCAGTTAATATAAAATGAAGCCTATTTAGAGGCGGTTATACTGTATATGTTAAAAGAAACCTGTCTTTTATGTGAATACAATTACACATAAGCTTTTAAGTAATAATAACGAAAGGCTTAATTCTGAAGTTTAAAATTGAATAACATGCTACGATATACTGCGAGCATAAAAAAATTTCAGCGCCGAAGAGGAAGGAGCCGTCGGAAAAGGACCGGCGCCTCCACCTTTTTTTTGCGCTGCGATATAGTCATAAACGGAAAATGCAGCTAACATCGCTACCAAAATGTTCCAGCCGGTAAAACAGGATATTTCGTGGACTGTAAACGGGTAATAATGACATGGCCTCTTATAAATGTTCTTGACTCTTGATTTGTAAAAGTGTTATCAAATTTCATTGCCAGATAAATCATCCCTGAGTCTCAAACGTAAGTCGATACGATAGAATTTCAAAAGTCAAAAACGCAAACGATCTACTTAAGATAACGGTACATTTTGCCAGCAAAAATAACCATGGTTCAACTGTGACGACTGCAAGCAAACAGATAAGAATTTAACGCAAAGTCCTCATTAATTTTTTTTTTTAACACAGTTACGTCTCTCTCAAAGGCACTGTAAATATATGTTAGTGTATATTAAAGATTATATATTAAACCTACATTACAAAACGATTGTCGATTATATGTACAATTATTAATTAAAGGCACCAAAATGGATGGATTTGTTATATTTATGAGCATCGTGTTTTCGTGATAACGCTGAGCTATCAGAAACAGTAGTCAAATAATTCGCACGCACCTGCTGTTCACTCTATGAACAGGCAGTGCAAAGACCTACAAATAACATTAAACATTAAATGGGTACATGTTAGGATTACACGGCGACCTAGGAAAAATTCAGCTCCATTTGCGTAAAAAACTTAACGGTACAAGAAAATAATAACAGAATCCCCTGTTACCTCAGTTTCAAAATCATTATTAACGCATATAGAGGATATGTAAATGGAGGATATATGATTATGTAACTAACACATACAGGGTGTGTATTTTAATGTATGTACAAATCCGTGCTCCTCATTTAATTCTCATTTTTCAAGACAGTTAAGTAAACTTTTTTTATTTTAAATGACATCGGAAACTGCTTGGGATCCTAATGCCCCTTTTAAGATCAGCCTCATGGCCTGCTACCATTTTTTTAAACCCCAAAATTGATTTTTTTTTATTAAAATCTGAATCCATATTGTGAATCAGGTCTCAAAATGCCATGGAATTATATTGACAGTTGAATGTTATTTGGAATCACTGAAACTTGATTTCTGACTCAATATTCAAATATTCAAATCTTGTTTCTCTATCACTCCACTATTCCTGCTCTGGATTCAGATTTTAAACAAAAAGAATCGCTAAATGGTCATTGAATTTTGAGGGTATAAAAGATATAGTAGCAGGCCATGAGACTGCAGCTTGAAAGAAATGGTAGGGTCAGAAGAAGTATTTTCGATGCATTTTAAAAACAAGGCACGAGTTTAATCGATTATTTATTATTATAATCGGATACAAAAGTAAAAGTAGACGCCCTGCATATAACAAGAGGTTCTGTTTTCAAGTGAACGCGGAATTTTAACCAGACCACCCTGTAAATCCTCACTAAAATATATAGAACTTATAAACTGCAGTTGTAAAAGATATGGTATGACAAGTCGTCATTATACGCCTAATTAATTGTGGGACTGTTAAAAAAATTTTAAATAAAACAGCACGTATAAAATTCTGTCAACTTAACCGTATGTACTAGAAACAACAATAAATAAATATTTAGTAAAAATTAATTTTTAGGTAGTTGTGTTCAGTACACGCTACGTGGACAAAGAACGATTTCACCCACAACTTTTTCCGTAATCGTACGATTACTTAATAAAAAAATAACTCGTGTAAGTCCGTAAGTAACAACCACAAAAAAAAAAAAGAAAGTTATGGACAAAATGAAAATACAGTTCAATACCTACTAACTCCAAAAATACAGATAGGTACGTTACAATTTGACAATTACAAATTAACAACTAACTTAAACGTACTTTAAAAACTATATAATATGTATGAAACATACCCAACAGTTAAATAACGTTCCCATAAATTGTGACAAATTACAATATTACAAATGCTAAAATTTGATACTTAACAATTTTATTTTATATCTTATAAAATATATAAAGATTTTTTTATTGCCATTTAAAGCGTACGCATGTGGTATATTGCAAAACAAAGAGCAGCTTATATGAAAAGAAAATCATCTGTTTTTTTTCAATAAATAAATATTATTTACCTACACAAAATTAGGTCAAATACAACAATAAACTGCCTTTTTTTTAATTTCAGAAAGACGTGAGCAGGTTTTTCCTTTCAGGCACTTAAGTTACAACCAGATGAGCGCGTTGTCGGACTTCGTAGTCGGCGGGTTGATTAACGATTGTACGTCGTCCAGTATCGGGAACTCCTCTCCCAGTTGCAATGTAGGCACTAAATCATCTGTCGAGTCGCATATTATCACTTAGCGTCGATATATCCGGCGTGTCCATCGTGTGGCTCTCACTACCAACATCCATATTGTCGTCCATGTTTGCCAAGAAGTCCTCCGTGTGTGTGGGGCATCGAAGTACGTAGTCCCCATGCCTACATAAAAACACCATACAGACGCCATCTTGGCACACGGAACATGGTACACGAAATCCCACAACTCAATTTTGAAACTCTTAAGGCCAGGAAACATCTCGTGTTACATAAATATGGGTATTTCGTGTACATAAAAAAATTCTCCACTGTACAAGCTTCGAAATCTACACTTCTACAATTAAAATGAAAGCATATACCCCCGAATACCCCTAAAAAGCTGTGCTGGTCACTCAATTTGGCATGTCGTGCATGTACAAAAAAAAAAATAAAAATAAATTTTGACACCTTTATTCAAATCTTCCGGAAAAAAAATCTCACCAAGCCCACTGTCTCCGGATTCCTGGCGCGAGTGGTCGGTCAGGCTGGACAAGAACGGGTCCATAACAGGCAAATCACTCGTATTCCTCATCATGATGTCCTGCTGTAGCATGATCTCCTGCTGTCTCTGCTTAAGTCTCTCGCGTTCCATTCTTAACTGTTGTAACCTTATTTGTTGCGCTTTGGAAGGAGAAGACGATAGAGTAGGAGAATGCCAGGCAGAACCGACTATGCTACCTCTGGAGGATCTCTGTTGCAAGTGTGTCGCTGAAAAAGATAATTCCTGTACAGTTTCTGCACTATTCGTTCATGTACATTTACCAGAAACGAACAATTTCGCCTGTACGAATGCCTAGGTCAATAAATTGTAGCACAATTCATTAACCAGAAACATTTGTTTTGTAAATGTACATGAGTGTGAATAATTTTGGCTTAACTTACGAATTCGAGGGTCAAACCAAGAGGTTGTACGCGTCTGATGGTTAATGAAATAAATTTCCCCCTCGGGAGTTTGTGCCTGCTCCCAACCTTCAGGTAAGGGCCCTAAGTCTACATCTGAATTTACTTTGCCAGCTGTAGAAAAGAAAAAAAAAGACCAATTAGAATCTACATCCAACTACCAACAATAACGGTAGCCGCATTTCAAACATAGGGTAGATACTGAAGAGCAAGAGAGAACAAAAATAATTTAGCACACTGTTTTACCATCACCTAAATATACAAAATACTCTAACTACCGATAGATGGCGCAGCAACTATATAGAAAACTACTAATTGGCTAGTTATATGTTAGTCGCCTGTTGACGGTACTCTTTTAGGTTATGGTACCAGTGCAATTAAATGAAAATGACCGGTTAAGTTGTAAAATTTTGATTCTGTTAATAAATTGACATAACGAATAGTCTACCGCTTACAGTTTGGATTAGGTGACTGCGGATGTGTCAGCTGATGTGCTGTAATCAGCTGCTCCGCACTCTGGTGCTGCTGGGCGGCCAGAGACTTTCGTGGGTCCTCCCATGTTGTAGTACGAGTTGTGTGACTGCAAAAAAAAGTGGACAATTACCATTTTGTATATGTATCCATAATTTATTGAATTAGAAATGTTTTCAATGAATACACTAACCATGATTTATATAATACACAACAAATGACATTGACTTTCTACATTAATTAAATATAAATTGGTCCACCCTGTACAACTAACGCCAAGAGATGCAGTGCAGAACCACGAAATAAACAAAGTTGTTAAGTAAATCTCTTAATTGACTCTAAGGCAATTAAACGAAGTTTACAGTTGGAACATCTGTTAAATAGTACAAATAAATATTCCACACGAGTGAAGTCTATGGTGTAACAATTTTACATGGTTTTCAAAACGCAGTTAGCCTTACGGAATAAAAAAACTATACATTTTAAAATCAAATAATCGTTTTCTAATTAAGCTTATATAATTTGTTTTTTATTTTGACCACCGTATACATATCCCGTATAGCAGAGTCAAGCAGCTATCGCCATCTATGTGTAACGTAAGTGACTAACTGTCCATCTTTACAGTTAGCAGTTCACGAGTTCTCAGCAAAACCGAGGATGAAGTAAGGAAATGGAGGGGAGACATCAGGTAGATTTCAGAGTTTCAGTTGTTGACGTTAGACGCAACTTATCTTCGAACAAAAACAATATTTACTTGTTGAGGAAGCTCATGGTACCTTACACGAATATTAAAAAAAAATCAAAAAAATCAACGACACGTTTGAGGCAGAAATAACGATGGTAATTTCGTGTACTGAATATAAAAACGGATTTTTTTTTAATTTGAAATAATGCTCATTAGGTTTCAGAATTTTGTAAAGATAAGAACAGAACCAAAGCCAGTTTCTTTGACAATGTCTAAACTAATGATTATTTTGGGTGAAGTACTAGCGCATTTTTACTATTACTGGTAGCTACAACAACAAACTCGTAAGATCAAAGTAGTTGTTCAATAAAAAAAATGTCTGTCAATTGATTTTCTAATTAGTGATTATTGGATTTGCATGTATTTTAAACGAAGGAGAAATTACTTAAGAGAATAATTATTAATTGATGTGAAAAATAAACACCGGCGTCTATAAGCAAAAATACATTTGTATATATGTATATATTGTTTTCTTCGTGCATAGCAAAATATTTGTCGACAACTGTGTCAATTCTTATAGCCATAATATAAATTTATTATTTAAATATACATGTACACGAATATCTGCATTTCATTAACCTTCTTGCGGAGAAATATGTCGATTTGTATTTCATAATAAAAAGACCGGTATAAATTCCATTTCCACATCTCGCATAAGGAATTTTCTTTTTTAATTGGCTACTATAACAATACCGTTATAAAATTAATAACAGGCCATGCAAGAACTAAAACGTCCCTACTACAAAATACTTTTTGAACGTCTGCAAAAGCACAATCACCAAAATCTTATTTTTTTTGTGTCTTTTTTAAAAATATCATAGGAAATTTCCGCTGCACTGAGATAGTAAAAAAAATAGTGCCCTACTTACGACTAGATTTTATTACTAAATTTGTGTCTTTTAGAGCCGGTTTTAAATTTCAGTTATCTTAAAAAATACACAAGTATTTATAAAACTCCAGTTCTGTAAAGGTATTTATAGCTAGGGAGTAGTTTGTAGATTATAAAACAGTTCTTTATGTTTGCTATCGGTTTAACAATTTTATTTCCGGGAACTTGAATATTACTGTTACCAACGTTATTATAACAGCACGAAGAACGTGGGAGTTACACCAGTGCATTCTAAAACAGAAGGGTAGACACGGAAGATTTTATTTTTCGTGAAATTTCCTCATATAATTATTTTTTTAGAACAATCTTCACAAAGACCTTGGAAATCCTTCGTATTTTTTTTGCTTGAATTCGAACACTAGCGGTATCAGGAACTAACCTAATATACATGATCAGTACTTCTTTCCCTTGAAAATTATGTCTTTGTATTATTTTTTGAACCCGCATAGTGCTATGTGTTTGCGTTACAGTAAACCTGTGATAAATGAATAGCATCTTGCCTTGTGGCTTTCCTTTTTGGTGCCACCACTGACGCAGTTTTTGTGCCAGTCAATAACAAAAGGTCTCGTCTCATTTAAGAATAATTACATCCTTCTTACAGCATTAGAGCAAAGACACGACTATACCATTAAGAAACCAAGACGGATCCCAGAAGATATTATCAGTGGTGGCGGGGCAGGGGTCCGACTGAATAAAAAAAAGAAACAAGGCAAAACACAACACAAAAATCATGACAAATTAAGAACTATCTTTTGAAATAAGTCCGAGAAGTTGTAAAAGAAAATACATTTGATATGTTTAGTATACTTTTCTCATAACGGGGGCAAACGAGACATACCAAAGCTAGTGAGTGACCTTCCTCTTAAATACGCCACTGGATATTTTATTTTCCAGGGAACGAGACCAGCCGGACCATTCTGAGAACTCGAACAAATACTTAATGATATTGACTCACAGCGCCGCGTTACCTGTTTTCAATGAAACCATCGTCCTTTAAAGGCCAAACGCACAGCTTTGCACCGGAAGTGACATGTCGCATTAAATCGTACAGGAACTGTATTGTAAAGCAACGCCAACGTAGGAAAAAAAAACAGTAAATACGGGCGCGTATCGAAATCTAGTTGGCTTAGGAACTCTTCCGACGGATAGAAACGACCGTGGTCGCCATGGAAACGAGTATGTTTATCTTTACGCGTTTGTTTATCAAACGCAAGTTTGTATTAGATTTTTCGTTTATAAGGAAACGAAAAAGTGTTCAGGGAACAACATGAATGTATAGTCCGAAGAAAATGTGAATGTCCTATGTTAAAATACAACATACATATACATTTTTTCGTAGCTTTAAAAACAAACAAACAAAGATCTACACTATTTCTCCTTTTGTTTTAGTCAGCTAGAAAAGTATTCACACACCCATTTTTTGAAAATTGCTTAAATTCTGATATGTTTTGTACTACAGTACCGATTTTATTCCGATAGGATTACAGCCTCTGAAATTATGCGTCTAATAAGCCCAAGTTGGTGATATCTTGATTGTGTGATAAAATATCGCTGGAGAAATAAAATTGCGATGTTTTCTAAAAACCATGAATAACTCTCTCAATCTATTCAGTTTTTCAATGATTTTTGTTTCTGCAATAAGAAAGCACCTTGGATGGAACTTCTTAAAGCACTGACGTTATATATCTCGAGACGTAAGTGTTAATTTATTTGAGCCACCCGGTATTCTATCGGACTACTTTAAAATACAAAATAATCGTCCCACACAAGAACGTTCCTTCTCCACTCCCGAGAGGTTGGGTTGGGATGCTATCGGTTACGAAATCTTCGAGAAAAACTCGAGGCCCGGAAAAAAATTCCCCGTACGTTAATGTGCCGATTGCGTCAAATCTCAGAGGTGCAACGCAACATTTTTATTAATATTAAACGGCAATACGTTATTTGTTGTTTTAGAAAGTTATTTTGCCGCTTGATCGTACCTGGTGCCTTCAGTTTCAAGCGAAATGCCAACATATACAGGCGGATTTACCAATCTCTTTTTTGGGAGCGTTACAGCGTTATCAACTGTCGCCGATTCTGAGAAAAAAAACTTATCAGGAATCACTGAATCATAAAAAAAAATTTAACTATAATTTATAGTTAGATTATGTCACAACGCATTTTAAAATAGGACCCAAACGACCTTCAGAGGTCTTCAGCCTTGTCAAATCTTGTAATTTACTGCATTACCAACAATTACAACCTAGAGCGTTCATCGCCATGGTAAAAAATAAAATAAATCCGTCGAAAATAATTCCGGTGTACCAAAAAAGATGCATTTTCTAATAATGACGAAAAACCGAATACCTTCTACGAATGATTCATGCTAAAATTTTCATTCAGCGAATGGAGTTCCTCGAAACAATCGCTATTAGCATATACCACTATGACAAAAATACAAATCATGTTTTCCAGTTGGCTTTGGCACCTGTACCCAAAACAAGACGCGTCACAATCTTGAGTAATTTTAAAACGATCGCCGTTCAAAGCCTACCTAGAACAGAAATCGGAAAAACCGATATTTTCAGATCTCCCTTTCACCATTCTAGACGATCGAAACTAGATACATAAAGATAATTGTTAACGGTACCAATACAAAGAAACCGATATGTCCAATAAATCACATGGAATGTCCCGGCCTTTTGTTGTATAGCAAAAACAGTTGACGATCTAAAGGAGCTTTCGATCGCAATGGAAATGCGATTTAGTCTGCTAAGGCAGAAAGGTTAGGAACTAGGGTATGTCCAATGACGAAATAACTGTAAATACCTATTGTCTAAGGAGCCGCCATTATTAATTTCCGAACAGGATGACCTTAAGGAAAGTACGTCATACCTTCCAGGGAACATTTTTGAAAGAGGGAAATCGAACCAGAAACTATTTTAAACGCACATTGAATAGAAACGTACAACTCTCCAAACAATGAGATATGTATATTGAAATAACGCAAGAGCCAGTTGGTAAGCTGTAACTAGCTTTCCAAAACTCTAATTAAATTACAAAATTAATTAACCATTTTCTACAAGACATGCAATTATCAACATAACAAACTAGACTCGCATTGTTTTTTTTTTTATTTAAATTACAATAGTGTTATTAACCTGTCTTGGTTTTTCTATACAGTTCACTTTGAAGATTGACCTCAGCAGAATTTTCAGTCAACATATCTTGAAAATAAAAAAAGTGACTGTCACAATTATATATGTATCTATAAAAAAATGTTAGATTTTTATCAAACTAACGTCCGCATTTAACATGTCTTCTAACCCGTTTTCGAGAAATTGCCTGTAAAAAATGGAATTAGAACATCCCGTATGACATAATTCTTGTTAAACTGATACTTTTGGTAGAAACCCGTGTAATTTTTTATTCTGGGCCTACAAATAATACGCGAAGTGGGTCTATTATTTTTTATTTTACAATTTGCAGAAGATATGTTGAAATGAATATATAAAATTTTGACTTGAAGGTAATTGTTGAACCTATTAGCAGTTCAAGATAAAACAAATTAAACTTCACTTCTTCACTGATGGCTTGATTTTAGACAGAGTAAATGTTAGAGTTTTCAAAGGTCGGAAACCTAAGAAGACTCCTAATTACTGTTTATGAGGATCATTTAAAATATGACTTCAATGATGTCCTCCATTGTACAAATGCCCGCATGTCTTACATCAGTGCTACTCAAACTTTTTTTAGTACAAGTAGCACAGCCTTAGATTCAGTATCAATAAGTTCAGATCAATGCCAACTGACCACATGCATCCACTTCGAAAATAATACAGTGACAGTACAAAATGCCCTATATAAAAGTTACTTATTATATCAGGGTTGCTAAAAAGTCTTTACAGACTTTTTTAAGTTGGACATTAAATTACAATTGGTAGACAAATTGATTCACTTGTTTTTGTACATGATTGTTTTCCTAAATTTTATGTAAATGGAAGCACATTTTTGATTGTTTATTGCTAATATTTTCTCAAATATGTAGTAAGTTCCTTAGAAACCTAGAAAAATATTTGCGAAGTAACAAATATATTTGTACAGGGCCGTCTCAGGAAAATATATTTGTTGATTACGCCCCTGTTAATAAGGTATGCCAATTTGTTGTAATATATGGGTAGTTAATAGTTTTCCATGCCAGTATACATTTATATGGAATTTAAAGATTTTAATAGTCTATCAGTGGATGGTTCTAGTATTTTTCATGTACACATGTGATCAATAAAACAATCGACATCAAGCAGATACTTAATTTTTATATTTAATTGAAAAAAAGCCACATAAGCCACGGGTTCAAATTCGCGGGTTGGGTTGCGCCCAAGCTGAAAAATCGAAACGAAAAAAAAAAACTGGATCCGATCGGACATGAAAGGAAGCTCTTTATTTTTAAAGTTACACATTAATGTTTATGTGTATAACAGCTAAGAAACGGTAACGCACGTTTTATTTATAGTATACGCTAATTATTTTTACCCAGGAAACCACATTTCAACTATGACGATAGAGATTGGAGCCATGTCGTCATAATGACTTTTACGTCCACGCGTTAGCTCGTTTTTTCCCTCCCCTCCTCGCGCTTTTTCAATTTCGCTTTTTACTGTACGTCTGGACGGAGCCGTCATTAATAAATATGACCCAAATAACGGTTAATTAAATAATATTAAGCTAGTGCAATGGAGACAACACAGTTTCGCTAAGAACGTATCCGTACCCGCTGGGATCTACTCGGGCGTCTAGATAAAAAAAGATCTGCTATTAGAAAGCTGCCTTTGAAAGGTCAACCGAGGCTTTTTCCCTCGATTTTTTCTTATGCAATAATAAGGCTAGACAGGCGTATACGAGGTGTATAAATTAAGTAATGAGACCGATTTTTTTTTTTTCAATTTTTCTATTCGAATGGAATTACAAGCCAGCATTGTCTCTTTCACAATAACTTCCTTGGGAAGCCACACAGCGCTGGAAACGGTTCTTCCATTACTCATAGCAGTGCTGGAACTCATACACTTAAATAGCCTTCAGCTGGTCGGTTACAGCCGTTTGAATGTTTTCTATGGTCCAAAAATGACGTCCCTTGAGGTGAGTTTTCAATCTTGGGAAGAGAAAAAGTCTCAAGTCAGGCGAATTTTTACTGGAAAAAAACTCGTTTACTGAAATGGCTGTGTGACAAGGCGCATTGCCGTGATGCAACATCCAGTTGTTCTTGATTGGTCTCACACGCATGACCTTTTTTTCGAAGTTTCTCAAGAACCTCTCTGTAAAAGCGTTGATTTACTGTTGGGCCTGGAGGCACAAACTCTTTGTGGGCAGATCCCTGGCTACCAAAAAAGCAAATCAGCATGTATTTGATCTTAGAGTTGCTCATTCTGGCTTTTTTGGGTCTTGGAGAGCTTTAAGTGTGCCATTCCATGCTTTGGCGTTTAGTTTCCGGGTCGTACTCAAACACCCAGGTCTCATCACCAGTAATGACACGTTCCATTAAATGGGGATAATTTTCAATCGATTCCTTTCTCTCCTGATGTCCTTTTGTTTTTTCTCATTCCCAATTCGTTAGTCAAAATCTGATGATCAAAATGGTGTGATTCAAATTTAACTCTTCCCCGATCATTCTTGTCGCCAACCGACGATCTGAATTCACAAGATCCCGTATTCTATCGACATTTTCATAGGTTCTTGAAGATGAAGGCCTTCCACTGCGTGGTTCATCTCTTCCTTCTGAGAATGCCTTAAACCACCGAAAAACCTGGGCTCTTGAAAAAACACTATCTCCGTAGGCGTGTTGAACTTTTGCAAAAGTATCCGTTGCGCTGTGTCCAAGTCTGAAGGAAAAACTGATAGCACACCGTTGCACAAAGAACCGAGTCACAAAGAACAAATGAAGTTCAAACGTGTACTGAAGGTGCAGTACATGTTAACCTACCGCCCTTCCAAGTCCCGTCTCCGCAGTGTTGCTAGGTCGGGCGCTACGTTGCCGCCGTTTACACATCTCGTAAATACACGGCTTTAGAAAAAGTCGAGAACAGGTCATATCCTTATATCATTTTTTTAAATGTATTCCTTCCAAATTTTTATTAATTCATGAATATACCACTTTTTTGCTTCTGATAGGACTATATCTTGTCAAATTGTGCGACTAATAAGTCCAAGTTGAAGGCAATATGTGGATTATGTGAAAAGATATCGCTAGAAAGGTAAAAGGTGGACTCATATGAAAGGGAAATCTTCAGAGAATGTCTGCTCTGTATCTGTTTGCTCCGAAATTCGATTCAAGGAAACAATTAAGCGAAAATAAATCAAGAAAATTTAGTGAACATTTTTTTTTTCCGGGGGATATCTCCCTTTGTATTCCAAGTATATTTTTATGACCCGAAGTAAATCTAAAATATAAGACATTTTTATACTTTCTTTTGAAATAAACGACGACTCCATTGGACGCTTTTATGAACTATAAACGTTTTATTTCCATTTAATTGCGAAATACCTTTTTATTATTTTTTTGCTCTACAAACGACTCGACTTGTTTATGTTGCGAATGGCTTGCGACGCAGTCGATAAATGCACGTTAGGCAATTGTAATGTTATACCTCGCCTATAAAACAAAAATATATAATCACGGGAATGATACGACCTATCGCATACATATGTATATGCCTCAATCTACCGTCCACATATCCATAGAACGATTAACTCATTACATACCTTGTTCTAATTTTTGGCTTCAACTGATTTGAATTTGGCGTCAGTATACGAACAATTTTAACTTACATATATTAGTCACTTTGTTTTTTTTTTGGTACGTAAAGCAATTTGAAAACCACCTTGCGCTGGAACAGACCCATCCAAAAAATGTGGACAAAAATCTATACTTCAAACAAATATAGACATGTACATACAATATACGTACAGTGCTGGATATACTCATATACTGGAATAGCCTTCAGCTGGTCGGTTACAGCCGTTTGAATGTTCTCTATGGTCCCAAAATGACGTTCCTTGAGGTGATTTTTCAATCTCGGGAAAAAGTCACAAGGACTCAAGTCAGACGAATAAAGAGGCTGAGGAGCCACAGGAATGGGTTTACTGGCTTAAAGCTCATTTACTGAAATGTCTGTGTGACAAGGCGCATTGCAACATCCAGTTGTTCTTCATGTCTCACACGCATGACCCTTTTTCTACGTTTTTCAAATACCTCTCTGTAAAAGTGTTGATTTACTGTTTGGCCTGGAGGCACAAACTCTTTGTGGACAATTCCCTGGCTAGCAAAAAAAGCAAATCAGCATGCATTTGATCTTCGACTCGCTCATTGTTTTTTTTTTGGGTCTTGGAGAGCTTGAAGTGTGCCATTCCGTGCTTTGGCGCTTGGTTTCCGGGTCGTACTCAAACACCCAAGTCTCATCACCAGTAATGACACGTTCCATAATTTGGGAATGAAGACACCTTTCTCTCCTGATGTCCTTTTGTTTCAGCGAAAAGGTTTTTCGAACCATTTTTGCGCAGATTTTTCTCATCCCCAATCCGTGAGTCAAAATCTGATGAACAGTGGTGTCAAGTGATTCAAATTTAACTATTCCCCGATCACTCTTGTCGTCAACCGACGATCTGAACGCACAAGATCTCGTATTCTATCGACATGTTCATCGGTTCTTGAAGATGAAGGCCTTCCGCTGCGTGGTTCGTCTTCAATCGACTCGAGCAAAGCCTGATAGCACACCGTTGCTCAAAATTAATGTCACTCATTTTTAACCCTTAAAGTACACACTGGGATACAGCTGTACAATGACGTAATTCTTCAAATTTTGAGTATCTAAAAGTAAAATAAACTGGACTAGTGCGACATCTGGTTAGTAAAAAAATAATGACATGCTTATTTTATTAATAAATTTTCTGATACTTTTTGGCAATAACAGGAAATAAATTTTTTCCCAAAAATGTGACTTCATTTCCCAGAATAAATACCTTTTTTTTTAAAGTCCAATAATGTAATTTTTTTTATAGTGGCACATCAATAGAAACCTAAATTTTTAGACATTAATACCGACAAATTAAAAACTTATAAACTTGTAAAAGATGTTTTCATTTTTTTTAACATACTTAATTTTAATATTTAGCTTTATCTATTCTATTCTATGAAATATACTTTCAAGAAGCTACAAACCAAAAATCAAGTCAAAATATTAAATAGTCTCGTATTTATAAAGGTCTTTTCACTGGGGTACAGGTGTAGCCAGTGTGTACTTTATGAATCTGAAAATAAGTGTGTACTTTAAAGGTTAAAACGCACTATGTCCCGTCTCCGCAGTGTTGTTAAATCGGGCGCTACGTTGCCAGTCTCATTACTTTATTTACACACCTCGTATGTAGGTTTATGATAAGGTAATATGATAAAACTAATAATAAATAAAATAATTGCACACCAAATTTGGAATAAACTCATGACACAGCCACTCTTTGAGGGTTGCTTAAACTATGACAGTTTTTGTACTACAATTTTTTTTTTCAATTGTGCACAATTTTTTATCGTTTTTCATCAACTTTGAGAGGTCGAGTTCTCGGAACTAGGCGCTGAGTTTTATAGTAAAAGCGTTAGGTATAATAAATAGACCACAAATTGTTACAATTAACTATTATCTATATTTATAATTAATAATTAATGCTGAAAAATCCATGCTCTACTTAATGTTTAAACAGCTTGAGTGATGAGATTTTATTTTTTCTTTCTATTCTCTACTACACTGAATAACAAAATGACATGCCTAAAGTTAACAGACTGTCAACTTTAACTTAAACGCCCTGTATGAAATTATTTATCCAAGAACGTCTTCAAGGTTGAATTTTGGTCATGGGAAAATCGAAAATTAACTCTACACACAAACAACTTACTTTCAAATTACAGAAAACATGTACTAATTCGATTTTTAACTGCATTTAAATGATAGCGAAACACTTCAAAAGAATACGCCATATTATACTCGTCATGTACATACTAAATACAGAACAGAACAGTAGATAAGATTAAAATAATTTTTCCAGCTATTTTTTAGATACAAAATAAACATTCAAAACACAAAACCCTGTTACGTGTTTCAGCGAAATCAAATTTTAAACGATCAAAACAAAGAATACGAGTCAAAGAAGACGTTTCCAACATAATTGGATGTTATGTAGGTGCGGAATAAAAATCTTGAATAAATCGAATTATGAGATTCGACGAAAATATTTTTTATTAATTTAAAAGATTAGCACGTATTAATATATTCCGCTTCAATGACACAGATGCGGATTCCTGAATTTACATTAATTACAACGGAATTAATTTTTTTTAAAGAACTTTGGAACGGATTTGCTATATGACATCTGCATACTTGCTCATCTTCAAAACCGGTTAATTTCGACCCGATGACCGAGGTTATAAATCGTAGATAAGCGGAAGGTACACAATTAATATCGTTTAAGCAAAATTTAACCCGTCAGTAGATATAGGAATTTTTGGGAGACATTCCAGGACCGGACTTATAATATAATATTTTTAAATAAGTGCTGAAAATTTGTTGGAGACATTTATTTTCCATATTCCTTCTCAGCCTGTTCCTGTATTGCATATCATGTCTCCCAAAACTCCTGCCGATTAAAAAAAAACATTTCACACTTGTTTTTGAACTTCTTATTTCTGTAAATAGTATAACAACGAAGCTTTCACTGAATGAATAACAGTTTCGTGCAGATGTTCTTAAAAAAAATACTAGGTATTTAGTTTGAATGTACTTTGATAAAATTACCTCACTGGGAACATCTACCACACAAACAAAATGTTTACTGTGGTTTTTCCTCTAACATTTTAAGTCAATGTTACAACAACCTTTGAAGAATTTTAAGATGGTTCATTACAAAAAAGTACGACGCGTGACAATTTTGCTTTATAATGCAGTTTAACAGAAATGGCATTAGTACACTAGTTTATTTTGCTGAGGCACATAAAAATGATGTAACGTTGATGCGTGTTAACTGTAAACAAAAGAACTTCAGTTCTAGAAATTTAGATACCTTTGTGTTTTATCTCATTTCACATTTCCCACAGAGATAATATTTACTGTGTATGAATGCATTTTGGACTAGTACAGCGTCTACAATGAACCTACTTTTTGCACAGTTTCAAAAATTAACAGATTGTTTTATTAATATTTCTATAATCGTCAAAATTGACTTGCCTAAATACCAGGAAATCATTTTTTTCCTGGCCAAATCGAAGAAAAAATTTTGAATGATAAGCGCATTATCAGGAGTAATAATAATAAAAAAAAAATCACATTAACTCCATAAAGCTGATACTGGTTCACTATCAACAGCGATACGAAGCTATTCATTACTTTTTTTTATTAGTTCTACGAGGCCGTTAATACTTGCAGATAAAGCGAACACGTTTCTTTTATCTACCTGGTACCTGCCTGGGTACAGGTATGTGAAGTTTTATATATTAAATTGAATAATATGTGTATACATATACATATAACGGTTCATGCATAACGCTGCTGTGGCGATGCAAATTTCAATGTGTGGAATACTTGACTACCACCTTACTATAAGACGAAGTCATTGAGCTACCTACAATTCTCCTTTGTCCAGCTCCTCGATTTTTTTAAACGTTTGTAATTATACGCCGCAGCTTCTATGCGATGTGACAATGTTTCCGTTCATTTTCGTTACATCTACTTACTTAGAGATGAGAAAACTCGTACGAGATAGTCGCAACAGGACAGGACCGGACTCAGGGAATTATTAAAAGGTAATAATATACACAACAAATACTTCATTCGTGGTGGAAGACTACGCCTTTGCGATTGATGAGTTCTGGCCGTTTCTCCGCAAAATATGTATTGAAATCATCCAGTTGGCGACAGTACACATCGAAATCGATCGTCTGGTTCCGCGGTAGGAGCTCGAAAAACACCACGCCCTTATAATCCCACCATATTGAGAGCACTTTTGTATTTGGGCTCGCTCAGTTCCACTGCACTACGATCGCTTACGTCAAATATTGTTGTAAACAATCTATTTTTCATCGCCCCGCATCCACCAGATCGATTTTGTTGCGCTTGAGGTGAGTATCGGCGATATTGATGCGATTGGTGAGATGAATTTCTTTGAGTTCATGAGGAACCCATATATCGAGCTTGCTGATGAATCCCAGCTTCTATAGATGATCGTGAACGGTGGAACAATGAAGGTTTAGTGTCTCCGCAATGTCATAATTCTTCGAGTAATTAACGATCGCATTTTTTTTGTGCCTTAATCGACAATGACGCCATTTCTTTGTTTATTGTACGATATTGACCGGGTTGGGCTAGAAAAATCATAAATCCCTTCAAGTTTGCGAGACTTTTTGAGATTTTGAAAAATATTTATTTAGGCCAGTTTTATAACGTTTTCTACGCGACTACCTTTTTTGACCCGACGTATACATCCATATGTATATTACTTTAGCGTTGCCGCTTCGAAATTGTCGGAATTGTGACTATAATATCTTGACTCCCATTTTTTGTTTAAATACGCGTCTTGAAGCCATGCTGGAGGCATGCATTTTGAGCATTTGCTGCATTGATAATGATTGTGTTTTATTTTAATATAACGAATTTCCTAAGCCAGAGAAAGTTATCTTTTTTTCTTGTTAATTTCTGCAATAAAATTTAAAACCATAGCAGTTTTGAATAGAGAATGAAAATACCTTTCAAATGAAGTATCACAAGCCCCTACTCCAATTTGAAAATTTAGGGGTTGTAGCTGTCACCTGAAGGGGCTGAATTTAGGGATGACACTTTTACGCCGCAAGATGTCATTTAAGAATTAGAAATTGACATGTCTCAGGATTTTCTAAATTATTGCATAATAATTGAGCTACTGAATTTATTCCATTTGGCTGTTCCACACTGTATATACGTCGCGTCAAAAAGGTAGTCGCGTAGAAAATGTTGTAAAACTGGCCCAAATTAATATTTCTCAAAATCTCAAAATGTCTCGCAAACTTGAAGAGATTTATGATTTTTCTAGCCCAACTCGGTCAATATCGTACAATAAACAAAGAAATGACGTCATTGTTAATTAACGCTTAAAAAAAAATTCGATCGTTAATTTCTCGAAAAGTTATTAACAGATCGAGCTGATTTTTTTTTTGTAACTTCATACTAGCAGTCCCTCCAAGACATTTCATGATCATAGTCGCCCTACTTTCGAAGTAAAAAAATAGTGAAAATAAAGCACTTTTTCAACTTCAGCAGTCATTTGCAAGTTAACAATAACACTTGGAGACTTCGGGTTGAGCTTAAAATTTTGGAAATTCAATAGGCTACAACTTCTTATATGCATATGCTATATAAAATATGCCAGGGAACGGAGATATAAGCGGAAATGTGAAAAAAAGACGTTTTTTTTCACAAATTGTTAATTTAAAAAATTAGCGGACGGTTTCAGCTCTACGGACTCCGCGCATTGTATTCTACGCAAAAAATACATAGGGGATCGTCAAAACTAGCCCTATATCTTTCAAGAACACATAAAAATCTCTGCCTACTGGACTGGAAATCAATCAAGTTACATGCGGCGAAAGACACGAAAAAAAAAGCGTGTGAGAAAGTAAATAAGGCCGTACAGTGCGTAAATAAGATTATTTTGCGTATGTATTCGGCAAAAGGTTCGATGTCCGACTTGGGCGCCTAGAATTTTAAAATCTAAAAATACACAGTCTGGTAGACTAATTACAACTTAACGAAATAGAAGGCCTTACTGCCAAAATATATTATTTCTAACCTCAAGGTTTAGTACAGGACAATTAGGTAGCCTACAATTTTACTTATACAGTCGGCCGGTTCGATTGTTTTTCTAAAATTACGTACAGGGTTGCTAAAAAGTGTGGAAACGGTGCTGTCACATAAAAGCGGCTGAATCTAGGGCATCAAATTTTGGTGTGTTTTAATTAGACTTATTTTTGTATATTTTACTGCAATTGTTGGACAAATTCGTTCACTTGTTTTTATAAACGGCCGCCTTAGCTACAAACATCGTTTGCAGAAAAACAATGGAAAGTTAGGAATATATTCAAAAAATCTCCCATTCGAATTTGTTTTCTTTTCGTAACTGTCACGTGCGATGTTTTTAAAACACCGTGAATAACTCCGAAAATATTAAATCCTTTTGAGAGTTCTGGGACTCATATTAAACGGAAATCTTCAGAGTATCTAGAGGACTTACTAAGCCATTTTGAAAACAAGCTGTATCCTATCAAAAACAAAAAAAGAAGTCAATAATCAGAATTTAAGCAACTCTCAAAAAGTGGGTGTATGAATACTTTCGTTGGTAAATGAGTGTGTCTTAGACCATTTGTAGCATTTCTTATAAATATATATAATCCAAAAAATAGCGTAATTTCCCAGGTTAAGTATTATTGCCAAATATGTTTTCACATGTCACAAACCAAACATTGACTTAATCCAACAGTTAAATAAAATGAAAATAAAGATTGTTCCTGCCTTTTATTTGGGTTAAGTTCAACTAAGATGATAATATCAAAGCCACATGAAATGATTTCACTTTTTTTTCACTTTTGTGAACCAGAAACTTTAAAACTAAAGGAAGATAATACGTGATATAGGAAAATCTTAGAATGTCTGCCACAATAACAATTAATTATTAAAGTTTACATATGAGATTAACAACGTTTAAACAAGATTAATCTGTAATTACACTGGGAATATACGCACCCCTTAATGCAAACTTGTCTGTAAGCAAAAACATTTAATTTCAGCTGGAACAAAATTAAAATAAAGGGGCGGGGGGGGGGGGGGGGGGGGTACTACTGCATCATAAGCCATTCAAAATTTATAATACTTTCTGATTAAAACTACTAAGGGCTTTTGGCGAGTCAGTTTACAAAACAGAAAATGTTCATAAAAGAGGGCTTTTTTTGAACATGAGAGGGAAGTTTGAGACACTTGTGGGCTTTTCGACGTTCAACACGCAAAACAACTAAAATTTGACAAAAAATGAATTTAAAACGCAAAACGAAATCAATCGGCGCTATGCCTCGATCGTACAATACAAACAAAACAAATGAGTCATATGGCAAGTTCATTGATTCAACTTCTTCGGTGCTTGGTACACAAAGGAACAGAATTAAGGAATCATCGCAAAACTCATATTTACGAGGTGTGTAAATTAAGTAATGAGACTGGCAACGTACCGCCCGATTTAGCAACACTGCGGAGACGGGACTTGGAAGGACGGTAGGTTAACATGTAATGCACATTCAGTACAAATGTGAACTTGTTAGAGTCATGTGTTTGTTCTTTCTAGTGCGTTTTAAAAATGAGTGACATTAATTTTGAGCAACGGTGTGCTATCAGGTTTTGCTTCAGACTTGGCCACAGCGTAACGGATACCTTTGCAAAACTTCAACACGCCTACGAAGACAGTGTTTTTTCAAGAGCCCAGGTTTTTCGGTGGTTTAAGGCATTCTCAGAAGGAAGAGAGTCGATTGAAGATGAACCACGCCACTGCGTGGTTCATCTTTGGAAGTGGAAGACCTTCATCTTCAAGAACCGATGAAAATGTTGATAGAATACGGGATCTTGTGCGTTCAGATCGTCGGTTGAGGACAAGAATGATCGGGGAAGAGTTAAATTTGAATCACACCACTGTTCATCAGATTTTGACTAACGAATTGGGGATGAGAAAAATCTGCGCAAAAATGGTTCCAAAACACCTTTCGCAGGAACAACCTGACATCGGGAGAGAAATGTGTCTTGACGTTTTACAATTGATTGAAAATGATCCCCATTTTATGGAACTGATGATGAGACTTGGGTATTTGAGTACGACCCGGAAATCAAGCGCCAAAGCATGGAATGGTACACTTCATGCTCTCTAAGACCAAAAAAGCAAGAATGAGCAAGTCGAACATCAAGAACAGTTGGATGTTGCATCACGACAATGCAGCTTGTCACACAGCCGTTTCAGTAAACGAGTTTATAGTCAGTAAAAGCATTCCTGTGACTCTTCAGCCTCACTATTCGCCTGAGTTGAGTCCTTGTGACCAAGAAATTGAAAAATCACCTCAAGGGACGTCATTTTGGGATCATAGAAAACACTCAAACGGCTGTAACAGACCAGCTGAAGGCTATTCCAGTATACGAGTTCCAGCAATGCTATGAGGAATGGAGGACCGTCTCCAGCGCTGTGTGGCTTCCCAAGGAAGTTATTTTGAAGGAGTCAATACTGAACTGGAATTCTATTCGAATAAAAAAAATCAAAAAAATCAGTCTCATTACTTAATTAACGCACCTCGTACATGAGGGCTGTTCAAACAGATCAATTCAAATTTAATTTTCTGGGTCACCGTAAAAAATTCAAATATATTTACAAGTTTTTTAGCAAATTACACAAAGCAAGTAAACTTTCTCAAATCACAATATTAAATTCCCAGTTAATAATTCATGAAATTGTTATACCACGACGTTTTTTTTTTTTTTTCAATTTGACACTCAGTCCTATTAATACGATCCAAGTTTTTGCATAGGAATGAGTTGTGACGGGGAGTTTATAAGTATATGATTTACCACGTTTCCTCATAGCTTCGAGAAAAAAATTGATCTAAAAATACGAGCCGTGTTTTCGTGAGGCTAGTATAAAATTTATACTGGCGTCTTAATCTCTGGGGAATGGGAATGTTGCTTGCTACAGGGCGAGATCGATAATTCTTCGGTCGATATATAGTTGTTACTATCCTAGGCCAGACATTCTTGTCCACAGATAAAGCATTATTTGAGAAACATTACGACCAATACGATGTCGACACGTCACTTAACCAGAATTGAA
This sequence comes from Aromia moschata, assembly GCA_029963805.1. Taxonomy (NCBI): domain Eukaryota; kingdom Metazoa; phylum Arthropoda; class Insecta; order Coleoptera; family Cerambycidae; genus Aromia; species Aromia moschata. Next base: position 300,137 of record JAPWTK010000038.1, read on the forward strand.
AGAGCGATTTTTTCAAGATCATTTTTTAACTCCACAGTATTTAATTTTCACATTCTCTGTGGACCATTTTTCTTCTAATTTATCAGTATTCTTGCATTTGCATTTGCTTCAATCAATGAATAAACTAACTCAAAATCATAATTACAAAAATAAACAATTTCTATTTAAATAACACCGTATTTCTTCTTCTACAACGTGATGAAATTGTCCTGGTTACTTCAAAAAGTCATTGGAGATATAGCTAAACAGATTTACTCTATTAGTGTAATAAATCAAACGAAAAAAAAATATATATAAAGGCGCCCAATTAAAAAATAAATGTATTTTAAGCCCACTACTAAAAGAAATACACACGAAGTGGCGTCATCTATTTTTAAATGAAATTTGGCATTAAACTATAAATTATTTATCGCGAATAAGTTGTGTTTAATTCATTATAGCGCATGAATAAACATTAAAAAAATGTCGGGTATGAGTACACCAGAAGTTGGGTGTATTAGTAACATAACTATCATCCGAAATACAGCTTAGTATATATAGATTTCCTAGTATTCATTCATTATGTTACATGGCGCCACAAGCATTACAAAAATAAAACTTTCGCCATAATAGTAGTAGGTAGAGATATTGGGTAGCAGATTCAGAATAGCTTTCGAAATATCGGTGGCAGCAGCTCATTTATTTCCAGACAGTCATTATTTTATCATAAAATCGACCTTTCCAACTTTCAATTTCAAGTTTATATCAATCGCTTATCGAATAAAAATGAACGCGTTATTTTTTTTAGATAAGAAAAAAGATATTCAGATTTGCATTTGTACAATGTTTCGACACAAGTTCCGAAGGTTTAAATGAAAAATGACACACGCAGCAACTGTAACAAAAAAAAAAAAAAGAAACAAAAAACCAAGTGCACAATAGGTTTTAAGGTCACGTACAACTTAGGTATACAAGGTGTTACAGGAAGTTGTTAAGAATATATTTTAATAATCTGTTTTTAGCGGGAAAAAACAATGATTTATTCCTAACCGCCTACTATGTTTTTGAAATAATTTGCGAGGGCAATAACAGCGGCTATTAATATCGGAACAGTTAATAGAAATTAGAAAAAAAAAAACGGTCAAGTGCGAGAATACTGTTCGCGGCATTTTCTCGTTCCACACTTTTCAAAAAGAACATGTCGAAGATTTCTCTTGAAACTCCGGTTCTATTTTGTTCATACCTAGATGGAGACAACTTACGCTATCGGTTAACTATTTTTCTTCCATTTACAATCATTATTATAAGAATAAATACTATATACTACATAAAAAAACACTAAAACGTAAACGTCAGGTTGTTTGCGCCAGTTTTTGCCTTTCTTAAAATATTGACAAATATACAGGGTGTTCATATACATCTGTGAGTCGAGTTTCGTATTTTAAATGGAAAATTCTATTTTTTACAAAGGCTATAGCCGGGTAATCCGCTGATTTTTTCCGCTGAATCGGAAAAAATAGTAACTTCGATAAAATGTAATCCAAGCAGAATTAATGCAAAAAAAACGGCCTAAAAAACAGGTTTTTGGATTTTTCACGATGTTCCACCACCTAAAATTAAATTTAAGCAGCACCACGTGAAAGAGCGTCAAAAGATACAAAAAAAAAAACCTGGCCTTAAAATTTGGCCAATGTAAATATTGATTGAAATATTCAATAATTTATTCTGATCGCCATTTGGAATAAAAAAATTTAAAAAAAAATGGGCATATTTGTAACAGAAACATGCAACTCTGTGATTTTTTTCAAAACATTTGGTTGAAAATTGCGCCCAGAATCGAGAATAAACGAAGTCACACTTTTGAGGTTAGGAGCTTCTAGAGACGACCTGGAGGTCTGAAAATATAGCTAAAGGAGTCTTTTTATTTAAACATCCGACCTGCCAAACCAGAACCTCGATTAGTTCAAGGGCCGATTTGACCCCTTACCCGGCTATAGCCTTTGGAAACATCACACAATTCTGCCTCGAAAACCTATACGTGTTGGAAATGTTTTTTTTTTTTTAAATATGACAGATGTTAGAGTCTGGAATAACCTTCACAACTTTTTTTGGATGGCAGGTTCCCATTTTATTTTTAACACGGCGTAAGAACACAAGATGTTCCACTTCCTGCGATTGAAGTAAATTGTTATATCAAGTGCTCAATTTATTATGTCACTTGAACTTGTTTGGTTCAAACGGAACACCCTGTATTTTTCCAGTTATCTAACTTTCAGTTCAAAATAATTTCCTTGGTTTTTAAGTGTCTTTCTTAAAAGTTGGTATCAAAATAGCCATGAATATACACAGCAGACTTTCGTTTTGATTATGACGAGAATGACAAGAACAAAACAGTTGAAACAGTAAGTTCTAAAATAAAAAATCGAATATCTGCTAGATTTTCCGTTCCTCTCATGTAGCCTTCTTGACGCAAGCAGCCAGATCAAGTTACTAAACGGTTAATCTGTCGAAATCGGCACCTTTGCAACATAGAGCGATATAGATTGAAAAGTATGAAACGTTGCGGCAAATACGTTGCAAAATATTTTATTTATTTGCATTTAATTGAAAGTAATTCGAATCCGCTTGCGTTTAATCCGTCTATTTCCACACAGGGTTTTCGGTTTTGAAAAGGTGCCCCCTCCCCCATGGTACGCCAATGACCGAGAACCAGCCCCTTTGCCTTTGAAAGCGAGAGAATGGCGCCGCAAGGGCATTGGATTCTTCTCGGCATAAAGTGGCCACAGACAAGCGCCAGGACCGGCGTCAGCCCCTTCGACTCACTTCTCCATGGACCAAATCGGAGATATAACCGGAAAATAGCCCAAAAGAAAAAGAGGTCCAACTCAATTCGGCTTCAAATATAGTAAGTTCGGAGTTCAACTTTATTTATTTTTTTCATTTAATGTCTTATAAGTAGGATTGATGTGTTTTATCCAGGTTATAAGTGAATATGTTGAAAAACACGGTTTATTTTTCAAAAAAAAAAAAAAAAAAGTGAAAATGTATTGAATTAATCAGCATTAGACTTTCATAAAAATCACACTTATTACTATATCAAAACTGTCACTGGATTTTGTTTAATTCATACTTATAAAATCAAATTCCTGGTGAGTCATTCCACTTCTATTCATTGAGCAACTAGTTACTATTTGGCATAAATAAATTACTTAAATTGTAAATATAAGTCTATATACATATATATATATACTTCATACAAAAAAAAAATGCACGTCATTAAACACGTGTTTAAGTTTTAGAACGCACTGATGCTTGATTGTAAAATTATTCAGGATTTAGAAATAACGTTGGCTAGCATTTGAATGGATTCTTTGTGTTTGTTTATTGTTAAATTTTTTTTTCAACATTAAAGAGGCAAATGATTTTAAAAATGTATATATTTTTAAAATGCATTGGTTAGTGCATAAATATGCAAGTACAAGAAAGAGCAATACAAAGAAATAGCACTTGTATTCAATGCTATAGTATTTGTAACTCTCCTGATGGGATAAGTTCGTTGTTTTTTTGCTTTTTGTGAAATAAAATTAACCGTGGAAACATGCAAGTTTAATGCTGCTGCTACACGTTGAAACAATATATTGGACTGTTGTTTAAATTAATATTTTAATTTTATATTCAAATTACCTTTCTAACAGCTGTTAAGGGTAGCAATAGACCATTATTGTCTCGTTCTTTTTCAAAACATCGTATCAAAGATGCTACTAACTCTTGGCAGAAGCTGTTTCACTGTTTTGGCGCTTCGCAAACGGAAGTCTGACAACTATAACAGTTTGATTGTTCTGAAAATAATAGTTCTTCAATGCAAGATGGAAATTTAAGCTCACAAAAAGCCCATGTAAAGTTGGGATAATTTCAAACTTTGGAATATTAATTTATGTACCTATATATTGTTAGCATTCGCATTATTTATATAAAAATACGAATTGCTTATAAATTTTAAATTTGAAGATTATGAAGCTAATAACATTAAGTATTCCTTAAATCCAAAGAAATGTTAAACAGCTAATTTGTGTGAAAAAAAAATATATTTTACCTAACGATGTTTGTTCGAAAATATAAAATTAAAATCGTCACCTTGCACATGGTAAAAAATATAATGAGGCCTCTTTTGCATAATATAGGTCAAGGGAATTTTAAAAACGTTGTAGATTTATATTTGCCACTCAAACCCATTACTGAAATTTTTAAAACGAAATTAAAAACAATCTAAATTATACGGGAAAACTATTGAACCTCCAAGTTTTCTATTTGTTACATCCATTTTAAAACCAGGATTACTTAATCACGGGTTATCACGGGGAAATTACGACATCTAATAAAAAAATCCGAATTTAGGTCACATAAAGGTGTCCAAATGATCCTCAATTTACATAAACTGGAAACACAGCCCCTGTATTTGCCCGATTTGGTCCCCATTCCACAGCTTAAAAAAATAGCCACAGTGACAGATAATAATGACATAATGACATACACGTGTACACAGTTTTTTTTTTATCACTATTATTGTTCAATACGATCAATACAGATTATTATATACGACACAGGTCCTGGCTTATCTTTAAGAGCACCTAGCACCTATCAATGGTATTTATTTACATTTCATGGAACAATACGTGCGATAAGCGTTTATATTCAAGAGTATCAACAAAGCTGTTTGGAATAACAAATACCTAGACAAACCGAACGAACCGTATCAAAAATTACTGCGGAATATTACGGGCGTATGCATTACATTGTTTTTTTTGATTAGTTTTTTATCTTATCTGAGACAAAGGTGCTAAGAGGCAGTGGAATGTTATTAAACATGTTTGTATTTAATTTCACATATTCAACTAATGTACAAAATTAATAAATGCCTGTACACGATGATGTAAAAAGATTATAACAAGAATTAAAACTATCTACATACATACTGATGTCATGATTGATTTTTTATGTCACACGTTCATTTTTTTTCGTTCGAAACTAAATTTAAAAAAAAAAGCAGGAACGAGTTTTTTGAAAATTTCTGAAAATTTTAATATTTTAAAATATCCCAAACAGTATCTAAAAAATAAAATTAAAAGTCGTACCAACATCAAATAAAAAGATAACTAACATAAGTAAAATGAAATTAAAAATTGAAATTAATATTGTAGGCTGTATTTCAAATATGGAGCTGAAAAATGTAGGCCTTTGTGAATTCTGAAATATGTAAACAAGGTGTAATCTTAACACTTCTAATAATACGTGCATATGTACATATGTCTACACTGACGTGATAATAAAAAAGTAATCGATTAAAAAAGAGTTTGTTAACACAAACCAAAAAAAAAAACGAAGTGATGTAAAAAAACCGTACCAGTTAAAACTAAATATTTTTTTCCTACTCTACTTGGCGAAATCAGAACAATGGCAAACTATTATTAAATTGTTATTGAAATTCGGCGGTTTTTCCAAACTAAACCCACCAGAATTAAACAATTACCTAATCTGCATTATTGTATGCAATATTGCAGTTTATTTCATTGGCGTTTTTTATTAGCAAATTAGTCGATATGCATGCCCAAATTTCGATTTTACGTGAGGAAATTTCAGTGAATAAAAAAGGGTGAGTGAAAAAAGTTGACTAGGTGGGTATCACATTAGTTATTGTAGCCAGATTAAAGTATGCCATTTTCGTGAGAATCTGAGATTGCTATGTAGAAACATTAAACTTGACACCGTATATTCCTTTATCTTAATTCACACGGAACTTACGTGGCCTCATGTCAATATCATTTGCAAAATTATCCTCGCCTAATCCATATGTATGTTACCTTCGTGGGATTTGAACGCCAGTTCAATCAAACGTCTTGTAGGTATTTCAAGTGTAAAAGTTGTTTCCTGCTTATGACAAGGTCCGTACTAAGAACCGAGCAAGATTACGTTTGCTAAAAATCGACTGAAACCTGTTTTTTTTCTAGAGATGCTAAAGACGAGTATTTTGTGAAAATGTTGAAAAGAAAAGTAGAACAATATATAATCAACCTATGTACCTATTTTATAATACAACCTGTTTAATTTGACAAAAGCTTACAAGTTGGACATCTCTTATTTTGCTTGATTCAAAGTAGTATTAATAGAATGAAAAAATGTGCTATGCATGAACACATCATTCTATTATATTTTAGAAAGAAATTTCGAAAAAAAAATAATTTAGAGCATTTAAATCGAAAACAACCACTATAGTTTGTAAATTTTAGAATGAAAAAATGTGCTATGCATGAACACATCATTCTATTATATTTTAGAAAGAAATTTCGGAAAAAAATAATTTAGAGCATTTAAATCGAAAACAACCACTATAGTTTGTAGATTTTAGTATTTTTTCGAAACAGCCTTCGACAGCCTTTCAGCCTATTTTTTTCTGTGGAACAGTTGACCCCCTTCTTTTTCTTATTACTTGTTTAGCTTATGTAACCGTATTTTAACGTTGTTTAGCTCTTGTAACCGTATACAAGCTGACAAAACATGATCCCGTAAAACAAAACTAATAGGTATATCTTCTAGTTTTCTTTGACTCGTTTCAGAGAATGTGCTGTTATTAATTGCCCACTTAATATAATTTGAATCGAAAATTTGGCCATCCGAAGGGCCTTACCCAACAACCCAGGTGGGTGGACATTGAAATAACGTGAATTCGAAAGAAGTGTATTTCGAAAAACATTACATAGATGCACAATTTCAACAGATAAGGCGGCGTTGTACTTGAGGGGCAGTTTCGAACGGCAGATAGAGCGCGACAGAGGGCAAGGCCGGTCCTGGAGCAGACAATCTGACCTGGACAACCTGTGCTGGGTTCTTTAACAACAGGTACCTACTCACTTTAAATAATACACCTGTCCCTCAGGGGTGCGAGCCTGCTCCCAGCCTTGGGGCAGGGGGGTGTTGTCTTCCGTCTTGGTAGCCACGTCGTACGACCTCTGTTTTATGTGGTGTACGGGGGCCTGCTGCTGCCCCACGGCATAGGTCTGCTGCAGGGAGGCGGGCGAACTGTGGGCCCGGTGGTGAGCGGTCTGCAGGGGCACGGAGTTGACGGGGGGCCGCGGCCGACGCGCCGCCCCCGAAAGCAGAGTCCACGGAGTTCTCGCGAGAGTGATTTATCGACTTGGAGCCCGTCGACGGCGGGTTAAAGAACGAGTCCGGGAGTTTACGCATACTCCATGGCACCTGCAACGGTCTCTTCGAGTCGGGCTTAAGAACTGTGTCGAATAGCGCCTGCAGGTCCGTCTCCGAGTCCTGGTTCACTCTGACTTCTTGCTTTGCCTCGTCCTGGTTCAGTGCCATGTTAACTTCAGGCACTAAGCTACCCACTGGGCACAGTGTCACTCAGAAAATCACGCAGTTCGCACTACCACACTGACACCTCCACAACCAAAACACAGACCTGACGTCGTCAGACCGCGACAACGACTAGACTAGGACTGACTGGCCCTGTCCGCCTGTCCCCGAGACTTGGGGGACGCGGGAACGATATCCACACAGACAACGCAACAACGACCCCGTATGTCCTGCGCTACCTTTGTACTTCACTGCTCGCCGACCGCCGAGGCTCTGCCCTCTGCCTCTGCCATGGTGCCTGACAGATACTCTGGTTTTCCTGTCTATACAGCCGCGCCCGACACACCGCGCCGAGCATCCGCGCGAAAGTTAAGGACCTATTTTTCTCAGGTGCAACAAGTCCCCATTGGCGGCGCCACCCCTCTGAGTCTCCGCGGCCGTCTTATCTTTAATAGAAACCGTTTCTTAGACTATGTTTAATTAGCCACACACCAGATGGCACCACTCTTCAGTTTACAAAATCGAAATTCTGATCATCTGATCAATATTTGTTAATTATAATAATTATATACTCTATTTGCCTCCGACAAACACCGTATTTTTTGCAACTCTATAGACGTTAGACATCCGTTGGTACAATACTTTTTCAAATAAAAAACTTCCAAGCTGTGGCAATGATTTATTGATACGTGCTTTCATCTCAAAACTTGACTACTTATGTACCTAAATAACCAACAATGTACAAAAAAAAGATAGGTATATAAAATTGCTATAAATCCTCATGTTACTACAAACACATAATTTATGAATTTTTCCGTTAGCAAATACTGCTTAGATTTAAAATTGTTGGTTAAAGAAATTCCTTTTTGTCGATAGCTCTCAATTCTCTATTAAAGGCACCAGCTGCGAAGGGAACGGGCCTTATGATTCGCGGAACAATTGGCAGCATTGACGACCCAGCGATTTTTAGATGACGGTTGTTACGTGGAGCACTCGTGGCGAGGAGAGAGCGTAAACATTTACAAGTGTCTTGATACGTCTGTCCAGTCGGCAGTTGCTGTTGGTTGTCAGTGGTTATTTTCTAGTGGAAAATAAATAATTTATAACTGAAAAAATGTCGAAGGTGCAAAACAAAGGTTTTACGAAAGAAGAGGAGCTTCTTTTTGCAAGACTTCAGCAGAAATGTGTCTACGAAATCCTCTGCTTTATTTTATGGTAACGCTTTGATTGTGTCTGCTATACCAATATGGTTGTTTTGGAGGATCCATATGATAGATGTGTATTCTTCGCTGATATTATTTGCTGTGGTAACTGCTCTGTCTACCTACTTATTAGCCATGGCGTATAGAAATACTAAATTCACTCTCAAACATAAGATAGCTGTTAAGAGGGAAGAAGCTGTTACGAGAGACTTGACCAAGAAACTAGCTGACGACAAAAAAATGAGCAAGAAAGAGAAGGATGAAAGGATCTTATGGAAGAAGAATGAAGTAGCTGATTTCCAAGCAACAACTTTCTCTATTTTCTACAATAACGCTCTATTCCTGGCTATCGTAATTCTGGCCAGCTTCTATTTATTACGATCATTTACACCGGCTGTGAACTACGCACTCTCTATAGGATCGACAGCTGGACTTCTAGCGCTCCTATCGACTGGTTCGCAGTAATTCGTTCCATCGTCTGTGAATTTCATTAGTTTCATTCATCCCCTTATTTATGTTGTTACATAAAATGTTCATAGTTTTGATAAATTGTTCTTTTTTAAGTAATAAAAAATTTATAAGCCACCTATTTTTTTTATTATTAACTGTTGTTTAATACAGCTATTTATTTTTATCAAATTGTGTATATAAAATACATTGTTTGTATGATATCCTCACCTTAAAAAAGAGAATAAACAGTTTTTTTTTATTGATTGTATATTATTTGAAGGTGTTCCGTCGAGATTGTAGAGACAGTCATCAAGATTTCATTATTTAATCCTGTTAAATTATAAACCGAAACTTTATCTTGAAATTATGGTCAAATTAGAACAATTAGGACAGAAAAATTTATGATAAAAGGAACACAAATAGAAAACAGTTTATTTGAAGTTTTATTAGTTTAACAATATTAAATAACTTCCAATTTCTTATTTATTAAATATAAGTAATGAACTAGATATAAATAAACAACATCTAAAACAAACTTAGGATTAAGCTTAGGTACTTCCATGGATATTTTAATCCAATTCGTCGTCGTGATCCATGTACGGTATGGTCCGGGACAGTTCTCTTTTAAATCTTCTATATCTATACCCGTAATAACACAGTAAAGACAATATAAATGTTTACTCCTAAGATAATCTATTATTGCGTACAGATTTTCCTCTGTAATGTACATTTCAAACTCTTCGTCTTCATCGCTACTGTCTGTATCTTCAGTTGCTCCACTCCTTTCCATCTTCCTTCTCTTTTTTATCGTGTCCTTTGTCCAAAAGAAATCTTCAATGGGATCCCCTTACATTCTGAAATGCAACCAATTTATTAATACTAAATAATAAAAAACTTATTTATTTCATTTACTAAAAATCATTGCTCATTTTTGGTTGTCGAGATATAAATAGTTACATTTTCAATCGAGATATAAAATGTTCTAAGATTACATGGAAGATGACATGTTTTAAAAAAGTAGGAGATATCATTCATCGAACTGAATACAGTGCATCTTGAAATTGTCACTTTCCTTAATAAAATTCTGATAAGATGATCAGAGAATTTCTAGGTTATAATTTGCAATAATTGTGTGCCAACTCTTAGTTCTTAGGATCATAAACGTTACAGCTAACATAAAGATGTGTCGAGTGTTAGGTAGCTTCAGTACAACAAAGAAAAATAGTTACGTTAATTTCAGACTGTTGGAATGGACATATATTTTTATATAATCATATAAAATTTGTCATAGAAAAGCAGGCTTTCAACACTTTAAGGCCAAGTTAACATTATAAGAGCCAATATTGATTAAATTCACCATTAACGACATATATAGGACTGATAAAACTATGGATACAACAAATAAGGGAAGGTGTTAAGATGACACAATACTTACACTTCTATAATCTAATTCCTCACAGACTTTTTGTGCTTTGAAAAAAATCTCTCCTAATTTGTGCCAGGTTCTTTCGTTCTTTATTAGCTAACCTATACTGGACTTCATGGTGCCTCATATTTTTAATTCTTTGCTGCTGCTTTTGTGCAACAACTTCTTTCAAATGAGACTCCCTGCCCATACCGGAAGTACCTTGTTTGTAAACAATATCGATTGGTTCCTTTATGCCACTCTTTGATTTTCCAATCGACTCTCCCGGTTTAAAACCCATCTTTTCCAACAATTTAAAGCCTTTATTTTCAGACGAAATAGCCGTGTTTAAACCTCTGTCACGATTTTCACGTTCAATCTCACCAAGTGATTTCTGTCGTTTACTCACTGATTCCTGTTTCTTTTTATACATTTCCAATTGGCGTTTTTCTCTTTTGTTAAACAGTAAACTTGGGCGAACGTCATCCTGGCTAAAATAATAAAAAAAAAAATATGTGCGTTCCAACAATATTTTTTAAATCCTTACCAATCAACTAAAACTTTAAAGGACATGTAGTCGTCTTCTGAATCAGACATTGTGAGTTTTTATTGCATGCAAATATTGTTCAAAATCACAAATGTTTCCACTGCATCACTTATTTATTGAAAATGAAAACTGTCAAGACGACAGCACACCACACATTACCCCAGAAAATAAAAATACAACAGGAATACGTAAAATTTCGTTCGACATTCAACTGAATCGACAAATACAAGAAAATGTTTGTCATAATGATAATAGTTATTTAGTTTTAAATAAAAAAAAAAAGATAATATAATAGAGGAATTAATAGAGGAATCTTAAAGATCTACTATTTTAATTTTATTTCTTTTTCATATTTTCAAATTGTAAACTTGATGGGTTGACCATAATCTTCAATGACCTTACGGTTTAATGTACCTACACAGGAGGTGACAAAGAAAAAAATGATTTGTTTACTGTGGTGTTTTCTCTCTTTATAGATGACGTTTACCTTTAACCTTTAAAAAGTATATTTATTGAAATGTTTTTAAGTGGCTTATAATAATATGGCTTGGCTACAAAATTTAGCTGGTCGCGCTGAAGACCTTTTGAATAAAATTGATCAAAATGCTGCCACAGTTTTAAATGAGTCAAATTCAAAATTAAGTGATATAGAGTAAGGTGTAAAGGTATCCCCGATACTATTATAACTAACTTTAAGCATATTTTAGAATACAAGTACAAGGTACAAATAAAGAAATACCAGAATATGACGAATCAGTTTCCAAAAGTAAAGGCAGTAGCAGCTCCTTACACCTTCTTAGAAATTCCAGTTTTCAGAATTCCCCAGTGAAAGAAAATGCAGAAGTTTATGACCCACAAAACACCACCAAAAACGATTATGGTATCGTTTTCAATGTAGCTTCAGAAAAACAGATATCTCCGAATAGTAAGTTGGTATTTTAAAGACATTTTTATCTTATATGTCAAGTTCTATTTCAGACAGTGTTTACGATGATGGTACTCTTGACAAATCCGTAAAAAGTTCGACAAAAAGTGACCAACTATCCACGTCTAGTTCTTTAAATAATAGTTTCATTATAGCAGAAGAATCGAAGATATTACATGAAAAAGTAGCCAAGTTAGAGTTTGAAAATCAAGATCTCAATAAACAGCTTCTCAATATGCAACATTTGTATTCGGAATTACGAAATGAAAATGCTAATTTACAGTTTCAAATCGAGAGATCAAACGAACAAGTTGCTCAAGCTCAAATAGAAAAGGATCAGTATATAGCAAGGGCACAGAGAATTTTACAAGAAAAAGAACGACTGATTTCTTTGAAACAAGAAAATAGCTCTAGCGAAGAAACTCAAAATATATATGCAACGTATAACGAAGAACTAAAGTGAGTACAGAAGTGTTTATTAAAGAAACAAATAACATACTATTTTTTTTTCTTAGAAGAGAACTAGAAATTTGTCAGGAGAAAAGTAATGAATTAACTCAAAGAAATATTCAGTTAACGAAAGATATACAATCATTGCAAATGCAGCATCAAATTATCCAAAATGGCTTGCAGCAGTCCAATCAGAATTTAGAGAGGAGTCTTGCTAATGAGAAAAAATATAGATCAATTGCTGAAGAGGACTGCTCACAAAAAAATAAGGTGAGAATTTAAGAAAATATTTGTGTTGCCATTTATATTGGTATGTCCATTGTCTGTACTTACATATTTTTAGGAATTGCATTTAAAAAGTCAAGAGTTGGTGCAACTACAAGACTTACTAAGGGTGAAGAACAATGAAATATTGCAACTAAAGGGGGTTATTAAACAGAAAACCACAACGAATGCTAATGACGACATCGAATCGAGAATAAAATCTCTCACGCATACTCTTATGTTAAAACAAAATAACTTAGAAACTGTCACTACAGAGCGAAATGCTTTACAGTTACAAATGGAGAAACTTGAAGTAAGGCTTTATTTATTTTATATATAGAATAGTATTATGTCTTTTTTCAGAATGAATACAAAAAAAATCTATCACAATTACACAGAGCTCAAGTAAAAGTAGTTAATGTTCATGAAGCCGATGGTAAGCCAAATGTTCTCTTCATACTTTTTCTCCTACTACTCAGAATATTTTTACATAAGAATATAGAATGCGGTCATTCTTTTGTCCATTTTAGAACCAGCACCGATTCCACAATTCATGAGAGTATCTCCATTTGATGCTAGCGTTACTAGAAGAGTGAAACGTGCTTACTCGACCTTGGATTCAATTAGTATTAGGACGGGTGTATTTTTAAGGCGCTACCCCGTCGCGAGAGTATTCGTCTTTTGTTATATGGTGAGTGAATTTATTTTAATTAAGATGAAACTAAAAGAGGTTGTTTGTAGGTGCTGCTCCACATTTGGGTTCTCATAATCCTTTTCCTGTATGCTCCAACCAACCGTTGAGTTTATGCCTGTTTTAAATATTTTTAAGTATTTTTTTTTTAACATAACAGTTTCAGTTAGTTGTTTCTTTTCTTAGTCAATGTAACCCATTATCTGTTTTGTACATGGCTGTGGACAAAATACTATAACTTGAACTTTAATAAAATAGTTATTATTCGTTATAAACGACATTTTTTATTTTTAAAACTATATACAAAGTTGACTTATAACTTACTTATTAAAATTAGATTTAAATGAGTTTATTTCTTTTAAAAAGAAGAGCTACGTTGAATCTTAATCTGTGAAACATTTTAGCTTCAACTTCGATTGTGTATTTCTTTCCATTTCTCAATGTTAAACACAAGATTACATTTATAGGAATTTTTTTCACTAGTGCACTAAAAGAAAAAATAAATAAATACATCAAAATATTGAATGGCTGTAACTGCTTACCTGTTGCCTAAACTGATGTCGACTTTCCATTTAAGAGAAGTTAATTTCGCAAAATCTGAATTGAAATTCTTAGACAGGTTGCTAACTATTTCTTCTCGATTCGTGGCAAATGGTAGTTTTTCAACAAATTCAGGAGTAAAGCCAATTTCTAGTAATCTGGCATTAAATTCATTATTACTGGTTTCCAAGAAAAAGCGAATTAAGCCTATATATACACCAAGAATTTCATATATCTGTTCCTTTGGTATACCGGTATCATTAAAGAAATTTTCAATTAACTTTGAACGGTCTTGGGCTGTTGGCTGATAGGCTACTAAGGCCACTACAAAATAGAAACATTCAGTACTTCAAATTACCTGTTATTCCGAAGCTTACTTTTTACAATTTTATTTTTATACTCATCTGGAAACTGACATACTGAACTTATTATATTTTTTAGGAACTTCGTGCAAATTCATTTAAAGTAGTATGGCACTTTTATATTTGTTTGGAAAATAATTTATTTAATTATGACCATCATAACCTACTGCTTTCAAAAAAACACTGGTTTGTCAATTTTTAGTTACTTTTTAGCGATAATGTATTTACTTACCTATGTACCTATGTGAATCAAAGAACTTTTTTTTGTAGATTAAAAATAGAACAAGTAATCATAGGCACAAAAAAACTCAATGATATGCTTTGAATTATTGACTTTTTTATAATTAAAATGTTTTTTTAAGATTTAGGTAAAAAAAACAAATGAGTAATTCTTTCTGCTGGTTGTAGATGACGTCATAGTTTTGTATACCACTCAACGATAGCAAAACGAAAATATGCCTAGATTTAGAATTGTAACCGGCGTTTTAAGCCGAGAACCGAGAACATCTAACTAACATCTAACTAACATCTACCTAACTACATCTAACTAACATCTAACTTAGTTAGATGTTCTCGGGTTTTAAGTTTTAAGAACTTTTATAGGTGTATTACTAGCGGCGCCAATTAAACTGATTAACCAAGCAACAATTTCAATTTTTAATCATTACTTAATACTGATTGGACAACAGTAGATTATTTAGGACTATAGTCCCTGTTGTCCCAATTATTAGAGATAATTCCACAATTCTTAGAACACAACGGACACATTATAGCATTCAACGACAAGTGACAATATATGTTTTTGTGAGTCAAGTTTTTATTGGTTAATAATTTATTGTCATAATAAAAATACCGATAATCACTTAAACAAGGAAATAATTGTGTTTTATGCATTGATATATTATTTTAATTATTGTTAGTTAAAAATTTTTTGTTAAATATAGGTTATCCCTTTGTCTCAGCGATTTACATCTTTTTAATTGATAAATCGTCCCAAAATGTCAAGTCGACCATGTTGTTCACGTGACTTAGTTAGTTGTGTATACGGTAGTGAGTACGACAAACTGATTTTCAAAGTACATACTGAGGATCGTAATCAACAATTTGAGGTACATCACCTTTGCCAGGCATATAAAATTAAATGTTGAGAAGTCTTCAATAATAAGAGTTACTACATAAAACTGCGTAATCCACTTCTTCTTGGAAATGTTTATAACCTCACTTTGTTAGTACTTTATTTATGAAACAGGTAGGTAAAAACAATTGTATTTTCTATACCTTAATGTTTTTGTTGACACAAAAATATCATTCACTAATTTGTTTATTACCCTTTCAGTTGTAGTACACTTTTGGCAAAAGGAGGTGTTAACAAAATAATATGTAAAGTAGTAACATGGAAGAAGTTGTTTCACATCATAAAGATGGAAAAGACAACGATTCCTCGACGAAAGATAAGCTGTTTGATCCATCGGTTGATATGCTAGTGAATGATTTTGACGACGAACGTACACTTGAAGAAGAAGAAGCCCTAGCTGCTGGAGAGTCGCAAGATCCAAACGCAGAGTTATCAAGTCTACAGAAGGTACTTTTTAATGTTATATTTTATTATAATATTTATTTGAGTGATACGAAGTAAATAGCGATTATTCAACAGCGAGTAGGCCTCACTTACGCAAGTAATCAAGTGTCGACAGGTTTTTAAGATAAAAATGATCAAGAGTACAATGCGCAAATCATTCAGAGAACATCTAGTGACTTATTTTATGTAGGAATATACAAACATACATCCATTTGTTGCATTTTGTGCAGTAATATCCAAGAATTCATTCATTTCACCAAAAATTTGAATTTACAAGTTGCTGCCCAAAATGAAACACGTTTATGTGTTTATTTTTTTGTTAATAATCCCCATAAAAACAATAACCCTTACCAACATTTTTGCAATTTATTGTGAAAAGGTTAATATTTCAAAATTTAATTTGAGATTGTTTTTGTAGCTCTAAAATGGTAAGTCACTTTATTTTTATCTATATTGGATGTTGCAGAATGTTACTGTTTTTGTTAATTAATATACATACTAACACGTTTGTCAATACATAATTAGACAGAGAAATTAATTGAGAGCTGTTATAACAAGTACTAACAGGCTAATCGCTACTAATACGGACATATACAGTAAGCGGCAGCCTAATGCGTACATAGGTGGATATTAAATACATATTAAATGATACATTTTTATGTCATAGTTAGGCGAATTTACTTGGGCCGGGGGGGGGCTTGGTTGTACATAAACCTAAGAAGGGGGTCTTAGCGGATATCTAAAGAGCAACGTTGCCAGAACTAACTGTAATCCATCTTTTTTTCAACCCAACTACTGTAAAATAATTTTAAACAGTTAATATTACTTTAAACATTTGTGAAACAATTTTAAAATATCTAATAGGAATATTATGTTGATATGACAACAGCGAAACAAGGCAGAAAGAACGGTCCAATGGTTCGCTTCGGCGTACAAAATTTTGCGAATCGCACACAGAACTGCGTCTGCGCATGTCAAATTCAAACTGCACCAGCGCTTGGGGACTAGACGTTTCTTGTTGTTTGGTTAATTTATATTTTATATTAGTCATAATATAAATCATCAAATTTATATTAGTCATAATATAAATTAAATCATTGGCAAATGACAATATTGATTGATGATACACACTTTTCTAATCAGGCACTAGACCAGAATAAAATATAAAATGGTATTTCAAATTTTAACTCAAACAACTCATTTCATATGCCTGCGCTAGCGATTGGATCGCGATTGGTTCTCACCTCATGTTTACATCTACTGAACAAAGAAGTTAAATTATCAATTGCCCTTCATTCGGCTATATACGCATTAGGGTGCCGCTTACTATAGATAGAAATACAGGGATTTTTTGATATACAACATAAATAAATGCACATTTTACGATGTCACTACATACATATCCTCTTTAGGAAAGTAACATGCCTCTGGAAGAACTGTTAGCTTTATATGGTTATCGAGGTGAAAATCAAGAAAACGAGAGTCCCGAAGAAGAGGAAGAAGACGAAGAAGAAGAAGAGAGCCCCGAAATGTCTGAACCAATGGAGGAACAAGAGAGCGAGCCATCACCTCCTGAACAACCCTCCAAACTGAGGGTACTTTACTGAACCGATCCCTGATAACGACCAAGATGCATCAAGATTGCTGCGTTGTAAGTCCAAAGCCAAAAAAAATATATTCCAGTTATATATGAACGTAGTTAAGATTTTTAATTGAAATCAATTTTTTAGCTGTTTCCAGAGTGAGTGAAGAGGAAGAAGAAGACTACGACTATAGCCCAGATGAAGATGAGTGGCGAAAGGTTAATAAGGTTACTTTTTTTTATTATCATTCATATACTAATCTTTTCATGCATGCTCATCGACAAATGGTTCTTTATTTGTAATGGTCGTTCTTTATTTGTACATTCTATAAATTTACCGTCGAAGGTTACACTAACTAGAATGACAGGTACGTAGAGAGGAAACTCCATTTTACAGTAGTTTTATTGTTGATCTGATGCGAAATTAATGGAACCTCTCGCTTTCAGACCATTATGGTGGGCAGCGACTACCAGGCGCAGATACCTGAGGGGTTATGTCATTACGACGATGCTTTACCTTACGAAAATGAAGACAAGCTCCTTTGGGACCCCTCGGAGATATACGGAGACACCGTCGAAGACTTCTTGAAAAAAGCATCTGCCATCACCAAGCCTCCAATTCCTATGGGCACCCAGCTCCGGGACGATGAACAGGCATTATACCTCCTGCAGCAATGCGGGCACAACGTAGACGAGGCCTTGAGGCGACTCAGGATGACTGTCCCGACAAACGCCACCGAAACGATGAACGAGTCGCTCTGGTCTGAGGAAGAATGCAGGAATTTTGAATCAGGCGTTCGGTGCTTTGGCAAAAACTTCCACCTCATTCAACAGAACAAGGTAAATTGAACATAAACAGAAGTTATTGTGTTAATTACATGTTGACGAGAGCGAATTGTCGAATATTCAAAAAGTAACTATTATTTGAAAGGATTTGAATTTTTAAAGCACAAATAATTGTTATTGCAAGACAGATCATATTTTAATACTTGTTAATTTGGCAATTTATGGTCGGTAATTGAAGAAGCCGATAGTATAGTCCATCTATTCTGAATTGAAAATGATAAATACGCCTGGGGAACAAAAAAGCGGTGCAACTTTATGATTCCATGGGCGTGCTCGAATAATAACTTTTAGGGATAGGTAATAATAAGTAATTAGTAACGTTTTAGGCATTCATATATGTTTAAAATAATATGCTGTTATAACCCGTGTTTTCCCGCCAACGTAATCAACTGGGTCGACTGTATGTGAGCGTATGCACTGTCTGGTGACATATTTCTGTCCTCTACCAGAGTAGCGACAATGACCAATGAAGTGTAGATTCCGCCCACTTCTTACGTGACAGGCGCTCGTCAAGACAACATGGACTACGATACGGCCTATACGGGTAAAGCTCAGTATAGAAACGCGTATTTAGTGCGCATAGTAGTGATCAGTATAGAAACAAAGTGTTAGTAATCTGATAAGTCCTCGTATAAGTACCTATTTTCAATTTAGAATGGAAATTCTATAAGTATGATAATAATAATAAATAAATTCAATGCTCTATAACAGGTAAATGAAAGAGTCTGTTTTGTTTGATTTTCGAGAATTTCGTTTGAATTTTGACATTGTGCAGATTTTTGAAAACTTTAGGTTCGAACAAGGTCGGTAGGTGAATTGGTTCAGTTCTACTACCTGTGGAAGAAGTCTGAACGTCACGATATATTCGCGAACAAGGCGAGACTGGAGAAGAAGAAGTACGCCTTACACCCGGGCCTCACGGACTTTATGGACAGGTTCCTGGAGGACCAAGACAGTAGGGACCGCAGCTCCTCACCAAACGTACAGTGCAGCGGGAACGGTAAACCGCCGGATACTTGATCCCTGTTATACAGTTACTGGTTATACAAGAATAAACAAGGCAACTGAATTTGATTGTACTGTAACGATTTGAATGTTTTGACTGACTTTTTTCTTTTGAATACGTTCATTCACCGAGGACTTCTTAACTGACACTGTGCAGTGCGTTTTTTTTCCTCGACGTTTATCCATGAAGTACAACAAGGACTGAATTGGTAATGACTGGTTTTGAACTAACGTTAAGGAGTACAGACGATACGTATATTATTATGTATCCAAGACAACACGAAATGTTCTCTCTAACTTTTAAAACGCTCAAATTAGTAGTTAGCGGAGTTGTGCTGAGGATTTTACCCTAGGTAAGTTTAAACCTGTGTATAATGGGTTTAAACCATATACAAAATATTTAAACCTATATATTATAGGTTTATTAAAACTATATATGGATTCTTACCGTATTTAATACTGAATCCAATTGCATTTAACTTAAAGATTCAATGTTTTTCAATCTCAAATTAATGACGTGTTTTTTTGAATTTGTGTGGACCACGTTTAATTTTTTTTAATTCTGGGGTAGTTTGGTGTGAACTTGAATATTTCGTCACCACTCACTCATTTCCGTGCATCAAATAGTGGAAAACTACAGTTACAGTTTAAATATTCAAAATGAAAAAAACCCTTTTCCTGACAGACAAATTTTGCAATAACTTAAATATCAATTTATCATTGTCAGTAATAATAAGCAAGATGTTTAAAGCAGTGGTTCACTTAATTACTCGTTTCTTAAAAAATACCGACTACCTATTGGTAAAAAAATAACTGGTTCAGTGTTCGAACTTTCCCAGCTGGAAGGAGAGGTAGAAACCTTTTTGTTTTTTTTTCTGTTAATTTGTCTGTGACACTGTACATAATTATATTTATGGAAAATGTAAATAGTAGATATAAGATCGTGTTTTTCAAGTTTAAAATTATATAATTGCCATCCGCATAATATCAAATGTACATCAAGTTTGTGGATCATATTTTCAGCTAATATTTTCGCGGTAACAAGAAATGTTTTATGCTAACAAAATGATTGTTTGAGACAGGGTCTGAAGAAAAATTAAATATATTATCAACGAAATGTTTTCCGTTTTTATTTTACTGGGGTTGCTATTTGCTGATTACCTGGAAGCTTTCACATTGTTAATAAATATTTTATACTATATTATGTTATAAAACAAAAATTATGAAGCTGGCGATTTTGGTTTTCTGCAGAGCCTGATATTGAGGCGTTGTAACGACAATCGATCTAGTCATTTCAAACAAACACTACCCGTCAGTTTCGGCTTGTGGTATCGATACATGGTTTATACTTTTTGAGCATTTTTCATTGCACATCTGTGATTTAATTATTTAACAAGTTTGATGAAATTGTGTTTGTGTTTGCAACCAATACGATATCTGCATACGACAGGATTAATTTTTAATAATCTTTTTATTCGATTCTGTGTGTATATTATGGAAAGTACCCTTTTTATTAGGGAATCGTTAATAGTGGAACATAATTGAGATTTTTTTTACTGGGGCAAAGTTCAAGTCTCGTTATTTTCAATATATTTACTTGAAAAAAATGAGTACTGCTCGGTGAATACTGTGTATCAATGTAACATTGAAACATTTTGCGTTAACTTAATATTTGCCTTTCAGTTTAATCGTCAGTAAATTATCTGATGATGCCAATATAGTTGGCGATACGGGCGCGTGTAATCCATGAATGCGAGAAAAATGGTTCGTAACATAAAAATTGCGAGATTTGTGGTGGTATGCTTGCAATATAAATTTGTCACTAATAAATTTCGACAAGTATGCAAAATTGTGTATTACTTGATGGTTGTTTGAACTTTTTTGTTACCTAAATGTCGTACAACTTAAATGGTTGCTGGTTAAATTTTTGTATTAATGTGATTATAATATATAACGTATTTCTGTAGTGGTCATTCGCTGTCAGTTCAAATTGTCATTTTAGGATAATACTAGAATTTAAGTGAGTATTTTGTGGGTGACAAGAAAGTTAACGTAAGGTGTACATACTGTACGATAATAATTATATCAGATGTAATTCTTATATGTGAAATTTTCATTACCAAATTATAAACACGTATTTTAAAAGGAGTAAAAAAAAATATTTTGCCATCAGCATATCAAAATGTCTGGTAATTGTTTTCTACATTGTCTGATTATTAAATGTTTTTAAGCCTACGTGTTAGGAAGTAAAAAAAATGTGTGTTCATTGTGTTCCTTGTGGATGTACAATTTGTCTTTGAAACGTTTCTCCTAAGACAACATTTAACCATCTAGCTTTTGAGGAATGGCAAGAGGTTGACTTATTTATTATAGTTGTTTATAGTGTTTTTAATTGTACATATAACATTTACTGTTTCGCTATTTATACATGAAAGTATATTCACACTAGCTTTACAAAAATAAATGTATTTTTGTACTATACTGTATGTCGAATTATATTTATATATGTACAGATGTTTAAAACAAGAACATGTCGTGTATTACTTAAAACTATTTAACTATTTATTATATTCGTATTTCTTTATATTACCAATTGTCATTAGGAGTTATGTAAAAAAAAATGCCCAGGTAAAAGTGAGAAAAATATTTATGGCAATGTCGGTAAGGCATTAAACCAAAATTTCCTCATAGTTATTTCCTTGGACTTGAAAAAAATATATACAGGGTGTCGCAATTCTATTTTGATTAACAATAATTTGGTTATAAGGTAAATAAATGTTATTTGGATTTTCCCACAATAAATAAAAAATTTGTATATCAAAAAAAAGTCTCAAAAGTTCTACTAATCTTATTCGATGCCTGTTTTTTTTTATTGCCAAACTACTGCCAAGGAATCGCATTTCAGAATTAATTGGGACAATCTGTATAGGTAAGAGTCCCTGAAGAAAAGACCTACAGTTTATTTATATTGTAAAAAAATTTTTAAAAATAAATTTTTCTAAAACGGTCGTTTTATATTTTATGTCCTAAAAACACCTGTCATGAGCTTTTTGGGAATTCCTCAGTTCTCGTCCTCATTCTCAGTTTTATCTTCCGAAAAAGCGCTGTCACCAGCCTGTGGCCACAAACTTAATTTTCAAGTGGAAGTGTAAACGTTAAGGTGTGAAGTTGAAAATTGTTTCATTTCATCTAAATATTCTGAAACGTATCTGCGTTAATTCGATGTTATAGCGCCATCTGACGGCGCGTAGAGGAGCTAGAGTGTCCAGGTTAGCACAGCTCTGTACAGGTTCGTGAAAATGCGTCGCTGGATTTTTTTTGGTTGGCCGAAATTTTTCATAGAATGCGCTGTCGAAAAACCGACGTCGGGCGTCGAAGTAAGCGACGCCGACGGAGACATCGACAATGAGCTCGACGGCAAAGTTCCACAAAAATACAGGCCGATAACATCCTATTGATTTTTCAAAACGTTCGTTGAACCAATCACAGAGATAGGACTATTTTTAAAGGGTGAGGTTGTTGTTGGGTTTTTACAAAGCTAGTGCAGACGTAAATGTAATGTGCGTGTAGTTTTAAAAAATTAGAACGAGCGAGAGCTCGTGCAATCCTCGATGCAGGTGGCAACTCTTTTTCGCGAGTCCTCCACGCTACTGGGAGCGACAATGGAAGCGGGCGGAGGTGGGACGGTCCAGGACTCAGGTGTCTCCAGCCTCGGCCCTGGACCATTGTCCTACGAGTCCTACGGCCACCCGGTGACCTTCTCGAATAAGTACAAGCTGTAAGTAAATTATCACGGACCTGTCCGCTTGGCTTACTACCCGCACGCGCCGCATGTAAACATTTTTATTTACTCGTTATATCACGAAAGATTATTCCTACACCTGATCCGTCTAGTCTTTTGCCTATCGCTTATTATTTCAAAATATTTACTCTCCTTATCTTTATTTCGAAACGCCGAGAATGACTTCCACTTGACGGAACTCATTTTTTTCCCCCGAGTAGCGTATTTAGGTACCGATTTATTTTATTTCACGCTCGATATAATTTGTAGCCTTGTAACTATTTTCATTTTACTGTACACTCTGTGTAGTTTTAACTGTTTGGTGACCGCTGTAATGTGTTTACACAACACCAGTTTGCCTTCGGTGTTTACGTGTTGCCTAATTTCTAAAAAAGACCACATAATAGAACATCCCTTTAGGCCTTGAGTCCATCCTGCATTATGTTTTCACAATACATTTACTGAAACACGCCCTCAAATCACGAAACTACGTAAGTTCGAAGTGCGACGGAGTTTCAGCGATGTCATGTGTATTTTACAACGACCGTTTCTTCTATAGAAATATGAAACTCGAGCCTCATGACGATGGTTACGAAACTAGTGCTGATATGCTGTTGAACACTGCCAGTGTTACACATAACCACGAAGTCAAGTGCGAGAAACTAGAAGATCCGTACAGTTTCATTGACGATGACCCCATCCCCATGCTTCCGGCCGTCCCGGGGCCCCCTCATCTCATGCACCCCATGCCCCCAATCAATAACCAACTCATCCCTGGCCCCAAAAAACGCGGAAGAAAAAAGAAGATCAAACCAGAACAGTGAGTACATTTTTCATCAGTTAACCATTATTGCACCTGTCAACAAATAATAAAAACCCATTCTTACTTTTTTTAGCAGTACCTATCCTACATTTATTGGATACATTAATTCATATTTAATTTTTTTTTTTTGTGTGCTTGACTATTTCGGATTCATTTTATAGTAAAAAACTTTATGTTTTGAATTTAGATTTATTAATAATTAATTTCATTCTAGTTATGTTCATATATAAATGCAAAAAAATTCGTGCGGTGACATATGCGTAATTCAAAAATATATAAGTATAATAATTTTTTTTAATTTGTTTCTTTTTTTTAATTACAAAGAAATATTCATCAAATAAGTCATACATACATCCTTGTTCATTAAATACAAAAATCTTGCACGTTGAAGAAAACTTTAAATTATAGGTGTATTAAAACTAAAGATAAGAATATTTGCCAAGGTTATTCGAACATATAGGCTTAAGAAATCTACTGTCCAATTTATTTTATGTTTTGGTAAATTTTTGTTGTCTCCCACAAGTTTCTGATAGAAATGTTTACAGATATGCTTAGTTTGTGTCAAAATAAAAAATGCTGTGATAAAGTTGAATTCTCCAATGTTGGTATTAACCGTATGTGCCATGTACACGCTTTTCATATATTTTTTTTTTTTTTTGTTACCGTCACTGTAATCAGGCGGAATTGCCAGCAAACTGTATCCTTCTGTACAAATCCTAAAGTAAATATAGTTTGGAATTAACTTGTCTAGGCTATATTTTATTAACTCAAATGCAGTCTATTCCGGGAATCAGGTTGTCATATTTACATAATATTATATTAAAATTAACTACACCATATTTGCAATGTCTTATAGATGGATAAACGAAGAGCATTGCCATTGCTGATTTTTTTTTCGAACTAAAAAGATAAAAAATCATTCCAACTGATAAGTCACATCATGGGTTCATGTTTGTAAACTACGTTAGACATATATGATTTAGTTTACAAATTTAGATACAAGATAACGAATTTAACGTACAGTTGAAGTTTCATGTTCTAATGTCATGCTCCTTCGATATGTTTTACATGTTAGTACCCCAGTATTACATAAGTGTGTGTGTTTGACGATGTCATTGCACATTATTGTATAAGATGTATGTAGACGTAACTTACAGATACTTGATTTATTTATAATTGCTTTTTCATTTTCTTTCTGTGCAATATATAAAGGGTGAGTTATTGGAACACCTGTACTGGACGTATATAGAGGTGATTATAAAAGACAAGAATATTTGTACAGCTGTTTTTAAAAGTACGCCATAATGTGTATAAAAATTTTTTTATATCAAAATTATTTTAACAAAAGAATATTTTTCATTTGTAGTTTTTAATTTAGATAAATATTTTTTATATATAGTTTAAATTAATTTATCCATATATAAATAAATTTATTTACATATGGAAAGCAGTATTACTGAATAATTTCCTACGATGATAATTTTTTTTTTGGGTAATCCAGTTTTTAATTATATCTGGGAAAGTTGGAGAAGTTGAAAAAATCCAATAGTTTGTATAGAAATAATTATGATAAATCAAGTAATCTCTCAATGCACTTTTAATTGAGCCATTTTTTATGAAAAAAACGTCCATAAACGACACTGTCTTAGAGGTTTTTTTCATGAAAGTGGTTAATTTTGATTTTACATTCACCATTACTAATGCTTTTTATATTCTGTTTAATAATTTATGTCATTTGTGTTTATGTTTACAGCATTTTTTAATTTCTAAAAATCTCAATTTTGATAGGCCTGAATTTAATCAAGAAATGAACGGAGGAATACCACGGCCTATAAAAGAACGAAAAAGCATGATCGCTTAATGGAATGCCTGAAGAGGAGGTCTCCAAAAACGAACTTTACCAGACCATCTTACTGAAAATTTAGATATTATTATAGTAAGCCTATTTTAAGTAAAAACTACAAAAAAAAATTCAATTGAACCTTTGAATCCTATCGTAGAAAAAGATACGAGGACCACGGTAAAAAAATCAGTTGGTTACCTCATTGCTTTAGCCTTTTCTATAAATAGCTCAAATTTGATTTGATTTACAGATTGGAATTAATCCTGGATTGTTTGCGGCCTACAAGGGCCACCATTATGCTGGTCCTGGCAACCATTTCTGGAAATGCTTATACTTATCCGGCTTGACGCCGCAACAGATGTCTGCTGACGAAGATTACAAATTACTGCAAGTAGGGATAGGTTTTACGAATATGGTCCAACGCGCCACCAAAGGTAGTGCTGATCTAACTCGTAAGGAGATTAAAGAGGGTAGCCAAATTTTGTTAGAGAAATTGAGAAAATTTAGACCTAAGATAGCTGTTTTTAATGGGAAGCTGATATACGAGGTTTTTTCGGGAAAGAAGGATTTCAAATTTGGACGGCAACCAGATGTAATTGATGGCACGAATACGGTGAGTTGATGGCTTGTCACACAATCTTTGATACCATGCCAACAAGCGAGGTTGTTTAATTTTATTCTGGATTTCGTAGTATTATGTAGTGGCTCTCCATAACTTCTCAGCATAAAATCTTGTGGGCTATATATTCTTATTCGTATTATTGTGTGGTAGGATATTTATTCAATAGCTTTCTTTCCGGATGAGAATGTTGGGGTTTTGTGGATATTTATAAAATTTGTTATATTTTAGTACAGTCGTTTTATTAATTTAATCAAAGAAAAACGTGAAGGTAATGATTTAATTGGATGAACCTTTTGTTAACAACTCTCGGGATGTAAAATTGTCATAGTTTTGTCACTTACTCTTTATTTGACAAGTCGATTTTGTAATTTTAAGTTGTGTTCTACACTATATATTATTATGTTTTAGGATTTTGTGGTGAATACTTTGATGGCAAAAAAATGAGGGTGATATAATTGTGTCGAATAACTAAAAATATAATTTTTTCTTTTCTTTCTAAATATCAATTTCATGTTAGAAAACTGAGGAAACTGGGTCTCGGCTAATAATTTTTCGTAGACGCGAAGTATACATTTTTATTTCTGTTGTTAAATTGCGGTACAATGCGAATCGTGATTTTCAGCATATGTGGGTGATGCCGTCGTCAAGCGCCAGGTGCGCGCAGCTGCCGCGCGCCGCCGACAAGGTGCCGTTCTACGCGGCCCTGAAGAAGTTCCGCGACTACCTGAACGGCTTGATAACCGAGATCGACGAGAACGAGATGGTGTTCGCGGAGCCCCGCGTCAAATCGTGCTACGAGGTGGAGCCGAAGCCGGATCCCTTCTCCCCGAGGCTGACCGACATCAGTAACGCTGTGATCCAAAACGAGGACGGCACGATCATACCGTGCAAAAAAAGCGCGGCCGACCGAAGAAGATTAAGGTGGAGGGCGAGGAGCCTCCGGCCGGCCTCCGGTGGTCAGGAAGCCCCCTCGACCCAGAATAATAACTGTGATTTTCCAAAGAAGAAGCGTGGACGGCCTAAGAAGGTTAAGGATTGAGGAACATGGATCTAAGTCAGACAGACAACAATACATCGACCAACATGTCTCAGTGCTATTCGAATCCGTCGCCGATTCAGTCTCCCAATAATTTCTATCAGATGGGACCTGCTATGACACCCCCAAACAGTTCGAGCAACATGTACGCTCCGCAGCCCCAGGCTTACAGCCAGTCTCCGCGACCCCAGTACAGTCAGTCGCCCAGGCCAACATATAACAACTCCCCCAGGCCACAGTACAGCCAGTCTCCCCGGCCTCACACAGTCAGTCTCCTAGGCCCCCGTATAGTCAGTCGCCGCGGCCCCATTCTCAGCCGTTTACTCACTCAGATCTTAGCTCGGAGATCAGCGCGGCTATCAGCTCCGAGCAGTTAGGGTCGCCCGCATCTCCTATAGGTCCACCAGATTTTTGAGCCGCCGACCAACATGACAGAGGAAGCGGAATGCCGCCTAGGCAGCCCCGCTCCTTCAACTAACAGCGAGCAGAACCACTATCATTACCAGTCTTACAACATGGAACCTCCCCAACCGCAACCGGAGCCCCATTACCCTCCCCAAGACAGACACAAGATATCGCTTCAAAGAGTCTCTCAGGACTGAGTCCTTGGTGGACCAGATCCCCAGTATAACCAAGGAGAAGCTCCGCTAGCCGAAGGTCCAGATCAGTATGCCAGCCAGTTTAACAACTACAACGTGTCATCTTCAAGGGCTAGCCCCGTTCCTTACAACTATCCTCCTTCTTCGGGGTACCCTCTGTGCCCCACCCCCACTTGGAGTGGCCATTACGAACCAATGCCCCTTGGATACCCTCAACTACCGTATGCTCAAAGTTATGGGCCTGGTTTCACATGTCCCTAGTCCAAATTATCCCTACTACAGTTATACCCTCAGCCGACGCCCACACATCCGCCTGGCTACCCTCCCTACTTAGGAGGATTCTGATTGGTTTCCGTCACTGTGTTTTCATGTTGTGTACCTGTACCATATGTTCAGCTAGTACCTAGCAAGTCTGTCCGCTTGAGTACAGTTGGTCACTTGCATTTTGACAACAACAGAGACTTGCACAGGGTAAATGGTGATATTTTTTTGTCATAAGTATTTTTCTCTAAAACTTTGAATGTTAGATAGGCCAAGGGTTTTGTGCATTACTCTACATTCAGATCTCAGTCGAGTGTGTGTTAATCTGAGTGTGTGGTTCATCGTTATAGTTGTAGCCCATGTCATTCATTTAAAATAAACATTTGTTATAGCTCTTCAGGTCGTTTTTCTTATCCCTTGTCCTTGTTCCCACATATCACTGCATTCGAAATGGGTCTACCACAAAATAACTTTGTAAGTGGTAACTCAAAAGAAAAAATTGAAAAAAACTTTTTATAGTAACAGAACTGATATTTATTTAATAATTATTATAACCTATTCATGTGTTATTAAAAGAATGTGACTTTTTTTATATCTAATGTTATATTAAATACTCGTACTAGTTTCACATTTTTAAAATCTTCTATCTTCAATTTTTGTACTTTAAACAGTATTAGATTAACAAAAAAATTGATCAAATAAATTTTGTTTAGTTCAATAACCGTATTTTTATTTTATTTCAAAGCTAGTATTACAACTTTCACCAGCTATAACTAAAAATTTTAATAATACGCCAGATAATAATTAGTACTACATAATAAAGTCAGTCCAATTACATAATTGATCGGTTAAAGTCATCAATGATTTCCTTCATATAAAATTGCAGAACAATTTGAAACTTTCAAACCTTGTGGAAAACTGCATTTTAAAGTTAAACTACCTGTTCTTAGTAAAAGTATTCTATGCTAGGGCATTAACTGAGCAGTCAAATTTGGAATTCCCATAATGACGTCATAATAACAATCGGTTGGATCACCAGGATATGTTGACGGGTGCGAAAAACTCCCTGCAACCTTTTTTTGCAACGCAGTTATGGTTATGTCGTTATGTCGCCTATTAACAGATGTCTCGGGTGTCGCGAATTTGATGTCCAAAATTAGAAAAAAGAAAGAATGGTAATTAACGCGAACTCCATTGTTAACAATTTATGTGTCAATATTTTTATAATTATTGTGATTTTGTTTTTTCGATGTTAATCGACAACGAGAAGTACTGCAATAATTAGTAATACAATAGTTTTGACACATGTGTAAGAGGTGGTCTCGTAGAAATTCCATTAAATATCATGTTGGTGGTTATAACACATACGATTTAGATGCATGACGAGCATAAACATGGGTAACTGCTTGAAAAGGTCGACTACAGATGACATTTCGTTGTTAAGAGGCAGTGACAGTGTAAGAGAATCGTCGTCAGATCAATTAGGGCCCCCTGCTTATCAGGTAAGTTCGGATCAGCTGTTTATTCCTAATGTAAATAACACTCGATTTACTGTCAAATTAGGGAAACGCTCCCAATCCAAGCTGCCTCCCCCGTTTACCACCCATCGCCAAGTGTCACAAGATCAGTGACTCAGCTGACTGAAGAGGAACAGGTAAAGATAGCTAAGAGGATCGGGCTAATCCAGCACCTTCCCACGGGAACCTATGATGGGTGTAAGAAAGCTAGAGAGTGCGTGATCTGCATGGGGGAGTTCATGGTGGGAGACGCGTTGGCGCTACCTCCCCTGCATGCATACATACCACATGACTTGCATTGATGACTGGCTGATGAGAAGTCTAACTTGTCCTAGTTGCTTGGAGCCTGTTGATGCCGCCTTGCTCACCAGTTATGAGACCAATTGATGGCCAGTGCCTTTGCATCTGATAGTAAAACACTGTGATCTGAACTGTTTTTGTGGGAAGTGAATGAAGAATGAAAGGGAGGCTGTGATACTCAATTAGCAAAGGAATAGCTATAGAAAGCCCGCATACTTTCCTGATGAGATCCTTAGTGATTCTTGTTTCTCATTTTGATTGCTCATCAACTGTTTGATTAACGAGTTATCTTAAAATTCTGATTGTTTTTATAGTGTTTCTTTTATAATCAGAATTTTACGGTTACACTTTCCATTGAATGATGACGTATAATTTTTATTGAAAGGCAGAAAATGACCGTTACTATTAAGCAAGATTTGTGTCATTGTTGCTTGACATTGACATTGTAAGTAAATTATTAAAAATGTAGGAGGTAGTGCGTTTTAGTAGATTTGACATACGCTAAATGAAATCGTCTATTTTTTAGTAGCTGAACTGAACTGCAAAAAATTCTTTTTTGGATAAATAAAAAAAATGTGATATATACATTGCGTATGTTATAAAAGCAGTAAAAAAGTAGTGACATTCAGGAATTAGTATGTTGCAATACATATCACGATTAAATCTGAAGAACACAAAGTTGATAATAATCAATAGAAAAAAAGTTCGTGATTAATTTTATTCAGTCAGACGTGAAATTTGGAAACGGATAACTAGGATTTTTAGTCTCTTTTGTGAAATAGGAGAGGGAGATACCTATAATTTTTTTTATTATAGCTTTCAGTATTGAAAAGTGCATTGTTGGTGCCAACTGTTAGTAAGTTACTTAAACAGGCTCAACAGAAATTGTTGGTTTTCTTCAATGTAAACTGTTATAATTTATTTCTGTCCAATAGTAGGGAAGTTGAGTAGTATTCGCCTTTCTTCTTATAATATCGGTAGGAGAATAAAGTATTTTTTTTATTTGTACAGGGGTGACTTTAGTAACCATACGTGGTACCTAAATCCCACTGTTTTTGAAAAATATCACCAAAACAGCGCTCTAAATTTAGACTTTTGGTTTAGACCCTCTAAACCAAAAAAAGGTTAGAGATGTGCGGTTAGGACAGTTTGATACTCTTTCATTTTCATACACACTATTTTTGGGACTTATTTGAAGAATAACAGAGTCATGGAAGAAACCGCCTTAGGTGGAACACCCTGTAGATTACTTTATTTATCTATTTATTGGTGACTGTTCTCATAGTTATTTCTCAGCAGTTGAGAGGGCTGTAATGTAAATAGAAGAGTAGTATTGTTTTTGTGTTAATCTTTATAGTCATCTCTTGTATTTTTGATTCGGTGATAGTCTCATAGAGTATTTAATAGTTTAAAGAAAAATCAAAAATAATCCATCACATTCCTTCCCAAGGCGTCAGGTTGTCATTGGGGATTGATCACAATTTAACAAATTTTAAATGTAGATTCAGCATTGCTGGTTCAAGAATATCCGCCGATTGTATATTTTTGTATTTTCTTTTTACAAAGCGCGTAGTACTTTAGCTTGTACATTCTTAAAAAAAAAGTAACTCAATATGAGGTAGCCAGTTTTATGCAGTTTTTGAGAAAATGTTACTCTCGGATTTTTATAATAGGCTGTAGAGGTGTCTCGGAGGTGTGTTCATTGCGGAGAGTTGTCGTGATGTGATCGTCCCCGTGTAATCATTACTTAAAAATTTATAGAAATAGATACGTCCAGTTTATAGTTTTATGTTTTTATTTTTTAAATCAGTGATATATCTATAATATTAGCTTTTTAATGTGCAACATATTTTATATATATACTACATGCATTATAGGTGTTGATGTGTTGGTACGATAATATGGAATGCTGAATTGGTACATACACTTTTATTTCGCTTTCGATGAATTACTTAGTTTAAAGGTATAAGAATCTATACGATTGTTACAAGAACATTTTTAATTTTCTGTTGAAATCAAATGTGTATAAGTATATTAGTAATAGAGATTTTATATACTTTAATAAAAGTTTCTTCAGAACAGCTCTTTGTTCTTATTGTACCAGATGGACCACCATCTTCACCCTTGTCAACTATGTAACAAAAAAAAATTAAACCAATTTTTAGAAAAACCTATAAAACCTCTTGTGGTATATATAATTTGGTATAACCCATCACTGTAAGATAACGCGAACGAATTAATAGATAATTTTTCTGAGGTCACAAGCACAAAAAACGTTTTTAACTTTTCTTCCTGTTTCTGCAGCAAAGTCATATTTTCCACTTTTAGATGCCTAGAGTAATGCCTAAAAATTATATCCTAGATACTTAAATGCAGTAATGAATGATATTTAGCACCTGCCTGTCCATGGTGAGAGGTCATTGCCACCTACTCCCTTGTTATTTTAATATTTTATAGGTTTTAACAGTGTTTTGGCACTGCCAAATGACTAATCTTAAAAAAAGGAAAACATTTACCCAAGATATTAAAGAGGAATTGATACATGGAAACAAAAATAATAAACAGTATATTGCTCCGTTCTGAGGATTATCATGTCGAATAAAAATTTTAAAAACAACAATAAATCTTTACTAAACAAGATTATGCGTGACTCACGTAATGTACAAAATGGATTACTGAAAAGAATTTGATTTTTTTTTTGAAAAACCGTTTTATAAAATATGTCGCATTTTGAATTCATTTGAATGTTGTTTGTTATAAAATTTATCACACCAAAAGTTTGCAGTTACCAGTGGCGTGGTGTTTAAAGGTTACAGATTGCTGAACTTTGTTATAAAGTGTCAGTCGTTTAAATAAATTCCAGGAGGAATGTATTCGTTTCTTCATTAATCAAATTGTAATCCTTAAATTTTTTATTGCGTTGGAAATTTATCAACAAATAAATGTGTGTTAAATATTGAGACGAGTCGTTTATGGATTGGTATCACTAATCTAACTACTTATTTATTTTGAAATTAAATATTCATAATTTATTTTTGTTTTCCTAATTGTGCCACGCGTTAATTTTTATCGGTACCAAGTTATGTATATTGTTTACATTAAGATAACTCCTACAAATTTTGCTGGCTCTTAATCTTATGTAATTAGTTATTAATTCTA
Source organism: Aromia moschata (assembly GCA_029963805.1). NCBI lineage: Eukaryota > Metazoa > Arthropoda > Insecta > Coleoptera > Cerambycidae > Aromia > Aromia moschata. The sequence goes on from JAPWTK010000038.1 coordinate 333,267, forward strand.
ATAATACGATTGATGCCCTCGATAGTGGAGTGTATGAAAAGTCGGTAAGCATTATTTGGTGGTTCGTTTTGATGGTTCAAATTTTGGAAAATTGAAATTGAAAATAAGCATTTGCCTGAAACAATCGTCGAAAATGTTGCCATGCTCATAATATTAATTAGAGTATTCATACAGAACATAGTTTTTGTTTGTACGCCCATTGGCATTTTCATTAAACAACTCGGCATATCCTTGCAAAATGGAGAATGTAGTTAAGGATGATTTTTTTTAATTTAAACTCATAAGAACGATATTTTTTATTATCATTTATGATTTAATATTTATTAATGTTTGACATTATTAACTACATTGAGGAACGTGGAACTTGAGAAATGTCGCGCATTTTTAGATTACGATAACTACATACATATACATTACACTGGTTAAAATTTGGATGATAAACTTTCGTGTATAGATAAAAAAAAATTGCGCATCATCTCATGGTTACAATAGCGGTCAGATAAAAATATACAAGTATATGCGCAAAAGTAACATCATATGGAGCGATTTTAATATAATATTATCTTCAACCATTATTGGTGTTTCATGTATTGAATATTTGACCCTGCTTTTGTGGGTCTCTTTGAACTCAAGGGTTCTTGTGCCATTGCATGTAATTACCCCCCCCCCCCCCTGCTAGCTACGCCCTGAGTTCGCCTCCCAACCCAACCCACAATTTCTTCATGAAACATAAACATAAATTAAGATATTTTGGTAACGGTGGCCGTCAACTAAAATTGACAATAAAAATTGAACACTGTAATCCAAAGAAAACGTCATCAAAGTTGACCGAGTAAAAATACGTATTTCTATTTCTATCTTAAATTTATAACCTTATGTAATTCTCAAAGCCTGTCACCTTATATGAAAAGCCAATTTTTATTTTACAATTGTGATGGTCACTTGTCAAAAGTTTGACATAACCGTTATTTCTATATTTCTCGTTCATAGCTAGCTTTTTTATGTCTCTTTACCACCGAAATTTCTTTTGCCCAATAAATTTGCTGCAATAAAAATTGCCGTAAGAACACATTATTAAGGCTGCTTACAGTTCAAGAAATTTTATTAAAAAAGAAAAAATTGCAGACATTTTTGTGCGCACGCGTATTTATGTTTGTTTGGACAAATTTGTTAACAAACAAATACAAATAAGCGTGCGCGCAATAAAAATTGCTGTATTTTTCTGCCGCGTAATAAAAATTGCGAACGTGTAAAGCGGCCTTTACAGTCTGAATGTTTCTTTGGACTAAAAAATTGGGATATTGTGACGATGAACTTCGAAAATGTTAGTGGGACTTGACATACATATACTTATATGGTTATATATTTTAAGGGATTATTATTGTAATGTTATTGCTTGGCGAGCACGATAATCTAAATCGTGTATTAATTATAAGTTTGAGGCAGGTCAGTGATTAATTGTTTTGAAAACCATTACACTTTAAAAATAACAGCACTATTAAGACGGTTTTAATTACTTTTTATGGGGATGACAAACCAATAGGGGCAACCTTAAATGTAACATTGTTGCTTTTTCGGGACGTAGGTAGGTAGTTTCTCTTTCAAATTAAATGTTACAAGTACCACTCATCACGCAAGAGTTTCTCTAACCTTTGAGCTTAAAGCGAACTGTTATTGGCGATCACAAATTATGGATAGTCTAGGAACTTTGGTATCTTTGTATCCCTTTATTACTTTACGCAAGTATAAAAAAACTGTTCTCCCCAATTTAGTTTGTATATAGTATATTAACACTTTATATGATCTGTACCTCCCTCTGCATCCATATAGAGTGAGCTCAAAAAATATGTTTATGTATTATTTCTTTCTCCAAAAAAAACAGATTATGGAGTGTCAAACTAAAATATGGTTGATTTTAATTATAAACAATCAACAGTGTTTTGACGTACAAGAATGGTGACTGGCAGCAGATTTACAAATACAGTAAACAGGTCTTTGTCCACTAATCTAAGATTACTTTCTGAACAAATAAAATTCATTCGATTAAACTATCTCGCGGTTATTTTTCATTTCAGCTGAAAGTATACATTATACAGTTGACACGTTATGTACGAGGTAGTGTAAAATTAAGTGATGAGACTGTTTTTTTTATTTTTTTTTTAATCGAATAGAATTACAATTCAGTATTGCTTTCCTTCAAAATAACTTCCTTTGAGCAGTGGAGGAGCAAGGCGATGCCTAGGGCCCTTGTGCAGAAAAAAAAATAATTTGGGCCCCCCAAGTCACATTAAAAATACTTTTTTAACGAAAAAAAAAAAAATACGAAAACAAAATATGGGGTTCATACCAGTTTATACCAGAAAGAGAAAGAAAGCAGTGAAAAACGACACGGCACGCGAATACCGAATACGCGCGGTTGTGTAGTCGAGGAAATTTAGCACAAAAAAGAGCCAAACGTCCAAAATTTTATGTAGTAAGATGGATTTTGACCGTAATTAGGCTCGTTGGATTCCTTGTAAAATTTAGAAAAAATGTTACCTATTTTTGTCATATACAAATCAGAAACTGCATTACAGCACCTGCAAAATGCATATTTGGGGTGCAACCAAAAATGCATTTTTGGGGTGCAAATTTTTCCAGCTAATCAAAGAAAAATCATAATTCGAGAATACATTGTCGCAACGGGCCAAATTTGGTTACTCTGATGTTTTTTGGGTCGCTGGATCACCGAATCTGATGTCAGAAATTGACCCCGATGAACCTGGGTACCAGGAAATTCTTGTCACCAGGCCCATCCTCGAGGTTTTCCTCGAATTCGGCCTGAAAACAAAACGAAAATGGTTACTCGGGGGTTTTTGGGGTCGTGCTGATCATGAATACGTTGTTAGTTTTGTTGTCCGTTACACCTGGAGGACCAGAAACCCTGGTCGCCAGGCCCATCCCCAACAAAAAAATATTTTTGTATATAGCTGATCTTACCATCTCACAGATATCATATATAATAGAAACCTCACAGTATACAAGGTGTCCAAAAAGTACCGGGACAGTCGATTATCTCAAACCAATGCGAGAAAACGAAAAAATGACCCTCAACAAAAGTTGTATGATTGAAAACGAGTTTAATGGTAACCTTGTAAATATATATGTATATTATATGCAAGAAATGGTTCCTGGTTCTCCAGGTGTAGGGATAACAAAACTAACAACGTATTAATGATCAGCGACCGTAAAAACCCCCCGAGTAACCATTTTCGTTTAGTTTCAGGATGGGCCTGGTGACAAGGGGTTCCTGGTCCAGGTTCATCGGGGTCAATTTCTGACACCAGATTCGTGATCAGCGACCCCAAAAACCCCCGAGTAACCGAATTGGCCCGCTTCGACAATGATTTCTCGAATTATGATTTTTCTTTAATTGGCCGGGAAAAATTGCACCCCAAAAAATGCATTTTTAGTGCAGTAATGCAGGTTCTGATTTGTATGTCACAAAAATAGGTAACATTTTTTCTAAATTTTACAAGGAATCCAACGAGCTAATTATGTCAAAATCCATAATCGATTTTGATCGGTTACAGCCGTTTTAAATGTTTTCAATGGTCCCAGAATGACGTCGCTTGATGTGATTTTTCAACTGGAAGAGAAAATGTCACAAGAACTCAAATCAGGCGAGTAAGGAGTCTCAGGCTGAGAACAGGAATGTTTTACTGGCTAAAAACTCGTTTACTGAAATGGATGTGACAAGGCACATTGTCGTGATGCAACATCCAGTTGTTCTTGATGTTTGGTGTCACAACTCTGTGGACAATTCCCAGGCTATCAAAAAGGCAAATCAGCATGCATTTCATGTGACTCAAATTTAACTCTTCCTCGATCATTCTTGTCATCAACCAACGATCTGAACGCACACGATCCCGTATTCTATCGACATTTTCATCGGTTCTTGAAATGAAGGCCTTCCGCTGCGGTTCATCTTCAATCGACTCTCTTCCTTCTGGAGAATGCCTTAAATCACCGGAAAAACCGGGCCTTCCTGAAAAAACACCGTCTCTGTTGCTCAAAATTAATGTAACTTTTTTAAAAACGACTAGAAAAAAACGGTTTACGAAAACAGTTATAAAGAACAATCAAATGACTAACAAGTTCAAACTTGTACTGAATGCATTACATGTTAACCTACCGTCCCGTCTCCGCAGTGTTGCCAGGTCGGGCGCTACGTTGCCAGTCTCATTACTTAATTTACACACCTCGTATATATGTTAAGATATATGTATACTGTGAAGTATGCAATCACTTAGGAGAATTTGAAGGAGAATGACGCTGGTATAATGCTGCCGAAGCAAATTGCATTTTTGTCGAATACACGAAGCAAAAAATGCTGATAGAATTTGCAGAAACATTTTTAAATTCATATTTACCAAAGACCAAATGCTCTGTAATGTGTATTTGCTGTTTGAAAATCACATTGCAACTAAAACTGATCAAGCCAGTAATAGATAAAATTGCATATAAATATTATTTATTTATTGACAGTTTAGTTCACCATTGGCTTCCACAATAAAAGGCATATCAAGCAATTGAAACGTGGACATATTTTTTATACTATTGACCCTAATATTCCACAACAAAAATACTGTCACCTTATCTCTTAATAAAAATATTTATTCCTGTTTATGTGCTGTATATGTTGTAAATAGACATAAAGTTGTAAATAAAACATTAATTTCGAGATATTGGACTGGTGATTTCTCTATAATTTCTGAAGTACTTTTTCCCCCTGTTTAACTCATACCGCGTGAGCCAAATGCGGGGGCACGATCATTACAAAAAATAAGGATATTCGTTGGAAATATTTGAGTGAAGTATGTGCTCTAAAGGAGAGGTAAAATTTGATGGGCCTCGTATTACCAAGGGTGCGTTTCAGAAAGCTACAGTAAATCTAAAACTACATAGGGTATATCGATTTCAATTTTGTGAAGTCACGAAAAGGGTGTGTAGATCTCCAAAAATATAATGCTTCTGTTACATTTAAATGGGGACTACATATTTTTCAAAGATTTAAAAATATATATGTATACTGTTATGAAAAGAATTCTTAATTAATAAATTAAATCTGTTATACCAATCACTTAGATAATTTAAGTTTTACCTAAAATTTTGAAAGAATAAGTTGACGCAACTGCTGTCTGGTTATTAATTGTCCAATATTCATCTTGTTAACGTACTTGAATCAGTAATTTTATCTCTCGGATGGCAACATTTTTCCAATCACCTTAAACACACATTTTTTGTCATTCGAGACGCACGTGATATTTTAAAAATAAATTCTCTAACTACATGTGACAGTTCTAAATTACTATGGGTCAACAACAATTTAATGTGCTAGAAATGATTAACAAACTGACAAATTATATCAGCTTGTATTTATTTGAGATGATTAAAAGGCCACATTTCTCTCTATGGAAGTTGAACGTCTATTTCGAATACAGGGCGATTTTGAGTTCCCCATCAGTTTATAAATTTGATTTGAATACTGTAAAAATTCATATGTTGCTTATCAAACCATAATGTTACCATCTCCTCCAACCAAGGAACGCTAGAAGCAATATATGTAGAGTAATTCAACATTAGTATAGGAGTGGAGACTTTGAAAGTTCTAGAAGCCGAAACAGTGAAACAATGACTTGGATTTAGAAAGTAGGAAGCCTTAAAGGTGGATACAACTAACCACAGAAGGCGTTTATAACCTCAATAATAAGAGCAAAATTGGTGTGGCAAAAAAAGAGATAAATAATAGACCTACTGTACAAAAGATCCATTGTACCAAAATCTAGACATATATATGCCCATTTGGCCTGGCAGAGGAACCAATTTGTAGAGCTATTATGTTAGATGGAGGTCGGTAAGAGGCGGGAGATAGATCCTTGAGGTACCTAGAGTTCTTTCAATATCGGAACTATTGCAAAGTGGCTAGAAAATCAACAGCTTCGTTCTTGACCGGAATGAAGTCACTTCGGCCTTGTGTAGCGAGAGTCGCTCTAAGGCGACATCAGAACCAATAATTCTTCTCGGAAGCAGCGCCTATAAATAAATTTACGCTGGAAATTCAAACGATTAGTCGGAGAAGCGTGTCAAGATAAGTGTGTAATGTTTAAATCTTTTAGTCGAGTGTTTTGCTCGGCTAGCTTAGAAAATACAGCCGATCGCGATAAATAGGGAAAACAACCGATCCGTAACCTCCTGTACATCTGTACAAAGTGTGTACACTTGGCAGCTCGACGAAAGATAAAATTCCTTATCAACGATCAAAAAATATTAATTGGCGGTACGGACATGAAAAATATATCATGCAAAGCGTGAGACTGGTTCACGAAATTGTAATTAACATACTTTTAAATTAAAATCGCGTAATACACGTTGTTTTGTGGTTTTAAAAACGATTAAAGGACACGGATCGGGGCAAAAATGTTGAAATGGACAGTATAGCGTTAACTAGAATTATACCCTCTACATGTTCCCTGAAATTATAATATATATCTTATCAAACTTTCCTTTGCAGAGGACAAATGTTAATGTAGTTAGCAAAATTTCTGCGATTTTAGTAAAACGCATTAAAAGTAGGTAGGTACGTAGTTGTCAAGGTCCCAAAGTTTATCGTGAATTATGAACCCTAAAAGATTGCCTGCAATTTTAATTAGAAAGACGATATGATATCATTTCCTCAACGTGCTGTCTTGTTCGATATTTCTTGAAAAGCCGTTCATTTCTCCAACGATTTACCGCATATTCAAAGATTTATATGAATTCAAATTATACATTAATATATTTAATATGAATTGTTTCCCGGAACAATGTGAGTGGAACGGTATGCAGTTTATGAATTTAGAATTATATAAATACCAGGAACTTTGCCCTAACTTGAATTCTGACGTAGACTATATGAGTTTCCTCTTAATGGTCTTGCTGAATTAAATATTGTGCTAATAGCAGCAAAAGAATAAATGGATACGTTCTGCTATTGGCTTGGGCTGGCTCCTAATGAGGTGACTGTGAATTACTGAGGCAGCTGATTACTCAGAAGAAGCAACTTGAGGAATAGAGACTAGCACGTGAACCAATATGGAAATATATGGAACGGATGGATTCAAGGTTCAGAATCAACCACTGTTAAACTCCTATCCTCTCTGCTGTGGTTCTTCTAACTCCCCCAGAGCCTCTCTGCGATGTTGACTGTTTTCTGAAGACGAATATCTCCAACAAATCATTGCAGTACTTTTACTCTGTCTCACGTAGCCTAATGATATGACCACTTTCAAAATTTTACTTGTTGATAACGCCTTTTTGTGATATTGACAACTCTGGAAATTATGAGGTTGGTTGGTTGATGAAGAACGGCGTAAGGTATTTGATAAAGTCGCTTGCTTCATCAATACGGCGACATAGAGAAATACGGAAGACTATCAAAGTCGCAATTGTTGGAATTGGACCATACGGATTTTCGTTACGTCGAATTTGGAATTATTGGTATTGCAAAAGAAAATAAAACAGAAACAGTAATGATTGTGTATTATTTTAGCGAATTTAATTTTGCAGGATAAGCGTAGTGTATTGACTCGACATATGTAGTTGCTGTGACAGGCCATAGTCAAGTCCGGGATCAGGTCATATGGCATCTCGGAGATTTAAGACAAACGCTGGGAATCGCACACCAACCTACTCACGCGGTGACAACTACGTTTTATGTACTTTTTTTTATACATCGAGGTCACTAAGGGGAGTGGGCCTGATTAAAATTTCGCAACGATTTTTTGTACGTCGTTTTTCTGTCTTCTTTGAAAATGTGTCCTACGAGCCCACAACTATATGTTCGGACAAACGCATTTTTTAAAAAATTGTTCATCGCCATGCAGAAATTTACAACCACGCTTTAAAAAACCTTGGAATATATAAATGACATACATTAGCTGATAACATTATGCTGATAATTATTATTAGCTTGGATTTATTATGAATTTATGGCCGAAAAAATATAAAAAAATCTTTGCTATAAATACTAATAACCAAATGTTGTAAAAATCGAGAACCTCACCTAAAATAAATAAAAACATGTTGTTGCCGCGGTAACTGTTAATAGTCCAGTCACAGGTGATTTTCTGGTAGTTTTGTATAAATATTCGTTATTTTTAAATCAAAATGGGCCATATACGTGCGACTAATGAAAAATTGCGGCAGCTCATTGTAAAAAAACACTGCAGTGGCAAAAAATGCGCGAAATTGCGGAAGAATTGTGCTTTTTCAAAGTCTACTGTTGGGGACATATTAAAGCACTACCGCGAGACTGGGAAAGTGATGTAGAAGGTAAAAGTCCTGGAAGACCCAGACTTATTAATAGGAAAGGAGCTAAAGGCTGTTGGTGGAAATCGCAAAAAAAGTCATTAGAGAACACCTTAAGGGATATAAAAAGCGCAATGGAACTCTGACCAGAGAAAGGCTATCCCGCGAATGTTGCAGAAAATACATTCATCAGTCTGCGCCCAGTTTTTAGGTATCATTAATTTATTTTTAAAATTTTTAATTTTTTCTGAATTTTCGCAAATGATCGTAGGCTAAAGAAAAGCCTTTATTAACTGAGGCACAAAAAATTGACTGAATTGGGCCAAATCGAAGGTATCGTGGACGAAGATCAATCAAAAGTAATTTTCAGTCCAAATTTGATGTTCTGTGTAGGCGATCATAGAAAAAGAGTAAAAAGAATAAAAAGTGAGGCCTTTCATAGGACTGCCTCAAACGAACTGTAAAATTCTGAAGGGTGACATGATTTGGGTTGTGTGTCCGCTAAAGGTTTGGGGACAGTAAGGAGGCCATAGAGGGTACCGTCAACGCTAACAAATATATACAAATACTTACGAATAGCTTATTACCGACTGTTCAGGATATGTACCCAGACAATAATTTTATATTCCAAGAAGCGCGGCGCAGCTTCCCACACGGCAAAAAAGACGACAAAGTGGTTCGGGGAACAGCATACTAAAGTCCTGTCATGGCCAGCAAACAGCCCCGACCTAAAGGTCATTGAAACACTGTGGCATAAGATGAAAAGCGTTTTGAGAGATGATCCTCAAAGAACAGTCTCTATTTTAAAGGAAAAAATCGGCGAAATTTGAACACTTTTTCACCAGAACTCTGTCGAGGCTTAGTTGAAAACAATGCTTGCAAGAATTCGGGCCGTAATTACGACAAAGCTTAACGTAACGCCTTATTAATACTTAAAATATTTTTTTCCGAACATTTAGTTGCCAGTTATTTTGTTGCATTTTATCTGTTTTGTTAAGTTGTGACATTAATTATTTGGCTTTTTACAAAAACATTAATCAAAATATTCTTTTAAATTCTTTTAGTTCTTATGTACTTGTCAGCTGCATTAGTCAATTTTTGCTTCATTATACATAAAAATAATCTGATACGCGAAAAATGCGTTTGTTCGAACATATAGTTGTTAGGGCTCATACAATAGCATATAAACGATTAGATTTAAGATACCCCCACTGAAAAAATTCTAAAGGTGTGAGGTCCGGTGACCCAGCTGGCCATTCTAACAGACCTCGTCTTCCAATCCATCTACCACGGATAATCCATTCCTCATTCGGATAACGCCTTTACTGCACCAAAATAGTGTGCGGGAGCACCAGTTTATTGGAACGTTATTTCCAAGTTACCAAATCAATCTGGATTGTCTTCCAGAATTTCAAGAATTAACGGTTTCTAACTTATGCTTCACCGGTTAAGTTAGTATTCTACATGGTTTTTCAGAATACCTGTCTAGATCGTTTGGAATCATTATCACTACCTATTGCTTCAAACTTATGAAGGTATCGCTTCTGTGTCACAATAACTGTAACGCCATCTGTGACGAATAGGTCACCTGTTCTGGCAGTAAATTTACCTTTTTAGTGCCTTGGAGGAACAATCTATAGCCTAACAGAATTTCTGTTACATTAACTGACCTTCCTTATTTGAATACCAACTGACGAATATTGAAAATCTTTCTCTAAAATGTAACGTGACTGTTATATTTTGTAATCCCTTGCAATTTGAAGTTAATAGCCTCGATAGTAGATAACGTAATGAGAATATCCAAAACTTATGGCTTTTCGATTATTCTTTTCGGCATGACGCAACAAAACTCTATCCTTGCAAATGGCACTTGAGATGTCTTATTTGTTGGTATTTGTACAGAGGGGTTAATGAGATAACATTTCATGTATTAGGTATAGAGTGTATCGCTGAACTGAGATGTTTATTTTAAGATTTGTGGGAGCTGATGAAAATCGTCTTGGACTTCCAGTAATATCGGTATTTACATAACCTTCACATTTCAATTAATATTAGATTTTTATAATATTTATTGACTTTTAACACTTACCAATCTTTAATAATACTCTTCCTAATTCCTAAAATATCTACCGAGTTCGCTTTAAGCAAACAAACTGCTTTTTAGTTCAAACACAATTGGCCACTTATCGTTTTGTTTTTTTTTTTTACTTGTCCAGATATAAGCTATTTTTAATGCGTTATAGATAAAAATTAGATATACGTTTTGGTGTATGTCCGACATTGTAATGAAATATCTAAATCATCGTAAATCTTTTTTGTGCAATCCTAACGATGTGACCTTACTCATCGCTATTTCTTTGGAAATAATGGACAGTAAAAAAACAAGCCGTGTCCGCGGCGTGTGTTCAGTTGAGAAATTTTGATTTTAGTTGCCGAAAAACATGACCTTATCCGCGACGCTACGTTTCAAGCATGCTATTTTTTTATCTCCGCTGAGGATAGATTAAATTCAGCGTCGCAGTAGGTGTTGAAACTTACAAATTTGACGATTCTTTGAATATAAGGCCGACGTTTTCAACAACTGATATAAAATGTTCAATCATAATCAATCTGTGTTGCCTAGGCCATAAAGTGTTTCTTCACAGAGATCTTCAATTTACCATCTTTCTGTATACTTTTTACATTATCTCTTTAAATACCTCTCTATTAATCAAGTTGTCGTTTGATTATTGCATTTGTTTTCAATTTATAATCGAAAATCAAGTTTGCAACTACAAATGACGTAAATAGAGAGATCTGTTTTAATGAAAAATCCCTGTTTACGTGTAAAAGGACGATTTAAACTTTGGGTCTTATCACAGACAGCTAGAGGTTAATCACGAGACGTGGGACATTCAATTAAAAGAGCTTCGGAACGTCTCGAAGCGAACAAAACCTGTCAGGCTCTACACGAGACATTAGGCATTGGTGTTTTCGTTTCCAGTTCATACGCGCGAAATGAAAATAAACACAAGGAAACGGTAAATTGGCGGTAAAAATGTGTTTATACACGTATAAACCGACTCGGAAATATGTTTTCAGATTCGCTGACGAATTTACGAAGCCAGAAATTTAAAAATTAAACTTGAATATACACGGTATTTTAATTAAACGCCCAAATTGATTTAATGGAAGGATCGGGGAAAGTGGGAGTGAAACAGGACGCAAATTTCCACATATTAACACAAAGTGGGTGATTCAAACGATCACGAAATGAAACATAATTACTAGACTTTTTGGTTTGTTGGATTTTAGGTCCGGGAATAAACAACAACTATTTTATTTTTACAACGTTTTCGGAGATTTACTTCTCCTTTTCAGGGCTTAATCAATTTTGTTATTACTGTCATATAAGCTGGTGGTAACTTACGAATATTGGCAGTTCTATCTATATACATACATACATATGTAACAAATGTACCAAGATAAAAACAAAAACTATTTACAAGACAACACACTTGAAAAATTACTATAGTAATATTAATAATAGACATAATAAAGTAATATTAAATATAGCAACAAAAGTAATACATTCACATTTTATAATCATATACGAGGTGTATAAATTAAGTAATGAAACTGATTTAAAAAAAAAAAAAATTATCCGAATAGAATTACAAGTCAGTATTATCTCCTTCAAAAATAACTTCCTTGGGAAGCCACAAAGCGCTGGAGACGGTTCTTCCATTCCTTATAGCAGTGTTGGAACTCATATACTCGGAATAGCCTTCAGCTGGTCGGTTACAGCCGTTTGAATATTTTCTATGGTCCCAAAATGTTCTCTGGCTATCAAAAGCAAATCAGCATGTATTGATCTTCGATTTGCTCATTCTTGCTTTTTTTGGGTCTTTGAGACCTTGAAGTGTGCCATCCATGCTTTGGCGTTTAGTATCCGGGTCGTACCAACACTCAAGTCTCATCACCAGTAATGACATGTTCCATTAAATGGGGATCATTTTCAATCGATTCCAAAAAGCCAAGACACCTTTCTCCCCGATGTCCTTTTGTTCCTGCGAAAGGAACCATTTTTGAGCCATTTTTTGCGCAGATTTTTTCTCATCCCCAATTCGTTAGTCAAAATCTGAAAAACAGTGATGTGATTCAAATGTGTCCTTCCCCGATCATTCTTGTTGTCACCCGACGATCTGAACGCACAAGATCCCGTATTCTATCACACATTTTCATCGGTTCTTGAAGATGAAGGCGTGGTTCACTGCGTGGTTCATCTTCAATCGACTCTCTTCCTTCTGAGAATGGCTTTAAACCATCGAAAAACCTGGGCTCTTGAAGAAACACTCTGTTACGGTTTTTCCCACTTTCCCTACTCTTTTATGAATAAGCAATTTCTACAGAATTGTACCTTTCCTTGATTTTCATTTTTTATTTAACTTCTGTTTCAATTGCACCGGATTTCGTAAAATATAAGCGATATTCTGCTAGCGAAACATTTTCAAAACTGCTAAATAATAGTTTTTGAACGACTTTTTATCGATTTGGCTAGACTGAGACGACAGTAGATTTCTTCTTTTTTGTGACATCAAATTTACACTGCCTTTAGAACTTGAATGTCCCATGTTATAGGCCAGTGCCCTTAAAGTAGCACTCAGCGCTTTTTCCACATCCCGAAAGAAGAGGTCACTAGATGCTAAATCTAGGTCTGTAAGCAGGTCAACCATGACTAAATTCCTGCTGTAAAAGTCTGTTCAGAAAATCCTTTATACTATAGAAAATGTGTAACGTTTTCAAATCATAAGAAATTTGCGAGGATTGCGCTGTTTTAGATGCTAATGCTACCAAATTAAAATAATTTCTAATTTCTAGTCCCCAGTCTCCAGGAAAATTTTAAGCAATATTTCTATAATTATACGGACCTTTATCGTAATTATTTTTATATACTTATATATACTTATAATTTATTACTGAATGTCAAAATTGGACAGCCCTGATATTTCAAATATTAAGTTTAATTAATGATTTGAGATATAATTCTCCACTGACAAGGTTTATTTTCATCCTTTGATTCGGCAGGGGCCTAATAAGCGGATTATATATATAACGAAAAAAAAATTATCACAAAAATCAAAGTCCGTCAGATAGCTTTACATGGAATGACAATATGTTTGTTAAAAGCAGCTTTAATAAAAAAAGGAGATGCCAATTTTTACGCATTTTAAAGCTCTCCAAGTTAGAAGTTAAAATAAATCGATCAAATTATTATTTTTTTTTTTGCCTTATTTCCATAATCAGAGTGTAACTTTGATGTGTTAATCAAAGCACACTGTTATTAAACGGATACCTTTGGAAACATTTGTTTTTGATTTATATCTGTAGACTGTACATTATTTATATCTGTTATAGCTTGGCTGTGATTTTTATTTAAAAAATCAGTTCATACTATGATAAGAACAAGTAAAATCCAATTAAAATAGGAGATAGTTGATATCGCTGCATAGTTTGTTTTTATTGATTAAAAGCTGATTATTGCATTATATCAAGAAAAAATGTCATCCAATCTGGCTATGAACGAGAGAGATGGAAATAGCGGTTAATGTCGAAGCTAGAAGCGAAGGTTTGTTCTCTTGAAACTTTGACAAGTGGCTGTCACAACTCACAGTGTGCTTGAAAGTGGAAAAATTATGATGAAAATGAGTCCAAAATCGTTTTGCGCAGGCTGTTCTGGATTAGAGCAGATTCAAAATTTATAAAATTTAAAATCGTAGCTGATCCCTTTGACGTTTTATCCACATTTTTGGATTTTAATCCTTTGCAATACAGTAAGTCGTATACATCAACTTTTTCTTCGAGCACTTAGCACTTTAGAAATAAAATTATCGTAAATAAGTTTATTATAACATGTAAATACAGTTCTTTAATAAAAAAAAAACTTTCTGACAATATTCCCATTACAAAAAATTAAATTCATTTGCTATAAAACACTTTTTATAAATGACGAAATTCAAAAATTGAATTTTCTCGTACAAACATAAATTTTCAACTTATTTTTTAAGAAAGTATAAAACCTCATAATAAATCGCTCTGAATTTAGTTAAATTTAAAATGTAATTTTAAAATTGTAAATTATTTTTATATGAAAAAAATTGAATATTTTAAAACACTTTTAGCTCAATCCAGGGTTAACGACGTAATATAACCCCATGTTTATTGTATTCTTGTTTGTATGTTTTTAATTTTTTTTTGTATTTTTGTATAGTATTTTTTAGTTTTTTTTGTATTTTTATGTTGTATTTTAAGTATTCAATATATTACACGTTCAAATAAGTAATGAGACAATAATAAATTAAATTAGAGGTGTAAGGACGAAATTCAGTAACTGCTTTTTGCAATCGTGGTCCATAAGACTCATCATGAACATTATTTATTTTATAGGATTCCCAGGTTTTTAAAAATTTTCGATGAACAGCTTCGCCACTTTGTTCTGACCAAAACCCTAAACCGAAACCATTTTCTATATATTGCAAACTTTCCTTTACATGTGCAAGAATCACATGAATTTTTATAGTCTCCGAAAGATTTTCAATGCTTCCTAATGCTTGGCCCAGTTCCTGTATGTAAGAATCTAGTGAGGATCCAATTTTCCCTGAAGTAAAGCAACAATCTACAACTTTGTTCATTGCTTTATATGCGGCAATATACGCGTATATTGCTGCTTGGACACTTTAACACTCCATGTGATTCTTGCACAGTAAAGGAAAGTTTGTAATATATAGAAAATGGTTTCGGTTTACGGTTTTGGTCAGAACAAAGTGGCGAAGCTGTTCATCGAAAATTTTTAAAAACCTGGGGAATCCTATAAAATAAACAATGTTCATGATGAGTCTTATGGACCAAGATTGCAAAAAGCAGTTACTGAATTTTCGTCCTTACACCTCTAATTTAATTTATTATTGTCTCATCACTTATTTGAACGTGTAATATATTTGAATACTTAAAATTACAAAACATAAAAAAAATACAAACAAAAAAATTAAAACATACAAAAAATACAAAACAAATTTCAAATATACAAAGAATACAAACAAACCAATGGGGTTATATCACCACTACGTCCTCGTCGTTAACCCTGGGGTAGCTAAAAGTGGTTTAAAATATTCCATTTTTTCCAAATAAAAACAATTTATGATTTTTAAACGACATTTTTTGACTAAATTCAAAGCGAGATGTATTAATGAGCTTTTATACTTTCTTAAAAAATTAGTTGAAAATTTATGTTTGTACGAGAAAATACAATTTGATTTTGATAATTTCCAAGTGTTTTATAACAAATTAATTTTAATTTTTAGTAATGGAATATTGTCGAGTAAGTTTTTTAATTAAAGAACTGTATTTGCAAGATATATGTAATAAACATATTTACGATAGTTTTATTTCAAGTGCTAAGTGCTCGAGGAAAAAGTTGATGTATATGACTTATCCAAAAATGTGGATAAAACGCGAAAAGGGATCAGCTACGATTTTAAATTTTATAAATTTTGAATCTACTTTAATCTAGAATCAGCCTGCGCAAAAATTTGGACTCATTTTCATCATAATTTTTCCACTTTCAAGCACACTGTGAACTGTAAAATAAATAATGGCTGTCACATAATGTAACAGCCTTAGCAATTAACTTATAATATAGTTATAGATTTAAGATTAAGAATAGAAATACGTCTTTTTATGTCGGGCCACTTTGATGACGTTTTTTTTTTGGATATCTCGTTATTCTAAGTAACCTGTCATCTAGTGTGGTAATTCCTTTTGTGTGCAAAATATAGCTATTGAAGTGAATTTTTCATTGCAAAAAACTTTCTTCGGTTTTGGAAATAACTAGATTCTGGGCATCAAACGAGCTCTGATGACATCGCCACCACTTATTGAGTTGAACTTGAAATTCGGCATGAGAGACCACTCACACTTGGCGTGTTAGCTGATAAGCAAGAACCAAAAAAATGTTCATAAAAAATGGATCTCGAAATAGTATATTACAGTACGACCGAAAAAAGTACACGTGTACAAAGTCACAGGTACTAAAAAATTACCTTCTTTATGAGTACTGTATTGCATTTTGTTTGATTCTGCTCTTAAAATGTTCAAAAATAAAATTAAATTACAATATCTACGTTGTTTAGAACACTTGCATAACAACTGAAATGAATACAGGTGACAGGTTACGTTGCTATGATACGAATAAAAGTCAGTCAATTACAAAAAAACGTCCTCAAAGTATCGTCTAAGCTCAGTCCAAGAATTGTTACCAAGCCGCAGCGAAGAGTAGATTTTTGAATGGTTGACACCTCGACTATGTTAATTTTTAACATATGAAGGTGGCACTCTGAAAATCCACATTTCTTTATAGAGAAGCTTCAGCATTATCAGAAAGTTGGTAAATGTAATCACATAATGTAAAAGGAGGAAGTTGGAAAAAATTGTTTCAAGCTCGTGGACTTGAAAAAAAGCAAAAAAATCGCAACATTTTCTTCTCACACTACTTCCTAAAATTGAGTAAGCTATGTAGCTCTAAAAATTTTTTTGCCGAAATATCTCAAAGCTAGAAACTTTAAGCTTCAAACTGCTTTTTTTTACACCTCGATAAGACCATTTTTAACTGAGATACAGCATTGCTGAAAAATCACTAAAAATCCGGAAAAATTTGTTAACCCTTTAATTTTTTTCATTAGTGTATATAAAAGGTTTAGAAAAGGTTTTTAAATGAAACTCCCGTGGAAAGGGGTGAGTGAAAGTAGTTTTCCGTTCGCATTTCTGTTTGAAAGCATCCTTTGAAAATGCGGACTGTAGAGCGAGCGATATCGCTTTCCATCTGGGAAATTATTCGACCCCTGACCACAGACAGCACGGGATCATGGAATTCGCGTTGTGTCAGCCAGCGAATCAGCAGCGTCATGCATATTTTCCAACGGATAAAATGCTCAAAACATTTCTGTGCACTTATAATTAATATTTAACTGATAATTTGGGCCGTCGGCCGATACCAAGGCCCGGAGATAATTTTTTTATTAATCAGTTTTTTTTGGTACGCTAGTCGCGCTGAGCACGTGCTCGAGTATACGTTGGCAGCCATAGAAATAGTGAAGTATGTTATACCTTATTATCTAATTTTTGAATACTCCAGTTCCAATGGCGGTTCAAGGTTCAAACGTATCATTCGTTACAGAAATGCTAAGGAAGAGTGGGGAAAGTAAACTTTATGTTTTTTAAGTCTGCAGTTTCCAGCATCAATCTAAAGGCAATTGTAAACAAGTAACTGCGTTTTAAAAAAATAGCAATAACCGAATTTACGAGGATGGGATCCGCGCCCATTTGGCTAGTGCTGTTCGTGCTGGGTCTGGGTAGTGAGAAACACCGGGTGTGCGCGCTCGGCCAGTGGCCCTTTTTTTTCACCAACCCAACGCCGCGCCGTCCGGGAGGACAACTTTGTGGAGGACGCGTCGAGCGAGCCCAGGCGGAGCTACGCCGAGAAGGAGTTCACCAGGCTGCGCATCGAGTACATCAAGAACCAGATCCTGAAGAAGCTGCGGCTGAAGGAGAAACCAACGGTCGACGTGGGGAACATCCCGATACCTGTGAAGGAATACGAGAACCTGTTACCCGACCAGGACATGAATCTCCAGGAGCAGCTACTCGGACGACTTCTACGGAAAGACTACGCAGGTGATCATCTTTCCCGTACGAAGGTAGGTCCGTTGAACCAAGCAAACGGCGCCGCATTTAAAATGCTGTTTATTGCTCGTCCTTTACTTAACCGGTTTATCATGATAGGCAATTAATTAAAACGTAGATATATATAGCGAAAACATTTTTTATAGGAGATCCTTCGATGCAATGAGACGGGAGAAAGATACTACCTCGAATTATGCATAGTCGTGATGTATTTGTAAATTAGTTTAGTTATATGTGTAGCGAGAATGCAAAATAAATAACTTAAAAACATTACCGAGACAGTCTTTCTTACAATTAGTACCTAAAACAGCGTTATGTTTTAGCATTATAGGGCAATTCTAGATTCCAAAGTCTTGTAAATATTTTACGCACCTTATTTACTATTTCGAACTACTATTTACGTTGATGTTATCAGAAGATATTAACAGAGTAAACATCCTGGTTCGCTCAGCAACTACACGAAGTCGAAAAAGAGTCAGTATATTCTTAAACAGTGTGGCACTGGCTTTCGGAAAAATATTTGAAAAACGCATACAGCGTCCGCCAATAAATTTACACCACATGAAGTTTTTTTGTGTCTCATTTTTTTTTTCTCAAAAACTTGCTTTGCCATTTATCCTGCAACAATGTTGACCAAAAGAGAGTCAAACCCACTGGGTCTATCAAATAGTGATTCTGCCAATAACATTTGATATTCTAGTAAAAAAACTGTGTTTTAATCAATAAAACAATTTGGCGGGCAGACCTGTTGACATTATAGCTAATGGAAAATGACGCTTTTGAAAAGAAAAATACATGTAAAAAGAAATTCCCAAATGGTGCAGACGTTGTACATTTTTGTTCAATTTCTAGACAACCCTCACTGCCTGAAGAAAACCCGCTTTCCTTCGGCGTGCCTTCCGTTTCAAATGTCCACCGACATCCACAACTCAGATGTCAGTACCGCTGAGCTGTGGTTTCACAAGGAACAGGACGACATGGACTCCCACAATCAAACTTTCGTGTTATCCGAGATAGCCCATTGTGACACGAAAAAAAATCCCAAAAACCAAACCCATCGCTATCCAAGAGACCAGCATGACAAGTAAGACATTGTAATTCCCGAAATAGTTTCAGAATATCTAAAGGTTGCGTCGATTTTCAGAAGGCTGGTTAAAAAAGTTGACGTCACCTACGTGGTGAAGAACTGGCTGGAGTACCAAGATTCCCCCACGCATGCACTCAGCGTCGTCTGCAAAACCTGTGGCATGGATAAGTCTCATTCTCCGATATCGTTTTCGGGGGGATCTGAAGCCTTTCCTGGTGATATATACCCATTCTCAATAGAGGAGGACTCTGACGCACAGGAGACAGAAGAGGTCGACTAATTGCAGTCCAGGAATCAACGAGTGTTGCAGAGAGAGTCTGTACATTTCGTTCGCGGACATTGGATGGGATGATTGGATCATCAAGCCAGAGGGATACAACGCTTACTTCTGCAGGGGGTCCTGTATGACTGCTTCTGCGATGACCCTTAGTGCCACCCAGCATAACAGCATACTACAGGTGAGGCACAGATTCACCACCATCGCTTTCTGGATTTCTCAATATTTCTATAACAAAAAAAAAAAAGTGTGGAAAATGGTAGTTGATGAAAAAACACTGTCTCGTAGTGTTGCAAACAATTTGCTTTTTGCAGAGTACCTCCGTGTTTTTTCTATATACGGATCTGGCCCTGTATCTAATTACTAAACTGAGCCCTGATCGACGTCAGTTGTCTTTAACGAACAAATTGAGTTTTCATATTGAATATTGAATGAATTGCCACTAATCTATTGGCAAAGGAAGCATATGATTTTGTCACGCATTAGGACGTGGTCTAATATGAAAATAGCATGAATAGTGATGTTTTTTTTATTATTCTTTGTTTTATTGCTGATTAAGTGATTAATTACTGAAGTAAAAAAATATACCATAGTTTTCTGCTAGGTTTCTAAATTCCAAAGCCGTATTATGAAAATTGTGTTCGTTCAAAAAATATTACTCAGTATACTTATATTTTTTGGATATATGGCGACTTAAATACACATAAACGAGGGGCCAAAACATGCTGTTCAATTTCATGTTACGCTTGAAAAGTTCTTACATGACTCGAATTTGAATTCCACTTAAAATAAGTTAAGTTAATTTATTTGTCATTACCGTAGTAAAATATTATGAACACCACTTAAGGCTCTATGTGTTCTAGTCGATTATTAATTGAAAAGTGGGGTACCAGTTTTATTGCAATAATTTTACAGATTAAATGTTTAGTTTAAACCACTTTCAGTCAGTTTAAACTACTTACATACATATATATTTAATAAAATGTAGTTTTTGGGATAAACTTTGACCTCCAAATCAACCCCGTTAAATAAACTACGCACAACAATTAAGGGAGCAAGAAAAAAATATAAACTTTTCCCCGATTTTTGACGGGGATTCGTATCGCGAAAAAAGCGTTTTGAAGCTCCGAAACTCTAGTTTTCGGATCCGTAGTCAACATTTTCAAAAATTGTTTTTTATATTTTGAATGATAGGCCCGGAAAAACCGCTAGATGAATCGATCTGCAGATTTACAGGGTTACTGGAGGTACCTTGAGGTGTAAAATTCCCTAAAAGTCTTAGCCTCCTCATCAATGATTGCTAAGATGCAGTCGATTTACCAAAACAAGGGAAAAGTCACTTTTTTCAATTTTTTTCAAGTTCATAGTAAGGGTGGAATTTTTTTAAAAGTCTTGACAGGGTTTTATAGGGGGTTTATTCCAGTTTCGAAACTGCCCTTCAATTTCCTCTACGATGATTGGTTGCTGAGATATCAATGGTTGAAGACAAAAGGGTCCTTTTTTGTTCAATTTCGGATATCTCCACGACAAATAGACGTAGCAAACAATTAAAAAAAAGGAAATTGGAGCTAAATAAACAGGCTATCTGCTCCATATGGTCGTTTAACCGAAAAACGTTTTTCCGAGCCCGTGGAGCGAGAAAAAGAAGGCTAAAAATTTGGATTTTTTTTCTCGCGCTGTTTCTTCGGATTGCGTTAAAACTGTGGCTTCTAAAAAATTTGGCCTACAGATTCGAGAACTAGAGTCTTTGGGAGCTTCAAAAAAAAATATTTTTAAATTCGCGATACGACCATTTTTCACTTCCCCGTCAAAAAATCGGGGAAAAATTTAAAACTTTTTTTTTGCTCCCTTCATTGTTGTGCGTAGTTGGGCCCAGTTGTTAGCCTTGTGACTGTAACAGTTTATTAACACAATGCAACGTATACATGGACTGAATGATATTTGACAATTTTTTTTTTTTGTTTTTAGAAAGTTATGTACAGTCAAAACCGTCGCAGAGGTGGCCGCCCCGAGCTGACACCCTGCTGTGCCGCCACTCAGTTTCAACCCTTACAGCTGGTGTACATGCACAGCAATAAGACGTTAACCACGAAGCTTCTGTCGAACATGATAGTAGAAACCTGCGGTTGCATGTAGTCGAATTCAAACAGTATGAGTGATCTTGACAGTACTTTGACTCTAATCTGAATGTCCCGGATACAATTATTGACTCTCGGACATTTATGGTTCATTTGTTGGTATTTCGCGCCCTCGGGACTTTAGTTTTTGTGAAGTGGCCCTAGGGGAAAGTGATGACGTCAGTAGCCTGTACGAAGCAGTCTGGGTACGTTTAATGGCTCTCGGGAGCCCAGGCGAGAACTCGTTGTACGGGTATTTTCTTGTACATTCGTACAAACTTCTCGATTTGTGAGTGTGATATTAGCTTTTAGACTTGTGGTTTTTAATTTATTATTGTTTGTATTAGATTATTTGTATATACCGTATTTATTTAACATTACAAAAAATATATTTTTTTTTAACTTAACGTACGACAATGAAAATTATTTATTTACCTGTTTACTATTTAATAAGGTTGTACTTTCGCATATACAGGGTGTATTTAAATAACACCGAAAAAATTTAAGAGGTGATTCTCCGATGAAAATTAAGGGGGTTTTCGGTATAAAATTTTTGAAAACACCCTCCCTGAAAAAGTTACGCCCTCTCCAAAAATTCTTAAAAAAATTGTTTTTCTTTTTTATCTTCCTGGTATATTAAGCTAAAGAAACGAAACTTGGTGAACAGTATCTGTTAATAAAACTACACTTTCTGATATTTATTCACCCCATGTAGTATTTTTCTAAGGGGTTGAAATCATCCCCTGAGATGTTTTTTTTTTCGACAAAACTTGTTACATTTAAAAAGTATATCTAAAAAGTACCATTCATTTACTAACTTTTCGATCTCTTCAAGGTGTTTCGAAGAGTTAGAGATTAATGAGAAAACAAAGTAAATGTATTGCAATGCATTTTCAAAAAGACGAGATCTTTAACACAAAGATTGTTTAAGAAAGGATTAAATAAAGGTGTTGATCGCGGCCTTCACCTTTCTTCTTCATTCTTCAAATTTATTGTTTTGAAATTATTTAACATTCGATTTACTACTTGGTTAGGTTAGTTTAGGTTGGGTTAGTTAATTTCAAAGTAACTTGAAGAGAAAAATGACGGGATAAGTTGGGAAAAATTAGGATTAAATAACATTTTATTAAACAACAGTCAAACAAATAGTTCACCTATGATTCTACTAGACTAAGAAGTTTGGAACTAAGAACAGAAGTGAATATGAATAAAATGAATGAATGAATAATTTAATGTTATAATAATTTCACAAGAAACAAAATTTTATTTTCCTAAAATAAGGCAATATTTCAGTGACATTATTAATTTTAATTATAGTTTACCGAACCTCGTCAATGCCAGAAAGCAACTGATTTATGAACAAAAAATGTATTTTTCGGTTCCTATTTTTTTTTCACATAGTTACTCAGTTAATAAGATAGAAAATAAACTTTTTATTTTCGTAAAGCCTCCTATCTCGATAAAAACTTATAGAGAAAAAACTATTATAAGAAAAAACAACCAAAAATTTAGCAATTAGTATTAGTAATATTGTCGAACGTTCTTTGACCAGCGCATTCGCCATATTCTAGAGTTTGTTGCTTGTTTTTTAATTTTTAATTAGGGGGGATGCTGCTTACACGTGACTTACAAGCCAAAAACTATTATTGACACTTTTTACTTTTCATTTTCAATCACCACAGAATGTGAAACTAGTGTTTCCTAGGCAGCGTTTTTCTTTATATGAATGACTAGAGGCAATAACAAAATTCTTATCTTACATAAAGAGCCATAAAAAGAAAACGTCATCAAATCAGGCTATGAACGAGAGAGATGGAAATAGCGGTTATGTAGAAGCTTAAAACGAAACTTGTTGTTGTCAAACTTTTGACAAGTGGCTGTCACAATTGTAAAACAACCAATGGCTGCTGAGAGCCTTGACAATGAAATAAGGTTAGAAATTCAAGATAGAATAGAAATACAATACGTCTTTTTTTGCTCGGCCAACTTTGATGACGATTTTTTGTGATGGCTTTTATAAATACAGACAATGCACTTCATTTTCACTATTTAAAATTTATAGGCGATACCAACTAAAGACGTAGAAAGGTTTAGCAATGAAATAATTGTGTATGCATATATCACATATATTTTATTTATTTTTTTACATTTTTGGGATGCTCGTTTTAAATTAATTAAGTAGTGGCAATGTTCTTAAATACAATGAATTAAGGGACACAGCTCTGCGGTAGTTCTATCCTGGTGATCTTGGTCTCCTTCTTATGTCCGAAGTCAGGACTCTGTCCCTGGTCGATCTGCTTCTTCCACAGCTGGGCTGCATTGCTGTTCTTCACGCAGTGAACAGGTACGTTATTCGTGATGGTACCGCGCTGTCTGCAGTGGCCTCTGCACACTGGCATTTCTCCGATAGTGAAGCAAATCTGTCCATATTCTTCAACGTAGCGGGTCTGAAGCAGGGTGCAATCGCCGGAGTGTTGGGATCTCTGCGACCATAACCTGTTTGAGATGACGTCAGCGTACAAAGGAACCTCCTTTGGCACGCATTCGTGAGAACCCTTCGAGTGCGTCTGCGTTTGTCCTCTGCCTTCTCCAGACTCGATGTCGTAGCTCTTGATGAACTGTTTGTAATCGCCTACGATGCAGTTTCCTGGGGTCAGGAAATCGTTGGCCTCGTCGTCGTTGAACACGCCGCATAGACCACGCACTGAGTTACGGAATCTACCGTTGAGAGCAGTCAGCTTCATCCTCTCTCCGTCGCTGATTACGTAGAACCAATCACGAACCTCAACTTTAACTTCGCCGTTTGGTAAGCCATAGATCTGAACGTAACCTTCTCCGATGTCGTGGCTGGAGTGACCACTAACTTGAACCTCTTGTCCGTTAACATTGACCTTGGTCTTCATACCTGAGGAACCTTGACCAGAGCTCATTGTGATGTCCATCAGTTTGTAATCGGTTTCGGGGGAACTGAAAGTGATCTTAACATCTCTTCCTTGGCCTGACTGACGTACAAAAACTACGAAGTTCTCGGGTTGAGTTCTGAGTTGTTCCTGTACGGATTTTGGTTCCTCGTAATGACGGGCGTCTTGGGGAATGTATTGTAACGCAACAGTCCAGTGCTTGTCAAGACTGGCAGGGTAAGTCCTATTGCTGAAGGTGCTTATATGTGCCTTATCCACTACACAGATGGCTGTAACAAATAAAAGTAATAATTAATACTTTTGGTAAATGAAGGTAAGGTGCGACTTACGTCTGTAAGTTTGCAGTCCAAAGATGGTACTCATGACGCGAGAACGAACATGGAAAACTGGATGTGTTGCGAATAAAGTCCTTCCCCATTCACCGACTTCAATGTTGTTAACAGTTGTTTTCCTCGTTGCTGGTCACAACAGTGCAATTGACAAACCTGAGATCAGGGTCTAATTCATATTGTAAGTTGATTTCCTTCTCTTTTCCTGTACCCTTATTTTTAAATTGAAGGGATGGATAGTAGTTAACCTGGAAAGCGTTGTATATCGCCTCAACAGCTTCGACTACATCAGGTTTCATTTTTTTGTAATGGATGTTCACGTTTGCTTGATTCAGGAGGTTTGCGGTCATTGTAGCGTTGGCGCATGCTGGAAGCTGATAGTCACCTCCACGCATTTCACGTTGGCATTGTTGGTAAAGTGGATCATCTTGCAGGTACTGCTTACGACTTTCGCTTCTACGCCATTTCATCAGTCCATGGATTTCGGAAGACGATTGCTGAGTTGCTCAAATTTAAACTGGAATTTGGTGTCGGCTCTAGGTTCGTGTTGCATAGAGAACTTTAAGTCTAGGCGTTAGTATTTGGAATTTTATTAACTGCCTGGAATGACGCTTCATAGGGCTTGACATCTTGGCCCTTGGAATTCTTCTTGTAGTGGAACATCACTCGTGATTTAGGGTCAATGTTGCTCTTCCCGTAGCCTCCAGTAATGCTGTGTTGGATGTTGTTCTCTCCTTGGAATTCAACCGTTAGGTCACCTACCTGAATATAAGCGTTACTAATACCATCAGACAATGTATTTATAAGGTCATCTTGACGGCCTAATGGGTCAAATTTGGAGGAATTCGGAGAAGTCTGAAGAAGAAAACTCGCTGAAGCCTTCGCTGTTACTTTCGGTGCCACTTTCTGTGCCACCTTCGGTCTGAGATTTGTATTTCTGTCTGAAGCCCATGTGGACAACGCACTTGTGAACTGACGATTTATCGGAAAGATGACGTACGCTGATTTCGCTGTGTTGAATGGACGAATCGTCCCATAAAGCTAGCGCTCCACCCATAACACCATATTCCTGCATAAGGCGATATAGCGAAGTAAGGCTCACAGACTCTCTTTCGTGACAGATTTTAACGTGCATTGCCATTCAGTTTCTTTTTTGCCAAATACCCTCTCGTAGTTACGATAATTCGTTTGCTTGATGTAGTGAGTGTTCTTATTTAAGGAAATGGGTTGGAGCTCCTTGATATCAGTCCTGGAGGTGTACGGCCAGCTGCTGTAATGGAAAAGTAGCTCGCCCTTATGCCATTTCTGCACATCAATTTCAGCTTTAGCTTGACCATTCTTGAAGTCGACTTCTACTGTACCATACAGAGGAATGTGCACCTGGAAGTTCTTATCGAAACCAGCGATGTACTGTTGATGATCGAAGGGTGTGAGGAAGGAAGACGACTCTGTATTTTGTAATTGACAGTTACTTCCAAGTTGCTTTTGACGGACACAGTGTCGGGTAGGTATAACTTATTATTCTTTGAAACCTGAGGAGTAGAGTCACCTTTAAGGTCTCCTTCCACCTTGTAGAGGGTGGGGAGTGTCGTATGTGAACAAGAACGGTAGACCCATTTCGGTAGGGAACGATATGGCCATCTCTGCTGTTTGTCAATTTAGTATAGTGGCAATCCTTTCCGTTTCTAAGTTCCTCTTGGTATTTACGGATGTCTGGAAAAAATAACCACTCAATGTAAATAAATCATTTAGGTATTTATAATCCTACCTTCAACCCATTGTTCAGCGGTATGATTGTCGAAGGAGATCATTTTTGGAAATAGTCGCCAAATGCAACATAGAAGTTTCCTTCGAGTTGCTCGTATTCATCAGCTTTCATGTTAAAAAGATGTGCGATTTTTTGGCTCGAGTATTTTCCTGCTCTTGCTGATCGGCATTTCTTTCTTGCTCATCCATTTGTTTCCTGTAACTGGCGGTTTGCATGTTTCCGACGTGGATAAGCTCTTGTATACTTGAAACTATAGCCTGTACGGTTCCCAGTCGTTTTGTCAAAACACCTACGTTCACGTGTGTTGAATATTTCAGACCCTTGGGATAATAGTCGTCGTTGCTACCAATACCGTTGACAACATGTGTGACGTCAAACTGAAGTTCTTTGATGGCATAGTTATTAAGGTAATTGTATCCATGTTGGAATCCATACGATTTTTTCGTAAGGAGAGGTTTGGCAGCTTGAGCACTGGAACGGCTATAAGAACAAAACAAAAATATAATCGCTAATATAAAACTAAGAGCAGACAGGTTAATTATTAAATTCGATAAAATATACTTACAAAGACTGGTGTTCATAGCCTTCAAGCTCGGCTCCGCTTTCGATTGCAGATTTGACGGCGGCATTTCCTTGTTCCTGATTATCGATGTTGGTATAAGATGCCATTCGTTGCAACATCCTGGTAGGAGGATCGGTACGGATTAGTTGGCAGACAGCAGCCATTCCTGACTTCCTGGGTTTCTCCAGCGTTTTGATAAACCTTGAAAGAACTTCTTGGGCGTCCGTAGGGTAAGTTTCAGTAAGGTGGTCCATAGCTGCGACCATCAAGAAACGCTGGAACTAGGGACCTTGCTTCTGGCCCTTCCAAGTATGGTTCGAACGCCGGCAGGATTTTCGGGTGACCGACGTTGCCAAGGGCCTTAATGTAGGTGTGAATTTTCTGTGTGTCAGCTCGGGATACGGCCTCATGAAGTTGCTGAGTCAGGTAACCGACGACATGATCAACCATCTTTAGTCCTTCGTTGGTACGGAAATTGCCAAAACTTCTTACGGGATACTCGTTCTTTGATTTTTTTATGTCAACATACACATTACGTACCAAGGTGGAAAAGACATCCAGGGCGGTTTCGTTGAGGTATTCCTCGGACTGGACTTCACGCTTCTTGATGAAGTTGAAATATGTTTGCATATATTCAGGATTTGGTACACGTACTGCCCTAGACATGGTAGCGACAATTTCTGCGGCTTCGTTGCCCTTGATTTTTTCGATTGGATGCTGTCCTGGATGATGAGGAAGGCTGGTCCAGTTCCGGCTTCAGCAACGGCATCACGGAAAGCAGCCCAAGCGTCATATTGAGATTTCCGAGAGGGCGGAGAGTATAAATCGCTGGCTACTTGCTGAAGTTCGTCGAAGTTCAATATTCTGACGAGAGACGTCAAGATCGTGAACTTGTTCAAAGAGCCTTTACGTAAATATTCTTCCGGATTTTTAAAATCGTTTGCGATGTCTTTAGCGATTTTTTCCGCTTTCAGCCATATTAACTTTACCTCCGTTCTTAATCGATTTTCCTTGGTAACCGGTGGAGTAAGGCAAAAGTGGGAATTCTGGGGCCTCTTGCATTTGGGGTTGTCTTGTTTGAAAAATTCTCAAGCTGCCAGTACTCGGAAGCCTCGCCAGAAGAACCTGAGCCTTGACCATATTTGTTTCTTGGTTGGGAGAGCGACGTCCCATTTTATTGGTGTGCCAGTAAATGCTGCCGCCTTCGGATTCTTCACTGCTGCCCGTCGTTCCGTGTACAAATGACCTTTGGAACCTGTCCAAATCTCCATTACCATAGATTTCTTTTGGCTTGATTTCCTGACACCGGCTTCATTGGACTGAGAATAGGGTTTGTCGAAGGTATATACGAGACCACCAAGAGATCTAGGATTTGACACCTCGGGAATGTTTTCACCTTGCGAATTAGCATCTTCCAAAGTCACGTTCAGTAAACTCACAACAGATCCTTTCTGTTTGTCATTCATTGTAGGGCTTATCATGATTTCATTGACCGTGTAGGAGTTTTGTACGGTGTAACGATTCATGTTTCCCGTAAGAATTGCTCTGCTGATTGACCCTCTGACGAAGAAATTTCCCATTTGATTAGTGGCCGGTTGCCAGTCGTGATTTCCAAACATTCCATAGTGGTAAGATGGAAGCTCATAATTGTTGGTGTAAGTTCTTACTCTTGACGACTTCGATTACGTCACCGTTTCCCCTTAACTCTAGCAGACGAGAAATCCAGGGCCTCTTGTGGAGGGTGTATTCAGGTAGGGGGTGGATGTCGTACCAAGTTTCAACGTTGCCAGTGACGGTTTCCTCCATGGTCTTGAATACATAGGAATTTTCACCATCTGAATTTCCAGATTGACCGCTGGGATTTCCGCCGGAATAACCACCTTGATAACCTGCTCCGTTAATATTGAGCTGGAACTGGCTGACGATACCTTTTATGATGTTAGCTTCCCAGTTAGAAACAGATTTGTCAACTAGGAGGTCCTGGATGACTCCGTCCTCCAGTTTGATCTGGAAGGGGTGATCCGACATGTCCATGGATTTGTAGTTGAGTTCGGAGTCTGGAATGGGAGTATTCCACCCGTTTTCGAGTTCGGAGTGAACCTGGGCATAGTGGGCGTCTGAGATCTTGGCGTTCAGTTTACCATCGGATCTGGGGTGGATCACTAACTTGGCCTTAAACAGGATACCGGTGTATTCATTTGAGACTTCGTGTAAACTAGTTAGCAGTACGACCCCGAATGCTGTAGACATATTCGGTGTTGTCCTTCCAGCCGGAGTTCTTGGAAGCGAAGGCGAAACCCACTGGAAATAAAAAAAACATGATAAGTACCTACGCATAAATAAAAAAAATATTGAATCGCTTATGGTTAATAAATAAACTAGTCGGTGAGCTAAATTTAAAAAAAAGTAATTACAAAATAGTACTTTTTCGATTAAAAGAAATGCTTACAAAAAATGCTTCTTTTTTTTCGTAATCAAGTGTGTACAGTGTACAGAGAGTTTTAGTTCCTGCTTTTGTACCAAAGTATTCATTTTTCGTAGGGGTTATGAAATTTCAAATATTAAATATTAAAAATTTCAATCATCATAAATTAAGAGCTACAATTAAGCACAGGACCTTAGAAATATTAACGATGGAACTTCTAAAGTAAAATGCAATGTGAAATATTTGATAAATGGTCTCCAAAGTTTACCAAAACTGTATTTATTTCGCAATGGAAGTCTACAAAGTTAATTTGATTTACAGTGGCAGTCGGTGGAATCTGACATGCTCGTATTTTCTTAAGGAGGCATGGGACCTACACCATAATTTAGGGGGTGGTTACTAGACTTAAGTAGAAGGCTATAATGGCAATAAATCTTCAGGGAAAACTTGCGAAATTATTTTTCCAAAAATGGCTGCATCCGGGCGGATCTTGGAAACGGCTTGTAAAATATTTGCTAAATATTTTTTTCATAATCACAAAGTGAATACAATTTCTTTTATACTTGTGATTTTCTCGAAATTTTGAGATCTGTAAGTTATGGAAATTTGATTTTTTTTTCATCACATTTCGTCTATGAGATTTTACAATATTTGTATCTTTAAGGAAAATAAGAATTTTGCAAAAAATCACAAGTATAAAAAAAATGTATTTACTCGGTGATTATGAAAAAAAAATTGTTTGCCAATATTTTGCAAGCCGTTTCCAAGCTATGTCTGGAGACAAACCATTTTTTGGAAAAAAAGTTTTCCCCTGAATATTTTTTGCCATTACAGCCTTCTACTTAGGTTTAGTAACCACCAACTAAAATATGTGTGGGTCCCATGCCACCTTACGGAAATACGATCATGTCAAATTCCACCGGCCGCCACTGTTGATTTAGTATTTTGTTATTGAGAATTTTTTGAATATAAATTTTCTCTAAAGAAAATCAGAAAAAAATATGCCATGTACAAAAAAAAGTGAATTATTTTATCCATCAGTCTATTAACTGCAATAAAATATACAAAAATGCGTCTAACTATAACACACCAAAATTGAGCGAGTGAGTCACCCTGTATTTTTAATTAATCCTTTATGCCGGACAGGCAGACAGACTATAATTTTATTCAAAAGCTTGATTACTAGATCACATTATTTGAACAGTGACATTTTCCCAAAATTTGTGCATTAATTCAAAAGAAACTGAATGAACATGTTGACTAAAAAATATATAGATGTATGTATAAATAAAAAAATAAAGACTTACCGAGCAAGCAGAGGCCAATATGCGACCACATCTTCGACACGATCGGCCAGAGAAGTGTGAAGGGTATAGAAGTCATTCAGCTTTTATAGTACATTTTGTGATAAATTCTTGCAATTCTGCAATTCTGCAAGTTAACATTAATCAGTCAAGTGATTAATACATTAATACATTTAAGTCATTAATACATTTTTTACTCTCCTAGCTAGATTTCCATAACACGAACAAAGAAATACGTATTTTAGAAGTTTAAAAAAAAAAAAATGAGAGCCTATCTTACCAATATTTTTAAATGAAAGCTGCTTAGAGTAGTATCTATAAACCACGTGACTAACAAAGGATTTAAATATTTCAACACATTGTGTACAAGATTTTCGTTTATTTTGATACCTATATACAGGGTGAATTATTGAAGAATTGATCGATTATTGCACATAGAAGGAAGATTATTAAACTATAAGGACTATGTCTAAGGAAATTTTACGAACATAAGGGCTAACAGGGTTTTATTGACACTGTGAACATGTTGTTTATCACCTATGCCTTGTTCCAAGGTGATTGTTCCATGTATTTCTTAGCAGAAGTGGTCAAAACAAATTATTACAGAGGACGAACGAAAGCAGTATTGTCAGATTTCCCAATCTGTGGCAACCATTTGTGGCATTTTTTTAAAATTGGATCGAGATCCTGGTGTGGTGGAACATAAGGGTTAACGGCAAATCAAATGGCCAGCTCAACAGGTGGCTGCTGCATTCAAATCCCGGTTTAATTTTAGCCGCAAGAAACATTTTAATTACACCTTATTTACGCCTACCGGTGGCGCCGCGAAAAATCACCGTAAAACATTTATAAAACAAATTAGAATTTAATCTAAATTGCGAAAACCAATAGGCTATCCCGATAGCGGCGTATCAGAATCCATTAGAGCTTCACAAGTGCCGTGTATTTTCAGGAGCTGGCTCTCATATATACAAGCGTCGCGACGCTTGGCTTCTAGTCATCCCCGCGGTTCGTGTACGGTCAGATTAGTTCCCGCGAAATTTTTAGTACCCGCGATTTTTTAGATTAGAACCCGCTTAAGTTTTTTCTGAAATCTACACACGTTATTCTAGTAATCAATGGTTTAAGATCGAGGTAAGTTCGTTCACCCCAAGGACTGAAAAAGAAAACACTAAAACAATTAGTTTTGGGTCAAATTCAGTATTTAAGTAAACTTTTTTTTCTTTACAATTACGTTTGATCTCCGGTTTGTTTATATTTGAGAGCTCGATACGTTTAGTTGGTCCATTAAACAGTGGGACCACCTGAAGTGCATCTGTTCGAAATACAGGCGGTACCTGCTGGCTAATTTTTCCGTATTTACATTATATTTAAGTGTAAATAACTTGTAAATGGCCCCGATGAAAAAGATTCCGTAATCCTGTTTTATTTTATCATATAAATCACATTGGCCCAGTCGCTACATTTGTTTGAACGATGACGGACTGTTTATGATTCGATAAAAGCATAATAAAAAAAGTTTTTGTTTACTTTTTATTATTTATTTTTTATTTATCAATTCATAGGTTCATCATATCTCCTAAGTAAGGAATATTATAATATAATTAATATCGAACCATCCAAAACAAAAACGTCATCAAAGTTGGCCGAGTAAAAAAATATATTTTTATAATCTTATTTAATTGTCACCTTATGACAGCCATTATTTATTTTACAATTGCCGCAGTCACTTGTCAAAAGTTTGACATAACCGAAAAGCTTGTAAGCACTAATACTTGTAGTTTATGACTTTTTTTCATACCCTATAAAGCATCAGTAAGATCATGACTTCATAAAATGCACTCTTTGCATTATTATAACAAAGGAAAAAAGGGATATCAGTAAAAAAGAAAAGACAATACAGAAGCAAAAATATTTGGTCTTAAATGTTTAAGAATTAAAAATCGGATTTTTAAAGCCAGCTTAAGTATTTCACAAGTCAACATTAATTGAAAACAAAAATATTTTGTGATGTTCAGTAATTCTATTTACTAAAACAAATTCTCATCGCGTTTCTTTTAACTAATAATGCATCACAGTAAGCCTGCAAGGTGATAAATTCATCCATTGAGATCTAAAAAAAAACAATCGATGGTAATGAATCGTTTTATTTGATTAGAGGAAGAAGAGTCACATTAATAAAAAAAAAATGAACGACAGCGATCACTACAACTACTCTGCCGACTATTATAATGACACTGTCGATCCACATTCGATATTCAATTGGAGAGAATTGATACCCACCCTCGTCGTATACGGGGTGACCTTCATCCTGGGACTGACCGGAAATATTCTGATCATCTTCACGACCTTCAAATACAGAAGGATGCTCAGCGTCACCAACGTTTTCCTCTCCAGTCTGGCGTCGTCTGACCTCCTTCTGATCATATTCTGCATTCCGGTTAAGGTAATGTACCAAAATCAGCTCCACATAGATTACCAAATTCTCATTATGGCCCACGCACTGCCTATGGGGCAGTAAAAATGTTTTACTCAAAAATATATGCATTTTCTAGAGCGAGCTTTTAGTGAGTATTTGGTCAACTTAGCGCTTCATTTTAATTGAACACCCTATATATGTATACATTTTTGCCCAGCCGTTTTGGAAAAAAATCCTTGAAACTGGATTTAGGTATGTTTTCTACTGAAAATTACAGTTTATAAAAACGTAAAAAGTGTTCCATTTAAAATAAGAAAAATCGTCGCATATGACTGTATGAACACCCTGTAGATTTGGAAATAAATAAAAGTAGCAAAGCAGGATGCAAACAACATTTTACATTTTAATATTACTTATGAAACAATAATTTTATAAATGAAATCAGCACTAAAAACTCGTTTTTCTACGGGTATTACAAGTAAGGATAAAAAATCCCTTTTCCTACAGCTAATAATAACTGATTGCTAATATACGTTTTTTTTTATCTTCTGCAACACTATGTAGATATACATAGGTATTTTCGCACCAGCGTTATTTTATCGATTGAGAATTGCAGAACTTGTCGGGCTATCATTTTGTTTTGTTTTGTTTGCTGATCATATTTGCCATATAATTTGAGTAAATCTAAAACAGATGTGTCCAATATTTGCACGATGTACAGATGATGATAATGAATAACGTTGTAGTGTGATAAAGATAAAAATTAACCCGTACACCGTATGCCACGAGACATCTCTTTTTATATACGAAAAAAAAAATGGGATCACTCGAGACCTAAAGAAAGTTTTAAAATAATACGCGTCGCTTGGCGTCTCTCACTTTACTAAGCCTGTTTGCACATAGAAAAGGAGACGAGGATAAACAAGAATTTGGATTGCAAAGGGCCTTATAGGATATCAAATTAATAAAGTATACAATACATCACGTTTTGCATGCTTTAAAAATGACCTTATATTTATTTCTGTGGGAAGCGAAGCTTTCCATGAAAATTTTGTCGAAAATTTAAGATCAATTATTTATTTTAAAAAACAACCTCGATGTACAATCAAAGAGAACAGAATATACGAGGAGTGGCTATTAAATAACCGAACTGATGAAGTTTGGACAGAACTGTGTCTGGTGATACTTTCCCTACCCTGAGCTCGCTGGACAAGTCAGTGGGTCGCTTAGTTTGACTGTAGCAGTCGTTTGAATTAGCCTACGCACCAGTGACGCGTCGAAAAAATATTAAGTGTTCAGAAGGAGCAACGGGTTCATCTCAAGTTTCTTGTTAAACTGGGGAAAACTTTTATAGAAGCTTATGCAATGTTAAAAGAAGTGTACGGGAATGGATGTGTATCCCGCACACAAGTTTTTGAATGGTTTAAACAGTTTAAACAGTTGCGTGAAGCGACCGAAGACGATCCGCGCCCCGGACGGCCCTCAACGTCAAAAACGGACGAAAACAGTAGTAAATTAATCCGCGAAGATCGTCGTCGAAGCATTCGAGGGCTTGCTCAAATAACAGGAATCGACAAAGAATGCGTTCGCCAGATTTGCATGAATCGTTCATCAACATGCGCAAAGTTTGCGCAAAAATGGTGTCAAATTCCTCACTCCCGAGCAAAAGGAATCAAGAATGAACATTTGCGCTGACATTCTAAACAACATTGACACTGATCCAGGCTTGTTAGACACGGTGATTACTTGTGACGACAAGACTCGAAAGTGTGGAAGTGGTTAATGCAAAAGCGACTGAGATTCTGAACCAGCTAACAGAAGCGGACTTCCAGCACTGCTTTCAACAATGGAAAAGTCGTATGGAGCGGTGTAGAGATCGCCAAGGGGAGTACATTGAAGGCGAAAAAGTTGCTACTGTAATTGGTAACGAATAAAAAGGGAAGGGAAGTAAAGAAATTAGGACAGCAGTTCGGCTATCTAATAGCCACACCTCGTATGTATGTATCATGGAATTTTAACGCTTTGTATACGTTAGTACACGTGCAGAATCAAATACCACAATCACCAACTCTGTTTCTATATAGTGTCGTAATTTCCTATACAAAAATGCTCTTCTAAAATCTCATGGGACCTTTGAATTCTCTGAGGTCACTTATATTCATGTTGCTGATAGATTATCAAACAGTCAATGTCCGCAAAATTTAGTTTTATCTGAGGAACTTTCTGCATCGATCTAATACAGGAAGACTAAAGACTAAAGATAATTATTGGCAATTCTGTGATATTTTATCAGTGTTTAGCTAATTGCTATTTGGAACATGCGTCATCTGCGTCAGCAACACTTTCCAAATGGAACGCCATAATAATAAAAAAAAAACGTGGGGAGAGGGTAAATCTAAAAGAAAAAAAAACCATTTTTAAAATACGTCTTTTTTAGCGTACAGTGGATTCGGAAGTCTCTATATGGAAAAAATACTATTAAAAACAGAATTCAAGAGAAATAAACAGCAAAATATTTTATATTTGAGTAAGGAATCAAACGTATTTAATGAAAAAGCTTACAATAAGGACAAACTCTCAGATTCTTTCTTTAAAAACATATTTTGCTATGCCATGTTGAAAATAAATATGTTTTACCACCAGTAAAGCTCTTACTGCTTTCTCTGCTAAAAAAAACCTCATTAGGAAGTAAATATTTCTCGCGTATTTTTTGCTCTCCCTGTTTTTAATCCCAGGTGGGGTGGAGAAGGGCAAAATAGAGTGGGCTCGAATACTCGCCTCTGGAGACAGATAACTCGTTTCTGTGGATGTACTATTGGCATATCTAATATTTTGGTGTGTTGAAATACGTTGGGAATTAGAAAAAAAAATGTTGACGTAGTTTTATAAGCTATAGAGTAATACTTAGTGTGATTTTTTTTATTATAATTGTCCATATTGAAGGTATAATTGAAATTTTTCCATATTTTTCGTGGTATTAACAATGGCTTACTGTATGACGTCATCATAAGGCATGGCAATATCCGACAATTACATTGTAGTGAGCTAGTTGGCAACAGAATGATTTATTTTGAACATCGCGTGGTCAGTAAATAACATTCTTGCGAATGATATTGAATATTTTAGATTATGATTATCTACTTTGACGCCAAGACTGTATCCAGTCAAAAAAAAATAATTTTATAGAGACCGAATACAGATTGAGAGCCTTCTAAATTTAAACATTTTATGCGTGTACTGTTAGATATGTATGTGTTTTATGTTTACGTTCCCGAATGACTATCACTTCTTCATCCTCTCGAAGCAATTCATGACATTTATACAATTTGTTGATTCGATTATTTGAAATACTCGAGTTCGTTACACTGGAGATCCGACCGTTACGAATTTTTATAATCAAAACGTACTGCCGAGAAGACGGGTATTTTCCCTATAATTAGAAATACCCAGAAAAGCTGACACAGAGGGTCAGATAAAACAACCAAAAAAATACAATTTCAAATCAGAACTTTAATATTGGCCCTATACAATAACACGATTACGTCGCCTATGGAAAATAAATTACTTTAAAACATTTTTATACGGTATGTTTGTTGTAAAGCTTGTTCTTATACAGCGAAATTTATAATACTCCATAAATTATTTTTTTTTAGCGTATCACCTTCGAAGTTCTTATAAAGGGAGTGTATTGGATATTACATACATATACATATGCGTTTAAACTTGACAAAACCAAATGGCAAGGAGTAGGCTGTGATTGGTTACTAGGGGCGAAGACTGCCGTTGCTAAGGGGTTGTTTATCAGAAGCCGAAAAAGTTAAAACTAGCGCATTAAGTATCTATTTTTGAGAAAAAAAATACTTTATAAGTAAAATTAGATAGACGACGATTTGGCAAGTTTTAATATCCCTGATATCATTTTTTAAACTATGCAGTTTTTTTTTATAGATATACGTCTAATGAAAAGAAAATGCACCAATATAAAAAATTCAGTAAAGGTGCGAAGCATACGTTTTAAAAAACAATAAACATATTTGTATAAACTTATCACTTGAGTATCACTCTACGTAGTCATTATACTATACTTAGAGCCTGATGACGTCTCGTGAAGGTGCCACAAAAACGTATAAAAACGCGCTAGGTAGGTAAAATGTATTTACAGACACCCGAAATGATTTTTTGTTTAAAATTTCATAATTAATTTCTACCAACTAAACAGTCTCCTTTTTACTGGCCATAAAAGTCAAAATCTTGTTTAAAATTTGCAGTTTATGTGTTGCAAATTTACTCTTAACGCCCGTACCTTTCGTCAGCAGAGAACTAGACAGACAGAAAGAACGCTGTTACTGAGTAAAAACTTTCAAAAACAAGTATGTTTTTATAAACGTTTGTACATATATATGTCACTAGACGAGCTAATTTTGGTTACAAATTATTACAAATATTATGTATCCATTATGCACTTTGAATTTTACCAACAAAAATAAAACAAAACCAGGTTACACATACGAGGTGTGTAAATTAGGTAATGAGTAAAGCCGGCAGAACCGGGCGGCGGGCCATAATCGTACGCGTCATACTACTTACTACTTGTATGTGCAAAAACAAAAACTGAATGAAAACAATAAACTGTTGTAATTTAGAAAGAGATGGGTTAAACTTACCCTGTTATTTACGTTGAGATGTGTGAAAACTTTGTGGGCCGCCGCGCTGTTTTAGCCGACTTTACTAATGAGACTGGCAACGTAACGCATGATCTAGCAACACTGCGGAGACGGGACTTGGGCGGTAGGTTAACATGTAATGCACCTTCAGTACAAGTTTGAACTTGTTAGTCATTTGTTTGTTCTTTGTGACTGTTTTCGTGAACCGGTTTTTTCTAATGCGTTTTAAAAATGAGTGACTTTAATTTTGAGCAACGGTGTGCTATCAGGTTTTGCTTCAGACTTGGACAAAGCACAACAGATACTTTTGTAAAACTTCAACACGCCTACGGAGACAGTGTTTTTGAAGAGCCCAGGTTTTTCGGTGGTTTAGTCAGTCAGTCAGTCAGACGGAAGAGAGTCGATTGAAGATGAACCACGCAACGGAAGGCCTTCATCTTCAAGAACCAATGAAAATGTCTATAGAATACGGGATCTTGTGTGTTCAGATCGTCGGTTGAAGACAAGAATGATCGAGGAAGAGTTAAATTTGAATCACACCCCTGTTTATCAGAGTTAGATTAACAAATTGGGGATGAGAAAAATCTGCGCAAAAATGGTTCCAAAAAAACCTTTCGCATGAACAAAAGACAAGACTCAAATTCAACAAGACTCAAAAAAGCAAGAATGAGCAAGTCGAAGATCAAATGCATGCTGATTTGCTTTTTTGATAGCCAAGGAATTGTCCACAAAGAGTTTGCGTACCCAGGCCTTGTCACACAGCCATTTCAGTAAACGAGTTTTTAGCCAATAAAAACATTCCTGTGGCTCATCAGCATCCTTATTTGCCTGACTTGAGTACTTGTGACTTTTTTCTCTTCCCGAGATTGAAAAATTATCTCAAGCGACATAATTTTGGGACCATAGAAAACATTCAAACGACTGTAACCGACCAGCTGAAGGCTATTCCAGTATATGAGTTCCAGCACTGCTATGAGGAATGGAAGAACCGTCTCCATGGCGCTGTGTGGCTTCCCAAGGAAGTTATTTAAAGGAGACAATACTGAATTCTATTCGAATAAAACATTTAAAAAATCAATCTCATTAGTTAATTTACACACCTCGTAATTCTCTTTATAAGAGAGAACATACAAGATCTCTCAATGTTGATAAAAAAAAAACATTTTTTTTTGAAAAACAGCTTTTTGAACGACTCAAATCGAGGTGACAAGGGAGGAGTGTCAATTTAGTGGGCATCACCCTGTACATAAAATATGTACATGTACGAAATTATGTTGAATGGATTTTTCGTAGCGACCTATACAAAATGAAGCACTTCATCGGAAAAGCGCAGATTCACGGATCTGTGGTTGTCTCAGACATCTGAAATTCAAAAACATTTACTTGGCGCCTAAGCGTGTTCGAGCGTTATATTTATTTACGTTTTTAGAAATTACAAGATGGTATATATGTATAAGTATTATGAATAATAACTTACGGTAGAGATAGGGACTATATACAACGTATATACAGTATAAACAACACTTAGATATAATCGTAAAGCATTTTTATTTTGTTTTACGCGTTATTAACTGCTTTGCTTTTTATTTTTATGTACCTACTATCGAGTTCGTTTAGAATACGTTAGAAATGATAGAATTTTACGATGTTGTTATGATGTTGGATAACAAGATAATAATGGAGACTGATCCAGAAATGATATAGCCAAGTTTTATAACAGCTTGCCTTTAGCCTCGCTTTAAGGAATTAAATATGTACCAAAACAGGGCAATTCCGATATTAGAAAAATAAATTATTTACCCGGATCTTTTTGGGTTTAATTTTTGGCTGACAATCTTACTGCTTATGTGAACATACATAATTTATCGATACTTCACTCATTATGTTAACAATATAATAATAATAACACGATAAACCAGATAAAGACTCTGTTATATTAGTACTAAAACTATATTTGCCATACACTAAAAGCTTTGTTTACCTTCTATTAAGGTGATAATCCCTCCTCGACTTTTCTCCCCCTAAATATTCCGCACCCGCTTAGTACCAGAATATATGCAACGACCTTTATACACTACTAAATTTAAAACTAAATACAATAATATTAGTTTAACTAGGTATGTTATTTTCATGCCGATAAAGAGAATAAATACATTTAGAACATCTGTTTCGAACGTACAATGAGATTTATGAGCCCTGAAGTAATTTATACCTAGCTAGTTAATTTAAAACACTACCCAAAACGTGTGCTTACGTGAAATTGAACATCTTAATATTTATATAAACGCAGACTCACTACCAGCATTTTAGACTCAAAATTTCTTGCGTTTCTTGTCAATAAGCACCAGAAATTCAATAAATGGCATTCTTTATCGTTGTAAATGTAGGAAATACATAATTTTCAAGGCTGGGAAGATACGAAAATAAGTGTAATTTTTTTTTCAAACATAACTAATGTAACGATGTGTTACCATAAATATTTACAAAAAATAATATATATGGATCGAATCTAGTTCAAGATCATAAAGTCAAATTCTTCAGTTAGCAATATAGGCCGATAAAATAATATCATTTGATGAAAAAAAAGTAAAATTATAACATGTTTAGACTTTCTTTTAATTTTATTAACTGAATAATATCTGTATGATTTAAAATCCATTTTGATAAATACCTATGTAAAAGTTCCAGCGAAAAAGCTCTTAATTTCGCGTTAGATTTATGAACGAAAAAAATTGGCGTTGTCTTAACTTTTTTAATTGAATATTAAAAATGTATCTTGGTTAAATCTCTCGTTTAAAAGTTGTGTAATATACATGCTGTAGAACGAAACATTGATTGGTTTTTAATGACCCATCAAACTTTGTAATAACTGGTGCCTCGTTTGTGTATGAAAATGGTTCACGGTTTTTTCTTCATTACGTGAAAAATATTAACTTTTTTTAGGTTGCAAAGCTGTTTTCGTACACGTGGGAAATGGGCGCTGTAGTTTGCAAAAGCGTACATTACATGCAGAATGTTTCCACTATATGCTCAGTCCTGACTCTGACAGCTATCAGCATAGAAAGGTGAGTTATAGAAAAATTTAATATACTTACCTACGAAACATTCAATAAGCTAATATTGGATTTATTAAAAAAATAAAAATAAAATTATTTAACACATATTTTCATACAATGCCACAAGTGACATATGAGGAAGGTAAAAAAAATATTTTTATTTAGAAATTAAATGCAAAATTTAGTGACATAATTTTAAGTTTTGAAGGGTTATATCTGGACCATGACAAATTGACATTACAAAGAGTTCCAGGAACAAATAACAGAATACTTGTCAAATTGACAGAAAATGTGCCATGGTGTCAAAGAAAATGGACTATAATCAGTATAAGACAAATGAGATCCGACAGTAAGGCATATATGTGGAAAATAAAATAAAGTCAATGAAGACAAATTCCCTGCCATTGAAAATCGTGATAAAAGCGTGGGTTTACCAATTTAGTTGTAAAGATCTACTCTATGTACGTATGTAGATGATGTTGCTCAGGCATTTTTAAATGTGCAGCCAGTAGAAAACGTTAAAAAAACCACATTTCAATATTCCAACTAAGATATACATACGTAAATTGTTTATTTTGAAACATTTAATTAGATCAATGTTAAGTGCTACAGGTTTTTTTAGTTTTCAAATAAATTAACAGTTTTTACAAATTCCAATCTGGTTAATCCCATCTAGAACTGCATGGAGTCGAAAACACTATACTAAAATGTTGAGTAAACCACTAAGGAGCAGTATATTTCCACAGACCATTTTTTTTTTGACCTACACCTTTTATCGCCAGAAAAGGACATATCAGATATATACAATTACATTACATTGCGAAAGTCCAAAAGAGGTTATCTTCAATCGATTACCATGCAATATGCAAGTACGCTTTCAGATGTATTAGAACCTTGCCGAGTTTGTTTTTTTTCTGTTTAGGTATTACGCAATCGTTCACCCGATGAAAGCCAAATACATCTGCACAATCAGTCAAGCTAAAAGGATTATTTTGATCATCTGGATGCTGTCACTGTTGCTCGCTGCTCCCACGTTAAAAGTGCAGGTAAGTATGATTATTTTCATATGTCTATAATTAGTTGGTGTGCGTTCTCTACAGCCATAGACTAGATAATTGTGATTGTTATTTAATGTTAGCGGAATTTTTATAGAGCCGATTTTCAATTTGAAAATGTTATTTCCAAAATTTTAATTTACCACGATAGAAATCGTTCTTATGATGTATGTAATGAAACAGTTTTATTGATTTTCTCAAAACATAAACTACTCGTCAAAATTAGCGTTACACTTTTTAGATCAGCGCCATTTGCTTTCTATTTGAGTTAGATAATTTGACATACAGACCTCAGACACACATTAAGACCTCAATAAGTTTTATGCATTTGGTCCCCGTATCATGTCTTCAACCCATTTCCAGACCCCTAAGCCACCCCTTTGCATTTATGCAGGGTTTGGTTTGACCTCTGTTGGGCGAATCAATTAATCTTAATGCTGCCTTATAAATTGGCGTGGGATGCCACAGCTCGCTCTCACCCTTTGACAAGACCCCTCCAAGCCGTATCTACTCAGGGGTGGGAGTTGGAATATCACTTTTGGCGCTCAATCGGCCGCCCGCCGTGTGTTCCACCAACTTAGAGACATCCTACGCAGCCTTCTACAAGGGGTGAGTGGGGGTCAGTGTGGGTGTGGCCTAGAGGGGTGCTTGAGTTGTCAAAGAGTGAAAGTGAGTTGTGGCACCCCACACCATTTATTAGGCAGCATTAGGATCAATGGATTCGCCCAACAGAGGTCAAACTACGCAAAACCCTACGTAAATGCAAAGTGGTCGTTTGGGGGGGGGTCTGGAAATGGGTTGAAGAGATGTGACAGCGACCAAATACACAGAACTTGTTGAGGAGATCTT
This sequence comes from Aromia moschata, assembly GCA_029963805.1. NCBI lineage: Eukaryota > Metazoa > Arthropoda > Insecta > Coleoptera > Cerambycidae > Aromia > Aromia moschata. The sequence goes on from JAPWTK010000038.1 coordinate 376,145, forward strand.
AATGTGTGCCGGGATGGAGTTTTTACCCGACAGCGTCCTTCTTAGTCGATCCTGTAGGTCTTTAAAATTGTCGTTAAAATCTTGCGACTTCAAATTTCGATTGGGGTTGCTTTTTGGGGTGTGGACGGCAAACCGCTTAAGTTACAGCGTAGTGACTTCGGAGCATTAAAACTAACCCTATAGGCTACCGAAAATTAAAAACCGCAAGTCTCTAACTCGAATAGAACTCAAATGGCGCTCATCTAAAAAGTGTTACGCTAATTTTGACGAGCAGGATATATCAATGTTTTAATGGTGGGTAGCATGTACATACATATACATAACTGTAGCACCCAACAAAAAACACTTGGATATTGAGGATTTCTAGCTTTTTTTTGAACTTATCAAATGGCTTTCAACTAAACCATTCACCAATGAGATTTCTACTTATCATATCCTTTTTTTATCCCTTAATGGCAACGTTGCCTCTTAAATTACCCTTATATAGGGGTTCATTGCAAACCCTTCAAGACATGGAACCTACAAAGTCGAAAATGACGTATTTGATCATATACTATCGCTTCTGTTATTATTAATTTGACGCGTTTTCTGGGTGCGGGAAATTAAATGAAATCAGGGTTCCAAATTTTTTTCTCTCTTAGATTCATCTACCTGTAGGGTTGAACAACGAATATCGCTGGTGCGTCAGGAATTGGGACAACGCCTCCATATGGCGTTTCCACGAGCTGTACATGCTCTGTCTGATACTCATCGGACCGTTCTGGATCATGACCTTTTCCTACACGCTGATCTGCTGGGAGATCTGGAAAGTCATGGAGAGGCGATCCGTGATGACTAGCGAACACGCGTAAGTTCAAAGGTCAATTCTCTCGCAAATGGTAGGAAATCTCTTATGTCAACATTCACCAACATACATACGTATTAGGGTTGCCACCCGTCCTCATTTCACGAGGATGGTCCTCGTTTCAACGTTTAGTCCTCGGGTCCTCTTGTTGAACCAAATGTCCTCGCGAAACAAGCAAAAATAGTATATAATTGATTTGTCTGAACGTTGGTCATGGTTATTAAGTAAAGGCCACTTTACAGTTCGCAATTTTTATTGCGCGCACGCGTATTTATGTCTGTTTGGACAATTTCTTAACAAATAAACACAAATACGCGTGCGCGCAATAAAATTGCTGCAATTTTTCTTGCCGGCAATAAAAATTGCGAACTGTAAAGCGGGCTTTACCTAATAATGATTCTGTGGTCGCACAGTTCTCTGGTTATTTTTTTAAAAAGTAACTAAAAGGCAAGAAAAAGTGCTGCAATTTTTTCTTGCCAGCAATAAAAATTGCGAACTGTAAAGCAGGCTTTACCTAACAATAATTCTGTGGTCGCACAGTTCTCTGGTTACTTTTCTAGTTTTAGGCAAGACGACTAGTTCTAGTCTTCTTGGTTTTAGACATAAAAGATCACAAAGTTAACGAGTCAATTGAAATTTATTTACTGTTTATTCAACATTGTTCTACCATATTCAGTGATACTGACAATAAAAAAAAAACTAGAAGCAAACACTACAACCATATTAGAACTTTTTAAAATTCTCTCAAATTTAATAAAACAACTTGAAAATCGTAAAAATCAAAAGTTTTATGAAAGCGAATTACGTAAAAATCAATAATAAATTCAGATCAGAAATATTGTTCCTGAATTTGATGAGTTTATAAAAGTAAGTAGCACTTGATTATTTAAAAAAAGAGGAAAACTACTTTTTAAAAATTTTTAAAAAATTTAGGTAAACGTGTTTAGTTTAGATGATTCATTTCCTAGTTACGACAGTTTTTTGCAGATGAAATATACAGAGCAGTATATAAGTTACATGATTTTAACAAACTTTCATGTGCAGAAAAATGGTGCAATATTGTAAAAATCAAAAGAATTTCCTTTGTATAGATTTACATATATCAATTTTTATAAGCATACCTAGTAGTTCTGCATTTTCGGAACGAGTATTTAGCGTAATGAACATAAAGTGAAGGAATGAAAGGAACAAAGCTCGTCCGGAGTTAGAAAAGCCGAACTATTAATTTATTTCAATATTAAATTAAACAGTACAGATTTTTATAAATCACTAAAAAATAACAAACAAATATTACATTGTGCTAAGAACAATGAAAAATATATAGATTAAAAAAAATAAATCAAGTTATTTTTTATTAATGTTATACAGTTTATGTATAAGTATTTGTTTGTTATTTCTTAAGAATAAAGTTTTATTTGCCGTTAAGGCTTTTTTTATTCAGATATAAGATTTTATAATACAAAGTATCACTGCAGTATACGTCGCAAGTACTTTTGCAATTTATATTTTATTAACAAAATATTATAGTAACTTTGAAAGTAATATACATGATTGAATTGGACACCATCTAAGTGTATCAAAATAATAATAGTTTGCTCTCGCCAAAGTTTATCAAAAGGTGGCAACCCTAATACGTATGTAATAAACGTACACACTGTTGCCTGAAAAACATTTGAATCACAAGGCTTGTACTGTTTGCAAAAATATAAATATAAAAATTATTTTTTTATGTTCACGAATTTTCTACCAAATAAACCAAGATTATTTTCCAGATTGACAAGGTACTACGCGTCGGTTCCAGATGAAAAAAGCGCTGAGAACTTTATCATGGGCGAAACGAAGAAATTAAAAGTGAAGAACGGTAGAGATGACACCCACATGGTGAAGCAGGTGATTTGTATGCTGGTGACGGTAGTTGCCCTGTTCGCCATCTGCTGGGCACCCCTGCTGATAGACAACGTCCTAATGGCTTACGACGTTCTACCTCATTTAAGAATCGGGCCCCTGAAATATATGTCCAGCGCTTTCCATCTCATGGCCTACTTTAACAGGTACAGGTGGCGTCAATATTGGGTTTTAAGAAACAAAATAACTGTTTTCTCATCTTCACGGAGATTGGTTATGTGTCCTACGTTTTTTCATAATAATAGGGAGAATGTAAAACAATTGAGTTTAATTACAGTGGTTTTGTCTTTACAGTTGTATAAATCCAGTGATCTATGGGTTCATGTCTAAGAGTTTTCGAGAAAGTTTCGTTCTGGCTCTTTGTTTTTCGTCGGACATCAAAAGCTCTTACCGAGGAAGCAACTACAGCCTCAGGTACATCTCAAGGAGAGGATCTCAAACTAGGAGTACTTCGATTAGATGAAAAAGGGTCACATTTAGTTTCATGTAATTTTATACCTGTCTTCCATTGCAAACGAAAACACATTTTCGTATTCAAATTAGTATCAATTGCTTTATGTGTATATAATTCTTATTGTAATCTGTGTCCATTTGGAAAATGGAAAACTGTTAGGTGCTTTGTTTATTTATCATTACAATTAGTAATATTCCATTTAAAATTATTAAATGTAATGGAGGGTTCATGCAGAAATTTTTAGTAATAAGAATAAGAATAGTAATAAGAATAAAAGTTAAACCTTCGTTTTATAATGACCCAGTTCATGCAGTAAATATAATTTTTAGTAATAATTTTAAAAATAAGGATTTACTGCATGAACTGGGTCATTATAAAACGAAGGTTTAACTTTTATTCTTATTACTATTCTTATTCTTATTACTAACGATATCTGCATGAACCCACCTTAAAAGTACCTATGCACCATCGTAAGAAAATATACCTATGTATATATAAAAAGGTATAAATCAGATATGAATATGGCGCGTGTTTTTATATTTTCGATTATAGGTGTTTTAAATAACTGTTAGGAAATTTCACTAAAAAAATAATAATAGAAGTCTGTTTACTGTCTAGTAAGTTCGAGTATAATAAACTGTTCAGTATTTATTTTTCTACATGTATAGAGCAGTAATTGTATTGTATTATTATAAAGTATTATATTCCCATTTGTTACTGTTACCATTTCGTATAATTTATTGATCTGGAAATATGTACAGTGTAAATAAAAAGTAATGCTGAATATTGTGTGTATTTTTGATATCCGCGTATCTTTTTGTTTATCGCTACAAAAAAAAGTTACTAGTAGGTAGGTGTATACAGGTATTTCAATAAATGTGACTAGGAAAACTAAGTAAAATAAATTTTATTATTCTAGGATCTATTTTAAAGCGATAGAAAAAAATAGTTCTATGGAACTGCTTTTTTTATTACCTACTCACTGATCTGTTCAGTGTATCTATTTTTACGCGTACAATTCGGCATAGGAAGAGTAGACTTAATTGGCCAAATAATGTGCAAAATTTTTAACATTGCCCGATTTATAATCCTCTATTTATCTTATCAATATACATGATCAAATCATCAAATCTACAGAGCTTTTATGTGGTTAAAATATGTCGTTGGTAGTCGAAAAGTCCCCATTTTCATTCTTTACTTTACACGGTTGGTAGCGCTGCTCCATGACCACCATGATTGTATTTTAAATTTCATTTGTTTTTGCATTCTAGAATGTAGAACGTTTTATTTCGTTGTGTGCAACAAATTTATGTACATTTTGCTCGTTTTTGCTTCTGTGAAAAAGGTATTTATGTATTTTTTTTATTAATTAATAATATTAAGTATTAAACTGGGAGGTTTTATTGAAGCTTTGCAATAAAAACCATTACTCATATATTTTTGATGTTATATCAACAATTAATATATCTACATCATACATTAGCGTTCTGTGACATTATGAAGTAATAAAAAAACAATTATAGATCAATAGTAAAACTTGAAATGTCGGTTATGAACAATTTGCGTTTTGGAATTAAAGACAGAGACATTTTCTTGATATAATATTTAGACAACCTCATAGAAAAACTACAGTTTCAACACAATATAGAAATTTATTTTTTGATAAAACATTTATGTAATTTTAAAAGTATAACAAATAATAAATTTATGATTTTGACCGTATATGCTTAAATACAACCCTATAACCAAGACACAGGACACAAGATAAAATATTCACATAACAGCATTTCACGTAACGCCATTTTAATCTTTAATACAAATTAGAAAGACGCTAAACAAAACACAAAATTAAAATCAAATTATCTATACACATCTATACTTTTAGTACGTATTCTATATCTTAATTTGTCTTTTTGAGGTTTATTAATATTTGTTTATTTTTTGCTAGAGATGTTTCTTGATCACATTTGAAATTTCAGTTATATTTATTTTGGCTAAGTAGAAAATTCACTACATAAACTCGCTATCTAAAACCTAGTAGAGAGATAAAATTTAATTTGTATTAAAAAGTAAACGGTATCTCACAGTAATTTATTACTTTATAGAATTACAGAACGAGAAATATCTAATTTGTCAAGTTGACCACGTATTTGAGCATTGCAGATCTACACATTTCATCGATCACCACTTCAGTGGCAATAAGTATTTATAATAATAATACATTTTATTACTATTATATTATTGCGACTTAAAACAAGAACCTAGCAGACTAGCATAATTTGTCAATAGCGGGTATATTTGAAGTCTGTAAATAAGCGGAAGCCGACGTCAAAAGACCTATCCTTTTCTTGTTCTTCCTTTGCTTTCGGCCATTTGGTCCTTCAGCTCCATCAACTGTTGGGACAGGGTCGTTACAAGTAACTGAGTGTTAAGTAATTGGTTGTGGAGGCTCTTTAATTCAAACTGCTCATTAGCCCTCCTTCTCGACTGCCGCGAGTGATATCGCCCTCAGTCTAGGGAACCACTCTAGATTCGACACTTTTACCATGTCGGATACGTAGCTCTCCGGACCCGTGAATTCCGTAGGGTCCTTCACCTTTATCAGGACTATGAAGTACAGATAGTGCCACATATTGTGCTCATTTTTTATGTGATCCTCGAAATTCACTATTTTGTTATCGAAAGCAGTTCGATTAGAACCTATAAATAAAAAAAGAATTGGTAACGGGATTTTGATCTCGCTAAAAAACTAAAATTTACCGCAAATAAAACAAGTAGTTTTAAGGATCAGTTCTTTATGTTGTTTCTCGGATCTCAGGTCAGCAAAAGTATCAATAATGACACCAAAATGAGGTTAAGTACAATAATAATGACTACGAAGGAAGAATAGTAAGTCATACGTGACTCTGGCAACAAACAGAGCTTCCTGAAAAAATATAACGTAAAATCCAGGTAGACTTAAGGAAATATTTGACAGTCTACCTCGCTACTAGGGGCTCTTAGTATGTCTCCAATACCACCTCCATTTCTCAAACCTTGGTTAAGTGTGGTCACGATACACATCCTTAATGAATCGCAAGCCCTTTCTTTTCTTCTCTTCGCCTGGATCAACTAACTCGCAATACTCCCCAGTAGAATCATCCGTGTATGCTTTACCAGTCATTTCAGATATCAGCTCGCAGGTCTCATCTTAAGAAATAACATCTCATCAAAACTCGAACCTCTTTTATGAGATAACACTTACCAGTTTTTTCTTGACAGTTACAATGAAATCGTCCTTAAAGAACATGTATCCAATAATCGAGAACATATAAACCAGAATTAGAGCCAAAACGGCTGTCAAAATAATAGATCGACCATTTCTTGTCACTGATCTTATTACGTTCAATAGAGTTTCTTCACGGTACACTACATCAAACAGCTGAAAATAAGTGTTAAGTGCTTGTAACCCACAAAAAAAAAAGACTTACCAAAACAGAATAGAAGAACGGGTGCATTACTAGCCCTAACATACAAAAAACGAGGTAAGCCAGGTGATAAACCAGTTAGGCGTCTGTGAGTATTTGCTGGTAAGTTTTAGTGAGCGTACCGTGGTTACCCATTATACTGACTAGATGTATGCACTTCAGGAGAATTGTAACGGTCCCAAGCAACCACAAGGTCGGCTCGGGACCTAGAGAGTAGATCAATCTGAGAATAACGGAGGCGACTAACGTCCTTATGCCAGTTTCTTGTGGCAAGGTTATCGCTATGGCGGACGATGTTAACATGGCAACCCATATAATTATTGATATAGATGGACTTATTGCTGGAAAATGAAATATCCGTTGTTAAAAGTAAAACATGAAGAAACAGTAGAAGTCAGCAGTTTAAGTAAAACATCACTTACTAGGTACAACATCATCAAAAGGGTAAAAGCAGGCTACGATTAAATTAATAAGTACGGCACAGTTGAAGAGGATGTTACTCCACAAGGACATGTAACTACTGACCTTAAACAATATGGGTTGAGCTAAAAAAGGATCAAGTTAAACTCCGTTATCAACGAATGACTCCACGACTCACCTCGTAGCTTTTTTGCCAGTTCATCTCGTTGAACATCTGCTCGGTCCTCTCAAAAAAGTCGGTAACCTTAGACCCTTGGTCATCCTCTCAGCTGTGTTCAGAACTTTCGTTTTGGTATCTTTAGTGAGATACTCGCATATCTCCGAATAGGAAAAACTATCTGTTCCAATGTGCGGTCGTGCCTGACGATTTCAATTTGTGCGGTGTGGGAAGTATAGTACGCGACGGCCTTTTGCATTTTCGGGTCCCTGCCGGGCTCTCCGGGCTTAAGCAACAACGCCAGTTCTTTGTTGTGCTGAGATAGCTGGTGGCATAATATCCAAATATTATGACCGACTTCTCGAGTGAGACCAAGTCTTCCACGCTGGCGTCGTCCACGTCGTCATCGTCGGCAGTTTCCTGGTGAAATGCCCCGGCAGGCTACCTCCACCAGCTGCATTGGGTTCATGTTGTACAGAATACGTTCGGCATTCTCGCTATCACCACGGCTCTCCATTATAGCTAGCAACAACTTAGAAGCGTTATTTTTCAATTCTAACACCAGGTCAATCCTTGACTTTCCTAAGGGACTGATATCGTTTAAAATTAAGGCAGTTATAATGTCGACACCGTTAGATTCGTGCGTCGCTATGCAGTTTTGGTTTTCGTGGCAAGGCCCTTGGCAATACTCGGTTAAAGTTTCTAGGGTTTGGTTAATGAGAGCTACGTTGTTTTCATTGATATAAAGACCTAGGAGTCGAGGCAGCCGGTGGTAGAGCCGCAAGATACAATCTAGAAACATAAGCGTCTCGGAAACAAGATTATAGTTGGTCTTATTATTTTGGTTTCTCAATAAGTTTTGTAATGACTTATTGTGGTTTTCACACAGCAACTGGAGGAATCTTAGAATGGGTTGCATTATTAGTACTTTATTGGAGAGACTGTTTTGTTCCTCTCGATCACGATGCTTTTCTAGCTTCTCGGCTAGTAAGTCCTCAAATGCCGAAGTGGTGCCATGTATAGCTACTCCATCTTCGCCTGACGTCATGTTACGAATATGGGCGTATGCCTGGGAGGTAGGCTTCGGCAGCGGCTTAGTTCTTCCCCAATTCGTCGCTTATCAGAATCCGTTAGTTTTATTTCCCCGTGCCTTTTTGGAAACCTTGTCGATATCTTTTCCATCTTGCTTGTCTTCATGCGCTTTGACTGCAATGTCACTCGTGTTCACAGTGACTGTTGACTTTATTTCCTGCTGAGATTCTTTCATTTTTTTCATAGAAAACCTACAAAGAAACGCTTGCTAGGTGCTTGAAGCTTACTTTGACAGAAATGTTTTGTGGGCATTTTAAATTTACCTTAAAAAAGCCTGACTGAGATCACCTCCCGAGCAGTTTTATTGAACATGCTCTTCTGTATAACGGTATTACCTCCTTCTAGTAGAGCAATACCTAACTCTACAGCCGCCAAATATTGAGGGGGAGTTACCAGATTTTATGACCAACTCGACACCAGATCTGATGCTCCTTCTCGATCCAAATGAGTCTGGACCTCATGAAGTGTTGGCCTGCCCTGCTTAGAACTTTTGCTACAAGATACAACTTGTATAACAAAATTAAAAAAAATCGAACTTACTATATTACCTCCCACGGCCCGTGAGTAATGGAGGGAGTTTATATTTCCTAGTTCCGAATTGCTTTGTGTGACAACAAAAGTTTTTGCCAAAATACCTTGCTAACAAACTATTACGCAATACATCACCCTATAAAAAAGTATTTGGTTTGTAAACGAACCAGTGGAATTACAAATCCATTAGGTTGAATTAAAAAAACATAAAACATACTGATTCGGCAGAAAAGAAATCAGACTATGAATTTCTTAGTCAAATTTTAATTTCATTACCTTCTAATTTAGATGGAAAAAAAAAGTTTTAATTGACTAAGAAATATTTTGGTAATCGATTTCTAAAATTTAAAACATCCTATGATAATAAAAAGCAAACAAGGGATAGAGCACATTTTGGTAATTTTCGGGAATAGTAAGGGAACACAACAGTAACTGAAAAAAAAGACAAGCCAAAATATTGCACACCAAAGACATTAAAACGGTAAGCTACAATACCATACCATCTCGTTATTCGACTTTTCGTTTTTATCAATATCAATCTAAGCAGCATTTAAAAAAGAAAAAAAGATAAGTGATTTTTTTTTTATTAACCGACGTGAAAAAAAAATTATAGTAACCTTCTCGCCATATTCGCAATCGATTGCCATCATCTCGCGTAACGTTTTTAACACTTTTACGCACAGTTTTTTCCTCCCTTCTCCTCAAGCAGCTTTTCGGTATGTTTTATCAGCCTAAAAAAGGAAGTAAATATCCTGGAATCCTTTTTTTTAATAAACATTTGCAGTTGTCGTCGAATAAAGGAAAAACATAAATGCATCAGCTACTACCTTCTTATAAAACCTCCACTTTCACACTTTTTCCTAGCTTCGGTACCAACTGGAAATAGAAGTTGTGGCCTGTATAACACGTCAACAAGAAGAGACAACTCAGACTGTACCAAGGGCTTCAGCTGGTCTTCTAACAATGAAACAATGTCCTGCAAACCTTCAATAATACTTCTATCCAACCGCATCAGCTAAAACACTTGAAATTTAGTAATAGTAGATACAATTGGGTTCATTATCGTTACTTGTGACTGTGACCTTTCTATTTTCGGTGTTTTCGAAGCTTGCCGCCACTTACTCGTCTGCTTGGTCAAAATAGTGGCTTTATTAAACATGGCATCCACCTGATTCTCCAAATCTAGAGGGATGGCAATAGATCTGTTTTTGGCTGAAAATAAATTAAGATTTTGTACTTAAGAGTTACTCAGAGCTAAGGGTGTGGAACTAACCAACTTCTGATAATGTACGTATACAATTTTCAACATTAAAGCGTTGTGCTGCTGATAGCCAAGGACACTGAGATACTCTGAATGCGGATTGCAATAGCTGTACAAAAATGGGTTGCCTTGTCTGCAAAATATATTTTGGTAAAACAGTGACGTAAGGTGTATATTCAAAAAACCAAAAAACACATAGCCGTCAAAAAAATATTAGCTCCACCACCACATAATTAAAAAAAGCACATGCAAAAATGACAAACAGATTCAGTAATCTCTTTAATAGTGATATTCTTCATAATCAAATCCAAGTGATGATTTTTTGTGTAGAAATCAAACAGCATACAAAAATAGAAAGCTTACCACCAAGTAAAGCTCCATAAAAAACTCTAATTTGTGTTAAAAGCACTAGTAGCTGTGAAAAAGCTTGGCCATATGCGGAAAATGGAAAAAATGGTGGTATCATTTCTTGTAAAGCAAAAAGTGTAATACTATTATTAGACAGTGGTAGTGTGATAATAACCATAAACTAGTAACATTATTTTAATATGTACGTATGTGTCTGTCATGTCAACCAATGTTACACCAACTTAAAAGATTTCTAAGAGACTGTTGTGCCATTTATGAGTTTCCCCAAAGCAATTGGTTGATAACATGGTATTTTTAGAAAGTGATAATAATGGACAGACTGAAATAGATTCACAATAAGTGCCAATTGATATAAAAATCGGTTAGTATATGAAGCTCTAACATTGGTTAACGTATATGTTCCTAGACCAGTCGGACTACTTACGTTAGTGGAAAATGGTGACTGTTTAAGTTGTATGTTAACTGCGAAGGGATCGTAATCATCCATAGTAGAGTCACTCCAATACACCCTGGCCTCATGCAGATGTTTCTAATGAGAAAGACACCCAAAAAGAAACCGTCAAAGCAGAGTTACACGTAGTGATGGATCTATAACCAGCTACCCTCATATCAAATAAACTATTGATGCCAGACCCAAATGAGAACGGTTAATCAAAGGAATAAAAGAGAATCGGACTAAATGAAGCGTATGCAATGTTAAAAATGAGAAACTGTAAGACCCCCTCCGAAGACACGACCAACTTACATACCTGAACCGTGGTGCTCTAGTCGAAAATGGACTGTTAAAAAATGTTATTATTATGTTCATGGCGCAGTTAGTAACGTAATTTTCTAAAGCTCTATCCGGATGTTTCCTGTCAGTTGGAGCTGTCGCTATATCTGCCATGTCGACCAAGAACGACTTTTCGAATAGTGTCCACATGTGGTTAGACGTATAAATTTCCTTCATTTCAACCTCTGTGTCAATGTAGCAGTGATTTAAAAGCCCACGTAGGCCTCCTTAACTTCTGGTATACAATCAGGGTGCGTCACCATAGCGACAATGTCGTCTAAGGGCAGCAAACTATGGCACTTGATCTCGGTAAAAACGTTCTTTCCCATCGTACAGCAGGCTAGGAGTTTCACCAATTCTACGTGGTATTTTAATGGGCTACCTTCATCCATACAGTGTCGTTCGATCGCATCATTTCCTATGAAGTGGTTAAACGAGGCCTTGTCGTTATAAAAATACCAAAACATCCTCTCCGGCATTTATCAGCTGGAAAAGAAATTAAAAATTACACCACGAATGTCTTCCAAATTGTTTTCACTCCACTTCTTGCATCACCAAATCTTGGCTTTTCCTAATAAACTGATTTTCGGCTTTAACAATAGTCTGCAGGAATTTTAAATATTGCACGTGCCTCCCGTGAGTTTCAATACAGTGCACGAAATGTTGTATAACTTTCTCGTTTTCCTCATTGCACAATGTCGAGTTATCCTGAAATATGGTGCAGACAGTCTGGGCTTCCCTTATCTGAAATATAAAACGTTATCCCCTACATATAACTATATCTTGTACGCCTTACTCCTGGGTTTAAAAACAGGTCCAGATGTTTGTGAAGCAGGACTTGATTCTGCTGGTTACCCAGGCAAAAGTTCTGCAAGAATTCATGCGCTAGCCTCATGAGTTCGTTCATTCTGATATCCTCCTTCGTCGTAAGGTACTTGGAGCAAATCTAAGACCACGGTGTGTACACCGACGTTTCTCAATAGCCTCTGCTCGTGTTTCTCGGTTTCACCATGCCACTTGGCGAGCCCTGCGTACAGAGCTTATTCATCCTTATCAGAATCTGTTGTATCTTTTTATATTCGTCTGCTTGTTCTGGGTGCAAAGGGGGCCCCACGTCTAAGTTTATCGCCGACCCTTTCTTCTCCAGAACGCTAATCGTTGGAGTTTTGGTGGTTGTCGTGGTGACCTCTTCCTCCTCTTCCTTATTCTTTTACTGCTTGAGCTGTGATCCTCCACGCATTTCGATTTGTATACCCACAACTCGGTTTTTCTACCGACTGCCTCAAGACGTCTAGATCAGCTTTTATCTGCTTATATGATTCCACGTCACTGTCGGATACTAGTAGTTGGACTTGCTTGAACTCCTGCAACACTTCCTGTCTCTGACTGAAGTGGCGGAAGAGCAAATGCAACGCCCCGGAAACTAGGGGTGGGTAATCATGCATCGTTAAGTGCAGAAGTACACGTAAAAATGTCGCCCTCCGTGTCCGTCTAGATCTAGGACAGCGGATTCCTCGCTGCTACCAAATATGCCCTCTGCCTGGCTCCCGATCAGTTCCAAGTCGATGTTCTTCTGGCACAGGTTCAAGTCGCCCCACTGTTTTTTTCAGATTCATCAAATTCTTGTTTGAATATGCTGAGCAGGCAGCTGATTCTGTAATCGAGCCGAACGTTCAAGATGAACTGCGAACAAAAAATTTTCCACAATAAGAATCATTATTCGACGAAAGCTGCAAGCAATAATCAAAGACTTTAATAACCTGCAAAATTTCGATGATTTTTAACTTGGTGTCCATAACCAAGGGATATTCCTTCATGTATTGTTGCCCTTTTCCGTGCTGACTTGAATTTGTGGCTACTCCGGTTCTGCCGACTGAGCCTAGAGTTAGCGACGTCATCACTGCCCCCATGTCTCCAATTGTGCGTAGCACCCCACCTTCAGCTGTTCAAATAAACACACGTTAGGCAAATGGATTTTACTCCGGTGAAACATGCGGAAGAGAAAATGAAAAAAAAGAAACTCGATAACACAAAATACCTCTCGTTTTTCCAGTGGGACTTCCAGCTGTGCGAAAAACAGATTAGGGCAACAACTGAAGTTCAATACCATTACTTTTTTAATATAGATATTTGTATACTTTACAATCAATGTCCCCAGGTGGACACACGCCCATCCACAAAATCACTCTCGGAAATACAATCCAAAATGCTGAGCAGGGTTTTTTGTTAATTTAAGCAAATCTGAGAAACTATAAAAGCCAAAATATATTAGTTCTCTAGCTAGTTTCACCACCTGAAAAATTAATCTTCAAAATACACACAGCAAATCAAGAAACCGCATTGCACTAACCTCAAACGTCAACTTGTTTTGTTCCTGGTCGGCGAAGGACCACATTTTTGCCACAACGTTGCAAAGATAACCTCCTACAAACGCTATGGTAGAGGAAAATTTAGCTCTTACTGCCTGTTTATTCGCATCCGGCATTTTATTGCAGTCGTAACTAAAACAAAAGGTTATCTCGGTATTTTTAAAAGTATATTGAGATGCTGAAATTTATAAGAAAGTTCCACGACTCCAAAGTTCATCTTCTAACCATAATTTTAAAAGCAAAAGGCATGTAAAATTGGACTCACTCGTTTATTGACATTTGGGGAAGGAATTTCGGACCATAATCTGGCATACTTCACTGGAGTTACAGTTTCTTGGGGGTCTCTGTCAACATGCAGATGGAGCATGAGCCTGCAAAATGAAGCGCGAAGATCAAAACTGACATTTTCGTCTGCCATACATTTGAGAATAAGTTCGATATCGAGATGCGGCGATAGATTGTTCAGAGCTAAATATTGCCGATTCAGGCACATGTTAGAGAATAAGTCTAACTGGTGTCTGTAGTAGTCCAAAATGGCCTGGTCGTCTTTGCTTCCCAGCTTCGCATTCCTACAGAGATCAGTAAGGGACATGGATTTTTGACGATTACTCCAGAGTAAAACTATTTGACTCTCTTCAATGAAGGTTATCAGCGGTTCCATCTCCTCGTCGTTTTCTAGTATGTGATCCTCGTTCACCTCTTGGAGTTCCACTTGGGTCCTCATCATTCGAGTTTCAATCAGAATGTCGGAATTCTTCTGACTGAGCACACTTTTGCATATTAACTCTTGGGTGACGGGTATGGCTTTCTTATTTGATATACAGAGATCCGACAAATAATCTAAAAACCGAGATTCCCAGTTACTCATATTCTTGCGTACTAAGCCAACGAATGTTTCAATTTCAGCTGGAGTAATATGCTTTTCCAATAACTTTCTATTATTGTGCAATGCGGTTATAGTATCTTCTGCTAGAATATCATAACCCGATTTGTTTCTGCATGAACCAAGTGTTTTGCGATGTACTCTTGATTTTTTCTGTAATCTTGCTGACTTAACCTCAATATCCTGTAGCACAGGCGGAAAATGTATTTGTAAGGGGCGTGCCGGGGATCGTTTAGCTCTTCGATTTTCAAGAACGGGCCCTCGCCTCCACTATCTAAAAATGGACCCTGCAAAAAACAAAATTAATGGTAGTCTAGCATTTTTTAAGCATTTATTACTTGTAAGATTTTAAAGAGTTGTTTTAGAATAGCTTGTTCTCTCAGCAACTTTTGACGGTCTCTGTTTGGGTTCGTCACTATGAGTTCTAATGCTTCCGATTTGTTCTGTTCATTTTCGCGTTCGGCTACGAAATATATGATATCTTGGAGCAACGTCGTCAAAGATCTGAAATACCGGTTAAGTTAAAATGGTATACGTTAAAGGCGTTTGAATAATTACCTTCTTTCATTATGTGAAATGGTACCTTTTTCCAACTTGACGGATAAGATGGATAGTAATTTGCAAGCATCGTTCGCGAAGTCTAAATCCCTAACTTCAGCAGGCGAGACGGATATTAGAGCGAATGCCTCTTTGTCCTCTTTCATAACGGCACATCCAACTTTTGACATAACTGGCCTTTCCTCATCTTTGTCGATCGGTACCGAGGTTGAATGTACCCAGCTATTTGTGTAAAAATGACGTAAACGCACATAACTACTTTGAGGCACCAGGGAGTCCCCTCTTGTCAGACTGGTAGGGTCCAAATCGAATAACGTAGCTATTTCGTTAAATAAACCCACTGGTACCAAACGATACGTGGGAGAATCGGTAGAGTCGTTCAGTTTTTGGTCATCGTCGTTATCGACTTCAGCGGCTAAATACTGGCCAGTGGCTAAGTGTTTGAAACGAAAGAGAGAGTCCCAGTGGCCGGCACCCCCACGGCAAGGATCCTGCTGAACTACTTCAACTTCCCACAATGCTACAAAATCAGAATTATATTTAAAATAATAAGTGTTTTTATCAACGTCTATATATATAACATTTTCTAAAACAGTTTTTTCTTTCTTATTGTTTCTAAAAACCTAACCTTTGCTACTCGTAGCAGCTGCGGCACTGGTACGCCCTGTAGTCCTCAAAAACACGTGATGTTTCTTTTTATACTCGTCCATAGTTAAGAATTTCTCCTGCTCCCGCGTGAAACAGTCGCACTACGTCCCCACCTTTCAAAATCTCATCTAAATTCTCGCGGTGCTCTAGGAATAATGTAACCTTCCACGACGTACTACCGTTGACGACATTCACCTCTTTACAGCCTGGGTTGTCTGGTAACTCGTGAGTGGAAGCGACATGAAGTACTTGTTGGCCTGGACTTACGGGATTTAAGCTTACTTTGTCGCCAAGTACGATATTATCACCGATTGCTCGGAGCTTGTAGAAGGGTAAAATGTAGAACCACGACCCCTCATTTCCGTTACCGTCTAAGTACACTCTCATGGCATTTTTCTCTAGCAAGGCAGGAAGGTGCTTATTTACTGTTAAGTACTTATTTGACTTCAAATGTAACAACTAAAAAATAAAAAATAGTGCGGGATGTATAAAACTCTTATTTTTAAATAAATCATAACTTACCTGTACGACACTGCCGTACTGAATATTTGTTCCAAGTAATTTTTTATTTTCCGTGTCATTTTGTTTCTTTTCTATTTCAGCGGCATGCTAAAAAATGTTTAATGTATAAAAATTATGGGTGATATCTAGTAGTTATAATTTCTAACACTCATTTGTTTTAAATTGTTGGACATTTTGAAAAAGTACTTACATGCAACCTCTTTAACAAGTTAGTGTCAGTGTTTGAGCCCATACTTTGTTTTGCAGCCTTCCAAAATTGTTTTTGGGCGGAATATCTGTTCATGGGGCATATTTTAAAGAGGCAGTCCCAAAACTTCTTTGGAGGATTTGATAAATCGCCAGCTTCTGGACATACGACGCAACGATCATCTACCAAGCTACAAGAAAAATGTAAGTACAAGTGTTTTTAGAGTTAGTTTGTAATGTACTTACCCCAGTGTACTCAAAAATCCACTTACGGTACCCTCCGCATACAAGGAGACGATGTCTCCTAAATGCAGGAGGCTGGAATTTCCTATTTCGACCATTTTTTTCAAATTATATCCTGCGCATTTTTATACATTCTTCCTAAAAATATTAACAATTTAAAATCTGAATCTATATTCTTGATATAAAAAATTTACAAGTCCAATAAAAAAAATTACATTACATCTGTCAAATGTCAAACGTATAAATTGTTTATATTAAGACTTAAATAGAAATGTAAATGATAGTAGAATTCCTTATAATAATAAATAAAGCAACAGACAATAATTTAATGTACTGATAAACAGGGCAATTAGAAATGGCAAGGAAAAACACGTAATAGGTTATGTGTATAAAAACAACAAACCACTGTCGTTTTATGACCGCTCTTCGTGTATCGCCGTGGAAAAACACTCACTTTAGTCGAAATCGAACATATTTAGTATTCAAAAACGTTGTTATCTAAGACCGCAGTGACTCCACACTTCCGAAGTAAACTTAGAAACAGGATTATTGATAAAAACTTGTTTGAATAGATCTCCTCAAGTGAGTGTCGAGTGCGCAAGTGTCAAGTCTTATTTCATATCGGTTTCTGACCTTACCTATTCCTTTGAAATTTTATATTTTTTTATTGTTTATTTTACACAATTCGAAAACCTGATGTATAGATGTATTTATAGTAAATGGATTTATATTATGCACACCTACGTTACATTTCGGAGGCACGGGAAACGGGAACGCTTCAGATCTGTCAGTGGTTACATTTAAAATAACTAATTTACGGTTCTCTGAAATGTGTGATTGATAAATGATAAATATCTTCCCAATGTGTTTTTCTTCTTTTTCCGTTAAATGTATATTTGTGATTTAGTTACAAACTTAACATACCTAGACCTTCGAAATCATAAGTTTAGAATTATCACCAGAATAAAAAATACAAAAGTATTTTTCCAAGTTCCTTTCTGGCATTAAAATTATATACATCATTTTGAACGCATATATCTTACTTTGATAAACCATCCAAAAAAAATAAATTATATAAATAACCGATTTAATCAATCAAAAATTACGTTTTTCATGTTTGTTTACGACACCTCTGTTGTCAATTTTCCATCCATTTTTACCTAGACTTTTAATACACATTTGCTAAATATACGTACCCATTTTGAGACTTTTTTATGTCATCTAAGCCCCTGGTTAAAGTAGTTTTTGTGATAACCATAAATAGCCTTTAAATGGCATAAAGCTATATCAAATTCCATGCAAATTCTTCTAGCCATTCTGAGCATTCTTGAGGTGAAAAAAAATCTATTTTTAGACTGCGAATATTTTTAGATTTTCGCTACAGTATATCTTAGTTGTGGACGGGGTTATTAACGGGTTATTCTTTTAAAAATACAAGGGAAATAAAAGATATTTTTTTAATAAATGTAGTTCTTTATTATCGTTAAATGCTACCAAAAGGACCTACATTTAAAAGTTCATTATTCATTAAAAATAGAAACAGTGATGTATCTGCAATGGTGTATGAACAATGTTAATCGTCATTTTAATCTTCTGTCACAATAGCTAAGTCAATAAACTATTATTGTGCTGCATGGGTAAATTACAACGTAAGTTACTAGTAAGACACGTTACAAACTTTCCGAAAAATGAGAAACCTTACATCTACTTTACGACATCAAAATATGAAAAAAATATCCATACACACAAATATTCTATAAAAATACACATTGGTTGTTGGGCTTATCGAGGGAAAGTTTCTAACATGGTGTAAATTATAAATATTATATACATTAAATTATTAATGAGACCACAAAGTTATTCATCAAAAAAAAAAAAAAAAAAACTGCAGAATTGAATTAGTTAATTAACATATCTCTTATGTTGGATATTTACCTCTATTGCACTACCAATAAACTAAACTAAAAATAAATATTTTTACTCGCTCTGTAAGGCATATTTCTAATACAAAAGTAAAACCTATCCTAAAAGCAATCTGTTCAGGTAAAATCATTAACGTTGGCAGTTTACTAGTATAGAATATTTTATTTCATTCAGTATTACATAGATAGAATCTAAATGTATTATAGATAAGAAGTTTAAAGAACTTTTAATTAATGTACTTTTAAACAAATCTCTTGGAGTTCTCGTTTCTGAAAATTGGCACCGAACTCCATACAAACCAAGTTCGTACAATTCTCAGTACCAACTTTCAGCAGATAAAATATTTGCTAAAAATAAATCTCATATGTTTGCAGACATTTTCTTGTATCATTTATTTCTCAAAAATCATATTTAGGCAAAGGCATAACAAAGAAGTGTTTTCGTTTGTGTACAAAGTCGTGCAATGTTGACAATCCAGCAGTATGATGCAACCAAGATAATTTTTTTTAAATAACAAAATCAAAATATAAACTTGACTCATCAACATTTTCATAAACATTTTATTTAAATAACTACATGTGTCACTCGTATTCCATGGAATTTGGAAGGCTTAGCCTATTTTCTATGCTAAGAAAATTTGTCACAATTTCTTCTTTTCTTACACACATTTACAATAATATTTAAGAAACCACAGTGTAGCATGTCATAAATATACTCCTTACACCTTCCAAAAATTAAATTCTAGAGTACAAGTTAATAACATACACAAAAAGAAGTGTGATGCTAAAAGGTGGAAACAAAGTAATAACATTAAGATTATGCAGTTAAGAGGCACATGTTATTGCGTCTTTAAGTTTTAAAGGCAACACAAAAAAATTGTGGGGTTTAATACATAATAATACAATTAAGCTACTTTTTGCTAATGTCCCAATCCACAAGATTTTCAAAAATAATGATTTGCTTCTGATGTATATATATAAACCATGGTTTCAATATTCTATTATTACAAAATTAAAATACGGTAATCTTTAGCCATCTTAAAACAAATAAAACAATTGCTTCGCTTCATTATGATTAAAATATCACTGTTTCTTGTGAAATAGAGCTACACACTACATAATTGTACCAAAAATAGAGGAAAACAAGCTCCTTTCTCTTCACGTCAATTTTAGATAAAATTTTATAGTAATTTTGTAAAACATTACAAACTGATCGGAAACATTTCAATATAGCTAAAAAAAAGTTACATCTAACACTGATTGTTTGCAAAAGTATTCATTTCCATATAATACAGATATACAAAAATTATAAAATCATGGTCAAATAAGAAAAAATCTCCAAATATATTCCCATCAGGCTTCTTTGCCCAAAGACTTTATCAGGCTCTTGATAACAATGTATCACATATTGTAAAGAAAATAAATAATCAACAACTTAAAAGTGTATAAATATACTATGTCCAAAGGAAAAAAAGTAAAAAGTAGTACCATAAAGCTTTGCGACAAATGTACTCAATAATGTATAGACAAAAATATAAAGATATTGTCATCCTTTTTTAAGTTCTCGCCAAAAATTATTAGCAATCATCGATCAACATCATAATTAATAACACATTTAACTATTACAGATTTTAGTAGCCTGTTCAGGTGTTTCAATAAAAGAAGAATATAAGTACATATATTTTTTTTTATAATTAAAATAATTTGGTCATCTGTTTTGGTTTTCTTCGATTATTGATGTTTTCTTCGCATTGATAGTTCGGGAAAACACCAGGACAGGCTCCTAAAGGATCCAAGAATCGGTTGGCGTCATGAAATTAAAAACCCCATATTAATAAACACCCTGTACATAGGTTGCACGCTACAAGCTATCCCAAAAATAAGGGGAGAAAAAGAAAAATAAATCTATAGTCAAATTAAGAAAAGCTAGATGGTGTTAATGAATCCTGGGACAGATTGGCCAACAAAATAAACTATGAAAATGCAAAACAACCATGATTATATAAATAACATTTTAAGCACATCACATATAATTCTAAAAGGAAAATTTCACCTATGTAGAAGGAAGTCAGATTGAGCGAGTTTTTAATGGCTGACAGCCTGCGTTATAACTCCATATCTTCTGCTTCGTTTTCCGAAAAATCTGACATACTAGATTCGCTATCTGAACTAACGTTTTCTTGGCCCCGTACGCTTCCTCGGTCGCATATTTTCTTACGTATTCTGCAAATTTATTGCCTTTAAGAAACGTTTATGACTGTGTAAAAAAAATAACTTTTACTACTTTTTCTGAATGATGGCATTACATTTAAATTTAAAAGAATTCTTGGGCAAAACAACCATTTACATTCATCACTATTTAACGAATGCACCATGATTAATGCTTGCAAAATATGTTTAGTTTAATTCTGTTTGCTCAAAAAAAATCTTTTGTGTTATCAACCTCACTTTTGATCAACCTCACTTTATAATCAATCATGGTACACTCATAATTATGCACCAGAAATGAAGGACCTGAAAACACTTACCAGATACTTTTTTCTTATATTCTTCTGGTTTGTGTAGGTACATGGCTGCTGCATCTCCATTTAAGGGATCAATTGGGTTAGGATAAGTTAATAATTGTGGAAGAAATGATTCAAATATATTTGATAGATCTAAAAATAAAATGTAAATAGTTATTGAATATCGTGGCTAAAAGTACACACTCGTTTTATCAGATTAAAACTTCACAATTTAAATAAGTACATTTTAGGTGTCACATCTTTTAAAACACAAGCAGTTTTTTTTTACTGTCACAAAACCATTACAAAAACACAAAGAACCCAATCATCTGATTAAGTTTTTCTCCGCAGAAAATAAAAAATGCAAACACTTATTTATTAACTTATAACTGGCTTATCGATTTTAAAAATGGAAGTACTATACTATCTATTAGCATTTAATAAATTGTAAATGGTTCACGAACAAGTAGTTATTTTTACGATACTCGTTACTGAAAATGTTATTTTTAATAGGTAAAAAAATTAATTTGGCAACATTCCCAATGAATTTCACAAATGACTTTCAGTTTTAAACAGCATTAAACTAGTCTTCCGTTTGCCAAAACATTTGATAATGATCATGGTCAAGAGTTAAGAAGAAAATTTCCTTATTAACTCTGGATAAAAATGGAAAATATTAAAACTGAAAATTATGCCTTAACTATTACAACATGCTAATTATTAAGACCGAAGGTCAAGTGAAATTTGGCAGTAATTTATTTGTAATTTACGAATTATTTACTAATGATTTGCACAAAATGGTTTTTGTCTACTTTCACTGTAATTTGAATTTAAAAGTAGTATACTGACAACTACAATTTAGTACTTAAATATTACAAACTTTTAAATATAAATGTTTAATAGGATTATTACTATATTGTAAATAAAAAAATATATATTTGGTGAGTAAGTAAATAAGTTTCAATCAAGCAAATTTACTTACCATAGAGTGCTGTCCAGGCTTGATTAATAACGTCTAAACATACTGTACCAGAGACTTCATCTATATTAGGATGGTATACGCGATTCATAAATCCTATGCTAGGTGATTTGAACGGATAGTGCTCTGGTAGATGAACACGTACTTTCCATACACCGCCTTCATATGGTGCTGTCGGAAACAGGAAAGTTACATGTCGGAAACAAAAATAAAATAAAACATCTTACTTACTTCCTCGAGGGCCGTAAAATTTAACACAGAATTCATTTAATCCACCTAAAATCGTCACCTCATGTTTACTTTCGATGCTGTAGAAAATATTAAGGAAAATTAAACATATTGTTAACAATCAGCTGTGAGTGTAGTGAATAAAAATAGAACAACTTTTCAAAATAAATTTTTGACTACCTCACTATTATAGGAGTGTTCATTGTCTAGCTGCAATAAAAAACACAAAAATCAATTAGGGATGAATTAATATGATGATCAGCTGATATCTGGGCATTGTTGTTGTTTACATTATTATTCTCCCAACACAAAGGATACAGCTTAATAACATCAGTGTCCATACGTCTTTTTCCAGCACTTGGGGATGACATTATTTTAGATTGTCATAAAACTATTACCATGAATTTTTTATTAGTAGTCCTACTGGTGTTCAAGACGTAGTCACCTCCGAAACGCAATGGCCGTGTCCAAAATCGAGAAAAACACCCAACCAATCCACAAACCCAACCGTTTACGTTTACCAACAAACCTGTCACTCCTGTCAGTGCCAGTCTTGCTCACACGCAACGCAATTGCTAATGTCATCGCCAACTGGCGGCCAATAACGATACCACGATATGTCAGCACAGTTTTCTATAATTTCAAATATCCTTTATTTCTTAATTATATTTTTTTATCTCATTAAAGGCATATTCTATTAAAAAAAGCACAAATTGAATCGAATGCTTATAAACAAAATTTAATGTACATTTAGTTTTTCGTTTTTATTGTAGAGAATTTATATTTTTACTATGGAAATGGATATTTCACCAATGTCAGGCAACCAACATTACTCGAACGTGTATATGGTGTGGTACAAGTTAACCATATGGAAACAATTTTCCAATAGTAATTTTGATTAGCCCCGTACATTTTGTTTCTGTATTAATATATCAAGTTAAATGTGATGCAGATTAAGCACAATATAAACAAAATTATAATTGCGTAGAAATACATGTATTTGTGTTTGAAATGGATACTAATACAAAAAATAATCACAATGAGATTGCTATTAATTATCTATGTATCTAACTATTGACTGTAAATATCTGTTATTAAAAAAAAATATATGTTTTTCCAAACAAGAACTTACGAAAATGTACAGTGCGTTAAAAATAACCTCATATACAGATTTAAGGTTGTGTCGATTCTACAAAAAATACTTTTTCTCATAGTGTTCATAGAGTATAATGCCTGTAATCGTGTTGACAATTCATAAACGTATTTTCCACTGTAGATGGTCCATCTGGAAATAGTAAAAAATAATTGGTTGCGGAAATAAATCAGTTTTATCTTTTATCACATACCAAATGGGTACCATTTTGACGCGTTTTTATCCACCTCTTCCCTGACAGATGCTACCGCCTGTCTAATGGCCAATGGAATAGAAACCGACAGACAGAACGGTGGTTCACCAACAGCTATAAAGATGAAATAAAAGAAATGTTGCACCATGATTGAAGAATTTGTATAAGCCTCACCTTTCGATTTTAGGACACCAACAGGGTTGGGGTTATTCCTTGGAAATTTCACGTGGAAATTAATTGGAATATCCTTAGCGCCTGGAGGTTTATAATTCCAAGTTCTGTTAGTTAATACTTCTCCTTCTTCTCCAGTTACAATCTGCTCGCTTGTAAAATATCCCTGCCCCATGATGAAGGCTCCTTCGACTTGGCCAATATCTATTTCGGGACTCATACTGTCGCCTACATCTTCGAGTAGGTCGACCCTTAATACCTGATGTTGCCCTGTCAGAACGTCTAATTCTATCTCGCTGGCACAGACCCCGTATATATCGTAAAGTTTCAGTTCCGGATCTTTGGGAGACGCCCTAAAACATTTTTGATGAGACATATCATAATGAAAGACGCGACTTTCAAGATGTCAAATCGTCATAGTTATTACTAGATTTTTAACTCGATGTTATGTTAGTTCAAAGCTTCATTTCCTCAGTATATTTTTCCTCTATTGGACGCTTACATTGAAGTGGCGGTGAGGTGGACTGATTCGTCGTGGCATTTTTGGATTAGCTCCTCCCATGTTGGGTTTTCCATAGTCGCTCTGATAGGTTTCAGTCTCTCCAGAAGTATGTCACAGGCTTTGATGACTCCCCAACATACCCCTTCGCTGGTAAAACTCGCTCCTGTCATCGAAGAGTTGGCCGCTACAAGATTATTACTTGGTTTTACTGATATCTTCTCCATGGGAATTCCCAATTTGTAAGCACAAACTTGTAAAGCCTGCAGAATAAAAAAAGAGTGTATCAGTTAATGGAGTCATCAGTGTCAACATATTTCCAATCTATTGACCAAAACTCGAAGGGCTTAAGCGAGAAAAAAATACAGATTGTTGAGACTCATACTTTTGTATTTATACCCTGTCCAATTTCTACTCCACCATGGGACAGAGCTACACTCCCATCAGAGTGGTATATCGATATGATAACACCATAATTAAAAATAATTGCGAGCGGAAACACCATTGGTACAACGGATAAACCTTTTTCCTCCAACGATTCTCCTAGAATAAAGTGACAATATCAATCAACTCCGAAACTAAAAAAATGGAAAAAAACTACCATATTGAATTTCTTAATTTCGGATTTACGTTCTTCGACGTTAGCCCATTTTTTAAATTCTCTCACGTGCTTTAACAAAACTCCTCGTTTCTTTGACATGTTGATAATTCTAAATTCAAGAGGATCCATATTGATTGACATGGCGATGTGTTCCATGATTGCTTCACACATGGCTAGACCTTCAACCGACCCTGATAAAATTAAACAAAAAATATAAATACGCCTTTTACGGGAAAGTCAAGAATATGATAAATACATAAAACCTTGGATCTATTCAAAAGTCTCAGTTGTATTGTTTCAATGGCATATCTCCGTTAGTTAATAAGATATAAATTTGAAATTTGGGGCATCTAATTTACACCTAAAGTTCTTTACATAGAGCCTAATATTAATATCCTGCCACTTCCGGTTTAACCGGAAACGACCCTAACTTTCTTATTTCAAATGACATCCTGTATATTTTCTATCATGTATATATCATGTATATATTTCTATAAATTTGAATTCTACGCAAAATTCCCCTTCCAATGATGTATCACACTTTGTATTTTGGATTTAAGAAAGGAAGATTTTATTCACGAAGACTTGTACTTTCATGCTATTAAAAAACCAAATCGCTTTTATTTAATTTTTGCATAAAAAAATGCGTTGTAAAATTGTCATCATTTTTTCGAACCGGGTTTTTTCGAATTATTTTTTTTATTTTGGTTTTACATTTTTAGCCGTTGCGTATTTGAAAACTGGCATTCAAAACACGCATTTAAAAAAAATGAAGGTCTTACGACCTCAGGGAGCCGAGATAATTTTTTTTTTTAATTCCTGACAGCGCTGTATACGTCCGATTGGCTTCATTTTTACACGAAATAGATCTCATACTTTTACTTTCTTAAAAAAATATTTCAAATCATTTCGCATAAATTAAGTTGACATAATTGTTTGCGAAAGTACAGCGTTGGGTTAGGCACGCGCGGCGACAGAGTGGAGGGACACTCCGTTTGGGCGTATAAAAAACTAAACACGATTTAAAATCGATCGCGCTCGCAAAATTATCTTTTCCTCCGCTTAAAAAAAAATTAACTCGGCTCCCTGAGGTCGTAGGACCTACTTTTTTTTAAATGCATGTTTTGAATGCCAGTTTTCAAATATGCAACGGCCAAAAATGTAAAACCAAAATTAAAAAAGTTATCCGAAAAAAACCGGTTCGAAAAAATGATACAATTTTACAAAGCATTTTTTTATGCAAAAATTAAATAAAAGCGATTTGGTTTTTTAATAGCATGAAAGTATGTCTTCGCGAATAAAATGAGCCCATGATCGTTTCGGTACGATCATTTTTGCCCCTGTAGAAGCTGATTTTTGAATACGTCTTTTTTTTTTTTAATCATTATAGCTCGAAAAAATAAAACTTTTTTGAATTTTTGAATTTTCCTCTTGTCTTGGGCTATATTTGTAGTCAACAAGAAGTATGTTCAAACAAAATTGGAATTTATACAGCAAAAATACGAAAACGCGATTTTTGACGTTTTTTTAAATTTTTCTCAAATGTTTATGAACCGATTTTTTTCGTTCAAATCTAATTCGACGCGCATTTTGAGGCCTACAACTTTCTAGTTTAACTTTCTTGTCTAGGACTTGAAGCTTTTTTTTTTATTTGCAAAAAACCGTTTTTTTTGACTTTTGCGAATTTTTTTGGTTATGTTCGCCATTAAAACTCGAGTAGCAAAAAAACGCCATCTTTCTTAGTTCATAAATTAGGATCATATCTAACTTTTCCACATTTGAAAAATTGTCATTAATCATTATTAATACCACTTTTGTTCTAAGCAATTTTAAATTTTAATACAAATTAATAACTTTATAAACTGTCAATGTCAAACAGTTAACAAAGCCTGCTTTAGTTTTCCTGGGTTGATCGATTTAGTTTCGATCATTGTTTAAAATCTTTAAAATTCGATTTTGCTTCCTTTCAAATTTCAAATTTATATGTTATTAGCTAACGGAGATATGCCATTGGAACAATACAACTGACACCCGGTATATTTCATTAAATTTAAGTGCCTGTACCTGGAGCTCTCATGAAGCAACTAGGATGCATGTCAGTATGCGCAAGATTCGAATTTGTATACCACGTGTCACTCTCGTACGTGCCAAAGTATGTGTCGAAAAGCAGATCTGTAACTTGTTCGTTTTCGCTACAGCCGTGGTCATAGTAGAATGTATTTTCAAGACCTTGAATGACACCGTGTTCGTCGACGCCAGCTTCGTAATTGCCGAATAAAGGATGCCTCTTTCCGATAACTCTCATATTTGTCTCTAGAGGTAACCACATCTTCACCGGCTTCTTGAGTTTGTACGCTGCTAGAGCAGTCGCGGATGACACCAGAGAGTTTCGTATTATCTTGGCTCCGAAGGCACCACCTAGACGCCTTACCACAACATTGATTCTGAAAATAATTCATTAGTTAGGAATTTTAGAAGTTCCGGTCGTGAAAATTCACGACCGGAACTGTCTTTTCTCTCTTTTCAAATGAAAAGAGAAAAAAAACGGTCAGCATCAAAGCTTTGGGAATTTTCAGTTTTAGTTCACCGCGTGACACCAAAGGCAAAACGTGAATTTCGTACTTGTTTGCTGGAATATTTAAAACAGCCGCAGCTGCATTTTGGGACAAGTCCATCCACTGAGAACTAGGATACATATCGAGTCCGTCTTCTTTTGGAACGACGTTGCAGCATTGAGTTTCCATATGGAAATGGTACTGCCAAGATACATCGAAAGTACCTTTGACCGTATATTTGACATTTTTACCTAGAATATTTAAATTAATTTAAGTTCGGAATAAAAAAAATCGTTACCTTGACGTTTTGGTTCCACGATTCTGTCATGTGTTAGCTTGTCGGTAATTCCTCTTTCTAAGATATCCCGTATGGTTAAAACTGGTTTTTTCTTTCCCTGATGCGTAGATTATTTCTACTAAATCAGCAGCTTTTTCAGCTGTTTCATGTGATGTTGCAACAATAATACCCACTGGTTGAGAGTGATACTGAACTATTCCAGAACAAAAAGTTCTTCCTCCACGGATAAAAATACATCTTTGGGGGTGAAGGTATTTTTTCCGGGTATATCATATTTATCGAAAAATGCAACAACACCTCCCAAGGCCTAAAAATAATATTAGAAATCATCTTGTCTAATCTTACAAGAGCTCTTTTTACAATACCATCGCTTTTTTCCTTTTTTATTTTTAAAATTTTTGAACTTGGTGTTGCTTTAGCTAATACGAATGCAGCAAAGAGCTGATTTGGCAAATCGGGCATATCTGTTATGTACTCAGCTTCCCCTACAGGTTTCAGAAAATTAAGTTAGAATCAATTGGATATAAATGGAAAATACAAATACTTACCAGTGGTTTGATATACAGCTTCGATTTTTGGTATAGGTTGTGATAACGGATACAATGCCTTATTTGTATCAAAATCCTGAGTGCCAATTGACACTGGCCTATGCAGGATATTTCCACCACTTACATGATTTTTGGAAATATGTTTCGTTGGGGTTATACTTAAAATGTACTACAAATATTTTAAATTTTGATTTTTTTTGTACGTATTGGATAAAATTTTTTTATACCTTGTAAAGTAGGGCTATTGCTAAGTTTTTCCTGAATTGTGGCTTTGGATCTGGCAATTCAAAGTCGGGTACTAATTCTTCGCTTAATATTCTGAAAGCTCCTTGTAATGTTTCATTTTTGAAAATGTTTTTTCCAGTCCAAGAATCGTTCAGTTTTTACTGCATGTGTAAACTTTGATTTATGCAGCCATAGACTATTCTAACACTTTTCACTGTATATTTCACATCCATTTTCAGCAAAAATCCCGCGTTGACCAAAGCATGTGCATTTTGAGCTCGAGGCATGATCTTTTTTTTTAAATACGCATTAAAAATAATGTTTCAAAATGAATTAATTGTTTTTACCTTGTAACTGTTGTAAAAATGGCTCTCGTCTAAAGCGGGCATTACAATTTTCTTTAATATTTTGTCAGTCATGTCGACTTGCAAAAATTCCAGAAGTGTCATGGTATGTTCAAGATTGTTTATGTCAACTGGAAAAAAGGTTTTAAGGAAACCTGCAGTCTCTAAACGTACAAACAAATAGATTCACTGTACAATAAAAAATGTGATGTATAAAAATATTTTAGGACTTCATTTTTAAAAATTTGGTCCTAGTGAAGTCGATAAGGCAACTTACCAACTATTACCTGTGCACCAACCGTCTCTAAAAATAAAAATACATCGGATGGAAAGTTTTTCCATTTATTCTTCATCATTAAGTTGCCTCCCAAAGTCCCTGCCTAAAAATGTTTACAAAAATTAGACCTTAACTATTAATATTGATAATAAATATAACTTTATGACAGATAGCGTATATGATATATACTTACATTTCTTACAGGTACGTTAGCTATCAAATCAATGTGGTCAGCAACTTTTTTTCAGATATCGGAATTTTTTTATTTTCAGTAGACAGTTTATAAAAAAAATTCATTGCATTCGTTAAGCTTACACCAGCTCCAAGGCTTACGTGATTTTTGTTCACATCGCATCGTACTAGCTCCTTCACATTTACTATGTCCACGTATACGTCCAAATCATTTTCCATTTTATACACTCCTGAAAAATAAAAACGATCATCACGTTCTCTGCATCGCGTAATCCCTACCTTTCCCCGTATTTCCTGCGATCAGCATATATGAACTTCCACTACCATGAAAGGATTTGACGATCTGCACTAGATCATCGAACTCCATCACCTTGATCCAGGACTTGGTGCCGAGTTTGAAGTAGAAAGGCATCGATAATTTAATTGCGCACATGTTGTCGCACTGTTTTCCGACGTCTTCAATGTCCGGATATCTTCCAGTTAGATTAGTAGTTGCGTCTACGCATAGACACTTGAACGCTGAAAGGATGGACCTGTAGCCTGTGCATCTGCAGATGTTGCCACCAAAAGAGTTCTCCACTTGCTTCATGGTTACTTCTCCGAGGGATTTTTGAGGCCATACATGTTCATTATCATGCCAGGGGTGCAATACCCGCACTGGGTGCCATTGAATCTTCTCAGGGTGTTCTGTATGGGGTGTTGAGGATGTAGAATTGCCAAGTCCCTCAATCGTCCAAATGTCCCAACCGAAACATGAAAATATCGACACCAAACACTGAAATTTGATGCTATTACTCTGGAGAGTAAGTTACCGAGGTGGACAATATTGTACACAGGGTGTGCCAAAAGTCCTAGAACGGTGAAATGTCTCGAAAAAAATTGAATTTGACATTGGACTCAAATTTGAAGGTCACCTTTTTGGAACTGGGAATTGCTCTAAGATTTTATAAAGGTTGGATTGATCCCAAAGTATGAGGTTTAAAATTAACTGTTATCGAACTAACCAATATAGGCTATTGTTTTTGCTTACCGAATTTACAGCAAAAGTTTCGAGTTTTCCTGTAACTGGATTACATCTGTTAATCGACACTATGCAAGCTCCACATCCGCCCTCCAAGCACATGAATTTAGTGCCTTTTAATTGTAAGGTGTTTCTCAGATACGTGTTCAAAGTTGTCTCGGGTGTAACTTCAGACGCAGTTACTAAAAATGCATTGTTAGATAGTGCTTCGATATTATCATCGCTTACCTGTATGTCTTTTTCCATTTACAAAAATTACAAGGTCCTTTAGCCTAAAAATTATACTTGTATGTTTCCTTCTATAATTTTTGTATACTTACAGGTCCATTTTGTAATTCGAGTCTAATAATTCCTAACGCACTTTTGTTTTGGAACGAAATCTTGTCCAACTTGTTATTTTCTGAATATTGTTGCATGTCTATATAAATTATTTTTTATATGCGTGATATGTTTACGAAGGTAAGGGATAATTGATTTGAATTATAGAATAATTGATGTCCAGAACCGGACTCGTTTTAAGTATTTTTTGCAAAACAGGTTGTTACAGAAAAATTATAACAACATAATGTAACCATACTAACGTAATTAAATTACTAATCACTTATCAATCTTTTTAATATAAATATGACGATAAATCCACATAAACTCTAAATAATAAACAACTAGATAATTTGTATTTATAACTATTTCAAAGAATTAATGTCAAAAAATTTCAAGTAATGATAAACAACTTCCACTAAGCTTTTATTATCAACATATTAATTACTTTCAATAATACACGCGATATACATAGGAACATTAAAATAGTAAGACATTTTTTCTGCAGTCATATCTTCAAAAAATGTAATTCTAATACATATAATTATCTACTGTTTTTGTACCTACTCAAAAAAAAAATGGAACGTTGCTTTACAAAGGAAATTGCTAGTATTCTTGTAAAATGATAATACTCTAATTTCTTAGAGTTTACTTATCTCATTGAAACACATGCTGACCTTCTCAAAGTGTGGGTCATTGCTATAAGAGTTGCCTTATTTGTTATTAAAAACAGTGAGTAATGAATCTAGCAAGTAACACACCACAACGAATATTAAGATTATAGTAGGTAACCGAGTTAAGTGGTTGTCCTGTGGAAAGAGCACCCGTAACCTATTTTTTAGAATCTAAAAGGTGAGCGATTTTGTTTTTTAGTATACACTAATGGCAGTTAATATACATATTAAATGTGTAGTTTTTGGATTAAACTGGAAAAACCTGATCAAAAGTCGTAGTATCCTGTTAAACTTTCATGGTTTACAAAAAAAAAATATGTACCTTTATAATAGAATTTATATTTAGGAATATAAAAAAATTTAGTAGATTCATAAGTATAAAAACTCTGGTAAAAAAATAATTATACCAGCATAATTAATAAAACCCGTTTTTTATTAATTTTCTTTAATATACATGAATCTTTTAATGAGATAACATTTTGGACCGGATAAAAATTGCTTAGCTTACTGATAAATCATATGTTTAAATACATACATATATGTGATGCAACCTGTGAAAAGGTACTAGATGTCGGAAAAACTGTTTTCGGTGGGGGTCATATTTCGATAGAGCATGAATTTCGCTTCATTTAAAAAAAAGAAGTCTCTAGCGTTAATATAGCTCGAACTGAAAGCAGGTAAAGTTTCAATATGTAAAATCGTAATGTAAAACACATTTAAAGTTTTGGAACAGAACTGTACACGAAAAAAATCGATATCTCGTCTTCTATTACTCCAATCCGGCTAAAATTTTGGTATGATGTCCTGCGAATATGTACCTATACCTACAGATCCTGCAGGTTGCTAGTATGGACGATACATTCGATACATTTCGACTTGAAACTGCGTTTGGGCTGTAGCGCAAAATTCACTTTTCCGACATCTGGTACATATATATTAAATAATTATTTGCAACAAATAATCTGTATACAAAATTATTGGTGTAGAATATACTGTTATAGCAAAATATAGTATGCTCTGGTTATCAACGAGGAAATAAAACTAGAGGTTTTTGGAATGAAGTTTTGAATTACTCCAATTGTAAGATTTTACTGTTTAAGACAGTAGCGCAGCTCAAAGGGTGGACTAGGGATATATCTACAGTCAACGTAAATTTATCAATCATTTAATGTTTAATAAATTTACAGAAATATTAAAATAAGTAAACACAGTTTTTCGGTAATTTATTTTTTGTCGTTGATTGTCTATTTAATGAATTATAAACAATATGTGAGATTTATGTGTTCTTAAAGACCAACAGTTTTGCAAAATCGTTTGGGGATCTCGTGATTCAAAGCCCACAACAGCTGATAAATCATTTATTCTTTTTATTTGTACACTTGCCATTATCACTATTAATAAAATTACTATAAATACACTAGGCGCAGGAATTAAGGAAATTAAAAATCCCACTTTAATCTCAACTTAACTGGGGAGAAATGGTCGTAGAGACAAAAAAAAAGGAAATTGAAGTTCCAAGTTTCTAGTTTTTGAAATTTGAGTTTAAAATTTTTTAGCTTCAGCATTTTTTTGAGTAATCATGAGAAAACCATCGAAAACAGTTTTTTCGAAATTTTTGTTTGTCTTTTAATAGGTCCACGGACTTCAAATACATTTGTTTCGATAATTTCATCGTTAAATTATTTTAGATAATTTAATTCTCTTTAATTTGACCTATTTTCGAGCCCTGCAAAGTCATGTTTGACTTTGGTAATCAATTACTACGGAAATAATGAACGTACAGAAAATTCAAGTAGGGTTTTGAAAACTGCAAACTACCCTTTACAAGTTGTAGGATTGGTTTTTTGAAAAAAAAAAATCAAAAGCAAAATTGGTGATTGAAAAGAGAATATTTGCATAACTTGGCATAACTTTGCAAATAATGGACAGACTAAGGATATTGGCTATAACTTTTCAACCATAAAGTACCCCAAAGAAACCCTGATAATTTCAAAGATCTGCGATTTTTTTCATTGTGCTCTAAATGATTGATATCAATGTAAGAATCGATTTTTCACTTTTTTGTTTGGCAATAATCCATATTTTCATTATCAAAAAACGTTAATTATTGTAAAAAAAAACAATGTATTGTTCATCAATAACATCAAACCATAATTATTCATCAGTTCATTGAAGATAATAAAGTTTATTCTTCTACATCAATCTATTAGGTATTTAGCTAACTGCCATTAATGTGGTCTTTGGTTTTTCTGGTCTTCAGTAATGCATGTTTAAATTTTCTTTTTTCATTAGTCATCATTTTTTGAATGATTATTACCCCACACAATCTTCTTCGTCTTTCGCTTCACTGTGGAAGTTATGGATACAGTTATATGATTTTCTGAGATGTTCTGGGTATCCCTGTATAAAGGGTGACGGACAGACAGACAGGTGAGACGCAGCGATTATATGTTTCAGGATTTCGCGTTTTTAGATCTGAAACAAATCGTAGCAGCACATGATTAATGAGTCTTTCTCAGTCGTGACTCGTAGATCTAAGAAAATAATCATTTTTGTTTATGTCGCTTCGCGTAATAGTTAATCCAATTGTTTGTTTTGTTTATTGCAGACGATAGCGCATGAGCAGGATGGCTCGAACAGGTGTGATAGCAGTTCTATTGCGAAAACCAACGCTGGTGTTCGGTTTGATTTTAGTAGCCGTCTGTCTATATAGTTGCCAGGCAGAAGCCGCTACGACAACCAATAAAAGACCGTCACAGTCTACGTCTCCAAGCGCAAAAAAGGCAGAAAACCGGTCAGAAAGCCATGGAGCCGGCATTCGAAAACGCAGGCCAAGAGGCCGGCGTGGAAATATGGAGAATCGAGGTAGGCCAACCAATTTAAAAAAACAAAATATTGACTGTTTTTGTTTTTATTTGACAATGTGTTACGTTTATTTATTTTGATAATGTTTAATAACAACTGTATTATCTGATTACGCGGAGGATATACTCGTTGTATCAATATTAGGATACAAATTATTGCAGAGGAAATGCTTTTTTTATTTCATTGATCCAACAGATAATGTGCCCATTTTGCCAATGATTGAGGCAATTGAACAAATTGAAACAATTTGATTTGCCGCAAAATAATGGACGATGTTTTTATTGGCAGTGAACACAGTACACTGAAAACAATAAAAATCTATACATTTTAGACACATTAAAATGGTTATAGTTCGTTATTTTTAGATGTTTTCATTTTATTGGTAGTCATAATACATTGTTTTATCACTGATTTTTTTTAAAGGTTCAAAACGTATAGGTAGGGTACTACATGTATATAAATAAATTTCAGGAATTTGTTATGGTATAGAGAGGTCAAAGTGTGCTTGGTTCATTTGGTAAAGCATATTTTATGTTTGAAAACATTGAAAAGTATGTTTCAAGACTCAAATACTTGAGTACGAGTTATACTTGAACATTAAATTAGAGCCATCTATAACTAAATTATAGTAGGTATCAAAAATAGGTGAAAATATTGTTCCGTTTTTTTTTTTTTTGTCGACTTAATAAAATGCTTTCGGAATTTTAATTTAAAGCAAAAGAATCTGTCGCTCCGTATGTCTGCTATTTTTGTACAAAATTGAATTATAAAAAAAAATTAAATGAGTCGTAGATGACTAGATTATTTAATATCTCGTTTCTTTTTCAGAATTTTGTCCGGTTTTCACATTTTATAAGAAGCCGAATGATATTTTGCAAAAAAAATTGTGTATCTAACGTGATATATTATTTTAACTGGGTTAGATTAAATGCATATAACCCATCCATAGCATTACAAAAGAAAATACCGTTGACCTAGCCGTTAACGTTAGTGCACAAGTTAATTACATTTCTAACGTTTTTTCCTTTAGTAATTAGGTCTTAAATGGGATATACCGAATAGGCTTAGCAGATTACACAAAAATGATTCACACATTATTGGGAAATCCTGTAAATAGCAACGTATGCAACTAAACAAAGAACAATTAAACTACCTTCTAAGGTTAATTTGAAATTTAGGAAATACGGTGCTTTGTGATAAGGCCAGGAATAGGAAATAGCACTGATAACGGATAAACATGCTCACTCGTAAATTAATTGTTCTATAGTACTTGTTACGCCACAAGAAAATCGGTCCAAGCGTATATGACATTTTTTGTGAGGTGTCGAATTTTAAATGTTTACATATCCAATAAATCCGTAATCGCAAACGGATAAAATTGATCCCACGTTAAAATAAACAACTAAGAATATAAACTGAAAATAACATACGAAACTTTATTTCTAAAGCAGCGGGAATCTTTACTAACGGTATATATTTATTTATAACAACTGTTCGGAAATAAAAACGGTGTATCGACTAAGCGTATCAAAGAATACTAGCAGTTCGGTATCTGATACACTTGATATAAAAATATTATGCTTGATGTTTCATCGGAGCGTTGATAGTATTTACAAAAGGAAAACGATAATTAGCTAAACATCTTACAAAGCTATCATTTATGTGACTTAAGATATCGCAGATGTGATTTTGATAAAGCATTTTTTTTTCTAAGTAGGTACGTCTGTGAGATTTATCTGATTGAGTGTCTTTACTCGCAAATATTGGCGCTCAGATATGGAAATATATATATATACAGGGTGTCCCATAATTTACACTACTCAAAACTTTGACACTCTATATATTGGTTACTATTCACTTTTAGGCTGTTTGATTGTAAGTCTGACAATATTTGTACCAAAAAAATCTGTAATTTTGCTGTGTGCCATTAATTATGGGACACCCTGTATATAATCAAATAGTTTTTATTTTATACTGCGGTGTGAATTAAGACATATTTCAATTATTAATAATTAGATCTATGTCAATAATTGATAATTAGATCATTTCAGATGGTTTTCATAAAGTTTGGATTTGATATCTGTTTAAATTTTGAAAAGTTGTTATTCTAAATACGGG
Source organism: Aromia moschata (assembly GCA_029963805.1). Lineage (NCBI taxonomy): Eukaryota > Metazoa > Arthropoda > Insecta > Coleoptera > Cerambycidae > Aromia > Aromia moschata. The sequence goes on from JAPWTK010000038.1 coordinate 412,511, forward strand.
AAGTTCTGTGTAATGACGCATTGAAACATTTAACCAAGGTTGCTCCCAAGTTTCGCGTTAGTTTATTACTTTCATAGCACAAAACTGATACGGTCATGGTCAGAATAATTACATAAGTAAAACGTCACATGAATGATTCATCTGACAATGCAGGTTAAGAACTTGAAATATACGTAAAAAGGTTTTTCAAATGCATCAAATATCTCTTCTGATACTCAAACAATTGTTTTCCAAACATAGTGGACTATATCTACGTAATTTTTTAAACATGCACCCTTGAAAATATATTTTTCTGTCGGCTACTGGGCCTGTCAAAGAGGCCCCGATTAAATCTAAGAAATAACACTATTTTTAAAAACGTGTTGGATGCAGTCGTGTGGCTATAAAATCCGAGTTTACAGTGTCGTTTACCTCACTGCTGTTTTTAAACACGGAGTCATCCAAAAAATAATTACAAAACACAGTAGTCTGTGTCCAGTCGTGTTATGTATTTTAAGAAACCATATATTGGGACTACTGAAATGTTAATACAAAGAAAACATCGACAAATATTTCTGTGAACAGCCTCACTCTTTTAAATAGAAATAAAATATTGATCTGTTTAACTTTATTGTGAAATCGCAAAATTATGTTTTTTCATTTTTCCTAAAATTATGACTTGTCAGAAAAGTCCCTTTTATCTTTCACTGTAATAGAAAGGTGTGGCGATATATTGTTCCATTAAAAAAATACTGCGTGTATATTTGTTAATCCTTGGTGATATTGATATATAGCCGAAATGAAGTATGGAAGCCAAACGCCACAAATAACTATCTACACAATTATGTCGGCGAAAGTTAAAAATACTAGGTTTGCCATTTGATCAATCACAAAGGGCGTGTGTTTTTCGATTTGCCATTATGTTGTTTGCCAAGCCTATCCGCTTGGAAAACATCGATATAGTCATGGAAACCGCGTTTCTAATTTAGCGTAACATAATTGCACCATATTTAAAATATTTAGTCTAATTGGTTTTCTAGGTTCTGCTTATACGTCGATTAAAAAAAAAAAGTGGTCTAAACTTGGACCCAAACTACATATATTTTGAGCTTAATCGGTTGAGGGGTTGACGTGGTAAACAGGGCAAATGTATAAATTAAGTCAGTAACAAAGCAATCATAAGTTGTTTTTGGAAACGTGTTGCTACTATATGATTAACATAAGAGCTGTATTATTGCATAACAGATATGTAAATATTTTTTTAAATATCTGAATAGAATATGGATTAACTGTTAAGCAATAGGTAATATATGACACATTTAAGCTTTATGCGGGTATATTATTTGTGTACATATTGTCAACTGATAAGGATAAACAGTGATAAGCTCTATAATTTGTCCATTCGTAATTAAACTTTTGTTTACTTATTTTTTTTATATATACTACACAAGCTTTTCCACCGCGATACATACATACATATTTGCTGCATTTGGTTATTCAGAGCAAAATTACAGGCATTTAATTTTTATAATTTTGTTTCAACGAAAAAATTATTCCTGTTATTTTGGAATACAACCGGAAAAAATAATCGGCAACAATATATTTTTATTTATACACGATTTTTTTCTGAAAATACTTCTGGCAAATGCTATTGCGTATCTGCTTGATTTTTCATGCATACATAAATATGTGACTTGTATAAATAGATCTACGATCTACTTTTTTAGAATTAGTGCCTTTCTGGCCCGGTAACTTTATTACTTGGCTTTGCGACTGGACTTGAAATTTCAGATATTGTTAATCCTCAAAAAAAAAAAATACCCAAGTATCAAATTTAATCAGACAAGCCTTTTTTAAAAATATAATTCGTTAATTGAGCACGGATTATTCAAGTCAGTCTTGTTTGATCTTAGACCACCTAATTAAACTCCTGTTTGTTGTGAACTTCATTCGATACCAAAAATAATGGATACCCTTTTTCACTTTTAATGAGCCCTTCCTTCAAAAACACCTCGCCTACTGAAACGCGGATGACGACAGTACTAATTATATTATTTTTACAGCCAACATACATTTCCAACGCCGCCTAAGTTGGCTAATTAATTTCCGTTTGTTGTTCTTAGGATTTCAGGCCAGTGGCGTACCCGAAAAATCAATATGGGAAATTCTACACAGGCGACTCTTACATCGTCCTAGCTGTAAGTTGATGAACAATCTACCTGGCCATGAAAAACAAAATTGGCAGTATTGTTTTTCTACTGTCAGTAGAAAAGTACCAAGTAATCTATCATACCTAGCCATGATATATTTTCATAGCTAAAGTAGATTACTTAATAATCTGTTCTTGGGATAGATCATCAAAGCTCAGAAACAAAAAATGTTGGATAGTATTCTTTTTTTATTTTATTTTAATTTTCGCACTTCTTGAAACATCCCATTCATTCTTTTTTTATTTCATCTTTATATTATATTCAGTTTTTTACGTACTAAAATAGTACACCATTTAATAAATCTCTTTTCAGACGAAGGTCAGGAAAAACGGACAGAAATCGTACGATTTACATTTCTGGTTAGGAGCTGAAACGAGTCAGGTAAATATTAGAACATATTTTTTAATTTATGTGACATTTTAACCTTTTGGGAATATCAAACTTCTTTTACATATTTACAAGTTTAGTAGCGATATTTTTAAGTCGACTTGATTTTAAAATCATGCTCGAATTCCTTGCATGATAGGAAACTTAGCATATATATGCGTGTAACTGTCACTTTAAATGCGAACATACTATTCCTACAAATCATCTTTTTTTATTTTTGATGTCGAAGCAGCTGCTGAGATTAAGTACTTGATGGATGAAATTTTTCAAAAAGGTATAAAGCGTCGAGTTATTTGCCAATAAACTGTATTTTATTTGATGATGGTTGAGTTATACCAAATCTAGGATGAAGCAGGCGCGGCCGCGATACTGACAGTCCAATTAGACGAACAACTAGGAGGTGAACCCATCCAGCATCGTGAGATCCAAGACCACGAGTCCCAACTCTTCCTCTCTCACTTCAAGAATGGAGGCGTCAGATACCTCCCTGGAGGTGTCAGCTCGGGCTTCGTCCATGTCGACCCCAACGCCTTCGAAAAGCGCCTGTTCCAGGTCAAGGGCTCCAGGAACATCCGCGTCAAGCAAGTTATACCTTCGATTGCTTCCATGAACAATGGAGACTGCTTCATTCTAGACGCCGGCAGGAACATCTATGTGTACGTCGGTTCTAACGCCAGACGCGTGGAAAAACTGAAGGCCATCAACGCGGCCAACCAAATCAGGGACCAGGATCATGCTGGAAAAGCCAAAGTCACCATCGTTGGTACGATATATATTATCATTCAAGGAATTATGAAAATATTACTCAATAATTTGTTCCAGACGAATTCAGTCCAGAAAGTGATTATGAGGACTTCTTCCAAGCCTTAGGCGAAGGCTCCAAAGACGACGTCCCTGAAGAAAGTGCCGGCGGCAATGATCAATCATTCGAAAGTTCGGAAGAAAACCAGGTGTCGCTATACCGCGTCTCCGACTCTTCTGGTTCCGTACACATTGATAAGGTCGCGCAAAAACCTCTCGAAGCCTCGTTGCTGGATCCCAATGACTGCTTCATCCTGGATACGACGGATGCCAATCTGTACGTTTGGATTGGTAAGCAGTGCGACGAGAGGGAAAAGAAGGAAGCTATGAGGAAGGCCGACGAGTTCCTTACCTCCAAGGATTATCCGAAATGGACCCACGTGCAGAGGATCATTCAGGGCGCAGAGCCTACCGCTTTTACCCAGTACTTCAGGTGAGTGATGGAAAAATATTGGAGTTTTCCCTTTTCTGTTCCATCATCTATTGGCACTCCCTCCTGTATTTCTTCATCCATTAGTTTTTGTCATTCTTGCCTATCTTTGTTGCTCCATTTTTTTTTGCGAATCATTTACAAAACCTGTGCCTGCAAGAGCTAAAATTTATAATCCGCCCTGTATCTTCATTCAAATAATAGATATATTTGCAGAAGCGTTTTTTATCTCTTTTATTCCCCCAATATATTTTTCCATCCCTAAATATTGTTTTTATTAATTATTATTAACTTACCGTTTAGGCTTAAGCTTGAACTTATGCAGCTCAAATAATCAAATATTAACTAAAAACTGTTCTTTAACATTTTCTTCCTTGCACTCTGCCTATTTTTCCTCCGCTCTTATCTATTTGCTAGCTCGCCTTTTCAGTCTCCCTCTTCTTCTTCTTTACTGTCTTCTTTTTCTGCTTCTCCTTCTAGATCCTGGCAAGCCTACGGGGAACTCCACCCTCGCTTGTTGCGTTCTGTCAGTACGCAAGTTCATCTTTACCATTGCCAGCTTCGTGGTAAATCGCACAAGTTCAGTTTGGAAACAATCGAGGACTTCGAGCAAGAGGATCTGTATGACGATGACATCATGATTTTGGATGCCGATAATGAAGTTTTCGTGTGGATAGGAAAGGGCGCTTCTGATGAAGAGCGGGAGAGAGGACCTATCTTTGCAGAGGTACGTATTTTTTTTAATGTGAAGTTTTGAATGAAAATATTTGTTTTTACAGAAAATGCTGAAACGCCATGGCCGTGAGGATGTCCCTGTGAATGTTGTGAATCAAGGGGAAGAACCGGAAGAATTTACAAGCCTCTTCCCATCGTGGGATCCTGAGTTCTGGGATAACCTACCCGATGTCAGGGACTTGATTAAAAACGAGGACATAGATGAAGACTGAAAGTCATAAAAGCTTTTAAGTATATTTTATATATAATCATTTTTGTTAATGCGTGCTTGTGATTTTAAAACATGTAATTTTTAGATATACTATATGAATTTTTAAAACAAAAAAATCTTTAGATTGTAAGATAGTTTATTTCAAATAACCTTCCCATAAATGATTCTTATATGTTTTACTAGCGACCCGCCCCGGCTTCGCACGGAAATATAAAAAATGGTTATTGTGGGTTATCCCTAAGAGATAGACATATACCATCGCGGACTTTTTTGTAGACCTTTTTAAGGTGTACAATACTGTAGTACATTATTTTGATCTATCTCGTAGGGTTCAGCCAGCGTTTGCAATGTAAGCGCAAAAAAATGTGTTTATTTACGACATCACATTAGAAACCTCTAAAATTATCAGTGTTTCTCTACTATATTATGCATGTATTATACATATAAACCTTCCTCTTGAATCACTCTATCTATTAAAAAAAAAAAAACGCATCAAAATCCGTTGCGTAGTTTTAAAGATTAAGCATACATAGGTAGTAGATAGATAGGGACAGACAGCGGGAAGCGACTTTGTTTTATACTATGTTATGATATGAGAATGAACAGGATTTTAGACTGTAGCAAATCAGATAAAAAAATAAAAACATAGATTTTATTAAAAACTGTCACCTCTGAAAAAATAAATTGATACGCCTATGAAGGACACGTGAGGTTCATTAAAAAAAAAATACTCAAAAATTTCATCATGTAGGATTAAGAAATTAAAACGATTTTGCTAAAAACTATGATTAAAATTTATGATAGGCGCTTTAATAATTACATGTACTTATATTAGATTTACAGTTACATTCTCCTTATATCGAGTCCTCCAAAAAAATCCTCATCAAAGTAGGCAGTTCTATTCTATCTTAAATGTATAATAACCTTATTTAATTGTCAAAGTTGTTACTATATGACAGCCATTATTTATTTTACAATTGTGACCTGTGATTGTGACCAATGATTGTGACAGTCAGTTGTCAAAAGTTTGACAAGATGGAAAAGCTTCGACATGACCGCTATTTCTATCTCTTTTGTTCATAGCCAGATTTGATGATATCATTTTGGATGTCTCTTTATAACTCATAATTCTATTTATTGCCGTCTGTGGAAAATGTAAGGAACTAAGGCGCAAGTTTACGGTTCCATTGAAGAAAACTGTACATATTATATTTTTTTTAATCGTAGAAGAAGAGGATGAGTTAAAAATTAATCCACCTATTGCCCTAAATGAATCGAACGCAGCAATTTCCAATCTATCCTCTTATTCTATCTATGGCTTGCGAAATGATATGCTCAGAAGAAGAAGACGATGATTAAATTAACCTTTTTTTAATACCAATATTTTCCTAGATATTTAGCTCTCTACTAAAAATAGAAGCAATACAGTTAGGTTGTACCCGACAATTTTTTAAAATAATGTGGTAAAGCGTAGCGTCGTAAACGTAAGTCGTTCACGGATTTTTACAGCGTTACATCGAAGTAATCATTTTTCTAACCTCACTTAATTCGTAGGTAGTAAACAAGCTCAAAATGCCTGGAAAGGTCAAAGTAAAAATTTCTTCTGGTAAAAACTTACCAGTCATGGATAGATCTAGTGACACCACTGATGCCTATGTGGAAATTAAACTAGGCAGCACAACTTACAAGACAGATGTCTGCCGTAAGTCCTTGCATCCGCAGTGGAATACAGACTGGTACCGATTCGAAGTAAGCAGTTGAAATATTTGACCCATAACGTACCTCGGCAAAAATATATTTTGTAGGTGGATGATTCCGAACTTCAGGATGAACCTCTACAGATTCGCCTCATGGACCACGATACCTATTCGGCCAATGACGCTATCGGCAAAGTGTACTTAAATTTAAATCCGTTACTGTTGCCTGTCGATGGGCAGCTAGCCAAATGCAGCTACAACGGAGATAGCAGTACTCACCACGAAATATCTGGTTGGATACCAGTTTACGATACGATGCACGGTATAAGAGGCGAAGTAAACGTGACAGTGAAGGTGGAGTTGTTCTCGGACTTTAACAGATATCGACAATCTTCGTGTGGTGTCCAATTTTTTTACTGTAAGTAAATATGAACATTTAATTTTAGAATACAATTTGTTGATCATCTTCATTTTTGTAGCACGCACCATCCCGCAAGGCTACCACGCTAGAGTTATACATGGATTTGTAGAGGAATTATTAGTCAACGACGACCCAGAATATCAGTGGATCGACAAGATTCGTACACCGAGAGCATCAAACGAAGCCAGACAAACGCTGTTTTTCAAGCTGTCTGGTGAACTTCAACGAAAAATCGGAGTGAAGGCGTTGAATTTGGGAGGAAATGCGGTCATTGGGTATAGGCAGAGCTACGATTTGGAAGGGAGTCTGGCATTGTGGCCAGAGGTATTGGTACTGCTGTTACCCTCGTCAAATCTGCGCAGTCATCTCACCCTACAGCCTTAGACGAGATGAGAGAAGAGTAAGTGTTAGTTGTAGGTCTCGTTGTAAATATATTTTAAAGAAAACGATGATTATCAACTGAAGTGGAAATTGTTTTTGTTCTGTTGATAATAGAGTTGATAAATTATCGGGCGATGTTTGGATCAAATGTTGATAATTGAAAAAATATTGTTTAAGTTTTTTTATCTTAATTACTTTAAAAGTACTGATGTTACAAATATTTTCAGGTATCTCTTTTGTATTCGTGTAAATAACATTTATAAATTTTATTACCTGTATCTGCTGTATATCTATGCAAAAAAATGCTCACAGCTATAAAAAAAGTGCTATCATCGATTATCTCACATTTTTACAATAGCCTATGTAAACAAAGGAGTGAATCATTTGAAACAATTGAAATTTGAAAGCAAAACAGCGATTGTGAAACTTATTTTACAAAAAAAAAAAATAACCAAAGTAACTAAAACAGACCACACACGGAATTAATTAATGATTTTTTGTGTACAGGCATTCTGAAAATTACATAAAATTCGTTGGTGGCGACAAAAGCTTTCGCTTGAGTGCTGCGCCAAATTTCTTAGCGCCCGCTGTCCCCTTACCCTTCTCCCCATGTCCCAGAATACCAGACGTGACTATTCCCAAGTACAAACAGCTCCCCAAACGTTTATACTCATCTCTAGATTCCGGGGAAAACCTTAAACCTTCTCGCTCGAACCCTGGATTAAACGAGGAATCTTCAGCATCTTCCCTAAAGACGCTGTTAAAACAGGAAGACAAACGCGGCAAGCCTGGCTACGGCCTGTCGCAAAGACTGAGGAATCTGAAGTACTCTCAAAATTCTCTGTCGAAGAAAATGACTGCCTTGAAGTCGAAACTAAGTGACAGTATAGGCGAGGAGATAGATGAGGAACCGGGAGTTCTGACGAAGAGGAAGACATTCAAGAAGACTAACAGCGACTCAAGCATGATGGCAGCTGTTTTAGCTAGGTCAGTAATTCAGGCTCATAATAGTCTGAGTTGTATATTGGAGGTACAAAATACTCCTCCAGAAGATAGGGTCGAAGATAATGATGAGGATACTTTGGAGAAATTGGAACCAATCGAAAATTTACTGAATAAAACGACATCAGAAACTAGTATACCTTTAGATGAGAATGCCAGTGAACAATTTTCTAGCTCCGAGACGAGCAGTTCTTATTCAGACTACGATTATGATGACGAAACTCTACATTACACTAACTCAAATATTGACCTCGAAACTATAAGCAATATCGTTAAGGATGTTAAGATGATACAAAGGAAAAATAGGATATTGCAAAAACAGTACTCCCTTCCGACGTTAGGGGCCTAACAGGGCAGATTCGTTGGACTCTCTCTCTGAAAACGTATTTAAATTTCCAAGTAATTTTGCCTCGAGCTCCGATAATAACCTAGAGATTGATTTAGAACTAAATGTAGAAGAAGGCGTTGTTAAATATCCCCAGAATTTAGACGATGTTGAAGAACCGACAGAGATAACAGAAGAAAATTATGAACCAAAGCAGAGTAAAAATATTGAGGAATTTCAGGGAACTGGGTTAACTGATCAAGATTCTAAAGAAATTAACGAATTCGGGGATTGTACCAGAGGCTATCAATGAAATCCAAATCAAAAGAAAAAGCCTTATCAAAACTGCTATCCAAACCATGCTCTTAGAAAAGGCGAGTATAATGGGTACCTACACGCCACCGACATCACCAGTTTTAAAATCCGAAAAGGACCACCAGGCCTGGTCAAATAGCATCGTTCCGAGATTATCAGAGGGCAGCATAAAATTCGAGACCAAACAGCTGAAATCGAAAATTCCAAAATCGGCAAGTTCTGTTTCTTTCAGCGACTACTTAAAACGTAACGAGACTGTACTAGGAGTCCCGTTTACTTCTATAGTTTCGCTCAGATCCGAGGAGTTCAAAAGGCAGCAGTCTAACCCCTGCCTCTCAGACAATGCGAAACTAACTGCCGTCTCGTGCAAGTCGTTAGCCCTGGAAACGCCCAGGTTGGAAAGGCAGAACTGTTTCTCAGACACGCAACTGGATAAGCCTTTAGTGAAAACTATGCTGACGGAGTCCCTTCAGAAGAAACACAAGCAGAGATTTAAGTTATTTCCCTCTAAAAGGAAGACCCTAAGCGACGATTCGACGTTGAACAGACGCAAGAAACGTTTCAGTTTTTTGCTCCGTGCCGGTAAATCCAACGAAAACTGTCACAAAGAGCACAAGAACATAATCTCGAAGATATTCCACAAGAGCGACAAGCGGCTAGCAGCGAAAGGTGATAAAACTGAAACCAAACGTGTTGAAGAAAGTTCCGATAGGGATCCCGTCATCCCTCCCCACGCCTACTAACTGATACTAATGATACCCCGTGATACCCTTAATACACCGCCTGTCAATATAAAAATTGAAGAAGGCCGTGATTGTAGCGAGATTAAGCACGCATGCATAACCCTCTGTAGGCATAACATGTCACCAGCTGAGCATAATGGCGCTCATAGCCAACACAGCCCCGACCAGCACCAGAAGACTGAGCAGTCACCTGCGAGGCTCACCGGCGTCCCTTGCATCCACCGCAGGTCTTCGGACTCGGATCTCAGCATCACGCCTAAAGGTTAGCAGTATTTGATACTATTTTTATGTGAGGTTAGATACTGATACACACCTAATATAATAATAAAAACACTAAAGGTTTCTCTGGTGGCTGTTGTAGCCATAATAACAGCAGCGAATCTCAAGAAGCAATAAAATGTATTTATAATACATTTACTCGATATTATCTTAATAGAATGTCAAGTATGAATAGTGATCGACCCATTAATTAAGAATGAAATTAGCGTTATTTTTTATAGGAAGTTGTGGAAGAGTGAGATAATATGAATTACTTATCTTTTCCATTTCAAATTAATAAATAACAAACAAGCAGCACCAGAAACAAATGTTTCATTCAAATTTACATGTCTTAAAAGTACTTTTACAGTATAGTAGTTTTAAATTTATTTACAAAGGTTATAAAAATAATTTTGACTGATGATAAAATTAATTTAATGTGTGTAAAGAGAAATTAGTGTTTTTATGTATTTACACGAGAAATCGACTCTCATATATAAGAAATAAAACCAAGGCTTTGTTTGATTTGTCGTTTCTACCCTTAGGATTCTTTAGAAAAAGTGAGTATAAGATGCTTGTGAAAAATAACTGTTGCATCTTTTTTTGTCTTACTGTTTTCATTTTGTGTTATAAATTGTGTCAACCAATCATCTTCCTGTCAATAATAAAACAGTTTTTCACCTTGTATGTTGTCAGTCAGCCTTCTTTTTTTCTGAAGACTATGTGTTGTAATGTTCCCTGATCACAGTGTACCGCTCATTTTGTTGTAACCTCCCTGCCTATATTGGAAAAAAAGAAGACATTCACTTCTGTTTTGCATAAAGTTTTTCGATGTGATAACGCGATCATACCCTCTATGGAAATGCAATCATTTACTATTGAAGGCTAGTATTTTAGACGTTTTAGGTATTATCAGGGTAGTTGGCGAGCAAAACAAACGTTTTGATAAACAAAATATCTCTTAGGGAACAGTCTCACAGGGAGCGATCGATCCGGAGGCAATCCTAGCGGGCACTTCATGAGAAACGTAGTATTGAGATCGCAGATACATCAAGAGAATTTCGACATGCTTGAATACCCATTCTTGACCATGTCCAAATTCCCGGCAGGTTTGATTGCTCAAATAGGTACGTCATGTAACACCATTATTGTACTCACTAATTCAGTTTGAATGATTGTGTAGGAGGCGCTGTAAGTGCTAGGTCGGTGAAGAGGCTAGAGACCATAACGAATGTTGATGAGCCCGAATCAAGAGATACCTGGTGGTCTGAACTAAGAATGGAAATACGTTCGCACGCGCGTAGCTTAAACTGTAACGCTGTATTAGGATATTCGGAATGGCGTCCAGTATATGGTGAATATAATAAAAGTGTATGTATATCTGGTCATTGTAGAATCTCTTATTTTCAGCGATGATATATGTGTGTTGAGCGCTTGCGGCACAGCTGCCGTGATAGACTTTCATTATCCAGAAGAAAATGAAGAATCCGGATTCGCTAAGCATAAGATGAGCGTGTCGCTAGAAAGGGATAAAAGTACAATGGTAAATTCTAAATTACCAAATTGAAACAGTCACTTTATTCCTTTTTTCTTTCTTTTTTAGAATAGCAATAAAATTTTTGAGAGTCCCGAGCACGTTATAAACAATCAAGTAACTAACTGTACAATCACGCATCTTCCTTACGACAGTCATAACGTCCCAATAAAAGCGACTGTAACAAAATGCATGTTGTGTCAGTAAGTAGAAATGGAAATAGTTATTAGAGTCAAAAAACAAAAATCGCAGTTTGCCAACTGTGTTCATTTCTTTTTAACGTCGGCAAATTTTTTTGAAGCAATTTAATGAAGTATTGGAGGAGTATGGTATGTCACGTCTATCTTAGTTGTACTTAATATGAACACAGTGCCTTTGTATTGATGCGTTCAACACCCTTTAAGTTTAAAATAATTCCTGCGGATTTCGAATTATATTTAATACACAGGTAACTGATTTCAGTTACCAGTGTATTATTATACGGATTATTGTACAGAGCATTTTCTGTATAAGAATTTTCTTATACAGAAAATGGTCTGCGCGATGTGTCACATATGTGATGAAGTAAATTTATTCTGCAATTTCTGCATTTTATTTGACAGCTATGGTCTACTTTTAAGTCGCTGCTGATATATCTTTGCATTGTTGTTGAGAATTTGATAGAAGAATGAGATTTTTTTAATTGAGAAACCTATACTGGCGTCACAAAATCAGATCTAAAAACCTGAGAAAAAGTCGAATCAGTAGATAAATCTGATTTTTTGACGCTTATCTAGGCCATGTCTATAAATTCTATTTTAAACAGTATTGTACGCATTCCTTGCACTTATTGATAGTTTCTAACTCTGCCATCTATATTTCATCGCGTGAACTTTCCACTACGTAACAAAAGAACGACATTGTGTAAGGACAAGTGTCCACGAGAGGCTGCTTTTCGCGAGGTAAGAAGCTTATGCGCGAGCAGACATATGTTTGCCCCTAAATTAATTGTTACCTGCTTAATATTAAAATGATATTTTAACCGCGTATTGTTCAGTTTAAAATGCGCCCTTCCCTTTTTGCGTCAACCTTACATTTCCGTAAGTTTGTTTTAATAATTCAATTACTGATCAACAAATGTAAATATTCGGTCAGCATTCCCTCTTAGAGGAACCTCTGATTAGGAATCTTTCGCATTTTCCAGCAAAGTGAAAGTTCCCGAAATTCTGATTGCAACACAGTGTGTTTGTATTGATATACGTATTCAAGACATCCTTAAGTTTAAAATAATTCCTGCGGATTTCGAACTGTATTTATACATAGGTAGCTTGAAAATTTATATGCAGAAAATTTCTGTCACGCGTGTATAACTGCGTAAGGGTATCCCGCGTGCTCGCTACGGGATGGCATACTACTGCGCATACGCGGGCTCTGGAGCGTTCTCGGCAAGGGTCAATACCGTACATAGCACGGGAAAGAAATACACACGTATATAATTTACAAGCCGCTTAAAGAATACGGGTTTATACTTTCATTATCATAGTTTTATAGTGCCGAGCCCTGCGTTGCCGCACACATTTCCGTACCCTAGTGATGAAGTAAATTTGTGCTGCGTTTTATTTGACGGCTATGGTCTACTTTGAAGTCGCTGCTGATGTATATATTTGTATTGTTGATTTTTAATTGAAAAACGTATGATTTTGTAATACTGATACGGGCCATGTCTATTAATTATAAATTAAACAGTATTGTACGCATTCCTTGCACTTTAAATTGGTAGTTTCTAACTCTGCCATCTATACGTCATCGTGCGAACTTTCCGCTTCGTAACAAAAAGAACGACATTGTGTCCACGAGAGGTCGCTTTTAGCGAGATAAGAAGCTTACGCGTGAGCAGACAGATTGTAGCCCCTAATTCATTATTATGCATTTAATATTAAAATACATATTTTATCCACGTATTGTTACATTTCCGTCAATTTGTTCTAATAATTCAATTGCTGATCGATAAATGTAAATACTCAGTCAACGCTCCCTCTTAAGAGGGACATCCGATTAGGAATATTTCGCGTTTTTCAGCAAGGTGAAAGTTCCCGAAGTCCTGATTGCGACCATAGAGCCCCCTGACGGTATCCCCAGCACGGGGCGGGGTTGCTTTATTGGATTCCTACATCTGTCGCCCTCTGAAGGATGTAAGGGGCGAATCTATCGCTAAGGAGATATCTGACGGCCTACCCTTCCTGGAATACGAACTACACAGGCTCCTGATAAACAAACTGAGGATAAAGGGGATGAACGCCATCTTCGGGCTGAAGTTTCGCATATCAGTAGGGGAAAGGATGATCATAGGTATCGCTACTGGTACCGCGATATTCCTGGATCCTCTGCCAAGTCCCGTCCTACCCAAGCTGATTTCCGATCAAACTTCGGACGAGAGTAAATTAGCTAGTCTTCAGAAGCTGCTCAACGACACTGTTAAGAAGAACAAAGAGATCTATCAGGTTAAGGCTAGTATACACCAAGCAACCGTAAATATACCTCCCGCTGGTTTGTATTTCATGTCTAGCTGGACAAAAATGAACCCAAGCAGTCGAAGTTTAAATTCTATCTGTTCAAAGTTGATCGTTACCTTCATCTTGGAGGATTAACTATTTAACGCCCGAGTGCACTGTCAACAGACATGAACTTAGAGGCTCGTATTACTGATAGAAAAAATAACTGAAACCATGTATTCCTATGTTTTCGAAGTCGGTCTTTCGAATGGAATCGTTAAAATTTGCAAAAAAATTATGTAACCTTCAATTTTTAACACAAACTATTAAAAACGCGATTTTTTTCAAGATTCTTTCTTTGAATCGCAATTTCAGCTATGTTATCCTGTATACTACCCAAAAACAAATACAAACGTGCACTCGAGACGTATACTTGAAGGAAATGCAATGAGAACAATTTAATTTTCTCATTTTTTGAGGTTAAAATAACTAGATGTGGCAAAATTAAGGGTGATATTTCTCGTTTTTTACCAGTTGCGGGATCATTGACGCAAAAGAAGAATTTTGAAAAAATTATTAGTACTTTAGGGGGTTTTTTTGGGGTCGCGAGTCACGACCCTGATGTCAGAATTTCAAAATTCAAGATGGCGGATCCAATATGGCCACCGTCCGAATCAAATTTCAATTTTTCGATTATTTTGCCTCAAACTTTGTAAACTAGGGGTTTTTCGGGGTCGCTAATCACGATCAAAATTCAGGATTTCGACATTTGCTTCAAAATGGTCGCCATGTCATATCTACCATCCTGAATTTTTGAAATTCTGACCGAAAAGCGACCCCGAAAACCCCTAGTTTACAAAGTTTAAGGCAAAATAATCGAAAAATTTGAAATTTAGATTCGGGATGGTGACCATATTGGATCCGCCATCTTGACTTTTGAAATTCTGACATCAGGATCGTGATCAGCGACCCCAAAATCCCCGAGAGGACTAATTTTTCAAAATTCTTCTTTTGCCTCAATGATCAATGATAAAAAACGAGAAATATCACCCTTTTGAATTTTGCCATATCTAGTCATTTTAACCTCAAAAAAATGAGAATTGAGAATTAAATTGTTCTCATTGCGTTTCCTTCAAGTACACGTCTCGAGTGCACGTTTGTATTTGTTTTTGAGTAGTATAAAGGACGATAACATAACTGAAATTGCGATTAAAAAAAGAATCTTGAAAAAAACGCGTTTTTTTAGTTTTTGTTAAAAATTGAAGGTTACATCAATTTTTTTGCAAATTTTAACGATTCTCGAAAGAGCGACCTCGAAAACAGAGGAATACATGGTTTTAGTTCTTTTTTTCTTAATTTTTTGATATCAGACTCTAAGTTCATGTCTCTTGGCAGTGCACTTGGGCGTTAAAGGGTTAAGATGGGTATGGTGAAGGGCTATTATTTCTATCTCTTGTTTTGTCCAGCTAGAACGCGTTGCTGGTTGCCTTGACCGAGAAAAATTGGGAATATTTCTTGCAGGACGACGTTCAAAACGGACGAGTTTTGTCTGACGATGAGTCTGAGGATGAGCCGACGTCTCTAGACCTATCCGCGGGGAACAAAGACTGCTGCGTGTTAGAAGTAACATTGCGTTACGATTAAAAAAAAATCGGCGATATTAAACTTGTCGATTATAGGTAGATGATCCCGAGGACGAAGAGGTTCTGAAGTTGCTGATGGAAGAAAGGCCGCCAGATGGCTTCCACGTGGTTAACACTGAGGGGGTCCCAGGGTTAGAAGATCTGGAGATCGTTAAGAATCTCCAGATGTTCACCCAGATTTACAGGGTAAAATTCCATCCACCCTTTAACATTAACACTCACTTCCGAAGGCTGTTGCAAACTGTTTACTTCAAGCTGAGGAGGATGGTCCCTTGTGCCTTATGCGACCTACAGTTCAGGGTTGACCTACCCGAACCCGACGAAGTCCAACTTTGCGTATTTGGTTCGTTGTGTTTCGTTTTTATATCACCCTGTATAACACACACTTGTTAATTCCAGGTATGGCCCTGGGTTTGGGTAAGAAGCAAAAGAAGCTAAAACCTCTAGCGCCGAAAAGAAACGGTATCTATAATCAAATATTCCATAACTGCTTTTAACATGTTTTTTTTCCGTAGACGAAGACATGATATTCAAGTTGGACGAAGATCAGATTCCGGAAAATAGCGTGATTTCAAGCAATCAGAAGAGTCTGAAGCTTAAACAGAGGTCGCCTTCGAAGTATAGAGCACTTTCTGTGAAGCAGAGGCATGTAAGTAAACGTAGTCGGATACAGGGTTGCCCAAAAAAAATGAGCAAAATACTCGGAGACGCTGGGATATAATTTTTTTTTTTATAGATAGCACATAAGGAGAGGCATGGTGTCGATATAACGCCTCTTTCCTATGTACCTGGTGGTGTAATCGAACGATATTTGGGTAATCTGAACTTTTTCTTCATTCGAGAAACGACGTCGATCCGAGAGGTACATTTTTTTGCGAGATCTGTTTTCATTATTTGTGAAAATATATATAATTCATTTTTTAGGAAGGTGGCCTCAGCGGATTCATTCACAGCTTTGTGACCGAGGTGTTGGCGATTGTTAGAGCCCACGTGACCGCGTTAGGTGGGAATGCGATGGTGGCTTTCTTCCTCACAGAGATCGTGTTGCTTCATAACCTACACAAAAATCAAGTAAGTGATTGTTAATTTTGATCACAAGCGCGACATTTTAAAAGTTAAGACGGTTTGGTTAAAAATTCATTTAACATCGGGAAACGACATGAGATAAGATTTTTTTCGAATAAATAGTTACATTTTTTAAATAAAACTCCATTGTGACAATTAAAATGGTATGTCTCATAAAACATTCTTAAGAAAACTATTTTTTTTGTAGGAAATCTAATATAACTTTGTTTTTTTATATGTTCGATGTCCTCGAAAGTGATTAAAGAACATCTAAGACCATTGGCGGATCCAGGGGGGCATGGGGGCCATGCCCCCATTGGCCATCTGAAGTGCCAGGAAAACGCGTGACCTTGAAAATTTTCAAAATTTTCGCCTGCGGCGCCAATATGGAATCTCGCGGATCATGTTGCTTTATCACTAAAATACCCCCCCCCGAGAAGCCTTCTGGATCCGCCTACTTAAGACCCGTTATTTAAGAGTTCTTAGACAAAAGCGAACGGTTTCCTGGCCACCTTTGTTTTTACGTAATTTATTTTTAAAATGTTACGGTTCAATTAAACGACCGCTTACAAAAAAAATCAACCTTTGTACGCGAATTGGACCTCTATTCCAGCTTACCTTCGTTACCTTGTAATTTCACGTCATAAAAAGCATTAGTATTCACGTCGGACACAAGAGGGTGGCGAAATTAACTTCTCACGGTGTAAAATTAGCGGTATTTTTTTCAGAAAAAAATAATTTACATTGAAAAGAATCAAGCGAGAAATATGGGGGATGGTGATGGTGGGGGACCGACGAAATTATGTTTTTATATTATTTCTCTTTTAAAGTCTGGATGTCATAATAGGGTCGTTCGAGGTGGAAAACGATTAAATACCGTATCAGGAACGCTACGCCCAAAGGGTGAGGAAGTATTTAAAATTAAACGATCAAAAAAGGGTGGATTTGACTTGCGGCAGAGAGAAAACGGCATCAAAACGATTAGGTCGTAAATTTGCAATATATTAATTAATTGTGGGTTCCACTCAAAATAATTAATGTAAGAAAAACCATAAAATACTATCCTATCGGAATTATAAACTTCTTTAATTATATTTACATTTCTTCTGAATTGTTCTATCAATCAATTATGTACATAAATACAACGTTAATATCAGAATTTGACATTTGTGTAAAAAACTGTGTATAAAAAACTGAGTAGTCTCTGACGCTGTGAAACAATTGCTCTGCATTAACTGTCAATATGTTATTCGTTTGAAAATATTGTATACTTGTGTAGAGCCAAGAAAGCTAGTGAGTGTTAAAATTTGTGCGATTTGTGGGTAAGTTCCACCATATTTTGCCCTTGGACGATCTCGATGTGTGACAATTTCGTGTGTCACGTCAACATGCAGCGTTATGTTCATTACGTAAAAGCCTCCTGATGCTCAGTAAATAATAACAGTAACTTGGATATGGGCAACTTAACTACAATTTTCTCTGGCTGGTATAAATTTTAAGGGGTATTTTTATAAAGTTTTCGCATAAACGGCAACGTTAACACATTTTTAAGGGGACACCGCAGTTTCTGATAAATTACACCAATTTAATATATTGTACGCACATATGGCGTATCGGGGATAATGTTGGTAATACGTTTTGACGACACAACTTGAAATGGGGAAAAATTCAGAAACGGAAATTATATATATATAGCCCAATCAACGGGGAGAAAACCGGTCACTAATTGTTATCAGCAAACAAAAAATATGGTCGTATAGAGAAAGAAATTCTAAGAAAGATAGCGTTTTTTGCTACTCGAGTTTTAATGGCGAACATAACCAAAAAAATTCGCAAAAAACGTTTTTTTTGCAAATAAAAAAAAGCTTCAAGTCATACACAAGAAAGTTAAATTAGAAAGTTGTAGGCCTCAAAAATGCGCGTCGAATGAAATGTGAACGAAAAAATTCGGTTCATAAACATTTGAGAAAAATTAAAAAATAAACGTCTTTTTTTTTAAATCGTTATAACTCGAAAAAAATAAATCTTTTTTAAATTTTTGGAAAAGTATCATTTTCCGCTTGTCTCGGGCTATATTTGTGGTTAACAAGAAGTCTGTTCAAACAAAATTGGAATTTATACAGCAAAAATACGAAAACGCGATTTTTGACGTGTTTTTAAATTTTTCTCAAATGTTTATGAACCGATTTTTTTCGTTCAAATTTCATTCGACGCGCCTGTTTAAGATCTACAACTTTCTAATTCAACTTTCTTGTGTAGGCTTTTTTTTTTATTTGCAAAAAACCGTTTTTTTGACTTTTGCGAATTTTTTTGGTTATGTTCGCCATTAAAACTCGAGTAGCAAAAAACGCTATCTTTCTTAAAATTTTGTTCTCTATACGACCATATTTTTGTTTGCTGATAACAATTAGTGACCAATTAACATGGGGGCTTTCGCTCGTTGATTGGACTAATATGTTCTTAAAAATAGGTCGACGAAGGTAAGAACGACTTGTTCTAATTTATGGAGTAATTTTGACGTCAAAAATTGACATTGTGTGTTGTTGACATTTTGCGTAGAAACAACAATACGTTGTTTAGTAAATTATAAGTATTCCGCCTGTCCTTAAAGCCGTTGTATTATGTAGACGTTTAATTAATTTGAAATGGACATAATGCATAATTAGGTGTACGCTGTTCTAGACGTCATACCTAATCAACATTTATTATGTCCTCTTCTTTATTTTAGGGACAATGCCTTGTCAACGTCGGTGGAGATGTGGTATCGGTATCATATTTCAAAGAGGAAACTTAGCTTATAAATGTTCATGTACCCAATTTTTCTTTTGTTTATTTTTCTTGTTTATCTTCTGTTAGCTATCATTTTAGTTTATCGGGTTCATGGATGAGTCATTAACGGACCTGAAAATATAGCCCGTTTTTCATCGCATCACTCTGTAATTTTTCATGCATTCAGGCATTTGTGGTCGTTATTTGTTCACAAACGATTTTTTTTTTGGTAATACAAATAAATAAACAAAAAATACTAAATAAATAAACAAAAAAACAATAAAGTTTAACATAACTTTTTTTTACAATTCTTATCATCAGTCGACACTTTTCCTCACATTTGAAGAACAACTCACAACCCTCTTTCATGGTCACACCATTTTTATGTCCGTTAATATATACAGTATGGTCATTATTGGTCCGTCCATCTAAAAAAACGTCATCAAATACGTATTTCTATTCTATCTTAAATATATAACCTTATTTAACTGTCAAAGCTGTTCTATTATATGACAGCCATTATTTAGTTTGCAATTGTGACAGTCACTTCTTGTCAAAAGTTTGACATAAAGGAAAAGCTTCGACATGACCCCTATATCTATCTCTCGTTCATGGCCAGATTTGATGACGTTTTTTTTGGATGTCTCTTTATAGCGTGAAAATTCTAACCTGGGGTTGTGCAAAAATACTCCAAACATACTACACTTTAGTATCTTTGGGTGCATAGCAAAAATCCAATCCCATATATAGAATTGCGGAACCAAAACAAACAAGATAAGTGTGCAGAAAGGCCTCTTGCTATACGTCATTTAAAATCTCACTAGAATATAACACCTTTGACTGACAGAGTAATGGGAATGTGTCCGTTTGTCCAGGATTGTAACTCCCTGGTGACTTGAAATAAGCAAATTACTTTATTTCCTTTTATCACAGCAGCTTCCGTGCTCTGCTTGAATTTTGACGATTTTTTCACTGTATGTATTAGTATTTTAGCTCACTAAAACATTTACATTTTATAACTGTATAACTGTTAAGCTCGCTGTTTTTTTTTTTGTACTTTTCGTGTATTTTCACATTAAGGTTGCTCAATTTTTTTCTATGTGTTATTACTCTCTATACAGGTCTCTTACTCAAGGCCGTCGCTATAGGCCCTAGGTATTGGAACATGGCAGAAAAACGAATTTCATATGAATGTTCTACACTTCTATGCATTAACCCGTTTCGGCCGAAAACGCCACTCCCGGTACATCGCTCTTCAGCGCCTCATAACTAATACTATTTGCGACAGAAAAATTTGACAGGGACATATTTTTGAGGTTTAAGACGTGCCCTTTCCGATGGTGTCCATGAAATTCCTCCAAAAAATTATTAATTATGAAAAAAAGCAGTTAAAAAAACACGATTTTTTTTGCACATTTTTTTTTTAAATCAAATGTTCAAGGCGTTTCCGGTCTGCAATGGACCTGGAACCTCACTAACCGGTGGAATAAATGTTTGAACTTTAAGTATACGTGGTTTAAATATCGATTTTCTGCCTTATGCGTTCAAAATGGCACCGGAACTGCAAAATTGCGCAAAAAATTCAAGAATTTTTTATTGGAAAATGATGCACTTTTACAAAAAATTGTCAAGAATAAAATCTTCTTAAAATCACTCAATGAATGCACTAGAATTTTTCAAAAATTTTATTTTTCATTTTGCAAATAGTCAATTTTTGCAAAATTTAAAAAATTGCTGAAAAATTCTTCCTGAAGAATGCTTCCAGTGCATTCCTTGGTTGATTTTAAGAATTTTTTATTCTTGACAATTTTTTGTAAAAATGTTTTGTTTTCGATAAAAACAATTCTAAATTTCGATACTAATTTGATCTTTAGAAATTTTTTCTCGAAAACAATGCATTTGTACTATAAATTGTCAAGAATAAAATGTTTTTAAAAGCATCCAAAAAATGCACTGGATTTTTTCAGAATTGTAGTGCATTCATTGTTATTTTAAGAACTTTTTTATTCTTGACAATTTTTTGTAAAAAAGTGCATCATTTTCCAATAAAAATTCTTGAACTTTTACGCAAAAATTTTGCAGTTCAGGCGCCATTTTGGGAAAACGTATAAGGGAAAAATCGATCTTTAAACCACGTATACTTAAAGTTCAAACATTTATTCCAACCAATTAGTGAGGTTCCAGGTCCATTGCAGACCGGAAACCCCTTGATAATTTGATTTCAAAAAAAAATGTGCAAAAAAATCGTGTTTTTTTTATAATTAATATTTTTTTGAGGAATTTCATGGACGCCATCGGAAAGGGCACGTCTTAAACTTTAAAAATATGTCCTTGTCAAATTTTTCTGTCGCAATTAGTATTAGTTATGAGGCGCTGAAGGGCGATGTACCGCGAGTGGCGTTTTCGGCCGAAACGGGTTAAAATATGTCGTTAATCAGTATATGTGCAGTCACATTGAAGAAGTTATTTTTTTTACGCATTTTGTAAATTAGTGAACATATTTTCTTTGTTTTCGGAATTTTCAAATTGTTGCAGGCACGTTTTTTCTGTCTAATGTTTCTGTGGAAAATTCTGGATATACAGCGGTTATTCAGAATCATTTAAATAAAGCCTTGAATACAAATTCTCTAAGACTATATAAGCTACGTCTGTAAATCCAGGATTTTACCGATTATTATATATGTATGAGTAGTTCCATTACTTTTTGAACATTTTCTCGGGAGGGTCAATCGATTTTGCTGAAAGTTGGGATTCTTGAAGTATTTTATATAGTATCCCCACATACCAAATTTCAGCCCTCTAACTGTCATAGGTCAGGAGAACGAGCAGTTTAAATGTCCAAAAATCACCATTTTTAACCTACTTTAAAAAATTCAGTTCTCCAATGCTTCAAGCCCGAATCGAATGATTCGTGTTAGGTCTTGTTTAGTACATTCACTAGTATGTAGAAAAAAAAATATCTTAGACCTCTAGACCATTTGACCTTGTTTTATAACACAGTTAACAACAATGAAAATTTCCGTAAAATGACCATTTTCAAATGGCTGCCAAAAATTAAATTTTCAACCGATCTTCTTTTGTTAGGGCTCCTGTTTTTCGTAAATATATGCCCTTCCAGCAAGGGGTTCAGAAAAATTTATTTGCGTGCAGGGATCGCTAATATTCCGCGTCAAAGTTGGCAGATTTTGAAAAATCGTTAAATTTAACCTTCCAGTACTCATTTCTATCAACTCCAAATAGCACAAAAATTTAACTGGGTGGAGTGCTTGATACCTAGAACAACCCCTCATAGGGATTTTCTTGGCCCGAACTTCGGTGATTTTCTACAGCCTTCTGAATATTGGCAAAATTAACAAAAAATACTGTTTTTTTAAATTTTATTATGAAGCGGATAATTCATTTTTTATTGTTCAAATTGCTATATTTTGAGAGACATATTTTTTGAAATTACGTCCTTATAATGGAGATAACCTAAAAAAAAATACATTTTTATACATTTATACATTTTCAAATTTGTGATTCGTATATTTAAGTTAACTTTTTTATTTAGTCATTTCTCTTTTTAAAGTTATTTCAATCTTGTTTATATTTTTTATATTATTATTTACGTTTTTCGTAAAAATCGATTTTAAAATCAATATGGCAATTATTAATTTTATTTATTTTCTTATAAGTATTTATAAATTTGGTGTAAAATGGAAATAATTGGAAGAAATTAGTTTAATTTTTACTACTTCTGATGAACTTGGCTTATTTACAGTTACCAACTATAAAAACACATTCACCAAACGTTGAAAAAATGATTGAAACGCCATAATTCACTACTATGGTCATCTATCAGTCAGTATAGTTAATAAAACTCATTAATTTTGTGTTTTTGTTAATTTTGCCAATATTCAGAAGGCTCTAGAAAATCACAGAAGTTCGTCCCAAGAATATCTCTGTGAGGGGGTTGTTCTAGGTATCAAGCACTCCACCCAGTTAAAATTTTGTGAGATTTGGAATTGATAGAAATGAGTACTGGTAGGTTAAAAGTTAACGATTTTTCAAAATCTGCCAATTTTTACGCGGAATATTAGCGATCCCTGCACGCAAATAAATGTTTTTGAGTCCCTTGCTTGAAGGGCATACATTGACGAAAAAAAGAAGCTCTAACAAAAGACGATCGGTTGAAAATTGAATTTTTGGCAGCCATTTGAAAATGGTCATTTTACGGAAATTTTCATTGTTTTTAACTGTGTTATTAAACAAGGTCAAATGATCTAGAGGTCTAAGATATTTTTTTCTACATACTAGTGAACGCACTAACCAAGACCTGACACGAATCATTCGATTCGGGCTTGAAGCATTGGAGAACTGGATTTTTAAAAGTAATTTAAAAATGGTGATTTTTGGATATTTAAACGGCTCGTTCTCCTGACCTATGACAGTTAGAGGGCTGAAATTTGATATGTGGGGATACTATATAAAATACTTCAAGAATCCCAACTTTCAGCAAAATCGATTGACCCCTCCCGACAAAATGTTCGAAAAGTAATGGAACTACTCGTATATATTCGTATGTATTACGTTGGAGCTTTAATTTTCAAACAAAGGGCAGTTTAAAACTCATTTCATTGCTGTTGAACGAAACCTATTTTGTAACATAGGGAAATTCGTCCCAGTAACATTAAAAACTGTTCTTGTAAATTAGATAGATGTAGTATTTGTACATACGTTTTTTTCCTAGCATATTTTGAGAGTGGTAAGGAAAAAAATTCGAAAACTGGGACCTAACATTTATCGTAGTGAACAGAGTACCTATAGGTTTTTTTTTGTTCATTAATTAAAGTATTAATAACTATTGGTTGTGACCGTATTTATTTAATTTTTTCGCCTGGAATGGTATGACATTTTTATTACATTTTTATGTATTAAAAACTCAACATGTAATAAAGTTGATTTTGTGTTAAAGGATTGAGTCTTTTTTACCTGTCCCACCCAGCACCGATTTATTTGATTTTTGTAGATAAAACACTGTATTTTAAGCGCATAATTTAAAAAAGAATTTACCACTTGCAGCATATACAAGACTTTTGACATTTTTCTTCACCTTTTGAGACAACCTGTACATTAATTCTCTGAGGTAATCTTTACACAATATTTTTATCCAGAAGTCTGATTTGCTCCAAACATTTTGTTGCCTATTATCTGATGGTTACCTGCAGTGGCGGTGCGTGATATTTCAGTTAGCCATATCTTGAAAACGACGCATGGGGACCCACTTGACTTTTTAGGTGATGACTATACACCTCTTACAGTAAGGATTTATAGTGAAAAAATCGTCAGCAAAGTTTGCGAAAAAATTTTCAAAAACATGGAGCACTCCCTGGGTTCTCAGTAACGCTCTGTGGGATATTTGCAGTATATTTTTTTTTCATAATCTAGAAACAAATATAAGGAGACGTTTTTCGATTTGATGCAAAATATTTATTTTTCAAAAAGTTATGGCCATTTTAATTTTAATTTTATAGGAACATTTTGTTTCCCAAAATTAAAATGGCCATAACTTTTTGAAACAAAAAATATTTTGTAACAAATCGAAAAACGTCTCCTTATATTTGTTTCTAGATTATGAAAAAATATATACTGCAAATATCCCACACAGCGTTACTGAGAACCCAGGGAGTGCTCCAGTGTTTTTGAAAAATTTTTCGCAAACTTTGCTGACGGTTTTTTCACTATAAATCCTTTCTGTAAGAGGTGTATAGTCATCACCTAAAAAGTGAAGTGGGTCCCATGCGTCGTTTTCAAGATATGGCTAACTGAAATATCACGCACCGCCACTGGTTACCTGACATCATAAATCTGCAGGGTGTCTCAAAAGTTGAAGACACAAATTGTACCTCCCCCCGCATCTACAAGTATATATTTTCAGGATGTTTTCTTCGTTAATTAAAGTTGGTTGTGACCGTATATATTTAATTTTTTCGTGGAATGGTATGACCTTTTATTACATTTTTATGTATTGAAAACTCAGCATGTAATAAAGTTGATTTTGTGTTAAATGATTGAGTCTTCTCTACCTGTCACACCCATCACCGATTTCTTTTTTTTTTTTTTCAACATGTAAATAAAACACTGTATTTTAAACGCATCGTTTAAAAAGAAGTTACCACTTGCAGCATATACATAACTGAAGACTTTTGACCTTTTTCTTCACGTTTTGAGACATCCTGTACATTAATTCTGTGAGATAATTTTTACACAATATTTTTTATCCAGAAGTCTGATTTCTTCCCAACATTTTGTTGTCTATTATGTGACGATTACCTGACAGAATGAATGTACAGGGTGTCTTAAAAGTTGAAGGAACAAATTGTAACTCTCCCCTCACCTGTATATACTGGGAGTGGTAAATTCCTTTCAGAAATCTAAAAAATTGCATTTAAATGTGCAGTACTTTATCTGCAAGTTGCAAAATATTCATTATTTTTTACGTCAGTGGGTGTGGTAAATGAACCAGGTATGTTGATTTTGACCTAGCTGATGAGGAGGATTTTTGCGACGTGTAATCTTAACAAATTGTAAAAGGGAATTAATTCAATGTTTCTCTCGACACTGGAGCAAAAAAAAGACATGTTTATAAACCTTAACATTTATTCATATAGTAAATATATATATTTATATAACTGAGGTTCGGTTTAACATGGTTGACAACTTATTTAAGGGTCTCATTTACTATTTAAGGGTTACTCGGCGCTCAAATCATATCTAAATCGTGAAACAATCATTAAAAAGCCCTAAATAAACGATTATTTTTTACAGCAATCATTACATAAGCGACATAATAAATAGCTGTTTAAAATCCAAATCTCCTTCCGAATCTCAAGAAGACGTGGTCGACATCTTGCCTTTTGGAGTTCAAGTTCGTGTTCCTTTCTTCGAGTCTTCCAGCGTCTGAAAAAAAAATAGAGGACTATTTGAATCTTTGTGGTGAGTAACAATAGCAACCGCCCCTTCCTCTAGCAGTCGTCGCTACAGCGATTCGTTATTTCATCGAAACGCAGACCGGATTGCGGAACAGAAATAGAAAAGCCAGGTCGGAATCAAATTAAAAACAGACTTACTTTTAACGGAATGTCATCGACACGATTATATAAAACGTGCGCGAAATACCCAAACAGTCCGTCTCTTCGACAAATGAAATGAAGACGGACCTAGAGTTTAATTTAGATTTGGTTACCAGATTTAGTAGATTACTTGTAAGCTGTAAAAAATACCTTCTCAAAAGACTCATTTGACTGAATGTAAATTCAGTCAAAGTAAGCGTTTGTCCCACGCCTGATCTCGATACAGTCCCACTTCTGATATCGTAGGAAGTATAAAGCTTGTTTCACGCCAGTACTCACATTGTGGTTGAGGGGGTACGGCGTCATCAACAGCTTGTTCAATGGCGAAACAGAGTTGTCGCAAGGTTGGGTTGGCTTGTTCTTGCAACGTGGTAGGGGGACAACTTATAACAGTCGCGTGGGACGTAGACGAAGACAAGATGGCAACGACGACGCCGAGGAAAAAAGCGAAATCACAGCGTAGCTCTGCATGCTGGGATCTGGAAAATTATACCCGTTTTACAACAAGAATTATAACAAAAATGCGTTGGAAAAATTTATCGTGATACTGGGGAAAATTGGGAACAACTGGCAATGTTGTAATCAAATCGAATTGAAAATGTACACTACTCGCAAAAATTGAGGGAGCAAAAAAAAAAATATTTCCCCTATTTTTGACGGGCTGTATTGTATCCCGTTGTCCTGAACTACAAATACAAATATTTGTTCTGTCTACTTTAGGAACGTGTTGAAATCAGGTGGTATTTTTATTTCATTTTATTTTTTTTGAAACAAAACTGTTCATGACTAAGTAGACTTTATACTTTAGACGTCACAAGTATGATCTGCTGAGCGCTCAATAATTTTTGTTCCGTCTCCCGTGCCCTACAAAACAAAAGTAGGAGAGAGAGGGCATCTATAATATAAAACGTATTTTTACGGATAAACTACTCACACAAATTAAGGGAGCAAAAAAAATCTAAATTTTTTTCCCTATTTTTGACTGGCTGTATATAAGTGAAAAAATGGTCATATTGCGAATTTAAAAAAAGCCTTTTGACTCCAAGACTCTAGTTTTCGGATCTGTAGACCAACATTTTTTAGACACCACGGTTTTAACGCAATCCGATGAAATAGCGCGAAAAATTTTTTTTTCCAAATTTTTAGCCTTCTTTTTTCTCGCTCCACGGGCTCCGAAAAATGTTTTTCTGTTAAACGACCTATAGACCAGATAGCTTGTTCATTCAGCTTCGATTTCCTTTTTTTAATTGTTTGCTACGTCCATTTGTCGCGGAGATATCCGAAATTGAACGAAAAAGGACCCTTTTGTCTTCAACCATCGATATCCCAGCAACCAATGATCGTACAGGAAATTGAAGGGCAGTTTCGGAAACTGGAAAAAAAATGGTTTTTCCATTTTTATGACGGGCTATTGGGGGTACATTGAGGTGTAAAAGTTCCTAAAAGTCCTAGCCTCCCCATCAATATTTGCTAAGATGCAGTCGATTTACCAAAACAAGGGAAAAAGTCAATTTTTTTCAAAATTTTGCAAAGTCGATATTGAGGGTGGAATTTTTTTTTAAATGTCGAAAGGATTTTATAGGAGGTTTATTCCAGTTTCCGAAACTACCCTACAATTTCCTGTACGATCATTGGTTGCTGAGATATCGATAGTTGACGACAAAATGGTCCTTTTTCGTTCAATTTCGGATATCTCCGCGACAAATGGACGTAGCAAACAATTAAAAAAAGGAAATCGAAGCTGAATGAACAGGCAATCTGGTCCATATGGCCGTTTAACCGAAACAAAATTTTCCGAGCCCGTGGAGCGAGAAAAAAGGCTAAAAAGTTTTTCGCGCTATTTCTTCGGATTGCGTTAAAACTAGGAGAAAAATCTAGATATTTTTTTTTGCTCCCTTAATTTGTGTGAGTAGTTTATCCGTAAAAATATATATGTATTATATTATAGATGCCCCCTCTCTCCTACTTTTGTTTTGTAGGGCACGGGAGACGGAACAAAAAATTATTGAGCCCTCAGCAGATCATACTTGTCACGTCTAAAGTATAAAGTCTACTTAGTCATGAACAAATAGTTTTGTTTCAAATAAAATAAAATAAAACAAAAATACCACCTGATTTCAACACGTTCCTAAAGTAGACAGAACAAATATTTGTATTTGTAGTTCAGGACAACGGGACTTTATCTTGTAATCCATTCGTAGCCTCATACGTAAAATATTTACTTATCCCATGGGAACATTTCTAATTCAATAATTTGAATATTTCCACTAATGAAGATGATACTAGATAATTTATATTGGGATTAAAAACTTTATTCAGTTACCGATTCTAGAAGCCCGTTATAAAATTATTAAGAAAGGCATAATAATAAATTGAGAGAAAAAAATCAAGTACAGTGACGTTACATTATTTTAAAAACCGATGTTAATTCCATAAATATATCATTAATGTATAATGAAAAAATCACCGTGGTGTAAATTTCCGTTGTGAATAATTTGAGCCAGCTATATTTTTTTATTTGTTTTGTTGTATATCCGTAAGTTTGAAGTAGATGGATGCATTAGCTTTGGGTAGTAGGTGTGAATTATACGTACATATGTACGTGTCCATTCCTATTTGAGGGTACAAATTACTCGATAAACGTCACCTCAAACAAAAATTGAAACTTATGTCCCGGCCAACGGTTCTTTAATCAAGCGAACAAATGAAGGCAAATGCGGTGTCTGAAAGGGCAAAGAAAGAATACACGTATTTTTTCAGTTAAGAAAAAGCAAAGGCGGCTGGTGAGATTTCATCTTGTTTTACCAGTCGACTTGATAACGCACGGGATTTAAACAATGTTTTATGGGGTACTACGCCCAAAAATCAAGTGAAACCGAGTGGCAGAAGTCGCTAACGTAATTTGAGTCGGAGGCATGAGTTGAAATCGAAAAAAGAACTCGGGACGTCCATTAAGGGCGTTTGCGAAATATTTTCAGCGCGTTCGCGTCCCTTAAAATATTCCTCCCTTGACGTTTCAGTCTCTTCACACTTGCCGTCATACATGACAAGTGTCTTAGATCTGCGATTGTTTCGGACGCTAGGCGCATCTCGCGAATTTACACAATAGCAGCCAAGACGGGGATATTGTCGTGTCACTTTTTGATGATGAATGTGAATTTTTGCGGATGTTTTGCGACCCACACCGACCAAATCTGAATTTTGAAGCAAATATGACCAGAAATGTTCAAATAAATTGTTTATTATTTCCCAAAAAAATGGCCTTTAAAGACGCATTTTTTCCGCGTTTCGTATTACACCTATATAGATGATTGCAAAAATAAAAGAATCAACTGAAATTTCCAAAAAAAAATATATTAGATAATACATAAATAAAAATCTGTCAAAAAAGCGTCGTTTTGAGTTTTTTTGCTACAGTGACCATCTATTTTGGTCTATTATAAGTATCTCCAAAATATAATATGGAGAGTGTCAAATTTTACCACGGCCACTGTTTGCTTTTTAAGAATTAAAGGGTTTTAATTTTTTTACCAAAGTAAAAAAATGTGAATTCCCCATTGTCAAGTTCTTTTTTCATAAGAAAATTAAACACTTTCAGGCAGGCGAGGTCGCAGTTTTATTTATTTTTTTTTTCGTCAGAAAATCGGCGATCAAGATTACAAAAAATTAGGAATACAAGACTAATTTTTGTAGCTCAATAGTACATTCAGAAATACACAATTACAGGATATAGTGGAATAAGAACGAAATGGGGAATTTGTTAAAAACATATTAGTTTTTGGTTGTGCTCAAAATGTGTTTTTTTCTTAATTTCGAAAATTCATTGAAAAAAATCTTGAAATTACGATTTTGTGATTTTTTTTATTATTACACGTATACAGTGTGTAGAAAACTATTCTAGAATCGAAAAATGTGATTAAACGTATTAACATTTATATTTAACATTAAGTTTTTTTATTCTATAGTCAAAAATTTTATATTTACACTGGGTCTTAATTTATTTCTCGATATTGTTTGAAGCAATTTCGAAAAGCACATCCAGTTCTAATATCTCATGCAATATTTTTTTCCTATATTTATTATATGCTTTTAATAAAAAAAAATTAACATGTATGACGTGGACTTTAAATTTTTTGGACAAAAATCTGGAGGAGCATGCGTTAACAATTTTTTGAGGACATCGAGCCAAAGGGGAAATAAACAACCCAAGCGGATTTCACCCAAGAAGGGGAGTTTCGGGAGTTCACTATGAAAATAAAACACCACAACAAGAACCATTACCAACTCAAAACTTAAAATTTCCGGCAAAATAAAAAACAACAAAAAAATACATCACAAATTTTGACGGGACACGTTATCATTGGATTTACACAGACCGAACTTTGTAATAATAATTTACCACTTACATGGGGTTGTCTTAAGGAATGTAAGAACTAATTTCTTCTGTTACAATACGTTTGAAATTTGGACGCGGGTCTTTTATACACAGCGACTGTGCGCCTACGTACAACTCTGGCGTTCGCGCGCAACTCGGCCATACTCTTCTGATTGCATATACATACATACCTATACGGACATTATCAGAATTATTCAAGATAATGAGCTCGTATACCGGTAATTTTTCGGTAAACAAATTAACGGGTCCTGGCCAAAAAATGCACCCAGAAAATCTCACTCAATACCCGTTATTATTTACCACTTTAATTTCTACCTCTATGTCTGTATGTGAAAGTAATTTTAAAAATTTGTACTGCCTCCATAGGCATACTTTGAGTCAATTTAATTACAATTTTAACACATGGGAAGCTTAATTTGTGTTTGAAAAAATTAACGTAGTTACTAGGAGCTATTGACTTGCGAGGTTGGGTTGCCACAGTATTCAAATATCGCCAGTATCCTTCTCTTATTGTTGTTGATTTTCACCCTCCTTATAATGGAGTAAATAATTCGCCTTGGTGAAAAAAATGTGCTTATACGAGGTGCGTAAATTAAGTAATGAGACTGGCAACGTAGCGCCAGATATAGCAACACTGCGGAGACGGAACTTGGAAGGGCGGTAGGTTAGCATGTAGTGCATTACAAGTTTGCGCTTGTTAGAGTCATTTGTTTGTTCTTTGTGACTGTTTTCGTAAACCAGTTTCTACTGCGTTTTAAAAACGAGTGACATTAATTTTGAGCAACGGTATGCTATCAGGTTTTGCTTCACACTTGGACACAGCGCAACGGATACTTTTTGCAAAACTTCAACACGCCTACGGAGACAGTGTTTTTTCAAGAGCCCACGTTTTTTGATAGTTGAAGGCATTCTCAGAAGGTAGAGAATCAATTGAAGATGAACCATGCAGCGGAAGGCCTTCATCTTCAAGAACCGATGAAAATGTCGATAGAATACAGAATCTTGTGCGTTCAGTTCGTCGGTTGCTACAAGAATGATTGGGGAAGAGTTAAATTGGAATCACACCACTATTCATCAGATTTTGATTAATGAAATGGGGATGAGAAAAATCTGCGCAAAAATGGTTCCAAAAGACCTTTTCAGGAACGAAAGGACATCAGGAGAGAAAGGTGTCTTGACTTTTGGATTTGATTGAAAATGATCCCTTTTTTTATGGAACGCGTCGTTACAGGTGATGAGACTTGGGTGTTTGAGTACGACCCGGAAATCAAGCGCCAAAGCGTGGAATGGCACACTTCAAGCTCTCCAAGACCCAAAAAAGCAAGAATGAGCAAGTCGAAGATCAAATGCATGCTGATTTGCTTTTTTGATAGCCAGGGAATTGTCCACAAAGAGTTTGTTCGTTCAGGCCAAACAGTAAATTAACACTTTTATAGAGAGGTTCTTAAAAAATTGGTCATGCGTGTGAGACCAAACATAAAAATGCGCCTTGTCACACAGCCATTTCAGTAAACGAGTTTTTAGCCAGTAAACACATTCCTGTGGCTCCTCTGCCTCCTTATTCGCCTGACCTGAGTCCTTGTGACTCTTCCCGAGATTGAAAAATCACCTCAAGGGACGTCATTTTGGGACCATAGAAAACATTCAAACTGCTGTAACCGACCAGCTGAAGGCTATTTCAGTATATGAGTTCCAGGCACTGCTATGAGGAATGGAAGAACCGTCTCAAGCGCTGTGTGGCTTTCCAAAAAAGTTATTTTGAAGGAGATGATACTGAATTAGAATTCTATTCGAATTCTATTGAAAATCTATTGAATTCGTATTGTGAGAAAGATCATTCGACATCTATTAAGGTACTTCTTAACGTGGGAAAATCGGAATTTTTCTTTAAAATACTTTCGAATTTTTCCAGAACGCAAGCAGTTTTTGCGTCTCCTACAGCGCTTTATAATTATATTTATTATTATTTTTTCTAATGTTGATGATAATCATTATTACAAATTTATTTAATAATTGTTAATACTTAATTATACATTTTTGGAACCCCTCCTACTACACGGCGGTACTGATCGCCGGGAAAAAATGCCTCGCTCTATTAATTTACTTGACAAATACACGTTGATATAGCAAATACAAAAAATTTTACTTTATGTCAAATCATTGTTGTTATATATTTTTTCTAACTGCCATTTGATGACGCATGATGAATTTTCGCTTTCAAATGCCACGGCATTAAACACGCACTCTAGATGCAATCTGAATGTAGAGCAATATCGAAAAGTTCAATATCTAAGTAGGCAGTGACTGTTAGCCAACTATTTTGAGGTGTTTTTTGCAACGTTTTTCGTTTTTTGAGGTGCCACCAAGCTCACGTTACTCGGTGAACATGGAATCGGTAGAGAAATTTCCCTATTCTAGATATGCCAATTAAATTTTCACTGTTATGTCGCAAGTGTCAATCACCGGGGGAAAATAGTAACAGCCTCAGCACAACCTTCGCATCCGCAACACATGGTGAAATGTTTACTAAAGCCTTTTTATCATTTAATGAAGTAGATAAACTACTGTTGACCGAACATTAACTGATTCTACAACCAGAAGCGTATTATTTAACCATTTTACGATAATGTTGGTGGATTGTATTAATTCCATGCCAAAATAATAAACTGTCTGGCTGCGAAGATTTTTTCGAAACGTAGCAATAATTAGAAATTATCGAATTTATTGCCTCGATGAATACTGTTTGGGTGTTGTCCTATCGTTCGTAAAAAGGGAATGTAAAACCGGGGGGAAATGGGCAATAAAAAATAATAACAGTAATTAAATGTAATTGCTATTTTATTATGAAGAAATGAGGAAAATCGATTAAGAGTTTTACTATTTTGCAGAACAAATAGATGCTGGAAAAATGACAATATAAATTCGTTTTAATGCCTTCAAGTTCCCGGGTGTCTTGTTTATTTCGGCTCGTAAATTGATAGAAGGCGACAATTTCCATTAGAAGACAATAAATATTAATGTAAGAACATCGTTTTGAATATGGTCTTGGAAAGGAATAATTGCATATTTATTGCATATTACACTAGGAAATCTCCGTTCTGTTTCCAATAGGCATTTCCCTGACTGACAGATACGTCAAACACGGAAAAAAATGACAAGAAATTCGCTGTTTTGATATGTACTAACTTTGTTAAGACACAAATTCACTAAAAATCATAAAAAAAATAACAAATGCCACTCAAATCCAGTGAAACAAGAAAGTTTATAACATTCATAGGTTTGTCACACATTTAAACATGTGGTTTAATGTTTTTTTTAATGAATCTAAAAAATATAGTGATTCATGTTACTTATACGAGGTGTGTAAATTAAGTGATGAGACTGGTTTTTTTAATTTTTTTTATTCGAATAGAATTACAGTTCGGTATTGTCTCTTTCCAAATAACTTCCTTGGGAAGCCACACAGTGATGGAGACGGTTCTTCGATTCCTCATAGCAATGCTGAATCTCGTATACTGGAATAGCCTTCAGCTGGTCGATTACAGCCGTTTGAATGTTTTCTATGGTCCCAAAATGACGTCCCTTGAGATGATTTTTCAATTTCGGGAAGAGAAAAACGTCACAAGGATTCAAGTCGGGCGAATAGGGAGGCTGAGGAGCCACATGAATATTTTTACTGTGCAACATTCAGTTGTTCTTGATGTTTGGGGATCATTTTCAATTGATTCAAGTCAGTACTCCTTTCTCTCCTTGATGTCCTTTTATTCCTGCGAAAGGGTTTTTGAACCATTTTTGCGCAGATTTTTCTCATCCCCAATTCGTTAGTCAAAATCTGATGAACAGTGGTGTGATTCAAATTTAACTCTTCTCCGATCATTCTTGTAGCAACCGACGATCTGAACGCACAAGATCTCGTATTATATCGACATTTTCTTGAAGGCCTTCCGCTGCGTGGTTCATCTTCAATCGACTCTCTTCCTTCTGAGAATGCCTTAAACCACAGAAAACCTGGGCTCTTGAAAAAACACTGTCTCCGTAGGCGTGTTCAAATTTTGCAAAAGTATCTCAAAAAATAGTTGCTCAAAATTAATGTCACTCATTTTTAAAACTCGTTAGAAAAAATCGGTTTACGAAAACAGTCACAAAGAGCAAACAAATGACTCAACAAGTCCAAACTTGTATTGAAGGTGCATTACATGTTAACCTACCGCCCTTCCAAGTCCCGTCTCCGCAGTGTTGCTAGATCGGGCGCTACGTTGCCAGTCTCATTACTTAATTTACACACCTCGTATAATGAAATGCCCGCATTATAGGCAGTGAATTTAATGATCTAAAATGTTCTTACATAAACTCTGATGCTAGGATTTATATTACATTTTTTTATCACCGTTTTTCTTTTCGGAAAACTGCGTTTTGTCTTCAAAGATAATTTTCAAAAAATCGTATGACCTCGAAAAGGCGTTCCTACTTCTAAGGTCTTTTAAGTTTCTCTTCATCTAAGTGCGTTTCTATTTGTTTCGTGAATCTTATCTTTCAAAACATCCCCTAAAAAAATGTCAACAAAAGGCTTGTTACCTGCGTAGGAATATGAGAATAAAGTTTCATGTTTACTCTTCTGGAGAAAAAAATATTAAACTTAACGAAAAAAGTTACTGGGAATAGATACATAAATATGTTTTATCAGATTGTTAGCTGAAAGTTGTCGATTATTTATATCTCAGTTACGCGAGAAAAAATATACGATTATATTATATTTTGTAGACTTGGGGTATATCTCTTTTATACCCCGAATTTCAAGTAGATATTCCTGGCGATTTTCACAACAACATTTGATTATTTATTTTTGCTTTACTTTAGTTGTAATAAATCTAAATTTTTCACCAAATTAACTTAGTTAATTTAGTTACTAATTATACTACAGGTGACACAGTCAGTTAAATAAGGACTATGGGTTTACAGATACATTTTTTATTTGGAAAAAACTTTTTTCCTTGCTGACAATGAGCAATAGCCGTGTATTTTATGTATATATGCCAATAGAGCTTGTAGCAGCGAATTTACTTCGTCCACTATTTGTAGTGTCTCCTCTAACAACAACGCACTGTTGTGTAATTTTTGTATGGCGTCATAGGAACCTTTATAGTTGATATGAATAGTTTTTAAAGCTGTGTCAACGGACACATCTTGAAATTTGGTTTGGCTTTCCTTAATAGCTGCAGCTTCGTCAGGATTGAATTGCAATACATAACCACAGCTGTGTATTTTTTAATGCACTTCTAATCCACTTTAGTAAGTCACTGCATTCAGTTAGTAGATACGTTACTTAACGTTGTGCAACCTGGTAACGGCATCTCTGGGACGTATTTGTTCCAGAGTACATTCAGGAGTACATCACAGGCACTTAGCATTAAAAGATAATCGAACATAAACTGAGTTCTCAAGGACATACGGCTGCAATCGAGTAGTTGGCCTACAGATGTTTAAATATGTAAAAATATACAGGTAGTTCCATTTAACCCTCTTTCGGCCGAAAAACGACACTCCCGGTACATCGTTCTTCACTCTTCAGCGCCTCATAGCTAATACTATTTGCGACAGAAAAAATTTGACAGGGACATATTTTGAAAGTTTAAGACGTGCCCCTTCCGATGGTGTCCATGAAAGTCCTCCAAAAAATTATTAATTGTGAAAAAAGCAGTTTTAAAAAAAAAAACGATTTTTTTGCACCTTTTTTTAATCAAATTTTTAAGGGGTTTCAGGTCTACAATGGACCTGTAACCTCACTAACCGGTGGAATAAATGTTTTAAGTATACGTGGTTTAAAGATCGATTTTTTCCCCTTATGCGTTCAAAATGGCGCCCGAACTGCAAAATTTTGCGTAAAAATTCAAGAATTTTTTATTGGAAAATGATGCACTTTTACAAAAAATTGTCAAGAATAAAAAGTTCTTAAAATCACTCAAAGAATGCACTGGATTTTTGAGCAACTTTTTGGATTTTGCAAATGGTCAATTTTTGCAAAATTTAAAAAATTTGCTTAAAAAATTATGAAAAAAAGGTGTAGTCCAGTGCATTCTTTGAATTATTTTAAGAACTTTTTATTCTTGACAATTTTACGAAATTAGAAAATTTTTTCTCGAAAACAATGCATTTTTACAATAAATTGTCAGGAATAAAAAGTTCTTAAAATAATTCAAAGAATGCACTGGGACCACCTTTTTTCATAATTTTTTAAGCAATTTTTTAAATTTTGCAAACATTGACCATTTGCAAAAAGGTGTAGTCCAGTGCATTCTTTGAATTATTTTAAGAACTTTTTTATTCTTAACAATTTATTGTAAAAATGCATTGTTTTCGAGAAAAAAAAAATAAAATTCGATACTAATTTGATCTTTAGTTTTCTCTCGAAAACAATGCATTTTTCCTATAAATTGTCAAAAATAAAAAATTCAGAA
Source organism: Aromia moschata (assembly GCA_029963805.1). NCBI lineage: Eukaryota > Metazoa > Arthropoda > Insecta > Coleoptera > Cerambycidae > Aromia > Aromia moschata. Next base: position 449,851 of record JAPWTK010000038.1, read on the forward strand.
TTTCTTTATAAGCATAGCATTTCTTTATAACTTTGAAAAAATTCGAATGCATTCATTAAGTGATTTTAAGAACTTTTTATTCCTGACAATTTTTTGTAAAAGTGCATCATTTTCCAATATAAAATTCTTGATTTTTTTACACAAAAAATTTTGCAGTTCAGACGCCATTTTGAACGCATAAGGCAAAAAATCGATCTTTAAACCACGTATACTAAAGTTCAAACATTTATTCCAGCGGTTAGTGAGGTTCCGGGTCTATTGCAGACCGGAAATCCCTTGAAAATTTGATTAAAAATGTGCAAAAAAATCGTGTTTTTTTTTAAACTGCTTTTTTTCATAATTAATAATTTTTTGGGGGAATTCCATGGACACCGTCGGAAAGGGCACGTGTTAAACTTCAAAAATATGTTCCTGTCAAATTTTTCAGTCGCAAATAGTATAAGTTATGAGGCGCTGAAGAGCGATGTACCGGGAGTGGCGTTTGCGGCCGAAACGGGTTAAGAAAATATATGTTTATGCAATTTCTCGAAAACGCGTCGTTTACTTTATTAATGTGGCACATATAACAGTATTCCAGTCGCGTTAAAACCGGTCCTGGAATCTATTATTTACCTACGGGTTCTTCTAATGAGAGAAAGAGAATGATGGATGGAAGAGAAACTGGATGACTGACAGTTGACATATACAGTGACAGTTGTACAAAAAACGCACGCAACAAGATACGATACGACACACATTCCATAAATCACTTGACTTGGCATCTTCAAAAATACGAGTTCCTTTCAAATTTTTATTTCGTAATCATGTGTTACTGGTTTTTAATAGCGCAGAACAAAATTTATGAACAAATGTATTTCTCCGTGGGCAGATTTAAACCAAGCACTGACCAACTCGGTAAAAAAATCGTGGCAAATCAAACGACAAAGGCGCTCGGTTCGATTTACGCAACGCTTTCAAACGGCTTACATCAAAAGCGATAACCACCCCCCTTTTTTACGAAGATTTTTTAGCTTCTGGCCCGAAATATGGGGCAGCATACATTTGAGTATTTTATTCGTGTTTACGCTTTCCTGCAGTTGACATAAATATTTCCAAAGGAAAAATCTAATTGGGTGTATACGAAACACAGAAAATAAAACAGCGTTGCGCTGGTATGTGGGCAATGGGTGAATTTTTAGAAAAGCGGCAACAAAAAAAGGGAGGAATCCTTAGGGCTGATATTGCTTTTCTGTATATAAATCCGAAATATTTTTTAATTCTCTCATTCACATCATAATTCATTCAATCGACGCTCACAAATGACGTTCGCACGGAAAAAAATAAATAAGAGGCAATGTTTTAAAGAAACGATTTTTCAGCGGTGCACCGAAAAGGTAAATAGTAAAACAATTTTGGTAATGGACTACCAAATTCTTTATGCACAATTACGTCATAAGTGATGGGGAAAACATTTTGACAATATGCACATACAGGGTGTCCTAAAAACCAACGTTACAGAGGGGGTTACGGACCAAGTCCTGACTTGCCGTGTGACGGAAAATATGTCTTGGTTCTCGAGATATAGTCACTTCTGTAAAATTTGTCAAAAATTGCTTCCCCATTTCAATATTTTTATGCCACGGCTTCAAATGAAGGCCAATTGTTTATTTCATTTTGTAATATTGTGCTTAATAACAGGTCATTTGAATAAACTATAACACTTAACAACAACAGTAAAGAAACTTTAAAAAAAAGAAATTCGAAATTCATTAGGTTTTGGTCATCATCGCCCAACTTAGACTATTCACCGTTTATAAATAACACAGCCACACAAAAAAAAAACGTTTCTGACCTGGGGTCTCACTATGTGTACAATATGTTTTTGGGATCGCTGAATCCGATTCCGGGGATTCAGCGATTCAGTTTCATCCCAGCACGTCTGGGTTCGGCCATAACCTCATAAAACACCCGTTTTGCTATATCCGTTAAAACCACAAACCCTATGGCTCCGAAACCTCATAATCCTATAATACAATAACCAACTGACCCCCCAACCTAATAACTCCATAACCCCATAGCTACATAACCCCTTTATACATAACCCTAAAACCCGGTAAAAAAAAATTTTCTGACGTGGGGGTCTGACTATGTGTCCTATTTGTTTTTGGGGTCGCTGAATCCGAATCCGGGGTCAGTTTCATCCAAGCACGTCTGGGTTCGGCCATAACCTCAAAACCACCCTCAAATTTGCTATATCCATTAAAACCACAAACACTATGGCTCCAAAACCTCATAATACTATAATACAATAACCCAATGGTTGTACATTACGTTGGATTACGGCATGTACATATGTAGTCGGAGTTATTTATTTATTCAGAGATTCATTAATTTATTTACAGATTTATTTATGGTGTATATTTGCTTGAGAACTGTAAAATCAGTTTCATTGTGAGAGATTGCGTTACATGATTACAGCATCGAGTTATAGGGTTATGTAGTTATGTGACTGTGGGGTTATTGGGTTATTGTATTATAGTATCATGAGGATTAATGGTGGTTCATGCAGAAATATTTAGTAATAAGAATAAGAATAGTAATAAGCATAAAAGTTAAACCTTCGTTTTATAATGACCCAGTTCATGCAGCAAATCCTTATTTTTAAAATTATTACTAAAAATTATGTTTACTGCATGAACTGGGTCATTATAAAACGAAGGTTTAACTTTTATGCTTATTACTATTCTTATTCTTATTACTAAAAATTTCTGCATGAACCCACCATAAGAGCCATAGGGTTTGTGGTTTTACGGATATGGTGAATTTCAGAGTTTTTTTTGAGGTTATGGCCGAACTCTAACGTGCTGGGATAAAACTGACCCCGGATGCAGACCCCAGAAACATGTAGTACACATAGTCAGAGCCCCACGTCAGAAACTTTATTTTACCGGGTTTTAGGGTTATTGGGGTTATGTGATGATGGGGTTATGTGGTTATGTGGCTATGGCGTTATGGAGTTATTAGGTTGTAGGTACATTTTTTCTTAGTTTTAATTTTACAGTTTCAATACTTGAATCCTTAAAAACTGATGCTGAGCTTCCCCTGTCTCTACATGAAGAAATATGTTATTTTTATCATTTTCGTTTACAATCTTTTGCCAATAAAGTGGCATTCAGAGAGTGACCTACACAAAGCTTGACCGCTTTATACAGAGCGAACCCACAAATCTGTTTTATATACTTAATTATTTTTCAATTGAGTACTGTTTTCTTTGTAGTCTTGATGAAACTGATTCGACAAAGCCAAAGAGAAAAGAATGTCAACAACTTGACCTTTTTTATGTATATATGAATATTGCTACCGCCGTTTCTTACGGGTAATTTTTAAGGGTGCACCATTAACTTGAAAAAAAACTGTAATATCAGGCTGTCGGGAAGCCACGTTTGCTTTCGAAGTTAATTGGGAACAATAAAGAGATTGTTCTCTTAGTCGTATTATGTTAAAATTACCGGAAATGGCTTTATTACAGGGATCATGCGAATTGGAACATCATTCAAAATCATCAAACAAAAGTCAAGCAAGTTTCCAAGAAGATATACGAGGTGTGTAAAGTAAGTAATAAGACTGGTTTTTTAATTTTTTTTTTTCATTCGAATAGAAATACAATTCAGTATTGTCTCCTTCAAAATAACTTCCTTGGGAAGCCACACAGCCCCGGAGACGGTCCCTCCATTCCTCATAGCATTGCTGGAACTCGTATACTGGAATAGCCTTCAGCTGGTCGATTACAGCAGTTTGAATATTCTCTATGGCCCCAAAACGACGTCCCCTGAGGTAATATTTCAATCTCGGGAAGAGAAAAAAATCACAAGGACTCAAGTCAGGCGAATAAGGAGGCTGAGGAGCGATAGAAATGTTTTTACTGGCTAAATACTCGTTTACTGAAATGGCTGTGTGACAAGGCGCATTGTTGTGATGCAACATCCAGTTGTTCTTAATTTTTTTGTCTCACACGCGTGAACCTTTTTCGAAGTTTTTCAAGAACCTCTCTGTAAGTGTTGATTTATTATTTGGCCTAGAGGCACAAACTCTTTGTGGACAATTCCCTGACTATCAAAAAAAGCAAATCAGCATGCATTTGATCTTGTAATGACACGTTCCATAAAATGAAAAATTAATTTCAATTGAAAAAATAATTTTCAATCGATTCCAAATAGTCAAGACACCTTTCTCTCCTGATGTCCTTTTGTTCCTGCAAAAGGTTTTTTGGAACCATTTTTGCGTAGATTTTTCTCTCATCCCCAGTGCGTTAGTCAAAATCTAATGAACAGTGGTGTGAATCAAATTTAACTATTCCCCGATCATTCTTGTCGTCAACCGACGATCTGAACGCACAAAATCCTGTATTCTATTGACATTTTCTTCGGTTTTTGAAAATGGGGGCCTTTCGCCGTGGGTTCATCTTCAATCGACTCCCTTCCTTCTGAGAATGCCTTAAACCACCGAGTGACATTAATTTTGAGCAACGGTGTACTATCAAGTTTTGCTTCAGATTTGGATAGACAAACATCGCAACGGACACTTTTGCAAAACTTCAACTCGCCTACGGAGACAGTGTTTTTTCAAGAGCCCAGGTTTTTCGGTGGTTTAAGGCATTCTCAGAAGGAAGAGAGTCGATTGAAGATGAAGGCCTTCATTTTCAAAAATCCGATGAAAATGTCGTTATAGTACAGGTTATTGTACGTTCAGATCGTCGGTTGACGAGAAGAATGGTGGGGGAACCAAAAAACCTTTCGCAACAAAAGGACATCAGAAGAGAAAGGTGTCTTGACTTTTTGGAATCAATTGAAAATGATACTCATTTTATGGAACGTGTCATTACTGGTGATGACACTTGGGTGTTTGAGTACGACCCAGAATCCAAGCGCCAAAGCATGGAATGGCACACTTCAAGCTCTCCAAGGCCCAAAAAAGCAAGAATGAGCAAGTCGAAAATCAAATGCATGCTGATTTGCTTTTTTGATAGCCAGGAAATTGTCCACAAAGAGTTTGTGCCTCCAGACCAAACAGTAAATCAACAAATCAACATTTTTACAGAGAGGTTCTTGAAAAACTTCGAAAAAACAGTCATGCGTATGAGACCAAACATCAAGAACAACTGGATATTCTATCACGACAATGCGCCTTGTCACACAGCCATTTCAGTAAACGAGTTTTTAGCTCACTAACAAGTGAGCCATTCCTGTGGCTCATCAGCCTTCTAACTCGTCTGACTTGAGTCCTTGTGACTTTTTTCTCTTCCCGAGATTAAAAAAATCACCTCAAGGGACGTCATTTTGGGACCATTGAAAACATTCAAACGGCTGTAACCGATCAACTGAAGGCTATTCCAGTCTATGAGTTCCAGCACTGCTATGAGGAATGGAAGAACCGTCTCCAGCGCTGTGTGACTTCCCAAGGAAATTATTTTGAAGGAGACAATACTGAATTATAAATCTATTAGAATAAAAAAAAAATCAGTCTCATTACTTAATTTACACACCTCGTATACAGTCAGCGACTATGCTATTCAGGAAGGGGACTCTGCGGAATACCTTTTAGAATCGACTGCATAGAAAGTGATAGTTCACCGTTATAAACAGAACCAAATAAAAATAGAAAAGAGGGTCCACTTTAAAAGTGTCTCGACAGACGGAATACTTAATTGAGCTGCTACACAATAAACAACAATTATTCTCTAATAGACGTAGAGATTCCTTTCCGGTTGATCCCTTGTCTTTATTATTATTCAGGGCACATGAGTATACCGCATCTGCAGCGGAGCATTCGCTTTCCTCTTTTTAACTCGAAATTTTAAATTCCACCATTATCACCAACACCACTCCAAGCGGATAACTTCATAGGTTTTCTTCAAGAGGAGTTGATATAACGAGGTACCTCGAGGATCAATCGTAGGGCCGTTTCTGTTTATTGTGAATATTAACTGATTTCTGTGTCACAATGTAAGCATGTGTGGCTCTTGAAACTATGTCAGCGTAAGTGACGCCTATTTTTATGAAGAACTAAAGGTGTGGTGAGAGGGGGTTGATGCATACAACGCTGAGACAATGTTTTTGAAGTTATACTATTCAAAAATCGGCAAAAAAATAATTTCTGATCTACAAAAAAAGAAAAAACAATATCTAATGTACTTCGTCCATTTTATAAATAACCTATGTATCCCACGGTCGTTAACTTGAATTAAAGCGTGTGTCTAATAAAATCATTCGGAGAGGTGTTGTCAACGGACGAACGTATGCTCAAGGCGTCGTCACCTATAAAGAACCTTGTGCCAACATAATTATTTAATATCAGTAAACAGTGATCGGATTCTTTGATTAACTCTCCTTAATAAAATTTTTGTGGCATACAGTGATGTTAAATTAGTTGTAGTGGTGCTTTTGCGATATTATTAAAACGTTGGCGTGGTGGAAACGGGATATTAAATTTTTTGCGTGATGTCCTGTAAAATTTCAAAGACTTTATCGGTAACTTTATTTTATTTTATTTCCGGAAGTGCTTTTCTGTTATTCGCTCTCCAATAATGGACCTGATGTTCTCACTGGAATGTACATTACGATATTCCGGTGCTCTTACATGCCCTGTTTAGCACTTACAAAGTGCGTTTGCAGAATAGTACTGCTTGGAAATGGATAGTATTTATCATTGTCCTTTTTACTTCCACTCCACTACATGGATGTGGAAAATAGATCATATAAAATTTTTAACATAAACCTTAGTAATAACATAGTGCACAAAGCTCTAACAAAATCTTCTACTCTTCTTCTTTACATAGCCCATTTAGCCCAAAAATAATATAAACTTTATATAGACCATTAAGGTCATACTGGACATAAAGGCCATAAATGTCTCCTGTTCGCGTCGGTAGATAGAATATCTGTGCTCCTGGTGACCAACCTTCTCGCTTTTCTGTGCTCCTAATACAGAGAGTTGAAATTTGAATTTTCAATTACACTTCAACGAAACAAAGATGTTCTTGTACTTCTGATGGTAAGTAATATATCTCCTCACTTTTGGTCACTCCTGTATAATTTTCGATCGAAATTCAAAATTTCATTCTGCATCAATTAATTTCTCCCAAATAAATAAAGGCACGATGAAGACAATGTTCTAATCTGTTCATGACGATGAATATTTCTAATAATAGTTTGTTAGAAATCGTCGTTTGTTGGGCAAAATAGTATATTTGTGAACTGTATTTTTTCAGTCAATCATACCATTTAGAGATAGGCCCATTTACAAGATTGTCTTCGATTTCTTAGCACTCTGAAACGGTGTGTTATTCCACATTTCCTAATGAAACTCTAATCGATTACCTTAGGGACTTTTCAAAGCTTAATCAAGATATTTTGCGATTTCAGATAACGAAAGAAAAATCTTAATGGACTCACTGTTGGATAAGAACACTTTCTAATTGAATAGAAATTATAACAAAGCTGCTAATAATGTGGAGTGATTGATTAAAAATCATTTATTGAGTTATCCAATATTTTCTTGGTGTAATTTAGATAACTAGAGTTGGGCAAAATACTGCTGCGTCTATATTTGCCTAGACCTTACTAGATGGCGCTAAAAAAGATCCCATAGGATAAATACTAAAAATTCTTATTCTCTTAACATAATTACAACTCTGTGGCCTTACTAAAAGAATTTGAATAGCTTTGGAAATAGCAATGCAACTTTCGCGTTTTATGGAGACTCCATTCCTCATAACTGTTGTCGCCATCTGGTGATATCTGGCAAAATCTTGACGTTGCATTTATTTTTCCCACCTTTACAGATGCTACCTGTTTTACACAATGTCAGTACAATGTTACTGTTGATCATCTCATCAATAGATGTCCTTAGCATTGGAAGCTAACGAAGAAGCAAACCTTAACATTACAGACTAAACAGCAACCTATGCTTACCTGCTTTGGGATAACTGCGACAGATGGCGCCTGAAAGGACAAATGAAAGAGATGAACAAAAATTTTACATTTAAATGAAAGTTACCTATTAATATAAATAAATAAAATAAATATTTGTCTCTCTGTACTCCTAATATTAATGACAGGAATTTTGAATTAAAATATAGGTATTTATTTAACGAAGTATTTCAACCTAAACAAGTAGTTCGTTTAGTCAAGTGAAAGAAGCTTTGGCGTTTCAGTCAAGGTGTCCAGAGTTCAAATTCAGTAACCGGTAACACTTCTTTTTTTCTGAAAATTAACAATTTTAAATTGTTAATTTAAATTATTAAAAATGTAAACTGTATATTTGTGTTCCTAGTTATTAAAAATTCGCTTTTCTGTATGCTTAATACGAAGAACAGAAAACGACCTCCTTCATATAAATTTGAAATTAATATATCCGCTGCTATTACAGGAAAAATCGGATTTTTCGCCATATCCGGTCACCCGGAGATTCGAGAAAAAAACCAACAATAGATCCACATTCAGCGCCCTCAAATTGGTCTAGGAGAATTTTATGGCGATATTTAGACGAAAAAAAATTTTTCGTTATAAATTTTTGTGCATGAAAATCGTCGAAAAAATCGAATCGCTTCAAAACGACCCAAATGATCAATTCGGATGCGGGAAGAACGATGGCGTCCGCGAAAATCCCGTGCGATGCGCCGTTTTTCCGGAAACGTGGAATAACTGAGAAAATCGTGAAAAAACGATCTCGCTGTATCCGTCCCATATCTCGTGCGTATTTTCACTTGATGTGATAAATGCAGTTAGTTGAGTATTTAAAAGTTAAATGATCAATAATTTACACACAAATAGGTGGAATGATCCATGGTGGAGGACCTACCACGAGCACACAGTGAACATAGGTTTTGATGCCGAGATATTATATTGAGTGTCCGGTGTTGAGACCTTGTTTCTCTTACGGCTCTTTCTACAGGATATAGCCTAGCAAAATCGATACAATGTAAAAAATAAGGTAAGAAAACTAAAAATTTACCAGGAGACATTCTTTATAGATGTAAAAATTTTCCGTTTCTATACTGATAATAATTATTAAAATACCAGCATATTAAAGTACCAGGAGAAGAATTTTTCATTTGAAATTAAACATTCGCTTGAAAAGGAAAATTAAACAGACAGATTAAAATACCTCCTCGCATTTCTGCACTCCTAATACAACGCGTCAATATTCAATAAGTGTACGTCTAGGCGTGGTGAAAACATAATCACCAGCGCATTCGCCAAACTTATCAAAATTTGTATTTTTGACAGTCTCAAATTTGGCGAATGCGCCAATGTTTCTACAAAAATTAAACAGAGGTGTCCTGTTCTCCTGGTAAAATACCTCCTCGCATTTCTGCACTCCTAATACAAAGCGTCAATATTCAATAAGTGTGCGTCTAGGCGTGGTGAAAACATAATCACCAGCGCATTCGCCAAACTTAACAAAATTTGAATTTTTGACAGTCTCAAATTTGGCGAATGCGCCAATGTTTCTACAAAAAATTAAACAGAGGTGTCATGTTCTCCTGGTAAAATACCTCCTCGCATTTCTGCACTCCTAATACAAAGCGTCAATATTCAATAAGTGTGCGTCTAGGCGTGGTGAAAACATAATCACCAGCGCATTCGCCAAACTTATCAAAATTTGTATTTTTGACAGTCTCAAATTTGGCGAATGCGCCAATGTTTCTACAAAAATTAAACAGAGGTGTCATGTTCTCCTGGTAAAATACCTCCTCGCATTTCTGCACTCCTAATACAAAGCGTCAATATTCAATAAGTGTGCGTCTAGGCGTGGTGAAAACATAATCACCAGCGCATTCGCCAAACTTAACAAAATTTGAATTTTTGACAGTCTCAAATTTGGCGAATGCGCCAATGTTTCTACAAAAATTAAACAGAGGTGTCATGTTCTCCTGGTAAAATACCTCCTCGCATTTCTGCACTCCTAATACAAAGCGTCAATATTCAATAAGTGTGCGTCTAGGCGTGGTGAAAACATAATCACCAGCGCATTCGCCAAACTTATCAAAATTTGAATTTTTGACAGTCTCAAATTTGACGAATGCGCCAATGTTTCTACAAAAATTAAACAGAGTTGTCCTGTTCTCCTGCTAAAATACCTCCTCGCATTTCTGCACTCCTAATATAAAGAGTCAAAATTCAATAAGTGTACTTCTAGGCGTGGTGAAAATATAATCACCAGCGCATTCGCCAAACTTAACAAAATTTGAATTTTTGACAGTCTCAAATTTGGCGAATGCGCCAATGTTTCTACAAAAATTAAACAGAGGTGTCATGTTCTCCTGGTAAAATACCTCCTCGCATTTCTGCACTCCTAATACAAAGCGTCAATATTCAATAAGTGTGCGTCTAGGCGTGGTGAAAACATAATCACCAGCGCATTCGCCAAACTTAACAAAATTTGAATTTTTGACAGTCTCAAATTTGGCGAATGCGCCAATGTTTCTACAAAAATTAAACAGAGTTGTCCTGTTCTCCTGCTAAAATACCTCCTCGCATTTCTGCACTCCTAATATAAAGAGTCAAAATTCAATAAGTGTACTTCTAGGCGTGGTGAAAATATAATCACCAGCGCATTCGCCAAACTTAACAAAATTTGAATTTTTGACAGTCTCAAATTTGGCGAATGCGCCAATGTTTCTACAAAAAATTAAACAGAGGTGTCATGTTCTCCTGGTAAAATACCTCCTCGCATTTCTGCACTCCTAATACAAAGCGTCAATATTCAATAAGTGTGCGTCTAGGCGTGGTGAAAACATAATCACCAGCGCATTCGCCAAACTTAACAAAATTTGAATTTTTGACAGTCTCAAATTTGGCGAATGCGCCAATGTTTCTACAAAAATTAAACAGAGTTGTCCTGTTCTCCTGCTAAAATACCTCCTCGCATTTCTGCACTCCTAATATAAAGAGTCAAAATTCAATAAGTGTACTTCTAGGCGTGGTGAAAATATAATCACCAGCGCATTCGCCAAACTTAACAAAATTTGAATTTTTGACAGTCTCAAATTTGGCGAATGCGCCAATGTTTCTACAAAAAATTAAACAGAGGTGTCATGTTCTCCTGGTAAAATACCTCCTCGCATTTCTGCACTCCTAATACAAAGCGTCAATATTCAATAAGTGTGCGTCTAGGCGTGGTGAAAACATAATCACCAGCGCATTCGCCAAACTTAACAAAATTATTATTTTTGACAGTCTCAAATTTGGCGAATGCGACAATGTTTCTACTAAAATTAAACGGAGATGTCCTGTTCTCCTGGTAAAATACCTCCTCGCATTTCTGCAATTATAATACAAAACTGAAAATCCTAAAGTTGGTGCTAGTTGGTCCCAAATTCGCTTGGAAAGAAAAATTAAGCTGAGGTGTTTCTGTACTCCTGATAATTCGTAAAATACCTCCTCGCACTTCTGTGATCCTGGTACCAGGAGCAGGAATTTTAATATAAAATTAACCATTCGCTTAGAAAGAAATATTAAACAGATGTGTTTCTGTACACCTGATTATTCGTAAAATACCTTCTCGCACTTCTATGTTCCTTGTACCAGGAGCAGAAATTTTAATATTAAATTAAACATTCGCTTGGAAAGGAAAATTAAACACAGGTGTTTCTGTACTCCCGATAATTCGTAAAATACCTCCTCGCACTTCTGTGTTCCTGTTACCAGAAACAGGAATTTTAATATAAAATTAACCATTCGCTTTGAAAGAAAAATTAGAGGCGTTTCTGTACTCCTGATAATTCGTAAAATACCTCCTCGCATTTCTGTGATCCTGGTACCAGGAACAGGAATTTTAATTTTAAATTAACCATTCGCTTGGAAAGAAAAATTAAACAGAGGTGTTTCTGTACTCCTGATAATTCGGAAAATACCTCCTCGCATTTCTGCGATCCTGGTTTCAGGAGCAGGCATTTTTATATAAAGTTAACCATTCGCTTGGAAAGAAGAATTAAACAGAGCTGTTTCTGTACTCCTGATAATTCGGAAAATACCTCCTCGCACTTCTGTGTTCCTGATACCAGGAGCAGAAATTTCAACAAAATATTAAGCATTCGCTTGGAAAGAAAAATTTAACAAAGGTGTTTCTGTACTCCTGATAATTCGTAAAATACCTCCTCGCACTTCTGTGTTCCTGGTATCAGGAGCAGGAATTTTAATATAAAATTAACCATTCGCTTGGAAAGAAAAAATTAAACAGAGGTGTTTCTGTTCTCCTGATAGTTCGTAAAATACCTCCTCGCACTTCTGTGTTTCTGGTATCAGGAGCAGGAATTTTAAAATAAAATTAACCATTCGCTTGGAAAGAAAATTTAAACAGAGGTGTTTCTGTTATCCTGATAATTCGTAAAATACCTCCTCGCATTTCTATGTTCCTGGTATCAGGAGCAGGAATTTTAATATAAAATTAACCATTCGCTTGGAAAGAAATATTAAACAGAGGTGTTTCTGTACTCCTGATAATTCGTAAAATACCTCCTCGCATTTCTGTGACCCTGGTACCAGGGAGCAGGAATTTTAATATAAAATTAACCATTCTCTTGGGAAAAGAATTAAACAGAGGTGTTTCTGTACTCCTGATAATTCGTGAAATACCTCCTCGCACTTCTGTGTTCCTGGTATCAGGAGCAGGAATTTTTATATAAAATTAAATATTCGCTTGGAAAGAAAAATTTAACAGAGGTGTTTCTGTACTCCTGATAGTTCGTAAAATACTTCCTCGCACTTCTGTGTTCCTGGTATCAGGAGCAGGAATTTTAATATAAAATTAACCATTCGCTTGGAAAGAAAAATTAAACAGAGGTGTTTCTGTTATCCTGATAATTCGTGAAATACCTCCTCGCACTTCTGTGTTCCTGGTATCAGGAGCAGGAATTTTAATATAAAATTAACCATTCGCTTGGAAAGAAAAATTAAACAGGGGTGTTTCTGTACTCCTGATAATTCGCAAAATACCTCCTCGCACTTCTGTTCCTGGTACCAGGAGCAAAAATTCCAATATAAAATTAAACATTTGCTTGGAAAGAAAAATTAAACAGAGGTGTTTCTGTACTCCTGATAATTCGTAAAATACCTCCTCGCACTTCTGTGTTCCTGGTATCAGGAGCAGGAATTTTTATATAAAATTAAATATTCGCTTGGAAAGAACAATTTAACAGAGGTGTTTCTGTACTCCTGATAGTTCTTAAAATACTTCCTCGCACTTCTGTGTTCCTGGTATCAGGAGCAGGAATTTTAATATAAAATTAACCATTCGCTTGGAAAAGAAAATTAAACAGAGGTGTTTCTGTTATCCTGATAATTCGTGAAATACCTCCTCGCACTTCTGTGTTCCTGGTATCAGGAGCAGGAATTTTAATATAAAATTAACCATTCGCTTGGAAAGAAAAATTAAACAGAGGTGTTTCTGTACACCTGATAATTCGCAAAATACCTCCTCGCACTCCTGTGTTCCTAATACCAGGAGCAAAAAATTCCAATATAAAATTAAACATTTGCTTGGAAAGAAAACAGAGATGTTTCTGTACTCCTGATAATTCGTAAAATACCTCCTCGCACTTCTGTGTTCCTGATACCAGGAGCAGATATTTCAGTTTAAAATTATCCATTCGCTTGGAAAGAAAAATTAAACAGAGGTGTTTCTGTACTCCTGATAATTCGTAAAATACCTCCTCGCACTTCTGTGTTCCTGGTATCAGGAGCAGGAATTTTTATATAAAATTAAATATTCGCTTGGAAAGAAAAAATTTAACAGAGGTGTTTCTGTACTCCTGATTGTTCGTAAAATACTTCCTCGCACTTCTGTGTTCCTGGTATCAGGAGCAGGAATTTTAATATAAAATTAACCATTCGCTTGGAAAGAAAAATTAAACAGAGGTGTTTCTGTTATCCTGATAATTCGTGAAATACCTCCTCACACTTCTGTGTTCCTGGTATCAGGAGCAGGAATTTTAATATAAAATTAACCATTCGCTTGGAAAGAAAAATTAAACAGAGGTGTTTCTGTACACCTGATAATTCGTAAAATACCTCCTCGCACTTCTGTGTTCCTGATACCAGGAGCAGAAATGTCAGTTTAAAATTAACCATTCGCTTGGAAAGGAAAATTAAACAGAGGTGTTTCTGTACTCCTGATAATTCGTAAAATACCTCCTCCCACTTCTGTGTTCCTGGTACCAGGAGCAGGAATTATAATATGAAATTAAACATTTGCTTTGGAAAGAAAAATTAAACAGAGGTGTTTCTGAACTCCTGATAATTCGTAAAATACCTCCTCGCACTTCTGTGTTCCTGATACCAGGAGCAGAAATTTCAGTATAAAATTAACCATTCGCTTGGAAAGAAAAATTAAACAGAGGTGTTTCTGTACTCCTGATAATTCGTAAAATACCTCCTCGCACTCCTGTGTTCCTGATACCAGGAGCAGAAATTTCAGTATAAAATTAAACATTTGCTTGGAAAGAAAAATTAAACAGAGGTGTTTCTGTACTCCTGATAATTCGTAAAATACCTCCTCGCACTTCTGTGTTCCTGATACCAGGAGCAGAAATTTCAGTATAAAATTAACCATTCGCTTGGAAAGAAAAATTAAACAGAGGTGTTTCTGTACTCCTGATAATTCGTAAAATACCTCCCTCGCACTCCTGTGTTCCTAATACCAGGAGCAAAAAAATTCCAATATAAAATTAAACATTTGCTTGGAAAGAAAAAGTAAACAGAGGTGTTTCTGTTATCCTGATAATTCGTGAAATACCTCCTCACACTTCTGTGTTCCTGGTATCAGGAGCAGGAATTTTAATATAAAATTAACCATTCGCTTGGAAAGAAAAATTAAACAGAGGTGTTTCTGTACACCTGATAATTCGTAAAATACCTCCTCGCACTCCTGTGTTCCTAATAGCAGGAGCAAAAATTCCAATATAAAATTAAACATTTGCTTGGAAAGAAAAATTAAACAGAGGTGTTTCTGTACTCCTGATAATTCGTAAAATACCTCCTCGCACTCCTGTGTTCCTAATAGCAGGAGCAAAAATTCCAATATAAAATTAAACATTTGCTTGGAAAAGAAAAATTAAACAGAGGTGTTTCTGTACACCTGATAATTCGCAAAATACCTCCTCGCACTCCTGTGTTCCTAATACCAGGAGCAAAAATTCCAATATAAAATTAAACATTTGCTTGGAAAGAAAAATTAAACAGAGGTATTTCTGTACTCCTGATAATTCGTAAAATACCTCCTCGCACTTCTGTGTTCCTGGTACCAGGAGCAGGAAGTATAATATGAAATTAAACATCCGCTTGGAAAGAAAAATTAAACAGAGGTGTTTCTGAACTCCTGATAATTCGTAAAATACCTCCTCGCACTTCTGTGTTCCTGATACCAGGAGCAGAAATGTCAGTTTAAAATTAACCATTCGCTTGGAAAGGAAAATTAAACGCAGGTGTTTCTGTACTCCTGATAATTCGTAAAATACCTCCTCGCACTCCTGTGTTCCTAATACCAGGAGCAAAAATTCCAATATAAAATTAAACATTTGCTTGGAAAGAAAAATTAAACAGAGGTGTTTCTGTACTCCTCATAATTCGTAAAATACCTCCTCGCACTTCTGTGTTCCTGGTACCAGGAGCAGGAATTATAATTTGAAATTAAACATCCGCTTGGAAACAAAAATTAAACAGAGGTGTTTCTGTACTCCTGATAATTCGTAAAATACCTCCTCGCACTTCTGTGTTCCTGGTACCAGGAGCAGGAATTATAATATGAAATTAAACATCCGCTTGGAAAGAAAAAATTAAACAGAGGTGTTTCTGTTATCCTGATAATTCGTGAAATACCTCCTCGCACTTCTGTGTTCCTGGTATCAGGAGCAGGAATTTTAATATAAAATTAACCATTCGCTTGGAAAGAAAAAATTAAACAGAGGTGTTTCTGTACACCTGATAATTCAAAAAATACCTCCTCGCACTCCTGTGTTCCTAATACCAGGAGCAAAAAATTCCAATATAAAATTAAACATTTGCTTGGAAAGAAAAATTAAACAGAGGTGTTTCTGTACTCCTGATAATTCGTAAAATACCTCCTCGCACTTCTGTGTTCCTGGTACCAGGAGCAGGAAGTATAATATGAAATTAAACATCCGCTTGGAAAGAAAAATTAAACAGGTGTTTCTGAACTCCTGATAATTCGTAAAATACCTCCTCGCACTTCTGTGTTCCTGGTACCAGGAGCAGTAATTATAATATGAAATTAAACATTTGCTTTGGAAAGAAAAATTAAACAGAGGTGTTTCTGTACTCCTGATAATTCGTAAAATACCTCCTCGCACTTCTGTGTTCCTGGTACCAGGAGCAGGAATTATAATATGAAATTAAACATCCGCTTGGAAAGAAATATTAAACAGAGGTGTTTCTGTACCCCTGATAATTCGTAAAATACCTCCTCGCACTTCTGTGTTCCTGATACCAGGAGCAGAAATTTCAGTTTAAAATTAACCATTCGCTTGGAAAGAAAAATTAAACAGAGGTGTTTCTGTACTCCTGATAATTCGTAAAATACCTCCTCGCACTCCTGTGTTCCTAATACCAGGAGCAAAAATTCCAATATAAAATTAAACATTTGCTTGGAAAGAAAAAATTAAACAGAGGTGTTTCTGTACTCCTGATAATTCGTAAAATACCTCCTCGCACTTCTGTGTTCCTGGTACCAGGAGCAGGAATTATAATATGAAATTAAACATCCGCTTGGAAAGAAAAATTAAACAGAGGTGTTTCTGTACTCCTGATAATTCGTAAAACACCTCCTCGCACTTCTGTGTTCCTGGTACAAGGAGCAGGAATTATAATATGAAATTAATCATTTGCTTGGAAAGAAAAATTAAACAGAGGTGTTTCTGTACTCCTGATAATTCGTAAAATACCTCCTCGCACTCCTGTGTTCCTAATACCAGGAGCAAAAATTCCAATAAAAATTAAACATTTGCTTGGAAAGAAAAATTAAACAGAGGTGTTTCTGTACTCCTGATAATTCGTAAAATACCTCCTCGCACTACTGTGTTCCTGATACCAGGAGCAGAAATTTCAGTTTAAAATTAACCATTCTCTTGGAAAGAAAAATTAAACAGAGGTGTTTCTGTACTCATGATAATTCGTAAAATACCTCCTCGCACTTCTGTGTTCCTGGTATCAGGAGCAGGAATTTTTATATAATATTAAAAATTCGCTTGGAAAGAAAAATTTAACAGAGGTGTTTCTGTACCCCTGATAATTCGTAAACTACCTCCTGGCACTTCTGTTTTCCTGGTACCAGGAGCAGGAATTTTAATATAAAATTCACCATTCTCTTGGAAAAAAAGAATTAAACAGAGGTGTTTCTGTTCTCCTGATAATTCGTAAAATACCTCCTCGCACTCCTGTGTTCCTAATACCAGGAGCAAAAATTCCAATATAAAATTAAACATTTGCTTGGAAAGGAAAATTAAACTGAGGTGTTTCTGTACTCCTGATAATTCGTAAAATACCTCCTTGCACTTCTGTGTTCCTGGTACCAGGAGCAGGAATTATAATATGAAATTAAACATTTGCTTGGAAAGAAAAATTAAACAGGTGTTTCTGTACTCCTGATAATTCGTAAAATACCTCCTCGCACTCCTGTGTTCCTAATACCAGGAGCAAAAATTCCAATATAAAATTAAACATTTGCTTGGAAAGAAAAATTAAACAGAGGTGTTTCTGTACTCCTGATAATTCGTAAAATACCTCCTCGCACTTCTGTGTTCCTGGTACCAGGAGCAGGAATTATAATATGAAATTAAACATCCGCTTGGAAAGAAAAATTAAACAGAGGTGTTTCTGTACTCCTGATAATTCGTAAAATACCTCCTCGCCCTTCTCTGTTCCAGCTACCAGGAGCAGGAATTATAATATGAAATTAAACATCCGCTTGGAAAGAAAATTAAACAGAGGTGTTTCTGTACTCCTGATAATTCGTAAAATACCTCCTTGCACTTCTGTGTTCCTGGTACCAGGAGCAGGAATTATAATATGAAATTAAACATTTGCTTGGAAAGAAAAATTAAACAGGTGTTTCTGTATTCCTGATAATTCGTAAAATACCTCCTCGCACTCCTGTGTTCCTAATACCAGGAGCAAAAATTCCAATATAAAATTAAACATTTGCTTGGAAAGAAAAATTAAACAGAGGTGTTTCTGTACTCCTGATAATTCGTAAAATACCTCCTCGCACTACTGTGTTCCTGATACCAGGAGCAGAAATTTCAGTTTAAAATTAACCATTCGCTTGGAAAGAAAAATTAAACAGACGTGTTTCTGTACTCCTGATAATTCGTAAAATACCTCCTCGCCCTTCTGTGTTCCTGGTACCAGGAGCAGGAATTATAATATGAAATTAAACATTTGCTTGGAAAGAAAAATTAAACAGAGGTGTTTCTGTACTCCTGATAATTCGTAAAATACCTCCTCGCACTTCTGTGTTCCTGGTACCAGGAGCAGGAATTATAATGTGAAATTAAACATCCGCTTGGAAAGAAAAATTGAACAGAGGTGTTTCTGTACTCCTGATAATTCGTAAAATACCTCCTCGCACTTCTGTGTTCCTGGTATCAGGAGCAGAAATTTTTATATAATATTAAAAATTCGCTTGGAAAGAAAAATTTAACAGAGGTGTTTCTGTACCCCCTGATAATTCGTAAACTACCTCCCTGGCACTTCTGTTTTCCTGGTACCAGGAGCAGGAATTTTAATATAAAATTCACCATTCTCTTGGAAAAAAGAATTAAACAGAGGTGTTTCTGTTCTCCTGATAATTCGTAAAATAACTCCTCGCACTCCTGTGTTCCTAATACCAGGAGCAAAAATTCCAATATAAAATTAAACATTTTCTTGGAAAGAAAAATTAAACAGAGGTGTTTCTGTACTCCTGATAATTCGTAAAATACCTCCTCGCACTTCTGTGTTCCTGGTACCAGGAGCAGGAATTATAATATGAAATTAAACATCCGCTTGGAAAGAAAAATTAAACAGAGGTGTTTCTGTACTCCTGAAAATTCGTAAAATACCTCCTCGCACTTCTGTGTTCCTGGGACCAGGAGCAGGAATTATAATATGAAATTAAACATTTGCTTGGAAAGAAAAATTAAACAGGTGTTTCTGTACTCCTGATAATTCGTAAAATACCTCCTCGCACTCCTGTGTTCCTAATACCAGGAGCAAAAATTCCAATATAAAATTAAACATTTGCTTGGAAAGAAAAATTAAACAGAGGTGTTTCTGTACTCCTGATAATTCGTAAAATACCTCCTCGCACTTCTGTGTTCCTGGTACCAGGAGCAGGAATTATAATATGAAATTAAACATCCGCTTGGAAAGAAAAATTAAACAGAGGTGTTTCTGTACTCCTGATAATTCGTAAAATACCTCCTCGCCCTTCTCTGTTCCAGCTACCAGGAGCAGGAATTATAATATGAAATTAAACATCCGCTTGGAAAGAAAAATTAAACAGAGGTGTTTCTGTACTCCTGATAATTCGTAAAATACCTCCTTGCACTTCTGTGTTCCTGGTACCAGGAGCAGGAATTATAATATGAAATTAAACATTTGCTTGGAAAGAAAAATTAAACAGAGGTGTTTCTGTACTCCTGATAATTCGTAAAATACCTCCTCGCACTTCTGTGTTCCTGGTACCAGGAGCAGGAATTATAATATGAAATTAAACATCCGCTTGGAAAGAAATATTAAACAGAGGTGTTTCTGTACCCCTGATAATTCGTAAAATACCTCCTCGCACTTCTGTGTTCCTGATACCAGGAGCAGAAATTTCAGTTTAAAATTAACCATTCGCTTGGAAAGAAAAATTAAACAGAGGTGTTTCTGTACTCCTGATAATTCGTAAAATACCTCCTCGCACTCCTGTGTTCCTAATACCAGGAGCAAAAATTCCAATATAAAATTAAACATTTGCTTGGAAAAGAAAAATTAAACAGAGGTGTTTCTGTACTCCTGATAATTCGTAAAATACCTCCTCGCACTTCTGTGTTCCTGGTACCAGGAGCAGGAATTATAATATGAAATTAAACATCCGCTTGGAAAGAAAAATTAAACAGAGGTGTTTCTGTACTCCTGATAATTCGTAAAACACCTCCTCGCACTTCTGTGTTCCTGGTACAAGGAGCAGGAATTATAATATGAAATTAATCATTTGCTTGGAAAGAAAAAATTAAACAGAGGTGTTTCTGTACTCCTGATAATTCGTAAAATACCTCCTCGCACTCCTGTGTTCCTAATACCAGGAGCAAAAATTCCAATAAAAATTAAACATTTGCTTGGAAAGAAAAATTAAACAGAGGTGTTTCTGTACTCCTGATAATTCGTAAAATACCTCCTCGCACTTCTGTGTTCCTGGTACCAGGAGCAGGAATTATAATATGAAATTAAACATCCGCTTGGAAAGAAAAATTAAACAGAGGTGTTTCTGTACTCCTGATAATTCGTAAAATACCTCCTCGCCCTTCTCTGTTCCAGCTACCAGGAGCAGGAATTATAATATGAAATTAAACATCCGCTTGGAAAGAAAAATTAAACAGAGGTGTTTCTGTACTCCTGATAATTCGTAAAATACCTCCTTGCACTTCTGTGTTCCTGGTACCAGGAGCAGGAATTATAATATGAAATTAAACATTTGCTTGGAAAGAAAAAATTAAACAGGTGTTTCTGTATTCCTGATAATTCGTAAAATACCTCCTCGCACTCCCTGTGTTCCTAATACCAGGAGCAAAAATTCCAATATAAAATTAAACATTTGCTTGGAAAGAAAAATTAAACAGAGGTGTTTCTGTACTCCTGATAATTCGTAAAATACCTCCTCGCACTACTGTGTTCCTGATACCAGGAGCAGAAATTTCAGTTTAAAATTAACCATTCGCTTGAAAAGAAAAATTAAACAGACGTGTTTCTGTACTCCTGATAATTCGTAAAATACCTCCTCGCCCTTCTGTGTTCCTGGTACCAGGAGCAGGAATTATAATATGAAATTAAACATTTGCTTGGAAAGAAAAATTAAACAGAGGTGTTTCTGTACTCCTGATAATTCGTAAAATACCTCCTCGCACTTCTGTGTTCCTGGTACCAGGAGCAGGAATTATAATGTGAAATTAAACATCCGCTTGGAAAGAAAAATTGAACAGAGGTGTTTCTGTACTCTGATAATTCGTAAAATACCTCCTCGCACTTCTGTGTTCCTGGTATCAGGAGCAGAAATTTTTATATAATATTAAAAATTCGCTTGGAAAGAAAAATTTAACAGAGGTGTTTCTGTACCCCTGATAATTCGTAAACTACCTCCTGGCACTTCTGTTTTCCTGGTACCAGGAGCAGGAATTTTAATATAAAATTCACCATTCTCTTGGAAAAAAAGAATTAAACAGAGGTGTTTCTGTTCTCCTGATAATTCGTAAAATAACTCCTCGCACTCCTGTGTTCCTAATACCAGGAGCAAAAATTCCAATATAAAATTAAACATTTTCTTGGAAAGAAAAATTAAACAGAGGTGTTTCTGTACTCCTGATAATTCGTAAAATACCTCCTCGCACTTCTGTGTTCCTGGTACCAGGAGCAGGAATTATAATATGAAATTAAACATCCGCTTGGAAAAGAAAAATTAAACAGAGGTGTTTCTGTACTCCTGAAAATTCGCAAAATACCTCCTCGCACTTCTGTGTTCCTGGGACCATTAGCAGGAATTATAATATGAAATTAAACATTTGCTTGGAAAGAAAAATTAAACAGAGGTGTTTCTGTACTCCTGATAATTCGTAAAATACCTCCTCGCACTCCTGTGTTCCTAATACCAGGAGCAAAAATTCCAATATAAAATTAAACATTTGCTTGGAAAGAAAAATTAAACAGAGGTGTTTCTGTACTCCTGATAATTCGTAATATACCTCCCTCGCACTTCTGTGTTCCTGATACCAGGAGCAGGAATTATAATATGAAATTAAACATCCGCTTGGAAAAGAAAAATTAAAGAGGTGTTTCTGTACTCCTGATAATTCGTAAAATACCTCCTCGCACTTCTGTGTTCCTGATACCAGGAGCAGAAATTTCAGTTTAAAATTAACCATTCGCTTGGAAAGAAAATTTAAACAGAGGTGTTTCTGTACTCCTGATAATTCGTAAAATACCTCCTCGCACTCCTGTGTTCCTAATACCAGGAGCAAAAAATTCCAATATAAAATTAAACATTTGCTTGGAAAGAAAAATTAAAGAGAGGTGTTTCTGTACTCCTGATAATTCGTAAAATACCTCCTCGCACTTCTGTGTTCCTGGTACCAGGAGCAGGAATTATAATATGAAATTAAACATCCGCTTGGAAAGAAAAAATTAAACAGAGGTGTTTCTGTACTCCTGATAATTCGTAAAATACCTCCTCGCACTTCTGTGTTCCTGGTACCAGGAGCAGGAATTATAATATGAAATTAAACATTTGCTTGGAAAGAAAAATTAAACAGAGGTGTTTCTGTACTCCTGATAATTCGTAAAATACCTCCTCGCACTTCTGTGTTCCTGGTACCAGGAGCAGGAATTATAATATGAAATTAAACATTTGCTTGGAAAGAAAAATTAAACAGAGGTGTTTCTGTACTCCTGATAATTCGTAAAATACCTCCTCGCACTTCTGTGTTCCTGGTACCAGGAGCAGGAATTATAATATGAAATTAAAAATTTGCTTGGAAAGAAAAATTAAACAGGTGTTTCTGTACTCCTGATAATTCGTAAAATACCTCCTCGCACTCCTGTGTTCCTAATACCAGGAGCAGGAATTATAATGTGAAATTAAACATTTGCTTGGAAAGAAAAATTAAACAGAGGTGTTGCTGTGCTCCTTGATAATTCGTAAAATACCTCCTCGCACTACTGTGTTCCTGATACCAGGAGCAGAAATTTCTGTTTAAAATTAACCATTCGCTTGGAAAAAAAAAATTAAACAGAGGTGTTTCTGTACTCCTGATAATTCGTAAAATACCTCCTCGCACTTCTGTGTTCCTGGTATCAGGAGCAGGAATTTTTATATGATATTAAAAATTCGCTTGGAAAAAAAAATTTAACAGAGGTGTTTCTGTACCCCTGATAATTCGTAAACTACCTCCTTGCACTTCTGTTTTCCTGGTACCAGGAGCAGGAATTTTAATATAAAATTCACCATTCTCTTGGAAAAAAGAATTAAACAGAGGTGTTTCTGTTCTCCTGATAATTCGTAAAATACCTTCTCGCACTCCAGTGTTCCTAATACCAGGAGCAAAAATTCCAATATAAAATTAAACATTTGCTTGGAAAGAAAAAATTAAACAGAGGTGTTTCTGTACTCCTGATAATTCGTAAAATACCTCCTCGCACTTCTGTGTTCCTGGTACCAGGAGCAGGAAGTATAATATGAAATTAAACATCCGCTTGGAAAGAAAAATTAAACAGAGGTGTTTCTGAACTCCTGATAATTCGTAAAATACCTCCTCGCACTTCTGTGTTCCTGATACCAGGAGCAGAAATTTCAGTTTAAAATTAACCATTCGCTTGGAAAGAAAAATTAAACAGAGGTGTTTCTGTACTCCTGATAATACGTAAAATACCTCCTCGCACTCCTGTGTTCCTAATACCAGGAGCAAAAATTCCAATATAAAACTAAACATTTGCTTGGAAAGAAAAAATTAAACAGAGGTGTCTCTGTACTCCTGATAATTCGTAAAATACCTCCTCGCACTTCTGTGTTCCTGGTACCAGGAGCAGGAATTATAATGTGAAATTAAACATCCGCTTGGAAAGAAAAATTAAACAGAGGTGTTTCTGTACTCCTGATAATTCGTAAAATACCTCCTCGCACTTCTGTGTTCCTGGTATCAGGAGCAGGAATTTTTATATAATATTAAAAATTCGCTTGGAAAGAAAAATTTAACAGAGGTGTTTCTGTACCCCTGATAATTCGTAAACTACCTCCTGGCACTTCTGTTTTCCTGGTACCAGGAGCAGGAATTTTAATATAAAATTCACCATTCTCTTGGAAAAAAAGAATTAAACAGAGGTGTTTCTGTTCTCCCTGATAATTCGTAAAATACCTCCTCGCACTCCTGTGTTCCTAATACCAGGAGCAAAAATTCCAATATAAAATTAAACATTTGCTTGGAAAGAAAAATTAAACAGAGGTGTTTCTGTACTCCTGATAATTCGTAAAATACCTCTTCGCACTCCTGTGTTCCTGTTACCAGGAGCAGGAATTATAATATGAAATTAAACATTTGCTTGGAAAGAAAAATTAAACAGAGGTGTTTCTGTACTCCTCCCTGATAATTCGTAAAATACCTCCTCGCACTCCTGTGTTCCTAATACCAGGAGCAAAAATTCCAATATAAAATTAAACGTTTGCTTGGAAAGAAAAATTAAACAGAGGTGTTTCTGTACTCCCTGATAATTCGTAAAATACCTCCTCGCACTTCTGTGTTCCTTGTACCTGGAGCAGGAATTATAATATGAAATTAAACATTTGCTTGGAAAGAAAAATTAAACAGAGGTGTTTCTGTACTCCTGATAATTCGTAAAATACCTCCTCTCTCTTCTGTGTTCCTAGTAGCAGGAGCAGAAATTTCAGTATAAAATTAACCATTCGTTTGGAAAGAAAAATTAAACAGAGGTGTTTCTGTACTCCTGATAATTCGTAAAATACCTCCTCGCACTCCTGTGTTCCTAATACCAGGAGCAAAAATTCCAATATAAAATTAAACATTTGTTGGAAAGAAAAATTAAACAGAGGTGTTTCTGTACTCTTGATAATTCGTAAAATACCTCCTCGCACTTCTGTGTTCCTGATACCAGGAGCAGAAATTTCAGTTTGAAATTAACCATTCGCTTGGAAAGAAAAATTAAACAGAGGTGTTTCTGTACTCCTGATAATTCGTAAAAATACCTCCTCGCACTCCTGTGTTCCTAATACCAGGAGCAAAAATTCCAATATAAAATTAAACATTTGCTTGGAAAGAAAAATTAAACAGAGGTGTTTCTGTACTCTTGATAATTCGTAAAATACCTCCTCGCACTTCTGTGTTCCTGATACCAGGAGCAGAAATTTCAGTTTGAAATTAACTATTGGCTTGGAAAGAAAAATTAAACAGGGGTGTTTCTGTCCTCCTGATAATTCGTAAAATACCTCCTCGCACTTCTGTGATCCTGAACATTGACGCTTTGTAATAGGAGTGCAGATATGCGAGGAGGTATTTTAATCTGTCTGTTTAATTTTCCTTTTCAAGCGAATGTTTAATTTCAAATGAAAAATTCTGCTCCTGGTACTTTAATATGCTGGTATTTTAATAATTATTATCAGTATAGAAACGAAAAATGTTTACATCTATAAAGAATGTCTCCTGGTAAATTTTTAGTTTTCTTACCTTATTTTTTACAATGTATCGATTTTGCTAAGCTATATCCTGTAGAAAGAGCCGTAAGAGAAACAAGGTCTCAACACCGGACACTCAATATAATATCTCGGCATCAAAACCTATGTTCACTGTGTGCTCGTGGTAGGTCCTCCACCATGGATCATTCCACCTATTTGTGTGTAAATTATTGATCATTTAACTTTTAAAAACTCAACTAACCGCATTTATCACGACATCAAGCGAAAATACGCATGAGATATGGGAAGGATACTGCGAGATCATTTTTTCACGATTTTCGCAGTTTTTCCACGTTTCCGGAAAAACGGCGTATCGCACGGGATTTTGGCGTCCGCCATCGTTCTTCCCGTATCCGAATTGATCATTTGGGGCATTTTGGAGCAATTCGATTTTTCGACGATTTTCATGGACTATAGCCTTAGAAAATTTTGTGACGAAAAAAAATTTTTTTCGCCTAAAAATCACCAAAAAATTCTCCTAGGCTAAATCGAGGATGCTGAATGCAGATCTGCCCTCGGTTTTTTCTCGGACATCAGGGTAACTGGATATAACGAAAAAGTTGGGTTTTCCCTTGTTTGTGGAAAAACAACTTATTTCAAGTTTATACTTCTATATTCGTATTTATATCAGGTGCAGAAAATTTGCAGAAAACGTGTTTTGCCTATAACTCGCTTATTTGAAGAGATAGAAAGCCGAAATTCCATATGACGCGATTCCAGACGACGAGGATTTATCCGAATATATATATATATGGTCGAAATTGCTCCAGGACAGTCTAAACGTTTTTTTCAGAAAACGTTCTAATGCAGGTAGCTGTATTGTTGATTGCCTACCCAGTAGGTTTATTTTTGCAGTTAATTAGTAATAAATTCCTGGTGGGGCGCTAGTGGCAATATTTATGACTCCATTTTTTATTACTAGAATTTAAATACAGAATTTATAACATGAAATTGTAAATTTACAAAAAAAAAAAAACAGGATGGGATTGGTTTCGAACTCCGGACCTTCGGATTCAAACGCCAACGCCGTAACCATCTAAGCCATTTCTTGTCCGTCGGTATTTTTCCAATACTGCTTCTAATACCTTTAAATAATTTTCAAATATTTATATTCATATTAGCAATACACAAATACGAGGATGTTATGAAAAAAAATTATTTACATATTATTAGGAGTCCAGGAACATCTCCCTTTTATTATTTCTTTTTACTATCTATCAAGAGTGAAGCAATTATTAATGCACTAACTGTATTGTTGGTTGCCTACCAGATAGGTCTATTCTTGCAATTAATAAATAATTTAATTTATTCTAGATGACGCTGCAAGAAAAGTATGTAATGCCCTTTGTGTTTTGGGCCTCGTCCTCGAAATACTGCTACAGAAGTATAGAATACCTGTCTCTCTTGAATTTCAGAACGAACTATTTCCAATTTTAAACTAAAATTAAAATTGATTTAGATCACAATAAATTTGAAAGGAAAATTACACAAACATTAAATGAAATTTTATTGCAAATTACAATTTTACTTATAAAGCTAAATGAACAATAATATACTATTCAGAGAATCATACAAAACCATCAATAAAAAAAACAGCTAAATATATACGCTACTTGCAATCCATCTCTTTTTGTAACTTTATCATCAAATCATATCCACCACTTACATTTTCAGGAAATAAAAGTACTTGCCCTTCAACGACGTTAAATATACATCTCTAGTAACGTAATTAGACAGCCATTACCTCAGAAGCAGACAACTTTTCAATTGTAAAATGAACTGCGACCATTTACAAGATATATTTGTGGAAAAAGATATAGGTATACAGTGTTTTACCCGAAAACCACAAGCTTTTATCATAACCTCTCTGATTTAATTTGTAACTGAACAAAACAGAAAACTTAGTGCAGAAATGCGAGGAGGTATTTTACCAGGAGAACAGGACACCTCTGTTTAATTTTTTGTAGAAACATTGGCGCATTCGCCAAATTTGAGACTGTCAAAAATATGAATTTTCTTAACTTTGGCGAATGCGCTGGTGATTATGTTTTCACCACGCCTAGACGTACACTTATTGAATTTTGACACTTCGTATTAGGAGTGCAGAAATGCGAGGAGGTATTTTACCAGGAGAACAGGACACCTCTGTTTAATTTTTTGTAGAAACATTGGCGCATTCGCCAGATTTGAGACTGTCAAAAAATATGAATTTTCTTAACTTTGGCGAATGCGCTGGTGATTATGTTTTCACCACGCCTAGACGTACACTTATTGAATTTTGACACTTCGTATTAGGAGTGCAGAAATGCGAGGAGGTATTTTACCAGGAGAACAGGACACCTCTGTTTAATTTTTGTAGAAACATTGGCGCATACGCCAGATTTGAGACTGTCAAAAATATACATTTTATTAACTTTGGCGAAAGCGCTGGTGATTATGTTTTCACCACGCCTAGACGTACACTAATAGAATATTTAGGAGTATTAGGAGTGCAGAAATGCGAGGAGGTATTTTAATCTGTCTGTTTAATTTTCCTTTTCAAGCGAATGTTTAATTTCAAATGAAAAAATTCTGCTCCTGGTACTTTAATATGCTGGTATTTTAATAATTATTATCAGTATAGAAACGAAACATTTTTACATCTATAAAGAATGTCTCCTGGTAAATTTTTAGTTTTCTTACCTTATTTTTTACAATGTATAGATTTTGCTAAGCTATATCCTGTAGAAAGAGCCGTAAGAGAAACAAGGTCTCAACACCGGACACTCAATATAATATCTCGGCATCAAAACCTATGTTCACTGTGTGCTCGTGGTAGGTCCTCCACCATGGATCATTCCACCTATTTGTGTGTAAATTATTGATCATTTAACTTTTAAAAACTCAACTAACCGCATTTATCACGACATCAAGCGAAAATACGCATGAGATATGGGAAGGATACTGCGAGATCATTTTTTCACGATTTTCGCAGTTTTTCCACGTTTCCGGAAAAACGGCGTATCGCACGGGATTTTGGCGTCCGCCATCGTTCTTCCCGTATCCGAATTGATCATTTGGGGCATTTTGGAGCAATTCGATTTTTCGACGATTTTCATGGACTATAGCCTTAGAAAATTTTGTGACGAAAAAATTTTTTTCGCCTAAAAATCACCAAAAAAATTCTCCTAGGCTAAATCGAGGATGCTGAATGCAGATCTGCCCTCGGTTTTTTTCTCGGACATCAGGGTAACTGGATATAACGAAAAAAGTTGGGTTTTCCCTTGTTTGTGGAAAAACAACTTATTTCAAGTTTATACTTCTATATTCGTATTTATATCAGGTGCAGAAAATTTGCAGAAAACGTGTTTTGCCTATAACTCGCTTATTTGAAGAGATAGAAAGCCGGAAATTCCATATGACGCGATTCCAGACGACGAGGATTTATCCGAATATATATATATATGGTCGAAATTGCTCCAGGACAGTCTAAACGTTTTTTTCAGAAAACGTTCTAATGCAGGTAGCTGTATTGTTGATTGCCTACCCAGTAGGTTTATTTTTGCAGTTAATTAGTAATAAATTCCTGGTGGGGCGCTAGTGGCAATATTTATGACTCCATTTTTTATTACTAGAATTTAAATACAGAATTTATAACATGAAATTGTAAATTTACAAAAAAAAAAACAGGATGGGATTGGTTTCGAACTCCGGACCTTCGGATTCAAACGCCAACGCCGTAACCATCTAAGCCATTTCTTGTCCGTCGGTATTTTTCCAATACTGCTTCTAATACCTTTAAATAATTTTCAAATATTTATATTCATATTAGCAATACACAAATACGAGGATGTTATGAAAAAAATTATTTACATATTATTAGGAGTCCAGGAACATCTCCCTTTTTATTATTTCTTTTTACTATCTATCAAGAGTGAAGCAATTATTAATGCACTAACTGTATTGTTGGTTGCCTACCAGATAGGTCTATTCTTGCAATTAATAAATAATTTAATTTATTCTAGATGACGCTGCAAGAAAAGTATGTAATGCCCTTTGTGTTTTGGGCCTCGTCCTCGAAATACTGCTACAGAAGTATAGAATACCTGTCTCTCTTGAATTTCAGAACGAACTATTTCCAATTTTAAACTAAAATTAAAATTGATTTAGATCACAATAAATTTGAAAGGAAAATTACACAAACATTAAATGAAATTTTATTGCAAATTACAATTTTACTTATAAAGCTAAATGAACAATAATATACTATTCAGAGAATCATACAAAACCATCAATAAAAAAAAAACAGCTAAATATATACGCTACTTGCAATCCATCTCTTTTTTGTAACTTTATCATCAAATCATATCCACCACTTACATTTTCAGGAAATAAAAGTACTTGCCCTTCAACGACGTTAAATATACATCTCTAGTAACGTAATTAGACAGCCATTACCTCAGAAGCAGACAACTTTTCAATTGTAAAATGAACTGCGACCATTTACAAGATATATTTGTGGAAAAAGATATAGGTATACAGTGTTTTACCCGAAAACCACAAGCTTTTATCATAACCTCTCTGATTTAATTTGTAACTGAACAAAACAGAAAACTTAGTGCAGAAATGCGAGGAGGTATTTTACCAGGAGAACAGGACACCTCTGTTTAATTTTTGTAGAAACATTGGCGCATTCGCCAAATTTGAGACTGTCAAAAAATATGAATTTTCTTAACTTTGGCGAATGCGCTGGTGATTATGTTTTCACCACGCCTAGACGTACACTTATTGAATTTTGACACTTCGTATTAGGAGTGCAGAAATGCGAGGAGGTATTTTACCAGGAGAACAGGACACCTCTGTTTAATTTTTGTAGAAACATTGGCGCATTCGCCAGATTTGAGACTGTCAAAAAATATGAATTTTCTTAACTTTGGCGAATGCGCTGGTGATTATGTTTTCACCACGCCTAGACGTACACTTATTGAATTTTGACACTTCGTATTAGGAGTGCAGAAATGCGAGGAGGTATTTTACCAGGAGAACAGGACACCTCTGTTTAATTTTTGTAGAAACATTGGCGCATACGCCAGATTTGAGACTGTCAAAAATATACATTTTATTAACTTTGGCGAAAGCGCTGGTGATTATGTTTTCACCACGCCTAGACGTACACTAATAGAATATTTAGGAGTATTAGGAGTGCAGAAATGCGAGGAGGTATTTTAATCTGTCTGTTTAATTTTCCTTTTCAAGCGAATGTTTAATTTCAAATGAAAAAATTCTGCTCCTGGTACTTTAATATGCTGGTATTTTAATAATTATTATCAGTATAGAAACGAAACATTTTTACATCTATAAAGAATGTCTCCTGGTAAATTTTTAGTTTTCTTACCTTATTTTTTACAATGTATAGATTTTGCTAAGCTATATCCTGTAGAAAGAGCCGTAAGAGAAACAAGGTCTCAACACCGGACACTCAATATAATATCTCGGCATCAAAACCTATGTTCACTGTGTGCTCGTGGTAGGTCCTCCACCATGGATCATTCCACCTATTTGTGTGTAAATTATTGATCATTTAACTTTTAAAACTCAACTAACCGCATTTATCACGACATCAAGCGAAAATACGCATGAGATATGGGAAGGATACTGCGAGATCATTTTTTCACGATTTTCGCAGTTTTTCCACGTTTCCGGAAAAACGGCGTATCGCACGGGATTTTGGCGTCCGCCATCGTTCTTCCCGTATCCGAATTGATCATTTGGGGCATTTTGGAGCAATTCGATTTTTCGACGATTTTCATGGACTATAGCCTTAGAAAATTTTGTGACGAAAAAATTTTTTTCGCCTAAAAAATCACCAAAAAATTCTCCTAGGCTAAATCGAGGATGCTGAATGCAGATCTGCCCTCGGTTTTTTTCTCGGACATCAGGGTAACTGGATATAACGAAAAAGTTGGGTTTTCCCTTGTTTGTGGAAAAACAACTTATTTCAAGTTTATACTTCTATATTCGTATTTATATCAGGTGCAGAAAATTTGCAGAAAACGTGTTTTGCCTATAACTCGCTTATTTGAAGAGATAGAAAGCCGAAATTCCATATGACGCGATTCCAGACGACGAGGATTTATCCGAATATATATATATATGGTCGAAATTGCTCCAGGACAGTCTAAACGTTTTTTTCAGAAAACGTTCTAATGCAGGTAGCTGTATTGTTGATTGCCTACCCAGTAGGTTTATTTTTGCAGTTAATTAGTAATAAATTCCTGGTGGGGCGCTAGTGGCAATATTTATGACTCCATTTTTTATTACTAGAATTTAAATACAGAATTTATAACATGAAATTGTAAATTTACAAAAAAAAAAACAGGGATGGGATTGGTTTCGAACTCCGGACCTTCGGATTCAAACGCCAACGCCGTAACCATCTAAGCCATTTCTTGTCCGTCGGTATTTTTCCAATACTGCTTCTAATACCTTTAAATAATTTTCAAATATTTATATTCATATTAGCAATACACAAATACGAGGATGTTATGAAAAAAATTATTTACATATTATTAGGAGTCCAGGAACATCTCCCTTTTATTATTTCTTTTTACTATCTATCAAGAGTGAAGCAATTATTAATGCACTAACTGTATTGTTGGTTGCCTACCAGATAGGTCTATTCTTGCAATTAATAAATAATTTAATTTATTCTAGATGACGCTGCAAGAAAAGTATGTAATGCCCTTTGTGTTTTGGGCCTCGTCCTCGAAATACTGCTACAGAAGTATAGAATACCTGTCTCTCTTGAATTTCAGAACGAACTATTTCCAATTTTAAACTAAAATTAAAATTGATTTAGATCACAATAAATTTGAAAGGAAAATTACACAAACATTAAATGAAATTTTATTGCAAATTACAATTTTACTTATAAAGCTAAATGAACAATAATATACTATTCAGAGAATCATACAAAACCATCAATAAAAAAAAACAGCTAAATATATACGCTACTTGCAATCCATCTCTTTTTGTAACTTTATCATCAAATCATATCCACCACTTACATTTTCAGGAAATAAAAGTACTTGCCCTTCAACGACGTTAAATATACATCTCTAGTAACGTAATTAGACAGCCATTACCTCAGAAGCAGACAACTTTTCAATTGTAAAATGAACTGCGACCATTTACAAGATATATTTGTGGAAAAAGATATAGGTATACAGTGTTTTACCCGAAAACCACAAGCTTTTATCATAACCTCTCTGATTTAATTTGTAACTGAACAAAACAGAAAACTTAGTGCAGAAATGCGAGGAGGTATTTTACCAGGAGAACAGGACACCTCTGTTTAATTTTTGTAGAAACATTGGCGCATTCGCCAAATTTGAGACTGTCAAAAATATGAATTTTCTTAACTTTGGCGAATGCGCTGGTGATTATGTTTTCACCACGCCTAGACGTACACTTATTGAATTTTGACACTTCGTATTAGGAGTGCAGAAATGCGAGGAGGTATTTTACCAGGAGAACAGGACACCTCTGTTTAATTTTTGTAGAAACATTGGCGCATTCGCCAGATTTGAGACTGTCAAAAAATATGAATTTTCTTAACTTTGGCGAATGCGCTGGTGATTATGTTTTCACCACGCCTAGACGTACACTTATTGAATTTTGACACTTCGTATTAGGAGTGCAGAAATGCGAGGAGGTATTTTACCAGGAGAACAGGACACCTCTGTTTAATTTTGTAGAAACATTGGCGCATACGCCAGATTTGAGACTGTCAAAAATATACATTTTATTAACTTTGGCGAAAGCGCTGGTGATTATGTTTTCACCACGCCTAGACGTACACTAATAGAATATTTAGGGAGTATTAGGAGTGCAGAAATGCGAGGAGGTATTTTAATCTGTCTGTTTAATTTTCCTTTTCAAGCGAATGTTTAATTTCAAATGAAAAATTCTGCTCCTGGTACTTTAATATGCTGGTATTTTAATAATTATTATCAGTATAGAAACGAAACATTTTTACATCTATAAAGAATGTCTCCTGGTAAATTTTTAGTTTTCTTACCTTATTTTTTACAATGTATAGATTTTGCTAAGCTATATCCTGTAGAAAGAGCCGTAAGAGAAACAAGGTCTCAACACCGGACACTCAATATAATATCTCGGCATCAAAACCTATGTTCACTGTGTGCTCGTGGTAGGTCCTCCACCATGGATCATTCCACCTATTTGTGTGTAAATTATTGATCATTTAACTTTTAAAACTCAACTAACCGCATTTATCACGACATCAAGCGAAAATACGCATGAGATATGGGAAGGATACTGCGAGATCATTTTTTCACGATTTTCGCAGTTTTTCCACGTTTCCGGAAAAACGGCGTATCGCACGGGATTTTGGCGTCCGCCATCGTTCTTCCCGTATCCGAATTGATCATTTGGGGCATTTTGGAGCAATTCGATTTTTCGACGATTTTCATGGACTATAGCCTTAGAAAATTTTGTGACGAAAAATTTTTTCGCCTAAAAATCACCAAAAAAATTCTCCTAGGCTAAATCGAGGATGCTGAATGCAGATCTGCCCTCGGTTTTTTTCTCGGACATCAGGGTAACTGGATATAACGAAAAAGTTGGGTTTTCCCTTGTTTGTGGAAAAACCGAAACTCGTAGCGACTTCCCCAGCACTCTATCGTGTTCCTCGTGATCGCGATTTTGACGTCGGGTCTCGTTCGTCCGCTAAGTTCTCAATTTCGATCAAAATTTGTCCTAGGACACCAGGCATTTCTGCACTCCAGTGGTAATAGGAGTGCAGAAATGCGAGGAGGTATTTTCCAAATTATCAGGAGCACGGAAACACCTCTGTTTAATATTTCTTTCCAAGCGTATGCTTAATATTATGTTGAAATTTCTGCTCCTGGTATCAGGAAAACAGAAGTGCGAGGAGTTATTTTACGAATTATCGGGAGTACAGAAACACCTGTGTTTAATTTTCCTTTCCAAGCGATTGTTTAATTTTATATAAAAATTCTTGCTCCTGCTACTAGGAACACAGAAGTGCGAGGAGGTATTTTACGAATTATCAGGGGTACAGAAACACCTCTGTTTAATTTTTCTTTCCAAGCGAATGTTTAATTTTATATTAAAATTCCTGCTCCTGAGACCAGGAACACAGAACTGCGAGGAGGTATTTTACGAATTATCAGAGTACAGAAACACCTCTCTTTAAATTTTTCTTTCCAAGCGAATGCTTAATTTTATATAAAAATTCCTGCTCCTGCTACTAGGAACACAGAAGTGCGAGGAGGTATTTTACGAATTATCAGGGGTACAGAAACACCTCTGTTTAATTTTTCTTTCCAAGCGAATGTTTAATTTTATATTAAAATTCCTGCTCCTGAGACCAGGAACACAGAACTGCGAGGAGGTATTTTACGAATTATCAGGAGTACAGGAACACCTCTTTAATTTTGCTTTCCAAGCGAATGGTCAATTTTATATTAAAATTCCTGCTCCTGGTACAAGGAACACAGAAGTGCGTGGAGGTATTTTACGAATTATCAGGAGTACAGAAACACCTCTGTTTAATTTTTCTTTCCAGGAGCAGGAATATTAATATAAAATTGACCATTCCCTTGGAAAGGAAAATTATACACAGGCGTTTCTGTACTCCCGATAATTCGGAAAATACCTTCTCGCACTTCTGTGTTCCTAGTAGCAGGAGCAGAAATTTTAATATAGAATTGACAATTCGCTTGGAAAGAAAAATTAAAGAGGTGTTCCTGTACTTTTGATAATTCGTAAAATACCTCCTCGCACTTCTGTGTTCCTGATATCAGGAGCAGGAATTTTTATATAAAATTAAACATTCGCTTGGAAAGAAAAATTAAACAGATATGTTTCTGTACTCCTGATAGTTCGAAAAATACCTCCACGCACTTCTGTGTTCCTTGTACCAGGAGCAGAAATTTCAACATAAAATTAAGCATTCGCTTGGAAAGGAAAATTATACACAGGTGTGTCTGTACTCCCGATAATTCGTAAAATACCTCCTCGCACTTCTGTGTTCCTTGTACCAGGACCAGGAATTTTAATATAAAATTGTCCACCTGCTTGGAAAGAAAAATTAAAGAGGTGTTCCTGTACTCCTGATAATTCGTAAAATACCTCTTCGCACTTCTGTGTTCCTGGTATCAGGAGCAGGATTTTTTATATAAAATTAAACATTCGCTTGGAAAGAAAAATTAAACAGAGGTGTTTCCGTGCTCCTGATAATTTGGAAAATACCTCCTCGCATTTCTGCACTCCTATTACAAAGCGTCAATATTCTATAAGTGTACGTCTAGGCGTGGTGAAAACATAATCACCAGCGCAGCGCATTCGCCAAAGTTAATAAAATGAATATTTTTGACAGTCTCAAATCTGGCGAATGCGCCTATATACACCAAGGCAAATTAACATTCACTCAGTTATTAAACTCCTATTAGTTCGTAAAAATACTTCCTCGCATTTCTGCACTCCTGGAAACAAATACGAATATTCAGAAGTGTAAACTTGAGCATCGCGAAATAAGTCCTGGATATTTGTAAAATACCTCCTCGAGTTCCTGTGTTCCTGAATCCAGAATTGAAACACTAAATCACCAGCGCATTCGCCAAAGTTAACAAAATTTATGTTTTTGACAGTCTCAAATTTGGCGAATGCGCCAATGTTTCTACAAAAATTAAAAATAGGTGTCCTGTTCTCCTGGTAAAATACCTCCTCGCATTTCTGCACTCCTAATACAAAGCGTCAATATTCAATAAGTTACTAATATCACGTTTTTTTGCAAAAATGAACACTGCAAAAACTAAAGTTGGTTCTAGAGAATTTTTAATAACTACGGGTACAAAGAAACAGTTCCTATCTATGATTAAAAAAAATAAAGTTGCAGAAACAGAGACTTGAACCCCGAACCTTTGGGTTGGAATGTCAACTCCTATTGTCCTAGGCCACGAAAGATTGATTTAAATTTTGTAATACAACATCAAAAACTATTAAAATATTATCATTTTTAATTTAAATTCCTATTTTTATATAATTAGCTATACAACTCATAATTATTAAAATCCGTTATCGTCTCTGTGCTCCTGAACGTAGAAGCAGAAATTTCCAGTTTATTAAACTTACACTTTGTACGAAACATAAAACAAACAGGTGTTCCTGTTCTAATTATATGTAAAATCGCATTTCTGGACTCCTGAAAGTAGAGGCAGAAATTCTGAGTTTAAATTATGTATAGCATTATAACAAATTACTTTGAAAATAAGAATATGTAATTGATTCTTGACTCATCATAATTGTCGCCATCTAGTAGGATCTAACTAAATCTTGACGTGGCAGGTTGGTGCAGCTTTACAGATAACTATATTACAATTAATGTCATTGAAAGACTTCTCATCAATAGATGTCCATCACATTGGAAGCTAGTTAGGGAAGCAAACCTTTACATTACAGATTAAAATATGTAACTATATTTACCTGCTTAAGGATAACTGCAACAGATGGCGCCTCGATAGAGATGTGGTACTAGGTCCATCTGTAGAAATCGTTACGAGTTACGAAGTTCGTAATGGTTTGATTTTCTTTTTTTGTGTTGTGAATGTTAGGTTAAGTTTTTGAAGTTATAGTAGCCGGTAAATTTCTGGCCAGTAGAATATACAAATCTGTATATTTAGACAACATCGCTAATTAATTATTAAGAAAATTGGAGGAAAATTGAATTTGACAAGAATTCAGTTATGCTGAG
Source organism: Aromia moschata (assembly GCA_029963805.1). Classification (NCBI taxonomy): domain Eukaryota; kingdom Metazoa; phylum Arthropoda; class Insecta; order Coleoptera; family Cerambycidae; genus Aromia; species Aromia moschata. Next base: position 487,103 of record JAPWTK010000038.1, read on the forward strand.
AGTACTTTAATTTCATAATCACTTTTAACGAGGTATTGTTTCTTTACTTTCTACATAAAAAGGTGTTTTATCTGCTTTTTTTTTAGTCTAGAGTAATTGTGATGTGAATATGGATTGAGGAAGGACGTGGGAATGAAATAAAATACGAGTAATAATTATATATGCGTGATTATATTTTAAAATTTATGTTTAATATGAAAATATTCGTAGCATTTTGTAATTTTCTTAAATTATATTACAAAGTTGAAGAACTAACATTTACATGAAGTCGAAAAATATTTGACAAACAGAACAATATGATAAAAAAGCTTTTCACAAAAATAAAATACAATTTGTTGTTGATTCTGAAATGGAACCATTTAAAACACCTTAACAGTAGGTAATGTTATTCACCTCCCCTTAAATTTAAAGCTCAAAATACCTTTATTATATAAATAAAAGCACATCAGACAGACAATAAAAGTTAAATAGATAGGTAGAATGGTCACGAGCCACGACCACACTCCGATCCACCTTTTAATTCGATCTCCTGCCACTGGCCAGCCAGTGGCACCAGAACACGAGAGGAGACTTCTTTATATCATATAAAATAACAATTATAACAAATTAACGATTTAATATTGTACCATTATAAGTTACAAATAACAACATTAGACTGAAATGCCACGTCACAATTGTTTGGCATGGGTAATTAGGAGTTTATTTTTACTTTTTTTTTTACATTTTCAGTATTTTGTATCTTTGCGACGATGGTGCCGAGTGAACGCTAAACAAGGATAACACCTCACCGACACTAAAATGTTTATCATTCCATACTCAATAATAATAACAACACCCCATCAATAATGATAATAATAATGAAAAATAAAAAGTATGTAGATTGGCGTGAGGTTTGGGAGAAACAAACGAAAATCACGTATCAAGACGGTATTGTACAACTATATTATACTACGCATAATGCCAAGAATAGGTTCGTTGATCAACTAGAAGTGTACGATGAGTAGGGCGTGACGAACCACAGGTTAAGTAAATGATTTAACATAGTTAAAATTATACTACTAATTACAGTAAGTAGGAGCGGGAGTGGCCACGACCTGCCGGGAGGGTGCCACGGCAGGCCGCGCCCTCTGCCGCCGTCGTCGCTCTGCTGGGACAACTCGAGACCGATTCGACAAATTAACGTTCGACCAACTAGACTGAAAACAAAGTCGACGGCCAGCTGAGCTGCCCCTAGCGGATCGAACCGGTTCGTTTGGACGGGGAACGTCTCGCCACAACCGGGAGATGGTGAGGATTAAGTCCGCGACGGATGTGTGCTTCCGCCGTCTAGGCAAGGTGAACTGTTCTCCTTCCCGATTTGGCGACAGGTTCAGACCGATTAATAAATCCGATACGGAGTAGTGTATAAATGTGTGCGTGAACGGGCCAGAAAGACAGGCAGCCCCCAAGCCGCACATGCAAATATTGTTGCAACAATTAAAAATCACTCTATGAGTCTATCACTTATTCCTCATTTTTTCCTTTGTCGTCTATGTGACCGAAAATTGCATTGCTCCGCTTCTCTTACCCGAGATATCGGTAGATTACCACCAATTTCTCGGGTAGATGAAGCATAGCAGTCGACTGTCGTCCGTGGTGCTACAACCAGTTGATTCAAGGTCTTCTATGGATGGGAATTAAATTTTAAGATTTTGAAAACAAACTGCCCTTCGATGCAAGCGACGAAATAGTTTTTTGCGTGATAACAGAGATGAAAACGCAAAATTATTTCGTTTCCTTAAATTTATCTCCACAGAAGACACATAAATTGTACGTCCCTGGGACAGGATGAAACCAAAATATAACTTCTCTTATTAGACATTTAACACACCAACTGACAAATAATAAAAAGCTATGTATATTGGATTATTTACTGCCTTAGATATCAATAGAAAGAACTGTAAAGTAGCTTCTTTCTAAGATCTAAAAAACTGTTACATCCTAGGTTACAGATTTGGCTTTGTTATATTATTTTATAGTTATTGCATCGTTAAGGGCAGTACATTCTGCTTTGTAAATATTTTTTTTGGTTGAGCTTTGACGGGTGAAAGTTCGATTAACGATTTTCTGTTAAGGCCAAAACGAGGCAACTTAGGTAATTAAGTACCGGAGCCGCGACTAGATACACGATAAATAACGTTCTTTGGTCAGGCGCAGCCTGTTGGTCTGGCACGCCGCTATACACAGCTTATTTACATATTTATGTATTAATATTTATACTTTTACTTGTTTGTCATCAATTTTTTTTTGTTTATCAAGTACACATGTATAAAACAAATTAACCAGTGAGGTGCAGCACAGCAGCAGTACTTAACACCTCGTACAAGATTGCAATATCTTTTTTTTTCCCTCTTGTTTACGTTATACATAATTAAATTTTATTTCTAAATTTCACTCTAATCTATCTACATAACTGTATTTTTAGACCTAGGATACAATAGAATAGGGGGTTGGGGTGGGGGCGAGAGGAGGCGGCGGCGCGCGCTCGCGCCTCTATACCAATTAATATTTATAAATACTAGCCGCCTGGGTGGCGGCCGCCGCCCCCCTCGGACATTTGGCAGACAACATCTGTTTTTCCTCTTTTATATGTATCTCTACTATTTAAAAATGTTGGCGTGCCGCCGTCCCCGATGGAAGGAAGCGACGTGGGGCGGCAGATCGCAGAGATTGGGACGAGGACGAGCGAACTCTCCACTAAGTACGGTGCGCAGGTTAGGCCACGACGCCGGCTCACTTCGGCCAAGTCTCTCTTGGTACATGTTTTATTGGTTGTGTCTCCCTGCGTGTTGCGCGCGCCCTCGTCGTTGTGTGGAGGCCCTCATTTCCACGAGGACCCCACCTAGGCACCTAATATAACGCTATGAGCGCCGACCCACACAGGCCGCCCATTTATTGCTAATCTTTCAATAGTTCGTATCGACACCACGGCATCCTGTTTATATATACCTATTTATTTATATATATTTTGTTTGCTTACCTCTAGTATAATTTTTTTTTCAAATTTTTTTTCGATCGTACGGGACAAGAGAAACCACTAAATAACAAATCGACGAACGGACAGCGCTACGTGTCTCAGGAGCGGTGCGCGGACAGTGTCCTATCTACCTGTCGCTCGAGCACAGAGGCGAGCTGCTGGTCCTGGGGGTGCCGATGCGATCGGTGGAATCGGAGGGGCAGAGCGGGGACAGTGCGCGCGGATGGGCAGCTAGACCGCCGTCTCCGTGTGACTGTGGGAGGACAACCGCTCCACGTCTATCTGCGGTATCGTCAGCTCGTCGGGGATGTTATCGGCGTACTCGATGGAAGATGTCTGCGACAGCCTCTTAGAGAGGGACGTCTGTTTGCGGAGCACCTCGGCCAGGGACGTATTGCTGTGTTCGCCGTACCGAGCGTCTAGGCCCTGTCGGAAAGCATTAACTACTCGGATCTGAAATTAATAAGAAACACCAAAACAAGAAGAATTAAAAAAAGAACATTCCCGCGGTTGTGGGTGGGGAGATAGGGGGGTGTTGGCGAGCTGTTAGCACATTCGAAGGGGAACGACAAAATGCTAATAGTAGTAGCCCCACGACCGGTTCTCGGTGGTGCAGTCTGGTCTCGCGACGATTACATGCGGCTGGCTGGAGTTCTGCCAACTCGTCGGACCAAACTTCCAAAACGCTACCAACCAACTCAATTTTCAACAATAATCACATAACTCCCGATTTTGTCATTCAATACAATCTTAAAAAAAGGGTATGCATCTCGTGCGACACTTCTATCGACTTATTTGAAACTATTCACTTCAATAAAGTTAACGTTAATAACTAAAAGCGCACAATAAAAAACCCAAATCTATCATTATAATATTAAATGCCCATTGGATTTTTACAAATCATCAAATGTCAACACTAAAACTGTGATAATTAAATATGGATATGAGTATTCTTCAATTATCACTAACTAAAATAAGTTTTAAAAGTGTAAAAAAAACCTTGAGAACCAGTGGCGGCTGCTGGAACATGAAATTCTCGTATTTTCATAAAAAAGCATGGGATTTTTATATTTAAGCGGGTGATTCCTAGAAGGCTATTTCAGCAAAAAAACTTCTGAAACGGCTTGTAAAATGTTGCTGAAATATTTTTTTTCAGTTGCCAAATGACTATAAAAACTTTTATACTTGGGCTTTTTTGCAAAATTTTGCGTAGATACAGTTGTAAAATCTCAAAAAACGAAATGCTGAGGAATAAAAATAATTTGTATTCACTTGGTGTGAAAAAAAAATTCGCAAATATTTTGCAAGCGACTCAAATCATTCACTGCATTCACACAAATCAGGCACAAGTTTCATTTGAAGATTTTTTGCCACCATAACCTGACTTAGGTCTAGTAATAACTAATAACACCTTAAAATATGATGTGGGTCCCAAGCTGTGCTATGAAAATACAAAAACCCCAAATTCCACCGGCCGCCACAGCTGAGAACTGAATACATACAGCTTTAAAAAAAATTATAAAAACTACACTAGGAACATTTTTGTGTGTATATACAGTATTTACAATAGGTTAGTAGTAGTTTATCAAACAAATTTGCATTACTAGGTGGGCATTTTTTTTTTCAGGATTTTCGAAGGTTTTTTTAATATCGAGCCATCCAAAAAAAACGTCATTCAAAGATGGCCGAGCAACAAAAGATCTTAAATTTTAACCTTATTTAATTGTCAAGGCTGTTACATTACGTGATAGCTATTATGTGTTTTACAATTATTGTGACAGCCACTTTTTTTGACCACAAAGTTTTTTGAGCTTCGACATGACCGCTATTTCCATCTTTCTCATTCATAGCCAGATTTGATGACTGTTTTTTTGGATGGCTCTTTACTAGATATAAATACTCTTTAAGAGACATCGTAAACGTCAACAAATCCGGCTATGAATGAGAGAACATAGAAATAGCGGTCATGTCGAAGCTTTTTCGGTTATATGTCAAACTTTTGACAAGTGACTGTCACAATTGTGAAATAAATAAATGCTGTCATATAAGGTCAGCTTTGACAATTATGAACATAAGGTTATAAATTTAAGAAGAAATAGAAATACAGCTTTTTTAAGTAAGCCAACTTTGATGACGTTTTTTTTGGATGGCTCGATATTACCAATAATAAAAATAAGTCCTTGACATGCAACCTTTTTTTAGACTTAATGAAAATGCATTCTAAATATGCACTTGCTTTATGGAATTTATTATATATTTTATTTTTCAAAGAATAACTTATAATAAAATTACTTTTGGATAAAAAATTCTGAAATATAACTCTAAAATATTGAAAACAATTATTTTTGAAAACAACCTTGGAATAACCTTCTATTGTCAACTTCAATTATCACAAAATATCATACCATTTCAAATTTTACTTGAATAATATAGTTAAAATAACTTTCTAAAGAGCTATTTCTTTCCGAAACGATAAAAATTCAGTTGGTCTTTTTCTCTTCACGGTAACATTGTTAGTTGAAGAAACTCTGTGGAAGGTGAGTGAATCATAGCGAATAAGTGTACTACCTTACTGTAAAACATTTCTGTCGAAGACCAACAACGTAGGCGTCGCTAAGAGATGCCTTGTCGTTAGTATATGTGCTGCCGATTGGGTCATGGCCAGTGCTAGCTAAAAAGTATCGTAAGTGTAACGTGTGTTAATGATTAGTAAAGAAAAATTGCAATGGAAATGTAAACAGACCTTCGCTCCCAAATGATTCTTCAGCGTAAGCAAACGACTCGATTCTAAAGGGGAAGACAATGCGACTGCGCGAATGATTTGGGAACAGGGTCGAATACGCACGTGTTAGCCTGTGACAACCGGTACGTGGGGCTAGAAAGTTAGTAACAATCATGCAATATCCATATATACATGCCACGACTAGCTGTGGCAGCATACATACACGTGAAAGAAGGCATTTGAAATTGACAGATACACTGCCAGAGCGAAATGTATTTGTGTAGAGCCATCATGCCGTGAACTGGATTCTTTTGAGGCGGGTCAAAGCTTTACATATATTTTTCCTGTTGCAGACTATAAAGCTGGTTTCCTCCGGTTGACGTCAACATATATATATGTAAATATATGTATATGGCTAGACCGGGACAGCGATATAGGCGCAGAGAATGGAGTCGAAGGCATTGCGCGACGAGGGATACGTCACGCACGCAAAAATTCCCTACCTCCATTCCTTGTACGTATACCTCTGTCTGTCTAGTTCATAGCAAGCAGTCAGATCTTGTCATACCGAGTGTTCAGGATTAAACATTGAACTTGCAAAATTTTCACAAATCAACACAATTTAAATTATCTGAGCACCACTTAAAACACACACGAATAACAATATTCAAATACATACAGTTTTACCAGATACTCTTTACTTTGCTTACGTGATTTTGCCCCACCTGTATGTATGTATATGTGGGTATTAGTAAACACACAAAACTTTTTAAACTATTATAAATACACATAAAAATAAAGGCCATTTTAAACACAACCTAGCATTAGATTAAAAACAAATTAAAAATAAAAGTGGTAATAAGTTTATCAACTTTATTAAAATAAAAAAAAAAACTTATCGAAAACAGCGTGTTAAAAATAAAAACAATTCTAAGTACACCTTCTCAATATTTATACCTTTACATTCCGCAATTACATTCTTCTAAACGCTTGCAAAATTATAGAGAATTTTGTACGCGTTTACAAGAATGTAGGCGTTACGTATAGATATATATATTCATATATAATTATACAATACCAAGACAATTTGTTTCAAACAATTTTCATATAAATAAATAGAAGCCTCTACAATAATTTAACAAACAACACTATTACTATGTGCAACGAGAGGCTATTGTAGCCTATGAGAAAGCGACAGGCATCAATTTTGAGTATAAAGGTTAAATTCTAACGAAAATCTTGATATATTCCTTTCAAAGATATTATAAGCATCTATTTTTTTATATTGATTATATTCCTGTTTTTACAACAATTTTATTTATTTACAAACACTCCAATACAAAATTTATCACTCGGGATATACTTTGTTAACAACAGACACTGGTCGGGAGTATATAAATTTTGTATTTTCTCTTTATATTTTCATATTCGACTTTTGAGATAAGGAAATTAAATGCCTTAATATAGTTACAATAACCATCAAAAAATATATCCAACTCTTTGTGCTTGAAGGAAATTTTAGCACCAGTTTTTATCGATCGACATTATAAAAACTGAATCGACAAAATTCGGCCGAGCAGTCGTTTTGAGCGATCTTATGCATCTGTGAAAATCATGTAAAACAAAACAAAACACATGCATCGTGCAAAAAAAAAAAAGAGATCTTCAGCCCACCGCTGTTCAAACAAAACTAACCTGAACTGCAAAGATTTGCAAAAAACATCTAATAAATAAATTTAACCTAACAAATATTTGTCCACGGATAATAATGGTATTGATCCTATAATTACTCCGAAGAGTAAAACAGATGTACCTGTTAAGTGTAAATTAAATATTTCTACATACCGTAACGCTCCATAAAATAAAATATACTGCAAGAACACAATCACATTTTCAATTTAGTGCAATTTTACACGCTGTCATCAACATTCTAGATTTCTTTGTACTCTAAGTGTTTAACTTGTAAATAATCAAAGGCAGCTTCTGTCATTTTTTTTGTTAAAAAAACATAGTTGATTTACTGTAAACTTAATAATCAGAAAAAAAATGTCAGGTACTGAATAGCTTTGTGTAGGTTTTTGCTGGTAACATCTAATCAGTGAATAAAAAATATTATTCCATATCTATCTATTTATTTTATAAATATTTTGTCCAGGTTACAATACTTTTTATTTTTATTCCTCAGTTGCCTCAAGTGAAATTCATTATTAAATAGCTACTATAGCAAACATACTGATAAATAAATATATCGAGGTAGCATGCACATTGATAAATCTTATTATTTAAAAGACATTTTTGCCAAATCTAAAGACGGAAGTTTCAGGTTAGTTTAATTCCAAACACGGTGAGCTACTAACCTGGATAACGAAAAAAAAAGGAATACGGAAAAAAAACTACCAAAAAAATTATACTTCACTGCTTCTATATTGACACGGACAGCAGGGTGCTATGAACCTGAATTAACATTTAAATATGACTAAGCCGGACAATGAGAAAAACGTCATACGTTGTTGAACTGTAAATTTAACATTTTAGGACCACCAAAAAAAAAGGGTACATTGAGCTCCATGCCACGAATGTTAGGAGCGCAATCTCGCGATCCGAACATTCTCCGTCAGAATGATAAGCGACACATTGGTGCCAATTTGGAAGCAGTGAAAGCGGCCTCAAACACAAACTAACAAGAGCGAACAGCAGCAATATGAGTTACACAGCGGACAGAAAGATGGTAGAAAAGCGGCTTACAGCTTGGTCAGTCGAGCTCTTGCTGTACGGAACCGGAATCAAACGTTCTTGTAATTCACCACCTATCACCTTCAAGAGTAAAGGGCAACGTTAAGAGTGGTTCGATAGACAGTGAGAGACATACAACAGAACAGTGCACAGAGTAAGATAGATATACTACTAATAACCTGAGAAGAGTGACAATTCGCAACAATAAACAACATTTAAAAATCAATATAATTTTATACACATATACTAGGCGAGTCTGTCAAATGGAACCACCTCTTATCTCTGTAAGGGAAATAAAAAATTGAAATTTTCAGGGCTTTGAAATTTTAATTTATACAAGACTATAAAAAAAATGTTTGTTATTGTTTATGTGACACCACATTAACTGAGGAATTAATTCCTGATAGTCAATTGTCGTTTATAATACTTTTTTATGACATTTTTATTTTAGTGATGTCCTGATTCATGTTCCAAAAATGAATTAGAAAGTTTTGTTACTCTGATTAAATTAATCAGAAGTAACAGTATTAAATATGACAGTAGTATTACTACTTATTGACAGTTCAGTAAGGGAGCATTTTTTTTGACAGTTCAAAATTGACTATGCCGACTACTACTTGTATTCATAATAATAATAATCTTGTTTTGTTACTCCTGATTAAATTAATCAGAAGTAACAGTATTAAATTTGACATTAGTATTATTACTTATTGACAGTTCAGTAAGGAAGTATTTTTTTTGACAGTTCAAAATTGACAATGCCGACTATAACCGTGTTAATAATAATAATAATAATCTTGCTTTTTGTTGTTGTTTATTCCCAAGATAAGAGGGGCGTCACTTAACGTTTCACCCTGTATGATACTATAATACAGTACCTCTAGGCGTCACGGTTGGTAATGTAGTTTCGATATGTCTAGCATGTGCTACGAATAGGGGTACAAGCCGGGTTAGTCAGTTGTTTGTTGCTGCGTTGGGGATACGTGGAGGCTACTTGGCGTTGCTTACACGTACGTGTTCAGACAGACACGATTGCTCGAAACGTGTATCTAATTTGGCTCAGTGCCGAATATTTAAGAACAGAGCATAAAGTACTTTCAGTCACATATACCTATACATATAATTGTTACCCACATAAGTCAGACTAAATTAATTCTTTTCGCGGCTCATAAACGGAAAGTAAAATACGAATAATTATAAAAAAAAAAAAACTCGAAACTTGTCCTTGCGTAAGTATATTTTTGTAATAAACAATAACATCGCATTATAAAAATTATAAACTGTCAGACATATTAAAACTAATGTTACTGCTTGCGAGTGGTATGATATGGATTAATACAGCAACAAAAAAAGGGGGGCTCTTGCCAATATGCGGACCTTGTGGTAAGTAATCAATTACCTCTGACTCATGTGAGTCGACCTTACGTATGCTATAGCAGTGTACAGTAGTTGTTTAAAACGTGTATTTACTGAGACGAAAATGTAAGTAGTGTCTATAATAAAATTCATCATTAACATTTAAAAAAAAAATTAAATATAGTAAGTATAAATAAGATTCTTATATTTATTAATCATAATCATAATATCGAGCAAAATATTAAGTAATGTGGCCTGCTAACCCACAGACAGCGCAGCGCACAGCACAACAGATATACCAACAAGTTTCGATAAAAGTAAATATTATTATGTAAATATTGCATCATTATTCTCCTCTTTTAGTTAATATCATATATTGGTCATAACTTGATAGAATATATTTTTTTTATAATGTCGCTGGCAATCGACACACAATACAATTGACTCGCAGTTAGTGTTCATGCGCTAAACAAATTCAAAAATAAAATATCTTTTTTTTTTCAATACCACTAACCTGAGAGATCTAACTCTAAGTAAAATGCTATACATACAGCTATTCTACAGTTAACGTACGAAATATTATGTACAAAATAATACAGTTTTTTTTAAGATTTGGTCAAGTTAAGTCTACTTAGTGCTAAGCTATCGATATAGGAATATAGGTTAGGTCTATATTTGTATATGTATATATATATTTTTTTTTAAGAAAAAGGGGTGTTTTGGATAGGAATGGCTACGTCTGGCATCCGACATCTACTAGTAGCAAATTTATTTTCGTCCAGGCTGCAGGGTGGCATTCCGATGTCGTTAGCGCCAGCGACATTGGCAGTAGACAATTATATAGTCAAAGGCACCGAACACAATTACACAATCAGAATATGTATTTCATTCCGTTCATAAATGCGTCGGAAAATGCTAGAAGGGAAAGCTATATAAAGTAAGTCCCTAGCTATTATTCGGAAGAGCCCTGGGACACGATATATATATCTTGTGTACAAAATGCAAATGGTTTTAGAATGTTGTTAGCTGACCGGAGGTTTGAAATTTGTAAGGTTTGCGTTGTACGCCGGACCTCTGCGGCCAGGACTGGCAACACTAGATGCGAGTTTCATGCACGGGCTTCGGCAGCTCCGAGTTATTGGCAGCGGCATTGGCAGCGGGAGTGGGAGCGTGGTGAGCGAACTGCTGGTGATGGGGGGGGTAATCTGAGGATATTAGGAGACAAGAGACGTTGGTCGTCGCGCTCGCTTGTCTTGCTGGCCTGTTGCGGCGACAGTTTTGTTGCGGCAGGGTCCTCGTCAATGTAAGTGATGTCTGATAGAGGACGCGGTGGCCAAGGGCCGGTGTGGCTCCGCGAACTGCGCAAACTGTGTAAGCTGTGTAAACTATGTACGGAGCGACGTTCCTCCAGATCCTCCAGGGTGGACTTGAAAGCTCTTATTACTCTCAGCTGCAAACACAGGGAAGCAGGGTACTCATCAGGCTGGGAGATGCATGCACACACACACACCATGCTTATCATTTACGGCAACCCAGATAACAATAGCCTGCCAGACACCTACTGCGGATTAGGGCACAGCAAATCGACCTGTTCGAAGATCCTGTTTTCGCAATTCTCCTTTGCCCAAAGTACTCCTTTAAACAAGTTTCTAAAACCCCGGACGACTTTTATTAAATACCGTTGTTGATACATAGTGTAAATATCCAAATTTACAGAACTGGTAATGCCACAATATACTAAATTTCATACAAAACAAATACATAATTTTTTTTAACTCATTCATTTTATGCAACAACCTTAACGTATTGGTCGATATATCGACCAGTGGTCGATTTGAACTCAAACTTCCCAACCGTTAAAAGGTTAAGGTTAAGGATAATTTTTAATAAAATCATACTAGGATTCCATTGAAAAACATATAAATTTTGTTCCCAAACTACAAAATTGTATACGAATAAGAACTAGTATTAAACGCCTCTGTCAAATGTCAATCTTTTTATAATCCTATATTTGGTTCATGTTTCATGCTTGTAACAATTTTAACTTTTAAGTGAAAATGATGCCTTCCAAATTTTTTTTATAAATCTTTATCATGTAGGACTTATCACATTATTACTTTTTAGCATTACCATATCCACTATCTTACAATGATGTAACAAATTAAACTATACAGGATTGTAAAAAGTGCTGTCTCAAAAAAACGACTGGACCTAGCACATTCACTTTAGATATGTCATAATTAGACGTATTTTTGTATATTGTACTGCAACCTTCCACCACTTTGATTTTGAATGGAAACAAATATTTTATTATTTATTACTATTTAGCCTGTTAAGAAAAATGCAGACTTTTAAGGCATAATGTGGTTATATACAGGGTGTTTAATTTATCATTCCACAGATAATAGATCTTTAAATATGGAACATGCGAAAAGTAAAAGAACAAACGTTTCATTACTTGTTCTTCAGACAAACAATTGAATGTCGGGATATATTCGAAAAATCTGTGATGCGAATTTGTTTTTTTTAAGTCATTCTCAAGATCATACTATAACGAAATTTTTGTTCTTATACTTTCTTCGCATGTCCTGTTAAAGAAATATTAGCTGCAGAGTTATAAATCAAACACCCTGTATATAACTACTTAAATATTACACCCCTAAATTCTTGAACAGCGGAATAGTGATAATTAAATATGCATGTTTCTATTAAAAAAAAATGTCTACAACTGCAGCAAAATATACAAAAATATATCTAACTGTAACACACCAAGATTAGATAATCTAGCTTAATTCGTTTCACACCATTTCCAGGCTTTTTAGCAACACTGTATATTAAATTTATATAAAAATTACAGTATATTTGCGTCAACTTAACGGCAGGTGAGTCGAGTAAAGAAATATTTCAGGTAGGACACTTCCTTCCTTGTTCAGAAAACAGGATTCATGAACACGCGTTTTTGCTTATCCCCGCTACACATACTAACCCAAGCTATTCAGCTTCAGTTCGAAAAAAAATATCTCGGGAACATTTTCCACGAAGCCATCCATTTTTTTTTGTGACAAAAATAACACCGCTTCAGTGGCAATAAAGCCACCTTTATCCTTTACGCTATTCTCAAATACAATTTACATATCATTGACATTGACAAAAACATAACACAATTATAAAAAAAAGCATCCAGGAAAAGAAACTATATTTTTAATAGGTCAACATGGTACTCTAACCTTATCGACATTCTGCTAGGAAATGAAGACCTCCTTATACCGACGTACATGTGGCTTGTAGGAAACAAAACAAAAAACAACAGCCATGGCTGTGTCAGTTTCTTTTGTTAGTTGGAACGCATTTTATTTAAAGCACGTTTTAAAAAACCCAAAGGAAATTGGAACAGAATTATGCACCTTAGTTCTCATTGAAACTGTAGCTTTAGTCCATAGGTGTCGACAGCCTACGTTAATAATATTAATTAAACACACTCATTCCACACTTTCCGACACGTCTATATTTCCTTTGTATTCTCAACCTCGTCCTAATCGTGGCCTCATTAACAGCAGACACACACCATCCCTGCCGAATAATATTAGAATCCGGCAAATGTGAATTCTCTCTCGAATCTCGGATTCGATACCGTATTTGGTGTGCTGGTGATAATTTAATAATGTTAGTAGCATTTGAAAGGTAAGTACACCCAAATACCCGGAAGATAAACTTGTTTTATTAATTCAATGCTTATCGCAAGATATGAGAAGTTACAAAGAGGAAGAGAGAGAGAGAGAGAGAGAAGAGAGAGAGAGAGACAGAGAAGAGACAGGCAAATTAAGTACTGAAATCTAATACGCAGCATTAGATCAAAGTCTAAGCAACAGATAGACAATTCGACGGAGACGATTCTGAAGAACGAAGTGCGGATGATTATCAACGATATTGTGTATGTGTTACTCAGTCTTTAATGTAATACTGACGGAATATTAAACAGGAAGTAAAGGATATTTCCACGCGTCTCGTTAGATAATCATGTGTCACGCATAGGGCACACAGAGACCTTTACGCCAAGCAGAAAGCGTTTGGCAGAGAGCGCCTTTCTTTTCGTTTTTGATGCAGCAGACATCAACCTTTCACACGCCTGGCGTTCACGCGTATCGCGCACCTTACATGGCTGTGTTGTCCCGCGAAAAAGAAGGAAGCACGCTATAGGTTGGTCTGGTAACAGTTTCTAGTCGATCTAATTTATCTACCGGCTAAACACGAGGTACAGGGGGGGGCAACAAGACATCCAAGGGGGTTCTGCTCTAAAAAGACAACTACACCAAGGTGCAAAACATAGCGGTTCGCATCTCATCTAAAAAAAAAACGCCTACTATAAACTACATACTTGTTTATTGTAGCTTGATGCACCCAATGGTTCCCTATACCTCAGTTTCTTTCATTGGTTCCGCTGGCTATATGTGACAAAATAAATATTAAGTACCGATGGTTCTTATTAGTTCGCTGCTTCAGTTATGTCGTTTCTACAAACAGTGGTTACAGATAGTTTCGGGTCACACACCTGTCATGTGCTTTATGCTCGACACAAAACAAACATTTACGGGGGAGTGAGAACTAGCATGTTGCAAACAGATATATCCGGGCGGGACTTGTGAGAGAGGCCTTGGCCAATGCGATGGGTGTAGAAAGGTGCAACCTTAGACAACACAGCCATCTCGGGGCTCGAGCACGGTTAAACGGACTGACGAACGTATACGATCGAACATGCACATACTAATCCTAAGTAGCCCTAAGTACTAAAACTAGGTGTAACGCGTTCCATCGTCTTCATTTAAAAAAACACTAAACTACATGGATAAATGCACCGCGCTGTAAAAGTTCCAAGTGATCGTTATCCAAACATGCGGGATTAAAGAACAGGTTTCAGAGGTGTAGGACAACTAGAGTGATTTTTAAAACACTGTTAAGTAACAAGCAGTTGCTATTTAAAATATCACCAACTCTTTCTACCAAAAAATCAAAATAAAAAAACTGCAAGAGGACCGATGTTTGTCCACTGCTGGCCAATCCAGAAATATAAAAAATTTAAAACTTCAATAATTAAAAACTACCAAATATAAACACATATTAGTTTCATTTTTAAAACACATTTGCAGCAAGGCAACTCTGTAATCTAGTCGATGAACAATATAATAATAATAATATGCCACAAAAAAACATCGACAACTAAAAAGCAAAACAATTATATGAGGGTGTGTGCACTCTGACTTCAACGGTAACAAAACATAAACAATTGCGTCATATGACAAAAATTCAACATTGTCCACAATGGAAGAAGCTTACTCAATTTTTGTTCAAATTCAAATTAAAAAGAAATATTGTAACAATTAACAATTATGCTAACTCTTTTAAGTACAAAAATAAAATATCATATGGAATTAAACCATACTAGTATCTAAACAACAAATTTTATTACTCTCAAGTTCCGATTATTATATATATATTATATAAAAAAAAAACAAAACAGAAGTCAGAGTGTGACGGTGGTTATACAAGTTTTTTGAGACTGCAGTTTTCAATTTTGTGACTACCTCTGATCGTTTAACCAGAAAATAACACCAAAATGTTTTTTGGATAGATAATGCAGGTATAGTATTTTTGAAAAAAAAACATTGTATCTTGTATAAACACACTAGAAATTTGTACTTAGTTAAAAAAATGCTGTTTTTTTTTTTATCATTACGCATTTTGCCTCAACGGTACGTACTATTACATGTTTGGATGCAAAACAGAAATAAAATAACCAAGTACAAGCGTTCTAACGTCACCCGCACTGTGATTAATTTTGCACACACATTGTCAAATGTCAAAAGCAGCATCATGCCGGTCGATATGACTAAAAACGGTAGGGGAAAAGGACGAGTGAGACAGGATGTCCTCTACTGACGTGGTTTTCTGACTGACTATATATACTGACTGACTGTATTCAAAGAAGTTATATTACACCATCTTGACTGGCCGACATCCTTTATAATTTCCCACTTCACAATTCCAAAAGAAATAAAAAAATATACTAACATGTTGCTGCTAGTGCCTTTTTTAAGCGGTTCAACTTTGTTAAAAGCGATTAAATGTAACCTTGATATTACCAAAACGTTTTTAAAACGCTTATAAAACCTTGTTAAGAATATTCTATGAACGTTCGAGGAATATTTTGGGGAACATTCGATGCGGTTAGCACACTTTTTTTAGCCAATTCTATTGCGACAGTACCGTTTTAAAACACTAATGCTATGCTTACGCTGCTGAAAATGCCCAGAGACCCGTTCGTTTCTAACGTGAGTTCACGTGTACATAAATTGCGCGGCGGGTGAGCCACGGGCTGTCTGTAGGCACTTCCATCCGTATTTCCGCGCGGGTATAACGTTCCGTGAAGTGCAACGTCAGCAGTCGAGATGACGCAATATAAAGCCTTCGCCTACATTATATAAGACCCCTAACTGACCGAGCTCTGTTCAAAGAATCAATCACTCATTTACATATTGACTAGCACTCGCGTAGGTCAGAGGTTGTCTGGCAGCTTCTGGCGGATCGCAATCGATATTTTTTCCCTTTACGCTCTGCCGATACGCAGCCTCCTACCTACTTGGTGCGACAATCGTGTAATCACATCGCATTATTACACAGTGTACTCAAATGCATCTGGGATTACTTACCTGCGTCTGCAATCTAGTTAGCCCTCTTATCCACAAGATCTGACCTGCGCGGGGCTTCTTGTCCGAGTCGAGGTCGAAGTTCTCCTCGCCGATGTTGATGGCTTCCGTGTACTCCTCGGGGTGGCCGCGGCCCCATCTAGATCGAAGCGATTTTTTCAAATCCCAATCTCGAGAGACACGTAGGGAGCTAGCGTAATTAATGCCCGAGTGGTTGCGACGTTAAAAAATCTCACATCAGGGAGCAGGCAAAGGACACCTCGCAGCCCCGATCTAACACCTACAGACTGGCTAGTAAAAAGTATCGTGCAAGCCACTAGTTATGCATAATTAAGAGACTACGATTTTAGGCATTAATTACGATATATCCCGTTCGATCGCGTATACTTACGATAGAATCTTTGGTAATTTACGTGTTGGTATAGTTGTGACGACCTGTCCCCAAAGCAGAGTACCGATGCCGAAGAACAGGCACCACAGCCACTGTTCCAGGTTGAGGCTCTTGGTAGAGAACGCCATTTTACCGTATTGGATAATCAGTACCTGGAAAGCATCGATGTTAGTGAACTATAGTAAAATGGGCACGGATTCGAGCGATTCACCTGTGATAAACACGTTCCGATCCAGATGGAATAGAAGATGGGGTTCGTGAAGATACCCTCGAAGACGTTCCTCTGTCCGTGGATTTTCCTTGCGTTGAATTCATTGAACAGCGTCATCATCACGAAGGTGTTGAAGATGACGGTGAAATGTTGAGTTGGTCCTGGAATCTCCATGCCTATGCCTGGTTCGACATCTAAAAACTTGTCACCTGAAAAACAACAAATTTGGATCGTTTTCCGTGCAGAATCGAGCAATAATTCCAAAGACGCGTTTTAACCTCATTTTCGCCGGTACTAACCTACAAAAAGTAACGAAAATATAACAGTTAACTGGTAAACTGCTTGTCCTAAAATATTCTTCATCATCGTTCTAGAAATCAACGGTTTTGTTCTGCCGTACGGCTTTCTAAGTAACAAGTCACCGGTTGGCAGTTCTGTTGCTAAAGCTAGAGAAGCTAAGGTGTCCATGATTAAGTTTACCCACAACATTTGTACAGCCTAGAAAAAATAATGTGGTATTAGAGAGATGACGGAAAAAATTTACGATTGTTGTTACCTTTAGTGGACTGTCCTCTACAGTACAAGCACCAATGAAAGCTACAATAACAGCAACAATATTGACAGTAAGCTGAAACTGTAAAAATTTGGCTATACTGTCGTATACGTTTCTTCCCCCACATAACAGCTTTTACGATACTACTAAAGTTGTCGTCAGTCAAAATAATATCAGAGGCTTCTTTCGCTACGTCGGTACCCGCAATACCCTAGAAACGGAAGAGAACCCAAGTAGATACACACCCCCACTTTGCCATTGCGCTTCTTACCATAGCAAAACCGACATCAGCTTTCTTAAGGGCGGGGCCGTCGTTGGTACCGTCTCCCGTTACAGCCACCACTTCCCTGTTATCACTTATCTTACTGTCGATAATACCCTTCACCAATGTGAACTTATCGGTTGGTGACGATCGGGCAAGAACACGTAATTTAGGCCAGACTTTATCTAGAAGATGTTGTTGGACCTACAACAGACTCTGTCAGCAAGGATTCCCAAAGTATAAAAAACAAAATAGGAGCTCGTAAGAGAATAGGCTATGCCACCCCTTTATACATTCAAAGAATTCGAAGTTATCTGCAAACATCATTGACCTCACGAACATCGCTCACATAGAAGATAAATGATGGCCCCAAGTGGGGACCTTGTGGTACTCCCGATGAGGCTTGAACTGCTAAAGAAACTGGACCAATGTATTAAATAGATTGAGCCTATTTTCTTAAGTTTGCGCTAACCAACCACCGTAAAAAAACTAACCTCTCCTGTACTATCCCGGATCCTCCTGTTGAACTCTTTACCTTCCAAGATGAGGAAGTCCTCGTTGGGCTTGACGATGCCGCACTTGGTGGCTATCGACCTGGCCGTATTCAGGTTATCGCCGGTAACCATCCTTACGGTGATGCCTGCCTTCTGGCACTTCCTGATGGCGTCGGGTACCTCGGGTCGTACAGGGTCCTCAATTCCGACGACGCACAAGCAAGTCAGATTATTAACCATGTTATCCTCGTCATCCCAGTTGGGTTCGTTCTCAATGTGGACCTGGTTGATCTCCGCCTTACTCGTAACGAACTCCCTGTAGGCGATGCAGATGGTCCTGAGACCGTCGCAAGCCATCGGCTCTATCACCTGCTTCAACAACCTCTCTTGCATGTCCCTGGTGAATTTTTCCAGACGGCCGTCGTGACCGTAAATGAAGGCACACCTGGAAGACAGAATCGACGGTAGGGGTAGTTAAAATTATCGTCGCGCTCGGGCCTTACTTGTGTAATATAATTTCAGAAGCACCCTTTGTATATAACCTGTAACCACCTTCTTGGCGCGGGATGACTGTGCTCATGGACTTTCTCACCGAGTTGAAGGTATAGACGCGCGTGAACGTTTCCTCTGGATAGTCGTCTCGAATCGTTTGGTAGTTTTTCCCTAAGCCTTGTACGAATCCCAGCAAAGCGCACTCCGTCTTGTTGCCGACCTGTTTTGGCAGCTCGTTCACCTCTTCCGGTGCCTACAAAATTACGCATCTCAAACAACTTCTCCATAAATCGCACAAAAACCTCCAATTAACACAACTGTATGTCATTTGATAACCATTTTTGTCGTTTAATCCAGAGTGGTTGAGGACCAAAACGGTTGAACACCAAAGTGGTTTAGTACCAAAGCGGTTTTACAGGCCAAAATGGTAGATTCTTATTTACAGCTCATTTGCTGACATTAATAACAAATGAAGTTGACTTCACTGAGAAATAAAACAGCTCAAACCATTTCAGACTAAGAACAAGTAGAAAAAAATAAAGGTTGAAAACATTGAGTTAATAGATGTGGTATTATTGACACTTGAACAAGATATGGAAAACCGTTCTGTAAACTGGAGACATTAGGGCGTGTGCTTACCATGATACGCGATGTGTAGGCGCAGTTGACAGCGATTCCCTGTAAAATAAATTCGCCAACGTGGGCGGGGATGTCGGAGAATTTAGGCATGGTTTTGCAAAGCTGTTCGCATATATACGACTGCACAACAGTCATACGGTTCGTGGTTAATGTACCGGTTTTGTCGGAACAGATGGCCGTAGCGTTGCCCATGGTCTCACAGGCGTCCAGATGCCTCACCAGATTGTTGTCTTTCATCATTTTCTGCAAAAGGGAAACGTCTAAAATGAACGACAGACGCCACATTCAAGAATTCAGAATTTTCAAAATTTACTGGAGCATGAACTTATGACCAAACTGGTAAGTGAAAATTTGATGACATTACCTTAACACTATAAGCTAAGGAGAGGGTGACGGCCAACGGCAACCCCTCAGGCACAGCCACTACGAGTACGGTGACACCGATGATAAAGTGACGCACCAGCACATTCGCGTAGGAGTTCTTCCATGGATTCGAGTTGACGACGAATGTGTGGATACAAAAAACGCAAGATCAAAATAACGACTGTCAAGACGGCAATGGTCGAGCCAGCGTAGCCTATCTGTATGGCAAGTTTGGTCAGTTTGGCCTGCAGGACAGACTTCTCCTTCTTGTGAGACGACCCCGACGACTTCTCCTTCTCCTCGACGTGGTTTTCCTTGCCGTCCTGAGCTTCGTCGTGCTTGTTGGCTACCGGTGCCGGTGAGTTCATGTGACTGTTGCCGGTGACGTTGTCTTCATCCCCTAAACGTAAAGTATCATTTACGAAATTCGACGGTTGATGGTAACGCGTGTAGACGATATATAACACAAAGGATCAAGATGATCATAATAAAATTTTTAAAAGCATGCTCGTGTTAATAGCGGTTAACCAAAATGTGTTTATTTAATGACATATTTATTTAACGGTTAGTTAAGTTAACTTATGTATTCCTGTTTATTTATTAATTTGTATAATAGAAAAATTTTATTCACCTGTTACACTTATCTTCTTCGGCTGCTTTTTAGCTTCTGTACAAAAACACATGCAAAAGGAGAACATTAGCAATCTCAAAAACACTCCCAAAGTCCTGACATGGGTAAAACATTTCCAATTTATGGCGGAAATACGTCGGATAGAACGCAAAAATTAAAAGGGAAAAAAATCACGCTATTCTAATCGCGCAACTCAGAGGGTGAAACTCATGGCAAACGGCATTACGATGGAGGGGAAAGTATAATTTCACAACCCAAAATGCAACTACTTCAAGTTAGTACCCAAAAATAAAAACTATACAGACAAGACAAGTACAATAAATTAAATAAAAAATTCTTTAAATATTTACGCCATAAATTGTTAAATGGCTGAAAGCCAAGACTATAATATAATATATTTAAAATTTATGTTGCTAAAATACACACACATATATATACATATATATGCATAGAGCAGTAATTAAAAATAAACCAATCAAAGACCTTAACGGTAAGAGAGTGAGGAGATAGTTCAAGACAGATCTTGAACAAGATGCCGACATTCTATACAGTCAATGCCGAAGACGCCATCGGACAACAGTCTCCTGTCGTTTGCAGACCCACGCAACGAAAGTATAAAAAATATTTTCGTGAATAATTGAAAATTACTTTGACGCCAGGCCAAAATGCTGTTAAATTAAAACCTATATTCTTGTGTAATATATAAGTGATTTAATTTTATTTGTATTCTCAAAAAGTTGATAAAAGCTTTATGGGGAAAAAATCTGATTATTTTCAATTCTTAAAAAGAAAATAAAGGGAATTGTGTCCGACAGCGTACTCGCACATATATACATATACATATACGTGTACTAATACATACAGGGTGTCTACTTTTATTAATGTACAAATCCATATAATCCTCATTTTTCAACAGGGATGATTAAACTTTTTATTATTTTACGGGCATCGAAGATAACTCAATTGTCTTGACATAATTTCAATGCACACTTGACTGGTCAGTTGGCTTTCAAATTCAATATCTTACATTGTATAGAAACACCTTGTATTTTTATTGTTCAAATTTCGCACATAGGAGTTTTTCAGTCTTGATTAAAACTATGGATACAAATTTTAAACAAAAAAATCGCTACATAGTCATACTGAATAGAGGGGTATAAAAGGGAGTTTTCGATGCCCTTTAAAACAAAACAAAGTTTAATCGATTATCTTGACAAATGAGGACTATCTGGTTTGGTACATAAATAAAAGTACACCCTGTACACCGAAACGATTTTCACAGACGAAAAGATGTTGTTATACACTTAGAGAGGGTGTGCAACTAACAAATAATAAGTAAGTAGTACACCTAAGACTTGAATGCATACCCAAGTACCCTCCCTTGGGAGAATACTCGACTGAAAAAAAGGGGGGGCCACAAGGGGGGTATGTCAAGGGGGGGGGCTCAATCAAAATAGTAAACATCCATGCGGACGGAGTATACACAAACGTACCTTTCTTCTTCTTCTTCATCTCGGCCTCCTGTTGATCGACGGCGGCGCCCAACAACGTAAAGATGATGCCCGCCTGGGAGTTGACTCCCACGGCGGTCACGAGCATCTTACCCGAACCCTCCATCACGTGAGTGCCGGAGAGTACCATGGGGTCGAAGCTCTCGCCCTTCTTCACATGGTCGGACTCGCCAGTCAGCGACGACTCATCTACCTAGGAGCAAAACAATTGGCCGGGGATACCCACATATTCCTAGAAAAATTGCAGGGACTTCCTGCAGTTTTTCGAGGCACTTACCTTCAAGTCATTGGATTGGATTAGGATACCGTCAGCCGGCAGAAGATCACCGTACTTAATTTGGCAAATATCACCTACAACTATATCACTGACAGAAATCTGTTTCACTTCGCCTTGCCTTATGACGGAGAACTTATGCTCGCCCTCTATCCTACTCTGCAAACCTCTGAATTGTCTTTCTTTCGTGTAATCATTGAAAGCCGTTACGAGTACTACAACTATTACCGAAATTAAAATAGCTAAACCCTCGATCCACCCGTGACTCGTCTCGTCATCATTAAATGCTGAAAAAAAATACAGGGCGTTTTAGAACGTAAAAAAAAGTTGTCCTTTCCAGGTGAATGTCAGGTTGTGTGCTGTCCACTCTTCGATATACAACGGGACAGATTACATTGGCATTATCATTATAACTAGAGTTCGTGCGAGCGCGGAGTGTAAAAGGACCGTAGTCAGTTTACGAATGAAAATATTAATATGTTCACAGAAACTATGTTGCATCATAGTACATTATTAAATATTATTACTTATTACCAAGCGCGAATGTCACAGGGCCAACACTGTGCATGTCCTGCCCTTGACTCGTTGGCCTTCACAGCTCACAGCTGACTTGCATTACGAAAACTGCGCTAGCAATTTTAGTTATTTATGGCACGTTGTAACAGACAGTCGCCGGTGCATCGCGTTGATACGTTTCGTTTTTACGTATTCGCCGTGTGATTAGTTGATAATCATTAGTTGAGGGGAGAAGTGAATAAAGTGAGGTACCATGCCAAAGGTGAAAAGAAATAGACGGGAAGTATTTCAAAAGTGGTTTGACAGTGATCCCGAGGGTTTTAAGGACATACGTATTCAAGGAAATGATCTTTTTTTGTACTGTGTCTGAATGCATTATAAATTCTTCAGATAAAACTTTAGTTTTATAACAGTAACAAGACATCTGAAAAAGCCATGCCTTGTCCAGCGCCGACGACTCCGTATTTTTTCTATGAACTTACAGAAGCCTTTGTTGCAAGCAATATTCAATTAAACAAACTAGAGAACCCCAAGTTACGTACGTTTTTAGAAAAATATAGGGACCGAAAAAATTCCTCATGAAAGTACGTTATGACGTGTCGATCGGGTTTACAACAACCATCGCCAACCTGCCATGGGAACCTCAACACTGACGTTTGTCGGGTAAGTGTTGCCATTGTTACGTGTTATCTTAATTTATATAGTTATTTTATCCTTGACTTAACCGTACTATTTGGTAAAAATAGTACTATGTTGCTACATAATTTATCTAAACATATTAATATTTTCATTCGTTAACTGACTACGGTCCTGTTACACTCCGCACTCGCGCGAACTCTAATTATAACTTTATAGGTCCTGATTGGAGCATAAATATTTATTATTGTCTATAATCATGGTGTGGAATACAGGATAAGACAGCAGACCATCTGCGTGACCCATTCCACACCGCCTTCTCTGCCACATAGATTTTTTTTAGCTGGTATACCTAAGTGAACTTGGGCCAACATGGTATATTATTTGCGTGTGTATATTACATGTGCAATGCAATTTTTTAGAACTTATCACATTGATAATAAAGTTCAACAGAAAGAGACCTCTCAACATTTTCACTTAATGTCGAGTTCCAGATAAAAAAAAATCAACTAAAAAAAAAACATCCAGTAACTTATTAAATAAATATGGCAAAATGATAAAATTATAGAAGCAATATTTGTGATTCGATACGTCTTTCTATAGTCATCATTTAGTCACAAATTTTGTAACACCATTTCATGTACATTATCTATTAAAAGCATTTACATTTTTTTACAACCAGAATCGTAATATGGACCAAAATGCATTTTTTTTTTCGCCTTATTCAAGCTAAAATATTTCTGTGGCAACCTTCACTCCAAACCTGTTTGAGTTCTGTACTAAATGTTATTCAATTTGCCTTGCATTTTTCACCTGGATGGACATTATGAAAAACTAAAGGCCGCTTTACAGTTCGCAATTTTTACTGCACGCATGCATATTTGTTTGTTCGTGCACTTTCTTGCAGATAGGAATTGTAAGACCGGAGCTATAATTATTGCAGCTATCTACAATTTTACGTGTTGCCAATTGTTTGACATAACCTCAAAATTCAGCGTGCTGTGCCATCGTTTGTATTGTGTTTTGTGATATCTAAAATTTCTGTATTTTGTGGTTTTATGAATTTTCTCTCACCGACATTGATTTACACACGTCTATTTTGTGTGTTTAAAATGGTTTAATATTTTTGTAGCAACTGAGTTTATCGCTTATATTTTGGTAATAGCGGCTGACAACTCAAATTAGCAATGAAAATTGCAAATTGTAAAATAACACCGAAATCTCTTGCGCAATAAAAATTGTGGACCGTAAAGGCCGCTCAAGGATTGTCAGGAGGCAATATTTACCTGTTTCTTCTTCTGTGGAAGGTTGATAGAAAGAAAGCAACAAAGACACTATGGCTGCTACCTCTAGAATAATTAGGGTTATATCCTGTAAAGCTTCCCATACTAATTGTAAAAAGGTTTTTGGTGGTTTTGGGGGAATTGAATTTGATCCAAATGTTTCTCTTCTATGCTCGAGGTCTACTTGTGATCCGCTAAGTCCTGAATATCACAGAATATCAATTAGTGATTCTGATATCACGGTTTAATATTTTAAATAAAGACTTACCTTCGCTGGGCGATGTGTATAATTTTTTACATATTTCTTGTACTCCTCCTAATTCTTGAATTTTTGCTATACCATCCGGACCCCTATGTTCCATAAGGTCACGTAGCTGTTTGAGGGAAATTCCATATTGTGCGGGACGGCCGTCTATCGTAGCCATTTCTTAATGCAAGATCTGAAAAAAAAAATCACATTATGCATTACACAAAATACATCACAAAATATAACATAATGCAATTGCTGTGCAATGCTTTTTTTGCATAGCAAAAATATAACATTGCTTAATCCAAAACTCTGGTAAATATTCTTTCAACGCCCTGTAGCACAAACAAAATAACGATTCTACATAAAAAAAAAATGAAGGTCAAATATTATTCTGCTTTTTCAAATTCGCGACAAATATTAACATTCATTTCACAAAATTCTTCATCTATCACAAATATTCTGTAAGGACTCATCAAAAATAATAGCCAACACATGTCCCCAATTCATACGACCACCCTGTATATAATATTTTATTGGGTGCTCAGTTACATAAATGCTCAGTTTTCTAAATTAAAAACTACTGATATATTCTTTGTCAAGTCCAGCGTAAATGCTGATAAGGAGAGATAGTAACAGGAAGACGCACAAAAAATAACAATCCAAAATAATTGTCTACAAATAAAGGCGTTCTGCGTTTACGTATCTTTTAGTAATAACGTTGTGGCTTTGCTGCACTTTCACAAAATTTAAAGAATGTAACGTTACTGTTTATATTTCACGCAATGCTTTCGCGTCTTGTATACAGAAAACGGAATAATTTATACAAGCAACAGAATGTTTTATTTCTGTTGAACATATGGCACAAAAATTATTTATATTAATAATTATTTATTGTATACTCTTTTCATTTTAACACATGATAAAATTTTAAATGAACGCATTAGTAATGAAGGAAGTAGTTCCAATTTTATCAAACTGTTACAAAACTAAAAAAAGTTCTTATGTAATATAAATAAAAATATTAATTGCCTACTGCGGGTGACCAATTGGGTACGAATTTTTGACTGCACAGTGTCAGTTAACCTTAATGTATGTAGTTTTAAATTGGTGTAGACCATTAACCAGTTTTAATTAAAAACGAGAGCTATTTAAGAAAATAGATGAAATATTAGTCATGCTACTGACGAGAATAGTCGATTACAATTTATCACACTATCCTCATTCGAAGTCCGTATTACTTACAACCATTTAGGCATTGTTACTGTTTGGAAATGTTTTCCAAGGAAATCGTTACACGGTTCATGAACCTAACCTAAATTTCCGATGAAAGTTTTTACCGTACAGAAAACAATGGGTTCGAATGTCCTTACCTTTAATAACGGTGCAAAACCTCACTATTTGTTGGACGCGGCTAGAATTTAACACATTTTAAATTAAAATTTACCAAAATAAAAAAACTAAATTTACAGGAGCGGCTGCTATTTTCAAGAACTGTCAAATATCAAAGAAACAGCCGACTATAGAATCAACGGCAGGCAACTGGAACGAGAGACGTCTTGCTAGCGCACGTTCGGTCGATAGAAGTAAACAATGTGGTCTACAGTGTGGTCATATAAAAGCCGGACTGGAAGGAAACCATGGCGCGATGCTTATATTTAAAGCTCCTTTTATCTGCACGGCTCTGACGTGCATCTATACAATTCCGAGTACAGTCTGATAGTTTGCGCAGACACTACTAAATCTTTAACGACACCTTTAACGTCATTTGGCATTCCACTTAAATTTAATCTGTCAAATCTCTAATTGCGTAATGGATCTTTCACCTTGATGGGTTCACAGATAAAGCTCTAAATGGGCCACTCGATCGATTTGCGTTGAGGCCACCTGATCTAAAAATATTTTTTACGTACCTACGAAACCAAAAAACAAAAGTAAAAGTCTAAATCCGCTTAAATGTTAGCCCCGTGTTTAGTTCGTTATGTAACGAATGTTTGCGAAGAGGAAATAATATTAAGAGCCTAAATATACATTTTAAGCCACAGATGGGCGTAATTCCACGAATTTTCATAACTTTGTTCTCGCATTTTTCGCGTACCTTTTGAACCGTGGGGGTTAAACTTGTTAATTCCTACTGTGATTTCCACAAAGGAAATTAAATTCTACCTCCCCCACCACGGACATTTTCTTAAAAGCCGGACGGATTTAACAAATGCCATGATTATTTTTCGACGAACACGGTACTTAACCAAACGGTACGCGGAGTATTTAAAATGTCATATCGAGATAATGAGTTTCAAATCATTTTTTTTTTTATAAATAAACTTATCTAGAGATATATTCTACACTGAACCAGATTTGTAAGATAAATTATCAGAGATATCACAACGTTGTTGTAACTAAGACCTAGAAAGATTAATAGCTCACTTACTGAGAAAACGAAATTACATCGATATAATCAATTTTTTTAAGGCTAACTCGGGTTGCAACTTACTGGAGTGGTCTAAACGCGCAAACTGCAACACTGCATTGGCCGTTGAAGAGGCTATAGGCGAGCTGTTAGTAGAAAACACACTAACGGACTGTCTGTCACCTCCTAACGCGAACGCTCTTGTAAAAGAATACTTTTATTAATCGTAACGATATAACATGGAACCCATAAAGTTTTATTAATGTGGGATTTTGCTTAAAATAAAACATTCGCAATGCAAATCGCCATAAAGAAAATGCCATTTTATTTGGACTTTTATTGACCCTAAATGGTGGCAAATAAAAGACTGTACACATTTCCAAGATATAAGTAATCCAGATAAATATATAGTTTTACGCAATTCGAGGCTGTAACGCGTTATAGTGTAAATTGTAAAAAAAACAAGTTTTATTAATATATTACTGGTCGTATCGTTGCATAACTACCCAAGAGCAGACACTTCGAACTGAACTGATTTTTAACAATCGAGAAGCTCATTTACATTGGAACTGTAAACCTTACCTTGTTGGTTGATTTTTTAAAATCCAATTACCACAAACAGTCCAGTAGGCAGAGATTTTTATGTGTTCTTGAAACATATAGGGCTAGTTTTGACGGTTCCCTATGCACTTTTTTTGCGCAGAACACAATGTCCGTAAACTGAAACCGTCCGCTATTTTTTTAAATTAACAATTTGTGAATTGTTACAAAAAAAAATACATTTTTTTTTTCACAAATTGTTAATTTAAAAAAATAGCGGACGGTTTCAGCTCTACGGACCCCGCGCATTGTGTTCTACGCAAAAAAAATACATAGGGAACCGTCAAAACTAGCCCTATATCTTTCAAGAACAATTTTTTATGATTTTAGCTCCCTGCCTACTGGATTAAAAACAAAATTTAGGGTGCTATGGAAAAAAAGATCGATGACATCACTCATAAACAAGCGACTATCAAGAACTTGATGTGACGCTTAAACGTGCGTTTTGATCAAACAAAATCTACGCGTTTTAGCCAAAAAAAAAATCACTATCCTTTTATTGAATTTGTTCCATAATTTCGCCGCTGACTGTATAATTTAACCATTTCTCAATACAATACAAAATGTATTTGCTAGTTGTAAATAACGTAATGGCTGAATTAAACCTTATTGTTAAGATTCAAAGTCCTTCGGATAAAACAAAATACATACTAATCGGTCAAATTTCGTCTACAATTAAAAAATAGGTACTATTTTCCTGTACATAACGATTTATACTCAGTTTTTGGAGGTGAGGAGAACGCGGGACCCTTTCTTCTTTATTATTTTTTCGATCGAATTTTTAGCTCGTATTTAATCCCGTACTCTAAATGAAATTAAGAGATCCTTAAGCTCTCGGGGAAATTTAATAATACAACCTGGTTATCCGGTAAATGGATAAGTGAGTCGTTTCCCGGGGCAAAAGTGTTATTTTTAGCTAAGGCCCTATAAAAACTTTAGCAAACCCCCAGAGGGTGTAGTATTTCGGAGGGAGCGTTTCAAATGTCCCAACTTTTTGATTTGTTTCTGGCTATAAAAACCAGTCAACGTCAACGCATCATACATGCTACGCGTGGGGGAGATAGGGGCGCAACGGCGACGCTCAAACCACCATTATAGTCTAACCAACAAATAATGAAGTAGGGATAATAAAACTTGTTCTATTAGTTCGAATTTAGTCACACCAACACACAAAGATTCACTAATATATATTAAACATCAATAAAACTCTTAATTGAAACAAACAAGTATTAAACATTAAAAAAATGGATATATTTATTTATTTTAAAATAAACAATAATTTTCATTTACGTTGAGATCAAAAGTGGATTACAAAAAAGGTACTACCAATTCTCTGTCAAAATATGAGCTTTTTAATCTTGCCCCGATTTCCCCTACACCTCCGGATTATCGATTTATACATAAATATCGTATAGAACGAAATGGAAATTGTACCTATACGCCATTAATAAACCGAACTTATCCTTAATTATTATCCGATAATAAATTTCGAATAACATGCAAAAATTACGGCATGGCGCCTACGTTTATACCGTCTATCTGTCGTCAACAGTCGTCCATAACGATCGTATTTAACAATAGGGGTTGATGACATTCGAAATCATAAGTACATAAAATTGTCAGCCTTTACTCGCACAATGGATCGTTAATTTTATCGCCCTGTATTATTTGAGTGCCAACAATTAGGGTATACGAGCAAAAACGAAAATAAGGGCATTTCGTAAAAACGAAAATGAAATATACACAGTGACAAAAATATTTGCACACCTCTGAATGAACTAATTTATTTTCAGAAGAGTAAAACACATTTTGTAAACTATCTTTGCACTTGGATCGTGGCTTCCTCGACATAACTTACAGATACATGTACATATGTATGTACTTCGTATGTACAAAACCTTACATTGGTTTTCATAGTGGTTTGTGTTTGCGAAATGCCAAAACAGTTAAACAGGTGTTGCCAAGAGTTAGTAGCATCTTTGATACGCTATTTTGAAAAAGAACGAGACAATAATGGTTCATTGCTAAACTTAACAGCTGTTTTAACAGTATTAATTAAAACTAGTTCAATATGTTGTTTTAGCGTGTAGCAGGAGTCCTAAACTTGAACGTTTCTACGGTTACAAAAAAACTACACTGCACTATTTGTAATCGAATTGTGTTTGTGAGAAAATTCTTTTAAATACATTTTAAAAATATCAAAACCTCCATGTGCATTTTTCTGCACCTGGGTGCAATGTCATCAAAGTTGGCTATGAGTTGGCTTTTCAGTTATGTCAAACTTTTGACAAGTGAATGTCACAATTGTAAAATAAATAATGGTTATCAAATAATGCAGCAGCTTTGACAATTAAATAAGGTTACAATTAAGATAGGATAGAAATACGTCTTTTTTACTAGGCCAACTCTGATGACCATTTGGGCATATTAGACTCACAATTTCACAAGCTTTAAGCCAAAAAAAAAATCAATACTCTAGTACAAAAATTGACAGAATTTAAGCAACTTTCAAAATGCGTGTGTGGATGATGACTTTTGTTACTGACTGTATGTAGTTCATTTATTGAGGTCCTCATCAATTCTGAATTTCTGAAGAACAGGCAGACACCATGACGTACGTTTCGTAGTACCATTAAAATTCTTTGTCTGTAATCAATTGTCATTTTGTATTGTTTTCTTACACAATACTTAATTTATTTTTATTACTCACTGTATCTTTATCATAATTGAATCAATTCTGTACGGCAGAGTCAAACGATCGAGCTCTAAACATCGTAAAATGCCCTCATCAATTGTAAATAAGGTTGTGTACACTATTTGATCATTTGATTATTCTAATGTGTCAACAAAATAATGATAGTGTCCGAAGGCAAGCTAAATCGTTTAATACGAATTGTACAATCTGTTACAGTCCCCCGCATTATCTAGCGTATGAATTACATGGGGCCATAATGTTTCCATTTATTTTCTACGATTTTGTTCTAAATATAACTAACGACCAAAGATACGTACGTTGAGATTAGATTTGATTAGGGCGTGCCTTCAACTAAGTAATTTTACAGCATTAGGAAAGCTGTGTTTATTATAAGCTGCTTGACAAAAATTTAGGGACATTGTTCAAAACATTTTCTCAATTTTAAATGCATACAACCTTGTTTTGTTATAATGATTGTATGGTAACATAAAAACTGGTATAATAATTAAAATAAAAATATATTCCACTCTTTATTACTAATGGAATTGGGCGCATTATACAATATAGCACACATACCTTACAAATAAGTAATTCTATATATAGCCACAGATTTTGGAAAGACACCATACCACCTTAAATTGATAGAGTACAGAAAATATGGGAACAAAAAAAACCGAATGTACTTTAACATTCTATTCGTTCGTACTTCAGCTGTATTATTACCGCAACACTTGACATGAATCTAGGAGATAACACGGACCTTGGATAGAGTATTTTTTATTTTTATTATGTCAGCTTGTAAATAAGTCAACACCTCAAAGTATTTACTTTACTGGTAACGGCGAAAAACATAATAAAAAAACATTACGACGGATTTCGTCTATAATTTATCAAACTGTAGGTATATAGAAAATGCCCTGTACACAAATATATTTTCTATATACGCTATAGCGGTAAATACCTACCTTTTCGGGTATTAAACGCCACATTATGATTTCATTGTTAATTCCAAGTTACTCCTATGAATATTTTCTAGAAATCTAATATTCTAAGCACGAATGTACGAGGTATGTATATAAGCTTCTACAGTACATCCTAGAAAACATACATATAAGAACATCGTGAACTAATAACCTCACGACACTTAATATTAACTCCATATTATTATTAACAAATAGCATGTGAAGTGGTAGCTCGTATCACATTTTAAACAAAATACACAAATCTTTGATAAGAGCCTCTATAAAATAAAATTTGCTTAGTGTCAATCGAGAAATAGGTTCGGCACAGTGTCGCCATCTACAAATTAATAGTAACATCTCGCGTAAGATAATACAGACGTGACCATGCAGTAATTTAAATAAAGTATATTTAACCGCGTTTTATTAAAATATTACATTTACAAAATTAATTAGGTTAATTGACGTAGATATTATCTTAATTAGTATCAATTTAATATTTTTGCGCACGTTTTGTCACAGAGATGACGTATTTCCTGTAAGAGTCAATTAAATTAATGTTGTCACTCACAAAAGTTGTCGCTAATATCGTATTTTATCAATTTTAGTTTTATGCACGGTACTGTTGCACAATGTATTCCTACGAAGCTTTTGTTTAGCTATTCTGTTGCTATTGCATCTGTCAAAGGCGGCTTATTTCTTTCCGCGACAAATTTTTCAAATGTTAATGCTACTATCTCAAAGTGAACGTTTTCTCTACCTGTATATACATTTTAAACTGTTGCATTTGATTTGTTACAGTTTTTATTCATATGCGTTTCAAATTATTTTGTTAATTGGCGCAATGAGGACATAAAATGTTTATACTACCTTCGGTAAGTATGCGACGGCAAGGAAAATAAGTTTAATTTGTATGAGGTTGAGGAAAGCAAGTTAGTTTTGAAGACGGATGAGTTGTTAATGGATATTCTTTGCAACTGGTTGAATAGAAACAAAAAAAGGAAATCTAATGAATCAAGGTGTGGAGAATAGAGTGGATGTGGAATTCAACGGAAGTTTCGGATAGTTGTTTTTCGAAGCCGGAAATCACAAGATTAATCGCTTGGAGGTAAGGAAAACAAGTCAGTTTTGAAGACGGCTTCGTTGATTCATTGAAATTTATTGGATAGGGGGAAAATGAATGTCTGATGGACCAAGCTGTGGAGAATGAAGTGGATGTAGAATATCCTTTCAACGGAGCTCTCGGATAGTTGGTTTTTTAATGTTAGTTGTAATGTCGGATCATCATAGTAGGACGGCTTCCCTGAACATGGTGATTCACATTTTTGAAATCAGAAAAACATTTTGGTGGCCTAGTTTCTCCATCATAAACTAAATGGTTCTTCCATCTTGTGATTATTTTACTCTTCAGTTAAATAGGAAGACAATGAGTTCGTGTTTTTTTCTAATGCAGAAGTTTTTTTTGGAAAAATTCAAGCAATAGGATTCTTGCTATTCAACTAAAACCAACTGTCAATTGTCAAACAAATCAATAACCAAGGCATCCGAGACAGAGGGAAAGGACAATTTGCAAACAAATTAAATAAAACAAAGTAAATTTTTCGGTAGATGTGTAATACCGAGCCAAAGTAGGAAAATTAACAGTAAATGGAAAATTTATGGGTGTTATAACGTCTAAAATTGAAAAGTCGAACGCTAGACGCTTTTAAATGCGGCACTGCCTGTACGGATTTCAGCTTTAAAAAAAGTTTTTATTCATTTCCGTTTCCAATTATTTTGTTAATTGGCGCAATGAGGACATAAAAATGTTTTTACTACCTTCGGTAAGTATGCGACGGCAAGGAAAATAAGTTTAATTTGTATGAGGTTGAGGAAATCAAGTTAGTTTTGAGGACGGATGAGTTGTTAATGGATATTCTTTGCAACTGGTTGGATAGAAACAAAAAAAAAGGAAATCTAATGAATCAAGGTGTGGAGAATAGAGTGGGTGTGGAATTCAACGGAAGTTTTGGATAGTTGTTTTTCGAAGCCGGAAATCACAAGATTAATCGCTTGGAGGTAAGGAAATCAAGTCAGTTTTGAAGACGGCTTCGTTGATTCATTGAAATTTATTGGATAGGGGAAAAATGAATGTCTGATGGACCAAGGTGTGGAGAATGAGGTGGATGTGGAATATCCTTTCAACGGAACTTTCGGATAGTTCATTTTTTAATGTTAGTTGTAATGGTGGATCGTCATCGTTGGACGGCTTCCCTGAACGTGGTGATTCACATCTTTGAATTCAGAAACCATTTTGGTGGCCTACTTTCTCCGTCATAAACTAAATAGGAAGACAATGAGTTCGTTTTTTTATACTTGAAGCTAATGCAGAAGTTTTTTTGGAAAATTGCAAACAAATTAAATAAAACAAAGTTTTAATTTTTCGGTAGATGTGTAATACCGAGCTAGAGTAGGAAAATTAACAGTAAATGGAAAATTTCTGGTTGATATAACGTCTGAAATTGAAAAATCGCCAAGTCGAACGCTAGACGCTTTTAAATGCGGCACTGCCTGTGCGGATTTCAGCTTTTCAAAAAAAAAAAGTTTTTATTCATATCTGTCCAATTATTTTGTTAATTGGCGCAGTGAGGACATAAAAATGTCTTTACTACCTTCGGTAAGTATGCGACGGCAAGGAAAGTAAGTTTAATTTGTATCAGGTTGAGAAAATCAAGTTAGTTTTGAGGATGGATGAGGTGTTAATGGATATTCTTTGCAAATGGTTGGATAAAAAAATGGAAATCTAATGGAACAAAGTGTGGAGAATAGAGTGGATGTGGAATTCAATGGATGTTTTGGATAGTTGTTTTTCGAAGCCGGAAATCACATGATTAACCGCTTGGAGGTAAGGAAATCAAGTCAGTTTTGAAGACGGCTTCGTTGATTCATTAAAATTTATTGGATAGGGGAAAAATGAATGTCTGATGGACCAAGGTGTGGAGAATGAAGTGGATATGGAATGTCCTTTCAACGGAACTCTCGGATAGATGATTTTTTAATGTTAGTTGTAATATCGGATCATCATAGTTGGACGGCTTCCCCGAACATGGTGATTCATATTTTTGAAATCAGAAAAACATTTTGGTAGCCTACTGTCTCCGTCATAAACTAAATGGTTCTTCCATCTTCCATCTTGTGATTCTTTTTACTCTTCAGTCAAATAGGAAGACAATGAGTTCGTTTTTTTATACTTAAAGCTAATGCAAAGTTTTTTTTGGCAAATTCAAGACATAGGATTCGTGCTCTTCAACTAAAACCAACTGTCAATTGTCAAACAATTAATGAATAACCAAGGCATCCGCGACAGAGGAAAGGACAATTTAAAAACAAATGATATAAAACAAAGTAAATTTTTCGGTAGATGTGTAATACCGAGCCAGAGTAGGAAAATTAACAGTAAATGGAAAATTTCTGGTTGATATAACGTCTGAAATTGAAAAATCGCCAAGTCGAACGCTAGACGCTTTTAAATGCGGCACGGATTTCAGCTTTTCAAAAAAAAAAAAATAATAATAAGGAGGAAAAGAAAAGACTTGATCGTACGAAAAAATCGATGAGATGGATATTCGCACGAGGCTGGATTTTTCGAACGTGCGTACCGTCGGTGAACGTTAAAAATAAATGAATTGTTAGAAATTAGCATCGCTCGCACGGGCTACCTGGCAGACGTTGGTTTACGTATAATTTTATCCCGTGAAAACACACATACATATGTATGCACGTCGGCGATGATCAATCGGACAGACGTCCGTGGCTATCACCGGAAGCCGATGTTTTTGGATAAATTACCTGATGCAGGCGAACTCCTACAACCACATACGTGCAATATCGGTCTTGTCTACACTTCACTTTTGTACACACATAGCGTACGGACATCAGCGTGACGTAGGCCGCGGCTGGACAGCGTGATCTAGCTTCGGTTAATTTTGTATATATCTGGGACTCGGTGGAGAGACGCGCGGCCAACGGGCGGCAGACGACTACGCGGCGCCGGCCTGTGCTCACTCGATAACTCTCAGCGAGTTCGACGAGATCACCGAACGAAACGGCATTATCATGCGTACTTCCGGCGCGGATTTTCGCAAAACGCCGCGTGGAGGGGGCGCAAAACCAACCCCCCGCCCTACCCTGGCGAGATCCTCTCCGGAGGAGCCTCGGCGACGACGTCGGCGGTTATGAAATCCGCCGCTTGGCCGAGAGAGACTTGGCAGCCGATCCGAGACCGTGTTTTTTGTCTGCGCCAACCAGACCGACTGGATTTTCTCTCGTCCACTGCGGATCCGCCGTCTATTTTAAAAATTTAATCATATCCCAATAAACACGCGTACGTACTTGCGACGAAACCTTCTACAACCTTCTGTTGCAACACCTGGCTGCGGAAAGTATCACGCTCCGGCCTGTATCGAAGACCGCCCTATTCCCGTATCCTACGATGTGGCCAAGGCCGTTAGGAACGCAGACCTGAACGTTTTGTTAGCACTCGTTCCTCGTTCGATACGTTTGGCGTTCAACGGTGACGCATCGTTGTTTCCTTTTGGTGACATACATATACAAAATACAGGGTGAAATACTTTACTATATTTTATTTCGTTATATTTTAGTCGAACAGCGTGAGCTTTTATATATTTTTTCAAATTTGGAAGTCATACAATTTTGAACTGAAAACGTCTCCCTATACTTACACACAGCCATTTCGAAGCTATTTGGCCTCTTTTTCTTTTAATTACAAATTTTAGAGCCTAGAAAAACCGTCACAACTTTCTTGGGGACAAAATCCGACCGGATTTTCTCATCCCAATTTGATCCCCTTTCATATCCCAATAAACACGCGTACGTATACTTGCGACGAAACCTTCTACAACCTTCTGTTGCAACACCTGGCTGCGGAAAGTATCACGCTCCGGCCTGTATCGAAGACCGCCCTATTCCCGTATCCTACGATGTGGCCAAGGCCGTTGGGAACGCAGACCTGAACGTTTTGTTAGCACTCGTTCCTCGTTCGATCCGTTTGGCGTTCAACGGTGACGCATCGTTGTTTCCTTTTGGTGACATACATATACAAAATACAGGGTGAAATACTTTACTATATTTTATTTCGTTATATTTTAGTCGAACAGCGTGAGCTTTTATATATTTTTTCAAATTTGGAAGTCAGACAACAATTTTGAACTGAAAATATGTCTCCCTATACTTACACACAGCCATTTCGAAGCTATTTGGCGTCTTTTTCTTTTTAATTACAAATTTTAGAGCCTAGAAAAACCGTCACAACTTTCTTGGGGACAAAATCCGACCGGATTTTCTCATCCCAATTTGATCCCCTTTCATATCCCAATAAACACGCGTACGTATACTTGCGACGAAACCTTCTACAACCTTCTGTTGCAACACCTGGCTGCGGAAAGTATCACGCTCCGGCCTGTATCGAAGACCGCCCTATTCCCGTATCCTACGATGTGGCCAAGGCCGTTAGGAACGCAGACCTGAACGTTTTGTTAGCACTCGTTCCTCGTTCGATACGTTTGGCGTTCAACGGTGACGCATCGTTGTTTCCTTTGGTGACATACATATACAAAATACAGGGTGAAATACTTTACTATATTTTATTTCGTTATATTTTAGTCGAACAGCGTGAGCTTTTATATATTTTTTTCAAATTTGGAAGTCATACAATTTTGAACTGAAAATATGTCTCCCTATACTTACACACAGCCATTTCGAAGCTATTTGGCCTCTTTTTCTTTTAATTACAAATTTTAGAGCCTAGAAAAACCGTCACAACTTTCTTGGGGACAAAATCCGACCGGATTTTCTCATCCCAATTTGATCCCCTTTCATATCCCAATAAACACGCGTACGTATACTTGCGACGAAACCTTCTACAACCTTCTGTTGCAACACCTGGCTGCGGAAAGTATCACGCTCCGGCCTGTATCGAAGACCGCCCTATTCCCGTATCCTACGATGTGGCCAAGGCCGTTGGGAACGCAGACCTGAACGTTTTGTTAGCACTCGTTCCTCGTTCGATCCGTTTGGCGTTCAACGGTGACGCATCGTTGTTTCCTTTTGGTGACATACATATACAAAATACAGGGTGAAATACTTTACTATATTTTATTTCGTTATATTTTAGTCGAACAGCGTGAGCTTTTATATATTTTTTCAAATTTGGAAGTCAGACAACAATTTTGAACTGAAAATATGTCTCCCTATACTTACACACAGCCATTTCGAAGCTATTTGGCGTCTTTTTCTTTTAATTACAAATTTTAGAGCCTAGAAAAACCGTCACAACTTTCTTGGGGACAAAATCCGACCGGATTTTCTCATCCCAATTTGATCCCCTTTCATATCCCAATAAACACGCGTACGTATACTTGCGACGAAACCTTCTACAACCTTCTGTTGCAACACCTGGCTGCGGAAAGTATCACGCTCCGGCCTGTATCGAAGACCGCCCTATTCCCGTATCCTACGATGTGGCCAAGGCCGTTAGGAACGCAGACCTGAACGTTTTGTTAGCACTCGTTCCTCGTTCGATACGTTTGGCGTTCAACGGTGACGCATCGTTGTTTCCTTTTGGTGACATACATATACAAAATACAGGGTGAAATACTTTACTATATTTTATTTCGTTATATTTTAGTCGAACAGCGTGAGCTTTTATATATTTTTTCAAATTTGGAAGTCATACAATTTTGAACTGAAAATATGTCTCCCTATACTTACACACAGCCATTTCGAAGCTATTTGGCCTCTTTTTCTTTTAATTACAAATTTTAGAGCCTAGAAAAACCGTCACAACTTTCTTGGGGACAAAATCCGACCGGATTTTCTCATCCCAATTTGATCCCCTTTCATATCCCAATAAACACGCGTACGTATACTTGCGACGAAACCTTCTACAACCTTCTGTTGCAACACCTGGCTGCGGAAAGTATCACGCTCCGGCCTGTATCGAAGACCGCCCTATTCCCGTATCCTACGATGTGGCCAAGGCCGTTGGGAACGCAGACCTGAACGTTTTGTTAGCACTCGTTCCTCGTTCGATACGTTTGGCGTTCAACGGTGACGCATCGTTGTTTCCTTTTGGTGACATACATATACAAAATACAGGGTGAAATACTTTACTATATTTTATTTCGTTATATTTTAGTCGAACAGCGTGAGCTTTTATATATTTTTTCAAATTTGGAAGTCATACAATTTTGAACTGAAAACGTCTCCCTATACTTACACACAGCCATTTCGAAGCTATTTGGCCTCTTTTTCTTTTAATTACAAATTTTAGAGCCTAGAAAAACCGTCACAACTTTCTTGGGGACAAAATCCGACCGGATTTTCTCATCCCAATTTGATCCCCTTTCATATCCCAATAAACACGCGTACGTATACTTGCGACGAAACCTTCTACAACCTTCTGTTGCAACACCTGGCTGCGGAAAGTATCACGCTCCGGCCTGTATCGAAGACCGCCCTATTCCCGTATCCTACGATGTGGCCAAGGCCGTTAGGAACGCAGACCTGAACGTTTTGTTAGCACTCGTTCCTCGTTCGATACGTTTGGCGTTCAACGGTGACGCATCGTTGTTTCCTTTTGGTGACATACATATACAAAATACAGGGTGAAATACTTTACTATATTTTATTTCGTTATATTTTAGTCGAACAGCGTGAGCTTTTATATATTTTTTCAAATTTGGAAGTCATACAATTTTGAACTGAAAATATGTCTCCCTATACTTACACACAGCCATTTCGAAGCTATTTGGCCTCTTTTTCTTTTAATTACAAATTTTAGAGCCTAGAAAAACCGTCACAACTTTCTTGGGGACAAAATCCGACCGGATTTTCTCATCCCAATTTGATCCCCTTTCATATCCCAATAAACACGCGTACGTATACTTGCGACGAAACCTTCTACAACCTTCTGTTGCAACACCTGGCTGCGGAAAGTATCACGCTCCGGCCTGTATCGAAGACCGCCCTATTCCCGTATCCTACGATGTGGCCAAGGCCGTTGGGAACGCAGACCTGAACGTTTTGTTAGCACTCGTTCCTCGTTCGATACGTTTGGCGTTCAACGGTGACGCATCGTTGTTTCCTTTTGGTGACATACATATACAAAATACAGGGTGAAATACTTTACTATATTTTATTTCGTTATATTTTAGTCGAACAGCGTGAGCTTTTATATATTTTTTTCAAATTTGGAAGTCATACAATTTTGAACTGAAAACGTCTCCCTATACTTACACACAGCCATTTCGAAGCTATTTGGCCTCTTTTTCTTTTAATTACAAATTTTAGAGCCTAGAAAAACCGTCACAACTTTCTTGGGGACAAAATCCGACCGGATTTTCTCATCCCAATTTGATCCCCTTTCATATCCCAATAAACACGCGTACGTATACTTGCGACGAAACCTTCTACAACCTTCTGTTGCAACACCTGGCTGCGGAAAGTATCACGCTCCGGCCTGTATCGAAGACCGCCCTATTCCCGTATCCTACGATGTGGCCAAGGCCGTTAGGAACGCAGACCTGAACGTTTTGTTAGCACTCGTTCCTCGTTCGATACGTTTGGCGTTCAACGGTGACGCATCGTTGTTTCCTTTTGGTGACATACATATACAAAATACAGGGTGAAATACTTTACTATATTTTATTTCGTTATATTTTAGTCGAACAGCGTGAGCTTTTATATATTTTTTCAAATTTGGAAGTCATACAATTTTTGAACTGAAAATATGTCTCCCTATACTTACACACAGCCATTTCGAAGCTATTTGGCCTCTTTTTCTTTTAATTACAAATTTTAGAGCCTAGAAAAACCGTCACAACTTTCTTGGGGACAAAATCCGACCGGATTTTCTCATCCCAATTTGATCCCCTTTCATATCCCAATAAACACGCGTACGTATACTTGCGACGAAACCTTCTACAACCTTCTGTTGCAACACCTGGCTGCGGAAAGTATCACGCTCCGGCCTGTATCGAAGACCGCCCTATTCCCGTATCCTACGATGTGGCCAAGGCCGTTGGGAACGCAGACCTGAACGTTTTGTTAGCACTCGTTCCTCGTTCGATACGTTTGGCGTTCAACGGTGACGCATCGTTGTTTCCTTTTGGTGACATACATATACAAAATACAGGGTGAAATACTTTACTATATTTTATTTCGTTATATTTTAGTCGAACAGCGTGAGCTTTTATATATTTTTTCAAATTTGGAAGTCATACAATTTTGAACTGAAAACGTCTCCCCTATACTTACACACAGCCATTTCGAAGCTATTTGGCCTCTTTTTCTTTTAATTACAAATTTTAGAGCCTAGAAAAACCGTCACAACTTTCTTGGGGACAAAATCCGACCGGATTTTCTCATCCCAATTTGATCCCCTTTCATATCCCAATAAACACGCGTACGTATACTTGCGACGAAACCTTCTACAACCTTCTGTTGCAACACCTGGCTGCGGAAAGTATCACGCTCCGGCCTGTATCGAAGACCGCCCTATTCCCGTATCCTACGATGTGGCCAAGGCCGTTAGGAACGCAGACCTGAACGTTTTGTTAGCACTCGTTCCTCGTTCGATACGTTTGGCGTTCAACGGTGACGCATCGTTGTTTCCTTTTGGTGACATACATATACAAAATACAGGGTGAAATACTTTACTATATTTTATTTCGTTATATTTTAGTCGAACAGCGTGAGCTTTTATATATTTTTTCAAATTTGGAAGTCATACAATTTTGAACTGAAAATATGTCTCCCTATACTTACACACAGCCATTTCGAAGCTATTTGGCGTCTTTTTCTTTTAATTACAAATTTTAGAGCCTAGAAAAACCGTCACAACTTTCTTGGGGACAAAATCCGACCGGATTTTCTCATCCCAATTTGATCCCCTTTCATATCCCAATAAACACGCGTACGTATACTTGCGACGAAACCTTCTACAACCTTCTGTTGCAACACCTGGCTGCGGAAAGTATCACGCTCCGGCCTGTATCGAAGACCGCCCTATTCCCGTATCCTACGATGTGGCCAAGGCCGTTGGGAACGCAGACCTGAACGTTTTGTTAGCACTCGTTCCTCGTTCGATACGTTTGGCGTTCAACGGTGACGCATCGTTGTTTCCTTTTGGTGACATACATATACAAAATACAGGGTGAAATACTTTACTATATTTTATTTCGTTATATTTTAGTCGAACAGCGTGAGCTTTTATATATTTTTTCAAATTTGGAAGTCATACAATTTTGAACTGAAAACGTCTCCCTATACTTACACACAGCCATTTCGAAGCTATTTGGCCTCTTTTTCTTTTAATTACAAATTTTAGAGCCTAGAAAAACCGTCACAACTTTCTTGGGGACAAAATCCGACCGGATTTTCTCATCCCAATTTGATCCCCTTTCATATCCCAATAAACACGCGTACGTATACTTGCGACGAAACCTTCTACAACCTTCTGTTGCAACACCTGGCTGCGGAAAGTATCACGCTCCGGCCTGTATCGAAGACCGCCCTATTCCCGTATCCTACGATGTGGCCAAGGCCGTTGGGAACGCAGACCTGAACGTTTTGTTAGCACTCGTTCCTCGTTCGATACGTTTGGCGTTCAACGGTGAGGCATCGTTGTTTCCTTTTGGTGACATACATATACAAAATACAGGGTGAAATACTTTACTATATTTTATTTCGTTATATTTTAGTCGAACAGCGTGAGCTTTTATATATTTTTTCAAATTTGGAAATCAGACAACAATTTTGAACTGAAAATATGTCTCCCCTATACTTACACACAGCCATTTCGAAGCTATTTGGCGTCTTTTTCTTTTAATTACAAATTTTAGAGCCTAGAAAAACCGTCACAACTTTCTTGGGGACAAAATCCGACCGGATTTTCTCATCCCAATTTGATCCCCTTTCATATCCCAATAAACACGCGTACGTATACTTGCGACGAAACCTTCTACAACCTTCTGTTGCAACACCTGGCTGCGGAAAGTATCACGCTCCGGCCTGTATCGAAGACCGCCCTATTCCCGTATCCTACGATGTGGCCAAGGCCGTTGGGAACGCAGACCTGAACGTTTTGTTAGCACTCGTTCCTCGTTCGATACGTTTGGCGTTCAACGGTGACGCATCGTTGTTTCCTTTTGGTGACATACATATACAAAATACAGGGTGAAATACTTTACTATATTTTATTTCGTTATATTTTAGTCGAACAGCGTGAGCTTTTATATATTTTTTTCAAATTTGGAAGTCATACAATTTTGAACTGAAAATATGTCTCCCTATACTTACACACAGCCATTTCGAAGCTATTTGGCGTCTTTTTCTTTTAATTACAAATTTTAGAGCCTAGAAAAACCGTCACAACTTTCTTGGGGACAAAATCCGACCGGATTTTCTCATCCCAATTTGATCCCCTTTCATATCCCAATAAACACGCGTACGTATACTTGCGACGAAACCTTCTACAACCTTCTGTTGCAACACCTGGCTGCGGAAAGTATCACGCTCCGGCCTGTATCGAAGACCGCCCTATTCCCGTATCCTACGATGTGGCCAAGGCCGTTGGGAACGCAGACCTGAACGTTTTGTTAGCACTCGTTCCTCGTTCGATACGTTTGGCGTTCAACGGTGAGGCATCGTTGTTTCCTTTTGGTGACATACATATACAAAATACAGGGTGAAATACTTTACTATATTTTATTTCGTTATATTTTAGTCGAACAGCGTGAGCTTTTATATATTTTTTCAAATTTGGAAATCAGACAACAATTTTGAACTGAAAATATGTCTCCCTATACTTACACACAGCCATTTCGAAGCTATTTGGCGTCTTTTTCTTTTAATTACAAATTTTAGAGCCTAGAAAAACCGTCACAACTT
This sequence comes from Aromia moschata, assembly GCA_029963805.1. Lineage (NCBI taxonomy): Eukaryota > Metazoa > Arthropoda > Insecta > Coleoptera > Cerambycidae > Aromia > Aromia moschata. The sequence continues at coordinate 530,747 of JAPWTK010000038.1, forward strand.
TCTTGGGGACAAAATCCGACCGGATTTTCTCATCCCAATTTGATCCCCTTTCATATCCCAATAAACACGCGTACGTATACTTGCGACGAAACCTTCTACAACCTTCTGTTGCAACACCTGGCTGCGGAAAGTATCACGCTCCGGCCTGTATCGAAGACCGCCCTATTCCCGTATCCTACGATGTGGCCAAGGCCGTTGGGAACGCAGACCTGAACGTTTTGTTAGCACTCGTTCCTCGTTCGATACGTTTGGCGTTCAACGGTGACGCATCGTTGTTTCCTTTTGGTGACATACATATACAAAATACAGGGTGAAATACTTTACTATATTTTATTTCGTTATATTTTAGTCGAACAGCGTGAGCTTTTATATATTTTTTTCAAATTTGGAAGTCATACAATTTTGAACTGAAAATATGTCTCCCTATACTTACACACAGCCATTTCGAAGCTATTTGGCGTCTTTTTCTTTTAATTACAAATTTTAGAGCCTAGAAAAACCGTCACAACTTTCTTGGGGACAAAATCCGACCGGATTTTCTCATCCCAATTTGATCCCCTTTCATATCCCAATAAACACGCGTACGTATACTTGCGACGAAACCTTCTACAACCTTCTGTTGCAACACCTGGCTGCGGAAAGTATCACGCTCCGGCCTGTATCGAAGACCGCCCTATTCCCGTATCCTACGATGTGGCCAAGGCCGTTGGGAACGCAGACCTGAACGTTTTGTTAGCACTCGTTCCTCGTTCGATACGTTTGGCGTTCAACGGTGACGCATCGTTGTTTCCTTTTGGTGACATACATATACAAAATACAGGGTGAAATACTTTACTATATTTTATTTCGTTATATTTTAGTCGAACAGCGTGAGCTTTTATATATTTTTTTCAAATTTGGAAGTCATACAATTTTGAACTGAAAACGTCTCCCTATACTTACACACAGCCATTTCGAAGCTATTTGGCCTCTTTTTCTTTTAATTACAAATTTTAGAGCCTAGAAAAACCGTCACAACTTTCTTGGGGACAAAATCCGACCGGATTTTCTCTCGTCCATTGCGGATCCGCCGTCTATTTTAAAAATTTATTCATATCCCAATAAACACGCGTACGTACTTGCGACGAAACCTTCTACAACCTTCTGTTGCAACACCTGGCTGCGGAAAGTATCACGCTCCGGCCTGTATCGAAGACCGCCCTATTCCCGTATCCTACGATGTGGCCAAGGCCGTTGGGAACGCAGACCTGAACGTTTTGTTAGCACTCGTTCCTCGTTCGATACGTTTGGCGTTCAACGGTGACGCATCGTTGTTCCCTTTTGGTGACATACATATGCTTCTAAATACATGGTGAAATACTTTGCGTTATGCTTTAGTCACACAGGGTGAGCTTTTAGCGCTATTTGATCAATAGAGTCGTTGTTTTATAACCGTTTTTGCATCTTTTTTTTTTTTTAAATATTGGCGAATCTATAGAGGTTTCGTATACTCCTGTAGGTTGACTAAATATACTATTTTAACCCGTTTCGGCCGAAAACGCCACTCCCGGTACGTCGCTCTTCAGCGCCTCATAACTAATACCATTTGCGATAGAAAAATTTGACAGGGACATGTTTTTGAAGTTTAAGACGTGCCCTTTCCGATGGTGTCCATGAAATTCCTCCAAAAAATTATTAATTATGAAAAAAAAGCAGTTTTTTATAAAAAAAAAACGATTTTTTTGCACATTTTTTTTAAATCAAATTTTCAAGGGGTTTCCGGTCTGAAATGGACCTGGAACCTGACTAACCGGTGGAATAAATGTTTGAACTTTAAGTATACGTGGTTTAAAGATCGATTTTTTGCCTTTCGCGTTCAAAATGGCGGCTGAACTGCAAAATTTTTGCAATTAAAGAATTTTTTATTGGAAAATGATGCAGTTTTACAAAAAATTGTAAAGAATAAAAAAGTTCTTAACATCACTCAATGGATGCACTGGCAGTTTTTTGAAATTTTTTGAGCTTTGGACTGCAAATAGTCAATTTTTGCAAAATTTAAAAAATTGCTAACAAAAATTCTGAAAAAATTCCAGTGCATTCTTTAAATGCTTTTAAGAACTTTTTATTCTTGACAATTTATAGTAAAAATGCATTGTTTTCGAGAAACATTTTCCAAAGATCAAATTAGTATCGAAATTTAGAATTTTTTTTCTCGAAAACAATGCATTTTTACAATAAATTGTCAAGAATAAAAAGGTCTTAAAATCATTCAAAGAATGCACTGGAGTGGTTTGAGCAATTTTTTAAATTTTGCAAAAAATTGACTATTTGCAGTCCAAAGCTCAAAAAATTTCAAAAAACTGCCAGTGCATCCATTGAATGATTTTAAGAACTTTTTATTCTTAACAATATTTTGTAAAAATGCACCATTTTCCAATAAAAAATTCTTGAATTTTTACGCAAAAAATTTTGCAGTTCAGGCGCCATTTTCAAAGCATAAGGGAAAAAAATCGATCTTTAAACCACGTATACTTAAAGTTAAAACATTTATTCCACCGGTTAGTGAGGTTCTAGGTCAATTTCAGACCGGAAATCCCTTGAAAATTTGATTAAAAAGAAATGTGCAAAAAAATCGTTTTTTTTTTTAAACTTTTTTTCATAATCAATAATTTTTTGGAGGAATTTCATAGATACCATCGGAAAGGGCACGTCTTAAACTTCAAAAATACGTCCCTGTTAAATTTTTCTGTCGCAAATAGTATTAGTTATGAGGCGCTGAAGAACGATGTACCGGGAGTGGCGTTTTCGGCCGAAACGGGTTTCGACCAAAAATGCATTTTTACAATAAATTGTCAAGAATAAAAAGTTCTTAAAATCAATCAAACATTTTAGTCATCATTTTACAGGGAATCTTTTCGAGTTATAAACATTTTTTTACTTTTAAAGAATTTCTCTCTGCGTTCACATATTTACACTGCGATTTTCAAGTGGCGTCTGAAAAATTGAGACATCCGGTACAACAGAACCTGTAAACCCGCCCTAACAGTCCCTTTTTAGGAAATTTCACCCGAATACCATCCTACATTTTCATAACAGCGAGTTATCCTCTTAGCAAAGTACCTCGCAAAAATCTGGCTTTTCGAAGCTAATCTTCCGAAGCATTATCCTAAATTCGCGCTCTTAAATCTCGAATGTTTCGGGTAACAACGCCCTAATAAATCCACATCAACTCACCCTCCAACCCACCCCCTCCCTCCCACCTCTAGCTGACAGGGCGTAAGCCATCGTGTTTTCAGGAAGTTATTATTACCGAAATGAGACGTATAACCTTGTCACGAGAAATTATGTCAATATAAAGGCTCTTCCACCATCTAAAGCTATTAATAATTATATAGTCCTCTCCCAAATAACCAAATATGCAATTCGTGTCCTAAAAATCCCTCTGGGGTCCTAATTAATTATCGCTATGTCAGACCGACAGATGTACCTAATTTTTTTTTTTAATAATGAAAAAGCAGATAATTTTTTCTGGGCAAAAAAGTATTAGTATACATCCGCTCTACGCATTTTGCACCTGATACAGGACTTTTATCGAATTCGTTCCCCCTCTTTGCACCTGAAACTCCTACCTCTAAAGCCATCGTATAGATTATACAGGGACTAGTTAAAAACCAGAACAGTCTTATATAACACAGGCCGACAAAATTGTAACCCAGAAACCAGAATATATTTTTATTTATATATAAGGTTTTTGATGCGCTGAATCCAAATCTCTCAATCGGCTCTGGTTTTCGAGATATCTTAACCTAAAAGTGTAAAAAAAGCGATTTTGCCCTATATATGTAGCAACGCATTTTTTTTTTTTCTCAAAAAAACTATGAACAACATCTTAAAGTACATGCCTTGCCCTTTTACATGACGTCGAGTTTACTCAAATATCTTCTTTTTTTTTTTCGTTGAGATATCGCATTTTGAAATTTTTACGTTTGTGAATTTCTCTATATTTGAAAACCCATCAAGGATCGCGTGTAAATACATCAAACAGTCGATTGGTTTCTTGATTAGAAAACACTGAAATATTTGAAATTCAATAACAGGTCAGTGTTTTCTTATGTAAAAAAGACGCTCGTTCAGGATCCAAAGGTAAGATTTTCAAAATTTTTCGAGGAAAATTTTGGAAATCTAACCTTGGATTCTGATCGAGCAAGTCTATCTCTTACTTGTACTTTCATGCTATTAAAAAACCAAATCGCTTCTATTTAATTTTTGCATAAAAAAATGCGTTGTAAAATTGTATCAATTTCGTATCATTGTATCATCGAACTGGTTTTTTTTCGAATAACTTTTTTAATTTTGGTTTTACATTTTTGGCCGTTGCATATTTGAAAACTGGCATACAAAACACGCATTTAAAAAAATGAAGGTCCTACAACGATTTCAAATCGATCGCGCTCGCAAAATTATCTTTTCCTCTTAAAAAAAATATCTCGGCTCCCTGAGGTCGTAGGACCTTAATTTTTTTTAATGCGTGTTTTGAATGCCAATTTTCAAATATGCAACGGCCAAAAATGTAAAACCAAAATTAAAAAAAGTTATTCGAAAAAAACCGGTTCGAAAAAATTATACAATTTTACAACGCATTTTTCTATGCAAAAATTAAATAAAAGCGATTTGGTTTGTTAATAGCCTGAAAGTACAAGTCTTCGCGAATAAAATGAGCCCATTATCGTTTCTGTACGATCATTTTTGCCTCTGTAAAAGCTGATTTTTTGAAAACGGCTTTTTTTTAAATCGTTATAACTCGAAAAAATAAAGCTTTTTTTGAATTTTTGAAAAAAAGGATCATTTTCCGCTTGTCTTGGACTATATTACTGTTAACTATTACAGTGTTTAGGTACTACGCAAAGAAGATTTAAAAGCAAAGCAAAGGACAACAAAGGAAATAAAAAAGATTCAACTTTAAATTATTCTACTCCTTTCCAAAATAAAGTTAATCACCTGAACTTGGTACAGTTTTCAAGGAAAAATGTGTTTTAATTTTGTGGCGCAGTATGTCAGAGTGCCCCGTGTTAATTTCGAAGTTTACGGACCGTCCTTTTTACTAGTTTATCATACCGAAGTTAAGCTAGTTAATAGGGCGTGACCTTGGAAATTTGAATTAATTTATTTAACGTCAAAACCATACCATTAATTTAAGTTGACTGTTTAATTAAAATGTTAATTAAACCTCCTACATCACTTGTTCCCATATCCAACGCGGGAGGTCCAATAGGACGATAATAAAAGTTGCTATTAACCTTTTCGACAAAGCCAAATGGATTATCGGATTTCAAACCAGGCGCTGATTGCAAAAAAAAAATGGAAACTGGCCTTTTGTGTACCTCGTCCGTTTTGTTTGGGTAAACAATAGATTTTTCATAGAGCTAAGAATATTACTTAACGAATTAGGATTATCTATTCATAATTACCGCACTAAAATACCATTTTTTTTTAATACGTAAACTGTTACTTACACGATGTTTCTTTTTAAGAAAGCATTAAGAAAGACCGATGACGGACATACGATAAGCATCTTTCGAGTCTTCATTTGTTCAATACACTCGTTTAAAAAAAATGAGTGATTTCAAATAACATTAGGCATAAACGTATCTACGCAGGGGGGCAATTTCAATTCCACTGCAAATAAAATCGAACGATTTGTATGAATCTGCCTATAAAAAATTCGATGAATGGTGTACGAAGCGAAAAGTAACTAGTTTACTGTGGTATTACTTGTTTATCTCTCGAACAAATGAACAGTCAAGAGGCTTCGACTACGTGGAGTCACTGTTCGATGCCAAGAACTACAATGAACATGAAACGTTTATACAGTGCTTTCGTAAAAATCGCCAGGACGTGTTGCGGTGGTAAAACCTTGAGAAGAACAAAAAAACATATTTGCTTGACATCAAAAACACTTTGTTTCTACGTATTTTGGCCTGCTGAATCCGAATTTGCTATGAAAAAAGAGGTTTGACCAACGGATTTTGGAGATAACTTCAAAAAACTGCTGAAAACGACGTTTTTTGTAATAAAAGTTTGAAAAAAAACGGGAATATGATTCGCGTCACATAAAAAATACCGTATTCCTATGTATCTTAATTTCTTAAACGTTAACGTGTTATGAAAAATGTGGTTTAACAAGTGAATTTCAAAGATCATCCTCAAGAATATGTATAAATTGCGTTATTAACGGTTAAATCTTGAATAACGTGGATTGAATCAGTCTAAAATGAAGACTAAGTGGAAACTCTTTAGTAATCACATGAACATACTTGCATTTGACTTTGTGGAATTCAGACTACGAAAATAACTTGAAACAACAGCAAGCTGAAGACAAATCTGAAATCTGAAGACAAATATTCTGGAATTAAGCGGCACAAAATACATAAAAAAAATTAGTCTCCATCCCAGAACAAGATACTTTTTTTTTGTGGGCATTTCAATGGGTCTTCTCAAGCTTTTACAACCGAAAAACGTCGGTTTTCGACAGTTTTTTGAGGTTATCTTCAAAATTAGCTGCGGAATCACTATTTTTTATGACGAATTCGGATTCAGCGGCATAAAATACAAAAGAAAGAGTTAGTCTCCATCCCAGAACCAGACACTTTTTTTGTGGGCATTTTTTTGATCTTCTCAAGCTTTTACAACCGAAACACGTCGTTTTCGATAGTTTTTTGAGGTTATCTTCAAAATTAGCTGCGGAACCCCTATTTTTTATGATGAATTCGGATTCAGCGGCACAAAATACATCAGAAAAAGTTGGTCTCCATCCCAGAACCAGACACTTTTTTTTGTGGACCTGTGTAATATTCCATGTAATTTTGTATATTCACGTGCCACGGAAAATCCGAATAATTCCGTCTTGAAGCCTGAATGCTTTCGAAAAACAATCTCGCCTCCTGGCAAATTGCAGAATCTATTTTGTGCCGAAATCACCGTGGGAGATAACTTTGTTGTAAAAAAAAATACACCTCATTTGAATAACGTATTTTGTTTCGGTATAAAGAATTAAAATATGGGTCGTGCTATAGGCGTTCGACGTTCCAGTAATTCGAAGGGGAATTGAATCCTCGTCAGAACTTTGACGGCTCGGGATAACACTCGTATTATGTAATAACATTATTATATTCAAATAAAAACTTTCCCTCTGTATGATCCTTCGAAACTTCTAATTAAAGGGCTTTTAAAGATTTCAAGTAATAAATATTTACGCAAAATGTTTATTTTAAATCCATAAATTCCGCATATTCTCCGAACTTTACAATTTTCGATGGAAATACATGAAAAGATCCACTATCCGAAATAAAAGATTCTTAAAGATGCAAACGTTTGTCTGTGCCAATACACTAATGTCTATCTCTGTTGCTAATTATTAAGCTTTGGAATCAATCAATTCAATCTTCAAGCTAGCCTAATTAGTGTTAGTAATCTAATAATAACAACGATTCTAAAAATACACCGCCTTCGGCGAATTTGGATAACCAATGTCTATATTCTACATACATAGGTACATTTAAGGTAATTTAGATCGACCGACACTAAAAATAGATAACTGTCTTATTTTTTTTGACAGACAATTGAGGCATTCAATTAACTTTATATAAGAGCACGTTACCAGCTTTATCATTCCAGTGTTTTAATTGGTTTTGTTCCCAATGTTTTGTAAATATAAATACAGTGCTCTCGCAATAAAACGATGTTTCTTTTGGGACAGATTTTTTAAAAATAATAAATTATAGTAACAATTAACAAATTATTAATTTAAAAGAAATGTGAATAGGACCTGTGGTCCATAGTACAATTTATTCGAAATTGTACGATCTCACTGTACGAGGTGTGAGGCGCGCTGCGAGCGTGTCGCGACAACTTTGAACAGAACTGTGTCTGGTGATACTTTCCCCACCCTGAGCTCGCTGGACAAGTCAGTGGATCGCTCAGTTTGACTGTAGCAGTCGTTTGAATTAGTCTACATATCAGTGACGCAACGGGATGGAGATGGAGCAACTGGTTAATCTCAAGTTTCTTGTTAAACTGGGGAAAACTTTTACAGAAGCTTATGCGATGTTAAAAGAAGTGTACGAGAATGAATGTTTATCCCGCATACAAGTTTGAAAAAATCCGTAAATTAATCCAAAACAAAGCGCCAATCCATGCATTGGAAGAGCCCGAACTCGCCAAGGCATAAAAAAGCCAGGGTGAGCAAATCCCAATTCAGAGATGATGATCGTATTTTTTGACATTCGAGGTATTGTTTACGTTCACTGGGTCCCTGAGAGTCAGACAGACAATCAACGTCGAGGTTCTGACGGCCCTTCGTGAGCGTGTGAGAAGACGAAGACCCGATTTGTGAAAGACCAAATCCTGGAAAAATTCACCGAAACAATCACCTGCCCATTTTGCTTTGTCTGTGAAGGCGTTTTTTTTGCAAAATACGGTATTACTGTGTTGGAGCATCCACCATACTCGCCCGACCTTGCCCCCCGTGACTGTTTTTTATTTCCCAAGGTCAAATCGGCGCTGAAGGGGACAAGATTCGAAAGTTTGGAAGCGGTTAAAGGAAAAGCGACGGAGGTTCTGAACCAGCTGGACAGAAGCGGACTTCCAGCACTACTTTCAACAATGGAAAAGTCGTTTGGAGCGGTGTTGAGATCGCCAAGGGGAGTACATTGAAGGCGAAAAAGTTCGGTTATTTAATAGCCACACCTCGTATACTTCTAGATTAGTGTCATTCTGTCATCTGTTATTCTGCGTCGGCTTCTTCTCTCAGTTTGCCCAATGTTATTCATTCTATATCTGCGCATTATCTGGTAAACGTCAAGCATTTTGATTTAATTAATCACTAAATTTTATTTCGCGTGACATCAAAAACTGGGCCAGTTTGAACATTTTAACGAATACCAAGTGAAAGAGTTATTTTTAGGGTGTTAGCGTGTAATTTTTTCTGGCCCCGTGGAAAGCCGTTCTTATGATTAATTTGTTTAAATGTAAAGAGACGTGTTAGTTCGAACTATTTATTTATTTTTTAATAAAGTCATAAGTAATAATTATTTATCTCGTACAGGGTGATGATATATTTGTAGCGCATATAAAAATGAAATTATAATAAAATAGAACTAACTTTTAGAAATAATGGATCCATTTATCGCGATACTATCAAAATTTTGTTTGTGTTAACGCTTGAAATACCGGATGGGCAATAAAATATGACCGTAACTTATCCTGCTTATAAATGTCTTTCCGATTTTATAGACTCTTTTTGTATACACTCAAATATCTTTTTCATGCGAACGCCAATGTTATTTCGTGGAGATTCCCGATAATCATATTCAACGTTTAAAAAAACATCAGTAACGGTGTGTAACGAAGTGTATAATTTCTGTTTTACGCATTTTTCTTCGAAAACGCGTTTGTTTAAACAGGACATTCTACAAATGAATATATCATGATTTAAGACTACATCATGTCCAGCGTTCTGTATTCCCAACCAATTGTCTTCCTCAATGGAGGGAAAAATAACAATACAATCACTCAACGAATACAATTTTAGACAAGGATTTTTAATAAACGAAGGTTATTTTTTTGTACCTGTTTGAATTATGAAATAATGACGGGCTTAGGCTTTGCCAATTTAAACGTGTCTTTAACAGTTTTCAAACTGTCAAGGTTAAAGTTCTAAACCAAACTAGTATTTATATACATATGTTTTGATTCTTGGTGCACAGATGCTTGTGTAGACAATGAAACTGATCCTCTGAGGAATACAGAATATTCAGTGATGGATCACAGAATAGATGTATTAACCCGTTTCAGTCGAAAACGCCACTCCCGGTACATCGCTCTTCAGCGTCTCATAACTAATACTATTTGAGACAGAAAAATTTGACAGGGACATATTTTTAAAGTTTAAGATGTGCCCTTTCCGATGGTGTCCAAGAAATTCCTCCAAGAAATTATTATTAAAAAAAAAAAACTGTTTTTTTGCACTTTTTTTTTGTATCAAATTTTCAAGGGGTTTCCGGTCTGCAATGGACCTGGAACCGGTGGAATAAATGTTTGAACCTTAAGTATACGTGGTTTAAAGATCAATTTTTTCCCTTATGCGTTCAAAATGGCGCCTGAACTGCAAAACTTCAAGAATTTTTTATTGGAAAATGATGCACTTTTACAAAAAATTGTCAAGTATAAAAAGTTTTTAAAATCACTCAAAGAATGCACTTTTTAATGCAACTTTTTGGATTTTGCAAAATTTAAAAAATTGCATTAAAAATTCTGAAAAAAAATTCAGTGCTCCTTGGATGATTGTAATAACTTTTTATTCTTGACAATTTATTGTAAAAATACATTGTTTTCAAGAAAAAAATAAATAAATTTCGATACTAATTTGATTTTTAGAAATTGATTTCTCGAAAACAATGCATTTTTACTATAAATTGTCAAGAATACAAAGTTCTTAAAATCATTCGATGAATGCACTGTTTTCAGAATTTTTTTAAGCGATTTTTTAAATTTTGCAAAAATTGACAACTTGCAAAATCCAAAAAATTGCTCAAAAATTTTTTGAAAAAAATTCTAGTGTAGTCATTGAATGATTTTAAGAACTTTTTATTCTTGTCAATTTTTTGTAAAAGTGCGTTACTTTCCAATAAAAATCTTCAAACCAGGTATACTTAAAGTTCAAACATTTATTCCACCGGTTAGTGAGGTTTCAGGTCCATTGCAGACCGGAGACCCTTTGAAAATTTGATTTAAAAAAAAATGTGCAAAAAAATCGTTTTTTTTAAACTGCTTTTTTTTCATAATTAATAATTTTTTGGAGGAATTCCATGGACACCATCAGAAAGGGTACGTCTTAAAATATGTCCCTGTCAAATTTTTCTGTCGCAAATAGTATTAGTTATGAGGCGCTGAAGAGCGATGTACCGGCAGTGGCGTTTTCGGCCGAAACGGGTTAAGTAACAAAGATGTTTGGGGGAGGAACAGGAGTGGAAAGGGAAAAGGGGGATGTAATTGCAAGTTATTCTTCTCACCGTTATGCGCTATCATAACTGGTTTTGAAAATGAGTCATTTTTGTGAGAAAATGATGAACCATCTAAACCCAACCGTCGGTTTCAAAAATCAAAATACGTCAACCTGTTTTTTCAACGTTCTGAATGAATCGCTGCTTAGAAATGAATAAACAAGCGTCGGAATCGCGGAATAGAAGTCAAAACTAGATCGTAGTTCCTGCAGTTTAGACGCAATTTCTAGGTACTTGAATTGGAATGGCTGCAACTAAATTGATGTAATTCGTTGCCAAGAATCCGCAGATAACTGCATGACAGATTTCTTGAACGTATAAATATACAAAGCGTACATAATACGCTAATCACAAGCTTGTTAGCGTTTAATTACGGTCATTTTGTTGGGATCCCAATACTACACTCTAAATAAAACTTAAGTAAGTATTTATTTATTAAAGCGAAAATCCATCCGGGTTAAATATAACGATGACAAAAACATAACAAAACATCCTACAAATGAAAATGTGATATTCGGTACCCAGTATAACAGCTACTTTCATCATGAAGTACTTTTCACGTGATATATTTACGAGGTGTGTAAATTAAGTAATGAAACAGATTTAAAAAAAAAATTATTCGAATAGAATTCAGTATTGTCATTAAATTGTGATTAAATGCTCTAGAAAAAAAAATATGGCTGACTTTATGGAGAAAAGTACTGAACATTTGGAGATTTATATATATATATATGTATATATTTTTTTAGTCCAAAAAGTACTCTAACCTACTCCGGATTGTGGAGGGAGGTGGAGGCAATAGTTGGAGTTGATGATAGGATTTTTTTTGCCGACCTCAACTGACTAATCTTTTCAAAATGGCGGGCATTGCATAAAATCTCATGAAACATGAATTTTTCTCTAGTATTAACGAGAAAATAATGTTATTGTTATCAATCAAAACAATACTACAGAATATATTTGACTAAATTTTCAATTTTCAATGATGGCGGATTCAAAATGGCGGCCGTATTTCTCAAGAAATGGCGTATTTTTCATTATAAAAAGTAAATAGGAGTTTGTAATTATACTTTTGAACTTGTGATGTGTTGTGATATGATGAAATCATGAGAATGATATATTATGCACTTAGGAATGCTCGGGCGCAAACTACTCGCCGGAAGTACACAGCATACTTGTTTCTCGTGGTGCATATACGATTTTTTCTCACACCCACCAGAAAGTACGTTCTACGTAATATTCTTTGAATAAATATGCGAGGAAGTTCCGGAAAAAAAAATCGTCAATGCGCCCGAATTCAAAATATATATTTTCCTATAAACTCTTATTTACTTTTTATAATGAAAAACGCGCCATTTCTTGAGAAATCCGGCGGCCATTTTGAATCCGCCATCATTGAAAATTGAAAATTTACTCAAATATATTCTGTAGTATTGTTTTGATTGAGGAAAATGACTGTGGATCAAGAAAAACACAATAACACTATTTTCTCGTTAATACTAGAGAAAAATTCATATTTCATGAGATTTTATGCAATGTCCGCCATTTCCAAAAGATTAGAGTCAGTTGAGGTTGGGAAAAAAAATCCTATCATCAACTCCAACTATTGCCTCCACCTCCCTACTTAATCCGGAGTAGGTTAGAGTACTTTTTGGACTAAAAAATATATATATATATATATATATATATATATAAAAAATCCCCAAATTTTCAGTACTTTTCTCCATAAAGTCAGCCATATTTTTTTTTCTAGAGCATTTAATCACAATTCTGACCACAAGTGGTTTTTATTGAGTGAATTCATTGATTTCCCTTCGAGATTGACGCTCCAAAAAGGACGAAAAATTGTGTCCGTTTGGGTGTTAATGGGTTTTAAGTATTCGTTGCGCTATGTCCAAGTCTGAAGCAAAACATGATAGCACACTACACTACACACAAACGCACTAGAAAAACCCGGCTTACGAAAACAGTTGACTCTAACAAGTTCAAACTTGTACTGAAGGTGCATTACAAACATGTTAACCCACCGCCCTTTCTGTGTCCTATTCAGTCATTTTTTTTTTTTTTTTTTGGCTTTAGGTCCTATACCATGCAGCCAGTCACAAGAGGAAATTTAATCAACCAATTTAAAACCTAACCTAATAAAACCTAACCTAACATAATTCTATAGAAACACCAACAAAACCCAAAAATTTATAAAAACGATAAGGAAAGACGGGGACACACTCTTCACATCCTGGGGTCGATCAGGATGATTTTATACATTAGACACTACAGGGGAGACCTCGGTAAATAGGGAGAACAACACAAGTAAAGACACAGGGATTCGAGACTAAGACCAACCTAGAGCTTAATTTCAGCTTCCGCCATAAAGTTCATGATGCAGCTATACACTTTCCTTGAATTAGTTGTTAAAAGGTGCAGTAAGTTGAAGGGAGCAGCGATATTACAGTTTAGTACCTTTTCTACCAGCTTAGAGGACGCATCTTTGTATTTTTCACAGCCAAAGAAGACGTGATCGAGATCTCCTAAAACATCACAGTGTTCACAATTTTCTGAACTGAAGATTCCAATTTTGAATAAATGGGCTGGATAGCAAGCATGGCCAAGTTTTAAACGTATCAAGGTTGTAATATACCTTCTCGGAAAAGCGAAATCATCGTGCCAAAATTTCTTTGGGATGTCACTGTGTATTAATGTGTACCTTGTAGGATTAGTGAAACAAAATTGTTTCCATAAATAATTCCATTTTTTGCTCGACCTTTTTTTCAACATGTTGGATGCATCATTTACACATACTTGTTCATTTTGGGGGGATCCTGATATACAACTTTCCTTAGCCAGTAGATCAACCTGTTCATTGTATTTAAGACCAATATGGGCCTTCACCCAAACAAAGTTAACTTCTCTTCCAGATAGTTTAATTTGATATATTAACTGTTTTATTCTATAAATAACGGGGTTGATTTTGTAGCCAAAAGACTGAGTGTTTTTAATACTCTTGAGAACGGAGAGTGAATCCGATAAAATAATTGATACACAGGAAGTAGACGTCTCAACATATTTAAGTGCTTGATAAATTGCTATTGCTTCTGCGGCGAAGATAGAACAGTTAGAGTTGAGCTTAAGTTTGAACTCTATTTCTTGCGACGGAACAATAAAAGCTCCACCGGTGCCAGATCTAGATTTTGAGGCATCTGTATAGATAACATCTGGTTTATCGAATTGATGAAGCACGTATCTTAACACATTTGAGCTAATGCAAGGGTTTTCTGTATAGTTTGGTATAACAATGGTTACGTCAGTGTATAGGCAAAAATAATTGATTTCAGATATGATTGGATAATCAATAGTTTGCAGCATTATTCAGTCATTTAAGACATCGAGAAATGAGAAAAGAATGAAGAAAATAAGCAAAAGTGAATTTTCATTAAATTGCCTGTGAAAGTTATGTCTCACCTTTAATTTGCTTTTTTGAGGTAGGAAACATACAATGTTTGCTACCTCGCGCAATATGGGCTGTCAAAATTAAAAACGCGTTCCTCGCTCTATAAGGCTACATTAAATAAATAAAATAGCAATAAAAAAAGCAATTAAGTCTCATTTCTTTCGTCACACGGTAAAAAAAGTCTAACTGCGACTAAACGCCGGTGTTTTAAATGAAATTTTAGCGAATTTGGTCTTTAGGCACCTGGATCTCTTAACGTACACTTTCGTGACTTTATTTCCAACAGGAACAACAAAATTACCTATACTCCAATCAGTAAATAATGGAAACGGTGAAATTATTGAAATTCACGTGCTCATCCACTCACTCATTTATATCCAGTAACTCATCCATTATTTGTTTAATGGACTGTACTTAATGTTTCCCGTCAGTTTTCTCAATTTTTCAAGCAAGGATCCAACTTTTTTCCACCAAGGAACGAATTTTTAAAGATTTCGTCTCACCGGATTCACGTATCTAAGTGTGGACGAATATGCTCCATGACAGAGGATATTTTTAGTTCCACTTTGGGCTGATCGTCCTAAAATTATATGTATAAGGACCGGCCGTAACTGCCGGTTTAACGACAACTTCCTTACACTTCTCCAGTTCCCTCAAGAAGAGCAACATAAACAGAGCCACAAGCGGGATATAAATAAATGTCGATAGGTATATTTATTCGGAAGGTGTTTATGATAGTGAAAAATTATACAACTTTAACACGTTTTTAATTACCTTTAATATGATCTGTTTACCTTTTTCGACTGTTTATTATCAAACCTGGAACGCACATGTTGGAGGAAAAAAGAACGGTATAGATTCTATAGCGGTCGCAAATCGGGGGATCTATTTTTATCGCATAGCTGGTGCAACGTTAACTAGCAAAGTTTTTTTTGCCTTTAGGCGTCGTTTGGTGCTACTTGTTAGGCCCCAGTGACTCATTAGGCTTATAAGCGAGGTTGAGACGAATTGGACTATCCCAAATCTGAATTATACTACTAGGCGATGAGTCAGACTGCACAATGATTACGTCAAATGGCGTTCCTAGGCACGAGCTTATACAGCGTGTTAATAAACTGTCTGAGGCAAGAGAAAAATCGTCCTTCCTTTAATACACACAAAAACCTTAATGAGGTAATGAGTTTCAAAATATTACTTCTCTATTTTAAACAAGTTTTCTTCACTTGGAACGTTTATATATATATAAAAAAAACATTTTTTTAAGAGGATTGATATTAAGCTCTGGAAAATTAAATTATTTACACTGTACATAATATTTGAATTTGTTTTCATTAACGATAAGGAAGCATTATCTAGGATTATATCGTTCCTGGAAGTGTCGAAACAGTCGTATTTCCAAACATGAAAAAACACCATTTAGAAAAAAAACTGCATAGTTTAGGAAAAAACTTACACAGGTTTAAATATAATCTAATCATATAGGGATCTAATAAACTAAAATGTAAAACCAGTTTGAAGTTCGTTATTTATGTGGGGGCGAGTGGGAAAATCTTCAAACTAGCAGAAAACTGTTTTATTTCATTTAGCTGTCGATTAGTAAAAATATTTTAAAGTGTACCCAGGTGTGTATGCTTATTTTTAATATGCAGACATTCTTCTGTTTTTACCAATTGCTGTACATAAACAAATGCGAATCATAACGATGTCAGAGCTAGCCACGATCAAATCCGAAACTATTAAAATTTTGAGGTTATTCAAGTTGAATAGTAAACGGTGCACTTTCTTTCATAGATAACTTCATAATAGATAACCTTGGTATTTAAAAACTAAAAACCCTAGTTCTGGTTACTGAAAATACCCTATTTTTTTTATTTCCAAAGAGTGGTTATCTTTATTTTCGAGTACTAATTTTGAAATATCGGTAACATGCACCGTCATTCTTGGCAGATGTGTCCTTTCCTGTTGTGTATTTCGACAAGCTGGCTCACATTCTAGTGGGCGATGAAAACAATACACGGCATCACCTGCAAATAGAGATAAAAGAAAATCGAGACGGTAGGTACGTGTCGTTCGGTGAGAAAAAAGCGCTCCGAGGTCTCATCCTATCAATTTAGCGTATCCTTTTTACCTAATTTATCGCAGAACCTGGTTTACGAGAAACACGTCCCTACAGGCTTGGAAGTAAATCACTTATGCAGACACTCATTATTTTATTTTAGTAATAAAGTCATACCTACATTAGACAGTTACTATTTTAAAAATATTGGATGATTCACGCGTTGTATAAACAAATAGAACACCTTATTTTGTAAGGCAGCGCGCGAAATCTGGCAGTGAAATTTTTATCTATAAATTCTGATGGATATATTTATGTAATATTGGTAGCATTGCTCGAATACTGTTCGTTTTTTGTTTATTATAAATACTCTACACTACTTACGATTTTATTGACTACTCTGCTTCGGAAATCTCACATCAAGACAGGCCGTGATTTTATTATTCTAACAACGTGACGCGCGTACGTAGACTTTTCAAAATTGGGGGAATTCCTATTTCTTCTTAATGCCTATTATGTACCCTAATGGAAAAAATTAAAGGGTCAAAATTTTTTTTCCGAGTTTTTAGAGATTTTTCAGAATCTCTTCACTCAGAATTCACTCAGAATTAATCTCAGTGAAAAATGGTCTTATCGAGGTCTTAAAAAAAAGCATTTTGAAGCTTCAAGTTTCTAGTTTTGAGATATTTCGGCAAACAAATTTTTAGAGCTACATGTTTCGCGCAATTTTAGGAAGTAGTGTGAGAAGAAAATTTTGCGAATTTTTTTGCCCTTTTTTTTGACCCTTTAATTTTTTCCATTAGTGTATTAACAGAGGTTATTATGGACAAATACAAAGAGACGTAATATTTTCTTGTCAAGAACTGAAAATTTCTATGGTTTTGTTTTAGTTTTCAAGGTTCAGATCTTGTTCAAAATGTTTTTAACCAATTTTTTAATCTGAATTTTATATTTAAGGAAAAATAAGCCCAAGGCCGAAATGCAATTAAGTGGAAATTCGGGAAAAGCTTCCTCCAACGATTTACATATAAATCCACGTAATCCACCAGGTTCCAGGTTTTTCTTTACCCATTCGATTAAACGTGTTTCTCTAATTTATTTTTAGACGTATATTAAATAAATATTAACGAGTTTTCTCTCAAGGTAAATGCTTTCACGTCACCCTGAGCACATTCATGTGTTTCCATTGAAAAAACTCCGATCAATAGTATATCTACCCATCACCAAACAAAAGTATTTCTAAGCGCTTTCCCTTTTGTGTATAAGGTACATTAAAATTCTGTAGGCAAATAAAAAGCGCACAACCCTCAATTTATCCACCAACCCTTTAACTGACGCAACTCAAAATTTAACCAACTCCAGATCTCGTTCTGATACACAAGTGTTCCAAATTTCAAGCTGATATTTTAAAGCGTTGTCAAGTTATTCAAATGTTAACAGACAGACAGATTTCAAACAAAAACAAATCACATAACCATGCTTAAAATATATATATTACCAAAAAAAAATCATCGAAAAGTTACTTTATCAGTTATATTACTCTGTTTTAAACCAAACGACTATCAGGGAAGGAAATCTCGTCGCAGAGTTGATGTAGTCCAGACAAAATACGCTGGACGTGAACATAGGGCTTACCTCCTGGGGAACACCTACATTATAACTTGATTTTCCGTCGATCCATGCACGGAATCTGGAGCACTGACTAGGTAGGGATTATTGGGGCATGCGCCTTGGCGGTATTTATGAAAATGGTGAAAGAATCTGCTTTATTGAGACCGTCATTTCAGGAGGGAGAAAGTGCTGGGGAGAGCAAAAGGGAAATAATACATTTTCTCACAAAAAAAAAAACCGCAAGGTAACTCACACACGATTTATTCGTTATACACTCAGAGAAGGTGTTACTGGGTAGTGTGGAATAAATTCGATATCTCAATATGGAAAAAGTGCTAGGACACGTCGATATTGTTTTTTCAAAAAGACACATTTTCCAATAATGAGACATGACGTCATCGGCAATTTTTTTTAAAGACAACCCTAATTTTTTTCAACGATTTCGGAAAGACGGAACATGGTAGGGCGGTAGGTTAACATGTAATACACCTCAAGTACAAGTTTGAACTTGTTAGATTCACGTGTTTGTTCTTTGTGACTGTTTTCGTAAACCGTTTTTTTTTTCATAGTTTTTGAAAATGAGTGATTAATTTTGAGCAACGGCGTGCTATCAGGTTTTCCTTCAGACTTGAACACAGCGCAACGGATAGTTTTGCAAAACTTCAACACGCCTACGGAGACAGTGTTTTTTCAAAAGCCCATGTTTTTCGGTGATTTAAGGCATACTTAGAAAGAAGAGAGTCGACTGAAGATGAGCCACGCAGCGGAAGGTCTTCATCTTCAAGAACCGATTAAAATGTCGATAGAATACGGGATCTTGTGCGTTCAGATCGTCGGTTGACGACAAGAATGATCGGTGGAGAGTTAAATTTCACACCCACTGTTCATCAGATTTTGACTAACGAATTGGGGATGAGAAAAATCTGCGCAAAAATGGTTCCAAAAAACCTTTCGCAGGAACAAAAGGACATCAGGAGAGAAAGGTGTCTTGACTTTTTGGAATCGATTGAAAATGATCCTCATTTTATGGAACGTGTCATTACTGGTGATGAGACTTGGCTGTTTGAGTACGACCCGGAAACCGAGCGCCAAAGCATGGAATGGCATACTTCAAACTCTCCAAAAAAAGCAAGAATGAGCAAGTCGAAGATCAAATGCATGCTGATTTGTTTTTTTGATTGCATACAAAGAGTTTGTGCCTCCAGGCCAAACAGTAAATCGACAAATTTACAGAGGTTCTTGAAAAACTTCGAAAAAGGGTAATGCGGGTGAGACCAAACATCAAGAACAACTGGATGTTGCATCACGACAATGGTGAAGTAAAAACATTCCTGTGGATCCTCAGCCTCCTTATTCGCCTGACTTGAGTCCGCGAGGAAGGAGGTGAGGAAGAACCGTCTCCAGCGCTGTGTGGCTTCCCAAAGAAATTATAATTATATTCGAATAAAAAAAAATAAAAAATAAGTATCATTACTTAATTTACACACGTACACCCAAACTCCATTCCGGCACTCTAGATTTAAAATTGAAAACCGAAAAATTTCTGATAAAAATTAATCACTTTGATCACTGAGTTTGACATGAAAATCGATATTATACAAAAATATACAGGGTATCCCATTTGTAAAATCCAACATTACTATTTCTCGGATGTAGCTGGCTATGGAAACATGTGAAAAATGCTGAGACTTTAAACTTTGAGCCATCTGTAACAGCGAGAACCTGAAATGTATGGGAATCGCTTTCGCTTCAAAAGTTATTGAGAGTACCCCATCTTCGTAGACACCCTATGTATAAGAAACGTTTATTCTTTATAGAACAAACGAGATACACGAATGTTTATTTAATGTTTCTTTGTTAAAATGCTGTTTGATAGAAACAAAAAAAGATCGCTGGCTACCCCAACGACAAAAAAAATTGATGCCTGTATATTTCCTTACATTCACTCATAAAAGAAAACCGTATAACTTCGTACGGCACAGCCGAAGGCGGTTTCTTTTATTCATGATTTTCGGGAGACAGATAAAAACATGGGCATACACGTAGAAATTCAGTTAAATAGGTGCGAAAATGAAATCTACGATGTGAAAGGGCCGCTCCTACGAAAAAAACCTTATGAGTGGAGTGGCACTTGTTTTTTGTTTATCAACAACCGTTTACATGTAAAGGCTTTCTGGCTACTTGACGAAATAAAAGGGCAAGTGGGTGAAAAATGTGCTTCGACAATAATTAGACTTAAAAAAGGCTTCGTTGTCGACTGAAGTGGTTGTGAGCCGCTAGTTTTCTTCGGCGGCTTTTTGTTTAGTAAATAAAATCGATCCTGGTCGAATAAACCCGTGCAGAGTCCGTACCCGATGCATACAAACATTTTAGTCCAAGAGCTGGTAGACATTTTTGGGAAGGTATTTGAGGCAAAGTGAAAAGTTGCTCAAAACTTCCTTTAGTGATACCTAAATACAAAAATGCAGACCTGGCTGATGGGTTAGGGGCTTAAGCGACCATTAAATGTTTCAAGAAGCGAAATAGTTTTTGAAAAAAAAATGTTCTTGAGGCACATTGAGATTTTAACATTTTAAAATTTAATATTCAAAGAGTTGAAAAATCAAAAAGCCAGATCATTTAACCGGGTCAAAAAGGTTGCCGGACGTTTGCAAAATTAATTATTTTTCAAAAAAATCAAAAAATGTACTTGAGGCACTTTGAAATTTTTGTAGGGTATTATTCGTGACTACAAATAGTTATTTACAAAAAGACAGGTCGTTTCGGTGGGACATTTTACCCGCCAGGTGAGTGAGAATGTTCAACGTGAGTGGGAGTGAGAATATTGAGTGAGAACGCGTATATCGGCAGCTGTCTCAAGAGGAAGCACGATGCAGTGTGATTGGCTCCCGCAAAATCACGTGATTAAGAGCATTCGTGCGGTCGTTTGTAAGAATTTTGGAGTATGTAATGGTCGCTTAAGGCCCCTAACCCATCAGCCATGTCTGCATTTTTGTATTTAGGTATCACTAAAGGAAGTTTTGAGCAACTTTTCACATTGCCTCAAATACCTTCCCAAAAATGTCTACCAGCTCTCCTACTATTTTTTATTACCGGTAGATGTTTTCCTTTCCGGAATAATGCATGGTCACGGCATTAATGGAAATTTGCTGTCTACCATTTCAGATATTCATATCGCGACCTAATGAAGGTCATCATCTAAAACAATTTAGAAGATCGATGGCAATTGATCGAACCTGGAAATAGGCGTCAATCAGATATTTAAATAAGAAAACTATACGCATGATAAAAAAAACACAGAGCACAGTTAAGTAAAAAGAAGCAAAAAATGTTTGTAATGAAAACCACAAGATAATTACAACAGGATTGTCTGTCATCGCTATTAGGTCAAAGCTATTAGGTCGTCGGAAAAGTCTTGACGTATTTTTGCAATAGATGGCATTACATGTACAGTTCCTCCCAAAAGTATTCGGACAGTTATGATTTGTGTTAATTAGTACGAGTTATAGTCAAATCAAAATAATTCATTTAAATGATACACAACACGTTAGTAACACCCCGTATTTTTAGTTAGACATGTAATAAAATGAAACCCAAATAACAGATACTATTAAATAAAAGAAATATTTCATGTTCAGAATTAACACACAAAAGTATTCGGACATACTTATGCAGTTTAGATAAAGTAAATATATAAGATGCAAAATTTTAATATTTTGCGGTATATCCTTTATTATCTAATACCGCTCGCAACCGTCGTGGCATAGAAAGAACCAACTTTTTTGTCACACTTGCTTCTATTTTGCTCCATACTTCTGGATATTTTTCAAAATATCCAGATACATATATTTTCCATAATTATGTCGATTACATGCAAAGAGCCAACCCCATTCACCGCCATACACCCCTACAACATCATCGAACCTCCACCGTGCTTTTTCTTCTCAGATGGTAGACGATATGTATGGATGAAGCAGCGTACAGCATTAAAAAAAGAACATCTTGGACCAATGTTAAGCACGGTGGAGGTTCGATGATGTTGTAGGGGTCTATGGCGGCGAATGGGGTTGGCTCTTTGCATATAATCGACATAATTATGGACAAATATATGTATCTGGATATTTTGAAAAAAAAATTTACAAGAAAGTGCCAAAAAATTGGAAAAATAAAAAAATTAAATTAAATTAGTTATAACTTTATATGTTTTTAAGTCACTGAATTTAAATATGATGTTAGATGAAGATTGTTGTTTTATAACTGCTATTTGACAGCCTGTTGACAGCTGCCAATTGTCGAATTATTGTGTACACATCATGTATGAACTGAGTTACCTAAAAAGCATAGTCATAACAAAAAAATAAGATTTGCACTTTGTTATTGCACTTTGACAGCCCGTTGACAGCTGCCAATTGTCGAATTATTGTATTCACATTATACATGGACTGAGTTACCTAAACAGCATAAACTCATAACATAAAAATAAGATTTGCACTTTTTTAAGGCACTTTGACAGCTAATTAACAGCTGTCACGTGTCAATTTGGACAATTTGACATCGGATTTGAATTTAGCAACCTCAAAAACATTAACTTAGACTTTAAAATCGAAAAAAATAAGTTCAATATCTAGAATAATAAAAAATAAGTTCTAAATCTGTGGTGGAGCTTTGGAGCTTTCAAGCATATAGAAGTTTAGTTTCCTCACAAGTTTTTTGTATTTATTTCTTGTAAAATATCTCGAAGCTCTGTTCTCTTCAAAGCTTAAAACACCCCACAAAATAAATATCCTATATGAATACCAACAAGTCCAAATCCCTGGAGAAACCTGTGCACAGGCTGCTAATCTATAGAACAAATCTTTTTCTGTTTTGTTCCCAACTATTTTTGAGGCTAAAAAAACAGCTCTCAAAGGATATAAAGTTACGGCTTGTAGCACTCAGTTGGGTGACGTCGATAGGAAATAAACTAAATCCGAATTATAAGACACATCAAATAAAAAAAAAATCCTCAAACAAGACGTTTTGCACGAACCAAAGCCTCGGATATTCCCACAAAAGAAACGGATCCTGTTTTCCCTGTTCCTATAACAAAAATAAACTGGAAATCCTCTTCGACTCATACTAAATCGCTAAGCCTTAAGGGCACAGACCGCAGGGTATTAGAATGACGCCGTTAACCCAAGCTTGCGCTAGCCGTGGGCAAGTGGGAATACGTCTGACACGTGGAAAATACACACGCACAATATTTGTACGACGGTCCGTTTACCTGTTAAAATTTGTGTAGATATATAAGTATTTATAATTCACAAATGCGAGTCAATAATAAAATGATATTGTGTAGAAGTGTGGGGGCAAGCAGGGCCTCGAGTAAGAATTTTAATATTCTTAGAACGTTCTTATATTGGCTTTTATAGTGGTTTGTGTCTTTTTTTGAGCTTCAAAATTTTACCTCGAATTAAAAAACGCGTTATTTACAGAACAATAAAAATGTTACAGTTGCCACACTTCCGTTTGCGAAATGCCAAAACAGTTAAACAGTTGCTGTCAAAAGTTAGTAGCATTTTTGATACGCTATTTTGAAAAATAACTATTGCTACCCTTGACAGCTGTTAGAAAGGTAATTTAAACATAACATTAAAATATTAATTATAACTACAGTCCAGTACAATGTTTCAGCGTGTAGCAGCCCTAAAACCCGTTACGGTTTCTACGGTTAATTCTATTTCACAAAGCAAAAAACAATGAACTTTTAAAATCACCTAGGAAACGTAATCCTACCAAGGGGGTTACAAATATTGTAGCATCGTGTGCTATTTGTAACATTTATAATAATTGATACTTATGTACAAAAAAACTACACTGCACTATTTGTAACCGAATGGTTGTTTGTGAGAACATCTTTAATTTTTTTTTAAATTCAAAACTTCCGTGTGCCTTTTTCTACTAATTTTTCCTTCCATTAAAAAACATCTACTAACTATTGCTACCAGTTTTTCCTGCTCTTTTTGTACTTGCATATTTATGCACCAACCAATGTCTTTTACCCCGTTTCGGCCGAAAAAGCCATTCCCGGTACATCGCTCTTCAACGCCTCATAACTAATACTATTTGCGACAGAAAAATTTGACAGGGATATATTTTTGAAGTTTAAGACGTGCCCTTTCCGATGGTGTCCATGAAATTCCTCCAAAAAATTATTAATTATGAAAAAACGCAGTTTTTAGAAAAAAAAACACGATTTTTTTGCACGTTTCTTTTTTTTTAATTAAATTTTCAAGGGGTTTCTGGTCTGCAATGGACCTGGAACCTCACTAACCGGTGGAATAAATGTTTATGTTAATGTAAATGAACTTTAAGTATACGTGGTTTACAGATCGATGTTTTCCCTTATGCGTTCAAAATGGCGCCTGAACTGCAAAATTTTTGCGTAAAAATTCAAGAATTTTTTTGTTGGAAAATGATGCACTTTTACAAAAATTGTCAAGAATAAAAAGTTCTTAAATCACGCAAAGAATGCACTGGAATTTTTTTGAGCAACTTTTTTGGATTTTTGCAAATTGTCAATTTTTTGCAAAAATTGCTTAAAAATTCTGAAAAATTTGCTGTGCATTCTTTGGATGATTTTAAGAACTTTTTTATTTTTTTGACAATTTATTGTAAAAATGCAGTTTTCGAGAAAAAATTTCTAAATTTTGATACTAATTTGATATTTAGAAATTGTTTTCTCGAAAACAATTCATTTTTACTATAAATTGTCAAGAATAAAAAAGTTCTTAAAATCACTCAAATAATTAAATATAATATAAATAACTGAAATAATAATTTTGCAAAAATTGACTATTTGCAAAATCCATTAAATTGCTCAAAAAATTTTGAAAAAAGTGAATTTTCTAGTGCATTCATTGAGCGATGTTAAGAATTTTTTATTCTTGACAATTTATAATGGAAACCCCTTTAAAATTTGAAAAAAAAAAGAAATGTACAAAAAAATCGTGTTTTTTTTTAAACTGCTTTTTTCATCATTAGTAATTTTTTGGAGGAATTTCATGGACACCATCGGATAGGGCACGTCTTATATTTTAAAAACATGTCCCTGTTAATTTTTTTTGTCGCAAATAGTATTAGATATGATGAGGCGCTGAAGAGCGATGTACCGGGAGTGTCGTTTTCGGCCGAAACGGATTAAAATACATCTTTAAAATTATATTCTTTATATCTCTATATGTTATGTAGCAATACACAGACACAAAGAATATATCCATGTGTGATGTGATATCCAATACTGAATAATTTTATAACAGTCTGGCATCAGTGCGCTCTAAAACTTAAAGACGTGTTTGATGATGATGTGATGAATTTCGTTGCTGGTAGCTATTTGATACGCCACTGGACATGCAGTTACATTTTTCAGTACACGCATAGTTACTTTTCAGTTGTTATTGTTACGTGACGCTATCGCTACGACTGAACAAACAATCTTGCATAAACCAACAGCATAGTAAAACATGTACATTTGTTAGATTAAAATGAGTCACCGTTACGACAGCAATTCGAAGATAACGGCAAAATAAATAAACAACCAAACAGATTTATTTGCGAACAATAAATAAATTACGTACAGCTCTTGGAACGGTTCGACGGTAAAAAATAAAGTATTGAGTTATGTCGCCGGTTAAGTTGGCGTCTGCCCGAGTAAAATAAAACCAAACGAGGCGGGGAATTCAAATGATCGTTATGTAGGACAAGGCGAGACGGTGCATAACACGACCCAGACGACGTGGAAAGTGTCGCTATGAGATATCGCACGGCGAGGAAGAGATGGAACTTGTCCGATTTTTATTGATTAGGGGGAAAGGGGATGTAGCTGGAACCGCAGATTTTTCCGCGGTACAGGGCGAGTCGATTTTCGGACCTAAAAATACTCACGGACTGCGGTAAGATCAATACGGCCTTTGTAGTCTTTTATTACATCCGACATTATATATGGAACCATCCACATCGACTAATAGCAAAACTCCGTCGGTCGACGACGGTTTGCAACTGTTTTATACGTAGTAGGGAGAGAGTTTTTTATTTTTTTATTCGAATAGAATTACAATTCAGTATTTTCTCCTTCAAAATAACTTCTGTGGGAAGCCACACAGCGCTGGAGACGGTTGTTCCATTTCTCATTGCAGTGCTGGAACTCATATACTGGATAGCCTTCAACTTCGCCTGACTCGAGTATTCGTGACTTTTTTCTCCCTCTTGAGATTGAAAAATCACTTTAAGGGGTGAAAACCCTTCGGACGCCCGAAAATGAGTCTTTTTTATGTATTTTTTTAGAGGTGATAAAACAATCCTGCCATTTATTTTATTACAAATTCGAAGAGTAGAAAAACATTTTTTCCTTTTTTTTTAACAAAATGGCGGCTTTACGGGGTATTCCTTCAGGCGGCTTTGGCGTCACATCGAAAATTGCTGCATTTGTCATAATTTTTCTATTGATCGGAAACCAAAAAACTATTTTTTTTTTAGTTATTGACATGTACAGGGGAAGTATAAACCTATGTAATTATAAAAAAGTGTAAAATTGGAAATGAAGTAGGCTGTTTAATTAAATGTTCAAAATTTCAACTATTTTTTCGACAATTTTTATCCCAAAAAAGTAATGTAATTACGCGATATCTTTAAAACTTTAGGTACATCCTTCCGATAATAATATAAACAAAAATCTCTCAAAATTTCAGCCAAACCGATCAATAACTTTTTGAGTTATGATTTTGAATTTTGAGTTTTGAAAAGCACGAGCAGTTTTTGAAAATACAGTTCCGATACATTAAAACTATTAGTTTTAGTGACTTACGACCAATCAGCGATTCCAGGTGCATATATAATAAACCTTCAGCCTCCTCGAGGAGCTTGTTTTCTTCACAAAACGTATTACGAAAGACATGTTACTCCACCCCAAGCGCTCCGGCTACCTGACTCGCTAGTTAAAGGTAGATATGTGGTATGTGCGATAACCGTAAATATTTAATATTTAGATTTTTGTCCTCTTTCCAGTATACTCTCAATATATTGTACTTTCGAAATAAGAGAAAACAAAAAAATCGGTTTTTTGAAAATTGTAAAGGGTTTTCTCCCCTTAAGGGACGTTATTTTGAGGCCATAGAAAGCATTCAAACGGCTGTAACCGACCAGCACTATTATGAGAAATGGAAGAACCGTCTCCACCGCTGTGTGGCTTCCCAAGGAAGTTATTTTGAAGGAGGCAATACTGAATTGTACTTCTATTCGAATAAAAAAAATTCTCATCTCAGTCTCATTACTTAATGTACACACCTCGTACTTCCAACGTTATATTCAGCTTGCATACTAGTGGTATACAAGCGCATCGTGTAAGCCCCTGTTATATCAGCCTTTTTTGTGGCCATCAAACGATATAGATGCACTTTGTGTGTGCAGCTTAGCGAAATGTAGGTCGCATCCGACTGTTTTTGCTCTGGTCTAACCCAAAATAGGATGCATTCGAGGGAGATTAGGCGCTGTTCCGGATAATGTTGCATTTAATATTGTTCAAATGATGATATTAATGTTTCAATCGCCGTCATGGTATTGGAAGTTATTTTAGATTATGAACAGCGGATGGACGAGTGAATAAGGTCGACATAGCACTGAATGTGTAGCGAGCTTTTAATACCTTCCTACTTGTTCACACGTACTATAGGTATGTATTTTTTTTTTTGGGAGTAAATAAGAATACAAATAAAATAAACACGGTGAAAGAACGAATAGCCGTTTTCTCAGTAGAAACTTTCCCCAGATGCAGGTATTTCAGCGTGGCAGTGTTATTCAGTTTTTTACCGTGAATAAACAAAAGTAGATTCCACGGATAAAAATAGTTTTTGGTATGCGTCTTCAATCAAGATAGTTTACGATTTTTTTTGTTGTTTGTATCTGCATTTTCCCCTCGGGAAATCCTTTTAATCGGTCGAGATAACCCTCGAGGTCTGATCCGCTAACGATTTAAGGAAAAAATAGTTTACTTTCGACTCGCTATTTGCTCTATCTGCAACTGAAGCTGCAGGCACAACGGTCCGACAATACGATTTAATTGGCTATAACTTTTTATGTTCGACGGTAAAGTATAAACCACTCTAGTCTTAACGTGTCAAAATATGTTTGTTCTGTACGTAATACCATCGTAAGTTCGGTATAACGCGAACATTTTCAGCGAACACTTAAAACAATTTCGCGAAGTAAAAATTGATTATACAGATGCGTATATTTAGCGTTATGGATGTACGGGATGTTTCCTAAATAAGTAGCATAAATGATACCATACAAATCAATCAAAAAAGATAATATACAAATCAAAATAAGTCGATTGTTAATGATATGATTGAAGCTTAATTTAATTTTGAGATACAGCCCTAGAAAGAAGCAGCTGTGTATTATATAATTTACGAGGTGTATAAATTAAGTAATGAGACCGGCAACGTAGCGCCAGATCTAGCAACGCTGCGGAGGCGGGACTTGGAAGGGCGGTAGGTTAACATGTAATGCACCTTCAGTACAAGTTTGAACTTGTTAGAATCATTTGTTTGTTCTTTTGCGACTGTTTTCGTAAACCGTTTTTTTTTCTAGTGCGTTTTAAAAATGAGTGACATCGGGTTTTGCTTCAGACTTAGATACAGCGCAACAGATTATTTTGCAGAACTTCAACACGTCAGAGGAGAGTGTTTTTTCAAGAGCCCAGGTTTTTCAGTGGTTTAAGGCATTCTCAGGAGAAAGATAGTCGATTGAAGATGAACTAGAACCACGCAGCGGAAGGCCTTCATCTTCAAGAACCGATGAAAATGTCGATAGAATACAGGATCTTGTGAGTTCAAATCGTCGGTTGACGACAAGAATGATCGGGGAAGAGTTAAATTTGAATCACACTACTGTTCATTAGATTTTGACTAACGAATTGCCATTGACTAACAAAAAAACATCAGGAGAGAAAGGTGTTCTGACTTTTTTGGAATCGATTGAGAAATAATCTCCATTTTATGGAATGTGTCATTACTGGTGATGAGACTTGGGTGTTTGAGTGCGAATCAAGCGCCAAAGCATGCAATGGCACACTTCAAGCTCTCCAAGACACAAAAAAGAAAGAATGAGCAAGTCGAAGATCAAATGCATGCTGATTTGGTTTTTTGATAGCCAAGGAATTGTCCACAAAGAGTTTGTGCCTCCAGGCCAAACAGTAAATCAACACTTTTACGGAGAGGTTCCTGAAAAACTTCGAAAAAGGGTCATGCGTGTGAGACCAAACATCAAAAACAACTGGATGTTGCATCACGACAATGCGCCTTGTCACACAGTAATTTTAGTAAACGAGGTTTTAACTAGTATAAACATTATTGTGGTTCCTCAGTCTCCTTGGCCTTTTTTTTGGGTCTTGAAGAGCTTGAAGTGCGTCTTTCCATGTTTTGGCCCTTGGTTTTCGGGTCGTACTCAAACACCCAGTACTGACACGTTCCATAAAATGGGAATAATTTTCAATCGATTCCAAAAAGTCAAGACACCTTTCTGGTGTCCTTGTTTCTGCGAAAGGTTTTTTGGAACCATTTTTGCGCAGATTTTTCTCATCCCTAATCAAAATCAAATCAAAATCTGAATGAACAGCGATGTGATTCAAATTTAACTCTTCCCCGATCATTTACCGACGATCTGAACGCACAAGATCCCGTATTCTAACGACATTTTGAAGATGAAGGCCTTCCGCTGCGTGGTTCATCTTCGATCGACTCTCTTCCATCTGAGGGTGCCTTAAACCACAGAAAAACCTGGGCTCTTGAAACAACACTGTCTCCGTAGGCGTGTTGAAGTTTTGCAAAAGTATCCGTTGCGCTGTGTCCAAGTCTGAAGCAAAACCTGATAGCACACCGTTGCTCAAAATTAATGTCGCTCATTATTAAAACGCACTAGACAAAACCGGTTTACGAAAACAGTCACAAAGAACAAACAAATAAAAATAACAAGTTCAAACTTGTACTGAAGGTGTATTACATGTTAACTTACCGCACTTCAAAGTCCCGTCTCCGTAGTGTTGCTAGATCGGACGCTACGTTGCCAGTCTCATTACTTAATTTACACACCTCGTATATACACATTACATGCCTACATGTAAACTGGACTGTATTGTGGATTTTGCTAGAATAATGTAGAGCGTAGAACAAGCTCTGCATAGGCGGCGTTCAGCATTTTTTTATAGGAGGGACTAAAACGATAAAAAAAATAGCATACTAAAAAATGAGATGTGATTACGGTCTAATATAAAATTTCTTACCAGTAAAACTTCTAAGTACTGTTTTCTAGGACGTGCGGGGTAAACATTTCTATTAAGGGGAATATTTGTTTCCATTTGAAATAATTGAACAATTTGACTCGAGTGAACTTCTTGTACACAAAACAATTCCATCTTGCTCTCGCATCGTTTAAACTTCACACGCGCTCACAATGACTCAATTAGATTCGGAAGTCATAAACTTAAATTGGGCTGACCATAACAAATTCAATTCAAAAGCCGTATCAACTAAACTAAAAGACTGCACCGCTTCTAGTTTATCGGTTAAAAAAATCATCGTTGAATGAAACAAATAGGATTTTCTGACTCGTTTAAAAAGACGATTTCGCAAATAACTTGAAATTATGTTGCATTTTGAAGTCGGAAAATACGTATTTGATTTACGAGCTTCCATGTTATGGTTTGTTTTTAATTCGGAATAATGTTATAGGAAAATGTCAGTCGTATTTACGGGAAATGGTATTTTTAGTAATGTGTTCCAACTAAAATATTGCAGTAAAACGGCCATTAAAATCAGACCGTGAAATATTGCAAGCAATGGATTAGAAGAAAATCGTGCGAAACAGCTGAAAATCGAATTTTAAAAAATTGTTTTATGCACAGAAAATTAATACAATTCGATACGAGTTTTGGAAAGTTCCTGCATACATGTACAAAATCCGTCCACTATACAATCCAGATTTTGTCACAAAATTACACGACGTTGTGACCAACTTTGACGAATCTGAATGAAGATAACTTCTAAGACTATTAAAAAAATTTTCGTGTTACTGTATTAAAGTACGCCATATGTGGAATAGGTACAGTTTTTGCGCAATAATCCAATTTGAACCGGTCCAATAATAGACGCTTCGTCAGAGGCATCAAACAAAATTAAAGCCAACGTTAAAAGAAGCAAAAAAAAAAACACCAATTATGGATTATCGATAATATAGAAATTGCAAACGCCAATTCCCAGAAAATACGACGCTAAATAGAGCCAGTTAAACGAAGAATAGATAGAGCAACATCATGTTGATGAAACACAATTCACCCGCTATATTTCAATACTTCTTTGTAAGGAAAAAAATATATGTATATAATAACCGCGAATGTAGGTCACCGGATTTTCTTGTACCCTTTTCAGCATTAGTAGACTGCTGAATGAAAATATTAGATACCTACCGACCGCTTTTGTTGGTTTCTATAGCGTCAAACTACGATTTTTAGAGGCAATATTAATTTGGGCCAGTTTTATAACGTTTACTACGCGACTACCGTTTTTGACGCGACGTATATACGTATATATATACAGTGTGGACGAGCCAAATGGAATAAATTCAGTACCTCCATTATTTTGTATTTTTTTTAAATCCTGAAACACGTCAATTTCTAATTCTAAAATGACATCTTGCGACATAAAAATGTCATCCCTAAATTCAACCCCCCTTCAGGTGACAGCTACAACCCCTAAATTTTCAAATTTGAAGTAGGGGCTTGTGATACTTCATTTGAAAGGTCTTTTCATTATCTATTCAAAACTGCTGTGATTTAAAATTTTATTGCAGAAATTAACTAGAAATAAAGATAAGTTTCTCCGGCATAGGAAATTCGTTAGGTACATTAAAATAAAACACAAATCATTATCAATGCAGCAAAAATGCAGCATCAAAATGCATGCCTCCAGCATGGCTTCAAGACGCGTATTTAAACAAGAAATGGGAGTCAAGATATTATAGTCACAATTCCAACAATTTCGAAGCGGCAACGCTAAAATAATATATGTATATGTCGCGTCAAAAAAGGTAGTCGCGTAGAAAACGTTATAAAACTCGTTATACAACGTTAATATATCTCAAAAAGTCTGGCAAACTTGAAGAGATTTATGATTTTTCTAGCCCAACCCGGTCAATATCGTACAATAAACAAAGAAATGGCGTCATTGTCAATTAAGGCAAAAAAAAAATGATATCGTTAATTACTCGAAAAGTTATTAACGGATCGAGCTGAAATTTTTTTGTAACTTCATACTACAAACAGCAGTCCCTCCATTTCATGATCATATTCGCCCTACTTTCGAAATAAAAAAAATGGTGAAAAAAAAAACACTTTTTCAACTTCAGCAGTCATTTGCAAGAAGTTAACAATAGCACTTGGAGACTTCGGGTTGAGCTTAAAATTTAGGAAATTCAATAGGCTACAACTTCTTATATGCATATCCTATCTAAAATATACCAAGGAACGGAGATATAAGAGAAAAAAAATAAAAAAACACGTTTTTTTTTCACAAATTGTTAATTTAAAAAAATAGCGGACGATTCTAGTAAAAAACTAGCCTTATTTCTTTCAAGAACAGTTTTTGATGATTTTAGCTCCCTGCCTACTGGACTATTCGAGGCAAACTTTCACAAGTATGATGATTTATTTGACACTAGTACAAAAATTTTCAGAATTTTGCAACCTTCAAAAAAGTGGGTGTATGATGATTTTTTTTTGCGTACGACTTCTTTGTTACAACGAAATCATGAGGGCCTATTTTCACACCACTAGGCAGGAAAATTCAATTAGAACACCCTGTTTCTCTTTGCTACAGTCGTCGGGAAATATGCCCGACAAAATGAAATTTCCAGCATAGTCAAATTGACATGAAACATTTTAATTGGAACGCTTTCCCGAAAATTTAAATTTTATTTTTATATGCCGGCCTCAAGGTCGTTGCCGAATATTTAGCATTTTCGGAAAGCCTACGACGCGAGGTATACAATTAAGAAAATACAAGAAATGTTCTCGACAAATTTGAATCGAAAATAGAAATTCCCTCATCTGTGTTATTAACAGATCCCGAATTTAAAATCCCGAAAAAAAAACATAATTAAAAGCCATTTGTTAGCATAATTGAAAAGTTGCGACCACGCTCTACGCTAATAACGAAATCGTATTCTAAAAACAAACAGGCGAAGCAATTTAACCTGGTCAAAACTGAACATTTCAGGCAAGTTATTATGTTATTCAACCTTCAGCGCCCGTGTGACATTTTACAATTTCTACCATACCGTTTCGTGATCACATTCAGGAAACGATTAAGATCTGTATAGTATTTTGCCCCATTGTGATTTTACGTTATACTACGATCCATTCAGCTATTGCCAGAATCACAATTAAATCTCGAACTGAAAAAATTCAACGGGAACTCGTAAGGGGGGGACAAACAAGCATGACCCCCAATTAAAAATAAAAAGTCCAACGTAAAACTCTTATATAAACGTACATAATATGATTTACATAATAATTACAGACTAGAAACTGTATTGTTTTACGCTGCTTAATAAAAATCTAGTAGAAGAAATAATGGCATACTACGAGGTGTGGCTATTAATTAACCGGACTGATGCTGCTACCAGCGCGCTGCGAGCGTGTCGCGACAAGTTTGAACAGATCTGTCTGGTGATACTTTCCCCATTCTGAGCTCGCCGGACAAACCAATGGATCGCTCAGTTTGACTGTAGCAGCCGCCCAATTAGTTTACGCACTAGTGACGTGTCGAAAATGTTAAGTGTTCAGATGGAGCAACGGGTTAATCTCAAGTTTTTTGTTAAACTGGAGAAAACTTTTACAGAAGCTTATCCAATGTTAAAAGAAGTGTACGGGAATGAATGTTTATCCCGCACACAAGTTTTTGAATGGTTTAAACGGTTTAAAGAGGTACGTGAAACGACCGAAGACGATTCGCGCCCCCGAACGGCTGAACGTCAAAAACGGACGAAAACGTTGAAAAAATTGGTAAATTAATCCGCGAGGATCGTCGTCTAAGCATCCGAGGGCTTGCTGAATTAAAAGTTTGCGCAAAAATGGTGCCAAAACTCCTCACTCCTGAGCAAAAGGAATCAAGAATGAACATTTGCGCTATTCTGAACAACATTGACACTGATCCAGGCTTGTTAGACACGGTGATTACTTGTGATGAATCGTGGGTTTTTACCTACGACCCCGAAACAAAGCGCTAATCCATGCATTGGAAGAGTCCGAACTCACCAAGGCGAAAAAAAAAAGCCAGGATGAGCAAATCCAAATTCAAAGCGATGATGATCGTCTTTTTTGACATTCGAGGCATTGTTTACGTTCACTGGGTCCACGAGTGTCATACGGTCAATCAACATTATTACATCGAGGTTTTGACGGCCCTTCGTGAGCGTGTGAGAAGACGAAGACCCGATTTGTGGAAGACCAAATCATGGAAGATTCACCGAGACAATGCACCGGCCCATTCTGCTTTGTCTGTGAGGGCGTTTTCTGCAAAATACGGCATTACTGTGTTGGAACATTCACGATATTCGCCCGACCTTGCCCCCTGTGACTTTTTTTATTTCCCAAGGTCAAATCGGCGCTGAATTCAAGGGCAAGGGCAAGATTCGAAAGTGTGGAAGCGGTTAAAACAAAGGCGACGGAGGTTCTGAACCAGCTGACAGAAGCGGACTTCCAGCACTGCTCTCAACAATGGAAAAGTCGTATGGAGCGGTGTAGAGATCGCCAAGGGGAGTTGATACTATAATTGGTAAGGAATGAAAAGTTTTATGACAGCAGTTCGGTTATTTAATAGCCACACCTCGTATATGCTTCCTTCACGCATATTTTTACTTGACCTTTTTTTTTTCAGATTAACAATCTTTCTCCTGGCACCGTACGTTACTTCCTTTTCCTGTACTCGGAACAGGCAAGGAATATAAAAATGGTAGATAGACGTGAAATCGAATGGGGAAAAAATCGTGCCTCTATGCCGAAACGTCCTGCGATGGCGTGCCACGATTCGACCTAATCAGAATATTTATGTTATTAAAATGGCCGTTCCATAATCAGACGAATTCGTACCCAGAAATACGCTCCACTCCAAAATTAAGGGGGCAGATATTTCACGTTCCAACAAAGACCTTAAACTGGAACCAATACCTTGTCTGAATTTAATGGATAATTACTAATCAAGCAGTACTTTTAGATGGAAATTCGGACAGAAATTCGCTTCATAACCAACGAATGAATTAGTAAAATAGTATGACCATCATAATCTCCTGATTGCTATTCAGTCGAGCTCTAAACAATCGAGCTGTTCATTCAAACGATACAAGATTTAATGAATTAAAAAAATGGTGTTCTAAATACTAGGTGTTCCCTTAATTTTGTGGCGGGGTGTATATTAGACGGCCGAATTGATTTTATCGACTTGCGCCAATGAATAATACAGCGAATAGCGAGCGAGTTTGCGGTGATACGTATTATAAACAACATAAGAAAACGTCTGCGATGATTATTATTATTACTATGATTCATATAGAAATGCGGTGATGCGATCAGAGCCTAGTTTCTTAATCAATATGCAACGGATCACAGTCGCGACGTTTCGTCATCGCTGGTTGAAGTCGTCTCAGTCTGACTCGCGTGGAAATACGCAGAAAGACGCGTCAATGTATTACGTTAACGAGGAAGTGAGATCAGAACCACTATTCACTTCCTAGGTATCAGTATCAGCAATTACCCAGGCGCCATTGCATATTCAGTTCGTAAGAAAATGATAAAAAAAATCAGGTAAGAGTTTCCAGTTAATTGAAGAACCATAAAGGATAACAAACTAATCTGTAGATTATTTTTATGAGATTACTGCGAAAAATATATATAACTACAACGATATCAGCCACGACATAAACAATATCTGCGTACAAAACACCCTTACACACGTTTTTACAAGCTTTTTTTTTAATTTTTAACGCAATGTATGTTTGTTTGTTTGTATGTATGTTCGGGTCAAATCTTGCAACTGAATTTTAAAGTAGTTATCCTCAACCGATTGAGATGAAATTTTGCATACACGTTTAGTTTGGATGACAATGCATGGTTAGCTAAGTTATGTCATTCTAAATTCAAAATGGCGGACGGTCTAAGACGGCGGAATAGTAATTTTTTGCGCACTCCCATGATATGGGTATCAAATGGAAGGATTTGCTGAGAAGAAATAAGAAAATAAAATGAATTTACTCTAAATCCAATATGGCGGACCGCTCAAGATGGCGGACTAGTTATTTTTGGTGCACTCCCATGATATGGGTATCAAATGAAAGGGTTTGTTGAGAAGAAATATGAAAATAAAATGAATTTACTCTAAATCTAATATGGCGGACCGGTCAAGATGGCGGACTAATTATTTTTTGTGCACTCCCATGATATGGGTATCAAATGGAAGGATTTGCTGAGAAGAAATAAGAAAATAAAATGTATTTACTCTAAATCCAATATGGCGGACTAGTTATTTTTTGCGCACTCCCATGATATGGATATTAAATGAAAGGGTTTGCTGAGAAGAAATAAGAAAATAAAATGAATTTACTCTAAATCCAATATGGCGGACCGCCCAAGATGGCGGACTAGTTATTTTTTAAGCACTCCCATAATGTGGGTATCAAATGAAAGGGTTTGCTAAGAAGAATACGAATAAACTGACGTCTGCGTTCAACGGGTAAGACTTAGCGGGGTCGTGTCTTAACTAATATCAACCTATACCCTAGCAAATTCTGGCGGCGGTGAAAAAAATTTAAAATGGCGAAAAACAAGATGGCCACCATACCAAATTTAAAGAGTTATAACTTGGTATAGGTTAGGGATAGTATGAACAGGTTGAGAAACATTTAGATACAAAAAACACGACGATAACAAAAAATAAAAAATAAATAGAAAAAAAAATTAAAAAGCTCTTATTTAAATGTTCTAAAAAATAAGAAAATAAACTTTAAATTGAATCAAACCCATCAATTTATTACATTACACAATTTATATGATATAAAAGCTTGTCACGAGATTTACGTGTGTAGATAAACAAGAATGTAATAATTATGTAACTTGATCTTGACATAAGAAAATCTAAAAAAAAAAATGTATGTATTTTATAAAATAGGTAAATAAAATAAATATAAAAGCTTTTATATCATATAAATTGTGTAATGTAATAAATTGATGGGTTTGATTCAATTTAAAGTTTATTTTCTTCTTTTTAGAGCATTTAAATAAAAGCTTGTTTTTTTTAAAAAAAAATATTATTAATCTATTTATTAATATTTTATTAATAATATTACACGTTGATTAGTGCTTGTACTTTGTACATAGTTTAAATAAAATCGGCAGAAATCAGTTGCATGTGACCAGAACCTAAACTTGGAACCATTCAAATTTGGAACCGATCAAGTAATTTCCAGTGGCCATCTTGAACCCGACAAGGCCGCACGGTCTAGACATTGACGCAGAGCGACGCGGAACGGAAATATTTTTCGCGTCTAAAAACAACCTACATAACCAGACATTTCCAGCTTTTCAGTTTTATTAGCCAACGCGATTCTTTGTGTCGCGACCTATTCGCGTATTAAACGTTCGCATATTTTTTCTTCAAAGCCTACTCGTTTACGCTATTGCAGATAATGGGGACAAGCTCACAGTGTACAGAGCTACCTCAACTTGGGATCTGGGTCGTTCACGTTTTTAACAAGTTTCAACTGAATAATCGCTTATGTAAGGGTAAGACCGTGACCATCACTAATCGTACATTTGGTAAGATGAAGACCATCGCTAAATCTGGTTCAAGAAATTCTGGTGAAGGTTGACACCATCGAGTCAAAACAAAACACATTTTTTTCAAGACCAGAGTAACTTTGAGGTGTTATTTATTGATTTTGTTGTGTATGACCATGACCATAACACTGGAATTGGAACAGAACTCAAATAAACGCTTCGAAATCAGATCAGGGCAGGGATGAACTTGATAATCGTGAATTATTGTATTCGTGGTACGGAAATTCTGCCGACAAACTTTTTTATGTCATTTTTAATAAACACACCTAATGGAATTTACTGTCGAAACCCAGCAAAACGCTAGAGAAGCAGTTGAGCGAATCGTTTTCGAAACGGCTTAGGAAATATGAGATGTTGAAATATTGTTTTTTAAACAAAACTACAAAAGCTCCATTTCACATGTTCTATTTCTTAATCGCTGAACAGCCTGCTTTATAATATCGTTAAAATTTTATTATCTAACCACCCACTCTGCCAGCTGACGTCATATGCGTGGAGCGTGGTGCATTTATCAAAAAAAAAATGGCAGGAAATAACCTGACGTAAAACAGGGATGTCCTTTGATTTGGGGTCTAGACGAAAATAAACGTTGTATTGTTTGTCCCAGTATATTTTTAGATAATCCCTAAATTAAATATACATAGGTTGGATTTTATTTTTTATAAATTACATAATGGAGTTTTTAACAAATGGCCTCACGCGCCGATTATCTAATTGTTTTATTTATTTTTTATTTACTTTAGCTCGTATCATGTCACGTAACGAGAAAATAATCGTGAGCTTTATCTGTATATATAGGTATGCGAATTTAAACAGTGTAATCACGTCAAACTATGAAGAAGCCATTACACTGCAATTTACCAGGTTTTTTTTTCCATTTTTGGCAAAAAAAATAATAAAAAAAAACATAAAAACATATGTTCAAAATATTTTCTGATGCGGTTTAAAATCGAATTAGGATTGGAGAGGTCATGGTAGCTTTTGTTCAAGGGCTTTTTTAAAGTAGCACAGAATACAGTGTTTCACACAACACACTTTTCAATAAATGCCATTTCTATATCGTCTTTTGTTTTCTATAAATGACGTCGTAGGCACGTTTTTTTAAATGACAACCATAATTTTATCTTGTAATTGTAATATAGTAAATATTTTTTAAAATGTCTTTTTTAGAGGGCACATCAATAAAATCATTATGATTATATTTTTTGTATTATCGGAAATTACATTCAAAAAAGATTCACAGGATTTTATGCTCAGAGTTACGATTAAGAGTCTGGAGTTTTCTGAGGGAAAAACTGGGAAAACCTGTAAGAATTCTAAGAGGAATTTTGGCAATATATAAAACACGCAGTTTTAAGCTCAACGTTCTGATTCAAACTTCAATCTCACTCTAAACTCGGTTTTGTAAAATCACAGAATTCTGAGTTAGAAGCGAGAATTCTGAGTATTAACTCGTAATCGCAGGATTCAGGAATAAATTGACGTTCCTAAGCTTTCGTCTGCAATATAGTATAGTAGAATTAGGATTTAGCCGAAAAGTAAATGACACTTCCCCAAAAAAAATTGCTTTTTTGTAGAGGAGGCTGAAAATATTAAATATCGTTTTTTGGCAACAATTTAAAATTATTGCTACATTGTTTAAATAATTCGCAACGGTGCGACAATCAGTTTTTTTTTGAAATAAAAAGAGAACCATAAACTATACAAAAACATGTTTCAGATAAAAAATGTAACTAGTAAAAAAAACCCTACAACACCCATCAAGAAATTTGCAAATCGGTTAATTTGTTTATCTGAAAAATTGAAAAAAACGTCAAAATGGCCCCTTATTTCAATTGTTTATAGCTAATTATAAAGTAGGCCTTGCGACTTTAAAAGTATTGGAAAATGTAGGTATCGGTGTACTTAAAAAAACGCTGAAAATTTCAAATCGAAATATTTTTAAGTTTTTGCAAAAAGTAAATTGTTTATTAAAAAGGTGCTTTCGTAAACAGCCCTTAATTTTTTTGTAAACATCATAGAGTAACGATTCAAAATGGATTCTCTTCTTGATGAGTTGGACTACCAAGTACATTGAAAAATTAATTAAATTTCACAAATTTAAAATTGTTTAATGGTAATGGTAATGACAATAGTTGAATAATATTATTATATATAAAATACGTCGCTTGGACTAATTTGAACACGAATTTTTTTAAATGCGTGTTTTGAATGCCAGTTTTCAAATATGCAACGGCCAAAAATGTAAAACCAAAATTAAAAAAAGTTATTCGAAAAAAACCGGTTCGAAAAAATGATACAATTTTACAACGCATTTTAATAGAAGCGATTTGGTTTGTTAATAGCATGAAAGTACAAGTCTTCGCGAATAAAATGAGCCCATTATCGTTTCTGTACGATCATTTTTGCCTCTGTAAAAGCTGATTTTTGAAAACGTCTTTTTTTTTAAATCGTTATAACTCGAAAAAATAAAACTGTTTTGAATTTTTGAAAAAAGGATAATTTTCCGCTTGTCTTGTGCTATATTTGTAGTTAACAAAAGTCTGTTCACACAAAATTAGAATTTATACAGCAAAAATACGAAAACGCGATTTTGACATTTTTTTTTTTTAATTTTCCTCCAAATGTTTATAAACCGATTTTTTTCGTTCAATTCTCATTCGATGCGCATTTTTAAGACCTACAACTTTCTAATTTAACTTTCTTGTGTAGGACTTGAAGCTTTTTTTTTATTTGCAAAAAACCGTTTTTTTGACTTTTTGCGATTTTATTTGGTTATGTTCGCCATTAAAACTCGAATAGCAAAAAACGCTATCTTTCTTAGAATATTCTTCTCTATACGACCATATTTCTTGTTTGCTGATAACAATTAGTGACCGGTTTTCTCCCCGTTGATTGGGCTACTAGTACCAAAGTACAGGCGGACAATTAACTTTTTTCTTTCCAACCAGCTACCGCTTCAAAGAGATTATCTGCCGGTTATATTACGTTTATTAACTTACATGAAACGGGCGAAATTAAGCCCTGGAGTCAAATCATCTGCACTCCCACGGCGAACATATGTTTTAGCTTGTTTAATAGGGAGTTATATCGTATTTCTGGAGACATTCTTTAAAGTAATAACGGAATATGTACACAAAGTAGAAATTACGTTTGGCGGTCCCTTTATCCATACATTATAAGCGTGTCGCAGACATACAAAGGAGGCAACAGACAAGGTCTTAAAGCACGCCAGCCGTCGACCTTCCTTCTTACCTGATTTAATTAAGGCTGAGCTTTACTTTCGGTCGACGCTTCCACAGTAAATGCTAAAAAACCGGTACCTAGCTGCTAGGCCACGAACTTTACCCGTTGTCATAACAACAGATTGCGTAAGGAGTATAAAAAAATTGTCTGGCCATCAGTCGGCCCCGCAAATGCTGTCCATATTACAGCTCGGTCGGTTTTTTTACTACAAGTGACAGCTCGCGATACTACATACATTACAGAGTCGAGGGGCTTCATAAACGAACGTATCTCTTAGATAAACGCGCGTTTAAGGCAAGAAACAAGTTGACCGGATCGGCTAATACGAGGTGTGGCTACTAAATAACCGAACTGATGCTGCTACCAGCGCGCTGCAGGCGTGTCGCAAGTTTGAATAGAACTGTGTCTGATGAGACTTTCCCCCACCCTGAGCTGGCTGGACAAGTCAGTGGGTCACTCAGTTTGACTGTAGCAGTCTAGGTACTGTAGTAGTCTACGCACTAGTGACGCGTCGAAAAAATGTTAAGTGGGGAAAACTTTTACAGAAGCTTATGCACTGTTAAAAGAAGTGTACGGGAATTAATGTTTATCGCGCCCCGGACGGCCCTCAACGTCAAAAACGGACGAAAACATTGAAAAAATTGGTAACTTACGACCTCGAAACAAAGCGCAAATCCATGCATTGTAAGAGCCAGAACTCGCCAAGGCAAAAAAATCCAAGATGAGCAAATCCAAATTCAAAGCGATGATGATCTTTTTTGATATTCGAGGCAATGTTTACGTTCACTGGGTCCCTGAAGGTCAGACGGTCAATCAACATTATTACATCGAGGTTCTGACGGCCCTTCGTGAGCGTGTGAGAAGACAAAAACCCGATTTCTGGAAGACCAAATCATGGAAGATTCACCAAGACAATGCATTCTGCTGTGTCTGTGAAGGCGTTTTTTGCAAAATACGGCATTACTGTGTTGGAACATCCACCATGCTCTCCCCACCTGCCCCCCCCCCCCTGTGACTTTTTTTATTTCCCAAGGTCAAATCGACGCTGAAGGAGACAATATTCGAAAGCGTGGAAGCGGTTAAAGCAAAAGTGACGGAGATTCTGAACCAGCTGACAGAAGCGGACT
Source organism: Aromia moschata (assembly GCA_029963805.1). Lineage (NCBI taxonomy): Eukaryota > Metazoa > Arthropoda > Insecta > Coleoptera > Cerambycidae > Aromia > Aromia moschata. The sequence continues at coordinate 573,192 of JAPWTK010000038.1, forward strand.
TCTAGCACTGCTTTCAGCAATGGAAAAGTCGTATGGAGCGGTGTAGAGATCGCCAAGGGGAGTACATTGAAGGCGAAATACGTTGCTATTGTAATTGTAATTGGTAACGAATATAAAGTGTTATGATAGCAGTTCGGTTATTTAATAGCCACAACTCGTATACAAGTCAAAAAAGTCTTTGGTCCCTTCGCATCTCTACACTCCCTCACGGTAGCGTGTTATCAAAACCTTCGTAATTGGTCAGCGCCGATCAGCGTTTTCCGCGAAGATCACAGAACCGAAAGAACCCGTCCGGACAGCAGCAGTGTGCTGGCCCCGACACAAAATCGATGCGATGACGGCAAATCGAGTTATCCATGGAAACGGTTATCGCTTGGGAAATGTGCTCAGCACAGGGCCGCGATAATTCCCATTAATTCATGGTCGGCTTCGGACAGTTTAATTTAAATGACGAATTAAAAAAAAAATACGATTGTCCTACGCGTCTCTGAATTGTTCCAGCGGGAGGTCTGGGAAGAATTTTAAAATTAAAATAATATGATTTTATTTGTCAAAAGACACGATTTTTTTATAGAACCGTCATGGAAGGGAGCACTTAACAGGCGAGATAGTCGAGAGGGAACTCATTTGTCTCGCACTTCCGCACTGGATCACATCAACTTTTTGTATCATACAGTTTTTTGTATAGTTTAGTTTATCCATCACATTTATTTTTTTCCGCATATGTTGAGTGTCTTCATATGTGAATAGAAAGAGTAGAGAAAACACTGTAGTGTAAATGATCACACCGTCTCAACCTTGGTTTGAATCTCACTTTTTAGGAACCAGTAAAACATGTATGTATGTACATAGATAAGGAATTACATGTAAATTAACATGATATGTTTTTGAGGAAATTTTATTATACGTTGTCTGGGCTTGAATGAAATAAATGCTTTAATCTTTTTGTTGATAATCATCTTTATGCTTTTATTGTTTAATTACTTTTACAATTGCATTAAAAGGAACACTTTTTTTAAACAAAAAATATTAAAATTATTTTTTGAATGAACAAATAGACAACTGAATAAACTTAATTAAGTCAACTGACTTAATAAAGTTTCTTAGGTGGTTACATTTTATACTGCTTCAGTATATAGAAAAATATGTTGCTTGGCGCAAAGGCGTTTTCAAGAACTTTTTCAGTTGTTCTCCCAGAGAACCTTCCCACATCGACGCCTACCAACATAACTACAGCAGTGAAGTTCGCCCACATGGAATATCTTAATCGACACACGATGCTGAAACTTTGCAAATGCTGCAAATCGCGTAAACAACAATCGCCACACTTTGAAAACTCATTGTATAAAAAAATACAGTTTCAAGTGTGACTCAAGACTCTTTCGAATGGAATCGTTAAAATTTGCAAAAAAATTGATGTAACCTTCAATTTTTAACAAACACTAAAAAACGCGATATTTTCAAGATTATTTTTTTAAATCATAATTTCAGATATGTTATCGTCCTTTATACTACTCAAAAACAAATACAAACGTGCACTCGAGACGTGTACTTGAAGGAAACGTAATGAGAATAATTTAATTTTCTCAGCAAAATTCAAAGGGTGATATTTCTCGTTTTTTACCAGTTGCGGGATCATTGACGCAAAAGAATTTTGAAAAATTATTAGTACTTTTGGGGTTTTTTCGGGTCGCTGATCACGACCCTGATGTCAGAATTTCAAATTTTTTTAACTTAATTTAGTTTAATTTCAAATTTAAACAGTTTTAATCTGCTTCTGAAGATACCAACTTGGTTGGTGAAACGCGCGTCGAGAAAAGTGTAGTAGTTCGGTGTTTCGTGGAAAACGTCGTTTTCCTTTTTGTACTCAATTTGAAAAAAAATTCAAGTGAAAGTACGTTAGTGTAGGCCTGAAGAGAATGAAGAGTATGAAGATTGGTACGAAGAGCATTTTACAAATTATGAAAATTATGGTCTCGGGATCGCAGATTAACGGTAAAAAAAATTTAAACAATTTCTCATTTTTTCATGACTTTAAAACTAAATGCGTTTTTCTCGAAACACGATTTTACAAAACGGCACGCAGCATAGCTCCAACAATTTTTCAATATTTTCGTTTGAAGTTTTAACCACATTTTTGAAGTTAAAACATTTTGAAGTGAAACACGTACGGATTTTTCGAAAACTACTAATTACAAAATACTAAAAACTAAAAAAAAATAATAAAAAACGAAAAAAAAAATGAAGCCACAGAGTCTCTCTACGTCCTCGTCGTTGGCTTCGGGTAATACTGAAGGAGAGACCATCAATCTGTCACACACTGAACGGCAAAATGATTCCAAAATCACCATAAAAACCAATCCGATTTTGAATCGACGGAGGGAAAATGTGTACGCTTCGGATTGGCTAGTGACAGCCTACTATGTTTTTTCCAAACTATTCTTGTAAATTATCTATTTCAGGAATAATTTTTTTTAGTTCAATTGAATTATTGACTGACCCTTGAATGGCCAATAAATATTTTATAGTGAACGTCGTTTAAAATTTGATAAAATTATTTTCTTACCCAGTGAGAGAAAAAAGGAGCAATACGTACTATCCCCTGAAAAGGGTAGAGTGTTATATACTTTATTGTTGTAAACAAAATTAATCTTTCCTGATTTTGGAGAATTTTCTACTCTCAAAAACTTATTACAAAGTAATATTGTAGATACTTACGGCAGAGTCCGAGAAAAATGATAAAAGGGGTAGTTTCTAATCAGAAAGGCGTGGTTTTTGAAGGGTAACGCAAAAAATTACTATCATATCGCATTCCTCATCCTCGAAAATCCCATAGAAGCATTTACTTGGAATTTTAAAAAATTTAAAATTTTCCGGATCGTTAGCTGCCGGAACGTCTTATAAAAGACGCTATTTGAAGTTTGTACTGCATGGGGTTTGAATGTACAAAGTAGGACTAAATCACTAGGATTTTTTAAGGCAAAAAAAAGTGCCAAAACTACCTGCGGACACTAACAGGTCCTGATACTTATCTGACAGTTATCATTGATGACACCCTGTACACTTATCTAATAGATATCAATTTCTCTTGTAACTTGAGACGTTCTAATATTTTAGACTGACGACATAATTGGTTTTTTGTTCAAGATTAACGAGTGCCTAATCGTTCTAAGCTATTACTAAGAGATAGGGAATTCTCTGACCTTAACCTTACAGGCTGGATGTTTTAATAATTGGTCGGAGAATAAATACGTGGAGAAAAGCTAGGCTATCGCCTAACATAAATCTATAAATCATGCTTAAGATCCCTACCGAGCCTTAATGGTCCCCTTCCCGCTCTCCCTTTCTGTCCGTCTCGTTCTCGCCGTATTCGAAGGGCGGGAGGACCTAAGAGCATTATCGAAACCATTAAAAACAAGGCCGGGGCAGAAACGATCTTGTTAAAATGTTTAACTTTTATAAATTGGTTAGCATCGCCTCTAATTGGCCTGGTGGAATCAATTAGAGAAAAAATGTTTTTGCTGTTGGAATGTACCGAGCCCTTCGGCCTCTCGGGTCGTGTTTAATGAAATTAGACATTTTGTGTGGAGGCGCGGCACAACACGAGACCCTTCCGTGATGGAGGAAATCACGGAAAATTAACGGCGCGGCAAATCATCGCTGGATTTCAGCGGGGCGACCATTTTTTTCAACGCGTTCATGACCCACTTAAAAGAGGTCTGTGAAATTGATACTCCCCCCCCCCCCCCAAATTCTCGTTTGCCCAAGGGATCCACTAAAAATTTCGAGTCGAGCATACTTTTTTCATAAATCTGCGGTCATGTCTTCATGACAGCGAGCAGAAGACTGTTATATTTTTGGCTGACAAGAGCAGCGCGTTAGGAGATGCAGAACTATGATCCATTTTCTCTTGAAATGAGCAAATACGATCATCTACTCTTAGGACCACGGTAATTATTAAAAATTGTACTAGTTCATATAAAAAACGTTATTAAATAAATATTAAAAGGACTTTACATTTTACATTTTACTTTCCTTTCGTCTTTGTTTTCTTTTAATCCGATCTTCCTTTTTTGATTCTGTTCTCTTTTCTTTAATTGGTGTACTTCTGTAACGACTGCCTCTCTGTTTGCCATTACTTCTCGTAATTAAGGAAAACAAGGCGTTAATTACTCTCATTACTGCGATATCTGACAGACAACATTCTTTTTGTAAAAAATATATGTACATACCGGCATATTTCAAAAAATAAATAGTGAACAATAAAATAAATATATTTAATTAATAACATTTTCATTATTGATAAATCAATAACTATATAGTGCATGTAAATGCTGACAGAAACCGCCTGTTGATCGCTTTCCATATAAGGCTTATCGAAGTCGTCTACAAATTTTGTTATTTGTTCTGATAAGTTGGACATCTTATCACCTTATTAATTAAATATTTTGATAAAGCGTTTTAGGGAATTGATATTATACGGATAAAATTTCCTAGTTGGTATTAATAGATATGGATATTAATATTTTATATTAATATAATGACAATGATTTGCACTTCAATTTCTATTTGCAATACAACCCTCACATGACTGTCATATAATGTGAGAGCTTTGACAATTAAATAAGGTTATAATTTAAGATAGACGTCTTTTCTTACTCGGCCAACTTTGATGACTTTTTTTTTTTTTTGGATGGCTCGATATATTGATCGATGATCGATGCCACTGAAATTGCAATCTGAAATTAATAAGTAGAGTCGAGAAGTCACGTACTCTAACAGAAACGTATTACAATTTTAGGGACATGTTTTTAAAATTTAAGACATGCCCTTTCCGACGGTGTCCATGAAATTCCTCCAAAAAATTGTTAATTATGAAAAAAAGCAGTTTTCAAGAGGTTTCCGGTCTGCAATGGACCTGGAACCTCACTAACCGGTGGAATAAATGTTTGAACTTTAAGTAAACGTGGTTTAAAGATCGATTTTTTCCCTTATGCGTTCAAAATGGCGCCTGGACTGCAAAATTTTGCTTAAAAAATTCAAGAATTTTTTATTGGAAAATGATGCACTTTTCCAAAAAATTGTCAAGAATAAAAAGTCTTAAAATCACTCAATGAATGCACTAGAATTTTTTCAAAAATTTTTGAGCAATTCTTTGGATTTAGCAAAAATTGACTATTTTTTTTATGATTAATAATTTTTTGGAGGAATTTGATGCACCATCGGAAAGGACACGTCTAAAACTTCAAAAAATACGTCCCTGTCAACATTTTCTGTCGCAAATAGCATTAGTTATGAGGCGCTGAAGAGCGATGTACCGGGTGTGGCGTTTTCGGCCGAAACGGGTTAAAGGAAATGAATATAAAAACGTCAGAAATGAAACGTAAAAATATCAGAAATGAAACGCTGGTGTGAAATAAAAAATAAACTTTTAAGATTAAGAGATCTCAATATTTCGAAGAAGTAAAAAGACTGTATTTACTCGATTAAGAGAAAAAAATATTTAGGAAATATTTTGCAAGGTATTGTCATTTTTAAATTTTCATTTTGCAAGTTTCATGAACTTTGCTATTATAACCTTCTATTTGGTCTAAAAATGACCCTAAAATTTAATGCGAGTTTCATGTTTCCATTTCATATGAGGGCACGTGTTCACGCAACCGCTATCTACTTCCCCTGAATACGTTCCTGTTTGTAGGTTTGTCGACTCAATTTCTAATATTTATCAAACAATGAACTAATATACAAATATTGTAATTTAGCTGAAGCAACAATGCCATTGAATGCCAGATTTCCAAAAATTGTTCGATGCGAAAATCTACTTTCCTGTTTACCCTGTACATGTATTTTTTTAGGTTGCTCAACCGAAAGCGTTTCTCTATAGATTTATTTGCTCGATAAGACACCTTATCGAAATATTAATACAATTTTATTTATTAAACACCGTACGCTCTGATAGCTTTTACCCTCATCGCATTATTTATACACGATTTTAATTAAGTGGTTCATAAATAATTAATAAATACTCATGATACACATAGCATAGCGTTTGTTCCCATTCTATTTTTAACTTTCGTTATTTATTAGTGGATTTTGACACTTCAGTTTCGTATTCGGCGTTTCGATTTTTTTTTCCGATCGCGATATGCCTTTCTGGATGACAGAAAAAGTTTAACATAACCGAAAAGCTTCGACATGACCGCTCTTTCTATCTCTCTCGTTCATAGCCAGATTTGACGTTTTTTTTATATCTATTATTTTTCGTTGAAGGTCCGTAACTCAGTAGCTAACCTGCATAAAACTGCACTTATAAAAAACAATTCAAGGCATAATTCCATAAAAGTAATTTGAAATCTACGATTTATTTGTAAGTTCCGACAGTGTTTTTAATACTGCGATATTTACAGTTGATTAGATTGATATTTGTCCTTGCATGTATTTAATTATTAAACAATTATTTTCATGCTGCGTCTCATACTTTCAAAACAATATAAATATAATCAAATCACCTTTGATGCAAGTCCCATGCTTGTTTTATCAAGTACCTACAATATTAATGAAATTAAGCGTGAAATCAACGTAATGCTGGCAGCAGTGTAAATTCTGCGGATAAGAATTTATATTTAAAATTATAAAACCTAACCTCAGTCCTCTATCATCAACAAACAAACCTGACGAATCAGTTTCTAGAAGAAGACTACTTATTTTGATGTTTTGAAACTAAAATATTAAATGCATGGATCATTAATTTTATTATAATTTTTTAAGCTTGCAAAAAATCGGTAACGCCTTGGCTTTTCGAGTGGCTAGAAGGAGCTAACAATCAACGGTTTCAATCAATCAACTTTCATTGGGCCAATTCGATTCCGAGGCCATTTTTATCCAATCAAAAATCAATAGATTATAACCGCTGACAATATGTCTTGCATTCGAAAATCCTTATTCGTAAAATCAAAAATGACGAAATGACATTAACTGTATTTGACTCTAGTATACTTAGCACGTCCCAGGTACCAAATGAATATTTAGTGCCCTTCGATGTCTGACAAGTTGATAGCGCGATAACTGGAAATGATAAAATCATCTTATGACATGACTCAGATTATCTTCCGATATCCTCTTGAAAACTGGCCACGATGAACTGAACTCTTGTCTCACTGACATAGTAACTGTTGCATTTCTTGTCAGTCAGCCATTAGATTGGGCAAAGGTGGATTACAATCATTAGATGTAATTACTAACTGTAAATATTTGCAATTCGGTACAAGATCGGGCATTTTTGATGGTTCAAATAGTACTTCGTCATGTCATCAAATGCGGAAAAGAAAAACTTCTAGATAAGGGAAGTTTAAACTGCCTTTAACCAACAGTCTTCCATAAGGGTAGGTTAGGTTGACGTATAATTGGTATAATGACTACGAAGGCGTACGAAAATTTTGAAAAACCAGACGGCGCGCGTGATCACATGTACCTAGTAAAAAAATAGCCAGGCTGACCCTGATACGTCGTGCGGTCGGGTCGGCCTAGACAAAATTTCGCAGCATAGATGAGGTGTGATGCGGTTATTTATAATGAGTAGGGAACCTCGTGGATGTCGTACGACGTCACCGGTGGCCGATTCTGATGGGACCGGCGTTCCATCACATTTTGCGAATACGACGGCGGCGGCGGCGGCCGATCTAGGCCTGCCAGACCGAGACACTGTGGCGGAGTCGGATCGATCCCCACGCGACGTTGCCGGAGCCACGCGATAACCGGCTAATCTGGCGATTTTTGTGTTCTACTAACCGTCGAAATTTAAAAACTCGTCGGATAGTAAGCCGATCCTAAAATCTTCGTTGACGGACGGAAATCGTTTTCAGTGACATGAAGCGTTGTAGATGTTATAACGCTAGAAATATAACTAGCGGCATTACAAGTAAATGCTTTGCTACTGTGTAAATTAATTTTCCAAATAAAATACCTACAAGAAAAAAAACTGTCAAATTTCAAAACTAGCAGGTAATGAAAAAAAAAACATTGCGTCCTGTCTAACTGCAAAAAAAAGAACCACAAGAAATCAGAACCTTTTCTGTTCGAATGTAAGTTAAATAGTGGCTGTTGAGACGTAGGTACACAATCTGTTGCGTTTGGGTTACATTTGTCAATAGTAAACATAAAGTAAAACTGAAAAATATCAATTATATTTTGTTAATAACCTTTAAACTCAACCTTCTCAAAATTTGAGAAGGTTGAGGTTTGTTTATATCTCAACAGTGAGTGACTCGGTATTATGTCTGACTTTCGAGTCCTAGATACATTGTCCTTATAATTGCATTTTATTTCGGCTTACTTGCCCTTTTCTTAATGATTTATGTTCGCTGGTGCAAAATTTCAACGTCAATTTTCACCTTCTGTCAAACTAAATCGATTGTAAATCAATATGAATAGATCCAAGGATAGACGATACTTTTGCAAGTGTATATGTAAATGCTGAGTTTTTTTTTTTGATTATTTTTTCTCCGTTTTTTGACATTTTTTAATATATGCACCTTGTTTCTTGGACTAATGAAACTTGAGGGGATCTGACAACGTCGCCTACAAGCCGGCCCACAATATCTAGCGTGCGGACAGACGTCGACTTCAGCCCTGGGCCACGGGCACGGCGTCCACGCGCGGCACGCAACCCCCTCGCCGAAGAGGTGCCCCAACCCCTTTTTCGCATTCAAAGGTCAAACCGTCACACATATACACACGGAGAGCGAGTCGGCATACCGGTTCGCACTGGTGTTCGCCGCTAGCGTGTGCATGACGTCATTGCGACTAACTCTCTCTAGCACCCGTTTAGCACGTTCGGCGTGTCAAACACGGAATTATCTCGTATTGTTTATACCCAGCGTCGATAAGACAAGAGGTAAAAAAATCCTGACGCCGGGGTCGATTTGCTTTTTTTTCTTCACGCGCCCTTCGTATTGGGCACGTTCTGACAATTCGAATTTTAAGGACGGTTAGACGATGATGTACGAGATCGTATAAATTCGGCGGGTACGGAGACAGGGAGCGTAGGGAACCCGTCGCCGAGATCATCGGAGACCGCCTGACCTATTTCCGAGGGTCACCACGGCGGCGGTTTTCCGGGAGAGAAGGGAAGACGGGAGAAGGCAGGGCGGCAGCGGAGGAGCCGAAAAATTTATAAATAATACTTACATTCTGCCTGGTCCAATATGTTCGCGGCTGCGGTAGCGGTCGCCCCCGAGCCTTCGCAGCAATCCAGGCCGTCTAGATGAACGGTTTCGGTGGGGGTCAGGTCAACATTGGTGGCCCGCAGAACTGTGTTTAAACCGCAGGTAGGCGCCGTATAACAAGCGCACCCGGACACTACACGCACACAAACTGTTCGAACTCAACACGCTCGTCACACCACACCGACCGTTCTGCCTTGTGCTCGTGCACCATGTACTTGCTCCGTTCTGCTTCGGGATAGTGGGAGATGTCGACGTTAGGGGCGCTGCATGCCAGTGCCGGCCGGCCGATCCTCGCAGATGTCCCGATTCGAACTTCGAACGCTAGTTCGAGTACCGACGTCTAGGATAGGAGCGGCTGGCGACAGGGCAGCTCCTTTTTGCACATGCGCGATTCATACTTCGTTCTTTGCGCCAATATTTAAACGATCAAGCGGCTCGATTTCATTTTCGGCCGAAGGAATCTATACCTCGAAATTCCTCAGCGAAGGATGGCACGTGAAGCGAGTGTCGCTTAAAAATTAACACAACTGTCAAGCAGCTTTCGTTACTAGAACAGGGGCGGATCGTGACGAATTAGACACAGAACCTTTGTTCGACTTTGCACTAAAGACCGTCTTACGCTTACCAACTTCAAGTCAAATAAATTCATAAATGTTTTTCTTTTATTGTTCTAGAATTGTTCTAGAATCTTTTGCATACGCATTCGCATATATCGTTAAACGATTTCTATATGAAATTAGACAACGGATTTTAGATCGTTCTGAAAAATTCTAACAAATAGTTTCAAGCTCCTGATTGTTTTAGAACACCTCCATTTGAAAGTCGAACAAAGATAGTTACAATAAACACAAAAAGTGCACTGACTTTTTGTGTTTATGTTTTGTATTTTTACAAAATGAGTTTAAAGTAAAAATCTAGTTTTTCTTCCGGAATTTTCTAGAGGACGCCATTTTTTGAAACAAATTTCCAAAATATTTCGCGTCAAATTAGTGCTGCAATGAGAAGGGTAATATATACATTTCTACACATTTTTTTTTTATAAGAGCAGCTTTATGTAAATGATATCCCTTGGAGTTTGTTAGACAGAGACCGGAAAAGGTAAAATCTGATGTAGCAAGGTCTGGAGAACGGGGTGGATGTGCGGCAACTTGCCACAATCCTCAATGACAATTTTTTGGATTTCTACTTCAAAAGCATCCCCCTATAATCTCGTGAAGATGATGTCACTACGTCCTTGTTTTTTTTTTTTACTACAGGCAAGGGAGAGCTGCCCTATGTCCTAGTCGCTTTTATTTAGGATTGATTCAGTAAATGCCGACGTGGCAACGCCCTCTGTCCAGAAACTCCCGTACCTACTGCTACCAGGCGCCTTGATTTTTTTTCAATGCCTAGAGCATCGACCTCATCGACTTTTTTCATTATTTGAAATAGATTTCCATATTGGAACTGACTAAAAACGCTAAATGTATGTGTTAAAACCATTTTCTTTTCATAACTTTATTTCTTATTTACAAGTGGAGCAAATGCGGCCTTTTGATCAATCCCGCCTACGCCCATGCGTGCTTTCCCACCCTGCGAGGCAAATTATGTGATCACACAACCATAAAACTTCGCGACAGTAATAGACGTTTACGTTTTGTGCCCCATGTGCTAAAAATACATTTTAATGTCCAGTCCCTTTTCAAACAAAAGAATGTGAGCAATTTCCATGTGGAAACCTTATTTTACGTCATGTTGTTTTGAGGCATCTACCTATATATGTATGTAGTTGAACGTTCACTAACATCTGCACGAATTATTGAAGTGGTGAAAAATAAAATAAAAGCAAATATATGAAAAATAAAATAAAATCAAATATATGTATGTACATACATATATATTTTTAACACAAACTAATAATTTCAAATGTAAATTATTTGTGGTTTAATGTCAACTCCATGGCGTTCACATTTCATGTTTTTGTTTTATTATTAAAATGGCACAGTCGGTCCGCCGTCTTCCAGCCCCTTGATTGAAAAGAAAAAATATTTTTTTTAACCTTTAGAGACGAGAAACGTATGCAAATTACTTTTACAATTCCAAAAGTGTGTGTGTGTATGTTTCCATGTTTCAAAAAGGTAATTTAAAGCTTGTATCTCTCATTTTTTAGCCAACCCATTTACATCAAAGGCCGGTCACATTGGCCTAAAGGGAATAAAAAAGTACATGCTCTTTCATTTGATAATTCTCATAATCTCATACATTACGATTAAGCAAAAAAACAAATGGCTTTAACTTTTTACGAAATTAATTTAGAAGCTAGGTTTCAGTCGATATGATATATGTATATTATGCGTGAAACATGTTCCACCTCTCCCTTGGATAAAAAAACTGGTACTCGAACTCATTTAAGACGTAAAAAAATATTGCCTGTAAATAAAACACCCTATGTATATATTATAACACATTTCAAAAAATTGTCAGAGAAATAACGTCTAAAAAAATGGTTCTCTTGAAATGTAGATTTATAGAAATGGTATACTATGAAAATTTACAGTAACCTCTTAACTTAAAATTTTATCAGCAATATTTTTTATGAACTGTCTTCTTTGTGTCATGTCTTAAAGCAAAATTGGGGATTTTTCCTCGTATTTAATTGCATCTCAAATAGTACGATTTATATGTATACAACGTGACTATACTATGTGCCTACCTTCGAGAACATGACAATCATAAAAAATGGCTTTTATTTACAAATATTTACAAAAGAACATGGAAAAAATGTAAATTAAAACCATTTATTAGTTTAGTATAATAAAATTACAAATTACGAAATTTTATTCAAATACTTTCGTCTTTAAAGTTACTGATATTTTTTTTCTACAGCCAAGCTTTTTTATGAACAATTTGTAAAACAGCTATTCGGTTAAACTGTTGCTTATTTCTTTGGATGTTTTCCCCATATAAATGACGAATTACAAAGTGATTAATGAAGTTTTCTAAAAGTTAACAGTTTTAGAAATGTCTATTTATGGTATATGTGTTCATTTTGCAACTAAACAAATTATTGGATATTAAAACTTTATTTACAGCCTAATTCTATAGGTTTGTAAAGATATAAAAAAAACATCGCTTAATAATGATTTGATTACTAGTAAAAATACATACATATAAGCAAAAAAAAAATTTTTGTTTCTTATTTGACAATTAATACTATTGAAATAACTCTTTTCCAAACAAAAAAGTAGCCTATTTATGATTTTTTTTGTTATCCCATTAAAAATATCTGCAAACATTTTGCGAAATTTATAACTTCTTGAAACTAATTTTCAGTAGATACTTCTTACTTACCCCCTTACATTAGATTCTAGTTCAACTGTGAACCAATTTAAACTGATAGGTATATACAAAAATCTTTTATTTTAGAGTTATCGAAGGGTGGCACTCAGTTACAGGACACTTTGTATATTCACGAGGCAAAAACGATCGCACCCCGACACGTGTACGAGCAAAAAGGTCCTACATATTCTACCTAAAGTATTGTTACCTTTACGAACTACCGAAATAATACATCCCAACCCATTGCGAGTAAAATCGATATGGCAAACTCGCCCTTTTGCCTTCAGACCAAACCCATTTGCCGATCTAATTATTATTTTGTTTTCGAGGAGGTCTGGTGCGCTTCGAGGCGAACAGAAAAACGAAAAAATTCGAAGGACCGTACACGTACACCCGATTTAAAACTATTGACCGGATGCCGGCTCGGGAGAACGGTATCGAAAGGCCGGGTCGTCAAAAATTCGTGCAGGAGCGCGGCTGGAGGGGAAGAAGGGTTGCAAACGGATAAACACCCTTAACCCTACAGAGCGTCGGAAAAATATGGAATTATATACCTCGGAAACTGATATTCTGACTTTAACAAAGTTTTATGCTGAAGTATAAGAAAATATGAGGCATCTAGTGATTAGTTGTTGATTTTTGCAACATATTTTCGTTTACGTTTAAAAGGTCCAACAGAAGGGGGTTAGATTATACCCTGTGATTAAAGAGAAGGTTTTTAATTGTCTCAAAATCGACACATTTTATACCATGGCGAGTACATGAATGAAAAATTGTCACACCTGCGCTACTGGTCAAAGGCTAAACAAAACTTGAACGATTCTATCAAGCAGTAGCCAAACACCATGCTTGTATGTACATTTAGCTTGGGTGGGTTTATAATTATATAATACCTAGCAATTAACTCATATATTCAATTTTCCTTCATTACCTCCTGCAATGTACTAAAAGTTGTAAACAGGAAATATTTTTATAGACACAAACTAGAGACTGGCCACTCCCAGACATCAATAGATCGTCTATGAAACGAGGCTAAAGCGCCAAGTCATCACACCTACCCCAAAGTAATCGAAAACGGTTTCGAAAGCACAATATGAAAAAAAAAATACATCGAGAAACCCACTTCCTTATTCAAATCTTTTGTAAACTCCTAGTAGCAACATTTTTTCTTTGATTTCCGATGCATCACATGATTTCGTTTTAAATTACCACTTTCCTTCCCCCTCTTAGGACAGGGAAGAAATTCATTGTGTTCATTGATACAATTAAACTTTTATCAAAAATTATCTTATCTGATACAGCGGAACAGCCAGTATATAAGTATCTTATGTATATTTTCCAGGTGATTTTGCAGTGTCTAGATTAGACGATGATATATTTATAGAAAAATTTCCATTCTATTTGAATCATTCTCAATGCAAAGTAGTACGTTCATATTTTACACAGAATTAATTTACTTTTATGTCGTTCTAGCCTTAGTCACACGCATTATAAATAAAAATTAATTCATATGGTTGTTATCTAATAATAAACGTATTCGCGGGTAACTGGGGTCAAAGTGAAACTTTTAAAATAACGAACGGATAAAGGATTAATACCCGTGACATATGTATAATGTCATTGAAAATAATATATACCGGACGTACACAGCAGAATTTTTTTTGTTTAACGAGTTCAAGAAAAACATCAAAGATTTTCACAAAATATGCTACATTTAGAACCTATTTAAAGATTTAACCAAACCAAATATTTAAAATGATTTACTATCCTTCTACACATACCAACATCGTGATGGCAAATTCTGGAAAAAAGCGTGAAACAAGAAGGGTATACTCTGATCAAAACTAGACCTTTAGACCCTAATCGGTGATTGTAGTCACACGAATTTAGGTTCATATTGACATTCAAATGACGAATAACGTCATTTCACAGACGTCATAGGGTATTTATTTTTAGTTTATCTCGATTACCTCTTTACTGCACAATTTAGTGATAAAAAGTGCGTCAGTGATGTTAGCTACAGATGTCAACTTTTTAGTTAATTTAATCAACAATTCAAATATCTGTCTAAAGAATTAAAAATCTGACAAAAATCTCTCCAGAATTTTTTTTCGACTTTTCAAGAAAGTTCAGCTAGATAAACGATCCAAAATGAATATTTTGAAAAAAAAAAACATTATTCAAGGGTTAAATAATATTGTTTAATTAAACCTTTTTACTTTTAAATGCCAAATGATCCAAATTCCAATTAAATATAAGCGAAAATCGCCCATATCTATTTCCAAACGTTTTCTATGTAAATATACTCTTTAAAAAAAATTATTTTCAGAAAACAACCACAAATAAAATCGGTTTGAATAGAAAAATATATAGTACACAATTTCCAAAAAAAAAAATGGAGGTACCAAGGATCCCCCGTCCCGTGTTATTAATTGTATCATGTCTATTTCTGTAAACAGGGTCATAAAACGGACAGTTGTGAGTCGCGTAAATGTGCTATATACTTCCTTCGCTAATTCCTTACGGTTTCTAAGTGTTAATAATGAAAATGAATGATGTCACAGCGATCTGCCTCGATCTTAAGCCGCGTCTATCGTCAATGATAGCCTTGGCTTTATATTTAAAATGCATCACATTGGCTGATTCACACCGACCATACAGGTGGAATTTAAATAAGCCAATGAGAGAAGGTAGACGGAGGCCAACACATGAAAGTGTTGAAATTGCTTATTATATTAATGTCACGTTTTATTTTAACTGAGTAGAAAATATCTCAAATCATGGATCTTTATTGTATTTATTGATATTTTTTATTAAAGCCGAAATAAATCCTAAGCCTATGACATCTGACAGTGGCGTACCGAGGTGTAAGAGGGTTAACGAAAAAGATTTGGACTGACTTTACAATCACATTTTAAATTTCGCGTCATTCGTGTCGTTAATCTGCAGCCATCTGTCGGCGTTTCAAATTACTAACTCCTGTTATCAAAATGAAAGGCGCACAAAACATATGTGGCTGATAAGTAGTAGTTTACTTTACAGTACCTAAAATTAATTTAACATTTCAAGAAGAATTTAATACAGATTTCATTTAAAATCTACGCATTCATTTTAGTTCCCCTGAATTTCATCCCCTAGTAATTTTTTTTACAGAACAGTGTCTGGAATATCAGTTAACAAACCTTCAAAATGAAATTCGACCTTGTTACTAATGTTGATGACACTAACTACATATTAAAGAAAGTGAAAACTAGTTTCAACAACAAATGAGGCTAATAGGTAAAGGCAAATATTTAAATTTTTATGCAGTGAATGAAAACAAAAAAGGTAAGTGACCCTAAACAGGCATTAATGATCAAGGTCGTCGTTTATTTAATAGTTGGTAATAGGTTTACATTGCCTCAAGTTAGGTCCTTTTATTTAAGCAATATTAAGTATTATTTACCTAATATTAAAAATTAACTTGTCCAAATTGTACGATTTTTTTCTTTGTCTAATTAATATTAGCAGCCTTAATTTGTACAAAACGTAGTACAACTAATATAAAAAAAGAATTAACACAAAAAAAAATGGTAATTGGTGGCACTCAGTTGTTTAAAATACGATAAAACCTTAAAGCATATTAAACAGACCAGATATTTTTTATGAACTAAAATATTAAAACAAATGGTATAAATGTCTTAAATGTCGTAGAAAACTTATTACGCCCCTGTGCCATGCAAACTGAAAATTCTCAACAAAGGATGGACACGAGCACAGTACCATCTATGAATTATTTGTTGAACTAGAAGGTACACTAGGAATGAAATTGTTGAAAATGAAAAACAAAAAAGAAGGACTTACGAAAGAACACCAATCTCTGGTAAATAGCACTACACACATTACCACAAAAAAATATTTTGACAATGAACATAACTAAACAACACATAAAAAATGAAAAACAAATAGTTTGTGGTCTAAGAGAACTTTTTTTTTAATAAAACTGCAATATATTAAACAACTATATTTTACAATATATAACAAAAGTAACATAAAGCATAAAAAGAATTATATTAATATTAAAAAATAACTTTAGATACTCATGGATTACCTCAATTACTTAATGCGAAATCATCAAACATTATTTTTCATATCACATTTAATCATATTAGGACTGAGACAAAAGTAGCTGTAAAATGCCAAAAATAAAATCATAATGAATACTACCTTACAAAAACTATCTTTTAAATTTGTGGCTTATGGTACACTTTAATATTCTGTAACACGCAATGTCTCTCGGTCACCTTTCTAACCGACACAAATTCTCCGTAAGTTTGATAAGACTCCTTTTGACAAGTTAGGTAGACGTTTCCAAAAATCATGATTAATCATAGTTTACCCTATTTTTTTTCTTGATATTACATTTACTATTAAAAGGGGTGTATATCAACGTACAAGCAGACTAAAAAAAAAAAATGCAAAAATAAAATCTTCCCCAAACTTAAATAATCATTAACATAACAAGAATTTCTTATTTATCAACTATAGTAAATGTGTATATGTAGACATGGAAAAATAATTATATACCTTGTTCAATGTTGTAAAATACATAAAATGTAAAATATTATTGTGCCATAAATATTGCAAGTTCCACATAATAACGCAACATTGAACAGAGCTGAAAAATGTAAGAACTACAAATAAATATTATATAGTACCACTAGACAAATTCTACACTATGAAGAAGTTGATGGTCCTGGAGATCCATTACGCTTTTTAGATTTATTCTTTAATTCATCTAAGTAGAATTTCTGAGACTCGGCCATCACTTGAGCCATGATTTCCTGGTCGAAGTCCTCGAAACCTACATGTAAACACCAACAACGAAAATCAGTAATATTTTTTATTCCTCTATCTTTGTGTACATATAATTACAAAAGATTTCTATTATCATCTAGTTGGCACATCCGTAAAATAAAAGACAAGCAGAAAATACTGATGGTCATACAGTTAACGTGATATTATAATCTACTCTTTTTGTTTTGTTTCAAGAACACACTAATATATATAATGACATTTTTTACCTATATTATTGTTGTCCATATGTGACGGACCTGCTTCCTGATTGAAATCGATTGTGAAGTCATCTCCATTAAAATTAACAGTCTCTGACTGCTCAGTAATTCGTCTAGGAGAGTTATATACTCGCTTGGCGAAAGCTTCTTCCTCTTTGGTGGGAACATAGGGTGGAGGCACATTTTCCAGGTTGTTGCAATCAGGCGTGAACGTCATAGAATTAGCAGTTGAATTAACTCCAAAAGAAGTCCTAGGACTCGCTGCAAAACCAACTATTACAAAATAGTTCACCGCTAGAGAACTGGTTCATTGCATTTTGCGTCTATCCGCAACAAACCAGCTGAATTTTTTGTCTTACCAAGTGGCGAAAATGTGTTCTTTGGTGAGGCAGAGCCCTTAGGTGACTGGCAGCCCTTCGGCGAGACCGAACCGCGCCTTGAAGCGCGAGGGCTTGATATCATCGAGGAAGTTATCGTGGAGCTGCTTCCACTAGCCAATGGGTGCCCTTGCGCTTTCAGACGCTTCTCTGTGTCGCGGAAATACTGTATGTAAGACTCGCGTGCATGACTTGCTCCTCAATGGCCTCATTAGTTGCTTCCCAATCGGTCGCTTTTATCTTGTCTTCCAGCATAGTCTAAATGGCAACAAATTATTAATCACTGATCAAAAAGGGAAATGCTTGTTTGCCCTTTGATGATTAAATGTAGAACAGCAAGGATATATTTAAAATGAACAAAATTAATGAAAAAATAGTACACTTTGGTAGACAACCACTCATCACTGAAAAAAACATACCTGTTCAATGAGTAGCTCTTCACTAGCTCTAATGGCATCGTTGAATCTTCTTCTATCAATATCAATAGGTTTATAATTGGGTAAACCCAATCCAACCCCTACTGAAGGTTTACTAGGATTACTGATGGAATTATAGTGACACATCCTATGGTATGAGAGTCGTATTGGTTCATAGGAATTTATCAGTCGCGAACAGTTGAATATGTTGATGGGCTCTAAAAAATTTTAATACAATGAATGAAACATACGTTAAAAAAAATCAGTTGGGTTAGACAAATTTGAAGAACTTTTGAAACGCCAACTGATTTTATTTTATTACTGTTCCGGGCCTAATTATGACATACTAAAAAATACAAGGTTTAAAATGTAGGGGAATGTCGTCAGGGTTGGGCCACGGCTATTTCTCATATATGACACGTGCTGCCTCTGTGTTTATAGCGTGGAATTATTATTCTTGATGACAGAAAACTTTTCAGAGCATTGCTTGTCATGGAGATTGTCTGTAAAAAGTTTTGTGCCTTCGTCTTCTTTTCGGTAGTCCGAAAAGTTTTGTAATAACCGTGAAAAACGACTCAAAACTTGGACAAAACGATGTCATCGCCAAAGTAAGTATATATTTCCATTATGGGGTTAACCATTAACAAGTTCACAAAGGAAAATTTTTATTCCCTAACCTGTGACTGTAGTGTTTAGCGATTGAAAAAACGCTTGTCGTCTAGGTTGGGCCACTCGTGTAGTCAGAGTTGGGCAACATCATTTTTCTTTCCGACAAGTAAAATAACAGTCTTGAACCAGTTTTTCGCACTGCAGAACATTAAAATAATTCATGGCCTCAATAAAAGTAATGTTTTATGAATAAAAAAAATAAATAATCGTTAATATAATGATAACTAATATGGGATTTTTAAGAATAAATTAAAAAACAAAATAAACCCAACAGAATAAAAATCATAACAGCAAAATAACAATAATAGAATAGAAATAATAATAACAAAATAACAATAACAATAAAAATTTTAATTCAAAATTGAATATCGATTCTGATTAATGTTCTCATGAAGATTTCTCATCAAAGTTATGTAGAATTGAATGAAAAACAATAAAAAGCAACACATTTGTTCGTTAAAAATTATTTTAGTACATATTTCGTCGATATTCACTAGTGGCCTAACCTAGACTGCAATGACCCAACCTAGACTACTTTTTGTTTTTGTCAATAACTTTTTTATAACGCGCAACAATTCGCCCTAATTAAAAGTTTCTTATGACTGTCCAAACTTTCAAATAATACATCAACATTGAGATTATTCGAATATAAACAAAAAATACAGGGCAAAGTTAAAAAAGTGGCCCAACCCTGAGGACTTTCCCCTATACAAGACAAATATACCCACCAATTTGGTAACAGTAAACCTCGATGGTCCTATTATACAATTCACTCATCGCCTGAATTTCCAGATGATTTCCATGGACATGCCAAGTACGTTTCCTCTCAACATACTTATCAAAGTCTTCGGTAACGTAAGGCTCAAAATAATCTCGATTTTGGACCTACAAAAAACAAGAATTAGTACTGGAAAGTAGATCATGTAACATAGGACTAAAATTACTTACAATATAATTCATGCAGTCCTGTCTTACTTGAAAGTGGAACTCCTGGTCTCCATACACCTGATCCGCTATGGAACGAAACAGACAGGCACCATCCTCATTCATGTTTTTTATTTCGAACCCTAAATTTGACATGCACCGCGCAAAAGAGCATCTCTCTTAAATTTGAAAAAAAATTTAGTATTCTCGATATAATTAACGTTAATTTAGCTAAAATATAGCCGTATGTCATAAATACGTGTATTAATATATTTACCTTTTTGCCATTCTTCATCGGTAAGATGTCTATCTTTAATAACACTTTCATCATATTCATCTTCACTGTTGAATCCTGTGCAG
This sequence comes from Aromia moschata, assembly GCA_029963805.1. NCBI lineage: Eukaryota > Metazoa > Arthropoda > Insecta > Coleoptera > Cerambycidae > Aromia > Aromia moschata. The sequence continues at coordinate 593,534 of JAPWTK010000038.1, forward strand.
TCTTCTTTGATAACTACCTCTTATTATTATTGCACGGTGGTTCCGTATCAGGATTATCGACAGGCGATGTGATCGTATTATTTTCATGCAGAGGCTCAGAGATAATCTCACGCTTATTTATAACTATTCTATCCCTCTTTTGTTCTCTCCTCACTTCACGTTTTTGTTCACGTACGCTCTCCCTATCTCTGGGCCTGTCTGCTTCTTTATATCGTTTTCGCAGACGTTCCTTTCGATCACTTTTACTAAAAATTATATTAACTCCCTAACGACTACATACACAATTAGCAAAAAAACTCATCCCAACCAGAAAAGAGAATTCATAACTCAAAAATAATTGTTATAAAAATATGTATGTACTTACAAGGGAAATGGTGACCGCCTAGCACTTGCATTGTTTTCAGAAAGACTTGCTATCTGGATTGAGTTTATGTCATTTCTTCGATTCGTCCTTTCTGGGGGGCCCTAAAGTAAGGAATATGTTAACTATCTTCCTCTGTAACCTATGTAATACAATAAGATAATACAACCTTACAGACTTATAATCTACAATAGAAACTTATCTACGGTTGGACATAAATAACTTACTAGTTACTTGATGCAATCACAATATATGTACATACGTTTTGCTGATTACTTTCTTTGTTTTCTTCTGCATTCCCAGTTGTTTTCCTTATTGGTGGTAAAATTGTCATGGTGCCTGGATAACTTTAAATACGACTTGTGCAGTGAGGGAACCAAAATTTTAGAAATTATTACTACAAAATCGACGACTGATCCATCAAACCTATTATGTCAACTATGAACAGCTGGGGTATTTACCAACCTTAGAAAGCAAAATACTATTCTTCTTCTCCTCCCTCCCAATAATCCCAAATTCCCTAAATTTGAAATAGCATTGAACAAAAAGTATATATTAATTTTATCTCTTGATAAAATTAGAGTATGTAATGTACATGTACATATGTTAATTTTGAAAAAGAAAATTTAGATTAAATAAATTTACACAGTTGCAGATTTCCTGATAGTGTAAAAAAAAAATATAAAAATGCCATGAAAATCGTAATTTTGGAATTCTAGTTTAATGAAAATGGCAAGCTATTTGCTCTGTATCATGAATTATAAAATATGAAAATGTACAATCAAATATAAGGTGTGTTTTCGTGCATAAATACCCTAAAATTGTCGGAAATATGCCGAAAAAAGTATATGGCCAGAACAGTGGCGTAGCCACGGAGGGGATATAAGGAATATATGCCATCGAAGAATTGTGATATTTTTTTATACAGGGAAATACCAACTGATATAGGTTATTGATAAAAAAAATAGTATCTCCCCAAAGATCAGTTTTGGCTACGTCACTGGATTAGAATTATACAAGCAAAAACTTTTTCGAAATAACTGGTAGGTCGGATAGGTCTTTCAAATCATTTCTCTAGGAAAATGGACGAACTACCGGAACCCGGAACACTAAAACCTTGCTCTATTAGTAGTCTTTCTCAAAGGTAATATGTATCTTTCAAACGAATTGCGTGCTAGAAGCCAATTATAGAATTATTTTCCAAAGACAATGACCAAAAAAACACTGGGCTGGTCACCTTTATTTTTATCGAAACCTCTTTATCTATGAGAGATTTAACATGTCCCAATGCATCATAAAACAAATAGTTTTAAAGTGTCCGACACTTTAAAACACTTATTATCTTACATATTGGTGTAGTGCAAAACAACCTTGTTGACAAACGCTGATAACTAAAAACAACGAAAAAAAAACAAACCACTCAAAAAGTTGAGTTCATTGATCAAGATTAAAATACCTTATATAAATGAGAAAACCACTTCTTGTTAACTAATAACGGTTAGTTAATTTTATAAAACAGCATGAAGATTTTACTCCTTCTTGGTTTGGTTGGGTAAGTTTTAAAATCATCATTAAACCCTGTTGGATTTTGTATATAATTGTTATTAACTTTTTTTTTTTATTAATTTGCATTAGAAAATACGCAAACTTGCTTGAATATAAATAAAACTAACAAAATATAATTTTTGCGCAGTAGTTTATTTTTAAAATTAAGGAACAATAGAATACCTACTTAGTCTAAGCTAAACTTTATTTAACCCGAATAATTTAATAAAATTCCGATTTTTCAATTCTAACTAAAATATGTACATATGTACTTATATACTGTTTTTTTTTCTAGCTCAATATCATGTGCCTTCCGGGATCACGCTAACAAGATTTATATCGGTGCTGCAGTGTCCCCTACCTACTTCAGCGATGCCACATACCAGTCGTTGGCTGGAGCACAGTTTAATTTCTTGACACCCGAAAATGAGATGAAGATCGATGCCACCGAACCTTCCCAGGGACAGTTTAATTACGCACAGGCCGATGAGTTGGTGCAATTTGCCCAAACGAATAACATGAAAGTCAGAGGGCACACCCTTGTTTGGCATTCTCAGGTACCCTCTTGGATGCAGTCCCTAACAGGTACAGCACTGGAAGAAGCAATGAAGAATCACATCAGGTAACGTATGACGTAATTATAAATACTACCGCTTAACGGCTTAACCGGTTACAAAAATCTGACTGTATAGGCCGCTTTACAGTTCCCAATTTTTATTGCCGGCAAGAAAAATTGCAGCAATTTTTATTGCGCGCACACGTTTTTTTATTTATTTGTTAAGAAATTGTCCAAACAGACATAAATACGCGTGCGCGCAATAAAAATTGCTGCAATTTTTCTTGCCTGCAAGAAAATTTGCAAACTGTAAAGCGGCCTTATGGCTCGCAAAAAAATGACGTCATGTTATTACCAGTAAACAATTTCTTGTAATTAAAGGAGAAACATTCGTATTTTACGAACATGAAAATGTTTATGTAGAAATAATTGTTTCAATATTGAACACTTGAACACATGTATCAATTATCAATATTATCATTAAGTGTCATTAACAAAGCTCAGTGGCGTCTCGATGGGAGATGGAGAGGTGAGAAGTGGAACATAACCCCTGGTTTATTGCATCAATTCATCGATGCAGTAAACCCGTCTATGGTTTGAACCATGTCATGAACAAACAATGTCTCATATTTTGAAAGGTGCAATAAATAAAGGCTGAAAATGAAAAAAAATGTGTACGCTGAGCTTCAAGCAAACCTGAAAATTGAATTTTGTTACCCAAAAAATTATAATATTAATGTTTCTTCAACAGCAACGTGATGGGTCGTTACAAAGGCGGTATCTATGCATGGGATGTGGTGAACGAGGTGTTTAATGAAGATGGTACGTTAAGGGATTCGATCTGGACGCAGGCAATGCAATCGGGATTCATTGCAACCGCATTCCAGGCAGCACGCGAAGCTGATCCAAATGCCAAGCTTTACATCAATGACTACAACATTGAAGGCGTAAATGCAAAGAGCACTGGTCTATACAATCTGGTCCAAGAACTCAAGACGCAGGGAGTTCCCATCGACGGTGTCGGCTTTCAAGCTCATTTCACGGTAAACGTTTCTCCATAGGCAAAAAAAAAAAACAGAAAGAAAGAACATATTTTTTATTTATATCAAGTACATTTTTTCAAACTGTAAAAAAAGACCTTAAAAGATTATTCCGACATATTAAAACGTATACTATTAATTTTTCAGGCCGGTAGCGTTCCAACCGACTTACAAACAAACTTGCAAAGATTCGCTGACCTTGGAGTTGATGTTGCTATAACAGAATTGGATATCGGTGGTGCTGGTCAAGAGGCCCAACAAGCTACGGATTATGCTACGGTGATCCAAGACTGTTTAGCTGTATCCCGATGTGTTGGAGTCACAATCTGGGGTATTATGGACAAGTACTCGTGGAGGGCGTCCACTAATCCTCTGCCATTTGACGACAACGGCAATGCTAAAGCAGCGGCAACAGCTATTGAGGGTGCTCTTCAGTAATTGGATAAATACATTTTAATAAAACGCAATACACAAACAAAAATGCTTTCTTTTCAAACATTTTTAAATCAAACGAATATGCTAATGGAAACATTAATTCTTCAGAAATGCTTAATATTCTGATTATACGAAAACTGTATATCAAAACAAATTACCCACTGGTAAGTTTTGATATCACTATCAAATTAGATTAAAATTCACTATTAAAATAGTTTGTTTTGAAGTGATGATAAATTCTGTTATAAAAATGTTATTTTTTTTTATTAAATGTAAGTAAAAGTATAAACATACTAATATTATAGGACCCTTTTTAACCAGTCTAAAAATTGAATTGAAAAGTTCGGCCCAATTTTGTATTATCATTGACACAAAATTTTTGCGCAAACTATATCGAAATACTTTATTCCATATGTTTATAATTTTATTAAAAACGATGCAGATATTGATTAAAAAAACCTACCGCTACTTACCTGGTATGTCGCGAAAACATCCCTAAGTGGCGTTTTTTTCGACCGACAAACCGGTATGTAGGTAACCTGGTATGTCGCAAAAATATCCCTAGGGGTGATTTTTATCAAATTTGAATTTCAGTTAGTTGAAAGCGGGAATAAGAAGAAAGTTATAAAGTTTGAAGCAGACAGCACCAAGGCATTGAGAAAAGGTAAATCAAAATGTTTAAAATATTTTTATCATATAAAAATCAAAGAAAATTGAGACAAAGGAAGCAATTTAATTGTAGGTACGAACTTTTTATCTGTGCTCTGTGCATATAAAAAGTTGAAATCAGCTTCCCTTACTGAAAGTTATACTTACTCTGACATTAAAGGAAACATTTAACTTGATTTTTTCTTTTCTTAAATTATTATGATTATAAAAAATATACATGCATAGTCATAAGAATGGTTCAAATTTATTGTAAGTTGGCACATCAATTGCATTAATTCTATCAATGATTTTCCACTTTTCCACATTATGGAAAGGATCGGCCGACTGCACATCTAACGCTTCTAACGAGTTTGGCAACACAAGTCTGAAGCGAGAGAACCAATGAGAACATGATTTTCTAAAATTATTTTACTGTTTTAGCTTTCAAATAATTACCTCAAGCAATGTAAAAACATTCGAGGTGGTTTTGTATCTTTTCTATTACTATATGTGTAGTCGCCCACTATCGTATGACCTATATACGTGCAATGAACCCTGATTTGGTGTCTCCGTCCAGTAATAGGCCTTACGAGGACTTTTGTAGCTGGATAATTATCGTATAAGCCTTTTTCAAGTACGATAAATATAGTTTTAGCTGTACGTGCTTTCATACAGAACTTACAGTTGGCTGTACACATTTTTTGTATATTTTTCTCCCTTATATCTTCCCCTATATAAAAGATTTTTTATTAGTTTTAAAGAACCCAATATGAAAGCAGATTAATACTAGTATAATATAAATTAATCAACAAACCTATTGGTATGTCGATGTCAACAATTTCTTTGGAAAACAAGCCTCGTACAATAGCGATGTAGTATTTTTTACTGGCTCTTGTTAAAAAGGTACTCGATACCACTCTACAGGCTTCTTTATGTATAGGAATACACATCAAACCGCTTGTTGCGAAGTCTAAGCGATGTGGAAAATAATATTCGTGAAATAGCTTCTCATTCGCCAGCAATGGAAATACTTCTTTTAACATTGTATGCACAGTTCTCTAAAAAAGTGTCTCTGAAAAAATTGTTTCAATGAAAAAAGTCTCACCTCTGTTTTATTATTGCTATTAATTTTAATGTCACATTCCTTATTAATAATTATGAAATTAGAGCTCTTGTGTAATATTTTGATCTTCTGGTGGCAAATAATTCCCACAATGTTATTAAAAATTTCTTTTAAATAAGACAAAAACCTCATGACAACTGTTTAAATTGTTTACCACAAAATATCGTTGTTTACAGTCGCTTTTAGGTTAGATTTATTGGGTTCTAATAACATACAGTGTTGGAAATCATACATTTTTAAACGATGAAGCGTTTCTGCTCATATGCTCCTCCCCCTAAAAAGCTCTTGTTAGCTGTCCGTGTTGTATCATCATTCGTCAGTTCAAACTGTACAACATTAGCACCCGTGACAGGCGGCTCGATACGTGGCCTATTCCACACCAGCTGATAATTTATTATCATAAAGGGAACCTTTTCCCTACCTGTATATATCTAATAACATAATCAGTTGTCGTGTTTGTTTTTCGCGTTTAATTAGCTCGAATGTCTATTGGAACTATTGAACAAGACACCCATGGTCGTTAGTACCGTCATGTTCATACACTTATCAATGCCTCATGAAATAGATTAATTAGTCTTTGTGCCTTGAAGCACATTCCAGTAGCATTAAACATTGGACTGTTTAAGATATATAGAGAAACTGAAATTCTGGCAACATTCCTTTTAACATTTCCACTTCTGGTGCCAAACTGATAGGAAGAATAGGATTTTTTTCTAAATAAAATGTTTAACTTTCGTTTTATCAGTTTAATTACAAACAGTTCAATACAAAGACAATTATTTAATATCTAATAAGATATAAGTAAAACTACACATTTCTAACTTTCAAACACAATAAAAAAAATTGCATGAATTGATAATTTGAACTTCTTTCAATGAGTTTTATCGAAATACTGAATAAGAAACAAACATAAAATTAATTACATCATAGTTTTTTCTGTATAACATTACAATCTGAGAATTTATGCATATTAAGTATAGACATGTATTTTCCATACAAACTGTTCAACATTTTTATTCCTTATTTACAACAAACCTAAATCAGACAAATACAATTGTTACATGTTATACCCAAACATAATTTTTATATTTTGATTTCTATCTTTACACTTACAATTACACTATTCATGTTAGATAATTAACACATAAAGTAAAATATACAAATTAGATGAAAAAATGAATTCTCAAAAATTACAACTTTGCACAATAAATGCCTAGCACACATTATATACATATTACATATGTCACAGTGTAAATAAATGAAATGTTCATTATTACTAGGATTATTATTAGAATATATTTCTCAATTTAAATTCAGTTGCGGCTACTAAACTTTATATATTTTATTTACACGATTGAGCTGGCTGTTTCTGCTCCTCCTTTTTCTTTTGTTTCTCCCTCATCACTTCTGCATCTCTAAAAAAGAAAACATATAACAATACATATTTTGATTTACACGTAAACAAGCAACGTACATAAATAATGTATCAAGGAAGAAATGTGATATAAAGAAACATACAAAAATCAAGACTATGTGAATGTCTTTGAGTCTTTGTAATCAGATGACGTGCTGGTCATCAAAACTACCTGTTTAGGGTACTCATGTTCAATATGCACAACAATTTTTAATTCAAGCTCTAGTTTTTTTTTAAATTTCTGTAAAACTGCAGGTTTTCATAGGCAAGTGGTTAGTAATCTAGCATAATGAAGCTGATATAAATAAATACTTCTATAAATTTATCTATCTGAAGTCTTAATTGAACAATATGAATATAATCGATAACATTTATTCTTGGTGTTAAAAGTATTTTGTAATTTCTCGGTTTAATTTTAAACTTATCAAGATTGAGATAATTGAAAAAAATAATATAAAGGTATCTTGAGTATACCTACAATCTACTGGTAATACTTCAAAGTGGGATTATAATAAATGTAACTGTTTCTAAAGAGTATTGCTGCGTTAAAATTATAAGTAAAGATTATGATTGTCTTCTGAAATGATCCGTCATACCCAAAATCTCAAAGATGTTACAAAAATAAAGGACCAACTGAGGAATGTCAAAGTACTTAGAGATAAAATAATAAGTAAAAATAAGTAGATAAGACGCATATGTTATGTATGTAACACATGAGAATTAAATTGAATTAATTATTCTGGAGGTGTAATATAACTATTAACTATAAATAATTGAGGGCTACGTTTTTGACTTAATATCAGATAAAACTGAGTTAGTTCTTTAATTAAAAAATATGATATATGTATGTAAGTACATTGGCAAAACCGACAATATTTGACCAGTGTTTCTGTTACTAATTGCAAGTGAATCTAAATTTTGAAAATTAAAAATACAAATCTCCAATCATGTAAAAACGTTATATATATATGTATGTATATTAGCGTTCAGACAATATATTTATTAACGGAGTGTATCCACCTTGATTCGCAATGGCAATGTTTAAATATCTCAAATGGTTGTAAAAAAACATCGCTGAAGTTAAAACATCTATGTTATCAGTGTTGTCATTGAAATAAATTTATTAATATTACTGGAAATATGTTTTTGCTGAATTTTGAAAACAGGAGTGGAAACATGTAGCAAATATAACCTATACACATAACATGTATAACATATATAAACATGTAATAACTAATAATTTGTAACAGCCCTGCTCTCATCAATGTGATCAAGCTCTGATTAATAATATTCAATGTATTATGTCCTTCAGATAATAACCAGAATGAAATGACACATTAAATACGACATGTGGCTTTTTTTGTAACTTTTTTTATAACCTTTTTTCTTTAATATCTTTAGTGATTCTGTTATTTGGGGTAATAAAAAGAACAGTTTTTTTAAACTTCTTTTAGAGCCTCAGAATAAGCCATATGTGTAGTAGTTGCAATCTATCCTTATAACGAGTTTGTTTCCATATCCACGACAAAAAAGTAAGTTAACTAGATTTATTAAATTGGTCAGGCATCTTTTACAAATCTTATGTACACATATGATATCGAAACGGATCTCCAACTTACTTTAGAACTTAGTTTTCATTATTTAAACAGAATAGTGTCAATTTATAATCATTCTCTGTAAATCTTGCACAATTACAGAGTGTATGAATGAAATAGGAAACATCACTTCTAAAAAATGTGTTTTTAATACATCAATCATTTAAGATAAAGAAATAGAAGTATTTTATTGCAAATTTATCATTAATGTGTATAGGTAAATGTATTGAACATTAGCTTGAATGTAGACAATAATATTTTGATGAGTACTACCTAGTAAAATCCTTGTATGTTATATGTATTTTATGTACGAATAATAGTCATGAATAATTTTTGTTACCTAGATATATGATTAAAAAGAGGAATCAATTCAAATCTACACCTATCGCCTAGATAACGATAGACTTACCTAAATTTTCGTTGTTCCAATGTGAGCCCATCGTTGTTTTTTTTTCTGCTTCAGGAGTTCTTGTTGTTTTTTTGGTTCTTAGCTCTCGCTAGTTCACGCTGATTGCCACCTACGATCACGAAAATAGAAAATGGTGTGAATAAATTTCAAAACAGAGACCAAACAACTTACGGGTCATATTTAAAAGATAAGTTGAAAATTTATACAAAATAGCTAATAATCTCGTTTAGCCTTCCGAAGGCCGCAGCCTCTTTTCTAGAACGACTACGATATGTCACTACCAACCGCTGCTAGAATAAAACATAAATTAAACGTTTTTACTTTCCTTTTACCCTAAAGTTTGATAACGTAACTCTGAAACAGACTTATGCGCCTCCTGTGCACCCAACAAAGATAAACGCAATTCGTAGTCTACTCGACATACTTTCGTTTTACGATTAGATCGGAATTCCACATAAATACATAGAACAGAATTCTTAAAATTCCTGAAATTATTGCTACTTCAGATAAATATTTTTATTAAATTTATTTTTCCATATTAATACTAATTTTGACTAAATCGTGAGTAAGACTGAAGATATTTCGCTATCGAATGCAGAAAATACTTCCAACAGTTTTGATTTTTGTCTCCCATAAAAGGAAATTCAGAAATTTATTTATATGTAACTCGATCTGTAACTCGATAACTTTATATGTAAAATCACATGGGTTAATAAATAACTCCCTTATTTTATAATAATTGGTGGACACACCATGCTTTTTATTTTAAATATGAAATACCTACCTAACAAGTTAATTTTATTATTTGCCGCCGTTGTCACGTTGACTCTTCGTCTTCTGTCAAACTTTATATGTAATAAAGATTTATATAGTTTAGAATGGCTTGTGGGTTCCAAATATTAGCATTTGTATGTTTTTTTCATCTTGGCAATTTTTCTAGTACATATGATTTGGGCAAATAAAATGTCATAGTAAATTCGTTTGGTATCAAGTAGCCTTTGGTTGAAACAAATGCCATACATGATTAAAATAATATTTCAGAATGACGAACGCCATGCAGGGGCTTCCAAATTTCGAGATAATATCCATGGAGCAAATTAAGGAGGAAGATTTGAGAGCGTTATTAGAGCATTTTTCGATAAATACTTACTCTGCTACCTCCGAGCACCCAGAGGTATTTAATTCCATAATTTTTTGTGTTTATTTACATAACCTAAGACAACCTTGTTTTCAGGCAAACACTGTTCTCCAGAGGTGTATATGTCTTATGAAGATAGATTACAACCTTAGCGTCATTAATAATAACTCTGGAGAATTATGTGGTCAGTATCCTAGTCAATTACCCATTTTAGAATGCGAAAATGCCAGGAACCAAAATAATGCCGCCAGCTCATGAAAACTTCTCAAGCAACTGATACAACGTATACAGCAACTTACGACATAAACAGTCTTCGTGAGCTTATTACTAAGTCCAAGAACGCTAGGTATACTATGAGTTTTCAACAAAATCAGTAGCAAAATCATTAATTCTCATAATTTTAGATGCATAGCGATTTGCTATACCGACCATTCTATTTAGGGGTAAATATATATGTCGCTCTGCCACTTTATCAGGTGGAGTAGAAGCTTTACAGTAGATCTGGTTTGGATTATCTTCTGGGGAAAAGCGAAGATGTGCCTGAAGAAGAAATGGACGATGCCTTAGATAATAATTCCGAAACTAGCTCAGTATTCAAGCAATCGGAATGGCCACTTTTCGATAAGGTCAGAGGCAGAGATATATATTTACTGAAGAAAATGAACATTGGAACAATAGTAGATTTCATGGTTGAGAACAAGAAGAGGAAATTAGGGATGAAGTAAGTTATTACTCCTGTATATTACGTGTAATGTTTGTATTGTCTAAATGGGTCTAACATCTCCAAACTGTCGAGATTTTTGGTTTGTTTGTCATTTTTTAGAGTAACATCCTCCGAGAAAATAGACAAAGAAAACAGATATAGCGACTTTACCTTAATGGCATTGCCTTACCCCGGTTGTGAATTCTTCAAAGAGTTCAGTGACAGAAATTTTTGAAGCAAAAGGGCTGATTTTTAATTGGAGCCACGAAGAATGTGATGCCACCTTAAAACTCCCGACAGTCCGATTATATCACAATTAAATATCGACTGGGAGAATTATAAAAAATGGGACCTGATAACCATAACCCAGAATTACATGAAGTGTTTGCTCAAATACTTTAAGGTAGGTTCTTACGATACGATAATAACGAGAATTCTTGAATGTACTATTTCCGTTTCAGGAGACTGATTCCGGCCTCCTACTTCACTGTATCAGTGGGTGGGACCGTACGCCTCTTTTTATTTCCTTAATACGCTAGAGCCTTTGGGCAGACGGCTTGATACACCAGGGCCTAGGCAGGTACCAAATGCTTTTCTTAACCATTGGTTACGACTGGATGCTGTTCGGCCATCACCTCTATGATAGACTTGGTAAAGGCGAAGATATATTTTTCTTCTGCTTTTATATGCTAAAATACCTTACCGACGATCAATTCAGTTTAGCACCTGGCAGGTAAGATCTTGTTCGTTGCATATTTACGGGATTCTAAGATGTCCTCGGTTTCAGATTCAAACAAGTTAGAAAGGAGGAATCTCCTAAGCGAGCTGATAATGATATTCCTGGAGACATATTTCCAGAGCCAGAACACGACTTTAATGGATCAAACATGAGTCTGAATTCATTGTCTTCTATGGTTAACAACCCGTTGCAAGAATCCACACTCTACAACCAAGACGAGGTCAATGGGTAAGTTAATAAGTTGTGTTCTGTCTCGGGTAATTAATGATTTATTTTAGGAACCCATCGAGTGCCATGTTAGGTGTGGAGCGTCCGGATGCGTGGCCTTCGGCACTCCCGCATCTCCCCAAGGCAAGCGCACCTCCCCTGTCCCCGTACCCGGAGGTAATCGACCGTCTAGTGCACAAAGCAACTCTAGTAGCACTGGAAGTTGGCAGATGGTCAATAGCACGGGTAGTGTGAAGAGTTTTAGCGGTGACATTCCACCTTCTAGTACTTCCAAGTTTTCGGCCATCGATGAGAATGAGTCCAACGAGTCTGCCGCACCAGTTTCCATGTAAGTCTTTTCCATGTTATTTCTGCTGCGGCGGCAATTTGTTGTGTAAAATTAGGCGGGGCATCAAGTACACAACTATGGAATTTATCATTAAGTTGCGGTCAATTAGACGATAACATTTGTGAAAGGCCATGAGTAAACTGAAGAATATATAGCGGTTGACGTCGTCGGCGTCACGCTGCAAAAAAAAAAACGGTTTGGTCATTTTCAATGAAAGGTACTCTGGTTTGTTGGAGGTTTATCTGAGGAAATGTGTACTTTACGCCACGCTGTATATATAAAACAGGTTTGTATACAAAGTGTCTCCATTCATTGTCAATTTATTAGAATAGGAAACTTCAGGGGTCGTATTTTTTTGCAGCCGCAAGGGAAGCTTCTGGCGGTTAGAAAACTCTTCTATACACTCTATTTTCAGTCCATAAAGAATACACAACTTAGGTGCACAAATGGGGCCTGAGTCGTCTTTGGGCGCTGTCGTGTTAGTAACATTGTTGAGCGTATCAGCCTTTCCCAAAGAACTTAATATTTATTTTAAGAAATTCCCATTGTTAAGCAGGTCATTGGCTCGCAGTTCTGTTTTAATGACTGATTAAATTTAAGATAGATTGTAGGAAATGTGAAACGATGCGTTATATTTTTTAATTCTTAGCGTTATGAGGGGTACACACAGTCCTCCTTTCAAGTGAAAAATGGCATTACGTGTTGGTTATGCATTCTAAAATGGTATGTTTCTGGGTAGATCTTTTAAATTAGTTTTTGTGGAAGTAGCACCTTTTAATGATAGGATTTCCCTTTTTAATAGTGACTCAGATTTCTTAACATCCTTCCTTATATAAATTACATAAGTCCAGAAAAATATCATATAGAAAAAAGCATTTTTCAATTTTTCCCACCATAAGATGTTCACATAGTTTTCCTCTTGAGTGGCTATGGAAATGTATGTCAGGAAGAATTTTAAAATTGTGCTCTTCGTGTTTTAGACTTTTTTTACCCAAATAATAATTAATGATTTTGTAGTGTGTTTTATAAATATTTTCTTAGTCTTACCTAAATGTGTTTTCTTCTTAGTACTTTAAAAAAAATGCCGTGGCCGTTTTACTCAAATTTGTGATCCAGATGAAAATAGGGGATGTGTTTTACAGTTTTGCAAGGTGTAAAGTTAAAATAGTTAATCTAATGTCATATTTTTCTTAAATAATGTGTTTTGTATTGTGTTTTGGGGCTCTGTTCATAATTCTACTTCGTTTATTATTTGACTGTGAGTATAGGGAAAACTCCACGACAGATATTTTCATTTATAATTCTCCTCAATGTACTTTGTAGGATTGCATTTTTTGAGTACTTAGGCTTAAGGTGTTCAACAGTTTTTGAGTAAAAATGGAGCTACATTTTTTTCACGAAATTACAGTTTAAAGGTGTGCTAAAGAAATTGTCGGATTTTATTTGCCAAAACTAAAGTGTCACTTCCTTTTCGATAATTGTTAAACCGTATGCGTTTTGTAGTAATAGATGTTCCGTATTTAAATTTTTTTGACATCGTAAGGCTTCTCCTTTTAGTAAAAAGTTGCTAATATTTTCGGCGTGAATTTAAAAATTATTTTGTTTCGACTATTTATGTAAGTTTAATGTATTTTTAATAATATTCATATTTGACTTGCCAAATGTGAAGTGTCACGAGATGTAATGATAACCAAGTCTTTCATTGTGTAGTAATATAAGATAGGAAAAGACTGAAAAATTGTATTTTCGTAGCGGCATCATCCACATAGTCTCCTTTGAGTAAAAAGAAAACCCGCAGTGCCAACAGAAACCTAAAATATTGCATTTCTTATTTAGTAGCACTGAAATAATGATTGTACGATATTTTGAACGAAATTGGATATACAGTGGGTGAATTAATTTTCACACGTTTGTTGTTTTTTTTGCATTTTGCATCATCAAAGGATGCAACATGCAATTAAACACTATATCTGCATTTATAAAGACATAATATGTAGTTTCACTGACATGTACCCACGTTTTATACTTTTTTCGATGGTTTTACATTCACTTCAGTCCAGGGTAAAAAAAAAAAAAACTCATCGAGACTATTATTTTGAGTTTGCATCCGACTTTTAAGATGACTGACCACCAGAAGGCGAACAAATGTAAAATCTTGGCACCTGTGCTAGATATTAGTGCCCCTGTTCTGCACACATTGATATCTATTTTTTCATATCTGATATTAAGTACTCACCACGTTAATATTTAGATATGTTTGTTTCACTTGCGAAAAATTAAAATGTCAGGTGCTAAAACGAGTTCATTCTATCGATTACATAGACTATATGTCACGAGGTTTGCCTTCTGTTTTATGTGTTGTGTTAGACTAGGAAAAAAAATGAGAAAAAGCGCAGGACATACAACCATCCTAGAAGTAGATGCTAAAATACCGCTGTGCTGCCGCCACCACCCGTTTCTATACAAAAATGTAACTGCCATCTAATGCATCACATTCGTACTAACATAGCTCAAAGAAAGAATACGAACTAATAATTTTGATAATACTCATAGAAACGGCATTTCCTCGAAACATATAAGTGTGCCGTAAAAGACAGTATAACGGTTATTCCTAATCAGTGTTAAACAATAAAAGTGATATAGCCTAGAGGTCTTATTGGCTTTGTTAAAGCCCTACATGTGATTGTTTAGCAATTGCCCCATTTTTTTTGGGGCCCCGTTTTTAGCGAAGTTCAGTTTAAGTGAACACGAAAATATACGTAATTAAATGTAGTTAAAAGAGCTATTTTTGAGACTTTCATGCCACCCCTTAAGAGCTTAGATATTTTCTTGTTCATTTAAGATTTTTTTTGTTATAGATAATGAATTGTTTCCAGCCAATGACTGCGTTATTTATTTTTCATATTGATTTTGTAATGTTTTTTTAAATACCAGTTAATTGTTTTCAATACTATAATTTTTAGGAGGTAATGTTTGTTTTTAATACCTGTTATCGCTCGAGGGGATAACAACCTTTGAAGGAATTTCGATATAATGCCGGGAGGCAGGACTGAGTTTTGAAATATCAGTATTTTGAGCGAAGTAGTTGCATAACGTTCTTTTCGATAAAATTGTTACAGACTAATTGTTGCTCAAGTATTTCGTACTTCTCGTAGGTAGAGTTAGTTTTCCGTCTTGTATTTTAAACTGAGTTGTTCCCCAACTGATGAATATTTCAATAAAAAATATGATTGACTATATACGCTCGGCGTTTCATAGCAAATATTTGTGCCTCTTATTGTTAAAATGTTAATGTCAAATTTTATGTAGAATTCAAAGAAATATATATTTATATAAAATACTGTCTTTTACTACAATGATTCCCTGAATGTTGTAGTGTTTCACGCATCTATTACCCCTAAAAAGTCAGTTTAATATTTACGATGCTGAAAATAATTGCAGCTTCAAACAACGTTTTGTTTTAGATGTTTGACACTAATTTAAATTGCGCATGGTAAGTGACCGCCATAAGGGGCCTATCATAAAAATTATGTCAACAAAATAGGGCACAAAAGGAAACCAAATAAGATTTTATGCGTTTTGACCCGCTGAACATCACGGCGTTGTCAGAATTTGGCCTAGATCCTCCGGAATGCCAATTTTTGGAGGAAATTGCCCCGAAAATGGCTCAATTTATGACATTTTGCTACCAGACATATCGGTTCCAATGTATTTTGATCCACTGATCATCATGGTGTTACCTAAATTTGTCTTTTACACAGCAAATTACCATAAAGTCTAAATTTTGTCGTTGAATCACCTCATAAATCTTCAATCCACAGTTTTCCAATACTTTATTCAGACATTATTTCGAATTTGGACGCACTGAGTCGAAAAGTCTTGTAAAATAATATACAAGTCAAAAGTTTTCCTAATGTCATAAATTGCGTCATTTTTGGGACAATTTCCTCCCAATGTTAACCTTTAGGAGCACTTGGACCAAATTTCGACAACACCACAATGACCTGGTCAAAATATCTTGGAAATGATACAGCTTGTCAAAAAAACGGAAAAATTGTCATTTCCTTAGAGCTCTAGTCTGTTTTGGGCGCAAAATAGAACCCAATAAACCCGGGATCATGTTTCAGGATCAGGTTGATTACATTTACACATTATCAGGCATTAGTAGGGCATTTACTTATAGGACAAAATTTCTGATTTCCAGCAGTTTGGGCCAAGTGGAAAAAGTTTGTTCTCTGCAGCTAAGGGTTTAAAAATAAATTGCGATAAAACAGAAATGTCCATATCTGCCTTGCCTGTCTTTTGATATTTTCACGATTAGTTAACTTTGTCTTTTAACGTTTACAGTCTGAAAGTGCATCACAATTAAATTAAAAAAGAGACACCGCGGCAGTGACTTACCGTCATTGCTAGAACACCATACTATTTTCTTCTTTCTACGTGAATTTCAGTAAAAATAAGAACAACATACAATTATAATTTAAATAATTTAATTTCTCTAGGGATCTTTTAACCAATTTAAAATTACATTTTTTTTTTACAAAAGAGAGCAAACACAATGAAAGCTTCGACATTATAAGGGTACAAAATATTTTTTGTTCTCGCACAGCCTTTTATATCACCCACAAAAAATTGTGTGCATTGGAGATTGTGGCGAGGACAGATTTTTTATTTCGAGTAAATCACAAAATAAAAATCATCAAAATAATATACATACCCTTTAGAATATATGTAAAGAAATAGGCTTCGTGCATACATTTTTTTTCACCTTTAAGCAAAATCAATGTAACATTAGAAAATTACACACGCTGAATCTAGGATGACAAGCATTTTTTTTGTAATTTTTTTATGCTTTAATTTTACTATTGCCCGACAATCAATTACCTACAGCTAAACCTAAAAATACAACCTACACCTTTGATGGTTTTTATTTTGTGAAATACCAATAATTGTATTCAATGTAATTTTTTTTTGTTAGATTTGATGAAATTCTTTCAGAAAAATTAAGTATAAACTGCAGAAAAGATTTAACAATCACAAATATACTTATGTGTAATACCGTGTAAGCCTTGTTAAATAAGTGACTATAAGCTTACATTAGTTTTATCTAATAAAGAACTGATTTAACACACAAATAATCAGTTTGCCACTAGAATACAATGTATTTTTAATAAAAAGCCCATTACAAAACAGACGACTTATATACATGAGATTCTGTCCCTCTTTATATTAAAAATAAATTGGTCTAGTTTATATCAGGATTACTAATTTAAAAAAATTAAAAAAAAAAAAGAGATTGTAAAAGTCTGAAAGAAAGTCATTTATACCAAATTAAGAGAAAATCATGATCACCACGAAAATTGTAAAGTAAAACAAGAAATACATATTTACAGGACGCGAGATCTCTTTACGATTAAGAAGAAGTAGTTGCCGGTATCTCTGGTGGTGTCCTCCTGCTCGAGGGGACAAATTCAGCTGCTTCTGGATTCAGTTTCGAATTAGCAACACTTTCAGGTGAAGGTTCATTCCTGAAAAGAAATTTCAATTTTGCATTCTAATTTGAAAAAAATATTAAGTTCAACTTGGCAATTCTGATGTAATAGTTATCTATCCGAAGCAGATCTAAAATCCGAATCGGGTTATTGAAAATCATCTACACAAAACATACATAATATTTTTTTTAATATACATTTATAAAATCTGACCAGTTTTCTTAGCAACCTGTCGTTATCAGATAAGGACCACAATATGTTTATCTTTTCAAACAACTTTACTGAAGCATAACATATTGTTTTATAACTTTTATTCCATCTAGTAATATATAAATAAGTATATAATAAATAATGTTACTGATAATCAGTTATTTATAATTTGACAATATTTTTTATCAATTATTATTGTTTATATGTTTAAACACCATAATACATGATTTAATGCTTATCAAAGTAACTAATTCACCTAAATATGTGAACAATAGATGATGTTTTACGATCATTTTGATAAAGGGTTACATTAAAAACATCTAGGTTCTCTCATAGATACTTCATAAACATTGTAGCAACGTGTGTTTTGAACACTTACCCCTGCTGGTTACTGCGAGTTTCAGAATTATTTTCGTCGTTCATAAAAGCTTGATGCATTCCTCCATCAAAGCCTCTTCTTCGAGTCGCTGCATAACCTAAAATAAAATAAATATGTAGCAAACAACGCATACGGTTTGTTTTTTCTGAATGTACTTCTTTGTCGAATTCTTCCTCGTTCTCCATCCAGAGATACTCAGAGAAATCATTGTCGGGTGGTGCGTTGTATTCCTCAATACCATTGTTGTCCAAACCTTCCGAAAAATAAGTATTTTCTTCGTACTCGTATATGCCGTTATCCGTAGATTGGTTTCCTGGCATTTTCATAGTCTAAAACGGCAACAAACTGGAAGCCTTTTGCAACATAATAGACAGCGGATTCACCTCCATTTTAGGCAAGTTTACATGTATAAAAAAGACTTACCAATGTTTGAAATGCCACTTTAATGAAGCGTACGGCGAAATACCTTATCGATGGCTAGTTTTTCTCAATAAATTTCTATGACAAACGTCGTCAATAAACGATATAGCTTCTATTCTGTTGTCAAACAACCGAAATAAGCTAAACCACAGCGAAACTAGACCATCAAAACAAGGATAAAGTCGATTAACAAGTTTAATAATACTTTAAAGTCCAGAAGATGGCGGTAGTCACCATTATTAGCTAAATTTGGTTGCATAAATCATTTGGTATATCTATTGAGTAGTAAACAATCTACTTCAATTTCTTGTAAAATAATATTTACCTGCAATATAATATCTTCTTATAACAATTATTTTTTATTACATGAAAGTGCTTTAATACGATTTATTTGAAAAGTGTGTTTCAAGCTGTATATTTTTATCAGAGAAAATATAGGGTCCCTAATTAATATTGATAGTTTTCATTTATATTATATTGCTTTGCATATACTCAAAACATGTTATTGTTTATGTTGGACGAACTACAACAAAATTAATTATATTTTCATTAACCTTCTACACGTGATATCAACAAATACAGTTTCTTATGTTTTGTTGATTCATATGCATTGGAATGTTTGTTTTTTTTAGCCCTGTTTGAGCATACATATATGCACACAAATTTGAATGTGTACCAAAATAGTGGTATTTTACACGTACTTTTACTATTTTTTTACGTAATGGCATTATATATTAAAATATATACTTTAATATACGATTTCGATAAAAAAAATATAATACACACACAGTATTGGCAAAATCGGAGTACTAAATTAAAGATATAAAATGTTTCAACAATTTATTTTTTTCTGCAACATACAAATAAGTAAATAAGTATACAAAAATTCGTGTAACATAGGTAACCCATAACAATTTTATTTTATTCTATGAATAAAGGAATAATAAGACAATATTTGCCGACTTAAAAAATTCACAACTGCACACTGTGTACAGCTTCGACAAATGTCTGAACAGCATCCGTCGGTGCGTCGGGATAGATTCCATGACCTAAATTGACTATATACCTCTCAGTACCAAATTCTTTGATCATACTGTCAACCATTTTGACCAAAGCTTCCTTGGGTGCATAGAGAGCACACGGATCAAGGTTTCCTTGGACTGTTATGTTTTTGTTTTTGACAGCTGACCTAACTGTCTTAGGCACCATGGTCCAATCAGCACCTATGACATCGTAACCCAAATCTGCTTGTTCTTCTAGACAGAAATGAGCTCCTTTGGCAAATAGAATCTAAAATAAAAATTACCATTACCATTACCATACATTCTTCGACAGGAAAATATTCGATTGAGTTGTTTAATGTATATACCCATGTCCTTACCATAGGTACTTGTTCCAAATTCCGTTCTTCTATGGTGCGCTTCCACGGTTTCTACTATTTTTCTCAAATATGGCAGACAAAACTTTGTATACAAACTATTATTCAGATATTCTGCGCTGCTGTCGAAAACTTGAACGAGTTGAGCCCCAGATTCGATTTGCATTGTTAAATAGTCGATAATGACTTCAGTCAATAGCTGAAGCAATTGGTGAGCGATAGTAGGGTAAGCATAGAGCCATTTCTTTGCTTTACTGAGAGTCTTAGAACCTCCACCCTCAATCATGTAACCCATGAGAGTCCACTAAAAACATTGTACTATGAAAATAATCTTATGATTATTATCGTGTTCATTAGGCTTTGAAACATTCTGGCCTTAGCTAAATATTCATAATATCTCTCTTCAAAACCTAATTAGCACGTATTTATATGTATACGTACTGGAGCGCCTGAAAAGCCAAATAATGGCACTTTTCCATCCAACTTGTGTCTTGTGAGCGTTATGGCTTCTCCAACGTATTTCAGTCTTTCAATAATATTATGCTTATTTAGCTCATTGAAGTTATCTAGGGTTAGCGGTTCTGGTAGCACTGGTCCCTAAAATATTTACATTTTACCCTGTTTCGAGTTTGCAATGCAAATTTCGCTCTTACCACGCCTGGTCTCATTTCGACTGTCATTCCTAGGGCTTGCGGAATCACCAATATATCGCTAAAAATTATAGCAGCATCTATGTTGTATCTCTTGACAGGCATCAATGTCACTTCACACGCTAGACTTGGGGTTTGGCAGATTTCGAAGAAGTCATGTTTTTTGGAACTCCATAAATTCTGTGACACAAAACTGTATTATATGGCATAGTGTTATTTGAAAATTTTACCTGGTAAATACCTTCCTGCCTGTCTCATTATCCATACAGGCAATTTATCTGGTTTTTCGCCCCTAGCTGCTTTTAAAATACGGTCATTTTTTAAGGGAGGAAAATTATGGGATGACATAATTCATGTAAACAATAATTTAACAGTTTGATATTTAAAATTAATGCTGCAATAGATTAAACAACTATTCAGTGCTTATTTTATTCAACCTAGTCACTCTTAACATAACCTATATTTGTAATGTAATGTAATGTAATGTTGTCGAACACTTTCATTTAGTATGGGTAGATCAGATCAGCGTGATCACTTCAGTAATGTAGTATGACCTGGTCAGTTCAGTTCATTTTTGTGTGCGATTTTTGCCAGGAATAGAATATATTAAGACAAAGAAATGTTAGCACAAATTTATTTTATAGTCTAATCCTCTTTTATGGCTGAGTGACAGAAAGTCTGTGACTGTATAAGTGAATAATACGACCATTCTACCATAAAGGTAGTTTGTGCCATATACTATGTTTCTTTTACTTAAAATATTAATATATTTCACTAGGTCTCTCTTAATTGACGAATTAAAATTGAGATTTACTGAAATCTATTGATATCTCAGGTAAAAGCAATATAGCAATTGACAAATATGTATTTCAAATTGTTTAAATAAAATTCAACTTGTTGGAAGGACCATAAGCATATTTTGTAGATTAATTATTCCTTGATGCGTTTAAATTTTGCAGGTTTCTCAACCCCAGTGTGGAATTTATTTTTTTTACCAATATACAACTTGGTGGGCACACATTTTTAAAGACGGTCCTGTTGTAGAATTATATTTATGTAACTGTTAAAGCTAAATGAACAGATGAATAAAATAATTGAATATATCTCAGACATGTTAATAAGAATCACATTATTTGTAAGAGTAATTTAAAAATTAGATAGTTACATGAAAAATAATTTTTTAAAACAGCATTTTGATTAATTTTTTTTTGGCAAAATAGATGGATAATTTCTGATAATATTGTTTCATATGGAACGTCATGCTTAAAGAAAACAACAAATAAAAAATTAAGTACATTTATTTCATAATATAAATAAATTTACATCACAATAAAGAAAACATCACTGTTAAAGTATGCTCTTGAGCGTGGCATATGAGCAAAAAATCACATTTCACACACATACACGAGTTTTTATAAGTATTGGTTCTTCCTTTTTATTGAAAAAAAGTCTAAATGCAAAATAACAACTTCTGACATTGCGAATAAATATTTTTTGTAACTTCTCTTTTACATATATTATATAAGTACGAATATGAGTGTTATATTGAAAATAAGTTTTAAATTTAAAAGAAACTAATGAAGGAGCGTGTGCTGTGTGTGACATCGTGCAATACTTAGTTGTTTAAGTACAATTTGTCTAAAAAACAGTTCGTTTGGTTCTGGCAAGACCCAGCTTTTTTTATAAATAAATATAAATATATTAGTCTTACAAATATTTAATAAATAAATACAAAAATATATACATGCAACTGACTGGACTGATGAACACAAGGGAAGACGCTCTACTTTTCTTGTCCGATTTCGATTCTTTTGTATCTGAAACAAAAAAAATTAAATTAAACATCAATGTCCACTGTCTGAATCCAACAACAAGTCCGAAAACATTTTTCCCGGCTAATTCGACCACGAGGAAGACGATGGCGTTGCAGAAAACCCCCTAAAAACCCACGTTTTCTCGGAAACGAGTGAAAACACCACAAAAAAACAATTTTTTCGTCACATCCGGTCGCCCGAACACCCTGGACCAATTCGGATGCGGGAAGAACGATGGCGCTGACGAAAATTCCCTGCGACGCACCGCTCTTCCGGAAAAGCCAAAAAAACTCCCTTAAAAGTTTCAAAAACCTGCGAAATAGACCAACTAAAAATCCTAAAAGAATTCCTACCGTCTAAATCGACCAAATGAAAATCCCAAAAACATTATATCTGACTAATTCGACCACGGGGAAGACGATGGCGTTGCAGAAAACCCGCTAAAACCTTTAGTTTTTCCGTAAACGAGGAAAAACACCAGAAAAACACAATTTTGTCGGCATGTCCGGTCGCTCGAACGTCCTAGAAAAAAACCGATGGCGGATCCGCATTCAGCGCCCCCGAATTGGGCTTGGTGAAATTTTTGGTCTTTTCGAAAAAAAAAATTTAATAAAAAAAAAAATTCGACCATGGACCCCCCCTTTCGAAATTGTCGAAAAATTGAAATCGCTCCGAGGGGTGCCAAATGACTCACCAAGACCAATTCGGGTGCGGGAAGAACGATGGCGCTGACGAAAATTCCCTGCGACGCACCGTTCTTCCGGAAAAAACGAAAAACTCCCTCAAAGCGTCCTAGAAAAAATCCGATGGCGGATCCGCATTCAGCGCCCCCCGAATTGGTCCAGGTGAAATTTTTGGCGACTTTTCGAGGAAAAAAATTTATAAAAAAATGTTTTCATGTACCCCTAAAGTACCCCTAAAATCTTCCTATAATACTCGTTTAACTTTCTGTATAAGCATTACATTTTTTAATGTTATTATTATGATATCACTCTCCTTGAATTTTAACACTCCCATATGTCCTGCGTATCTTGAAAGGAATTTTACTCGAATTTTAAATTATTAGTCATATCAAAGTGTTTGTTAAGTAAATTTGCACGGTATAACCATAATAAAAATTGTATCACAGATCAGTCGCGTACTTTGTTTTAACAGTGTGTACCTTGTCCAAGTAAGTCCGCATATTTTACCTACTTGTTCGCTATTCTAATAACGTAGATTATTTTTAATACATTTAAAATGTTCAGCGGAGCATTAAATATTAAAAATACCGATTTAAATAAGTAGAAAACATTATGAATATACGTATCATTCTCGGATTCTAAATTTTAAACTTTTCCAACAGCTCAAGGACTAAAAAATAGCAATCTTAAAGCTTGTTGGTTTTACATTAACTTCTTTTTAACCAGAAATATAAACGTAAAGAAAAATACGTTACATTTTACGAAGTCATTGGTTTGGAACCCGTGCACTATTTGACGACTGACTATACCGGGCGGCCTAAAAAAAAATAACTCGTTTTGTGCTTACCGAAGTTTTGATTTATCGTCGTCCTTCTCGGTGCTAAGGTAGAGGAATGTATCGGTATTGTTCGGTCAGTCGATGCTCTAACAGGGTGATGAGGGGTGGTAGTGCCTAATTAGAGAAAGATAATTGTTATATATGCGAATTTCATCACGAGGAAACTTACTTCTGTCCGCACAAGAATACAACTGTTGCTGCTTAATTAACTTCATCCCGTAACGCAGAGGATCAACGTTTCTTTGGCAGTGTTCCCCGGCTTCCTTGATGAAGATTTCGTTGTCTGTGATTATAGAACCTACGAAGCATTCGTAGGTTCCCGCGGCAACGTCCCTTCTTTGTGTGTAAGTGTACAGGAAGTTAGCCTCCCTCCAGTGCCCTAAACACTGATATTCCCTCTCCTCGTAGACTTCTTGAGACTCACAATGGGACACCTGATAGTACATCAGCTCTGGCGCTCTGCAGTCCGACCAGAGCTTTGCGCACAGATCGGTGGCGTCTGGAATTCTTCCGGTATACTCCCCGGTTATTGGACACATTCCGGAAGAGGTTCCGGGGTTTATTTCCTGACCTGAGGTCAATTTGAGCTGATTATCTATGCACTAGTAGGTAATCGCAAGTTGGTACTTACGTCCTTGCGTTATCCAATGGTCTCTTTCGAAGTTTTCATCTTCGCACAGAGATACGTCCTTGTCGTTGCTATTATTGGTGCCGAGTTGGAACTCCAGTATGTTTTTGCTTCTGTTCGAGATCTTTATACAGTTGTAATATTCTTCGTTGCTAGAAAATTAACGCTGTATTAATTAAACGAGTTTTGGTAAACAAAAATAAATCTTTACCATTGAGTTCTACTGAATACTAAATATTTGTCGCTGTCTTCTAGTACTCCAACACATTTTATGGTGTAAGTTTTGAAAGAGGAATGGTCTTTATAGATCATAGTGTCGCCTTCGACCCTTACATGTTCCCAGTCGCCGTGTAACCACTTCGGAAAGCTACAGATTCCAAAGGAGACATCTACTGGCCATGGGTCCTCTGCCTTTGGTACTAGCACGAAAGTTTCATACCCGCTAGTAGCATTGTGTAGGTCTGTTGTACAAGTGGAATCTCTGCTGACAGCCATTTCTAACTTTCCAGAAACTTGGTCTTGCCTGTATAACTAAAAAAAGAAAGTACCACAAGGAAGCATCCCAAGGCTTCTGTACTGATAAAGATGTACTTACTGCGCATCTATATTTTGGTTTTTGATCGTTTATGTGCCTGCTATCGGTGAATATTAGAAATGTTTCGCCTGGGGGCCTTTCCAATCTCCCAGACAGTCGAATTTCATATCTATAAAGTAGTTATCTGCATTAAAATTTAGTAAATGGCATTGTCGAAGAGAGACTTACCATAGCTTTCGAAAGTGCAGCTGCGCAATCGGAAGTTTAACGTCGAGCCAGAAGGGCATGAGTCTACGGTCGAGTTAAATCCCACGCACTCGTTTGGGTGCTTCATTGGAGGCCCTTTGTAATTCAGGTAGTATTTTCCGTCTATGGGGCAGTACTGTCTCGATGTATATTTACCGAGGTTATCTCGCGTCTCTGTAAAAGATTTAAAAAACATGTCGTCAATGACTGAAACACACTTAAATATATATTTGGTATAGTGCACACACATCAGACTTACAGATACGAGGTGTGTAAATTAAGTAATAAGACTGGCAACGTAGCGTCCTATTTAGCAATACAGCGAAGACGGGACTTGGAGGAGCGATAGGTTAACATGTAATGCACCTTCAGTGCAAGTTTGAACTTGTTAGAGTCATTTGTTTGTGACTGTTTTCGTAAACTGTTTTTTTTGTGCGTTTTAAAAATGAGTGGCATTAATTCTGAGCAACGGTGTGCTATCAGGTTTTGCTTCAGACTTGGACACAGCGCAACGGATACTTTTGCAAAACTTCAACACGCCTACGGAGACGGTGTTTTTTCAAGAACCCAGGTTTTTCGGTGGTTCAAGGCTTTCACAGAAGGAAGAGAGTCGATTGAAGATGAACCAAACAGCGAAAGGCCTTCTCTTCAAGAACCGATGAAAATGTCGATAGAATACGGGACCTTGTGCGTTCAGATCGTCGGTTGACGACAAGAATGATCGGGGAAGAGTTAAATTTGAATCACACCACTGTTCATCAGATTTTGACTAACGAATTGAGGATGCGAAAAATCTGCGTAAAAATGGTTAAAAAAAAGCAGGAACAAAAAGACATCAGGGAGAGAAAGGCGTCTTGACTTTTTGGAATCGATTGAAAATGATTCCCATTTTATAAAATGTGTCATTACTGCTGATGAGACTTGGGTGTTTGAGTACGACCCGGAAACCAAGCGCCAAAGCATGGAATGGCACACCTCAAGCTCTCCAAGACCCAAAAAAACAAGAACGAGCAAGTCGAAGATTAAATGCATGCTGATTTGCTTTTCTGATAGCCACGGAATTGTCCACAAAGAGTTTGTGCGTCCAGGAAAAATAGTAAATCAACACTTTCACAGAGAGGTTCTTGAAAAATTGAAAAAGGGTCTCATGGGGGTGAGACGAAACATCAAGAACAACTGGATGTTCATCACGAAAATGCGCCTTGTCACACAATTTCAGTAAACGAATTTTTAGCCAGTAAAAACATTCTTGTGGCTCCTCAGCCTCCTTATTCGCCTGACTTAAGTTCTTGTGACTTTTTTTCTTCCCGAGATTGAAAAATTACGTCATTTTGAGGCCACAGGAAACATTCAAACGGCTGTAACCGACCAGCTCAAGGCTATTCCAGTATTGAGTTCCAGCACTGCTGTGATGAATGGAAGAACTCCAGCGCTGTGTGGCTTCCCAGGGAAGTTATTTTGAAGGAGATAATACTGAATTGTAACTCTATTCGAATAAAACAATTTAAAAAAAAACTGTCTCATTACTTAATTTACACACCTCATATACTATTTGCTTCGTGCTATTTTAAAATAGATATAAAATATTCAAGGAATATGTTTTTTTAAAATTAGTGCTGTCATATTTGGAATCGTTCCCAGAATAAAAAAATAAAAAAATATGCATAATATTTAATTTAAAATTCCAGATGAGTTAAATGAGTTTACTTCTAATTGACATCTTACTAATATTCTTACCAAATTATTTACTTTATCCCCGAAGAATTTAAAATAATAATGGTCCTGTTAACACCCGGTATACCGGTAGATATTACATGCCGATTTATAATTATAATAGGGTAAAACTCGGTTACGAAAAAGTTGCGTAATTGCTCTGTGATTTATTAAAATTTCCGCAAGGGTCTTCTAATTAGCAGACTTAACAGCGTATTGTTGTACAACGGTTAACGACTTACTGAATAATAATATTTCCGCCGTTTCTCTCGCAGATAAAGATTCTTCAGAAGGACAGTTCGCTTCCGCCGATTCTTCGTTCGTAAAGCATTTGGAGATCGTTTCTTGACTCGAAGCGAACACCTGCAGAACACTCGACGACCTGAGTTTCAAATGCAAACATCGTATGCAGCTAGTTTCGCTGTAACTGAAAAAAATATGTAATTTTAACGGGACACCCCCAGGGTACCATTACGAGGCCGTTATTAGCCTATCAATTATGACGGCAACGTATGCGAATCTTTTACGAAAACGACTTACTTGAACATGAGAATGAAGTTGTTTTCGATTCTCCTGTGACAGTTACCCCAAATCGGTATAGAATTCTCTGTTATGTTTAGTGTGCTATATTGTATTCCACTGCCGACGTTGACGGAACTTTGCATCAGAAATTCCCCTTGAAATTCCTGAGGAAAGTAGCATGACCCTTCGAACGTTGGCACTGCAATAAAAAAAAAGTTTTACATTAAACCAGTTTTGAAATAAATTAATAATATATTTTTTTTTAAAAACAAGCTTTTATTAAAATGCTCTAAAAAGAAGAAAATAAACTTTAAATTGAATCAAAATCAATTTATTACATTACACAATTTATATGCTATAAAAGCTTGTCACGAGATTTATTTGTGTAGATGTATTTACCTATTTTATAAAATACATACTTTTTTTTATTACATTTTCTTGTCAAGATCAAGTATCATTACATTCTTGTTTATCTACACTAGGGTGATTTTTTTTCAACTATTTTTTTTTTGTTTTCAGTCCCCACTTGAAATTTTGTTGAATATGTCGAAAAAAATCCCTGAAAGTTACAGCCCTTAATATTAATTTTAATTACTTTCCCAAAGTGTGAAAAGATTTTCCATTTAAAATACACGTAAATTGATTTTTTTTTTCAAATTTCTATAACTCAGTCGCATTTTATGCTATTACATTGGTCTTAGTCTCGATTTACTCCGAATAAAACACTCTACAAAAGTGTCGAATTACATTGCAGCGAAAAAATTTGAAAAAAAAAATCGATTTACGTGTATTTTAAATGGAAAATCTTTTCACGCTTTGGGAAAGTACTTAAACAAACATACAAACAAACACACATACATACAAACATACATTGCAAGTTAAACAAAACATACAAACAAACAAAAAAAAGTTAACATACATACAAACAAACAAACAAACATACATTGCAAGTTAAATAAAAGCTTGTAAAATCAGTTATCTTGTGAATTTTGAAAATTGTTAAATTGGCCTTCAATAATACAAATTTTTTAACTTTTTGCTTCAGTATAAATCAGTGGTGAGAGAAGCATAATAAGAAAGAACGTAAATAAATAGTAAAAATATAAACATAGAGCAGATATATCCATCTGACAACCGCTCTATCAGTCATGCGTTTCAACTGAATCTAATTTGGAATTTCAAGTATACCTATTTTATGATTTCTAGTGGGTAATTACCTTCGATGATATGTACGTTGGTCGTATCGTACGTGCTCTTTGAAATACACAATGAAGGTAGAAATCGGAGTGTTGTAAACGGATTTTTTATTCCCCACAGCGGTATATCAAAATTTGTAAAACGAAACAAATTTTTAATACAGTTTTTTTTATGCCCGAAAAAAAGAATGGCGTTAGTTGCTACATGCTTAGTATAATTCAAGATCTAGAGTTAAACAATTAACGTCACCGTAACAGAGACAGTTTAAATAAAGTTGATTTATTGCCAACAAATTTATAAAAATTGTAAAAAAAAATACATTTTTATAAACGTGTTTATTATGTTTATCGTAATACAATAATTATTTTGAATAGGCCCCATACAGGGCAGCTTTGCTAACCTGTGACTTCGGAACTGACTAGACTAACCAAAAGAATGAATTTTTTCATGCGTTTAGCTTCTAAAATTGCTACAAATTGCGTATATTAACCTTTTTCGTGTAGATCGAACGCCAAAGTAGCATTGCGAAGGATATACTAGAAAGTTTGTACCCAAAATCACTAGATCTTTGATTTTCATAACATAATATTTTGATGAATATTAATTCATTCATTTCTTGCCCAGTGTTCCTTAAATCCTTAAAAAAAATGAACAATTAAGAACTTTAAGTATCGAAAATAATAAATAAATAGCATCTTAATTTGACAGTTATTTTGACAGCTGTCATATTTAAATTTTAGTATAAATTACGTAAATAGGAAGTTTCAAAGTATGTTATATGTATTATCTTTAAAATTACACATTTTTTTTCTGATATATTAAAATAACCGTATAACAAGATATATGTATTTATTTTATGTTATATGTATTATCTTCAAAATTACACATTTTTTTTTTCTGATATATTAAAATAACCGTATAACTTAATATATACGTTTATTTTAATATATTTGACGGTTAATCTGGCAGCTGTCAACAATAAAAAAGAAGTCGGATAATATCATTTGACCAATCATTTGGCTATTTGTAAAACGAAATTTTAAAATTAAAAAGTCAAAAATGTTTATACATTTGAGAACTTGACACTGATTTTCATTGGAAGAACCCACATTTTCCACATTTTCCAATAAAATATTGGGAATGAAAATCAAAAAATCCGGCTAGAGGAATTTATGAAGAAATTCATAACGAACATTTTAGAAAAAAAAGCATCTTAAAATCCTTATTTTCATGATCTCTAGAGTTTTGTCCCACTGCGGGACGTGTGAATTTCCCCCGAACTAAGGAATATCTCGTAGACCTGGCAACCCGGCGGTAAGGACTAGTGCGGTAATAAGCCCGCCAGGGTCCACCGGCTAGACCGGTCGGTGACTCCCGGGCCAGCGAACCATGACAGCTTAATCGCAGCCAGTCCTGGCGAAAAGGAGGCCTCCTTATTAGAGGCTGCATCATCCCGCAACTCTTCTACATAACATTAGCGTTCCTTATTTCTCATTAGCGATGCTATTACCTGACGTGCCGCAACACAACTGTTAGATGCGTGAGTATAGTAGACCGCACGAAACGATCTTCAGGCTCCAGACGATCTTTTTGCGTAGTTGTCTACGTAGTACATACATACCTGCTCGTTTGGTGTTCTGGTTACCAGTCCGAACGAGTCTACCATGTCCAATTTAAATTATAACGTTTATAGTTCCTCGCTTGAACAACCATTGTTATCTTCACAGAACGTGTATTTGGTACATAATGTGCTATATTTATCTCTCAATTTTAGCATGCAAGTAAGTAAATGAAACAGAAAAATACATTTAATATTTTCTTTTAATGTATTGAAAATGGCACTATTTCTCTCAGTGTAGTTTCAAACGAAATATTAATTCCATTTTAACCGTTCAGTGTCTTACTTAACTTCAATTATATATTAGTTATTTAAAACAAACGCTTCAAACGGTTCTGCTTTACCCACTGCTGCCCACTGTAAAAAAGATAAATAGAATTTAATTCTGTATTTAATTTTTTTGCTATTCGCTAACATATTCGTGACTATACTTGTAATTTTCCACGGTTTCAAAAAATAATGAAAAACGAAATATTACGAAACTGAACGGTCTAAAAATATGGATAGACATTTGGGTTGATCCAGAGTCTACCACCAACGCTGTTCCTTTAACGACTCATCAGAATGTATGTGTCCATAGTCTGGAATGTGACAGCTGCCCAAAAATAGAAAAAGCACTTTAAATACGAGCTACAAGTAGGCGCAACAACTCGAAATTTATAGACGTCGTATAAGGCATTACCGAATAAATATGTGGATGTCAGTGCAATGCTCCTAGTTAAAAATATGCTAGGTATAGGGTGCGCAAAATAATTCATGTTTGTTTTTTGTATAAATAAGTTTGACGCGTTCCTTTCTGTTAGTATTTTCTAATTAATTTAATGCAGAATAAATGAGCATAATTTATTACATTTTTACGTCTACTATCCTGTTTATTTTTATAGTTCTCTTATAACGCCATCTATTTATATAATCATATAAAAACTCATTCGATTCTCACATCCTCTTTTTGACATATCCGGATGAAAGAAAAGCCATCTAGTCTTGCCGTCTCCAGACGTTTTATTACACCGTAATGTCCTTAGAAAGCAAGTCTTTAATTAGGCACTAATATAATTATGTAGTATGTATGTATAATGCAGTATGTGGAATACCGGTACTTACATAAATAAGGAAGCATTATAACTGTTATTTATTTAATTTTCAATTATTTAATTTCCATTGTTACGATATGGATTTCTAAAATCTTACGAAATTTTATTTATAGTTGAGTTGCATAGTACCGCTATATGAAATTGTACGCTGTTTATCTGTTTTTTTTTTTTAATTGTACTTTCTTTTGTTCCGCAAAACATGGAGTTCATATTGTTAAAACTTCTGTTTACGTTATTACTAAAACATTTCGAATTTTCTATTAAAAACCCCTGTCAACCTCCTCAACCTCCCAACCCATTAAGCTGAAAATCTATATCCATGTAGACTTTTCCAAATTTCAAAGCGATATCTTAAAACGTTCTCGAGTTATCGTATACACAAAAGAGACCGACAGACAGACAGGTTAAACTAAAAATCGTTTTTTCCTCTACAATAAGAACTGTAACCGATTATGTGAAGAGATTATAGAGCCGATACATCTCGTAAAATGCGTTTTAAAAGTTAAAATATTTCTGCAAGTCGCGAGGTTTTAGGAATCTGACTGACTCTAGATGGTTATTAAAGTAACTAGGTATTAAAGATGAGGTAGCCGTACCGGCTGATAGCCCTGGATGATTGTCTTCGGTTCGCTACAGCGAATGTTACAGGGTGGGTCAAATAAAGTTGGAATTCTCTGTAACATACAGCTGGCCCCATTCTAAAACATTTGTTTGTTGTCCGGTTTAGTAGGTCTTGGTTTTTGAGGTAAAACGTATCCCTCAGTCTTGTGGTACAGTTTTTGATACCCACTTTGGCCCAGAAAAGCAAACATTAAATTGGGTTAGTTCTTTAGGCATATGTGTTCATTTTGGTTTCTCTTAGTTGCATCTTGGATGTGTTGGGTTTTGGTTTCTTTCATTGCCTAATATTCTAAAGCTGTTCAAATTCATTATCGCGTTTGATATCGTGTTTTGGTCAAAGCCAAAGCCAAATGCCATTGGTTTCCATTAATTCTAGTTCTTTCGTTGGGTTTGATTTTGTTTGGTACAGCTTATGGCAAATAGTTATCTTTTTTGTTTCAATTACAGATAGAATAATCGTAATTTATTTTTTTCTGTGACGGGAAAAACGTTTGACATTTTATCCCTGTCGACAGGTAACAAAATATCACTTTTTATGAAATTACTTTTTTCCCGGATATATATACACATAAGTAAAGATTAGATATTTAATTTAAGAATATTTTATTATACAAAAGTTACATTTTCTTTATATCAAAAGTACAATTATTAAATGTGCATTGCATGAATGCCATGTTCCTTGAACTATTCGGTACAACAGTCGAATTTTCTTGTGTTGAAATTATATTTTTTTTCTGCCATGGACACAACTGCCGTTGATGTACCTGGTCGCAAATCGGGTGTTATTTCAGCACTGCCACACGTTCTAAACACTTTATTAGCTATTTCTGTCCTGTGTGCTACCGATTCATCAACATACCCTTCATCGACCGTTGATGACTTCCAACCGCCATGGTTCTTTAGTGTCATCAAGTCTCCCCCAGATTCAACTAAAAGTGTAGCAGACGATCTTCGAAATGAATGACCTGTATATGAGTTAGCATTTTCAAGTTGAAGAAAATTAGCTACTGTTTCAGGTACCTTATAAAACTGATTTTTACCCACCCACAACCTGGTTGATACATTTTCCATTGCAATATGCATAAAACAGGCGGCGATCCTTTGTTGCTGCTGGACGAAGGGCTATGTACATTCGGTAAAATTTAATATAATCTTCAGTAACTACAAATCTCCTGTTTACATCATTCTTTGTTTGCTTAAGTTTCACAATTAATTACGTTACCGAATCTTCAATATCGTCTAATGTTACCTGGCTGATTTCACAAATTCGACAAGCTCCTGCAATCCCAAATACAACAACAACCTTGGCCATTAAATAAACTTCATCGGGGAGCATTATTTAAAATATCACTAATTTGTGTACTCGTAAAAATCGCAGCTTTCTTGGGCGTGTACCCTCTCCCATTTTGTTTCAGAAATGTAATTAGTTTGAAATAATTTGAAATGTCTACATTATTACTGGATTGTAACATACTTTTAGCCATTGAATAATTTGACCACACTGTTGATGGCTTTTGTTGTGCCAGTTCCGAAAAATAAGCCAATAACACCGTCTCCGAGAAAGAACTGCATGTCTTTTTCATCTTCCATTCCATAAATCTTGAATACGTGGTTTGGTGAATTTTCCGTGATTTAGCTGGTAATAATTTTTGTGACGCTACTTTCGTTGCTTCTACTAACTCCGGTGGACTCTGAGAAAACACGGAATCAGACATTTTTTAACTTTTTATTATTCAAAATAACTACTAAACAATCACTAAGCTCGCAATTTTTAAATCAAATATCAAATTAAAAATTAAATTTTTAATCAATAATATGTTTTTTTCAATATTAAATCGTCGTTTTTCCCATCACAGAAAAAAATAGTGTATTATACACGGTAAAAATATTAGATTTTAGTTCTCGGTTTTTTTCCAGGTAACACAACCTCGAGCTAAAATCTAATACTTTTTCCTTTGTATAATAAATTATAATAATAATTTTTACACCCTTGTGAAGTTAGAATCTCCATTTTTTGAAATTTTGGGGGTCTAGTAGAAATTTTCAACCTCATTTCTGCCTCTCGCATAAACAATTACAAGAATGATCTGAGAATCTGTGTAGTGATCTACCTTGTAGCGTTATAAAATTACCGCCATGGAGCCTTGGAGAACGAGGCCGTCTAGGACCAATTTACCTGAATTACGTCTACCTGTTCGAAATCGCGGTGAATTAGAGGTAATTGCAATGGGCATGGGTGCCTTAAGTGTATTATCGCTCCCCCTTGTTACCAAGGAACCCCGTCGACCTGTTATCCGAGCAACGCCGGATGCGACATGCCAAAGGAATCTCCACAAGGACGGAAATGCTGTAAACAGGATCCGGGGCAGCTTAACAGGTGTCTCTTATGCATCGCGCTTTCGAGATGAAACGACCTGCCAGGTATTCGTCCAGACCGAGTACCCACTGGTATTTCTAAAAGCGAAAATATCGTTGTAGCGTTGTACACTCCATTGAACAGAGCTGACGCAGATGGACAGTCTACATGTGATTTTATTTGAAAATGTTAGGCTTTTAACCCGTTTCGGCTGAAAACGCCACTCCCGGTACATCGCTCTTCTGCGCCTCATAAATAATACTATTTGCGACAGAAAAATTTGACAGGGACATTATTTTTGAAGTTTAAGACGTGCCCTTTCCGATGGTGTCCATGAAAGTCCTCCAAAAAATTATTAATAATGAAAAAAAGCAATATTTAAAAAAAAAAAACGATTTTTTTGCACATTTTTTTAATCAAATTTTCAAGGGGTTTCCGGTCTGCAATAGACCTGGAACCTCACTAATCGGTGGAATAAATGTTTGAAGTATACGCGGTTTAAAGATCGATTTTTCCCTTATGCGTTCAAAATGGTGCCTGAACTGCAAAATTTTTGCGTAAAAATTCAAGAATTTTTTATTGGAAAAAGTTCTTAAAATCAATGAATGCACTAGAATTTTTTTTTAAATTTTTTTGAGTGGACTGCAATATTTGCAAAATTTAAAAAATTACTTCTGAAATTCTAAATTCTGAAAAAATTGAAAAAATTCCAGTGCAGTCTTTAAACGATTTTAAGAACTCTTTATTCTTGAGAATTTATTGTAAAAATGCATTGTTTTCGAAAAAAAATTTCTGAATTTCGATACTAATTTGATCTTTAGAAATTTTGTTCTCGAAAACAATGCATTTTTTACTATAAATTGTCAAGAATAAAAGTTCAAGAATAAAAAGTTCTCAAACACTCAAATTGACTATTTGCAAAATCCAAAAAGTTGCTCACAAAATTTTGAAATCTTCTAGTGCATTCTTTGAGTGATTTTAAGAATTTTTTATTCTTGACAATTTTTTGTAAAAGTGCATCATTTTCCAATAAAAAATTGTTGAATTTTTACGCAAAAATTTTGCAGTTCAGGCGCCATTTTGAACGCATAAGGCAAAAAATCGATCTCTAAACCACGTATACTTAAAGTTCAAACATTTATTTCACTGGTTAATGAGGTTCCAGGTCCATCGCAGACCGGAAACCCCTTGAAAATTTGATTAAAAAAAATGTGCAAAAAAATCGTGTTTTTTTTAAACTGCTTTTTTTTCATAATCAACAATTTTTTTGGAGGAATTTCATGGACACCATCGGAAAGGGCACGTCTTAAACTTCAAAAATATGTCCCTGTCAAATTTTTCTGTCGCAAATAGTATTAGTTATGAGGCGCTGAAGAGCGATGTACCGGGAGTGGCGTTTTCGGCCGAAACGGGTTAAAGTCCAAAATGTGGAAATCACGAAGTCGAATTATTATCCGAAAATTGATGGTCCAGCCAGTGGATAATAAAAAAAAAGTGGATAAAAGCAAAACTTGGATAACATCAAGTCCAAAAAAATTGTACAGAGAAAATAACAATTTATAATAGCTTAACATAAAATGTTGCCGGGTTTAGTTACTCAAAAACAACTTCAATACTTGCTAATTCTATCATCTCCTCTATTTCATCCCTTATTGTCAATTATTATGATCAACCTTGATACAGTCAGTTAACCACGACTCTCAGGTTAGCCTTCGTTTTAATTTTGAAAAAATCCTGGTTACATAAACGCCTTCTATTGTTTGGTTCATTGTTTTCCTTTTAATTCTTTTTATGTGAGCGCTAACAAGGCGTACCTAAATAATTATACGGGAAGTTAGAATAAAATTTGACATGCAAAATCTCATTATACAGTGTGGAACAGCCAAATGGAATAAATTCAGAAGCTCCATGTATAAACACCATAAACGCTTGTGAGCACTGCATTTTTTACGGGTTTTGAGAGACACGTAGAATCATAGTATTGTGGTGTTTTGAATTTCTGGTCATCGCGAGAGGGTAATACACTTTTGGAACTGTTAATAACTTACACATATTTGACACGGCATGTTTTCTGATTCGGATAACCGTTGTTTGAACGAAAAATATATCGACTCGAATCAGCTGCCCACTTTTTTTAGCAGAAAATAAAATATATTATTATTTCCTGGATGAAAGCCGTCTGCTGCGCACGGAGTCACGCAATCGATCTCTTTCAGAATTCCTAAAATGCGGTGCAAAAAACTTGTTGGTATTATTGTCCTGTACGCCGTCGCTATCGATGAGTCAGTGACAGCGAACGTTTCTGCAAATGACCAAAAAACGTTTCTGGTCACGCCTTTACACATTTAATTCGCACTTTAGAATCAGCCCAGTCAGCTTGGGTGTATCATAATCGAACTAACGAACAACCGAATGCAAATCGAGACGACAAAAAAGTCTGTGCTTACGTTATGTAACAAAAACTGGTATCTGGGCTGCGTACTCTGAGAGGAGAGGACGTTTGTTTTTTTTTTCGCTGCCACAGTATTCGTGCCCGAAATGTAAACAGATACGGTACTTGATTTTAATTATTTTTCGTTTTTTCGTCGAGGACAGACCGAAAAGAAGCAGAGGTATCATGGTGTAAATAAATAGCTTATTTCGATGTAGATGTCCAGAGGATTCCAAAAATCTGAGTGTCTTCAAATTCTTGACTTGTGTTAGACATAATTTATAATACGAGGTATGTAAATTAAGTAATGAGACTGATTTTTTTTAATTATTGTATTCGAATAGAATTACAATTCAGTATTGTCTTCTTCAAAATATCTTCCTTCGGAAGCCACACAGCGCTGGAGACGGTTCTTGCATTCCTCATAGCAGTGCTGGAACTCATATACTGGAATAGCCTTCAGCTGGTCGGTTACAGCCGTTTGAATGTTTTCTATGGTCCCAAAATGACGTCCCTTGAGGTGATTTTTCAATCTCGGGAAGAGAAAAAGTCACAAGGACTCAAGTCAGGCGAATAAGGAGGCTGAGGAGATACAGGAATGTTTTTACTGGCTAAAAACTGCTTTACTGAAATGGCTGTGTGACAAGGCGCGTTGTCGTGATGCAACATCCAGTTGTTTTTTATGTTTGGTCTCACACGCATGACCCTTTTTCGTAATTTTTCAAGAACCTCTCTGTAAAAGTGTTGATTTACTGTTTTTCCTGGACGCACAAACTCTTTGTGGACAATTCCCTGGCTATCAGAAAAGCAAATCAGCATGCATTTAATCATAATTTAATCATGCATTCTTGTTTTTTTTTTTTGGGTCTTGGAGAGCTTGAAGTGTGCCACTCCATGCTTTGACGCTTAGTTTCCGGGTCGTACTCAAACACCCAAGTCTCATCACCAGTTCCATAAAATTGGGATCATTTTCAATCGATTCCAAAATGTCAAGACACCTTTCTCTCCTGATGTCCTTTTGTTCCTGCGAAAGGTTTTTTTTGCAACCATTTTTGCGCAGATTTTTCTCATCCCCAATTCGTTAGTCAAAATATGATGAACAGTGGTGCGATTCAAATTTAACTCTTCCCCGATCATTCTTGTTAACCGAAGACCTGAACGCACAAGATCCCCCGTATTCTATCGACATTTTCATCGGTTCTTGAAGATGTAGGCCTTCCGTTGCGTGGTTCATCTTCAATCGACTCTCTTCGTTCTGAGAATGCCTTAAACCACCGAAAAACCTGGGCTATTGAAAAAACGCTGTCTCCGTAGGCGTGTTGAAGTTTTGCAAAAGTGTCCAAGTCTGAAGCAAAACTTAATAGCACACCGTTGCTAAAAACTAATGTCACTCATTTTTAAAACGCACTTCCAAAAACCGTCACAAAGAACAAACAAATGACTAACAAGTTCAAACTTATACTGAATGTGCATTACATGTTAACCTACCGCCCTTCCAAGTTCCGTCTCCGCAGTGTTGCTAGATCGGGCGCTACGTTGCCAGTCGCATTACTTAATTTATCCACCTCGTATATTTTTAAATCGGAGGCGTCTCCAGTTTTTGTGTTTTTATTTTCATACAAGACGAAATCAAACATGCTTGGACCATGAAGCCAAGATCATTTGCAGTGCATTAACTTGTCGGGGAATAATAATTCCTAACTGTTATTTTCCATTTGACTGCAAGAAGCGTCAAATTTATGAAGCGTCAAAATTTCTTTCTTCCGCGACGTTGCAGGAACATTTAAAAAGAACCATAGCATCCGTCTTTATTAAAGTAACTGTTAAGACAATTATAAAACGCAGGCATTTCGATTTAATCTTCGACGTAACACAACAAAGCCTGTTGTTTTTAATTATACCTGCGTAATTAAGGAAAAACGGTTATTTTTTGTTTATCCCAATAAATTGGCACTTGACGTATGAGCTTTGAACAATTTTAGAGCGTCTTCAGAAAGAACAAACATTAAGAAAACCAGGCTGGCCCTTTTCAAAATATCAGCCCTTCGGATAATTGAAAAACTAGTATTATATTTTGAGGATGTGCTCAGTAACCATTTTTTTTTTTCAACATTACATTATGTTGAATTTGTGATTTTGATAAAATTCAAAACAATATAAAAGAGAAGGTATATAGAATGTAGAATATGTACAAAGTTTGGGGTCTGAGACAGTGTGAGAAATTAATTAAGCCACTGTTCTTGTTATTTTTATAATTAGTCTTAAGTGGCGTTTCTTGTATTGAATTCAAATTTAATTTAGCATTGTGTTATGCTGTATTCCTTACGGGGTTTCCGCAAACCAAGTTATTTAGCCGAAAAATAACGCCAAATATGGCAAGAAACTGTAATATGAACTTCCAGATTAGGCAACAGGACGCATAAATACAATTTAACGTAATTAATTAAGAAAATAAATTAAACGGAATATTAAATGAGTTTATTTAAATGAGAATGAACAAAACGAAAATAATTACATCCTGTGAAATCTATAGCCGGTAGGTGACGTCATAGCCGTCATAACTACACGCCATTCGGTAAGGGTGGCGAATAGGAAAAAAATTTACGAATGCTCGTACACAGGTAAACCGATTTACATGTTTTAATTGAATTGCTGGAGAACGAGGCAACGACGCCCCTAGTCCACACCCATCGATAAATTAATTCGTAATTTACCTTCGTTTTAAGTTTCCCTAAGGGCGTTAAAGCTTGCCGTCTATTTATAGCAGAATGGAAAACGACGTTTAGGACAAAAACTAATTAGAGGTGCAAGAGATAAGTAAATTACCTCCCTGGGGCTGTTTGAATTCAAAAGAAAAATGAAAAACATGAAAAATGTGCCTTTGAAAACCAAAATCGACATGTCGTAACAATTTTTCGTAAAAACTTTCCCAGTAAGATATATCGAATTTATCTCACACTTTATTTACGCACTGTATATGGTT
This sequence comes from Aromia moschata, assembly GCA_029963805.1. Taxonomy (NCBI): domain Eukaryota; kingdom Metazoa; phylum Arthropoda; class Insecta; order Coleoptera; family Cerambycidae; genus Aromia; species Aromia moschata. The sequence goes on from JAPWTK010000038.1 coordinate 633,604, forward strand.
TGTTTTCAGCCGTACACCTGTATCACTGATATCTTCATTGTTAAGGAACGTTTTCGTTTAATTATGCACGAACAATACACGGATATTGCATATTAAATTGTTACACAATTGTCATTGTTGGTTGCTTAACTGTAAAACGAAGGAGGCGCTGAATATATGCCGTAAATAAACAAACCGCTTAGACTTTGTTTTTAATAATCGCTGAATGTCACCGGTTCTTCCAAAAGTTGAAGAAACATCGCAAACGAATTTCCTTTTAAAAAATCCCATTCCTCTTCTCGTCAATGTCATTTGAAGGTGATTTCTTTCAACGAAAAAAAAAAAGTAGTATCTTAAATTGTGTAACGAAATCAGATTTTAATTTCTCCACTTGATAATACCCACTAGCCCGTCGATGATAAAATCCTATGCTATTTAGACTCGTTTGTAAAACTTTCACGTTTTCTAAAGTATTTACTTTTTTTAACACGCCTTAACAAACATCGGCATTGTTCTGGGTAACTGTGTAGAACGTCGATAAACTCTATTTGTTCATATTCGATATTAAAACCATAACGCTGTCCAGGAAACGAAAATGATAATAACGTATTTTGCAACAAAAAAATGTAACACCTCAACTAATATCCGATTTTGGTTAGGCTAAATTTTAGAAGGTTGTTCACTTTCTAATATTTGTCTGAAACTACAACGCATTCTGCCTACACCTACCCGAGTAAAATCTGTTAAATATTATGAAACCGGTGATTCTTCTTTCCTCGAAAAAATATTAATCATTTAATCGTCATAGAAAAAATACCTAAGTAGGATATGGTAATTATTGTTTTAACGTATGTATTGTGATGCAGACAATTAGAAAAAAGTGAAAATAGCGTTAAAAAAAATCCTTAACGATTCGTATTTCACAGAACAGTTTTAATTGGTTGTGTACGAGGATATAAAAAATAACTTGAATTGTATTTATATTATGTATTGTGCCAACGTGTATGAACCAACTTTCTGGAATTTCTCCTGAACATTGAAACCCAAACCGCATGAGTAAGAAGATTATACGATATAATAAGATACATAGTTGAAATTCCTTCTTGTTGGAAGAATGGACATACTTCTTGGAAGTATCTTTTGTGTGTGAACTAAAAACTCTATATGAATCATTCCAACAGACTACATACTGCCTATCCATTGTGTTCATCGAAACCGTTGACACAATAGAAAATTTGAGGCTTGTAAAAATATGTTTGTACCACTTGGTAATAGCCTATTATCTGCCAATTTATATCTGTTGACTGATACAAGCGTATTTTCCTGTTTGCATGTGATGATATGACACACTGCCAAAGAATGCTAAATCGTAGACAAGAATATATACTAGTCATCACTCGAGATGGACCTGTTCAGTAAATGGAAAAACTTGATGGATGCAATTTTCTAATAGCAGACGAAGAAGACAGTAGAAACAATGAAAATTTTGGTTCATTTAGCAAAGGCTATGTTTACTTCCTTTAACCTTTGGAGCGTCAGGTTTTTTTTTCACTTTTTTTTTGCCTTAAAAAATCCTAGTGTTTTAGTCCTACTTTGTACATTCAACCCCCATGCAGTACAAACTTCAAATAGCGTCTTATATAAGACGTTCCGGCAGCTAACGATCAGGAAAATTTTAAATTTTTTAAAATTCCAAGTAAATGCTTCTATGGGGTTTTCGAGGATGAGGAATGCGATGATGATAGTAATTTTTTGCGTTACCCTTCAAAAACCACCCCTTTCTGATTAGAAACTACCCCTTTTATCATTTCTCTCGGACTCTGCCGTAAGTATCTACAATATTACTTTGTAATAAGTTTTTTGAGAGTAGAAAATTCTCCAAAATCAGGAAAGATGAATTTTGTTTACAACAATAAAGTATATAAAACTCTCCCCTGAAAAGGGTAGAGTTGAAACTCTCCCTGAAAAGGGTAGAGTACGTATTGCTCCTTTTTTATCTCACTGGGTAAGAAAATTAATTTATCAAATTTTAAACGACGTTCACTATAAAATATTTATTGGCCATTCAAGGGTCAGTCAATAATTAAATTGAACTAAAAAAAATTATTCCTGAAATTGATAATTTACAAGAATAGGTTGGAAAAAACATAGTAGGCTGTCACTAGCCAATCCGAAGCGTAAACACATTTTCCCTCTGTCGAATCAAAATCGGATTGGTTTTTTATGGTGATTTTGGAATCATTTTGCCGTTCAGTGTGTGATTGATTGATATTATCTCCTTCAGTATTAGAGTTTTTATTATTTTGTTTTTTTTTTTGTTTTTAGATTTTGTTTTTTTTTTTAGAATTTCTAGAATTTATTTTTTGAGTTTTTAGTATTTTCAGTTCATTCTAAACGAGTAATTTATTACGCGTAAAAGTATTTTCAAATATCGTCTAACTCAGAAACACACCTGGAAATAGCAACAAGAATTGGTTTTCATTCGTTTACAATCAGAAACGTCCACGAGATATTCCCTCAGGGGTATCTGCCACCGTTCATAATGCAAAGACACATATGAAATATAAAATGAAATTATATTTTTACTCAAAACTCAATCTTACATTGATATCAGAATCGGGGGTACTTTTTTAGGGGGTGTCAACCCCAAAGCCTTTTTTTTCGTGATCAACGACCTCCAAAAAGCAAAGACTAGTAAGTTTCGTTGCAATTTAAGAATGATTGTATAGCCTATGGAGAGCGTCTTGTATAAGATTTTCCGGCGCTCCAAAGGTTAAAACTATTTTTTTGGAGGAACACAATGCTGACTGAACGTCTTAAATTAATTTTTTGTCCATCAAGAAAATTTAAGAATGGGTAGATCTATGGTATCTATAGTAGTGTCTGTTAAATGGAAAAATTATAAAATTGGTATTCAAACACAATGAAATTTTTTTGACATCTCTACTACTTTTAGAATAATAGAATACATGGTCAAATACTTCTTCGAGAATAAGAAGAGTGAGACAAATTGTTTCCAAACTTTCGGTTAATCAGCACAGGGTGTTAATAAATCACATTCTGGATTCACATCTTGTTTTTTCCTGATAATCTAGGAAGCATGAGGGATGATGAACAAGGTAAACGTTTTCATTAGGTCTTGAAGCAACTTGAGCAGCGATATCAAGGGTTTTGGTTTGTGATAAAAGGGATTGTTATTGGCTTGAATTTCTTGTAAAAGAAACTAACTCAAAGCTATACAAAAACAGTAGCAAAGCCGAAATGCCCTATTAATATATATTTTGAGATGTGACCGAACCCTTTTCGTAACTGGTGGAACAAACCAGTAAACTAGTGTTATCCAAAGCGTCCAATTTGGACCAATTTTTGGGGGCGACCTACAAAAAAATTGTCACTTACTCTGGCTGCCGACTGTCAGCACCAGCAGGACCGCTGTCACTTTCGCGTCCATGTCCGGGCTGCCAAAGGGGGTGGCGAATCGTCAGCGGAGAGAAAACGCGGCGAGAACCATCTACATGGACCCGATCACACCCCGAATTTTTCAACTTTTCAACTGGGCAGACGACGATCGAGGCGCAGCCGGAGTGTGGGCCGCAAGAACGTCTATTTGGGCCGGTGGAATGCAGGTAGGGATCGGGCACTATACGCGAAGAGGCCGTAGAGCAGGTGCCGGGCGAAATCCGGCGTGGACGCGTAGAGCTCGTGCTTTGGGCCCAGAGTAGTGGACTGAATGAACCGGCGGCCTCGGCTGGCGTGTTATGAATGGAAACTCCTCGTATCTGCCTAATGGCTACAAGAATTCACTAACAGCCATAGGCGTGACTTGACCAGACTGGGGATAGAGCGCCCGCTACCATCAGATAATCGTTAGAAGCGCAACGCGATGCAAAAATGCCAAATAACGAGATGCAAACGGAAAATGTAATTTCCAATTCGTATGTTTGTACTGTAAGACGTGATGCTAACGAGGAGACATTACAATATCTCATCAAACCTGTCATCATTTCAACGCTTTCAAGGTGATAAACGTCGAGGTGTGTATAAACATTATCATCTCATTTAGTTTGTTATTTTTTTCCATAGTGAATTTTAAGATCAAATCAGATCAACAGATCGAGTATCATTTTAAGTATATTAATGTTTTTATTGTTAATTATTCATATACCTTATTTTTTTAGAACCGAACATTGTTCATTTAACAAACGTTTCTGTTACATCACTAAGTATTTTCTTCGATACTTCAGCCTTTCTCGCTACTGAGTCTCGTCTATAAGATTCCTCCACCGAACAAGACTTCCATCCCCCTAAATCTTTACTGCTATTAGATCAACTACAGAATTTGCCAGTGCTGTTTTTACAACATTAAAAAAATTATTCTTAGGAATGCAATACAAAGCAATAAAATAAAAAACAAAAACAGTATATTTATTACACTAGACAATAAAACAATATTTTACCGTGTCTGTGGAGTTTATTAAGTTTGTAAGAAGATCTTTAGTGAGTATACGTTGTAGACAGCTTCTTGAAAGTTGCAATTCTTGTCCACGACGCTGAATCGATGTTCCTGAACTTTCACCAACACTCTCACGCACTGCTTCGATATTATCATTTGAACGTCTTGTTATTGGACGGCCAGTGTGTTTATTTATCATCCCCAATTGATCCAGTCTGCAGAATTGTTCAATTACTCTCTTCACAGTTGACGAAGTTAAATCAGTATTCCGACCATATTTTGTACGAAATTTGCTTGAACTGTAGCAGCCAAACTTTCATTATATTTGAACATTGTTCAATGAAAACGCGTTGTTCTTTCGTGTAGTGCTCCATTTTTGCTGTCAAATTGTTTTCTTTTTTCGTTGCCAACACTTAACCGCACAAATGGCGACAAATTCAAATCTTGCGTGAATTATGGGACACCCTTTATAATAACCAAAACCTATTTTTGTACTTTATTTTATTTTATTGCAGTGTGAATTCGTCGAGAACTAAGTAGTTTAATAGTACTAGGCTAATTGCACCCCTGTAGCTGCGCCACTGTCTGCAGGATCCCAAACCAAGTCATTATTACTATAAAGGCATCGTTTCACTTCTCAGGTAAATAGTTAACGTAATCTTTACTCAGTCTCAGTCACTGGCATGCGCAATTTCTCTACCTCTACCTGTGCTTTTCTTAACACGATCTTCTTACCAACACGAGAGAAAACTCAAAGACAGAGATACCCTACCATCATTATTACGAATACCAGTGGCTATCACTTTGCAACGTTGCGTCTTCACGATACGCGACGATTTAAAAAAACGTACAAAACATTAAATATAGATATGAACATATTTAAAACGAATTTACCAACGTTTTACAGGTGGCAATGAAAAAGTATCGGGAATATATATTTTTTGGTTACTCACAGTGTGCTTGAAGGTGGAAAAATTATAATGAAAATGAGTCCAAAATCGGTTTGCGCAGGCTGATTCTAGATTAAAAGTAGATTCAAAGTTCATAAAATTTAAAATCGTAGCTGATCCATTTCGCGTTTTATCCACATTCTTGGATTTTAACCCTTCGCAATACAGTAAGTCGTACACATCAACTTTTTCTTCGAGCACTTAGCACTTTTAGAAATAAAACTCTCGTAAATAAGTTTATTACATATATCTTGCAAATACAGTTCTTTAATTAAAAAAACTTACTCGACAATATTACCAAAAATTAAAATTCATTTGTTATAAAACACTAAATAAAATCTTTTCACTTTCTTTGAAAACTTTTCTTTCAACTTATTTGAACTTGTAATATATTTGAATACTTAAAAATACAAGACATAAAAAAATACAAAAAAAAATCAAAAAATACAAAAAAAAAATAAAATATACAAAGAATACAAAAAAAAAACATGGGGTTATATCACCACTACGTCCTCGTCGTTAACCCTGGGGTAAGCTAAAAGTGGTTTAAAATATTCCATTTTTTTCAAATAAAAATAATTTATGATTTTGAAACATTTTTTTGACTAAATTCAAAGCGAGATTCATTATGAGCTTTTATACTTTCTTAAAAAATAAGTTTAAAATTATGTTTGTACGAGAAAATACAATTTTTGTATTTTGATAATTTGCAAGTGTTTTATAACAAATGAATTTTAATTTTTTGTAATGGAATATTGTCGAGTCAGCTTTTTAATTAAAGAACTGTATTTACAAGATATAAGAAACTTATTTACGATAATTTTATTTCTAAAAGTGCTTAGTGCTCGAGAAAAAGTTGATGTATACGACTTACTGTATTGCAAAGGGTTAAAATCCAAAAATGTGGATAAAACGCGAAAGGGATCGGCTACGATTTTAAATTTTATAAATTTTGAATCTGATTTTATTCTAGAATCAGCCTAGGCAAACCGATTTTGGACTCATTTTCATCATAATTTTTCCAACTTCAAGCACACTGTGTACTTGGATCGAAAGTAAATTTCTGTAATTGTTATTTGTCAACAGACAGGCGTTTTTTGTTTCCGTCGGTGAAAAGTAGTTCAAATGTTTTCATGGCAATGCTAGATATTAATTTCAATAAACGTATCAATATCATATACGCGGATAATTTCAATTTACGGCGACAATAAGGTGCTATTTGACATTAAGAATTAATAGTAGCACTCGAACAGGTGCGAGTTTTGGGGGGAGGGGAAATGGTTTCTGAAAAATCAGGCGCTGTGTAAACCACAATGTTTACGTTAGTAATACATATCGGGCTAACACAAATATTGTTTTTGACAGATTTAATAATGCCATAGCAAACAGAAACTCAATTTTCCCATGGTACTTCAAACTATGGTGTAAAATAACAAAAATAGTCGTTTTCAAAGCGTATATAAGTCTAATTTTTGGCTAATAAAAGGCCCATAGAGCTTAGGTCAAAGACTGGCCAGCAAAAGATTAGAAAAATGAAAATTTATTATAAAAATTATTGCCGTTTGTCACGAAACACCGAACTACTACACTTTTCTCGACGCGCGTTTCGCCAACCAAGTTGGCATCTTCAGGAGAAGAATAAAACTAAATTCTAGCCTACACACTTGCACTATTTATACTAAATTTGTTGCCACGGTTCACTGAACCGTAACTGTCTTTGCTTATCAGAGCAAACAGTGGACTGGTGGGTATCAGACCATTTAGTGAACCGTGGCAACAAATTTAGTATAAATGAAGATGCCAACTTGGTTGGCGAAACGCGCGTCGAGAAAAGTGTAGTAGTTCGGTGTTTCGTGGAAAACGTCCAGTTTTTTGTTTCTATGCCGAAGGTTCCGGTATAAAAAATCCTACTACCTATTCCAGGATAAAAATTATGTTTTAGGTTAGGTACTCTTATTAAGAAAACATTTTCCTGGCGAGTTTTGATATTTTAATAATATAAGCGTAAAAAACACTATACAATTCTAAAACTGTTCGTTGCACGTAAATCAGCAAGGTGTCAAGATATTCACATATCTTCCACTCTTCCGCTAATATCTGGCTTCCTTGCAGACCTTATCATAGACTTCAGGAAACGCCCTTTCACATTTCATCTCGCTTCTTAGCTTGTCGTACAAACTGTGGTCGAACATCATTCTAAATTCCTCTCTTGTCATGTATGTATCGGCATAGAGCATCTGGAATCTGACAACAATATACGCATAATTATTATTCTGTTTTCGTACCATCTATCTGGAATAGTAATATGTGACCAACCAGTAATACTAACGACGCTTTGTGTTACAAAAACACGCAAACATGCGATAAAAAGGCATTTGATTTGGAAACTATTTGAACAGTTGTCAGTTTAGCAGAAAATGTGTTTTTTCTTATGTTTCTAATGAATACTCATGTTTATCGCATTTATAAATTACTTTGCTTAGCTGCTGAATATGATTATTCTGTGTACATCTTAAAAGAATATTCATGGAATATTCTGTAAAATCCATCTTGGAATATTCTGTAATCATTCGATCATTAAAGTGTATACGTACCCATTTACGTCACGGACATACTTTTCAATCTTCCGAGTGCTTTCTTTAGGTTTGTAATCCTTAACCTTGGGTACACCATACAGTCCAATGTCTACATAGAGTTTCTCTACATTTTCTTTAGGGTGTACCATTCCAGGATTCGGTGGTAGAGTAAAAGGACAAAACCACACTGGATATATATTAAACGCGTTTTCAAACACCTTGACGCTATTCTCAAAATGTTCTATAGGCACTAACATATCTTGTAGTACGTGGCTGTTATTGTATAATTTCCTTATCGCCTCTGTTTGAGTGAGTTTTAGTAGGGATATTTTGGGAGGCATCAACCAACCTAACAGTAGCCTGAACAAGGGGTTGTTCCCAAAGGGTACTATATCCTAGAACAAATTAATCACAGTCGTAATAATGCTATAATTCAAGTAAAAGGTAGTTAGGTCATAAACAGGAAGTTTTTGGTCTTTGTTTACCTGTAGTTCCCAAAATATCGACCTGGTATGCCTGTGATAATAGTCTCTTAGTGGTATATATTCAGTAGATGGCGTATTTCCTTTCAATTTGTCTCTGACGTGGATGAAAAACCACGGTTTGTACCATCGTCCTATTTGATTTATCTGATAAAATATGTGTTTAAAATATAATCAAATACGTCACAATATAATTTATACTTTCTCATGTTCCGGTGTATCTGTTTGTACTCCTGTCATGATGACAGCTTCATCTTCATTGTACCCTAGAGCCTCCACAAATTCATTCTCCTCGGTATTTCTGCTCGCTTCCTCAAACTTCTTGGCTATATTTTTAAGACCACGCACAGGGGTGTACGTCAATTTGACGTACTTTTTCGCTGGAATCATTTTTAGTTCTACAGCTGTTAGTATTCCTAGAGTCCCATACGACCAAGGTACCGAATAAAATAACTCGTGATTTTCTGTGGGACTGCATTTCACTACGCTGCCATCTCCCAGAACTAGTTCATAAGATAAGCAGACGTGTTGAAAAAAGCCATATATGTGGGACGATGATTCTACCCCAGTTCCCATAATCACCCCACCTACCGTCAAATCGTCAATTTCTGGCATCACTGGTAAAGTCCACCCCAGTGGGTTCAGAGTTGCAGTGAGCTGACCCATGGTCACCAGGGGTTCAGCTCTGACAATCTAAAAAAAAAATCTTGGCATTGACCACGCTTACGCAACCAAATTTACACGACTGAGAAGTTCTCGGTGCTTACCTGTTTCTCTGTATCCATTTCCAAAATGTCGACGAGATTGACGTGGATTTTGTGGAGAGTGTTTTTTGTACAGCGGTGTCCGAAAAGACACCATCTGCCAGCCTGGTCTGGCTGTGCACAGTTGCGATTTTTGACCGCTTTTTGATCCATTCTTGTATCTACAAAAAAAAAATTGGTAAAGCCAACTGACTTTTCAAGACTTTTTAACAAATAATCTTGCTTCCTTATAGCCTAATTCTAAGAATAGGTAGTGTAATATAATGTTTGTATCATGATTTATTACGGTTTTCTAAATAATCTGAGGTATTTTTTTAATACCATATGCTGCCAGAAAAGAAGAGCTATATTAAATTTTATTCAGAGCTACCCCTGCTATTTTTGTTACGCCTATGATCGATGTCAATCGGACTTACTTGTCTCTGTACACCTTTCACTTTGTTGTGATGCTGACTGGGACTATTGTTCAGTTGGAACACCACCCAATTCCTAAAATACCACCATATATTGTAAACGAATGATGCCGGTAAAAGGAACAGACACACAAATATCCATCTGTAATGTATCAGTATGTATTCAACAATATCTTCAGGCTGATGGACCATGTTGTATGTCGCACTTCGGAATGATATTAAAATTCCTGACACTCAACACAATCACTCGATAAGACAGTACATGTGTATACAAATTTATCAAATTGTTTCTCCGTATAGTTATATTCGATTTTATTCCTTACGATTCACCTAGACAAGTATCGCAAGTTTCCGTTCACATTAAAACACGTTTTATCATATCATTATAATGTTATACTTATAATGTTTACAATTGATCTGTTCTATAAATATACATACTTCAGTGGCGTAGCAGAATACAGTTTTTAGGGCTTAAATATTGGTAAAAAAAAAATTCAGTCGTTTACAAAAATGTTGATGAACTTTTCGGAATAAAAAAAATATTTTAGAAGAAAATTATTAGGTGCACAAGTCGAGACAGTGTTTTTTTATGGAGCAAGGAGCATACTGAGAGTCCATAGTCTAAGAAAATCAATTTCAAGATGTATAAAAGTGTCTGAAACATATATAGAATAACGTTTTATCCACTTACGGTTCGTTAGGTGTGAAAAATCAGATACGCACTTTAAACTAAAACAATTTATTTAAAGAATTAAAAATTCGAATTAAACACTGGCTTAAAACTAATTTACGAGGTGTGTAAATTAAGTAATGAGACTGTTGTTTTTTTTTTTAATTTTATTCGAATAGAATTACAATTCGATATTATTTCCTTCAAAATAACTTCCTTAGGCAAGCCACACAGCGCTGGAGACGGTTTTTCCATTCCTCATAGCAGTGCTATGAGGTAGATTTATCCGCAATTGTATGTTGTTTTTTTCCAAATATACAACAAATATTTTATCTGTAATCAAGTAAAACATTTATATTCAATTCTTGTAATTCCTAGTTGAAAATACAACCCTAATACAGATATTTAAAAAGTCCCTGTTGCGAAGCCTTTGTAGCTCAGGCTGGACGGTCTCGGTCCGGCTTCGAATATTGCCGCATTTCCTTTGAGGTCAAAGGTCAACGTTTTATTTCCACTTCCACTTCCGACTGGGTGATATTACCGACGAAACTAAAATTCATAGGAGCCTAGCTAAGACCTGCTAGTACTTGATTTCAATGCATTTCGAGTACGTACTTGCTAATCGTGTCAATTAGTGGGTAGTGGAGAAGCTGTCATTGTTAAAAGACTCGAGTAGATGGGGCAGTGTCACTTACATCTACAGCGATATTGATTTCGGCAGAATCTCGGTTTTATATATATTATACGTACTATGTAGGCGATGATTTCTAAGCCCGTCGACGCAAGCAGGATGCAGATACATCTAATACTATTTTTTAAAAGTTACGATAAAATGTTAATCATAAAAATGAAATTGGTGTACAAAACACTTTCGTTTGAAACATTTTTAAATCTAAAACCGTAGATTTTAAGTTTATAAATAATTTAAGGTTTATACATAACCCTAAAATCATTGGTCATAGGTAGACTTAAAGTCGTAGATCATAGGAAGACCTAAAATAACATATTTTAGGTTTAAACCTAAATTTATAAACCTAAAATTTGAGGTTTATAAATGCCTATAAGTGTACGCCTATGTACAGTTTATTCTCAGCCTTTGCAACCGGTTCATTATTTACCAGGATTTCGTATAATAAGTACAGAATTATTAAAATAGCGTTTTGGTATGCAACATATATTTTCGTCTAGTCGAAGGCTTTGCCCATTCACAGTTTTACATAGGAAGCTGTTTTGGCAAGAATCACTGTTCTACGACAGGAAAAAACAAAAGGCAACGACACCATAACTACAAAAAAAATGGTCGTAGTTGGAAGATTCGGCTCGGTATTCAGTTCTACTGCAGAAAACGAAAGAAAAAAGTTTGACATTCGCATTAATCAGGCTTAATGTTTCAGATTTATCGAACTAGCAACCTGCTACGAACCGAAATTAGCAACAAATACGAGATAAATGATATTTGAGAGGGATTACAAGGAATTAGTTTTGAAAAAGGTCTCTATGTTATGTTACACATTTTTGATGACACTCTAAACTAAGATTTATCGGCTTTATATAGAGTCGAGAACTTCGCGGACTCTAACAGAACCGTATTAAGGGAAACTAAGTAGCAGTGACGAAATATTCTCTTATTTTCGTAGGGAAACATGGGACCCACATTATATTTTAAAGAGTGATCATTAAACCTTCTCATTCCATATTTCACAAGCCGTTACTAGGATTTCTGGTAAGCAAGCTGTTTTTACAATTTTTTAAAGCGAACATAATGTGAAAAGAGTCTTTTTTATCATTCGGTCCGAAAAAAACGGTTTAATGGATTAATTTGAAATTTTACAGGGTTATTGGGGGTGGATCTAGCTGTAAGAAACATTAGAATCATTAGTCTTCCCCACAGTATTTGTAAAGTAGCGGTAGATTTATTAAAAAATGATAAAAATGCATTTTTTTGTACTTTTTTTAAATTACTGCTGCGAGTGAAAAAAAATATTTTCTCAAAAAAACCAGGACAGGTTCTTGTAGGGTGTTTCTTCAAGTTTTTAATACTGCCCTTAAATTTACTTTGCGATCATTGGTTGCCGAGATATCGATGATTAAACACAAAAGGATCCTTTTTTATTCAGTCGGATATCTCAGCAAAAAATTACGTACAGAGATAAAAAAAACAAATCGAAGCTGAATAAACAGGCCAACTGGTATATGTATGTATTGGTTTAACTGAAAAAAAAAAAAATCCCAACCCCAAAAAAAGGCAAAATTTTTGTCTTACGCTATTCTTTAGAGCTCTCAAAAATGTTCTGCCATAAGATCTTGAAACTAGAGACTTGGAGCTTCAAAATGCTTTTTTTTGCATCTCGATAGGACCATTTTCCATAAAGATCTCTTAAAAAAAATAATAATAAAAACGGCAGTTTTCATCTGTTGTGTCCATAAAATATAAATTGAAAAAAGATTTTTTGGGGATGTTGGACAAATAACGAACCACTAATTTTCTGCCGACGTTTCGTCCAATTTACTCAGACTTCCTCATGGCTACAATTGCATAAGAACATTTTTAGAAATCTTGGAGACAGTAACGGTTATAAAATTATTACATCTAAAAATTACCTCAATTACTGTATTTTTATATAACGGTCTGTGTCATTCGAAAGTTTGATCTTTGTCTCTACTTACAATACAATATGGATGTGTACGTGTGTATAAAAATGTAAACAGATTAAAATACTATAAAAATTACTTGATATGAATTAAAAAAAAAAATGATTATTAAAAAAATTGCTAGAAATAAAATTTAATGACACAGACCGTTATATAAAAAAAACACTAATTAAGGTAATATTTAGATGTAATAATTTTATAACTGTAACTGTCTTCAAGATTTTTAAAACTGTTCTTATACAATTGTAGCCTGTAGCCTTGAGGAAATCTGAGTAAATCGGACGAAACCTCGGCAGAAAACTAGTGGTTCGTTATTTGTCCAACATCCCCTAAAAATCCTTTGTCAAAAATTAAAAACGTTATGTTCCCTTATTTTTTTGCAGTAGTTTATAACATCTGCATATGAGTCCAGTAGCCAGGGAACTAAAATCATCAAAAACTGTTCTTGGAAGAGATAGGGCTAGTTTTGACTGTTACCTATGTATTTTTTTTGCGTAGAATACAATACGAGGGGTCCGTAGAGCTGAAACCGTCCGTTAATTTTTTTAATTAACGATTTGTGAAAAAAAAAAACGTCTTTTTTTCACATTTTCACTTATATCTCCGTTCCTTGGCATATTTTATGTAGCATATGTGTATACGAAGTTGTAGCCTATTGAATTTCCAAAATTTTAAGCCCAACCCGAAGTCTCCAAGTGCTATTGTTAACTTGCAAATGACTGTTGAAGTCGAAAAAGTGCTTTTTTTCACTATTTTTTTTACTTCGAAAATAGGGGACTATGATGACATTTCCTGAAGGGACTGCTCTTTGTAGTATGAAGTTACAAAAAAAAATTCAGCTCGATCCCTAACTTTTCGAGTAATTAATTATCGATTTTTTTTTTGCCTTAATTAACAATGACGCCATTTCTTTGTTTATTGTACGATATTGACCGGGTTGAGCTAGAAAAATCATAAATCTGTTCAAGTTTGCGAGACTTTTTGAGATTTCGAAAAATATCGATATAATATATTTTCATTCTCTATTCAAAACTGCTATGGTTTTAAATTTTATTGCAGAAATTAACAAGAAAAAAAGATAAGTTTCTATTGCGCAGGAAATTCGTTACAGTAAAATAATAAAAAACAAATCATTATCAATGCAGCAGATATTCAAAATGCATGCCTCCAGCATGACTTCAAGACGCGTATTTAAAAAAAATAGGCGTCAAGACATCATAGTCACAATTCCGAGAATTTCGAAGCGGCAACGCTAAAACAATATACATATACGTCGCGTCAAAAAAGTTAGTCGCGTAGAAAACGTTATAAAACTGGCCCAAATTAATATTTTTCAAAATCTCAAAAAGCCTCGCAAACTAGAAGGGATTTATGATTTTTCTAGCCCAACCCGGTCAATATCGTACAATAAACAAAGAAATGGCGTCAATGTCAATTAAGGCAAAAAAAAAATACGATCGTTAATAATTACTCGAAAAGTTCTTAACGGATCGAGCTGAAATTTTTTTTGCGACTTCATACTACAAACAGCAGTCCCTCCAAGTTTCCAAATTTCATGATCATAGTTGTCCTACTTTCGAAATAAAAAAATAGTGGAAAAAAAAGCACTTTTTCAACATCAGCAGTTATTTGCAAGTCATATCCAAGCAATAGCACTTGGAGAAGTCATATCCAAGCAATAGCACTTGGAGACTTCGGGTTGAGCTTAAAATTTAGGAAATTCAATAGCCTACAACTTGTTATATACGTTATATATTATGTTATAAAATGTGAAAGAAATACGTTTTTTTTTTTCACTTGTTAATTAAAAAAAAAATAGCGGACGGTTTAAGCTCTACGGACCCCGCGCATTGTGTTGTACGCAAAAAAATACATAGGAGACCGTCAAAACTAGCCCTGTATCTTTCAAGAACACATAAAAAATCTCTGACTACTGGGTGTATATTCTCGGACTGGACTATGTTCCAGAGCCGCCATACGAGCGTGCGGGCCAGTGTTCCTAGACGGCTTACCCGGAAGGACCTGGAATCGACGGGGAAGAGGTAATAGCCCCGACAGCTCGTGGATGGCGCCTGAGTTGCGTAACCGAGGGGCAGCGTAGCCGAGTAGGGCGCACACCCATCGAGCAGGCGCTCCTCTATTGATTCGGCCGCCTGGCTCTTTTTCAACCGCCCGAACGTCAGACCGCGTATCAGCTAAGGTGGGGCTCGGATCATGTCACACGACCATTCGACTTAGCTACGACCCCTCGCTGAACGTACTCCAGCACCGTTTCCCCCTCGAGAGAGGTCTTGTCGCGGCCTGGGGCCCCATCCGCGTCCTGCCCAGTGTATGGCTTCCAGGCCCCCGTTAAAAAAAATCAACCCAGTGCCCGATCAGTAGAACTCATGATTGGCTCCTTTTGGAACTTGTGTCGTGCTTGCCCGTCGATGCCTGTCGATAAGGTAAATTCTCTAGCAATTAGTTTAACCCAGAACTTAACGCTGGCCCTCCCCAGATTCTACCCTTGCGGCACTCTTGCACCCGTTCGAATCCACGCATTATGGCCCTAGTTTAGTCCCAATTTCGTTACCGTGTCTCGCTCTCGCTTTTTTTTTGATCAATAAAAGTATCTACCTGTATATTAAATTGGGTTAACTACTATATCCTTGAACCTACATCCTGAATCGAGTTATAAACCGAACTCCTTTCACACACAATTTCTAACCGTAATTTTTTATGATAAATGCATAACCGCATTGCATTCATACGTATACCCTGGTAGTTCAAATCGCGTTTTTTTTTTTAATTTCCATCGATTTGAGACCGCATGCCGGTGCCCGTACTTTAAGCCTCTATGCTCGCGTATCAACTACATTATTGCCGCAATGGCAGTTGCGTTTGTTAAACGGTTTAGGAAATTAGAAAATAGTAGTCTCGGTAGATTGGTTCTGTCACCCGAAGCAAATTGATTCTGGTGTACCCATTCAGGAGCGAAGAGAACGTAGTAGTAGAGTGTGCAGTTGATGTTTCACGAGCGCAGTCGTTTTCATTTTCTATCTACGAAACGTTCCCAAATCAAAAAACTCGCACGGATATAATGTAATCTGTAACCGGAGTACAGTAAACATGATTCGTGGACTTGTAGTAAGTACTATTTAGTCGTACATTCGTGTTTCATTCACAAAATCGACGAGCGTTGTATTAAGTGTCCATTTTGTTGACAAAAAAAAAATATTGCAGCTGCACTCCGAGTATCGGAGTACGTATCGATGGCACGAGTATACAGGACCAAGACAGGAAGTGGTGAGAAGACCTCCCAAGCCAACGCGGTAGAAAAGTCTAATGACGTTCAGCCGACAGCTAGGAATAATGAAGAGGACTTCCAGACCGATTCATGTGAGAATTTTATTTTTTTCATATACAGGGTGTTGCCAAGGGACATGCATAAAAAAACAAACCTAATGCTTATTTGAAAAAAAAAACAGTTATGAACGTAAGAGCTCACCTCCCCACCCATTAAATCTAAAGCACCCTGTGTAAACTGTATAAACTGCATTTTAGAAAAGCGCATGCGTTTTGACCCCCACGACTTCTTCGTCGATGTTTCTGAATTCAGTTTCAGGACGTGTATTTTTTGCAAAGGATTAGAAGTATCGTACCAGATTTTCTGTTTTTATTTTCGGGTTTCCTTGTGCTTTGTTAACATAATGTATTTAATTGAAGTTGTTTCCTTGAGTAGCCGTTCAACCTATTATAAAGGCGAGGTCACAGTATTGGAAATTACCTTTTACAAAAGAACAAAAAACAGTTTAGGGTTTCTTGACTTTGTGGGGTCTTTTGCGATAATTTGAATTACTGAGGGAAGTTAAAAAAATCCTTAATATTTGTGGGCTGTTTACTGTCTAGTAATCTACTAATTTTCAAGCACGCTAAAGGGTGTTTATATTTTTTACTACGAACTAAATAAAAAGTTGAGATATTTTTCACCTCTAAAAATCTTATTTGCAAAGGTTATTCAATCAGAAAGCCGAAGTAATTTCAACATTGGTTTCTAACAATGGTGTATTTCGTCCAAACGAAGACCAGGTGGTTATCTTTCAAAATCTGCTAATTCAGATGTTTTTTTCTTATACAGCGTCCATTACTGTATGGAAATAATCGCTAATCGTTGTTTTTCCAAGCGATTAAGCGACCGTTAAATTTCCCATTTTGACGTCACAAGCAATAAAACCCGCGAAGTTTATGGTCCATTAGGAATACAAGATTTATACTATTTTTATTTCTTATACACAACCCCTTTTTTATCTGAGTCCTACGATCCGGCAATAAAGTCTTGACGAAGATGTGACCTCATTGTTGCTCATCCTTTAACTTCATGTTTCATTGAATCGCGTTTAATCGTACGCGAATTTCTGTTCCACTTCGCTAGCACCATGTCCGAAGCTCGGTACTACTTTCCGGGCGGCATTAATCTCAGCAAGGTTGCCGCATAGTTGCCAACTTAACGTTTTTAGCGAAACAAACGACTGGCGTTTCTGTTGTTGTTACACAATGCAATACAATGTCAATTCTCTAACGCGATAAAAATCATTTAAGTGTGACATGGCCACTATTTTCTATAGTAAACTTGATTTAACTAGCCAATAAACAATGGCGGCTTCGATACGCCTACAAGAAATGCTTGTGTCAGCACTCTAGATCCGAGAAACTTCTTCGTTAATTCTCTTCTGCTGTAACGCTGTTTTGTATTTTTGGTCTTCACCTCGAATTGTCGAGAACTCTGGTAGACACGTTACGTTGGCAACGCTGCGGCAGCTTGGTTGAAATTATCATCGGGTCTTCGGCGGGCAGAAAAACGCGTTCTATTCCACCTTCGCCGCTTAAAAGTTACTTCCACCGACTGCGTCAGTCACGCGATCGACTGGCGGGTATCGTTTCTGGTGATCCGTTTCATCTCGCTCTAACGCAGATGTAATTCCAGTGGCCAAGCTGGAGCCCGCGATGCCCAGGAGGAAGAAGTACCCGGACCTGGCCTACCGCCACCACGAGTTCCTAATAAACGACGGCGGTGAAGTCAGCACCAGCGCGGACAGGGCTAGGGTAAGTCCAGGAGAAACCTGACGTTAATACTTAGAGATACGAGTAAATGCACGCACAGCAGTAATATAGTCTTTGTTTGGTACAGTAAGAGTAGATGGTGAGCGGACGTAGGAATTTCGGGCGACAACTCAGGGCCGGACTTGATATTTTAACATTAAATTTTGAAAAAATATGAGACCCTACTGGACATTAACTCTAAAGTTTTTTTTGCATGTTATATATACAGTATGCACTGGCAGGTTGTCAAGTAAATATAGCAAGATGATTTACTAAAATTTGGAGAGTATTGCTCTGTTAAATATCAATATTCTTAATCCCCTTTTATCGCCCAAAATTCTGATGTCTGTAATTGTTACGTTTCCCACCGTTAGTCGCATCGCGTAAAGAAATTTTATCCAGAGCGTATTATACTGAGCGTCTGCTCAAAACGGGCGACTGTTCTGCGACGATAACGAGATTTGCCGAGTGAGTTACAGTGAGATAATTCCCTCATTCGATTTGCCGCCTCTATTAAGTTGCTAAATTATCAACGTCTGGTGTTTCAATGAAATGAATAGGGGAAACGTCGTTGGATAACAAAAGCGAGCGGTAATTATACAGGCGTTAGATTTTAGAATAATTTTAGGTTAAGTCGTCAAAAAAGCGATACATCGGCCATTACTATTAATTTATTGTGTGTGAATAGTAAATAACCTATCATTTCTGTACCTAGCTTTTGCAGGGTTAAACCGTATGCTCGGCGAAAATATAAAGGGTTTTCCAATTAGGGCGGGTCGATGTTGAAATGGAATAAAACACGCTGTGTGTGAGGAATTAGCGAAACTTTTTTTTATTTGAAACACCCATGTATGGAATATGACATCGTTCAACTGTCCGCCGCGGCTTCTCACCACATGTCCACTCGGGTTCTCCTGCACACTTACACGGACAGCGGCGATGTTCTGGTACTGGTACTGGTGTCGGCAAATTGTTTACCGACCCGGTCGTCTCGAATTTGTCCACCAAACGTTGTTGAGTCGACTGCTCAATCTGTGGACAGTGCTGCTCAATCGTGTAACTTGCCATGGTGCTGCCAAAACAACATGGCCGCCACAGCCTGTCAACATCGGCCCGTCCATATTGGAAAACCCTTTACATACGTAATTTAGAAAATATAAGTAACCACATGATCCGCTTATTAACACTACTTGCACCGATATTGCACGACCAAAGATAACGTACCCGATATGTCGTACGCACCTCCTGTTGAGTCGTTTTGTACCCGCTCCCGTTGAGGGTCAAACGCCACGTTTTCTACATCTAAAAGATCCCATCAGTACGCTCATTTCCCACCAGAAGATTACGTTAGGATGTACACGTGCTACCTGCGTAGACTGTATGTTTGTTAGA
This sequence comes from Aromia moschata, assembly GCA_029963805.1. Taxonomy (NCBI): domain Eukaryota; kingdom Metazoa; phylum Arthropoda; class Insecta; order Coleoptera; family Cerambycidae; genus Aromia; species Aromia moschata. The sequence continues at coordinate 653,014 of JAPWTK010000038.1, forward strand.
CGCATAGATGGCGACTTACGGCCTTAGTACTGATGAGGTCAAGTGCGTCGAAACTGCTTTCCTAGTCGCAAAAGCCTCGATTAAAAAATACGAAGAATTTTTTATTGTTATTAATTTTATTTTGCCTATTTAAAACTATGTGATTGTATAAATAATATATAGTGAAATGACGACTCCTAGTATGTAGACTGGTGCGTTGCTTCAATAGCGAATAAAAATAAGGTTATGTAATCATTAGTGAAATATACTTAAACTGATATATTTTAAGTCTGTGGCCATGTGGCCAATCTGTAGACTTAGTATATATAAAATAACATTAATCTTTGTACTGCAACGTCGTGCTGAGTAAACATTCTGTATTTATCAAGGTACTTCTAAGAAGCTGTTTTATCTTTTTTTGTGGCTATCTCCTGTGAATTATTTTTTTCGATATAACCAGCAACTGTCATTGTAAGAGATATGATAAGTACCTACTTCAGCCAGGTGGGTTACTTGTGGATACTTAAGAAAGCTTGAAGTGAAGTTTTAAAAAATATTTATCTTGTTTCAATCGCTAGATTGCGTACTTTAATCTGTAAAATATTATTATACGAGGTGTGACTATTAAATAACCTAACTGCTGTCATAACACTATTTGTTCGTTACCAATTACAGTAGCAACTTTTTCGCCTTCAATGCACTCCCTTGGCGATCTCTACACCGCTCCATACGACTTTTCCATTGTTAAAAGCAGTGCTGGAAGTCCGCTTCTGTCAGCTGGTTCAGAACCTCCGTCGCATTTGCTTTAACCGCTTCCACACTTTCGAATCTTGTCATCGCAAGTAATCACCGTGTCTAACAAGCCTGGATCAGCGTTGTTTAGAATGTCAGCGCAAATGTTCATTCTTTATTCCTTTTGCTGGGGAGTGAGGAGTTTTGGCACCATTTTTGCGCAAACTTTGCGCATGATGAACGATTCATACAAAATCTGGCGAACACATTCTTTGTCGGTTCCTGTTATTTCAGCAAGCCCTCAGATGATTAGACGACGATCTTCGCCGATTAATTTACTATTTTTTCAATGTTTTTGACGTTGAGGGCCGTCCGGGGTGCGGATCGTCTTCCGTCGTTTCACGTCCCTCTTTAAACCGTTTAACCCATTCAAAAACTTGTGTGCGGGATAAACATTAATTTCCGTACACTTCTTTTAACATTGCATAAGCTTCTGTAAAAGTTTTCCCCAGTTTAACAAGAAAACTTGAGATTAACCCGTTGCTCCATCTGAACACTTAATATCTTTTCGACGCGTCACTGGTACGTAGACTAATTCAAACGACTGCTACAGTCAAACTGAGCTACCCACTCGCTTGTCCAGCGAGCTCAGGGTGGGGAAAGTATCACCAGACACAGTTCTGTTCAAATTAGTCGCGACACGCTCGCAGCCTGCTGATAGCAGCATCAGTTGGGTTATTTAATAGTCACACCTCGTATATATCTCGTAGTTCGTCTGTTACAGTAAAAAATTAAAAACGGTCTCTTAGCAACTCCAATTCAAAGCAACGTTATTTCAGTTGGATCGATAAGCAATTACGTATTGTAATCGTAATTAAGGTCGAAAAGGAATTAGACTAATACACAAAACCGAAAGGGACAAAGTAGGTTTCTTCAATTTTACAACAGATTACTTAGCATTAAGGGCTAAACGGTTAATTGGATTATTTCGTAAACTGGTTGTTCTCTCGTTTTGTGAAACCGTGCTACAGATTTGGAGAACGCTGGAACTATAAAAAATTAATTCTACAAACACTTTAATTGTCTACCTAATATCATCATATAGTCAGGATAAGTTGTGCAGGTTCTTATTTGTTTACATACAGAAAAAGCTATGATAGATTAGCTTTTTTTGTATGATTTAGATACACATGTAGATATAGATTTTTGACGAACAGCTCAGCAAGCCACACAAGTTTAATAAATAATAAAAGCTCGCCTTTATACCAAACTCCATTACGAACTCAATATATTAAAAGGAAAACCTCGCGTCTCTAAAAACGTTTTTTTCCATCGCTTGTACATTCTTCTTTATGCAATATTTTATCCGGATTTAGCTTTACGGTCCATAAAAAAGTTTAGGAATAAAACTGGAGCATGGCCGGAGGGCTCTTGAAACAAACAAGGCCTCCATTTCCTAGTCTGTTTTTCTCCCAAGCAAATTCAAAGCAAATTATTCGCCGCCTTTCATCTCGGGTATTTATTTGCGCGTTTTATATTTTCAACCGCCATCGCCATGGCTTTTAATCCCAGCATTGAAAATGGAGAACTATGGAAGTCTGTCGAATTATTTATGGTTTTATTCATTTATTCATGGACAGATACGTTTGTATATGAAGATTTTTTCAAATCATAAACAATGATATCACTCACAGCGCCCAGAACGTTTCTAAATGCACATAATTTGTGTTCCCACCAAACAAATAGATATACAGGATTGGAAATTCTACATACAGCATATGCTCCTCCCCTAAATGCTTTTGTTCAGCTGTCCCTGTTGTACTATTCATCAGACCGTGCAACATTAAAGGCGTGGCCGGATCTTCATCACAAAGTGAATGTTTTCCCCTACCTGTATGAGTTTGCAAAACATTAATGAACGTTTGCAAACATTTTGGGCACTTGGTGGATGTGCAGCGTTAAAATTAATAGTGTTTTCGTTTAAAATTAATAGTGTAATTGTGAATAATTATTTTTTACGATAAAATTTTAAAGACTGCTGATTTACAGGATTGTCTGGAACGTTTTGGTTCAGAACTTTCAACGCCCACGTGAAAATTATTTTAGTATCGATTTTGGTGTCCTAAAAATAACCGTCAATGACACATCGCGTGTTGAACGTAATTGAACAATCAAACTTAGTGTGATAAACTACGTTTGTCTACATCTTCAACGTACCTTTACAGAACGATATTCTAATTCTATAAAGAAGGAAAAAAAGTAATCTTCTTGGGCTTCTAATATTTTAAACAATTTTATAGAACATTTTTCGTGAACTACTTATTAATAATATATTATCTAGGTAGCCGCATTTATTTTATTTACGCAGTGGTGTAGACATGGGGTTTTTTACTTTTTTTTATTCGCTTCATATCCCGCAACGCGTAAAACATTTTTTTTGCTATTACAGCGTGCTACTTGGAATTAATCGAATACCACCCATAGCTAGCCACTTAACACGCTTTTATTTGCGAGCTTTTTACCACATCTGCCAACATAAATACGTCGTTTTCTTATTCGAAACTATAGTTATGCATGCCATTAAAACATTACCAAGTTGCATTTTCAAATGGCATAGCTCGTAAACTAATTACAAACGTCAAAATTGAAAAAAGACGATTCTTAAGGCTCCTAGATTTCTTTTACTATTTTCGTTGAGTCGACGATCTCGAATCGCTCGTCACTTGTCGGTTTGGATGCAACAGTTAAAGCTGGCGGTCAAAGACAAATGCAAACGAAGAGACGTGCCCCGATGGGTGTAAGCCAGTAGAACGAGATGCATGCGGGCCGTTTGGAGGCAATTTTGGGCATGTTTGTTAGAGATGTATCCGTTTTCGTTGCAGTCCGAAGAGCGGAATGGGCCGCAGTGGAGGCCGTCGAGACGTAGCAAAGTCGGAGGGGCCGGCTAGATGCGGCGGCATCGCCGGCGACGGAGAACGGGAGCGGGAACGCCGGAGGGAATCGGACCCCGACGTGGACAATCTGGTAAAGAGATAGCGGTGAAGGACAATCGATAGTTATCGATACTTTTGGCCATCGATAGTCACAGGCCCACAAAAAGGAGTACCTGCTGAGGTCGCGAACACATTATCTCTTTGCATTTTGGCTTCCTAAACACGAATCTGAAGTAAACAGGCCCACAAAAAAAAATAGTTTGTGCTGGGGTTGCGAATACGTTATCCCTTTGTATTTTGATCTCCTGAACACGAATCTGAAGTAAAAAATAAAAAATAGAAGTCAATGTCCGCTCAAAACCAAGTTGTTACAACTTTAATTATGGAAAAGGCAAGCAAGAAAGTAGTATAAACAGACCAGATGAACTAAATAACTTGGTTTCTAAAGTTGGGGGTTATATCAGTTTTTTTGTTCGCAGAACGGATGAAGTTGGTAAATAATCAATATTTTTCATTTTAATAGTGGCGTAACGTCAGAGGGTGACTACTGATATCGCAGAAACGATGGGTTTGGATATAGACGTTTTAAACACTAACAGAAGGTACAAAGTCAAAGTTAATAGAGAATAGACATAATAAATATACACAGTGTGGAACAGCCAAATGGAATAAATTCAGTAGCTCCATTATTATGCACTTTTTTAGAAAATTCTATGACACGTCAATTTCTAATTCTAAAATGACATCTTGCGACGTAAAAATGTCATCAATTGTGATAATTCATCTGAAAGGTCTTTTTCATTCTCTATTCAAAACTGCTATGGTTTTAAATTTTATTGCAGAAATTAATTCCATTTGGCTGTTCCACACTGTACATAAACCCCATGCATATGTGCATGATGAAACTGAAAATGAAATATTTCCTGTACACTTGTTCCTGTTACATCAGAAAATATGTGAACTGCAAGCTGTGAACTACAAGAACTAGGTATTACCTTTGGACCTATTCTGTTTCTACGGCATTACTACCCTACTTGTTCTTTGACATAGGTCACTGTTAAACTGGAAAATATGGATTTTGTATTACGGAAATTGTGTTTTTTGTTACTACATATAGTCACCGATAGTTTGGAAGCCAAATATCGATAGTGAACACTATCGATAGTTCTTCACCACTATAAAGCGACCACTAAACAAAGAAACATCGACGTGGGAGCTAGGAGCCAGGAGATTTCGGATTAGAGTAGGATGTAGATGACACTGAGCGTGCAAAATGGGGCGACGCAGTACGCGGTCTACACAGGACGTTCCTTAATGCCGTCAACATGTTTTTAGAAGGGGATTCTCTCAGTCGATATAGGCGGCCAAGACTGCAATGTTAATTTTCGAGGTTCAGATGTTTAATCTGCCTGAAAAAAAATATTTTTAGTTTAGAACAAAGCTTTAAAATAATGTCTTCCATCATACAGCATATTTCTAAGGGTATCTTTATTTAAAAAAATGTATCCAGTTATTTTTGCGACTTTGAAGTAATATTGCGTGCGTTTAGGCAAAAAATTATATAAGGATATGGTGACTACGTCATGTGATGAATGATGATTACTTAATATTTCTCGTAATCCACCATCAATATGCCCAAACAAGGAAAATTAGCATATAAACGAATCAACGTTCTAATTTTATGATTTTTCTTAGTTGCAAACGTGATGCGCTTTATTTGTTTATTTATTTATTTACCTATTTACTCAGCCATTTTATCATAGGAAACCACAAAAACATTGGCTCGTCATTGTCATATACATATGTGTGTATATCATTCCAGACTTATATCTACATACATATATACATAATCGTATGATATAAATAGTGTAATAAATAAAAACGTCGTTGTGAAACTGCGTTTTCCATACAATAGTCCTACTCTTATCCGGTTTAAAATATTTCATTAAAATATACCAAACTACACTTTCGAATACAAATAAGTGATAATGGTCTAAAATTTACCGTAGTATTTTTTTACGCACATGCCTTTTATGTATAAGATTGTCGGTACCATGTGCAGGCATAGAGAGGTCTTGATGCAGTTTATTTCTTAACGTAAATTCTAATAACCCACCTCTGAACTGCGTCGCCCAATTTTTTTATTCTCTATGTCCTCCTCTAATTAGATTTTATTTAATTCGTTGTTAGATTGCAATATTAAGTACTTTATGGAATGGAATTAAAAAAGTTACTTTCTTCGTTCCACGCTATTCTACTGTATCAAAACTGTATGTGATACACTGAATGTTTTTTGTTTAGTGGCAAAGGCGACTCCAACACCTCACAACCCACATATCACACAGTTTACCGGATGGCAAAAACACCTAAACATTCGACAAAATCAGATTAACCCGTTTCGGCCGAAAACGCCACTCCCGGTACGTCGCTCTTCAGCCCCTCATCATAAGTAATACTATTTGCGACAGAAAATTTGACAGGGACATATTTTGAAGTTTAAGACGTGCCTTTTTCGATGGTGTCCATGAAATTCGTACAAAATATTTTTAATTATGAAAAAAAGCAGTTAAAAAAAACGATTTTTTTGCACATTTTTTTAAATCAAATTTTCAAGGGGTTTTCGGTCTGCAATGGACCTGAACCTCACTAACCGGTGGAATAAATGTTTGAACTTTAAGTATACGTGGTTTAAAGATCGATTTTTTTGCCTTATGCGTTCAAAATGACGCCTGAACTGCAAAATTTTTGCGTAAAAATTCAAGAATTTTTTTGTTGGAAAATGATGCACTTTTACAAAAAATTGTGAAGAATAAAAAGTTCTTAAAATCGCTCAAAGAATGCACTGGAATGGAGCAAATTTTTGGATTTTGCAAATATGTAGTCAAATATGTAGTTTTTGCAGAATTAAAAAAAAGTACTAAAAAAATTCCAGTACATTCTTTGAGTGATTTTAAGAACTTTTGATTCTTGACAATTAATTTATTGTAAAAATGCATTGTTTTCGAGAAAAAAATTTCTAAATTTCGATACTAATTTGATCTTTAGAATTATTTTTCTCGAAAAACAATTCATCTTTACAATAAATTGTCAAGAATAAAAAATTTCTTAAAATCATCCAAGAATGTTTTAAGCGATTTTTTTTAATTTTGCAAAAATTGACAACATATTTGCAAAATTTAAAAAATCGCTCAAAATTTTTTGAAAAAATTCTAGTGCATTCACTGAGTGATTTTAAGAACTTTTTATTCATGACAATTTTTTGTAAAAGTGCATAATTTTCCAATAAAAAATTCTTTAATTTTTACGCAAAAAATTTTGCATTCAGGCGCTATTTTGAACGCATAAGGCAAAAAAATCGATCTTTAAACCACGTATACTTAAAGTTCAAACATTTATTCCACCGGTTAGTGAGGTTCCAGGTCCATTGCAGATCGGAAACCCCTCAAAAATTTGATTTAAAAAAAATGTGTAAAAAAAAATGTGTTTTTTTTTAAACTGCCTTTTTTTCATAATTAATAATGTTTTGGAGGAATTGCATGGACACCGTCGGAAAGGGCACGTCTTAAACTTCAAAAAATATGTCCCTGTCAAATTTTTCTGTCGCAAGTAGTATTAGATATGAGGCGCTGAAGAGCGATGTACCGGGCGTGGCGTTTTCGGCCGAAACGGGTTAACCGAAGTACCAGTGGCGTATCCAAAACCGCTCTATGGGGGGAGATACTTATAATAACTCTTTACTAATGACTTCTTCTAGATCAATTAATATGTCCCTGTGTAATAAAGTTATCACTCATAACACTTGTGGGGATATAACCCCCCTCGTGGCTACGCCACTGAAAAGTACATATAGTTTAATATTTTCTAACGAACAGCGTGTGTTAAAAATAGTTGTTTAGTGTTTTGGTCATTCCTGAATATTCCGACAACAATTCGAATGCATTTTAATGTACTCGTATTTGGTGACATTTCCGTCTAGAAGATAAACTAGCTTATAATGTCGCAATTATGACACATACTGGATGTAACAGCGATGTGACGAGCTAGTTTATTAAACACTTAAAAGCGCATTCTAAACTGACGACAGTTATAGTGTGTAGTGCCCGATAAATAGGAAATAAATCAGGCTTGTTTCAGGGACGGGATGGCGGTTTGATAAGGAAAGCTATTTCGAAAATTGGCACCGAATATAGACTGCAATTCGCTTGGCCTCAAGGGCACACATCTAGACGTGATGCTGTCGATTCTACACCCCGCAAGTCGCAGTCTATGGGTGCCCTTAAAGCCAAAGCTCAAGCTAACGCCATGGTGCATAAGAAGAGAATTGATATGGAAAATAAAGACGGTAAAACTCGTTTGATTCAATGTAATCGACGAAGTAAAATCTTATTTCAATCTGTGTTTCAGCTAGTGAATTAGAACCACTAGTTGACGATAAAGGTCACCAAGACAAAGCTAAGGAGGAATTCAATAGCGAGTACAAGAAGAATTTTAGGCCTTTCTCTCAATACGAATATACTGATGGACGTTTTTCAAGTAAAGAAGTACCGAACGACATCATGGCCGACGTTCAAAACTCAAAATTTCCTGCCGATATCTATAAGGACTCTTCTTGGTACCAAGAAGTCGTAGAACTCCGCAAAAAAGCTGGTGAATATAAGGTAGATAAATTTTATTGTCTATGGAATATATTGTATGTATTGCAAATAGTCAAAATAAAACCGAGAATTATAATCTGAGAGGACGTTAAATCTTTAAAAGGTCGAAATACGCACTTGATATGCGGAACTTGAGGCATCCAACTTTAACAGCTCATGATGGTCAGCGTCTTTTAAAAAAATTGCCCATATCCACTCCCTTAGAACCTGAATTTTCAAAATATCCTTTCGTATCCTACATTTATGTACCCAACTCTAAAAATCTAGCGAAAATTGATTAATAAAATTGCGTCACACACCTGGTAATAAATATTTTAAAGCGTTTTATATTATTCAAAACAAATATCAAATAGTTATTATTCTGCTTATTGATAAATACACTTTGTTCTTATATTTGTTGCAGCATCGAGGTTGGGGTAGTGAGCTTGCTCCAGATAGACTTTCGGATATTTACAATAAGCAAGTTGAACTTTGGGATCAAGTTTCACGGAGGAGTTCTTTGTCAGCACTGTCTCTAGCATCTATGACTCACAAGTCATACACCAAAGAGGAAAAGGAAGACGACAATAATAGGAAGAGTTCTCCGACTAAGGCGTATCGAAATGCTGAGAACTCGGCCAGAATGATTAGGGATATTATGCGACACCATCTGGAGAGAACCACAGGTGGTTCAGGTAATCCAAGTAATTTAGTACCTGACAAGGTATATATGTATATATGTGTGTTTCGTTTAGAATTTGACGGACTAATTTTGTCCCCGACTAGAGAAAAACTAGAACCAACTATCCCGAGGAAAGATGACGATTCTAGAGGATCTCAGAAGAATAGCCCCAAGAAAAGTTCCCCTATGAAATCTTCATCGCTTAAGAGAGCTAATCAAAAAACTAAACAAGGTGGGCGTAAGAAACGTAAGTAACCTGTTCTAGGTTACTATAGGTACCTTAAATATAGTCACCGAATCACGGTATAGCTGGTGATATATATAAGTACCGCTTCCTCTAGTGTGCATAAATGGGAATAAGATCCCATTTATACACGCTAGAGGGCGATACTTACATATCACCAGCCATATTTTACGAGTATTGTGAAGCCCTTCCAATGAAGTTCGAATATTTAAGGTTTCTATAACGAGACAGCTGTTATCGGATAACTACTGACATATCTTTTTATAGTGCGTTCGCAGTCTGTCGGCCCTACAGCAGAAGGTAATGTAGAAAAAGATCACCCAAACGTCAATCTAGATCCACGACCGCAAAGGAAGGAAGAAAGTCGTCGACGGAAATTCCATCTAACAAAAGACCACGACCTTGTAAGGCCTACGGCACGTAAAGCGCGGTTTGAATTTGAGGCAGGAAGGGAATGCTTGTTTTACGCTTTCCATCGTGGCCTCACCTTACGAGAAATAAGCATTCTCCGCTGCCTGCAATTCAAGCTGTGACAGAACCTACACCAGTGTGTGCCAAGACTCGTGGTGTGCGCTTTGGCTCTCACATATGGCATTATAGCTTTCCTTGTCATTGATCCATCACCTTATAGCCTTTGTACTGTAGTTCCGTGAATGTGTGTGCTTTAAGTCAGTTGAAGTAGACAATTTTTTCCACAATTATAATCATGAGCATTGAGTTGCTCTTATTTACTTTTGTGGAAGGGAAAAATTGTCTACTTGACGCTTTATGCTGACAAAGAATGGGCGCATGTCTGTGTGAAGTTGTTTTGTAACAAATGTTACGGTGTTTTAGCATCCCTCAACACCACTGTCTCATCCCGATCTAAATCCAGTTCGGTCGTAACAAAAAAACGAAGACGATAGATTGGCCAAACCATTGCAAATCCAAAACAAATCACAAAGTATAGATTCACCTAAGCAAAATCAAAAAGTTGCCACAAAAGTTAGAAAAGGAAGTAACTGAAGGTAAGAAATCTCATTTGGCACGATCCTTGGCACACGCAAAATGTCTGTTTTACAAATTATGGCATACCGTCTGATGTTCACTTTAATATTTACTTATATGTAACCACACCGTACTCCGAAACCCTATACCACATCCCCGTGTAACATGACATAACACACCATTTTTCGTGTTTCTTTTTTTTTAATATCTCCATCAAAACCAATTTGATTTTGATAGCAATGTGAAGCTTGTAACTTGTAGTACCACCATTTCAATCTCACCTAATCCTATACCTTGCCATGATAACCCGACATTTTTATCTTTTAATAAACGTTTCTATTAGCCGAGCAACCCAAAAATGAACAGCCGACTACAGAAACTAAAGATACGTCTACCGCAGAGGAACACGATAGCTTAAATTACGAACCGGTGGTGAAGTCCCCGCCAGAACCAACTAGGGTAAAGTCTCCAGAGCAAATTTTGATGCGTTCTCCTGATCCAGTTAATTGGACAGTGCCTTTGGACACCGGCAAAACTTTTACAGTCACTCAAAACGTTAGAGAAGGCAAGTTGATACAATAGAACATGTTATTTAGCTTGTGTATTCCTTTACACTCCATTGAGCTTCTTTGGAAATCAATATCTGTTAAATATTCCTACCTAGATATCCAGGGAATATTCTGACTTGGATATCCATGGAATATTCATATCTGGGTATTCATTAGATGGTGGTATTGGCTACTCAAAACAACGTCTACATACATATTTACACATTTGGTGTTTATATTTAGACACAAGTAAAAAATGATATAGTGTAAATTTTGATTGGTTTCCAGGCGATATTGGCAGCAGGCCCCATAGCGAAGTCAAAGCCTGGACTCCTCCAGATATCCCCCGCCTGTGGCCCAGTCAGCGCCACCGACATTAACAGAACAGTCTAAAGAACAGGCAGGCATGTCTTAAATTGGACCCGATTTCTGCTTAATGTACTCGATTTGGTTATATTGCTTTAGGTATGGATTTAACAGTGAGAGCCTGAACTCGGGCCAGGGCAGGGCCTACGCTGCACAGGTGGGTAAAAAAGACACTTACCACAGAATTCGGCCATGGATATCCATGGGACATCCTCAGAATATGAACAGATTACTAAAGCACTGAATAAAATCAAGGATCCTATTTGTAAATTTTGACTGTCGTGTGACGTCACTTCCGCTAAATTTATAACTCGGGTTCCATTTTTATTTCAGTCCCATAAAAAAACATGGGCTGAAATTTTACATATTTTTAGTAAAAAACTGCATTTCAGTTAGCACTATGCAGCACTATATTTAGCTGCTTTCTGCGGCTATGTGCATACAAACTGCTTCCCTTGATCTTAACAGACAGTAAAACAATGGGTAGGTGTGATTATGGTTAGCGATAATTTTATTGGTTAGCTTCCGTGACGTAATCTCTGGAAACTTACGTCATTTGACCACGCCCACTTTGGAGAATTTTATTTTTACAATTTGTTGAGATCACGGGATATTTTTCATGTTTTGTTGATGTAAAGTTGTGATTTGCAGTATAAGACCTTCATATTCCACGGCAAACTCATCAACTAACGACACGGTGTTATCAAACTCATCCATATTCAGAGATACGTAAAACTTGTCAGATATGCAGCCAGTGCCACTTTTCAACAGGGTAGTAGCCAGAAACTTTCGGTGCTGTTTAACAACCAACAGTTTTTGTGAACCTAACCGTGTTACATCTTTGTAGAGACAAATTTTTGAATATGAAAATGTACCATGGTACTTTTGAAAAAAAAAACATTTATTGCTGTCCTTATTTAGCCATATTTAAGCTCAGCTTAACCTTGTAATAATCACCGGTAGTTCAGTATATTTAGGGAGATATGAGTGTTTAAACTACGTAAAAAGTATCTATTCGAAGTATATCATTTTTCCATAAACGTAATAATCCTAGTGAGACTTCTAGTGGAGCATCATTTCCTGCTGGGATAATGCAAAGTTCCACCGTGTATTCATTCGTTGACGAGTTAGAACCTGCACATTGGAGTTATTCAAGAACCGTTAATTTTTATCTATTATTTAATTCATGTCTTTGCGGTATCCCAGCAAGGTTTCGACTAGGAAGGCAACAATTTTTTGTATAACATGTTTAAGGGCTCACGTACCGCTAAGTTATGTGCTTTCTTTTTATTTTCTAAATATACTGGTCTACAACTGCTTACATATGTTCCATGCGTCCAATCTGTCGAACCGAGTCCGTCATAAAATTCCCCAGGAATATGTACTTTGTTTCCACTTCTTTGCCAAGCCATCGGACGTCCCATTTTTACAAGAAATTGTGATCTCTTATCAGTGCACTCGTGTTTCTGCCAGGAGACAGAAAAAAAACTATAGTTGATATAATATTCATATATTTTGTGTAGATGCGTTTGCTTGCAAAGTTTTGATTCATTTAGTGTACATCGAACGCACTTATATATTATTTATTATATATTAAACTAAAGAGTTATATATTAAAGTTTCTGTTAAAGACAGGGTTTTATTATTTATTTCCACCCCCTAAAGACTGTATTAGTTTCATTTGTTTTGATCCTGGTCTATCAGCGACGTCATTATACAGTATTGTTTACACTACTGTCTAATTACAGAATGAAGGGAAATTGATGAGTGAATGTTTCTCTTAGATAGACGCGACTCAAATACGATAGTGAGGGGCGAACCAATTACGAGCGAAGTGGTGATAAGGTGGTATTCCAATAAAAATGACTTGCTCTTTCAAATGAAACGACTGCTTGTGCTTTACAGTTTAATTGGTTATAAAATAGCAATTCATAAACTATATATATTATATAGGCTATATAACATGAGAATATTCATAAATAAAAATAGATGACATACAAATATATAAGATACATATTGGGTATTGCACGCGATATGTAGGAATGCTAGCAGTTGGGGTCGCTAACGGAGGACACCGTTGAGACGGTAGGACGGGGTTCCTGTACCCGAGCCATACTTCTGGTCGCCGTCGCATATATACTTCCCTGAAACGAAACGTCTCTTGACTAGAGATAGCCTATAGCCAGGTCCGGCCAACTGGAAGTCTATCCCAGAGAGCGTCGTCCCCTCGCAGTTGAACTGCGTGGAGACCGTCTGCGGGGCACCGGGTCCATTATCGAGGTCGTAGCGGGCAGCCACGGAGCCCACCCCATGGTTCTCCGAGTGTTGGGAGAGCTCCGTGAATTTCCATATTAACCGGTTACTCTCTGTAGGCCTTAAAAAAATAATACATGCCTCTATTCAGTAAAAAGTATCGGATTTATTACAAATTTCCCCTGCGTGCATACATTCATAATAGGAGTGGGTCTAAATCTGTACCTTGTGGTACACCAGATTCGTTAGAGCACTTCCAATACAATTTTATGATTTAAAAACTTCTGGAGTGAAATTTAAGACATATATGGTATTCTTATAGCTTACCATTGGGCTATGGGTTTCGTCTGCATATGGTTAACTATTCCAGGTACAGGTACGGCAACGGTGACATTTAACAAGGGCGTTGGTGAGCTCATAGCGTGCGAATTGTACTTGTAGTCAATTTTTAAATCAGTATGGGCACTTGAACATTTCCAATAGGCAACAAGTTGAAACGGGCAAGAGTTCGCGCCAGGTTTAGGTCTTATCTAACGAACAGAAACGTGAGGATTGATGTATTTACAAATGAAATGTTAAATGCTTACTTGATACTTAAGAATGTCGACGTTAAAATATGAAGCACTAGGGTTTTGTTCGGATTGCTTTTTCAACAAGGAGCTCAGCGCGGACATATTAAACTCTACTCCAATGTGATCGGTAGAGGACTGTCCGCTATCACTGCAAAAAAGCATTAAAGGAGAAAAATCAGGTCAGATAATATACACTTACATAGCCACTAATTGCTTATTTGGTAAAATATTATTTAATCTTTGAGTATTCTTAACGTGGAACACCAGCTTCGCCGGGTTTGGGTTATTTGCGAGGATCGTCACGATCCCTGCCGGGAACGAGAGCATCATCTCTCCGGACATCTTAACTTGACATCTAAAAACGAAATTTATCAGTCAGTTGTCGACCGAGCTCGTGAAACCTTTACCTCGTCTCGTCTGCTCCCCGGAAATATGAATGGACTATCTCATGGAAGGCAACAGCTAGCGGAATGGTGTCCGCCATGCCTATAGTCAAAGGCGACGGCCCCCTGGAGACCCCCATCTGAACACAAGCAGTGCGAAATTCGAGACTGTTAATACTATCGGCGCGTGAGATGCTGCTCTGCGCCATCAGGTTCCTAGATGGGTCAGAGCGACGCGAAGGCGGTCTGGGGATCGACATGTAGCCGGAAGCGGTAGGCGTTGGCGGTGCACTTGCTTTGCGGGGGCTGCTGCAGTTCCCCATCTTCGGAGAACATCTCCCCAAATTCTACAAAATCAGTTTTGTATAATTTCGAACACTCGTTTACTGTTTGCAATCCGTACCTGTGTACTTAGACGACACAGAGAGCGTAGGGCGAGTTCAGAGCCAACTGGGAGGGGCTCTGTAGTGGCGCGTAGGGATGAGAGCTAGTGGGATAGAAGCATTAGAAGCGGTGGGGCTTTGTATAAAGTTTAGGCCTAGTAAATCACTGCTCGGCTTGCCGAGCTGCTGCGACACTGACTGTGATCTCTTCATCGTCAAGTCGGAGTCCAAATTGGAGCCGCGTCTGCCGAGGCCTCCGGTAGGAGACAGCGACATGTTCTCCACGGTGGCTCTGAGTTCGTCCACCGAGGCAGACATCGGGGCGGAGCCGTTGTTCAGGGGGCTTTATTTCCACGTGAATTTTACGCTCTCTCTCGTCGTCTGCGGAGAAAATCTCAATATCAGACCTTCGTGGTTATAAAGAGACATAAAAAAAAAAACGTCTGGCTATGAACGAGAGAGATGGAAGTAGCGGTCGTGTCGGGGCTTTATGGTTATGTCAAACTTTTGACAAGTGACTGTCACAATTGTAAAATAAATAATGGCTGTCATATAATGCAACAGCTTTGACAATTAAATAAAGTTATAAATTTAAGATGGAACAGAAATACGTCTTTTTTTATTAGGCCAACTTTGATAACATTTTTTTCTAATGTCTTTTTTGAATATAACACTCAATATCAAAGGTCTGAAAAATATTTTCAGACATTTAATTAACTTATTCTCCATTGTACCGAACTCTACTTGTCACAATTTGAAGTGAATAGAGGTAAAATGTCCAATACAGTTGTTGATATGGTATACACCGAAAAACTATTTTTGTCGAGTTCCGATGATGCCAACATAGTTGGTGAAATTCTCACATCAAACCCGAGAAGACTTTTTGAATGATAAAAAGAATCGTACCAGAATCTGAATCTGTCGATGAGTAGAAGCTGCCCTTCTCGCTGTTCCAGTTATGGGAGACGTTCGGCCTTATTACGTAGCCGTCTTCATCCACCTCCTGACCCGTAGTGTCTGCTGTTTCGGCAGTTCTCTGACTCTTCTGAGAATCGTCTTTTTCCTCCCTGTTCAAAGGTCTGTGTGAGGTGCATCGAAAAAATCAAAATAAACAGTGGCAAAGAAAACTAACGTTACACAAAAATACCCTTACAAACTGCTAGTTAGAAAAGAATGATGAACACAGCTAAAAAAATTGGTAATTATATGATAAAATACAGATTGATCGTAGAATATTTATAATCAGCTTACCACAAGGAAGTATTCTTTCATCAATGTTAAGTTTGATGTTTAAACCAGGCAAGAGATTAAATTATCCGGTTGAGTCAAAAGTATGAGTATAAACAATTCATATACTTTTCATCCTCAGTAACAAGACTATTCAAAACCAGTCATAATGACGACTGCCAGACAGAAGTTATGTGCAAAAGTTACTCCGACGCGGGCACAGTACTAATGAATCAACCAGACGTGTTCCTAACACATGATACGTTTTTAAGCTGCGATACTTACACGTCGGACTTTTCTTCCTTATTGCTTTGGTTGTCTACATTGTCTTTGACTTTCTTTTTGGATTTCTTCTGTTTTGCCTTGTCCCTCCTGCTCCTTAGGAACCCTAGAATGACACAATGTAAACAGAAAGTAACTCAACACAGAGCTCAATTTAGAAAAGTAGGTGTAAAGCTGTAGAAAGTGATGTTTCAGTGTCGTCCATTTTAAAGATAAAAACCATAAAATAAATGGCCACATAAATAAACCACCGTGAATAAGACAGAAAAACAAAAGTGTTACAACTTAAATGACTTGCCAACACAACGCCAGTTACGAAAAAAAATAAAATAAACGTGCATATAGACAATGTAGTTGAATGCAAAAAAGAAACGGTTACGAGTGTACATGAATCTGAAACGGTGTTTCTCTACAAGCACTATTTGAAACAAAGGATCAGGATCTGCTGAAAGGAAATAATATAAGACAAATAAACCTTCACCAAATAAAAACGGAACCCAATCATGCAGCTGTTGCTAAACAGAAGAGGAATAATGAGAAATAAAACTCCTTTATAATCAAAACAAAATTAAAAGAAATGCTAGGTAATCTATGCCAACAATACAAGCAACTAGCCCCGGGTAAGAGCCTTGGAACAGCCGATATCTACATAAAGGAATTTTATGCAATGCTTATGTCCTGGTACATCTAAAATAGAAAAATTTACACTTGGATCCACGGTGAGAGTGACGTGTCAACTGTTGCTCCCCCTCCGGGCTAGTCGGGCTCGACGGGGCACTGCAGGGGCCTGCCCGACTTTCGCGTGACCCTAAAAAATAGCCCAAGCCCCGGTTAAATAGTGCTACAGCCACCAGGTGTCCGTCAACATACCCTGGGAATTAGACATGAAGAGATTTAGAAGGGAAGTTGTTCGACGGGGACGTTTTGGCATGTGTTGGCACTGTCTGCTCGCTATGACCATTACCTTCTCGCTTTGCCGGCTTCGGCTCTGGCTCCTGCGTGGGCGAGGTCAACGGCTCCTCTAGGTCCACCATGCCTGAAACAAATGAACGCTGAATTGAAACAAAATAGAGTCTCCAACAGAAGCACTTGTTTATTCCAGTGGCCACTTCGATATCGGTCAGATCTACTGCATTTAAGGAGCAAAGAGAGAAGTTCAGATATAATATACTTGTTGCAAGTAATTAAAATGTGTAATTTTAGAACGAATCGTAAGATAATCAAATTATTGTCAACTTGATAAGTTCAATGTTATGAAATGACACTCAAAGGGCACTTACACCTTGTGCAGCTTTTCGGTTTCACCCATTTGCACAATATTTTACGTTTCCTTTGATGTTCGGAAATTAATATTTATGAAAAAAAAATACTACAGAATGTTCTTTCTTATTTCTGTTGTAAGAATTTTACCACATTTGTATCAAACCAAAGCACACAAACATTGATAAAAATGAATTTGTACATCTGCTTAGTTATCACGTTTCTGGCTATCATTATCAGTGTTTAAACAGGATGTATTTTCTAACACACCCGTCATTAATCTATTAAATTAAATAGTATATAAATTCTATAGCCTTTCATAGATTTCTGGGCGTGGCAGTTTGATTTTCAAATAATCCCCTCTGCACAGGTGAGAAGTTTTTATTTTACCTGGTCTCTCGAGTCCGGTAGACTTGCTATGCACGAACTGCTCCAAAAGCTGGTCTACGGTTAAGGCGACGCACTGCTGTCTGAACTCTTTATGTACCTTTCCCATCTGCTCATGTGTCCATTCCACAACTTCGGCGTAGCTGTTCAAAAATTCCTTCATGTGCACCAGGTGATTGACTTCTAGATCTTGGAAATTCTTGCAAGTCACCGACATCTTCTTTTCAAAGTCCTCCTTAATGCTGCTGTATTTCTCTACAAAATTCTTATAGTCCTCCTGCGCCTTTTTTAATTTTTGTTCGGCTTTCTCGACATCTTTGGCCGATGTGCTCTCCTTTTTTAATCTGTCCAGTTCTAATACACGCTGTGTATACGCGTCCTTAGCTTTTTGAACGTTCAGAGTAACGGCTTGCATCGCCTGTACTGCCTCCAGTGTTCCAGATTCTTCCTCCTTAACCTATAATCAAATTTTGAGTCCCAAACAAATCTTTATTTCAAGCATACAAACACATTGGCAAATGTTTACGAGACCTGGTGCATTTTTTTTATTAGTTACATATAAAAAATTATCAGTAGAAAAAATTTTTAGTAATGGGTTTAAAACTAATACACATGGTTATGCCAACTTGGGCCATAATCCTTTTACAGCAAATCAATTTTCTGTATGAATATACATTTTTCTTATTTCTCAAAATAGTTTTATCAGCACTAATTGACTTCAATAAAATATAATTCTATTTCGAGGTGTAATAAGATAAAAAAAAATAAAAATGTAAGATGTAAACTTTGAAACTATTATTAGCCAAATATCATAAACTGTACACCTTTATTAACTTCAATAAAATTTACTAGTAGGTTTATAAATTGACGTAGATGAACAATACAAACAATTAAAATGTCAAAATAAAATTAATTACTTGCGCACAAAAATAGATATAATTGAATATACTGACTGTATAAAATTTCCAGATAAGCTATTTTTGAATTGGAATTAAAGAGTAATTTGTATGCTTTGTTTTGTAGGAAACCCTAGTAAAACGTTTAGGAATAAAACCAGGGGTCCATTTAAAAACCAAGTATTTATTTTAAGCCTGCTTAGTTGAGACATTGATTAATCTCACTTACTAATTTATGTCTCTTATGTAGTTCCTCGGCGTACTTGCTAACTTCCTTCACTAGATCTGACATTTTCTGTACCATTTGCATGTGAAGAACCGACAGGCGTTCCGCCGACGTCTTCAGAACTTGCCATAATGGTGCAAATGTTCCGTGAACACAACAACTCCCCGCCTGTTTGGCGAGCTTACTCAACAACTTTGAGTTGTTTTCCTCAATATTAGACCTAAGAAAGAAATGTTTCAAGCACTGTGCTAAAGGATTGACCTATGAATTCGTTCTGTAAACATTTCTTGTATTTAAATGTACAAAAGAGGAATCTTCCATGTAAATTTGATAAGGATGAGTTCTAGAAAGATTTTATGGGGTATTGGATTTTTTTATTGACCTCAAAATTCAGGCATGTCAGGTGCCAAGATGCAATAATAGGAATGGTATGATTTTAAAAATAATATTATCAGAGTTGGTTTTTGATTAGATAATTTTGTAATAATGTATTTAAAAAAAGGTACTAAAACAGTTCTGCTCTTAAAAAACCTTCTATATGATTACATAAAGATACATTAAACTTTAAAGGCTATATAATGATGAGCCTCTGACTTTCGCAAAAAAAAAGTACATACAGAATTGTTATGAATAATTACTCGATGAATCGAATAAAAAAATTACTGCGATGTTAGATACCGAGTAATATAAACATTTACCTTTCCCTGACAAAATCCGCGAATTCTTTGCTTGCGACAAGCCCATACTTCATGTTATGATACAATACGTCAAACCCATTATTTTTTTCACCCTGTTAAGAAAAAATTGTTACAAATTAGATTAAGATGCGTCAATATATTACAATAGAGCTTATATAGGTTATATCGAACGACAAACTTACCCAAAAAATAATCGTTAAAGTCAACAGTCATCGTGGCTATGTAATCATGCCAGTTTAAATTAAATAAGTCCTTTCTACAAAGGGCAGACACAGTTCAACTATGTATTAGATCGTAAACAATTAAAGTTGACAACCGATGGGAATAATTTAACAAACTTATCGGCTGGATCGTCAATTACACACTGAACTACAACGTACCTAATAAAACACGCAATACAAAATAACGCATTAACAATAAAAGGAATGTTACACGTGAAACTATAAAATTTTGTTTTAACAAATTAAAACGGCTTAAGAAACTTCATTGCAATTTATATTAAACTAGGGGGCGGAACCACAGCACCTTTTCTGTCTTTTTCGATGTACTGGCTTGCTTTTGCTTTTTTGACATCGGCACCGGGGAGAGGTTATCGCGAGGGGTCGCTGCTTTTACAACATGACAGGATGGACCTCGCAGCGGTTCGTGTCACTGCGGACAGATGGCGCAGCAAAGACTGCAGTGTTAATACAGATCTCTTGGTCTATAATTCCGGGAGTTTACTCAACATTCAACCTAACCTGTTTATCATTTTGGTATTATATGCAGTTTTTCTTTTTTTTTTGTGACAGGGCAGCAACAAAAAAAAACATGGAACGAACTCTGACGAACACGAAATGTGACGACCCAACTCACATCTAGAGCGCTTTGCAATTTCTAACTGAATATAAAAAAAACAATTGTTAGTACAATCAACGGGAAAGTGACGCGATCAAGTCTTCGCACGTTAGTCGCTTACCTATTTGTTCGTGAACAGTGCGGTTAAACGCGATTGTTACTGTGTTTTCACTATTAATTTTGTGTTTTTAATAATAATATTCCGTCTGTATATCCGACCGTGTGTTAGCTTAAATATTAAAGTGTTAGATAATCGCATAAAAGGACCCTTTCGCTGTAAAAAATAACGCGAATCGCGGTGTTAAAACAAGTTTTGTGTGCATCATCATGGACAAACCTTTGGACCGAATGTGAGTATGTACGAACCAATTTAACAAATTCTTTATTATCCGTTGATATGAAGATGAACAATTTTCAAATCGTAGGATAGAACGATCTTTTCAATGAAAAATGTTCACCTTCATTTTTAATTTCATGTTTCATATAACTGCCTACTAGAAACGAGGGGTAAATCGCATAGGCAGTCTGGTGTACCTACATGGGCTAGAAGGCCCAAAGAAATTCAGTCTTGAGAGAATTCAGGGGTTATCCTAGCGAAATTTCTAGAATTTCAGGGAAAATCTTGGGGAAATCTCATCATTATAGGGAATTGGTGTACAAACTAAAGTCAGCGGTTTACCCCTTGTTTTTTTCAGGGCACCCTGTGAATATAATCTGTTTGAAATGTGTATTTATGTATGCTACTTCAACGGATTAAAGTAATAACTAAATAATTATTCCGTGGTGATTCGGTAGGTCACGTTTTTTGCCTCCTCCATTTTTTGGTTCTTGTATAACTTTTTTGAATTTGAGTCTGAAATATATAAACAAAGCATCGTGTTGAAATATTAACTGTATGTATTTCCGGAAAGTAGAAAAAACTTGAGGTCTACTTATCCTGCTGCCTCACGAATTTTAAATAGATCCACCCTGTATCTAAACTTATTTTTTATTCCCTGGCCTTTGGGTCCAGTGCCATATGCAAAAATGGCCCGTCTGCGCCTTGAGAACACGATGAATAGTAAAAAAAACAGATGACTGATTGCTACAAGCCGCAATAGAGGGGACAAAAAAACCGGATTATAGGTATATGTATGTACTAGCGTTTTATTGTATTATGGAAGACGTGACGTCACTGGTCCAGTCACGACCGCGGAAAGGTTGGCAAGAGGAAACGCGTCACACATATAAATAGTTCATATAATCGCACCAATCATCGATTGTATCGGTAATAGTTCCCATCGTTAGAAAAAAAATGTGGGAGCTGAATTAATTAATTACATTAGTATTCAGTTGGATACAGGGTTGCCATGTTGCATTATTTATCGCGAAGCTCTTCAGTCCAATCCAACATTTTCGCTTTTAGGATTGTTTATACGCAGTCGTTTAGATTCACCCTGTGTAGGATATCAGCAATGTAGAATGACAAAAACATTTTATTTTTATTAATCAACCTATACATTTTACCCTTTTTACTGTTTATTTTGTTCATTTGCCAGTGGCGGTGCGTGATATTTCAGTTAGCCATATCTTGAAAACGACGCATGGGACCCACTGCACTTTTTTAGGTGATGACTATACACTCTCTACAGAAAGGATTTATAGTGAAAAAATCGTCAGCAAAGTTTGCGAAAAAATTTTCAAAAACACTGGAGCACTCCCTGGGTTCTCAGTAACGCTCTGTGGGATATTTGCAGTATATATTTTTTTCATAATCTAGAAACAAATATAAGGAGACGTTTTTCGATTTGATGCAAAATATTTATTTTTCAAAAAAGTTATGGCCATTTTAATTTTAATTTTATAGGAACATTTTGTTTCCCAAAATTAAAATGACCATAACTTTTTGAAACAAAAATATTTTGTAACAAATCGAAAAACGTCTCCTTATATTTGTTTCTAGATTATGAAAAAATATATACTGCAAATATTACACAGCGTTACTGAGAACACAGGGAGTGCTCCAGTGTTTTTGAAATTTTTTCGCAAACTTTGCTGACGGTTTTTTCACTATAAATCCTTTCTATAAGAGGTTTTTTAGGTAGTCACCACCTAAAAAGTGAAGTAGGTCCCATGCGTCGTTTTCAAGATATGGCTAACTGAAATATCACGCACCGCCACTGTCATTTGCTACAATTTCTGTTTGCATTTATTTCATACAGCTTTAAATACTTTTTGCACAAAAGATTGTCTTTTTTATGTGTCAGTTCATTTTAGAGATGTGGGGAACGCGTATTAGTATTAAATTAATTTATGGTCACTTACATTTAGATTGCCCTACAAAAGATTGCTTCAAAGTGGCAGGGCGCGGTAACAAAAAAAATAAGGACGAATAATAAAAAAAGTTTATTGTTTAATATGTAGTTAGCAATGTATGTCAGCAATAGCAATATTAATCAGTCAACACAATAGCTAGTAAAGTCAGCAATGGCTAATAAAATGTAACAAAAACCAATTTCCATTTTTAAAAAAATCGCTAGTAGTTCGTTCTATTAAAAACATAGCCACACTCCTAAGGAACATTTTATACAAAATTAAAGCTAGATACAATTTTTCGTTATTATAAACGCAGATGACTAATAATAGGACTGAAAAGAATCGACCCCTGGTGCAACCCTGGTTTCTTCTCTACTAAAATAAAAATTTACACTTTTTTACAATATTAAATTCTCCTGTTAGAATAATAGGCTACCCATGTCACTGGCTGAGCAATAATTGACCAATGCGTATAAGAAATAAGGGAGAAAGCAGTGCCGGACTCCAGGGGTACGCGCAGGAACCCCGACCAGCACTTGCCTAGAGGTCGATTCCTTCGAAATCTACGAATATCAGGCGTAGAGCGCAATAGTAATGGAAGCGGGTTTTTTGTAAAATAAAAACATTAACGATAATAAAGCATTAAGAGATCTGTAAACAATTTGACAGTTCCTATTATACAATATCAACACGAACATTAAAATAATTTACGTAACATTAACAAAACAGTCTCACAATAACGAAATGATATAGAGCCCGTCGCCTGAGGAGGCGTTTTTTTTTTCGATTTCGTGGCACATACAGAAAGGACCTGTAGAAACGATTTTTTTTATTGTTTTGCTTTATCTTGCCAATTCAAGATGTCGTACATTAATGAGAGCTGATGTTATGGAATATCAGAAAAGTAATTATTTAAATCCAATGTACACGGTGTTTATTTTATCTTGACCGCTCCATTTTATTCGTAAACGGCCAAAGGAAATTGTAGTCCGCGAAATGTGTTATATTACTACCGCCTGAGTATCTATATATCACCCTGTATATCATAACGGGTAAATAGTATAAGGGTAAATAAGTAAGGGTAAATAAGTAAAAAAATCGATTCTACTATGGTCCTCTACATCTACAAATTTATTTTCCATAAATGTTAAAACTGGCCCATTAACGATATTTCTTAAATGGCAAGTAAATATATTTTTTTACGAATATAGAGACTAAACAAATTAAACCGTTAATCACATTTCAAGAGCGAATATACGTCACATTGGAGAAGTTCCTTTTTTGTCCACGTTTCACTGCTCTTGGGTATATTTTTTTCGTAACACGTACATATATCACAAAGCAAAGCCATACTTCTAAGCGGCCGTCAGTATGCTACACAACGCACTCAAAATATCTATAAATTCGTACAAAAAAAAAACAAACAAACATACATCTTATTCTAAAGAAAATACAACGACCTGAACCGTATATTACACAGAAAGTAGTTTAGTCCTTCCAAACAGGTCATTCGCTCATATAGCTTTATTACAAAGTTGCAACTGCATATAGACAATTCATTATAGAGTATTTTAATTTTTACTAACGTATTTCACATTTAAATCTTTGTATTTCTTTTAAGTTTTGTCAATTCGTTTTAAACACTAGTAGACAGTTGTTTAAAAATTTTAAGACATTATTTTTTTACATAGAAGCTCCTGGGCATATTTTTATTTACAATCATTGGTGGCTAGTGAAATTTGAAATTCTCGAATTTTCTTAAGGGAACGCAGCATGGGACTCACATCATATTTTAAGGGGTTAATACTAGACCTAAATAGAAGGATATACTATCAAAAAACGTTAAACGAAACAAATATTGTTTTTTCACAATTATCAAGTTAATTATCAAATAATTCAAATTACCATAAATTTTCCTTATATATTTCGAAAAAAACACAATAATCAAAATAGTTTGTATTTACTTGATTATAAAAAAAAATTGCAAGCTATTTTCTGGTAATTTTTTGTTTGCTTATTAATAATTATTTTGTTTCGTTTAATTTTTTTTTAAATATTGTATCCTTCTGTTAAGGTCTAGTAAAAACTCATAAAAATACAGTGTGGGTCCCATGTCTCGTTACGAAAATGCAAGAATTTGAAATTCCACCAGCAGCCACTGATTTACCTACATGTCAATATATGTATATTTGGTTTCTAAGGCCAAACAACTATTTATTGATAAACCTGTAAACAGAAAACCAGTAATTAAAATATTGATAATATAGGTTTCCCTTAGGTATATCATAAGAATTTTTGCTATATACAGGGGTCCAAAATGTTTCCCCGCAATGTATTGGACCTAAGTTGAAAATATTCTCTAAATAATTTTTAGAGTTCGCAGTCAGTTTTCGGAATTTAAGAGTTACTCAATTTTTTTAAATTTCCATATACTTATTTTTCGTTTGGTATGGTGTTAATTGTCATTTGCTGCTTATCGAGTAAATATTTAACATTCCTTCTTGTGTATGTTAGATTTAATTAGAAACTGATAAAATACCCATCCTTCCGGTCAAAATTGAAAAAATGCCTCATTGCAATCAGTTCAACATTAATTAAAATAATATATGCAAATGGCAATCTGAGCAAAGTTGTACTGAGTGCGTTGCTTTTTCTTACTCAGTCCTGTGACATGACCGACAACAGTTTTTTTTTACATTGTTTACACGGTAGTTTTGGGTGGACGTTAGATTTTTACAAACAGATACAAGCGATGGTTCATCGTTAAGTCATCAAGATGGCCTCGTTTTTTCGGAACGGTGTGCCGTTACCTTAGCCGTTTTGGTTCTGGAAAGTAAACGAACAATAATAAATTTAATTTTCGTTCAAAAGTAACACCTATCCTACCAATTTATTACTCCAAAGCTGATCATCTAAATATATGCAAATTATTGAATACTACTATCATCAAAAATCAAATTTAGCGAAACAAACAAAGGGCATTAAATATAGGTTTATAGGCCGATGCAGAGAACATATTAGTAATCTACCAAAAACTAAGCAAGCTCAGAGGTGAAGATGAAGTTTTTTGATCCTGTAAATACTTGAAGAAATAGAGTAGTAAAGTAGTACACCTAAGGATGCGATACTTTGGTGTTTGTAACAGAAGGACTGCAATGGGAACCAATAACTGGGATTGTACAAGACAAGAAATTGATCTGGGAAGAGGCGGCCAGTTGGAAAGTGAATTACTGGCGATCCATGGATTATGGAAGTTATGTTATCAACTTACATTCACCTGACTGTGGGCCAGTATTAGGTATATCTTTCTTCTCTTTGGGAAAACGAAGTTCACGTCCGGCTAGTCGAGCGGATTCGAGCTCTCTTTCCGCCTGGTTTAGCCCTTCCTGAGCGAACCGGCGCACTCCTGCTCCCTGGCTATCCAATCCAAGGCCATCTGCGACCTCATGTCGTCGTCCAGAGCCCGGTTGGAATAATGGGCCACCACTTCCTGCCTACTGCATTGGCGTTCCCGCATGGCCTTCAGGCTGCCGTTCCAATGGAGCAGCTGGAACACGGTCATCAGCTCCTGGAATTCCAACATGGTCCGCCCCTTATTGGACTCCAGCATGAAACGGAAGGCGCCGATGCCTGTGTTGGGGTTGTCAGCCTCCTCGCTCTCACCTTTGGGTCAACGGAAAGATCGGCGAATGAGAATTTTCTAAACAAAACGAGTTTCTTTACTTACCTTTAAATGAAGATCGTGCCTCGGCTACGGCCTTTTCTATGAAATCATCGGATATTCTTCGGGATGGGTGCTCGTTAAACACTGAGTTCATTAAAGCTATTTTGGCAGCACTTCGACGCGCCTCTGCTTTCGTCGGACAATTCTGTAATTCACCAACAAACTTAAAATAACAATTTACAGGTACTAATATTTCTAGTAGAAAATATCACCCTTTGAATTTTGCCACATCTAGTTATTTTAACCTCAAAAATGAGAAAATTAAATTGTTGTCATTGCGTTTCCTTCAAGTACACGTCTCGAGTGCACGTTTGTATTTGTTTTTGAGTAGTATAAAGGACGATAACATAGCTGAAATTGCGTGATTAAAAAAAATCGCGTTTTTTAATGGTTTTTGTTAAAAATTGAAGGTTACATCATTTTTTTTTGCAAATTTTAACGATTCCATTCGAAAGAGCGACCTCGAAAACAGAGGAGTACATGGTTGTTTCTTCTTTATTTTTTTCTATCAGTAATATGAGCCTCTAAGTTCATGTCTCTTGACAGTGCACTTGGGCGTTAAAGGGCGAATGACCTTTTAACTATCTGTTACCCTTATTTATTTATTTCTTAGATATTTCTATAATATAATCTGCATGTTTGTAATCCAGTGTATTCTATGCTTATTTGGTATAATCCAATGTCACAATTCTATGAAGGAATTTAATCACATATCTAAGGAATATTCTGTGAATATTCTGAGGCGTATATCCGTGGATTATTTCCAGAATGTAACAACTGTTGTTTCATCGTAGTTTGTTATTGTGGCCTGACATTTTCTAAAGTGCGATTTAAATATTAACGGCATTTTTTTAGTTTTTACAAACTTTGTTAATTTTTTATAAACGTAGTATCGTTTGCGGGACACAAAGACTTTCTTCGGCCATTTTCCCACGGGCCTGTAATTGATTGTAATGGATTAATATCGACACCTACTGATGTTGGTAAATTCTACCATAAACAGATTAATGGTCTGCTGAGCTGAATGAGGTCTAGCATATTAGATGACTATCAGAAAAGCCAAGTCATCTAATAAATAACAGATCCGCATGGACTTATACTAGACGGTAGTTTACTTTCTTCGTCTATTGAATTTATGAATTTTTAATTCGTAAAAAAACTGTCTCATATGTAAAGTAGAGTGAGACACCGGGCAGTTTTATACCCTATTTATTTTTGCTTGTGTGAGTGGACTTGATAAAAAATGCGCATCGGTTTTCTTTTTTCTTCTAAAAATAAACTTTACCTGAAAACTTCCAAAACAGGATCCTCCTGGAAGCGTGACATAGCAGACATAAGGCTGTGCGTTGGATGGAACGGACTCGTATATAACCAGGGCACCGTTTCTTAAATCAGCCCTGGCGTGTTTCATTTGCCAAAATTCTTGAAGAGCCTCGACAACATTCACTGTAACAAATCAACTCCACCTGTATAACTCGTAAAGTTCTTAGACGTTATTAAATAAAAAATAGACGACCACAAACATTTTTGGATTTAATTGGAGTCCGGTCCTGTCGTCATTCGCGAGTTTCTCATCACTACTAATTGCTAATTAGATTTTAATTATCTGAAATGCGCAATTTTGGATGGCCGATTGCGTTTAAGCTCAATTGTGAAAAAGGTTGGATTACGACATCTGATAATTGGAATTCCAACGCATCGTGTTATTTATAATTGACCTTTTTTATTGCACAAATCGTATTTTTTTAACCGTGATTCACAAACAGCTGCAGTTTCCTCCAAATTGTAAAAATCTCGAGATTATGATGGTGATCATTTAGAAAAAAAAACTAGAACATCTATTTACGTAATAGCTTTAATTTGTTTTGAGAAGAATTTATATAACGTTATTGAGAAAGAAATGTCAGTGAAAGTTATCATTAACGGAGCATGTAAAATTTCTAAACGATCAACAATTTGAAGCTTGAATGGGTATTGAAAAATATCATTTTTTAAGTCTGTGTACGAAATTTAGAAATATAAGAGGAGTCTGTATCCGATTTTAATTTTAAGACGCCAAAATGAAGGCAATTAACAGCAAATAATAGTCGACACAAAAATAACAGAGACGAGAAGACTTTCATGTTTGCAACCGAGAAAGGAAGTATTAGGAAACATGCATAGACATATATTTTTATGGAAAAGTTGGTAATAATGAATCGGTTCATCATGGTTGCCCCATGATGAACCGAGAAAGTCAGTCACATGATCAATCGTAAAAGAGTATGTACTCAGTAGTTTTATTAAGCTAAAACAATTTATAATTATGATTTTAACTTAGATTTATATATAATTAATGTAGAAAAGAAAATTATAGATAAGAAATATCAAGTTTGCTAATAAAAAATTAATATTTAAAATGTTCATATCAAAAGAAAAGCGTCTAAATTAAGGATTTTTGGACAAAACTATCGATGAAATGGACTGAGGATACTCTCAGAATTTCAAAAAGACCCTGAAAAAGATAATTCAAGGCAAACATTTTGCAATTAGTTTGATAGAGTCACCAAAAAACTGAAAATACCTCAAAAATTCCTGGTGAGTTCAACTTTAACCTTAAATAACTTTTGAAAGACTAGATTTATCAAAAAATTATAAGAGACGTTTTTTGTAGTGCGTTCAATTCCCTAAGTTACAACATTCCAAACCTTGAAAAAAAATTTTTCCCATGTTAATTAAATGGGAATGGTGATGAGTCACCTCTTAATATTAAAATTAAGAGCTGATATTTTCACAGGCTCAGTTTTTCGACATCCTGAACAATATTTTCGTAATTTTTTGAAAAAAAAAATTGTCGATTTTTTTTATACAGTCTAAAGCATATGCTATATAAAATATGCAAAGTTGCGGAGATATAAGCGGAAATGTGAAAAAAGACGTTTTTTTTTCACAAATTGTTAATTTAAAAAATTAGCGGACGGTTTCAGCTCTACGGACCCCGCGCATTGTGTTCTACACGCAAAAAAATACATAGGGAACCATCAAAACTAGCCCTATATCTTTCAAGAACACATAAAAATCTATCGGGTTATAAAATTGCGGATATCCAAAGAGTTCTGCAGACAATTATACTTATTTGGCAGTGGATTCGGAAAAACGGGGAACCGCCGATTTTGGCAGTCATCATTTATTATCCGTACAGAGCCAGTTTTTAAACATTTAATAGTACAAGTTAAGGTCCGTACTAAATTTATGCCGCATTTGTTACTTTTTTGCTGTCTGGCTATGTCACGTAAAATGCCGTTTCCGAAGCGGCGCGGGCAAGGGCAGTACAACGGGTGCCCCTGACAGCCCGCCACCCCGCCCGACCGCCATCACTGCGGCCGTAGACGAGGATGCCGCTGCATTGAGTATGCAAACATTCAGTCAGAGATGTCTACTTTTAGCATCCACCACCCCACGGATCCGTACCACTCAAATATACGGACGAAAACAAGGGGGTTTGACAACTCCCTGTTTCACGACCCGAGCGGATTTAATTCCAGATGTCGCGGTTATTTGGTCAAGTAATTGAGACATATTTTCCTCGCTAATTGCTGCATTAGTCAATTTCATGGCGTCAACTCATCTGTTGCGAAGCCGTTAGTGTGGTAATTAATTTTCGACGATATTAATTACGGAGCATCATGATCAGGGTCTTTCGACGCGACATTTTTTGGCCAAAAGTCGTTTTTCTCTTGACGCGATAAGAAAAAAATTGTTTTAAGTTGTCCCGTTTACGCGAAATCTGAATATAATTCGCTTACGGTGGAAGGCACGCGAATTGCGAGTAATTTCCGTGACCATTCGTGATGCAGGAAATTACCCTGGAGCGAGACACACGACCTAAACCGGAGCGGAAATATTAAGAGGTTACCGGATCGTTGCTCCTGCCGGTAAGGGGTAGTTCGGTAGGGTAGGGGTGAGTAAGGCGGTGGCGCGGTATCGATTGGGGACTTACCTCCGGTAGCCGACGTCGTCGTAGAGCTGGAGCATGGGCGCCGTAGCCGAGCAGGTCCACTGCGGGTCGGGATAGACCATCATGTCAGTGCGATTGGCGGCGGCGGCGGCGGCGGCTGCATTGGCCGGGGTGACCCCGGCAGCTTCTCCAGAAGGTTCGAGGATACGCCGCGAGACGAGATCGCGGCTGGCACATGCACTTCTCATTAATGGGTACTATTGCCGCTGGTGGGGCGCGTGCACGTTTTTGCATCCCCGTGCTGGTGCTGCCGCGAACCTCCACGCAACAGAAGAGGTTCTGTTGCTATGGTGTCACCGATGTGCCCGCGGCTTTGCCGATGTGCACCGAGGAGGCCGCTCCGTTAACAAAGGCCAGGCGACAGGAGTCGTTCGTGTCTCGTCTTTATTGTTTGATTCCGTGCCGAGCCGATCGGTGTCAGTGGCCTTAGTTCATCAGCTGGTTAATCGCAACCACCTTACTGCACAAATGCACTACTACTGAGTAACAAGTCGTCAGTCCTCCTGATCAAGACTGGCTTTAAGTTGTGGGACTGCCGGTTTGCGCTCGGTACTCGACAACTCCGAGTTGCACTAGCCGTTCCTTTGTCACAGAGTGAGACCTCGAGAGCGAGGGCGATGGCAATACGCCGGCAACAACCGCCTGCGTAACTAACTGCAAATTGGAAATCCTTGAAACGACAGCCGAATGTGTACCTACCCGAGTGGTCGATCACTTGGTATCGTGTAGTACGTGTGAGAGAACCAAACGCGGCACCGGGTACCACCTTCGGCTGCCTGCACGGAGCGCACTGCCTCCGCTCGGCTCCGGACTCGCCTCCACGGCACCGCTCTGCCGCATTCACCACGTCCAGGATCGGTTTACGATTTTCTTTGTTAGTACCAAGCGCCGCGGTTGACGCTAAACTTTGAAACCTCCAAAAAAAACGCCATTTTTATTAGTACCTCGATCGCAATAAAAACATATCGCCTGCTGAGAACAATAGTGGCGAAACTCAAAAAAAAAAGCCGTTCTGAGTAGGGCATCCAGGGCCGGCGGGGCCCCCACACATTGAGGGCCTCCACAAACCTTGGATTCAAAAATTTAATAACGATAAAAATTTTGATTTTTAAGAAAGTAATGAGTAATGAAATATATCCGAAGAAGGGATATTTTCATCCTATTTAAAATCTATTCAGTGGTGGAACTACAAAATTTAGACCTCTTGCAAAATTCAATAGACGCAAAATTCAAAGTTTGTTTATTGGATACACCGGGGTAAAATGTACACCGGTAAAGGGGCAAAATGACAGCAAAGTACGAGATGAAATGCAAGCTTTCAAAGGGCAAAATGCAAAAAGGTTCCATGCGCAAATTATTTTATTTTCGAAAGGGCAAAGTGCAAGAGAATCCAAGCGGTGATTATTTTATTTCCAAAGGGCAAGATGCGAGAATGTCCAAGCGAAAATTATTTTATTTCATACGGCAAAATGCGAGAAGGTCCAAGCGAAAATTATTTTATTTAACGCCCAAACGGACACAATTTTTCGTCCTTTTGGAGGGTCAATCTCGAAGGGAAATTAATGAATTCACTCAATAAAAACCACTTATCCTGATGTTTTCGGATGTGATTTTTCGATTTCCGGGGGGGGGGGGGATTTCGATTTCGTTTCAGAATTGTGATTAAATGCTCTAGAAAAAAAAATATGGCTGACTTGTACTGATTGTTTGGGTTTAATTTATAAAATATTTATTATAATTTTAGAAATCGAGATTTCCGAGATATCTCGATATTACACCAATTTTTCCGGGTTCCTGATAATCCCTGGATCCCGGGTTCAGTCAAATTAAGATCCCGATTCCCGGGATTGACTTTCCCCTCCGGGATTGGATGTCCTAGTTCTGAGATATTCGCGTTTCAAGTCTTGCCAAAACTTTAAACTCCTATTACGGTTCATAAGTACACATTTTGGACTTTTTTCTTTTTAATGTGTGCTTCATTTCTTTTCCTGTAACTAGTAGTACAGTTTTCAAATACAAAATTCCGTTTTTTCAATTTTTTTTTCAGAGTTTCTGAGTTTCACTATTGCATGAATGTTTAGATAATTCTTTTAGGGTTTGGTGTGACTTAAATACTAATACTCAATATTAATAAAACAAATTAATATTGAACTTGGCTACGAATTTGTAGACCTTTAAAGACTTCTAAAAGGAACAGGTCCTTTATTACCTACTTTAAACAGTCTCACGTTGTTTTTTTTTTCACAGGAACTGAAATTACTCTTATAAATTTTTAGAGTAAAATTTTAGAGTAATAAAGTAGAATTTTTTCGCTTCAATCCTAATCTGTCAAAATGTAGGAACCAATGTAATCAAAATCGTGAACACTTATGTATAATAAGCTCTGTTAGAGCAGCTCTACAATGTATGAATGACAAATACAATCTTTGTGAAGAACAGTATTAACATTTTTGTTCTTAAAGGACATTCTTCACAAAAATCCTCTTTTAACTTTTTTGTCTTTATCACTGATCAGTTCTTTTTCCTAAAAAATTCTAAAAGTACATATGTAGGTAACCATTCAGTACTTTAGTGGCTATTCACTTCACAAGATAAAATTTTATATCCAATATAACAAAACGGATTGTCTTAAAAGGTGGAGTAAAATGTAAAACCTTACATATTATTACCTAGATAACTATTATTCTTTGTGTTACATTCTAAAAAAACGTGTCAGGACAAACTGAGTTTCTATCGCACACATCGTTGCGACCATTTCTCCTCAACTCTTAAGGCGTATCTACCGCTATCAGCAGGAAAGAAGTGAAATGACCTTTGGCCTCTATTGCACAGGGAAAGAGGACCCATTTTGAAGTCCTTTGGTGGGCTTAACTCGAAATCGTTTTTTTTAAGTTGTTTTTTCAAGCACACGTATTTATTATTTCAGCCAGTTGTCTTTCGTCCGCGGCGTTAGATAGGATCGCTTGTGTATTTTCAGCGTAAATAAAAATGAATTCGGTGCAAAGTTTAATAGTAGAATTATGTAGTCCATTTTTTCAGGCAAAGCTGAAGTGTATTGCAGATAATGTCTTAAAAAACGACGTTTTTTAATAGGAAATTCAATTCAAGGCATTTATGGATTTGCGGTTGTAATATAAAAAATGCATTTTGTTTCCCCTGCTTATTATTTGGTGGTGAACAATTATGGACAAACAGGAGATTCTAAATTAACCCTTTAACGCCCAAGTGCACTGTCAAAAGACTTGAACTTAGAGGCTCATATACACTTTCCAATGGAATTGTTAAAATTTGCAAAAAAATTATGTAACCTTCAATTTTTAACAAAAACTATTAAAAAACGCGATTTTTCAAGATTTTTTTTTTTAAATCGCAATTTCAGCTATGTTATCGTCTTATACCACTCAAAAACCAATAGAAACGTGCACTAAAGACGTGTACTTGAAGGAAACGCAATGAGAACAATTTAATTTTCTCATTTTTGAGGTTAGAATAACTAGATATGGCAAAATTCAAAGGGTGATATTTCTCGTTTTTTACCATTTTTTTACACGTTTCTATATATGGTAAAAAAACAAGAAATATCACCCTTTGAATTTTGCCATATCTAGTTCTAACCTCAAAAATGAGAAAATCAAATTGTTCTCATTGCGTTTCCTTTAAGTACACGTCTCGAGTGCACGTTTATATTGATTTTTGAGTGGTATAAAGGACGATAACATTGCTGAAATTGCGATTTAAAAAAAGAGAATCTTGAAAAAATCGCATTTTTAAATAGTTTTTGTTAAAAATTGAAGGTTACATTTTGAAAATTGCAGCTGGGCTAGATACTACAACATTGTTATGAGTAACAAAGGGTAATAAAAAAACTGTTTTCCATTTTTATTCGCATTTTGAAGGAAAGTCAACAAAAGTGCATAAAGCAAAAATGTGCGATGTTTTGCATCCGTTGCTTGGTCACCCTGTATACCACGTATTTTTAAGATTCTCTAAATCCTTTTCAGTAGCACAACTTAGAATGAAATTAACTTTCCGTTGTTGCAAAGCACGTCAAAATCAATCAATTATTCTTTGAATATGAGCAATAGTTTACGGTTACAATACTTGCATGTAACGAGGAATGGCTGTGGTCCCCTTAGTCCTCGTTATATCCGGGCCTTACTGTATTTGCGTTTTTATTTTTTTTTACTCATATTTAAAATGACTGAATTCCGAAGTAGCCGCGGCGAATGTGCCCCAAGATGGCGCATCGTAAGTTCCCGTATTCGGACCGTGCCCATCAACGTTACTGTTACTAATATTTGTCTTGCCCGCGCGACGAAAAACTTAATGAACATCCGAAAAGACGCCGTCCGATTTCTTGCCGAAAATAATTCTTTTTATTGTAATTTCGTCGCGGCATTTAATTAGTCCACCTTAAATCGGCCAACGTCGAAATACCGTTAGGCCGGTCCTGTTTTTTTTATTCGCTTCTGTCCCCTCGAGCCCGCCATTAGCAACCGGCTCGGTGTCTCGTTTTAGTTGGCATCGCGGTCACATGATTTTTGCATCGTACCATTAGCCTTTTTTTTAATTAAAACAGGTATTCCCTCTTAGTGTACCGTTAACCGACGAAAACAACAGCAACGTATGTAATTGTTTAATATCGTAGTATCTAGTTCACCCACGTCGGGGATAATAGTTCATTCTTATCAAGTTTTTTTCTTTTAAATCGCGAAGATGGCACTGGCGTAATTTACGACGTCCTGGATTTAATAGTTAATAAAACAAAGCGGTCTCCTTTGTCGCTGGCATTCGTTATTTATCGTCGGCGAGTTGCGGACAGACACGTCGCAGACATGGAGGATTTGAACCTAAATTGGATTTTAGGTATTTCGGTCAAAATGCACGCCTTGTCCGACTTTGGCCAGTCGGCGCATGCTTTTTTCCGCTCTAGCAAAGATGGAAATTAATTTTGGCCCCGGTAATTGCACGTATGAAGGTTGTGCGTTATTTTTTTGCAATCGTCGTCTAAGTATGTAGGTGACTGCGAGCAAAAACGCGAACGAAAGTATTTCGTTAGGAATTCACTGCTGTTTGGTGTTGCTGTTTCGTTGAAATATAGAAAAACAAGTTTTGCATCTGTAACGTTGTCGTGGTGATACTTATTTGAACGATGCAATTGATGAAAGAGGCGATTCTCATTTGAAATGCGAACAAAATAGTTGTATGGGTGAAAAAATTGTACTTCAGACAATTTTTTTTGTGAATCCAGTTTTTTTTTGAAGATAATTAACAATGCGGCAAATTCTTTCATTGCCTCTGGCAACTGTATCTGTATTTTTGTATCTAATAAAATATAAAAGTCTAAACCCTGTTTCTCCATAATTTCGCTTAACCCTTTAATGCCCAAGTGCACTGTCAAGAGACATGAACTTAAAGGCTCATATTACTGATAGAAAAAATAAAGAAAAAATAACCAAAACCACGTATTCCTCTGTTTTCGAGGTCGCTCTTTTGAATGGAATCGTTAAAATTTGCAAAAAAATTGATGTAACCTTAAATTTTTAACAAAAACTATTAAAAAATGCGATATTTGAAGATTTTTTTTTAATCGCAATTTAAGCTATGTTATCATCCTTTATATCACTTAAAAACAAATAGAAACGTGCACTCGATACGTGTACTTGAAGGAAACGCAATGAGAACAATTTAATTTTCTCATTTTTTGAGGTTAGAGTAACTAGATATGGCAAAATTCAAAGGGTGATATTTCTCGTTTTTTACTATTGCGGGATCATTGACGCAAAAGAATTTTGAAAAATTATTAGTACCATTTGGGGTTTTTGGGGTCGCTGATCACGATGCTGATGTCAGAATTTCAAAATTCAAGATGGCGGATCCAATATGGCCACCATCCCGAATCAAATTTCAGTTCAATCAAGTTTTCGATTATTTTGCCTCAAACTTTGTAAACCAGGGATTTTCGGGGTCGCTCATCACGATCTTGATGTCAGAATTTCAAAATTCAGGATTTGGAAATTTGCTTCAAAATGGCCTCCATGTCATATCTACTATCCAGAATTTTGGAATTCTGACATCGGGATTATGATTAGCGACCCCGAAAACCCCTGGTTTACAAAGTTTGAGGCAAAAATAATCGAAAAATTTGAAATTTGATTCGGGATGGTGGCCATATTAGATCCGCCATCTTGAATTTTGAAATTCTGACATCACGATCGTGATCAGCGACCCCAAAACCCCCAAAGTACTGATAATTTTTCAAAATTCTTCTTTTGCGACAATGATCCCGCAACTGGTACAAAACGAGAAATATCACCCTTTGAATTTTGCCATATCTAGTTATCCTAATCTCAAAAATGCGAAAATTAAATTGTTCTCATTGCGTTTCCTTCAAGTACACGTCTCGAGTGCACGTTTCTATTTGTTTTTGAGTGGTATAAAAGTCGCTGAAATTGCGATTTAAAAAAAAATAATCTTGAAAAAATCGCGTTTTTTAATAGTTTTTGTTAAAAATTGAAGGTTACATCATTTTTTTTGCAAATTTTAACGATTCCATTCGAAAGAGCGACCTCAAAAACATGGAAATACAAGGTTTTAGTTATTTTTCTTTATTTTTTCTATCACTAACATGAGCCTCTAAGTTCATGTCTCTTGACAGTGCACTTGGGCGTTAAAGGGTTAATAACAGACAGACAGACATTTTTCTGCTGTTACGATTACACACAATAATTGATGGATGGTATAAAAAGGTAAAAACGTAGCCTAACGATTTTTAATTTTTTGTTTACATACCTACAGTTTTTTTGAAAATTTTTGCATATCTATATTTGTTATTGTTATTTAAGCACCGACATAAGACGTAGAAGTATACTGTTGAGTTAGCTGAGATGTTTCTCATTGTCACCATGTTAATATGACCATGGGACTAAATAGGTCAACAAGAGCTAGATGTAGCATCTTGAGTCATGTTTTGTCTTGGAGACTGATTTAGTGTGATGTTAATTTTTAATTAAATCCACTGTTTGTAATGCTTGCAAAACCTTTTCTGATTTTATGCTAAATTTAACTGGTTATTGATATTTTCAGTATTAAAATTATAAATAGGATCGATGTAAAATATAATACATGATAAAAGATATAGAAATCTATGAAAAAAAAATCCTTAAAAGTCATTTTTTAAGACGTAGTTTTCAAAAAAAAAAAAAAAAACAAATGCCTCCCCACTGTGCATTTGACTCGAATAAAAAATTATAACGCATTCCTTAACGTTTATTAATACTATATCGTACAGTACAAAATATATTTACAAAAATAACAATGTGGACATTTTGGCAGATAATGTCAATAATACTTAAA
Organism: Aromia moschata; assembly: GCA_029963805.1. Classification (NCBI taxonomy): domain Eukaryota; kingdom Metazoa; phylum Arthropoda; class Insecta; order Coleoptera; family Cerambycidae; genus Aromia; species Aromia moschata. The sequence goes on from JAPWTK010000038.1 coordinate 690,895, forward strand.
TTGTGGGATATTCAGTTCAGTACACTGGCATCGTGTATGTAATAACGCCCTAGAAAGACGTGAGAGGAAAATGAAATGTAGAGGAGATAAATTACAGAACTCGACTCAACTTAAATTACAGGGTCCTCCAAAAATGTCATTGGACTGATCCCAAATCGTGTCTACTCATCAGATAAGAGTGAAAGTATTTCTCGCAAGATACATCCTTGCTTTTTAGGCGAATTTTCCATTCGTTTTGGCGACTTGGGAAGTCGCCATTCCGTGCTTTTGGCAGACCCTGTACGTGCGCTGACGCAGTGATTTTCCTGTTTTTACCGTAACTACGTTTTCGATCAAGTCTTCTTAAAACTAATTCGTAAAAAATCTCATACGACGTCGTTGGACATTCCTTCGTTTACGTATGCTGCCGGATGCGCTTTTGTCTCCGCCATATAGGACTCGTCCGATTTTGCCGAACAACATTTTTGGTATACGCTAATTTTCAGTTTGGTGACGAGATATACTAGAAAGTGCAGGCATATGAGGAAAATCGTTACTCCTACGCAAGTCAGTGCGGTTGAAAGCGGCCTGTCCCAATCTAGGATCCTGTAGATGCACTTCGGTTCCTCTCTAAAACAACGTTCGTTATTGGCAGTCAGAAATAAACTTTTTTTTGTGTGCCGAAAAACATTCTAAGGGGGTGAAAATAACCCCTAAAGTTTAACCCCCCCCCCCCAAAAAAACATTTATTTTAAATATCTCGAATTCAATTCAATTTTTTTCGATGAAACAAAATGGACATTGTTCCTTATAAAAAGCACTATTAATCCGTTTTGATTTGATTATTAAATGTTGCAACCCCTATTTTTTTAGGGGGTGAAAAGTATTTTTTTTTGTAATTTTCGATAATAAAAATTCGCAAATTGCTTGAAAAATATTATTTTTGTATACGTGACGTCAAAATAAAGTTCACATGTTTCGGAATTTCCCTTAAAAATACCCCCAAAAGGGGTGAACCACCCCTAACATAATTAAGTTATAGGTACTTAAAGTACCTATTATAGGTAGTATATTAAATTTTTATTTTATTAAATAAAATTAAAATATAGTAGGTTTATTAAAAAAAAAACATTTGTAATTTTCACAATTTTCTGCCTCCTGACGAGCCGGCACTGGTCTGGAGATGGTTTGAAGAGATGGGGCAACGGCCAAAATGGCCAAATACACAGAACTTATTAAGATGGCCTTAATGTGTGCCGAGATGAAGTTTTTACCAAACAGCGTCCTTCTTAGTCGATCCTGTAGGTCTCTAAAATTGCCGTCAAAATCTTACGAATTCAAATTTCGACATGGGGTGGCTTTTTGGGGTGTGGACGGCGAACCGTTTAAGTCGCAACGTAGCGCGTTTAAACCAACCCTATGGGCTACCGAAAATTAAAAACCGCAAGTCTCTAACTCGAATGGAACGCAAATGGCGCTAATCTAAAAAGTGTTGGGCTAATTTTGACGAGCAGTTTAGTTAGGGTTTTGATTGATTTAAAAAAAAAGTAAAAACCCTATTTCTATGTTTTTTTTTTACGTAGAATGCAGCTAAGATAACAGTTTTTCTAAAGTTTATCTTGATATAAAACCCTGTGTATTTCCAAAGTACGCTTTGGTTTGTATCATTTGGTTACACAAATAATGAAAAAGGTCCTTTCAAGTATTTTTGTAAGCAATGAGTATTTGGACTCGTTCACAAATGCACGTGTAACAGCTACTCACTTATTAGTGCCTGTTCCACCAGCTGAATAATAAATAACACTGAAAATCGTGTATGTGACTCCACAGACGGCTGGATACACAAAATGCAAAATCCTGATAGGGTGGGCCACCATCCACAAGTCAATCATCATCAAAATGGAGTTGTTCCCATGCACGAAATAGTTCATGGCATTGAAAGGCATCCTCTTTGCTAAAAAAAATAGAAACCCATATGATCCGTCTTTGCTCTAGAAAGTCCACAGATTGTGAAGAAAAGAAACTTACCATCGTATATAACGATCCAGTACATAAAGGTGATGCCAAACGCTAAGGGTGTCGCGACAGTATGCAACACCCAGTATAGGGGATAAACCTTGAAAGCCTTCTCTTTCAAATTGGGGACCAGTATCCAAGTTGACAACATTCCAAGAGCGATTAACGCCTGTAGGGTGCACATGGTGTATCCCCAATTCGTTAGGAATATAGGCCACTTGCTACCCCCATCTTTGTCCTTCACAATGGATAATATCCAAGTCACCAGGAATGTTACGGCTACGGCGCATCGATACATTAGGTATATAAGGTTGGGCCTACTCTTGTCTTGTTGCCACTGAAAAAAGAAACAACCCACTTAAATATGATTGGTATCTCCACATATGGTTTTATGCCCGAATCATCTACTTTTGGATTTTCGCTGCAACCAGTAATCAAAAACCAGACATAAATTTATCTCTATTTTGGCCCTATTGCTTCACGGAACCACTCATATTTCCAGTGCCACGTGATAATCATCATTTTTCGCCACAAGCCTGTTTATTCTCGTTTTTTTTTTATATATATAATTACACAACATAGAACCGAGTTGATACTATCTAGCAATCATTTAATCAACCACATTCGTAACAAAAGCGGCTAGAAGATAAATTTCTATACCAAAACCTTGAATGCCGAGAACATGTAGCCATGACAATGCCTGTTTAAAATAATTACAGATGCAGACAAAGTTTCCTAACACCTAAACTAAATATAGTATATAAAAAACGCATAGGCGTCGCCATCTTGTACATGTTTCGTGTTTCATCAATAATCCAAATAATAATAATAATAATCTAGTAGCCTCGACGATTATTTGATGTTTAATAAATTTTCTTTGTTACGTTTAATTATATTTATAACAAATGAGAAATTAGACCCATGCATTATCGCCATGCCAACTTGATATTAAACATCGCAGCCTTTTGGTTACGTCACTGTGCTTGTACGAAAGTTACTTATAAAATACTGGATCGTGCTTTGAATATTGCCTAAATTGGAATGAAGATGAATATGTTAAGTTAGGGAATGTATTGTTATATCTAATCTCATTTGCATATTCTTTTCGTTTCGGGACTATATACCAAGAACACAGTGTGTATTGTGTCTGATATGGAGAGTTTTAAATAATTTACAACGCGTAAACAAGCTTTTTCAAAAATAAAACTAAAAACCAGTACAGCAAACATATAACTAACTTGCTTATGTTTTGGAACCTACATATGTGCCTTGATATACAATAAAATACTTTGATTTACAATACCTTGATATATAGTTTTTTAAAATAAATACTAGATATGGCTATTAAACAACCGAACTGATGCTGCTACCAGCACACTGCGAGCATGTCGCGACAAGTTTGAACAGAACTGTGTCTGGTGATACTTTCCCCACCCTGAGCTCGCTGGACAAGCCAGTGGGTTGCTCAGTTTGACTGTACCAGTCGTTTGAATTAGTCTACGCACAGATGGAGCAACGGGTTAACCTCAAGTTTCTTGTTAAACTGGGAAGAACTTTACAGAAGCTTATGCAATGTTAAAAAGAAGCGTACGGAAATTAATGTTTATTCCGCACACAAGTTTTTGAATGGTTTAAACGGTTTAAAGAGGCACGTGAAACTACCAAAGGCGATCCGCGCCCCGGGCGGTCCTCAACGTCAAAAACGGACGAAAACATTGAAAAATTTGGTGAATTAATCCTCGAAAATCGTCGTCTAAGCATCCGAGGGCTTGCTGAAATAACAGGAATCGACAAAAAATGTGTTCGCCAGATTTTGCACGTATCGTTCAACATGCGCTTCTCACTCAAACTCCAAACTCCTCACTCAAAGCAAAAGGAATCAAGAATGAACATTTGCGCTGATATTCTGAACAACATTGACATTGAGCCAGACTTGTTAGACACGGTGACACTGAAGGGGACAAGATTCGAAAGTGTGGAAGCGGTTAAAGCAAAAACGACGGAGGTTCTGGACCAGCTGACAGAAGCGGACTTCCAGCACTGCTTTCAACATTGGAAAAGTCGTATGGAGAGGTGTAGAGATCGCCAAGGGGAGTACATTGAAGGCGAAAATGTTGCTACTGTAATTGGTAACTAATAAAAAGTGTTATGACAACAGTTCGTTTATTTAATAGCCACACCTCGTATTACGTCTTGAAATTTTACTATAATTTTGAAAATACATGATATAAAAGAGGCCTATGGAACTACGTCTAGACGTGTTTTGACGTGTTTGCTGACTAACGTACTGTATATTAAAAACTAAATACTTATAGTATAATCAACAGATGTTGCAGCTGACGTCATCAGTAGACCTAATAATATGGCCTTCCTAATCATGCCCGCTTTAATATGATCTTTTTTTGAAGACATGAAGGACAGGAAATAAACGTTTAATAAATAATTGGGAGTTATCATAACCTCAATCCCGCTAGATGACATATTTACAAGGTAACATAATATGCTGTGAGATAAAATAAATTGTAACTTTTATTGTTCATTATTATTAATATAGCATAGAGTGCAAGTTGTCTTGATTATACGAGAATAATAAAATTATCACTTACCTGTGAACACGCGAACATCGTAGGCTCATCGTGAATGGGGTAGAACTGCGTTACGCTGAAATGTTTCTTGCAGAATAGCATTTTCCTGGTGTCCGCTTCACAGTTGTCGTTGCTCAGCCTGAAAAATGAAGAAGAAAAAAACCTTCAATCACGTATCAACCGAATGGTTCTTTAAACATTTGTCAGCGTCGTACCTTTCAATTTATCGAGTGATACAGCATATTTTTATAATTTAAATTATATATTTTTACAATTACCAATCGTGGTTCAGCTCAAAACCCGGCTCCGCGATATTTCTATATGCGCTGTATTTATTTTTTACGTACCGCCTCGTAGTTTTCACCTGTATTATGCAAGCGAGTTGACTTTGAAAACTTTCCAGGCCTCAGCAGACTCTTAGATGCGACGATATGTTACGAGGTTAGGTGGAGAAGATGTAGAAAGTACGGTTAGGTATTATAGGCAGATGACGCAAGTACATCGATTTGTAATATCCGAAAATTATGATCAAGGTCGAAAATAAATCTTCCTGTCATTTTGGCAAGCGAAAGTGCCGTGGAGCATTACTCTTTTCTTTTTGTCGACTATTTATAAAAGTGGAAAAAAAGATTGAATACTCTAAGTGTTACAATACTTTTGGACTCCAGTGTAGAATACAATTGTCGCAGATTTTTTTTATCTTGCCGCATATTCCACCACTGTTTTATCCGTGAATGTTTCATTGATACGTCACCGTATGATTAACCGGGTTACAAATCATTCAGCAGTTTCTGTCGAAACAGAAATACGTATATACGTGCATATGTATTAACGCATTTGTTTTTCCGAGTATGGAGCCACACGAATTGGGGATCCTAAAGCAAAAGTTGTGCTGTTTAATTCAAAACGATATAAGAAAATATATACATGTGTATATATTTTTTTCATTATGTTTAAGTTAATCTGCGCATATTTCTTAGGTTGCATGATAGACAATCAACACGATGAATGCTGCGTGCCTTACTCTCAATTGTAATTTTCACGTGTCAATTAGCTCTAATAACATATTCGGCAATATTAATTTATTTGGTCCTCGGCGTACCATATTTATATTAATATAAAACGCATCAAACAAAACTAGAGCGAGTCTAAAAATTGCTTGACCTTCTCCCAGTCCCGATCTTAATCCTATTTAGGAAAAATCCGGAGGTGTTGATGGGAGTTACCGTTACTATTATAATAGGTTCGGTTCACCTTCTTTAGTTTCTCGGAAATCAGCCAATATCAGAGTATATAACAAGGTTAAAACGAACTTTTTTAATAAGTGGGTATTGTTATATTTAAATGTAAATTGTTAACAATGCAGTCAATAAATGCAACGCTCTTTTACATTCGAAATAGCCGATATCCTTCGTACAATGCATGCAAAATAAAGGAATATGATTTACAATTTACAGCTTTACAAAAGTATCTTCTTGGTTGTCCAACCCACAGTCCGGATCTCACACATATCGATATTTTCACTTAGAATATCAGTTATTTAATATTTACCTTTTTAGATACAGTTGCTTCTTGCTTCGAATATATCAACGCATTTCTCACTGAAACCTTCGCGGTAGACGCTGGTGTTGCTCGCTTGCATACAGCGGAAACTATTTAATTTGTAGTTTTCTCGACCGCAAATCATACGCGTACTTGGAATTTTAGGACGGACTTGCGAGTGTTAGTTTATCGAAAATACTGAATGGATCGCGGGCAATAAATGGTATTACCCATATCGTGATTTCGAACGTGCACACAGGATGCGTTGAAGTTAATAACGTCTATTGTATGGTGCCGACAGCTATTCACCAATTATACTGTTACCTCATCTTCGCATTATTACATGTCTTTGTTATAATTAAAGCCTATACGCCGGCCGGTGCCAGGGGTGGGTACCGTGTTTATCATTGTTAATACCAATTCCATTCAATGGCATGCTTACTTTCTACTGCTAGACCTACATGTTTTGAAATGTTGAAAAAAAAGTTTTATCATTACCTTTTTTTCGACCGACTTCGATTGTAGATACGACCTTCAGATCGTGGCTCAAAAACTTTTTGATGCGGTAAAATTACACACCAAATTTCATCCAAATCGGTCTGATAGTTTTTGCACAATAATTTTGCAAAACAGACCTTTACAAAAAAAAAAAAAACGATTTTTCCGAACTTCAAAAACGCCTTGGGCAACATGAATGTTGTTTTACGTTATAAAAGAAAGTGTCTATTGTAAAATCCTTGTAATTTTCAATCATCGTTATCAGTCTATTTACAAATGGTAACGGCTGTGCCATTATTGCAAAAACTCACACAAAATCAGGTAATATGTAAATATACTACACGAACTCTAAAAAGAAATACGTACACGGTGCAAAAATACGTGTGTACACACATTTTTTTCGTTACTCACGACACAAAATTATTTTAAACTCGGCGTTCTACTACCGTTCGTCCGTCAGTGGCGTACGTATGCGCGGGCAAGAAATACAAGGTGCTTAAAAAATACAGTTTATACGTTGTGTCATACTTTCCGGACCCTATTTTTGATTCAAGATTCAAGAGGCATTTCAATAAAAATTAGGTGGAAAAAGTCGAAACTCCTTCATTTCAAATATCGCTTGGTCTAATATTGAAATCTCACACTTTGAATATATTTCAATGTTTCGAGAATTAATCAAATGTTTAATGGAAAAATTAAACGTGGAAGTAGTGATTCCTAGGCAGCGTTTTTTTTTCCTACAAATATTGACAAAACGTAATTATTTTGGTCGTATGTATAGTATATACAGTGCTTGCAAAAATATTTAAATGAGATTCCACTCCAATTTTCTATAATTTCAGGAGAATGAGATGGCACGGCCATTTTTGCCATGCCGTATAAACCATTCACTAATAACCGGAGATCGTTTAAAGAGTAAAAAGCATCTCCTTTTTTTCGTTATTAACTTTTGTTTTTTTTTGGGTACGCAATATTAGCGAACCGACAGTATATTTGCATTGTAGGGAGGCTGGCTGGGACACCTATGCACATGAGGCACATTAAATACTTGATTAAGTTGAGGTCAGTGGCGTGTCGTGGTCAGTTTCGTAGGGAGGTCATTAGAAAATCGGACACATGAGAAAGTTGATTGCCTTCGCGTTAGTTAAGACTTAAATTTGGTTTATTTTTTTTCAGATATCTCACAAACAAATAAAAAATCAACAAATCCCGTTAGAATTTTTATTTTATCAAAAATAGATTTATTGTTCAGAATAGTCCAAGATTATTTGCAGAAATCAAAATTATTACTTTTCGTCTTTAATTTTTTTTTTAAATTATAATTTAACAGGCTTCCGTATTTAACATAACCATATTTAATTTTCTTAGGCTAAGAGTAATAATTACAGCACGTAGGTTAATAATAGATTCCAGGACCGGTCTTAACGCGACTGGAATATTGTTATAACGAACCGTCCAAAAAAAACAAACATTGTTGTTGTAAAACTTTTACCAAATGACTGTCACAATCATAAAATAAATAATGACACTCATATAATGTAACAGCCTTGATAATTAAATAAGATTATAAATTTAAGATCGAGAATAGAAATACGTCTTTTTTGGTCGGCTAACTTTGATGACGTATTTTTTTTAATATTAGTTGACCTATGCTGATCGATCCATCATTCGTGTGCATGAAACGTCGAATAAGTTTGTAAAAATGTCGGGACAGCGTCCGTCACATGTTACGGTGGAGCGTTGGATAAACAATTTTGCGGAACACCTTTAATGGCAGTGAACTGCGTTGTACCGTGTATGACTCTGTACTTGGCACGTAAGAACAGATGTTTTTCAGGATGTTTTTCAGGAATAGGAACTCTTTTTTTCTCTACCGAAAAATGTCATCAGAACTCATTTTTGATAAAAAAAGTGGTGCTGCGTCAAGTTTCAGGAGGATTTCATTTTTTTTTATTTCTGGCCTTATTTTTGCAGAACTATTTTACTTTTCGGCCAAGAACTCTAGAACTATGCTTTTTCTACTCAGAACTCTAAAGATTTATTCAATTTTCCAAAAAAAGTGGTGCTAACTTCACAGGGGTCTAGCGTAGTGTTTGACGCACTAGATGAGGCAAAAGCCATGAAAGTTCATTTGGAAGCTTCAAGGACATATGCTAATTTAATCGACATCACATGTTTGGCACACGGCCTTCATCGAATTGCCGAAACTCTTACTCTAGTGTTGACAGCTTTGAATGTGATAAAAATAAATGTTTAACATTTCGGAACGCACTAATAGTGGTATCCTGGAGCCGCCCCTGGTAAAACATGGATCTATTATTAACCTCCGAGCATAATTTGAGGACTTTTTTTGTATTTTACGATATCTTATACCATCAGTTCATAAAAAATAATTTTATCCATGAATTTATTGATACAAAATTTTATTTGAGCTGATGAAAAATTAGAATTGGCGGCTTTGGGGGAGTGAGGGGAAGCAACCTCTTTTATTGGTGCTGTCCGACGCTGTTGACTCGAATACATTAAGTTGAGGTATCCTAAAGTGACCGTTTTATGCCATGAGAACATAATACGTCGTGTAGAATCTCGAAACCATACAATGTAAATTTTAATCAGTATTTACGAGGTTAACAAACTCGGTTATAAATTTTCTTATGTATATGCTGCAACGTATGTAGGCATATAAAATGCACAAAAAATTGCACGCCATCACATTGCGCCCTAAATGAAAATGCGAATATTAAGTACCCTTAATGGAGTAACTGTACTTTAATCGGGCGGACGAGTTGATTACATTAGACGACGTAAGTTAATGGAAAATCTGAACGACTGAATACTTAACCCAAATAAAAATTTCATAATCATTAATTGGAAAAAAATATTGTGTTTTTGAAATTTTGATTTTTCATAAAATATTCAGAAACTATATTTCTTTAATGCATATACCGGGTGCCTCACCACGGTGAGCCTAACTCGATATCTCAAAAATTATACAGGTTTACAAAAAAAAATTGTCTGGATCTGGGGTCAGACCATACGTTTATTATGTACTTTTCGAGGCTGAATTCGAATCTATTTTTAATTTTGCTCTATCACGTCAGGATTTTGAGATATCGTAACCTGAAAGTGCGAAAAACACAGCTTTTTGATATATTTGAGGTTATGTAGCTTTGCGATTTTTTTTTTCACGAAAAACCGTGTGTGGTATCTTAAAGTACAAGTCTTCCTCTTTAAAATGCCGTCGAGTTTGCTCAAATATCTTTTGTTTTCGCCGAGATATCGAATTTTGAAAATTGTCTGTTCATATCATCTTTCCCAATACATGGTCATTATTTAACCATTTCAGGGGCACATTTTTCCTTAACACTTATTATAAAAATAAGAGTGATTACTAGGGTTTTTGGGGTCGCTGATCCGAAGTCAGATTTTCAAAATTCAAAATGGCCCATCCAATATGGCGGACAAAATTTTCAAAAAATAATGGATCAGGACCAAACTTGGTTTAAACTGGTTTTTGTGGTCGCTGATTACGAATCCGAAGTCAGATTTTCAAAATTCAAAATGGCGGATCCAAAATGGCATACAAAATTTTGTCAGGAAATAATACTTTATGAAATTAATTTAAAAATAATAAAAAAGAAAACACTATGATAATAAAAAATATTTTTTTTACTGCAGCTCTTGTGCTTGTGACAGCACCAACACATTTATATCTAACATGATAAAAGAGTCATATAGTTTTTATAAACAGTTATTACAAATTTAATATCAATATATTTTGTAATAATTTAATTAAATAAACATTTTAATGTGGTTATAATTTATAATAATTATAAATAAATAATACAAAGATTTAAAAAAATCGAAAACTGAGATTTTTTGCATTTTTAAGATTTTTTTTTTGAAAAAACTGAGCAACGAAAAATTTTGAAAAAAAAATGTTATAAACCTATATATGGAGAATATGTAAAAAAAATCAGAGCTGTTACCGAGAAACTGATTTTTTCAGCGAAAAAAACAGAATTTTTTCATGTTAATTGTTTATAACAAATATTTAAATAAATTGATTATTGCTATTTTACGCCAAAAATTTCTTAAATTAGGTACCCAAGAGTAAAAAATACTTTTGTACCTATAGATAGCGCAAAAAGGTGTTAGAAATATGAAAAAAACGAGTAAAAAATAGGTGGGACATTCGTATATGTCCCACTGCCCCTGAAAAGGGTTAAATTGCAATATCTCGGCGAAAAAAAAAATATTTGAGTAAACTCAACGGCATTTTAAAGGTGAAGATTTGTATTTTAAGACCCAAACATGATTTTTTGGGAAAAAAATTCTCGAAGCTACATAACCTCAAATTTGTAAACCTGTGTTATCTTATCATCATTATCTGGATTGTCTAGTACAAATTGATGTGTTGTATTCATACTGGTGACTCAACAGGACATACGGTTCGTTCCCATCCCCTAGAAAGGAAACACACACATACCACGGAAAGCAAAGACCTTGCTATTGTTCGAAACGTGGGAGAACTATATTCTTATACAGGGTGTCATAAAAGCAACGCAAGCCGAAACGAAAAAAAAATACACGAAATGTCTTGGTTCTTGAGACATGGTCAATCAACATTGTTGTGCCACTACTTCACATGAAGGCCGATATCTTTATTTTTCATTTTGGATTCTCTGTTTATAAAAATAATAACCCTGTTGCATGCGGTAAAAAATGTGATATCCGTCTCTGTTCAACTATATCTCTGGCAATCGAGACAGTTTCATTTATTTGCCACTACTAAAAATATATCTGGTTCTTATATTTATATAATTTATTCAGTGAACGGTCGAGTGGCTCTCAGACAGCGTCAACTCGTCAGGGTGGGGAGATAAGGTTCACTCCTCTGAAAAATATTCACTATTCATCAGAAAACATTCTGTCATTACGGATGGCTTATTTATGTTAGCTGTAAAATAAATACTTTTTTCTCGTAATAATTTATTTTCCAATGTCAAACGTTTTTTTTCTCTAGTTCTACAGAAAAATTCATGTTTTTTTCTTCCTATCTTGTCTATAATACCACAGGTTTAAGATCCTTACTAATGTTGCTTATTAGCCTTTTCACTTGATTAATTTTCATCTGGATTACACTGGTAAGCACCCTATCTGTACAACATAGAACGAGTTAAATATGTAAATACCAGTTTAGGGAAAAAAAGAAAACTGGTGCCTTTATTAGCAAATGATTTTCAGCGAGTGTACCGTCAAAAATGACGGTGCGTTCCATTTCCAAGAACCTTACAGAATTTTGTGCACATAAAGAAACAAATTTTTTTTACACTTGAAAAGTATAAAAAAGGCTCAGTTATTATACGTAGTTTCTCGTGTGCATCACAGACAGCGGGTAAATGCGTGAATCCTGATTACACACTGTATTTCAAGCCCCCCCTCAAAAAACTCTGACGATACGCCATTGGTTTAACGCAGCATATTTAATTACGACGCCTCTAAATTTTTCACATTCTCACGTTATAATAAATGTGGCTTGAAGAAAAAGCTTCGACGCTTTTTTCTATCCATACAAAAAAAAGAAGTCACAAAGTTACAATTCAATCTGAACTTGATTGTCGCTGGATGGGTAAAAAAGCGACCAGGCGGTTACCAAGGCGCACTTTTTTCGGATTCCTCTATAGATGACTGCCTTCGATATTTTTCCAGCTGATTTTGTAGCGTTTATTTGAATTTTTACCATTAAGCTTTGTTTCAATGAAGCTACATCCGCAATAGAATCGTACCGTTTTTTATTAAATATCTTTATTCTTAATATATTTATTTATTTAATCTAGTTTATTTTAATATACATATTTATTTGTAGTGTATTTAAAAACTGCTAACGTTTGTAAAACAGGGGTACGTTTTTATATATTTTTTCTGCATTAACTATGTACATCTATCGGTGTATTGTCTATCGGTAACTTGTACTGAAGGTGCATTACATGTTAACCTACTGCCCTTCCAAGTCCCATCTCCGCAGTGTTTCTAGATCGGGCGCTACATTGCCAGTCTCATTACTTAATTTACACACCTCGTATGTTTATACGATACATAGCAGTTATATTTAGCTGACAATGTCGTGTTTTATAAACTCTTATTAAAAATATTTATATTTATTTGTAAACATGTTATTAGATTATAACACGGAAAATGCACTTGCTATTTTTTTTATCATAATTAAACAAAGCACGTACTTACATATATCAACTTTGTAAGTTGCCAGATAATGTTTATTTGTTTGCAGTTAATTAGACTGTTTTTTTTTTCACAAATAGTGTCCTTGTGCAATGTACTTGGTCAATTTATTCTTTTTACTGTCCCTTATAAACGCATTTAATTTACTAGCTAATATTTTTTGTACGGACATAACATTTTAATTAAAAAAAATTCTTGGAGGTTCAATTCTTGTTCTGTACATTCTGAGATTTACACAATGGTTTAATCTTGTTTATCAACAAGATTTCCGGACTAATGACGATGGAATGTAATTTTCTAACATAGCCTAGCATTCCACTTTGTTTTTCTGTGATCGAGGATATAAAATAGACTTAGAATATTGAAAAATAAGTACGTCCCGTCGATTTAAGCCCCGCCCCGTCGTTATTAAGATGCGATTCACAATTTCTGGTGATTTGAATATTAAAAAAAATGGTCCTTATTTTAACGATTCCAGTTTATTAGTAGTTGTCTTAAAGCGTCTTAAACTATTCGTATAAATGTACGCAAAAGGCTAATTTATGCTCCGAAATCATCTTTCTGGAATGTGTCCAATTTCAAAAGCAAAGGCAAAAAGAAATAGGATTTAAAAACAATGATGAGGGAGTTGTTTATAGACTACGTGTGTAGAAGTTGAGTCTTCTTTTTGGGCACTATCCAGGTATAAATGTTCAGCTGCAACACAGTTCCAACGGCACAAAATGTATAAAAAAAAAAAATAAAAGAAAAATATTGCGATAGCCGTCGACTAATATTTTTTAAAGGTTCTTTTAATTATGATATTTTTTGTACTACAATATTGTTTTTTTTTGCTTGAGATTTAGAAGGCGAAGGATTTTAAAAAAGGATTTTATATTTTCGAAATTTTAAAAACATTGTGATTTTACTTTTTTAGTGATATTCAAAAAGTGGGCGTATGATAATTTTTTCCGCTTACTGTACGTCTATAAATAATTCACCACATCATATATATACCGTATATATCAAATTAACTTATGGTTTTAAATTATTTTTCGTAAATTTGCAAATCTAAGCACTGGAAAATATGTTAACCGGATATACTTACCGGGTCAATTATAATTTTGACACTACTAGATACTAAACAAAAATGATACGGTCGTACTAACACGCGTCCGATATCTAAAACGGCCTTAACACTTATTAAGTATTTCATAAGGTCCCTTTAATTTAGATTTATTATGCTTTAATCGGAGATGTATCTGAAGTTGGACATCACTTAATCATAATAGAATTCTTGTAGGTTAGTTACCAAAGTAATTAGATTACGGGTCGTTTTTTTCTCCGCTACCAACAAGGCCATTCTGTCTACAGTGTTTCCCAAAAATATGCCATGAACTGTTTGCCCAAAAAAAAAAAACAGTTTTTATTATCAAAATCATATCACAGAAATTGACATTATCTCCTTGTGAACATTTTTATTTCGTCTTTTTATATTATTGGTACTACACCAAAAATTTTCAAACAAGTTGTCTTGACACTTGTCCAATTCTTGCTGCGTAAAAAAATCACGTCCTTGACATAAATTTTCCGTATTTCTCCAACAAAAAAAATTACACTCGTGTGCCTCAAGAGCTCATAGATTTTTAAAGAAACCAAACGCGATCGTAACATAAATCTCCTGCTTTTTCTTTGGGACACCCGTAAAGGGAAAATAACTATAGAACCAAGGCATTGACTAAATTGATCCAGTGCCGTGAATTTATTGTCTTAAATTAACAGAAAATTTAAGTGTCGTGACCACTAGTGTATTACTCACGATACAGAAGCCTCTTGTCGCGTTTTTGGTTTAATATCGTATCAGTCAGTGTTGCTTGAATCGGATGAAAGGTGAAATCTAATGGAGAACTCGGCTTGGAAACATCAATCTATCGGTGTGACTAAAGAAGGAATCATTCGTATGCAACGAGATATTGTTTAGAAATGTGCGAAAAATAATACTTTAAGATAAAAAAATCCATGTTCAATCTCGGGTTATTTTATATTTCAGTTTATCCGTTTACAAATTCCCTGTAATTTGTATATTTCTTTTATAATTCGTGTCATTTAGTCAGTATTTTGGCGAATATAGTTTGATATATACCTACTCCAGTCTATAATAAGAATTCTTCTCTACATTTGTCGTCCTGGCTTCGTACATCATAATCCTTAAATCACTAATTAACTTGAGGTGCAAAAATTTCGGAACAATATAAATACCTGTTACGGGGTACGTACTGTACTGTATTGTTTTGTCAATTAACCATCGATACACTATTTTGAAACAGCACATTTGACCACAAATAATGGTTACACCAGAGTACCGATAAATTCTATATACTTTAAGTTAACTACTTTGCAGAGTCAGGGCCGTATTGGCCCGATCGGATGAAAAATATTTTAAGAAAAAAACTCGGGTAATGCGGGAATATCTAACATTTTGTCAATCTTGAAAAGTTACGCGTAAAAATGATGTTACGGCTATTCCTAATATACCAGGTGACCCATTTTAAAACATCTCAATTTAAAACAGTGACATCTCGATTTAAAACAATGTTTAACACCTAATATTTCTGTAAACCTTATATATTATATATAATCCAGTAAGTTCTGTAAAAATACGATGAACGAATGCTGATTTGTTAAAAGGTTCAAAACTAGGGTTAATTTAAACAATTTATAACCAAGGAATCTTTTGTTTAAGCACGTTTAAGTATGTCTACTCACTAGTTAATTTTTTTTTTATGAAAAAGATAGCGTATCCATTATAAAACAGATTAACCTAAATCTGGTTGAACTTAAACCAGGAATATTTAAATCGAGGCACTCCATGGCCAATGAATTTTTTTGTTAAACATATTTATTTCGCCCATAGTTTTAGATACGGTCCTGTGCTAAATGACACCTGCTTTTCATAATACTTATTTCCTTTCTAATTGGTGTTTGTGACTTTTTTCAAAATAGTCGGTTTGGTAACGAAATATATACCTAAAGTATAAACTCAAGAGTTTAATTTATTTTTTTAGATACCGTCTATACCGCAGCTAACGTTGTAGTGTTATTCCAAGGAGAGACGGGATAGTATTAACATTAGTTTAAAAAAAACGTAAACGTAATATGCTTAAAACAATTTAGTTGTTTTGTTTTTTTGAACTGTTGGAAAATATTGTGATAAATAAATATTTATTTTATTGAAGTGTATCTATATTTAGTATTTTTATTCGTTTCATCGTTTTAAATTGATGGGCAGACGAAATTTATTTAGTTTGTGATATTTGTACAAAAACTGTTTATGTTTTCATTTCGATGACTGAAAATTATAAACGTATGATTTTTTGAGAGCGACCCATAACACTAGCCTTCAATCCAATAAACATAAATTAAATATTAATTGTCATCAATAATGTGAAGTAAGTTACATTTCCCACTTGAATATTGTATCTATGTATATAGATAATAACTCGTGTGATCACAATAACATAAATATTGTAAAATTAGATTTTAGAATAAAAACTAGGACCACAATTTCTGCGTTTTTAAAGGTAAATTTTACCTTTTTTAAGTCAATTAGGGCATGACATGAACAGAAAAAAAAATACAAATAAAAATATTTTGTAAAAAGAAAACTAGTGCAACAATTTGACATAACCAGTATTTTTTTTAAGGTCGTAGCAAATGCATTGAAATTTGCATATGTTATATTTTTGGATTATTTATTACTTTTTCTGTTCCCATTTTTTTTTTCATCCACCGGTTTTAAAAATCTATTTACCTGATAATTATTCAATGGATATGTTTATCAGTCTTAAACAGTCCAGTAGCAGGGAGCTAAAATCATCAAAAACTGTTCTTGAAAGATATAGGGCTAGTTTTGACGGTTTCCTATGTATTTTTTTTGCGTTGAACACAATGCGCGGGGTCCGTAGAGCTGAAACCGTTCGCTAATTTTTAAGATTAACAATTTGTGAAAAAAAAAAACGTTTTTTTTTTCACATTTCCGCTTATTTTTCCGTTTCATGGCATTCCGTTAGATAGCATATGCATATAAGAAGTTGTAGCCTATTGAATTTCCAAAATTTTAAGCCCAACTCGAAGTCTCCAAGTGCTATTGTTAACTTGCAAATGACTGCTGAAGTTGAAAAAGTGCTTTTTTCACCATTTTTAACTTCGAAGGTAGGGCGAATATGATCATGAAATTTCGCGAAAACGATCGCATTTTTTTTGCCTTAATTGACAATGACGCCATGTCTTTGTTTATTGTACGATATGGACCGGGTTGGGCTAGAAAAATCATAAATCCCTTCAAGTTTGCGAGACTTTTTGAGATTTTGAAATATATTGATTTGGTCCAGTTTTATAACGTTTTCTACGCGACCTTTTTTGACGCGACATATACATCTATTATTTTAGCGTTGCCGCTTCGAAATTGTCGGAATTGTGACTATAATATCTTGACTCCCATTTTTTTTTGTTTAAATACGCGTCTTGAAGCCATGCTGGAGGCATGCATTTTGAACATTGGCTGCATTGATAATGATTTGTGTTTTACTTTAATGTAACGAATTTCCTACGCCGGAAAAACTTATCTTTTTTCTTGTTAATTTCTGAAATAAAATCTAAAACCATAGCAGTTAGGAATAGAGAATGAAAAGACCTTTGAAATGAAGTATCACAAGCCCCTACTTCCAATTTGAAAATTTAGGGGTTGTAGCTGTCACCTGAAGGGGGTTGAATTTAGGGATGACATTTTTTACGTCGCAAGATGTCATTTTAGAATTAGAAATTGACGTGTCTCAGGATTTTCTAAAAAAATGCATAATAATGGAGCTACTGAATTTATTCCATTTGGCTGTTCCACACTGTATATATACGTCGCGTCAAAAAAGGTAGTCGCGTAAAAAACGTTATAAAACTGGCCCAAATTAATATTTTTCAAAATCTCAAAAAGTCTCGTAAACTTGAAGAGATTTATGATTTTTCTAGCCCAACCCGGTCAATATCGTACAATAAACAAAGAAATTGCGTCATTGTTAATTAAGGCGTAAAAAAAATCGATCGTTAATTACTCGAAAAGTTATTAACTGATTTGAGAACTGAGCTGAATTTTTTTTTGTAACTTCATACTACAAATAGCAGTATTCATGCCCTCCAAGAAGCTGAAATTTCATGATCATAGTGGCCCTACTTCGAAGTAAAAAAATAGTGAAAAAAAGCACTTTTTCAACTTCAGCAGTCATTTGCAAGTTAACAATAGCACTTGGAGACTTCGGGTTGGGCTTAAAATTTTGGAAATTCAATAGGCTACAACTTTTTAAATGCATATGCTATATAAAATATGAAAAGAAACGGAGATATAAGAGGAAATGTGAAAAAAAGACGTTTTTTTTTCACAAATCGTTAATTTAAAAAATCAGCGGACGGTTTCAGCTCTATGGACCCCGCGCATTGTGTTCTACGCAAAAAAATTCATAGGACACCGTCAAAACTAGCCCTATATATTTCAAGACCACATAAAAATCTCTGCCTACTGGACTGAATAACAAAAATTAATATAACAAATTTGCAGTACAATTTCAACTCTCGTATTAAATTATTTTATGAATATTTAATATTTAATCGCGGTATAAAATCTATAAACTTACTACTGGCGTCAATAGGCTGGGCCCCTTCGTGCACTACTCCATTCGACACACTCCGTAAGTGCAACCCAAAACTATAAACCTGGATGCAAACGCACCACCATAGGGAAGTGGACTGCCCGCTGTCATATTGCTAAAATTTTCTTCGACAATACGAATACGAACGATGAACCCACGTGAGGGCTGTTTCCATTGGCGTACGCGAGGGTTTGTCACGAAACTACCCGAATTTACATGTAACGTATTAAATGAAGTACCCTGAATAACTGACTCATCAACCAGGAATGAAAATAAATAAATTTTATAAATAAACCAATTTATTCAAAAGCAATGATTTTAATAAAGAAGCAAATAACAAAAATTTACATTATCGACAGGATTCAGGTCGGGTAAATGTCCTGGCCATGACAAAGGATTAATTCTCATGTCTAATTAACTCTCACACTAAGCTCATTCAATGCTTTATTATCATCGCGTCTAATATTTTGTGGTGCAATCATAAATACACAAAAATACACTGATGTTTTGAAAAATCGACTGCTACTAGTATTTGGTGAAAGTTTTTATTTAACACGCTAGTAACAAAAATTTAAGGATATTAAAAAAATTCCAAATTTTTGGGTGATTTTCAATAAGGGATAACTCGGAGAAAAATGGTCGTACAGAAAATAAAAGAAAAAGGAAATTGTAGCCTCAAGTGTCTAGTTTTCAGATCTGTACTTTAAATTTTTTAGCGGGAGCGGTTCTCATGTATTCATCCGAAAACCAACAAAAAACTTTTTTCCAAATTTTTGCTCGTCTTTAAAATGGTCTGTGGACTTTTTGTGGATTTTTTTTTCAAATTCTTCAAAAATAATTTTTTTTTTCGATTTTTTCCAACGAGTAATGTTTTTGAGCAAAATCATTTTGGTTGAAAAAATGCATAAAAATCGAAAAATTGCTTAATACGGTGATTTTTGGCCGAAACGATAAATTTAAACCTTCGGGGTACTAAAAAAAAATCGCAGCTTTGCAACTTTGAGGGTTTTTTGGGGACACTGAGGTTAAAAAATTACCGACGATATCCTTCGTTCATCCACTATATCCAAAGTTATACCAAATTTTCCAAATATCCTTAAATTCGCAAATTTTTAACTTTTTTTCAGCCAACATTATCGCTTCAAAAAATTTTTTTATCAATCGCTCACGATTGTGACTTACAGAGAATGTTTTGCAGTTTCCAAAACCCTACCTCCATTTTCTGTACGATCATTAGTTCCCGAGTAATTGATTGTCAAAGTTGAAAAGGACTTTTTTGCTTTGATCGACGATAACTCCGCGGCAAATCATCGTACGGAGCTCGTTAAGAGGTCAAATTAAAGCTGATTAAATTGTCTAAAGGAGCGTTATGGTCGCATGATGAAAAAAAATGTCCACAGGCCAATTTAAAGACGAGCAAAAAATTTGGAAAACTATTTTTTTGTTGGTTTTCGGATGATTACGTGAGAACCGCTCCCGCTAAAAAAATTTAGTCCAGATCTGAAAACTAGACACTTGAGCCTACAACTTCCTTTTTTTTTATTTTCTGTACGACCATTTTTCTCCGAGTTATCCCTTGTTGAACATCACCCAAAAATTTGGAATTTTTTTAATATCCTTTAATTTTTGTTACTAGTGTATTTCGCTGTGACCAGGACACTCACCCGACATGACTCCTATCGGCCACGCAATGAACGGGAATTAAGGAAGCTTTGTCGTAACAATAACTCCCTTTAGACCATTAGAACGACGTCTATGTCCATCTTAGAACTGGCTTGCGCGATTCCAAACGTACGAAGGTGTGGGCCGATATATCGGAGTACATCAGACGGGCAAAGCACCTGCGATAAATTGGCAAGTTCGTAGTTCAACACTTAACCTATGCCATGTCAATTGCCAGGTATAATTATTATTTGTTCTTAGGACTTACCCACGGTGATAGACCTTGTGATTTTTTTTCGTGTACCACCATATAGGTTTTAATAATGCGCGTTGGTTAGGAATTTTATGATGGAATTATGACCCTTCCAAGGGATAATTGGCTACTGAATTCTAAACGTCTAAGCTGGAAAAACATATAGAGGAATTTAATACTAATTAAGTCAGAAATTGGATATGTTTACAACCAGTTTTCTTGGTGGTGATACAGTTTTCTTAGTCATCTATAATATCGAGATCTAGCTGATTGATAATCCATAATCGCCTTCAACATCTTCAATATTTTACTTGAAATGTTATGTATAAACAAGTGTGATTGTAAAGACACCCAAAAAAGGGTGTCGCAAGAGATATTGAACACCACCACCGTGTTCAGCATCCTCGAAAACGGGGGACAGACGTTTTGTCGCTGATATAAAAAAAAATAAAAAATCACCCCTGGTGGGGGTGAGTTTTGACCGGTGGAGGGGTTGGTGACGGTCGGAAGTCATCTTCAACACCACCACCGTGCTCAGCATCCTCGAAAACGGGGAAAAAGACGTTTTTTTTACAAGGAAATGATGTAGGGGTGTGGTTTTTGGCCGTTTTGGGGGGTTGCGCAATCCCAAAGAGACATTCTGACACCGGCATCGTGTTCAGCATCCTCAAAAACGGGGGGAGGAGGTACTCTCGATCCGGGTAAATCAAGATCATTTTTTCCGACTCACAGACGCCACTACACGTGAAGCTATGAAGTCAAGAATATTCGTCAAGTCGTTTGTAAAAACTGTTTTTAAATGAATTCACGCTTGTTTTAAGAAGGAAATATACGTTTTTATAGTTCACCGTATTTTGTAAATATTACAAGTTTAGTACCACTAGGAAGTTAAGAGTAAGATGAGAATTAAATAAAAAAGAAAACGTCTCGTAAAGGATCCTCAGTTTTTTTTTTAGCTCATCTATTACATATGGAAAAGTATTATTCCATGCTGTATTATACCTTCAACAATTACCTAAATAATTAAAAATGTAAATTTTATGTCCATTTTTTTATGGAACTTTTTTAATGGTTTTATCGTAAAAAGTAATAAGAGTTTCACGTTTACGACCATAAGGAATAATATCTTTACACTTGTTACTGGTATTTGTATACAAGTATTCACTAGATAGTATAAAATAAATATATTTTATGTCTTTGTAATAGTATATATTTTCCAGTGTCGGACTAAGGCTTTGGCACAACGGAAGTGAAAAATTCAAGTTGTCTTTTTTAAGTTAACCCCTTTGTTTCTAAAAATCTTTTTTTAAATAAATTTGGCATTACACTAACTATGCTTTTTACATTTTTTTTTTTTGTATAAATTTGTATGTTGACAATTTTTTTATTTCGTACCTTAACCCTTTAACGTCAAAACTACAGTTTTTGTATATCCTCCCTTCAGCAACGTGCCAAATACAAGAAACGATGGAAAAAAATCGGGAAATGACTTTTCGAGTATTTTTGGGGGTACTCTTTCGAATGGCACCAAAAAAATTCATAAAAGTTGAACCTTACCCCTGTTTTTGGCCATTTAAGTTGAAAAGAGCATGATTTTTGAGGTCAATTTTTTTTTTGTAACATGATTTTTAACTGGAAAAAAATTTCTTTCGACAGAAAACTACGGGAAAAGTGCATTCGAGACTTGTACAGAAGAGTTATGTACTTAGAAAAAATTTAATTCCGACATGGGGTGTCCAATATCCCGGCCAAAAGGACACATTGTCAGGGGAAACTTTCATAATTGTTTTACTCAAACCTGGAGAACTTTGGGGCAAAAGTTTAAAGAACAAAAAGTGTTCAGATTCATCCAAGGAGCACGCCTGATTTTTGATCACGTTTTGGCCATTTTTAATTTGGCCATTTTTTCAAAAAATCCGAAAATGGCTCAGTACAACTCTCGAATGCACTTTTCCCGTAGTTTTCTATCGAAAGAAAAATTTTTTCCAGTCAAAATTCATGTTACAAAAAAAATTGACCTTAAGAATCGTGCTCTTTTCAAATTTAATGGCCAAAAACAGGGGTAAGGTTCAACTTTTATGATTTTTTTTTCTCAAAAATACTCGGAAAGGCATTTCCCGATTTTTTTCCATCGTTTCTTGTATTTGGCACGTTGCTAAAGAGAGGGTATACAAAAACTGTAGTTTTGACGTTAAAGGGTTAATTCTCGTAATTAAAACCGTTATAACCCAACGTTACTCGTTATCAGCGGACGGTGTGCCTTTTGAAAACCGACGGAAGTTTATTAAGCAAACAAATTAAGGATTTATCTACTTTTACTACCTGATAACTACAAAAAATAATGTTGGCATCAACTACAAGAACCGTGAGATTCCAGGAAGGCGACAAAGGTGGTAAACCAGAGGTGGTCCTAAACTGAACGTCCAGAATTGCCGTTACGCCAATATTTGTTTATACTAATTCCACCGCCCTTAAACAAACCAATTTACATGTTTGCCTGTGGATAAAACAGAAATCTTTTCGAAATTTTAGACCGTATAACTACGGTGTTTGTAAAAACAATTATTACGCACGAGAAAGTTACCGTACCCATACAACTCAGTAATGGGTACTTTAAATATGCAGGCGCATTATGTTCGGTGAACAAGTTAAAAGAAAGTTTTGAAAAATTTTACGTACGGTATTTTTTTATAATTGTTCCTAGACAATTTAGTATGGTAATGCAATTTTTTTTGCAAATTTGATTTTTACTTTGTGAAATTTGAGTTATTCGAACTATTACACCTATAGTTCACTCTTTTCCCACTCCTTGCTATTTGTCTGTAAGCATCTATTTGTTGGGGCATTGTATCAAATGTATGGCTTCCCTTTAGTTCTTTTGAGGTCCTACTATGCATAAAAATCGTTCACTTTTTTCGTATCTGTATATCCATCACCAATTTCTCTGGTCACTCAAAAATCCTCAGTTCAGGGATTGAGGAAATTTATAGTATGCATTTATAGAGGCAGGGAGCTAAAATCATCAAAAACTGTTCTTGAAAGATATTGGGCTAGTTTTGGCGGTTTCCTATGTATTTTTTTGCGTAGAACACAATGCGCGGGGTCCGTAGAGCTGAAACCGTCCGCTAATTTTTTAAATCAACAATTTGTGAAAAAAAACGTATTTTTTTCACATTTCCGCTTATATATCCGTTCCTTGGCGTATTTTAGATAGCATATGCATATAAGAACATGTAGCCTATTGAATTTCCTAAAATTTAAGCCCATCCCGAAGTCTCCAAGTGCTATTGTTAACTTGCAAATGACTGCTGAAGTTGAATAAGTGGAATGTTTTCACTATTTTTTTATTTTGAAAGTAGGGCGACTATGATCATGAATGATCTTGGAGGGACTCCTGTTTGTAGTATGAAGTTATAAAAAAAATTTCAGCTCGATCCGTTAATAACTTCGGAGTAATTAACGATAGCATTTTTTTGCCTTAATTGACAATGACGCAATTTCTTTATTATTATTGTACGATATTAACCGGGTTGTGCTAGATCTCTTCAAGTTTGCGAGACTTTTTTGAGATTTTGAAAAATAGTAACTCGGGACAGTTTAATAACGTTTTCTATGCGACTACCTTTTTTTGACGTGACGTATATACTGTTTTAGCGTTGCCGCTTCGAAATTCTCGGAATTGTAACTATATCTTGACTCCCATTTTTTTTTACGCGTCTTGAAGCCATGCTGGAGGCATGCATTTTGAACATCTGCTGCATTGATAATGATTTGTTTTTTATTATTTTAATGTAACAAATTTCCCACACCGGAGAAGCTTATCTTTTTTTATTGTTAATTTCTGCAATCAAATTTAAAACCATAGCAGTTGTGAATAGAGAATGAAAAGACCTTTCAAATGAAGTGTCACAAGCCCCTACTTCCAATTTGAAAATTTAGGGGTTGTAGCTGTCACCTGAAGGGGTTTGAATTTAGGGATGACATTTTTACGTCGCAAGATGTCATTTTAGAATTAGAAATTGACGTGTGTCAGGATTTTCTAAAATATGCATAATAATGGAGCTACTGAATTTATTTCATTTGGTTGTTCCACACTATATATACGTCGCGTCAAAAGAGGTAGTCTCTTAGAAAACGTTATAAAACTGGCCCAAATTAATATTTTTCAAAATCTCAAAAAGTCTCGCAAACTTGAAGAGATTTATGATATTTCTAGCCCAACCCGGTCAATATCGTACCATAAACAAAAAAATGGCGTAATTGTTAATTAAGGCTTGAAAAAAAATTCGATCGTTAATTACTCGAAAAGTTATTAACTGATCGAGCTGAATTTTTTTTTTGTAACTTCATACTACAAATAGCAGTCGTTGCAAGAAATTTCATGATCATAGTCGCCCTACTTTCGAAGTAAAAAAATAGTGAAAAAGAAGCACTTTCAAATTCAGCAATCATTTGCAAGTTAACAATAGCACTTGGATACTTCGGGTTGGGCTTAAAATTTTGGAAATTCAATAGGCTACAACTTCTTATATACATATGCTACATAAAATATGCCAAGGAACGGAGATATAAGCGAAAATGTGAAAAAAATACCTTTTTTTACGTAAGCATCTACATATTTCTTGGGGCATTGTATCAAATTTATGGCTTCCTTTTAGTTCTTTTGAGGTCCTACTATGCCTAAAAATCGTTCACTTTTTCCTGTCTGTATATCCATCACCAATTTCTCTGGTGACTCAAAAAATCCTCAGTTCGGGGATTGAGGAAACTTGGTTCGTTCCCCGATTTTGTAGGTTTCAAGGTCAGTAGGTTTGAAAACCCACCAATTCTGCAAGGGCGTATTTCTTCTTGAGGACCTAATGACTCGGCATTTTCGAAAATGCGTAGACACAAACAAAACCACCCGAGCAGACCGGATCTTGATGTAATAAAATGCGACATCAAGCGTGACCAAAGTTCATCAATTTTCGACGGTGTCCAATAGATGGACGTCCTATTCCTCCATCGCATATAGCACTTTATTTTTGTATGAATCTTATATCGAAAAACGTGTTTTAGCGGTTTTGTTAGGCCGACGAAGAACAGATAATTTAGATGTTAAATCTACCGAAAAAACTACAAAAACAGCAAATAATACTCTGTTATAATTGTTTTATTTCGGCGACAGTGGGTTCTGCATGGCTTGGTGCAAATCGAAGAATTTGTCATCTAATATCACAATTAGATTGGACATGGCCAAATCCGGCATACGTCGGGGCACAACCACAGTTATGAATGAGAAGCAAAATAGCACATCCGGTAGTCTGATGAGTGCAAGAAATTCACGAGAACGGACTATGTTTTTCATTGTATAAAACTTTTTTACTAATTTTTAACAATTAATCTTGACGGCTTAATAATTAAAGCAAAAGAAACTGCTCAAGTGAAAAAAAATTGGCTAGTGTTAGGTTCAAGGAACTGAGGAGTCAGCCGGAGACAATTTTTTTTTCGTTTAAGTTTTCTAACGGCAAACCAATTAAATAATTTTTTTAGGAGTCACATGCATGGTATGCAACCAATTATACATAATTCATGTATCGCAAGCCATTCTATAATACAAACTGCATGTTTTCTTTAAAACATTTTTTACGTTGTCGATTTATACAGGGTTGCTATAAAATCTGGAAACAGTGCTGCAGTGTATCCCCTTAAATACGGGACTTAAATTTGGTTACTTGATCTTTGCCACAAATTGCAAATTCAGGCAAAAAATTAAATATCGAGATATATTAAAAAATCTGCGATGCGAATTTATTTTTTTACAATTCTTATGATTTGGCCTTGGATTCAGGATTCTTATAGATCACAGCTTTCTTAGATATTTGTGACTTTTTTTCCATTTGATTCGTCATTCTAAAGCTGATGTTTCCTTAAATACTTAAAATAAAAAACAACCAGATATATTATAATAATTTATTTTAAAGATAAAAGCAGTACCTAACAATAATAAGTTAGCTATCAAAAGTATAATGTCACAAAATTGTATTCGCTATTGCACAAGGAAAACAATAAGACTTAATATAGTACTACCAGTCGTATACGACATAAGGCTAGATGCATATTCTTGGGAATGCAACGGGTGTGGTACCAGTCGCCACACGACATTTCGTTATAGTAAATTATTCTAAACTATTGCTTTTTTTTTCTTACATAAACACACGAATCTTCAACCAACTTGCATAATATACGATCTAAACTTATATTCTGTGTTGATAAACGTCAACCTTACAAATACCTTGATCACTATACATAAATATAAATTAAAAAAAGGAACATTAGATAATCGAAACTTAATACCATAATAAATACCTAAAGTTTGTGATCAAAATATAATTTTCTGCCATTTTCAAAATATAAGTTTTTTTTTTCACCAACACATAATAACGCTCGTACAAATACAAGATACCGATTGAATACCAAATGCAGCTTCTGGACGGCTGGAAAGTGGTATTAACACACTTCACATAACTTGTAAGATTTGGCTAGCCTCAAAAGCCGTACCAGGCAACAGGATCACTGGGCTTGACACGTGGCCTGCCTCGACGCACACCATATTCGGGTACTCGTCGTCTCCGAAGTCCGACATGTCCTTCGCCTGGTCAACCCAGGGTTCCAAATGACGGTGTCGGGGAAGTTGTATTTCTGAATGCGCATCTTTCGACCTGACACCACATTTGTTATTATGTGCTCTTGCGGAGTGTTCTGGTAGACTCTGTCTGTCCATTCGCCTATTGTTACAACATCTCTGGCCTTGAAACAAAAATTAATATACCGGATGTCTACGTAGATAGGGTACACTCAGTAACTTTTCAACGGAAATGGATACGCATTTTGAGTTTTCACTGTTGCAACTGGCTCGAACTTTGGAGTCAATTAGCATCCTTTCAACTAGATCTTAGAAACTCAGTAGGAACTTTAGAATTTTAAATATGACACCCTGTATATTTTCCTAAAATTTTAATTTTCAAGTCGTTCTGTGAAATCCCAAACACATATCTCTTTCGGTTAAAAAATTGGGTGTACTTGTTAGATAAAATAAATGTTTTAACTACCTCTTGATAAACGGCCCCATCTCTACTTTTATCTATGAACGTGCACCCTTGCAATCCGGTGATTTGACATCGCCGCACATCGGGTACTTTAAAGTATGTGTGCAGCAGCATATTAAAGCTGAACGTCAAGTCTTTACTTGGATTGTATACTGCTATATTAAAATGTAATTCTTTTTCACGAAGGATCAGTCTATAAGTCAGTCGAAACCTATAAACGAAGAAAAAAAACATGGGACAACATAATTTTAAATTGAAATTAGACACGCTTTTTCATCAGGTAATTTCTCTATTTGAAAAGTTAATTTTAGAATCCGAAGACTACCACTCGAATCGAGTTTTTATTCGGGGAATATTGTCATTTTTTTTTTAGGCAACGATGCATAATGAAACCATAACGTTCGGAATAGAAACAAATTTAATCAAGATTTTAATAGCATCACGTTTAAAACAAAAACCAATTCTCGTTCTTGAACTTAAAAAAAAATAAATACTTATTTTACATTTCATTCTGTTATTTATTAATCTCAATAAGAATTAAAATTGAAAGTTTGCCAGAAAAAGTTATAGATTTTTATACTTTTGAATATTTTATGAGATTGCGAGAGATAAGAAAGGACATTAATTAGGTTTTGTTGTGTTTTTTCTAGAGGCTGAAGATACAAAACATATCATGTATTACAATGTAATAACAAGTGTTGATTACGTGACGGTTACCTTGAACCTTTATCTGTACAATTTAGATAATTACTCACTGGTAGTTCCACATAGAACGTGTAAAATCTGTATCCATTATAGAAAAAACTGCCTCAACATCTCCACTGGCTAGCCTTTCTGGTGCTTTCTCTAGGTTCCAGCGTACAATCCTAGCGAAACCATGCTGAGGGCCAAAAGTCCATGGTCCAAATTGTGCTATAATAAAAGAGACTTATTAAATTATCATTACATAACCAATATTCTAATCAACTTACTGAAAAACAAATGGTATTCCACCTCTGATTGCTTTTTTACCATCAAATACTGCTTGCTTGCTGAAAGTAATAAGAATCTTTTTCAATCCAATAATTACGTTAATAAGAGGCGCTTGTAAAAAAAATTAATTGAATAATACAATTTTTGAAGAATACTAGATTTTTTAAAGAGTGAATATGTTTTTTTTTGTGTTTGGAAGTAGCGAATTAATCAAATTAAATCGTTTTACCTGACAAACAATTGTTCCTGGTTATTAACTCTCCAAGATACCACCGTCGCACCTGAAAAGTAACAATAAAAAAAAAACGTGAAAAAGAAAAATAATGTTTTTATAGGTTATGTTTATTTTTTATATTCGGCACACCGTTTGAAAAAGTTGCGTGTGGCGAAATGCTGAATGAAAAGTAATAAATAAAATTCCGGGCGTATGCTTACCATGCAAGTTAATAGTGCAAGTGGTATTATTCCCTCTGTCTAAAACTACAACGCTAGTAGCAGCCATAACCGACTACAAAAGATGACCGCACCGGCCGGCCGAAAGATGCTGCCGCGTTGTTTTTCGCCTCTTCCCGCACTCGGATCACACTTTACCGCGATATTACCTGCGCGGACACCACAGGTGTTAAGTCCCTCTGTCGGTAGCGAAAAAATAAGCGTTGCTCAAAAACGATGTGTGCTCGGTGGGGACGACGCTAAAACGTACGTCTGGAATGCAAACAAATGAGCTCGAATCCCACGATCTTAATATGCAGAAGCACAAACGACCAGTTTTTCAATCGTCCACAAAAAACAGAAACACTTTAGATAATGGATGAATCGAATTACGCGGCGCCACCTACACGGCGGTAGCGCGCCCTCCATTAGTTAAGATTCCCACCGGATACAGTTCCTTATTATATTTTTTTTTACATCTATTTTATAACGTATCATGCATTTGCTTCCAGAAATCGATTTAATACAATCAAATCAGGGGTAATTGTTGGAATTTATTGTAAATTATCCCGATTGTTTGTTGTTGTGCCTAATTTTCCTGCGACCCTCTGTCGGGTAACAGTTGAACTAGTTTACATAACATTTTTGGTGCTTGTCTTTGATAGTATAGCGGTGGACTAACTGTAACAAATTGGTTCGGTACTTTGATATCATATACAGATTTCTGCAATACGAAACAGCGCGACTCGTGTACAATTGTAAAACTAAATTGGATACATGTTTACGAACTTCGAGATGGTGTTCACAAATGGCATATTATAATCATACGCATCTTGCATCATTATTTACAATTTATTTTATATCATAAAACAAATATCTCTACATTTATATTTCTGTGTGGGTCACTATACAGTCGGTTTGGGTATATCACATACAGGAAACAGCGATATTATATCATAAAACCTATATGTTTCCTTGAGGTGCCATCTAGAGTCAGATAGACCTTTGGTATAGAAAGCGATATTATCTGCATGCCATATTTTCAAATTTTTTAATTTTTTTAGAAAAAAATTTGGATATGACTAGTTAATACCATACTTACCGTATACAAATTTGCTTAAAAACGGTGCTATGAAGCTTCAACTAGTCGTTTCTAGGGTCAAAGGTATGCATCGTATGCTAATTATTGTAAAAAAAATTCAATAACTGTATATATTAGCTGATAAAACCAAAGTAATTTTTAATTTTGATTTTACATACTATAGGGCCCAGACCGACTTTAACCACATGTGAAGTCACTGGTTTAAGACTATTTTTAGGTATTTAGTTATCACATTAGTCACTAATATTAAAGTTAAGCAAAAGACAGAACACAACTTGTTTCAGACGTTAATTTATGTAATCTGCTTTAATATACATAATATATTTTTTAAATTATAAATGAATTCTACCATAGGGCAACAGAATATCTTTCATCCCTTATATTCCTCATTTAATAATGTTTGTACACAGACAAGCTGTTTTTTAAGAAATACTTATTTTTAGGAAAAGTTTGTTTTAAAGTACCTTTGCTTAAAAAACAAACAAGAAACATTTATTTGAATTGAATCAATATATTATATCCTTTTTTTTATATATTTTTTTTACGCGTTTTTCTAGCAGTTCAAGGAAATACTGGAGGTCATACAGGGAAAGAAGGATAAAATGAAGTTTGTTTCTTTTTTTTTTTTTGGAAAAAAAATCTGTTACACAGAAGGCTCAGAATTAATTATCTTCTGTGTTTAAATATTTTAAAAAGTAGTTGCCCCTTGTAGTTGGCAACCATCTATACAGATATTTGTCATAATGTTTTGCATAAGTTCACACTTACTACTGCAAAGTGCATTATTTTTCACCATGTATTAATAATTATGTTACATATGTACATGTTGTGCAGTAAGTAGAAATCGACATAATACATTAGGTAAAAGTATAAAAAAATTAACAATCCTAAAAATTAACAAAAACTGCAGGCTACTCTGGTATATTGCTGTTGAACAGAAAAATCAATACTTTCAACCTTGGTGACCTCAAATGTAAAGAGAAGTTCATTCGTCTGATATGGGGTAAAAGTCTGGCTATTCGTGGACTTTAAATTTATTGGCTCTACATTTCCATTCAATAACAAAAAAGGAGAATTCAAATTCGGCTGAAAAGTAAATAACACACTTTACTATTTAGAATTTTATTTCATGTTTTATCCAATGAACACATTTTCAATAATAATAAACAGATTGCACCATTTACAATATTTTTAAAATTACAAATCACACAGAAAAATCTTAGACATTCATATCGAAAAGAGATCGAGACTGACGAGGGATCTGTTAATTTGGCACATACTGACATGGTCTTGTGTCGTTTTATACAGGATGACTAAAAAAAATAAACAGTGAAATGAAACTTGGAGCTATCCCTCCAGTAAACCACATCGTAACTTGGGGTACATATCCAAGTACACACGTAACAGGTTACGTATGTGGTTAACTGGACAGTTTTGTATAGAAAACAAGGTGTCATTCCTGTTAGTTCCATCGACTGGACTCGATCTAAAAAGTCAAACATTTAAAATCACCGTCGAATAACGAACAAATTTTGAAGAACGTTCGACGCTAGAGAGACTTAAACGCCATGAAGAGGAGCACCAACGGTCATAGTCGGTTGATGTACAATGGCGTAATCTGGGACACTAGCTATATTAGTGACACATCAATATAAATAAATATAATTCAATATTTTAAGGTACCTTTAAGGCTAGTTGAGATCACTAGTGCGCTATTTTATTTCTACACCTGCTTTGCTGCTTCGAGATAGTGTGAAGACGGCGGGACATTCTTCCTTTCAGATATTCTCATGATGACACAAAAAGGAGCGACTAATTTTTTTTTTTCGATACCACGTCTACGTTCTCTTTACTGACCTACATATTGACGGAAACCGACGACTTATTGACATGTCCCCCAAAACGCCTCTAACTACAAATATAACTTTCAAATAAATTTTATTAACCCCTTGGGATAACAAAGATATACTACCAACGCAACAAACGTAACATAAATATTGGTACTGTTTGGTACCAGCCCTTCAAACCTACTGTATATCCTACAATAACAAATATATATTTTTATTAACGTACAAACAATCTTGGGAAATAAAATTATGAAACAATTTGTAAAAAAAAGGCACTGGACTAAGTTGGTTTAAATTGTGTGATTTTCTTTTAGGCATTTATTGGAATAAATACAGTAGTCAGGGAAAAAAATTGAAACGACGTTGCTCGGAAACAAATCCAAAAGTCAGTATAATTTTCAACAATAATTCACATGAACTCGTTTTGAAAAAGTTCTAATAACTCTAAAACAAATATTTACATTTAGCCTCACATCTACAGTCGTTTAGGTCAACTAAATTAAGTTTTCCCTTTACATTTAATATTTCTGTTGTATAATTAACCTAAATATAAATATTTTTATTTTAAACAATCGTTTATTCGATGCTACGTAACGTATATTAGATCCGAACAAACACCTGTTGAATATATTTTAAACTGTGTTAGGCTTTACAAAAACAAATGCGTCGTTGTGATTATATTTCAATCGCAGTTAGCCGCTCCTTCCTACATTCATACGTATGCGATTAATGGGTATTTGGTTGGAGCGACAGCTTGTAGCATATCAACACCGCCGTTGCATGCTAGAAAACTGATCTTAAGTGAGCTAGCGAGCACATTACCTGCCACTAAACCACAGGATTGAACCTCCCTTGTTACGATTAACAGCCAATCAGTCCAGTAGGCTGATTTGTATGTGTTCTTGAAACATATAGGGCTAGTTTTGACAGTTCCCTATGCCTTTTTTGCGTAGAACACAATGCGCGGGATCCGTAGAGCTGAAACCGTCCGCTCATTTTTTTAAATTAACAATTTGTGAAAAAAAAAACGTCTTTTTTTCACATTTCGCTTATATCTCCGTTCCTTGGCATATTTCATATATCATATGCATATAAGAAGTTGTAGCCTATTGGATTTCTAAAATTTAAAGCCCAACGGGAAGTGTCATGTGCTATTGTTAACTTGCAAATGACTGCTGAAGTTGGAAAAGTCCTATTTCTTCGCTATTTTTTTTTATTTCAAATGTAGGGCGACTTTGATCACGAAATTTCTTGGAGGAACTGCTATTTGTAGTATGAATTTACAACAATTTCAGCTCGATCCGTTAATAACTTTTCTAGTAATTAACGATCGAATTTTTTTGCAAGCCTTAATTAAGAATGACGCCATTTCTTTGTTTATTCTACGATATCGACCGGGTTGGGCTAGAAAAATCATAAATCTTCAAGTTTGCGAGACTGAGATTTTGAAAAAAAATAATTTGGGTCAGTTTTATTACGTATTCTACGCGACTAACTTTTTTGACACGACGTATATATTATTTTAGCGTTGCCGCTTCGAAATTCTCGGAATTGTGACTATAATATCTTGACGCCCATTTTTTTGTATAAAATACGCGTCTTGAAGCGTACTTTCAAGATATTATACAAAAGCGTCAAAAAAGGTAGTCGCGTAGAAAATGTTATAAAACTGGCCCAAATTAATATTTTTCAAAATCTCAAGAAGTCTCGCAAACTTGAAGAGATTTATGATTTTTCTAGCCCAACCGGTCAATATCGTACAATAAACAAAGAAATGGCGTCATTGTTAATTATGACTTGCAAAAAAATTCGATCGTTATTATTACTCGAAAAGTTATTAACGGATCGAGCTGAATTTTTTTTTTGTAACTTCATACTACAAACAGCAGTCCCTCCAAGAAATTTCATGATCATAGTCGCCCTACTTTCGAATTTAAAAAAATAGTGAAAACATTCCACTTATTCAACTTCAGCAGTCATTTGCAAGTTAACAATAGCACTTGGAGACTTCGGGTTGGGCTTAAAATTTTGGAAATTCAATAGGCTACAACTTAATGCATATGATATATGAAATATGCCAAGGAACGGAGATATAAGCGGAAATGTGAAAAAAAGACGTTTTTTTTTTCACAAATTGTTAATTTAAAAATTAGCGAACGGTTTCAGCTCTGGACCCCGCGTATTGTATTCTACGCAAAAAAATACATAGAATACCGTCAAAACTAGCCCTATATGTTTCAAGAACAGTTTTTGATGATTCTAGCTTCCTGTCTACTGGACTAAAGCTGCGCCCTGAATTCGAACAAAGCGATCAAATCTCGCGGACTACGTTAAAAATAAAACGACGTGAGGTCATAACAAGGATAGCTCTCGAAACTGTGCTTTGTGCATAAAAATTTTTTTTCGAAACGATATTTAAAAGGAGCTTAGGTCGGTTTTTTGCGAGGCGCTATTCCAGTTCAGGGCACAGAGGGTTGCCGTCTATAAAGAGTTTGACCCTCTAGAACGGGCTACCATGCTGATCCAGTGGTTTTTCTATCACTCGTTATCTTACATTGAATACAGTAATTATTATTAATATTGCTCAGAATTGTTGCCCTTCTAATTTAATTGAAAATAATGAAAGGGGTGACTATGAGGTCACAGGTCAAAGATGGGAAGAACTCACGGTTTTGGCGATATTGAAAAAATATCGTCTGTACAAAGAGAAAGTTAGTTAAAACATAAATACTTGTCACCTCAAGCGATAATACGGGGTTAAGCCTACATTTATGTAGGAAGAGACACCCGCTTTGTGCTATGAAAATGAATTGGTGTTTAATATAGAAATCCCTTTTCAGCGTGTATGTAGAACAAAGAGATGCGGGGCATTAAATATTAATCTAGGTTTTCAGGTAAAGGTTCTTTGTAAATCGGCTGAATAGGGAACGAAACCGAAACAGAGACAGGGTCGGTTGGTTACGTATTTTCGTACTCCAAATTCATGTTTATTGAATAAAAAATGATAACTATTTATTTTATCGATTCCACCGAGAGTGTTGTAAACAAAGATCACCACAGGATACTGTATGATGTCGGTAATAACGGAACTACATGAAAGATACTCGACAGTGTTAGCAGAATTATCTAAACTACGAATTACTTATGCTTAGATACCTATTATAACACTGCACGCAGCTACCGCATTATACCGGACGGACAGCCGTCGGAAACTGAGCACGCGTGCCGAAACCGTCGTGATTTTGTTCTTTTGATTTGATACAGTATTACATAGGTTAAAGAATCACGAAACCCAGGCGCTAACCCGGGCCATATACAATCTATAACATTAAGAAGAATAAATAAGTATCTCTTGTATAGTCACTATTCAATTTGTTTTTGTTATACATTCTAAAATACTGTTAACGCCATCGTCATTTCAAATAGCAAATGTCCTCTTTGATTACTTTTTTTTTTTTGGCAAACTGCGAACTGAGAGGTTAACAGCTTTGTTTTTTTTTCTTGTTTTTCTTTTTTTGGTGTTTTACGTTAAAATTAAGAATAAATGGTGATGACCTCCTGGCCACCGCCGCGCACCATGAGCACCTTCTCCAGACCTTCGGTCAACACCTCCAAATATTCCATATCTGAAAGCAAAACATTCCGTCTGTCCGTGTCAACTGATCGAATCCTTAACCTTTGGAGCGCCGGAAAATCCTATAGAAGACGCTCTCCATAGGCTGTACAATCATTCTTAAATTGCAACGAAACTTACTAGTCTTTGCTTTTTGGAGGTCGTTTTTAGGATCGT
Organism: Aromia moschata; assembly: GCA_029963805.1. Classification (NCBI taxonomy): domain Eukaryota; kingdom Metazoa; phylum Arthropoda; class Insecta; order Coleoptera; family Cerambycidae; genus Aromia; species Aromia moschata. The sequence goes on from JAPWTK010000038.1 coordinate 726,579, forward strand.
AACACCCCCTAAAAAAGTACCCCCGATTCTGATATCAATGTAAGATTGAGTTTTGAGCAAAAATATAATTTCATTTTATATTTCATAAGTATAAGTATGTGTGCACTATGAACGGTGGCAGATACTCCTGAGGGAATATCTCGTGGACGTTTCTGATAGTAAACGAATGAAAACCAATTCTTGTTGCTATTTGCAGGGGTGTTTCTGAGTTGAAAATATTTTTACAACGCGTAATAAATTACTCATTTGGAATCAACTGAAAATACTGAAAACGCAAAAAAAAGTCTATAAATTCTAAAAAAAAAATATAGTAAAAAACGAAAAAAAAATAAGCCACAAAGTCTCTCTACGTCCTCGTCGTTGGCTTCGGGTAATACTGAAGGAGAGACCATTAATCAGTCACACACTGAACGGCAAAATAATTCCAAAATCACCATAAAAACCAATCCGATTTTGAATCGACTCGAGTCGAGAATCGAATCGATCGGAGGGAAAATGTGTTTACGCTTCGGATTGGCTAGTGACAGCCTACTATGTTTTTTCCAACCTATTCTTGTAAATTATCTATTTCAGGAATATTTTTTTTGTTCAATTGAATTATTGACTGACCCTTGAATGGCCAATAAATATTTTATAGTGAACGTCGTTTAAAATTTGATAAAATAATTTTCTTACCCAGTGAGAGAAAAAAGGAGCAATACGTACTCTCCCCTGAAAAGGGTAGAGTATTATATACTTTATTGTTGTAAACAAAATTCATCTTTCCTGATTTTGGAGAATTTTCTACTCTCAAAAACTTATTACAAAGTAATATTGTAGATACCTACGGCAGAGTCCGAGAAAAATGATAAAAGGGGTAGTTTCTAATCAGAAAGGGGTGGTTTTTGAAGGGTAACGAAAAAATTACTATCATCATCGCATTCCTCATCCTCGAAAACCCCATAGAAGCATTTACTTGGAATTTTAAAAAATTAAAAATTTTCCGTATCGTTAGCTGCCTTATATAAGACGCTATTTGAAGTTTGTACTGCATGGGGGTTGAATGTACAAAGTAGGACTAAATCACTAGGATTTTTTAAGGCAAAAAAAGTGCCAAAAACCCCGGCGCTCCAAAGATTAATGGACAATCTGCGTTTTGTTGCAGCTGTTGTAACGATATGTTTTTTTGAGGTCTTTGTGTTGGACCTGCATGACGATTCTTTAACAGAAATAGGGTTATTTCTGGAATGGAACTAAGAAAGCTCTGCAGAGACGACTTACGATGAAGTGTGTAAATTAAGTAATGAGACTGGTTTTTTAATTTTTTTTATTCGAATAGAATTGCAATGCAGTATTGTCTCCTTCAAAATAACTTCCTTGGGAAGCCACACAGCGCTGGAGACGGTTCTTGCATTCCTCGTAGCAGTGCTGGAACTCATATACTGGAATAGCCTTCAGCTGGTCGGTTACAGCCGTTTGAATGTTTTCTATGGTCCCAAATTGACGTCCCTTGAGGTGATTTTTCGATCTCGTGAACAAGGCGCGATTTTCGATTGTCGTGATGCAGCATCCAGTTGTTCTTGATGTTTGGTCTCACACGCACGACACTTTTTTGAAATTTTTCAAGAACATCTCTGTAAAAGTGTTGAGTTACTGTTTGGCCTCGAGGCACAAACTCTGTGGATAATTCCCTGGCCAACAAAAAAGCAAATCAACATGCATTTGATCTTCGACTTGCTCATTCTTGCTTCTTTAGGTCTTTGGAGAGCTTGAAGCGTGCCATTCCATGCTTTGGCGATTGGTTTCCGGGTCGGACTCAAACACCCAAGTCTCATCACCAGCAATGACACGTTCCATAAAATGGGACCATTTTCAATCGATTCCAAAAAGTCAAGACACTCTCCTGATGTCCTTTTGTTCCTGCGAAAGGTTTTTTGGAACCATTTTTGCGCAGATTTTTCTCATCCCCAATTCGTTAGTCAAAATCTGATGAACAGTGGTGTGATTCAAATTTAATTATTTCCCGACCATTCTTGATGGACCGATGATCTGAATGCACAAAATCCCGTATTCTATCCACATGTTCATCGGTTCTTGAAGATGAAGGCCTTCCGCTGCGTGGTTCATCTTCAATCGACTCTCTTCCTTCTGAGAATGCCTTAAACCACCGAAAAACCTGGGTTGTTGAAAAAACACTGTATCCATAGGCGTGTTGAAGGTTTGCAAAGGTATCCGTTGCGCTGTGTCCAAGTCTGAAGCAAAACCTGGTAGCACACCGTTGTTCAAAATTAATGTCACTCATTTTTAAAACGCACTAGAAAAAAACGGTTTACGAAAACAGTCACAAAGAACAAATAAATGACTTTAACAAGTTCAAACTTGTACTGAAGGTGCATTACATGTTAACCTATTGCCCTTCCAAGTCCCGTCTTCGCAGTGTTGCTAGATCGGGCGCTACGTTGCCAGTCTCATTACTTAATTTACACATCTTGTATGATTAAGAGAATACTTAATTTTGCTGATCTCCGTCTGTTTAAAACAAATCATTTTCACTTTACAAAAACGGACACGCTTGACCTCATTATTCAGTAGTCGATAGAAGTGTAGACAGGGTGTATTATCTCTTAAGAGAATTTGGCCAACTCGTAGTTTTTCTACAAGTTTAATTTTCGTTTTACTTCGGGTGACGTTATTTGCCTTACTTTTTCTATTTTTAGTATGTTCTGCTCTCGACTGGAATATCACCTATAAATATCTGCTGGATAAATTAGGATGATAAAATTTTCGTTCAAGAAAATTACACGTGGGCATATTTGACTTCGAAACGTATCAGAATATTGAACATGAAATTGCTAATCCCGATAAACGTATGCTCAGCTTATTATAACAGAAAATAAACTCTGAACTTTCTTTTAACGACGTTTCCTACATAAATATAATATGTATGACATAATGTTATCTTTTAAAGACATTTTTACGCTTAGTGATAAAACATATTTAAGCGAAAAGTTCATAGGTCATTTAGTTAAAAAAAAGGTCATCTCAATACAGAAGACTAACGTAACCTTTTAGAATGTACAATATACAGGGTGTTTTTGAAAAAGAGGTAATAACTTCAACTGTTATTTTTACAAACAAAAATCTACTTTACATACACTTCCGTTCAGTTACGTTAGCGTGTTTTGGGAAAAAATAAATGAAGGTCAGACTTACAACTTGATTCTCTTTCCGTTTTGGTGTCCTTTGGGGGTCCAGGTAAATTCAAAATGACTAGTTGAGCATCGTGGGAACGATTCACTATCACTTCATTCAGCCTTACTGCAGTATGCATTCGACGAACGTTGCCTTCGTCACTGGAAACAAAAAAATGGAGGGGTTACTTTAGGTCGAAAACGACTCTTGGTCACTTTGAACTCTTACGGGGTTTTTGTAGTGGGCTTATTTGTTTCCTCTGACACAGAATTGGAGTTGATGTGCTCGTTCAGACATTCCTTTTCCGAAGAGTCCTCCTTCTCCTTGGTTGAGCTGTCGCAATCGCTTTTCGTTTCTGAATTAGGCTGTAACCGAGTTATAGTTAATAGAAAATATTTCTTTGCGGAAGGACGGTGATCTACTTACCTCGTTTGTAGGTTCCTCTGCGGTATTGTTATCTCCATTAGCGCCTGGTTCCTGGAAGCGTACCTTGGTTGCTATCTTAGTGTCGATATTTTGGTGATGTTGGTCTACGATCGACTGTACCTAAAAACCAATCTCATTATATCAAATGTAACGCTTATCACAGCATTATCCATTACAATGATGCTGACGGACATCAAATTAAAATGATTGATTGATGAGGTTAGGGCAGTAAATTATGGGAACTGAATATAAACGTGCAATAAATTAATAAACCATGATTCTAGCAAAACACGATTTTGCTTTACCAATGGCAGCTGGTCTTCTGAAGATACCTGATTGAAATCCATCAATGTCTGTACCTTGAGTACCAAAGTAATATACAATTATTATCTGTAGTGTATATACGCGAACTTTTTAAATTATGCCATCTAACTTACCACTCCTAGGGTTTCCTTTTTGTTTAGACGCAATTCACGCAACATTTGGTTCCGTTGCTCCATCATCAATGTCCTCTCATACGTGTATGCCGATATGTCGCGATCCATCTAAAAAATCAGGTATTAGCAACAGCGAATGACATTTAAACCTTTTTTTATAACCATCTCCACAACTTCTACTTCAGCTTCGAGTCTAAGATGGTAGAGGAATGTTTTGAGGTCCTTCTTCATTTGAATTGAGTTATCCTCCATTTGAGCTACAGTGAAAATTCGCATCTTGCAATTTTTTCCAAGTTCTATGCTGTTTCAACAAGAATGGCAGTAACATTAGCAGGCCTCCGTCATGTACGATCCACCAAATGTCAATATTTCCAGAAACTTTGTCGAGGGAATCGGGGAAGAAATTGATGCCTTTAGGGACGAGTAATGCCATGCGAGCTGCCGTGACATTTCGAACCGTTTCCAGAAAAACTTGCCAAGTGCGTTCGTCTTCCGACTGTCTCCAACCGTAAGGCCATCCCAAAATAACCGTGTTCGGCTTCAATCCACCTAGACCTGCCGTTTGAATCCTAGAATTTGCACTGGATAAGATAAAAGGGCGAAATAATTAAGAATTCTTACATATTGGAAAGGCCTTCAGTAATATCGCGGGCAACTAGAACTTCAGCGAAACCTTTAACTCTTTCTTCTTCCATTGTCTTGCTTAGACTCTGCTTTGCTGCCATTGCCTCAGCAGAACAACGGGTATAGTCACCGCCGATGACAGAAGCGCAGATGCTGAGACCCTTTCCTAAAATTGAACGTTTACAATTAGCCTCACACAAGTATATATATCGAATAAGTATTGTAGTGTGGTAATTACCAGCTTTTAGTTGTGCGGCAAATGAAAACAGTTTCCTGTATTTGGGCAAGAAGTCGGAAGTTAATTTTACCAAAATTAGAATTTGAGGTCTCCAGTTCTTTGTGTGTGGAGGACCTTCTTCTAAGCGTAGTAAAGAGTAACGGGCAGCAGACAGTGCTAAACCTCTTATTCCATCACCCCATTCTTTTTCAGCGCTGCAAATTGTACCACAATGTAATAAAACCGTTTTCTCGTAAAATCTGACCGACTCACCCTCTATACTCGATGTACTTGTAAATAATACCAGCCATAACCATGGCAATGAGTGCTAAGTACCAAGAAGTCATGAACATGACGGCTATGCAGAGTGATAACCCGATAAAAGATAAGGACCAGTGGTAATATTTGAATCTTGGTCGCCAGTTTGGAGATCTCAATAACGTCTGCAACGCGCATGCCAAATTCACGAACCCATAACACATCAAAAAGAACATCGAAAGAAGTGGTGCCAATACATCGACATTTCCAAGCAATATGCCGCACTGGCAAATGCACAGAGTTAAAATTAAAGCCCTTGTCGGTTCACCTCTACTTGAAGATACAGCGAACGACGACAAGAAGGGAATTATGCCGTCTTTTGCTATTGCTTGGAGTAGTCGAGGTGCTCCAGTCAACGATTGTAAACCGGCACCAAGCGTCGATAAGAAGGAACCTATCAGTATAACCCATTGATTCGGCCATGCTATGTTAGCTACCACTAGTTTTCCACCTATAGATTCACCAAATCTGAAAGAAGAGTCGTAAAGACCTGATGACGAGGCACATCGCTCACTACTAATATACTTACTTATCCCTAAGAAGCAGATTATCAACAGTTCCGGCAAACAGAAGAACACAGGACAGATATACAGTTGAAGTAGTGAGTATGGCACCAATTGTTCCAATAGGAATAGATTTTTGGGCGTCAGCAAGATCTCCGGATCGATTAGAACCAGCCATTATTCCAGTTACCGATGGGAAGAATATGCCAATAAGGATGGTGAAGCTCGTTGTAATATCGGCCATGATTAGATTGAAGTTACCATCTCCCAGTGGTTCGATATCTGTCAGTTCTTTTCCCCTAGCGATATATTGGCCTTCTTGCAAAAAACTGTTGTAGATGTTATCTGCAAAGGAACATCGTAAAAGGTGTACAAGGCATTCGAAATATCTCTTCGCATACCAAAAAGTACTCCAGAAGCAAGTCCTTTGATACCGCGGTGAATGGTTAGGTTGTGGTTTGCATAATACGGATCGCACGAAAGCGTTCCGTTCGGACAAAAAATGTTGTGCAATTTCCCTGTGATGTTTTTGTGGCAGTCGTCAATAGTGTCGAGTTTCAATAGTCTATTGCCAAGTAGGCACATACTGAAAAATATTGATTTACACTAACTTAACAACTACAAAAAGAATAGACACTGTGTATTTTGTCCTGCATATACGAGGTGTGTAAATTAAGTAATGAGACTGGGAACGTAGCGCCCGATCTAGTAACACCGCGGAGACGGGACTTGGAAGGGCGGTAGGTTAACATGTGATACACCTTCAGTATAAATTTGAACTTGTTTGTCTTTGTGAGCAACGGTGTGCTATCAGATTTTGCTTCAGACGCCTACGGTGACGGTGTTTTTTTCGGTGGTTTAAGGCATTCTCAGAAAGAAGAGAGTCGATTGAAGATGAACCATGCAGTGGAAGGCCTTCGTCCTCAAGAACCGATGAAAATGTTGATAGAACACGGGATCTTGTGCGTTCAGATCGTCGGTTGACGACAAGCATTATCGGGGAAGAGTTAAATTTGAATCACACCACTGTTCATCAGATTTTGACTAACGTGGGGATGAGAAAAATCTGCGCAAAAATGGTTCCAAAAAACCTTTCGCCATGAAAATGATCCCCATTCTATGGAACGTGTGTGTGAGTACGACCCGGAAACCAAGCGCCAAACCTTGGAATGGCACACTGCAAGCTCTCCAAGACCCAAAAAAAGCAAGAATGAGCAAGTCGAAGATCAAATGCATGCTGATTTGCTTTTTTGATAGCCAGGGAATTATCCACAAAGAGTTTGTGCCTCCAGGCCAAAAAGTAAATCATCACTTTTACAGAGAGGTTCTTGAAAAAAAAGAGTCATGCGTGTGAGACCAAACATCAAGAACAACTGGATGATGCATCACGACAATGCGCCTTATCACAAAGCCATTTCAGTAAACGAGTTTTTAGCCAGTAAAAATTCCTGTGGCTCCTCAGCCTCCTTATTCGCCTGACTAGAGTCTTTCTGACTTTTTTCTCTCCCCGAGATTGAAAAATCACCTCAAGGGACGTCATTTTGGGACCATAGAAAACATTCAAACGGCTGTAATCGACCAGCTGAAGGCTATTCCAGTATATGAGTTCCAGTACTGCTATGAGGAATGGAAGAATCGTCTCCAGCGCTGTGTGGCTTCCCAAGGAAGTTATTTTTAAGGAGACAATACCGAATAGTAATTCCTATTCGAATATTTTTTTTAAATCAGTCTTATTACTTAATTTACACACCTCGTAATTAGTTGAAAGCACATGTAGGTGTAGTGAGGTTGAATGATGTTGCCTGTGTCTTGCTTCACGCAGAAGGATAAAGAAATGCAAAATAAAAATGCTGGTTAATTTGCTATTCCGTCTTCTGCTGTTTTGTAAACTCTAATTTCATTAAATAGGCCTACGCGAAAGCAGTAACAATTTAGCATATAATGAATTAATTAATAGCCAGGGAACGGCTCCAAGAATTTAAGACGGTCCGTAGGTATACCGAAGTGTCTAATTTGAAGTGATGAGAGTCAATTTATCTCAAATGAAGTTATTAGCATATATCCAACGGACTACATTCAGTAGACTATTAACTTGTCACCGAGCGTTTAGTAAAATTACAACGAAATGCTTTTTTAAAAGAAAGAGACATTAAATTAGCCTGAAGCTTTTAGGGGTTGTACCCTAGGTGCCTATTGAATTGCTAGGAATAAACAACGTAACCTCAATGAATTAAAAATTGTAGCTATTGCTAATGTACCCCATTTTAAATGAAGAAAATCGAACTATTTGTATTAGGTGTGGTTCGAAATTGAACTTGGACTTGGTTAAAATTATTACTACTATATATAAGGTCTTTATTGAGGATTATAGACCATTCACTTTTACATACAGTGAGGTCCATAAGTAACGGATAAATTCATTATCTACGTAATTTACAATTTATGAGTCAAATCCTGAAACACGTCAATTTTTAATTCTAGAATGACATTTTTTTGAGCATAATTTTATACCTCCCCCTTCAACCCCCCTTGGAGTGACAGCTACCCCTTTATAATTTTTAAATGGAACGAGGGTGCGTGTGATAGCTCATTTGAAAGGGTTTTTAACATAAGATTTATTGGGAAAAACTTGATTCAGATAGGCTCTTACTTCCAATGAAAAATGTGGTGTAGCTCCGTCCTGCTGAAACCAAATATTTCTTTCCATTTCATTGGGGTTGTCATCATCTGGGAAAAGAATTCTTAACTCTGGAACTAAGAAATTTTGCAAGAAATCCAAGTAAAACGCGCGCGTTTAATGTGCCATCAAAGAAATATGGTCCGATAATTTGAGAATTTATAATTCCAGCCCAAACGTTCACTTTCTCAGGATATTGAGTATTGGCTCCATGGATATTGGCCTCCATCATCCAATGTGGATTTTCTGTACTCCAGTATCTACAGTTCTGTTTGTGGACTGTTCCATTTAAGACGAATGTTGCTTCATCAGAAAAAGAATGTTTTTTTATAAATAAAGGATTATCGTGGCATCTATTTGCCATGATTTCGCAAAATTCCAATCGGCGATCAGGGTCGTCGTCGTTAAGTTCTTGAACCAAATGAATTTTATATGGGCGGTATTTTTCGTTTTTTAGAAGACGCAATATGGACGTTTTACTAACATCATTATCGGCGGCAACTTGTCTTGTAGGTTTATGTGGATTATCTTGAATATCTAACAATATATCCAATTTGTTTTCGTCTAAAATGCGTTTCCTACCAGATTTAGGAATATCTGTGACATTTCCAAATTCACGAAATTTGTTTTCTATTCAACTAACCGTAGACTGGGAAATGCGGCGGTCAGGATACTTAGTATTGAATATTTCGCATACCTGCTTCTGCGTTCTTGTTTTATCACCACGTCCTAATAATATCAAAATTTCAATTCTTTGGGTATCCGAAAGACTCATTGTTAAAATAATGATCAAATTGACGACCAGCGATAAATAACATAATAGAATAATAAGTTTTCACAGATGTAGCAAATAAGGAAATTTAAATGTATAATTTTTTCTGATGTGCAAAAAGAAATCCTTTTTACGTCTTTGTTTTTGTCGGGTATTTTGCGCAGCGTATCAGGGAAACCGATACATTTAAGTTGAATGTTGACACAAGATTAACTATAAACGTCAGATGTGACAGATATTTGGTACATAGACACTTGATTGTATACATTTCATAATGATAATAATTTTGAAATTATCAAATTTAATTTTCTTGATGAAAAATATACAAAAAACCCTATATTGCTGAATAGATAATTAAGAACCCTTTCAAATGAGCTATCACACGCACCCTCGTTCCGTTTAACAATTTTAGAGGGGTAGCTGTCACTCCAAGGGGTTGGAGGGGGGTATAAAATTATGCTCAAAAAAATGTCATTCTAGAATAAAAAATTGACAAGTTTCAGGATTTTACTCATACATTGTAAATTACGTAGATAATGAATTTATCCATTACTTATGGTTAGGTTAGGTTTTTTCTGCCGTGTGAAATTGATGAGGTAAATACGAGTACTTGACTATTATAAACACATAAAACAAAATACAGGCACATTTTTTTATAATCAGGAACAGCAGAAAAATACATAAAGCATGCAATACATGCATTTTTTTTTACAGAGGAAGAAAACATTCCTACACTATTCCTAAGATCTGAATTTTTTATATAGACCTATGAGGTAGACAGAACCACATTGTGGTTCGATAGCATGCAAAGTTATAAAGCTGTACGGATATCCCAAATAAATCAACAATTTCCTGTTCCTATAGCATGACAAGCTCTAATAATTCATACGTAATACTAACTGTAGGTTATCATTGCCGTTGATATTGACAAAAATTCCAATGTACACAGCCAAAATGGAGAAAATGACGCATGCAAGAGCAACCGTGGCGAATTTGTTGACAAATTTCACTCCGATGAATACTATGGTTCCCATCACAACCAGAAGGCCAGTACCATAGACGCGAAAGTTGTTGTACTTCACTTCCTCATCCGCTATATCCCCAAATAAAGTTATTTTCGACGTCATGTACATCTGTAAAATATTTATGTGCAATCGGCTGCCACCAAAGGCGTTTTGCAACCATTCGTTGGCTTACATTTTTTGTTGTTTGCTTTTCAATACATTAAAACCCACTTGATGAGTTTTTTTCCTAAAGTAATTGTTATGCATTTTTTGTATTACATTTTCCACATTCTTTATAAAAAAAATAGCCAATTCAGTTCAACACTTAGGCAGAGAGTTCGATTAGGCAGAGATGGTGTTACACTGTCTCAACACGCAAAAGTTAGTTCCAACCTACAGCTACTGAAATCGTTAAAACAATTTTTAGTAGTACCTACAAACCACAAAAATATAAACTGACGTTAATCGTATCCATTAGGTTGTGGGAAAAGTCATGACGCATTTTTTTGATGATTTTCGATGAGTAAGGAGGATGAGTAGCCCAATCAACGGGAGAAAACCGGTCACTAATTGTTATCAGCAAACAAAAAATATGGTCGTATAGAGAAAACAATTCTAAGAAAGATAGCGTTTTTTGCTACTCGAGTTTTAATGGCGAACATAACCAAAAAAATTCGCGCAAAAGTCAAAAAAACGGTTTTTTTGCAAATAAAAAAAAGCTTCAAGTCCTACACAAGAAAGTTAAATTAGAAAGTTGTAGGTCTTATAAATGCGCGTCGAATGAAATTTGAATGAAAACAATCGGTTCATAAACATTTGAGAGAAATTTAAAAAAATCGTCAGAAATCGCGTTTTCGTATTTTTGCTGTATAAATTCCATTTTTGTTTGAACAGACTTCTTATTAACGACAAATATAGCCCAAGACAAGCGGAAAATGATCCTCTTTTCAAAAATTCCAAAAAGTTTTATTTTTCGAGTTATAACGATTTAAAAAAAGACGTTTTCAAAAATCAGCTTTTACAGAGGGCAAAAATGATCGTACAGAAACGATCATGGGCTCATTTTATTTGCGAAGACTTGTACTTTCATGCTACTAAAAAAAAAAAAAACAAATCGCTTTTATTCAATTTTTGCATAAAAAAATGCGTAAAATTGTTTTCGAATTCGAAAACCGTTTGTTTTCGAATAACTTTTTTAATTGCGGTTTTACATTTTTTTGGCCGTTGCATATTTGAAAACTGGCGTTTAAAACACGCATTTAAAAAAAATGAAGGTCTTACGACCTCAGGGAGCCGAGATAATTTTTTTTTTAAGCGGAGGAAAAGATAACTTTGCGAGCGCGATCGATTTGAAATCGTGTTTATTTTACTTTATTTAACTTTCTTGTGTAGGACTTGAAGCATTTTTTTTATTTGCAAAAAAAACGTTTTTTTGACTTTTGCGAATTTTTTTGGTTATGTTCGCCATTAAAACTCGAGTAGCAAAAACGCTATCTTTCTTAGAATTGTTTTCTCTATACGACCATATTTTTTGTTTGCTGATAACAATTAGTGACCAATTAACATGGGGGGCTTTCGCTCGTTGATTAGACTAGATGCAAGACTTCCCATCCAAGCTGCAGCAACTTCTGGCGAGCCACCAAATTTTTTATGGGGTCTCGCGTTGTCGTGGTGGAATACTACGCCTTTACGACTGATGAGTTCTGGCCACTTCTCCGCAAAAGATTTATTCAAATCATCTAGTTAGCGACAGTACACATCGGAATCGATCGTCTGGTTAGCGGTAGGAGCTCGAAAAACACCACACCCTTATAATCCCACCATATTGAGAGCATAAAAATTGTCCTCTGGTGAAGATCAGCGTTGGATTGTGATGGGCTCGCTCAGTTCCACTGCACCACGATCGCTTACGTCGAATATTGTTGTAAACAATCCATTTTTCATCGCCTGTTACCAGACGCTTCAAAAACGGATCGATTTTGTTGCGCTTGAGGTGAATATCGGCGATATTGATGCGATTGGTGAGATGAATTGCTTTGAGTTCATGGGGAACACATATATATCGAGCTTGCTGATGAATCCTAGCTTCCATAAATGATCGTGAACGGTGGGACGATGAAGGTTTAGTGTCTCCGCAATGTCACGAGTGATTGAATGTGGGTCTGCTTCGATCAGTGCCTTTTATTTGATCGTCATCAGCCTCCATGGGCCTTCATCATTCATTCAAAGTCAACATCACGGAATTTGGTGAACTATCACTGGTACTGACGTTGTAGGGCCTTGTTACCGTAAACTTTACGCAATTTTTCACAGGCCTTCGTTCTGCCTGCCTGTAGAAACCAAATGATGTGACCAAATCGATTACTTTTTTTCTAAAATGAAGGTTGAACTGTCAGTTGTCAGATAGTATAGCACTCGAGCCGATCGTGATGGCATTTCTCATATAAATATACATGTAATGTCATCTATTGCAAAAATACGTCACGACTTTTCCGACAGCCTAATATGATAAAACCAAACCAACTTAAAGTTAATTTCCCCTGCGTTAGTACAATCCATATCACTTACCAGGACAATCTCAACGGCACCGACGATGTACATGGCACCTGCCAAGGTAGTACCCGTGTAGAACAGCATGCCGACGGCCCCGCCAAACTCGGGCCCTATCGACCTGGATATCATGAAGTAACTCCCACCTGCAGGCACCACCCCATTCGTAGCAATCGCCGACATCGATATAGCTGTCAACATGGTAACGCAACAACAACAAAAAACTATGAGGAATCCCTGCATGGCACCAGCAGTACCGACGACCCACGTTAAACGGATGAACAAAATAACACCGAAAATATTTTGAATGCAAGGTAGATATACTCCGATGAGGGTGCCCATTCGGGCACCACTAGCTGCAGGCCTTGCATCCGGATCATTCGAAGCCGGAGGTATGGTGTTGGAATAGTTTGCGAGCGAGCTGATCAGAGTAGATATTCGAGGCCTATCTTCCATCTCCTCGGAGTACAGATAGAGATTGGTTTCGTAGCCCGACATCTTCTCCGACACGAACGGCTGTTCGTCTGTGCCATCTCCTGAAATCAAGAGAATACTCTATTACTAAAGATCGACTAAAAAAGACCATTGCACTAGTCAGAGTACAACTTTATACTAATATAAGTTGTTTAAGTACAAAATAGATTATATATTGATTCTTGAGGTCCAATATTGATTCTTGAGGTGCTCCCGGTTTGGGAAGATGTGAATTCTTGGGATAACTAATTTCTGCAATTGTCAAGGTAGGATTGAGCATGTAGGCTCACAAGCTTGGATAATTTTGATCACCTAGTACTTGAATATGACCTCAGATCCCCAGATCATGGAGGAAACAATGCACTGTGTGGAGAAAATGTAGCACTTTCTGGGACAGTGCAAACTTCTGATCAAAATTTAGTCTAACTCCTCAACTGTTTCGTGTGTTTAGCGAGACGAGGAAGAAGCATGAGCAAAAAGACCAGTAGAGATAGAACAACGCGAACCTATCGGTAGTTACTGTAAACTCAACTTATCGAAAAAAAACTCAACAGTGTGTTTAACAATGTGAATGAATTGAAGATGGAGATAGTCCCTGGACTATAAACGAAACTGAAACAAAACAAATTTTAATTTGTACTCCTATAGTGAAAATAATTATCAATCTATAATGCGGAAAGTGACTTTTTAGGATTTTTTATTCTGATCTCCGCGTGCTCGACTAAACAACTGAATTCCAAGCACAAACGGGTTAACTAAAGCTGCCGATTATTTTCACGGTTATCGATCGTTGTACGGCCAGTGTAACCAGATTGCCCTTTATTCGTAGCAAAAGTGCAATTAACTACTGCCGGCATGTATCCAACAGATTCTGCCTTGTTCGACGTTCAAAAAAAACAAGCCTAGAGGGCGTGTGAAGCAAATCGTTTGTCAATCTATTTTAGGCACCAGTGATACTTCTTGTGCGAACCGAATTTGTTTAGAGACCGGCTAGTTGTTACGATCTATACTGTATTAAATAAATAAAAAAATGCTGATAGTAAAATCTAAATGATATCCCTAAAAATATTACAATTTTTCCCTAGGAACAAAAATCACTATGAAAAATACTAATTCATACATCGTGTCATATATTCGATGAGCAGCTGACTGTAATGTTACGGGGATGATCTAATAATAACCCTAAGCCTCAGAAACCTATAACCCTACGACACACATACTCAAAACCCCATAACCTCAAAAATCTTGATCTTAAAAACCTTATATATGTGTTCTGAAACTGCTAGAGCGATGCAAATGATGAAGAGGCATGGCTATGATCCAATCATGACTCTCAACTTCATAGCCGTGAAATTCCAAAGCTTTTTAATCCCAAAACCTCATAACATAACCTCAAACCTCAAAAGACTTATATGTAGGTCCTGCTAAATCTGGGACACAACAACGTCATAAAAAGGCATGAGTATGATATAGTCATGACTGTCGAGACCTAGAAAACCCTATATCTAAGGCCTGCGAAATCTAGGACAAACAACCTGAATAAGAGACGTGAGTAGTATAATATTCACGGTTTGAGATTGAGGTTATGGAATTTCAGAACGATGGGATTTTGAGTATATGGGATTGAGAGTCATAATTGGATCATATTCATGCCTGTTCGTCACATTGTCTTGTCCCAGATTCCATAGGACCTACTTATAAGGTTTTTGAGGTTGAGGTTGGAGGTGATGAGGTTATGTGATTACAAATCTTTGGAATTCCACGGCTATGAAGTTGAGAATCATATGATTGGATCATATTCATGCTTGTTCATAGTTTTCTGGGCTTTATCAGTTGCAGAACAGAGATACTGGGTTTTTGGGATAATATTTTGGGAGATAAGTTATGGGGTTTTGAGTATGTTTGTTGTAGGATTATATGTTTCTGAGGCTTAGGGTTATTGTTAGATCAACTATGTAACGTTACAGTCAGCAGGTCGTCGAGTATATGACATGGTGTGTGATTTAGTGTTTTTCATAGGAATTTTGTTCCTAGGGGAAAAATTGATGATCGTAAATGCTTCCTTTTCGACCATTTGTTGCTGAGATATCGAACTTTAAATCAAAAAGGACCCTTTTTGTCTTTGATCGATGATATCTCAGCAACCAACGGTAGCACAGAAAATCTAAGGGCAGTTCTGAAAACTGGAACATGTTTAAACTAGGACATGTTTAAGCTCAAAAAACGTGACCCTTTAATTTTGTCAAAAAGTTTGACCGTTTGCAACAAGAAAACGGTTTGTTAGATCGTAATGAACTTTGCATGGTTTTGGGGGTATATTCAACTGTAAAATGCACACGCAACATTAGTCATTTCATGAAGATTTGAATTTCAGCCGCTGATGTTCTGAAAAAACATCAATTACCCGTTTTTTTCCTGTTTTTATTTCTTCGGGCGACTGCAGCGCAACCAGCGGCGAATTGCGAAAGTTGGAGTTTGAGATAATGGGAGAATGTATCACGGCTTACCAATGTCTTCCGCTTTAAAATTCACATGGGATAACCCTCCCTAAACCTGCCAGCTACTTAAAAGTTTCAGCGGAATATCGACGAATCCGGGTTTGGATAGTCCGTTATAAATATTTATAAACGACGTCTAACCTACTTAATCCTGCAGACACTCGGTTTCATCCATGGAGTTGAAAATAAATAAAGCGCATGAAAT
Organism: Aromia moschata; assembly: GCA_029963805.1. Lineage (NCBI taxonomy): Eukaryota > Metazoa > Arthropoda > Insecta > Coleoptera > Cerambycidae > Aromia > Aromia moschata. The sequence goes on from JAPWTK010000038.1 coordinate 742,455, forward strand.
ACGCCAATTGCCTCGTCTTTATGTCCTGTTTGAAGGAGGAAAATTCTTCACTTCGGATTACTCAGATTTTATTCTCCCGGCCGGTGAAATGGGAATTCTTGACACTCTCGTTTTAGGAGGCGGAGTATCAGAAAAACTGCACTTTCATCATCTTATTGGTAACGCAAATATGTATTTAAAAGGGCCTTAATTATCTCTGTCAGCTTATTTTCTTCCATTATTTAAAATCAATATTTTGTGTTCACTTTAGAGAACTCGGAAACCTTCTTAAAGAAGACATCAGGGACCAGAAAGCGACAAACCTCACTAATTTCATTGCATAAACACCTACTTGGTTAGTAAATTTCAACGAACAATTCACTTCATTGCTTTTCTTTTTCTGGCATTTAATTTGCGATACCTTTTAAGATTTAGCCGGTATGTCGGTCTTTTTGAAAAAATGTTTGTACATCTTCGACAACCATGTAACTTGAATTTATTTTTTCCAGCTGCTTCTCTTTCTGGACGAGTATTGGAAGACGTCCCACTGTTACCAGGATAAAGGGCTGCTATTTTGGTCTCCGAAATGAAAATTTGATATACGCTTTTCCCAAGGTAAACTAAACTTTATTTACTTGCTTGAATAACGAAAGGGGTATTTTATTAATAACGCCTACGAGATTTATTTTGAGTTGTGAAATATTATCGATTGGCCCAGTGTCTCAGTCTGAAAGATGCCGAAGTCTATTCCAATAAAACGATAATGATGACATGATCGATATGATGCTACTTGATTTATAAAAACTTATCTGCATTAAAAATGACTTATTTTTTGCATTAAATTCTTTACATTACGCTATTTTATTACTTATTGTGAAAAATAAAATGTTTTCAATCTCTAAATACACGTTATTCGAACATTTTTTATCTGATGTATTTAAATTACGTCAACTTGGCAATTCGATCGATCACAAAAACAGAAAAAAAAATCTGTGCGTTGCCGTGCGTTATGGGTTGCCATCACTCATAAACAGACGACTATCAAGAATTGGAAGTGACACTAAAATGTGTGTCTTGATCGAACAAAATCGACGTGTTATGGCATTATGGCCAAAATATTAATATTATTATCGTTTTATTGAATTTGTTCTAAAATTTTGTCGCCACTGTGTTTCACATTCTCGAGGCAATGATTTCGAAAACTTACCCGGGCATCCGAGTGCCCTTCAGAATGTGGACGTTAATCGATTGAAGTGGATTAAGGTTACAGTTACCGAACAGGTCAAGGCGGAAAGGTGTGCGGTTTTTTTGGTGTCAAAAACATGGTGTACGAGGTGTATAAATTAAGTAATGAGACTGATATTTTTAAATATCTTTATTCAAATAGAATTACAATTCAGTACTGTCTCCTTCAAAATAACTTCCTTGGGAAGCCACACAGCCCTGGATACGGTTCTTCCATTCCTCATAGCAGTGCTGGAACTCATATACTGGAATAGCCTTCAGCTGGTCGGTTACAGCCGTTTGAATGTTTTCTATGGGCCCAAAAATGACGTCCCTTGAGGTGATTTTTCAATCTCAGGAAGAGAAAAAAGTCACAAAAACTCAAGTCAGGCGAATAAGGAGGCTGAGGCGCTACAAGAATGTTTTTTACTGGCTAAAAACCCGTTTATTGAAATTTCTGTCTGACAAGGCGCATTGTCGTGATGCAACATCCAGTTGTTTCAGAACCTCTCTGCAAAAGTGTTGATTTACTGTTTGGCCTGGAGGCAGAAACTCTTTGTGGACAATTCCATGGCTATCAAAGAAGCAAATCAGCATGCATTTGATATTCGACTTGCTCGTTCTTGCTTTTTGGGTCTTGGAGAGCTTGGAAGTGTGCCATTCCATGCTTTGGCGCTTGGTTTCCGGGTCGTACTCAAACACCCAAGTCTCATCACCAGTAATGACACGTTCCATAAAATGGGGATTATTTTCAATGGATTCCAAAAAGTTAAGACACCTTTCTCTCCTGATGTCCTTCTGCGAAAGGTTTTTTGGAACCATTTTTGCGCAGATTTTTCTCATCCCCAATTGGTTAGTCAAAATCTGATGAACAGTGGTGTGATTCAAATTTAACTCTTCCCCGATCATTCTTGTCGTCAACCGACGATCTGAACGCACAAGATCCCGTATTCTATCGACATTTTCATAGGTTCTTGAAGATGAAGGCCTTCCGCTGCGTGGTTCACCTTCAGTCGACTCTCTTCCCTTCTAAGAATGCCTTAAACCATCGAAAAACCTGGGCTCTTGAAAAAACGCTGTCTCCGTAGGCGTGTTGAAGTTTTGCAAAAGTATCCGTTGCGCTGTGTCCCAGTCTGAAGCAAAACCTGATAGCACACCGTTGTTCAAAATTAATGTCACTCATTTAAAACGCACTAGGAAAAACCGGTTTACGAAAACAGTCACAAAGAACAAATAAAAGACTCCAACAAGGTCAAACTTGTACTGAAGGTGCATTACATGTTAACCTACCGTCCTTCCAAGCCTCGTATCCGCAGTGTTGCTAGATAGAGCGTTACGTTGCCAGTCTCATTACTTAATTTACACACCTCGTATATGTAAAATACGGTATACGTCCAGAGGGGTTTCGAAGCAAAATTGCTTTCTCCCTACATTTGACGACCGAAACATTAAACGCGGTAAATAGTTATTTATGTAATAAATCGCGAAATTTGAGTGATTTTTCCGTGATTCATAAATGGCCAATCTTGACATTTTCAACGAGAAAAAAAAAGCAATTTTTTAATTCCACCGTAAAATCGAAAAATTGCACGTTCGGTCAGCTTGGTCTTAAAGGGTTGACTGGGCCGCAAAAGATTGTTAATAAACAGAGATGAAGATATTTATGGACGCCTATTACTGCACTGCAATTGGGCGTTCTATGTCTTAATCCTGTAAGCGGAGTATCTTGTAACAAGCAGACGCCCTTCTTCAACCCACAAGTATTTCATTTGAAAGGAGATATTCTTGGAAAAAAGTTTTACTCGCCATGTTCCTACTCGATTGACTTCTCAGTCGGGGCTAAAGGGGAAGTTTCTTAGTTTTATCGCTTTCAGACCGTACGATCTTGATTTAAAGATGTTTACGAAGGACACTTTAATCATACTAGAATCTTTCAATGAATTCGCCCCACGATGAAACTTTCAGCGAATCATACCGGAAGGGCAACTTTCTCCTCGGTATATTTTTAATCTCGATATAATCCCATTGATTTCCATTAGATTACACCACGAACCATTTTCCATACCGTGTTAATAGCAAATAATTCCTTACATACAGATACTCACAAAAAGTATTCGGCCACCCTAGATATTGCTAATAAATTGACATTCAAGAAATAGTTATCACTGACTGGCAAACAAGAGAAAGTATCACAATTATATATGAACATTATGCTTTATTATACCACAAAAAAAAAATAGTCAAAACAGACACAATTTAAAAACTGCCGACAAAACACGATAATGTCCAATTTATATGACATAAAAGTATTCGGCCATCAAAAGAAAAATAAAATAGGAAAGGTACAATTTAAAACGGCACATCTAATATCTCGTCGGGTATCCTTTAGAATTCAGAATAGCTTTCAGGCTATTTGGCATTGAATGCACCAGTTTACACTTCCGGGGTCACATTACTCCATTCTGTTGAGATATGATTTTTTAACTCTTTTTTTATTGGTAATTCGTTTATTTTGCAGAGATCGTTTTAGATGTGACCATAAGTGCTCGATAGGGTTAGTACTGGGCGATTGCGGCGGTGTTTTCAATTATCGGTACATGGTATAGCAGCCATTCCTGCGTTCTACGGGCACAGTGCTTGGGGTCATTATCTTGTTGAAAGATGTAATGATCGCCCAATCCCAATTTTTCGGCGCTGGCCTGTAAATGATGCTTCAATATATTAATATAACAATATTGGTTCAATATTCCTTCAATAAAATGAAGGTTACCCACTCCCGCAGCCGCCATACAGCCCAACACCATGAGCTATCAACCGCCGTGTTTTACGGTAGGTTTTAAGTTTTCCTTATTTAACGATGTACCAGGTTTTCTCCATACAATTTGTCGTCTGGACGAATCAAATGTCTCAAATTTACATTCGTCGCTAAAGATAATCTGATCCCAGAAAGTTTCAGGCTCATTCACATACTGGTCAGCAAACGTGAGTCTTTTTTGTCTGTTGACCTTACAAGGGAACGGAGATATAAGCGAAAATGTGAAAAAAGACGTTTTTTTTTCACAAATTGTTAATTTAAAAAATTAGCGGACGGTTTCAGCTCTACGGATCCCGCGCATTGTGTTCTACGCAAAAAAAATACATAGGGAACCGTCAAAACTAGCCCTATATGTTTCAAGAACACATAACTCTGCCTATTGGACTATTAGAAAACAATTAGATTTTGGAGGTATATTGTGCTATTTTTTATGGAGGTAATAAAAATTCCATCGTTATCAAGTCAGCATAAATACCGGTTGTAATTCAATGGATAATTACGTTGCCTACTAATGCAAAGCTTGATGAATTACTGAGAACGCTGAGAACGTATCATTTTCATACAAAACACAGGTTTGCCAGTGCCTGTTTGATATAAATTTGTAAAAAAAACAAAACAGGTTTCACAACCGATATGAGTTTTTTTGTTATAAAATTGTGATGAAGAATACTCGTTTTCCAAGGTTAAATTCGTCTAATATAACATATAATGTTTTTCATAAAATGACAAATGCGTCTTCCAAAAAGATTTTCCATTCTTGATTTCTTAACTAAAAAGTTAACTAACAATATAGGGTGCCCGCAAAAACTAGAAATATTTCGTGAATATTCATAGATAGACTTAAATGTCCATAAAATATACTTTTATGAATATTCCACGTAGAATCGGAATATTCAAGGAATATGCTATATATATTCTATGAATAAGGGTATGTAACACTAAAATTGGAAAACGAATAGAAGCTATGTTATCGCACACTGGAGAATATTCATAGAATATTACGCATAGTAAATGCTCTTAGGAATTTTATTGTACATTTTTCTTATAAAAGATAGCACTCTGTCCGCACGTAGGCTCAATTATGTATAATTAGGCCAAGCCCATTACATTTTTACGTGCCAAAATTAGGGACAGCACGATAATATACATAAAAATTGGAAAAATTCCATTGAATTGAATAAACTACTTTTCCCGAGCTGAATTTCGCCGCGTCATATTCAAAATGGCGTCCAAAGTTGGCCAAAAAAACCTTTTTTTCGTTAAAAAAAAAAACTATGCGCCCTACAAAAAAAGTTTCAAAAAAAACTTATTAAAACAGACAATTTCAGCCTACTCTCCGACTTTAATAAATAAGTAAATACATTTGTTATTGCAAAAAAAAAACAGCTAAAAACCGCGATTTTTTCAATTGTTTATATCTTTGAAAAATATATAATATTTTTTCATGAAACTTGGGGAATGTATAGTCCTCAATAAGTAAAATAAGCTGATATTTTGAATATTGCAAAATTCCTGATAGTTTTTGCAAAAAATCGCATTTTTCACAAAAAAATGCTTTTTTTTGAACTCCAATAATTCATACACAAATGCACTTAGAGAGTTCAGTTAGGGCTTAAAATTGTCTTCAAGACTTGTACTTTCGTGTACAAATAAAACGCGAATCGTAATATGATTGTTAATATGCCAAAATAGCCGCGAAAGAATCGCCATTTTTTTTTGAAACCGAAAAAATGTAATTTTTTCAAAAAGTTTAAATTATATCGAAATGGCGTTATTGCCATTTGATAGCTGCTATTTTTTTACAATTTTTTTTTACAGGAATTTTGCAATGTTCAAAATATCAGCTCATTCTACTTATCGAGGACTATAAATTCCCCAAGTTTCATGAAAAAATATTATATATTTTTCAATGATATAAGCAATTGAAAAAAATCGCGTTTTTAGCTGTTTTTTTTTTGCAAAAAAAAATGTATTTATTTATTTATTAAAGTCGGATTGGGCTTAAATTGTTTGTTTTAATAAGTTCTACAACTTTTATTTCAAACTTTTTTTGTAGGACGCATAGTTTTTTTTTTAAAAACGAAAAAAAAGGGTTATTGGCCAACTTTGGACGCCATTTTGAATATGACGCGGCGAAATTCAGCTCGGGAAAAGTAGTTTATTCAATTCTATGGAATTTTTCCGATTTTTTACGTATATTTTCGTGCTGTCCCTAATTTTGGCAAACAAAAGGAGGTATTTTTGACAACGGGCCTGGCCTATAATCTTTATTCAGACCACGTATGCATGTACATCCCTCTGAGGATATTTATGGAATATTCCTCGAATATTCTGTCTGCAAGAGAAATCATTCCTTTGACGCTGCATATTAGCGAGAACGATTTTCTTTCATTAGTGCCTAACGACGCAGCCCCTTTGTTAATCTTAAAGAGTACTGAAAATGCGAGCCTTTCATTAAATCCAGTAGCCGTAAATCTTTTAACGAAATATACGTGAGCATAAATTCAGAACTCTCGAAGTTGACTCATTTATCTTCAAATAAGTTTTGCGGACGAAAATTCTACGTCACTAAATTAAATATAAATCCACCTTTCATTAAATATAAATCTGTGCGTACATTAACGGTTTTTGCGCGTACTCATCGATTGTGTACCGAAAAAAGAACACGCACAAACACGTGAAAATTCTCGTCGAGTTTGATAATAATTCTTCGGGGACATGCCTCCCTTCCCGGGCGGTTATTTGAGCGTGTGTCATCCCCCAAAAAAAACAGGAACCAACACCAGATAAATGATTGATCGACGCCGCGTTACTTTGCGGAATTTTACGTTTACTTTATAGTTACAGCTTGCGTTACTTTGACTTTTCCAGTTCGTTTCTACACGCGGTGTGTTGCCCTGTAATTTACTCTGCATCCTAAATTACGTAGTAAAAACAGTCGTTTATTCGAGTGGACTCTAAAATCGCCTGATTCAATTCCATTGAGTTTTGGAGTACGTTCAAACAAATGGTGTATAACAAGTCATTAACCTCGGAAGGTTAAAGACCTTTGTGAGCAAATAATAGACGTGTGCAGATATTGATCAAAGATATTTAAGACATGTATTAATTTGCGCAACGTTTGAGGTATTCGAGCATGAGATCAATTTACGTTGCATCGCTTTATGCTACGGAACGGTTATTTTACGTTACGCTGCTTTACAGTCCTCAACTTCTCTACTAATAGTAATTAAAGACGCAACAGAGTCGGACTCACGTCGTTATTATTACAAAGTTGAATGTTATAATGGTGAATACTGGATTACACATTTCTTAAAAATAAAGAATACGGTTTTCTGCAGTTAAACCTCGACGTTTGTCATTTAACGGTAGTTTACAAAATGAAAAAGTGCAACTATTTTCGTATTGGTTCTGAATTTATTCGAAAACTGTTCGGGTTACAAGAGTTACCGGGTTTTGTCGCTGTCATCGCTTCGAAAACAGTGGCGGCTGGTGATAAAGGGTACAGGGGCACGTGCCCAGCCCAAATTTCAATAAAAAATATTTCTTTTGTGTTAATTTACTATAAATTACTGTTACAATATCAATTAATTGTATACGACAAACTGTTCATATTCTAATTATTATTCCTTTTATACCACAAATAATGATTTTTATCACATATATATGACAGACTATCGATCGAGCACCGAGCCACCGTAGTCGCATTTCGCGCGCGTGGCCAAGGGCACACAGTAGCCCAGCCCTCGTTTTTAATCGGGCTTTTTCGGTGACTGGTAATATTTGCAGACCATTGCAGCAGACAGACGTCGTTAAATCGTTCGAAAATCAGCTGAACGGGTTACACTTGTTGAGTGACCTTTTTTAGTGATTGTTTATTTTCTTCGCTGAGAAGTGTGTTTTTACTGTTTTTGATTGTGAAACGTTTCAAAATGAATTCGGTGGACTTTTTATTGACTAATAAAGATATTACATACGAGATCCGAACGGAAATTAAACGGTTAGGAAGGCCGATACCTGATTTGATTATTTCCAAAGCAGACGTAGGAAAATCGCGAAATTATTCACGAAGTTTCTGTCTACGACAGATTTAAGTGGTTATGTGTCCTAAAAGAAACAAACTGTTTTGTTTTATTTGTTTAGTGATGGGTGGCAACCAAAGTGTATGGACTCAAGAAGGGGTGAGTGATTTAAAACATTTAAATGAACGAGCTAAGAAACATGCTAGCTACAATGAAAAACATTTACGTAACATCTTAGATTTTAGTGTGTTGGGAAAGGTAGACATAAGGCAACAGCTTGATAGTGCTTAACGTATTAAAATATAAGACGGCACAATGAAAATGTGGATACAAACAGACATATTTTAAACCAAATAATTAATTGTATTAAATTTTGTGAAACAAATCCGGGACTTTAATGAAAAGGCGATTAACATTTTTGTGAACAATAAGGACATGCGAGCTGATTTCCTCTACAAATAACGGTAAGATACCTATATCAAATGTTTTTCACATGTTGCCACCCATTATTTTAATATATTTAAGCCCTCAATATTCGTGCCTAATAATTATTTAAAAAAGCTACCAAATCCCAAAAATTATTCACGTGAAAGTCTATATTTTTGTATAAAGGAATTTTTCATTAAAATTCTGAAGTGTCAGTAAAACGCATGACCTTAAACATTTTAAAAATTTTCGCCTGCGGCGTCATTGGTAGCTAATAAGTAATCCTACTGACACACCCTGTGCCCACCCATGTAACACACCCACGAGCCGCCACTGTTCGAAAACGTTACTTAATTTATGGGACGTTGTAACATTCGAAAACTTTATCAGATTACTCAGAAGAGGCATCTCCAGTCTAAAATAACAAGGAGAAGTATTCGACACGTGATACGAACGAGGAAAAGTCCATGTCGCGATGAGCTGTGCGACACGACAGTAGGCTGGCATTAATTAGAGGTCGCAGAAATTCAGATTTTCAATCATTTGGACGCAATTAATCACGTACGGGGTTAAGTGGCATCCGGCCGTTCTATTTCCTTGTTTATAAACCGATCGTTTTCTCATTTTTGTTTTTCCCAGCACGACGGATTTCAATGGAATTAATTAAGTCCTGGAGCTATCTACAGTGTACATACACTCTTCGATTGGCACCATTAGCTTCATCGCCTGGGAGAGGACAAAGCGGTTTCTTTACAGGACATACATCAAATATACTGTCGTTTCAGAGGTCCATCAATTCAACGTAGTTAAATTACAGCGATTTTTTGTAATCGTATTGAAAACTTTGTGGGTTAATATTGAAATCAACCCTTGATATTAGGCACGATTGTTGATATATCTAAATTTTCAAAATTTTGTTCCTTGTAACTTGAATAGTGCCCTAATTTTCTTCGCACTAGAATGAGTAGGGTTTTAGACAGGTAGTTATGCATTTAAAAAAATTACAAATCAGTCAGGCAAGTCCAGCAGAGTACGAGGTGTGGCTATTAAATAACCGAACTGCTGTCATAACACTTTTTATTACCAATTACAGTAGCAACTTTTTGGCCTTCAATGTACATTGATGGCGATCTCTACACCGCTCCATACGACTTTTCCATTGTTAAAAGCAGTGCTGGAAGTCCGCTTCTGTCAGCTGGTTCAGAACCTCCGTCGCTTTGGTTTAACCGCTTCCACACTTTCCAATCTAACAAGCCTGGATCAGTGTCAATGTTGTTTAGAATGTCAGCGCAAATGTACATTCTTGATTCCTTTTGCTCGGGAGTGAGAAGTTTTGGCACCATTTTTTGCGCAAACTTTGCGCATGTTGAACGATTCGTGCAAAATCTGGCGAACACATTCTTTGTCGATTCCTGTTAGTTCAGCAAGCCCTCGGATGCTTAGACGACGATCTTCGCAGATAATTTACCAATTTATTCGTTTTCGTCCGTTTTTGACGTTGAGGGCCGTCCGGGGCGCGGTCTTTGGTCGTTTCACGTCCCTCTTTAACCCTTTAACGTAAAAACTACAGTTTTTGTAAATCCTCTCTTTAGCAACGCGCCAAGTACAAGAAACGATGGAAAAAAAAATCAGGAAATGCCTTTCCAAGTATTTTTGAGAGTGCTCTTTCGAATGGCACCAAAAAATTCATAATAGTTGAAGCTTACTCCTGTTTTTGGCCATTTAAATTGAAAAGAGCACGATTTTTCAGGTCAATTTTTTTTGCAACATGATTTTTGACTGGAAAAAAAAATTTTTCTTTCGACAGAAAACTACGGGAAAAAGTGCATTCGAGAGTTGTACTGAAAAGTTATAAACTTAGAAAAAATTAATTCCAACATGGAGTGTCCAATATCTCGGCCAAAAGGACACATTGTCAGAGGAACCTTTCATAATTGTTTTACTCAAACCTGGAGAACATTGGGGTAAAAGTTTAAAGAACAAAAAATGTTCAAATTCTTCCAAAGAGCACGCCTGATTTTTTTTCAGAATTTTTGGTCACGTTTTGGTCATTTTCAATTTGGCCATTTTTCCAAAAATCCGAAAATGGCTCCAAAAATTCTGAAAAGAAAACAAGGACGATTTTGATTTTTTCCGAATACAAGCTCTAAGGCGACTATTTCCGATTTGTTCTTTTTTTTGGTCAAACTGTAAAAAATTGTCGATTCGCCTTAGAGCTTGTTTTCAAAAAAAAAATCAAAATCGTCCTTTTTTAGTACTATTATACACAAGACACTCATTATTTCAGAATTTTTGAAGACGATTTGGTAATTTTACCGATTAACCATTTTTTGAACCAAATATGAACAAAATATTGACCAAATATCGTCAACAGGTTCAGGAATTTTTTTGTGCAAAATCTCTTCATGTCCTCTTGGACATCTAACGGGAAAATGGCCAAACTGGGCAAAATTTTTTTTTGAAGAAATTTGTTTAGGACTTCAAGCGAGCTGTGTAATTTTTTTTCAGAATTTTTGGAGCCATTTTCGGATTTTTGAAAATATGGCCAAATTGAAAATGGCCAAAACGTGATCAAAAAAAAAAAATCAGGCGTGCTCCTTGGATGAATCTGAACACTTTGTTCTCTAAACTTTTGCCCTAAAGTTCTCCAGGTTTGATATCTCAAAAAAATATGAAAGTTTCCCCTGACAATGTGTCCTTTTGGCCGAGATATTGGACAACCCCGTGTTGGAATTATTTTTTTCTAAGTACATAACTTTTCAGTACAACTCTCGAATGCACTTTTTCCCGTAGTTTTCTGTTGAAAGAAATTTTTTTCCATGCAATGAAAAATCGTGCTCTTTTCAATTTAAATGGCCAAAAACAGGGGTAAGGTTCAATTATTATGATTTTTTTTAAGGCCATTCGAAAGAGCACCCCCAAAAATACTCGGAACGGCATTTCCCGATTTTTTTCCATCGTTTCTTGTACTTGGCACGTTGCTAAAGAGAGGATATACAAAAACTGTAGTTTTGACGTTAAAGGGTTAACCCGTTGCTCCACTACGTTTACGCTTACTGGTGCGTAAACTAATTCAAACGACTGCTACAGTCAAACTGAGTGACCCACTGGCTTGTCCAGCGAGCTCAGGGTGGGGAAAGTATCACCAGACACAGTTCTGTTCAAACGCTCGTAGCGCGCTGGTACCAGCATCAGTTCGGTTATTTAATAGCCATATTTTATATATCTGCCATTTCTTTTGTAGGCGTTCTTTGAAGATTTTAGTTGACTCGGGTGCAGATATTACGGGTTTAAAAAGTGCTTCCAATTCCATCCCATTACTGTTGAAAAATACAGGTCCAGATCAAATAATTATTTCTCAATTTTTCTCCAGCATTGTCATGAATACCACTGAATATTTTTTACCACATTTTCATAATAAATAATTTTCCCTTTCCCCCGCCATAAATGTTTTTACTCGCGTGTCCTTGGAATTGGAAAACTCAGTTCTTTATTTTATTCCTTCTAAACAAATTGGGACCGATATCCGGTTACTTAAACAACTGCCGTCAAAACACCCTTATCGGTTTTTTTAATTGCCCCCAAGGCGGTCATTATTCGATTCGATGGAAAACAACCGATCCCTCCAAAGGATCGCAATGCGAAACATAAACAGTTTATAAACATAGATGTTTCATGTTGATTACCATTAATTAAGTCAGTTGTCTCTCCACCATCATCACACAAAAATCTTAAAAGATGTAGACAAGTTACAAATTCAAATTAAGTTGGCCTCTTCGTCTTTCAAACTGACGTCACGGTTGCGTTCAATTTTTTGCCGAAGGGGGGGCTAGTTTGCCCTCGGAAGGTTTTTGTTGTTTTCAAGACACCGTACAGGACGGAATTTCACTAATGGACCCTATTGTATAATTTCTAAAGGGTTGCACGGCCTCTGGTGGGTGTTGGGATAGCATTAAAAATGTCATTATTCATAACTTCTAACGGTGCTTTTCGCAGACTCAGCGTTGTTTCGTTAAATCGACAATGTAAAAGAATCCAGACAGGATAAAATGTAAAATCGTGTCTCATTTACTATACCCACCTCAATAAGGCGTTAATCGGGTTCGTTAAAGGAAAACATTAATCACGTAATGGCATTTAGAAACGACAAATTTAAATAAGGGATGCATTTAAGGGACAGACCGAACACAATTCGGCTTTTGTTGTACCTTAAATGAGTTTTTTTGATCTAATGGAGATCAGTTTATACAAAAAATCTTTATTGGAACTTTCACCAAGGTTATGCCAAACGTGCTAGATCAGTTACATTTTTCAAACTCAGTAAATGAAATAATTACTCCAAAAAGTCACCTTGTACTGGTTCAAACTTTGAGTGGTGGAACAAAGTAATGAAATAATGAATCTAAAATCTATTTGAAGATGCATGAAACTTCATGGGACCGCCGAAGAAATGCATAATACTGTAACAATTGTCAGATTTATGCCCAAATATATAAGAAAGTAATGAAATAATGGATCTGAAATCTATTTGGAGATGCATGAAACTTCATGGGACCGACGAAGAAATGGATAAGAGTGTAACAATTGTCAGACAGATTTATGTCCAAATCTATGGTGATAACGGGTCAAGCTGCTACTGCTTATGGTAGAAAAATCCACCCAATGTTGATGAGACAGTTGCGCCGCTATGTCATTAGATCTTCTTTGAAGAGAATCTCCTCACCTCTCACCAGGGTCGTCTAGATCAGCTGTTCTCAAACAACCAATTCTGAAACTTCTATTTCTTGTGTAAAAAGGGGTAAAGACCAAGCCTCTACTCTACAATTCCTGGAATGTTCCTGGGAGTTTGTTGGTAGAAATTACAGGGTGCCTTAAAGACATAACGATAGGATGGAATCAATAACACGACAACTAAATGAGTGGGACAAAGAGTTGGCAAAAACTTTTCAAACCTGGTTGAGAAATCTATTCCTCGACCACGCAGATCGGTGTCACTCAGTATACCTATAAATGGTGACACCCGGTATATGAAGGTATTTTATCCGTCCCGCATATTTATCGAGCAAATATCCCTCCCGGGACAAAAGGGGCCAGGGCGGAGAAAAAATCACGCGGTAAACATTCTATGTTTATTTTATCCATCAACGTGTCGGTCGTTTTATTTTTGATCTCGAAGAAGTCCCAGCCTTCCGCCGTTCTATCTCGTCCTTCAGACGGATCGATTGCCCCGGTGCTAGCCTAACGGACGCACAAGAGACCTAGCAGGGAAATGGGAAATATCGAGGGTGGAGAGGGGGGGCGGGGAGTGGGGGGGCCTGAAGACGGCGGACAGGCGGTGTTTCCCGAATTGGGGTAGTAGGTAATGCGGAGCACCACCGATGCAGCGGGGCGGTCCAGAATATCCTTAACGATGCGGAACACTTGAAAAAAAAGCCCGGAAATTTGTAATTATGTCAGCCGTCAACTTCTGCGAATGGATGGATCCAGTGCGAACGGCTTATAGTTCGAAACTCTACAATAGATGGAGTGTTTGCCATCGATTATATGCTTGTCGGAGGGATACATTGTTATTTATTTTTTCTTCGCCCCTACGTTCTGCGACAAAATCCTCCTTCCTAGTATTTTTTTAGTAAGCATTTTCTCGTACGTTATATAACTCAGTGAATATTTGAACCTCACTCAAATCACATTGCTATTATTTCCTGGACATCGCAAGATAATCAGTTTTTTTTGTTCTTAGTCGATATTTCATTTGCACTGTATTGCCCAAGGTTATATATACAGTGAGGTCCATAAGTAACGGATAAATTCATTATCTACGTAATTTACAAATTATGAGTGAAATCCTGAAACACGTCAATTTTTAATTCTAGAATGATATTTTTTGAGTATAATTTTATACCTCCCCCTCCAACCCTCTTGGAGTGACAGCTACCCCTTTAAAAGTCTTAAATGGAACGAGGGTGCGTGTGATAGCTCATTTGAAAGGGTTTTTTAATTCTCCATCCAGCAACATAAGATTTTTTTAATTTCTATAATTTTTTTTATTGAAAAATATTATATAAATTCCAATCGGCGATCAGGGTCATCGTCGTTAAGTTCTTGAACCAAACGAATTTTATATGGGCGGTATTTTTCGTTTTTTTTAGAAGACGCAATATGAACGTTTTACTAACATCATTATCGGTGGCAACTTGTCTTATAGGTTTATATGGTTTATATGGATTATCTTGAATATCTAACAATATATCCAATTTCTGTTCATCGTCTAAAATGTGTTTCCTACCAGATTTAGAAATATCTGTGACATTTCCAAATTCACGAAATTTGTTTTCTATTCTACTAACCGTAGACTGGGAAATGCGGCGATCAGGGTACTTAGTATTGAATATTTCGCATACCTGCTTCTGCGTTCTTGATTTAATACCACATCCTAATACTTAATATCAAAATTTCAATTCTTTGGGTATCCGAAAGACTCATTGTTAAAATAATGATCAACTTGACGATCAGCGATAAATAACATAATAGAATAATAAGTTTTCACAGATGTAGCAAATAAAGAAATTTAAATGTATAATTTTAACTGATATGTAAAAAGAAACCCTTTTTACTTCTTTCCTTTTGTTGGGTATTTTGCGCAGCGGATCAGGGAAACCGATACATTTAAGTTGAATGTTGACACAAAATTAACTAAAAACGTCAGATTTGACAGGTATTTGGTACATTTGCACTTTATTGTATACATTTCATAATAATAATAATTTTGAAATTATCAAATTTAATTTTCTTGATGAAAAATATACAAAATTCAAATAACCTTATATTGCTGAATAGATAATTAAGAACCCTTTCAAATGAGCTATCACACGCACCCTCGTTCCATTTAAAAATTTTAAAGGGGTAGCTGTCACTCCAAGGGGTTGGAGGGGGAGGTATAAAATTATGCTCAAAAAATGTCATTCTAGAATTAAAAATTGACGTGTTTCAGGATTTTACTCATAAATTGTAAATTACGTAAATAATGAATTTATCCGTTACTTATGGACCTCACTGTATAACAATGTAATAAAATACTACTTAAATACAATGGACACTTCACACTTTTTTAATCGTTCAGTGCCACGATATAGTTTATACAATTTATTTGAGTAGCTGCGATCTTTGTTTGTTAAATGTGTTTGAGCCTCGAAGTCTTGCTTTTGATTCACACGGATTTTACTGGAAAAATAAAACTCCGCTCGCAAAATATCGTATTCAAATGCTGCTGGCCATTTTCCCCCTAGTGTGTTGAACTAGGTGTCGACGACGGTTGTGAAATGCGAGAACAAGGGACACGAACACTTTTAACACGTTTCAGGAGTTGGCAAATATTTGCTTAGCTTTTTCTAATTAATTCAGCAACTTTGGCCAGATTTTACCTGAATTAACTCTGGCCTGAAATGGAAATTTATTCGTAAATATAGTAGTAGGCCATATTACCCGATAAATCAATTCGTCGTATTTTTATTTAACGTATTATTAAAGCTTTTTATACTGCCGTGATTACTATCAGTTTAGACATATTATGTTGGGTTCTCAACGCCATATTACCTTCACCTTTCTTACTTTTACTAACTATTTTCTATGATACACAAAAAAGGTATACCACATAACTACGCATTCTATTTATGCAGCAAATTCTGCGTACAGCAGCATTTAAGCGAGGGGTCGATAATCCTGCTAAACCGTTGAAGATGATGTCAGAATGAATGAGCTTACGGAGTGTAAACATTGACGGCAAAATTAAATGTTTGTCATAACTTCCAGCCAACGATGATCCGCGTCTGGAAAAAGGCGACTAGCAGTCCAACCCACGTAATTCGGTGTATTTTTCCGAACTACCAAGTTGTCTAAATCAACTTGTAACGAAACAACAATTAGTCTCCTCAGTAGTATTTCGCCGTTTTTCTGTTTACTGGAGATGGTAAAAAAGCGATTCGTGACTACTGACGGAAAAAAGAGGTAGTAATTAAATTATACAATGAGAGGGAACATTCTGGAATGAATCTTACGAAATATGTAAATTAACCAATGAGACTGATTTTTAAAATTTTTTTTGTTCAAATAGAATTACAATTCAGTATTGTCTTCAAAATAACTTCCTTGGGAAGCCACACAGCGCTGGTGACGGTTCTTCCATTCCTCATAGCAGTGCTGGAACTCATATACTGGAATAGCCTTCAGCTGGTCGCATACAGCCGTTTGAATGTTTTCTATGGTCCCAAAATGACGTCCCTTGAGATAATTTTTCAATCTGGGGAAGAGAAAAAAGTCACAAATACTCAAGTCAGGCGAATACGGAAGCTGAGGAGCCACAGTGTTTTTTTACTGGCTAAAAAAGTTGTTTACTGAAATGGCTGTGTGACAAGGCGCATTGCCGTGATGCAACATCCAGTTGTTCTTGATGTTTGGTCTCACACGCATGACTATTTTTCGAAGTTTTTTTAAGAACCTCTCTGTAAAAGTGTTGATTTACTGTTTGGCCTGGAACCACGCACTCTTTGTGGACAATTCCCTGGCTATCAAAAAAAGCAAATCAGCATGCATTTGATCTTCGACTTGCTCATTATTGCTTTTTTGGGTCTTGGAGAGCTTGAAGTGTGCCATTCCATGCTTTGGCGCTTGGTTTCCGGGTCGTACTCAAACACCCAAGTCTCATCACCACGTTCCATAAAATGGGGATCATTTTCAATCGATTCCAAAAGTCAAGACACCTTTCTCTCCTGATGTCCCTTTTTTGGAACCATTTCTGCGCAGATTTTTCTGACCCCCAATTCTTAGTCAAAATCTGATGAACAGTGGTGTGATTCAAATTTAACTCTTACCTGTTCATTCTTGTCGTCAACCGACGATCTGAACGCACAAGATCCTTGATCCGACATTTTCATCGGTTCTTGAAGATGAAGGCCTTCCGCTGCGTGGTTCATCTTCAATCGACTCTCTTCCTTCTGAGAATGCTTTAAACCACCGAAAAACATGGGTTCTGTCTCCGTAGGCGTGTTGAAGTTTTGCAAAAAAGATCCGTTGCGCTGTGTCCAAGCCTGAAGCAAAACCTGATAGCACAGCGTTGCTCAAACTTAATATCACTCATTTTTAAAACGCACCAGAAAAAAACCGGTTTACAAAAACAGTCACAAAGAACAAACAAATGACTCTAACAAGTTCAGACTTGTATTCAAGGTGCATTACATGTTAACCTACCGCCCTTCCAAGTCCCGTCTCCGCAGTTGTGCAACCTTCAAAAAATCATAAAAAAATCGCAATTATCTTTTAGATATCAATCGTAAAAAATACATAGTTTATTTGCGACAACATAAACATTTTGTAGTGCGTTTGAACTTGCATAAACGGTCCACGTGGTCCTGTAATTCAGGAGTTTTTCACGGATTAATTAGTGCCGAATTGGACGTTTCTCTAAAAGACCATTTGGAAAAAGCAACTGTTTTAAACGGTGCGTCAAAAACAATACAGAAAGAAACAATGTTTATAGTATCCAAGAAGAAATTTCTGAAGGAATAAAATAATCCCATTTATCTATAATTGCAGATGGAACAAAGACCGTCGTAACTCCCCTCCCACACCCCCCAAGTTCACTTGTAGAGTTTCAAATATTTGCACGGATTTTCGGGAAACGCTATAGAATATTTCTAGACTTCCAAGCACATAGAAAACTCGAAAAGGCTTTAAAGTTAAGTTTAAACCCAAGCGGGATTTAAAAGTAGTAAACGTCCCTCAATTATCGTTTCAGTAATCGTTTCTAATTATCCTTGCACGAGTTATTAGCAAATTATTAATTAATGAGTTGCTTCGGTAGAATGTGATAAAAGGGAAAGAGCGGCTATTACCTTTATTGTCATACGTCCCTTATGAAGCTGGATTTCCAAGAAATGCAAAAAATAGCGAGCTTAATCAAATATATTTTATTTTCAGGTTACGTCAATCGCGCGTTATTAAAGTTCTATTTTTGCGTTTGTCGAAGTGGATTTAAAATAAATCGCGTTTATTTTTAAACCACTTAAAAAAATCTTAATCACTTATTCGTTGTCGTTGAAAATTGAAAATACACCCTGAGGTGTTCAAATGTCCTGAGAGATTCACAGTTTTTTTTAAGAGACGAAAATTACACAAGGCCCCTCAATTGGTTGACAGTTCGGTTACGCGTAAACTATAAAGAGATTCCGATGCTCTTTAATTGAAAATAAATTGATAAAAACTCAGGTCTAACAAGGTGTATGCAAAGTATGGAAGAAATGAATATTCGGAATATAAAACTGATGGAAAAATTTCTATGACGTCACTAGACTAGATCGTAATTTTACTGGATTATAATTGACACAAAAATACAATATATATACGAGGTGTGTAAATTAAGTAATGAGACTGGCAACGTAGCGGTCGATCTAGCAACACTGCGGAGACGGGAGTTGGAAGGGCGGTAGGTTAACATGTAATGCACCGTCAGTACAAGTTTGAACTTGTTAGAATAATTTGTTTGTTCTTTGTGACTGTTTTGCAAACCAGTTTTTCTAGAGCGTTTTAAAAAGTGACATTAATTTTGAGCATCGGTATGCTACCAGGTTTTGCTTCAGACATGGACACAGCGCAACGGATACTTTTGCAAAATCTCAACACGCCTACGGAGACAGCGTTTTTTCA
This sequence comes from Aromia moschata, assembly GCA_029963805.1. Lineage (NCBI taxonomy): Eukaryota > Metazoa > Arthropoda > Insecta > Coleoptera > Cerambycidae > Aromia > Aromia moschata. The sequence goes on from JAPWTK010000038.1 coordinate 761,619, forward strand.
AGAGTCCAGATTTTTTCGGTGGTTTAAGGCATTCTCAGACGAAAGACAGTCCATTGAAGATGAACCACGCAGCGGAAGGCCTTCATCTTCCAGAACCGATGAAAATGGCAATAGAATACGGGATCTTGTGCGTTCAGATCGTCAGTTGACGACAAAACTGATCGAGAAGAGTTGAATTTGAACTGTTCATCACATTTTGACTAACGAATTGGGGATGAGAAAAATCTGCGCAAAAATAGTTCCAAAAAACCTTTCGCAGAAACAAAGGGCCTCTGGAGAAAAAAGGTGTCTTGACTTTTTGGAATCGATTGAAAATGATCCCCATTTTATGGAACGTGTCATTATTGGTGATGAGACTTAGGTGTTTGAGTACGACCCGGAAACTAAGCGCGAAAGCATGGAATGGCACACTTCCAGCTCTCCAAGACCCAAAAAGCAAGAATGAGCAAGTCCAAGATCAAATTCATGCTAACTGATAGCCAGGGAATTGTTCACAAAGAGTTTGTGCCTTGCCTTGGCCTAGGCCAAACATGAAATCAATACTTTTACAGAGAGGTTCTTGAAAACTTCGAAAAGGGTCATGCGTGTGAGACCAAACAAGATCAACTGGATGTTGCATCACGACAATGCACCTTCTCACACAGCCAATTCAGTAAACGAGTTTTTAGCCTGTTGGTCCTCAGCCTCCTTATTCCTCTGATTTGAGTCCTTGTGACTTTTTTCTCTTCCAGAGATTGAAAAATTAACTCAAGATACGTAATTTTGGGATCCTAGAAAACATTCAAACGACTGTAACCGACTGTAAACGACTGTAACCGTCCAGCACTGCTATTAGGATTGGAAGAATCGTCTCCAGCGCTGTGTGGCTTCCCAAGGAAGTTATTTTTGAAGGAGACGATACTGAATTGTAACTCTATTCGAATTAAAAAAAATAAAAACTAGTAATTATTTAATTTACACACCTCGTACAACGTTTCTCAAAAAGTACACACCATATGGGAAAATTTATACTTTTCAATTTAGGTGAATAACATTTGAATTGAACTAAAAAAAAAACTGAAATAGGCAATCCAAGCTATCTTGATATCTCAAATTTGAGACTAAATAATAAAAGTTGTAATAATAATCTGTGAAAAAAATGTAAAATCTTAATAAGATCCATTGTTTTATACTTGCAAATCGAGTAGGTATGTGAAATCATGTTTTCGTTTACTTCTCAGTTAGAAACCTTGTTTTTCAAAAATTCTAGTTTTTGGATAAACGCAAAATTACAAGTCCGATTTACAATGATGTGAAGCAATTCACATGAAAAATGGAAAATTATTGGTTTCTATTACTCTTACTTTTTTGGGAGACACTGTATTTTTACTTTAACACGATTGGTTCTCTAAGGTGGTACGGCTTTTTGATATTACCGAGAAAAGGATATTTCTATAATCCTTACGTTTGTTTGTGCCTTATCGAAAAGGGATTACACTTATCACTGTTTATATACGTGTTTGTCGTAACCTATTTTTTATTGGATTATAATACGTTAATAGATGGATTTTCTTGTCTAAATTATATTTATTGCAGCATAGTCGGCAAATAAGTTGCAATTGTTCCTGTGACGAATAGTCAAAAGGTCAGTTGTAAAAGGAACACGCTGTGTTGTAAATCGATTATAGTTTCAATCATCATCAAAATGTTTTTAATCTTGCAGACGTATGAATCCATTTTATGGCGTTTTTTTAGCTACAAATGCGGTTCAATTTATGACACGGCATTAAGAAAATCCTATATTTATTTCAGAAATTTCATCTTTTTAAAAATTTTACAGAAAAATTATTGAAAACTTTTTTTCGTTTTAATTCTCCCTTAAAAAACTCAGTAAATACACCTTTAATTTTAAATCTCACAAAAAAAAAAATAAAACAAATCATCAGTTTATTTAATGGTGTTTAAAAACATAACTCAGTAGTCAGTTTCAAATACACATCGTAAAAATAAAATATTCTTGTGAGAGAAATTTCGATTCAAGTGTTTTATACAAACGAAATTGAAAGTACTCTTAATCGTTTTTTTTTGTCAAATGACATAGCAAAAACGTGTTTGCTTATTCAAGACATACATTTCTAAAAATAATAAAATTGATATTTCTAAAACTGAAAGGCCTGTTAAAATGTGCTTTATAAATGTGCAGTTAAAAATATCTTTTTGTTTATTTGCCTTTTCCAATGCTATACCGTGGTAGATATATTCAATAACGAATAGGCAAATTTGGTGTCACGCCCAGTATGCAAAAATATATACGGATTAAATATGACGTAAATGGAAAATATAATTTCTTATGGTATACGAGGTGTGTAAATTAAGTAATGAGACTGGTAACGTAGCGCCCGACCTAGCAACACTGCGGAGACGGGACTTGGAAGGGCGGTGGGTTAACAGCGCTGTGTGGCTTCTCAAGGAAATTATTTTGAAGGAGACAATACTGAATTGTAATTCAATACGAATAAAAAAATAAAAAAAATCTCATTACTTAATTTACACACCTCGTAAAACAAACAGTTTTTCCCTAAATTTTAACTTCAAATTTCAGCTCCACACATGGCCATTTTTAATTTCACTGACCCTTTTTTCTTTTTTGCTGAAAACACGATAAAACTTTTAGGCGTTTTTTAAACGCAAAAAATCGTTTTTTGATCGATTCCAACTGATCAAATACTATCCATTTATAAATGGGCAAATGTTTGATTAGATCCGTGATATTTGAACAGATTTTTATTGCTTTAGAGTTTCCATCGTTCAGAGGGTTTACATTACGGTATTATGTTATTCGATGCTTCTAGGCCCTTGCAGGCTGTTGTCTTTACTTTACATTTTTAAATTTGACTACACTAATGGAAAAAATTTGGAGTTTTCAAAATGCTGTATCTCAGTGAAAAATGGTCTTATCGAGGTCTAAAAAAAGCATTTTGAAGCTTCGAGTTTCTAGTTTTGATATATTTCGGCAAAAAAATTTTTAGAGCTACACGTTTCGCGCAATTTTAGGAAGTAGTGTGAGTCCAAAAAAGTCCACGAGCTTGAAAACATTTTTTCAAACTTAGCCATGGTATGGACCGGATAGCTTGTTTATTCACTTTCAATTTGCTTTTTTTTTAAATCTCGGTACGACCATTTGTTGCTGAGATATCGAACTTTGAATCAAAAAAGACCCTTTTGTCTTTGATCGATGATATCTCGGCAACCAACACGGTAGCACAGAAAATCTAAGGGCAGTTCTGAAAACTGGAATAAAAACCCCTACAAGGTTCTGCTGCTTTTGAGGAGAAAAACATTTTTTTGTCCTTGACATGAATTTGAAAAAACAGGAAAAAACGGGTAATTGATGGTTTTTCAGAACATCAACGGCTGAAATTCAAATCTTCATGAAATGGCTAATGTTGCGTGTGCCTTTTTACAGTTAATATACCTCCAAAAACCATGCAAAGTTACACTACGAACTAACGAATAGTTTTCTTGCTGCCAACCGTTAAACATTTAAAAAATTTAAGGGTCAGGTTTTTTGAGCTTAAACATGTCCTCATCATGGCTAAAGTGAAAAAACAATTTTTTTCGAGTTTACCCACAATTTTTTTCCGCAAATACCGTTGAAATTTCCAAAAAAAAAATGTTTTCAAAAAAAATTTCAGAATGCTGTTTTTTTCGAAAATTGAAAAATAATTTTTTTAAAGGCTTCCAAAACTTGAAATAATTTTGATTTTCACTACCGTCGGCATTAGCATTGCCCAAAGCGTACCACGTGAAAAATGTTTTTTCAATTTTCGAAAAAAACAGCATTCTGAAATTTTTTCGAAAACATTTTTTTTGTAAATTTCAACGGTATTTGTGGAAAAAAATTGTGAGCAAGCTCGAAACAATTTTTTTTCCCTTTAGCCATGATTAGGACATGTTTAAGCTCAAAAAACCTGACCCTTTAATTTTTCAAAAGTTTGACCGTTTGCAGCAACAAAACGATTCGTTAGATCGTAGTGTAACTGTGCATGGTTTTTTGGGGGTATATTCAACTGTAAAATGCATACGCAACATTAGTCATCTCATGAAGATTTGAATTTCAGCCGTTGATGTTCTGAAAAACCATCAATTATCCGTTTTTTCCTGTTTTTTCAAATTCCTGTCGAGGATAAAAACATTTTTTTCCCCTCAAAAAATCGCAGCAGAACCTTGTAGGGTTTTATTCCAGTTTTCAGAACTGCCCTTAGATTTTCTGTGCTACCGTTAGTTGCTGAGATATCGTCGATCAAAGACAAAAGGGTCCGTTTTGATTTAAAGTTCGATATCTCAGCAACAAATGGTCGTATCGAGATTTAAAAAAAAGCAAATTGAAGCTGAATAAACAAGCTATCCGGTCCAAGTGCCATGGCTAAGTTTCAAACAAAAACAAAGTTTTTTTCAAGCTCGTGGACTTGAAGAAAAAAAGCAAAAAAGTTCGCAAATTTTTTTGCCGAAATATCTCAAAACTAGAAACTTGAAGCTTCAAAATGCTTTTTTTAGACCTCGATAAGACCATTTTTCACTGAGATACGGCATTCTGAAAAATCACTAAAAATTCGGAACATTTTTTTGACCCTTTAATTTTTTCCATTAGTGTATTTTTGTTGTTGCTTGTGGATTATATTCAAACTTGTATGGTATCTATCATCGGATGTTTTGCAGAAAACCAACCAAAGCTATTCGGTTGAAAACGATATGCTCAACGGTGACATTTAATATGATCTTGGCATCGAAATATTCTTTTCTAATGGTTGAATTAATTGTTGTTCAGTTAATTAAGGTGAATTTTATTTTGTTCTATTAAAACAAGTCGAGGTAAATAGATAATCCATTTCGCATTCAGCGCTGTAATCTTACTGGATCAGAAATTTTCGTCACGTTCTTTAGCTTTTAATTGCTACAGTACTCACTAATCCATAATGAATAATGAATGAGACTCCTGCGGTGTTCTCAATTCTTACCGGTTCACTTTGGCATATATTACTTGCCCCTACTTCATCCCACATGTTGAGAACTCTAGCTATAGCGTAACAAACAAAGGCATTGGGAATCGCATGCTTCTTTCCACAATGGTTGAGATAGTCACTGGTGGCGTTAAAATTATTCGTACATTCGCTTCCTTTTTTAAAGTTTAAAAGAGTTTTTTTATTCTACTTTTGAGTTTACGTTTGGAATATTTTCTTCATATACTTTCCTACACCCACTTGTCATAACGTCGTTATTTGATGGCGTTTGTTATTCATTTGTATGTGTATTAATTTTATTTAACTTTTAATGTAAAAATGACCGAGACTTGTCTGTGTGTTATACGACCATTTTCTTTTCTTTAGAGTTTTTTATATTCAGATTCACGTGTTTCATTTTGAGAAGTTGTTCACTCTTGTAAGTTTTTTAATAAAAAATACCGAACTGGGTTTATTGATTTTTTGAGTCGCATTTTGAGATGCAGTAGAATTAAAAATTTATAGTTTCAAAATTTTAACCCGTTTCGGCCGAAAACGCCACTCCCAGTACATCGCTTTTCATCGCCTCATCTCATAACTAATATTATTTGCGACAGAAAAATTTGACAGGGGCATATTTTTGAAGTGCCCTTTCCGATGGTGACCATGAAATTCCTCCAAAAAATTATTAATTATGAAAAAAGGCAGTTTAAAAAAAACGATTTTTTTTGCACATTTTTTTAAATCAAATTTTCAAGGGGTTTCCGGTCTGCAATGGACCTGGAACCTCACTAACCGGTGGAATAAATGTTTGAACTTTAAGTATACGTGGTTTAAAATTCGATTTTTTGCCTTATGCGTTCAAAATGGCGCCTGAACTGCAAAATTTTTGCGTAAAAATTCAAGAATTTTTTATTGGAAAATGATGCACTTTTACAAAAAATTGTCAAGAATAAAAAGTTCTTAAAATCACTCAAAGAATGCACTGGAATTTTTTAAAACTGTTTGAGCAACCCGTCAGCGACCGTTGATGACTTCCAACCGCCATGTTTCTTTAGTGTCATGAAGTTTCCCCCAGATTCAACTAAAAGTGTAGCAGACGATCTTCGAAATGAATGACCTGTATATGAGTTAGCATTTTCAAGTTGAAAAAAAAAACTGGACGTTTTCCACGAAACACCGAACTACTACACTTTTCTCGACGCGCGTTTCGCCAACCAAGTTGGCATCTTCAGGAGAAGATTAAAACAATATAGCGACAATATAGATCAGTTTTAATCTTCTCCTGAAGATGCCAACTTGGTTGACGACGTGTGAGAAAAGTGTAGTAGTTCGGTGTTTCGTGGAAAACGTCCGTTTTTTGTTTCTACGCCGAAGGTTCCAGTACCCACTCCAGGATTTTCAAGTTGAAGAAAATTAGCTACTGTTTCAGGTACTTTATAAAACTGATTTTTACCCACAACCTGGTTGATACATTTTCCATTGCGATATGCATAAAACAGCAGATCCTTTGCTGCTGCTGGACGAAAGACTATGTACATTCGGTAAAATTTAATATAGTCTTCAGTAAAAATCGCAGCTTTCTTGGGCGTGTAACCTTTCCCATTTTGTTTCAGAAATGTAATTAGTTTGAAATAATTTGAAATGTCTACATTATTATTGGATTGTAACATACTTTTAATCATTGAATAGTTCGACCACACTGTTGATGGCTTTTGTTGTTGTGCCAGTTCCGAAAAATAAGCCAATAACACCGTCTCCGAGAAAGAACTGCATGTCTTTTTTGGTCAATTTTCCGCGATTTAGCTGGTAATAATTTTTGTGACGCTACTTTCGCTGCTTCTTCTAACTCCGGTGGAGTCAGAGAAAACTCGGAATCCGACATTTTTTAACTATATATTATTCAAAATAACTAGTCAACAACCACGAAGTTCGCAATTTTTAAATCAAATCACATAATTAAATTGACAGATATTTGATTACTTCAAAGGTTTCCTTAGCAACGCAGGTCTAATTGTCGCTATAAGTACAACAGCCTACCAGTTTCAAACTTCAAATTTCACATCGATAATTTTCTGACTTTAATATACTGTAATAATATGTTTTTTTCAATATTAAATCGTCGTTTTTCCCGTCACAGAAAATAAAAATGTATTATAACGAGAAAAATATTAGATTTTAGCTCTTGGTTTTTTATCTCCCTATCTAATACTATTTTTCTTATATAATAAATAACTATTTTTAATACATTATCGTTCGACAATCCCTAGGACTCTGATTATATAAAACGGTAAAAATTACCGGCTTAACACAGTAGGCTGGAGTTTAATGAAATATTTATTGAAATAAGTTATTTGTATATTCAGCGCGTAAAATACTATGCGTGGAGCGAGACTATTATAAGATAAGGGCCATAAACTTTAATTAAGCTCCAGATCCGTACGAAATTTTATTTACGATCGATCAGACGGGAATACGTATTATCAATTTAATCAAGTTATACGTATCGAATTGATCGAGCTAAGTAATAGGTATTACAAGTAAGCGTAGCTAAACGCAAGAAAATAATATAAAAAAGTCCATTAAAAAAATCCAGCGTAACTGTAAACAAGCAGACAGATGACAGTTTTACCACAGCATAAGGAAAACCAGCAAAATAACTCGATTGTCGGCGTTTTGAAGTTAGTAAGCCAGATTTCGTGACCTCGGACTACTGGTCAGAGCACGTGTACTAACGTTTTGCAACGGAACGAGGCATGTTTGTTCTAGGTTATACTAGAACGGTTATACTAGGAATTTAAAAAAAAATATTTTTACTTTCGTTTTTCATCATGAATATGTGACAACGGTATTAAATACGTATATAAACAATAATTTAATCCTTATTAAAATATTCTTGAGATGAACAGTAATTTATATTGGCATTATTCATTCGCTGTAGACTTATTAAGCATACAATTTTTAAATACGTCATACGTCTCTGGACCGTCGATGCTCACTCAAGGACGTTAGAGATACAACTAACCCATCTACCATCTACTGATCTACTGCAGGCGATGCGCAGCATGCAATGCGCGTGATTTTGGATAAAGAGATTTTGCTGGTCTTCCTTATACTGTGATTTTACTGACTGTAAGCATTGTTTGCTGTAAGCAAATTATTACAGGCCAGTTTCATTCGAAAAAAGCATATCAACTGGTGATATTCAATGAAACTTATTACTTTTATTTGTTTTTCCTTATCTATTAGTGTTCAACTGATTACGTCGAATTCAGTATATCTGCCAATCTACAACTCCGAAACAATAATCGATGCTTTGCTCCATATAGCTTTATTAAATTGGTAATATATAGTTGGGAAATATCTGTTGGCTCCAAAACCATTCGCCGGTCCATTCGTATCGAGAAACACCTCGTAACTGTCAGTTACGTTTAATTCCGCTCCAATCCAACCAGATTAAGGTCTAGAGACGTTGACGATGACCAATATCGATGCTGTGCTCACTTCGAGCAAGATCCCGACGTGGCCGTGTTTTAAAATCATTTGGCTTGCGCTAGTTGAAATCCTCGTTGAAACTGGCCCCACGTTGTTCTGGAATTTGTCACCTTATCGTTACTCTCATTTATTTCTTCCAAAATCATGTAAAGTATGGGAAAGTATGCTGTCACGCAGAACCGGTGAACCAAAGTATTATATATATGCTCCTGTATATCCACGCCACTGTCCGTGCGTAGAATGTTATCCCGAACGGAGTTGGGGATCCCAAGTCTTCCTGCAATAATGTCACAGTCGTTACCATTTGTGAATAGACTTACAAGGATTTTACAATAGACGGATCACATATTTTATGTATTCCTTGCAATCGTCGATATATATTTCGTGATCGACGAGAGCGTAAAAGACATTTAGATTCGAATATCCATCAAAAAATATGCCTGGTACGGTTAGAAAAGAGGAATTTTGGTTTAATTGGAAAATGGAAAATCATGTGCGTGTTGTGTCGTCCTCTGTCCATGTGAACTATTTTCAATTTGCACCTTGAACTTCAGTAGATGTGGAACGATCATTTCCCCTCTCCATTACATATTTTCCAAAATCTCAAAAAGTCTCGCAAGCTTGAAGAGATTTATGATGTTTCTAGTCAACCCGGTCAATATCGTACAATAAACAAAGAAATGGCGTCATTGTTAATTAAGGCTTGCAAAAAAATGCGATCGTTAATTACTCGAAAAGTTATTAACGGATCGAGCTGAATTTTTTTTTGTAACTTCATACCACAAATAGCAGTCCCTCCAAGAATTTCATGATCATAGTCGCCCTACTTTCTAAGTAAAAAAATGGTGAAAAAAATGCACTTTTTCAACTTCAGCAGTCATTTGCAAGTTAACAATAGCACGTGGAGACTTCGGGTTGGGCTTAAAATTTTGGAAATTCAATAGGCTACAACTCCTTATATGCATATGCTATGTAAAATATGCCAAGGAACGGAGATATAAGCGGAAATAAAAAAAAGTATTTTTTTCACAAATTGTTAATTTAAAAAATTAGCGGACGGTTTCAGCTCTACGGACCCCGCGTATTGTGTTCTACGCAAAAAAATTCATAGGAAACCGTCAAAACTATGTTTCTATATGTTTCAATAACAGTTTTTGACGATTTTAGCTCCCTGCCTACTGGACCATTACTAGGGACAGAAAATATTCTGTAACATTACTATTGTTTCATCTACAGTATGTGCTGCGCCTTGCTGGAAGTAAATTGTAGCAATTTCGTCATTATCAAACCAGTAAACTATCGTTTGAATCGGCAAAGTTTACTTTGAGCTGAAATTTTGTTGAACGCTTGTGATATTCATTTCTAGAAGTGTAGAGGCAGCGTAAAGACTAATTAGAGCAGGTCGGCCAACGTCTGAGCTGTTAAAAGCTTCATCCGTGCAATAAACGCATCCGAGGATGCGCCAGCCTGAAAATAACCATCCGAGCGTTTTACAATATCGAAAAAGGACGAAATATTAATTGAAGTCGTTTCCACTGTGCTCGTTAGATGTAGAAGTGGCCTGCCTATTTAGTTCAGGAATCACTAATTAGGTTAGGGTCCCCTATCGGATGCTTTACCGCGAGGCTGAATTTACATTTATGCGAAATAAATCATTGATTAAGCTATAACCGCTGTCAATTAGATACCAAAATTTCATTAACGCGATATTTGGATTATTCGAAAATCTTAATTCACTTCAAAATAAATAAATCGATTAAATTAAAGTCATAAAAATAAATACTTGCTCCTGAGGTCGGTCCTGTTTAATTTTCGTCACCTGGTAACTGCCAGATGCGGTACAGTGGTGATAGTGCGAAGGGCAATTAGGACGGTTCGGAAATTGAACGGAAACTAGCGAAGGAAAACGAAGACAACTGTGAACATTTTCTCTGATGGAGACAGGGCCGGCCTCTAAAATTTTGCAAATACGAGGTGTGGCTATTAATTATCCGAACTGCTGTCATAACACTTTTTATTCGTTACCAAATACAGTAGCAACTTTTTCGCCTTCAATGTACTCCCCTTGACGATCTCTACACCGCTCCATACGAATTTTCCATTGTTGAAAGCAGTGCTGGAAGTCCGCTTCTGTCAGTTGGTTCAGAACCTCCGTCGCTTTTGCTTTAACCGCTTCCACACTTTCGAATCTTGTCCCCTTCAGTGTCACCGTGCCTAAAGAGCCTGGATCAGTGTCTCTGTTGTTTAGAATGTCAGCGCAAATGTTCATTCTTGATTCCTTTTGCTCGGAAGTGAGGAGTTTTGGCACCATTTTTTCGCAAACTTTGCGCATATTGAACGATTCATGCAAAATCTGGCGAACACATGTTTCGTCGATTTCTGTTATTTCATCAAGCTCTCGGATGCTTAGACGACGGTTTGGAACTAACCGGTGGAATAAATGTTTGAACTTTAAGTATACGTGGTTTAAAGATCGATTTTTTTCCCTTATGCGTTCAAAATGGCGCCTGAACCGCAAAATTTTTGCATAAAAATTCAAGAATTTTTTAAAGGAAAATGATGCACTTTTACAGAAAATTGTCTATAATAATAAGTTCTTAAAATCGTTCAAAGAATGCACTGGAATTTTTAAGCAATTTTTTTAATTTTGCAAAAATTGACTGCAAAATCCAAAAAGTTGTTCAAAATTTTTTTAAAAAATATAGTGCATTCTTTGAGTGATTTTAAGAACTTTTTATTTTTGACAGTTTTTTGTAAAAGTGCATCAATTTCCAAAAAAAAATCTTGAATTTTTACGCAAAAAATTTTTGCGGTTCAGGCGCCATTTTGAACGCATAAGGTAAAAGATCGATCTTTAAACCACGTATACTTAAAGTTCAAACATTTATTCCACCGGTTAGTGAGGTTCCAGATCCATTGCAGACCGGAAACCCCTTGAAAATTGATTAAAAAAATGTGCAAAAAAATCCTGTTTTTTTTTAAACTGCTTTTTTTCATAATTAATAATTTTTTGGAGGAATTTCATGGATACCATCGGAAAGGGCACGTCTTAAACTTCAAAAATATGTCCCTGTCAATTTTTTCTGTCGCAAATAATATTAGTTATGAGGCGCTGAAGAGCGATGTACCGGGAGTAGCGTTTTCGGCCGAAACGGGTTAAGAAACTTGAGATTGACCCGTTGTTCCATCTGTACATTTAACATTTTGTCGACGCGTCACTGGTGCATATACCAATCCAAACGACTGTTACAGTCGACACTGAGCGACCCACTGGCTTGTGCAGCGAGCTCAGTGTGGGGAAAGTATACCCAGACACAGTTATGTTCAAACTTGTCGCAACACGCTCTCAGCGCGCTGGTAGCCACACCTCGTATACGTCATGCAAATACCCTAGAATTTTAATTTTATCATAAGAAATCTCTCATTCCTGTCAAAAATCAGCTTCGGAAGATATACTGGGCGACACAGAATCATGGTACACCCATTTTTTCTATTATTCATCAAATCTTCGCGTCTTATATTTATAAACGGTATTTATATAACTTCCTGTTTTACCGGAAATGGGAGGAAAATTTGGGGAAGAAAAAATTCGTGGAAGTAAGAAGGGGTAAATTAGTTGTTTCATTAATGGCCTCTTCAGTATTTAGAGATTGTTTTATGCCATGACTGAAGTATGTAAAAAGAACCCGTAGAAACCAGGAAAAAAACTGGAATCTTTTTAATTAAAAGTTAATTCAAAAATGAAGCTTTATTAATCTTACACCGTCTTGTACTCGGACAAGGGAAAAATCAGCGATGGAGTATTAAAAGTTTACATTGTATTCAGATTCTCGTGTCCATCTCAAACATTCTAATTTTGCTTTTGAATTAATTAAGATTCCGCCTCCGTCCCGAAACAAATATTTGTTAGGGATTAAACTTTTAATATGAACGCCTGGCAAAGTCCAGAACAGCAAAAAAACATTCTTCGGCGAAAATTACGTTTCGCGCTTTCTTCGGGAATTCTTTTTTTAAAATTAAATTTATTTCGGAATCTAAATCCAACTCCCTTAAATCGCATCCCCGCGATGGGCCCGACACAACTCGTGGATATAGGAACATTGTGTTAGAATTATTACAACGGCAAATATTATAAAATGATTATATAACCCGGCTGAAACAACGTTGCGAGCGTTTTTATTTGAATTCCGCTCTTTTCGGTGTTTACAACCGGAAAAAGCTTCAAAATTAAAGAGGGGGATAAAAAAAAACTCGCTTATTATTTCTGTTTCGTCCGGATCACAATATTCTCCCATGCCAAGGAAAACTGGCATTTCTCAAAAGCATCATTACTCAAAAATAATGAGTCTTTTGCAAAATTTATTGACGCATCGATATTCCTAAACAAAAAAAAAAATACAATAGGTTTTGAGTAAAACAATGCATTTTAAAACTCCATTTCTGTGAAACCTCAGAAGTTCACCAAATTTTTTTGCAAAAATGTTGGTTTTATATATTAATCCAATTCAAAACTTCCATATTGAAAAAACAAAATGAGTATTAGTCAAAAAAGTAAAGATTTTAACTAAAATAGAGGCCAACGATATTCTATAATCTTTAGATAATGGATATGAAGTGATTAAGCTTGCTTATACAGGGTGTCCCGTTATTAGGGGCCACAGCGAAACCACAGATTCATTGGGTAAAAATATTACGATTTACTTACCAAACTTACGAGGTAACCGTTTTAGAGATACGAGGTGTATAAATTAAGTAATGAGACTGGCAACGTAGCGCCCGATTTAGCAACATTGCGGAGACGGGACTTGGAAGGGCGGTAGGTTAACATCCAACAAGTTTAAACTTGTTAGTTTTTTTGTTTGTTCTTTGTGACTGTTTTCGTAAACCGTTTTTTTTTCTAGTGCGTTTTAAAAATGAGTGACATTAATTTTGAGCAACTGTGTACTATCAGGATTTGCTTCAGACTTGGACACAGCGCAACGTATAATTTTGCGAAACTTCAACACGCCTACGGAGACAGTGTTTTTTCAGGAGCCCAGGTTTTTCGGTGGTTTAAGGCATTCTCAGAAGGAAGAGAGTCGATTGAAGATGAACCACGCAGCGGAAGGCCTTCATCTTCAAGAACCGATGAAAATGTCGATAGAATACGGGATTTTGTGCGTTCAAATCGTTGGTTGACGACAAGCATAATCGGGGAAGAGTTAAATTTGAATCACACCACTGTTCATCAGATTTTGACTAACGAATTGGGGATCAGAAAAATCTGCGCAAGAATGGTTCCAAAAAACCTTAAAATAACAGAAGGACATCAGGAGAGAAAGGTGTCTTGACTTTTTGGAATCGATTGAAGATGATCCTCATTTTATGGAAGCTGTCATTACTGGTGATGAGACTTGGGTGTTTGAGTACGACCTGGAGACCAAGCGCCAAAGCATGGAATGGCACTCTTCACGCTCGCCAAGACCCAAATGACCAAGTCGAAGATAAAATGCATACTGATTTGTTTTTTTGATAGCCAGGGAATTGTCCACAACGAGTTTGTGCCTCCAGGCCAAACAATAAATCAACACTTATGCAGAGACGTTCTTGAAAAACTTCGAAAAGGGGTCATGTGTGTGAGACCAAACATCAAAATCACGACAATGCGCCTTGTCACACAGCCATTTCAGTAAACAAATTTTAAGCCAGTAAAAACATTCCTGTGTTCCCTCAGCCTCCCTTATTCGCCTGAGTAGAGTCCTTGTGACTTTTTTTCTCTCCCCGAGATTGAAAAATCACCTCAAGGGACGTCATTTTAGGACCATAGAAAACATTCAAACGGCTGTAACCGACCAGCTGAAGGCTATTCCAGTATATGAGTTCCAGCACTGCTATGAGGAATGGAAGAAACATCTCCAGCGCTGTGTGGCTTCCCAAGGAAGTTATTTTGAAGGAGACAATACTGAATTGTAATCCTATTCATTGAAAAAATAAGAACCAGTCTCATTACTTAATTTACACACCTCGTATTTACTTTTAAAGTGTTCAGTGCAACCTAACAGAATTTTCACTGCAGCAAAATAAACTTATTAGTTCTGATAGATTATAGATAGAGTTCCTCTTCGAAATCTTCAACCGATGTACCAAGTTTATTCAAAACCAACGCTAGTTAGACAGGAAAATCCCTCGAAGACAACTTTTTCTTTGTTTGGCAACTCTGAACCCCACACGCGCAACTTCATGATTCGCCCCCGAGGGAATGGCTAATTATTGTGATTTTAACACTAACTAACTCAAAGATTCATCATTTAGAGGCGTCGCAGCCCCTTTAGCTAGAACAATAGACGCCAAAGGTCGGCCGCAGTCCTTATTTCACATTCTTTACATAGCCGAGAAATATGGCCTTGTTTAAACGCATAAAAAATGTACGGCCATATCTCTAAGCTTTGACAAACGGATATTTGGGATGGTGAATGAGAGTCTGCGATCATCCCAAATAAGTGTGAAAGACGCGGGATTGAGGTCGAAGTTAAAATAACATCGCGTGTGTTATGCGATTTTTCAAGTGAAAAGCACACAATGTTCCCGATTTTTCGGCAATATTTCACGCAGGGATAATGTTTTCTCTATGCTGTCAACGTTCACGTAACCGCCTACGTATTTATGAGGCTTGAATGAATTGGTGGAAATGTGCATGGTATATTTTATTGTAAATGTACATTTTGAAAATATATATGGGACAATCCACGTCAACTGAATCAGAGCTACGACCAAAATTAGAATTAGAAACAACAACAGGGCTCATTTTAAAGCTTAAAGCGTCTATTTAATGTCGAATGCGCCATTGATAAATCCAATATGGCGACCGGAAGCCGGAGAAAAATCAAGTGTCCAGCAAAAAAAAGCTTGTAAAAATAAAAATTCGCAACCAATCGGGTCGTTTTTTGGCTCAAATTGTAGCTGATAGGTGCCGCTAAAAAGCTGGTGTCGTAGGTTGACAAAATTCAACATGGGGGATTCAATATGGCGATCAAAATTCCAATATGGTGGCCAAATTTTTTGAATATCAGCTGATTTCCACCAAAATTGATTTACGGGGGTATTGGGGATAACTGATCACGAATCTGAGGTCAGATTTGTCAAACTCAAGATGGCGGACGAAATTTTCGAAAATCAACCGATTTGTACCAAATGTATTATTCAGGAGATTTTGGGGTCACCGATTACGAACCCGAAGTTCAATTTTCAATTATTGAGTTTCCGCCATATTGGGTCCACCATCTTGAATTTTAAAAATCTGATTCTTAGATTCGTAATCAGCCACCCCAAAAACCCCCATATACCAAATTTGGTGCAAATCGGTTGATTTTCAAAAAATTCGGCCACCATTTTGGACTTTCGACCACCATATTGGATCCGCCATGTTGGATTTTGTCAACCTACCACACCAGCTTTTTCGGGGCATCTATCAGCTACAATTTGAGCCCAAAAACGACGCGATCGGTTGCGAATTTTTATTTTAATAAGCTGTTTGCTGGATACTCGATTTTTCTCCAGCTTCCGGCAACCATATTGGAGCCACCATATTGTATTCTTCAAAGGCGCACTCGGCAATTAAAAGTGGACGCTTTAAGCTTTAAAATGAGCCCTTGTTCGATTTTTTGGTTGCTTCTAATTTTGGCCGTAGCTCTGATCCGGTTGACGTGGATTGTCCCATATATAAAACACAATAACTATAATGATACACACTTGTAAGTTATTGAAAACTGCTCACGCGTCATATGGAATTGGCAACAATGTTCAGTGGCCATTTTATCTCTTATTATATAATATAATAACTACTAAAACAACATCGCCCAGTTTGAACTAGTGAAATACATTGGACGAACTAAAAGATCAGTTCCAATTCGATTTAAAGCGCATACCAAAAATTGGCTGCCTAATAGAACAGAAACTGTTCCTTAATTTAGATTTATGATGGTTATTTCGTTTGCACCTTACCGCCCTATGTAATCATAACAATATAAACGGCGGCAATAAAGACAAACACCGCAGATTGTATACTCACATCGTACTGCATATTTCAGAGCTTTGCGGCACGAGAGAATCCCCGAACAACAATTTTGTACTGCCGCTTTGTCCTGGAGGAGCAGCTTTGTTTTCCTACCTAATACCTGCTGTTTCTTCTTCTCCCTTCCATCTACATACATTTCGATCGACGCTTTAATTATTTCGAGGTATTATTATCTGGGAAACTCAATTGAAATGAGTGTTTCTTTATCCAGTTTCCGAAAAACTACCAATTTCCTTCACCACTACAAACCTTTATAAACATTCGACGTGTTCACTTTCAACAACTACGTTTCTACTGGACATAAACCTGGGCAGTATGTCGGTTGCGTTTCTGTCACACCGCCTAACTCGATTGCTCCAAATAAACGTCACTACAACACGGTAACCATAAACAAATTATCGATTCCGTCCAGTTTCGCGAGCTACATCCCTATTTGCCCCGGGATCACAAAAAGGATCGCATACCCTTGATATTACTATGATTTATGTTCGCTTTCAGACGTACACACGTATGCTGGGGGCCATTGTATTTACTAACCCATTTCAAAGTTGACATCTTTCGCATATCCGTATAAAAAAAAGTTTTTATAAGCGAGGACCAACCGCTCATCTGATTCCGTTTACCCATCAAAGTAGTGTTAGTCATTAGCGGTTAATAAAAACTCATTTCTATTAGTTGTTGGTTGCCCGGTGGCACGATTTGGCATTAAATTTCGTTGAACGTTTTCCTGGAACAATTACAGGTACGTAAACAATGTCTCGAGACTTCAATTATAATTAGAATTCATCTGTCAGCTGCAACGTTCGATGTTCCATCTCTGAACGATTGTTTACTGGCAGTCAACTCAATACGAGTATCGCTGACCCTTTAAAAAACAGGTCTAGACTGACACTCGACATATTTTTTCGACAGCTTTTCCAATAATTGAAATATAAATTCTCCTCCATCTTGTGATGATGTGCTGCACATTTCAAGAGGTTGCGCGGTGGCCACAACTCAGGGGCAATGTAATAATCGTTACCAAAATTGAACTCAGTACACAAGACCAAGATGTACTGTATATCAGACAGAACATCATATTACCTTTTTATTCACTTCCAATCTTGCAACTTATTCAATATTTCTCAAAGTTCCAGTAGGCTTGTTACGAAATGCATATCATGACTGGCAATATGATAATCGTCCTTGAAACATCAAGAGCCCCTCAACTAAATCATGTCGCATTTAGTTCGACTTAACGTCATTTTTCTGTAGTGATCGACGAAAATGCATTCGGGAAGATGTAGGTCAACAGCTGCTAGAGCAAAGGTATTGTTGACGAGTTAAAATATGATCCCAAATATAAAGAGAGAAATGGGTTAATTCCTTGTTTTGGTATTACTTTGGCCATTTGCTTAGATGGGGGTAGATAAATTGTGTAGAAGTAGAACGGTGGATTACTTCACTAGCGAATATGCGACATATATTTCAACAAGTTTGTTTTAAAATGATGTCTGAGCTCCAAAACTAATGACACTGGAATCGACCTGTGCCGGCACAAGTGTTCTTCTACTTATTATTCTTACGTTGAAACGTATGTTTTATACGAAACCGCAAATGACATTTTTATGGTTCGAGTTCTCGGTAGCAACATTAACTGTAGAAATACATTCGTATTGTAGTAATCTTTATGAGATTCTAGTGCGTCAGACCTCCACTTCATGCTCCTCGACTGGATTGCATCTCGGTAGAATTCAGATTTAACTAGAACTCCAAGTTGGCCAACGTCACGCCAAAGTTAAATTATTTATCGAAATTGATACGTATTAACCCGTTTCGGCCGAAACGCTACTCCCGGTACATCGCTCTTCAGCGCCTCATAACTAATACTATTTGCGACAGAAAAAATTTGACAGGGGAATATTTTTTGAAGTTTAAGACGTGCCCCTTCCGATGGTGTCCATGAAATTCCTCAAAAAATATTTAATTATGAAAAAAAGCAGTTTAAAAAAAACGATTTTTTTTTAAATTAAATAAAAAATTCAAGAATTTTTTATTGGAAAATGATGCACTTTTACAAAAAATTGTCAAGAATAAAAAGTCCTTAAAATCACTCAATGAATGCACTAGATTGGAATGCAATTTTTTGGATTTTGCAAACAGTCAATTTTTGCAAAATTTAAAAAAGTGCTTAAAAAATCTGAAAAAAAATCTAGTGCATTCTATGAACGATTTTAAGAACTTTTTATTCTTAACATTTTATAGTAAAAATACATTGATTTCGAGAAAAAAATTTCTAAAGATCAAATTAGTATCGAAATTTAGAAATTTCGAAAACAATGCATTTTTACTTTAAAAATGTCAAGAATAAAAAGTTCTTAAAATCACCCAAAAGAATGCACAATTTTTTCAGATTATTTTTAAGCACTTAAATTTTGCAAAAATTGACTATTTGCAAAATCCAAAAAATTGCTCAAAACATTTTGAAAAAATTCTAGTACGATTCTTTGAGTCATTTTAAGAACTTTTTATTTTTGACAATTTTTTGTAAAAGTGCATCATTTTGCAATAAAAAATTCTTGAATTTTTACGCAAAAATTTTGTAGTTCGGGCGCCATTTTGAACGCACAAGGGAAAAAAATCTATCTTCAAACCAGGTATACTTAAAGTTCAAACATTTATTCCACCGGTTAGTGAGGTTCCAGGTCCATTTCAGACCTTCAGACCTTCAGTTTCTGTTTCTGTTCAGTTTAAATAAAAAAAAAAAACTTTTTTTATTTAAACTGTTTTTTTTTTCATAGTTAATATTTTTTTGGAGGAATTTCATGGACACCATCGGAAAGGGCACGTCTTAAACTTCAAAAATATGTCCCTGTCAATTTTTTCTGTCGCAAATAGTATTAGTTATGAGGCGCTGAAGAGCGATGTATCGGGAGTGGCGTTTTCGGCCGAAACGGGTTTTAAGCAAGCGTGTTGTTTTTGTTAGTAAACTGAGTTCTAGTTTATCGAGTTAGATTACTCTTATCATTATTGTGGTGCGACTGGGAAACTTTCTAGAAACATTCTTTACGCATTAACGATAAATTGTCTTTTTGAAGGTTATAATTTTCTCCATTATCAACCACGAGCACGAGAGATTTCCTCTGCAAAAACTCCAACCGATTCCGATTTTACAAAAAAAAAAATATATATAGTCTCCGTATAACACGGTGCGTTGTAGTTGATAAATGAGCGGTTCCTCAAAGCTCCATTTTCCCATCGCGCCTTGTTTCTATCCGAGCATCAAATATTGGTGTCTGGCTTGGAGCGGTGAATAACACAAGCGGGTAGTTTCTTAACTTCTCCAAGTACGCCTTGACAGCGTCAAAGATAATATATTACGTATTTGCTAATGGCGGATCTTCCATAGGAGCAGGACTGCATTTTCTAAATGGTCGGGATATGGTATAGATTGGTGACGTGTCGAGAATTTCTAAAAATTCTCGACAAATAATAAAAAAGGGGTTTCTTTTTCACCGGTGAATTAATTGCGTCTCATTAACCCATTAACGTCAAAACTACGGTTTTTGTATATCCTCTCTTTAACAACATGCCAAGTACAAGAAACGATGGAAAAAATGGGAAATGCCTTTCCGATTATTTTTGGGGGTCTTTGCTCTTTCGAATGGCAAAAAAAATCATAATGGTTGAAGCTGTGACGGTACAGTATTATAAATTTTCGCTACTTGATATGAGAAAGACCGTGTAAATAGTGCCTATCTATGCTTGGGAATAGATAACAACTGAAGGTTTCTGGTAGCAATGTTATGGATATCCCTTTAAAATTTGATTTTATAGAATAAATATACTGGCTCCTGATTTACAATAATATTGTGGTATAAGTTACAGCAATGTAGGGTTCTTCTATTTTTCATGTCCAACCAGTTAATATCTGTAATTTTTGTGTTTATGGAGCGACATTTCCCAAACATTAGTTTAATACAGGAGTTTTGTATTCGTTGAATCTGAACACTTTTTGTTCTCTAACCTTTTGCCCCAAAGTTCTCCAGGTTTGAGTAAAAAAAATTATGAAAGTTTCCCCGTCCAATGTGTCTTTTTGGCCGAGATATTGGACACCCCATGTTGGAATTAATTTTTTCTAAGTACATAACTTTTTGGTACAACTCTGGAACGCACTTTTTTCGTAGTTTTCTGTCGAAAGAAATTTTTTTTTCCAGTCAAAAATCATGTTACAAAAAAATTGACCTGAAAAAATCGCGCTCTTTTCAATTTAAATGTCCAAACCCAGGGGTAAGGTTAAACTATTATATTTTTTTTGGTGCCAATAGAAAGAGCAAAGACCCCCAAAAATACTCGGAAAGGCATTTCCAGATTTTTTTTCAATCGTTTCTTGTACTTGGCACGTTGCTAAAGATATACAAAAACTGTAGTTTTGACGTCAAAGGGTTAAACTCGTTTCTAAAATCTTCGGTGATTTTTTTTATGAAGGCATCAGATCCATCAATTCCTTTGTCATTTTTGATGGACACGGTAACTTCCTTGCTGTATTGCGTCTAAAGTCATCTCGTTTGAATGGTTTTCCCTCTTCGGTTGTTTCAGCAAAATGTAAGTTCATTTTAATTCCCTATTACCAATGTCCTTGTTGTTTCTGAAACAACTGTGGTTGAAACTCTCATACGTCATAAAGAAACCAACTGTCAAGAACGGTAACTGTCAATTTTCTGTTGTCAAAGGTCGTTGAAAGGACCTTTAATGAATGTAACACTTTTTTTTGACGATGGAGCGTGCCATTTTGCTGTCAAAGAGCCTCCGCCGCTGGTTTTCAGAGAAGTTCAGGTTTCCGAGACAGCCCCGTGAATATGTTCAATCTAAGGACGTAAATGAGATTAGTGTGTAGTTTTACATTAAAGCGTATTACGATAGAACCCAGACGAAAGCGGAAAGTGGAAGGCAAGCGTCTTTCCAAGTGCCGGGTTACCGCGCTCTCTCACGCGTCAACGAGATTACTTATACTTTAGCGAGCACAGTCGCCGTAGGTAAGAAATCCGTGTGGCCCTCAAGGTCACCCGATTTGACCCCACTCGATTTTTCTTTTGTTGCACGATAACGTTGACGCTTTTAAAAATGTTGTTCTCGTAACACGTAATTTGGAACACGCTGTATATATTTGAATAGAATCCATTCCTTACTTTTGTATGTAAGTTCTTTTCAGATTCTCAATAAAATATACTCATCATCAACTTCAATTTTGCTCGGAGTGAAACATCTTCTATTTTAGTATCCAAGTGTCGAATGCTTCCATGATCTTGTCAGCCATGCTCACAATTAAACGTGAACATCTTGTCATTTCGTATTGTTAAGCGAAATATTTCCACTTCGCTGTCTGTGATTTGCTGTCAAAGCCGATGATATGGAACATCTCTCTTTGTTATTTACTGGTCGAATGATTTTTGCGTATTTCCACATTATCTACTCGTATATAAGGTCCGTTTAGACTCACGTGGATATTGACAACGAATGCCTTGAAATACGCCTACTGCTACAAGAAACAAATAAGAGAAATAGTCCAGTAGGCAGGAAGCTAAAATCATCAAAAACTGTTCTTGAAACATATAGGGCTAGTTTTGACTGTTTCCTGTGTATATTTTTTTTGCATAGAACACAAGGCGCGGGGTCCGTAGAGCTGAAACCATCCGCTAATTTTTTTAAATTAACAATATGTGGGAAAAAAAAGTATTTTTTTTCACATTTCCGCTTATATCTCCGTTCCTTGGCATATTTTATATAGCATATGCATATCAGAAGTTGTAGCCATTGAATTTCCAAAATTTTAAGCCCAACCCGAAGTTTCCAAGTGCTATTGTTAACTTGCAAATGACTGCTGAAGTTAAAAAAGTGCTTTTCTTTCACCATTTTTTTACTTCGAAAGTAGGGCGACTATGATCATATGAAATATCTTGGAAGGACTGCTGTTTGTAGTATCAAGTTCAAAAAAAGGTAGTCGCGTAGAAAACGTTATAAAACTGGTCCAAATTAATATTTTTCATAATCTCAAAAAGTCTCGCAAACTTGAAGAGATTTATGATTTTTCTAGCCCAACCCGGTCAATATCGTACTATAAACAAAAAAATGGCGTCATTGTTAATTAAGGCTTGCAAAAAAAATTCGATCGTTAATTACTCGAAAAGTTATGAACGGATCAAGCTGAATTTTTTTAACTTCATACTACAAATAGCAGTCCCTCCAAGAAATTTCATCATCATAGTCACCCTACTTTCGAAATAAAAAAAAATAGTGAAGAAAAAGCACTTTTTCAACTTCAGCAGTCATTTGCAAGTTAACAATAGCACTTGGAGACTTCGGGTTGGGCTTTATCATTTTATAAAGGACGGTTTCAGCTCTACAGACCCCGCGCATTGTGTTGTACGCAAAAAAATACATAGGAAACCGTCAAAACTAGCCCTATATGTTTCAAGAACATATAAAAATCTCTGCCTACTGGACTGAAAACCGCTTTCTGTACCTAGAGCTTTGAGCTTGTCTCACAATAATCCTTGTGAACACCAGCTGGATTAGGTTCCTTTTGAAAATGTTTTCCTGATTAATTTTTAGGTGGTTTTCTTTTTATCTCGTTTTCATTGCGGTATCCCCCGCAAAAAAAATATAAAGGGAGATGCAAAAAATATAATATTTTACATAAGTAAATCTCGTTTTTGTGAGGTAAAGTAAATCTTAGTTTTGTATTTTCCACAGTCTGTCAAAGAAAGAATTCTAAGAGGTACTTAACAGCCTGCGTTTCTTATACTTTTCTTTGATACGGTAAATAACATGTAGAGAGGTAATACAATTTCCCTCAGTGGGAAATCGGGATAATGCCTTAAAGTAAAATTCCTTATAAAAAAAAAGCAACAAAACCCTCGGAAAAGAGATACAAAGAGATTATCAATGTTTCATTCATATTTATTTTTACAAACGACAACAAAAAGCTAATTCAATTGTAAGTATGAAATATGAAAATGTAATCCTGATTCCTTATTTTAATCTGTGTTTGGTATTACGTTTGTTTTATTATCTACATTGCGTGTTTGTCATACTTTAGAGTTCTGAGGATGCAAATAAATTTTGCGAAACGTCGACTAAGTGAAAATTATTTTTTTTTTTTTGGAAACACTTGACCTCATCCCACTAGTTAACTACAATTACAAGGAAACAGGTCACTAATCCTACATTACGATACAAAGAATGTCATACAAATTATTTGAAAAATCATAGTTCAAGAAACTTTTTTAAATTATGATCTCCCTTATCATAAAAAGATTAATCTTATTACTTGTGACATTTCGACGCCTTACCCTACAAAGAACAATTCACTAAAACTAGCACCTTATATTTTAATTTTCCTCGCGCATTATTAGCTTTTTATCATTCATTGTTCCAACTTTCACATCTCATTGTCTCGTTCACGGTAGTTAAGGCCTTCCCTGCTTTAAATTATAACGTTAAATTTAAAGAAGGAAAAAGCGCGAATGCCAGAGCAACTTTTATTATTCCAAGCAAATATTTCTTCATTACAGGTGCTTTATACATATGTATATATTTTTTCATTTTAACATTCCTTTTCATCTCTTTGTTGTGGCTGAACTTTCATACAATTGTCTGTATCACTAATTCCTACATACCTTTGTAGAACGGTGTATGTAGACACTACATTAATTCATAAATACATATAATTATAAATTATAACTACAATTTCAATTATTCTTTGAATATACCGCAGCAAAAGTATTCACACAGCCACCTTTTGAATGCTGCTTAAATTCTGATTGTTTTTGTACTTTTTTGCTTCTGATAGGGTTACAGCTTGTCTAATTCTGCGTCTAATAAGCTCAAGTTGTGGCTAATATGTCGATTGCGTGAAAATATATCGTTAAAAAAGTCCCATCTTTATTATAGTTTTCGCAAAAATCACTGTTCATGAAATTTTAATTTGTTGTATTTGTTGTATTTGTTTGTATTTGCGTTTTGTTGGTACTCGCCATCCTGTTTTAAAAAAAGACTTGCTTTTCTTTCCCTGCCTTTTAACTTGTTATCCATACAACATAATTTTATTAGTGATTTTTAAATAATCTTGGTGATAACAACCTGGACAAAACTAGACAATTTTTTTTGTCGAGCCCCTCGAAGGATAATAATTCACCCAGTTTTTTTTAAATGGAACTCTGTCGAATGATATAGAGATGGAATTATTACACCCTTCGTAAATCAGTTGGATAACACCGGTCTACAAAAAAAGAAGTTGCTGTCTTTGCGATCAGACCCATCATTTCCTATGTATTTTGATGCACTGAAACCAAATTTTGGCAAAAAAAAATTGTATCTCATCAATTTTTCTCTCCACCCCATATAACCCCCATAAACTCTTATAGAGGAAATTTAAAAAAAATGTTGTTTTTTTTGGGTCGCTGATCACGAATCTGAAGTCAATAATAAATTTCGACTTAATGACAGCTGTCAACAAGCTGTCAAATTTCACTAAAAAGTAACAAGTTGATATTGAATGCATATTATTAAGTTTTTTGGGTTGATGATTACGATTCTGAAGTCAAAAATGATTTTTGACATAATTCATTTTTGATTTCAGAATCGTAATCAGCAACCCAAAAATTTTTTTTAATTTCCTCTATAAGAGTTTATGGGGGTTATATGGGGGTGGAGAGAAAAATTGATGCGGTAGAAAAATCTTTTTTGCCAAATTTGGTTTCAGTGCATCAACATACATAGGAATGATGGGTCTGATCGCAGACAGAACTTTTTTTTGTAGACCTGTGTAATGAGGAAATTGCTTTCAGCAAAATGGTGTTAGAGCACATACTGCTGATAAAACAAACAATGGTAATGTTACAGAATATTTTCTGTAATAGCTAGGTGAGCCTATATTCCGTACATACATTTCCTCCAAGACCCAATGGCATAACACCATGTGATTTTATTTTTTATGGACGTACTTAAAGGACACAATTTTCCCGGTTCCTATTAACCCATTAAATCCCAAATATCCTGACTTTTTAAAGAGTTTTCATCCAGCTTATTTTCAATGTTATCGGTGCTGAAAAAATTTCGATCAGGTCATTTCCGACGTAAAATGTCATGCTTTTTCAGAATATGGCCTTAGAATGCCTCAAAAATTGATTTTAAAAGTTATAAACAAATTTTTGGACAAAATTACGATTTATTCGACAACAAAAAGATTTTAGACCCGAATTTCTACGAATCCCCGGGTTCTACGAGAAAAAATCGCATCCTCGAGACCTAAACTTAAAATAAATGGCTTTATTTTATTTTTTAAAAATTCTTGGTAATACAAAACGGAGGCCGAACCAAAAATATTTTTGTATAAACTTTATATTGTTTTTTCTCATATACTACGGACATTGGTAAAATGTTCTAAGCATAAATATGTCTTAGAATCAATCGAAAATACTCTCAAATTTTGTTGTTGCCGAATAAATGGTAATTTTGTCCAAAAAACTTTTTCAAAATCAATTTTTGAAACATTCTACCTCATGTTTCTGAAAAAAACATGAAATTTTACGTCGGAATTGACCTGCTTGAATTTTTTTCAGGACCGATAACATTGAAAATAAGCTGACTGAAAATTCAGGACGTTTGGAACTTAATGGGCGAATAACCTTGATCAAGTTCTAGAAAGAATTTTGGAAAAACAGATAACAGCTTATTTTCAATGTTATCGGTGCTGAAAAAATTTCGATCAGTCATTTCCGACGTAAAATTCCATGCTTTTTCAGAATACGACCTTAGAATGTTTCAAAAATTGGTTTTAAAAAAAGTTATAAACAAATTTTTAGACAAAATTACTATTTATTCGACAACAAAAACATTTTAGACCCGAATTTCTTTATGATACAGGTAATCCCCGGGTTCTATATGAGAAAAAAAATCGCATCCTCGAGACCTAAACTTAAAATAAATGGCTTTATTTTACGGACTTTGGTAAAATGTTCTAAGAATAAAAATTTCTTAGAATCAATCGAAAAAATACTCTCCATTTTTTTTGTTGTCGAATAAATCGTAACTTTTTTAAAATCAATTTTTGAAACTTTCTCATGCTCCTGAAAAACATGAAATTTTACGTCGGAATTTTTTTTCAGCACCGATAACATTGAAAATAAGCTGACTGAAAACTCTTGAGACTTAATGGGTTAATAACCTTGATCAAGTTCTAGAAAGAATTTTGGAAAAAACAGATGAGATTAACAATAATCTTCATGGCCTACTAAATGTTTTCAGTGAGGTGTCAAAAACGTTTAGAGCAACATGCATCAATTTCTGTATTGAAATGTTCAATTTGAATTGGTTCTTCAGTTACAATGCCTATTTTTATCTTAGTCCAAAAATTTGTTTACACGCCAGCAATATTGAAAACAATTGGCTAAGACATAGTTTTTTTTTCCATAGCCAACTTGAAGCGAAATTAATTTGAGCGCACGTCAAGAAATGAAATAAATAATTCTGTAGGAAGTGTTTGATTAGATTTCGGCGTTACCTAATAGTATAAAAAGCGGTGTTGGGTGCATGCACAAAAAGAGAGACGCGGCGTGTGAATCTACGTGTTTCGGAGTCGTAAGCAAATGCAAAATACGCAAATGCAAATTAAAAATGTGAGAGATTGAGTGGCGTCGGGCGAGCGGCAACGCGCGAGGAGATGAGCTGGTGGCGTCGAGACCGCGTGCTCGCGACGGACACGATCCCCAGGTCCCCGGCACCGAAGGGCTCAAGATCGATAGGGGGATGTTAAGGCCTCCGTAGGGTCGGGGCAAGGCCGGGCTACGTGAAATGTAGGTTAGCCGGAGCGTTGTGCCTATGGCAGGGCGGTGGCGAAATCGATACCATGCCGCTACAACCGGCTGGTGCCGAGTGTCTCGGCGGCAAGCATTTGGCGGGAAGGCTGCCGCCGCCGCCGGCAGTGGCGCTCATCTCTTCGCGCGAGATTTATACCTGTTTTTGCAGGGGAGCAGTAGCCGTCCGCGACGGGCTTGGGGCCGGGCGAGGTCGGGGGTCTGCGGGCGTCTTCGGCGGGAGCGGACATGACGTCGGGGCCGGCGTCCACCGGCGCGAGGGCTGCCGTCGTCTCTCGTCGGTCGTCGACTTCTGGCGCGGATCTGCACGGGGTACCGGCCGTCGCTGCCGCCGCCGTGTTACTGAGATGAGATCCCGAGCCGAGCGCAGCATCCACTACCGCCAGCCCTAGATCCGCCCGCCCCCTGTGCCAACCCCACGCGGCGGCCGCCGCCGCCGCCGCCGCATCCCCCGTGCCCGACTGCCGGGGATGACAGGACCGTGCCGGGGAAATTCTGACGCCCAGGGCCCGCCCTCTCTCCCATCCCATTCGCGCGGAGCATCCCCCTGATCGTCGAAAGCGGCTAATTCCTCTTGCCTTGTCTTTAACATTAGCAATATGTTTTTTTTTTTTTACGTTGTTATGGGCGTTACCGATGTATGTTGGCATCGGAAAGATGTAAAAGCTCGCTTCGAAACAATGAGAGCAACTGAATATACGAGGTGTGTCAATTAAGTAATGAGACTGGCAACGTAGCGCCCAATCTAGCTACACTGCGGACATATAGGTTAACATGTAACATATATTACATTGGCTCCTTCAAACAATGCACCTTCAGTACAAGTTTGAACTTGTTAGAGCCATTTGTTTGTTATTTGTGACTGTCTTTGTAACCAGTTTCTTCTAGTGCGTTTTAAAAATGAGTGGACAACGGATACTTTTGCAAAACTTCAACACGCCTACGGACGCAGTTTTTTTCAAGAGCCCCGGATTTTCGGTGGTTTCTCAGAGTCCAGAGAGTCGATTAAAGATGAACCACCTCAGGGGAAGGCCTTCATCTTCAAGAACCGATGAAAATGTCGATAGAATACGGGACCTTGTGCGTTCAGGTCGTTGGTTGACGACAAGAATGATCGGAGAAGGGTTAAATTTGAATCACACCACTGTTCATCAGATTTTGACTAACGAATTGGGGATGAGAAAAATCTGTGTAAAAATGATTCCAAAAAACCTTTCACAGGAATAAAAGGACATCAGGAGAGAACGATGTCTTGACTTTTTTGGAATCGATTAAAAATGATCCCCATTTTATGGAAAGTGTTGTTACTGGTGATGAGACTTGGGTGTTTGAGTACGACCCGGAAACCAAGTGCCAAAGCATGGAATGACACACTTCAAACTCTCCAAGATCCAAAAAAAAAAACAAGAGTAAGCAAGTCCAAGATCAAATGCATGCTGATTTGCTTTTTTGATAGCCAGGGAATTAAAAAAAAAACTGGACGTTTGGCATCTTCAGGAGAAGATTCTAATCTATACAGTTGCACTATTTATACTTAATTTGTTGTCATGGTTCACTGAACCGTAACATCTGTCTTTGTTTATCAGAACAAACAGTGGACTGGTGGGTATCGGACCATTGTCCTTATTCATATTACTGTTACAATTAATGATTTCTAAACTTTCAAAAGAGACTGGCATCTAGTGTGACAGGGTCAGCAACCGCCAGATGTCGTTCCCGAGAGCACACCACTAACGGTGGGTCTGTTGAACGAAATTAAAAGAGACTAATTCCCGAAATGGGCGTAAAGAGAACCTATAACGTGTAACTGTCAGTTTCTGGTAGACTAGAGCGGAAAAAGGAGTTAATTAAATCGTGCATTCAGCCGTCTAAATTTTTTTGCCCAAATTATTCACGTGACATCGCAACGTTATATTCATTATCGTATCGCTGTCTAATTTCCTTTGTAAAATTACCTGTGCGTATAAATTAAGAACGTCCTAAAAAAAGGAGATTTCAAATTATGTAGAAACGCTTCACTGTTTGTAACAGGTATTTTAATTGAAATTAACAATTAATTATCTATTTCGACGAGTAATGCTTTGGCTTCGGGATTAATATTTAATTTCTTTTCTGTGTGTAAGGGCGCACCCATATTCGTGTAATTAAAAATACGTTAGGCCTTGTTAGATAAGTAAAATTACTCTTTGATGTTGTGGAATATCGTGGAAACCGACAAATTAAATCCCTTTGATAATATCGAATTCAATATACTTTTTAAAATGTTTCAGCGATCCATTCGATATTGTCCTTTCGATATTAATATAACAGGCTCACGAAAGTTGTATTCGGAATTTTAATTTGATACGCAAAGTAAACCCATGCTCGTGAAAGGTACAAAGACGTGTCAGTGTATTTTTTTGTATACCTCCGCCGATTAAGGTAAAGGTAAGATTGTGTAGATATTCTAAACTACAAAGCAAATAGATGCCGCCAGGCGTCGTCGCTAATTAACTAATTAATATGGTTTCTAAGCGTTTTTTCTTAATCGCTCGTATATGTATAAACCCCAAGCCTACTCAATGATGAAAGACAGTTTCACAGCCAAACTTCCTTGACGGTGACACATGGCCTTTATTAAGCAGTGGCGGCTCGTGGGTGTGTTACATGGGTGGGCACAGGGTGTGTCAGTAGGATTACTCATTAGCTACCAATGGGAACTCATATACTGGAATAGCCTTCAGCTGGTCGGTTACAGCCGTTTGG
Organism: Aromia moschata; assembly: GCA_029963805.1. NCBI lineage: Eukaryota > Metazoa > Arthropoda > Insecta > Coleoptera > Cerambycidae > Aromia > Aromia moschata. Next base: position 791,747 of record JAPWTK010000038.1, read on the forward strand.
ATGTTTTATATGGTCCCAAAATAACGTCCCTTGAGGTGGGTTTTCTATGTCGGAAAGAGAAAAAAGTCAGAAAAGGACTCAAGTCAGGCAAATAATGAGGCTGAAGAGTGTTTTTTTACTGACTCGTTTACTGAAATGGCTGTGTGACAAGGCGCATTGTCGTGATGCAACATCCAGTTGTTCTTGATATTTGGTCTCACACGCATGACCCTTTTTCGAAGTTTTCAAGAACCTCTCTGTAAATGTGTTGATTTACTGTTTGGACTGGAGGCACAAACTCTTTGTGGACAATTCCCTGGCTATCAAAAAAAGCAAATCAGCGTATATTTGATCTTTGACTTACTCATTCTTGCTTTTTTTTGGTCTTGGAGAGCTTGAAGTGTGCCATTCCATGCTTTGGCGCTTGGTCAAACACCCAAGTCTCATAACTAGTAATGACACGTTCCATAAAATGGGGATCTTTTTTAATCGATTCCAAAAAGTCAAGACACCTTTCTCTCCTGATATCCATTTTTGCGCACATTTCTCTCATCCCCAATTTGTTAGTGGTGTGATTCAAATCTAACTCTTCCCCGATCATTCTTGTCGTCAACCGACGATCTGAACGCACAAGACTCCGTATTCTATCGACATTTTCATCGGTTCTTGAAGATGAAGGCCTTCCGCTGCGTGGTTCATCTTCAATCGACCATCTTCCTTCTGAGAATGTCTTAAACCACCGAAAAAACTAGACTTTTAAAAAAAAACTTTATCCGTAGGCGTGTTGAAGTTTTGCAAAAGTATCCGTTGCGCGGTGTCCAAGTCTGAAGCCAAACCTGATAGCACACCTTTGCTCAAAATCAATGTCACTCATTTAAAACGCACTAGAAAAAAAATGGTTTATGAAAACAATCACGAAGAACAAACAAATGATTCTAACAAGTTCAAACTTGTACTGAAGGTGCAAGGTGCCAAGTCTCGTCTCCTCAGTGTTGGTAGATCGGGCGCTACTTTGCCAGTCTCATTACTTAATTTACACACCTCGTAAGTCGCTTACATTTAATTTTAATTAGGTATCGAGTTAATTTGAAACTAATTAAAAGCTAAAAACATATATAATTCAGCCATGTCTCTGAATTCTGAAATCTTGAAATTACTACAATGACATTCGTCAAGTTAATGTCTTTTATTCGTTTTAAATTTGTCAATATTAAAATGACACGACATTTAATCTCCTCACCTCTACTTTTCAAACGGTTTGCGCCGAGTTTGGTCTCAATATTTAATGGGGTTCTTTTTATATTATTAACCAACGTTCTGTAAAGGTACATTCGTTTCGGGGTATTCGAAGTATCAACAGGCTGTGTATTTTGGTACGAAAAAATGTAAATAATAAATATACAGGGTCTCGAAACTGTGCTGTCACATAAAAAAGAACTGAAGTCGAGGACATCCAGTTTTAGTATGTTATAATTCGACGTATTTCACCCACTTTTTCAATGTTAAATTCTGATAATTTTTGTATTACAGATTTCCAAGATTTCAGAATTCAGACACATGGATGAATTATACATGTATTTAGCTTTTAATTAATTTCAAATTAGCTTGATACCTAATTAAAATTAAATGTATGCCACTTACGAGGTGTATAAATTAAGTAATGAGACTAGCAACGTAGCGTCCGATCTAGCAACACTGCGGAGACGGGACTTGGAAGGGCGGTAGGTTAACATGTAATGCACCTTCAATACACTTCAATGCACCACTGTACATCAGATTTTGACTAATGAATTGGGGATGAGAAAAATCTGCGCAAAAATGGTTGCAAAAAACCTTTCGCAGGAACAAAAAGGACATCAGGAGAGAAAGGTGCCTTGACTGGAATCGGTTGAAAATGATCCCCATTTTATAGAACGTGTCGTTACTGGGGGATGCGACTTGGGTGTTTGAGTACGACCTGAAACCAAGCGCCAAAGCGTGGAATGGCACACTTCAAGCTCTCCAAGGCCCAAAAAAGCAAGAATGAGCAAGCCGAAGATCAAATGCATGCTGATTTGCTTTTTTGATAGTAATCGTCCACAAAGAGTTTGTACCTCCAGTCCAAACAATAAATCAACACTTTTACAGAGAGGTTCTTGAAAAACTTCGAAAAAGGGTCATGCATGTGAGACCAAACATCAAGAACAACTGGATGTTGCATCACGACAATGCGCCTTGTCACACAGCCATTTCAGTAAACGAGTTTTTAGCCAGTAAAAACATTTCTGTGACTCATCAGCCTCCTTATTGGCCTTACTTGAGTCCTTGTGACTTTTTTTTCCGAGATTGAAAAAATCACCTCAAGGGACGTCATTTTGGGACCATAGAAAACATTCAAACGGCTGTAACCGACCAGCTGAAAGCTATTCCAGTATATGAGTTCCAGCACTGCTTTGAGGAATGGAAGAACCGTCTCCAGCGCTGTGTGGCTTGCCAAGGAAGTTATTTTGAAGGAAACAATACTAAATTGTAATTCTATTCGTATAAAAAAATAGTTCTCTTTTTACTAAATTTACACACCTCGTATTATGACATAATTTCTCTGTTTTAGTTTTCATTTGTACAAAAAGGCTCATTATAAGTTAATGACAAGGATACACTACACGGTATTATAAATAATTTATTTTGAAACAATTATCAATAGACATCCAGTAAACAATGCCGGCGCTAGGTGCGGCATTTATAGCAGAATAATAAAGATTTTATTTATTACGAAAATAAGTAACAACAGTAACAACAATATAAATCACAGTAAGTAAAGAATATGTTGCAAAATGCACTATAACATAAATCTATATTATATACGTAACTATTTATCTTATCAACGTTAATTGAATTGAATTCATTGGCAGAAGCTTATAACATTAACAACGGCATATCTATAATTTGTCAATGCTGCGACATTTAAAAACGTCTACTCTGTACCTTCTGCAGCGGTTGTCATGTTAAAGATTAAAGGGCAATTAAACTAGACGAGAAATTGAGACCTAAATAGCACAGTTTAACTCGGAAACAATGGAGCGCCAATTATAATAATGGAAACGGCATTTTGTGCCCCACATAGAAATCCGCGGTATCAACAATCTCGAACCATTTCCTGCCCCCAACTTCAAACTTAATAAAGAGACACTTCGCTAAGGGGGGTAGGGGTAGGTTGAGAGATAGTAGACCTCAGTAGGTGATAGAGGGCGGAATATAAGACGCTCTTTACTTTCCCCAGTTTCTACAGCGACATACGGAGGGTCACATGACTTGATTGCTAAAATCTCAAGGACAGGCTAGGGGGTAAGCCCGCTCACAACCGGAAGGGTAGAGGTAATAGACTTTAAAGAGAGAGGTTAAGGATGATTTGGAAGATTAAATTTATAAAATTCACGCCGCAGTAGGTACAACTCAATTAACGGCGAGGTGTCTAGAAATTTCACATTTTCCATCCCCATGCACTGTTGTCTATTCCAAAGGGAGAAAAGAGTATCACTTGCGATTAACATTAGGTGTTTTAGTTCCCGCTAAAATGACCTATAAACGCTGAAGCCGCCACCAATATTTATCAGGGTTTATGAAAATCCCGAGTGCTAGACGCCACAGGTCCGGATTTAGCTCCGGGTTTACATGTTACTTACACCGCTTCGCTGGAGCCCAATCAGTTCGGTATGAACGATTTTCGCCTTACCTGAAACACAAGAAAATTCATTGGATGCATTTAATTGGATTAAATTTATAGAGCAGGGATGTAGTAATTAAATAGTCTACAAAATAGTGTGACATGTTACATTCATTGTTGTATAAACAGTTTTTAAAGATACGCTCGCGCCTATGGATGGCACACGTTTGAGGTCGGTGCAGCTGTGTTTACAAAGGAAATGCGACGCTCTCGTTTTTCATATCGTGTTCAACTGAGACTGGAACACTATACTAATCTATAGGTTGTAATACTACTACTAAATATCCTGCTTTTAAGTTAGGTACTTAAGTGATTAGGTACTAATTATTTCTCGATATTAATCCGGATAAGTAAAGAAACACTGGATGGTTAATCCTTCAGCATTTTAAATTGTGTATTTAATTACTACGCTTTTAGCTAACTCCATAAAATATAACAATTCTGGACTTTGTCAGGTGCAAACTTTGTTTCGGCTAAGCCTCATCGCCATTAAATGTGTAAGTACATAATTCGTTCCATAGAAGCGGGAAGTTTTAAAAAGGAGAGCTTTTCCGATGCAGCTTATAAAACATTTATTTATAATCCTTAAAGGTGATGGTTAATTTATGTTCAAAAAAGCCAAGCCGAATTATCAAGAAAGAGGATTTTTCCTTTTCTGCGAAATAACCAATTAGGCTGCCCCTTGGAACAACCCAAGCCGCGGTACACTCCGGTCCAAAAATACATGGAAAGTATGAGGAAAAAACCAAATCGTTAGAAAATCGCGCTATATTTTCGAAAATACTTCAGTTTTGTGTGAATTCATGACAAATGAGTCAAGAACACAAGACAATGCCATACTGTCAAGGTAGTTAACACCATTTTACTTTATTCTTATCTTCAATACAACAATATTAGTACTGTTGTCTTATTTCAAAACCAAAGAAGAATCCGCGAGGCAAAAGATTCACATTTTGAAAAAGGATTTTTTCTTGGGACACTCTGTACATAAATTCGCATATAGTACATAGTGAATGTTTTGAAATTCTTTCACTTTGAATCTTAAAACCAAAGAAGAATTCGTAGGTTCACCTGATTGATGTCTAAGCATTAGGGTGATTTTTTTTCAACTATTTTAAATTTTTTCAGTCCCCACTTGAAATTATGTTGAATATGTCGAAAAAATCCCTGAACGTTACAGCCCTTAATATTAATTTTAAGTACTTTCCCAAAGCGTGAAAATATTTTCCATTTAAAATGCACGTAAATCGAATTTTTTTTTTCAAATTTCTATAACTCAGTCCCATTTTATGATATTACATTGGTCTTGGTCTCGATTTACTCAGAATAAACACTCTACAAAAGTGTCCATTGCAGCGAAAATGTAACTTGTACTGGTGAGTTGGTACGGGTCGCTGAAGTTAATTTTTACACAAATTCTCGTTTTTTTTCTGTTATCTCCAGAATTATTAATTTTACCAAAAAATGTAAATAAAAAATTTGTTGGAAATTTAATTTACTACAAAAAAGATCCTATAGACCAAATTTCTGAGATTAATATTTCTTGAGATATTAGACTTTAACTTATGAGTAGTACAAAATTTTTACGGTTTATCAAAGCAAACGTTTGAAATTTTTTACTACTATTCATAAATTAAAGCCATAAAATCTCAAGAAATATTAATGTCAGCAATTTGGTCTATAGGACCTTTTTGTAGAAAAATAAATTTCCAACAAATTTTTCATTTACATTTTTTTGATAAAATTAATAATTTCGGAGATACAGCAAAAAAAACGAGAATTTTGGGTAAAAATCAGCTTCAGCGACCCGTACCAACTCACCAGTCCAAGTTACATTTTCGCCTGCAATGGGCACTTTTGTAGAGTGTTTTATTCTGAGTAAATCGAGACTAAGACCAATCTAATAGCATAAAATGCGAGTGAGTTATAGAAATTTCAAAAAAAGATTTCGATTTACGTGTATTTTAAATGGAAAATCTTTTCACGCTTTGGAAAAGTACTTAAAATTAATATTAAGGGCTGTAACTTTCAGGGATATTTTTTCGACATATTCAACAAAATTTCAAGTGGGGACTGAAAAAAATAAAAAATAGTTGAAAAAAAATCACCCTACTAAGCATATTCTAAAAATCGAAAAAGGAGTTTATCTTGGGACACCCTGTACACGATTTCGATCGGGCTTTCGTTAAGCCGCAATTAAGGTGTTAGCGTTATTTCTCCGTTTCCTTTCCTGGGCCGTCTGGTTAATACTTTCGATACGTACAACCAATATCCAAGAGAATAAAATCCAATTAATTTTAAAGTCAGTCCCGTTTGCTTTGAAGGAACAATAATTCAACTCAGGTCGTAGGCTTTTTTAGTTAACTTAGCACGGCATGTCGCAAATACTGCATCCCTTTAATTCTGTTTAGATTCGTTTTACTCGTAACGCGAAAGCTCGAGAAAATCATAATATTATGATTATAAAGGGAAATCTTCGGAGGATACAGGGTGATTGATCGAAACCGTTCATTGAAAGTGTTAGGGCTTAAAGAAGCTTGGACACAAGCCAATAGGCCTATGAACTTAATGAAACTAGTTTCAAGATGGCTGCACTTCCGGTTATACTGGAAGTCGGCATCAACTTCCTTGTTTCAAATGGAATGGTGCCTTTTTATTGCAAATTTCGATTCTACACATTTTAGGTTGACTTCCTTGAGGTTTCCCTATATCTATCTTGTACCGTTTTTGTGTTATTTAGAGTTTTTGAAATTTTAGCACCATAACATTTGAAATCATCTGTAGCCTGTCATTTTAGAAAAGAAATTATCGGCGTTGGCACTGTGGTTAGTACCATCATTAAGCTTTGCAACGATGCTTTTATTATTGTTCGATTATCTACAGGGTGTTTAAAATAGACCTTCCATTTAGCATAACTTCAAACCATCAAAACTCGATTTTCTTTGAAATAATAAAAAAACTAGTAAATAAAAAATATTAAAGATAGGAATAGGGAATGGTAATATATACGTACGCAGAATTTAATTCTACATTAAAGTGTAAAGTAGAATATGGGGCATTGTATTTAAGAAAATCGAGTTTTGATGGTCTGAAGTTGTGCTAAATTAAAGGTCTATTTTAAACACCCTGTATATAAAATGAGCAATAATAAAAGCATCGTTGCAAATCTTAATGATTCTACTAACCACAATACCAACGCCGATAATTTATTTTCGAAAATGACAGCTATAGATGATAAATGTGCTAATGGTGGTAAAATTTCAAAAAACCTAAATAACTGAAAAACGGCAAAAAAGTAGATAAAGGGAAACCCTCAAGAAAGTCAATCTGAAAAAATATGTAGAATCGAAATTTGCAATATCAATTTTCAAAAATCACAAGCTTCTGTCAAGCCCTAATACTTTTAATGAATGGTTTCGGTCAATCACCCTGTATATCGGACTAACTGAGTCATTCTGGAAAAAAATTCCTAGACATTATTAATTTCCAAAGTTGAATCAAAGACATTAACAAACCCAAAATTCTACTGTCTTAACTATAGTTTTCGTAAAAATCACTGTTCATGAAATTTTAATAAAACACAGTGATTTCTAGAGGGATATCAATCCGTTAATTGAGTAATGTGTGGCATTCTGGGCTTTTTTGAATTTATATTTTAATTTTGGTGCAACTTCAGAAATCGTTTCTAAGAGATTCTAGGAAAATCTAGGATCTATCAATCTAGGAAAAAAATACAAAATGGCTCAGTCTGACAATGAAGACATCCTTTCAATATGAGTCCGAAAATTTCATATTTTCGGAGTTATTACGATTTTTATGAAAACATCGCGATTTTACCTTTTTAGCGAAATTAAAATTATCAGAATTTAAGTATGAGCAACTCAAATGGATCTCAATCTAAATCCAGATATAAATTATTATGTGCATATATATATCCGCGTTCAAGGACACTATGGAATCATATTGCGTTATTATTAGAAATGCGGATGATTACCGTTTGTGGTTTTAATAAAGCGAAATGTTTTAGTTGACACAAACAGATTAGATAACAGAAGATAACAACTAGGAATAATTACAATGTTGTGTACAATAAATGCGTTCTTTACGTTGCACGTAAATATAAGTTACCTCAAAAATAATACCCGAAAGCCCTGTTAGGCTGCCCATTAAAATGTAATGTCCTGAATAATCACTAGTGACGAACTATTTGATTACAAAAACTATCTGGATAGATTTGTTTTGGATAGTTTCGATTTGTTTCAACGGTCGATTCGCCAGTCACAATTGCATCATCGGGAGGCGATTAAAACTGATAGTGCAAATACATACGTCAAATGTCAAACGCGAGCGTGTACACTGATTGTTAATTTGTTTCAAGCAAAAACGGCCGGGTGAGACGGTGCGCAATAACGTATATGAAATGGATAACACAATGGAACACGAGCAAAAGCGCATCCGATAATTCCCTTCACGCCTCTGTAAAGGCTTCCTCAAACTTTGGCAGCGGCAGCTTGCCTCTGGTTGTTCTATTCGTGTTTCAGGCAAACTATTAATTATTACAACTTTTGAAGTTCGCGAGTAGAATCCATCGATTGCCGATAGCTCAAGGAGGGTAGAGAATACTGGGTGATTATCAGGTACAACGCCAAAAAATCATATACGAGGTGTGTAAATTAAGTAATGAGACTGGCAACGTAGCGCCCCATCTAGCAACACTGCGGAGACGGGACTTGGAAGGGCGGTTGGTTAACATCTGATGCACCTTCAGTACGAGTTTGAACTTGTTAGAGTCGTTTGTTTGTTCTTGTGAAGCGTGACTGTTTTCGTATCCCGGTTTTTTCTAGTGCAGTGCGTTTTAAAATAAGTGACATTAATTTTGGGCAACGGTGTGCTATCAGGTTTTGCTTCAGACTTGGACACAGCGCAACGGATACTTTTGCAAAACTTCAACACGCCTACGGAGACAGTGTTTCATCAAGAGCCCAGGTTTTTCGGTGGCTTAAGGCATTCTCAGAAGGGAGAGTCGATTGAAGATGAACCACGCATCGGAAGGCCTTCATCTTCAAGAACCGATTAAAATGTCGATAGAATACGGGATCTTGTGCATTCAGATCGTAGGGGAAGAGTTAAATTTGAATCACACCACTGTTCATCAGATTTTGACTAACGAATTGGGGATGAGAAAAATCTACGCAAAAATGGTTCTAAAAAAAGGAGAGAAAGATGTCTCGACTTTTGGAATCGATTGAAAATGATCCCCATTTTATGGAACGTGTCATTACTGGTGATGAGACTTGGGTGTTTGAGTACGACCCGGAAACCAAGCTCCAAAGCATGGAATGGCACACTTCACGCTCTCCAAGACCCAAAAAAAGCAAGAATGAACAAGTCGAAGATCAAATGCATGCTGATTAGATTTTTTGACAGCCAGGAATTGTCCACAAAGAGTTTGTGCCTCCAAGCCAAACAGTAAATCAACACTTTTACATAGAGATTCTTGAAAAACTTCGAAAAAGGGTCATGCATCACGACAATTCACCTTGTCACACAGCCATTTCAGTAAACGAGTGTTTAGACAGTAAAAACATCCCTGTGGCTCCTCAGCTTCCTGACTTGACTCCTTGTGACTTTTTTCTCTTCCTGAGATTGAAAAATCCCCTCCAAGGAACGTCATTTTGGGACCATAGAAAACATTCAAACGGCTGTAACCGACCAGCTGAAGGCTATTCCAGTATATGAGTTCCAGCACTGCTATGAGGAATGGAAGAACCGTCTCCAGCGGTGTGGCTTCCAAAGGAAGTTATTTTGAAGGAGGCAATACTAAATTGTAATTTTATTCGAATACGAAAATGAAAAAAATATATAGTATCGTTTCTTAATTTACACGCCTCGTATTTCCATTAATGTCAGACAATATGCGTATGTCAGCATCATAAACGACAGAATTAGAGATCGATTCCGGTTAATATTTTAACGAATGTGCTATAAATTAACCCCCTACTCCCTAGTCTATAGTAGGTGTTATCACCTATTAATTACCTTATAATATTGTGTGGCCTAATACAGTACCATTTAATTGAATGTCTTCACCCTTTTCCGAAAAGGTCAGGCCAGGTAATCGATACGTGATAGTGAACTTGTAGCATGCAAAACGTAGTTCTAAATTTAGCCGAATCATAGAGTCAAGGTACTGCGCCTATACATCAGTCGTCTATCGAGATGTTGTGCATGCCATTTTAACGCAAATGTGGAAGAAAATATCTTTCAAATGTAAAACACAGGAGTGAACAGATAAAAGTAACACGAACATAATGAACCCTAAGCGATATAAAACTCAGGGATGAAACGTTTAATGCTTTGTGCTGGTCTTTGATTTGGTAGTTTTAAATAGAATGTGGAAGTTCCCTTCTATACACAATACTATGATAGACAGTTGACGAAGTAACATGGTGTGATTAATTAAAATCGTAGTTTACTTGTGTAGTATCTTTTCGGACCATAAAACGTTTCTCTTCAATATGTTAACATGACAAAATGTATCCATACGACATCGCAAATGTAGGCCTTCAGTATAGTATTTTAATGATGCAAGCTTTTGCACAGGCTAACAAACGTAACCTGCCTTAAATAGGGGCCAAGCCCCCCTATGTGACGCCCCTTAAAATCGGCAAAAGTGCACGTCACAGATTTAAAGCCAAATTTGACTGTAATAATTAATGTTCAGTGACGATGGTCAATCACACTTACCGTATTGATTTTATATACACTAAAAATCATTTTTATCTTAAAATCTTCTATCTCAAAATCTTAATCAATAACTCAAAAACGAAAAAAAAACGTCACATTTCATAATTGTTTATTGCTGCAGTCATGAAATCAAAGTTTAACAAGTTGTTGCCATGGAAACAAACTTTATAAATAAGATATTAATATCGATCAAGTTGCGGTTGGTTTTGCTTCAGTATTTTTCTTGTTTTTGTTACGCTTTGTAGACTCCATCTGTCCATTTTCTTACGCAGGCGCGTTTCAAATAAAAAACGCAGGCACACCACAATGTGGTGACCAAAGTTTAGGACTTCCGTTGGTGAAGTGTTTTTAAACAATTGGGGAACTAAAAGTAAATACACTAGGAACAAAAATTAAAGGATATTAAAAAAATTACAAATTTTTGGGTGATTTTCAACAAAAGGGATAACTCGGATAAAAATGGTCGTACAGAAAATAAAAAAAAAAAGAAATTGTAGCTTCAAGTGTCTAGTTTTCAGATCTGGACTTAAACATTTTTTAGCGGGAGCCAAACATTTTCCCACGTCATCATCCGAAAACCAACAAAAAATTTTTTTTTCCAATTTTTGCTCGTTTTTAAAATGGTCTGTGGACTTAAAAAAATTGTTTTCATCATGCGACCAATAAAGTTCTTTTAGTCCAAAGACCATTTTAAAGACGAACAAAAATTTGGAATTTTTTTTGTTGGTTTTCGGATGATTACGTGAGAACCGCTCCCGCTAAAAAATTTAAAGTCCAGATCTGAAAACTAGACACTTGAGGCTACAATTTCCTTTTTTATTTTCTGTACGACCATTTTTCTCCGAGTTATCCCTTGTTGAAAATCGCCCAAAAATTTGGATTTTTAATATCCTTTAATTTTTTGTTATTAGTGTAGTATTTTGAAAGGCATCACACTTTGGAGAGGTCAACAAGGTGGAAATAAAGTGGTGCGTCGCATTTTTCAGCTCAACAGTGAAATGGGTCACATTCCTTTATGAATTCTTCATTCTATACGTATGACCTTACTCATTTTTTTTCGACAAAGCACGAATTTCCTTTGGAAAAAAAAATACAGAACCCTTTGTCTGAAACTTTTTTTTTATAATTACTAAAACAACAGTTACAGTACGTTTGATAATTGAGTTAAGCTCCGCTTGTTTGTCCAAATCGAAATTAATTTTAAGAACATTTTCACTTTCCCGCAACAAAGCGATCTTTACAGGTCACAGAATTGCTCAAAAAAAAGAGGAATTACACATGACGCAAAAATTTGAACCGACCAGCAAACGGAGAGTGGGTAATTTTTAATTATTTTTTTAACAAAGGCATATTTTCTTTGTGCCTGTTAGGCAAAACGTGTGCAGGTTACAGGAATCATTTAATCAACTCGATAAATCGAGCGTACAATTTCTGCCTTGTTAATTCCCGACAACCCTTCTTTTTCGCTAAAATATTACGTAAAATATTCGCCCCAAATGTGATAAAAATAACGTGCTTCCCATGTTTCACGAGTCACTTGTTAAACCATAAATAATTATAATTTAAATATGGATAATTCCTGGGATGTACTGCCGAGTTAACATCCAAGTCCTGTCTAGCCAGTAAATTTTAGGCGTTTTTAACCTGAATAATTCACATCGAACGAATAGCACAAAACGATATGATAACCAAGGCAAAATACAACGGTTTACATAGTTAGCTGTGGCCTAAATAAATTGGTTGAAACAGTTGACATCTATTTCACAGACGCGTGGTTTGCAAAATAATTTTGTATTAAATTATTTTTAAACAGACCTCAACCTAATGTTCGCCGCAGTTCCAATGTATCCGTCCCCCTGGGAAGTGTCTCACTAAAAGCCCCATTGTAGGAAAAAATCCCAGGCGATTGGTTTATCAATCACGCCAGAATTAGAATTTCCACCTACGTTTATAATTTTCTAATCCGCCTAAAAGCGGACCGTAAATTGTTTTTTTCCGAGCGCAATTTTATTAACGCAATTGTAGTAATTTACGATAAGTAATTAACGTTATTTACAAATATCGAATAATGGTCGTTAAATCAGTACTTCACGATGAATTACGCAACAATTCGGTAGCTAATCAAGAAACGATAATAATGCCGTGCGTTGTAAGTGTGCTGTGAAACATTTACTTATGCCTATTACAGTTAAGTCATCTGTCAAAATTTGTTTACAATAAGCACCGTAGAACAGTTGAAGTAAAATTCTAACGCGATTGGATAACTAGATATCTAGAATATCTTTTAACATGATCAGCAAACATTTACCACAAAGTAGGCTTTGCCAGTCCAGGTTTAAAATTGTCGTTTTGCAATCTGACGTTTGACAGCTTTCAATCTGTAAAGCCCTGAAACCTAACCTAACTCAAGCTGTCAAAAATTTGTTTACAAATCAACTAACGAGCCATTAGGGACGTCATTTTGGGACCACAGAAAACATTCAAACGGCTATAACCGACCAGCTCAAGGCTATTCCAGTATATGAGTTCCAGCACTGCTATGAGGAATGGAAGAACGGTCTTCAGCGCTGTGTGGCTTCCCAAGGAAGTTATTTTGAAGGAGACAATACTGATTTGTAATTCTATTCGAATAAAAAAATTATTTAAAAAAAAAAATCATTACTTAATTTACACACCTCGTATGTCGACGATCTTAGATCGTGTTAATGGCAATCCGCAATCACAGCGAATTTCCCGACTTTTGTTCTGTTTGTCTCTGTCACTTCAACTCAATAAGCGGTAATAACTCAGGTCAGGACTTGGGTCATGACCGCATCTATCTCGCTATTTACTTTGAATTAGTAGTTAGTCAGTAGCCACCAGTTCCACATCTAAATTTGTTTGATCGTAGCCAATTTGCGTGAATAGTTTTAGTTAATGCTATTTCTACGCTGAATGGCCCTAATACAGGCGAAGTGTCAAAGGTCCGAACGTTTTTGTGCTTCCTCCCCGTGTTTTTAAACAAAGTCGAACAATAGAACATAATTATTATAGTAAACGGTAAAACCTTTGAGGGTTATTGTTTTTTATTAGTGATGGTGTTCACAAACTATATATTGATTGAAATTGTTAAAATTTCTCTCCTATATCTTTGTCCAGTGAAAGTACCGTTAAAAAAATCAATAAACTCATTGCGAAACTCTCTCCTAAACAATCTTCCATTGAATATTAGCCTTCTACTTTTTGCCCAATTTTCTTGGGTACAATCGGACCATAAGGTTTTGTGTTATTGAGAAACCATGTTCGTCTCCAATCCAAGTGTTACATATAAATTCTACTTGTAAACTAACGACTAGAGTTCGTGCGAACGCGGAGTGTAACAGGACCGTAGTCAGTTTACGAATGAAAATGTTAATATGTTCACAGAAACTATGTTGCATCATAGTACATTATTAAATATTATTACTTCAAGCGCGAATGTCACAGGGCCGACACTGTGCAATTTAAGTTATTTATGGCACGCTGTAACAGACAGTCGCCGGTATTGCATCGCGTTGATATGTTTCGTTTTTACGTATTCGGCGTGTTTAAATAACTTTATAAATATTAATAATTATTAGTTGAGGGGAGAAGTAAATACAGTGAGGTACCATGCCAAATGTGAAAAGAAATAGATGGGAAGTATTTCAAACGTGGTTTTGACAGTGATTCCGAGGGTTTTAGGGATATACGTATTCAAGAAAATGACCTTTTTTGTACTGTGTGAACGCATTATAAATTCTTCAGATAAAACTAAAGTAACAAGACATCTGAAAAGCCATGCCTCGTCCAGCGCCGACGACTTCGTATTTTTCTATGAACTTACAGAAGCCTTTGTTGCAAGCAATATTCCATTAAACAAACTAGAGAACCCCAAGTTACGTACGTTTTTAGAAAAATATATAGACCGAAAAATTCCTCATGAAAGTACGTTAAGACTTGCATATGTCGATCGGGTTCACAACAATGTAGTGACATCAATACGCGAAGACATTGCGGACAATTTCGTGTATTTTATTATAGACGAGGCTACCGATGCTTGCCAGTGTTCAGTAGCTAATTTTTTAATTGGTGCGTTAAAAAATGACACTGCCACCGCAACCTGCCATGGGAACCTTGTCTCAACACTGACGTTTGTCGAGTAAATGTTGCCATTGTTACGTGTTATCTTAATTTATATAGGCATTTTATCCTTGACTTAACCGTACTATTTGGTAAAAATAGTACTATGTTGCTACATAATTTATGTAAACATATTAATATTTTCATTCGTTAACTGACTACGGTCCTGTTACACTCCGCGCTCGCACGAACTCTAAATGACAAATATCTAACGGCAGAAAGACAGACAACTGACAGTTGACACTTATAGTGACTGTTGTACAAAAAGCACTCGCAACAAGAAACGACATGCCTTCAAATAACCATGAAGCACTTGACTACCTCTTTCTATTTTTTTACTTGTTTTTATTTAATTATTTCGCATACAATGGCCCCTCTGATAACGTGACGCCACTGTATTTTTAAAGTGGGCTCATATCCTGAAGACTAAACGGTGAGGTTTAAATGCTAAACACTAAAAACTAAGGCAAATATTTATTCTAGGAAACTCCGTTTGTATCCATTTCTAAATAAATAGTCCCATTTAAAATGTCATTTCGCGGAGACTCACTCGCACAGAAACAATTTCGCATACGCTTCCCATCCCTTATTATGTTGCCGGCTGTTTTCTTCACCGCACCCTTTGGAGTGAAATTCGTACGAGACACCTTTCGAAAGCTAATCTCGGTATTTGAAGACGTCATTCCCAATTCATCGTTAAGTAAAACACGACGTACGAGGTTCATTCCCATTTCCTTTGTTCTTGGATATTAAAAAGAAAACCTCTGAAATACAGCAGGCATTGATACCACTCCTGTCGGTGGAGGTCTCGTGCACGCACAAAGGAAAGAGTTCGGGAAATAGAATCGAAACTGTTTATATATTTATGGGTTATTGGAAGGGAAAAACGTCGTTTGTGTACCGACCGTATAAAAACTACATTTTATATTAAATATGTGATTGATTCGATTGGCTTCTGAAAGGAACCGAGGTTACCGAAGTCGAACCTGTTGAAGTCTCGAGGTATTGACATAAGGAAAAACATTTATTTCTCAGAGGCTGTTTGTAAAGTTATATAGTCAGAACCGAGTCATCATTGGAGTTCGTGCGAACGCGGAGTGTAACAGGACCGTAGTCAGTTAACGAATGAAAATATTAATATGTTTACATAAATTATGTAGCAACATAGTACTATTTTTACCAAATAGTACGGTTAGGTCAAGGATAAAATACCTATATAAATTAAGATAACACGTTACAATGGCAACATTTGCCCGATGTCTTTATTATGGGATTGCCCCTGGAAAATATTGCGTCATGCGTCACGTCACGCTGGGCCTAGATGAGAGCTATCCCTCATTTAAACCTTCATCTCGGCTCTCATTTAACTCATATAATTCCTCATTCGTTCCCTCATTCCAGCCCTCATACAATTTTTATTCTCCTCATTTTGGACTTAGTCTTTGGGCGGGAGCTCCGGCCTCAAGTTGGCCAAACTCTATCGAGCATCATGTATGTGACGCATGACGTCATGGGTCCAAAGACATAGAATGTTCCATGGCCTCACGTGGTAGCTTCGTGAGTTTAGTTTAATTTCGAAGTTTTTCAAGAATTTCTCTGTAAAAGTGTTAATTTACTGTTTGGTCTGGAGGCACAAACTCTTTGTGGACAATTCCCTGGCTATCAAAAAAGTAAATCAGCATACATTCAAGGGCGTGGCCACGGGGGGCGATGGGGGCGATCGCCCCCCCCCCCAAATGGTCAAGTAAAAACCAAAATAGTCGGGGGATTGCGCTTCCCGTTGCCTCCAATGACCTTTTTTTTTGCTTTTTTGTTTAATCTGCATTGGACCGCCCCCCCAAGAAAATACTGGCTACGCCCTTGCATACATTTGATCTTCGACTTGCTCATTCTTGCTTTTTTGGGTCTTGGATAGCTTGAAGTGTACCATTCCATGCTTTGGCGCTTGGTTTCCGGATCGTACTTATCCATACGTACCGTACGTATCCTATTACGTATTAATGTCACTCATTTTTAAAACGCACTAGAAAAAAACTGTTTACGGAAACAGTCACAAAGAACAAACAAACGACTCTAACAAGTTCAAACTTGTACTGAAGGTGCATTACATGTTAACCTACCGCCATTCCAAGTCCCGTCTCCGCAGTGTTGCTAGATCGATCGCTACGTTGCCAGTCTCATTACTTAATTTACACACCTCGTATATCAACCCTTAATGTTTTCAAATTTTCCTATCAATCAATTACCGATTATTCAGTGGTCAAAAAAAACTAGGACATGCGGTATACTACTTTGAGTTACACAAGACAAAACAAAATTTGTTTACTATAATTTGGAAATTCGTCTCTAGTTTCATAAAAATAATAAGGCAACGAGGAATATGAGCTCAGTTTTGCTATAATTTAATAAAAGATACGTCCTTTGAGAATATTTCAGAATGGCAGTTGTAAGAAGGTGAAGACTTAAAACTTCAAAGTTCTAGTTAAGCAACGATGAACTCGAGAAGAGGTCCCTTTTATTACTGTCTTTTACAGTGTCGCAGAATTTCTAAAGAACAGGAATTTCCAAATCACCAGCCAATACTTTAAAAACATATTTTTTTGTCTTCGCGAATTATATTTTTGGTACGTAACGTAATGCCATAATAATCCAATGGTGCCAGATCAGGGTTATAAACGGGATGGAGTAGAGCAGTCTAATATTCAGTGAAACTTTTTGACGAGTCGCCCTGGTACTGTACCGGATATAACTAAATACGAAAAAGTTCCAATGGGAAATCTTACTAACACACTTGCCGTGAGTTATAATTCACTGTGGGTTACGGTGGCTCTTATCTGCTTCCTGTTCTTTTAGCTGACTTCAAGATACGGCAACGGAAATTCAATTATTCCTAAAACAAGGGGGAGGTAAGGTGGTGGTTTTTTTCACCTTGTATTTTCACAAACAATATTTTTTTTAGTCCAGTCAAAATTAATATGCGAATGTTTTTTTAGGTTTTAGTAATTTTTAATGTCTCTATACACTACTCGCAAAAATTAAGGGAGCAAAACAAATCTAAATTTTTCCCCGATTTTTGATGGGCTGTATCTAAATGAAAAATGGTCGTATCGCGAATTTAAAAAAAAGCGTTTTGAAGCTCCAAGACTCTAGTTTTCGGATCTGTAATTCAAAATTCGAACGGAAAAATTTATATTGTTTTTGCTCCTTAATTTTTGCGAGTAGATTAGTCAGTCGTTTGTAATTTTTTTAATACAGATAAAGCTGATAATAAAAGTCTAGAAGGTATCAAGTTATAGATCCAAACAGAATTGACAGAGGACAAGGTGATTTTTTTTGTTTTCTGGCTTTAGAAAATGTATTCATTTAGCTAAAAGACGACGAATATATTCTCTATTGATAGGAATCAATATCATCTTTCATTTCTCATCAGAGACAGATCCAGTGCCACATTGCTCTTCTGCGGTTTTTCAAAATCGCTTATGTTCATTCCTGCTGGGGTTGCTCGAACAAAGTATTAACAATTTTGTGATCGATATTGCTAGTCGTCGTTTTATTATTACCCTTTTTGGATTCAAATTAAAAGCGAACAACAAAAAGGAGGGATGGACATCCGGGAAACTCAATATGTCCTTATTGATTTCCACCGCTCTGGAAATTTCACAGATGCCCAATTGTTCGCAAAGAGGACCACGGGCATCAATCGTCACAGGGAATTTTTCAACAAAAAAATTATAACAAGTTTTTTTTTGCTTATCATATCTAACATCAAAAATGGTTTATGTAGTGGTTTATGGAAATTTGAAAAAGTAAAACTAATTCAGACTACTTGACACACTTGACTTTTTTTTATAGAATTAATAAAAGATATACGAGGTGTGGCTATTAAATAACCGAACTACTGTCATAACACTTCTTATTCGTTACCAATTACAGTAACAACTTTTTCGCCTTCAATGTGACCCCTTGGCGATCTCTACACCGCTCCATACGATTTTTCCATTGTTGAAAGCAGTGCTGGTAATCCGCTTCTGTCAGCCGGTTCAGAACCTCCGTCGCTTTTGCTTTAACCGCTTCCACACTTTTGAATTTTGTCCCCTTCAGTGTCACCATGTCTAACAAGCCTGGATCAGTGTCAATGTTGTTTAGAATGTCAGCGCAAATGTTCATTCTTGATTCCTTTTGCTCGGGAGTGAGGAGTTTTGGCACCATTTTTGCGCAAACTTTGCGCATGTTGAACGATTCATGCAAAATCTGGCGAACGCCTTCTTCGTCTATTCCTGTTATTTCGGCAAGTCCTCAGATGCTTAGACGACGATCTTCGCGGATTAGTTTACCAATGTTTTCGTCCGTTTTTGACGTTGAGGGCCGTCCAGGGCGCGGGATTGTCTTCGGTCGTTTCACGTCCCTCTTTAAACCGTGTAAACCATTCAAAAACGTGTATGCGGGATAAACATTCATTCCCGTACACTTCTTTTAACATTGCATAAGCTTCTGTAAAAGTTTTCTCCAGTTTAACAAGACACTTGAGATTAACCCGTTGCTCCATCTGAACACACATTTTTTCGACGCGTCACTGGTGCGTAGACTAATTCGAACGACTGCTACAGTCAAACTGGCTTGTTCCACTGGCTTGTCCAGCGAGCTCAGGGCAGGGAGAGTATCATCAGACACAGTTCTGTTGAAACATGTCGCCACACGCTCGCAGCGCGCTAGTAGCATTTCGGTTATTTAATAGCCACACCTCGTACGTGTTTTTGGCTCAGCCAACTTTGACGTTTTTTTCGGCTGGTTAGAAATATTGAATGACTGGTTAGAACTATTGAACTAGTATCTATTCAATTATCAAATTGTCACTTCCACAACTTCCACGTTTTTTTTTGTCTACCGAAAGTAGCAAGTAAACAGGTTAACGCCTACTGAATATTCATTGCCTGTTTATTTTTAGACGTACGCCGCCGTTCCTTTCATGTATTCATGAATTTTGACGAATTATCTTTACTGACACCCTCGGGGTGCATGGGAAATTTTCACTTAGCTACCAAAATGCCAGCCACTTTGATGTAATTAAATCTCGTCTAATGGCAGTAAACAAATAAAACACAAACCAATAAAAAACATTTAAGATAGCATTAAACTCAAGTTTTTTTGTCGACAGATCGACAGACAGGCAGACAGAAAATTTGTTTTAGCTTAGACTTAAAATCTCGACGTTTCAGAACATTTTAGGTCTATTTAGCCAACAATTTATTTTTTAAATCTATATGGATACTATACTTTCACTCCACTACGTGGATGTGAAATTATAGGCATTTGTGATTTTCTCGACATCATAAAAATCGAACTCCCTCCGACGCACTTTATATTAGGGTGATCGTTGACGTTGTTACATCCGAAATTCGCGTTTCAAGCCTGCCGCTGCGAATTCCACTCGAATTTTCGAAAATAATCCGGAACAAATGAAAAGCGGGACGGCCGCATAACCAGGTCGACGGGGCGGTTGCCAGGGGTTGAAAAATGACGCTGCCCACCACGTTGATATCGAACTAAATCGCGAACATTTTTCAGCCCCATCCAACTCCCCATCTGGCCTGAGAAACTTCCCAGTCGTTTCGTTTATTCGCCCTCAAATAAAACGGTCGCTGAAAACAAAAATCCACGCCTCGAAGTATCATTCAATTATTCGAGGTTTTGGTAATTTTTCTTCCTTGCTTACAGGAATTGGACGGTTTGGAACACACAAAACTCATCAAACCGATAATTTTGGAGACCAACTTCTTGCAGAGGCATGTTGCGGAGTAAACTCCCAATTGAAAAAATCGTCCAGCCAATAATTTTGGAGATCAACTTCATTGTTGGAAACGAAAGGAAGGGATGAAGATCTGGAAAACAAGCTGGAATAACCTCCAAATAGGATCAGTTGAAGGTTAGTCGTATGTGATTAAGTCCAATGTTACAAGATCACTTGTCTTTCTGGTAGCTTCTTTTCCTTGATCAAAGACAAAAGGACCCTTTTTCATTAAGTCAGCTATTTCAGCGACAAATTAACTCGAAAGGGAAAAAATCGCTCTTTAAACCACGTGTACTTAAAGTTCAAACATTTATTTCACCGGTTAGTGAGGTTCCAGGTCCATTGCGGACCGGAAACCCCTTGAAAATTTGATTAAAAAAAATGTGCAAAAATCGTGTTTTATTTAACTGCTTTTTTTTCATAATTAATAATTTTTCGGAGGAATCTCATGGATACCATCGGAAAGGGCACGTTTTAAACTTCAAAAATACGTCGCTGTAAAATTTTTCTGTCGCAAGTAGTATTAGATATGAGGCGCTGAAGAGCGATGTACCGGGAGTGGCGTTTTCGGCCGAAAAGGGTTAAAGAGATTATAAAAAAAGCAAATTGAACCTGAGTAAACAGGCTATCCGGCTCGTGCATTTAATTGAAAAAAAATCCTCAAGTGCGTGGACCAAAAAAAAAATAAAAAATTTACAAAATGTTTTTCTCGCACTATTTAGTAACTCACAAATTGTGTATTGCCAAAAGATCTCAAAACTATAAACTTGAAGCTTCACCAAAGAAATTTTTTTGTTCCCTTAATTTTTTGGAGTAGTGTATTTAACATTTAGTTAACTATACCATTGTCGGTTTTCGAGCGACCCCTGTCTGAATAAGGTCGGCTTGCTTTGTTTCTTTTTATAACGTTGATAATGGGTAGGTTGCATCGATTATGCGATTACTGTTAGAAGAACGACACGCCGAACATCCGCATTTATTTTGTCGAGAACGAAAAGGCGAATAGAGACACAAAAATGCTCTCCGCCTGATTTGCTCCTGGTAAGGCCCTAATCCGAGAAGGGACGCGGATATGGACACGTTTAACAGACATTGACGAGAACAGTCGGAGCTGAAATGTGGAGAAAACGCCTCTTAAGAAATCCGTACTTAACGCGTCAATTTTTTTGTGTTGTCTCTCGGTCAGCCTTTTTATCCGATTTTATAAAAAAAATTAAATGTCGTCCGACATTCGAAATTCTCTACCCCAAATAGGGTAGACCGGGGCTAGATGCATGTAGGGGTACGCAGGTTGTTTAGAACTATGGGCGAGTGGAGTTGGAACCCTTCACTCCAAAAATCAGATACTTCTACCCTTGTAGTTCCATAAAATGCTTTTCTCGCACATCGCTGAAGACCATTGATAACAACACAAGGCGAATGACAATTTTTTTTCTGTAGATTACAACATCGCTCGCGATTGACCAACGTCGCTTGCGATTGACCAACATCGCTTGCGATTGACCAACTTCACTTGGGATTGACCATCATCGCTTGGGGTTGACCATCATCGCCTGGGGTTGACCATCATCGCTTGGAGTTGTCCAACATCGATTGATGAAGCTGGTAAGTAAGTTGACGAGCTTTTGATCTATGTACAGGATGTCCCATTTATAAAGGGACACAGCAAAACTGCAGATGTTTTGAGTTAAAATAATACGATTTAACCCAACTTAGCACAAAAGCTAATAGTAACCAAAATACAGGGTTTCTATACACAGTAGAGGGCGCTATCCAAACAAATTAAAATTCCTCATCCCAGAAGACCTGGGGGTTTCCAAATGTGCAAAAATATTGATTTAAAAAAAAGTTATTTTTGAAAATCGAAAATGATATTATAACTTTGACACCCTGTATCATAGTTACTCTTAACTTGGGGCTAAAATAAGTTTAGTTAAGTCGCAATATTTTTTGTGAGCAATTATTAATGGGACACCCTGTATATACGAGTATACATAAAATATTTTCAAAGATAATAAAAATATGCCATACTTTGATTATGCAACAATACGTTGTTATTTAACGGCATATTTTTTTTGTCAGAGTTAACCTGGATCTGTGGTTTCTGTTGGTGAATGACGACGAACGGGGAATAGATCTCATTTCATGAAATTAACGGACTTTCCGTTAGTGTGATTCGGGAACGACATATATCAGTGGGAGGAGCTAACTTGATTAGACACACCGTAATATGTCTAGTACCATCTATGCACACTCTAGTGTGCATAGATGGTACTATGGTACTATCACCCTCTAGGGTGATACGCCCGTTGTTTACGGCAAGCACTAAGCCGACACGCTCGTTCTTTGTTATTCACCGTCGGATATACCGCACTGATGAGACCTAATAAGGTCGAAATCCGGGTTCGTGCTGATGGTGAGGACGACGAATGGAATTATTTGCTACCCATGAGAATAACAGGCTTTCCGTTAGAGCACGTTTTAGAAGAGGAGTCTGGTGGCTGAAGGAACTAACTTGGTGAGTATTATTAATGTCAGGCTGTTAATTGGTATATTTTTAATGTCGGAATAATCGGTAAATTTTGTCAAAAATGACGGAGGCGCCGGTGTAAATTATTGTTAAAAATACCGGAGGCGCCGGTGGAAATGTTTCTAAATGGCGAAGGTGCCGGTGTAAATTTTTGTTAAAAATACCGGAGGCGCCGGTGGAAAAATTTTCGAAAATGGCGGAGGTGCCGGTGTAAATTTTTGTTAAAAATACCGGAGGCGCCGGTGAAAATTTTAAAAAATGGCGGAGGAGCCGGTGCGAATTTTTGTTAAAAAATGCCGGAGGCGCCGGTCCCTGAAAAAATTCTCCCCGGCGCCTCCGCCATTTTTCAAAAAAATTTCCACCGGCGCCTTCGCCATTTTTAACAAAATTTTCACCGGCGCCTTCGCCATTTTTGAAAAATTTCCACCGGCGCCTTCGCCATTTTTGACAAAATTTCCACCGGCGCCTTCGCCATTTTTGAAAAAATTTCCACCGGCGCCTTCGCCATTTTTGACAAAATTTTCACCGGCGCCTTCGCCATTTTCGGAAAAATTTCCACCGGCGCCTTCGCCGTTTTTGACAAAATTTTCACCGGCGCCTTCGCCATTTTTAAAAATTTCACCGGCGCATCCGGCATTTTTTAACAAAAAATTTCCCCCCGGCGCCTCCGCCATTTTTAATTTTTCCCACCGGCACCTCCGGTATTTTTAACAAAAATTCTCACCGGCACCTCCGCCATATTAGAGAAAAATTTTCCACCGGCGCCTTCGGTATTTTTAACAAAAAATTTTCGCCATCCTTAACAAAAATTACACACAAGTCTACCATTTAAAGAAATTCCACTGTCACCCACGGCATTTCTACCAAAAATGTTCCCACCAGCGCCTCCGGTATTTTTAGAAAAATTCCACCAAATTTCCTCCGTTATTTTTAACCGAATGTAACATCGGCGCCTCCGTCATTTTTAATAAAATATACCGTTCGCATCTCCAAAGTATTGTAAAAACCTTTATTGCAAAACGTACTTGTCTTTTTTAAAAAGATGAGACACTCAAGAGCTCAACAATTCCAAAAACGTTTCAATGAAACATCAACAAAGCATACAAGTGTATTTTCGAGATCAGAGGGAAGAATTCTCGCAGAAACGTAAAAAATATAGAGGGTGTTCAATTTAAAAAAGTTGAAATTCGTTTTTTTGTGACTTTTCGATAATCGATTGTTTACAGATATGTTCATAAAACGTTGAAATAAGAAGTACATATAGACACCAAATTGTAGGTTCTACACTAATGGAAAAAAGGGTCAAAAAATTTTCAGAATTTTTAGTGATTTTTCAGAATGCTGTATATCTTTGAAAAATGATCTTATCGAGGTCTAAAAAAAATAATTTTAAAGCTTCAAGTTTCTAGTTTTGAGATATATCGGCGAAAAAATTTTTAGAGCTCCATGTTTTTAGGAAGTAGTGTGAGAAAAAAATTTGCGAATTTTTTGCTTTTTTTTTTCAAGTCCACAAGCTTGAAAAACAATGTTCTAACTTAGCCATGGTATTGACCGGATAGTTTGTTTATTCAGCTTAATTTACTTTTTTTTTTAAATCTCGATACGACCATTTGTTGCCGAGATATCGAATTTTAAATCAAAGGATTTTGTCTTTGATCGACGATATCTCAGCAACCAACGGTAGCACAGAAAATCTAAGGGCAGTTCTGAAAAACTGGAATAAAGATCCTACAAAGGTTCTGCTGCGATTTTTGAGAATTTTTTTATCCTTGACATGAATTTGAAAAAAACAGGAAAAAACGGGTAATTGATGGTTTTTCAGAACATCAACGGCTGAAATTCAAATCTTAATTAAATGACTAATGTTGCGTGTCCCTTTTACAGTTGAATACATTCCCAAAAACCATGCAAAGTTATATTACGATCTAACGAACCGTTTTCTTGCAGCAACCGGTCAAACTTTTGACAAAATTAAAGGGTCACGTTTTTTGAGCTTAAACATGTCCTAATCATGGCTAAAGTGAAAAAAAATGTTTTCGAGCTCCCCACAATTTTTTCCACAAATACCGTTGAAATTTACAAAGAAAAATCAAAAAACATTTTTTTTTCGAAAATTGAAATTTTTTTTAAAGGCTTCCAAAACTTGAAAAAATTTTGATTTTTCACAACCGTCGGCATTAGCATTACCTAATTTAAAGCGTACCACGTGGAGGTTGCACGATCGCATTTATGTGTGTGTGTGTGTATGGGTCTGTTTGTCTGATGTTTTTGACCATCAATTTTTAATTTAATTTAAATTAAAGTTGATGACCCAAATCGCGTTTCGACCCTGATTCATACTGAGACAAATCACACAAACACACACAGACGTATGTGTAAGAATCGTAAATCCGATCGTGCAACCTCCACGTGATACGCTTTAGGTAATGCTAATGCCGACGGTAGTGAAGATCAAATTTTTTCAAGTTTTGGAAGCCTTTAAAAAAAATGTCAATTTTCGAAGAAAAAATTTTTAATTTTTCTTTGTAAATTTCAACGGTATTTGTGGAAAAAAATGTGGGGAGCTCGAAAACATTTTTTTTCACTTTAGCCATGATTAGGACATGTTTAAACTCAAAAAACGTGACATTTTAATTTTTTCAAAAGTTTGACCGGTTGCAACAAGAAAACGGTTCGTTAGATCGTAATGTAACTTTGCATGGTTTTTGGGAATGTATTCCAACAGTAAAAGGCACACGCAACATTAGGCATTTAATGAAGATTTGAATTTCAGCCGTTGATGTTCTGAAAAACCATCAATTACCCGTTTTTTCCCGTTTTTTCAAATTCATGTCAAGGATAAAAAAAATTATCCTCAAAAATCGCAGCAGAACCTTGTAGGATGTTTATTCCAGTTTTCAGAACTGCCCTTAGATTTTCTGTGCTACCGTTGGTTGCTGAGATATCGTCGATCAAAGACAAAAGGGTCCTTTTTGATTTAAAGTTCTCAGCAACAAATGGTCGTATCGAGATTTAAAAAAAAGTAAATTGAATCTGAATAAACAAACTATCTGGTCAATACCATGGCTAAGTTAGAAAATTTTTTTCAACCTTGTGAACTTGAAAAAAAAGAAAAAAATTCGCAAAATTTTTTTCTCACACTACTTCCTAAAATTGCGCGAAACATGGAGCTCTAAAAAATTTTTCGCCGAAATATCTCAAAACTAGAAACTTAAAGCTTTAAAATGCTTTTTTTTTAGACCTCGATAAGACCATTTTTTCACTGAGATACAGCATTATGAAAAATCTTTAATTTTTTTCCGTTAGTGTAAATTCTGTCTTTAATTGTTTATTTTGCAAGTTAACACTCCTTCTGTTTCTCCTCGTGTTCCTGATTTAACTTAACATCTAATCTATTCGAGATTACGAAGATGCAGGTGTAAAACTGAGTTCCTAATAGATATCGAGCTTAAACATAATAATTAATTAGACATAATAATTAATCAATACGCGCTTTAAAATGTCATTATAATATATACAAAAATTATAACACTGAACTGTGTAACTATGTGCCCGTGTCTTATACAGGGTGTTTTGATAAGATGTAACTATTTGGTGAAAAAACAATTAAAACACATACAGTGTAAAACTAATTGTTACAGATATGTAAGAGAAAACATTTGGAGAACCACTGGGAGTTCCAATAATAACGTCACAAAAAAACGGATATTTGGATGGCAACGATGAGGAATTAGACAGTAACACAAATTACCTTTTTGTCAGCAGTCTAGTGCTCATAATCGATATTTAACACATTCTGTTATGCAGAATTTAGCGTTACATCACAGGTTTTTACATCTGACATAAATTCCAGGGTATTCACAACATCAAATTAAGCACAATGTATACACATTCCACTCGCGAAAAAAACAACAACGCAAACACAGTTAACACACAGGGGCACTCTGTTGTTTGTGAGTAGTCGTTCGTATTCGATCCCATTCGTCTATCACTCACATCCAGTGGTACAAGCAAATTGGTAGTAGCCTAAGTCGATATAGAGAGTTGCTGAAATGCTCACGATTAAATCACCGTCACCGTCATATTGCAACATGTTATTTTCTCGTGTTTGACGATCTCTGATTCAATCTTCGTTAATTCAGCAACTCTATATGCTGACTTAGGCTACTACCGATCTGCGTGTGCTACTGGAGTGAGTGACTGCCGTACCACTACCTATGAACGGCAGAGTGCACCTGCGCAATCAGTCCATATCCTAGATATTTTTATTTGTGAATAATTGTGAAATTCATAAGTTATAAAAAAGACTATCATGGATGAAAACAATAAAAACAAATCGGAGAGATGTATATGTAAACAGTAACGCGGAATATACCCAGACACATCGTTAACGTGTCTTGCATAAACCTTGACTATAAGCACTAGACTGCTAACAAAAAGGTGATTGTGCAAAAAAATTATGAAGAATTATCTCGTTGTGTCGTTATATCTGCACAGATTCCTTTTTTGTTAGCAGTCTAATATGCACAAAGATTACCTTTTCGTTACCATCCAAACAGCCGATTCTTTGTGACGTAACTGTCACCCCCAGACAGTGGTTCCCAAATGTTTTCACTTACATAGCCGTGGCAATTTGTTTGTTGTTTAGTCAACAGGTAATTCACCTTACCAAAAATCCCTGTATAAGACACGAGACTATAATTACATATTTCGATTAATATATTTTATATATATTATGACATTTTAAGAGCCTGTCTTTGTTAGTCTTACACCTGCATCTTCGTTATCTCGGATAAATTACATAGGTTTTAAGCTAAATCAGGAACAGGGGGAGGAACAGAAGGGGTGATAACTTACAAAATAAACAATTACAACTAGAATGTAGAACCGACGGATATGTACAGGATTCAAAATTACATTTTGACACTTACCTGCAGAGTTTATTACACGAGACAGAAAAAAACTTTTTATTTCATTATTTTAGGATTTTCTTTTTTATCAAAATGAATAATCGAATATCGAAAAGTCGCAAACAAATCCTAACATCAATGTGTTTAAATGGAACACCCTGTACATTCTTCCCTTTGATTTTGAAAATACACATATACGTATATAATGAGCCATTTAGAAAAAAAGTCATCAAAGTTGGTCGAGCAAAATAAGACGTATTTCTATTTTTTATCTTAAGTTCTCTCTCGCTCATCGATTAAGTTCAGTTTCTCGTTCATCGCCAGTTTTGATAACTTTTTTTAATGGCTCATTACTTTGTTGACCTTTCATTGAAAAGTATTTGGAACTGTCGAGCTCCAGCCTGTAATTTTTTTAAATGACAAGTAAGTTTTGCAATAAATGGTTTCACAATATTTTGGATATAAATTTTATTAAAAATGACGGAGGCGCCAATGTTACATTATGTTAAAAATGACGGCAGGGTTTGGTGGTAATTTTTCTAAAAAAATGCCGGAGGCGCTGGTGGGAAAATTTTGTTAAAAATGCCGGAGGCGCCAGTGGAGCTTTTTAAATGACGGAGGCTCCAGTGTAAAAAATTGCGAAAAAATGTGTTAAGTGAACTGCCAATAGAAAATGTTGCTCCAAATGCCAGAAGCGACCAGTAAATTTCTCAATTAAAAAGGATTTTACAATGCATTAGAGACGCTGTTTAAATTTTGTTAAAAATGACCATTGTAAAAATGGCCAGTGGTAAATATTGTTAAAAATACCGGAGGTGCTGGTCTAAACAAAATATTGTCAAAACTGGCGGAGTTGCAAGTGGCATATTCTAGGCTACATAACCTTGCTATACGTACAGGGCTTTATTTATATTTTGACACCTGCATACAAGATTTATTATACGAGACTCTATAAAAGAATAAAATCTCTTTTAGTAAATCAGTTTTTAAGCTTATCAGAATGAACAATTAGACAACGTTCTAGAAGTCACGACACACTTTTTAAATTAAACACCCTGTATATTATTTTACTCTTTTGCAAGAACCCGCCCTCGTTTCGAAAATAAGAAGGAATTCTTTTTTGGCGTTTTATTCAAATGAATGTTTTCGAAACATTTACATTGAAAGTATAACAGTTGTAATGAAACTGCCAGACTCTAGACTGGCATCATTTTAAAAAATGCCGACCAGTAAATTTTTCAGTAAACAAGGATTGACAATGCTTTGCGAACGTCGATGGTGCATTTTATTTGGAGGTGACAGAAGTGCCGATGTAAAATTTTATTAAAAATGACGGAGGCGCCAATGTTACATTTTGTTAAAAATTACGGTTTGGTGGTAATTTTTTCTAAAAATGCCGGAGGCACCGGTGGCATTTTTTTGTTAAAAATGAGGGAAGCGCCAGTGGAGCTTTTTAAATGACGGAGGCTCCAGTGTAAAAAAATTGCGAAAACATTTGTTAAGTGAACGGCCAATAGAACATGTTGCTCCAAATGCCAGAGGCGACGATAAGATCTTTTAAAAAAATGGCGACCAGTAAATTTTTCAGTTAAAAAGGGTTTTACAATGCATTAGGGACGCCGTTTAAATTTTGTTAAAAATGACGGAGTTGCAGGTGGCATATTCTAGGCCAGTAACCTTGCTATACATACAGGGCTTTGTTTATATTTTGACACCTACCTACAAGATTTATTATACGTGACAGAAAAAAATTCTTTTAGTACATTATTGTTTAAGCTCATCAAAATGAACAATTAGACAACATTCTAGAAGTCACGACACACTTTTTTAAATAAAACACCCTGTATATTAATTTCCTATTTTGCAAGAACCCGACCTCGTTTCGAAAACAAGAAGGAATTTTTTTTGGCGTTTAATTCAAGCGAATGTTTTCGAAACATTTATATTTGAAAGTATAACAGTTGTACTGAAACTGACTGTCATCTTTTCAAAAAATGGCGGCCAGTAAGTTGTTCAGTAAACCAATTTGACCAATGCTTTTAGAACGTCGATGGTACATTTTATTTGAAGGTGACAGGAGTGCCGATGTAAAATTTTATTAAAAATGACGGAGGCGCCGGTGACTCAATGTGATTAAATTTTAATGGATGGGCATGGAAGGTGCGTGGTCAGTACCTGATTCCGAATACTTATGTCGGTCTGTAGCGCAACTTGTAATCAAATGACTCATTTCATTAGTTCTGTTGGATTACGGCGTTTTTATTTTCGCCGAACTGTATAACGGATCAACTAAACGTATTTACAAGTGGCCGAGGTACACGTGCTAAAAACTAGAGGACGATAAATGCTCAGGCTAATTTACAAGTGTGAGTGCTTGCTTGATGCTTGAACATCAGGCGTGACAGAGTGTGTACTGAAACGGTGCTGTAAACGATGTCGTAAAAATTACAAGCTTCCATATACCTTCGTCGGGAGGCCTCCTCGTCCGTACCAACCGTATTCCGACTCCGTTCATGTTTACCGTGGCGGAAGCAAAAGGGAAACGGACTGGCAAAAAAGTGCCCACCAAACCCGAATTCGCCAGGTGAGCGGGGAGGAGGAGGAGGCGGAGGGTGCCTCCCCTCCCCGTATCGATGCGGGCTGTACGCACGCTTGCGTTATCCCGAGGAGTTTATGATTTATTTCGCAGATTAACCGGCCGGCATCGGCGTTATCGCTAAAAAACCATTTTCTTATTAAAAACCCGATGCCGAGGCGCGATCGCTATCGAACCCAGACGATAATGACATAATGACCGCCTCCGCGATGTTGCACAAACAATGCCTCGCGTATCGAACAGCAAGGCCACCGAGCGCCGTATACAGCATGTCCAGCGCGTCGGTTACTGTAAAAGTTTGCAGGTTTCCGCACCTCCAAAAATCGACGAAAAAACGCCACTTCTATTTTTAAATCGACCGTAATAAAGATTTTTTAAATACAGTATTATACAGAGTGTACAAAAATCACGTACCAGCGGTAATTGATCCAATTTGTTTCAAATGGAACACCCTAAATTTTTCCCAAAAACTCTGCTATTTTTCCTGAAAACAACCATACAAAATTCTACGGCGTTATCATCTCTTAATATTTTTGAGATATATGCACGTGGAAATGTGTGGTACATACTGCCTGTCCTGTGTTCGCATCTCGTATATTTACTACATTCTATATACAGTGCGTCCATAAAGTGACGCATAAATTCATTATTAGCTAAATGAACAATATTATTGAAAATTCCCGAGACAGGTCAATTTTTGATTGCGATTTACTATTTTGTCACATACTAATTTAATATACAGGGTGTCCCACCTTCGAGTAATGACGCCACCACCGATTTTTTTAAATGGAACACTACATTTTTTTTTCAATTTTCGGATGACCCTGGCCGAGCTGAGTCCAAAAATGTATCACAAGTTGCTTCTATCTATTACAGGGTGGACAACAGTACAAAAATTACAAATTATGTATTGCTGATTAAACGCACTAAAAAAAATTAAATTAACGTTATTGTGATACAAAATACAACTACTTTAATAAACACCAGTTTGGACAAGACGCGCGAATGACGCGAGGCGCGATACGTGGTTCGTTATTTTTTTGTCATTTGTTTTTTGATTGTCATTGTCATTTTTTGCCATATTAAAAACGGCTATTTAGAGTTCACTTTTGTATTGTTAACGCTTCAAAGTAGGTACTTTAAGTGAAACCTAAATCTAATTTATTTAAAACGTTTTGTTGAAAATGCCTTTAAATGAAAGGGATAGGATTGAAATTCTAATGATGATTGGTGTTGGCGACAGAATGCGGACTCAACAAGAGGTGTGTAGATTATTCCATGAAATGCACCCAGATCGTGAACCTGTTTCACAATCTACAGTAAGCAGAATAGAGCGAAAATACAGAGAATTAGGACACGTGAGGGATGCACCAAGGCAAGGTAGACCTAAAACTAATGAAAATGTTCAACAAGACGTAATTTTGTCGGCACTAGAAAATCCACATTGTACAGTACGGCAAGTATCTAGGGATTTGAATATTGGAAAGTCTTCAGTATCGAATATTTTTAAAAAGGTAAAATACCATCCCTATAGAGTACGCCTCATCCATGAATTGGCTGAAGACGACTTTGACCGAAGAACTGAATTCTGCGAGTACATGATGGACCACAATAATCAAAATAACGGTTTCATTGCTAATATTTTATTTTCTGACGAGGCAACGTTTTTTTTGAACGGGCATGTTAATCGGCAAAACACCCGCTACTGGTCTCAGGAAAATCCACACTGGATGCAAGAATACCATACGCAACATCCACAAAAGGTCAATGTGTGGGCTGGTATTGTGAGAAATAGAATTGTTGGTCCATACTTTTTTGATGAAAATTTGACAGGAGCATTGTATCTGAATTTTTTACAATATACATTAATTCCTGACTTGACCCGGCTATTTCCTGATATTGAAATAGCCAATACTTTAGACGGCAGAATTTGGTTTCAACAGGATGGTGCACCACCACATTTTGCTATAGCTGTGCGCGAGTTTTTACACAGAACCTTTCCACATCGGTGGATAGGAAGAAGAGGATCAGTGGAATGGCCCCTAGATCACCTGATCTTACTCCACTAGATTTCTTTTTATGGGGTTATTTGAAATCTAAAGTTTATACTAATAGACCCGAGAACATCCGTGAGCTCAAAGATCGAATCAGGCAAGAAACGTTAAACATAACACCTGCTATGTTACAAAATGTCAGAAGCGAATGTATTGCCCGATTCGGTCATTGTTTAGCAGTCAACGGAGAACAATTTGAGCATTTATTGTGACTTTTCTAAAAATACAGAAACGTATAACTTTCTAATGAAATTTTTCATAAACACTTTATGTATTGTTGTCCACCCTGTAATAGATAGAAGCAACTTGTGATACATTTTTGGACTCAGCTCGGCCAGGGTCATCCGAAACTTGAAAAAAAAAATGTAGTATTCCATTTAAAAAAATCGGTGGTAGGTCATTACTCGAAGGTGGGACACCCTGTATATTAAATTATTATGTGACAAAATAGTAAATCGCAATCAAAAATTGACCTGTCTCGGGAATTTTCAATAATATTGTTCATTTAGCTAATAATGAATTTATGCGTCACTTTATGGACGCACTGTATTATACCATATGTTTTCAAGTGCATATACGAGGTGTGTAAATTAAGTAATGAGACTGGCAACGTGGCGCCCGATCTAGCAACACTGCGGAGACGGGACTTGGAAGGGCGGTAGGTTAACATATAATGCACCTTCAGTACAAGTTTGAACTTGTTAGAGTAATTTGTCTGTTCCTTGTGGCTATTTTCATAAACCTGTTTTTTTTTCTAGTGCGTTTTAAAAATGAGCATTAATTTTGAGCAACGCTGTTCTATCAGATTTTGCCTCAGACTTGGACACAGCGCAACACGCCTACGGAGACAGTGTTTTTTCAAGAGCCCAAGTATTTCGGTGGTTTAAGGCATTCTCAGAAGGAAGAGAGTCGATCGAAGATGAATCACGCAGCGGAAGATCTTCATCTTCAAGAACCGATGAAAATGTCGATAGAATAAGGGATCTTGTGCGTTCAGATCGTCAGTCGATGACAAGAAATCACACCACTGTTCAGATTTTGCCGAACTGATTGGGGATGAGAAAAATCTGCGCAAAAATGATTCGAAAAAAAGCTTTCGCATGAACAAAAGGACATCAGGAGAGAAAGGTGTCTTGACTTTTTGGAATCGATTGAAAATTATCCCTATTTTACGGAACGTGTCATTACTGGTGATGAGACTTTGGTGTTTGAGTACGACCCGAAACCAAGCGCTAAAGCATGGAATGGCGCACTTCAAACTCTCCAAGACCCAAAAAGCAAGAATGAAGCCACGAAATTGTCCACAAAGAGTTTGTACCTCCGGTCCAAACAGTAAATCAACACTTTTACAGAGAGGTTCTTGAAAAACTTCGAAAAAGGACCATGCGTGTGAAACCAAACATCAAGAACAACTGCCATTTCAGTAAATGAGTTTTTTAGCCAGTAAAACGTTCCTGTGGCTCCTCAGCCTCCTTATTGGCCTGACTTGAGTCCGTGTGTCTTTTATCTCTTCTCGAGATTGAAAAATCACCACAAGGGACGTCATTTTGGGACCATACAAAACCGAGGAGCTATAGGCTATTTCAGTATATGAGTTCCAGCACTGCTATTAGGAATGGAAGAATCGTCTCCAGCGCTGTGTGGCTTCCCAAGGGAAGTTATTACCACCAAGGAAGGATACAGTACTGAATTATAATTCCATTCGAATCAAAAAATTTAAAACATCAGTCTCATTACTTAATTTACACACCTCGTATATCCGAAAAACTATCAGAGATCCATTAAAAAAAAATCGAGTCAATCGCTACTAGCATGTGATTTTTTAACACTCGGTACAACTAACACTATATTTAAGAGCTATTCAGCTTTAATTCATTTTTTTCGGTATCAGTACGTAATTTTTTTGCCGAGATATCGGATTTTGAATGAAAAAGGACCCTTTCGTCTATTATCGTCGATATCTCGGCAACCAATGATCGCACAGTAAAAAAGAACAGAAGTTTTAAAACTGGTGGAAGTTTTAAAAAACCTGGAAGAACAAACCCTGATTTTTTTAGAAAAAAAAGTTTTCACTCTTAACGCTGTTTAAAAAAAATACAAATTATTTTTATGGTTTTTTAGTAAATCTACCGCTATGCTACAAATATTGAGGAGAACACTAATGTTGCCAAGAAGTTTTTATAGCTAAATATACCCCCAATAACCCCGTAAAGTCCCAAGTTGATCCATTGAACAGTTCCATGATGATCCAACAACAATTAAAGGAACAAGTGTATTGCTCTTTAACATTGTGTAATCATTATCAAAATGAAAAAAACTACTTTTTTGTGCATTATTATTAAGTACCTAAGTTCACTTAAATCGCAATATTAATAAGACACCCTGTATTCCGTTTAAAATTTCGTTTTAACCACTCCCACCCGTTAACAGCAGCACGGCGACTAGTAGAATCCCCTGGCACCAATAAAGACAAAACGAACAGACGGAGACGGCGTCTCTCCTTATTTCCCCTTATTTCTATCATTTTTATGTCTCGGAGAGAATACGTCTCTGACGAAATAAAAAACGATTTAAAGATATGACAGCCCCCGGCGTCCTACCGTAAATTTGAACGCCCATCTATATTAACTCGAATTTTACAGTGCAACCGGCGCATCCGCCATATCGCACGAGACTTATTGCGAATTAGATATTTTCGTACCTGGTGAAATTATAAGCTACTATAAATATGTAATTAATACTGTAGAGTGAATTTGCGAAATATCATGGTATCTGCAGCACACCAAGAATAGCTTTGCCCGCGAATTCGCACAAGGAAACGACCATACACGACAGATATAACGAAAGTGAATACTAACTCAAATAGCGCGCTATATTTGTTATACCATATTTAGTTTGTACACATCAGTTTAAAGTAAAAAAAATAACCACAAACTGCAAAAGTAATTTTTTTTTCTTAAACGAATAATCTCAAAAACCGTTCATTTTAGACATAGACAATGGTTACTAAAAAGTGACTGAATTAATGAGTAGAAACCCAATATGGCATAAAAATATAGTTTGCCATTTAATGTTTAATTGCTCTGACTCTACTCACAAAAATTAAGGAGCAAAAAAAAATCTAAATTTTTTCCCGATTAGTTTTCGAATCTGTATGCCAAAATGTTTTATTTTAGAAGCCACGGTTTTAACGTAATCCGAGGAAACAGCGCGAAAAAAATGTTTTCTTTCTTTAAACTTTTTTATAAAGAGTTTTTTAGCCTTTTTTTCTCGCTCCACGGGCTCGGAGTTCTTTTTTTTTTCGAAGTTAAACGACCATATGAAACAGATAGCCTGTTTATTCAGCTTCAATTTCTTTTTTTTAATTGTTTACTACGTCCATTTGTCTTCAACCATCGATATCTCAGCAACCAATGATCGTACAGTAAATTGAAGGGCAGTTTCGGAAACTGGAATAAACCACCTATCACCAAGATCCTGTCACGATATTTAAAAAAATTCCTCCTCAATATCGACTTGAAAAAAAAAGTGGAAAAAAAATGATTTTTCCATTTTTATGAAGATTACATGTTTAAGAATAAAAATATTGCTCCTTTAATTTTTTTCAAAACTGAATAATCGGCCCGAAAAACCGCTCGATGGATCGATCTGCAGATTACAGGACTAAAACTCCTAGCCTCCCCATCAATATTTGCTAAGATGCAGTCGATTTACCAAAACATGGGAAAAAGTCACTTTTTTCAACTTTTTTCAAGTCGAAATTGAGGGTAGGATTTTTAATATCTAGACAGGATTTTTAGTAAATTGATTCCAGTTTCCGAAACTGCCCTTCAATTTCCTGTACGATCATTGGTTGCTGAAATATCGATGGTTGAAGACAAAAGGGTCCTTTTTCGTTCAGTTTCGGATATCTCCGCGCTCTTTCTTCGGATTGCGTAAAACCGTGGTTTCAAAAAAATGTTGGCCTACAGATCCGAAAACTAGGATCTTGAAGTTTCAGAAGTTTCAGTGGGGACAATTTAAATTTTTTTGCTCCCTTAATTTTGTGAGTAGTTTATATTTTATGAGCCATTATTTATATTTAGACGAAATTTTAGGGTTGCCATCGCAGACTAAATCCATTTAATAAGCACGAGACAGGTACAAATGATGTTTCTGAGGACATCGCTTGTTACACAAGTTTTTCCATCGTTATGATTACTTACATTGTCCTAGTAACCTTGACCCTGGACTTATTCTACACTGCATCTATGCAACGGAATACCTACGGGGTTTATCGACAAAACGCAAACGGCCATTTAAATATCCATTGTCTGAAACGCGAATTTAAAATCTACACGATGGTCGCATAAACTTGAAAATAAAAAGACTTTTCGTCGTTTTAAAATTGTTTTTTAAATGGTACGAGTAAAAAATTAAAATAAACTCGTTTAAAATTTTAAGTGTAGTTCACACCATCACAAAAGTGTAGTTAATTTCTCGAATAAAAAAACAAACACAATTAATGCATAGAAATTAAACTGTCGATATAGGTTATGGTACACCAAATAGTTAAAAATTAATTAGTTAATTATTTGTTCAGTTGGTCATGAATAAGCAAATTATTCCATGAATAATTTATATAATTCGATGAATAATTGTGTCAAGAAACGGGATTCGACTGAAAACGTGAATACAATCAACAACGGCATCTATTTGTGAAAATAAGTTCAACTTTTATTAAAAATGCGATTTGACAGGGGAAGTGAATTTAATGAGTTTATGAATAATCAAAAGGATGCCAAACTGAATATTCCAGTTTATCGAGAAACGGGATATAAATATGTATTATTTTCCATGCCGATGCAGCTGTTTCTTTGGTCACGTCTAAATTTTTTTTATAAAACCTAAAATATATCGGTTACAAAATTAAAATCATTAATTTTTCCGATACTATCCTTCTGCTCTTCTTTGTGTAATGGATGAATAGAATAGTGTTTGTGTTTGATACGACCCAAATGTTTGCTTCTAACCTAACTTATGCATGGCACGTGGTCGACAATATTTACTTTAGACGGATTTTTGCCAAATATGTATCCGATTTTCCATTGCCTAGTAGACACATATTGCGTAAAATATATTTACAGAAAACATCAACGTGTCATGCGAAATATCAAAGAAGACACACGTAATAAATTTCTGTGGCTGACAGTGGACATGACGGATTACGAGTCCGGCCCTGTGTTGCTGAAACTGTTCTTGAAAGATATAGGACTAGTTTTTACGGTTCCCTTATGTATTTTTACGTAAGCACAATGCGCGGGTTCGCAGAGCTGGAAACCGTCTGCTAATTTCTTAAATTAACAGTTTGTGAAAAACACGCCTTTTTTTACATCTCCGCTGATATCTCCATTCCTTGGCATATTTCATATAGCATATGCTTATAAGAGTTGTAGCCTATTGAATTTCCTAAATTTTAGTCCAACCTGAAGTCTCCAAGAAGCTTGTGTCTTGCAAATGACTGCGAAGTTGAAAAAGTGTTATTTTTTCACTTTTTTTTACTTCGAAGTAGGGCGACTATGATTATGAGGGACTGCTTGGAGGGACTGCTATTTGTAGTATGAAGTCACAAAAGAAATTCAGCTCGATCAGTTAATAACTTTTCGAGTAATTAACGATCGAATTTTTGCAAGCCTTAATTAACAATGGCGCCATTGCTTTGTTTATTGTACGAAATTGACCGGGTTGGGCTAGAAAAATCATAAATCACTTCAAGTTTTGCGAGACTTTTAGAGATTTTTGAAAAATATTAATTTGGGCCAGTTTACACCTTGAAAGCGTACTTTCAAGGTATTATAAAAAGCGTCAAAAAAGGTAGTCGCGTAGAAAACGTTATAAAACTGGCCCAAATTAATATTTTTCTAAATCTCAAAAAGTCTCGCAAACTTGAAGCCCCCTTTCTAGCCCAACCCGGTCAAACGTACAATAAAGAAAGAAATGGCGTCATTATTAATTAAGGCTTGCAAAAATTCGATCGTTAATTACCTACTCGAAAAGTGAACGGATTCAGATGATTTTTTATCTTCATACTACAAACAGCAGTCCCTCCAAGACATTTCCTATGATCATAGTCGCCTACTTTCAGTAAAAAATGGTGAAAAAAAAGCACTTTTTTGTCCCCTCAGCAGTCATTTGCAAGTTGTCAATAAAGTACTTCTTGAGACTTCGGGTTGGACTTAAAACTGAAATTCAATAGGCTACAATTTCCAATAAGCATATGCTATATAAAATATGCCAAGGACAGAGATATAAGCGGAAATGTGAAAAAAAATACGTTTTTTTTTTCACAAATTGTTAATTTAAAAAACTAGTGGACGGTTTCAGCTCTACGGGACCCGCGCATTGTGTTCTACGCAAAAAATACATGGGGAACCGTCAAAACTAGCCCTATATGTTTCAAGAACACATAAAAATCTCTGCCTACTGGACTGGAACCCTATTGATGACTTTCGCTGCTGACTGTGCGTAAAAATATTACAGTAATAGGGGTTTATTTTTTACCGCTCCCTGTATACGTTCACCGTGAGAGAAATTCACGTTGAATGCGACACTCAAACCGTTTATTACATTATTTATTACGACGATGGCGATAAATACTCCCGTACACGTATGTAGGTAGACAAATGCATTCGAAATTGTACTCGATTTAATAATTACAAATTATAAAGTTGATTTCCCAACTGGAACGGTGTTTACCTCACATTTTAAGTACAACCCATACCTGACCTACATATCAGAAAATCCCCTGCAACACATGGCAGTTCGTCCGCCATGCCACTGGGCAACGTGAAAAAAACTTTCAAAACCATTTCAGTAATATCATTAACCTAGAATTATAAAACTGACAGTTGACAATAAAAACTAGCTTTAACATTATGTTAAACTTCAAGAATTACTTTCGTATGAACTCGATCCGTTTTTAGCATGCCCCTTTCTTCCCGCCACTGTACAGAACGAGCATGTGCTTTCATGAAAGATAATACGGCTTCTTTATCGTCCTCCATGCAGCATTCCATCCCACCTTTAATACTTAACTGAAACTGTCGTGTAAATAACAGCACAGGACGCGCGCTGTCAACAAGTCAACAATTGCTAAGTAAACAAACGTACCTTAGTTTAAATGTAACATTACGAAACAGATACTACTCAGTTTTCAGGAAATTGTCAACAGTCGTTTCGACTTTATTAAATAAAAAATGAGGGCGTCCCAAAACTAAACCTGTTTTGATTATTTCAAGTTTCGAAATTAGGTCCTACTTTTTAAAGAAAAGCTTGACAGATTGTCACTTGACGTGACGCGTCAGTTGAGTGTCGGTTCCTTGTAAGTAAATAGGTTTCGATTTTCGAAAGCAATAATTTATAAGTGTTATGTTATCGATATTGTGTTGTCTTCGACTTGGTGTGCTGTTTTATTATCCTTGTCAATATTTATAGTTTATACCAGAAAGATATTAATTACGTCTAAATATATTTCAATTTTCAAAATGTTATGAAGAAACACATTGAAAATCACACCACAAATATTGAGAATGTCAATTTCTGTAGTGTGATTTTATCTACCATCCATTATTTCTTCATGACGATAAGTACTTTTTCAAAGTACATATAAAAGTCTAATCCCTATTACTCATATTTATATCGTGTGTTGATTTTTTTGCTTTATCTTTATTACTTAAAATTACGTTGTTGAACTATTTACGTGTTATACAGTGAAAGGTGTGTTAATTCGTGTTATGAAACGGATTAACATGGATTCCAACCCTCTAGCTGTTCAAATAAGCGAGTTACTGAACAATAATAACTGGTAAAAAAAATAAAGGGCAAATTGGAATCAGATTCGTATTTCCCGTGTTCCGAAAATGATTAATAGGGATTCAAACCCTCTAGTTCTCCTACACTTTGCTTCCATAATAATTTCATAAACGTGCATACATTACAAAACTCATTACTGTATTAATTGTAACAGGAAACGACCAAATGTAGACCAACGTAAAAATGATTGTCTGAAACTACGAGCGAATTAAAATTATAATTAATTATTATCTCAAATTGTTTTATCAACTTCCAACCACTCACAGGCATAAGCAAGTATCGAGTTTTTAATTCCCAGTTCTATACTAGAAATACATATGCTGACTTTACAATTATTTACATATCTCCAAAAAGCACGAAACTAATACATTTTAAAATTACCTGGTCGTTATCTTACCTTAACAAGTAGTAGTGAAAAAAAATGAGTATCAAACGTAAGAAGCAATAAGAGAAATTCGAAGCGTTACAAGAAATGTTAGATGTGTGATAATAATATTTACATTTGCGGTCATATCTAGGAATTCCATGCTAATTCGTTCGTATTTTCAACAAAAACGTAAAACATTCGGCACGTTTTGATTGAAACAATGGTAACCGGTGCGGGTATAAAAATAGATTCACCCCACATCGTTAATTGAACGGATCAACCCTTCTTGTCCACATAGGGACAGGTAAACCAGTCGCGCATGTTTCTAACAGCTTCAGTAAAACCGGTACGAAATGTAAATAATTTTAACAGGATTAGAAATTACCTTACGCAATGCTAAACTGCGATAAGCATATTTCATAAAAACGATAAAAAAGACTCACCTGCCTCGGATGTAATTTCATTTCTATTGTCGCCGGGCGGCAACAGTTTTTTCTCTAACCCTTTCGTCGCCGACACCATCACTGTACTTATAATTATTACTGTCTTCCGACTTGGACACTTTAAAACGTCGTTCGGACATTACAAAAAAAATTCAATTTAAATTTACATTAAACCCCCTCAAGGGTATACGAAGTGTTTCAGTCAACTAAATAACGACCCGGACACAATTTGCTTTTAAAACAAACTCTACTCCAGGTGCAATAATTTTAAAGATAAAAAAACCGCTCTTATATAGTTTATACAGAGCGCGCACAAATTCTGAAACTGACAGCTGTCATCCTTAAACTATAATACTATTTTGTTTACCTAGCATAGAACGACATCTACAGTTGAATTTCAATCATATTTTAGGATAACGA
Organism: Aromia moschata; assembly: GCA_029963805.1. Classification (NCBI taxonomy): domain Eukaryota; kingdom Metazoa; phylum Arthropoda; class Insecta; order Coleoptera; family Cerambycidae; genus Aromia; species Aromia moschata. The sequence goes on from JAPWTK010000038.1 coordinate 833,275, forward strand.
GAAACCGACACGCTCTGCCATCTCTGTTTAACTAACTGAAACTACCGCTAAACAATATAGAATTCTATAACTCTCACTGGGCATCACTAGGAGCAAAACCTTCACAATATTTTGAGAGTAATTCCAATAGATGACGCCTCTGAAATTTCACCGTAGATAGTAAAGGTGCTTGTCCTGTCCATAACGTAATAATCACAGTCTTATAACTACTCCGGGTAAATACAAAAAGATGATTAGTTGATTAGTAAGTACATCAGGAGCAGATCAAGTACTGTTACTATCCCACGGGAATGTTACGAGGCGCCATCTGTTGCTGTTATCCAAAACACTTATATTGAACAGTGACATCTGGTTTTCGCACACGTCCTTTAAAATTAAATAAGACTGCAAACCACATTAAAATGTGTTATATGTCACGTCAGCTTTATGTTTAACCAAAATTACTTGTAATGGAAAATAATGATAACAGTGAAGGTTGAAACATGTTGGGTTTTACCATAAACTGAATGAAACCATTAAAATTCAAAAATGATCTATGACTCATTGCTGACGTCAAAATGTAACATCAAGATATTCAAATTTCTATTACAGTTACAATATTAACATCAGCTAATACAAGACAAAATGTGGTTTAGTTTAAAATTTCAGGTTTATATGATATGAATGACAGAAGTATCTACGTATTGTTACATTTCTTTACATATTTTAGCTAAAGCGAGTTTCAAAATTTAAATTATGTGGAACTGAGTTGATCAGATTAGATCGAAAGAATGCAATTTACACGTCTTGAAAAATGATCATCATACCTGTCTTGCGCAGGCGTAGGCCGTCGTGTTGTTGACAACTTCACTAAATTAAAATATGGTGTCCCGTCAAGAGGAGATAATGAATTTATAGATAAGGTTAATCATTTATTGTGCCTGTACGTGAAACAAAAAACGAATTAACAACAACACAACAATATGTCAGGCTTCGACAAAAATCCGTTTGGGGAGCCACTATAGACAACCCTTTCGCTGTGAGTATTTTTTAAATGAAATTAGCCCAAGTGTCAATCTACAATGAGACGTATAATCGTATTATCAGTAATATTGGTAACATAATGAATATTTGCTGTGTCAGCGAAATTAAAGGTGTGTCGATACTCCTTTCCAGGACCCTGCTGTCCAGCAAGTTGCCAGTAATACCAATGCCCAAATACGTGTCGATGACTATAACCCTTTTGGATGATCAGCCAAACACTCAAAAACCGGTAAGTGCGATTTTTAAATGGACGACCCTCTTAATCATAAAACAATCCAAAAATTGTAAACATATTTATGTTTTCCTTCCTGTTGGGACATGTTTGCTCACTTTGTAGCTAACGGACCACTGTGCCTTGCGAAAATCACATCCCTTTTAACTTTAAAAATTAACTGCTACATATTTTAAAACCAAACAAAGAATTAATAAATATGAATCCTATACATGTTTTTATTACCTTTTACTTCAAATAATTGATAAGTACCCAGAAATTAAGAGATTATTTATTTATAATACTCTTATCTCCACTTGTTAACAGGTTTTTGTTTTAATCACCTACATAATCAAGAATATTTGGATTACCTGTTTACGTAATTTTGTTCCCAAAGTTACCCAAAATTATTGCACATTGCACCTTATTATTTTTGAATGTTTTACCGTTACCAAATATTCAACTGGTATTTATTTATTTATTTTTCAACAAATGCAATAAAATTTTAAATGCTCACAGGAAATGTTTACTAAAATTGAGTGAAATTTCTAACTCCCACAGCACTTGCCATGTTCTTAATAGAAACCATGCAAATAAATTGATTTTTCTTAGAAATATTTTTTGAAATTAAATACCATAAAATATTTAATAAACATAGTTTTCAATTTTTAAATCTAAAATTAATGTTCGTTTTTCATACATGAGAAAAAATCTGCATTCTTTTAGATGACATACAGTCAACCTAGCAGTGGCCCTGCTATAATGCAGCCAACAGAGGAACCCCCAGCTTACACGAAGAGCGGACAACAAACCCAAAGTGTGCCTAAACCATCTTTAAATACGGAAGAACTCCAGGTAATTGAAAAAAAAAAAACTGCTCCTCGAATATATTTAAATGTATGTTTCAAATTTAGAAAAGACAAGAAGAACTAGAGAGGAAAGAACAAGAACAGCCCGTAGAGAGGAGGAAATGAGACAGACCAGTTATAATGCAAGGCGTAACAATTGGCCCCCGTTACCGGAACAGTGCTGTTTCCAACCGTATTTCTATCAAGACATTCAGGTCGATATACCTTTAGAATTCCAGAAAATTGTCCGCACTTATATTACCTCTGGATATGTATGTACATCGTTCATAATTTTTTTTCTTTGATTATTACACATATTATTTTTTTAGTCCATGGGATAATCATGGTGTTGAATATTTTCGGAGGAATAATACTAAAAGACTTTAAAATAATCGGACTGGGAATTTTATACTTGTTACTGTTCACACCCTTTGGTTATATCTGTTGGTTTAGACCAGCTTACAAGGCATTCCGATCAGATTCCTCATTTAATTTCATGGTGTTCTTCTTCATATTCTTTTCCAGTTTGTGATTACTACAATCCAAACAGTTGGAATATCTGGTTCAGGCACAGTGTGAGTATCGCTCATAAATTTCAATTACCATACTATTTTTCCTTGGAAATATATTATTTTATATCTATTAAAATTTATTTCAGGGGAATTTATACAGCAATCGAGGCATTTGATAATACCGTACAGGGTATCATCGTTGGTATATTGGCCTTAATAATCGCAATAGGATTTGGATGTGCTGCAGCTGCTGACCTATTTCTTATCTCTAAGGTAACACCTTATGTTTTCTTAGTGATGACGACGTGGTTGGCGGAACTGTGCGCGTTGCCTATGATGTAGCAGTTTGGTTTATTAAATGTCTTCACTTTTCAGATCCACAATATGTACCGTAGTACAGGTGCTAGCATGGCCAAAGCCCAGCAGGAATTTACCACGGAATTCTTACGTAATCAGCACGTCAGAAGTGCTGCCAGCAACGTCCCAGCCGCTGCCGTTCAGTCCCAGTTCAACCAAACCCAAATAACACACGATACTAATTTTTTTTATATATAATTGTTTTCTATTCATATATTTTCATTTTTAACATGTCCTGCAGTATTTAAATTTAAGACTTAGCCTTTCCCGTTAATTGAAAACTACATGACTATTGTGGAAATTAAGGAGTATTTGTGATTATTATAGAGTACATTCGTGGAAATTATAAGTTTGTATATTACGAAATAATGTACATCTCAGTAACATCGACTCTAATTATTTTTAGGTTGTATATATTATCAGATTCTTTTTTTTAAGTTTGAGTTTTGTTTATATTGTCAATTATGTCACAAGACTTCTGTACTCACGTACAGAATTAATTCAGAACGTTTTGTACGTCACATTTCGTACGGTGAAAAGTAATAACGTATGATTAATTCGCCTGTTTCAGAAATTAAAATAGTGCAATTTTTTTCCCTCCTTTATTAGCCTTTTTTTACATCGTATTAATTTTAAAATAGCTTGTACTTAAAATATTGGCCTCATTTTTTATCACATTAATAATCAGCTAATGTAGAGTTGTCTGTGTTATCGATAGGTCTTACATTTATTGATCATGAAAGAAAAATCGGTCACTGATGCCACATATTTGTCCTTTTTATTGTATTTACGGTTCGGAATGACCCCGTTTCGTGATCAGCCATGTAACACTGCGTACATATATAGGTATCTTTAAACTAAATACATAAGGTTTAGCACTTTTCGGTTGTTTTATTCTAATTTTTTTTTGTCACTTGTTTATTATGTAAGAACTAAATTATAATAAATATAGGTTATTAAACGGGCGTTTTTATTAGAAAATATAACCTACCTGCGCCTTACTGGTCAGCAACATGGGCAGCTAACTCACCACTCCTCAATCGTAATGCGAAATAAGATATCCATGCGACATGGTTTAAAAGGTAGCAGAATTGAAATGAAAAGACAGTATTCCATTTGCTTACCTTTTTGGTATTTCTAAAACAAATACACAAAATTGTCTTAAATAATTTCTATACAAATTGGACAATACAAAAAGTTCACACAAGATTTTATTCGCTATTAGAATAAATTGTTAATTACAAAAAAGTAGTTAACAATCTTGAATGTCTATATTCACAAGATTATTTGAAAGAAAAAAACGAAGTTGCAGAGGGTATAACCTTTGGGTTAGGGCCAGAAAGACAAACCCAAAATGTAGTTTGTCCAACATACACAAAGCAAATTATATGGCTTTGTACTTTAATCACTCTAGTCGTAGAATATTTATATCAGCAGTGGGATGGGATCAGTGTAGGTCACGAAATAAAACATTTTCACATTTGGTAAGAATGCATGGAGTCCAATTTTAAGAGGTAATCGAGAAGCCCAAACAAAAAACTTTTGCAAAAAGAGAAGTTTTTAAACTCTAGTTTTAAAAAAATGGGGTTTTCATAGTCGCTTCAAGGTGATTAGACAGTCATTAAACACATCTAGGGTAATGAAAGTCAATTTCTGTCATTATTAAAAAGTAAAGACTATGAAAAAATCACCCGATCAAAAACTACATTATATTCCAACTTTTTCGTTGAGCCTAATGATTTTTCCTTAAAATATCACATCCTATGCTCTATTATCAAGATGCAAAAATAGATCCATGAGCCCCCACTATATAGGGTGTAAAAAATATAAATCTACATACAATGTGTTTATTAGATAATTGGCAGTATGTGATACCATAATTACCGACTTACTCAATTACATATAACATACAATCTATCCCTAGTCTTATTCACATTCAAAATAGTTATCTTGAACCATCTCAAGAACACCTTTACTATTTCCAATCTTAAAACCGACAATCAAATTAAAAAACAGGTCGAATTGATCAGTCCGAAAGGTTTTACATTTTACGACGTATTACGGATACCTTGGCTTTTTGTGGAATTTTTTTTATGCAACACCGGTTTTTATTTAAATAAGACTACTATGGTAAAATTAACCTTTGGCTAAGAGACTGATTGAAGGAAAACAAACAAAACTGAAAAGTATGGATATGAAATAAAATTTTACAAACAAAACTGTTTAAAAATTCTTAACATAATAGCACTAAAAAAATAGACTATAACATAATGTAATAATAATAACAACATAATGAATATAATAATTGTTAATAAAGTTAAACTTATAACAAAAAAAAGTAAAATACAAATTATAAGCACAAAATATCACCAATAAAACTTATACAGAGTATATCCTAATAGATGACATTTTGGTATATACATATCTATATATTTTTAAATTCTCTGGATAAACCGAATGGGGTAACGTTAGCATGTACTCTGTATATTTCCGAAAAAAAAAAAACATCGATATAAATGGTGCGAAACGGCTCTAAAGTACAAGCATTATCCCAAGTACGTGTCATCACTGTTATCCCCTAAATTATCTAATAATTACATTATCTAGTTAATGACATGTACTTCGTGAAAAAGTGGCAGTAGGTACACTTGCACTCAAACAATTGGTACAAAAAGAGAAAATCAATTGGATCAAAGTAACCTAACTATACTGTTACCAAAGAACGTGCTTAATTTCAATGCGTTTAAAAAAAGAAACGTCCACGATGGAAATACTCAGTATAATTAATTTACCTAAATTATTTTTAAGGTCTTAATTTTACTATCCTATTTACAAAAGTTGTACTAAAATTTCAATTACAATTAAGAATTTATTTACACTAGATATTGATTGTATTATAAATAATAATGTACAACATTTTTTTTTATATTTTATACAAAATGAATAAATTAAATGCTTATCCAATAATTTAGAAGCAAGATGAGATGAGTTGGTAAAGGCAGTGATAGTATTGAATACAATTGTACATATCTCACGTTAACACAAAATAAATTACGCCAATTAAATTATGCATATAAATATACGATTTGAACACAAAATTGCAGTCGTTCCTGTATTTATTAATAAATACGAATTTAGTAAAATCCACTTTTAATGTTGTATTTATCAGACTGTACACCCTTTCCTAACGTAAACACATCAATCAAGCTGTATATGATGGATAATAATAAAAAACTATTTAACAGGTCACAGCCATAGTATTTCAAGTCATTCAAACGATCAACCTCTGCGTGTAAACTTACCATCTCTACGCGAGCACGAGGGTGGTAGACAACTTTTTAGAATCGAACTACTTCATTTATAGATTTTAATATCTATATAAATTAACACAAAACTTTACTAACACCGCACCGAACAAATTCTAGCAAATTTCAAGTGAATATAGAATGAAATACATAAAATCTTATTCGTAAAAAAAAAATTAATAAATGAACTGTTATCATAACAGTCACAGAACTAAATGAATAAGAGAACTGTTTTTTGTGTAGGTTTATTTCTTTAAAACTAAATAACTTAATAAAAAAGACTTACCTGTGGGTGAACTGAAGTTTTGTAGCAAAATTTCGGGTTCAAATCTAACATTAATTTGACATTTGACAATATCGACGGATAAAACAGATTTCTGTAAATATGCAGCAATTCCTTCAAGGGAAGTCATTTCTTTATTTCATTTCAACTGATCTACTAAAATCAGTTATTTTATTATAATTACTTAATATGTATGTAAATGATTTGATGAAATCTACCGAGCTATCGGGTAAAAGAAACTCAGACAATGACTTACTAGATTTCACTGTTTTCTATACCCTGATGGAACCAGAATTAACAAATAATAATGAAAATTAAATTGGTACATTAAACACTGTACTGAATGTCTACGAAAGTAGGGTACATTCAATGACTTTTGAACGGAAAGAGTTCAAAAGCATTTTGAGTTTTCACTGTCGCAAATGACTCGAAATTAAAAGTTTCCCAAACTTTTTTTATTTTTCTTCCCAAATCTGAGAAATAAATAGGAACTCTTATTGAGCTATAAATGGGGCACAATTTTTTTAGAATTTCACTGTTTTAACAAAGATTTGTTTTTGATGTTTTTTTTACTTCATTGTACCTTTTAAAATAGAAACTGGTTTTAAAACAATTTTTTTTATAAAAAAAATGGTATTTTTGATACCTCTTTCCTCAAAATGCCTTGTTGATTAAAATTATGAAAAAATATACAGGGTGTTCCATTTAAAAATCCAGTTCCTATTTATTCCTTAGATCAAGTTGGAAAAAATTAAAAATGTTGAACTCCAAATTTATAGGAATTTGATTTTAAGTTCGAAAGTTATTTAGTGTATCCCAATTTCGTAGGCCCCTGTACATTTAAATTTCGCAACTAAAAATATATAAAACCATTTTATGACTTTTAGTTACTTTATACCTTTACACCGATTATATATTTTAAGGAATTGATATCATTGCTGCACATTTTGTAGTTTATAATAAATATAAAGCAGTCTTACCAACCCTAGTGTCCACTTCACTTCAGAGGTATTCGGTGTCAACAATCAATATTCAATTAATTAATTCATATACAAAATGACTTCAAATATATTTACATTGCTATATATGTGTATATAATACTATTAAATATGGGCAGTGATGAAAAATAGTTATTATTTAAGATTCAGAATTTGGAATATTGTGCCCAGCACAAAATAAGAGATATCAGGTATTAAAAATTCCACGTCCAGTTGCATCAACTAGAAGATCGTTACTGAAAATAATTTTAACTGATAGTTTAAATTGGTATTCACATGGAATCACAGCTACGAAAAATTAATATTAAAAATTCTACCATAAGGCTTACTCTATAGTTGGCAATAGGGCCAACATAATTAAAAAAACGATTTGGTTGTTATATGAGAAATAAAAAATAAATAGTCGTTTAATAAAGGTCTTAGGTAAACTAGCTTTAGAACTACTATTTTACCTAAATAAAAAGTAGTAATGTTAATTTTGAAACTGAAATTAATATATAAACTAGCCCGTAAATGTCAGCTTCAACGCAAGAAAAATACAGCCAGAGAAAAAAGGCAGGAATTTTAAATTACGTAGAATTTTCCGATTTGTAAAATTTTCGCACGGTAAAGTTTCCGATTAACATCACTAATAAAGACTAAAACGTTTATAGGTCTGAGCTCGGAACGAATGCACAAATACAACGTTAAAAGTAATAAGGGCAAGACCCGTTATACATTTGCTTTGTGAAATCTTTAAATAAACTGCCATAGTAATAGTTCAAATAGTGTCAATTTTTCCAGTTTAGTGATCGTGCGATCTGCCCCATTCGTCGCTTACTAAATGATGCATATCGCTATGATGTTCCTTATTCCAGTCCCAATCCTTCCCTTTGGGGACGGAATTTGTCCCTTAACGGCTCGTGTCTTTCCTCAGCCTTGGACCACCGTCGTCTCTCCAGTGCTCTCGGTAATAGAATTTCTTCTTGAAATGCGTATCGGGCTTCTTCTTTTCTTCCGGGTACCGCTGATACTTTAGCAGGGCAGGATTCAGACTTGTCCGGGCTTTTTTCGATCGGGACAGGTTCGGGACTGAAATTAATCGAGAGGCCGTTAGCCTGGATCGGAGACGATGGGGAGGGGGGTTCTGGGAGGCCCCGATTCATCCATTGCCATTTTCATACCGGGCAGGGTTTCAAGGTAAGCCTTGTTTATAGGCATCTTAAATAAGGTCGGTTTAGGATTGGGGTTCAATTTTATGGTCTGTTTGGTAGGTATTATGCTTATCGAAGCGGGCGGCATGTCTCCGTGACCGTGACCTATACCGGAATCTGGCGACGTATTGCAACTGTCGGTTCCTTCGGTAGACCGGCGTCTTTTGTCGAGTTCCGTAGAAGCAAAGCGACTAGTCTGTCGAAGCCGGATGAAATCCGGTCCTGCCATTTGGCCTCTTCTCCCTCCTCTTCGACTACGTCAACCTCTACGGGGAAAGAAGTAAATCCAAATATATTTAAAAAAAAAAAACTCCGGGTTTCTTAAAGCCTCCATAAAATGTTTTCTGCCACTGACAAAATGTGAACTGACTGGTGTATATTATTTTGCAGAAAACATCATTACGGAAATTCTAAAGAACAAACTCTACACTCAAATAACTCATGTATATCAAATAAAAAATCATACCAACACTAAAATTAAATTTAAAAACAAATGATAAATAATCTGTATTAAATGATATACCACCACCAAAAAAATGAAAAAAAAAAAACTAGCTTGGCAAAATTAAAGATAAAATAGCGCTAAAGCTACTTACCACCTCTTTTAATCAGCCATCTAAATCTAGTATGGTAGGGGTATTATGCATGCGCTATATTGTGCGCGTGAGTTTTGTGTGCATGCCTGAATGTGCTGCCTCCTAGTCAACGCAAACAAACTACAGTAAATATAGGAAATTTTAATACCAAAAACCATTAAAACACGTAACACTTTTTTTTACCAATTATCAAGTGGCCTCTTTTGTGCATGCACTTTATCCCAATCTGCCATTAATACATAAAAAAGTTTATAACAATACATAAACAAAATATAACTTGGTTTCCAAGAATTGATCGACAAATGGTTAAAATCTAATTTTGGTTTAACTTTGGAACTTCATACATCAGATCACCAATCTGGGTCTTTTTGGATAACATATAGGTCAAAAAAAATGTAACGATTTACATTATTTTACAGAGTACATTATTTTTGTCTGGAAACCTTTAAAACTAACTAAATCTGTTTCAGTTGTTGAACCAAAAAGTTTGACACCCAAAAAAGCTCACAGATTGTCTGTTCACAAAATGTAAGACTTAAAATTTATTAATTTCGCATTTTCAACAGTTTTATCAGCAAACACAGAATATGCCTGCAACATAATAGCTTTTTTCTAAAAATAAACATAGAAATTTGCATTTCATAAAATTTTCACCATAAAATGTGAGAACAAGAGATGACGGACCACTTTTTTTTTGGAGGACTAAATCAAAACTCTATAACGTGCGTGTTAAATCTCAATCAAAACCTCTACGATCACAATAAAACTAAAAAAGACAGTGGAGATTAATACTATTTTTAGGAACAGGGAGAAATTTCGAACCTTAAATTCAGTATAATTATCAATTAGACTGTATTACAGAATAAAAATCCATATGTAAACAACATTCATCATACATTTATTTTAAAAGTTAATTTTGCGTGGTTTTGTTACCTTAACTTTAGGGTAGAGCACAATAATGAGAATTTTCCAAATCGATGAGGGATGACATAATATGTATGACAAATGTCGATGAAAAAAAATATATAATCGAAATGAAGAAATCAAGCTGTTAACTTTAGTGCTGCGTTAGATAAAATTTAAGCAAACTGAGAGCTTTGTCTATTTCACTGAACAAGGAACTGAAAGGAACATAATACGTATAATGATAATGAACTATTATAGGCAGCAATGTTCCCCTAGCAAGCCAAATTATTGAGGTGACATGCATACTTCATAAAAAAATTAATCGAAATAAAAAAATATATTAGTCTGACAAAATGTCACTTGGAGTGTACAATACTAGAAGGTTATTTGGATTCGGGATGCCATTTAAAATAGTTATTAACAAGCCATTAAAAAAAAAAACGTCATCAAAGTGGGCCGAGTAAAAAAATACGTATTTCTATTATATCTTCAGTTTATAACCTTATTTAATGATTAAGGCTGTTACATTATGTGACAACTATTATTTATTTTACAATTGTGACAGTCACTTGTCAAAAGTTTGACATAACCAAAAGCTTTAACATGACCACTATTTCCATCTCTCACGTTCATAGCCAGATTTGATGACATTTTTTTTTAATGTCTCTTTATTTAAACATTCTAAGGCTCTTTGTATTAGGCAAATCAACATCTGATATCTGATTCGGAAAAAAGTTTTAAAATTCTTCCCGACTAATTCGACCACATGGAAGACATTCGCATCGCACGAAAGCCGCTAAAACCTTTGATTTTCCCGGAAACGAGGAAAAACACCAGAAAACCCCAATTTTGAACGCCCGAACGCCCTACAAAAAAAAAAAAAGATAGCGGATCCGCATTCAGCGCCCCCATATTGGTCAGGGTGAATTTTTTGGCGATTCTTATAAAGACTTCAAGTCTTCTATCGAAGACTTCAGACATAAGCAATAAAAAAATTTAGGCAATCATAGTAACTTTGCGATGCTCTTGTATTTGAGATATATCACATTCTCAAAATAAAAGAACAGGTCAAATTCCTTGTTTTATTTGTGTTGATGATTGAAGATACACTTTGATCCTCAACATATTATATAAACTGAGACCTGGTAATCACTTTCACATAAATAGATTATTTTATAAACTACAGTATAACCAGACCAGATAATTATGATAGCTAAACTCAATTTAATATAAACAAAATTACAAGAGGAATAAAATTCATGTTTTAAAAAATTTTAAAAATATATACAGCTGCAGTTTTTTAATTAATAGGTTTTTAATGATTATTAAACTCTCTACTTCTTAAAAATAGAATAGAAATATAATTCTTTTTCTAGAATGAGTTATATATATTTTTACTTTAAATTCTATCGTTTTAACTTGCATTTAATAACAAAACCAAATAACCTTCTGATTCTACACTAATTATATTTTGATGTAGATCTACTATGGCTAGAATTAACTGCTTTACAAAAGAATACCCCAACCAAAATAAACTACAAAAATAAAAAATAAAAATTTATTCACACGTAACACAACACAAAACATTAAAAAAAAAAACAAAAATAAACAAAGAACTATAGTGTTGGTAATCACAAAATTTTTTGTATTTGTTCTGAGACATTAAATCACCAAAATCAATACTTGCAAAGTGAATTGTGTTTTATTGTCTATCGACAATATTTTTTACCGTTACTGACAATTCACTTTTACACAAATAGAGGAATGAAAAAGTTGGGCTCAACGTTGACCGAAAATTGATCTTGCTAAATGTCAATTATTAAAAAAAAAACTTGGCAAGGCTGTTCCCAAAGATACATGCATATACTAGGTGACACGGGATAATAATATACCCTCCCTCTTTTTTTATTCATTAAAACAAAGTTTTCAAACACTCAACATCTTGTATTCATAACAAATGCCAGCTTTTAAAATATAAACAACATTTATATAAGTTCTGGTTTTACTGAAAGTCCTTTCAAGCTACTTCCATCAATTTTCAAACTACTTCCAATGAAACTAGAAGTTATATAAATATTTTTAATATGTCCAAATTCACATTTACTACGAATGTAAAGTGCTGAAAATCTTACTGTTATTTTTTAATAAATAAAGAAAAAATGGGGGTGTACCATTATCCCGTGTCACCCAGTATACAGGTATAAATTGGTGCAAACTGACCAGTTTTTACCCGTGTTATTTTAAAAGAAACAATAAAGTATTAAAATACATCACAGATAAAAGGCAGAATAATCTTATAATTACTATAAAGCAAACAATTAAATTAAAAATTTAAAACTTGTAAACAATAGTTAATAACTGAAAACTCAAAATTTTGACTGTAAAAATCAAATTATTTGTCGTTTTTGAAACGTTCATGCCACTTGTACAGTGGTTATAATTTCTTACGATCATATAAATAAAATTAATTAGAAAGCACCAGTCTTTGAAATATTAAATTTATATCACAGTGTTCAGTACACATATAAGTTAATATGGAAGTTACTTAGCAAACTCTTAAAATGTACGTTAGTTGTTAACCAATTAGTGAAGTTAGTACCACTGTCAATGCACATGTATGTATATTAGAGCCGGAACAAAGAACTAAGTTACATGCTTATACTGGTTTATTCCCTTACTGTACACTAATTATTAAATCTGTCTGAGTTGCCACGTCCCTCTTTTGGTAAACTAATAAAACAGGGTCCTTAATATTACTTTGATCACATGTTTATTCAAATCAGTAGTTTAATCACTGACCTTTCACATAATACTGACTTCAAACTGAAATATTAATTAGTCACATGAATTTGTATGAGCAATTAAAGCATTAGGCTTTTGACTTGGTACTGTTACAAGGTTTTCACCGAATTTGGCGCGGTATTGACTTATCCCACCATTATTGACATCTCCTACCATTGAAATAATTCAACAGAAAGTCCGATTTAGGACTATATTCTCTATACAAAAAAGTATGAGGAACTATGTGAACACCACGTGTTTTTTGTACTGGCTCACAAGTGGGTTCATTCATTTTTTTATGTATCCATGTTTTTTGACTGCTGCCATTTTTAGAAGAATTACTATGAACAACTAAACCACCAGGCTCTTGATTTCGTACTGATTCTGAGTCTGTCGAAGTAGACCCTAGACTAGGGTTCTTACGTTTATTTTGGGCAAATTCCATATTGAAATATTTTAATTTAAATGCCATTTGGGCACTTACGTTTTCATTAGTATTTCTATCTAAGCTGACAACCTGTTCGATAGGTTCTGACTTTATAGATTGCTTCAAGCCAAAACTTTCAAAATTATTTGGAACATCTATATTTTTCTCTCCATTGGAATTTACTTTATTCAAACTGGTAGTATGAGTATCGGTTAACCCAGATTCAAGTGGATCTGGTACTGGATCAAGAGAGTGGTGACTTTGTGTTGACACTGATGTTAACGATGACTCGACATTATTTGGAATTTCTGTTCCTTCCCCTACTTCATCACATTTATCATTTACTTTTTATTTAGACAAGTAAGATGGGCATCATCAATAGTATTTAAATTACCACTATTGTCAGTGTCTGATATCTCCATCGAATTAATACAACGAACATCGGAATCTGCAACAAATGATTCTGATTCACAATTGGATTTGTTTGGACTTGGTGCTGATTTTACGGGCAAATCAGAATTTAGGCCTTTTGATGTTTTTGTTTTGTTGATATTTTTTCTCTACATTGATGGAATTTACTTTATTTAAATTATGAGTATCAGTTAACCCAGATGCAAGTGGATCTGGTACTGGATCAAGAGAGTGGTGACTTTGTGTTGATACTGATTTTAACGATGACTCGACATTATTTGGAATTTCTGTTCCTTCTGCTACTTCATCACATTTATCATTTACTTTTTTATTTGGACAAGTAAGATGGGCATCATCAATAGTATTTAAATTACCACTATTGCCAGTGTCTGATATCTCCATCGAATTAATACAACGAACATCGGAATCTGCAACAAATGGTTCTGATTCACAATTGGATTTGTTTGAACTTGGTGCTGATTCTACGGGCAAATCAGAATTTACTTTATTTAAACTGGTAGTATGAGTATCAGTTAACCCAGATGCAAGTGGATCTGGTACTGGATCAAGAGAGTGGTGACTTTGTGTTGACACTGATGTTAACGATGACTCGACATTATTTGGAATTTCTGTGCCTTCCCCTACTTCATCACATTTATCATTTACTTTTTTATTTAGACAAGTAAGATGGGCATCATCAATAGTATTTAAATTACCACTATTGTCAGTGTCTGATATCTCCATCGAATTAATACAATGAACATCGGAATCTGCAACAAATGATTCTGATTCACAATTGGATTTGTTTGGACTTGGTGCTGATTCTACGGGCAAATCAGAATTTAGGCCTTTTGATGTTTTTTTGTTATTCCCTGAATTTTACCGTCTATTCTTTCATCCAAATCAGTAGTATGACTATTGGCAACATTAATTTTGCTATCACCATCAATCTTTGATGATACTTCTACAGTAATCTGTTGATTACTAGAATGTAAAACAAACGATTCATCTTGATTTGGTACTACATCCACGATATCCACCAAAGCGGAGCTCTCAAAATTGTTTGGATTTTTTGTAACTTTATTCTCAGTATCTTCTTTATTAAAGTCTCTATCTGAGACATCGGAGTTACTTTCTAGTGTTTCTGTAGTCTCATCTTGTTTATCTGTAGCATCAACTGAATCTGAGTCATTTGAACTTAGTACTGATTCTACTACATCGGTCAATACAGAATTTACAATTTCTTGTGTTATCTCATCATTACAATTTACTTCTTCATTTAAATCACTAGTATCGACAATGTTTGAGTCCTTATCAACACTTTTCAATATTACTCCAGTAATATCTTCGACATCACAATTTACCATATTTATGTTTTTTGTTACTTCTGTCATTTGATCACTGCTACAACTTGCTTCTTTATTTAAATGACTAGCATCAACAATTGCATCGACATTATTTGAACTGTTATTAAAGCTTTTCTGTGATATTATCGGAATATTTATATTTTTTGATATTAAAATCCACAAAATATAGAGTTTTTGTTGTTTTTGTTATTTTACCACCGTTACAGTTTTCTTCGGACGTCTGGATATTACAAATCATTGAGCACTCATCAACATTTTTTCCGACATCAAATCGGTATTGGTATCTTGTTCATTGAAATTTATATAAAAAACATCTGATTTATTTTCAATTGACTCAAAGTCCTTTATATCTAAGAGTACAGGACTTTCCAAACCATTTAAAATGTTTTTCTCAGTTACAGTTGGGCAAATTATTTGTTTATTTAAATCAGTATCAAGGCTAAACACTCTATCTGTACCAGAAACATTACCAATATTTGTGTCTGATATCGCATTGGTATTAATGTCTTGTTCATTGAGATCTATATAACAAATGTCTGATTCATTCTCAAAGTCCGTTATATCCAACAATATAGGACCTTCAGAATCATTTAAAACGTTTTTCTCAGTTATTTTTCTGCTAGTTATTTTTTCATTTAAATCCGCATCAAGGTTAAAATATTGTTGAATCACTATAGATTCTTCTGTATCTGTACCAGAAGTGTTATCAGTATTTTCCTCTGACACCACATTGCTATTAATGTCTTGTTCATTGAGATTTATATAACAAACGTCTGATTCATTTTCAATTACCTCAAAGTCCATTATATCCAACAATATAGGACCTTCAGAATCATTTAAAACGTTTTTTCTCGGTTACTTTTCCGCTAGTTATTTGATCATTTAAATCCGCATCAAGGCTAAAATGTTGTTGAATCACTATAGATTCTTCTGTATCTGTACCAGAAGTGTTATCAATATTTTCCTCTGACACCACATTGCTATTAATGTCTGAATCATTTTCAATTAACTCAAAGTCCATTATATCCAACAATATAGGACCTTCAGAATCATTTAAAACGTTTTTCTCGGTTACTTTTCCGCTAGTTATTTGATCATTTAAATCCGCATCAAGGCTAAAATGTTGTTGAATCACTATAGATTCTTCTGTATCTGTACCAGAAGTGTTATCAATATTTTCCTCTGACACCACATTGCTATTAATGTCTGAACCATTTTCAATTAACTCAAAGTCCATTATATCCAACAATATAGGACCTTCAGAATCATTTAAAACGTTTTTCTCGGTTACTTTTCCCGCTAGTCATTTGATCATTTAAATCCGCATCAAGGGTAAAATGTTGTTGAATCACTATAGATTCTTCTGTATCTGTACCAGAAGTGTTATCAATATTTTCCTCTGACACCACATTGCTATTAATGTCTGAACCATTTTCAATTAACTCAAAGTCCATTATATCCAACAATATAGGACCTTCAGAATCATTTAAAACGTTTTTCTCGGTTACTTTTCCGCTAGTTATTTGATCATTTAAATCCGCATCAAGGTTAAAATGTTGTTGAATCACTACAGATTCTTCTGTATCTGTACCAGAAGTGTTATCAGTATTTGTGTCTGACATCACATTGGTATTAACATCCTGGTCATTAGAAACGTTTGATTCATTTTCAATCAACACTAAATCCGTGACATCTAATAATGCAGGATTGTCTGAACAATTTAAAATGTTTTCCTCAGTTTCTTTTCCGCTACCTGTTTTTGAATTTGAATCAATATCAAGATCTTGAATCATTGCAGATTCTACTGAAACTTTTGTAGTGGCATTACCATTGTTAGCTGAAGCAGTATCAGCAATTATATCAATAGGTTCCTGACTGGTCAATGATTCTATTACATCTTCCAAAAGAGAGTCTGCAAAATCACACGAAATTTTGAATGTCTCATTATTAAAATCAGTAGAAAAGGAATAAAAAAATAAAGTATTATTTTCTGATAATTCAGTGGTGCTCACGGGATCACCGATTGATTCGATACTATTTGCTTTTGATAGATCATCTGCCTTTACCGAAGACGTAACAATATCAATTTTAGAATTTTGTTTTCGATTGTGTCTCCTTTTTTTAGATCTTCTACGTGTCATTTTTGGAGTACGTCTTCCGGTCTCGTTAAAAAGAATACTCAATTTTTTTGAAAAACGTCCACCGATCTTGCGACCTAAAAATTCAAACATTGTAATAAAACTTGCACGACAAAAAAATAATTCCTCACGAAATCTGTAAAAAGATCGGTTGTTTTTTTTTTTGAAGACTACAAATCGGTTCGTCTTTTCAGCCGATTAGTGTCTCGATATACGGCACGACACACATGGGTTAGTAGATGAAATTGGCAGGAAAACAAATTAAACCAGCTGCACAAATCCGAAACACATGCAAGTTATTAATGACAAAAGATACGTTACCTTCCTCGTTGCACTTCCTGAGCCTCGGCTGCTCCTGGACCTCGTCAACCAGCGGCGTGGAAGTATTTGAATGCGGCTCCGGGGGAGATGTTGTTAGCGAACCCCGTCCTGTGACCTCGGTAATGTACGGCGCCGCGGTGCTCCTCTTCATACCAGCGCGAATGGGACCGTGAATTATGGGCGACTCTCTCTTGTACAACACATCGTTACTCTCCGCCTTTATGGCGTTGTTCTGCTCTTGGTACGAAGACACGTTCGGTAACATGGTTTGCTGGAGGTACGCCTGTCGCCTTTCGTACATCTCGACCTCCTCCTTTATCGGAGGGGCCAACACTCTCGCCTGCAGACTTGCCGCCAGCCCCTCCGCAACGAAATTTGTCCTCGCCTCGGGCTCCAGGGGCGCAGGGGGCTTCACGTCGCTAAAATACGACTCATGATAAGGTTTTATGTCGGCACGAGGAAGCGGCGTGTACATCTCGTTCGTGGAGTAGCTGGAATTCACGGAGCCAGCCCGCGATTGGGTGGGGTACAAGATGGTCGTCCTCGGGGAGAACTGCTGCCTCGGACTGGGCTGCGGAGGGGGGATGTACTGGTGAACACTGTGAGAGGTGACCTTCACGTGGGAATGCATGTACGCGAGCCCCTCCAGCCCCTCGGTCGAAGAAGGCCTCGATATGGGGCTGTAGACCGTCTGCCGCATGGGCTCGGCTTCCTTGGGGGTCGGAGGCGGTTCGGGGTTAGGCACTTTTACGTTTACCCTCTCTGGACGGGGAGGCAGGTTTGCGTTCACCACCGACCTGGATGTCAACGTGGCGGTACCCTGTATGTCGCTCATGTCGACTGCGGCGTTTATGATCGACTGATTCGATATCTCTAGCGTCCTCTCTATCTCGCCAGACATCAGGTCCCCCTGAAACAGAATCGGGTACCTCTCGCATGAAACATCAAAATAAAATTGTAAACGCTAGCACAGGTTTTTATTTCAGGTAAAGATAACATTTTTGAAACAGCTAGTCCGGATCTAAAACCCTCTTATCCACCCCTACTTTTCTTCTAAAATTATTAAAGTTAATTTCATCCTGAAATCAATCATAACACAATTAATATTTTTTACTCATTAGTGCAATAAAGAATAATAAAAAAATAGGATGGTGGCCATGAATAAAAACAAGCAAATCAATTTGTCTACCTTTCGCAATAAAATATACAAAAATTCAATTTCAACTGCTTTTTTTTTAACAACCCAAATTTCAATTGTTTTTATATTACAGCACCGTTTCCAAACTTTTTAGCCAGTACCATCTCATAAACTTTCAACAAATATCCCAATTATGGGGTTATGTTATTTTTTCGTAACCTTCCTATATCCATTTATCACTGGTCATAAACTAAAAGGATCTGTTAATGCTGGCTGCTTACCTATTGTTCTGGTCGCCACCATCCCTTCCGACGTGTTGTACGGCATCTGCTGATGAGCCAGTTTCTCCTGAGACAGGTGCCGGCGCAGAGCTAGCTTCGCTGGCGAGACCTGCGTGTAGTCTGGCTGCTCAGGAGGCATCGTCCTCTGGAACTGCACCGGAGGCATTTTCGGTATCTCCTCCCTGTAGCACTCCATCATTCCCGCCAGGCCCTCCTGGTGCGGGTAGTGGTGGTTCTCCTCGTTCTGTCTCACCACCGTCTCGCATCTTGGAGAGTATTTGTTCGGGGCCACCGGATATTTCCGTTGCTTCTCCTCCTGTTTCGGCGCGACAAAGTTGTTCTGATAGTTGTAGTGAGATCCATAGTTTGTATTATGCTGCTGTTGGATTGTGGGGACAGAAGTGGGCTGTGGGGTACTATTCGAGGGGTTGTACTGGAGCGGGGGCGGTTGTACGGCGGGCTGAGCCTGTTTCGTCCGGTTGTGCTGATCCTCGTTCAGAACGGAAGTGATGATGCTCTTCAATCTGTCCTCAAAGTTCGTTATGCGCGGTGGTTCTTGATTTTTAGAAACATTGTTAGCGGTTGCCGGGGGAGTTGGTAAATTCGCCGTCGGATAGTTATGGGAAGTCTTTTTGCCTTTTGTTCATAGGTAGAGGAGCCGGCATGTTGCTACGGATTATGCCCTTGTTTTGACCGTTCGGCGTCGCCTTGTTGTTGTTTCCGGGAAGTTGCGGCATTTTATTGGATATGGCCGACAGTTTACTAGCTTCTATCTTCCTTCCGGTTTCCAAAATCTTTTGCGCTAGTATTTCTGGGTTTTGTTCCTCGATTTTAGCTATGTCCGGAACATCCGGCCAATCTTGGGACGCGCTCTGTATTCCCTCGATTTCCTGGAAACTTTGGCAGGTTGTTGTTGCTGTCTTGTCGCTAGAGCTTGCGCCTGTTTCCTTTCTTCTCCAGTCTTCTGCAGGCTAACTATGTCGCCCTCCAGTTTGGATACCTCGTTTTGTAATTTTTTCCTGTGAGCCAAAGTAGATGATATTTCTCTCAGAATGTATTCCTGCGCGACACTTGGCGACAAATCGTGACTCGCAGTGGACCCAACGTATTTTTCGCAGATTTCCGCCTGGCGTTGCAAAACGTAGTTGTCTTTTCCGCTTCCAGGTTAGCTACCTGACCTTGTAACTTACTCGCCTTGGCCTGCAGCTCCTTGTGTCGACAAACGATTTCTTTAGCTTTGGCGAGGAGATCGACAGGAGAAGATGCATTAATGCCCAATTCGCTCATCCTTGCTTTGAGTAGTGCCACGCTATCGTCGATGAGGACCTTTATCTGTTTCTCCAATTGCGCCGCACGGCTTTTAAGTTTCTTATTTCTCTCCTTCTCCTCCTCGATCTGATTCTCCACTGTCGTCTTATACAGAGGGCTCTTCATTTGATGGATCATTTGCATGTAATGACCCCTAAACATATCCAACAGGACTTGCAAACCGTAAGGCGTTTCTGAAGGTTCCTGGGGTATATCTAACTCATTATGGACGATCATTTCTGAACTAAGAGCAGTCAACTGTTGATCGACACATCCTGGTGCCGGAGGCAATTTCTTCCCGATAGCCTGTGGAGAAGTGCTCAGCAAAGTTTCATTGTGCAACAAGTCCAAACCGTTAATTTTGATCTGTTTCTTGGGTTTGGCCTTCTTCACTCTTCCTCTTCTGGGTTTGGCAGTCGGTTTCTGCACTGCTTGCTTGTCTTGCTGCATCTGGGCCTTGGCGCCACCTGCTCTACTGACTTTTCGCCTCAGTTTCTTCGGCTGGCGTTTAGTCTGCAAAAAAAAATCGTTTTATTCTTGTTCACTACCTTTTTCATTGATTACTTTACCTTTGAGAGAGAAGAATTATTATCTTCTTCAGACTGGCTACTCTTTCCCCTGATTGAACAATAATCCGACCAGGCTTTACGCGTTGTAGGACCGTAGTTACTGTCTAGATCATAGAAGTCGGATTCGGAAGAAGAATCAGCAGCCAGTTGTTTGGAAAGGTCGCGCTTCGCTCTATCCCTTGAACTTCTTGAATTTGAATTATCGTCTTCGCCGTTCTAAAAGTTTAAATTGAGTAAATAAGCAAAATATGAGGATCCACCCCTTACCTTCAACTGTGGTTTCTTTAAGCGTTGGAAATATCTTTCCAGTTTGGTACGGTCGATAATGTGGAGATAATAAGAAACGGGCTTTCCAGTCCAAGAAACAGAACCTCGCAGAGGAGACATTTCGGAGACGTGCATGATGGTTCCTATGTCGCTAAGGTTCCTATCCGTAATACGAAAATTCAAAGGGCAAAAACTCTTGGACGACACGATCCGCGCGCCATCTTTCAAATCAGCGAACCTCTCCTTCAGTTGATGGTCAACCGAAGGACCAAAAGCGAAATTATTAACGAACACAATGGTGGCCTGGTTGATCTTTTCCCTGTGTTCTTCAGTCAGAAAATCGCCCTTCAACAGTTTGTACTCTCCGTATTTCTTTCCGTACCACTGCATCCACGTTCGAAAATTCTTGTTCATGCTCTCCGCGTATCTGCTAGGAACCTCGGCCCTTTCTATGCCCAGGCAAATTTTGCATGGTGTCGCAGCAGCCATCTGCAAAACCACTTGGCCAACGCCAGAGCCGAGATCGATGAAGACGTCATCTTTCGTTATCTCGATCTGGTCGATCATCTGACAGACGAGATCGTAAGAAGTTTCTCCATACACCTCCGGAGAAAAGGGCTCGTACTGATTTAATTTTTCTGGGTCAGTGACGGCTGCATTGTAGGTTTGCTGGAGGATGTGGCGCAGAAGACCCCTCGAAGGATACTTGTTCAACCTATGAGCCGGTAGAGACGTACCCTTTTCCTAAAGAAAAATCTCATTAAGGTACCCGTCACCTTTTCAAATCGGCCGTAACTACTTACCAACGTGGCCAAATGATGTTACAATCATCTAGGCCAACGGAAAAGAAAGAAAATCAGACTTACCAATGCGACCACACTATCAATGGCCCTATTGAACCTATCACATAAAGATTTCATACTCTCGTAACTTCTAGTGTCATAATCGCAGAGTATGTTGTTCTCCAGTGGCAGTTTTAGTTCGGGAAGATCTTCGCAAACCCACCTAGTCAAAGCAGTAATTTTAATGACTAATAAACGCAAATTGTCAGGAATGGCCAGGAACTAACGCCGTCATTACCATCGTCGGAAGCGTCATCCCAATAGAGACTTTCGTCTGACTGTGAGAAAAATTGGTACACAGAGTACTCGGAAAATATGGGGTAGTCAAGACAGTGCAATTGTTTTAGTCATCGATAGGCATCAAAGCGACCAATAAAAATTCATTGAACGTCATCGAAGAAGGAATACAAAAACTTTAGAAACAATGAAAGAGAAATTTTAATGATGTCCACATTTTTCCAATCTAAGAGTGGCAGGTCTGCCATGACTTTGGAGAAGACCCAAAAAACAAAGCAATCGCCTAGACCCTCCTACTCTATAAATTTTTTTCTCTAAAGTACTTCGAATAGTTTCCCATTTAAACCTTTTTTTGTCGCCTCACAAGGTGTACTTCTAAATATAAACTAAACCTCGATAGTTTTTAGCCGACGCGACATTTGGATATTCTACGAAATTCGAACCATAAATAAAATCAAAGCAAATTCGGCTATAAGTTAATATCCCGAACGCAATGTAGGTGCTGTAAATCTGGGCGCTTTTTATGATCTAGAATAGACAACAGATGTACGGTCTATTATAGAATATAAAAAATAGGTACCGTAACTAACGAAAATACTTTAGAGTCGAGGCCAGCCTAGCAAATAGCCGAGCGCAGGATGTACCTACATATCTTCTTTGGCGCACGGCTGAATGTTGCTAACAAAGGATTTGCCAGGAGATTTTTTTTTCGAATGTTTTACTGGACATCTTGTTATTTACCACGCGAAAAACATTTAAAATGAAGATTTATATTTAACGTAATTTAAAAAATTAGGATTCTCTGGTATAAAAAAACCAACAGCGAAATTCGGGTAACGCAACCAGTTCCCCCACCACCAGCATACAATCAAAGAACTTTAAATGACCAAATCAATTAATAAACTCGTTAGACAATTTACAAATCGGGAGGCCTTTGACCTTTGTGAGTCTATGAACCATACCACAGCTCCATCTCATTATTTCTTCTATTTAAAATATGCTTTTTTTTATTACGCTATGGATCGTGCGTCATTCAGAATGGTTTTATTTATATTTTAGAATATTTATATTTTAGAGTTCATACGATAGAGAAAGAGTTCAATGTTCATTTCCTTTTTGAACAGAAGATTTTTTATGGATACTTTTTTAATTAAAGGTTTTTTATCTCGTTTTTTTTTCAAGTTCTGTAGCCTACATTATAAACGGTTTAAGAAATAAGTCACTGTTTACTACTAAAAGTACAACATTCACTATCTCCTAGTATTAAAAAATGTTAATATATATTTGGGGTAATATTAGTCTATCGGTAACCCATGAAAAGGAAGGGTAAATTCAATAACACATGTTTTGAGGAAACAATTGTTATAACGGCCCTGCTCTTCGGATCGCTATTGGCAGATCCTAGCTACCCCTATCAAACAAAATAATAATAAAATTACCATACGCATTCATAAATCAAAAATCCCTGAAAGAATCGAAATGCCTACGTGATTTTTATCGTGCGCTCCATTTTCCAAGTACACATTGCACCCCTGTTTAGGGGGATGCAGGTAGTCCCATAAAATTAATACACAACGTTTTTTTTATCAGGTAAGGAACCTCGATAACAATACGGATGACAACAATGAATTTCTACGGATGATTTGACGCCCTCAAGTGTCCTTACTGTGGTTTCTCGTAAATACACATACGCTTTCCCTCACATTGTCGATGGGATTAGGTACAATATTTACGTGAACATACCGAAAATTTAGAAATACGAACATATTCATAAATATTTCTTCATTCATCCTGATTTGTATTCTTTGATTTGAGAATTTTTCTGAAAAACTCGATATTGGCAAGAGTAGTTCAAATGACTTGACAGTACTTGTTTGAGCTAACAAAAGACGGGCGTCTTTTTTTGGCTCGGCCAACCTCGATGTTTTTCTGAATGGGTCGATATAAATATGGGCCATGTCGTTATCGATTTGTTAAAATGAATTTAGCATTGCCACTGCTCGAATTATTGATTACGTAGCCCTGCACCGGGCGTCAGACAAGGTCATGGTCTTTTGAATCGATAGATCTCCAGCTCGGGGTCCATCGCCGAAAAGCTGGCAAGTCGATGCCTCCGCATTTACTTTTACTTTGGACCCGAACGAGACGTAAAACAAATGGAGACGATGGTAGTGGGGTTAATAATCTGCCCTGACCAGACAGCGGCAAAAGAAATCGTTTCAAAAATAATTTTCTATATTAAAAAAAAAGAAATGGCAAGTGTATAATTAAAACCGTTGCCGCTGTCTGGCCCTGATCTGTAAAATACCTCAACCAACCGAGAGGTAGCTGGACAAAACGTCACATCTATTTTTTCTATTACTCGTTGTTTTCCTCAGATAAACTATGGGCAGATAAGCAAAGGAGACAAAGATCGCTGAATTTACGTCAAATACCGGAGGAAAAAAGAAATATCAATGCTATTAGAGTAACTGTGTTTTGTGACGTAAATTCGGAGATCCCAATCGACACCAAATGTACAGTTATCATACTGTTGACCGACACGACATACAAATAATCTCCGACTAGACAAATCGCCTGGTTTCGAAATCTCTTTCTACCTAGGATATACAACTTTACCTTGAAGAGGTTAGGGCTGAATAATAATTATAAACTTTGGAGTTTAAAATGATTACTTTGGAGTTTAAAATGATAACGCTTAAATTGATTAACGCTTAGCGATTATCCCAAAATGTCGAAATAATTTTTACTTTCTATAGTTTTACAGGTATTTCGCTTTCTCGCGTCAAACTTCATTTAAGTAAAGAACTCAGTCGTTGAGCAACTTCAGAGGAAACAAAGACAAAATTCAAAACATCAACTAAAAAAATATTCATATATATCAACTAAATATATATATATATATATAAAAAAAAATTATGTACGATACACTGACTGTATTATTTATAATTTCGACAATTTTAAAGGCCACTGAATAGATAATACCTTAACTAATGAATATAATTATCACCGAGACATTTTTTTTTATCATACATTTTTCGGAAATTCGGATTATTTTTGGATAAAATGATGTAAAAGGTGATTTCCCTGAAAACCAAAAATAAACCAAGCAACGCATCTAATTGTTACGATTTAATTCCCAATCTTGTTCATAAAATTATAATCAACAACCAATTATTTTTGAAAATAATAAAAAATGAAAGCAAACTGATTAATAGAAATTAAAAGTACCGGTGTTAAGTCAATTTTTATCTACAAATTGTTCTCTGAATCGTTGAAATTGAATAAAAAAAATATACTGATAACAATAATTAAATTATATTTGTCTACAGTTTGCTGAAACAATAGGTGAACTATTTTTAGTATAAATTGAAAACTAATGTTATCACTCACTTATAAATGAGATCCAGACTAATAGTTCCAGATGTTATCAACGACATCTAGTGGGTGATAGCATAATGAGGTAATCTGAGCCACCCACTATGTCTTTGTAAAAGGGTTCGAGTCTTGTCTATCATATTTACTAGGACACTTACTCAAGTGTATCGAGACAAAAAAAGAAAAACAAATCAGACAATCGAAACATTTTCTCTATATCTTTAATTTTTTTGACCACCCGGTACAGTTTCCTCTCATCTCGATCGTCTGTTCACTTTCTCTTATTACCGACTGTCTAGTCTACGAGTAGTTGTAAGTCTTTCAGTTTTTATAATGGACGACAGGTACCAAAGCGAAATATCTGGAATACGAATCACCGCAAATGCGAAACGGCCCAAGAAAAATCAATGTTTAGTCAAAATTAATTTTTAATGCTGGTAACGAAATTTTTGCTGTACTCCAGTGTATTTTCGGCTTAGCAGAAACCGTTTTGATGGTAATTTTGAGATTAATACAAATGGCTCACCTAATCGTTTCCACAATTTCGATAGCTCCATCGTGTTTGTCCTAAACAAGAAAAGAAAATATATTGAACAAAACTAAACCAAACGTATTACAAAAAATATAAATTCGTACAATTCGGGGATGTAGTCTAATTGTAACTTGTGTGTTTATACATTTTAAAATAAAGTACAAACGCTACATATACATAAATTCAATTTAACCTCTTTAATTAAAAAAAAAAACAGGATCATACTAACGAAGGCAATGCGTCGGTTTCTCCATTTGTATGTGTTACACTTGAATTTACCCTTCCTTTTTCGTGTCATTACCGTAGACACACAATTTAAAAGATATATTAATATTAACCCACACCCTCAAATGCTGTAAAAAAATTAAATACTACAAAACACGTTGACATGGAAAAAAACGATGGGAACAAATTATAATGAGCTACAATTATTTCAGCACGCTGTCAATTGTTCTGTATTTGAACAGTTCCAATAATTAAATAGATTATGTAAAAACCTCGGTAAAAACTACTACCACGTATCGAGATTACCTGCAAATGATAATTTTTATTTTGCTAGACAATAATTACGATTACCACGGAAGTAGGGGGTTTCCCCGCGAGGAAAATGTAAAGGTCCAAATCGGAAAAAAAATGATGAATAAAACCGTGAGGTCGTCGAAAAAGACGTAATTGCTCGATGACGTAGGATTTACTTGACGCGAAAAGTTAAAAGCAAACTCATATAATGAGTCATTCTTACTTTTAACATCTATTTAAAATTCCTGTTGATAAATGCTGCAACGAAGGACGAAAGATTGGCACAATATCAAAAGCGCACGATATGGAACCTACTCATCAAACACAATACCCAGGAATTTCGTCCAGTTTTTTCTTTGGTTAAACCTACCAGGGTACCAAGAAAACGCCATAGGCAGCAAAAAATGTTCCAAGAAGTAATTCAGACAAATGAAACGTCAAATTATTACTGCGAAATTGGGAAAAAGCAATACAAATATGAATCGAACGTATTTCGCATAGGTATAATATTAAACCATATCTGGGCGTATATGTAAAAAAATAATTTAAAAACATAGAATGACAACGTGTACATATCGTGTTTATACGAACCGTAACTGTAATTCTTATCGTTTATTATTAAATATTTATTACATTAACAATTACCACATCTAACGCCAAGTAAATATAAATTCGCCGTCTATTATCAACTACTATGGAAGTGAAAATAATGGCTTATTTTTTAAGTTACATCCTTATGCCAGCGCATGAGGCTGGGTAGGCAAACACAGTTGACCTAGTATAAAAAATAGGCATAAATCATTCGGGTGATACAACGAAACCGTTTTATTTTATGGCATTTGTAGATTTTCGTATTATCAGTAGATACGAACTATCAGGCCCGGACTCAGCTCGCTGTCATTATAGAGGGACGTGTTCACAGAAAATACACCATGGTGCGATAACACATACTATAATAAACACACAGAACGAAGAAAGTATTGTACAAATACTTAAAAATACTTGTAAGTATTGTACAAAATCTTAGCAACAAACATCAGAATCAGTTTTCCCTAATACGAATGCCCGCTTTAATTAAGCTTCTGCTTAATATCAATCCACATTTGAGATGATTCTATTTTGGATTTTATTCCTCCTATTGTGTCGTTAAAGCACAAAAAACTTGACAAAGCAACATATATTTTTTTTAACTTTGTAATACTTGTTTATAAGTTGTATGTATTATCAATAAAACACTTCTGATATTGGTGACAGTACTAAAAAAACCATACCTGTAAACTGGTAAGAACAGTTTATACTTATACATACTTATTGAATTAGTAACCAAAGTTTGGTTGAAAATTCATCTTCACCATTTGTATAAAAGTCAGCCCATAAGTTTGCAGGCCTGTTATAAATAAATTACTTTCTTGTACCCCCATACTGGGGGATTATCTGTTAAAATACCCGCATCTTTCAATATAATAATTCGATAGGGATGCACAACGTTATACTATATATGTACCTAATAAAACTGACCAACATATGTACATATATTCATCGTCAGCACCTGCTCTTTGGAATTGTAAATTTACAACAGGTCTACATAACTAATAATAATGCATTCCTGTATAAAGTCGATATTGCACATGCCTCTTTATACAGAAAGTCTCTGTCGACTATCCTCAAGCTGTAATAAACGTATTTTGCCACAAATCAATTTTACATTATTTGATAAACTCCGAAAATTATGAAATTCATTATCTTATACTAAACCTAATTAAAAATATAGACAAGCTTTGAATTACAGCCATAAATTGTAACGCAACTTATAACTTATAGAACTATTTGATATTAAAACTAACTAAAACTGGTTACCTACATGTTCAAACAAAGGCCACGATTGATAATATTAGCAATATCGGAAAGTGGGCGAAGAAGTTTGAAGACTAAGAAAATGAACCAAATGACCTCAATTAAAATTATAAACATAACAGATATGGGTATAACACAACAGCCATGCCATGAAACTAAATGATGACTTAAAAAATTGATATGTGTGCTGCAAAAGAAATTGTACAAAGTTTTGTTTTTAAATACATTCTCTGTACAAAAGTTGGTCGCATCTTAAGATTACAAACAAAACGTAATGATATTATGAGATCTCGTGCTAACAGATTATAAGATATATTAAGAAACAAGTTAGATTTTCAGTGTTAATGAACAACAACAACAACAAGTTCATAAAATGTAAATATTAAATAACACTTCTTAATTTAAAGATAATGATATATGTATGTCCTAGCCACAATTAACACATATGTACATATTCTTATAAACGATACATTTTTAGTTGGAAGAAGAATGAGGTCTTCTTGCAAAAATGTTTCACATAAAGAAATGTATTAAGAAAGTTCGTGTTTCAGATTATATCTACCAAAAGAATACCTATATCTGAAATATACAAGTGAAAAAAAAGCATTTTGCCGCGACCTACAAAACGTGACATTGACCACGTGCACCTAGT
This sequence comes from Aromia moschata, assembly GCA_029963805.1. NCBI lineage: Eukaryota > Metazoa > Arthropoda > Insecta > Coleoptera > Cerambycidae > Aromia > Aromia moschata. Next base: position 862,529 of record JAPWTK010000038.1, read on the forward strand.
TTTTTTATTTATATTTTTTTAAATATGTAAACCATATTTTCTAATGGAGGGAAGATCAGCATCGCGACATACACCTATTTATACAAAAATTTTGTTGCAGGAAATGTAAAATATCACCCACGAATTGAAAGCATGAGGTTAAATGTGTATTTTTAGCCACGATTTTTCAAATAAAATAGTGTAAACACGTTATTTTTAAACAATCCCGCTAAGATCATTCAAAAATAATCCTTGTAAGTGCACAACCACACCACACAGGTGGTAAACAAAATGAAAATTAAATAAGAACAAGTGATTTTGTACTGAGAATTTTAATGACTAACGCCTAACGCAATTCCCCAAATTTTACAGGGAGAAAATAAAATTATTCAAATTATGGGCAAATTAATCACGTCCTATCAATGAAATGACAAGAAGCTCTTGATAAACGGTAAAAGACATAAGAACAAATCATTTTAGAGGCAAAATTTGAGGATGGTTATGTTATTTCTCACAAATAAAGCAGTTTAATTGTTAACTTACGTTTCCACGACCTGAGGTTAACGGCCAGGTATATAATACGGGCTCTGCCCCCGCTGGAGAATGCAACTTCAGCTCCATTTATTTTATTTAAAACGGTGTTAGCTAAACGAATAGTGGTCACTAAAAATATTCACCATTTGAACTATTATAGCTAATAAAAACACATCAAATACACATCTTTACGGGAGTTTATAGATCTCACATAGCAAAACACGCCATCGTTGAGCGTACACCGTGCGCGCGCAACACTCGAACAGTACTGCCACCCTGAAATCCTTCAATGTTCAGCAAGTTTTGACAGTCTATCGTACGGTTCATTTTCCCCCTTTGGAACGTTTTTCTCGCTACCAGATTATCAATATTTTCTTCCACACGTAGGCCTCGTTCCTCGTTGCATTTCCTATCTATCTATACTATGCAGTATATATGCAATCATGCACTTTGTTCTTTCATCTGTTCTATGACATAATTATTAATCAAGTTTTTACTATTTGATAATAGGCCAAGGTCTTTTGTTCAATAAAGCATTTTTTTAAATCTCACTCGTTGGTTTGGCACTACTGCAAGTTCAATGAACGCGATAGATGTTTTTTATTACACGAAATAACAATGCAATAATTTTTATTAGCCAGTTTACTAACTGTTCCTAAAGTTTATAGGTAACATGCATTGCTGTCTGCTACAAATGGCTATGTATTTTTTAACGTACGAACATATGCACGGCAACAAACAACACAACAAAGGATGCTTTTTTTAGAGCAATAATACCTACATATGTATGTATATATGTATGTACATCTAAATCCATATATACATATATATGTATATATATACCAATCTAATTAGATAATCTCTAGCGAAACACGGGATAACAACCTACATTTGCATTGTTAATATATGTATTAAATAATGAAAAGAAAAGTAGGTACCTACATATATTAAAATAAAAATTGTTTGAAAAACTTGAGACAAAGAGTATTTTATTTTCCCTTATTTAAAGATTATTTCCAGTTATTTTTATTTTCCGCATACCATGATCAGAAAAAATAGATTTAATGATTATACCACAAAATAAATTATTTAATAAAGTGGCACAAAAAATGTTATGGCAATATTCAAAATCCTATCAAATCGCGCGCAAATATGACGTCAACGAAAACAAGAAGGCTCGAATAGAAAGGTGTTGTCATTGGCATAGTCTTCCCTAATTACGTATCACCAATATGTGTCATGTCATTATCACTGATTAATATATGTATACGCAATCCACTCGCTATTCAGGAATTAAAGTAGTCCATCAATAATCTCTGCCTATTCAGTACAAAACGAGAAAATGCAAATTATCCAATATAGGATTAACGTAATAAATACGATGATTTCACCTCTGCTCTACATGTACTTGGGTTTGCTCTTCTTCTTCCGGTGAAATATTAAACTAGAACCTAAACTTCCTAGTAAAATCTTTAAATTTAAAAAAATTAAACGTCAACACTCGAACACTGACATAACCTTAAACAAAAATATGAAAATGTTATTATGACAGATGCGTTTTTCCTTTTGAAATGAATATATTAGTTATAATAATATCTGTTCTCCTATCTGTGATATGTGTGTTACTAGCGTTACTCCAGCATTATTATTTTATTAATAAGTTATATAAAAGGCCATCTATAAAGTACGATGTTCCTATCTTTGAGGACTTAATTCCATCTGATCAAGCAAAGTTGTGCAGAATTACCCTATACAAACTATTGACAACCAGGAAGAAGATATGGTGCTATATGACTTAAACTCCGTTTTATCTCAACCAAAGAAAACTGACCGAGTAGAATTTATTGTAAAAAACGATAAAGTAATGGGCACAGATAGTGAAGTATACAATACCCTGCAAGCTGCTATTGCATTTAAGCTATCTGGAAAAAGTCACAAAGCCATGAAGTTGTTCGAACACGCTGCAGCAATTGCTCCAGAAAACGCAGATGTTCTTAATCGTTACGGAGAATTTCTAGAACAACAGCACCACGATGTCGTCACAGCTGATGAATTGTATGTTAAGGTATACCTCAATGAAGCAGAAATTAGCATTTATTTATAATCTTATTGTATGTTAGGCTCTTACATATTCTCCAGACCATAAGGCTGCTCTCATGAATCGTCAACGCACAGCTCCGCTAGTTGAAGGCTTAGATTATCAATTATTTAGGACTATAGATTCGAGGAAGGATTTTTTGAAGAAGCGAATGAAACTTGACAGCTTTGACACTGTTAAGAAACAGGCATATTATTTACATATTTATCATACAGTAAGTAAATTGTACTTCGTTTAGTCATCAGTAGGAGTTAATAAACATGATTCTTTTTATACAGATAAATATTATTTGTTTTATGTATTGGTACACAGTTTTCAAGACTACGTGTTTATATTCCATGTGTATTTATATTATTTAGGTGGGCATTGAAGGAAATACTATGACAGTGGAGCAGCTGAGATATCTGCTAGAAACCGGCCAAGTTGTCAGTGGAAAAAGCCTTGTCGAACACAATGAAGTACTTGGTTTGGAAAAAGCAATGCAGTATATCAAGTTACTAGTAAGAACGGATTACATAGGTATCAAAGAGATCTTAGGTATTCATAGAAGGGTCATGGGACATGTCGATCCAATAGCGTCAGGTGTATTTCGTGATGAAAAAGTAAGTAAAATGAAAGCAGTAGAGAAACATCCACAATTTATTATTATTTTTTTTTTAATTTCAGGTATTCGTAGGTAGTCATATACCTCCCCCTCATGATCAGGTACCTGCGCTGATGGAAAGTTACGTGGAATGGTTGAATTCAGAGGAAGCCCAAAGTATGCACCCCGTGAGATACGCTGCATTAGCACATTATAAACTAGTCGACATTCATCCATTTGTCGATGGCAATGGACGCACAAGTAGGCTAATTATGAACCTAATTTTACTTAAAGCTGGATATCCACCCATAATGGTGCTGAAAGAGCAAAGGTAGGCTATTGAATATCTAAATTATTCCTGTCTAGACTAAAGTGAACGAATAGACTATTGTGTGGGGATTAAAGGGAGTGAAAAAAATACTTTGTGGGTTGAATGTTTATAATGTGTTTGTTGAATGTTTTCTTTGTGTATATAATATGTTTGCCTTTTAGAGAAAAGTATTATGATGCATTGAAGACGGCAAATATGGGTGACGTCCGACCATTTGTCAGATTTGTGGCACAGTGTACATTGCAGATTCTAGACATGTACATATATGGGACACGTTTTTTATCGATCGACGGCATAACGGAGGGGAAGGAAAACAGATTATTAACTATAGCTGAATTTTAGAAAATTCTAGTGTGGTTATTAAGGCGTTTTGCCCTGAATATTAATTTCTTATTGTAAGAACAAAGTCGGAAATGATTGCCTTGTAACCAGTACTTTAAAAATTGACGGGTATTATTCATTTCCTTTCAAACGGGCATACTTTTTTTTTGACAAAATATCAGTTTAGTATCCACAAGTTTTAAAGACAATTGGAGCTCTTCCTCAAGAGCTTTAATAGTAAACTAATCTAGTTATATTTTATGTGGAGCTTCACTTGTCTCTAAAATGTATTAAACAGCAAACAAGGTATTAATAAAAATCCAGCCACGATTCCAGTGGACGCTGATGATTTTTCTTCCAAATTTACTACTAGTACTAGAGTGTTTTTTGTAGTCACAATTGCGTCTCAAAACCGTTTTATTTTTCTATGTAAATCTCATTAATAGGAAATTGTATAATAACTTGAGTTAATTTAATTTAAAAAAAATAGTGTTGTGTAATAAATGTTTTATTTTTGTTTAATTGTATTTTCTTTTACTTATTGCACTCTAAGGAGGAGAATGCCTCAAAACATGTGATGTATGGTCAAACCTATTGGTAGTATTAGTTGATTAACAGATTAAATAGAAAAGTCCCATTTCATTGCGTGGTTATATAAATTATATGTAATTAAAATATTTGTTTTGGTGGCCCACCGAGATTTAGAGTCTGTTCTAAATCTCGGTGTGGTGGCCCTATTATTTTAGATAACCCGGAATACAGACGCTCATGGCGGGTTGCAGACAATTATATGTTTTTTTCCTGAAAACGGTTAAATATTGTTATCTTAACAGCGTTATTTTAAAATAACTAATCTAATATTCTATTTTTGACTACCTATCGCCATATATATCTTCAAACTCGTCCCATGTATCGACATTTTCCACGAAAAATGTAATTTATATCGATTCTAGCCCCTTATCTCATTTTATCTTTTATATCGTATAAAAAAATATTTGAAGAGATGTGTCTATCTGAGGTCCAATGAGAAAAATGTGAGCCACCTCGTTTGCCGTTGCCGTTTGTTTTAGAATAAATAAAAGTACATACATATATAAACATTATAAATACGTCGTGTATGTACTCCAAAACGCAAGGTGCGCGTATATATCGTTGTCCTTCTCTTAATCACCCACTCAAACGAGTCGGCTTCGCCGTCATGTTTGTATCGTCTCTTTCTATTTGAGTGCATTCGCGAAGTGTTCATGCTGATAATTTGACAAATTTGATTGAAGAAATTCGGCATACTTTCAAAAATGTCAAATTTTCACAAAGTAGAAGTTAACAAGACGGTCTGGGAGGTCCCTGATAGATACCAAGCCCTTTCAGCTGTGGGTTCAGGGGCATACGGACAAGTATGGTAAATATGACACCTACCTATGTACTTTTATTAGTGTATTGTGTTAAAAGTTAATTATAGATTCGAAAAAAATAGAGCCAACAATTGAACGAAATAAATAGCTTATCCGGGTAATTCGTGTTTGTACAATTTTTAATGTGAAATTTCCATATCTCACACGGCAATGTCACGGTTTTAGGTTAGGTTTTTAAATGTAAACCTTCACCTATTTAAGATTTATTGTACAGACTACAGACGATTAAAAAATCTACAGGTCTGTTTGCCGTACGGTTAGCGATTACACGTTAAAAGTGTTTAATACAACTTACCTCAGCAATTATATCTTTCAGTGGAAAGAATATATATTATTTATTACACATAAATTATTTAATGTTCAATATGATATCAGTATTAATTTATTAGCTCACTCATATTTTTATGATCTATTATTCTAGGAAGTACCTAAATATTACAGTTTTATAACAAAATAAGAGAACTAGATACCACATTTAAAATATCCAATTCTAAAACACACCTTAAAAAATTAATTCCTATCAAATCCAATCTTCCTTTCAATCTCTAGATATCCTTAAGTTCTATCAACTATTAATAACAGTTACATGATCAAAAAAGCATGTGTAAATTTTGTAAAACCCTGAGATTAAATATACCGTTAATCATGGATAAAAGAAAACAGAAAAGACTAAATTAACTCTTACTGCCCATTTAATTGCAACAAATGCCTGAAAAGCGTGTAATTTATTTGTTTTGTTTAGTTCCGCATTGGACACCGTCACTAATAAAAAAGTAGCAATAAAGAAACTAGCCCGTCCATTTCAATCTGCTGTCCACGCCAAAAGGACTTACAGAGAATTGAAACTACTCAAACATATGAGGCACGAAAATGTGATAGGACTGTTGGACGTATTTTACCCCAAACACGATAACAGTCAGGTTTGTTTAATTATATAAACAACCAAAATCGTGCCCCGTACACAGTTTGAAATATTTTTCAGATATATCTAGTCACTCATCTTATGGGAGCTGATCTAAACAATATAATACGTACACAAAAATTGACAGATGACCACGTGCAGTTTCTAGTTTATCAAATATTACGAGGCTTAAAATATATACACTCGGCAGGCATTATTCATAGAGTAAGTATATTTTAGGACCTGATTAAATTATATCCGTTAATAATTATTTGTTAAATTGCATTGTTTCTCGGAAATCATAAAAATTCATTCAGTAGGTTTTAGTCATCTTAGTTAATTGGAAGCAATTACATACCTTAAGGTACTCGTAAATTTACAGTCGGATAGTAAAGTTATGGACACATTAATAAATACACGAGGATATCGATTTATGGTGTCTGTTTAACATTATTACCAACTAAGTAATATAAATGTGACACTACAGAATGTTATGAAAGATGTGTTTGTTTTTTTAGTTGTACATAAAAAAATTGATATCAAATTTTTTGCTTATAAAAACATGGCAATGAATTGTGATTGTGTCTAATATATTTAGGATTTGAAACCATCGAATATAGCCGTAAATGAAGACTGCGAGTTGAAAATATTAGACTTTGGTTTAGCGAGGCCCACAGAAACTGAAATGACTGGTTACGTGGCGACAAGATGGTACAGGGCACCAGAAATTATGCTGAACTGGATGCACTATAACCAGACCGTCGACATATGGTCTGTCGGGTGTATCATGGCAGAATTGCTGACAGGAAAGACACTTTTTCCTGGCACAGACCGTATCCTTTTCAACAGAGAAAGCTAAAACTAAACTAAAATGTTTTCTATGCATATCAATTGTTTCAGGATATTTTTCTTATATAAATGTAGATATTCATCAGCTCAATTTGATAATGGAGATATTAGGAACACCAAGTGAGGAATTTATGCAAAAAATAACTTCAGAAAGTGTAAGTAAATCAGAGTGTTAAAATAAAACAAAACGTTAACCTTTTATGATCGAATATATTTGAAACGCTGTTGATTTTCAGGCACGAGTTACATAAGATCCCTACCTGTGTTGCTGAAAAAAGACTTACACCAATATATCGTTGGTGCAAACCCTCTAGCGATAGACTTGTTAGGCCTTATGTTAGAATTAGATAGTGAAAAACGTATTACAGCCGAACAAGCCTTAGCACACGCCTACCTAGCTGCCTATGCGGACCCGAACGATGAACCTACGTCGGCGCCTTACGACCAGAGCATCGAAGATATGAATTTACCTGTAGAAAAATGGCGAGGTAAGAGCAAAATACCGTAAACGTGGGCGAACTGGCATTTTTTTCTGCTTCAAAAATTTCATTTGTTGGAGAAAATAAAAATTCGGGAAGTCGTTATATTTTATTCGTTAAGAAAAAAGTGAAACAATACAAGTGAATTTTAACATACAATAATAAAAAACTAAATATTTTTCATCACATAAAAAAAGTTTGGACATTTTCCAAATAATATGTTGACATTACCGAAATAATCTCCAAAAGTATGCTCATTCCCAAGATATTCCTCCTTAATACGTTTTTAGAGGGAACCTAAAAACAGATTCTCGTATTCATTGGAATATCCTTTGAGTAAGGCAAACGTATTTATGTTTTAACATTAAAATTCATATCCAAAGGTCACCTTATTAAAAAATTACAAACACTATTAAAATCCTCATCTTAAAATTATTCGTAACATTAGGCTATTTTATTTTAAACTTTTAGATAAAATTTCAATTAGAAACGTAGAATATCTGTCATCTAACACTTAGTCTGCCTCATTGGCTTATATTGCTCTGAAAAATTTAGACATCGTCCTCAAAATTCTTGAATTAAACGTACCGTAAATTATTCATGAGTATGTATTCGATTGATTTACTAAATTTTATTTTACATAGAAGACATCAGATTTAAACATTGAGGTAGGAAGGAATTAAAATAAAGTCGATTAACACCTTGTGCTTTTTATGTCTAATTTCCACCATGTGTTGAAAATATACTCATTTAAAAACGATAAAAAAACGCGTAAAAAATCTCAATGCCAGATTAAAACAGCCGACAAAATTCAGTCTACGACACTTATTGTTATTTTAGTAAACCATAAAAAAATATATGTTTAACGTGAATTTTTAACCCAAAGCGTTCATAAATGCGAAATTACTTTGATTACAACATTCAGTCGTTAAGTTTCGATTATCCTAAAAAATTTTACCCTGCTTAGTCTTAACGAACCGATTTACAAAAAGTCACCGTCTTTTTCTAGGTGGACCGATCTTTTTTTTTTTTTACTTCAGTGCCAATATCTTGTTGACTAGAGGTTCCTTGTTGGCTAGTAAATGTCCAATATGTGCTACATCGAATTCTTTGTTACAATACATGAAATAAATTAAATGTCATACGTTAATGGAGCATAAAAATCAAACATACTTTAACTACAAGCAATTTGTTTATTTGTTTTATAAGTACTAAGATTTCTGTTCGATTTGTTAGCACACACTAATTTTTATTATAGGCATTTGACGCTATGGACATTTAATTTTGCGTGTACTGTACTTTTTTAGTTTTAAAGTTTAATCTTTTTGATTTGATCGAGTCCACTTAAAAAGAGCCTCATTCCGCAGATAAATACCCAATTCCCATGAAAATACTGGAGTTCCATTGCCAATATTATGGGAGTTTAATTTGGATTTTATTTTTCAGAGTTAGTGCTACAGGAAGTCAGTTCATTTATATATATCCCACCGCAGAACGAAGAGAACTAATCATTTTTTTTTTTTTTGGAAATAGATCTATGTATAGATTACAGTTGTTATATTGTACATATAATTGCAGAAAGTATTTACAGTGAATTTGTTATAATTTCAACCTTAACAATTGAATTATAAAAAGGAGGCCTAAAGAGTTAGTTTATGTACATTTATTTATCTATAATACAAATTTGTAATACTTCGTAATATATTAAAAAAAAAAATCACATAATGAGTATATTATTTTTAATTAGCGGGTACAAAATATCCTCTTGATGGTGATGTCTTTTCCTAAAACTAATTAAGAATTACAATAGACAATAAAATAATTTAATCTTAAATTAAAAAAAAATACTGTTCATAACAGAATCGATGAAATTAAATAAAATAAAAAAAGGCTAATCACAAATCTGAATGATAAAATCTATCACGATTACTTTTTACACTTTGCAATGTCGTGCAGCTTCTTCCATAGGTCATTACTGTTCGGCACTCTTCACCATGTGTATGCTGATCTCCTTCTGTACGTTACAAGGTGTAAAAGATACCCTTTTGTTGAGGAATTCCGGCGCGTGGATCCGCTTGATCTTCAACCCGTTCGCCACGATGCCCGTGACGAATACATCCTCCAGCTTGAAGTACGTGTGGTTCAGCGCCGCTACGTATAGCTCCTTCGATATCTGCGCTGGGAACAGATACGCGGGGCCCGTCGTGAAATCCGGAAACGTGGATGGCTTGTACTGCTGCGGCGATATATAATATTTCGACTTCTTATTCCTAATCGGCTTCCACTTCTTCGCCAGCCGGCCGTATATGGCTCTCTGCTCGGGCTTGTGCTTTGCTATGAACGCCAGCAGCTTCGACACGTTTATGAACATGTCGTCGTCTGTCTTAAGTGCGAACGATGCCTTCGGACAATAATTGTCTACCCATTCCAGCATGGATATAGTTTTAAGAGTGAGATTGTCGTGCGTGTCGATGAATTTCCCCCTGATAATATCACCGTATAAGCCTTGTTCCTTGTCTATCTTATCGTTAAGGGTTTGATTCGATGTGGCACCTAACATGAACGCTATGGCTATGTCTTTTCTTATGGCAAAGTGGCCCCAGGTCTCTCTCACCGCCAGCCGGGCGCTGTCGTGGCTCGGGGCTGACGTGACAGTGATCAGGAGCTTAATGTTCTTCCCGAGGTCGGGGCATATCTGCGAGTTCACGTCCACGTGGCCCGCCTCGTAGATTATCTCGGCCGGCACGCCGCGGGTCAAGTCGGGTCCCTGGTTGCTCGTGCCGTTGGTGGCGTTTTGGTGCGCGGGTGCTGCTTGTGGGGGCGCCTCGGACGTCCCGCTGCTCGGATGGGACCCGGCTGGTGGGGCGCTTCTCTCGGCCTGGCTCGTATTACCTTGCAGGAGTCTGACGTCGTAGTTTCTTAGCGGCGATGCCGTGGTGTGGAGCTGACTGGTGTTGAGGTAAGAGAAACATAGGAAGAGCGGTATCACTGCTAGGGCGAATATGGCCAAGTGCAGGCAGCGCACTTGGGCTACCCATGGCACCCCCATGCCTGGAACAAAGCATACGCTCGTCAAACACCACTGCATCAGCGAGCACCAAAATGCTACTCGCACTGGTTATATTTAAAATGGTACCTGAGCATATTAAGTTCCAAGGTACCGTCAGGTTCTGCTAAACAACAGACTGATCGATTCATTTTTTATACTTTAGAGTCCTAACCAAAAGTTAATTAGCGTAACTGCAAAATGATTTTGGTCCCCGTTTTACCAAATGGATTCGGTAGATACGTGCTGAATTATTTATGTTACATACAACACCCACATTCTTGCCTTAATTCACAAGTCTGCTATTACTTGCTACATTCTCCCTATACAGGGTGTGATGTCAAGTCTCACAAAGCAACTTTTGGTTACAACCCTACCGACATACATAAATATAAGTATTTATAGATAGTTATAGACAGTCAATCCCAAAATACAATTTCACAAAATCAAAATCAGATCTGGTCCTTCTTATAATGAACGTTCATCAATTTATTCTGTTTTCTCCAATTAGTAGGAGAGACCCTGTAACACTCTTCATTTCTTCAAAATACCATACACTTCATATAATGGAATTTAATTATTTTTCTTACGCTTCGGTAATAAGAATCTGTTGCGAAGAACATGTCTTTTCTTTTGAAGAAAAAAAGGGCGAAGTGAAGAAACCCATAATATCTAAGTGATGATGGACGATGAAGCCACCTCAAATGTTAGCACTTATCTACTTCGGGTTCACTGCAAAACTGTCGAGATAAAAAATAAATGCCCAGGGTAAACAAATTCATTTTTTACAATACAAAAAAGTTAAACAAATAAACTTGAAGACGCATATAGGGAGGCCTAGGAAAAATCGATTGCAATATACCTACTTAATAAAAACTGTAAGCATTTTCTAACTTGATTTTTTCATAGCTGCAAATAGTGTAGCTGATTTTAGAGGGAACAGACAGGCAACACAATACTTATAAAAATATTATAATACCATTACTACTGTTACTATTTCCCTGTAAATGTTTTACACAATTTAAAAGTAATTTTAGGCAGCTTTAAACAGATGTGTGGAAAACAAACATGTCCGACGGTAGCAATTAGCATCAACTTATCAGTTGTGTATTTATTATTACTCTTATTACTTACGAGTTTTTTTTTTACCGAGCTTACTTCAAATTATCCGTTGTTTATGTTTCGAGATCTAAAATTAGCTTAAGCAGACCACACCAAGATCTGCAATACTTTGTCGACAAATATTAATATATGTATGTACATAAATATAGTTTACACAGTTTAGCAAAATTTTATCCTGCAGTTTATTTAAAAACAATGGTCTGTTGCCATTACACAATATTTTGCTCAAGGAATTGAAAAATAATAATTTATTACTTTTAAAAGTCCGCAAAAAATGTGTCAGATGTATTTGTTTAAAGCAGTTTTAACTATTTCTAACGTTTGAGAATATTATGTATGTATGTATGTATATAACGAACAACGTGTATTAACATTTCCCAGTTGTTCATCACAGAAACATAATTCCTAAGTAATAAAACTGGACAATTGCCCGAGACTTTACAACTTCTTAATTTTATTACTTTTCAGAATTTATTTTACAGTAAAACGAGAGATAAACGAGTTAGGTAAATATTGCTTTAGTGTGATTAAAAAAGTCTATTATGTATGTACGTTCGTTTTATTTTAAATTGTCGCGGAAATTTTGTAATTTCGACTTATGACGCTGGTCAATGAACAACTATGGAAAAAATTAGGTCATTGAATTTTTAATTATATAGGAATCATAAAATGGAAGCAAACAATTTAACATATACATACATATGTATGTACCTCTTTATTCAATTATTTGAATTTACAGGCTTCTCGAACTTTAATTAATGCCTTAATTTAAATATTTGTGTGTAGGGACACCGTTTCTTAAAATAAAAACCTAATAATTTGGTGTATAAACACAATACGCTAAGAAATTATATAAAAACATATTTTATATGTACATTTGCAACGCAATAGTGACGAAATTTCAATACTTAATAGGTGGTTACACTCTACCTAAACTAACAAATAAACAAAGACAAATGTTTGGGCAATCATTTGAAGATAAAGCTCGGTAAAGTACACATTTTGTAATTTTACAAGGCACTTCCGTATAGTAAATGTTAGACGCCTCAACATTTTTTTTAACTCGTTAAAGAATCTTAATCAAACACTATTTATAGATATCATTCACACATTGCTTCTGTATCTCATCGGATTATGAAAATGAATACATTAAAATCTTGAATCTTTTTAAAGGCTGTTTAAATTCTGATGATTTTTATCCTACAATATTGATTTTTTGCCTCTGATAGAATTACACCTTGTGAAATTATGCGTCTAATAAGTTCCAAGTTGAAGGTGATAGTGATTTGTTGATTGTGTGGAAAGTAACGTGTGACGTAGAGGGCTTTTTTTGAATCTTTATCTCGAGCTATCCAAAAAAAAAACTTAATCAAAGTTGGCCTAGTAAGAAAAGTAGTTAAGTAACCTTAAAAAATGGGATGACTTTCGCTATAAATTCCATTCAAATTGCTGAAACTTAAAACTGTGCATTCATAATAATACCAAAAATTGGAAATGAAAAATAACATACCACTTATGTTTTTGCCGACCAGCATCACAACCAAGACATGTATTTATGTACTTGTTCGATGAAACAAATTGTACATGCACTTTTTTATTTATTTATTCCTATAATAAAAGTAAACAGAAAATCCACGAACACATCGGCAAACATTGGTTTTAATAATTAGCAACCCTGAACGTGTATTTTTTTTCTTTACTTGGATACGAACGATGAATCACCTCAGGCAGAATAAGAATTTTTCAAGGTCGTTTTTTTTCTGAATGAGCAATATTTGAATTTATTCAATAGACGTTTAGTAACGCTGCCGCCTATTGTTGCAGCAGACTATGAACAAAATTTTCGTTAACGTGTTTCGGCCGAAAACGCCACACCCGGTACATCGCTCTTCAGCGCCTCATTATAACTATTTAATCATAAACATCTATTTGCGACAGACATCGGTCCATTGCAGACCGGAAACCCTTGAAAATTTGATTAAAAAAAAATGTACAAAAAAATAGTTTTTTTAAACTGCGTTTTCTCATAATTAATCATTTTTTGGAGGAATTTCATGGACACCATCGGAAAGGGCACGTCTTAAACTTCAAAAATATGTCCCTGTCAAATTTTTCTGTCGCAAATAGTATTTGTTATGAGGAGCTGAAGAGCGATGTACTGGGAGTGGCGTTTTCGGCCGAAACGGGTTAAAATGTATGTTGGAAGAAGTGCATACCGTGCACTTAATAAGCATTATATGGTCAGTGATAAACAAAGAGGAAAAAAAAAAAGTTATTATTAGAAGAGACGAATTTTGCTGGTTTCACGGTTTTGCCGGCTTTTCCAGTTTACGACTGGTAAAGAGAAGTAATTACATACATACATATTCATTATTATTGGAATAACATATTTTAATTAACTTCCACATAGTCATCTATATGAAATTAAAATCAAATGAACATATATACATATGTATATTAAATAAATAAACGCGTACATATTTCGAGCGTAACGGCTAAAAGTACCTGCGGGCACAACAGGCAAATCGTGGCCGGGCGGTCATCCACGATAGATGACAGGCTAGCTGGTCAACGCCACTGACAAATCATCGACATTTTCTGTTTTAATTTCTATCTTGAAAAATTAAAAAAACATATATTTTTACTTTTTTTTGGTGGTCTTTTGTAACTGTGTTGCTTCCAATCTCTTTCCTTCAAACTGTAATGATTCTGACTTTAACAACCAAGCTTATTTTCAAAATCAGCTTGCTTTATTTTTTAACCACCTTAAGTTAACTTAAGTTTTAACCACCCACTTTTGGAACGCATTGGGAATCAAGAGTAGAGAATGTCGGACAAATATTATTGATTAGTTAATACGTTTTAATTGTTACAATGTATTCTAAATTTACTCAAAAAACTTTACGAACGGATACATCAATTTAATAGTATGCGATCGAGTTTGCCACAATAAAATGCGGATATTTCTGTAGTGCCTGATTAAAATTCAAGACCAGTCATGTCCTACGGACGAAGGATTGAAAATCGAATCGATTCTCACATTTGCGACTAGTCGATAACGTTTCTTGTTTCTTTTATCAATATTTTTAACCAAACGACCAGAAATTGGAAAAATCCGAGTTGTAAAGTCAGAGAATATTTTTTAAAGCATATTTGTAAACACTCGGTAAAAAATAATTTTGATAAAAACAAAAGACTGGATAACTGTTTTGTCGCAAACAATGTTCATGGCTTACCTACTGCTATTTTTGTGGCAAAATTAAATGAAACCAAGAAATGCATGACATGTTAAAAAAAATCATATTTGCTGGCTTAAAATTTAAAATCAACATGCCTAAAAGATTCAGGAGGCGTGTCTTGATACTGGTCAAGACAAGAGGATTTTTTTAAATCTGAAATTTCGATAATGATTGTCACTCGACAAAACTCTGCAGCTACTAGTCTAGAAGATCTCAAAAACTAATGGAAACTGAAAAAAAAAATTATTTCTGATACAAGTTAATGGATTATAAGTTTGTTATTTTTTTTTTACCTCAGAAGAAAGTAAATGAAAAATTGAATTTCTTATGATTAAAAACAAAAAGGGTAGTATTTGTTAGATAAATGAACAATAAAATGTTCGGTGGACAATGATGTTTCCAATTAGATTTTTAATCCATTTCTCAGTTCCTTTAGATTGAAAAAAACTTTTATCGCAATCAAAAACCGAAAATCTTAGTTCCTACCTCATTTATTTTAACGCTACTTTAAAAATTGAGACCTTTTTTCCTTTTGCCAACTCCATAAGCTGAGACACATTATTTTAATCACCACGTACAAAACACACAAAGTTCTTGTGAAAATAAATAATCTAAACACTTTTCCTTTCAAACTTGCATCAACACACCGACAGCACATTCTTTTCCGGGTTTTGCAGAACAATCTAACTACCTGTATACTTCCTAATCCACTTCATGTCACTATATAATAATTCCTCAAACGCATCATCGAACAAAATCGAAAAAAATTTTTTTTAAATGTTCACAGGCACTGAGGCTTCTCTTAGGTCCCGTACAGACCGAAGCACTATCCACGTGCTACACAGCATCGATCACGTCCGCGCCATGGTACCTTAATTACTGAAAAGCCCCTGATTAGCCGGCATGTATTTATCTTAAGCTTTCGCCTTACTTGCCGCTAATAACACCATACTCACCAATTAGGTTGATAAAAATAAAGGATTTCTGTAGATCAGCAACCTTAGCAGCGGCATGACGTTAATAAACCTGAAAATCAAACACATTGCAATTTCTTTGGACCCTTCGTGCACCTGTTTTAATGTATACAGGGCGGTGGGCAGCTACCGTGCTTGGCGGGTGTCAAAATTTTAGAATGTAAAAGGTGTTTAGGGTGTCTAAAATTAAGAGAGCATAAAAATAATCGCACCAGTTGTGACGCACAAAATGTATTCAAATAATCAACAAGGTTTTTTTTTTAATTTCAAAATATTGACCAAGCTCTATGTTGACGTTAATGGAATCTTATTCTACATCACGCGATTGTTTCCTAAAATATACTGAAGGCATTAAGAAAGAGGCCGTATAGCAGAATCCTTGCATTTACTTACAGGATTTTCTTTAAAATGTATTTATAGAAATATTCATGAGTTAAATTGTTAACAGACATTGTAACTATAGGAAATATTATGAATGGATAATCTGTACTTCCTGTATTGATCTCATTGTGCTTGAGGACATAGAGGATTAGTTTAGATTTTCTTAACAACGTTACAATATCAACTATAATGTTATTTCTTTAGGGTTTTAAAAACAAAGATTAAACAGTTGAAGAAGTTAATTTAACTTTACAACGATATTAATAACAGTAAAACTATGGTAAGGATGGTAGAGTTTTAAATTTTTATGATATTTTTTATTCAACATTTTTCATATCTAGGAAAACTTTTTTCGAAAAGAACGTCTACAGGGTTTAATGAACGACACAATTTTTGTCAATTATTGCTCTATTGCTGTTTTCCCCACTCACAGTTCAACGAATAAGCCTCATGAAAATAATTTTTGCGGGAAGAGGTAATATAAATAACAAAAACGCACTTTTCTAAAGTAGTGATAACGACGCTACTTTACAAATTCGCTACTGGGCAATTAATTGTTAATTATAAAACCATAACGCTATCAGAAGATAGGACTATCTTAACGACGTGCTACCAATGAAAAATCGCGGAAATACTAAAATACCTGGGAAGATAGCAACATTGCAATTGGAGGTAGCTAATGCAAAGCGATTAGAGTTAATCGAATTGAAATTCCGGCCAAATCTCAGCGCGTTGCGAATGAGGCAACATATTGCGGTCTGACTCACCCTGTAGATTCCCAAACGGAATGGTACGACGGTGATTTCCGGCAGCCAGTAAGCACGGGGTTACGGCGTCATATTTTTTAGATGTTTTCACTTACTACATTACAATGTTACATTTGCGTAATAGAAAAATAGGTAGTATCTCCCCATAATTCATACTATAATCTATAAGACTATAATCTGTGCGGATAATAGAAAAATGATAGTGTCATTTCAAAGTTAAAGTTTTAATAGGTGGTATTCTATAAGAATTTTTTTAATCACGTGTTTTATTAATGCTTTAGACGCGCATAAATCCAATCATACGGTTTAATGGGTATACAATATTTATGAAATATCAATTAAGCTTTATTTTTCCCTTGTTCAAGTCGTAGTCGAGGTATGCAAGGGACTAAACCATTTTACAGCTTAAATAGGTGTTTGTACGAATATACGAGGTGTGTAAATTAAGTAATGAGACTGAGTTCTTATTTTTTTTATTTGAATAGAATTACAATTCAGGATTGTCTCCTTCAAAATAACTTCATTGGGAAGCCACACAGCGCTGGAGATGGTTCTTCCATTCCTCATAGCAGTGTCACAATGATGTTTTTACTGGTTAAAAACTCGTTTATTGAAATGGCTGTGTGACAAGGCGCATTCTGTAATGCAACATCCAGTTGTTCTTGATGTTTGGTCTCACGCACGTGACCCTTTTTTAGAAGTTTTTCAAGAACCTCTCTGTAAAAGTGTTGATTTATTGTTTGATCTGGAGGCACAAATTCTTTGTGGACAATTCCCTGGCTATCAAAAAGCAAATCAGCATGCATTTGACTTTCGACTTGCTCATTCTTGCTTTTTTTGGCCTTGGAGAGCTTGAAGTGAACCATTCCGTGCTTTGGCGCTTGGCTTCCGGGTCGTACTCAAACACCTAAGTCTCATCACCAGTAATGACACGTTCCATAAAATGGGGATCACTCTCACTTTCAATCGATTCCAAAAAATCAAGACACATTTCTCTCCTGATGTCATTTTGTTCCTGCGAAAGGATTTTGGAATCATTTTTGCGCAAATTTTTCTCACCCCTAATTCGTTAGTAAAAATCTGATGAATACTGGTGTGATTCAAATTTAACTTTTCCCCGATCATTCTTGTCGTCAACCGACGATTTGAACGCACAAGATTCCGTATTCTATCGACATTTTCATCGTTTCTTGAAGATGAAGATCTTCCGCTGCGTGATTCATCTTCAATCGACTCTCTTCCTTGAGAATGCCTTAAACCACCGAAAAACCTGGGCTCTTGAAAAAACACTGTCCCCGTGGGCGAATTGAAGTTTTGCAAAAGTATCCGTTGCGCTGTCTGTCTATCCAAGTCTGAAGCAAAACCTGATAGCACGCCGTTGCTCAAAATTAACGTCACTCATTTTTAAAACGCACTAGAAAAAAACGGTTTTCGAAAACAGTCACAAAGAACAAACAAATTACTCTAACACGTTCAAACTTGTACTGAAGGTGCATTACATGTTATGGTCTTTCTAAACTCAATGTGAAGACATATATTTTTAATTCCTTTGATAGCTAACGCCGCCCAATGGCGTGCATATATCTTATAAATTTGAAAATTGTGAAATAATTTTTTTCATTCAAATCAATATAGATTAAAATTAACCTGCATATAAAACTTAATATTTGTAATATAATTTTCTGTAAATAATGCTCATTTAGCCAGACAATCTGAAACAATTGTCTGTTTTAATAAACCTAGCTGAAATACACGTCACTGGTGGAAACAAAAGGGAATTACTAATGTCGTAAATCATTTTAACGACGTCGTAAAACATTTTATGACACAGTGGACCGAATAAGTATTTAACGAACATATTCGATACAAAGCACAATAATCTAATGGATCGTTGTCCAGTGTTAACCGATTTCCAGGCGTTGCCGGCTCTTCAAAGTTTTCTTAAGTTATAATATACATAAAGTTGTTTTAATTTATAATAATTTTTTCCAGCAATTTTAAACGCCTTATTTTAATGCTAACTAATAAATTTATATCTGTATTTTTTTTAAATACTTCCAAACTAGCTTTCTAAGAACGTCACGAACTAACAGTTTACTGAAGTATGAAGTATAATTGGATAACGAGTTTAGCAATTTTAGGAAATATATCTGACAACCTTGCTTTTTTTTATGTCTTCACATTCACATTAGAAATAGTATAACCTACCGCCCTTCCAAGTCCCGTCTCTACAGTGTTGCTAGATCGGGCGCTACGTTGCCTGTCTCATTACTTAATTTACACACCCCGTATATTACAAACATATAGTATATTTAGCGTCTACACAGATTGATGAATTTGCATAAAATAGTTTTGAAACAAATTTATTTATTGGTAGTCTAGACATTTTTGGATATAAAGCCAAACCTACAAATTGAAAAGATTGCTTTTTTAAGTAATATAATAAGACGAAATGAAAAACTAACGAAATTGCTAATTAATTTTAAGAGTGGCGTCCTTCATCACTGTCCATAATAGAGAAATACCGCGTGTTCTGTCCAAAACAAACAATCTACGTTTTTAAAAACGTACTTGAATTTCTTTAGTGTTGATTCAATATTTGCCTAGCAAGGTTTTAAAATACAGACGACGTATGCCACATAGAAAGTGCTAAAAAATGTCACGATTACAGTTTGCAAGGTAATTGTTGATATCAAGGTTTCGTGATGCGAAAACAGAAATATTGGAATCCTCGGAACATTATATAGGTTAAAATACTTAATATAAATAAAAGTAATTAACTTTTAATATCATTTTTGATATCACCATCACTTTTAATGTCATACCATGTTGCTCCTAATTTTATTTACACAAAAGTAAATAAAAACAGCTGAAACCGAAATTTCAGAAGAGCAACCTAATTTCTTTTGAAAATACCTATTACTCAATATCGACCGGTACCTGTCAACTTTTACAGACCAAACTGCTTTTAACCACACATTAATAATGGATATTTAACGGTCTAGTTTCAGTTTATCTTTGTCTCTTTGAGTAACCTATTGGAACCATGAACGAAAATAAACAAGCTCGTAAAAAATTAATACAACCTAATATAAAACACCTTGCGTTTTACGACAATTAACTTTTATAGAAGAATTATTGCATATATTATTTTCTCTTTATATACGGCTTCATCTGGGACCAAGAAACATGTTAATGAACTCAAACCAAAAACAAATAAAAAAGAAGTATTAGTTCAGTTTAAAGTCAAGTATTTTTTTTAGACGGACATCGTTCAAACATTAAAATTATTGGAATGCGATGACCACATTAATTCTTCATAACTGTAGATTAAAAGAGCAATAAAATACATTACTAACGAATCGATTAGTTTTTTAACATAGCGCGTAAAAAAAGTTGACCTGAGCAACGTCAAAACAAAATAATACGGACATAACTTCTTTCTCGGTTTGCAGAACCCATGTGTAAGCGATTTGGGCAATATATAACAAGTTATGTAAATTAGGAAAAATTTTAAATAATGCCTAACAATTAGCAGTTTATTATCGACTCTTACTCATTTATGTGGCCATTTTTTATGAAACTCAACAGTCAAGGCCAAATTAACTGTTCTTTGCCAACAGGTTTCGTATTTTTTTAAAGAAACTATGGCATATTTTCATATTTTTATTTGTATCCATAGAACCTATTTGAAAATAAATTGTCTGATACTTATTTTTAAAATATTAAAGAAGCTAAAGCTTGAAACACTGCAGTGGACTTAAAAACGCCATCCATTTTTCGTGGATAAAATAGAGATTTCATCATTTACGAAGAAATTATTTTTATAATTGCCGAGTCGGTGTTTGTTTAAAATCACAAATGACACAATAGATCACGTGTTGAATTAATAAAAAAACATATCTGTTATCAAAATAGTTGTAAATTATTTGTCATTTTTATTAATAGCCAAAGCCTACCTCAGAAAACATTTTATTGTCTACATATTTCGAAAACTTCGAAACACTGTATCATAAAACTATACGTATTTAAAATAGATAAACAATAATTTATATCTGAAAAATAAAAGGTGTATTCATTAAAAAAAAAAACGCTTTTTTCATCATTTTATTTGTTTTATTCCCGTCTGGACTATACACTGGATCAGAGAACAACAAAGAACGTCAGAACACAGGCCTAGACACAAATAGACAAAATGGAGATCGCGCCAGCCAGTGTTAAAAACCGAAATAGAATCTTCAATCCCGTTAGTAAATGTAAGTAACAAAAACCAAAATAATCGGTTTTGGTCTCGGAAACTAGCCTCGAGTGGCTTATTAAAATAAATTTACATGGGACAGGGAACATACGACTTTTTTTTTGAGGTCATTACCATTTAAAATTTTATCGTCCATCAGCGCGGACTAGACCCTTGCGGCACTTCGACTAACCATTGGCATTTACATAAAAAATCGACTTCCGTTTACTATCGTTTCCAGGAATAATCACTAATACAATTCGAAGAACGCAAAACCGACGACTAGATGCATCCCAAGTTTTGGAATTACAGAAATACTTTTTACGTGCAAAATAAATGTGGGACAGATAATAAAACCTCAGACTAAACGTCTGTAATCACTCTCAAGTATATCCTGCATAAATAAGTCCCATATGTACATATGAGGTGTGTAAATTAAGTAATGAGATGGATTTTTTTAAATTGTTTTATTTGAATATAATTCAAAAATTACTTCCTTGGGAAGCCACACAGCGCTGGAGATGGTTCTTTCATTCCTCATAGCAGTGCTGGAACTCATACATTGGAATAGCCTTCAGTTGGTCGGTTACAGCGGTTTGAATGTTTTCTATGGTCCCGAAATGACGTCCCTTTAGGTGATGTTTCAATCTCGGGAAGAGAAAATAGTCACAAGGACTCAAGTCAGGCGAATAAGGAGGCTGAGGAGCCGCAGGAATGTTTATACTGGCTAAAAACTCGTTTACTGACATGGCTGTGACAAGGCGCATTGTCGTGATGCAACATCCAGTTGTTCTTGATGTTTGGTCTCACATGCATGACCCTTTTTCGTTTTTCAAGAACCTCTCCCTGGCTATCAAAAAAACAAATCAGCATACACATATAAGCACGTTACTGTTACTAATGTTAATATTACGAGAAATTAAGAAGTTGAAATGGGTATTTCGTGTTCTTGACAATGAAAACGCCTTTTAAAATAAATAATACTCCAATTTAAACTTACGTTGAATTGTTTATACTTAAATTATTTTATTAATATATTTTTTTTAATTGTTTCTGTCAAGTAATTTCGAGTTTAGCTTGTCGACGTGTATTCAGCGTAAATTAAAATTACGACACACTTGTAATTTTAATATTTCGCTTAAGACACAAAACCATGCGACGTCGTGGATTTACCGTACCTTATTATTATTTTATTCGAGTCCTTTGTTTATCGCAGCGGTTATCCGGGATTTTACCGCCTTACCGACATCAAGGAAGCGAGAAGTTTTATTGCAAGAAATTACTTTAGACACAACCTTCAAAGAAATTAATTACAAAGACTAATTTTCGCGTATATCTCCGAGAAAGCACAAAGCACCAACGATCTCTTTGAGAAAATGTATTTCAATAACAGTTTAATGAGTTCCACGTTAATACCACTCTATAATCAAAGCTCTCTTAGATGGAAATCAATAATAAACAATTTCGACGGTTACAGATGACAAATTAAAATCGTGGAGACTTAATCATGAGTTAATTAATTCTGTAAATTATATCAATCATCTGTAATGTCATATTTATGAGTAGCCAGCAGCAAAAGTATGTTAAACCCACTTTTTGAAGGTTAAGAAAATAGTAATAAAGATAGTAATGTAAAAGAGTAGACAAATTAATTAAAGTGGTCCTTACAAGAAATTATCAAAAAAATCCTTGGCCAAAAATGACAACTGAAGTTAAAATATCTTTAAAAGAATTTAACAACCTTATTACCCCTTCACTGAGACAAAAATTACAATAATTGTAATTGTCAAATCTAGTAATACCTACATTATATTGTTTACCAAAAATACCTAAACCAAGAAAATCTATAAGACTAATTGTCTCAGCGATAGGATCCCCAACTTATAATTTGTCAAAATGGTTAACGAATGAGTTCGAAAATGTGCCTATTGCACAAAAAAGTTTTTTCAGTTAAAAATTCTAGTGTCATTAACAATATCAAAAATATCCAGTTGCAAGAAGGTGAAATTTTGGTCTCGTTTGATGTATGCTCATTGTTTCCAAGTGCCCAATCCCGCAAACTTTGGACTCCCTCAGGGAATTACTCGAATTAAATGGTTTAGGCAATACAATAATTAAGGAATACATTTGGCTTACTAGTATTTATATGAATCAAAATTGTTTTCAGTATAATGGTGAATACTTTCAACAACATGAGGGAACGGCAATGGATAACTCCTTGTCACCTTTCATTGCAAAGCTTTTTATGAGTAAATTTGAGACAGAAGCAAACGATAAATTCGAGTATTTTCCAAGAGTGTGGTTCAAGTACGTGGACGATATCTTCGCGGTATTTGATACAAAAGCCATTAGTTTAGATAATTTTGTTGCTAAAATATATAACAAAAGGCATTTGACGAAACGAAACGAAACACGAAAGCCCATAAGTGTAGACGTACCTTTAGATATATTCCCAACGATTCACGCCATCCTTTTCAACATAAAATGGCAAGTTTTAATTTTCTAATTCATCGTTTGTTAAGTTTCGCCATCAGTAAAGGGAGGTTTGAACATGAGAAAAAATTAATTAAGAATACAGCTAAGAATAACGGTTATTCAGTTCATTTAATAGAAACGTTAATAATGAAGCATAAATTTAAGAGAACCCTGTACACTTCCACGTTTTTTTCGTAGATACTGACAATTCGAAATTTGTTTCGTTACCATATGAACCTAAATTCACCCGCGGAGATAAAGCGGAAATAAATTCAATTTGGTTTATAATTCTAAAAAATAAACTCCAGACGCTTTTGGGCAACCCCAAAGACAAAATCGACAATAACGAAAAGTCAGGAATATACGAAATAAGTTGTAAAGACTGTGATCAAACAATTGTGTGATTGGGCAAACAAAAAGATCTATTTTGACTAGATTTAAAGAACACATGGCTCATTTGAAATATGGCAGAACGGAAAAATTTTGTGTTGCCCAACATGCTTTTGACAACAACCATAGGATAGACATAAATAATTTAAAATTAATTAGAAATGTAGCAAACAGTAGTCCACTGTTTGCTCTGAAAAACAAAGACAGATGCTACGGTTCAGTGAACCGTGGCAACAAATTAAGGATAAATAGTGCAAGTGTGTAGGTTAGAATTTAGTTTTAATCTTCACCTGAAGATGTCAACTTAGTTGACGAAACGCGCATAGAGAAAAGTATAGTAGTTCGGTGTTTCGTGGAAAACGTCCAGTTTTTTGTTTCTACGCCGAAGATTCCAGTACCCACTCCAGGATAATTTCTGATAATTTTTGTACTACAGTATTCATTTTTTTTGCTTCTGATAGGATTAGCCCAAGTTTGTGTACACAGTAACCCTTGAATGCTTGACGTATTTTCACAAATAAACTTTTCAGCACTACCGTTTGAGTCATACTTCCGGTTTTTGTAGTAAAAGTCCTGAGACACTGTGGTCCTTATTTGAAATTTTAGAATTTCCGTGTGAATGATTATTACATTTTTTACATTGTACCGAGATGTGAGTTAAATTAAACACACTGTGAAGGTTTTCAGTATACCTATATTATACTGAAATATCTTGAGATGATTCCCTACCGTAATTCCTGCAAAATATCGTGTAACTCCAAGCCATCTAATCGATGATGGGAAAGAAAACACGAAATATTCATAAACGGAAAACGTTCCGACACTTCCCACGCACGTTTGCCAAAGACGCTACCTTTTTTTTTGTCGCTGCATTCGTAACTGTTTTATTACAACTTGTAAAACATTGGTTCATTCGTATTTTCGTCTCCGGAAAATCACGTACAAATATAGAAATTCTCAAGGTAAATCGACAGCGCCTATAATAACATACAAATGAATATTATATAAAGCTGCGAGAGGACGTTTACACCTGTGACTAGTTTATTATTAGATAATTGCTAAATATACTGGTTTTCCGCGCATCCGACTACTTTATTAATGATTTTAATTGCCCATCAGGTGCTTCCCGAAAATAAAATAATGCGTCACGACTACATAATTTTTACGCACGAGACTCCGAAATATTTTACGACAGTTTCCATCTTTGATTAACTCGTCTTCACCTTCAATAAGGCAACACGTCGGTACAAGGTACTGATGATACAAAAAATATCTCGAGAATTATAAATTATCATCCGTCTGGTGTTTTTCTGAAACATTTCGACTGTACGGCCCTGGTGAACATCCTGTGACAAAAGCGCAACGCCATACGAGCAAATAGCGTGTTCTCCAAGCAAATTATGTATAATTGACACTATCGTTACACTTAAAACGTATAGTAATAATCACAATTATTCGGCAGTATAATAAAATTACAAATAGATTACGACGATGTGGTCAACAACGTTCAAGGCAACGATGAATATTCGACTGCACTGCAATATGAAAACATCTTGAAGCCAGAAGATAAACAACGTCAGGACAAGGGCTGTTGCCTTTCTAGAAATTTCCACTATACGAGGTGTGTAAATTAAATAAAGAGACTGGCAACGTAGCGCCCGACTAGCAACACTGCGAAGACGGGACTTGGAAGGGCGGTAGGTTAACATGTAATGCACCTTCAGTAAAAGTTTGAACTTGTTAAAGGCATTTGTTTGTTCTTTGTGAATGTTTTCGTAAACCGTTTTTTTCTAGTACGTTTTAAAAATGAGTGACATTAATTTTGAGCAACGGTGTGCTATCAGGTTTTGCTTCAGACTTGGACAGACAGACAGACAGCGCAACGGATACTTTTGTAAAACTTCAACACGCCTACGGAGACAGTGTTTCAGAGCCCAGATTTTTCGGTGGTTTAAGGCATTCTCAGAAGGAAGAGAGTCGATTGAAGATGAACCACGCAGCGGAAGGCCTTCATCTTCAAGAACAGATGAAAATGTCGATAGAATATGGGATCTTGTGCATTCAGATCGTCGGTTGACGACAAGAATGATTGGGGATGTGTTAAATTTGAACTGAGATTGAAAAATCACCTCAAGGGATGTCATTTTGCGACTATAAAAAAACATTCCTACGGCTGTAATCGTCCAGCTGAGGGCTATTCCAGTATATGAGTTCCAGCACTGTTGTGAGGAATTGAAGAACTGTCTCCAGCGCTGTGTGGATTCCCAAGGAAGTTATTTTGAAGGAGACAATACTGAATTGTAATTCTATTCGAATAAAACAATTTAAAAAAAAATCAGTATCATTAATTAATTTACACACCTCGTAATTAGGAACGATCAGGAAATACATATGTACATACGTATAATGCCTTTAACGCAAAGGCTAATGCCCCAAAGATCATTTTACAGCGTCAGTTTTGTTTTCAATATGCGTAACTATTTCTGCTGTGGATAATTCGAGGCCAAGGCCAAAATAAATCAGTCAACTGGTTGCAAAGTTGGAACATTTGCGAAATCAGGCTTGGCGGTACTTGTTATTGCTAACTATAGTACACCTCACTCGCAAAAATCAATTATTTTCGACATCGGGTTCTTGAAACGCATTCGATTTCAAAACAAACAGAATAGTTAACTTTTTCGGCCAATTCGAAAAAAAATTGCTGATTGCTCAACAAAGAAGAACCGGACATTGAGCTAGCAAAGATTACGCAGTCTCATGTGTTGCACATTTTTGTCAACTATAGTCTGTTTGAAGAAGAGAGAGTCGATGGACTTTCTCTTCCCCAAACACACTGTAAAAAGTTTTTTCTTTAAAAATTATACTTTACACATTAAAACGCTTGCTGCTTCGAACACATTCGATGTGAATTAAATCTTCCTTTAGCAGACAATTGCCCTCTAAAAAAGATCAGGGCTATGTTCAATAGTAGATAGAAAATGAAAATGATAGAATGATGGATTTAGCACCGAAACAGATCACCAATACCGACCAATATTATCATGAATAATTTAAAATGGAATTATTACAGGTTTTAAAGCATATGGCGAGGCAAGTTTTAACGGAAAATTAAACATTGTATGATAAAAAAAAATTTAATAAACCAGTTTTTTGTCCAAGAAATTAAAATCTACTACGCCTTTATTTCGGTACAAATCGATTAACTATTTTCATCGTTTGAGTTCAAGTATTGAGGACCCGACTAGGTTCGTATTTTTTGATAACCTGATCGACGGCCACATAATCTAGTTGGCTTAATTATTTATTAGGTAGTAAACAAACTAATCGTACGTCTATTTCAAGGTCCCGTTAATTAGATATGGCCACCAATGTTCTACCGATTTGAAATATAGAACTTTATTTTTCACTCTTTCCAAAGCTGAATTAAAAAAGAATCATATCCCTATACAGAAGTAGATCCAAATGTTATACTTGGAAGGATAACTAAGTAACTTTAGATGGGGGTTCACAACAGGATAAGGGGCCTAAATTTGAACCGTGTGAGACATCATTATTTTTTTAAATTAATATTTCATCTTCATTATTATCGGATAAAAAACGATGTCAAATTTCAATAACATATAATTTAGGAACACAATAGTCAAGGTTAGGACTCTTTAAACACGTGAACGATACAAAGAAGCAGCATTTAAGTAATATGTGTTAATTGTAATTTTTTATTTCTGTTTACTAAAGCTCTTGGCTCTTTTTAGTTTTTAGTTTTCTAATAATAACAGCGTTAATAGTCAGTGACATAATCTCCATTCAGATCAGCTATAAATATGCAAATAATATAGATCAAGAGCAACACGCCTCGCTAAAGTACTAAATGTAATTAAAAACTGAAAAAAAAGGTCGCGACGCAGTGGTCCAGAATGCGATTCTAGCCTGGAAAAATTAATTTAACCAAACTAAAATTGTGTAAAAAGTTGCGAGCAATATAAATCCCAATGTTTTCGGGTTCGCTTAAACCGAATATGATGAACTCAAAATTTAAAGTCTTTAATACCCTTAGACTAGCTTTTAGATATAGATATGGGTTTGTATGATTTTTCTGACAAAATGGTGAAACAGTTTCTGGCTATAAAACTTCCAAAACGGTCGCCTTGTGCACTGCAACCTAGTTCAACCCTGAATGTAGTACCCCAGTTACTCTTGAACGCCATTCAAATTTGAAACCTTCAAGGTTCGATTCTTATAGGTTAATGCTGATTCAGTTTAATTTTTTGCATCATTAATTATAAACACTCATTCATTATAGAAGTCGTAAATGTGCTGATCATTTCGCAGTATGAACGCATTCTGATTTTACACGTTTTCACATAAAAAATAAACATCTCATCTAATCTGTTTCTAAACGTAAAACAATGATTCCATCTATCTTTGTTAGCCACTGGCAAGTACAACAAAGTTTTGTAAATAATATTCTTGTCCTATGTTCTAAAAAAATACTTAAATTGTCGACTCTCTGTTGTTACCAAATTGTTAATCCTTTATTCTATCCCGTTAGATAAAAAACTTATTAACATTTTTGATAAACAAGAATGCAATTATATAAAGGCTTAAAATAATCATTGAGGTAGATTATATTATTTTGTTAATGCAACAATACGTATAAGGAAGTTAAATATATAAGGGCACACGAAGCAAAATAAATCATATCTTTAATTTGTTTAAAATTTACATGTTAACTACGTATCATTGCCGTCGATCGTGTCAAAGTGGTTCTGTGAACTATTATTAATACAAAACAAGAAAAAAACTATAAACAATTAGCACTTATAAGGAAATCGAAGTTCATATTACGAAAAGTTGAATGGCCTGTTAAAACAACTAAACAAAAAAAAATGTTTCTAAAGTTTATTTCCAGATACAACCCTCCCGAATAAATTTAACCAGAACTCAGGACAGATATACATACGTATCTTGTATCTAATGAAACATAATACCTACATCATTTTTGTTTAACAAAACCAGATGCAGAGTAGTTATACATCTATTGTTGAGACTGAGAGTTGACATCTATTTTTACGACAATGCAATAAAACACTGCACATAAATTGCTGTAATTAGAAGATCCGTATTTTGTTGTTAGCGTAATAACATTAATAAAAATTAAAAACACCACTATATATTACTATTGAGCAGTAATGGAGAAACGAGAAAAGTAAATTTTAAAAACTAGTATGCACTTAGTGACGGGTATAATAACAAACTAAAATGCAATTTAAGGTGGTATTTTTAGATACAAGTAATTCTTATTTGAACATGCAGTACAGGTTACACAATAACCTTGGCCATAATTTCTAAAAATTCTAACTTTCTTTTTTATTTTGACAAATTTTCCAAGATCGAAAAACCCGCCAAGCAAGGTTGTCACCTATTAATTGTATACAAACGAGTGATAAGATAAGGAACACAAATACACAGATAACCAACTCACCTGCAGTTTTCTGCTTTATAACATTTCATTCACAGGTTATAATAAAATAGCCATGCCATCACCAACTTTTGATGACACACGTCACTGGACTACATAAATATATTGGATTTACCAACTGATAAAAATAAGCTTCCTCACTTCCCAATCAACATAATTTCCATTAGATATAATTTCCGAAAGTGCAAACTATAGTCTTTATTAAAACTAGAGGTAGGTGATAATAGGAGATACAGTATTTTGATTTTGTCAGTTCTTTTCTAAATATAAAAAAAATATATTATATAAAGTGATAAAGTGCTTGAGCCAAAATAATCGAAATATAAAAATTAATGAATTTATTTAAATTAATTTTGGAAATAACGAGTTAAAGGGCAACAATTCCTTTTATAATAATTAAGCTTCTTTAGTAAAAACTGCAATCCATGTAGTGTAGCGTATTTCACATCGAATTGCTCATTGGACGAGCATCTCCTTTGGTTTGAAAATCACCAATGACCAATAATTAAAAGTCTCTTCTAACAGAAATCCAATTCCAAGGCTGGTATATTAGAACTTACGAGAATTTGATATTCTGCAACCTATATCTTCTTACGTTGGTAACACGGGATTAACATTTTTTGTGTCATTTATTTGACAATTGTATGTATGTAATGTTAATTGGATATGTTTATGGTGAAGAATTGTGAAGTTACTATCATTTAATAAATGTAGTAATGCATTGTTGTGCACTATAGAGGCTTGGTACTTTTTTAAATTTTCTCTAAAATCTGAGGTACAAATGGAGTTTATAAAAAGCTTTACCTTACTGTAAGAATTGTTATTAATTACCTGCTATTATTATTCAAAATTACTAATTGGGTAATGTTTTATTTTTAGTTTCTAAATGTGGTTGAAGTCAAGGAAATCATGACACACTACTGGTGGATGCATTGGTTTTGGATTACACTATGGGTGTCCAGTAAGTCTATCTTGGAAGTTTTTTTTTAGTAAGCTATATATTATTATATTACATAGTTCCTACATACCTAAAAAGTATTATGTGATACTATAAGCAAGATTTTAAACATTTTAACTAACATTACAGCCATTTAGAATTAATTATATTGCCAGTCATTGCACCCACTAGAAATCCATGTAGGTATCAGTCTTCCCACTTTTTACAAGAATTACGTAATTCTACTGATGAGTAATGCTATTAAGTGAGTCGTAATAAAGTTATACTTAATAAATTCTATTTATTAACAGTACCATTAAAAAATTCTGTTTCGTAAAATCATCTTTTTGGACATCACAAGAAATGTATGTTAATTGCTGTTATCTATTATGATTAAAATTGATTCTGTGTTAATCATTATTATAACGTAGACTAATTGAAAATGGGGTTTTCAATTGTGGCAATTGAAAGAAAATAAGTAGACAATTCTGATAAAATACCAGGTACTCTTCATCAATATCATCATAAAAATAATCAAATAGGAATAAAGATTAAAACTAATTACACTTATGACCTTAACGTGTGTTAGCAAGGTTTTCCTATTATTAATTGTATACATATATTACTGCATTGATTAACGAGACAAATTAAAATTTATGAGATATCTTGGTCAACAATCAGAAATATAGATAATCATACATTTTATTATTTGTTTACATTTGCATTTTTCAAAACATATGTATCTCATATTTCAGTAAATAAAATTTTTTAACAATTTTAATAACAATATTCTGAGAGAATTAACATTCGCTAACTTCGTCATATCAACAATAGTTTCAGGAAGTGATAAAGAGATAATATTGAAGAGGTCTTATCTATATAGTTCACAAAAAGGTCATAAAGGACCATACCCTTGTAATTTGTTCCCCTACGTTTGGTTACGGTGATAAAATATTACACAATAACTTTGGTAGGTCTGTAAGAATAATTTTCTGTTTCAGTTCATTGTTGCGAAGATACACTGACCACTTCACATTCCAATTCAACTGATTTGTCTGCGTCAAACGTAAGTAACGGCTCGTATGGCCCAACAAAGTCTACAGAAACACCCGGAAGTCCGCCCACAACAATCTACCCCATAGTAACAGCTAAAAACATCACGACACCAAAAAACAATCTCATTAATAAAATCCGCCAAGCCTTCCTTCAAGAAAACCGACCTAGCGTTATGGTCATCGAACGTGACCACCAAGAATACAACAAAGGAAATTAAAGAAACTGTGATAAATCAGAAAAATTCAACTGATACTAATGTAACGGATAATCAGCTTTCAATAAATTCAAGCTTTACCGCAATAAACGATACTAATAATCTAACCTATCTCGGAGAGGAAGTCAACGGCAATCAGAGCTCGATTCAGAATTCTCAACGGATCGATGTTGAGGAGGAGGATGAGGAGATCGATATATCGGGAGGGGAACTTATCAGCAGCTGGAATAACCGGCATCACTTTAGCGTGTGTTATCGTCGTCGGCTTGATATGCGGCATCAGCTACTTCCTGTACCACAGCAGGGGCTTCAACAGGCCCCAAGTACTTAACGATAGGTGTAGCAATCCCGATTCCAGTGGATATATCGATGATGCTTCAGTAAGAGTAAGCGTTATTTGTTCTATTTTTTTTGCACTTTTTTTGAGGGATCAGCAAAAAAACTTTTACAAGTAGGTAAATCGGCAACCGTTCTTTTGGATGCATTCTTTTTGTACTTTTGAATATTTTTGTGTAGTTTGTTGGTGTTTCGGTGTCATTCGAATGAAAGTATTGTAACAAGTTTTTAATAAATTCTCTGATTATACGCAGAGATCATTAAAAATTCTACATTTTAAATTGACAGTCAGTATATTAGTCAAACAATAAATATTTAAAATTTATACAAATATAATAAGAGTTCTGCATGACTTTATGTTTATTTTTGCGCTTTTTTCTGTAGCCACTTATATTTTTTTATATTTTTGGTATCTATATCAGTAAATAAATGTGTTATTGAATTCAAACATTAAAAAGAAAAAGAGGAGAGATGGAAAACTTACCCATCTTTTTTTTGTAAGAATTGTAAGGAGGCATCTAGAAAAAAGTAATCAATGTTGGCCGAGTAAAAAAAAAACGTATTTCTATTCTTAATCTTAAAATATAACTTAAAACTTCACTAATGTATGGTTTATAACCTCAATGAATTGTCAAAGCTGTCACATTATTTATTTTACAATTATGACAGCCACTGTCAAAAGTTTGATGACAATAATGTTTCAATAATTCCTATTTCGCTCATTCATAGCCAGAGTTGATGAGGTTTTTTTTGGACGTCTCTTTATAACAAGAATGGTATAATTTTGTATGTATATACATATATATTTTTCTTTTTAGGATAATTCTGAGGAAATGTACAGCTTAGACAACGACTCCTTTTTAAACAGTTTAGAGGCCATGACCATTCAAAATTACTGGACAGATACCGTCAAGCATACAAAATTGTAATTGTTGTACCCAGCGTTTTAATTATTATTAATTTTTTTTTGTACATATATAGACTTATTTTAAGTATTTTAAAATCTGTGATGCATATCAGTGGTAAGTTTGAAACAATATACCAGTACATTTAAAATCTACTAATAGGATATATGTGCCTTGGGGCATACCCAAGAGAGCATATGGTTTAAGTTCCTTTTTCAATTGTATTTATACAATTTTAAATGTAAGAAAGGTATATCACATTTAATGGAATTGAAAAGTTCGGGCTAAATCCATTAGGCTTTAATTTAATTGTACTGGTAACCCCCCGATTTTAATGTATTTTTCTGAAAGATTGTACAGCATTTATGTGATTCTTTTTTAAAAAAAAAAACTTATTTTTAGATTATTTAATTTTTTGTATTAAGAAAGTACAAACTTTTAAGATTTTTTTATTATTGTAAATATGTTATTCATAAAATCTCTCTGTTGTAATCTTCCAAATAATACAAAAAATTAGCATAGTAGCTATATAGATTATACACCGTTATATTTATTTACATAAAACTGTGCAATACCGTCTAGAGGTTAGTTTTATAATACTTTAGATGAACTAAAAATCCATTCAATAAAATTTATTTGGAACTAAACAACATATTATTTACAATAGCCTTCTAATTTGGAATGACCTATAATTTGACTTTTCTGCCCATTTTGCTGTGGTAAGTAGAGTTAAAGTGTGATTTAAAGTCAAAATAATACTTGATTTGACACTACTGGGTGTCCAATCAGTCATGTCATAACTTATGGCAAAAAAAACGATGTTTTCCACGCAACAACGAACTACTATACTTTTCTCAACGCGCATTTCGCTAACTAAGTTGGCATCTTCAGGAGAAGATTAAAACTGTTTTCTTTCGTGGAAAACGTCCAGTTTTTTGTTTCTACGCCGAAGGTTCCAGTACCCACTCTAGGATAACTTCTAGCATATTTTGGACCTTTAAAAATAAAAATCTTGGCTAATTGAAGACATTCAAATTCAAGTAGTTTCCTTGTGAGAAGGTTAGTATCTCTTCCCATATTTCCTTGGCCCTTCTTCGTTAAACTTTAATTTTCTTAAGCCGCGAGATGATTGATTATTGGGGCAAATCTATAAATTAGGACAACCCCTGTACACCCCAATGGTTTGATATTTCCGCCGTTGCGCAGTAAAAACGACTGACTGGGGATAATATTCACTGCACGTCCATACATATTCTGCGAAAACAGAAGCATTTCCAAACGGTGACAAGTATTCAAACGCCCTACTTAAGTGATTGTCGGAAAGTGTAGTCGGTACGAAGGCCTTGCGGGTGTAATGTGTGTTGCATATTTCAAAACGCGCGCCATTAACAGTGTTTCCTTTGAAAAGGTGCAGGCCGAAAGGACCTAAAGAAGGGATACGCGGGTGTGCTGACACATGCCTTCTAAAATCCATATTTTTTCATAACAGAGACGAATGTAAAGCTGCTTTTGTTAAATAAGCCATATTTTCACCTACGTTCCTCGTTTACCGATATACGTAGGTGCAACTGTAAGTATTCCCTGCTAAATATACCCACTTCAAAGTAAAAATAATTTGATTAGATGTGTAGAACGACAACTGTCCCTTTAATTTTTATAATACGGCCGTAAGATTGGCCTAGATTTCATCCAATTTGGCACTACAGCCCACAAGAAGACTTTATTAATCTCCGTTATAAATACTGAAAAATCGATTATATGATTTCTCTAAATGCGTTTTCTAAATACGATATTTTTAACTACATACGTGATGTAACGGATATGACAAATTAACAAAAATAAAAACAGTTGAAAAATCACTAAAAAGGTATGGTATCAAAGTAGTTCGAATAAGGTTCAATTTTTTGCAGAAAATAAATCGGCGGTCAAGAGTGCTGTGAAAGGCGCAAAAATCAGTCAGTCAAGACGAAGTATCGGCCGAACGTCAAGATTTTAAGTGTTGTCCTACGATTTTGTAAAGGGGAGTCTTCCAAAATGTTTGCCCTTTGGTATGGAGTGTTGACCTACAGAGAATATAGGTGAGTTTTTACCTCAGTGCATTTTATTTCTGAAAAATGTTTACCGGCATATTTTATTTTTAATAATAAACCCTGTTTTTTGGACCCTATCCAAATACTATTTTGGGGTGTAATCGGAAATAATAACGCTGATGTATATACTTCTATTTATTCACTAAACTTTTTGTCAAAATGATAACTAATATAGTTATTTGAGAAGTTCACTCTACAAACAGCTTTTACAGTACAAGTATATGCATGTTTCAAACACCATTTTTTTTTGACGCGTCTAAAATCGAAATAAAAGAAGTAGTTCTATAGGAATGTTTAAAAAAATGTTGCATATGCATGAAAACATCACAAATCTGCTGCAATTTCATTTAAACAGGAACACAATAATAATTAAGATTTTAAATATATCATAAGTTAGGTTATGTTAACTATGAAGTAGGATTATATTTCGAACGGGAGAAAATTGCTCATAATTTTCAAATAATATAAATTAAAGTTACGCTAATTTGTGGATGTGTAGTAATTGTGTAGTTTGAAACGTAGATATTTGTATTTGTGGTTTTAAAACAGCTCAACAAGGCTATAATTCCGTGTTTAGAAGTGGTATCTTCATCTCTGTCAACGCAGAGTGCATACTAGTTTGAATTATGTACTAAAATGTTTGTAGAAGGAAGGAATTAGGTATTGTTACGGATCTTTTGAAAACCCGTTGTGTTTTGTCATTTTTTGATTGCTCTACATTACTAGCGTCATTTATAATGTCTTCCGCTGAGACAAATTATGAAATGTTTACTATAAATCCATGATGTATACTGTTTGGCTGTTGTACAAATTCTCAGCGCACGCGCAGTCACCACTAGAAAGGATAGAGATACCCGCGCTAGCAAAATTGTTCAGGTAATGGTCGATTATCCCTACGCTTTTGTCCGTACGCCATGCGCTAAAATTATGTACTACAAATTACACGGGCGTATTACGGGTTGCCTATGCGTAACAACGTTCAAGAATCTCTGACCGGCATATTCTCGACATCTTGTGAACATTTATTTATCACAAATTATCATTTAAAGCATTCCAAACTTTCTTTTTGTGTTAAGTAATTAAATCATTCACTATATAAAACACTTCAATTGAATGAACATTATCTGTAGCAGTATTTATTTCCTTTTTTGATGAGAATTCTGTTATGGGTGTCAAAATAAACGTAATGGTGTGCTTCCAATTATTGTATTTTATATAAAATTTTGGAATACCTGGATAATGTAGTGAAATATTTTCAGCTTAGCACTCTTTTAGTTCTGTCTGTTCTGTGATTAGCAATTATTATCGATTGGTTATTAATACCTGTACTTAAATTATGCTGCTATTCTGATATTGACGGTTTATTATTGTTTTTACTGTCTTATGAAAGATAAAATAAATAAATAAACATTTTATAACTTCCGTTCGATTTTGTACAGCTGCAAAACTTGAGCGAATATACATTGTAACTTCTCTGTATGATGCAGAAACAAGTTATCCTATTCTGTTACCTTTTTAACAAAATACGTAAACAGTAAACATACGTAAAAATATGCGAACAATTTTGTTTTCAATGTAAATGCCAAAAATATGCGCGAATATAAATTCGAATTTTTATAATAAACACCGCGCTCATCTAGGAGATAGGTACGGATATTTATAGTATGTAAATTTAGTCTTAACGATCAATTAATTATCTCTAACATTTGCATATTTGTAAGAGATACTTGCTCGGTCAAATCGATAATCCAGCTCGACTACAATGCGGTTCAAAATAAACAGTTCTCCCTTTACAGAAAACAAAAACTGCAACACAGAACTGAATAATCTTTGTCTTTTGCTACAGCCTCTTAAACCCATAATCAACAAATCAACCAATGCGTCCAATATCATTAATGCAAAAATAGCTTTGACCGTGTGTTATAGCCGGATTGGATCTCTAGTCCCACAAACTAAAAAATAAACGTAAGCCACAGTGGCGGCTCGCGACTTTTTTTTTTGGGAGGCAAACATAAACAAAGATAAAGTTTTAAGATGTTATCAAACCCAGACTTTGTCCAAGCATCTTCTCCACGATTTGAAAATAATACACGCGGCCAACAAAATAATTTATTTAAAGCTAAAGAACCACTTCACCATTTGCATTTATCATACCACGTATTAACAAAACTACGAGCCGGCTTACCCTGATTAATTAAAGTTTTACTTACATACATAGATCTGGCAGTGGTAGATACTCTTACATCTTTAACAAATAATTTATCCTCATAAGATAGGCGACTAAATTTGTTCTTTATATGATGCTACTCAACAGTATCATTGCAGGTTCGAATATTTATTTGAGTGTCATGACTCATGACAACTCGTATTGTTATTTTTATGAAACAAACTGCTACACTCGCCAGTTACCTCCATTATAATTTTGTCCCTTAATTAAATAAAAAGTTCAAATAATGACTTACGTAAGTAATATGGTACACTTTAAATAATTTTTTACCCTCCTATACCACTCAGAACACTCAGAAAAGCCCGGCAAGAATAACGGCACTTTCCAACGAAAATTTCCAAAACACAGAACAATAAAACATATTAAATTTTGTAGGTTAGGTTGTTAGGTTCATGAAATCAAATAACTCACTTTCTGCGCTGTCACGTCTGAGAGGTGACCTTAAATGACACTGGAGGTAAGGGTTAAATTTGTTAGCAACGCAGATGGTTGCAGCGCGAATTCCCCTATACGGAATAGGGGGAATTCGCGCTCGCAACCATAAATACATATGTATGTGAAAACATTGGCATTGGAGGCTTGCCACCACGACGATAGACTAGGCGCTTTGTCGTTTATGAGGGCTAATATGTTGCAAATAATAGTGCAGGAACTCGTTTGACATAAGTTTATTAGTATTTTTAATTTTAGAAATTAATTTTTTACCCGATATATGAATTTAAAAATGAAAGGTAATTAAAGTATTATAGGTACTATATTAAATTTTAATATTATTAAATAAAATTAAAGTATAGTTTATAAAAAAAAAAACTTATTTCACAGGGGGAGGCTTTCTGCCTCCCCCGACGAGCCGCCACTGGTAGGCCAGTCAATGGGTAGTAAGTGCATTCTCTGCATAGCTGTACCAACACACTGTAGAAGACAGTGACTCCTGATTTCTTGCGAGCAGGTAGGTAGGTATGCTGGTATGCCCAAAGTGAAGCAATTCCAAACCGGTTTATATAGTGGAGAACTTGTAGGGAACTCTTTAGGTTCCAAATCAATATACAAATAATCAAGCTATTCAAAGGGTAGGTATATCCAGCGTGAAAAAAATAATGTGACAATTGATAATAAAAAAAAAACTTCCTTTGTTATTTTAATGTCAATTTGTTATACTGACATTCGGAAAAATAGAATACAATTCTTATACCACCACTTTAGACATTTTTTTGCCACTACTATCCTTGCGAAAATTATTTACATAGTAAATTATGGTATTTATGGAAGAAACGTGTTTCTTTATGAGTAATACGTCTTTTTTCGGTGTGTGACATAATCGAAATTGTAAATATTAGCACACATATTTTTAGAGTATTTTTTTCGGAAAACTGAGGATTCCATTCTGAACTGATTGAATTCGAAACTATACCAAAAAAAAAATCAAATGGACGATCCAGCTGAAATATCAAGTTAAAAACACATCTGGACAATGCCCCTCTTCGTGCAGGTTTTGATTTTCTTGCTTTGCCTTCAGACCGTAGGCGTTTTTATATATTCCGACCCGGCTGGTCACGTGGTCGCCCGAAATAAATTCTATAACCCAGGGCCATGGCCGGAGCCGCATTTATATATAACTGCTCTCGCATAACCCTTCACCGTAGCAACAGTACACTTTTGAAAACAAAAAAAAAAAAACAAAAAACGAGAGACCAGATGAACACTTAACATGCCATCGTTTACATTCTCTCGTCGCTTGAGAACTCTAAGAAGGCTCTAAACCTCATTGATTGCGGCGGATCGACCAAGAATGTGCCGTATAAAAAGGAAAATGTTACCCTCATTAAAATACGGGAACCGGGAAGCGTTCCAGACTAGTCAGCGCGTGTGTAGAAAATCCCCGATAAGAAATTGATGGGGCTAAATGTGGAAGGCGAGGAGTCCGTCATGGCGGGGCTAATGAAAAGTCACTCGGTCGATATATCTTGTCCAACTTTGATTCGAACGCCAATCAAACCACGATTGTTACCGGCGATTTTTTTACTGGCTACGCCCTTGCAATAGAGGAGTGGTAAAATATTTTAGATTAGATTCTTCTGACGTTAAAAATGTCATAATATAATACACGTGATTATTATCATATGTATTTAATTATTTTTCTTGCACTTAAACACAATGCCAGATGCTAGTTGATATTACAGCATTATGTTGTTTGGAAAATAACGCCGTACAAATATTTAGATAGTCTCAGAAAATATACGTTTATCGAAAAAGTCAATAGCGAATCATTTCTTGTACAGACGTAGAGCATTCTTCAAGGCTGATAAAAGCTAGGTGATATTTTAGATCAATTATTATCCTCGAGTCGACTTTAGGTTTAGGAAGTTTCCTCTCTATTATTATACGATCACCTGAGTACGTGATATAATTCACACAGTCTATTATATTCAGTACCTGTAGAGAAAACGTTTTCAAGCTATGACTAACGCTCAGGAGATACTTTTACGTCGTGCAACGAATTTCGCAGCTTTGTAAAAAGGCCATCAAATAATGTCATGGGCGTCCGCCGAATGCTGTTTCGCGGTAGGGGGAAGAAAACAAAAATATTAAGCAAGACTTCAAAACAACAAACAATTAAAAATGATTGCCATAATTTTTGAACTACAGTACTGATTTTTTTTGCTTCTGACCGTTAATGGGTTAAATATTCCTCTGAAACATCGTGTGTTTTATTGAAATTTCATGAACGTTCGCGATTTTTACGAAAACTTTGAAAATGATTTAATATTTTCGAAGTTATTGACGGGTTTTTGAAAACATGGCAATTTGACTTTTTTAACGATTTCTTTTTCACAGAATCGACGTACCACCTTCAACCTGAGCTTATTAGACGCAGAATTTCACAAGCTGTAATCCTTTCAGAAGTACAAAAAAAATGTTTCAGCGCTGTAGGAAATTACTGGTTCAAATTATAGGTAGTTTATAAATTATAGGTACTTCTTTTCTATTTAATTCAATCTTGCGTGAATTTTGGGACACCCTTTATAATGAATGAGGATCTATTTTGATTTTAGCCCATTTAATAGACCGTTTGAGCATAAAAATCTATCCACGAAACTTTGAATCAATGTAAAAATGGTCAATATTAAGTCAATAAAAGAAATAATATGATATTTCGGAAAAATAATGTTATAACTTCCAGTGAAAAACATGACTCAAACTCATCGTTTTTAATAACTAATACTTGAATGCTCGGCAGAATTTAATAAAACTGTTGAATAATATAACGTTGTTTTTAAAGACTGCACTTTGTGTTGTCCTATTTGCCGAGTTGACGGGATAATAAAAAATGTTTTGCTTCAAAGGTAATAAAGTCTTCAGATGTGAAATTCAATTTTGCTTTATAATGTGCGTTTAAGTGGAATCCACGTGGATTTTAAAACAGCTTATATTCGTATACCTGTCTGTTAAAATCACCGGCATATCTCCCCGGGGCCTTCACTTTTCGTTTGCAGGAATCTGGAGGAAACGTCCCTCCGTTTTACATATTAATGTCCCCCGTTTTAAATACTCGCATTTTTTTGAGCGTTGTTTGTTTACACCTTAAAAAAACAAGTAGCGCCGGGATGAAAAGAACTCAGGAAAAATCAAGCCGGAAGGCATGTATGGGAATTTTCCACTGCGGTTGTTGTGAAAGGTACAGGAGTTTATATTAAAAATATAATTTTTTATCTTTACATGACATTTATCACGCACTTATATCACTGGTTGGTTCCCAATATTTCCTTCAAGTTCAAACAGTTCTTTTGGTCCCTTCAGTCAAAATTCAAAGACTTCAGTCAAAATCATAAGTGTATATTTTGGTGTCTAACAGCTTTCTGTTTCTCCATAAAAATCATATAGGAATTTTTCCTTCCATATAAGAAACACATCTTCAACCCTGTATTTATAAACAGGCGAATTTCAACCATATATACTCTTTAATTTCGAGCGTTCTTTTTCTCTCCACCCTGTAACACCCAGTTTACTGGCTTACAGGTAATTCAATTAACTAAAAAAAACTGCACCCAGCTAACGATATACAAACAATTGTTCAAATATTTATAGCTCTGTATACTTTTGCTTATGTCATTTACTTTTTTCGTTAGTATAAGTACTATTTTTGTAGTCCCGGGCAAGCCGTATTTTCTTTAACTCCCTCGGGTTAAATCGGAGTTTAAAACAGCTGGCTTAGTTGAAATTTTCTATATTTAACATCTGTGAGAAACAACTGCGGTATGGGTCTCATTTTCCTCGTCTCTTGGTTAAACGCCCTGCGGACTATGTAACACTTGTCGTTATCCAAATATACTCGTGATATACATATGTATTTAATTTCTAGGCCTTATCATTTATTGAATTTATAGAACAAGATACCTACGTTCATAGTTGATTTAAATACAACCAATTTTTTTTAATTGTTGTATCTATAATTTTCGACTTCTCAGTTCCACTACGATAATGCAAACAATAATAAATTATTTACCAGCTTTACGGATTAAATCGGTGTAGGTATTTGATTTAATCCTCTTCAAATTATTTGTAGATTTAATTAAATTGACTAAGGCCTAATTCGAATGAATTAATAACGTAAAATCGTTAAAGCACGAAGTACGAGGTGCTTTTTTTTAAACTTTTTTGCGCAGATTTTTTCTCATCCCCAATTCGTTAGTCAAAATCTGATGAACAGTGGTGTGAATCAAATTTAACACTTCTCACCCTGATCATTCTCACCCCAATCATTTATACTTCAATAAATAAAGGATAAAGGATCCTGCGTCACTTGGTATAACCTACCCGAAAATTTCGTACAAAAACAACCAAAATAAGTTTTTTGGCATCATTATAGGCATAAAGACCTGGATAACATCTGACTACTAGCTCAGAGTAAAGGATTGTAAGTTGATTTTTCTCTTTTCATCTCGTGTATTGAGCAATTTTGTATTCGTTTTTAAACAACATAACAATTCCACATTTGAGTTGTTGCCAAGTACTTACATAATTTACGTAACAGACACTTATTTAATTTGTGACAGAAATTTATATACATATTTTGGTATCGGTTTTTAATGTCTAAGGCCGATTTTTCTCCCGTTTTTACGTAATTTTGCGTAACATTTTATTTTTAAATCGAAAAATGTATTGTTATTGCTTCGGTTTACAGTCTGTATGCAAGATGTCCGCCCAAGCGATTTCGACGAAAAACAGTGTTTCATTTTTACACATTTATTCTATTACATAATATTTTAATTAGTTTGGGTCCTAATTTTTTATATTGTTTTTGTATATTTTATTTGAGAGGTTATTTATTTATACTTTTGTGTTTATAGCTATTTTTTACTAATAAATAATGGGTTTATTTTATATACAAATGCTTTTGTTTTATATACACCTTTGATTCTTTACAGCGTATTCTATTATCACAAATAAATAATATTTATGTATATAATACAAGCTCTTAAAATTATTCTCAAGAGAGTGACAGCCCCTAAAAGCATTTATTTACGTTTTGCTTAAAAAAAAATGTTGAAAAGTTTGCTTCAATATTTGACAGATATACATAACCATTCGCTAACTAGACAGAAATTATTGACTTCTGTAAATATATGTTATGAAAAGTCTATAAATAAATACACAGCACTCATTCAGATTTTCCATTCAAATTTTGTTATAAAGGCATAGTAAAAACGATTAAAGAAAGTATTATGTTGACTGGCTAGGGACGTATATTACCGTTGCCAAGGGGTTGTTTATCATGAATAAAAAAAGTGAAAACCCTTGTATTATGTTTTTGACTAAAATAAAATAAACACTAAAAACGAGTAATACAGATATAGACAAAATGCCTTCGCATATTAAAGAGGACAATGTTATGTCAAATATAAAAGGCTGTAATATGATTTTTTAATTTATTTATCTGTTGCAAAAGTTGTCACAAGAGATTTCGGTGAAAAATTATCCTCATAGTGACATTTTTTCCTCATAATACGCCTTTGAAATATTAGTTTCAACCTTTGGGGGTTCTAATTTCTCACATAAAAT
The DNA here is from genome assembly GCA_029963805.1 of Aromia moschata. NCBI lineage: Eukaryota > Metazoa > Arthropoda > Insecta > Coleoptera > Cerambycidae > Aromia > Aromia moschata. Next base: position 905,951 of record JAPWTK010000038.1, read on the forward strand.
AGCTATAAACAGTTTTATTTTTCGTTCTGCATGACGTTATATTTATTTCGTTTTTTTCCCTTTTCTTTTTTCAAGAGATGCTATTTGGGAAAGATTTTTTTCAAAGAAGCAAGCGATTCCTGCTGCGAAGGAGACAGCCGTGGTGTGCCCCTTGCCGCCGAAAAAACCCGAACCCTCCAAATACCGCTCGTTGAGCCGCCGAAACCACCCCGAACTCCATCCCCCATTCCTCCGAGGTCTCCTTCGCCCAGAACGCCGGATTCTTCGTTTAGCCCTCCTCAGGCGTCTTCTACCCCAATCAAGGGTTCCCCAGACACCACTAAACCCCTGGATCCCCCGCCGAAACCTCCCCGAGCTCCATCGCCCCATCCCATTAGAGCTGAAGCGTTCGAGGACATCGAATACGAGGAGGAGGAGGAAGAAGAAGAGAGCAGCGACGTGGAAGACGACGAGAACTCCGTGATCTCGTCTTCTTCCCCTAGACGTGCCCCGATATCGAATTCTGTTAACGAATTCATTAACCAAGAGATCAATCAGCCGAATTCGCTACGCCTGAATCAAACAAGGTAGGGCGATTTCGAAGCAAGTCGACTGTCTTTTTTTAAGTTATGCTTTGACAGGATACTTGGTAAGCGACGTGTTTTAAAATAATTGTTAGTTCAATTGTTTGTTTCCGTTTTGTTTTCTCGTTATGTTTTCGTTTAATATTATAAAAATGTCTAATGTTGTTAGTGTAATGGAAAGTTTGAACGATATGTAAATAAAAAATGTTTTCAAAACTACTGTTTTCTTTACTGCGAGATATTTTAAGCTTAAACTATTCGATGAAAACTATCAGGTCAGATAGTAATACAAATATTAAAGCTGCCATCTCTGGAATGTTTAGTTTGATGTATTGCAAGTGATTCCATATTTAAATCCGGATAGATTTATTAAATATCGTCTTAGTTACGTCTATAAATCAAAATGTATCTATCTGAATATGATTCAGACAAATGCATATCAATAAATTCATAGATCACTTTAACTTACGTAACAAACCGATACTATAAAAAATATTTGACTTTACGAGGTGTGTAAATTAAGTAATGAGACTTTTTTTAAAAATGTTTTATTCGAATTGAATTACAATTCAGTATTGCCTAGGAAATCGTCTCAGGTTTATTGGTTAACAAAAATTGAACAATAAATAACAACACGTTTTTTTTATTTATGCCTTTTTTTTTTTGTAAAACTAGAAGGCTTTTAAAAAACTTTATATGTGTCACACTGTACATACGTGATGTAGTTCGAACGAACAAACACAAAAGGTCAAATTTACAGGCAATTTCCGTTTCTATAATTCTCATTCATAACAGGTCGGTCATTAAAAAGTTTAAAAATACCAATCACTTACGTAAGTTTTTTCGTGTTTTTGCCAATTCTATTTACTATAGTGATTGATAGAAGTATTGTTATGCCAACAGAGCATCGTTGGTTACTGGTTTTGCAATTTCGGAATCTGTCAGACTACTGAAAATTAGGTATACAAAGGGATTTAAAAAACATCACCTACTTAGCAATGCCGAGGTCAATGTGTTGCTTAGTAAATTTTCGTGCTCATATAATATTATGCAAAGAGCATATTCAGATGAACGTTATTAGTATACGAGGTGTGGCTATTAAATAACCGAACTGATGCTGCTACCAGACCCCTGTGAAGTTAATAGTTCTGCAAAAAATAAGGCCAGAAAACGAAAAAAATTAAATAAGGGTGCTAACTTCACGCAGCACCACTTTTTTTATCAAAAATGAGTTCTGATGACATTTTTCGGTAGAGAAAAAAGAGTCGATTTTTCGAAGTTCAATTTTGCAATAAAATCCGGAGCTCTTTTTTCTCTATCGAAAAATGTCATCAGAACTCATTTTTGAAAAAAAAAAAGTGGTGCTCGTGAAGTTAGCACCCTTATTTAATTTTTTTCGATTGGCCGTATTTTTGCAGAACTATTGTTCTTTTCGGCCAGGAACTCTAGAACTATGCTTTTTCTGCTCAGAACTCTAGAGATTTACTCAATTTTCCAAAAAAGTGGTGCTAACTTCACAGGGGTTGCTATCAGCGTGTCGCGATAGATTTGAACAGGACTGTGTCTGGTGATACTTTCCCCACACTGAGCTCGCTGGACAAGCAAGTGAGTCGCTCAGTTTGACTGTAGCAGTCGTTTAAATTAGTCTAGGCACCAGTGACGCGTCGAAAATGTGATGTGTTCAGATGGAGCAAAGGGTTAATCTCGAGTTTCTTGTTAAACTGGGAAAACTTTTACAGAAGCTTATGCAATGTTAAAAGAATTGTACGGGAATGAATGTTTATCCCGCACATACGTTTTTGAATGGTTTAAAGGTCTCTTTATATTTAGATATGGTTCGAAACCCCATTGACTCTAATGAGTAAAAGTTACTTTTAACTCCACGTTATATAACAATTAAAAAAAAAACATATGTCGGTATGGAAAAAATTGTAAAATATAATAACATCATCCTGTCTTGTTAATCTTTATGACAATTTAATCTAGCGCCGTTTCTATAGATTAGTACAAAGTCTAATAAATCCCGAACAGCGGTGTTTAAACTCAGATAACATCTTCGCGAGATGATTTCACTGTCTATGCGCATACCTATAGCCACCATTCAATTTTATGCATAAAAGAAAATGTATCGAGTTATTAGATATTTCGATTGATTGGGTTTACGCCTCAAGGGTGGAACGTTTTTCATTCTTTGATACGCCCACTGAATTCTTTCGGCTTGCAGTTCTCTTTGACTCCGCTAAAGCGTTAAACTTTTTTATTACTCCCAAATACTGGCGTCCAACATCAAAAAGCGAAAGTTTATAGACAACGAAACGCCCTCAACCCTCACATTTCAACTGTTCATATTTCAATCGAGAGCGGTCTTTTAGTTCACCGTCAGAGGATTTAATTGGGAGGTTTCCAGCTATTAAATTGCCTGAACAATAGTTTTCGATCGTGAATCTCATGACTTTTACATCGAACAGCTATTACCTATATATATTATTTATTTAGCTTGGTGGTATTATTAAAGTATTGATTATTGATCTATTTAAATATTGAGCTAGTGAAATAGAAGCAGTTTATAATTCATAGACAGTTAACATCAGCAACACCATTTCAAAATGTCTTGCTGATTTCAAGAATATGAATTCTATAATACAAAATGTTGTCACCTTATTGACAGGGTGTTCTTTTGGGGTTAACGTACGAAATGGTTATGTGCCCTTTCAAAATTCGTGTAAATGGATCTGTAAGAATCGAATTGAAAGGTTAATATTCCGCTAAAAATACAACTGGAACAGAATGACCTTAAAACGACTTTTTTTATTCGTGCTACGTCAAATTTGCCGTGAAGGGTACATTAAGTGACTAATTGCTGTTTCCCAACGAATTTATGCTTGATCGACATGCATTTACAATAGATTTGCGTTGCAATGCAATATGTACGAGATGTGTAAATTAACTCTCTCTCTCTCTATTAAGATTACTCTACCGCATTGTGTCAGGTTCTTTACAAATGGTATCTGAAAACATAACGGTACCTTTCAAAAAATGGAGGCTTGCGGATCAAAACAGAGAGCAAACAAAACAAAAAAGATTCAATCCAACCTCACCAATAAAAATATCACCACCAAGGAAAAAGGTAAAACTACATGCAGTAACGAAAGTCAAAAAGTGGGTGTATGATGACTTGATGACTTTCATTGCTGACTGTTATGTCATTCCAGGACTACATTTTTAGGCAAAATCAGTTGCAGTTGCTGATTGAAGCAAATTAAGTAACTTAATTTGCTTCAATTAAGTTACTATTACAATTAAGTATACTATTACTAGTTATTAATAATTATAATTAAATTAATTATAACAAAACAAAATTTAAAAAATAAAAGATTCGAAATCAAAAGCTCAGAAAGCAACGATTTGGAACCTTCAAATGTTTGCGCTAAAACGACATTGTTTCGTTCGAAACAATTTTGTACCAAAAGACCTTCAGGAACATTTACCACTTCCTTGTTTTAGATGTTTTGTACGAACGCAGAGTGGTTCAGTCCGCTGCACATCTAGCCGATACTTCAAAGGCCAATAAAACTATAAAAAAGTTAATGAACTGTCCTTGTAACAGATAGCTATAAAAAGTTGCAGATAGAAAACACCGTACACTCTAATCGAAATTGATGCCTGTTTCCTAAGTGACAAATTACCGATGACTTTTTTTCTGCTTACGTTTTCGCGACACCAAGTTACCTACGTTTTTCCAAGTACCTACGTTTTTCCAAGACACCAAGTACGTTTTCGCAACACCAATTTACCTACACGTCATATGAGTTACGAGAAACCAAAATATGCTGGCGTTTTTCTCCTGTGACCTACTTGATTTAAATACCAATAAAAAAAATGAAAATAGAATACTGAATGACGTTATTTACTCCATAGTAACTGCAATTTATCTATAAAAGGGCCATTATATCGAAGTAGATTGATTGATAAAATAATTTACGTACCTTGTAACATTCAGAAGTAGTTAATACTTGAATAATTGGAATAAATACGATATTTGCGTAAACAGATTTTTTTTAAATTGGTAATTTTGGGCAACATCTTTAAAAAAAAAATAGCTACTCCGAGTGTTCCATAAAACTAATGATTTAGTTTTCTTTTCGACCTCTAAAGTTGCTGTATTTCGGCCAGCTGGCTAGCCAGACCTTGTTTGCGCTTTGAATGAATTATAAAAATATTCCCGGTCGAACGATTTTTTTTTATTTTTTTCCTCTCTCTCTCTCGCTCTCGTGGACAATTAATTTTATTGTGTTGCAAAAGCCGACTGTGCTTCCAGGAAGCAATTAAGTTGCGACAAAATGAAAATATCGATTCGCCAGATCCTTGTTCCCTAAAACCGCTAATTGGCTTATTTTATATAATGCTAAACCGCTTTTAATGATGTCCTAAGACGAAGACGAAAATTGTTTGTTATTTTGAAAATTTTATTTCGAGTAAACAGCGACCAGATGCTCGGGGGGGGGGGGGGGGGGGGGGGGGGGGGGCGTTAAAAGCCAGGTGAGATTTAAAAGCCTGCCATGTGTAAGAGCGCCCTCTTTATGCCGGTTTATTCGCGTGAAAAATACGCTTTTGTGAAATTCCCTCGTATTACACTTTCCAAACAATCTATTCCAAAAGGCAACGAAACGGAACGATGAGGTGTAGCATTTATCGAGTTTATGTCTGTTCATCATTCATCTTCCTAGATTCTCCGGAAAAAAATCAACACGTGAGTCCAGAAGTGGATTTTTAAAGATATTGCTGATGACTTTGATGATAAAGACATGAATTGACTGGAGAAACGTGGAAGAATTTAACTGTAACTCCTTGTTGGTTTTTCCCAAACTTTATGTTTTGTTTCGGGGTTCATTTCTAACTGACCATCCTTTTTTCTAACACAATGGCCCTCTGGCTACGTTTTCTCATAAACATACAAAACAAGAATATTTATCATGGTCACAAACCTTCCAATTGTATTCCTAACATTTAATAAATTCTAGGAAATTAATAACCCTCTAACCCAGAAACCAGAATATATTTTCCCGAAGGTTTTTGATGCGCAATTGGCTCTGGTTTTCGAGATAACCTAAAAGTACAAAAAAGCGATTTTGAGGTTATGTAGCATGGCCATTTTTTTCTATGAACAACATCTTAAAGTACATGCCTTGCCCTTTTAAATGACGTCGAGTTTACTCAAATATCTTTTTTTCGCTGCGATATCGCATTTTGAAATTATTAAGTTTGTGAATTTCTCTATAATCACAGGCCGACAAGATTTTAACCCAGAAACCAGAATATATTTTTCCAAAGGTTTTTGATGCGCTGAATCCGAATCCAAATCTCTCAGTTGGCTCTGGTTTTCAAGATATCCTAACCTAAATGTGCAAAAATAATGATTTTGGCCTATATTTGAGACTATGTGGCATCGCAATTTTTTTCTCAAAAAACTATGAACAGCATCTTAAAGCATCTTAAATTTTCCTCTCGAAAAATTTTGAAAATCTGACCTCGGATTCTGAAAGAGCAGGTATTTTTTACATTAGAAAACATTAACCTGCTACTGAATTTCAAACTTTTTCAGTGTTTTCTAATAAAAAAAAAAAACAATCGACTGTTTGATGTACATGCGATCCTTAATAGGTTTTCAATTATAGGGAAATTCACAAACTAAAAAATTTCAAAATGCGATATCGCAGCGAAAAAAAAGATATTTGAGTAAATTCGACGTCATTTAAAAGGGCAAGGCACGTAGTTTAAGATGTTGTTCATAGTTTTTTGAGCAAAAAAAAAAAAAATGCGATGCTACATAACCTCAAATATAGGCCAAAATCGCTTTTTTTTGCACTTTTTAGGTTAGGATATCTCGAAAACCATAGCCAATTGAGAGATTTGGACCGGATTCGGATTCAGCGCATCAAAAACCTTTGGAAAAATATATTCTGGTTTCTGGGTTAAATCTTGTCGGCCTGTGTAATCCAGGAAACATCTACATACGGGGCATTTCACGCCAACTAAGTGAGGTCAAACAAAATTTCTGTTTGAAACATATCACAATCGATAGTAGGTACTTGCTAACAAACTAACCCCTAAAATTTTAGATTTTTTTGAGCCATAAGGAGAGGGATGGTGAGGGTGAGAAAATACAAATTTTCGTTTCGACTAAAATTTCAATCTTACTCAATAAAAAAAAATTAAAAAATTAAAAAGAAGGCTGCAATGGTTTCCGATGTGTTTTTTTTTTGTGTAGAATACGATAAAAATATTTTCAAAATTATTGGCGGTAGTTTTCACCCTTATTTTGAGGACTGAAAGTTTAAAATCGAAATTTCGAAAAGTATGACGGTTTTTTTTTCTTTTTTTTTATTTCCTTTTTTTTTTTGTACTTTCGATTAATTTTTAATTCATAATGGGCATCGACCAGGAACTGGCCCAAAAAACGGCCCAAAGGTGAAAAAACGTGGTTTTAGCGTATTTTCATCCTGTGAGATAGTAAATGGCAAGTGAATAATATATTCCAAGGTTTTGGGGTCGCTGATTACGAATCTAACGTAGAAAATTTCCCATAGAATACGATGGTATTTTTTAAATTTCATAATTTATCCATTTTTTAAAAGTTGACTACCATATTGGATCCGCCATTTTGTTTTTTGAAAATCTGACGTCAGATTCGTAATCAGCGACCCCAATAACCTTGGAATATAATTATATTGGACGCCCATCATGAATTAAAAATTAATCGAAAGTAAAAAAAAAGAAATTAAAAAAAAATCGTCATACTTTTCTAAATTTTGATTTTAAACTTTCAATCCTCAAAATAAGGGTGAAAACTATCACCAATAATTTTTTGAAAATATTTTTATCGTATTCTACGCAAAAAAAAACATCAAAAACCATTGCTACCTTCTTTTTAATTTTTTTCATTTTTCTTACCGAGAAGGATTGACATTTTAGAGTCGAAACGAAAATTTGTATTTTTTTTCACCCTCACCATCCCTCTCCTTGTGGCTCAAAAAATCTCAAATTTTAGGGAAGTTAAGTTTTTTAGCAAGTACATTCCGATTTTGATATGTTTCAAACAGAAATTTTTTTGACCTCACTTGGCGTGAAATGACCCATACATAGGTGGAAGTGGTTAAGATTTAGAAATTAAGAACCCTTGGAAAGTGTTCGCATAACATCTTCCGTCGTTGCATCGATATGAATGTCATGAATCCATGCCATTTACAATCCCACGTTGTAAAATCTTTGACGAGGCAATGTGGAATAAAAATGAAGATAAAAACGCACCTTATCTCACGTAGCGCATTTTTCCAGATAAGAAACTGTGCTGGTATCAAACGCAAAAAAGGCAACGTCGACATGTCAGGTGTTTACTCGCCATGACCATATTTATTTTATTTATCAGTACATTTTTCCACCCGTTTTTTCCGCCACTTTTTTTACCCTGGGACCTAATGGTCACAGTCAAAAGGATAATTAGACAGTCGCAGTTCCTGCAGCAAGGTTGTCGGTTTGTAGCAGTGACGTCCGTTGTTACAATCGTTCTGTACTATTTCCGTTGCACTTTTACAGACATCTGTAATACAGACGGGTAAGTATTTTGTTTGAACACTCCTCGAACTAAATTGTAAACAATACACGTCATACGGGATGCTCTTGCTTCCAATTTTTTGCCAACCCTCTTGGAAGGGGATGTCAATGTTTAAATCTATACGCCCTTCTGGGATTTTCTTCAGGAAGGCCGAAGGTAATTGACGAGAATCAGTTTAAATTAACCTGCGAGTGGGGGGACATTTTGAGTAATTCATCAGTAGCGTCGCGTGTGGGCAGTAAAGTTATTCACACACCCCTTTTTTGAAGGTTGCTTAAATTTTTGTACTACAGTATTGATTTTTTTTGTTTCTGGTAGGATTACAGCTGCAACTTCACAAGCTGCTCTTATACAATCCTATGATACAAAAATAGTTATCTAATTGGACATAGTTTCATTTATAGAAAATAAAAAATACAAACAGGTCATACAGCGACCGCTGACGCTAAATAAAATGTAAATCCAAACGAAATTAGCGATTTCAATTTGATAATTCTAGCTAATTTTCAATGTACAGATTCAAATGAGTGATGCATAATTATGTAATATTTACTCAGAAATATATATAGTTGTTTATACATCTTGTATTATTCCTTGCATCAATTTAAACTGGACTTTAATTCCTAATCATTTTGCGTGAGATTAATATTTAAACAATTGTTTTTGTTCACACCCTTACAGTTGTTTTCATAGAGCTAGAAATATCTGAAAATAATTTTAACAGTTGGCCGAAGTTCATAAACAATTTTCATGACCTTCACATTGGCCTGTCCTAACCGTATTATGTAAAAGCTTGCTATCCTAAAATAAACCGAATGGATAAAACATTTCGAGCAAAAAATAGCGATTTGACCTATATCAATGAATTTAACATAATCAGGTTGTGAAAACTGTGAACTATTGCACAATATACTGTGTAACTTTATACATATTTCAGCAAAATACATGGATTTAGTGGCATTGTAAGATTTGCCATTAATTATTTGAATAAAGAAGCTTAATTAACCCTTTAACGCCCAAGTGCACTGTCAAGTCACATGAACTTAGAGGCTCATATTACTGATTGAAAAAAATAAAGAAAAAACAACTAAAACCATGTATTCCCATGTTTTCGAGATCACTCTTTCGAATGGAATCGTTAAAATTTGCAAAAAAAAAAATTGATGTAACCTTCACTTTTTAACAAAAACTATTAAAAAACGCGTTTTATGGATTCTTTTTTTTTAATTGCAATTTCATCTATGTTATCGTCCTTTATACCACTCAAAAACAAATAGAAACGTGCACTCGAGAAGTGTACTTGAAGGAAACGCAATGAGAACAATTTAATTTTCTCATTTTTGCGGTTAGAATAACTAGATATTGCAAAATTCAAAGGGTGATATTTCTCGTTTTTTACCAGTTGCGGGATCATTGACGCAAAAGAAGAATTTTGAAAAATTATTAGTACTTTGGGGGTTTTTGGGGTCGCTGATCACGATCCTGATATCAGAATTTCAAAATTCAAGATGCGGATCAAATTTGGCCACCATCCACAATCAAATTTAAAATTTTTGGATTATTTTGCCTCAAACTTTGTAAACCAGGAGTTTTCAGGGTCGCTAATCACGGTGCCGATGTCAGAATTTCAAAATTCAGGATGGTATATGATATGGCGACCATTTTGAAGCAAAATTTGAAATCCTGAATTTTGAAATTCTGACATTGGGATCGTGATCAGTAATATGAGCCTCTAAGTTCATATCTCTTGACAGTGCACTTGGCCGTTAAAGGATTTAAGGTGCAATGCCTATTTTTTATATAAAGGACTATCTGGCTCGAAATTTTAAGATTTTTTGCAGCATTAATAATAATAGTGCACAAAAAAAAAACTCAAAACGTTAGAAAAAAAGTATTTTCTATGTTTTTTTGAGATTTGATCTAACAAAAATTGAACGTTGAAACAGATACTCCGTAACCATTTTGGGACATCCAGTATACGAGGTGTGTAAATTAAGTAATGAGAACACAGGAATGTTTTTACTGGCTTAAAAACTCCTGAAATGGCTGTGTGACAAAGCGCATTGTCGTGATGCAACATCCAGTTGTTCTTAATATTTGGTCTCACACGCATGACCTTTTTTCGACATTTTTCAAGAACCTCTCTGTAAAAGTGTTGATTTACTGTCTGGCCTGGAGGCACAAACTCTTTGTGTATAATTCCCTGGCTATCAAAAATGCAATCAGAATGCATTTGACCTTCGACTTGCTCATTCTTGGTTTTTGGGTCTTGGAGAGCTTGGAAGTGTGCCATTCCATACTTTGGCGCTTGGCTTTGGGTAGTACTCAAACACCCAAGTCTCATCACCAGTAATGACACGTTCCATAAAATGGGGATCATTTTCTATCGATTCCAAAAAGTCAAGACACCTTTCTCTCCTGATGTCCTTTTGTTCCTGCGAAAGGTTTTTGGAACTATTTTTGAGCAGATTTTTCTCATCCCCAATTAGTTAGTCAAAATCTGATGAATAGTGGTGTGATTCAAATTTAACTCTTCTTAAATCTGAAGATGACGGCCTTCCGCTACGTGGTTAATCTTCAATAGACTCTCTTCCTTCTGAGAATGCCTTAAATCACCGAAAAACCTGGGCTCTTGAAAAAATACTGTCTCCGTAGGCGTGTTGAAGTTTTGCAAAAATATCCGTTGCGGCGTGTCCAAGTTTGAAGCAAAAGCTGATTCAAGCTTTGTACTGAAGGTGCATCACATGTTAACCTACCGCCCTTCCAAGTGTTGCTAGATAGGGCGCTACGTTGCCAGTCTGATTACTTAATTTACACACCTCGTATACCGTCTCCTGGATGTCCTTATTGAATTAATTTAAGCAGAGGAAGCAGCAAATAAACTGAACCCCAAGTTAATAACACAAATCTTGAAACATAACGAATTTAAAATATAATAGGACGATAGCTATGTATCTGGTCACACTTCTACCGTGTGTGACCGGATTCGTTGAGGTTTCGTTGTTAAAATGCTTACTCCAATTTTCCTATTTTCTTTTCAATAGCGTCATTTCGTGCTCAGAGACGAGGACACACGAAACCAGCACGATACGAAGCAAGCGAAATCGCTAAACAACAATAGGAACTAATTTTGTTTGTTCCAAGAAGACGGCCATGAAAACCTAAATGAAGTTTAATTCGTGTGTTGCCTCTTATTATGTAAGTAGTTTTGTTCATAGCGGCAGATCGTAGTATGCTAGGATGCAGTTCTAAACAAATGAGTCACGCTGAAAATATCCCGACCCCGACCCATATACGGTATGGATGAATGTTGTAAATTATAAATTATAACATAACGCAGAATATAACGGTGCGCAAATATGTAATTAAATCGGTAACTGAACAGTCTAACTTTTATTGCGGGAAAGTAATTTTTGCGGTGCCGGTGGCAACAATATGGCTCATATACTTGTTTTCAAGCTCTCTTCAAATGCATTTTGCGCGTAATAAGTTTTTTTCCATTCTACTTTATTATATTCTTTATTACGTCAACGATCGATTACCCACATTCTTTTGTTTCCCAACTGATATTTAAACGCGTCGTAGGAGCCCGCGCATCTCACGTCATCATCCCAAGTACCAATGACACTTTAAACTGGCTATTGTTATTTTATTCGTCATCACATGACACATAACAGTCTGGAGGCGCCAAATAAAAACTTTGCGGCAATTTTAAACAATTTATATAACATTTTTAAGGTATAAAGCAGATAACGAGAAAAAAACAGGTGACACGGCGCTTTTATCTTCTTATCATATCTGGTGCAATTCAATAACAAATAGGTTCACAGAAATAAATCATACATTTAATCTGAAACTGAATGATAAGACCCCAAAGGTGAGCATTCCTGTGTGAAAATCGATTGTAAAGCAACGATATTATAAGTGCTGTAATTTTTATAAACAGGCGATTTTTTATTTCTTTGAGACATGAGTTTTGTATGACAAAACAAGAGGTATTTCAGAGCGCCCTGCTACATCAAATTAAGTATAATTTCGGGAGCCATAGTTTTTTTTTCTCTTGTAAAAGGACAATTTAGTGTAGACTTCGTCGACTAAAAATATAATTAGACTGATAAGATAATGCAGGTGAAAGGAATTCTAGGTCTACCGAAATTACTTACGTCAAAATACTACAAAAGTCCTAGAACATTGATAAAACAAGTTGAGTGTGTTACCGTGTTGTATCAAAGTGAAATAGGCCTAGAAAAACGCTAATAAATATGAAATAGGCCAGAAAACGTTATAAAACTGGCCCAACTGGCGCGGTCAGTATCGTACAATAAAAAAAAGGATCGTACAATAAAGACAGAAATGGCGTTAATCAAGGCTTGCAAAAAAAATGCGATCGTTAATTACTGGAAAAGTTATTAACGGATCGAGCTAAAATTTGTAACTTCATACTACAAATAGCGGTCCCTCCAAGAAATTCCATGATCATATTCGCCCTACTTTCGAAGTAAAAACATACTCAAAAAAGCATTTGCAAGTTAACAATAGCACTTGGAGACTTCGGGTTGGGCTTAAAATTTAGGAAATTCAATAGGCTACAACTTCTTATCAGCATATGCTATATAAAATATGCCAAGGAACGGAGAATAAGCGGAAATGTGAAAAAAAGACGATTTTTTTTTCACAAATTGTTAATTTTAAAAATTAGCGGACGGTTTCAGCTCTGCGCATTGTGTTCTACGCAAAAAAAAAAATACATAGGAAACCGTCAAAACTAGCCCTATATGTTACAACAACAGTTTTTGATGATTTTAGGTCCCTGCCTACTGGACTAATATCAATCATTCAATCATTGCTCAATATTTTATAATTAAAAATCTATTAACATGAGTTTTAAAATGACGAGCTAGATCTCAAGTACCTACATTGTGGTGGATAACAGACAAGGTGGTCTGACCCGTATGGATAAATTTAATCAATGAGAAATTATTAATAGAGCCCTATATTTTCCCCAACTGCCTCGAGCAAAGTCGATTTCCTTGTCATCAAACCGAAACACATTTCACAGATCTGGCTTCCAACAGACTGTTAGAAGTACATGCTGTTTTTCTTTATTTACGTGAAAATATGAACGTATTTTACAGTGGCGGCTGGTGATAAAGGGCACAGGGGCACGTGCCCAGCCCAAATTTCATTAGAAAATATTTCTTTTGTGTCAATTTACTATAAATTACTGTTACAATAATATCAATTAATTGTATACGACAAACTATTCATATTCTAATTATTATTCCTTTTATACCCCAAATAATGAGTTTTATCACATATATATGACAGACTATCGATCGAGCACCGAGCCACCGTAGTCTGAAATCCTCGCATGTCGCGCGCGTGGGCGAGGGCACACAGCTTGCTAGCCCTCGTTTTTAATCGGGCTTTTTCGGTGACTGGTAAAATTTGGAGACGATTGCAGCAGACAGACGTCGTTAAATCGTTCGAAAATCAGCTGAACGGGTCACACTTGTTGAGTGACCTTTTTTAGTGATTGTTTATTTTCTTCGCTGAGAAGTGGGTTTTTACTGTTTTTGATTGTGAAACGTTTCAAAATGAATTCGGTGGACTTTTTATTGACTAATAAAGATATTACATACGAGATCCGAACGGAAATTAAACGGCTAGGAAGGCCGATACCCGATTTTATTATTTCCAAAACAGACGTAGGAAAATCGCGAAATTATTCACGAAATTTTAATAGTAGTGTCTACGCCAGAATTTAAGTGGTTATGTGGGTGTCCTAAAAGAAACAAACTGTTTTGTTTTATTTGTTTAGTAGTGGGTGGCAACCAAAGTGCATGGACTCAAGAAAGGGTGTGATTTAAAACATTTAAATGAACGAGCTAAGAAACATTTACATAACATCTTAGATTTTAGTGTGTTGAGAAAGGTAGACTTAAGGCAACAGCTTGATAGTGCTTATCGTGAAAACATAAGACGTCACAATGAAAATGTGGATAAAAACAGACATATTTTAAACCAAATAATTAATTGTATTAAATTTTGGCAAACAAATCCGGGACTAATGAAAAGGCGATTAACATTTTTGTGAACAATAAGGACAGGCGAGCTGATTTCCTCTACAAATAACGGTAAGATACCTATATCAAATTTTTTCACATGTTGCCACCCATTATTTTAATATATTTAAGCCCTCAATATTCGTGACTAAATATTATTTCAAAAAGCTACCAAATCCCAAAAATTATTCTTGTGAAAGTATATTTTTGTATAAAAGAATTTTTCATTGAAATTCTGAAGTGTCAGTAAAACGCATGACCTTGAAAATTATAAAAATGTTCGCCTGCGGCGCCATTGGTAGCTAATGAGTAATCCTACTGACACACCCTGTGCCCACCCATGTAACACACCCACGAGCCGCCACTGGTATTTTATAGTAATATACATCATTGTAGTATAATAAAATAATCATTACGAAAGGAATGCAGAAAAATTTCGTGTTGAAAATGTATTACATATTATGTTGATTTTCACTTAAGTTAACTTCAGTCGTGTACTTTGCGAGATACATATTTTTAAATTTTCTGATTTGAGATTTACTCAAACATCAAAGATAAATAACAATATTAACGGTCAAAAATCTTGATTAATATTCCTCTTACTTTTAATAACTTCTTTTGTAATTAAAAACTCTTTTTTATTACTGAAGCAGCAATTATGTACTGTCCCTTTGTCTGAACAAATACGCAAGATACAAAGGGAACTAATAAACAATTTTCACAAGGCGATTTCCTAAAACGTCTGATAAATGCCGAAATTAAAAGACGGTACAAGATTTTTTAATATCATGTCAAACAGGTGTTTATTAGCCTTTTATTAAATTGTGTAATTTTATTTTTCCGCCTCCATTTTCCCCGCACTGGGTCTGAAACTTCGTTAAACATACAGGGTTGATAGGAAGTCTGGAAACAGTGCTGTCGCATAAAAACGACATTTTTGTATATCTTACTACAATTGATTCACTTGTTTTTTTTTCATAGCCTTCTTGATCTTCGCCGTAAATTGCTGTTTTCAGAGAAACAATAGAATGTCATGATATATTAAAAAAATCGAAAAATCTGTATATAACCACATTAAACTTTATATCGCTGAATTATTCGTGGACAGCTAAATAATAATATATAAAATATGTGTTTTCATTTCAAATTCGTCTACTAGTTGCAGTAAATTATATAAAAATTCTTGTAATTATAATATACAAAACTTGGATGTCCTAGCTTGTCGTCTTTAAGCAACGTTTCCAGACTTTTTAGCAACCCTGTATATTTTTTAACTTTACTAGGAATGAGCATAAAAATCGCGGCAACAATCAAAACTGGGTGAAGAATGCACCTAAATTAGAAATCGTTTAGAATGAACATAATCGAAAGCGCCTGACTCAAAACAACTTTTTTCAAGGCACTCTCAATCCAATTATCTTCGGTTTCGCCTTTTACAACTACACCGATGAATAATTTTATTCATCGGATTGGGCATCTACGGACGCATAGAAACAATACATACACGCATCAACAGAACTAGAAAATCATTCACAAACAGGTCACTTGCAATAAAAGCCAGTAAATGGGAGTATTAAAAAAAATGAATTATAGAACACTCCAAACGCCTACTTTAATATTCGCAGTAGTCAAGTTCGGATCGCAGCGTGTACGTAATGCATAAAACAAAAGATGCACGGAAGAATAACGTAAGAACTATAGAATATCCATTCACTTGCACAAAAGCAATCCATACAAACATCAAACGCGAATAAAAAATGCTGTATAGAAGCGCAGAAAATCGGTACACACGGCGGAAAAAAAGTGGAGACTTCATTTAATAGCGTTCCAAACGGTAGAATTCTATTTCGGTGACGGCTAAGCGAGCCAACGAGCAGATGTAGGGGAGGTCGGGGGGTCGCTGCATAAAAAATCACGATTTTCCCCAAATACAAATAAAATTTTCAGCTTGCCGTTTTGATTTTTGTGCGCTACGTCCCGAGTACAATACGTACGGGCCGGCGATTGGCGCGCTCCCGCTGACGTCACGGCGCGTAGTGGGGTTGATACCAAAAGCTCTTCTACACGGCGATGAGACTTTCAAACTCACAGTTGGTTCATACTCTGTGAAGTGTGTACCAGTTAGACCGGGCGAATATCAAAGGTAGATCATTTCACATTTATTTTATCTCTCACGCATACCTAAGCTTTCAGTTAGTGTGTTTTCAGCCGATTAGTTACGCAATATTAATGCTTTCAAGAACATTTTTATAATACCTAGAGCTTCTTTTATAATAAACCGCAAAATCTACGCGTATATATATTTTTTTTCGACTTGCGATTAACTTTGAAAAGTTAGCCTGTGTCAAGCCTGTATCGTGAAATATGCGGGTAGAATTTCCCATACGCGGTGCCGGTGAAATACGATGAAGCGCGCGTAGGGCCCGAGGACGTTTTCGCAAATTTGAATTCGGGAAGATCGAAACGCTTGTTATGTAACATCGGACCGGCAAAGGTAAATTGCCCTCAGCCCGCTGATACGTGGCAGGAAACAGCACCGCATAGCCGTTTCAATTATTCAATAGAGCGATCTTCTCTTTTTTTTCGCCGATGAGTCACCAAACGTCGCCTCTGCAAGTTCCATTTCCGATCCGCAAATACGCTGGTGTCGCAAAAAAATATATACTAACAAAATAACGCTAAGAAATTAACAGCACCGGTTATTGTTGAGTTGTATAGCAGACTTGGACCTATCCTATGACTAATTGTAGATACCTGTTCGCAGAAAAAAACAAGGCGATAACGATTACCTGGCAAATCGTTTACGATGCATTTAATCGTGTTTGACTAACAGCACCGTGATCATTTTTAAATCATTTTATGTGTACGTGTTAATTTATTTTGCAAAGGTAACCTTTATGAGTGTGTCTCGTGATTACGTTCGTACATTTGTAATATCTGGGATTTTATCAGATTTTATTCTGCTTCAAAACGAAGAGTGGGGGGTAGAGACGGAGGAGGGGGAGCCGGATAGTGAGAAAGAAAAAAGTAGACGAACCGCAAACTATTTTGGAATTTCGAACATTTACAAAGTCCCAAAAATTAATAACATCTTTCATTTGAGGTAATAATTCTCGAAAAAAATGTCTATATTAAATTTCAAACAACCTAATTTTGTTTTTGTCACCAATTGAACTTAAAATTAAAGCTTTGTCAAAAAAATTAATAGTTCAATATAATATAATAATTCAAAGTAATACCTAACCCATTTGTAAAATAAGTAAAATTACGATTTGTATTTCCATCTTTGCAAATTAAATTCGCAACTTCTGTTCATCTACGGGTACTGCAAAAAAATGTAATAATGTACCTAAATGAATAATTCTAGTCCTGAAACAAGGTTGTCATGATGAAACAAATAAAAGGCGGTAACAAACAAAAAGGAACGTTTGACATATGCGATTAATTCTTTTAAGTTAGAAGTCGATGTAGCTTGAGGACGACCATTTAAAAAGTGATTTAGAAAGAAAAATGTACAGGGTACTTTTTAAATGGAACAGAACCGAGCGAACGGGCGACGTCGAATTTGATTTTTGGCTGCCTGATAATTTGGCGGGCAGAAAAACCTTGAAAGTAAAGATCGCATACAGCCGGGACATCAATGGCAGTTAACTACGACATTTTTAGGTTTCAGGATAATCATGTCTAGGATTTATCGATCGTGGTTCTCAACGCGTTGAACATCCATATTGACCTACGACATTTTTTTCTGTGTTACCTCTCTCATGAGTAGGATGTATACAGTAACTAGGTACATATACTCAAAATACAGCGTAGATATAGAGATAAAGGCTATTTTTAACCAAACTGCGGATGTAACTTTTGCTATCGTTATTCAGTATAATCCATTCTTTCCAGAAACTATTATTTCATTTATGACTATTTACTAACTTCATTTACAACTACCTACATATATATGTATAAATTTCTAGTTAAGTGTTTACCACAATTTGTTGCAATACTTTTTACATAATGTGTAACATTGGAATAATATTTATCATCCTATTTTACCTTATTTTTGAACATCTCTTTTTATACACGCTTTTTTTTCTAAATATATTTATACTCCAGCAATGCCTGTCTAAAAAGGTCAGCAATATATAGGGTATACGAGGTGCGGCTATTAAATAACCGAATTGATGCTGCTACCAGCGCGCTGCGAGCGTGTCGCGACAAGTTTGAACAGAACTGTGTCTGGTGATACTTTCCCCACCATTGAGCTCGCTGGACAAGCCAGTGGGTCGCTCAGTTTGAATTAGTCTACGCACCAGTGACGCGTCGAAAAAATGTTGTGTTCAGATGGAGCAACGGGTTAATCTCAAGTGTCTTGTTAAACTGGGGAAAACTTTTACAGAAGCTTTATGCAATGTTAAAAGAAGTGTACGGGAATGAATGTTTATCCCGCACACAAGTTTTTGAATGGTTTAAACGGTTTAAAGAAGGACATGAAACGACCGAAGACGATCCGCGCGCCGGACATCAAAAAACGGACGAAAACATTGAAAAAAAAAATGGTAAATTAATCCGCGAAGATCGTCGTCTAAGCATCCGAGGGCTTGCTGAAATAACAGGAATCGACAAAGAATGTGTTCGCCAGATTTTGCATGAATCGTTCAATATGGGCAAAGTTTGCGCAAAAATGGTGCGAAAACTCCTCACTCCCGAGCAAAAGGAATCAAGAATGAACATTTGCGCTGACATTCTAAACAACATTGACACTGGTCCAAGCTTATTAGACACGGTGACACTGAAGGGGACAAGATTCGAAAGTGTGGAAGCGGTTAAAGCAAAAGCGATGGAGGTTCTGAACCAGCTGACAGAAGCGGACTTCCAGCACTGCTTTCAACAATGGAAAAGTCGTATGGAGCGGTGTAGAGATCGCCAAGGGGAGTGAGTACATTGAAGGTGAAAAAGTTGCTACTGCAATTGGTAACGAATAAAAAGTGTTATGACAGCAGTTCGGTTATTTAATAGCCACACCTCGTATTACTATAGAATGGAGTAATGGTGCCCTTGTATATCCGCTAGATTTAATATGTATGTACATATTCACATAAAAAGTGCAATAAATGAATGTAAAGTCACTCAAGGTATTCAAATTTAAGTAATATTGAATAATCGTACTCATGGTGAACGCCATCACTTTTTTTCTTGTAGTAACTTCTTTGAAATTGTAACCCGACAAAGACTGTTTTAAATTACGGTCCAAATTATGTGTAGCTGAAAACAACTAACTGTACCTTATTTTGATGTTTATTGATGTTTAATTTTTCAAATTTATTTTAGACGATATCCAAATTTAATAAATAGCAGTCTTTCAGACCTATGCAGTTCTCTAGGGGTCGATTTATATATTTATAGTTTATTCATACACACTTATAATATCCTGAATACCTACACTAACCCAATATATTGTTAAATCTTCCAGACACAGCTCGAAAAGGAAATTCATAACAAAGTCCGTTGTGTGTATTTCAGAACGCAACGTTTCCTTATGTATACGAATTCTTCTGTATATCCTACCCCACTTGATATTCATCAGTTATTCAATAAAATCCTCCAGGTGTACCTGTTTGTTTCTTTCAAAGGTCAATTTCGTATTACCGCTTGGGGTTTTTCACCGACGTTGCCATGCCACTAATACATTCGATACTAAGCTCGGGAGAATTTTTGTTATCCCAAAATTTAAATACTTCGATGTGTTAAAAAAAGGTGGTTTCCGAAGATTTGGAAAGGATATACCTATTTCGAACGGGTTTATTTCAGGTTGGAAGAAATCGTTTCATCATTTGTGCCGCCCTGTAACTTGCGGTATTTCGTGGGAAAACGTGTTGGAATTTCTATTCGGTTTCCATACAGCTTACGTTGAGTCATGTCCTCAGGAAGATAATACAGGGTGCGACAAAAATGCCAGTTCGTAAATATTTTCGTATAACCAGGTTTTCTGGTATGCGTTTTTCTATCGCTACATGTATCTTTTTTCTTACAACCCTTTCTTATGTGCAGGTTCAAGAATTTTTTTTTTAATTTCAATATCGGTTCTTACAAAAAACTTGTTTGTCTCCTTTCAATTTGTTTGGTTTGACACATTTTAAGAGTATTTAACAAAATTAAATAGATAATTCTGGAGTTAAAAAAAATAAATCATTTTAATAAGAAAACAAATCTTCGGCCATTTTTTCAATTTTTGTTTTTTTTTGACGTAGTTTTGTAATCGTCTTAACAATAAGATTCCACTTTTTCGAAACACCACAGATTTAAGAAAAAAAATCAAGAAAAGTAGGCATTTTCTGGAAACTTGCGGATTCTACACTAAGAGAAATTGTTCATAAATTGTATCTCTTGTGTCATATTCTTAAAAAATTTCCTGTTCAATATTATTTATCAGAATATTGTTTCCTAGCATTCCCCAATTGAAATATAAACACATATTCTCTAATGTACACAGAAAAAAGGGTTTGTTTTAAAATAATGAATATTCATATCTGAAGACTATTTTCTGTATTTTAAACAAATTGTCTTTATTTTAAGAATATTTATTAGAATCAAAGAAACTTTTTTCTCTGTGTAGGTACACAGTATCCATACAGTAAAGTAAAAACATATAGTCATTATTTAACAAAGACCTTTGAAAAACAAGTTCATATTCAAAACATTTCGGGTATATTCCTCAATTGTGCTCTCTGTATCAGTTTTTTATTTATTTATTTTAGACGCTCTTAAGAAGGGGTTGTAAAAAAAACGAAAGATAAATAAGGGTGGAAAATCCCGATCGAGAGAATCACGCATAAATAAGGGTGTAAATTACAAGATAGTTTACGTTTACGAAACAGGCTGGAAAGTGGGTGTTGCCACGTCCACATTATTTACAAACAGTTAAAATAAGACGGCAAGACGTTCGGTTGGAGAAATAAAATAAACATAACGAGTTATAGTCCGGGGATTAGTTTTTTGTAAGGAAGACACTGAATCCGTTTACAAGTTTTAGAAAACAGTCCAGTAGGCAGAGATTTTTATGTGTTCTTGAACGATATAGGTCTAGTTTTGACGGTTTCCTATGTATTTTTTTTTTGCGTAAAACACAATGCGCGGGGTCCGTAGAGCTGAAACCGTCCGCTAATTTTTTAAATTAACAATTCGTGAAAAAAAACGTCTTTTTTCACATTTCCGCTTATATCTCCGTTCCTTGGCATAGTTTAGATAGCATATGCATATAGAAGTTGTAGCCTACTGAATTGCCTAAATTTTAAGCCCAACGCGAAGTCTCGAAGTTGTTAACTTGCAAATGACGGCTGAAGTTGAAAGAGTGCTTTTTTCACTATTTTTTTACCTCAAAGTAGGGCCACTATGATCATGAAACTGCTATTTGTAGTATGAAGTTACAAAAAAAAATTAGCTCGATCTGTTAATAACTTTTCGAGTAATTAACGATCGATTTTTTTTAAGCCTTGATTGACAATGACGCCATTTCTTTGTTTATTGTACGATACTGACCGGGTTGGGCTAGAAAAATCATAAATCTCTTCAAGTTTGCGAGACTTTGAGATTTTTGAAAAATATTAATTTGGGCCAGTTTTATAACGTTTTCTACGCGACTACCTTTTTGACGCGACGTACATACAGTGTGGAACAGCCAAATGCAATAAATTCAGTAACTCCATTATTATGCATTTTTTTTAGAAAATCCTGAAACACGTCAATTTCTAATTCTAAAATGTCATCCCTGAATTCAACCCCCTTCAGGTGACAGCTACAACCCCTAAATTTTCAGAATGGAAGTAGGGGCCTGTGATACTTCATTTGAAAGGTATTTTCATTCTCTATTCAAAACTACTATGGTTTTAAATTTTATTGAAAAAATTAACAAAAAAAAAGATAAGTTTCTCCGTCGTAAACACAAAACATTCAATGCAGCAAATGTTCTAAATGCATGCCTCCAGCATGGCTTCAAGACGCGTATTTAAACAAAAAATGGAAGTCAAGATATCATAGTCACAATTCCAACAATTTCGAAGCGGCAACGCTAAAATAATATATGTATACGTCGCGTCAAAAAAAGATAGTCGCGTAGAAAACTTTATAAAACTGGCCCAAATTAATATTTTTCAAAATCTCAATAAGTCTCGCAAACTTGAAGGGATTTATGATTTTTGTAACCCAACCCGGTCAATGTCGTACAATAAACAAAGAAATTACGTCATTGTCAATTAAGGCAAAAAAATGCGATCGTTAATTACTCGAAAAGTTATTAACGGATCGAGCTGAAGATTTTTTTGCAACTTCATACAACAAACAGCAGTCCCTCCAATTTCATGATCATAGTGGCCCTACTTTCGACGTAAAAAAATAGTGAAAAAAAAAGCACTTTTTCAACTTCAGCAGTCATTTGCAAGTTAACAATAGCACTTGGAGACTTCGGGTTGGGCTTAAAATTTTGGAAATTCAATAGGCTACAACTTCTTATATGCATATGCTATCTAAAATATGCCAAGGAACGGATATATTAGCGGAAATGTGAAAAAAAAGACTTTTTTTTTCACAAATTGTTAATTTAAAAAAATTAGCGGCCGGTTTCAGCTCTACGGACCCCGCGCATTGTGTTCTACGAAAAAGATACATAGCAAACCGTCAAAACTAGCCCTATATCTTTCAAGAACACATAAAAATCTCTGCCTACTGGACTGCTATAAAACTAGTGGAAATGCGTCTTAAAGAATAATTTCAGATTTTTTTTCAAATCCTATTGAACTGTCCAGCCCCCAATTTTGACGCCAAATTCCCGGAGTATCAGTTAATCGAATTTGTTTACACGGGAAGCCGGGGGTTGCCGGTTAGATGCCAGGAGCCGAAACAGTAGTTGGGGTGGTCAAGTCGCGTCGAGAGTCCGTAGCCATCGACAGAAATAAGCATTTCGATTGGTAGTTGCACGCGTGTGATATGCGTTGGATATCGATTTGTAGAAAACTGCGCCCCGACTGTCGAAAGTTCGCTCTGTGGGCTTAGGAGAAAGTCAGTTTGTGTCGTGTCAGAGCCCGGTGTTTGTGGGGGAGAGCGACGGTGGCTGTACGTAGGTCTGAAGACAGCTGAACAGAACGCCTTGCTGTAAAGGGCGTCGTCTAAAAAACCCATGCCGAAAAGTCCTTCCATCCATTTAGTTATAGTGTTAAAGTGTTTTTTTCATTTAGCTAGATACTAGATTGAAAACATGGGAGGTTGCGCATCTAAGGAAAATACTAAAAAACCGAAACAGGACGATACCGGGTTTGTACTATTCGTATCCTGTATCCTGTTGATGTCTTATGCATGGGTCAATAGCACGAGGGGCGCGCCTTGGAAATCTGTGGAAGCTTCTATATGTATTGTGTTACCTGTCTCTCTGCTGTCATGTCAATTAAGTACGCATTTTCAAACTTCTTTTGCCTTAACTCTATTTTTTTTTTCATTTCTACAACCCACAATTCCCGACTTTAGTAGCTCCCCTCCTCCATTTTTCATTTATGTTTCCGCCACACTATACTACATTCCACACAACATATCTATCTTACACTCTTAGTTTTAGAAAATTTTCTTATGTCGTAAGAAACTAACACCATTGTATCACAACATATTCCACATCCGTTCTATCACACAAATACAACCGAAAATATACCGTTGAAATACTCCGTAAAAACAACGAGAAATTCCAATTTATATGCGTCTTGTATGTACAAACAATCTATTATTCATCCTAAATTGGCATGCTCAACGCAGTTAATAACCGTTAATATAATCAGATACCGTTTTTTTTTTTTTAATTTAGCAGCATGGTAATGCTTTGATTTAATTTATGCAGGATTGAAACCACGTTTCGCTCTTTTTTATTTTTAAAATTATCGGATTTTTTTTTTCGATGTGTTTCAAATGTGATCCGTTTATTTGTACTGTGACTATATGTATATTAGCTGTCTCGTATGAAAAATCAATATACTGTCACTTGGTGACTTCAAATCGCTAATTTATGTAGTTTAAGAGATATACCAAGCGCCGGCGAAGACTCGGTCAATAACGCCCACTATTTTGCCTTCTTCCTTTTCTCCTCTATGCATTTTTTATTAGACAAGTAGAATTGATTTGTCATTCAGATATATACCTGTAATTATTTAACAAATTCAGTCGAATATAATGAATGTAATATTCCACAGTTGTTTATTGGTAGAAATGCAAAAATTAAAATGCATTCTCAATGATTAAAAGATGGTACAAATAAAGGACACTAGTGAATTATAAAATCGAGTTGGACAATTGCACTAGAGTGTATTTAACTGCAGCAATTTGTAATAATATACCTAATTATACAAACTGTTTTAAATTAGTTACTAATTTAACGTTGAGATAGATTAAATATGCATTTACAACGCCAACAACCAGAAATATACTCTGTATATGGGGCATTTCACGCCAACTAAGTGAGGTCAAAAAAATTTCTGAACATATCACAATCGATAGTACTTGTTAAAAAACTAACCCCTAAAATTTTAGATTTTTTTTAACCACAAGGGGAGGGATGGTGAGGGTGAGAAAATACAAATTTTCGTTTCGACTCAAAATTTCAATAAAATCTCAATAAAAAAAATGAAAAAAATTAAAAAGAAGGTTACAATGGTTTTCGATGGGTTTTTTTGCGTAGAATACGATAAAAATATCAAAATTATTGGGGGTAGTTTTCACCCTTATTTTGAGAATCGAACGTTTAAGATCGAAATTTCGAAAAGTATGACGATTTTTTTTCATTTCTTTTTTTTTTTTTTACTTTCGATTAATTCATAATGGGCGTCGACCAGGGAACTTGCCCAAAAAACGGCCTAAAGGTGAAAAAACGTGGTTTTAGCGTATTTGCTCATCCTGTGAGATAGTAAATGGCAAGTGAATAATATATTCCAAGGCTTTTGGGGTCGCTGATTACGATTCTAACGTAGAAAATTTCCCGTAGAATACGATGGTATTTTTTAAATTTCAAAATTTAGCCATTTTTTTAAAAGTTGACTACCACACTGGATCCGCCATTTTGTTTTTTGAAAATTGACGTTAGATTGGTAATCAGCGACCCCAAAAACCTTGGAATATATTATTC
Organism: Aromia moschata; assembly: GCA_029963805.1. Classification (NCBI taxonomy): domain Eukaryota; kingdom Metazoa; phylum Arthropoda; class Insecta; order Coleoptera; family Cerambycidae; genus Aromia; species Aromia moschata. Next base: position 931,340 of record JAPWTK010000038.1, read on the forward strand.
ACTTGCCATTTACTATCTCACAGGATGAGAAAATACGCTAAAACCACTTTGTTTCACGTTTGGGCCGTTTTTTGGCCAATTCCTGGTCGACGCCCATTATGAATTAAAAATTAATCGAAAGTACAAAAAAAAAAATTGAAAAAAATCGTCATACTTTTCGAAATTTCGATTTTAAACTTTCAATCCTCAAAATAAGGGTGAAAACTACCCCCAATAATTTTGAAAATATTGTTATCGTATTCTACGCAAAAAAACACATCGAAAACCATTGCAACCTTCTTTTAAATTTTGTTCATTTTCCAGAAAGATTGAAATTTTAGTCGAAACGAAAATTTGTATTTTCTCACCCTCACCATCCCTCTCCTTGTGGCTCAAAAAAATCTAAAATTTTAGGGGAAGTTAGTTTTTTAGCAAGTACTATCGATTGTGATATGTTTCAAACAAACAATTTTTTTGACCTCACTTAGTTGGCGTGAAATGCCCCATATACAGAATGTCCTGTTTAACTTATATATTTTCTTTTGTTCGCCCTTATGCGGTACTTTTTCTGCGGTTTTTAACTTTGTTCGGTCAACGATATTATAAAAAAATTCTCTGCGATGTTGAAAAAGCAAATTACACCAATATTTTTAATAATTTGATTGTAAAATTTTTACACGCCCTGTGCCATTGAGTTTTCCATTGAAAACTCGCGTAAAAAACATAATTTCGAAAAAAAATTTCAATTCACTATAAAAGACAGACCATTGTAATTTTGAAGACACATATCATTGTAATTTTGAAATAGATCGTCTAATAGTTGGAAACAAACGTGACGATGTAAATACCAAGCCGGGCTGGGAAGGTTTTTTAAAAGAACGCGCCTTTGGCAGTCAGCCAGCCAGCCAATACTATAGCAAAGGAGCGGATACGCATTGACAGTGTCTGATTGGTTTACTTGAAAAACTTGTTTGTATGTTTGAATTCGACCAATCAGACGTGTAGAAACCGTTCTGGCTCCCTATAAACCACGACGGCGTGTTAAAACTAGTAGGTGTGCAGTCTGTGCTAATATTCATTTGCATCGTTAAATGTGTGCATGTTTTGTGTTGTGCAAAAGGTATAAATGTAATTTTAGAGAATAATATACTTGTACTTCAACGTATTTTCGAGGGACCACATGCTAATTTTCGTAAAGAATAAGAATTATCTAACATACAACTGGCAAATGTATCTGTAGCATTTTGGTAATTACATCTCAGTCTTTCTGCGGCACAGTTCTCAATAAAACCGTATTAAGCTTTACTTTAACCACACTATTAACCAAGCTTTTATTTAGTCTGCTTTTTGGGGATTAAACGTATTTTTGTTGATTATATGTCGTAATCGTAGACGCATGACATTTTCTTTACCGAACACTCTTCTTCGATTGCAGAAAATCCACCATGGTTGACGCCGCAGTTTTGGAAAAGCTCGAAACCGGTTTCAAAAAATTGGAGGCTTCAGACTCCAAGTCTCTCCTGAAAAAATACTTGACCAGGGAACTCTTTGATGCTCTAAAAACCAAAAAGACCCCAACTTTTGGTTCCACACTACTTGATGTCATCCAATCCGGTTAGTGTCTCCCTCCCTGATTGAGCTTCGGAGATACTCATCTCTCGTGTTTCAGGTTTGGAGAACCATGATTCCGGCATAGGTATCTATGCCCCTGATGCTGAAGCGTGCACCGTCTTCGCAGACTTGTTCGATCCCATCATCGAAGACTACCATGGAGGATTCAAGAAGACTGACAAGCATCCCCCAAAGAACTGGGGTGACGTAAGCGTATTTGGCGATCTCGACCCAGCTGGGGAGTACATCGTTTCCACCCGTGTACGTTGCGGACGCTCTTTGGAAGGCTACCCCTTCAACCCCTGCTTAACCGAAGAACAATACAAGGAAATGGAACAGAAAGTATCCAGCACCCTTTCTGGTCTTGAAGGTAGATATACAGAATGTCAAAATGCATGAACATATACACCTTTGCTTTGAATTTCCTTTAGGTGAACTCAAGGGTACATTCTACCCTCTCACCGGAATGAGCAAAGATGTCCAGCAGAAGCTAATCGACGATCACTTCCTGTTCAAGGAGGGCGATCGCTTCTTGCAGGCCGCAAACGCCTGTCGTTTCTGGCCCAGCGGACGTGGTATCTTCCACAACGATGCCAAGACCTTCTTGGTCTGGTGCAACGAAGAGGACCATCTCCGTATCATCTCTATGCAGATGGGTGGCGACCTGGGCGCCGTCTACAGACGCCTGGTGACCGCCGTCAATGACATCGAGAAGCGCATACCCTTCTCGCACAATGACAGGCTCGGTTTTCTGACCTTCTGCCCAACCAACTTGGGCACCACCGTGCGCGCGTCGGTGCACATCAAGGTGCCCAAGTTAGCCGCCAACAAGGCCAAGCTCGACGAGATCGCCGGCAAGTTCAACCTGCAGGTCAGAGGCACCCGCGGCGAGCACACCGAGGCCGAGGGTGGCATCTACGACATTTCCAACAAGAGGCGCATGGGTCTCACTGAATTCGACGCCGTCAAGGAAATGTACGATGGCATCGCAGAGCTCATCAAAATCGAAAGGGAACTATAAAACCCCAATACATTCTTTATCATTCGTGATTATTACTTATAAGCAATGGTATATACTATATTTTTTTTTAAGTATCTCATTTGCCAAAGTATCATCAGATTGCTTTAAAATGCTACTACTATAAGTTTTAAGACGTTATCAAGTCTGAACATAAGTTAGAGTATTCAGCTTTCTAGTCGACGTTATTTTAAAAATAAAATCAAACAAATCACATTCGTTTTACGAGTAATGTCAAACATTGGATTTATCCTTATTTATAATTTATTTTCAATGTATCTCTCAAAAGTATTATTTAAAAAACAACTCACTGATGCAAATTTATTACAAATGTTTAATAAAAGACGTCCAATGTACACCAGGTCTGTTATTTATTTACCTTCCCATTAAACGACATATTTTTTTTATATAAAATAAATTGGATTTCCTTTCAAGCTAGATTTTTGTATGGATGAAATTTTATTCATATAAAATTGCAGTACTGCAAAACTAAAGACAAGTAACACAAGGAGTAATATATAGAGAATGTTAAAATCAGCCATTTTGTTTATACAGTAAATAAAGTACAAACATTTTTTTTATAATTTAGAAAACAAATTTCAAGTACTAGATGAATTCGTTACCCTTTACAATGTTCAATAGACCCCATTTTTTTAATGGTACATTAGCTTTTCTTCAGTATAATAAAAATACTCAAATTCTGACCATTTTTTTTTTCAAAATACACTTGCCAAGATAGTGGCGCATCTTTATTTGAGCTATATCTAAGGATATTTTATTCACAATCTCTTTTATTAATGGATATTCACTGAGCCTATGATAATAAATTAAATAAGATCATGATAAAAAGCCTTCAAAAAAACTAACATAGCCGAATGATTTTTTTTTTGTAAATCCTCTCCAGACACTTTTTATAAAGAAAAATTCTTTAAAACAGTTTTTAAACCCAAAAGAAAAGTTAAAACAGTTTGGAGGATTATCTGCTAAACACTGGCCCAACTAAAAGGGGAGACAAGGGATTCTTTTATCACAGATGTAACAATGACTACGAGAATTACAATATATAATTGAATAGTTTTGACAATTTCCCTGCTACATTTTTCATATAACCCACAATTATGTAATGAGAAAAACAAAATCAAACGACCTAATAACAACTAAACATCTTTATTTGCATTTTTGCCACACTCGCTATGAATGAAATCGCAAAGTCGTCGACCTAACCTCACCTTGTAAATGCAAATGATCAGTTCATCAGTTGACCACGTACAGCCGTTCCAAGCTATCCTGTGACGTTACCTCTTCCCGTAGGAATCCTACTGGATGTAGATAGAAAACCAAATCCAAATGCATCTAAATGCGCAATGAACATATGTAGGTCTTGTTCTCTTCTAATATACATAATATTATGCCTACATTATTTAACGTTGTTTACACTTTTTCTTAAATATGTATCTATAAGTTTGCATATACACATGTATTTCGTACGCAATATTCATTTAAAACAAAAAAATAATCCATATTTGTGTTTAGTGCTGCCATCCATTGGCGTCATTTGGAGCTGGTTGAATTAAGGTCGTACATTTTAGAAACAAAACCAATGCACATGAATTGCATATAAACTATGCATATAAATACCCGATCAGTCCGCCAAAATGATATAATGACGAATTCAATTTAATAGTCAAGTAAGGAGTGTACGAATGTACATAAGATAAGAGGTAGTACATCTAAACTATTATTTTTTTGCATATTCAACGTTCAAGCTTAATAAAAGGATTTTATTATAATTAACTCCCAATGATGTCCACTTGGTTAGCGAAACGACATCTAATATTAATTGAATTGTTGGCAATGTTTGAAAACAGTGAAATAAAATGCTAAAAATATCATTTTGTGGTATTTTATTTCTGATTACAAACTTTCACAACACTATTTAAGAAAACATAGAGCAGTGTTATTTTACACTTATTATACTCTAATCCCTGTAAATTGTATTCACTCAAAAATAAACTATGAAATATACCGAAACTGGAAACATTTTTATCCATATGCGAAGTTTAATATAGCTTCGAGTATAATAAAAATAAAATAATACAGACAACTAATATCATTGCATCTTAAACGCTAAATTTAAAGCTTTATGGTGAAAAGTAATGAACAAATATGGTTTTTGGTAATTGAGAAGATCGAAAATCGAATCCATCCAACAATGGAACAAAGTGACTATGACAGACACAAAAACAAATTTAGAATTGTCATTTCCAAAAAAACTCGCACAACACAGCGAAGAAAAACAATTTTTAATTAAAGCCACCTTATGTTACCAAAACCACAATCGAAACAACCTACCAAACAAATACACAAAAATAAAATATAAAAATAGACAAATCAGATTTATTAAAAAAAAATTATGTATTAACCTACATGGAATTTATTTCTTACAAAATTATGGGAGAACATTAAAAAAATATTCTTTTATAAATACACTAGTTATCGTTTTACAAATTACAGTTCAGTCTTTTCAGATTTTGGATTTCCCTCTCTGTCATAACCTTTCAACTCGTTCGTCGCGTGCTTGGCGATGTACTTTATGAAGTCGTCGACTTCTCTACCACCCTGCAAAACATTTTTAAAGACTAAGCAACTTTACGCAACTAACAGTCAAATACACAAAAATTTTAATTCAAAAACAAAAATTTAAAATACTTTTACACTATACTTACTACCTTTTATAAATTTAAGTTTTCTTCAGTGTGTCAAATGTCAAATAGATCTTGTTCACAGCTACTTTTATTGATGATGATGTACATTTACTATATGCATATTTACTTGTAAGTAAATATATCATAAATTGGTTGTTTTATACTCTTGATTATTACAAAACTGTGAACAGGGTAAATGAACAGTTGACTAGCAATTTACTCAGCGAGACTGCCATCTAGCGAGTTGCGACTGCAATTGCTCACCAAAAATGCTAATCCAAATATAGAACTCAAAACCAAAATAAACCTAAACTATGTTTGTGCATCTGGCACGTTTACTTCAAAATATCATTTGTGCGAAAAACTTCAAACCCTTGGATTTGGATTAACATCCTAAAATTTCATCTGCTCCTAGATACCTGTTCTCAAATAACCAAATCATCAGACTATACAAACAATACCAATTGTTTATCACCTATTTAACCTCAAGTGATGTTTATTTAAAATATATCAGTTAACTCATTACTTAAATATATTAGATTGTGTACTGATTACGTTTTTATCACACACCTACTCCAAAAATATACCCTCTTGAAACAAACAACACAGATAGGAGTATTCAAAATTTGATCAAATCACCTGCTATCAAAAAACAAACAACCTACATAAACATCTGAAAGAGAAAATAGCAAAGACTCCTATTATGCACAGAAGAGAAATGGTATCTATAACAGTTATATAAAATTCAATCAGGTATAAGAAATTTCATAAAAAATTAATTACTTTCACAGTAATAATAATGATAATGGATAAAATCTAGGTAATAAAGTTGAAGACAAGTTCCTAATAACAAAATAAAAAAACTCAAACATTTTAAAGACCATACATAAACAATATGTAATAATATTCTTAGACCACTTACCTCGTAACGTTGAGGAGCATCTTTAGAGTCCTTGCCAGCCCAGTAAAGTGTGGGGAAACCACGGACATCATATGAAGAAGGTACATCATTAGCAGTTGCGCCCATCTTCACAATGTCAACATCTTCATCTTTCAGCTAAATAAAATATGTCAATTAGCGCAACGTCATTAGACAACGATTACAAACATACTTTCTCTCCAAGTTCGTCGTATACTGGGGCCAATTTCTTGCAGTGTCCACACCACGGCGCATAGAATTCGATTAAAGTATCTCTTCCGCTGTTCACGACCAATTCGTCGAAGTTCTTCGCTACAGCCACCTTGACAGGTTCATTCTGGCTTTCAGGAATTGCCTCGGATTTCAGATACGGCTCTAGACTGCCGTCTAATATGTCATTCACGAACAATTCCAGAGCCTCGACACTGTTAAAAAATTATTAGTAGCAGCCAAAATTAATTTAACTTGGTAACTTACGAGAATTCGTCTTTCATAACGAACTTTTGATTTTTAGCATCCCTGGCGACTACAATTGGTTTGTCACTCTTAGAGAACTCAATGCCGAACTCGTTTATTTCGTGTTGGAATTCATCTGTGGCACTTATCGCGAAGGTAACTTTGCCTTTAAAACCTTTCGCAACCTAAACAAATCACAAATTTATATTCTTTCATTGAATCACCCTTGTAAAAGTTTGAAAATATTACCTTCAAAATCCTATTACGCCAGTAATTTGTTCCTTTGGGGTTCTTTACGTAATCAACGCTATAGAAGGCAATTACTAGTGGGTTTTGGAATTCCTGTTTGTTATCAGGTTTACGATGACCTACTAATCCATGGCTATGGTAAAAAATAATGTTATGAAAATCCACATATAAATTCTATTCCTGTACTTACAATTGTTTGGTAATAAATTCATTGATCTCGTCAGCGTCAGCTTTACCATGATACCTTATACTTTTTTCCTCAAACTTATTGTGTAAGTGGACTGGACGGAAGAGAATGATAGCATCCCTTGAAACAAAGTATATTTTGTATACCCCAATTGCTATTTAAAAAATATTCACTTACTTCACTTTTTCTTTGTCCAAGAGTTCTTTAAAGGAAGTATGGGCAAATCGAACTTTCTCCCTCAATCGATCAGCTATTTTCAAGAACGCAGCCTTCAAATCGGACTCTTTCTCGAAGAAGCCCACAACAGCGCTTTCCTTTTCTGCTGCCAAGAATTTTTCTAGACATTCGGCGGTCTTCAATTCCTTCGAACTTGGGCCCACCTGTGCTTTCATATACTTAACGATGCCTGGAAAAGCAAGTCGAATAAGCTGATTGAAAAACAAAGCACAGAAACAAGGCGAATTGTAGTGAAGGGATTATTCATTGACATTGAACTGTTTTTAAGTGAAAAGCTTGCAAATATCAAGGTTTCTGACCGAAATATCGTGTATCTCTCTACCTGCGGCTTCTCTTGGGCCATTGTAATCCTGAGATAGTTCTCCGTTGCGGAATATTTTCAATGTGGGGTACCCGCTTACACTGTATTTGTTGCAAGTTTCTTTACCGGCTTCAGTACAGTCTACTTTAACTAAGCCAACTGGAGGATCATTTCTTATCAAATCTTCAGCAGCTTTTGCGTATTCTGGCTTTAATCTTTTACAGTGTCCACACCTGACAAAAAAAAGTTCAGTCTGGTTCAAGGCTACCTTTATTTGCCGGCTTAATATGAGACAACAAAAGAAAAAGGGTTGCTAGGTGATGCAATGATTTTTCAAGTAGGGCAAGGTAATAAAAAAGGAAAAACTACTTACCAAGGAGCGTAAAACATGACAAGTGCCGTTTCATGTTCGGCAATTCTGGAATCGAAGTCACTATCGGAAAATTCCAACACGTCCTCTTCTTTTGCCAAACACGTGTGGTATAACAAACAAAGCGCCAATAGTTTAAAAAAGTACATTTTTTTATTTCAGGAATTCTCAACAGGAATTCTCAACCCGGCTTAAGAATGCAAAACCCTAACAGAATAACAGAACGTCACCTCTACGCGATGCCACGACAGTTTCTGGATTTATGTAGACTTAAAACACGCAAGTCAAAGCGTTGTCGAAATTTCATTGGCTCTCATAATGAATTGTAAATTTCTAATTGGATAGGAACTTATTCCTCAAGATTTCCGGCTTTTGGCCCATTACATTTTCAAAATAGGCCAAAACTGCAAAAATTGTATCTCTTTTACCATTTGAAATAAAGAAAAGGGTTTTAAAAACAGTAATCAACTTTCTCACTGATTAATGATTAATCGTTTCTTAAATGAACAAGTCACTTAAAATGCCATAACTTTATAATAGAACAACTCATTATTTGCAAAAATTAACAATTTTATTAAATAATACGTAACTCTATTAACATTATAATTAATTTTTATAATATAAATACGCAAATACTGAATTTCAGTAATAGGGAATATAGGGATTAGGTATTTCCGTATTTCCAGTTAACAATCCATAACACATCAAGACATATAATTTCTAATGCCTTCTTTAAAAAATAATTTTAACACAGATTTCAAAAGAGACGTACATTTTTACGACTCTATTTAAATCAGTAATAATGTCATCCTCAATTAACAGCTTTAATAAATTTAAGTTTAGTAAAAAAATTTTTTTAAACATAACCTATTATAACCTCAAAATCAATAAAAATGAGCACATATAGGAGAGTTCTAAACGAAATATCTGCAAATAGTAAGAGATTTATAAGCGGCAAAAGAAGAAAGTATCCTATTAACTCTGAAGATGCAGAAAAACTACCAGGTATGCGCTAAATTTATAAACGTAACATTTGTTAACCTATAATTGTTTGTAGTTTTTCAATATACCGTTAGTAAAAAGGAATACAGGAGGGTTTTCGCATGGGGAAACCTTCAAACGGGTGCTCTAGGGATACCAGCTCTTAAACGTAACGAAAGCATAGACAAATTATACTATTTACAATCTCCCAAACGAATAGGATTCGGAGAAAAATTTGAGGTATGGGATAGAGTATTTAATTCGTTGTCTCTTCATTGATTTATCGTAGGTCAGGACAGCATGTTGTGGATTTGGTTTCTCAGTTTTTGCTGTAAACAGCAATACAAATGATAAAATATATGGATGTGGTATTAATACCGATTCCCAGATAGGTTATCACGAAGTTAGGCAACATAAACCGTTAGGTTTAATTTTTTATCCACAACCCATACCTTTACCGTTTTTGAGCCCCGAGAAATCAAGAGTGTTAAAGATAACTGCAGGCAGAGCTCATCTTGTGGTTTTAACCGACGAAGGCATTTTTACACTTGGTAATAACGCTTATGGACAATGTGGTCGCAGTATCATACCAGACGAAGATTATAGTAGGAGTAATTACATTAATCGTATTGAAACCATTGATGGTAAAAAGATCGTTGATATTGAATGCGGTCAGGATCATAGGTGCGTATCCGAACATTTCTTTAATTTATTATCAACAGCGGTATAATTTCAGTATGGCTGTGACTGAAGACGGATGTGTCTATTCTTGCGGTTGGGGTGCAGATGGACAGACTGGCTTAGGTCATTTTAGAAATACACCCGAATTTACCAGAGTTAAAGGAGACATTGAATCTGAGAAGATCGTGAGACTTTCATGCAGATCTGACTTTGTCCTAGCTTTGAACAGTAATGTATTTCACATAAATTATTCACCTTTTCGACTTTTAATTTTTAGATAAAGGAGAGGTGTTTGGATGGGGGAATACAGAATATAGCCAGATAACTTTGCCGGGAGCTGCTCAACAGTTGCCCATTCCGAAACACATAAAAATGCTACGCCGATAGGAAAAATAAAAAGTATCGCAAGCGGTGGTTCTTTTTGTGTAGTCGTTAATGGTAATGACATTTTATACTACACAATACCAGTGTCTACTTTTAATTTTTTAGAAAAAGGACAAGTGTATTCCTGGGGTTATGGATTACTAGGTGCTGGTCCTGAAGCTCAACAATCGAAGACGCCCCATACTCATTCCCGAAACATTATTTGGAAGGAACGACTTTCAACCAAACAACATTGTGAGAAAGGTGACGTGTGGTTTAAACTACGCCGCAGCTGTAACGAGTTTAGGGGATCTGTTCATTTGGGGACGAAATAAAGGTGCTTGTCTTGGACTTGGAACTGAAAAGGATCAGTATTTTCCACTCAAGGTATACTAAAATGACAATAATCCGTCTTTAAATACGTACATAACCTCACATTTACTTACAGCGCCCTCTATGTTTTCAGGTTGCAATGGGCGGTCACGTACAGGATGTGTTCTGCGGGATAGACCACACGATAGCGATTTGTAAACCGTTTATTTAAATAAAAGAAAAAAACAACTAAAACTTTTTTTAATTCGAGGTGAAAGGGCAAGAAATGTGAACACTATCGTTTTAGTAATATACCAATATATTCATAATTAACAAGTATTATATACAATTAAAAATATACAAATGTATCTTTGAAGTAACGGTGACCTATGCTACTAAAAAAAAAAAACATAACTAACATAGTGGCTGTAATAATATTAATACACATTTATACAAAGTACCTAAAAAGGGTCGGATAATATGGAAACAACGACAGCTTATACGTACAGTACGTATATGGTTCAGATCAAAGTTGAATACAACTTTCAGTTTATCATAAACAATGTACAATCTATATACATGTATACAATTGGTCATACAACTACAATCGCTTTCCAAAGAAAAACAAGCTAGAAGAAAGTTAATTCTTAATGTTAGAAATCAAAAAATATACGTGAGTTTCCCTCATATTTTAAGTCCTATATAGAAACATTCTCCACAATAATTCCACACGCTGGTTAAAATGCATCAACCGGCTCGAATGGCATAGTAAATTTTTTAATTAACATCCATAATAAATTTATTAAGTAGCTTGGTAATATATCCTATAAGACACTGCATTTTTAGAAATTCGGAGTTGGACGAATAAACAAACACCCAAAAAACGACAACGAAATCCCTTATTATACAAGGCACTTTAATTCCGTGATTTTCAAGGCAAACCGCAAAATATAATTCAAAAAATCGTACTAGATTCAAATTAGACTGACTAGAGATGATGCGGCGAATATGAGAGAAACCCTGCGTCACAAACCAGTTGTAACTGGAATAATCCTCAAAACCTAACCTTACCGTCATGTTTTTTTTGTTTTTCCTCGTTGACAACTAACAAATAACCTCATCCTATACAATAACCCTTAAAAGCTATGTTATAAAAAAATAAATATATGATTTGAACAAATAACAAAAATAACAAACAAATAAGTTAAACGTTTAGTATCTAATTTTGTACAGTTTAAAATGATTAGTGCAACTATTCAGAAAAGTTGGCGTTCAAGTTGGCTGTACTTGTTTCCATACTTAGAATCCTCCCTGTGCATATATATATATATAACTCCTTACATCATTAAATAAGAAAATAAACATTTCTTACCAGATAACCAGTATCTAATTACAATATGTATAATTTTTAAAGAATATCCAACATTGTAGAACTGCTTTTATATTCGAAATCAGAACCTGCCAGTTGGATACCAACTAAAAAAGTGCTTATTTATAACCTAATGTTTCATAAAAAGAAATGCAAAACACGCAAAAGAAAAAAAGAATGTGTGTCGTTATTTCAACAATACTCGTAAATACGCTGGATTAAAAAGAAAGGCGTTAATTTCTCCTGATGTGCCACTAGTAGAAATAAAATTATCATCAACCTAAACCCATTAAAATTAAATAAAAGAAAATTATCATCGCTCTTTTTTGCCTCAAGTCAAAACAAATCAAAACGTTAACACAATTACAAAATTGAAATTTCCTATACGCAACCCCATCTATATCTCCCCCGTTAAAATAACGGCACGTACAATACAGACACCCTGTCACAATGCAATTAGTTGAAAATCAAAAAGACGGAATACAAAACATTATCTCACAAAGGCTCACACAATATTGTCTAATCGACAGGAGTTCACAGGCAAAAGCCTTTTCCAAAAAAAAAAAACGATGTATTTCCAAAGGGCGAGATAAGCTACTGCCAGTCTGTCAAATCCCGCATAAAAGCTCGTGACTATATTAAAGTTCCTTCTCGAGATTAGGAAAGATTGGTTCACTTTTTACCACCAATGGTGTATTTACCGTGGAACTCGTGTCAGGTAAGCTAGTCGGCGTTTCCTGAGCGTCTAGAGAATCATCAAATAATTCGTTGGAAATCAATCAAGTTGCTACCGCAAGTCGCTAGCTCTGTTCCAGAAACCATAGGGTCTGCTGTTAGAGAAAACACATTTCTAAATATGATTCCACTATTATTTAAGATATACGATGTTAAGATCCAAATTCTTTTTCCATTTCAAAATTTTAAATGAATAAAAACTATCATCAGATGCGTTAAGAATAAAATTTCGTGGGATTTCATAGCCTTACCTGTTGGGGTGTTCTCCATGTCGTCTTTATTCTGATTGCAAGTCAGTCCGTATCCAGGAGCCTCGTCATTGAAAAGCTGAAACGATTTCATTAATGGTGTCCTTCATATATTCAGAAAAATAGTCTTACCCCTAAGAGAGCATTGGCATCGAGAGAATTGCAGCCATGAAGTATGTCTTTCAATTGATCAATCTCCGATTGCGTGTGGTCCAAATGCAAATCTAAGTCATCCCTGCAACAGTCATTAGTACCAAGTGTACTAACGTCATCAAACAAAATTAACAGCAATATACATACAAAAAATTGGTCCTAGTATAATCTTTATACCAAAATTTTGATTAGGTCACTGTAAATGAAAAACGGCAATTATTAAGTTGTGAGCCACGTTTCGAACTCAATGGGATTTTCTACGTCCTCGTCGTTCTGCTATTCAAAAAAACACAGAGAGGTCACCTAAAATCTCTCTTATATATATTATCGTTTACAATTTGGAGCCAAAAACATGATAAATTATTTTGAGAGTACCTTTTTTCATTTTAATGAGATGCCGAGAAAAGTTTTGACTTGATGTTTTGGGGTGAATATCATTAAGTTAATTTTTTATTATCTAATTTTACCACTGAGACACTAATAATAATAATAATAATAATAATAATAACATAATGAAGAGCGGACCAAACTCAGCTGTTTGTTGCTCAATGTGGCATGCACAGAGGGCCTAATACCATCAGTACCGCTCAATGATTGTGTCTTACCTTATATATCACCTAGGATCCAATATATTTTTTGTATTACTTCAGCTTTTTGTTTTGAAGCAGATTAATACATGACCAATTTGTTTCTATCATTCAAATTCATAGGATCAACTCATGAACTCAGCAGAAATAAAAATACTGCATATTTATCTCCACAGAACATGTTTCTATTTGAGTAGGGGAGAGTAGAGCAGAGAGGATCAGAGAGAAAAGTATTTCAATATGTCATGAAGCAATACAGTTTTTAAAAAGGTTTCCTAATACAATGTATATTATCAAAATACATTGAATATTAACATTTAAATATGTTCTGGTTTGCTCCAGTTTCCCCTACTATCATACAGACTCTTACACAATATGTGTGTAGACATTTTTTGAATTACACTATATGAAATTAAAGTGCTTGTATTGACTTTATAGAATTCAATGCGCTGGAAAATAATACAAGACAGAGAGACAGCAGTGTGATATACAGGGTACTTAAAAATAGCTTAGCCAGCTCTGCTAAAAATCAAGCTTCACAATAATATTTATTTAGTCGTTATATCAATCTCTTTTTGGACATTGTGTTGCCTCTACATATCGAGCCATCCAAAATAAACGTCGTCAAAGTCAAGACATATTTCTATTATATCACCTTATTTAGTTGTCAAAGCTGTTGCATTCTATGACAGCCATTATTTGTTTTACAATTGCGACAGTCACTTGTCAAAAGTTTGACATAACCGTACTTCTATCTCTCTCGTTCATAGCCAGCTTTGATGACTTTTTTTTTGGACGTCTCCTTATAATATTTTTATATTCACTTACACATTGTTGATCCTTATATCCCTTGTGGCTACCGTCATATCGGAATTGTTTCCAGGCACAACGTTCGTCATCATGTTACTTGCGTTCTCAGTACCACCGTTGTTAATCTTCTTTGAATTTTTTCCATTCAAGATGTTCGAATTATAACTGCCGTTCACCAAGTTACTCAAGAGCGTATCCCTGGCGGTGGGGTTCAAGAATACCTTCTCGTTCGCCTGGTTCGCGTTGGACTGCAAATCGTTTATACTCTCCTCGACCAAATCATTGTCGGACATCATCAAGTCGTCGGGATGCAATTGACTGATCTCCTACAAAATAGGATAAAAAATTGTTCACAAATTTTCGCAACGGGAAGAAGTTTACCACAAATTCGGGTTTGTCCCAGAAATTTTCTGGAATTGCCGCTTCGGCGTTGTCGTCGTCCGAAGAGCACGAAGGTGGCTGAGAATGCACCTCGTTTGAATTCCCTGAAGGCGACGTTGTTGCTGCTAAAGGACTAGAAACCTAAAAATCAAAATAAATTACCATCAGAAGAGATCAAATCAAAAACAGAAAACTTACCAACGGGGATTCCTCAACGTCCTGTTCAAGTAACCCTTCGGGTAGAATTTCAATTTCGCTATCCAGCTCATGGATAGTGGGGCCATTGTCGGAATTGTCTTGGATCAGTTTTTTGGTCTTGGGCTTCTTCGTAGGGCTTTCGTGTAACATAAGGGGCATCCTCCTTTTCACTCCGACACCCATCCTGGACGTAGCTGAAGGCTGTACTAAGGTAACCAAAAACTGAATCAGCTAGAAAAAGATATCGTTAGTCTTACGTTGTTCGTTTTATTCTCAGTGCTTTACTGTAGGTCATAATGTAATCTGAAAAACTGTATACTTTAGAGAATGAAACGTTAAATAAAAAATTGTTTCTGGTGCAGATAGAATAGATTGAATGATACCGCATGGCTTATGGCGTTTTAACTTTTTTTAATTGTAGACGATGTTTAACAAATTCTGAAACAAAAACTCTGTTTATTGCAAGTTAACATGGAAGACATCTGAAATCACTTTCTAACAGGCTAGTTCAGAAAAATATTTACAAAACGGTGTCATATGATTTATCATCACAAGATGCCAATATGTAAATACTTCTTGAAGTGTTTGGGACACTAACGAAAGCTCTGTAACATACAAAAAGATACACCTATTCATCATATTGTCACACAACACTGTATAAAAACATATACAGAAGTATACCGTTAATGTAATAATAATACTGATGTAAGGGGTCCATAGCACAAAATAACCAATTAACGTAAGTTGCTAATGCGGGGACTCTGAAAATATTGCAATTTAAAATAACTGTTAAAGTGTAAAAAAAGAAAAGGTTTCTGGAAATAACGAGCTATCCAAAAAAAACGTCACCAAAGCGGGCCGAGAAAAAAAAGACGTATTTCTATTCTCAATCGAATTTATAACCTTATTTACTTGTCAAGAATACCACATCATATGACAGCCATTGTTTATTTTACAAATTGTGACAGTCACTTGTCAAAAATTTGACATAACCAAAAAGCTTAGACAGACAGCTATTTCCATCTCTCTCGTTCATAGCCAGAGTTGATGATGTTTTTTTTTGGATATCTCTTTAGTTTTATAAGAATTTAAAAGAAGCTAAGTATAAAAATAGCGGGTTACATTATTTTATACAGATTTTATTTACAAACATTGCTAACAGTAGTTCTAATCATCTGATTAATATTAAATTAATTTATATATTCATCTGTGATCCAAATTCTCCATGATGAAATATGTGACTATTAAAAACTATACTAAACACCGGTCCTACATGTAAAGATCTAGAGCACTTTTAACAACATAAAATCCACACTAAAAACTTACTTTATTGACGATCTGTTGCTGTTTGATATGTTTCTGTCTAAGTAATGCAAGTTCTCGCCACAGTACAGCGTTCTCCTGTTTCATGGAGGAGAGCTGTGAATGCACGCTCGATTGACGACCGCGAAGTTGTTTGACATCGGTCAATACTTTAGCAATATCGTCGTGTTTAATAATATTCTGTACATTATTTTCGGACGTCTTCGATCCAGTAACCTAAAAATATAGTATATAAGTTAACGATGTTTATAAATTATTGTTGTCCCGTTAAAACTCGCCTTTCGTTTAATATTCTTGAGGAGTTCAGGTTGGTCTTTTTGGAAATAAGGATGATAAAACTGTATCTCGTCCTTATCGGCATCCATTGTACCATTCTCAACGGTAGACATTTTATGAAATCCGTCTGAAATATACGTCGAGTAATAAAGCGTCAGCAAATCTAATTTGCTATTGTTGCTTCGAAAACTTAACTATAGAAAACGTAATAAAACTATCACTTTATCTATGCCTTACTTTTACTAGCTCATAAAATTGCATAAATTTGCTTGTTGAAGGTACCAGTCCATTGTTATTAAATTGCTGTATACTGGCATCTGAACATCGTTTAAAATGTCCAGTTCTATTTAATGATCACAAAAATCATACGTTTATATTCCTTTAAATAGTATATATCTACCTTACTAGCTTTAGTAAAAAAATTCAAGTATAATTTCTTAACTTTGAGGCATATTACCGAACAAAAAAAACTGATAAAAAGGATCATTATAAAGATTATTACCTGATTGCCATATTAGTGAACTCTTAATTAAGTGTTTGAGCTCAAATTAGGAATCTCAACATCTCACGCGAAGCTAGGATGGTCGAAATAACTATCGTAGAAATCATTGGGTTATAGATTATAACTTTCGGTAACTCTCACATGGTAGTTCTATTAGTAATCAAGATATAACCCTTTCGGACTGAGTTAAAAATTCTAACGTAGACGAAAAAAAAATTTATATGTAGAATGAAATAAGCGCTAACGATTTTTCAAGTCACCGGGAATTGTATAGTCGTGGATACGCCAAGCATTGCCTCAGATATTATTACTAGTAAATTTGGGACAATGTTTAGGAAGACGTCATTTTTTATGGCCACTACCGAGATATCTGGAAAGATTAGAATATTAATGAGATATTATATAACAACGCCGTTTACTAAAACTTATCAATACACCATCAAGTTTGCTTATGTATACTTGGATGCTATAAAACTGTAGGTGTACTAAAAAATAAAGATAATGAAATACCTATATAGTAATATACTTATATAAAATATACCAAAAATAAATAATGCACAGTTTGCGCATGCAGTTCGCTATTATTTTATTTAAACATGTATATATTTCTTTTTTATTTCTATTATACGCTCAATGATATTTTTTATATACTATTTTCAGGTATATCAAAATATATGCCCTCAAAAAATCAAATGTTTACAATAAGATTTGCTAGTAAAAGCCACCAGTTTGATTCTACCCTATTTTTTACTAATTTAAATGTTTGCATAGTCTAATTAGATTTGGTAAATATTTTACAGGAATGTATAGGAACATTTTTACAATGCTACTAAATACCAAACAGAATGTTTAGTTCCATGGCATTGACCGATATTAACACATCTACTTAGTAATAATGACAATTTTATAAGTCTTAGGGAAGTGAGAAGTGATTATGGATGTTAGGGTTTTATATTTTTCCACTAAACACAATGTACGATTAAACATTTCACAAAATACGAAATTACACAATATGGTTATGAAACCTTCTACTAAAAAAATAAATGCACGTATACAGCAAAGTCCATTTGTAAACTCACTGAAACTGTTGTAATTTACAACTATTACTGTCATATATGTAACAATTATCTTTTCTATAAGCCCCATGAACATCTGTTCTAATACTTACACATATTCAACTGTCGTACTAAAACTGCTCATATTGTTATGTTTGTAGTAGAGAGGTAATAATTCGTACCAAAACTGTGCTTGATTCTGAATAACAAAACTATTCCCAGCCTGAAAATAAAATAATATAGTGTTAAGCAGATAGTGCGAACCATACGTCTACTGTTGAAGTGTTCCCATTATCAAATACAGTACAATATTCAGAAACAGTTACCATAAAAGCCCTTGAAATTACTTACCGGACTCCAACAAATTAAATGATTGGTATTTGGATCGTTTACCATTTTCCATAATTTGCCTAAAAAGGCTGGAATATTTGCCGTATTTTCGCCGATTGGCTGCATATTTAAATACCGCTTAAACGTTCACTATTTTGACAATGAAATAAATAGATCTTAGTTTTACGTTCCCCTACAGGTTCGCGTCGCTTTTATCAACGTTTTATTAAAATATAAAATAGTTTTTATGTAAAAACCAAAACATTCAACCATCTTACTTTTAACAATCACATTCGATTGACCTGAAAATAGTCACTTTATTACGCGTTAACTTCAGGGGGAGTTCACGTTACGCGGGGTCGTTCACTAACTACTGCGTATTTTCCAATAATTAAAATCAGCAATTAACAACATATGCATAAACCAATCTACGAATATTATAAATGGGTAAGAAGTTAATTTTCAAAACTTAAAAGTATGTTTCCAAACGTGACAAGAACGTCAAGAACTGTTTGAAATTTAATCGGATACACTTTGCGCGTGCGTAAAGAATGCATATATGTACATATGTATCTTCTTGTGAATTTGAAGAGCGTAAATAGGCTAAATAAGACAATGCTGACTGGTCATTGAAAGAAAAAAAGAACCAGGTTTAGATAGTTTCATGAGAAATGTCCACAAATTTTAAGGCAAATTATAAAAATTAAACCTCATTGCACGCCTTCTACTCTAAACATACTATCTATATCTAATACATTACTCTTTCCTAGGTATAACAAGACAGATACCTACGTTAACAATAAGAAACCGTAACTTAACATTTATATTGATAATAGGTAATATGCGTTCTACAAAATAAAAAGTCAATGACTTTTGATACCTTTGTCCGCTAATGGATTCTCTTTAGTCACGTTCTGTATAATAATGTGTATCTACCCTGTCTATTTCAAATTTTAATGCAAATATACAGAAGTACTGGAAATACATAAACATATTTTTTTTTAATAACAACCACAGAGCAAGGATGCGGTAAAAGTGATTAATTGATTATCGTTTATTTAACTGCCTATGTAGGTATTTAAACAGTAGCAGATCAAAAATAAATATGTACATTAATAGTTTAAAAATTTATAAAAAAAAAACACAATATTTTGCAGACGCGTATTTTGTCTTGTATGAAGTTTCTAAATGTTCTAAGAGTTAAACCACAATAATAAAATCGCAGAAGTCGGTAATAATAACAATTAAAATCCAAGATAGGAATATTAAAACGCAGTTGCATAGGCTACTTGCTATACTTTTATTCAACAATCCCCATAAAAGGTTACGGTTAAGTCATAAATAATTCTGAAAATCGTGGTGGCACATACAATCATCATTAGACCATTTTTCACGTAATATCTGTAAAAAAAATTTTACCCACGTCATCAATGCAGTACCTACATACTTTGTAAATTGTTGTAATATACGTGTAATTAGTAATTACATTATATATTGGCATGATTTCCTGCAGCCTGGCGACATTCTTTTGGGCACACGCCATAAATATGTCGACAAATCGAAGTATACAAGAAAACATCGTTCACACTCAGAATTATAATTATGAATTATAAATAATTATAAGTTTATATAATCGGTTGTGTGACATGACTTATAAGTACCTAATAAGCTTACATCAAATTAAGTAGTTTAAGTACTCTAATAAGTAACTAAATTTATGTGTAGTTAAATTTTTAATAATATTTTTATTCACAACAATCACAAGGAACTAGGTACAATTATTAATTAAAAATGAAAAACACAATTATTACGATTCTTTTTGTAATAAGTAATACTGAAGGGGAATTTGAACCTTTTCACCCCCTTCTACGTCCCTTTGAGATCCATTGGCAGAAGACAGTGGCATTACATTCCAAGTTTGTACAAGTTGCTTTCATTTTCTATTGTAAGCGTGTAATACAAGCAACAATTTACCTGTAAATTACGTAATGCTTTATAATTTGAAGTGGACACAAGTTTAGTGTAATATATATCTTAGGTAGTCCTCCCACGATCTGTTTGTAATGATGATCCTAGTCATCTCATGATTAGGGGTGGCCATTACATTCAGTAGGAGGGCAGCATCTACTCGTATGATTTCTACATACATATGTATGCACGTGGGGTAGCCCATGGCAAAATTTCGGTTACATAAAGTAACTTTCTCATTGTATAATTTACCTACTTGTAGGTATTACACTTGTTCCTCTGACTAATAAAAAAATACATTGCGGATCCCACATTGTGGGAAACTAGATTCCCGATCGCTTAAGAGTGCACCACGAGATCTATTAAGGCAGCGGTCATCCGCCGTCCTACCAAGAGGTCCAATAAGATGCCTCCAAATGAAATTAATCTCGGCATCTCTTGAAATAAGAAGAGAATATTGTTTGCAGAGGACGATGCTTATAACATTGAGCGTGTATGGAGACGACAATCGCAAAAATATATAAAGCTTCGGTTCAGTGTATTGGTAAAATCTCAAAAACGAAGGCAGTTGGCTATTGGAGAGTGAGTTGCCGCTCAGATGTCGATTTTGCCAATGAGTGGTTGTTCTTGTGCTCTCTCTTTAACTTGAGTTGTCTCAATTTGAAAATTTGAATGTGACATTGAAACAAATATAATGCATGGTTTTCTATGATTCTGAGAGAAACATCCACGATTTCTATGATGATGAGAGAAACATCCACGGGCCAATCAGCGCGCAGCAATTGGCAACTCTCTCCCTTGAGGCTCTCTAGTCCCTGCCGTTTGTGATGGTTTTCTGACGCTGTTAGAGCAAACCTAATGGTTCTAATGAATTTCTAGGTGTTTATCGACAAGCGCGGGTACAGAGGACGAAGACTCGACTTGGATTCAGGCGCGCACGCTGAATGTGGCCCGCATCGTAGTCTATCGGCACGGGATAGGCGAGGCGATAGATACAGAATAGACTATCGCATCGGTAGTGTATACACGGCGAGATGGCCGAACTGTGTCCGAGGTGACAGCATTATTCGGTTATGCTAATCAGGTAGGCCCCGCATTCAGAGAACCGCCGCGTTCCGTAGGACCACGAACAGTGTTTGGGAAGCACCGCAACGGCAGGGTGTCGTTGTGCCGTTTCGGTCTGTGTATGTGGAGTGTGTTTGCGCGCAGCGGAGAAAGTATAACCAGGAGCCGCACACAGCACAACGTGATCTCCGTTCGGCTCCGCTCGATCGCATTGCCTTAGACACTTTCGTCTTTCTCGCCCGTCTGTTGTTTCTCTGTTCGTTGTTCTCGCATTCGCCTCCGATGCGATGTGTCCGTGTCGTGCCCTAGACTGACTGCTACCAGTACCATTGCTGTTTTCGCCGCCACGGTTTGCAGATGTCTCCTACACGCCTGCTGTGATATATCGATATCTCCACGGACGGCCCTTTGTTGTAATGCAGCGCCCCACAGAAGCGATCAGGTGAGATGGATTCCACTACCTTTCTCTTTCTACGTAAAATCGTTCCTTTTTTTTTCGGGGATATCGCGTGTCGCCGGCGTTTTCGATACGGAATTGATCGTAATCGGGGCCGTGGGCCGTGCGGCCCGACCTGTCCGACTTCACTTTCGGCCGCCGGGTCGGTATTTTTCTGCTTTCCCAAATTCGGATCCGTTACCAAGGCGACCGCACGCTAACGCGTCGCTGGCCAATGGGGTGGCGGCGACGCGCGCATGCGTCCGATTTTCGCGTGCGATTTTTGGCGGGTAGGTCAGCTGAGCGTTTTTCGCTTTCAATAAATGCTCCTCGCCGTCACGTTGACGGTATCAATCTTACAAAATCGGTGCAATTAAACGATTTTGAAGTAAAACAAAACATTTACGTTTCATTGAAAAGTACATAGGTAAATACAAAGCTTTCGTTTACTGTTTAATACCTTAGTTCCCTGGCAGTCTTACACTGTAAGGAAAAAAAAAACCTATAACATACAACAAACATTAATAATGTTAGAAGACAGATCACTAAAAATTTCGCAATTCAATGAAATATTACACGTACATGCATTTTTTTTATTTTTACCAAAACTGTGAAGGTATTTATGCACTCTTTGCGCTATTATTATATTAACCCTTTAACGCCCAAGTGCACTGTCAAGAGACAAGTACTTAGAGGCTCATATTACTGATGATATTACTGAGAAAATAACTAAAACCATGTATTCCTATGTTTTCGAGGTCGCTCTTTCGAATGGAATCCATTTTGAACCATAATTTCGAAATTTGCTTCAAAATGGTCGTGATGTCATATCTACCATCCTGAATTTTGAAATTCTGACATTAGGATCGTGCTCAAGGACCCCAAAAACCCCGAAAGTACTAATTTTTCAAATTTCTTCTTTTGCGTCAATGATACAGAACTGGTAAAAAACGAGAAATATCACCCTTTTAATTTTGCCATATCTAGTTACTCTAACCCCAAAAATGAGAAAATTAAATTGTTCTCATTGCGTTTCCTTCAAGTACACTTCTCGAGTGCACGTTTCTATTTGTTTTTGAATGGTATAAAGGACGATAACATAGCTGAAATTGCGATTAAAAAAAAAGAATCTTGAAAAAAATCGCGTTTTTTTAATAGTTTTTGTTAAAAATTGAAGGTTATTACATCAATTTTTTTGCAAATTTTAACGATTCCATTCGAAAGAGCGACCTCGAAAACATAGGAATAACATGGTTTTAGTTATTTTCTCTTTATTTTTTCTATCAGTAATATGAGCCTCTAAGTTCATGTCTCTTGACAGTGCACTTGGGCATTAAAGGGTTAATATTTAGCGATATAACGACATATACTAACATAACTCTAAATTGCTAGACTCTAGAATCAATCCATTATCCATCCCTTAGTGTTATTCTGTTTGTTTGTCTCTGTTCTATTTTTTTTTTCGTATGTATTTAGGTAAACATAAATATTCAACTAAAAAATATTTTCGGCCAAACCACGTGCTAAATTAATATAAATAGAAGGTATTGAGAATACAATAAGGTAAGATTGATATCTATATACGATAAAACACTGATATGGAATTAACCACAATGTTTCCATATTTTCTCCTCTTTTTTTCTGGGTAACTTATTCTGATCTACAGTAGCTTAAATAAGTGCTAGGAAAAAAATTGGACCACTTAAGATTACTCGATAGTATTGTAAAAACGTTCGGGTCATTCTGAACTACAAATACTATATACATACATATGTACTACTTCTATCGTTTTGTTTTGAACAACGAAGTTTTATATAAAATAAATCGGTTTATTTTCGACTGACAAATATTGAAAGGCTCGCTCTATTTCTGATTATTTTTTTTTTTTCTAGCGTAACACTAATCAAGAACGTTTGTCTGTAACAGTCTATTTTATGTGTGAACAAATTTATTACTTGTTTGATAACCCCATTTCTGTTATCAGGACGACTTTGCCATACAATAATAGGCATAAACTAGTAACGTACACATGATTCAGGAATAAATTTGCTTAATTGACTTTCCCCGACTGAGAACCTTAACCGGAAATCGAACTTTTAAGTTAAAAAAAATAAATTGACAAGAAATTAAAGAGAATTAACAAAAATAACTAATTTTAATATTCAAACTGTGCGCCGTTGACAGTCTGACAGCGCGCAAGACGCTCAAGAAAACGTTATCAATAACTGCTAGAGGTATAGTCGTATTTCTTGACGAATTCTTTTTAAACCATCCAAGTTCATGGGCCGAGTAGCGTATATTTTACTTTTTAAGTATCCCCACAAAAAATATAGGAGTGTCAGATCTGGCGATCGGGCTGGCCACTCAATTGGTTCAGTTCTCCCTATCTAACGATTTGGAAGTTTTATCTAAATAGACTCGGATGTTGTATCCAGATCCAGACGAATTGTATGTTCCAAGAACTAGCATATTCATTCAGCAAAATGAAGTGTCTCCCCATTACGAATTCTTCCGTGGATTTATCCTTCAGAATATTAGAAATATATTTTTTGATACTTCACTGATCTGTTAGTAAACTCGGTGGGTATTTCGTTTTGTACAAATTTCTTCATCTATTGCGTGTCATGGTTTACGTTCAATGTGCCCTCAGTGATTCGAATGGTTTTATTTAAATCCATATGGACGTGTTATAAAAAAAATAGCATTAGTATTTACATAGTTACGGCAGCCTTTTGTGTTATCTACATATTACCTTTTTATATGTCATTTGTATCTAAAAAAGAGCTCTTAAAACTCTTTAAAAACCCATCCATTAAACACGATTCCATTGTAGTTTCGTATAGGAACGCACGGTATATTATCTGAGGTGACTGATATTACTAGTAAAGTTGTTTTTAAAGTGATACGCCTAAGGTGAAAACGCACCTTAATATGCTTCAAATCATATAAACGACCTATTACGGGCCTATTTATATTATTGGAAAACCCCACTTAAGAAATCTATCTAGCCCGTATTTTAACGTCGGTTCGAAAAAGATGCACGTTCGTATAATAAAAAAAGAACACGTGAAAGCTGCATTTCATAAGCCATGGCCAACTGTTCCTCCCATTCGCAATTTAAAATAACCCGAGACCTATTTATCTGACTTTGTTCTTATTTCTCCAAGATACTAAAAGAAATGTCGCACACCATTTATTTTCGTAAAAGAGAAAAGAAAGTGCGAGGTAAAAATAAATAAAAAGCGGGCAGCAGTAAAAACTCTCACTTTGTAGACACTGCGCACCAAAAGTGCTAGGTGT
This sequence comes from Aromia moschata, assembly GCA_029963805.1. Taxonomy (NCBI): domain Eukaryota; kingdom Metazoa; phylum Arthropoda; class Insecta; order Coleoptera; family Cerambycidae; genus Aromia; species Aromia moschata. Next base: position 956,445 of record JAPWTK010000038.1, read on the forward strand.
TTTGTTTGTTTTATTTTTTTAATCGGTGAAAAGTTTTTTTTTTTGGGTACGCCTTATTTCGCACATTGGCGAATAACACACTTTATGAAACGGTGTAGTAAAGCTCTTATTTGCCCAAGGTAATAACAAATAATATAAATACATTTCTTTTGTAGATGTATATCATGTATAGAGCTCGGAAGTTAATAATAATAGGTCGGTGTTTTACCAGGGGCGGCTCCAGGATACCACTATCAGTGCGTTCCGAAATGTTAAACAGGTCTTACATTAATACATGTGATGGTGATTGTTGTAGCCCAACTAATCGGCAAAGGAACCGTAATCACAAGACACATAACTTGCATACACAAGGTAACAGATGCTATAATGGTACGTCTACACTTGTGCCTTTTTCGCGTGCGTCATCATCTTGCATCTAACGCACGCCTCAGATGTAAGTGAGGAATGCAACTAGCACATACGCTAAACGAGTTGAACGACGCCAATCTACAAGCGCAACCCATGAGGAACGTAGTTCCAAGGCTAGTGGATTTCGCGTTATACCTTGCGTTTAATTATGTTTTCCACAGAAGAAACGCTACTGTTTATTGATTTACAAGCTCCAGAAGCTTGTAAAAGTTCATTTTGGACATGCACGTAAAATTTCTAAACAAGACACAATTATCCTTAACCAATTCTTTCATAATTTCAAAATTACATTTCATATGCTCTTTCATCCATACACGCCGTCGCTTATTCCGCCTTTCTTTTGATTTTGCCGTGTGCTAAATATGTGACGTGGATTAAATTGGTATATGTCCTTGAAGATTTCAAAGGCACTTTCATGGCTTTTGTCTCATTCAGTCCCTCAACCACTACGCTAGGTATGTTTTGTCCTTTAACATCCGTTGTATCGTCAATGCTAAGCCGTATAGGTTTATTGTGCAATTCCGTGTAAACTAACTTCGCGTACTTTCCACTCACAGCGTTCTGAACAACTTGAACTGAACTCGGGATGATCTAATTTGGCGAATGGAATATTACACGTTACCGTAATTTTGACTAAATCCAAGTTAAATTGTCTGCCTGTCTCGCGCGCTCACACCACCACTTACACGAGCTTTGTGTTTGTCTGTAACAACATGCTGAAAATCATATGTTTTTACGTGCCACGTCAGTACACTGTCACACACACTCCATCGCATCATGTGACGGTCACTACGTATTTCTATTCTTGACCTTGAATTTATAATCTTATTTAATTATCAAGGCTGTTACATTATGTGAGAGCCAGTATTTATTTTACAATTGTGACAGTCATTCAACATAACCGCTATTTGTATTTCTCTTGTTCATAGCCAGATTTGATGACGTTTTTTTTTTTGGATAGCTCGTAACAATATTCCAGTCGCGTTAAGACCGGTCCTGGAATCTGTTATTAACTTACGAGCTCTAATCATGCGTAAATAAATGTCTAGTCTGTATCCTTTTTTGTACTTAAATAAAATGTGGCAGTTAGGAATAGCTGAAAGCTGAATATAAAAATAAAAATATAAATTCAGCCTCTTTACCAGGGATGTTGCTTGTTATCTTTCTATACAATGGCATAGTATATGAGACGTAGTCGTACAAAATGGCCGCGCTCGCCTAAGGGTGGCGCACGTTTATGGTCGGTGCAACACGCGCTCCTGTGTTTTAAACTGAAATTAGAAACACATCTCAAGTTATTTTAAATATCGCTTTACAATATTTTATATGATTTCAGGCCCGTATAGTCTCATGCACGCCAATGAAGTTTGCACTGTCACCTCATAGATCGTGGTTCTATTGTTTGTTTTTTATATTATTACACGATATTATCTCGAGAGGCGTCGTCCTCTTTTTAATAAGCCGGTGTCTGTACAGATAGAACACTTGTTCGTTGCAAATAAATTGAAAATGCAGAAAAAAAAGACGGCGTCTCTAAAATAAATTACATTTTTTTATACCTAGTCTGGACATACAATTATCGATAGAAGTCGATTGTCTATTCCTTTAATATAATTTCCAGTAATTAATGTTTATAAATAAGTTCATAGTTCACAATAATAATCGTACACAGCGCCTATTACTCTCAATTCGAGTTTGTAGACGGCATTCCTACATACATATGTATATAATACATATGTATAAAGTGTATGTATCGATCGGTCGCCTTTTTTCAATACTGGGAAATGATTACTTCTCTACGGTCGTTTTTTATGCTACCAGGGTTTACGGAATGGCTTTTATTTGAGTTATTTATGTCGGCAGAATTTCCTAGAATACCGCCTATATTGCATGGCCATCTGTCAACAGTTATCCTAATTTCTTAGCGAAAAGTTTGGCATATGTAGGTGTTTTTTGCACCAGATCCTCTATTATCATTTCTTTTATCTTCGAAAACAACTAATTATCGTCTGTCATTTCTGCTGTACATACGAGGCTGCTCGTCATATGTTCTTATGCAATTCTTTTTGAAATACTATACACAGAGACATAATTTTACTACCCTTCTACACCATACGGTACAGCGTTAGATACAAATAACAATTTTATCTTCACAATCTTGTGTACACTTATTTCCTTACTTCTGTTTATCAGTTAAATATAATATGAGTTAGCTTTTGTCCCGTTCTTTATTTACATTAGGTACGAGGTGTGTCAATTAAGTAATGAGACTGATTTGCTTTTTTGATAGCCAGGGAATTGTCCACGAAGAGTTTGTCCCTCCAGGCCAAACAGTAAATCAACATTTTTGCAGAGACATTCTTGAAAAACTGCGAAAAAGGATCATGCGTGTGAGACCAAACATCAAGAACAATTGAGGATGTCGCATCACGACAATGCGCCTTGTTACACAGCCATTTCAGTAAACGAGGTTTTAGCCAGTAAAAACATTCCTGTGGCTCCTCTGCCTCCTTATTCGCCTGACTTGAGTCCTTGTAACTTTTTTCTCTTCTCGAGATTGAACAATTACCTCAAGGGACATCATTTTGGGACCATAGAAAACATAGAAAACGGCTATAACCGACCAGCTGAAGGCCATTCCAGTATATGAATTGCAGCACAGCTATGAGGAATCGAAGAACCGTCTCCAGCGCTGTGTGGCTTCTCAAAGAAGTTATTTTGAAGGTGACAATACTGAATTGTAATTCTATTCGAATAAAAAAAAAACAAATCAGTCTCATTACTTAATTTACACACCTCGTATATAGTGCAAATTATCATCTCAACGCACTGATTTTCTTTCGTTTCAAAGTAAAATTAAATTTACAGACGTCATGTCATTCCGCACGTTTACCAAAGAAATAGAAACAGGAAAATAAAAGTTCATTGTTTTTTTATTTTTATGAAATAGGATACACGCTAAAACAATATATTGGACTGTAGTTCCAATTAATATTTTACTTTTATATTAAAATTACCTTTCTAACAGCTGTTAAGGGTAGCAACGAACCATTATTGTCTCGTTCTATTTCAAAATAGAGTATCAAAGATGCTACTAACTCCTAGCAGCAGCTGTTTAACTGCATTTCGCAAACAAAAGTCTGACAACTAAAACATTTTGATTGTTCTGAAAATAACAGTTTTTCAATTTCACCAGATGTTCAAAAAAAAAACACAAACCACTATTAAAGACAATGTTAGTTTTGTCTACTATTTTATAGTGTCATCTAAAGCATGTTAGGGATGCATTTGATCATTTGATTTTTTAATGTAAAACCAAAAGCCGTTTTTAAGTGACGTAGCTACTTAAAATATCGACTTCATGTGTCAAAATGTAGTTAATTTAAATGTAATTATCACACGTAAAAATCAAGGTTGCTCGGTGTCCTTTTTAACTAAATAGGTATAAGTAGTTGTACCGGGTGTAGAAAAATTTTTTTCACTTCTTGCATACAGAAAAATACGACTTTGTTACCGCTAGACTATTAGCCTTTTTCTCACCTTATTGATCTTTTTTTACCGTAATAAATCTTGCTTTTTTTTCCATTATAGTAGTCCATGTTATCCAGATGTCAAAGGTGCTAACGAAAAGTAGTTTTGGGCAACTGTGAACTGATTTTGGTCTCCCTATATCTCTGTTTTGACCTCGAATATACTCTTGAATACTCCAAAACTGAAGCTTTTTCGTGCAGATGTTTTAAAAACTAAAGTACTGGGTGTCAAAATAAATTATAGTAATAAACAAAATGAGCACATAATAAATAATGTAACAATAGAAACCTGAAAATTGTCTTACTTGTCGAAACAAATGAACGTGACTACAAAACAGACTTCCGCCCAGATATTAAAAGCTCACGCATTTTGAATTTTAAAGTAGACACGGACAAGGATTTAAATAGAATTACAAATTTTCGCAATCTGATACGAAAATTTAATGCAGATTTATGTGAAGGTACTGATACCCAATGCCATTTTCTAGAAATAGGCATTCTGAATAGATCTTTTTTTCATTCACTTCAGATTTCATTTGTTTAAATTTACTTAATATTTATTTTTCATATAATCAAAATTGCTTTCTAACAACGCCTTAATCTTCGGATGCTCCTCGTATATAACATTCGTTATATGACTGTAAAAGTAAATAACGGACTATATACATATTTTATTTTCATTAAATTACTCTCAATGACTCTTACTCTCAATTCTTTCGGTTGAACATCTGTTAGTAGCCGCGTCCTTTATGGAATGAAGGGCAATATTATCAAATTATATCGGGGTGAGCGGGGCAAAGCGGAATTCGATGCGTAACTTTGCGCCATCTAGCCATCGCTGTGCAAATCAACAGATATTCGTTAAAAATTGTGCAAAGTTAATTTTGTTTAGTTTACAATGTACTGCTGAATATTTATCAAGGTAAAATACTCAAACAACGTGTGTTTAGTAGGTTTTTTCATCATTCTATATCCAGTATCACGACTTTTTTGAATATGTCTTGAAATTAGATCCAAGTGGCATATCAAAGTGTTATTAATAGTGAAATATCTAGAAATTAATGTATTTGTTGGTAATACTAGACGTGAAAAGAAAATGGGTTGATCAAAAGGCTAAGAACTTGTAGAAAAATACTGTGGAGTATGACTATTTGATCTTCTTTTAATAAGATAATACAAATTGCTATTATGATTGATTACTATTAGACTCTGATACTTAAAATATTCAGTTTTTTTTTTGCTGTTTGCCCCACCTTCCCCCAATCGGATCGTTACTCATAGGGAGAAAATAAACAGGAAAAAAAAATTATTTACGATTTTCCTTGACTTACGATCAATAAAATGAAGCTTTGTGATTTGCAGACCGGCATCATCATGGCATACGCCGTTTTTATTTCGTTTTATACAGTCGTTTAAAAAGTGGTTATCAAAAGGTTAACTGGAATAGAACATTAGAATATCATTCGATGTTTATTTTACGATTCTAATTATATTAACGATACTAATCTATTTTATACCTACTAACTTTTTTATCTTTTAAGTTTCTGTCTTAGTTAAATATTTCAAATATGTATTTAACTTGTTTATTTTGGGACGGTGTCTCTATAAATTAGCAATTATAATGACTTTTTTTACATTTGTAATAAACGACTTTAAGAGACAAAACAATATTTATATTTGAAGAGGACCGCGATTACTACTAATTACACGAATTGTCCGTACCTGTTTTAGTTGTTAGTTACACTGCCATTTCTACGATAATATAAATAAATAATGGCGATAATGAATTCTATACGAGAGGGCTATGCCACGCCTTTGTTTCCCACGTTGAGTTATGTATGTCCAGTAACAGGAGCTCCCTGTAGGCTCCTCCGCCTCTGCCCTCCTGCCATCGGCGTAGATAAGGGGTTGAATGAATTAATATCGAAAGGAATAAACATGTTTTTTCTGTGACGGGAAAAACGTTTGGCATTTTATCCCTGTTGACAGGTAACAAAATATCACATTTTATGAAATTACTGTTTTCCCGGATATATATACACATAAGTAAAGGTTAGATATTTAATTCTAGAATATTTTATTATACAAAAGCTACATTTCCTTTATATCAAAAGTACAATTATTAAATGTGCATTGCATGAATGACATGTTCCTTGAACTATTCGGTACAACAGTCGCCTTTTCTTGTGTTTGAATGAAATTATATTTTTTCTGCCATGGACACAATTGCCGTTGATGTACCTGGTCGCAAATCGGGTGTTATTTCAGCACTGCCACACGTTCTAAACACTTTATTAGCTATTTCTGTCCTGTGTGCTACCGATTCATCAACATACCCTTCATCGACCGTTGATGACTTCCAACCGTCATGTTTCTTTAGTGTCATCAAGTCTCCCCCAGATTCAACTAAAAGTGTAGCAGACGATCTTCGAAATGAATGACCTGTATATGAGTTAGCATTTTCAAGTTGGAAGAAAATTAGCTACTGTTTCAGGTAGCTTATAACTGATTTTTACCCACAACCGGGTTGATACATTTTCGATTGCAATATGCATAAAACAGGCGTCGATCCTTTGTTGCTGCTGGACGAAAGGCTATGTACATTCGGTAAAATTTAATATATTCTTCAGTAACTACAAATCTCCTGTTTACATCATTCTTTGTTTGCCTAAGTTTCACAATTAATAACGTTCTCGAATCTTCAATATCATCTAATGTTACCTGGCTGATTTCACAAATTCGACAAGCTCCTGCAATCCCAAATACAACAACGACCTTGGCCATTAAATAAACTTCATCGGGAGCATTATTTAAAATATCACTAATTTGTGTACTCGTAAAAATCGCAGCTTTCTTGGGCGTGCAACCTTTCCCATTTTGTTTCAGAAATGTAATTAGTTTGAAATATTTTGAAACTACATTATTATTGGATTGTAACATTTTTTAATCATTGAATAATTCGACCACAGTGTTGATGGCTTTTGTTGTTGTGCCAGTTCCGAAAAATAAGCCAATAACACCGTCTCCGAGAAAGAACTGCATGTCGTTTTCATTTTCCATTCCATAAATCTTGAATATGAGGTTTGGTAAATTTTCCGCGATTTAGCTGGTAATAATTTTTGTGACGCTACTTTCGCTGCTTGTACTAACTTCGGTGGTCAGAGAAAACTCGGAATCAGACATTTTTTAACTTTATATTATTCAAAATAACTACTAAACAACCAATAAGTTCGCAATTTTTAAATCAAATCACAGAATTAAATTGACAGATATTTGATTACTTTAAAGGTTTCCTTAACTCGCGAATCTAATTGTCGCCATAAGTACAACAGCCTACCAGTTTAAAACTTCAAATTTCACCGATAATTTTCTGACTTTAATATATTGTAATATGTTTTTCAATATTAAATCGTCGTTTTTCCCGTCACAGAAAAAAATATCGCGTCGGAAGACAACACAACCTCGAGCTAAAATCTAATACTTTTTTCCCTTTTATAATAAATAACTATTTTAAGGTACAACACGTGAGCTATTTCTATAAAAAGGTTTCAAACTTATTGGGAGCATATTGGGAGAATAATTTTGCATTGCAATTTAAACGCTACAAATACTGCGTGTTTATTTTTAGTGTCCTAAAAACTTATAATTTGATTAAAAAAATACAATAAATTATTTCTCTCTTTCTTTATTTATTAAAAATTAATTATCGTAGAAATCTGTGAAGAACTTTGAACACATGAAATCCATATATGTATGTACATCCTGTTTTTGATGCGTAATACATAACTAAAAGATGAGATTTAAAATCCTGAAAGGATATATCGGTAATAGCGTTGGTGTCTAAGTATTAATAGCTCCTTTAAAGAAATTAGGAACACATTTATACCGGTTTTGACTATTGCCAAATCGTATGCGAACAAAGCGTGGTCTCCCATCGAATAAATTAATTGAACCATGCCTGTGACGTCACATTCATAGTTTAATGAGTCTAATTGGATCAAATATTCGATAGCAGTTTGTTACACACTGTATAAACCCGCTAAATACGTCAATTCGGCCATAAGATTAGATCTGTCACAATTATAAATTTTTCTATTGCACTAATTACATTTACCCGTTTAACCTATTTACATAAATTTTATTTGCGTATGTCGACGACCTTTCTGCTATTGTTGCATCACATTGACTTTAACGTTTTACAGGTTGGAGTTTTTTTTTGTAGAAAAACGCGTGGCTATATTTTATTAATAACCTATATCGAACGTCTGATTTATTATTGTCTTTCTCTTATAGGGAATTCCTTAAAAAATAACTCGGTCGCAGATACAAAATAACCATATATTTTTAGATCTGCCAGAATAATTTCTATAAGCGTAGTCGTAACTAAATTTGGCCTCTTCTAAGATTTATTGAGAGCACATAATGTACGTCAAACTAGGTCTTGTAATTTATTTAATCATATTCAATTCAAGGTTACCTTTGTCCAATCAAATTGTTAATTTAGTACTGCGAGAATATTTAACAGTGGCTAGCAAGAATACACGTTCATCGTGTTCCTTTTTTTTAGAGCTGACCAGAAAACGTCTGATGAAAGAGAAAGGTAATTTGAATGCCGACTGAGATCGAATCGAACCTTGCCTAAGGGCGCGCGCACGCTGACGCGCGAGCGGCACCGAACCCAGCCAGACATTTTTATCGATTTTAAACCTTTTTTTTTGCGTAATACCAGAAAATTAATTGTTTATTTTTTTTCTAGGCTCGGCGGTGGTTTCTAACAACTGGCACAGCCTTGCAACTCGCATTACGATTCCATCGGACGGATAAGGTCAACTGATGTCAGGTGAAGAGGACCACCTGGCCAATCACAAGATGTTGTCGGAGAAGCTGAGCAACAACAACGACCACTCCAGCGAGCAGTCGTGTCTCAGGACGAACGACATACCGGAAGAGCAGACGTCGCTTGCTCAGGACACCGACAATTATCATCACGGCCCGGAGGGTTATCGGAGTAATGGTGACGTTAGGGGGATGCGGACAGTGACACAGAATGTGGTTTAGGACCTTGTGCGCCAAACTGGCTTCAGAGATTCGCCTCGAAACAGGCGTTCCTCATAGTGTTCTGCATCGCATGGGTTCTGCAAGGCATGTACCATACCTACTTCGTGAGTGCAATAACGACCATAGAGAAACTCTTTCAAATCCAGTCGAAAATCACCGGTATAATAATGAGCGCCACCGAGATCGGACAAATAGGGTCTTCCTTATTGTTGACGTATTATGGCGGACAAGGTCACAGGCCAAAGTGGATAGCGTGGGGCATGGTGTTGTTCGCGGTATCCTCGTTCACGTGTTCGTTACCTCATTTCATATACGGCAGGCAGTTGATTAGTGCAAACGATCTGACGGGGATTACGAAGGAACCAAACGTTTGTAAGGCGTACCCAACGAACTCTACCTTCTTCATGCACGTTTCGAATAATTCGTCCGCGTACGGAGTGTCCAACATCCTCCAGACTTGCGAGGAGGAGGTTACCACAGGCCATCGAATACAACCGTCGGTCACTAACATAGTCTTAGCCATATTTTTTATCAGCTTATTAGGGGTCGGTATGGGACAAACCGCTGTATATACGTTAGGGATTCCATATATAGACGATAACGTCGCTAGTAAGGAGTCACCGCTATATTTTGGTACGTACCAACTACACCTCTCACATAGCTCATCAGCTCGTCGTCACATCAGTTGATGCAAACTTGTCAAATTAATCTTCTTTTGACCAAACTAGCTTAACATGAATCAAAAAGAATAATAGCGAACGTTGTGTTTCATGGCACAACAAATTTGCATCCTGTTGAATGTTACATGATGTGATTCATAATCAAAGCATATCAAAATAAGACGTATTTTTTAGCGATAACCATCGGTGTGAGAATTCTGGGTCCAGCGCTTGGTTTCATTGTTGGTTCTCTGTGTACCAGCGTATACGCAGACCTGTCGGTGGATCCAAAGATCGACACGACGGATCCCAGATGGGTCGGAGCTTGGTGGCTAGGTAAAACGGAGAATACTATCATGTAGTTCTTACTAAAAAATCTAATCGTTGCCAGGTTTGGTACTGATCGCCGGTTTCCTTATGTTGGCATCGCTGGCGATGTTTGCCTTTCCAAAAAGACTGTCCAGTGCAAAACAGATACACAGGATACACCATCCGAACAGGAAGCATCCCAGCATAAAGGGTAAGAACCCAGGAAGTTCATAAAGACTTGGAAGTGAACAACTTGGACCAACTATGTCATTTTTTGGTCATAGTGATCCCTCTAGATCACTAATTCGTAGTTCCTTCCGGTTTTATATGATTTTGAATGGTCATTTTCTAGATTTTCCGAAAACCGTCAAGAGGCTGCTGAAAAACGACATTCTAATGTTCAGGACGGCCAGCAGTGTGCTGCATATCTTGCCCATAGCCGGACTGTATACATTCTTACCCAAATATTTGGAATCTCAGTTTCGCCTTCCCACTCCGTCAGCGAATATGATATCAGGTGGGTAAAAGCGCAACGACTTCGAATTTGGAACGGCTGCTCAACTTGTGCAACGTCTTTTTCAGGAGTCGGAGGTATTCTTGTAATGGGGCTAGGAATTATTATAAGCGGAGTGTTTATTTTAAGAGTAAAACCGAACGCGAGGTTCGTAGCTGCCTGGATAGCTTTTACCGCAGTTATTTACGCTTTGGGTAAGTGACTGATCCAGTGGCGTGTTGCGTTTTGAGTTAACACGTTAAAATTTCAGGAATGGGCTTGTTAATGTTTATCGGTTGCCCTATGAACGACTTAGCGGGTGTACAAATAAACCAAGGGTAAGACCAATGTTTCCGCCAGGTAGTATCTACTCTACTTCTTCTTCTTTAACAGCTTCGACACCATCCAACTGAATTGCAACGAATCTTACTGTAACTGCAACAAGGACAAGTTCGCGCCGATCTGCGGCCAAGACGGCAAAACGTACCTGTCGCCTTGCCACGCTGGTTGCCAGAACTACACCAAGAAAGACGACAAGATCATACAATACTCAGAGTGCATGTGTCTATCGAGCAACGTCACGATCGGCAACGCCACCGAGGATTTCCGATTCGGCAACGCCACCATAGGCTACTGCGACCTGGAGTGTCCGAATTTTATACTGTACATCATTTTGTTTTCGATCTTCGTTTTCATCCATTCGACGTCAGAAGTGGGATCGATGTTGTTGATATTACGCTGCGTGGACCCGAGGGACAAGGCGATGGCCCTGGGGTTGATACAGTTCGCCATTGGACTCTTCGGAAACGTGCCGTGTCCGATTGTCTACGGAGCCGTTGTGGACTCTGCATGTTTGGTGTGGAAGATGGCGTGTGGGGAAAAGGGAGCTTGTGGACTCTACGATTCGGATGTCTTCAGGATGTTTTACCACGGTGAGTTTATATTATAATTTGCGTCCTTGCGTAACAGATCACCATGAATGAGTGTTTCCGTCTCCATGATCTAAGACGATTCAGGAAATTAAAGTGTCCAAATTCGCCTCAGAAAGCATACTGGTGACCAATATCTGAAGGGATTGAAAGCATTTTCGACAAAAACAAAACGCAGTCTCATTTCTTCTGAAAAGAATTCCACCACTCGCAGTACGAGCCCTAACAACTATATGTTCGGACAAACGCATTTTTAGCGTATTAGACTTTTTTTTGTATAATGAAGCAAAAATTGACTAACGCAGCTGACAGTACATAAGAACTTAAAGAATTTAAAACTAACTTAATGTTTTCAAAAAACCAAATTAACAATGCCACAACTTAACAAAACAAATAAAATGTAACAAAATAACTGGCAACTAAATGTTCGGAAAACAAATATTTTAAGTATTAATAAGGCGTTACGTCACCTTTTGCCTTTATTACGGCCCGAATTCTTTCAGGCATTGTTTCAACCAAGCCTCGACAGAGTTCTGGTGAAAAGGTGTCCCAAATTTCGCCGATTTCTTCCTTTAAAGTAGAGACCGTTCTTTGAGGATCATCTCTCAAAACTCTTTTTATCTTATGCCACAGTGTTTCAAAGACATTTAGGTCGGGACTGTTTGATGGCCATGATAGGACTTTAATATGCTGTTCCCCGAACCACTTTTTCGTCTTTTTTGCAGTATGGTAAGCTGCGCCGTCTTGTTGGAATATGATAGTATTGTCTGTGTACATATTACATATCGTGAACAGTCGGTAATAAGCATATATTTGTCAGCGCTGACGGTAACCTTTACGACCACATACTGTCCCAAACCTTTAGCGGATATACATCCCCAAATCATGACACCCTTCGGAAATTTTACGGTTCGTTTAAGGCAGTCCTTATGAAATGCGTCACTTTTTGTTCCTATCACTCTTTTTCTGTGATCGCCTACACAGACATCAAATTTGGACTCGTCACTGAAAATTTCTTTTGACCAGTCTTCTATAGTCCACGATACCTTCGATCTGGCCCAGTTTAGTCGATGTTTTTGTGCCTCAGTTAATAAAGGCTTTTCTTTAGCCTACGATCATTTACAAAAATTGAAAAATTAAAAATTTGAAAAATAAAATAGTAATACCTTATAAAATCTGAGCCTAGACTGATGAATGTATTTTCTGCAACATTCGCGGGATAGCCTTTCTCCTTTTTCAGAGTTCCATTGCGCTGTTATATCCCATAAGATGTTCCGTCGACTTTTTTTGTAAATCTTCATCAACAACCTTTGGCTTCTTTCTGTAACAAGTCTGGGTCTTCCAGGACTTTTACCTTTTACATCCAAATTTCCAGTATTGCGGTAATGCTTTAATATGTCCCCAACAGTAGACTTTGCAAAGCACAATTCTTCCGCAAGCGGATTTTTTGCCACTGCAGTATTTTTTACAATGAGCTGCCGCAATTTTTGATCGGTCGCACGTCCACGGCCCATTTTTATTTAAAAATAACGAATATTCGCAAAAACTGCCAGAAATCACCTGTGACTGACACATATAATTGTGAAATTAATGGTTACCGCGGCAACAACAAGTTTTTATTTATTTTTTAGGGCAGGTTTCGGTTTTTATCTTTGGCCATAAATTCACAACAAATACAAGCTAATAATAATTTTCAGCATAATATTATCTTGCAAATGTATGTAATTTTATATATTTTATATTTTTTGAAAAAATGCGTTTGTCCGAACATATAGTTGTTTGGGCTCGTATATACAGGGAGCGAACCAATTTTTTTCTTCAACTTTCAAGACCCCCTTGTATATTAATTATGTGAGGTAATCTCCACACGATCGACTTTATCTGTTAGGTCACTCCAGTATATTTATGCGTTTGTGAAATTTGATGGTTGGAAAGACTTTAAGATCCATTTATTTCGAGATATGTGTGTATTTGAATAACCTTTAAATGAACTTGTCTATTTTAATTATGTTGAAGGATTTAGTTGATATTTTCACCTAGGACACTAAGTCCGACAAACAGTTAATTACTATTAAGTTGTTTTTTCTTTTATACGCGAAAACCAGTTGCAACTGCGTCTGTGATTCATATTCTGACTCTTTCGACTGGCTTAAAATTTCATTTTCACTCGCTGCATGCGTGCTTTTAAATTCGAAATACACCTATTAAAATGTATATCTTGCTCCTTACATCGAGGCGTTAATGTTTCGCAAAAAAATGTAGGTCACCCAGTATACATGAATGCCAATTAGTAGAATGGAAATTAAGCGTTAGGCACTCCGCATACATTAAAAGTGGTTATCTTATAAAATTCGCGTACAAACTGCGAATTCAAAATTTCTCTAAATTCATTCGCATACGGGCTAAGCCTACAGTTTGAGAAACAGAAAACTTAGTTTGCGTTAAATCATTTTTTAAGTACATATGCGAACATTTCTCGCATTGTTAATTGCAGAAAAAATATATTTTGTTTTCCAATAATGTTTGAGGCATTGAGCATTTTAAATTTGACAGCTTAAATAAGATTTTTATTGTGTCCATCAGTCTAATAAATACAAACTCAGAGGTGAAAACTTAGTCCAATTAATAAGCCGGAAAATGTGGAAAAGTTGATAAGCAGCTCCGATGTAAAAAAATTTTGTTTGTACGTGTTCTTTAGACCCTCAGGAACATTCATCACCACTAACATCTGCCTTGCTATGAAAAATGCAAAATTATGGTAGTTTTCCCACCCCCAAAGCTTCCCCAATAGTAAAAGTGATAAAACATTTTAGAAATTCAAAATTTCACCTCACAGATTCATTTCGGGGTCGCTGATTACGAATCCAAGGTCAAAAATCGAGTGAGGGTGGTTGCACCCCATTAAAACCACCCCGAATTTTTAAATTCAAAATTTTACCTCGGAAATCGTCTCTTGGAGGTTTTCGGGGTCGCTGATTACGAATCCGAGGTCTAATTACAACAATTCAAACTCTCAATATGATATGTGCGCGAATTTTGGTTTTAATGTAGTTAAATTATTGAAAAAATAAATTACGAGTGTAATAAAATCGTTTTCCAAGTTTTCTTTAATTTCAAAACTGGGTACACAAAATGAGCTTACAATCTACAACTATAGTTGACATCATTCGTAATCAGAGTCGTTTTCGAGTATTGTTGATGCAGTATTGGTGGGTCCCTCTTCATCTTCACTTATATCTTGTCCTACTATCATTTCAGCCGGGCAAACTGGCCATAAAAAAACCATAGAGGTGCCAAAAAAATCGGAGCCGGGATTTGAACCCCGGCCCTCTAGATTGCAATGGAAAAAGGCATACTATAATACCGCGGGAAAGTACAAAAGTAGTTGCAAGTATGCATATAGCTCCCCTTTCATAAGCAAGAACTACGTTACCGACTGCAGAGGAAGGTAAACAGATGAAGAGGGAATTTCAAAGTACCAACTGTAGAGGATGGTAAACAGATGAAGGGGGATTTTGAAACATAAATATTGATTTTTTCACGGCGAAAACCTCATACTTAAAAGTAAAATCCTACAGCTTACAAACGAATCATCTGTCGAAAACTTGAAAGTGGAATTATATTGCTCCATTGCATTAGACGTTTAAATTTTTGTAATTGAACTTAAGATTCTTGACCAGCGACCCCGAAAACCCCCGAGACGATTTCCGAGGTGAAATTTTGAATTTAATTTTTTTTTATCTCTGTCACTTCTAGGGGTGGTTTTAATTAACCACTTTTACTATCGGGGTGGCTTTGGGGGTGGGAAAACTACCATAATTTTTCATAGTAAGGCAGATGTTAGTGGTGATGAATGTTCCAGAGGGTCTAAAGAACACGTACAGCTGATTATCAACTTTTCCAGATTTTACAGTATTTTCCGGCTTATTTACTGGACTAACTGTCCTGTTGAAGGAGAGGTTGAAAGTCCGCTCGTCAGCCATCCTGTATATCCATACGACGCACCATCATTTACCAATAATAAATATCACTTCCGATCTAAGATATTCACTCTTGTTGTGCTCAATTAGAATTAGACAATTTAGAGTTAATTATTTATTCATTTATTTTGATAACGAGAGGCCTCCAGTTAACCCCAATGTTTGTGTTTATCCTGCCCCCATGCAGCAGCTAATATAAATTAATGTTTCTAAATTAGACATCAATTTGCGCTATTATTTTTGATATCATGTCGACATCTGGAAAAGCTAGTCATTGTGCACCTATTTTCTCTCAAGAACAATGCAATGTTTGCACTCCTTTATTAATATAGTCCAATACCAATTTTTTTGCTTGGGACACCCTGTATAGTTCGGCACGGTCGGATAGATTACACTGATATATGTCAATTGATATTTTGATAAGTAATTTACCTATTTATTGCAAAAGAATGTCTACATCTTTGGTTACGTTGAAGTGGGTCATGGCTCAATTTTATCAATAACAAAATTACCTTTTTTTTATTCTAAAATATTATTTTTAAGCAATTTGACAGCCTACTTTAGTACAACGTTGCTGCGACTGAAATCATTTCTTTGGTAATAAGTTTTTCTTTATTATAAACTCGCTCGATATGTACTTAAAATCGGTGAAATCCACGCAATTGCGTGGCATTATACAGAGTATTATATTTAAAGAAAATTGAATATTAAAATGGGTTTGATTAAAAAAAATAATGTGAAAAAATACAATTAATCTGTTTTTATTTTATTGCGATGTCTAAAGCAGTGGCGCAGTTATTTTTTTTTATAGGAGGGACGATTAGAAAATCAAAACTATATACAAATACGAGTGTATGTGCTGGCGAAGTTTTTTTTTGTATTACCTACTTACCTAGAATAATAATAAACAAATATTTTGTTATACGTATATAAAACTATAATCAAAACTAGTTAATGGGCCACTTTGGATTTAGTCAATTAATACCTATGTCGCATTAGCATTCTGCAACTTAAAGCCTTATGCATATTCAAAATTGAGTGCCTAAGTCGGACTCAATAAGGAAATTTAAATTTGATCTAAATTGCAAGCCTTGATATCCATTGATTCGACAGACATTCGGTGAATTTTGAACACTTTCAACCTCTTTCCACACCCAGGAACTTTCACTAAGCTTTGGACCTAAATTACTCATTTAGGTACCCATTTTATGCCAGTGCTCAATTAATACAGTTAAAAGAAGATCCAAAACCAAGTTTTTAATTTTTTGCACACACAGGGTGTACCATAATTGTTGGAGCACAGCAAAACTGCTTACTTATTTACTGTATTCCAAAAGTTAAACAAGATACCTATAGGGTTATAATTTATTTTGTACACACCGTGTACATCATTTTCAAGACTCCTTATTTAATAGATTTTGCTCTTGATGGCAATGGACATATTATAGAAAACTGGATGGTAAAGCGCAAAGAGAATTATAAAATATTGTTTAATATTTCAAGTACGTCAACAATTTACTTCATGTTCTATAGCACGTACAAATAATTTCGGTAGTAGATATTTATTGATCAATCAGTTTTCTAAATTGGTTTCAAGATTACTCTTAAGTTTACTAAAACTTATCCTGTTTAATAAACTGCTTATCTTTAACAACGATTATATGAATTTCTATGGAAAATTAGTCCAGTAGGAAGGGAGCTAAAATCATCAAAAACTGTTCTTGAAACATATAGGGCTAGTTTTGACGGTTCCCTATGTATTTTTTGGCGTAGAACACAATGCGCGGAGTCCGTAGAGCTGAAACCGTCCTGAAATTTGTGAAAAAAATACGTTTTTTTTTCACAAATTGTTAATTTAAAAAATTAGCTGACGGGTTCAGCTCTACGGACCTCGCGCAGTGTGTTCTACGCAAAAAATTCATAGGGAACCGTCAAAACCAGCCCTATATGATTCAAGAACAGTTTTTGATGGCCACACATGGGACTGGGCCAAAATCCGTAATGTCCATAGGCGTAACATGCGCGCAGTCACATAAGGTGTCAAATAAAATATTTGGTACGTAAAGTGCGTACTTCCGGTGAGGAATATTGCGTGTGGCGTATCTGAATGTGTTAATCTTTGAATTTTAGGTACGACCGGTGCCATATTGTTGTGCGCATTTTTCGTTGACGTTATAGTGTGGTACAAGGCAGGCAGCATAAATTTCGTCGACGAACAGGTACCTTTTGAAGAGGAACTGCACACGATCACGGGAAAAATAAAAGGCGACCTCGAATAACAAAAACTGAAGGTGGGGAGTCCGCCAAAATTTTAAGCTTCTATGTCTATGTGTATATCAAAATCGGTAAAAAGTTGTACGTTGTCCCGCTGTAAGTGCTGTAATGAAATTTTACAATTTCATTTCCGAAATTCTTGTAAAATTCCGTTACGGTGTATTGTGTTTGTTCCATTTATAATTCCCACATTGTAACGACGCTATTTTTTAGAGAGATTTAATCAAAAGAGTGTGCAATGAGCCTTTATGGACATTTTTGACGCATTGTACCGGTTTAAGTCTAATATTGTTCTAAGGCGTGAGATTTTTAATGACTGAAAAATGACGTAATTATGACGTGAGATTTATAAACGTTTGGCGTCTGAGTCACGACATTAACGATCAAGTAAGTACTCTTGTACTGTACTGTAACGTAATTACTAGAAAATACAAAGGATGGAGTTTTTCTGTAACCACTGACAGTGCCGATCGCGATCGTCGAGACTAAGACGCCCTGTATGGACGGTTTTCAAATCGCTTTGAGTGGAAAGTAGTGTGAATTGTTGTTTTTCCCTTAGGACAGCCTCACTTAATTTTTATTATGATTTCGTAACCAACTGACAAGTGATAATCTAGAATTATTAACTAGATGACTTTCAGGGAATTCTTTTAAGTATAATAACCACTTTCACTGATTTTCTTTTTAAGGTAAATGCTCGACGAAAATACCTGTGATTTACTTTTCGCATTTTACAGTGCCCAACATAAAAATACTACTTTTCAAAAGCTACTTTGGGAAACTGCATATACATTTTTTAACGTAAAAACTCATATAATATTTTAAATGTTCAAGACCGGTTACCAGAGATTATTCATATGCACATAAAAATATATGCAATGTCAAATTGATTACTGCTTAAAAAAACTGGAGTTTTCAAACATTTGAAATCTGTATGATTAAAAGTGGTTTTAATAGTCCTGTTTTATTACTAAATGGAAGATTCCAGGATATTAAGGGCGCGTTTTCAGCAGGTCTGATAACTTAATTTTTTATACATACTATAACGCATTACATTTTCTGTACGTTCCATAAATACGATAAATAAGTTCTGCAGAATCAAAAGATCGCTTCTGTTATTTTTACAAATATTGATTTGGTGACCTTTTTGACATAAAAATCGCTTCACTTCGATTCTTCGATCTTATTTGTTTACAGAAGCTTCTTGATTCTCAACAAGTTATTTATTGTGGTAGTGAACAGTCCAGAAAATATAAGGCGGTATAAAAAACGGAGTCTTAAATATATTAATATATTTTACCGTACTATTTAAAGCTTTAATTGTAGTTTTTTTTTTTTTTTTTTTATTTAATAATACTCGAGGAGTTTTAAAATTTTAATCTGTACGCTGTATCTATGAAGCATTTTCTATTAACGTTAGTTTTTGGAGATACAGGGTGTTAGGATTAGAATTTCACTAAGGTAATGTTTCTTGTAATTTTACAAGAAATGTATACGTATATTTTAGCAAAAATTGAATCTGTTTTACATATGTTCATGTATTTTAGGGAATTTTAACATTCTCTGATTTTGAAATATTTTAGCTCTCCCCCTTTTTTTAATAAAAACACGCGAGTTACCATTTAAAACAATCTGGACACTCGAACAAGTGGAAAATAGGCGTAACAAACGTAGGTTCGTTCAGCATTTGATCACAAATTTTATTTAGACGCGATACCAAGAAGCTGAATGCATTTAACTCATAAACGTCACGAGAACAACAAAACGGAATAAACAACATTGATTTATTTAATTTTTGTTCGCTTTGTCCCCGGTGCATATTTTTGCATAGTTTTACCGTTTATATAATGTCATCGTTATTACCTGCACTATGGCGAAAATCCGGCTAAAACAAAACATTCGCGTTAGGCGAAAATAACTTTATCGACTCACTACATATGTATGTATGTATTACGATGATTGAGAAACAAATTTAAAAATGTATTCATATTTTATTATTCGTGTCGCAGACCGAGTCTGCTGTATCGCATTAGCTATTCGAAATGAAAAACGATCGAAAAATTAGAATAAGCCTGCTTTAATTTTCGATTATAGGGATATGTATGTATTTTTATTGTTGTTTATCCTGCATCGACGTACGAAAACAAATGACTGCTAGTTTATTCTCAATGGAAAACCACAACAAACATTTTTTATCTTGTCCGATAACCATAATATTTTATGTATTTTTTTATACTGATACGTACTTATCTGGTGCGTCGCGAAAGAAACCACGAATAGAGAGGGGGAGGGGGCGAGTATATTAAATATATTACCTACTGGGGTTGCTCACTTAAAAAAACAAACGAAAAATCTAAAATAAACTTAATACGGCCGGTATCAGTAACAGTGTTAATGTTTTGCTTATCGCTGGTCCATTAGGTACACTGATAATTTAAATGGGCGTATTGATAAAAACTCACCCGTTATAGAGGTTATGAACCAGATCATTGTACGGTTTGAATTCGAGACATAAATTATCTTTCTTTGACAGGAACAAAGCAGAAGTCACAGGTAAGGGGTAACAGTTAATAAAAACTAGTTATATAATTTTTTATTGCATTATTACAAGTTGGCAGTGGTGGTGATTAAAATTAGACCATTAAAATTAAAACCATTTGATTTTGACAATGATTAAAATTGACAATGATTAAAATTAGACCATTCTTTAATTAATAAATAATCAAAATCCGCATTTTCAATGCAATATAAATGTTTGAAGCTCAAAAAGACACAAACCACTATCAATCCCAATGTAAGGTTCAGATTTGATAGCGTCATCGGTTTTTATTTCGTACCAAGTATATATCGAGCCATCCAAAAAAAAAAAACGTCATCAAAGTTGGCCGAGTAAAAAAAGACGTATTTCTATTATATCTTAAATTTATAACCTTATTTAATTGTCAAAGCTGTCACGTTATATGACAGCCAGTATTTATTCTACAACTGTGACAGTCACTTGTCAAAAGTTTGACATAACTGAAAAGCTTCGACATGACCGCTATTTCCATCTCTCTCGTTCATAGCTGGAGTTGATGACGTTTTCTTTTTCATGTCTATATTGGCGTACATAAAGGACACAACTTGAATAATACCTGTATATATACTTAATTATTATTACAAAAATTCTTTTATAATATACATTCTGGCCATATAATGTTTAATTAAACAATGTAAACATTTAAATTAGGGTACCTAATCTTATAACCGATTTCTTTAAAAAAAAATCTATTCATGATACAAGAAATAATTACATAATTTCAAACAAGCCAGATGGGTTATCACAATGAAAGCCAAGATACGAGCTTGAATTATATACATACATATAAGTTGTATCTAATAACGACATACAAGTTTACAAATATGTATTTATTTTTATTTATGGTTTACACGTTTCAGTTTGTTACTGAATATATTAAATATGCATCTATTATTTTTATGTTCTCGACTTTTGGAAATCGTATTAAAATATGCATTACAATCACTCGGTATTTTTTGTTTCAATCTGGCGACTTTTTATTTTCGGAAAAAATCAAAGGGAATCTCAGATATAAATTATTTATTTTAAAGGGAACATCTGGTATTTGTACCACGATTACACTTGATTAATTATGACATTAATTACAAATTTATTTGTATGGACGTTTGTTGAAATATGATAAATATTATAGCTCGGTTATTGGAAAAAATCATAAAAAAATGTACATAATTTTTCTTGTTACCACTTTTAAAATAATGAAAGCGTTTTTTTTAATTACACGAAAAATAGTGGCGGTTTGGGATATAGAATTAAAAATGGTTCTTTTTTTCGAACATACAAAAACTCCAACGTTTTAGCCATAAATGACCACAATTTATACACCATAGCTTTTCGTAGCCGTACCATTTTGTTTGAGCTCCTTACATCAGGTTCCACACAAAAAAACTATTTAGACACTTGAGCCCGACTTGAATTAGGAATTTATTGCCCCTTATCACAAGGTAAAACGTAGTTTTTATATCCTATAGGGTGGTTCACTTGTGCAGCACAGTGCGTTTGTAGAGGAGAAATAGTAGTTTAATGTTTGAAGATATTGTATCTGTATGTCTTGAAGATATTCGAAATTCCGAGCGTAAAAATAAATTTACAAAGAAGGACTTCGTAGAATATTAGTCACAAAATGTAACTCTTAAAACACATACTTATAAGGCGTTAAGTATTTAGGTTTTCAAGGTGCATTTATGCGATTAGACTGATTAAAAGAGAGCTTGATATTAGAAGTGCCATAAGTCCTCGCCGTTTTTTTTTTTGCAATAAATTTAGGTAAAGCCGCGAACAAGTCTGTCGTAGTTGGACCACCCGGTATATAATTTGTGCCGGACCTGAGGGGAATTAGACACGGCACGATCGAATTTGATCGAAGAGAGATATAAATACTATTAATATCGAGTTTTTTTTTACCTATTCTATTTAACATCAAAACCGGTGACTATTCTGGTTCAAGTAAACCTCGTGATATCGTTCTAATATTAGAACAAAAATGTGGGAAAACACAGGCTTTACCTTTCAGCGTATACTAAGGCCTAACTAATTTTAGGGTATCTCTTTGTTGCCTTTCGATTTAGTCTTAATCGAAATTTTAAATGAACTTGCATTTTTTTCAAAGCATTTGCATCCAATCTCGAATCAACGTATGTCGAATTTCAAAGCGTCGTACATTTTAATAATTAGCTAATATGTTAAATAAAAAAGTCTTAACCGACCTTGAATCAATGTGAACTTTGAAATCAGGCCTGGATTTACACTCGAAATGGTTCAGGGCCGTACTTCTAGCGTTTCCCAGGTGCTCGTGTAAGCCACAAAAAAAACTAAAGCAACACAGGTCTTTTACGTTTAGTGTAATTTTAATCCTTTTACAGCCATCATGAATTCTGCTACTATAGTTAATACAGTAATTTTAATTTCCGTGGCCTTTCTCTAGAACGGCCACTGTACTATTCATAAACTGTGATATGTAAAATATATTTACTACATCTCTTCAGATATATAGATTTTTGTATGTAATGAATTGTATTCTCAAGCTGTTAATAAAGAATGTTGATTTAATTTTTATGACTTTTTATTAAGGTTAGTGAAACTTAATGTGTGTACACATACAGTGGCGTATCGTCAGAATTTCACGTGGGTCCCGAACAGCGTTTTATTCTTTTATCATGAATAATATATTCTTAAACCGAAACTGAATAACCATTACAAAATACATTGAGTAGAGAATATCAAATAAAAAAATACAGCGCCAAATATCGGATGTTTGAAATTAGATTTTCGAAAGTGTTACTATGTGTGTTACATTTTATTAATCTCGAACTAAATCCTACGTAACGAAAAACGAATAGAATCAACATAGTCAGAGATAAATAGTCGTAATCCATGTAGTTCTTTGTTAAAGTATACTCAACTTGTTATTAATTTATACATTGTTATTAATAGTTGTCAATCGTTTCTCTTCTCCGACGATCCGCCACTGGTATAGTCGTGTGGATGGGTGGCGAGTCAGACGTAAATTCGCGTCCCATATTAAAGCAGATTTCCTGCTTAAAATTTAGACCCCAGGGCGTGGAATTACCGCAGACTGGTCGGCTATGCGTTTAGGTAGGTCGCAAGTCTACCATTCTAACAGCCGATTGCCATATTCATGAGCGTGTTGCCGGATTTTAACAAGGCGCACGATCGGTAGGACGCCACTGGTCGATCGTCTTCGAATTTCGCGGTAATTAGAGCGATGTCAATGCTCTTGGATTGGTCGAGTGTCGTGGCGGCGATCGCAGCTTCTTTCAGGTTCGCCACAGCCACCCATCCACATAGCGCCTTGTACTCGTTACTAACTTATAGTTTTGCACATCTAGTTACCATTTGTTATATTTTTTATGTACGAATTTATTGTTTCAATACATATATGTAACATGTGCCATGTTCTATATCCACTATTACCTAGGTATATTATCTGAAATACCTCAACTTTTTTATATGTGCTCAAAGATGATTGTTACTTTTCTACACACTGTCTTTATATTACATTAAGTTTAAATATCTGTATTTTTAGAATCATTAAAATAAAATATTGTAGCAAAAGGTATATTTTTCTCTAAACATCACGCAAAATGATATCGCTCAAAGGAGAAGAGAGTTAAAACTGTCATGTATTTGCACCGGCGCCATATATTGGTAGTGTGTGTACAAAAAACTGACCAATGTTAAAAATCTCGTGTCACGTGAGCATGTCATACTGAATTTTACTCCACTACCAACAAAAAAAATGGTATTATTATATATAACATGTCATTTTTTTGTAATTAAATGTCCCATATGGCACATATTTTAAAAAACACAATGATTTTGATGAAACGTCAGAATATGGAGAGAAGTTAGTCATTCTCAAAATTGGCACGCTCATCTACTTAATAAATAATTTCAAAACTGGCGGCAGTTTATTTTTATAAGACCGAATTTAGCCTTTGGTAGTTTAATTGTTGATATTGCCTCGTATAAAGTATGCCACATTACAGTAAAACTATAATGTTCATCTTGGTAAGTCATACTACCCGACGGTAGATGGCAGAGACTTGTCACAACCATAGACTTAGTACACAGCTTATTTCAAATGAAGCAAATTATTCTGTGATTCAGTCGTGTAAACTTGTGGCACCAATTGGAGACTCCTCTCTTTTTTAAGCAGGTCAGTATCTAATTCAACTGGAAGTGGTTTACCATGGCCCACACTACGTTTATAAATTATTTTTTCGTTACAACTAGGCCAATCGTAATATGTTTTTTTTAATCTTTAGAATTTGTATTACAAGACTACATATACTATTAAAAAAATTAGTTTGAAAATAAAAATTGTTGTAATTTGTAACTATGTTTTATTTGAACAAATAATACAATGAAATATAATCTCAAAACTGACAAAATAATAATAACTGACAACACATAAATAATATAACTATTATGGCAATATTGGTCACAATGTATTTTTCTCATACCTTCTGTAACAAAGAGAGAAATACCCTCCAAATACAGTAAGAGAAAATGTCGGAATAGTTTCTAAACAAGTTAAAAGATCACTTTAAATAATACTTTCCTTGGCAGCAAATAGCTGAGATTATATTTTATTTGATCACATCATTGTTTCCCTAATACTGAAATTTCAAGAGAGTCTAAAATTTACATCAAGAGCAACATAATATTAACAAAAATTGCCACGTCAATAAACGTGCCTGTTTCATACACTTAAGACTTGTAAAATGCGAAGACAACTTAGGCTGTTGTTTGCTATGTAAAAAATAAAGCTTAAAAATTAGAATTATTCAAGTAACTTGACACTTAAGTACTAAACATAAGAACTTCGGAACAAAAAAATAACCAAAACCTATTTTATCAACAACTTTAACATTAACTATACAAGCACGACCAGCACCTTACACATTCATTTTTTTTATTACACATTAACCACATTAAAAACAAAAAATGGCAGTCAGGGCCATATTATAACAATAACACTTTAACCTTGACTCATCAACACGTATTTCTGGAAAAACGTTTCTCAGTATTATTTGATATCGACTTATTTTTGAGCCTCCATATGAAAGGTGAAGAAAAAGGAGATCGATCACGAAAGGTGACGGTGGTGGAAGATTTTAAATAAAATTCGCGGTTTATAGACAGTTTTATTTTTATTGCGTAATTTTTGTGCCGTCTATTGTTTCTTCCACCACTTGGAATTGTAGTGACTAAGGTAGTAACTATAGGCGATTTTAAATGTGAAACTATTGTAAAAGCATTCTGGAACTAATATTCAAGCAAGAATTGTGACAACAAATGGTTAGTTAAAGTGGGACACCTCAGAACTGAAGCTTCAGAAAATACCAATTTTTTTTCTGATTGAACCAAAGGATAATCTTTGAAATTTATAGGAATCGTAACTCGCATTTTTTCAGTTATTTTCACGCCCATAGGTTTTCCTTGCAATAATCGGAACGATTGTCTCTACAAGTGATTTGTCATGAATGTCAACTGGACTTATTTTCCAATACCAATTTTCTTTGGTAATTTCAAAGATGCGTAATTTGTAATAAGGTGTTCTACTTCATGCAAAGTATGGTTTAAAAAATTTTTGAAAATATCCGAATATAAAACAAAAATGTTAGGTAACCTATTCTACAACAAAAAGTACGTTAAAAAATCATAAAAAGTCCATCTTTAAATACTAAGCTATTTTTAACTGGAAAACTGTATTAAAATTCTCGTTAAAAAACTGTGACTGGATTCATTACAATGTAAAGTAATATTGAACCAGTAAGTTACTTTAAAACTACCTAGCAACAACTAACATTGACTCTATCTCACCAGTAGTGGCTTTTTTTTTTGCTTAATACCTAGGAAATTTAACAAAAATCGTCAGAATTTTAACGATGGTCACCCACTACAACGGATCAATATCTATAATAGTTAGGCTTGAAAGGTCCAGCTTTGTTCAAACCCATGTACTTAGCCTGTTCATCTGTTAGTTCTGTCAGATGAGCGTCGAATGTGGGAAGATGCAGACTTGCAACATATTCATCTATAAACATAACCCATAAAAATATTCATTACAGTTTATTTCAACAATCTCTTTTTTATATTATTGCCTCCTTCCTATTATATCGAAAGCCATCCAAAACAAATGTCTTCAAAGTGGGCTAAACATAAAAAAAAAACTTATCTCTATTCTTTATCTTAATTATAATCTTATGGTGGGTTCATGCAGAAATTTTAGTAATAAGAATAAGAATAGTAATAAGCATAAAAAGTTAAACCTTCGTTTATAATGACCCAGTTCATGCAGCAAATCCTTATTTTTAAAATTATTACTAAAAATTATGTTTACTGCATGAACTGGGTCATTATAAAACGAAGGTTTAACTTTTATGCTTATTACTATTCTTATTCTTATTACTAAAAATTTCTGCATGAACCCACCATTAAATTTATAACCTTATTTAATTGTCAAAGCTGTTACATTATGTGACAGCCATTATTTATGGTGGGTTCATGCAAAATTTTTAGTAATAAGAATAAGAATAGTAATAAGCATAAAAAGTTAAACCTTCGTTTTATAATGACCCAGTTCATGCAGCAAATCCTTATTTTTAAAATTATTACTAAAAATTATGTTTACTGCATGAACTGGGTCATTATAAAACGAAGGTTTAACTTTTATGCTTATTACTATTCTTATTCTTATTACTAAAAATTTCTGCATGAACCCACCTTTATTTTACAGTTGTGACAGTCACCAAGTTTGACATAACTGAAAAGCTTCGACATGGCCGCTATTTCTATCTCTCTCGCTCATAGCCAGATTTGATGACGTTTTTTTTGGATGTCTCTTTACATTGTTCAATATGATGTCATTTTTATTCAACACGTGTGATTTAGATTTTGTATTGGCATTTTCACAAACTACTGAGTCTATAATTATTAAAGATTAAATTAGTCGCAGTTATTGTAATTTTACTTGTTTAATGAATAAATAATAGTGACTTACCCATTTTCTTAGGAAGTAAGTAAACATCTGACTTATAACGCCCAACTGGGGCATTAAATAATTCTATCAGCTAGGGCTTGAGTTGCGGACGTAATCGAAACAACAAACGAAGGCAAACTAGAGCAACTCAAGTTGACCAATCGCCCTTCCGCCAACAGGATGATCCTCTTTCCGTCAGGCCATATAACGTGATCTACTTGCGACCTAACCTTCTCCCAGGTCAGGTCTGGGGTTCTTAGGCTATTCTTGAAATAAAATAAGCGTAGAATCACAGGAAATAGTGTTGCCGCAAGCAACTAACCACATCAATTTCTGTATTCGAATGACCCATATTGCAAACTATGCAGCCGTTCTTCATTTTGTCCATATGGTCCCTGGATACTATATTTTTATTTCCTGTGGCCGTTATGACTATGTCAACGTTACGGATAACTTCGTTCAGCTTTACAACGCGGTGTCCATCCATACTACAAAAAACAACACATTAAAAACACACTTTAATACGACAGTAGTTCTAGCAACACTTTAGGACATATTTAAATGTCTATTTACCTTGCCTGCAAAGCACAGATGGGGTCAATTTCTGTGACGTAAACCACACAACCGAAACCTTTTAAGGCCTGGGAGCACCCTTTTCCAACTTCACCGTAACCGCAGATCACCACTTGCTTTCCGCCGAACATAACATCTGTAGATCTCTTCAAGCTAGAATAGATCTACTTACAGACAGAGAGAAAACGAATCACAACTCCGTACCTGTCGATTATTGACTCCCGACAACTATACAAATTATCGTACTTAGTTTTGGTTACAGAATCATTGACGTTCATTGCGGGACGGTCAGCTTGCCACCTTTCGACAGCTGATATAGACGATGAACTCCGGTTACACTCTCCTCTACTATTCCTGTAACGAGAATTAAAACGTAATGCGTTCGTGGGGAATTTTGTTATGGCACCTTTGATTAACTTGAAGATGGCAGGATATTTCTTCAACATGAGGTGAGTGGCGTCACCGCCATCGTCCAGGATCATGTTGGGCTGCCAATTCTCGGCATTGACACACTTGTCTATGCACCACCAGAAGTCCTCTTCTGTCTTTCGGCGCCATGCAAAGACTGGGTACCCTGCCTCTGCCAGTGCCGCTGCAACTTCGTTCTGCGCAAAAAATACAATAAAATAAATCAATCCAATGCCATACTAATTTAATTACCTGTGTCGAATAAATATTGCATGCTGCCCATCTTAAACTAGCTCCTAGGGCAGCCAGTGTTTCTATTAAAACAGCTGTTTGAGCATTTATGTGGGTGCATCCGACAATTTTAGCGTTCTTCAAGGGTTTATCATCGGCAGCCCTTTTCCGTAGAGCCATGATCCCAGGCATTTCTGCAAATCATTGAGGGTACACAAAAAATCAATAAAACAAAAATATCATTACCTTGTTCAGCAATCTCTATCTCACGTCTCCCAAATGCATGTTGATTAATGTTACGCACGCAAAAATCTGAGTTTCCTGCAGAATTTTTTTGTACCTTCTCTCGGGGAGATACATCATCGCTGTCGGAGCTGCTACCAGTGCAAGAAGCTGAAATAGAACACCTTTAAAATAATACATCAATTTTAGCTCTCTAATTTTATACCAGAACTGTAGGAATCGGTGGATGACGCTGAGAGAGAACGACTTCTATACCTATTTGACTTCTTCAACGCGCTAGTTTTCGTATCCTACAACATACCTTTATTACCTACACGGAATTTGAAACGTGAAAATTAGTGCAACAACAGTTGTGTTTCGAAAGGTACACTTAAATACTTAAGTACAATTTAAGCACTAGCTGAGACTATAAACAGTTAATTAGATTTCGTGTTATATGCATTAGTAACTAAATGTTTGTTAATACGATAGAGTAAGGTAAAAGCATACCTACCTATTGTGACAGTTAGTAATAAGTAAGTTAGTACACAGTTACAATAAAGCTAACATCCAATAAAAACTTTTGTACGTCTAGCAAAGCTTTTTTAGTTTGTACTTAAATTGTGCAAGCATTACAAGTTATGTTGATTGAGAATTGCACGAGTCTAAAACTACATGCATATTTCCTTAAAATATTTGCACTGATAACTGAGTTCGGCGTATATCAATTACGAAGTCAAAGGTAAATTAAAATTAGTAGATATTTCAGTACACTGCTTATATATTATTAAATTTGTTAGGCTTTTGTAAGGAGATGATCAAAGCAAAAGGTAATTGAATGTCAAGTAGGTTGTATTTCACCAGCTTTGAAGTTAATATAATATTGATCAAAGTAATAATGTAACAAAGGATTCTTATAAACCAGAATGAATGAAAAATGCAGCATCGGAATATTATCTTACTTATAATACAAATAAGGTTCAGGTTAAACTATTGTATAAAGTTTTTTTGAATATTTCTTAATGAATTCATTAACAGATTTTCATTATTTTGTTTAATCTATTAAACTAGCTTTCCCAAAACTGCATTTTTTGTCTGACCCTGAGCAAACAGAACTAAAACAGGAGACAATCATTTTATGAATAGAAGTCCTTGAAATTAGGCATTTTTTTTAAAAAGCAAAAGTTTCTGAACAAAACATAAAAATTGTAGATAGTTCATATGAAAGTGTTTCTATTTAAGATATAAAGTAAATTACTGTGGGTACATTTAACATATCAGTGAGCGGTTCAAACATTTATTAAAATATCCTACAATCACATTTGCCCAAAAAATTTTTACACTTTTATCACTATAATCCTATGCTTAGATAAGACCAAAAGGATAACAAATCCCATCAGATTAAAAATTTATTTATAAAACTGGATATTAATCTCGGCAAAAGTGTAAAAACAAAATGTAGATGGATATTAACGATTTTGTTTATTATATTACTGCATCCAATTTGACAATGGCTTAGGAAAGAATGAAGCATAAAAATATTTCACATGCATACCAATAATGCAATAAAGACCTAAAGTAGGTAAAGCATACACATATATACATGTATATCTTACCAACTTAGATCTTTGGCAGACAAAGGCATTACTTCCTTCCAAACCCTAGAAATAAATTTACATTAAGTTATACAATTACATTTATAATTAATATTACTGGGGACCCCTATAAAGATGAAAAAAGAGGAAATTGTTGTTATGTTATGGTTTGTAAAACATTTACCAGCTGGTGTTAATATAGGGTAAATTAGGCAAAGCATGTAAATTATAGACCCAACAAATAAATTAAAATTTACAATTATCAAACCGACACAAAGTCTATTTATTTGAATTAAAAAAAAACTTGTATATACAATTAATATATTCAGTATTTACAAGTTTTAATAAAAACTGCAACTCAAATAAATTGCCACAGTAATATCATTTATTATTAATAATAATTCTGGATATGCTACAAACAAAACCGAAGCAAACATATTTTAATAGAAAATTAAGCCCTTTGCTATAACAGCATTAAAACAGGATAACATACCTTAGCTCCTGAAGCAGGGTCTGTAACTGGAGTATCGCTAACTGTATTTATGTTTCTATTTCCAATAATCGTTCTGATTTCAATATTTTCAGACATATTTTTCCCTGCAGTTGACGACTCCACGAATTATGGTTAACATACAAGACTCACCATTCTTTCCCAACACAAACCTAATCGGATTCGACAAATGCAAATCTTGACACTGAAGTGAAAGCATGAATGGCGTGCCTTACAGCTGTTTATCTTCTTTTATGTAATAGGAATGATAAGAGATAAAGAACACAGGGTACGAGCAAAAATCCCTGCAAAATGTAGTAAGTTCCGGAAGATTTTTCCTCTCCCTTGTAGGTTTTACATAGGTTGACAGAGGTATACTTATCTCTTTCTAAATTTGAAAGTAGATAAAGAACAGAGCATCAGTCGTCACCGGATCATGCAAAAATTATCACAATTAACTACCATCTACCGCCGTTACCAATACAAGACAAAGATGTGTTAATGTTTACATATTTTAAAATTGTATTTCACATGTATGTATTTATGACCATTATTAGATAAAATAAAAAAAAGATAATGATTTCATGAAACGTTTTTGTGAACTAAATAAAACTCATGTATCAGTCACCTGAGCGCTTTCGTTTTGTAGTGGTTCTAGAACATATTTTATGTTTTGCGTTACTTGAAAGAAGTATTTAATATACTCCACCTGAACAAAAGACCAGTCCTAAAATTACTTATTCGAATTTCAAACCTCCAAATAGTATGCCCTCGAGGGGCATAGGGGAAATGCCGCTTAATTACGTATTTATTAAACACAGGTTGTGGTTTGAGTCTAAATGAATATTGGCAGCGTAATTAGTTCAGGAGTACTTCCTGATAAGACAATATAGATAATGAGCAGAGCAAATGTTTTTATTTCAATGAATGATTCAACCACCAAATAAATTATTTGGTAAATCCACAGCTTTAATTAAAATTTTCAAAATAATTTATATCCCGCGTATCCACTGAGTAATATTTCAGTGTTGCCACACATGCCGATCATGGAGAGAACTTGTTTCAACTAGAAAAATATTTACGATGATAGAATATTTTTGCAACCATAGTATAACCATTGAACCAATAAAACAAACACATTTTAAAAGGAATTGTTCGGTTCTTGGTTCTAGAATCCAAAAAGGAAAATCATCAAACAATTTTAATCTGTGGTTTAACGATAAAGCCTGTCTTAACCACAAGATTAACCACAAGATTCTTTATTTATTTATGCATTTATATATTTGTAATATTTTCGACATTTCTACCCTTTTTTCAACTAAATGTATAAAATTGGATATTGTTTGGTGCTTGTGGTTAACCCCTATGGTTGGAGGTAGTTGGTAAAATTTATTGGTTCTTTGTAGCGTTAAGAGAAATTGCCTATGAGTGAATTTCACCATTCACTAAAGGCGTAAATGACATTTGTGGTAATGTGATGGTGTTCAGTGTGATTACGAAGTGAAAAAGAAACTTTATTTTTTTAGAAAACTATGGACTTTTTTGTAGTTTCAAAGTCTCAGACATTATGACTCACAGGCCTAACGTCCGCAGGCGAAAAATAAAATTTCGTACTGTCGGTATCGACATATAATTGGCAATCATCATTTGCATATCTACAGATCATTATATAAACAATGTAAGGGTAAAAACAAATACTAATAACCACCTAAATATGCATTGATTATAATTACAACGCAGTAAAGTATCAGTGGTACTTATGTAGCAATGGTAAAATGAAAGGTTTGTTGTAACTAGGATATAAACACTAAGTAAACAGATAGGTACAATCTATTAGAATAGATGGTATATTTTTTTATAGGAGACAAGTAGATTCGTTCTGAGAACCAGAGAAATAGGATGAAACCATACATGAACATCCTGTCATAATCAAATAAAATAGATAATGTGTTGTTTCTTCTCCTTTTTTATTGCGGAGACATGAAGATCATAACACATGACAAATTTTTACAGCTGTACGCAGTGTATATTGTTATTAATATTTTACTAGACGTCATTTTCGAGAAATAATAAATAGTACATAATGCATAAACCGTAGGTCTCGGGTTTTACGAGTAACACATATCTTATTCAAATAAGGTAGAATAGTCTTGTGATATTTTATCATAAAGTTATAAAACTGATAATATTACTTGTCGTTTTGTATGTGAAATAAAGCTTTTTGGATACAAACTTGTGCACTTCTCAAAATTTTGAACAAAAACATTGAGGTGATATGTACAAGGATTTTGCCATTATATTTTCACATCATACTATAACTGAAACATTTTTAAATGTACTTGTAGAATAAATAATTCCTTTTTTTTCTAAGGCTTTGATTTAACTACATTGAATTAAAAATAAATGCGGTACACGAAATTAACTAGCAGCCTTTCACACGTTTGCCATATTTTATTATGAAATTATATCAGATTATTCAACGTCTTGCATATAGCGGAGGTGTAGATACAACAGCACCAACTGACTGTCCTACTCAATAAAAAAAAAACAAGTAATTTTTATATTTGCTTTTGAAGATATGAACATGTTTCTCCACTTTGCCGATACTCGTACAACTTCACCCTTTTTTCAGACCCAAGAAACCTTACAGAATGGCTCAGGTAGTAAGTCAGAAACGAGGTAGAGGACTTAACAGCGGGAAACATCTTCAGCCTCTACCAGTTCGACTGACACAACTGTCTGCCTTAAGCACGGCTCCCCGGGACGTTAACCGACGAACTAGCGGCCCTCTTTGAGTGCCCAGTCTGCTTCGAGATCGTCCTGCCGCCTATTATGCAATGCCAGGTTGGACACTTAGTGTGTGCTAGTTGTCGTCCCAAATTGTCTTGTTGTCCCACATGTCGCGGTACCCTAGGAAATATAAGGAATCTCGCCATGGGAGAAGGTGGCGAACAATCTAATGTTCCCTTGTAAACATAAGTCTACGGGATGCAGAATGTCCTTAGGATTGAACGAGAAGGCTGAACACGAGGAGATCTGTGAATTTCGTCCTTACAGTTGCCCCTGCCCCGGTGCCTCATGTTCTTGGCAGGTATGACAGCCGAAGCGATAAAATTGCCAGTTTAAAGGTAAAACTCATTAATATCAAGCCAGTTCTTAAAAAATATGATGTTGCAACTTTTTGTCTCTCATTAGACGATTGCAGTTTTCTTACGGTTTGTTTGAGTTTTACCTTTAAACTGAGAATTAATATGAGAATAAAAAGTTGAAAAACTTGCCAAACCACAAAAAAAATTAACGTGTTTACATCTCTTTTTAATATAACTCAATGATTGTTTTCATGGTAATGCAGATGCATATTGGCAAGTCCAAGCTTTACTTAAGTCCAATTAAAATTGACACTACATTGTTAAATGTTTACACTGGAAAGAAAAACTACAGAACTGACCTTAAAAAATTAGTAATTGAGTAGTTTTACTTTGTGCACAACACAAATCTTGATTTTTGTGGCGTTAATTTCAGGGTCAGTTAGATAAGGTTATGGTGCATCTGCAACACGCTCACAAAAATATCACGACTCTTAACGGCGAGGACATTGTGTTCTTGGCGACGGAAATAAATCTAGCTGGTGCTGTGGACTGGGTGATGATGCAGAGCTGCTTCGGTCACCACTTCATGTTGGTTCTAGAAAAACAGGAGAAGAGCGACGGTCACACGCAATTCTTCGCCATCGTTCAACTGATTGGATCTCGTAAACAGGCAGAACATTTCGCTTATAGGTAATGCCATTTTAATGCCGTGTAAAAAAAAATGTTTTTCGAATGCGGTGAATTTTTTAGGTTGGAATTAAATGGCAATAGGCGCAGGTTGATATGGGAAGCGATGCCGAGATCGGGCCACCTAGGGCGTAGCCTCGGCCATTATGGGATCAGATTGCCTTGTTTTTGATAATTCTATCGCCCAACATTTTGCGGATAACGGAAATCTAGGTATAAATGTTACCATTTCGTTAGTATGCTAAACACGAACTTGTCTCTATTTTTTTGTAGAGGTAAGGGAAAGTAACAATGAGACTTTTCTAGTTTGGCTAAAATTAATTTATTACGTACTATTCTTATATATTTAGGGATTATTATCAACTATTTATTTTTAAAAATTGTTTTAAATTCAACACGGCCCTGTACTGATATACTTTTTATGCTTATTTTGTTGCTGTCTCATTTTTACTTAATTTGACACTACGTGACCCAAGTCGAATAATCATTAATCTTGCTTACATTATAACTGTTTCGCTTATTATTTTTCACTAAATATATTAACTCTAAATTATCATTAAGAATATGTACACGATATGTTACGAATTTGATTTTCGAGCCCTATTTACTAATGTAAACCTCTTCTGGTGCATATTTGATAACAAAATACCGTAGAGTATGGAAGATCTAGGATAAAATAATCTCTGAAACACCAATAGTGATAATTTAATAGCAAATATTTGTAAGTTTTTTTCTTGTCACATGTAAAGCATCCATTAATTTTTGTTAGATGTGTCTGCCTTTATTTTTGGGATATCTTATAAATTCACACAAACAAAACATCCTTAATGCCAAACAGTAATATTATGGGCTGTAAATTGTTGCCGACATAGTTTGGGTGTTTATTAACAGATGGCGTTAATGCATGACAATTGAATATCATTGTCATTCAAATGTTTTTCACCAATGCCTACTTGGGTGTTTTATTAAAATAATGTATGGGTGTTAACGGAACTTAACACCTCTGTGTATATTTACCAAAACATTGTTCATTAAGTGGTTATATTACGCCTATAACGTGAAACATTTGTTGGCATTTACTCGTTAACAAAGTGGCATATTCTAATGTTCAATGGAAAACGGCTAGTAGATGTTTCAGTTGCGTGCGAATGTTCTTTTTTTAACTTTGTTGGTATGTTTATTTATTTATTTATTATATCATACCCTTCTGTCTTTTGTTTGTCTGAATTTTTACATTTGCAACTCTAATTACTGTAAGTTTTTTCAGTAGTCCTTTTGACTGTTGTGATATAAAATTTGAATTAACTGAAAGGGCAGTTACGTGTGTTTATTTTTATGTTTTCGCCCTGGCCAAGGTTATAAAGAGGTTTTCCTAACATTGTCCATCCTCTATGACTTAGATATTTCGTTACAGTGTTGCAACACTTTTGACTACTCTAAGAATGGTTACTTTGGCTATGAATTTACTGTCGAGGTGTTTTCGAATTTTCCTCTTCAGTTCAGACTTGGTAGAAGTGTTGTTTGTATGATGTCTTGAGTTTTCTGTTTTGTTCAGTTACAAATTAAATCCGAGAGGTTATGATAAAAGCTTGTGGTTTTCGGTTAAAACACTGTA
Organism: Aromia moschata; assembly: GCA_029963805.1. Taxonomy (NCBI): domain Eukaryota; kingdom Metazoa; phylum Arthropoda; class Insecta; order Coleoptera; family Cerambycidae; genus Aromia; species Aromia moschata. Next base: position 992,579 of record JAPWTK010000038.1, read on the forward strand.
TATATCTTTTTCCACAAATATATCTTGTAAATGGTCGCAGTTCATTTTACAATTGAAAAGTTGTCTGCTTCTGAGGTAATGGCTGTCTAATTACGTTACTAGAGATGTATATTTAACGTCGTTGAAGGGCAAGTACTTTTATTTCCTGAAAATGTGAGTGGTGGATATGATTTGATGATAAAGTTACAAAAAAGAGATGGATTGCAAGTAGCGTATATATTTAGCTGTTTTTTTTTATTGATAGTTTTGTATGATTCTCTGAATAGTATATTATTGTTCATTTAGCTTTATAAGTAAAATTGTAATTTGCAATAAAATTTAATTTAATGTTTGTGTGATTTTCCTTTCAAATTTATTGTGATCTAAATCAATTTTAATTTTAGTTTAAAATTGGAAATAGTTCGTTCTGAAATTCAAAAGAGACAGATATTCTATACTTCTGTAGCAGTATTTCGAGGACAAGGCCCAAAACACAAAGGGCATTACATACTTTTCTTGCAGCGTCATCTAGAATAAATTAAATTATTTATTAATTGCAAGAATAGACCTATCTGGTAGGCAACCAACAATACAGTTAGTGCATTAATAATTGCTTCACTCTTGATAGATAGTAAAAAGAAATAATAAAAAGGGAGATGTTCCAGGACTCCTAATAATATGTAAATAAATTTTTTTTCATAACATCCTCGTATTTGTGTATTGCTAATATGAATATAAATATTTGAAAATTATTTAAAGGTATTAGAAGCAGTATTGGAAAAATACCGACGGACAAGAAATGGCTTAGATGGTTACGGCGTTGGCGTTTGAATCCGAAGGTCCGGAGTTCGAAACCAATCCCATCCTGTTTTTTTTTTGTAAATTTACAATTTCATGTTATAAAATTCTGTATTTAAATTCTAGTAATAAAAAAAATGGAGTCATAAATATTGCCACTAGCGCCCCACCTGGAATTTATTACTAATTAACTGCAAAAATAAACCTACTGGGTAGGCAATCAACAATACAGCTACCTGCATTAGAACGTTTTCTGCAAAAAACGTTTAGACTGTCCCTGGAGCAATTTCGACCATATATTCGGATAAATCCTCGTCGTCTGGAATTGCGTCATATGGAATTTCGGCTTTCTATCTCTTCAAATAAGCGAGTTGTAGGCAAAACACGTTTTCTGCAAATTTTCTGCACCTGATATAAATACGAATATAGAAGTATAAACTTGAGCGTCGCGAAATAAGTCCTGCTAATTTGTAAAATACCTCAATCGAGTTCCTGTGTTCCTGATACCAGAATTAAAACACAAAATTACCAGCGCATTCGCCAAAGTTAATAAAATGTATATTTTTGACAGTCTCAAATCTGGCGAATGCGCCAATGTTTCTACAAAAATTAAACAGAGGTGTCCTGTTCTCCTGGTAAAATACCTCCTCGCATTTCTGCACTAAGTTTTCTGTTTTGTTCAGTTACAAATTAAATCAGAGAGGTTATGATAAAAGCTTGTGGTTTTCGGGTAAAACACTGTATACCTATATCTTTTTCCACAAATATATCTTGTAAATGGTCGCAGTTCATTTTACAATTGAAAAGTTGTCTGCTTCTGAGGTAATGGCTGTCTAATTACGTTACTAGAGATGTATATTTAACGTCGTTGAAGGGCAAGTACTTTTATTTCCTGAAAATGTAAGTGGTGGATATGATTTGATGATAAAGTTACAAAAAGAGATGGATTGCAAGTAGCGTATATATTTAGCTGTTTTTTTTTATTGATGGTTTTGTATGATTCTCTGAATAGTATATCATTGTTCATTTAGCTTTATAAGTAAAATTGTAATTTGCAATAAAATTTCATTTAATGTTTGTGTAATTTTCCTTTCAAATTTATTGTGATCTAAATCAATTTTAATTTTAGTTTAAAATTGGAAATAGTTCGTTCTGAAATTCAAGAGAGACAGGTATTCTATACTTCTGTAGCAGTATTTCGAGGACGAGGCCCAAAACACAAAGGGCATTACATACTTTTCTTGCAGCGTCATCTAGAATAAATTAAATTATTTATTAATTGCAAGAATAGACCTATCTGGTAGGCAACCAACAATACAGTTAGTGCATTAATAATTGCTTCACTCTTGATAGATAGTAAAAAGAAATAATAAAAGGGAGATGTTCCTGGACTCCTAATAATATGTAAATAATTTTTTTTTCATAACATCCTCGTATTTGTGTATTGCTAATATGAATATAAATATTTGAAAATTAACTAAAGGTATTAGAAGCAGTATTGGAAAAATACCGACGGACAAGAAATGGCTTAGATGGTTACGGCGTTGGCGTTTGAATCCGAAGGTCCGGAGTTCGAAACCAATCCCATCCTGTTTTTTTTTTTGTAAATTTACAATTTCATGTTATAAATTCTGTATTTAAATTCTAGTAATAAAAAATGGAGTCATAAATATTGCCACTAGCGCCCCACCAGGAATTTATTACTAATTAACTGCAAAAAATAAACCTGCTGGGTAGGCAATCAACAATACAGCTACCTGCATTAGAACGTTTTCTGCAAAAAAACGTTTAGGACTGTCCTGGAGCAATTTCGACCATATATATATATATATTCGGATAAATCCTCGTCGTCTGGAATCGCGTCATATGGAATTTCGGCTTTCTATCTCTTCAAATAAGCAAGTTATAGGCAAAACACGTTTTCTGCAAATTTTCTGCACCTGATATAAATACGAATATAGAAGTATAAACTTGAGCGTCGCGAAATAAGTTGTTTTTCCACAAACAAGGGAAAACCCAACTTTTTCGTTATATCCAGTTACCCTGATGTCCGAGAAAAAAACCGAGGGCAGATCTGCATTCAGCATCCTCGATTTAGCCTAGGAGAATTTTTTGGTGATTTTTAGGCGAAAAAAAATTTTTTCGTCACAAAATTTTCTAAGGCTATAGTCCATGAAAATCGTCGAAAAATCGAATTGCTCCAAAATGCCCCAAATGATCAATTCGGATACGGGAAGAACGATGGCGGACGCCAAAATCCCGTGCGATACGCCGTTTTTCCGGAAACGTGGAAAAACTGCGAAAATCGTGAAAAAATGATCTCGCAGTATCCTTCCCATATCTCATGCGTATTTTCGCTTGATGTCGTGATAAATGCGGTTAGTTGAGTTTTTAAAAGTTAAATGATCAATAATTTACACACAAATAGGTGGAATGATCCATGGTGGAGGACCTACCACGAGCACACAGTGAACATAGGTTTTGATGCCGAGATATTATATTGAGTGTCCGGTGTTGAGACCTTGTTTCCTCTTACGGCTCTTTCTACAGGATATAGCTTAGCAAAATCTATACATTGTAAAAAATAAGGTAAGAAAACTAAAAATTTACCAGAGACATTCTTTATAGATGTAAACATTTTTCGTTTCTATACTGATAATAATTATTAAAATACCAGCATATTAAAGTACCAGGAGCAGAATTTTTCATTTGAAATTAAACATTCGCTTGAAAAGGAAAATTAAACAGACAGATTAAAATACCTCCCTCGCATTTCTGCACTCTCTAAATATTCTAAAATTACTCCCTAAATATTCTATTAGTGTACGTCTAGGCGTGGTGAAAACATAATCACCAGCGCATTCGCCAAAGTTAAGAAAATTCATATTTTTGACAGTCTCAAATTTGGCGAATGCGCCAATGTTTCTACAAAAAATTAAACAGAGGTGTCCTGTTCTCTGGTAAATACTCCCTCGCATTTCTGCACTCCTAATACGAAGTGTCAATATTCAATAAGTGTACGTCTAGGCGTGGTGAAAACATAATCACCAGCGCATTCGCCAAAGTTAAGAAAATGTATATTTTTGACAGTCTCAAATCTGGCGAATGCGCCAATGTTTCTACAAAAATTAAACAGAGGTGTCCTGTTCTCCTGGTAAAATACCTCCTCGCATTTCTGCACTCCTAATACGAAGTGTCAAAATTCAATAAGTGTACGTCTAGGCGTGGTGAAAACATAATCACCAGCGCATTCGCAAAAGCTAAGAAAATTCATATTTTTGACAGTCTCAAATTTGGCGAATGCGCCAATGTTTCTACAAAAATTAAAACAGAGGTGTCCTGTTCTCCTGGTAAAATACCTTCTCGCATTTCTGCACTAAGTTTTCTGTTTTGTTCAGTTACAAATTAAATCAGAGAGGTTATGATAAAAGCTTGTGGTTTTCAGGTAAAAACACTGTATACCTATATCTTTTTCCACAAATATATCTTGTAAATGGTCGCAGTTCATTTTACAATTGAAAAGTTGTCTGCTTCTGAGGTAATGGCTGTCTAATTACGTTACTAGAGATGTATATTTAACGTCGTTGAAGGGCAAGTACTTTTATTTCCTGAAAATGTAAGTGGTGGATATGATTTGATGATAAAGTTACAAAAAGAGATGGATTGCAAGTAGCGTATATATTTAGCTGTTTTTTTTTTATTGATGGTTTTGTATGATTCTCTGAATAGTATATCATTGTTCATTTAGCTTTATAAGTAAAATTGTAATTTGCAATAAAATTTCATTTAATGTTTGTGTAATTTTCCTTTCAAATTTATTGTGATCTAAATCAATTTTAATTTTAGTTTAAAATTGGAAATAGTTCGTTCTGAAATTCAAGAGAGACAGGTATTCTATACTTTGTAGCAGTATTTCTGAGGACGAGGCCCAAACCACAAAGGGCATTACATACTTTTCTTGCAAGCGTCATCTAGAATAAATTAAATTATTTATTAATTGCAAGAATAGACCTATCTGGTAGGCAACCAACAATACAGTTAGTGCATTAATAATTGCTTCACTCTTGATAGATAGTAAAAGAAATAATAAAAGGGAGATGTTCCTGGACTCCTAATAATATGTAAATAATTTTTTCATAACATCCTCGTATGTTGTGTATTGCTAATATGAATATAAATATTTGATAATTAATTAAAGGTATTAGAAGCAGTATTGGAAAATACCGACGGACAAGAAATGGCTTAGATGGTTATGGCGTTGGCGTTTGAATCCGAAGGTCCGGAGTTCGAAACCAATCCCATCCTGTTTTTTTTTTTTGTAAATTTACAATTTCATGTTATAAATTCTGTATTTAAATTCTAGTAATAAAAAATGGAGTCATAAATATTGCCACTAGCGCCCCACCAGGAATTTATTACTAATTAACTGCAAAAATAAACCTACTGGGTAGGCAATCAACAATACAGCTACCTGCATTAGAACGTTTTCTGCAAAAAACGTTTAGACTATCCTGGAGAATTTCGACCACATTATATATATATATATTCGGATAAATCCTCGTCGTCTGGAATCGCGTCATATGGAATTTCGGCTTTCTATCTCTTCAAATAAGCGAGTTATAGGCAAAACACGTTTTCTCCAAATTTTCTGCACCTGATATAAATACGAATATAGAAGTATAAACTTGAGCGTCGCGAAATAAGTTGTTTTTCCACAAACAAGGGAAAACCCAACTTTTTCGTTATATCCAGTTACCCTGATGTCCGAGAAAGAAACCGAGGGCAGATCTGCATTCAGCGTCCTCGATTTAGCCTAGGAGAGAATTTTTGGTGATTTTTAGGCGAAAAAAAATTTTTTCGTCACAAAATTTTCTAAGGCTATAGTCCATGAAAATCGTCGAAAAATCGAATTGCTCCAAAATGCCCCAAATGATCAATTCGGATATGGGAAGAACGATGGCGGACGCCAAAATCCCGTGCGATACGCCGTTTTTCCGGAAACGTGGAAAAACTGCGAAAATCGTGAAAAAATGATCTCGCAGTATCCTTCCCATATCTCATGCGTATTTTCGCTTGATGTCGTGATAAATGCGGTTAGTTGAGTTTTTAAAAGTTAAATGATCAATAATTTACACACAAATAGGTGGAATGATCCATGGTGGAGGACCTACCACTAGCACACAGTGAACATAGGTTTTGATGCCTAGATATTATATTGAGTGTCCGTGTTGAGACCTTGTTTCTCTTACGGCTCTTTCTACAGGATATAGCTTAGCAAAATCTATACATTGTAAAAAATAAGGTAAGAAAACTAAAAATTTACCAGGAGACATTCTTTATAGATGTAAACATTTTTCGTTTCTATACTGATAATAATTATTAAAATCACCAGCATATTAAAGTACCAGGGAGCAGAATTTTTCATTTGAAATTAAACATTAGCTTGAAAAGGAAAATTAAACAGACAGATTAAAATACCTCCTCGCATTTCTGCACTCTCTAAATATTCTAAAAATTACTCCTAAATATTCTATTAGTGTACGTCTAGGCGTGGTGAAAACATAATCACCAGCGCATTCGCCAAAGTTAAGAAAATTCATATTTTTGATAGTCCCAAATTTGGCGAATGCGCCAATGTTTCTACAAAAAAATTAAACAGAGGTGTCCTGTTCTCCTGGTAAAATACCTCCCCTCGCATTTCTGCACTCCTAATGCGAAGTGTCAATATTCAATAAGTGTACGTCTAGGCGTGGTGAAAACATAATCACCAGCGCATTCGCCAAAGTTAAGAAAATGTATATTTTTGACAGTCTCAAATCTGGCGAATGCGCCAATGTTTCTACAAAAAATTAAACAGAGGTGTCCTGTTCTCCTGGTAAAATACCTCCTCGCATTTCTGCACTCCTAATACGAAGTGTCAAAATTCAATAAGTGTACGTCTAGGCGTGGTGAAAACATAATCACCAGTGCATTCGCCAAAGTTAAGAAAATTCATATTTTTGACAGTCTCAAATTTGGCGAATGCGCCAATGTTTCTACAAAAATTAAACAGAGGTGTCCTGTTCTCCTGGTAAAATACACTCCCTCGCATTTCTGCACTAAGTTTTCTGTTTTGTTCAGTTACAAATTAAATCAGAGAGGTTATGATAAAAGCTTGTGGTTTTCGGGTAAAACACTGTATACCTATATCTTTTTCCACAAATATATCTTGTAAATGGTCGCAGTTCATTTTACAATTGAAAAGTTGTCTGCTTCTGAGGTAATGGCTGTCTAATTACGTTACTAGAGATGTATATTTAACGTCGTTGAAGGGCAAGTACTTTTTATTTCCTGAAAATGTAAGTGGTGGATATGATTTGATGATAAAGTTACAAAAAAGAGATGGATTGCAAGTAGCGTATATATTTAGCTGTTTTTTTTTATTGATGGTTTTGTATGATTCTCTGAATAGTATATCATTGTTCATTTAGCTTTATAAGTAAAATTGTAATTTGCAATAAAATTTCATTTAATGTTTGTGTAATTTTCCTTTCAAATTTATTGTGATCTAAATCAATTTTAATTTTAGTTTAAAATTGGAAATAGTTCGTTCTGAAATTCAAGAGAGACAGGTATTCTATACTTCTGTAGCAGTATTTCGAGGACGAGGCCCAAAACACAAAAGGGCATTACATACTTTTCTTGCAGCGTCATCTAGAGTAAATTAAATTATTTATTAATTGCAAGAATAGACCTATCTGGTAGGCAACCAACAATACAGTTAGTGCATTAATAATTGCTTCACTCTTGATAGATAGTAAAAAGAAATAATAAAAGGGAGATGTTCCTGGACTCCTAATAATATGTAAATAATTTTTTTCATAACATCCTCGTATTTGTGTATTGCTAATATGAATATAAATATTTGATAATTATTTAAAGGTATTAGAAGCAGTATTGGAAAAATACCGACGGACAAGAAATGGCTTAGATGGTTACGGAGTTGGCGTTTGAATCCGAAGGTCCGGAGTTCGAAACCAATCCCATCCTGTTTTTTTTTTTTGTAAATTTACAATTTCATGTTATAAATTCTGTATTTAAATTCTAGTAATAAAAAATGGAGTCATAAATATTGCCACTAGCGCCCCACCAGGAATTTATTACTAATTAACTGCAAAAATAAACCTACTGGGTAGGCAATCAACAATACAGCTACCTGCATTAGAACGTTTTCTGCAAAAAACGTTTAGACTGTCCTGGAGCAATTTCGACCATATATATATATATATATTCGGATAAATCCTCGTCGTCTGGAATCGCGTCATATGGAATTTCGGCTTTCTATCTCTTCAAATAAGCGAGTTATAGGCAAAACACGTTTTCTGCAAATTTTCTGCACCTGATATAAATACGAATATAGAAGTATAAACTTGAGCGTCGCGAAATAAGTTGTTTTTCCACAAACAAGGGAAAACCCAACTTTTTCGTTATATCCAGTTACCCTGATGTCCGAGAAAAAAACCGAGGGCAGATCTGCATTCAGCGTCCTCGATTTAGCCTAGGAGAATTTTTTTGGTGATTTTTAGGCGAAAAAATTTTTTCGTCACAAAATTTTCTAAGGCTATAGTCCATGAAAATCGTCGAAAAATCGAATTGCTCCAAAATGCCCCAAATGATCAATTCGGATACGGGAAGAACGATGGCGGACGCCAAAATCCCGTGCGATACGCCGTTTTTCCGGAAACGTGGAAAAACTGCGAAAATCGTGAAAAAATGATCTCGCAGTATCCTTCCCATATCTCATGCGTATTTTCGCTTGATGTCGTGATAAATGCGGTTAGTTGAGTTTTTAAAAGTTAAATGATCAATAATTTACACACAAATAGGTGGAATGATCCATGGTGGAGGACCTACCACGAGCACACAGTGAACATAGGTTTTGATGCCGAGATATTATATTGAGTGTCCGGTGTTGAGACCTTGTTTCTCTTACGGCTCTTTCTACAGGATATAGCTTAGCAAAATCTATACATTGTAAAAAATAAGGTAAGAAAACTAAAAATTTACCAGGAGACATTCTTTATAGATGTAAACATTTTTCGTTTCTATACTGATAATAATTATTAAAATACCAGCATATTAAAGTACCAGGAGCAGAATTTTTTCATTTGAAATTAAACATTCGCTTGAAAAGGAAAATTAAACAGACAGATTAAAATACCTCCTCGCATTTCTGCACTCTCTAAATATTCTAAAATTACTCCTAAATATTCTATTAGTGTACGTCTAGGCGTGGTGAAAACATAATCACCAGCGCATTCGCCAAAGTTAAGAAAATTCATATTTTTGACAGTCTCAAATTTGGCGAATGCGCCAATGTTTCTACAAAAATTAAACAGAGGTGTCCTGTTCTCCTGGTAAAATACCTCCTCGCATTTCTGCACTCCTAATACGAAGTGTCAATATTCAATAAGTGTACGTCTAGGCGTGGTGAAAACATAATCACCAGCGCATTCGCCAAAGTTAAGAAAATGTATATTTTTGACAGTCTCAAATCTGGCGAATGCGCCAATGTTTCTACAAAAATTAAACAGAGGTGTCCTGTTCTCCTGGTAAAATACCTCCTCGCATTTCTGCACTCCTAATACGAAGTGTCAAAATTCAATAAGTGTACGTCTAGGCGTGGTGAAAACATAATCACCAGCGCATTCGCCAAAGTTAAGAAAATTCATATTTTTGACAGTCTCAAATTTGGCGAATGCGCCAATGTTTCTACAAAAATTAAACAGAGGTGTCCTGTTCTCCTGGTAAAATACCTCCTCGCATTTCTGCACTAAGTTTTCTGTTTTGTTCAGTTACAAATTAAATCAGAGAGGTTATGATAAAAGCTTGTGGTTTTCGGGTAAAACACTGTATACCTATATCTTTTTCCACAAATATATCTTGTAAATGGTCGCAGTTCATTTTACAATTGAAAAGTTGTCTGCTTCTGAGGTAATGGCTGTCTAATTACGTTACTAGAGATGTATATTTAACGTCGTTGAAGGGCAAGTACTTTTATTTCCTGAAAATGTAAGTGGTGGATATGATTTGATGATAAAGTTACAAAAAGAGATGGATTGCAAGTAGCGTATATATTTAGCTTTTTTTTTTATTGATGGTTTTGTATGATTCTCTGAATAGTATATCATTGTTCATTTAGCTTTATAAGTAAAATTGTAATTTGCAATAAAATTTCATTTAATGTTTGTGTAATTTTCCTTTCAAATTTATTGTGATCTAAATCAATTTTAATTTTAGTTTAAAATTGGAAATAGTTCGTTCTGAAATTCAAGAGAGACAGGTATTCTATACTTCTGTAGCAGTATTTCGAGGACGAGGCCCAAAACACAAAGGGCATTACATACTTTTCTTGCAGCGTCATCTAGAATAAATTAAATTATTTATTAATTGCAAGAATAGACCTATCTGGTAGGCAACCAACAATACAGTTAGTGCATTAATAATTGCTTCACTCTTGATAGATAGTAAAAAGAAATAATAAAAGGGAGATGTTCCTGGACTCCTAATAATATGTAAATAAATTTTTTTTCATAACATCCTCGTATTTGTGTATTGCTAATATGAATATAAATATTTGAAAATTATTTAAAGGTATTAGAAGCAGTATTGGAAAAATACCGACGGACAAGAAATGGCTTAGATGGTTACGGCGTTGGCGTTTGAATCCGAAGGTCCGGAGTTCGAAACCAATCCCATCCTGTTTTTTTTTTTTGTAAATTTACAATTTCATGTTATAAATTCTGTATTTAAATTCTAGTAATAAAAAATGGAGTCATAAATATTGCCACTAGCGCCCCACCAGGAATTTATTACTAATTAACTGCAAAAATAAACCTACTGGGTAGGCAATCAACAATACAGCTACCTGCATTAGAACGTTTTCTGCAAAAAACGTTTAGACTGTCCTGGAGCAATTTCGACCATATATATATATATATATTCGGATAAATCCTCGTCGTCTGGAATCGCGTCATATGGAATTTCGGCTTTCTATCTCTTCAAATAAGCGAGTTATAGGCAAAACACGTTTTTCTGCAAATTTTCTGCACCTGATATAAATACGAATATAGAAGTATAAACTTGAGCGTCGCGAAATAAGTTGTTTTTCCACAAACAAGGGAAAACCCAACTTTTTCGTTATATCCAGTTACCCTGATGTCCGAGAAAAAAACCGAGGGCAGATCTGCATTCAGCATCCTCGATTTAGCCTAGGAGAATTTTTTGGTGATTTTTAGGCGAAAAAAATTTTTTCGTCACAAAATTTTCTAAGGCTATAGTCCATGAAAATCGTCGAAAAATCGAATTGCTCCAAAATGCCCCAAATGATCAATTCGGATACGGGAAGAACGATGGCGGACGCCAAAATCCCGTGCGATACGCCGTTTTTCCGGAAACGTGGAAAAACTGCGAAAATCGTGAAAAAAATGATCTCGCAGTATCCTTCCCATATCTCATGCGTATTTTCGCTTGATGTCGTGATAAATGCGGTTAGTTGAGTTTTTAAAAGTTAAATGATCAATAATTTACACACAAATAGGTGGAATGATCCATGGTGGAGGACCTACCACGAGCACACAGTGAACATAGGTTTTGATGCCGAGATATTATATTGAGTGTCCGGTGTTGAGACCTTGTTTCTCTTACGGCTCTTTCTACAGGATATAGCTTAGCAAAATCTATACATTGTAAAAAATAAGGTAAGAAAACTAAAAATTTACCAGGAGACATTCTTTATAGATGTAAACATTTTTCGTTTCTATACTGATAATAATTATTAAAATACCAGCATATTAAAGTACCAGGAGCAGAATTTTTCATTTGAAATTAAACATTCGCTTGAAAAGGAAAATTAAACAGACAGATTAAAATACCTCCTCGCATTTCTGCACTCTCTAAATATTCTAAAATTACTCCTAAATATTCTATTAGTGTACGTCTAGGCGTGGTGAAAACATAATCACCAGCGCATTCGCCAAAGTTAAGAAAAATTCATATTTTTGACAGTCTCAAATTTGGCGAATGCGCCAATGTTTCTACAAAAAATTAAACAGAGGTGTCCTGTTCTCCTGGTAAAATACCTCCTCGCATTTCTGCACTCCTAATACGAAGTGTCAATATTCAATAAGTGTACGTCTAGGCGTGGTGAAAACATAATCACCAGCGCATTCGCCAAACTTAAAAAAATTAATATTTTCGACAGTCTCAAATCTGGCGAATGCGCCAATGTTTCTACAAAAATTAAACAGAGGTGTCCTGTTCTCCGGGTAAAATACCTCCTTGCATTTCTGCACTCCTAATACAAAGCGTCAATATTCAGGGCCGGATGCAAGGGTATCGGGGGCCCCGCCGCCCGGGGCAATGAAGAAAGTGGAGGCCCCTGGAGGAAATAAAATAATTTTCGTTTGGACATTCTCACATTTTGCCCCTTTGGAAATTAAACAATTACCGCTTGACCTCTCTTGTATTTTGCCCCTTTTAAATAAAATAATTATCGCTTGGACCTTCTCGTATTTTACCGTATGAAATAAAATTATTTTTGATTGGACATTTTCGGATTTTGCTCTTTGGAAATAAAATTATCATCGCTTGGATTCTCTTGCGTTTAGCTTTATCGTTATTAATTTTTGAATCCTAGGTTTGTGGAGGCCCTCAATGTGTGGGGGCACCGGGGCTCCCGTCCCGGTTGCCCCGTCGTGTATCCGGCCCTGTCAATATTCAATAAGTGGACGCCTAGGCATGGTGAAAACATAAATCACCAGCGCATTCGCCAAAGTTAATAAAATGTATATTTTTGACAGTCTCAAATTTGGCGCCAATGTCTCTCCAAAAATTTAACAGAGGTGTCCTGTTCTCCTGGTAAAATACCTCCTCGCATTTCTGCACTCCTAATACGAAGTGTCAATATTCAATAAGTGTACTTCTAGGCGTGGTGAAAACATAATCACCAGCGCATTCGCCAAACTTACAAAATTTGTTTTTTTGACATTCTCAAATTTGGCGAATTCGCCAATGTTTCATAAACTATTAATGTACTAAAACAAAAAAACCTTTTTTTTGCAAAAATAGAAAACTGAAAAACCTAAAGTTGGTGCTGGTTGGTCCCAAATTCGCTTGGAAAGAAAAATTAAGCAGAGGTGTTTCTGTACTCCTGATAATTCGTAAAATACCTCCTCGCACTTCTGTGATCGTGGTACCAGGAGCAGGAATTTTAATATAAAATTAACCATTCGCTTGGAAAGAAAAAATTAAACAGGTGTTCCTGTACTCCTGATAATTCGTAAAATACCTCCTCGCACTTCTGTGTTCCTGGTATCAGGAGCAGGAATTTTTATATAAAATTAAACATTCGCTTTTAAAGAAAAAATTAAACAGAGGTGTTTCTGTCCTCCTGATTATTCGTAAAATACCTCCCTCGCACTTCTGTGATCCTGGTATCAGGAGCAGGAATTTTAATATAAAATTGACCATTCGCTTGGAAAAAAAAAATAGAGGTGTTCCTGTACTTATGATAATTCGTAAAATACTTCCTCGCACTTCTATGTTCCTGGTATCAGGAGGAGGAATTTTTATATAAAATTAAGCATGCGCTTAGAAAGAAAAATTTAATAGAGGTGTTTCTGTACTCCTGATAATTCGTAAATACCTCCTCGCACTTCTGTGATCCTGGTACCAGGAGCAGGAATTTTAATATAAAATTAACCATTCGCTTGGAAAGAAAAATTAAACAGGGGTGTTTCTGTACTCCTGATAATTCGTAAAATACCTCCTCGCACTTCTGTGTTCCTGGCACCAGGAGCAGAAATTTTAATATAAAATTAACCATTCGCTTGGAAAGGAAAATTAAACAGGGGTGTTTCTGTACTCCTGATAATTCGTAAAATACCTCCTCGCACTTCTGTGTTCCTGGTATCAGGAGCAGGAATTTTTTATATAAACATTCGCTTGGAAAGAAAAATTAAACAGGGGCGTTTCTGTACCCCTGATAATTCGTAAAATACCTCCTCGCACTTCTGTGTTCCTGGTATCAGGAGCAGGAATTTTTATATAAAAGTAAGCATTCGCTTGGAAAGAAAAATTAAAAGAGAGGTGTTTCTGTACTCCTGATAATTCGTAAAATACCTCCTTGCAGATCTGTGTTCCTGGTACCAGGAGCAGAAATTTTAATATAAAATTAAACATTCGCTTGGAAAGGAAAATTAAACACAGGTGTTTCTGTACTCCCGATAATTCATAAAATACCTCCTCGCACTTCTGTGTTCCTGATACAAGGAGCAGAAATTTCAACATAATATTACACATTCGCGTGGAACGGAAAATTAAATAGAGGTGTTTCCGTGCTCCTGATAATTTGGAAAATACATCCTCGCATTTCTGCCTCCTATTACCACTGGAGTGCAGAAATGCCCTGGTGTCCTAGGACAAATTTTTATCGAAATTGAGAACTTAGCGGACGAACGAGACCCGACGTCAAAATCGCAATCACGAGGAACACGATAGAGTGCTGGGGAAGTCGCTACGAGATTCGGTTTTCCACAAACAAGGAAAACCCAACTTTTTCGTTATATCCAGTTACCCTGATGTCCGAGAAAAAACCGAGGGCAGATCTGCATTCAGCATCCTCGATTTAGCCTAGGAGAATTTTTTGGTGATTTTTAGGCGAAAAAAATTTTTCGTCACAAAATTTTCTAAGGCTATAGTCCATGAAAATCGTCGAAAAATCGAATTGCTCCAAAATGCCTCAAATGATCAATTCGGATACAGGAAGAACGATGGCGGACGCCAAAATCCCGTGCGATACGCCGTTTTCCGGAAACGTGGAAAAACTGCGAAAATCGTGAAAAAATGATCTCGCAGTATCCTTCCCATATCTCGTGAGTATTTTCGCTTGATGTCGTGATAAATGCGGTTAGTTGAGTTTTTAAAAGTTAAATGATCTATGATTTACACACAAATAGGTGGAATGATCCATGGTGGAGGACCTACCACGAGCACACAGTGAACATAGGTTTTGATGCCGAGATATTATATTGAGTGTCCGGTGTTGAGACCTTGTTTCTCTTACGGCTCTTTCTACAGGATATAGCTTAGCAAAATCGATACAATGTAAAAAATAAGGTAAGAAAACTAAAAATTTACCAGGAGACATTCTTTCTAGATGTAAAAATTTTCCGTTTCTATACTGATAATAATTATTAAAATACCAGCATATTTAAGTACCAAGAGCAGAATTTTTCATTTGAAATTAAACATTCGCTTGAAAAGGAAAATTAAACAGACAGAGTAAAATACCTCCTCGCATTTCTGCACTCCTAATACTCCTAAATATTCAATAAGTGTACGTCTAGGCGTGGTGAAAACATAATCACCAGCGCATTCGCCAAACTTAAGAAAATTTGTATTTTTGACAGTCTCAAATCTGGCGAATGCGCCAATGTTTCTACAAAAATTAAACAGAGGTGTCCTGTTCTCCTGGTAAAATACCTCCTCGCATTTCTGCACTCCTATTACGAAGTGTCAATATTCAATAAGTGTACGTCTAGGCGTGGTGAAAACATAATCACCAGCGCATTCGCCAAAGTTAATAAAATGTATATTTTGACAGTTTCAAATCTGGCGAATGCGCCAATGTTTCTACAAAAATTAAACAGAGGTGTCCTGTTCTCCTGGTAAAATACCTCCTCGCATTTCTGCACTCCTAATACGAAGTGTCAATATTCAATAAGTGTACGTCTAGGCGTGGTGAAAACATAATCACCAGCGCATTCGCCAAAGTTAATAAAATGTATATTTTTGACAGTTTCAAATCTGGCGAATGCGCCAATGTTTTCTACAAAAATTAAACAGAGGTGTCCTGTTCTCCTGGTAAAATACCTCCTCGCATTTCTGCACTCCTAATACGAAGTGTCAATATTCAATAAGTGTACGTCTAGGCGTGGTGAAAACATAATCACCAGCGCATTCGCCAAAGTTAGAAAATTCATATTTTTGACAGTCTCAAATTTGGCGAATGCGCCATGTTTCTACAAAAAATTAAACAGAGTAAATATTCACCTCAATTTTTATACTCCTGTTAGTTTGGAAAAATATGCTCCTGTTATCAGGAACACAGAAGTGTGAGGAGGTATTTAACAAAATATCAGTTCAGAAACTCCCTCACTATAGAATGAAATTTTAGTTTTAGTCAAAATTAAATCAGGAGTAACAGGAGTGCAGAAGAGCGAGGAGATATTTTACTATTAGGAATACAGAAACACCGTTTCGAACTTTGAAAAGAATAGTGTAATTTAAAATTAAAATATCTGCTCCAAGTACCAGGAACACATAAACGCAGGAGGTATTTTACAATCACAAGTATTTTACTATCGTTACTTGGAGTGTTCAAATATAATTCGAAGCTGTACATTTTGAGAGAAAAAAAGGGCACCTAGACAGGATTTGAACCCCGAACCCTCGGATTGAAATAACAATGCTTAATCACTGCACCATTTAAATCCTCTAACAATTTTGCAATATGTCATTGATATGTTTCAGAGGATCTCCCTTCACTTTCATGTTCCTGATGCCAGCAAATTTTATTCTTAAATTGTTTCAAAATTCGAAAAAGGAGGCGTTTCTGTACTCCTGATACTTTGTAAAACACCTCCTCACACTTCTGTGTTCCTAATACCAGGAGCAGTAATTTGAATGATCACTTTGTAGTTTATTTATTCATAATGCATACTTACCTTCTTTTTGCTTCTATTATCAGTAATCGGAATTACTATTGCGATTTTCGCTATACTTAAACCTACACTTACACACTTTTTAAAGGAATATGTTTCTCAAAGTGAAAAGAATCCAAATATGAGAACAGTATAGGGAAAGGGTAAGAAATGAAACACTTTGTAAGATGATTTTTTTCTATTAAGTATTTTAGTAACTCCATTCAGTCTTTTATAATAACATATAGTAGTACATTACCATTCACATTATTGCAGATGCAACCGAATGTACACATTACTATAAATATTAATCATGCGTGCACACTGACAAACACATATAATCATTCATCTGTCCTCACATACAAAACATACATTTAATATTTACAAATCTCCTATGCAGTTGTCCAGAAGCGAATTTTTTTGGCATAAAATTTTATGTACAAAACTTAAATAATTACAAATAAGGAGTAAAAAATTTTACAGACATGGTTGTTTAAAAATTAAACGTGTGCCTTACTGGACTTTTCAACGCGTAGCTGTCCGAAAGCTAGATTGAGAGTACATTGTTCCAATTTTAAGGATGGTGACAATTCGTATTAAAAGACAATCGGTAATCCTGGTGCAGAGGAAAAGGAAAATTTTTTCGTTTACTCGTTCCAACTAAAGTGTTGCTTTATTATTTACAAACCATAAATTCTTTTATTAAAATATGTACATATATGACAACTTTCTTAATGGCAAACTTCAGCCGACCGGCTGAACGATGAAATAAGGTACTGAGACAACTGTACACGAAATTACATGATTTCTATATGAAATATAAAAACTGGTGTAAAATTTTATAAACAATCCGGATTAAAAGAATACTAACGATAAAATATAATACTCCTTTTATAATGAAATATAATTGCTGAAAAATAATTATGTAATATAAAGTATCTAGTCATAGTGACCATGGCTTGAACTTACGGTACTATGTTCCGTACTAGATCTTTTATGAGATTTTCAGGAATATATCTCCTGACGACACTTCGTTCCTGAAAAATTAGGAGTTACTGGTATTTTTTTTAATAGTCAAAGACTGGTTGAATCAAGATATGACATAATGTTGGTCTATATAAAGTTTCTGCACGATTTTAATCATCATAAATAACCTAATATCACTATTAATTTATAAAAATACCAGTGCGACCTGGGAATTTCTAAAACTTGTATTTGCTCACTAGAAAACTAGCACGAATTAAAAAAAACAAAACAAATGCAAAAACACCATTATGTTTCAATCGACCGTTTTCCTCTACACATTACTAAAATAAATTATATCTATAAAGACATTATTGTTCCCTTAACGTATCATTACCGTTCTACGCTAATTTCTTCCCGTAATCCATGACTTCAACGATTTGCAACAAAGACGGCAATATATTTCTGCGTTAACGCATCGATCTATTCACTCTCCATATTTATATGTAATGCGTGGAGTGCCAGCACACACATTCTAGAGTAATCGTGATCGGTCTGAAAGCACGACAAACTTTACGGAGTATCCTTTTCGTACAAAGAGATCTAGATCGATTTAGACAGTTGGCATCACTGATGTTCAAGGCCAGGTACTTTTGACAAAATACTGTCAAGTACGAGTGTCTCCAGAAACAAAGGAAAGTAATATTGATGAATTGGAAATCAATTTCGATCTGGATCTCTCTGTAGTAGGTCACAGAGGAGTATTTTCAAAATGAACACGGCAGAGCAAATATAACGGTTCTTTAAACGACTTCCGTTTAAATTATCCTAAAAATCATATTTCTTTATTAGGTATTAAAATTAAGAGTTAAAATATACTGAATGTTCAACTCATCTTAATCTCACTAAAAGGAATGTATAGCATTTTTGGAATACACTAGGCTAAGTGGTGGTTCCTGTTTTGACGTTCTTTTTTTTTTTTGCAAGTTTAGCTTACCACTAAAAGTATAAAAACATTTATAAAACGGGTATATATCTTTAAACGCGTAAATAAAATACATACACGCGTACGTAAACGAGTATGCGTATGAGGTTTTGTTACTATCCAAGCAAACTGGGGCCATTACGAATAACCGTAGATTACGAGGGAATAAAAATTAGTTTGTAAAAAATCCATTACGGAAGGTACACGAAAAGCAGTGGAACATTCAGCAGGTAAATTACAAATAAGTAAAGCTAAGCTACGATTTTGTAGATTGCACATGTAAAAACGCAAAAAAAAAAAACGGGTAAAATGGGGGAGGGAGTGGGTATATGATCCATCCGAGGCTGGGACAGAGAGGAACAATTATGAGATTAGCCGTTGGCAGCAGCGTAGACAACAGTAACGGCGAATACTGTCCATGAACTGTCGGTGCGGCAACTTATAATGCTGGTTTGCTTACAAACAAGAGAAATGTACACAGCCTTATTACACGTACACAAACCACATCGATACGACCTCGTGCAAGTATGTAGAGATTGAGACATCCACTGATTGAAAGGTCGCGAGTGAGTCGCACCGTATCGAGACGACGTCGACACCGGAAACGTCGTTTCTTACCCCGAACCGCCCGATTCCCCCAGACTCGTGTTCGTGCCAACGTCTACTTAAAACATCCGTTTGATCCGTTCGAAACGAGTTTTTAAATGCTGTAAAATGTTCTGAAATATTTTAAAGCTTTAAACAGTTTAAAAATGGGAAATATGTATAAATAAAAAGTGGGACGTAGCCAGAAAAGATTTAAAAACGAGAAGGGCCCGCGAGAATTGGGGGGATCCGGCGGTTGGGGGCGAGTTGTGCGTCAGTCGGTCCGATACGGAAGGTCCCGAGTAAATACTACACCCTGGTGCTTCCTTCATTGCGGAAGACAATCATCATGATTGCATTCAACTAAATACAAAAATATTAAACTGTATAAAGGTACAATCATTATACAAATATCAAAAAAGCATTATTAGACTGGATATTTCAGTGAATATCGACAATATGGACTAACGCTGAAACTCAGCACGGCAAAGCATAAATTCTAGACTGTTATCATAAAAATATAGTACACTCATTTTTGGAGGCAGCACGTCACTCAATCTACCAGGCACTTTGAAGTCACTGAGTGAGCACCGGCCCCGAATATACACTGAACAATTAGTAATTGCACAACAGCAATTCATAACACACAGAGAAATTGTCTGATGATGGATATGTATATTTGGCATGAAACGTTTATCAGCAGGCCAGTTCCTGAGGTGCCGATGGAGCAACGGGCGAGAGTGGGGGCGCTGACGGGCACGTCAGGTCGGGCCAGTATCACGGCTGCCCCTGCTCCGCCATTATGTTGTGCACCTGCTCCAGCTTGTAGGCCAGTCGTTGCTTCTGCGAGAACTCGTCCTCCTCAAGGGTCACCGTCAGCTGCTCGTTGTACTTCATTGCGTAGGTGTACAGCTCGTGCAGGGCGCAGTTCGTGTTGAACTCCGTGGTGTGCAGCTGCAACAATAGCCCAGTTCAAACACCGCAAGACACCACTCTCCTCTTTTTCAAAACCCCCTAACCTACAATCCCTAATAAAAACCCACCTAACATCCCTAAATAGGTTTCTTGTTTTGACTTTATTATTGACACTGAATTGAAAAGATTAATTAAATAGATGCATTAGTTTTATATAACTTCTTTTTTACCATACTTTTTACTAAGGGTTTTTCTATATTCGTATCGTAATTTCTGTTTTACAAAAAAAAAAAAAAAAATCTCGCTTTTATACAGCAAAATGTTTTAACCCTGACAGCAAAACTGTCAAGGCACTTCATTTGATTTGCAAAGCACTTTATTATATTTGCAAGGCACTTCATTTGTTTTGCAAAATTAAATAAAGCTTGAGTCACCTTTGACAGTTTTTTTTTTGCATGACTACTAAAAGTTAATGTCTTACCCGTGAATCTTCGGCTAGCATGGCGTTCATGTCTTGATCGGAGATGGCGGGCATCATCTTGATGTCAGAATAGTACCGTTCCACCCACTCCTTGTAACACGGAATATCTTTCGCGTATAAAAGTTTTGAACTAGGAGAATCTTTTCCTGCAACGAAAAATTCTGTAACAAAAACGCACATTTTTTTTAAACCCAATACTCACCTAATCTATGATCAGAAGTAGAACAGGAGTCCATAAACGTTTGAGCAACCACAGATAAGCATGATTCGACGATGTTTGACTTGTGAATGTCAAACACGAAATTGGGGTTTTTAATCAGATTCACCCAGAACCTCAACGGAAGGGAGTTGCTCTTCCACGTGTGCACCACTTCGGGGTCCGAGATTCCGTGCTGCAGGGCCTGGTCATCGAGAAATCGAACATGTACTTTATCGCCAGAGGCAGTGGGAGCCCCTGTGCGCCGTACTGAATATGGTCTCGAACAGATCGTCCACGAACTTCTGCAGGGTGCCCTTGGTGGCCAACAGCCTGGTCAGGTAGATCTCCGACACCATCTTGTTGCTTCTCTCTCCTCTTTTTGGTTGTCGTTGTCGTGATGCTTGACGAGGTGCCACACCTTCAGGCCCTGGTCGTGGTCGTGATTTAGGGGCTCGTCGCTCGACTTAGCGGTGGACTTACCGAACTAAACTTGCTGAGGTTCAACGTCTCGTATTTGTGAGACTTGTCGTTTTTCTCTGAGAATATGGCTAGGTTGTAAATGGAACTCTGTTTGGACACCAGGTTCAGGCATCCGCCGTCAGGTACTCTGTAATGCTGCAACGTGTTCCGTCTCTTCCAGTCCCCCTCTATCTTCGTGGTGCTGTCCTCATCGTACAGGATCAGCCTGCCCGACGTACCAGTGCGCCATTCTGAAACAAATCACTTTGGTTCTAAAACAGATTCTTTTTCAATCAAACCAAACAAACAATCAAGTTTTCCTTGGTGTGGTTGTTCATTTGTTACATGTGATAAAGCAACTGATTTTAGGTTATGACAAAACAACAGAACAGCCGCGTAGGATGCCATCTAGAGGAAAAATAAGAAACTAACAACACTTAGCCCATATACTCACCAAGATCAAGGTCATCCTTGCGTGGTCTCTGCGAGTATGGCGTCGCTCTATAAATAGTGTCCAGAGATTTCTCCTTGACCTGACTAATTGTATCACAATCTAAGACCTTGACAGGGACGTTGTCGGTGTTGTGCTCGAGGCTTCCCACAAACACGGTCTGCTGAGATATCGAGACGTAGACAGTCTGAAAATGAAATACGTTTAGTTAGTTTTCGTACCGCGTTACCTTAAGAAGTAACCTCACCATCGGCTTAAAATCTATTGATTGTCTTATGAGTTTCTCCTCGCTGAGTGAGTATCTGGCTTCGGAGGTGATGGCGTCCACCGGCCCCTTGTCCACCTGCTGCTTGACGGCCCTGAACAGCATGAACAACGGCTCGCCGGCGCACTCCCTCAGAAATTTGTACAAGAGGAACGTGAACCAGGCGCTGAGCATCTTCTCCGCAACGCTCTCGGTCCTCCGCAGAAGCAGCTTCGGGTGGCTCTTGCTCTCCATGCATTTCTCTATGAGCTCGGCCAACAGAGTCTTCAGTATGTCCGTGCAGTACTCCATCTTGCTCTGCAGCGTCACCATTATCAGGCTGGCCACGTTAACCCTGTCCCGCATCGAGAAGTACCTGTTGCTCTCCAACGTTCTAATGAACAGCAGCAAGAACGTTTTGTTCATGATCAGTTGGCCGAACAGCCTCAAGCCTTTCTCCTTGCAGAGCAACTCGGGCCTTTCCCATTGCAAAACGATGTGGTCGTCGACGTTAGGGGAAGAGTATCTTCATGGCATAGGTGCGGTAGTCCAGGAAGGGTATGCCGCCGGAGGTCAAGTCCCCGGTGAGGGTCCGTCATCTCGGTCTGGAGCTCCGCGAAAGCTTCCTTGCATTCTGCGGCCACCCTGAGCTCCAGGATGTCCATCTGCTCTTGCATGTTCTTCAGGACGCGGTTGCTCTCCGTCGACTTCCTTCGGTAAGCAATCAGGAACAGTATAAATACGATAAAAATCACCACGCCCAAGCCGATTATTCAGTAAAGGGTCGGCTTCGTGATAGGTCCGTTAAGTCCTTGCGGGGACGAATAGGAGAGCACGCCGATGTTGTAGCGCAGGGAGCCCCCGACGATTACGATTACTTCGGGTAGAGCTTCGCCGTTGGGAACTCCTTGATCGTTGAGCGGTTCGGGCTGCGTCTCCGGAGGGCGACACGTCAGCTGATGACGCGACAGCGAGGTGACGTTACAGAAGCTCTTACCGATTCGTACCTCAACGTCTGACTCTTGACAGGCTCGATCAATGTTTTGACCCTAAAAAATAATCTATAGAATCTTTCGTACATTTGTTTTCATACTTACATTAATGTTGAGGTAGTCCGATTTGTAATACTTCACTTCCTTCTCAAACGGAATGAATACTGGATTCGGAAACAACAGGAATGGATTGAAGTCTTTGTTCGAGGTTAGATTTTGTACTCCAGTTACGTTATCCATTCTAAACCCGTATTCTAGTTTGAGAGGGTTATCTGCGTCTAGCTTAACGTCTTCAGCAGCATCTATAACCGGACTGTTACACACCATGCTGGTATTGCTCAGAACGGTACACTCCTAACAAACGAAACAGGTTAAAATCTGGGGATAAGACAGTCATATGACTTTACTTACACTTATAAACATTTTCTGTTCGAAAAAAAACGTACATTTGGGGTTTTTGGATATAGGCTAAATTTTTTCCCGTTACAGATATTTTAACGCCGCCAGCCAGTATACCCTTGGGAACCTTTATTTGACTTACGACGCCCGATTCAGCCGAATCACTACGGGATCTTCCACGTACTCAAACAGTATGTTCTCCAAGTACCTGTCGCCCTTGTCAAACTTCATCCTCAGTTTCTTTTCGATGTGGTGTCCGACGCACTCGTTATGCACAGCGCTTGGTTTTGGTCGGTCCTGAAAATTTCACAGTACAAAAAAACTGTCCGTACCATTTAAAATACCTCCGAGAATAATCTTTTTGCTTTCTTCCATCTAACCCCCTAATACATTTAGATATCTATGCCGCTTATTAGACACAACTCGAACCCATTACTAGAAGCTACAGCTACCACCTACTAGATGGCGCTGTCAAACATAACATCTGCCTAAACAAGTGAGCAGGTTAAATGAATTTAAGAATGCTTTCAGTTCATGATCTCGTGCATTCTGTGAGAGTGTACTTACGAAAGTATCCGACAAGGGAGATCGTCGAGGAAGGCCTGAATGTTGCTACCGGCATTCATAAAGTTCCCAGTAATTTGTAGCATGGTTCCTCCCGACTTAGGTCCGTACCTGGGAGAGATTCCGGTGATGTTGGGGTTTACAAATCTGTAGTGCATCTTTGACTCTCCTCGATAGTCCTCTACTTTAACGGTAACGGGGCCTTGTCTGTATTCCTTTGTGCCGGGGCCGTCAACCTAAAAAGTAAAAATCGCAGGTTAAATCATTTTCGATTCCTGCGTAATACGGCAGAACATACCTGACACACGATTTGTTTGGTTTTAATGTATAGGTGTTCGTACGGCTGACAGTTAATACCAGCTATACCAATACCGGAATAAATGTCTTGGAAGCTTTTGCCTAAATTGATACCTTGGATGGTGATATTAGTACCACCTTCCCAAGGCCCTAATTCGGGGCTGAAGGAGGTCACTTCAGGATTGGGGGCACGTTTGACTTCTGTTGAGCCAAACGGCCGACCCTTCTTCACACTGATCCTTCACTTCGCAGCGGTCGGAGCTCTGGCACCAGCCGCAGTCGTATTTCTCGGCCAGGGCCAGGCATATACCGCAGTTATCTGCCATGTCTCGGCAGCGGTATATCACAACTGAAAATTTTAGACCATTAATATAAATTCATCTAAAACTCATCAAAACATCATTAGTTACAGAGGGTTATAACCTAATATGTAAAAGTTTACACAGTACACTTGTTTATAACCTTCCGAACAAAGTTTTTCAACTGTCAAAACGTTCGCTTGTTATTGTTGCTTATTTAATGGATTGTGTAAACTTACTGTGTATGTTGTCCGGGTTGTCCAACGGCTTAGAGCCGCCCCAGATGACCGCGAAGGTAGCCGTGATATTGGGAGCTCTCGAGGTATAAGAGAATTCCATGGGATCGCAATAGATCGTGTCCCCGAGTAGTTGGGCGTTCACGCTAGTGACCCGTCCCTCGATATTGAACTGGCATACGAACCGAGTCTGCACGATGAACTGTCCGATTATATGAACCTTGACTTTGATAGCTTTTTTGATGCCGGACGCTACCAGTATTTCCGGCGAGTTGCCGACGGTTGCGTTAATTGTTGGACAGAACGCAGGCCCCGATCTATAACTGGGACCGGCTCTCTGCAAGATTAAACGTATTAAAGTATTTTATGAAATGTAGAATATTGTTTTGAATACATACGCTTACTCCAGTGACTAGAATATCGTTCCTGCAGTTTTCTGCCGTATCGTGGGTACATCTGTGGCCGTCTACGCACCAGTCGCAAGGAAAGATGAGGAAACGCACTGGGTACAAGAGCTGTACGTGTTGCAGTCGAAGAACGTAAAATTGGTCGCTACGAAATCTGGTCCAGAAGTCATTCTTACTGATAATTTGGCAGTGAAGTGATCTGCAACAAAGTAAATTATTATAGCATCAAAAATAATTTGTGGGTCATTTTTAAGCACTTACGTTGACCAGGCGGTATAGAAGGTAAAGTATCAGTCCTTGGTGTGGTGCAGTTTACACCTGAGCCTTTTCTTGTAGCATTAGTTATGAGAGTCTTATCAAGCGCCGTGAAGGCGCACAGGAAATGCCCTTGGAGGGTCGGGCAGGTTATCGATTACAAGATCCAGCTGGAAAAAAGGACAATTAAATGAAAAATCGCGTGAACGACTGGAGAGCGTACCGTTCTGGCAGTAGTCCTCTGCAGTTGATTCGGGATGACGGATGTTATTGTCGTACACCTCCCCGCTCTTGTAGCTGATCCAGTAAAGCGGATCTTTGGCAGCGTCTTGACAGTCCGAACGTAAACTACACCTGAGAGCAAAGTTAAACGCGTGAAATTTTATTTAAACATCATCCGCGACAGTACTTACTTATTTTCTAATGAACACCATCCGCAGTATGGATCTTTGACTCCCAAGCATTCGAGGCAGTTTCGGTAGACGGTGCATTCTTGCACCTTAACTTTGGACACCTGAAATGTGTTGAAAATATAAGACTTCTACTCCCAAACTGTACCACACATATTAACGTAATGTAAATACAAAGAAAGTATGAACATTTATTCGAATTCATTTCAGTTAAAGTCCGTTATATTATATAAGTGAACTTTCGGATGAAAGGAACGCAGCTTACATCAAAAAGTGCCGTAACCTTAAAACTACCTAGTTTCAGTATTACGTAAAACGAAAGCACCTAATAGTATGTAAAAAAGGAAAGCACCTAATGTCAAACTACAATAGCCGCGTTCTTTTGATACTGATCGTAGAAACGTGATCAGAAAAGGATCAACAGAAATTGAAAAGTTTTTAATACTCCGTTAATTGTAATGATGCTTTTGTGATCGTTTTTCTGTGGTCAGCGCCGAAAAAAGAAGCTATAAAAGTTATGTAATGTATCGATATTCGCAAGATATCAATATTATCAGGTCTAGTTATTTTAGTATGCTTTTTGATGTTCTTATGAACCCGGGAGAGCTATAAATAATTACGGATGGGGTTGAGCGGCGTGGATCAAACAAGAACGGGAAATACATCCCCATGCCGAGATAATTAAAATATCGGTTCATATTACTGAATTACAGGAACGCAATTATAAATGTTTTTTATTATACAGGATATGATTCCAAACATTAATGCCGTAGACGAAATACTGCAATACATACAGCGTTTTGCAATTAAGCGGTAAATACTGAATTGCTGGTTGCTGGAGGATATTGATTGCTAAATAAAAGCATTTCTCATTCATTATTCATTTCATACTATCGAGTCTCATTGTCCGCAGCTCACTTTTTCTGTTTTCTTCTTTCTCTCAAGGGCAAGGAATCGAATTAATTGTTTCATACGCGAAAAATGGAAAGTAATTGTAGTTTTAATCGGTGATAAAGTTTTCGGTGGGTGGTACGTTAGGTAGTTACGTTTTGTACTCGGTAGAAGGTTGAATGCTTACCTTTCTTTCTGTCATTAGAGAGGTGCATGGATTGGGAATCAAAGTGAAGATCTGGATTTACTGGAGAGTTTTCGTCCACGGTTAAGTCTCCATATTCCGAGCCCGAGGTAGAAGATTCAACCACAACCTGTTAAAAAAGCTACATGTTAGAAAAATACAAATTACACGAAAAAAGAAGTTCATATGAAATTTTTTAGTAAGTGTATGCGATGGATGAAAAAAATACACAATAAGGTTTCTGTATTGAAAAAAAAAAAAACAAATACAATAGACAGCAATTATTCAAAGGCCATGATAAACAAAAATTCCCATCTTCATTTCAAGTAATTATGAATTTAGCGGTTTTTTCTAGTACTCGTCTTACTGATACGGTGTGATTAAGCAAAAACATCCGGTCGTTGAAATCCTTTTAGTAATTTTAGAATGTTATTAATTAAATTAGTAATGTCCTTGCATTTTCGACGATTCACACTTCTTCCTAGGATTACTAGATTTTAACGCGCGAATCTAGTAGCCTTGTACATACAGGGTGTATGAACAAAATATTTTTTAAACTTTAGCAACATAAGGACTTCAAACGTAATCAAATCTGGCTATGAACGAGAGAGAAAGAAATAGCGGTTCATGTCGAAGCTTTTCGGTTGTCAAACTTTGGACAAGTGACTGTCACAATCGTAAAATAAATAATGGCCGTCATATAAGGCGACAGCTTTGACAATTAATAAGGTTATAAATTTAAGATACTTTTTTTTTACTAGGCCAGCTTTGATGAGTTTTTTTTTGGACTTGATACTTAAATTGTGGAAAATAAAAAAAACAAATACACATAACTACCCGTTTTTGTTTTCGCGGAGGTCTATGACTGTCCGGAAAAAATCAAAGCCGGCGGCGGCCGATCGATATTATGAATGGAATTAAGAAAATACAAACCTATTTAGTATTCCGCGTCTGTTCGGCAATTCCAGCGAAGAAGGCCGGGATCCAGAGGCGATAAAATATTTGGAATTAAATTCGTTCGAAACCCGGGGGGTGCCTCGAGCTAGATGGATTTCGAGTGTTATCGTAATTTCGAGGAGATCACGTAACTAAACGAGGCGCGGGCCCTTCTGATAATAGTAAAAGTTCCCAGTAATTAAAAATCTCACTTGAGATTCAGGCCGCGGCTGGCGTATCGTCAATACCGCGTCGACAAATAATCGGATCTCCCGTTAAATGGGACGCGGCCAGCGGCGGGGCCACAAAAGGGCGCTCCCACCGGAGAATTAAAAAAAAATCTAGCTACCGATGATGCCAACGTGCACCACCGGCTTTTGTCCCAGTTCTGACCAAGTCAACTGCTTATATTCTGTAGTAATATGGCGAATATATTTTTTAATAATCCGTACCCTGTGACGAGTCGTCACTGGGTGCCTCTACTGCTCGTCACGTTAGATAACCCCTTCGGGAGACCGTCGCCCATTAAGGGCATTAGGAATTTAAAACTGTGGCCGTTATTCGATTTTGGGTTAATTCTTATCAACACAGAGCGTCCTCCCAGAAACTTAGTTAATGGTTTTCGGGGGGTCGTAATTCGGATAGGCATTCGACAAATTGAAAATTATTCCGACGCGCTGGTACCTTTTTTGTATTAAAAACGTTCAGGATAAATGTTTGACGTCGGTATACTCGGCTCCCTCTCATGAATCGCAGAAGCTTGGATATTTTTATATCCATTTCTTATCCCTCCTGCCGTCCTTTGTGCATTACAGTTTCGTTTATTTTAGATTTAACACGCTTTGTCTCTTCTTCGGTCCCTAGTTTTTTACGATTAAGAAAACCGTATTGATAAAACAAAACAAAAAATACATTTTACTCCACACAGCCTCAAGATTTACAGAACATTGTTTTTTTTTTTATCAAAAATAATTTTTTGCGTTATTTAAAAGTCAGAAATCTAATTTATTTAACAACATCGTGGTTCAAAAACTGGGCGTTCCACAGGGTTCGATTTTAGGCTCCCTTCTCTTTGATACCTTCGTAAATAATTTAACTTACAGCATGATTTGATTTAAATCTCTTTAATAGATTTACATGGATATTATTTCCATGTCCAATAAAGAGGATGGACAAGATGTTAAAGGTCAAGTCGCTCACGCTGAAATTGTGGAAATTGCACGCATATTTTTTAGGTTCACCCGGTAGATTAAACATCCCTCCCGTTTCCGCTGGCTTTAACTCATAAGGCTTAATTTTCTCGCCTGTAAACTTCCAGTCGTCTTCTTCCGAGCGGTTCCGTTATTGCAATACAACCGCTATTTGATTTTATTTTATCGCGGAAGGCTTTGGCCAAACGCGAAAACCGCTCGGGTCGCTCCGCCTCTGGTATCGAAGGATCAACTGCTTCCAAATGAAATCCGCTACCCTTCGCTATTGTTGCGATATCCACAACTTTCAATAACTCAGACGAACGAGGTGCCGCAATCAACTAACAGTCCTCCAGCGCGTTATTTCTCCTTTTTTTTTTGGGAAATTAATCCTCAAGAAGGCGAGCAAACAAATTTCGGGACGTGTAAGTAATGACTTTTCTGCCGGCGTCTCGACAAAAAATTACGACCTCCCCGGGAATTGTGATACCTGATTTTTCGACGTTTTCACTAGAAAATGACGCAAAAGTGACTTGGTCATTTTTAAGTCAACTTTAAGTGAACCTATTTCAGTTAAGAAAACTGGTACCTAAATAGAGTTTGGCAAAAACAGAAATTGTCACTTTCACTTAAAAATGACGTAAGTGACTTGGTCATTTTTACGTCACTTTTAAGTAAAAAACACTACAATATTTGAATCAAAATGTAAGATGTTTAAATATAATTTAGTAAATAGAAATGTTTACTGATTTTCACTTAAAAATTATATAAAAGTGACTTGGTCATTTTTAAGACACTTTGAAGTAAAAACACCAAATCAATATTCCAGATGAATAGAATTTAGCAAAGGTAGAAATCGATTCTCAAGTTCACTTCAAAATGACGTAAATGTGACTCATTTTTAAGCCACGTTTAAGTAAAAACACCAACATTTCCGAATCAGTGTCCTAGACGCTACATAGAATTTACAAAAAGAAATATTTACTCACTTTCACTTAAAAATTACGTAAAAGTGACTTGGTTATTTTTAAGACACTTTTAAGTAAAAAACGCCAAATCAATATTCTAAATGACTATCAAAATTCTAGACATTTAGAAAATGACTATAAGGAACATTTGTCACAAGTTTTTGACAAACTAAAATACGTCTCATAGGTCATACGTGACGATACAATTTTTAAGGCACTAGGAGAGGTTGAAGCCGTTCAGGATTCACCGCAAGCAAGGTAGCGACCGATTTATGAGAGGCCATCTGCAATAAGCGATGCATTTTTGCATCATAAGCGTACAATTAGAAATTAAGGAAACATCTGCTCCTACCGGGAAGCAGCGTGGCGAAATACATAGTGTGTGAAACAGTAGGAGATCCGATCTTAATTATTCAGATCGAGCTCACGATAACCCAAAGGCAGGAGAAGACAGAACGAAAGTGGTATCTCTTATAATATCGTAACTCACGTAGGCCGTTCTGAGGGAAGCCACCGACTGATTTTCAACTTGGCTAATCATGTGAACCGATATTATGGTAACTTCTATAGGTCAGAGAACGCTTTACGATTATGCTTGCCTGTATCTCAATCACGTGATCGCCGGTCACGCAAAAAGTTGCGCAATTCTAGCTCTCATTCATGTGAATCTTCGAAACATTTTGTACATTGGAGTAAATACATTTTTACGAAGTAGGTACGGTTTGTTTCTTTGTACAAAACAAGCGGCATCTTTATTTTCGTATCACGTATTTGCAAAGAGCAACGACTATCTCAGCGTCCTTGAAACAGTGACACATAACGTAAAAATCCAGGCATCGCCAGGCCCGCGGAATGTATGCAAATCACTTAACAAAATAGACAGCGATTCGGTTTCAGAATAGTTCCCCATATTACCTTTTAATATTCAAAAACAGTTGAAAGTGAAAATATATTCAACGTTTCGTATTAGCAGCCTCGTCGTTTCGAGATACCATCAAGTGAATCATCAGTTTTGCCGCATCCTGTATACGCCTTTTTGTTTTTTCCGGATCATTTCACCAGGAGGCGCTTCGGCGTATAAAATTCGCGCTCTAATATCTCTCAGATTTATCTCCCACAAGTATAATCTGTCTATAAATACCCCGTTCTGTAAATATAGAGAAAAAGGCCCGATAAATTTTTCCTGCCAAAAATGAGCGAAATCAAGAAAGTGGAAATAAGAGAGCTACTTCTGGCGCCTATATTAAAAGCGAAATTCGTCGTAAACAAGGGGCGGCGGCGGGGGCGAGGGGCGGCGCCGGTTTTCAATTTCTACAAAAAACAATTTGTATAATACCCGAGTCAGACGTTGAAGAGGCACTAGAAAAAAAGGAACAGGTATGTGATAAATTGGAATGGAGGTATCTGGCTGGGTCAAACGCAGAACGTTGAATTGAAAAACATGCTATGCTGAATTTCGGGTAACAATTACGTTAGTGAATAACGCGTTAGACTTTTGTTATAGAAAGGTTCGGTAGACGTTTGATAGTTATTTAATATACATACGAGGTGTGTAAATTAAGTAATGAGACTGGCAACGTAGCGCCCGATCTAGCAACACTGCGGAGATTTCACTGCTTAACTTAAGATGCGAGGTTAACATGTAATGCACCTTCAGTATAAGTTTGAACTTGTTAGAGTCGTTTGTTTGTTCCTTGTGACTGTTTTTTTTTTTGTAGTGCGTTTTAAAAATGAGTGACATTGATTTTTGAGCAACGGTGTGCTGTCAGGTTTTGCTTCAGACTTGGACACAGCGCAACGGATACTTTTGCAAAACTTCAACACGCCTGCGGAGACAGTGTTTTTTCGACAGCCCAGGTTTTTCGGTTGTTTAAGACATTCTCAGAAGGGAAGATAGTCGATTGAAGATGAACCACGCAGCGGAAGGCCTTCATCTTCAAGAATCAATGAAAATGTCGATACAATACGGACTCTTGGGCGTTCAGATCGTCGGTTGACAACACGAATGTTCGGGGAAGAGTTGGAATTTGAAGCTGATTTGCTTTTTGATAGCCAGGGAATTATCCACGGAGAGTTTGTGTCTCCAGGCCAAAAGGTTCCAATTCCAATTTGAATAAGAAAATATTCAAACAGCTGTAACCGACCAGCTGAAAGCTATCCAATATATGAGTTCCAGCACTGCTACGAGGAATGGAAGAACCGTCTCGAGCGCTGTGTGGCTTCCCAAGGAAGTTATTTTGAAGGAGACAATACTGAATTGTAATTCCATTCGAATAAAAACAATTAAAAAACCAGTCTCATTACTTAATTTACATCACCTCGTATAAGTGTTTTATCCACGAAAGGACGTTTATTATTTTAATTTTCTTGAGTAGATAAGTAGATATAACGAATGCGTTACGTTGTTTTATCCACAATCGGAGCAAGTATTATCTGAATATAATTTATAAATATTATGTCATCTCAATGTTACGTCGAGTTGCATTGTAAAAATTCGTTTTTTAACTTGGTAGATTGAAAAAAAGACAGCACTGAAGAATTTTTGATAAGTGCTTCCGATGAGGAGCGTTTATTCATTGAAGTAATAAAGAAAAAAAAAAACTGGACGTCTTCCACGAAACACCGAACTACTACACTTTTCTCGACGCGCGTTTCGCCAACCAGGTTGACATCTTCAGGAGAAGATTAAAACTAGAAGATTAAACCAGTTTTAATCTTCTCCTGAAGATGCCAACTTGGTTGGCGAAACGCGTCGAGAAAATTGTAGTAGTTCGGTGTTTCGTGGAAGACGTCCAGTTTTTTGTTTCTACGCCGAAGGTTCCAGTACCCACTCCAGGAGGACATTGAAGTAATGTGTCTCATTTTTTGAACAATATTAGCAAGGTAGTCGAGGCACAGTTTTTGAAATGTCATAAGAAAGGTAAACATCTTCAACTGATACTTCAGGTTGCTGTTGACGAAAATGTTGGCAATACCAATTTATTCATTAACATAAATGAGTTTAACAAATCAAAGGACTGAAGCATCAATATAAATTTCAATGTTAATATCAAATGGTCGAATAAATTCGTTTGATATCTGCTCGTCATTGTCACGTTGAAACAAAGCTGCTTTATTCCACTAACGGATCAAATGTCATTTTACATGGCTAAAATCAAACTAAATAAAGCCACTTTATGAAACGACTGTGGATCAAATATTTTGAAATCGACTCATAACATTACACCCGATTAAACTTAAAATGTATATTTTCCATGGCATATACGCTCGCCAAATTTGAAGTTCATACTTTTATAAGGCGGTCCCTTTCTCGCGGAAACGGAGCGTGGAATACAGCGCCATAAAAGCATTATCGTAAAAAAAAGGGACTGACCTTTTTCAGATGCCCCGTGGAGGTGCCTATGAAGGCCACAGTGAAGTCCCCGGTCAGAGGTGGCGACCACCGCCGTCAGGCGGGTGCTGAACAGCGATACGGGCACAGCGGAGACGGGCTGCTCCCTCCCAGCGGGGTGTTTACGTCGAGGCCGCAGAAATCCTCCCCGATCGTTTGAAGTTTCTGGAAAAGAAAAAACGTCAATTACCACTAATATTCGTAATCGAACAAATTTCATTTCATCGTCTCTTCATATCATTTCGTCATATTTGAAATACTCACAATACTCATTTAAAAATACTTATTTCAACCACTATAATATTTATTAAAAATACTGTCAGTATGCCTAGAGAACTCGATGTACACAAAATTACGTGACGTACTATTTCATATTTGAAATACTCACAATACTCATTTAAAATACTGTCAGTATTCTTAGAGAACTCGATGTACACAAAATCACGTGATGTACATTCATATTTGAAATACTTACAATACTTATTTAAAATACTCGCAATACTCATTTAAAATACTTATGTAAACTACTATAATGTTTTTTAAAATACTCTCAGTATGCTTAGAGAACAATGTACACAAAATGATGTGCTGTACATTCATATTTGAAATACACACAATACTTATTTAAGATACCCATAATACCAATTTAAAATATTCGATAATAATTTAAAATATTTTATTTGATGGCCAGTGGGTTTACTGAATACGGGACGGGACGGCTTTCAGGATTTTCAAAAAGAATTTCCATACATATTCAGGTTTTGTCTAGATCTCTGCCTTTGTTTAAATTTCAGGAGGCTTTCTAATTATCTGTTATGCAATGATAACGACAGTAATGTGACTTTCTTAATAACAAAAACCCAGAACTTACGAGGTGTGTAAATTAAGTAATAAGACTGTTTTTTTCTAAATATCTATATTCGAATAGAATTACAATTCAGTGATGTCTCTATCAAAATAACTGCCTTGGGAAGCCATACAGCGCTGGAGACGGTTCTTCTATTCCTCATAGCATTGCTAGAACACATACATATACTGGAATAGCCTTCAGCTGGTCGGTTACAGCCGTTTGAATATTTTCTATGGTCCCAAAATGATGTCCCTTGAGGTGATTTTTCAATCTCGGGAAGAGAAAAAAGTCACAAGGACTCAAGTCAGGAGAATAAGGAGACTGAAGAGTCACAGGATTGTTTTTACTGGCTAAAAACTCGTTTACTGAAATGGCTGTGTGACAAGGCGCATTGTCGTGATGCAACATCCAGTTGTTCTTGACGTTTGGTGTCACACACATGACCCTTTTTCGAAGTCTTTCAAGAACCTCTATGTAAAAGTGTTGATTTACTATTTGGCCTGAAGGCACAAAGTCTTCGTGGACAATTCCTTGGCTATCAAAAAAGCAAATTCGCATGCATTTGATATTCGACTTGCTCATTCTTGCTTTTTTGGGTCTTGGAGAGCTTGACGTGTGTCATTCCAAGATTTGGCGCTTGGTTTCCGGGTCGTACTCAAACTCCCAAGTTTCATCACCAGTAATGACATGTTCTATAAAATGGGGATAATTTTCAATCGATTCCAAAAAAGTCAAAACACATTTCTGTCGTGATGTCCTTTTGTTCTCCGTATTCTATCGACATTATCATCGGTTCTTGAAGATGAAGGCCTTCCGCTGCGTGGTTCATTTTTAATCGACTCTCTTCCTTCTGAGAATGCCTGAAACCACCGAAAAATCTGGGCTCTTGAAAAAACACTGTCTCCGTGTGTAGAAGCTTTGCAAAAAGTATCCGTTGCGCTGCGTCCAAGTTTGAAGCAAAACCTGATTGCCCACCGTTGCTCAAAATTAATGTCATTTAATTCTCATTTTTAAAACGCATTTTAAAAACCCGGGTTACGAAAACAGTCACAAAGAACAAACAAATGACTCTAACAAGTTCAAACTTGTACTGAAGGTGCATTACATGTTAACCTGCCGCCCTTCCAAGTCCCGTCTCCGGCAGCGTTGCTATAGATCTCGGGTGCTACGTTGCCAGTCTCATTACTTAATTTACACACCTCGTAAGTATTTTCAACTACACTGCTAAAAAATCATCTGTTATTAGCCCTGGGGTATTTTAACAGATAGTAAATTTGTATTAGGTTTAAAATTTATCGAAATATCGCATCACACGATTGTCAGTTTGAGAGAAATCGAGGTAATTAAAAAAAATAAATGCGTGGATTCGAAATAACAGGAATCCCGTTTGCCCTGTAGGCACATGAAAAAAAAACCTCAATTTTAGGCGCCGTAAATACTGTTCAATAAACGAAACAACGAATAAAACTCGAAATATGTACACATTTGCCTCAACAAACAAATATATCGATTTATTATAAATAATAATTCCCCTTATTTACCCAAGCCCCTAATAAAATATTCATATCCATTGTGGCCGTTGTTTGATTGTCTTGATTTGAAATACAAGAAGGTCGATACCACTTCCAAAATAGGTACATAATAACGGGCCATGAGAACCGAACTACCTAAAACTTAAATGACGCTTCGCGTTTGCAGGAATTTTCGAACGTAACGTTAGTTTCTCTTTTCAGTCACGAAAAGACCATTTATTATGGACGGAAAGATATTGGAAACAATAATCAGAAAGTGTAGACACAGTATTTTAGACGAACCCGCAATACGAACGGTATTGTTATGGCAGATTTTCGACATACACATACATATATAGAAACCGTACAGCCAAGATTGCATCATGCAACAAATCGCCATTTTCCTTGGAAATAGGGCGCGGTTTTTCACTTTTTTCCCTCAGAAGTGGGATCTTCATTTTAAAATTTGTGGAATTAAAATTTTGAAAGCACCACTGGATGTTCTGGTTATACGTAGGCTGTAATTTGCATTATTTTACATCCTAAAAACGCAATTAATATTCCCGATTTAGTGTGTCTCCAAGCTGGGATTACAGGACGATCATCATATACACTAGGTGAACAAATTAAGGGATACAAAAAAATTCCACATTTTTAGGTGACTTTCAAAGAGCTGTAACTTGGGGAAAAATGGTCGCAGAGAAAAAGAACAAAAAGGAAATCGAAGCTCCAAGTTTCTAGTTTTCGGATCTCGAGTTAAAATTTTTTTAGTGTCAGCAGTTTTTGAGTAATTATAAGAAAACCAAGGAAAAGCATTTTTCGAAATTTTTGCATTCCTTTTAAAAGACCCACGGAGTTCAATATATTTTTTTTTTTCGATAATTTCATCAAAAGCTCTTTTAGACAATTTAATTTTATTGAATTTGACCTATTTTCGAGCCGTACGATGATTTTTCGCTGAGTTATGGCCGTTCAAAGCAAAATAGTCATTTTTGACTTTGGTAATCAATTACTCGGAAAATAGTGAGCGTATGCATAACTTGGCACAACTGCAACACTACGGATATTGACTGTAACTTTTCAACCTCAAAGTATCCCAAAGAATCCCTGATGGTTTCAAAACTTTGGGATTATTTTTTTCATAGTGCTTGGAATGGCTGAAATTGTGGTGCGTGTTAAAAAAAAACGTTAATTATTGTAAGCAAAATATATTCAAATTGTTTTTATAAATGGCGTTTCAATGAAACCTTTGCCTGTTTTCTCAATATTTAGAAGTATTAACTATAATAATTTAATATTATTAACAATAATAAGAAATATTAAGATTTTATAGTATTTGTACCCTTCCAGAGTTCGAAAGGTTAACCTATGTATTATTTAAAGTATAACCTATGAATTATTTCATAGTTTACAATATATAATAAGGTAACAATTAAGATACGCGCTAGGTTCTCATCACCGTGGCCGACTTTGATGCACGATATTTAGCTGTCACGATGAGGGGGTGTAAATTCCGTCAGAGGGGAAGAAGCTCAGTTCTTAGTTCCCCGAAGTATCAGGTTAAAATATGATATATCTGGATTTTATTATTGATCGGGTCCAACTTCTTGGCAACAGTAATTTTAAAGTACGGGCACGTACGTGCTCTTTTCGTCGGCGCAGAACAAATTTCCCGGGTTTCCACCCTCCCTATAGAAAGCTCGCGGCCTGGACACGTGAAATCCCCGTTTAGGTGGGCGACACCTTGTTTGCGAAAAAATAAAAGGGAAAGCGACGGCTAAGTTCGCCAAAGAATATTATTACGGGATTATTAAACGTGTCCTGGTTCACCGCTAATGGATGTATTTTAGGGGTAAAATTCTATACGACGAAATTTTTATTTTGGAAAGCAGGCTTGTCACAAAACTAAAATACGAGGTGTGGCTATTAAATAACTGTCTGGTGATACTTTCCCCGCCCTGAGCTCGCTGGACAAGCTAGTGGGTCGCTCAGTTTAACTGTAGCAGTCGTTTGAATTAGTCTACGCACCAGTGACGCGTCGAAAATATGTTAAGTCTTCAGATGGAGCAACGGGTTAGTCTCAAGTTTCTTGTTAAATTTTGGAAAACGTTTACAGAAGGTTATGCCATGTTAAAAGAAGTGTACGGTAAATGCTTTAAACGGTTTCAAGAGGGACGTGAAACGACCGAAGACGATCCGCACCCCGGACGGCCCTCAAAGTCAAAAACGGACGAAAACATTGAAAAAATTTATAAATTAATCCGCGAAGATCATCGTCTAAGCATCCGAGGGCTTGCTGAAATAACAGGAATCGACAAATAATGTGTTCGCCAGATTTTGCATCAATCGTTCAACATGTGCAAAGTTTGCAAAAAAATGGTGCCAAAACTCCTCATTCCCGAACAAAAGGAATCAAGAATGAACATTCTAAACAACATTGACACTGATCTAGGCTTGTTCGACACGGTTATTACTTGTGATGAATCGCGGTTTTACTTACGACCCCGAAACAAACCGCCAATCCATGCATTGGAAGAGCCCGAACTCGCCAAGGCAAAAAAAGCCAGGAGGAGCAAATCCAAATTCAAAGCGATGATAATCGTCTTTCTTGACATTCGAGGCATTATTTATATGTTCACTGGGTCCCTGAGGGTCAGACGGTCAATCAACATTATTACATCGAGGTTCTGACGGCCCTTCGTGAGCGCGTGAGAAGACAAAGACCCGATTTGTGGAAGACCAAATGATGGAAGATTCACCAAGACAATGCACCGGCCCATTCTGGTTTGTCTGTGAAGGCGTTTTTTGCAAAATACGGCATTTCTGTGTTGGAACATCCACCATACAAGCCCGACTTTGCCTCCGGTGACTTTTTTTTATTTCCCAAGGTCAAACCGGCGCTGAAGGGGACAAGATTCGGAAGTGTGGAAGCGGTTAAAGCAAATGGGACAGAGGTTCTGAAAGAGCTGACAGAAGCGGGCTTCCAGCACGGCTTTCAGCAATGGAAAAGTGGTATGGAGCGGTGTAGAGATCGCCAAGGGGAATACATTGAAGGAAAAAAGTTGCAACTATAATTGGTAACGAATAAAAGTGTTATGACAGCAGTTCGGTTATTCAATAGCCACACCTCGTAACGTTCATTCAGTATGTCTGATATTTTTTTTCCAGTATGGCTTAGATGTAAACAATTTTTTGACTTCAAATGTGTATAGTCACAAGAATTACTAAATCTACTAAAAGTCCCCTTACGAATGTTCGATACGAACTGTTTTCTCAATGTAGAATAATTTGTGAATATTTTTCTTCAGCTTCGTGCTCTTTTCATACGAGTGGGCGTCTGGCAATTACAATATACTAGTTGAAATTCCCGTTTTCAGGAAACGTTTACCTGAATTTCCATTAGTTCCTCTTGAAAAATTTAATATCACTCGAGTATTTTTTATTTTCGTCGTCGTTGCTGAGACACTCAAAACTCCCAATTAGGGAACAATCTTAAGGGAACTCCAACCGTGAAACGTTGTTAACTCCCGAAATAAGCGTTTAAGTAATATATTCATAAATAAACCTACTTTTATTTATAAAACATGCCATTATGGCAACTTCAACGAAAGCCTTTGTCTTTACCTCAGACTAGACTCATAAAATTGTCCCAAACAATAATTTGTTGAGCAATATAAGTCAATAATCTGACGATGCCAATATGGCTGGCGAAAAAAAATCATGT
Source organism: Aromia moschata (assembly GCA_029963805.1). Lineage (NCBI taxonomy): Eukaryota > Metazoa > Arthropoda > Insecta > Coleoptera > Cerambycidae > Aromia > Aromia moschata. Next base: position 1,031,885 of record JAPWTK010000038.1, read on the forward strand.
TCGTTCATCATTCATTGTTTTTCGACCCTAACGAATCCCTTTTCTCAGTGTAAAAACTCCATTTGTACAATTTGTACAAAACAACTTTACTCATTCAGTACTTTATGTTTTAAACGGTGCTCGGCTTTCCTGAGGCCTCATTATTTATTATATCGGGGCATCCTACTCCTGCGCAACTGTAAGGCCTTTTTAATTGAGGGCAAAACAGGCAAGCGATTGATCAAGTTCCTGTTGAACAAAGTTTTTAAGTAGCCATTAATATAAATATAGCGATCCTCCTGCCCATTCTGTAGCTGAACAAGACAGCTGAGAGGAAATATTTCGAAGGTATGGAATTTCCAAGGCAAAGGGCACCCCAATGGGGATGTAGTTCAGCAATTGGGTACGTAATTTTAGGTGGAAAGTTGTATAGAATTTGTTTTTTTTTTTTATATAGATAAACTAGTGGAAAAAAATTAAGGGATCAAAACAATTTTTTTGGAAATTTGGATTATTTTTTTCAAAAATTTAAACGCTGCGATAAAAATGTAACGAAAACTGAGAAAAACATTTTTTTCTCATTTTGTCAGATTTTGAGCTTTTTTGGAGCAAAAAACGCGATCCTTTAATTTTTTAAAAATTCAATCGAGTAAAAAAAAAAAACGGCTGGCTGGATTGAATTGAATCTCTGTAGGGTTTTTTGTGGGTACATATATTGAACTGTAAAAGACATACATAAAAAATCAGTGGTTTCCTCGATATTTTTGATTCAGCGCTTGATTTTCCGAAAAACCACCAAAAGCCCTTTTTTTGTTGCTTTTTAAAATTCATGTAAAGAATGGCAAAATATTTTTTTCGAAGAACCAATGGCTAATTCTTGTAGAGAATTTATTCTTTTCTCGAAACCCACCTTTAACTTTTTGAGCGATCATTGGTTGCTGAGATATCGATAATCAAAAACAAAATGATCCTTTTCCATTCAAAGACTGATATCTCGGCGAGAAATGATCGTATCAAAGCCTTTAAAAAAAGGAATTGAATTTTTTTGTCGGTGGTTTTCTTAGGATTACTCGAAAATCGCTGACGCTAAAAATGTCGAAGTTCAGACCCATAAACTAGATACTCGGAGCTACAATTTAAATTTTTTTAAATTTTCTGTGCGACCATTTTTCTCCAAGTTACGGCCTGTAGATTTTGCGGTGCTTTTTTTGAATTCGAATTCTGCACCTTTTTCAGGGCTCTATACAACCTCAAAAAATTTTACGACAATGAACAATTATAAGTACAGTGTGCGCATATGCAAGTTTGGTATTGCAAATCCACTTTTTTTTGACAAGTGTTAATAAGTAAAGCCGGCTGAACAGCGCGGCGGCCCACAAAGTTTTCACACATCTCAACGTAAATAACAGGGTAAGTTTAATACATCTCTTTATAAATTGCAACAGTTTATTGTTTTCATGAATTTTGTTTTTGCACATACAAGTAGTGAGTAGTATGACGCGTACGATTATGGCCCGCCGCCCGGATCTGCTGGCTTTATTAATAAGTGATATGCTGTCATGCGAAGTGTTTGATTAAAAAAAACATTCCCTCTATGGTTGCTATGGGAACCTCTTCGGTGTGCATTTTGGACGCGGTCTGTGCCGCGCTCCTGTATAAATAAAGCTAGAACAAATAGCAGCCTCATCTTGACGGTACTACTATCGCATTACGGTTCAATATTTGAGAAGGTAGATATTGCAGCTTAACGTGGGAACTACTTCGGTCCAAGAAACTAATATGACAGAATGGACTGTTTACTCATATTTTTTAATTCGTTTTCCTCTTGGAAAACAGTCGCTCCGGCTGTCCACTTAAAATACAAATTTTAGCATGTAGACGTCATTCGGGGTCGGTCATTTTTCGGAAGTTTTTTTTTCCAATGCAAATATTTGTTTCCAAAACACGGGACAAATATTTATTCACGGAAGCAAAATATTTTGTAAACATTAATTATTTAATTCTGAATGGCTTATGCCTTCCCACGCTTTTTTATTTATTTTTTAGTCAACTGAGGCCAGCACTAAAAATGCCACAGAGAAAAAAGTTAGTTAAATGCATACAGAAAATCTGTCCTACTTAATTACTCACATATCTTATTCTGTGTAAAGTATTGTATACTTTATACAAGTATATGTACTTTATAAAGTTTATATTTTTAACCCGTTTCAGCCGAAAACGCCACTCCCGGTACATCGCTCTTCAGCGCCTCATAAGTTCTCATAACTAATACTATTTGCGACAGAAAAATTTGATCGGGACATATTTTTGAAATCTAAGACGTGCCCTTTCCGATGGTGTCCATGAAATTCCTCCAAAAAATTATTAATTATGAAAAAAAGCAGTTTAAAAAAACACGATTTTTTTTACATAAATTTACGACAGAAAATTTGACAGGTACATATTTTTTAAAGTTTAAGACGTGCCCCTTTCCGATGATGTACATCCAAAAAATATTAATTATGAAAAAAGCGTTTTTTTTTTTAAAAACACGATTTTTTTGCACATTTTTAAATCAAATTTTCAAGGGGTTTCCGGTCTGCAATGGACCTGGAACCTTACTAACCGGTGGAATAAATGTTTGAACTTTTGTGAGTATACGTGGTTTAAAGATCGATTTTTTCCCTTATGCGTTCAAAATGGCGCCTGAACTGTAAATTTTTTGCGTTAAAATTGAAGATTTTTTATTGGAAAATGATGCACTTTTACAATAAATTGTCAAGAATAAAAAGTTCTTAAAATCATCAAAGAATGAACTGGAATTTTTTTCAGAATTGTTTAAGCAATTTTTTAAATTTTGCAAAAATTGCAAAAAAATTCCAGTGCATTCTTTGAGTGCTTTTAAGAACTTTTCATTCTTGACAATTGTTTGTAAAAGTGCATCATTTTCCAATAAAAAATTCTTGAATTTTAACGCAAAAATTTTGCAGTTCAGGCGCCATTTTGAACACATAAGGGAAAAATCGATCTTTAAACCACGTATACTCAAAGTTCAAACATTTATTCCACCGGTTAGTGAGGTTCCAGGTCCATTGCAGACTGGAAAAACCCCTTGAAAAATTAGATTTAAAAATTGCAAAAAAAAATGTTTTTTAAAAAAAACGCTTTTTTCATAATTAATATTTTTTTTGGATGTACATCATTGAAAAAGGGCACGTCTTAAACTTTAAAAATATGTCCCTGTCAAATTTTTCTGTCGCAAATAGTATGTAATGAGGCGCTGAAGAGCGATGTACCGGGAGTGGCGTTTTCAGCCGAAACGAGTTTGTGATTTTTACTATAATCCAAGGTTATGTATTTTTACATACATATTTCTCTAAATTATTCTCTAAACAATTTTACATAACCTAACGTAGGTCCTTGTGCCCAATGTTATGTCTTGTATTTTTACACAGATATATATCTAAATTATTACATATTCTACCGAAATTACATATTCTACCGAAATTACAAAACCGAAAGTAGGTACTTTATGGCCACCATTAGGTTATGTATTTTTACGTAGATATTTCTCTAAATCAGTAGATGTTTTATAATTTTACATAACCTAAAGTAGGTCCTTTGTGGCCACCATTAGGTTATGTATTTTTACGTAGATATTTCTCTAAATCAGTGGATGTTTTATGCAATTTTACAAAACCTAAAGTAGGTCCTTTGTGGCCACCATTAGGTTATGTATTTTTACGTAGATATTTCTCTAAATCAGTGGATGTTTTATGCAATTTTACAAAACCGAAAGTAGGTCCTTTGTGGCCACCATTAGGTTATGTGTTTTTTTACATAGATATTTCTCTAAACCATTACACATTCTATGCAATTTTACATAAGCTAACGTAGATACTTGTGGCCAACGTTAGAATATGTGTTTTCACACAGACGGTTGGAGTAAAATGCCTGTTTGATTTTATAATATCGTGTTGTTTGAGGAAGAAGCCCGTGGTGCCTGCAGACTAGCGCGCGTGTGTGCAAGCCTTCAAAGAGAACATACCGCCAACTAAACAAACCGTATTCCAAGAGTTAATTAATATGGATTAGAGTTCCTTTCGTGAATCTAAATGATATAATGAAATTCATTAAGTTGCCACATGCAGAGACGAAAAGAGAAATCTACTTAGTCTAGGGGATTTCTAAGCTCGAAATATACAAAAAGGGCAAATCTAGTTTTGAATTACGAGGAGTGCTCCGAGTTGGCCATGATAACTACGCCTCCAAGTTCCTATTTTGATAAATACGGGAAAATACCGACAAGCATTAGAGTCAAGTTGCATTTTCGTTCGAAAACAAACCGGTCTCACAGTCTGATGCATCTAAATTGGGTTTAATTTGCTTTGGCAGCGTTAGTTTGGTCAGTCCGCTTAGAACGGTTGCTGAACGGTATTGTTATAGCGACAGTATAAATTGTTGTTCCTGGGATCGTCGTAGTAAGTTCAACAAATTGTTTTGTTGTGGCTAGCAAGCTCCGGTGACTCAGTACAAATAAACATGTTTCACAGAAACAAAAAATAATTCAAGCATTAATATTACCCATCCCCCTAACAACATGAGTATATTTCAAATTAGGTTTATATACATAAATACCGTAATTATTTAGAATTCTGTTCATTTAACAAATACGAGGTGTGTACCTTAAGTAATGAGACTTTTTTAACCCTTTAACGCCCAAGTGCACTGTCAAGAGACTGAACTTAGAGGCTCATATTACTGATAGAAATACTAAAGAAAAAAATAACTAAAACCATTTATTCCTATGTTTTCGAGGTCGCTCTTTCGAATTGAATCGTTAAAGTTTGTAAAAAATTGATGTAACCTTCAATTTTTAACAAAAACTATTAAACAACGCGATTTTTTCAAGATTTTTTTTTTAAATCGCAATTTCAGCTATGTTATCGTCCTTTATACCACTCAAAAACAAATAAAAACGTGCACTCGAGACGTGTACTTGAAGGAAACGCAATGAGAACAATTTAATTTTCTCATTTTTGAGGTTAGAATAATCTGAATTATGGCAAAATTCAAAGGGTGATATTTCTCGTTTGGTACCAGTTGCGGTATCATTGTCGCAAAAGAAGAATTTTGAAAAAAATTATTAGTACTTTGGGGGTTCTTGGAGTTGCTGATCACGATCTTGATGTCAGAATTTCAAAATTCAAGATGGCGAGACTAAATACGGCCACCATCCGAATAAAATTTCAAATTTTTCGATTATTTTTGCCTCAAATTTTGAAACCAGGGGTTTTCGGGTCGCCAATCACGATCCTGATGTCAGAATTTCAAATTCAGGATATGACATGGAGGACACTTTGAAGCAAATTTCGAAATTCTGAATTTTGAAATTCTGACATCGGGATCGTGATTGGCCGCCCCGAAAACCCCTAGTTTACAAAGTTTGACGCAAAATAATCGAAAACTTTGAAATTCTGATTCGGGCCATGAATGGCCATATTGGATCCGCCATCTTGAATTTTGAAATTTGACATCAGCATCGTGATCAGCGACCAAAACCCCCCTAATGGGACTAATAATTTTTCAAAATTATTTTGCGTCAATGATCCCGCAACTGGTAAAAAACGAGAAATATCACCCTTTCGAATTTCGCATATCTAGTTGTTTCAACTACAAAATGAGAAAATTAAATTGTTCTCATTGCTTTCAAGTACACGTCTCGAGTGCACGTTTCTATTTGTTTTTGAGTGGTAGAAAGGATGATAACATAGCTGAAATTGCGATTTTAAAAAATAATCTTGAAAAATATCGCATTTTTTAGTTTTTGTTAAAAATTGAAGGTTACATCAATTTTTTTGCATATTTTAACGATTCCATTCGAAAGAGCGACCTCTAGGAATACACGGTTTTAGCTATTTTTTTTTTTAGTATTTCAATCAGTAATATGAGCCTCTAAGTTCATGTCTTGACAGCACTTGGGGTTAAAAGGTTAAAAAAAGTCTACTTAATTTACACACCTCGTATTTGTTAATTAAACAAATATTAACTTCTTATTAACTTTTTTTTCCCTAGCGTTAAAAATCATTAATGAAAATCATCTTTAATTAATTTAATAATGAAACATAGTAAGGTTACTGTCTAGTTATTAAATCCAGATGGCGTTACGTGTCCCATTTAGTGGTCGAGGGTTGTTTATCAATCAGGGCTAACTGTTTTATATGCAAACTTCGATAGACCATAAAAAAGGGATATAAAATACGACATTGCTTACTGAAAGGTTTAATTAGAGGGTGAGGGGGTGGTTGTATGACCCGCATCATTATAACCCATTGGGGCGCCGCCCAGACAGAAAATATTAATTGTTACACCAGGTGTAAAATAGGAATTTATAGTCTAGCCTATCGGCTATTATACTCCATTATGGTTATGTTATTTATTTTATTAATAATAAAATATTTTTACCATGCATTAACTAAGTATTTACGGGGGACAGTTGGTCAGTTAATAGCACCTTTTTTTTTTTAATTCTTATCTTTGGTTACATGTGATTTAAAAATGAATAGTGGGAGACCTTGACTTAATTAATTCAATCAACATTATTCGAGCTAGCAAATTATTTACAAAGGAGGCACTCGTAAGTAATTTAAATATATAGGGATCTCATTTGATCTTGTGAATACTTAAATGTTGATGACGACTTGAATTAATCAATTCAATTTAAATACATTTAAATAGCACAACATTCGCTAAATAATATTTAACTTCAAATGAAACTATTTCTTCTTATCTTCGAATATTTATTTGAAAATTGAATTAATTAATTCAATCAATAATTTTTAGCTCTCAAAATAGTTTGTAGGTAAGTACCTTGTTCACATATGGACTGAGTTCTGTGAAAATTTAGATTTTGGAGACAATATCATTGATTGAATTAATTCGTTAATTGGTTCAATTCGTCAATTGCCACTCGATTTTAAGCCGCATATAAACACTGAAATTGCGGTAGATACTTTGTCGGTTAAATTTAATTTAAAATATAGGTGAAAATATTTTGGTTCCACGAAGTGATATAACAAAGGCCCACCCGTTTGGTGGTCCGAACTTTACATAATTAATTTATGCGCAATTAGTTGCCGATTATAATGAACTATATCGGTCCATCATTAAGAACTATTGTTGGCCAATTTGCTCTGGCCCTCTGATTTTAGTTATGTTATAATTATTGCACAAGTTGTATATACAATACGGCTTTCGATAATGATTTATATTCGACGCTGTATATATATATATATATATATATATTTGTTCGTCATGGTTATAATTTAATTTCAAAACGACTCGCCAACCGCAGGAATACATATGTATGTACTATTATAATATCGCGAAAACAAAAGAGGTGGCCATCCCGATTTCATCATGAAGTGAATAAGTAAATATTTGCGTCCACCGGTTTTTTTTTCAGAGGTAAAACTTACACGGCCTGCTAATATTTGAAAATATCATCATCGAAATGGACAAACATTGTTGAAATGTCCTTTAATAGGATGACTTGAAGTCTTTATTGACATTCTTATAAATAAATTGTCAAATATTAAACGACTTTTAATTTCTGAATAATTATTTTTGTAGTCTTAAGAAAGGTTTACAGGTTTCAGTGTGTCACAGTATTTCAAAACCACCTTGTATACTAATACAAACGGGTACAATTCGTTGACAGCAATCTGCATACGTTAAATATATATAAATCCTTTTTTGTTAAGAAAATATTATGAACGTGCTATAAATATATTTATTTTGTCGAGCACTTGGTTTAGATTTTTTTCTAAATATTTCTTGTGACAGAAAAAAATTGAAAAGGAAAATAAAGCGACCTTAGAAAAATGCGGTCTTGCCGTTTCCTGTTTTTAACAAACGAAAAAAAGCTGTGGTCTGGTCTGTCTCTGTCTAAAACGATTTGTTGAATAGACCCATTGAATTTTGAAGTTATTTAATATAATATTTCACAGAAATTATCTCTTGTATCAACTTAAAAAATTTGTCTCTATAATCGCTGTGAAGTACAACGGTACGTAAGAAAAATAAATGCCCTTTTTACCCACCATTGGGGTCACCGTTTAGGGGTCAATTTCTAAACAGTAGCGCACCTATGGGATAACTCCAGACGACTCCTTTTATATGAATTTTAATTCAAGGAAAACCAACAGGAAAGAAATTAACGAGAAATTTGTACTGCAGTTGTTGGCAATCCATACCCGACTCCATAGTTGTGCCACTGTATGGCAGAGATATACTCAAATAAAACTCCATTAACTAAATTAAATATGGCTACCGCATTCTTTAACAACCAATTATCAATAAAATTATGACCGCTTTCTGAGATTTTCTATAATTTCCATACCCAAAGCGCATTCTTGATATTTTTTTATTCGTATCCGTGCAATAGAATTTTTATCGTGGGTTTCTAAGCGGCGTCGGGTGCTTCAGCTAAACGACCGGTAGTTGTTCTGCAGGTTGCGACAAGTCGAGAAATTCCTAACCTAATGCCCATCGTGTAAAGCGGACGCAACAAATCGAGATGGTTTTCTCTTTGTCGGTTTGTTTGCTCATCGTCCTTGCCGGTGTAGAACGAATAATTGTTTTCGCTAAAAAGGCGAATAATGTATCTACTTCTTTGTGACAACATAATTTATTTTAATAAAATTAGATGGCAGATAAGATCGCTTGATTTTGATTATTTAGTGGAAAATGATGATTTAGGTTGTGACATGGTTTTTCTACGTAATGTTTTGAACTGAATTTAATCTTATACCTTAATAACCGAACTGCTGTTATAACACTTTTTTTATTCGTTATCAATTACAGTAGCAAATTTTTCGCCTTCAATGTTTTCGTCCGTTTTTTGACGTTGAGAGCCGTCCGGGCGCGGATCGTCTTCGGTCGTTTCACGTCCCTCTTTAAACCGTTTAAACCATTCAAAAACTTGTGTGCGGGATAAATATTCATTCCCGTACACTTCTTTTAACAGTGCATAAGCTTCTGTAAAAGTTTTCCCTAGTTTAACAAGAAACTTGAGATTAACCCGTTGCTCCATCTGAACACCACGTTTTTTCGACGCGTCACTGGTGCGTAGACCAATTCAAACGACTGCTACAGTCTCAAACTGAGCGACCACTGGCTTGTCCAGCGAGCTTAGGGTGGGGAAAGTATCACTAGACACGGTTCTGTTCAAACTTGTCGCGACATCGCAGCGCGCTGGTAGCAGCATCAGTTCGGTTATTTAATAGCCACACCTCGTAGTATATATATAGTACAGCCAACACAATATTTTTGTGAGTGGAATAAATGATATATCCTTATATCTTACACAATGTTTTCAATTTTATTAGTAAGATATGCTAGATTTATTTGGACAAAGGTGGTGGACAGTTTTAAGAAATCTGAATGTTTTCTCAATTTGTAACAAAGATTTTCTTTGTTAGTACTAAGTATTTGAACCATTTTACAACATTGAGCTTGAAATACCGACAAATAATGAGTACCCTGCTGAGAGGGCTGTTTACGAATCTGATGTTGTTTTTTATTCACCGCTAGCGGACGCAAAATAGCGGACTAATATATTAAAAATATTTATTTCGATTAAACCGACAACCCAAATATTAAAACCCTAAATTCACAAAGTTAGTTCAAACCTTCAAACTGTACACTCAAACCACCAAACCTCAAATAAATACAGAAAAAACTTTTCTTTCACTCTTTCTTTTATTTCTGGGCCTTTAGGTTAGAATATCTCGGAAACCTGAGCCACCACGAGTAATTCGTCAGTCAGACTCGGATTCAGCGTCGAAAACCTTTGGGAAAGTGTTCTCTGGTATATGTATAATCTAGGAATAATTTTACAGTTAACAATATGCGATAAAGTAACAATTAAACTACGTTACCATGAGGTAATTGAAAAACACTTCTGTATGTTCAAAAAAAGCGTTGGCCCTGCCTCGCAACAATAGATTTCTAAGTGAAAAGAGATACTGAAATGAACGTCTTAAAATGTGGGGGTGTAGGAGATAGAAGGTGACAAATAGCCTGCCTTTTATAAACGTCCGAGCCCAGAAAAGAAGCCAACAAATATACTCGAGGGCAGAACCTAAGCTCTGCCGCGCTTTTTCGGGAAATGTCACGCGTCTCCATCATACAATATATATATTAGCGTTATAACAATAAATATAGCCGAAATTAACATGTGTGCAACAGTTCATCTTGGACGCATTAACAATTTTTGGGACGCGGTCTTATGGCTCACGCGGGACCCATCTACCATCTCGGCCCTGTGCGGACGCCAATCAATCTTCAGCGAGACGGATTTGTAGAAATTTTCCTCGCAACTTCATTTATATGATGTATCTGATATTTTCGCGTTTCGAGGGGAACAAGTTCAAAGGGGAAACTCGCACATTCAGCAGTTGTTCTCGGTTTTTTTTCCTCCGCTAATGGTGACGCCGCTCGTGGGTAGTTTTGCTATACAGCGTGTCCTCGAATTCGGGGATCGGGAAAACGTGGAAAATCAAAGTTAAAGATCGAAAGCATTCAAGCCGTCAGATTTTTACATACGAACTTCAGATCGTGGTTCAGAAAACTTTTTGACATGACAAAATAGCAGTAAATTTCACCGAAATCGGTCAGATAGTTTTCGCACGATAATTTTGCAATCTTTGAGTAAAAACGCGAATTTTCCAAACTTTATAAAGCCTTTAAAAAAGCCTTGAGCAACTTTTTCTTGTACCTATGCAATTTATCAAAACTTGTTTTCAAAACATTACTACCTATTTTCGCTAGCCCATTTATTTTTACATACGAGGTGTGTAAATTAAGTAATGAGGCTGGGCAACGTATGTACCCGATCTAGCAACACTGCGGAGACAGGACTTGGAGGGCGGTAGGTTCGCATGTAATGCACCTTCAGTACAAGTTTGACCTTGTTAGAGTTGTTGTTTGTTCCTTGTGGCAGTTTTTGTAAACCGTTTTTTTTAGTGCGTTTTAAAAATGAGTAACATTAATTTCGAACAACGGTGTGCTATCGGGTTTTGCTTCAGGCTTGGACACAGCGCAATGGATACTTTTGCAAAACTTGAACATGCCCACGGAGACAGTGTTTTTCAAGAGCCCAGGTTTTCGATGGTTTAAGGCATTCTCAAAAGGTGTCTTGACTTATTGAAATCGATTGAAAATGATCCCCATTTTATGGAAGGTGTCATTACTGGTGATGAGACTTGGGTGTTTGAAGTACAACCGGAAACCAAGCGCCAAAGCATGGAATCGCACACTTCAAGCTCTCCAAGACCCAAAAAAGCAAGAATGAGCAAGTCGAAGATCAAATGCATGCTGATTTGCGTTTTTTTTATTACAAAGAATTGTCCAGAGAGAGTTTGTGCCTACAGGCCAAACAGTAGTATCAACACTTTTACAGAGAGGTTTTTGAAAATGTACGATAAAGGGTCATGCCCGTGTGAGACCAAACATCAACAACTGGATGTTGCATCACGACAATGCGCCTTGTCACACAGTCATTTCAGTAAACGAGTTTTTTAGCACGTAAAACATTCCTGGGCTCCTCAGCCTCTTCATTCGCCTGACTTGAGTCCTTGTGATCTTTTTCTTTCCGAGATTGAAAAATCACCTCAAGGGAAGTCATTTTGGGACCACAGAAAACATTCAAACGGCTGTAACCGACCAGCTGAAGGCTATCCAGTATATGAGTTCCAGCACTGCTATGAGGAATGGAAGAACCGTCTCCAGCGTGGCTTCCAAGGAAGTTATTTTGAAAGGAGAGAGACAATACTGAATTGTAATTCTATTAAATTCAAAAAGTGTAAAAAAATCTGTCTCATTATTTTATTTACACCTCGTAAATGTACTTTCTAAGAGGTGCGACTCCAAAATTAACTGTTGCCTATCATGAGCTTTGTAAAATAATATGTACATATTTAATATTACAACTACTTGTCCACGGTATTCTCTGAAACTGATACATAATTCTAGAAACCCGTACGCTTTTGATATTAACTTTGATATTTGATGAGCTTTAATGTTAGATACTACGTGTTTCAAAGACCACAAGCCACAGACCACAAGCTGTTACAGGCCCTTGAAAATGTTATATACGTAAATCCTCAGCAATACACAAGTTTGTGGCGCCGAATGCAAGTTTCAAGTAAAGCGTTAACCTTAGTTAACATGTCTTTTCTCGAACATCCGCTTTTGGTTAAGCGGATAAGGTTGCTAAATTATGATCATTTTGTGAAAATATATAGCCAAAAAGCAAAATGGCCATGTTTTCAAAAAATCATGAAGAACACCTAAAATATAAAATCTTAGAGCATCTGTCTGTGTAACTGAACCATTTTGAAAAAAAAAATCTTGACATGAGAAATTTTGAACAGTAAAATTGCAATACCATAATACTATCAAAAGCAAAAATCAATAATGCGGCACAAAAATGATCAGTTTAAGCAACCTTCAAAAAGTGATTACGTAGATTAGTACATATGTGGAATTTTAGAGAAAATTTAAATTTTTATTTTGAAATACATGCTATGCGGTATTGGCTTTGTTGTAATAGGTTCAAGTTGGTTTGGAATCATTTAGAAGCGACTCCCGCTGAGGAGCTCGTAGTGACAAAAAGATAAGCTCGCTATTAATTATTTTAGTCTATTACGCTGTTAATTGTCGAAAAGGCGGAGCTTATTGTTTCGCACAGTACAAAAAGAGGTTGGATTATGTCCGCAGAGCCACAACAAAATCGGCTTAAAACAAGGTCTCACAGTATTGTCAACAGCGGTTTGTCGCGGATAACAGAAAAGGGCACTGCCACCCGACTTTTCAGAGATTAAATATAAAGGGAACCGGAATTTGAAGTGAGTGATGTGTTCTTTAAATCTAGTTGGAATTCATATTATTGTTTGCCCAATATACTTTTGCTGGCAAACTGTTTCATAAACTGTAAAACAATTTTAATAATCCTGTTTGGTTTACAACACTGTACAAGGTATGTAAATTAAGTAGAGTTTTTTTATTTTTTTTTTACTCGAATAGAATTACAATTCAATATGTGTCCTTCAAATTTTCCGTTCCTCATAGCAGTGTAATTCTATTTGAATAAAAAAAACTCATTGGTATTACTTAATATACACGCCTCGTACAGTGTTGTAATCCAAATAGATTTTCTAAAATTGTTTTATAGTTTATGAAACAGTTTGCCAGCAAAAGTATATTGGGCAAACAAACTATGAATTCCTACTAGATTTAAAGAACACATCACTCACTTCAAATCCCGGTTTCCTTTTATATTTAACTATGGCTAGGCTATTCCAATGAATAGCCTTCAGCTGGTCGGTGACGGCCCTTTTGAATGTTTTCTATGGTCCCAAAATGACGCCCTTTGGAGGTGATTTCTCAATTTCGGGAAGAGAAAAAAGTCACAAGAACTCAAGTCAGGTGAATAAGGAGGCTGAGGAGGTACATGAATGTTTTTCCTGGCTAAACACTCGTTTACTGAAATGGCTGTGTGACATGGCGCATTGCCGTGATGCAACAACCAGTTGTTCTTGATGTTTGGTTTCACACGCATGACCTTTTTTCGAAGTCTTTCACAAACCTCTGTAAAAGTGTTGATTTACTGTTTGGCATAGAGGCACAAACTCTTGGTGGACAATTCCCTGGCTATCAAAAAAGCAAATCAGCATGCATTTGATCTTCGACTTGCTCATTCTTGTTTTTTTGGGTGTTGGAGAGTTTGAAGTATGCCATTCCATACTTTGTGCTTGGTTTCCGGGTCGTACTCAAACACCCAAGTCTCATCACCAGTAATGACACGTCCCATAAAATGGGGATAATTTTCAATCGATTTCAAAAAGTCAAAATACCTTTCTTTACTGATGTCCTTTTGTTCCTGCGAAAGGTTGCGCAGATTTTTCTCATTCCCAATTCGTTAGGCAAAATCTGATGAACAGTGGTGTGATTCAATTTAACTCTTCCCCGATCATTCTTGTCGTCAACCGATGATCTGAACGCACAAGATCCCGTATTCTATCGACATTTTCATCGGTTCTTGAAGATGAAGGCCTTCCGCTGTGTGGTTCATCTTCAATCGACTCTCTTCCTTCTGAGAACGCCTTAAACCACCGAAAAACCTGGGGTCTTGGAAAAACACTGTCTCGTAGGCGTGTTGAAGTTTTGCAAAAGTATCCGTTGCGCTGTGTCCAAGTCTGAAGCAAAACCTGATAGCACACCGTTGCTTAAAATTAATGTCACTTATTTTTTAAAACGCACTAGAAAAAAAACGGTTTACAAAAACTGTCACAAAGAACAAACAAATGACTCTACCAAGTTCAAACTTGTACTGAAGGTGCACTACATGTTAACCTAGCGCCCCTCCAAGTCCCGTCTCCGCAGTGTTGCTAGATCGGGCGCTACATTGCCAGTCTCATTACTTAATTTCCACACCTCGTATATGGAAAAAATTGTGGACAGTACGTATAAACACGTATCCGTAACAAAAAAATCCGAACAATATCCTGAATACGTTTTTATTTCTAAGTTCAAAAGACAATATGACAATACTATCTGCCTCGATTGTAAAAAGATCTAAATTACACGGAAGACAATACCTAACCTACTTTACTCAAGGTCGGGATATGTCGAAGTATGAAACGTTCAGAATTAGTCCTCAATTTGTTGTTCGCGTGTAACAACCATGCGGGGTCACATTAGATTTGTTACTTTTAATATGGAAATTGTCGAATTACCCACTTCCTTATAAAATCTCTTAAGTGGCGAAGAAAAGGCTGTAGCATAGCGGAATTATAAATTATGCACAAAACTGCGTTGGCGTCGGAGAACAACACCGCGCTGGTATGTCACACCGAGGCGCTCAATTAAATTTTGTTTGGTAATTTAAAACCGTTATTTTTTACCATATGGCGATGAAAATGCCGTTGAAGCGTCCAATTTTTAAATCTCTTAACTAGCGGTTCATAATTTTTTATATGTATACAGGGTGTGTGTGTTCTGTGAACTCTCGATTTTAATCGGATGTTTATTGATATACGAGGTGTGGCTATTAAATCACCGAACTGCTGTCATATCATTTTTTATTCGTTACCAATTACAGTAGCAACTTTTTCGCCGTCAATGTACTCCCCTTGGCGATCTCTAACGCTCCATACGACTTTTCCATTGTTGAAAGCAGTGCTGGAAGTCCGCTTCTGCCAGCTGGTTCAGAATCTCCGTCGCTTTTGCTTTAACCGCTTTCCACACTTTCGAATCTTGTCCCCTTCAGTGACATCGTGTCTAACAAGCCTGGATCAGTATCAATGTTGTTTAGAATGTCAGCGCAAATGTTCATTCTTGATTCCTTTTGCTCGGGAGTGAGGAATGTTGGCACCATTTTTACGCAAACTTTGCGCATGTTGAACGATTCATGCAAAATCTGGCGAACACATTCTTTGTCGATTTCTGTTATTTCTGCAAGCCCTGGGATGCTTAGACGATCTTCGCGGATTGATTTACCAATTTTTGGTTTTATTTTACCATGTTTTCGTGTATGGTTTAATTTTCAATGGTTTAATACCATTCAAAAACTTGTGTGCGAGATAAACGTTCATTCCCGTACACTTCTTTTAACATTTCATAAGCTTATGTAAAAGTTTTCCCCAGTTTAACAAAAAACTTGAGATTAACCCGTTGCTTCATCTGAACACTTAACACTTTTTCGACACGCCACTGGTGCGTAGATTAATACAAACGACTGCTAGAGTCAAACTGAGCGACTCAACGGCTTGTTCAGCGAGCTCAGGGTGGGAAAGTATCACCAGACACAGTTTTGTTATTTAATAACCACATCTCGTAATAAATTTTACTGCAATCATTGACCACACGGTATTTTGATGCTATAGGCTAAAAAAATGAAAAAATAAACGGACATTGACGGAAACGAACTGTGTCATAAGTATGAAACGCGCAAGACCAATACACGCACCCCAATTCCTTGAACGGCAAGAAATTTTTTCCAAGACTGTCTTAATAAAGTTTTTTCATTAATAAACTCCCGCCGAAAAAAATAACAGGCATTAAACCCCTTACCCCAACCCTTTAAGCGGGTGGTCAGACTCTAATTGGCATTTTTCCCATATTTACGTCCACTTTTATGGAATTCTTTATCAAAGAAGATTCGAGTAAACTCGGAATCGCCACAGGAAACTTCAGCATCACTTCTCAGCAGGGAAATTTTCTTTATATTAGAAATTAAGAATTAAACGTAACTTCGGCTGATACATATAGCAGGTTTCTTTCCCAGACATGACAAAAAATGTGTAAATATTTGTATAAAAATTGTATGAGAAACACAGAGAATGGGGGGGGGGAGAGACGGAGGAGAGAGAAAGAAAGAGGAGACAGGAGAGAGATGATAGAGAAATTGAGGAGAGAGCCAAAGACTGAGGAGCTAGGGATGAGAGAGGGAGAGATGAGAGACAGGAGAGAGAGCGAGATATTGAGGAGAGGAGGGAGGAGAGAGAGAGGGAGAGGAAGGACAGAGAGGAGAGAGATAGAGAGGCCGAGGAGGAAAGAGAGAGAGAGGAAAATTAATATGGCAAAAATACGAGAAGACCGAATGCGAAAGTGTGATCTCTCAGACAACGGTCTCATCTTTAATCTAAATTCAATTAAAGATGTTCTGGAAAATATGAATTCCGGCCAACGCGTGTTTGCTGCGGGCCAGGAATCTCCAAAACGCTTTGATTCCGAACCTCATTGTCGAAACCCACGGCGGCGCGTACTTCAACGCGAAAATTCGCCAAATTAATACTTTGATAAGTTCAATTGAGCCGCCTCCGCGGCTCGTGCTATTCCGATGTTCGTTAATAGTAATTAAGTATTCAGTCTACAACAAAAAGGATATGTGCAGCACAAAGGTTAGGTTCTGATATGCTCGGGATGTTGCGCTGAGGATGCTAGTGACACTTTATCTAATTTGTATACAGTTTCGCCAAAAAGCTGGACATTGTGTGCTGTTTACGAAGCAGAGCCGTTTGCGATGTATCGTTGCCGTTCCTAATTAATTTTGATTTAATACCGCAAGGATCAAAGGTCACGTGGTATTTTTATTAATCAACTCCGTTCCCGTTAAATCTCATTAAATTCCCGAGTCGCTGCTTAATTAATTCAATCAACTGGTTAATCGAATTAACTACTAAAGAAAAAATAAATCCCCATGGATGAATTAATTAAATCAAGTATGTAGTTGTAGTTGAAATATATTATGATCCCTGTATTCAAGTTTTAATTAATTAGATTTTCTGAAACTGATATACATACTGTCCCCATGAAGGAATTAATTAAATCAAGTATGTAGTTGAATTAATCGAGTTAAGCAAATTAATCAAAGACAGTTTATTAGTAGTTAAAATATATTATGAACCTTTTTATTCAAGCTTTAATTAATTAGATTCTCTGAAACTTATGTATAAAAAGCCATCAAAAGAAATTTCAAAGTACCAGCTCTTCGTTACTTTGCACTGCAAGACCGAAATAATTTTCTTTCAGACGTGTAACAAGTTGGAAACGTAGGTTCTGAAAGGCCCGAAATTAGCCCCTGTATATGGACACTTTTAAATAGACGTTACTTTACTATTATAGAAATCATTACTTCCTAACTACCGAGAGTTTTTTGAAGAAGGTTAATTTAATTAATTACTTAAAAGATTAAATTAAGTAATTCGATTAAGCGCAGTTGAAATACATAGCCCCTTCATTCAAGCTTGTCAAATAAGTCAATGGTTGAATTAAAAAGTATATTTCATGAATTTAAAAAAAGCTTAATTCTTGCAGTCTCCAAGAATGAATGAATTAAATCAAGTATGTAGTTGAATCAATATAGTTAAGTAAATTAATCAAAGGCAGTTTATTAGTAGTTAAAATATATTATGAACCTTGTATTCGAGCTTTCATTAATTAAATTTTCTGAAACTGATATACAAAAAGCCATCAAAACAAATTTCAAAGTACGAGGCTCTAAGTTACTTTGTACAGCAAGACGAAAAGCGTTTTCTTCCAGACGTGTAAAAAAGTTGAAACGTAGGTTCTGAAAGGCCCTGAAATTATCCCCTGTATATGGAAACTTTTAAATAGACGTTCAGAAATAACTACCTCCTAACTACCGAGAGTTTTTCCTCAAAGAATGCAGACTGAAATTTCTTTTAGAACTATAATCTTTAAGAACTTCGCTCGCACATGAAACGGTTCTCTGTAACAGCTGAAGTTTGTTAGTCAAATAGTTTTTTGCACTGCCACGTTTCCCGTTCGTTGTTGCTTTCGACTAGTAAGTTTGTTCATTCTTATGCGCGTCGAACCTCTGTGCTCGAGAGGTAGACTGTTTGGGGAAAAATTCAAGTAAAGTAATAGTAGATTCCAGTAAGTTTTCATAAGGAATGTGGGATGTCTAAATATAGAGACATCCAAAAAAAAACGTCATCAAAGTTGGCCGAGAAAAAAAGACGTATTTCTGTTCTTAATCGTATTTATAACCTTATTTACTCGTCAAAACTGTCACATGACAGCCATTGTTTATTTTATAAATTGTGACAGTTACTTACAAAAGTTTGACATAACCGAAAAGCTTAGACATGACCGCTATTTCCATCTCTCTTGTTCATAGCCAGAGTTGATGACGGTTTTTATTGATGTCTCTATATTTAAAACGCATACAAAACTTGAAGCATATTATTTTCTTTGGGGTTATACAGGGTGTTTCTAAGTTGTCATTAATTTCGAAAACGTAAAGAAAATGTTGTACGGCGAATTCTAAATACAAAAACGTTTACGATAAGGAAGTATTAAGAAGAAATGATTCACAAAAAAGTGATAAACATTAGTTAAGATTTTCTAGTATGATTCGAATTGAACTTTCCCTTTCAATTGAAGGCAGGACTGGATAAGTGCGGTTCGAAATTAATGTCACTTTTTTATTTTTGTTCTACAAAACTCTTAAAAAATATAACAACTTAGAATCACCTTGTATAATTTTCGCAAAGTTAAACGTTCTACTGATACACCACTCACCTGGCATACAGATTATATTTGTGAGTGCACGATGGGGATGGGCTAATCTGGATTAAATATAATGCGGATTAAAACGGACTTATCCTTGCAAATTGTGGAAAACGAATTATGTTTGACAAGCAATTGGTATGGGTCGAAGTGGTATTTTATTTAAAAAACGTTAAATTTTACAAATATTCTCGAATTGAACCTGATTTTAACCCATTAATGCCCAAACGGACACAATTTTTCGTCCTTTTGGAGGTCAATCTTGAAGGAAAATTAATGAATTCACTCAAAAAAACCACTTATCCTAACGTTTTCGGATGTGATCTTTCGGATTTCCGGGGATCAGAATTGTGATACTGAAAAAAATATGTCTGACTTTTTTGGGAGAAAAGTACTAAAAATTTGTGGATTTTTTTTTTAGTTTTCCCCAAAATTTTCAGTACTTTTTCTCCACGAAGTCAACCATATCCCCCGGAAATCGAAAGATCACATCCGAAAACATTAGGATAAGTGGTTTTTATTGAGTGAATTCATTAATTTCCCTTCGAGATTGACGCTCCAAAAAGACGAAAAAATCGTGTCCGTTGGGCGTTAATGGGTTAATCGACTGTATTGTAATTTACTCCGTATATTTTCATAGCCGTCTACAATGCGTTGTATAATACATCGCTTACAATTTTTTCTGTCGTAAATTGTAAACAGTCATACCGATTAAAATAATAATGCATGGAATATTAGAAATTTCATTTCTTTCTTTCGTAGTTTCAAAACAACTTGATTACTTCTGTACGCATTCAAGGACGAATTCTTGGCACCGAATGAGAAAATTAGTTTTTTAATGAACGCGAGGCTAAAAAGTCGCAGAGGCCGACCTCGCTACTTTCTTTTATTTATATTTGACAAAATCCAAACTGTCCACGGATTGCGAGTGGAAAACATCGTTCAGTAACAGAATCTCATTACTCCGTACAAACAAAATATCCCAAGGTCGGAAAATTAATTAAAAAAAAAATTAAACAAGAACCGAATCGCTTCTAATTTATAGCCGTTTTTTCTCCACCTTTTCTCGCCTTTGTAACTACTTCAAGTTGAAAACATTATAGCGTTTGGAAGCCCGAAATTATATCAATTAGCCGTCTAAAAGTTATTTATTACAGAAGCAAGGAAAAATATTATACGAGGTGTGGCTATTAAATAACCGAACTACTGTTATGACACTTTTGATTCGTTACCAATTCAGCAGCAATTTTTTCGCCTTCGATGTACTCCCCTTGCCGATGTACTCCTCACACCGTTCCATACGACTTTTCCATTGTTTAAAGCAGTGCTGGAAGTCCGCTTCTATCAGCTGGTTCAGAACTTCCGTCGCTTTTGCTTTAACCCTTCCACACTTTCGAATCTCGTCATCCCAAGTAATCACCGTGTCTAGAAGCCTGGATCAGTGTCAATGTTGTTTTGGAATGTCAGCGCAAATGTTCAATCTTGATTCCTTTTGCTCGGGAGTGAGAAGTTTTGGTACCATTTTTGCGCAAACTTTGCGCATGTTCAACGATCATGCAAAATCTGGCGAACACATTTTTTGTCAATTCCTGTTATTTCAGCAAGCCCTCGGATGCTTAGACGACGATCTTCGCGGATAAATTTACCAATTTTTTCAATGTTTTCGTCCGTTTTTGACGTTGGGGCCGTCCGGGGCGCGGATCGTCTTCGGTCGTTTCACGTCCGTTTTTAAACCGTTTAAACCATTCAAAAACTTGTGTACGGGATAAAAATTCATTCCCTGTACACTTCTTTTAACATTGCATAAGCTTCTGTAAAAAGTTTTCCCCAGTTTAACAAGAAACTGGAGATTAACCTGTTGCTCAATCTCCACTTAACATTTTTTCGACGTGTATTTGTGCGTAGACTAATTCAAACGACTGCTACAGTCAAACTGAGCGACCCACTGGATTGTCCAGCGAGACAGTTCTGTTCAAACTTGTCGCGACACGCTCGCAGCGCGCTGGTAGCAGCATCAGTTCGATTATTTAATAACCAAAACCTCGTATACCCCAACCAATGACTAATTAAATGAGTTAAGACTGGTGAATGTATTCGTAAGACAGCACGTCGTCCTACAATATTATAGATAGTCAGTGGTGTCATTTTTTTGCGGAAAAGTTTTAACAAACAGAAAATGTCACGCAGCTGCTAAAATTAGTAATTAAAATGGTCAATACCAGCAGCCAGCTCTAAATTCAAATTTAATTTAATATAGCGAATTGACGGTATTTAATATAGCGAATTGACCTTTCGGACACCCTTTTGTAAAATGAGAAAAATGGGGGAAGGGGGTAAAAAAAAGTATAACTTTTATTACTTCATTTCAAGACACTTGGAAATGAACTTCGACTTCATTATTTCCCTGTGTATAGCGTCAAAAAAGTCGACAGTTTCCCTTTTAAATAAAAATTAATCATCCTCTATCGAATGCCAGGGATTCTACCAGCGATTTGCGAGGGATGCGTCTTATCTCTCCTATGGATTTTTATTGGCTATTCTAAGTTCTTCGAAAAGTTATCGCCTTCACAAGAGAAATTTCCTTTCGTCCTTTAAAAATCCCCCCCTCCACTCCCCCGTCCACCCGGCGTTCCGGCGGACGGGTTCCTTTTTTATAAAAATGTTGTTCTACTGCCGATATTAAAAAAGTTCGGATTACAATTGACTTTCGGCAAATAAGTATAGAAAATTGCGAACTTCTTCCCCTTTGATCTTCCTCACCTTTCAGAAGTGTTATCTTAAGTCTGGTAAAAGGGCAGACTACTTTATCTCACGCGCGGTAACTTAATAAAACTAAGTGGGCAGCCAACGGAATAAGAAAATTTACAATTCCTCGAGCTTCCTCCTTTTTTTCCCTTTGCCTCAGTGAAAAGTAGTCGCATTTATATTTAAAGGGCTCGGAAAAGGGGGCCCATAAATAGTTGTTTACGCGATAGGCTGCAAAACGAGCTTCTTTCACTAGTGATATATATATTTTTTTGTAAATTTAAAATGAACGCCAAACATTTGTTTCTATTATTTATTATTAGAACATTAAAACGTTTTTAGGCTTTTAAAGATATACGGTATACGAGGTGTGTAAATTAAGTAATGAGACTGGCAACGTAGCGCCCGATCTATAGCAACACTGCGGAGACGGGATTGGAAGGGCGGTGGGGTTAACATGTAACGCACCTTCAGTACAAGTTTGAACTTGTTAGAGTCATTTGTTGTTTATTCTTTGTGACTGTTTTCGTAAAAAGTTTCTCTTTAACGTTCTAACGCTTTTACAAAAAAATTAGTGACATTAATTTTGAGCAACGGTGTGCCATCAGGTTTTGCTTCAGACTTGGACAAAGCGCAATGGATGCTTTTGCAAAACTTCAACACGCCTACGGAGACAGTGTTTTTTTCAAAAAAATTTAAAAAGTCAGTCTCATCAGCGTCTTTTCCATCGTGTTGACCATAAAACTGATCCCCTGAAACGGGGGCTTAAAATAAATCCCAAAACGTGGCAATTCTGGTCGTTCTAAGATTACATTTTTTTTTTAATTGCGACATCAAATATAATTTTCACAGCATCAAAAGCTGTGTACAATTAGGAGGGGTCGGAGGCGGGAAGTAATACGAAAATTTCAAATTAAATCCCACCCCCGCAATAAATAAACAGGGAGAGAGTAAACTGCCTTATTTTCCAAATCAATGCAGGAAAGGTCTTTGGTTTTGCACGGAGAATAATTCTGATAAAACAAGGATTAGGTACTGGAGCACTGCTAAGTGGATTCTCCTCCCAGGATCTGCTTTAATATTTTCCTTCTTCTCAGAATTTTCTCATTCTTATGTTATTTTATGGCGGATGTATTGGAACGCATTTATCCCGTATCGCGAGGAATCCAGGAACAGTATCTCTTTAGGGACGAGGACGATGTAAAAGGGATGACGTTTTTCTTGAACGATTTGGACTCGGATGGAGGATCGTATCTCATTTAATTAACAAAGGAGAAAAAATATAAAAGGAGATTTAAAGACGCTCGGACTGTTTTCAAATGCTTATATAAAACGTCTACTAAATTAACGAGGTGAGGAATTTATATCATACAGGGTGTCCGGAAACTGCGCCGATAACGTCTATTTTTGTCAGACAAAGCTATAATTTCCGGAATTTTTCGTGTATTAATTTTCGCGGACGGGTACTTCAAAACTAAATTTTACAAACGGTGTTTAGTGTGCGGTAGCAGCAAGTTTTGCAAAGGTATCCGTTGCGCTCTGTCCAAATCTGAAGTAAAACCTGATAGCATACCGTTGCTCAAAATTAATGTCACTCATTTTTAAAACGCACTAGAAAAATCGGTTTACGAAAACACAAAGTGGTATTTACGGCCACAAACAAATGACTCTAACAAGTTGAAACTTGTACTGAAGGTGTATTACATGTTAAACTACCGCCCTTCCAAGTCCCGTCTCCGCAGTATTGTACTGTCTTTGTGAAATATCGAAGCACAGTGTACATCTTCAATTAAATTTTAACTGTTTTATTGCTGAATTTTGAGATCAGCAATCTGTTGCTGATCATAATGTTACGTCAGTTGTTAATAGAAATAAAAAAACTACAATTATAATATTAGTTCTACAATAGACAATCAAAAACCATAACAACTGAAATGGTTTCGATATCTAAATATTTATTCGATTGTGAATTTGTCATCGATTTTTCTTTTTTTCCAATCTAACCGTACCCTTTTATTAATTTCGTCAGTAAACGATCTATTCGATTTGGTAAGAGTCTTAGCTAGAAATAAATCCAAGCATTGTGTAAAAAAACATCCATAAACCATGAATAAAGTAATTTATATAGTTTTTTTTCTTGCCTTTTTAAAGTTGTTTTGTGATCTCATCCCAGTTTTTAATGAAACTTTAATTGTTGCTTGCTTATATTATAAGTTTAAGTTCGACCCCAATCTCCACCACTGGTTGGTTTATTATTATTCGGCGAGTTCTCCCCAAATGGGACAATAAGATCCATCCTTTTTTCCGTCTTTTGCTTAGCTTGGGTCAAATGTCTTGTCCAAGTGGAGGGCATTATTTGTAAGTAGGGTCTTATTAACCCTTCCAATTCATGAAATTTGAACGAGGACCCGAATTTTCTAAAGGTAGTCCACCATTAAGGTATAAAAAGAAAACGGAATTGGCAGTGACAATTTAGAAATCGTCTTAGGGCATTTTTTTACTGAGTTTCTAACAAAATTTCTAAAAAAGAGTTTCTAATAAAATTTCTAAATTTAACAAAAGTTGGTTCTAAAAATTGGTGTTTCAGTTAAGGTCAGTTCTATCACCAAGAGCATTTAAAAATGTGACAAACAAATTAATCTGCTTAATTTAAATGAAAATATTGATATGGAAAAAACAAATAACTTCCACGGAATGTCAAAATTTCATTTTGGAGGAAAACCAACAGCACTTGTTTGCTTCGTAAGTACTCAACTTTTTGTTTGATGTCTAAGTTTGAAGAGGTACCAGCTTCGTGCAGGGACCATTACATATTTGCAATGCCTTTTCAACGTCTTAAATACACCAGGCTTAAATAAATATGCGATGCGATGGTTCAGGCAACACGTTTACTGAGGAGAAATAAAAAGTAAATAACAAATTTAAATTAAAAAAAATGAACTATATCATCCGAAATAAATATTCATGGATCGTGGTAAAAACAACTGGACTGAACTTTATCCGTTGTGTCATTCCATTTGCAAATGCGGATGTTACTACAAGAACGACCTCAAAAACCGATCGATTAATATGCACGTTAGACTATTAGGTGCTAATTCACAATATTTATTACTTTTATCGCGTAACCGAACAACCTTCTAAAATATTCGCCTTCAAGGTAACTTTGTTTCTGCATCCGAATGTACCAATGTTATGGTTTCGTTGCCGAGGAGAATGAACAGTTATATAGAATTAAAGTGCGATTTAAGACGGTCTCAGATTTGATTTATATCTGCTATTACGCTCGGACAAACCGCAGGTAGAACGTAGCAGTGCTTTTTGCTTTTTCAATTCCACGGCGTAGCATAATGGACTGGACGGGAGTTCGTTCAGCACATTTTAGTTTTAAATCGAGTTAGCCTCACTCGTGACGAATTAATTAGAAAAAAAAAACAACCGGAAAGGTTTAGACAAAGACACGTGGAGGTTTTTAACTTAGGCCTCAGGATATTTCGAGGTATCATGATTACACAGCTCCACAAAAAAGAAAAAATGTCATTCAAACTAGACACTACCCCTATGTATTTTGGCCCGCTGAATCCGAATCCGGCTTCGGAATGGATTCAGCACCCTTCAGTTTCTCCCCTAGAAGCCAAAAAATCCCTAGAATCTATATTTTTTACTTTATTTGTGTATTTTTGAGTCACTGAATTCGAATCCGGTTTCACAATGAACCCAGCACCCTTCAGTTTTACCCTAGAAGCCAAAAAGTCCCTAGAATCAAGCAAAAATCAGTTTTTTTTTACATATCTTCACAATTTTTTTGAAATGGACTATATTTCACTTTCTGTGTATTTTGAGTCACTGAATTCGAATCCGGTTTCAGAATGGATCCAGCACCCTTCAGTTTCCTCCTAGAAGCCAAAAAGTCCCTAGAATCAGGCAAAATCTTTTTTTTACATATCTTCACAAATTTTTTTTTGAAATGGACTATACTTCACTTTATTTGTGTATTTTGAGTCACTGAATTCGAATCCGAATGAACCCAGCACCCTTCAATTTTACCCTAGAAGCCAAAAGTCTCTAGAATTAGGCAAAATCAGCTTTTTTAACAAATCTTGAAAAAAAATTACATTGGACCAAATTTCACTATCCTTATGAACCTTGGTCGCTGAAGCCGAAAAGTCCGTAGAATTAGGCGAAATCGGCTTTTTTAACATATCTAGACAAGACTTTATTACCTCTTCTGCATTTGGGCACTGAATATGAATCTGGCTTCAATCCACGACATCAGAAAACTGATGAGTGCTTAATTGAAGCCAGATTTAAATTCAGCGCCCAAAATATACAGAGGTAATACAGTCGTGTCCAATGTATGTACAATTTTTTTTGTGAAACGTTATCAGAAAAAACTGATTTTGCCTTAATTCTAGAGACTTTTGGCTTCTAAGGGAAAATTGGAAGGGCGCTGGGTCATTCTGAAACCAGATTCTAATTCAGCGACAAAATATACACAAAAGTAGTGAAATATAGTACATTGTAAATTATGCGAAGATATGCTAAAAATTGCCTAATTCTAGGGACTTTTTGGCTTCTAGGGGAAAACTGAAGGTGCTGATCCTTCGGATTCGGATTCAGCGGGCCAAAATACATAGGGGTTGTGTAGTATAGTCTGAATGACAATTTTTTTCTTTTTTTTGTGAAGCTGTGTTATTGTTTCGGCATGTCGCTTGCAGTTATTTCACGCAAAATCATATTAATATCGAGTGAATTAATTAATTCAAATATGAGTTAACGCTAGGGAACTTATTGATTTAATTAATTCAATTCACTGGCGCTTCGCTTTAAGTTCTATGAAGTTGTAGTGCTCCAATTTCCTGGAAACCAACTCTTTAATGTATTTCTCATGCATAAACATAATAATGATTATGCAGGAAGAGGTGAAGATAAAAGATAATCAATTCAAGCACTAGGCAGGCATTAAACAGGGATTAGGGGAGTGAGGGATTATTAAGGGGCATTTCAATATTCCCAGCAAACGAATAATGCACGGAGCTAATGAGATTTCATGTTCGAATGACCTAAAAGCATCGTGACCAACCCAACCTCAATTTGTATGGGGTTTCCTTTTGCTTTTGCTAACGCGGACCATATGCAAATGAAAAATATTTATAAAAAGGATTTACATACTTTGATATCTCTAGTTATGAGAACGGAATCACCGCAGATTTTATTTTTTTTTTAACGCAAATAGGAAGTTGGCCTCTATTTTTGTTTACTCCATGCGTATATAAGAGAGGATGAGGAAAATTCATGGTTCTTTATTTACTTTTGTTCTTTATTTTGGCTCAATTACTGATTTAATTAAATTCCTTCAATCTAAAAAAAACCTAGACGTTTTCCAAGAAACACCGAACTACTATACTTTTCTCGACGCGCGTTTCGCCAACTAAGTTGGCATCTTCAGGAGAAGACTAAAACTAAATTCTAACCTACAGACTTGCACTATTTATACTGTCTTAATTTGTTGCCACGGTTCACTGAACCGTAACATCTGTCTTTGTTTATCAGATCAAACACGGTATCGGACAATTGTCCTTATTCATACTACTGTTACACTTAATGATTTTTAAACTTTCAAAAAAGCATCCAACTGTCTACTGTTTGTTACATTTCTAATTCATTCCAAATTATTTATGTCTATCCTATGGTTGTTGTCAAAAGCGTGTTGGGCAACACAAGATTTTTCCGTTCTGCCATATTTCAAATGAGCCACGTGTTCTCTAAATCTACTCAAAGTAGATGTTTTTGTTTGTCCAATATATTTTTGATCACAGTGTTTACAACTTATTTCGTATATTCCTGACTTTTCGTTATTGTTGATTTTGTCTTTGGGGGTTATCCAAAAGCGTCTGTAGTTTATTTTTTAGAATTATAAACCAAATTGATATTAATATTTTTAAAAATTTTATCTAGTCCGCGGGTGAACTTAGGTTCATATGGGAACGAACCAATTTTCGAATTGTCAGTATCTCTACGAAAAGTCGTGGAATTATACAGGGTTCTCTTAAATTTATGTTTCCTTATTAACTTATCTATTAAATGTACTGAGTAACCGTTATTCTTAGCTATATTCTTAACTAATTTTTTCTCATGTTCAAACCTCTTTACTGAGGGGGAAATTTAATAAACGGTGAATTAGAAAATTAAAACTTGCCATATTATGTTGTAAAGGGTGGTGTGAATCGTTGGGAATGTATCTAAGAGTCGCGGTCTCTTTCCTATATCTTCGCGACTCTTAAATATATTCCGATTAGATATAGTCCAATACCTACCAGTCCACTGTGTGCTCTGATAAACAAAGACATATTTTACGGTTCAGTGAACCGTGGCAACAAATTAAGAATAAATAGTGCAAGTGTGTATGTTAGAATTTAGTTTTAATCTTCTCCTGAAGATGCCAACTTAGTTGGCGAAACGCGCGTCGAGAAAGTATAGTAGTTCGGTGTTTCGTGGAAAGCGTCCAGTTTTTTGTTTCTACGCGGAAGGTTCCAGTACCCACTCCAGGATCCTTCAATCTGCCCCCTAAGAACCGTTATTATTTTTCGACCGAGACTGACCGGGTTTATATTTTTGTTACAGCCACCGCCAAACTGATAATAATTGCAAAGGACTCCCAAACTTTGTGCCGTATGCGGAGGTCCGCGAGTTGAATTCATCAAATCTCGATATCTAGCAGCTGTTCCGATTCCACACCCCCTGCATTTTTGTCCCTACCCTTATCCTTCTCGAATCTGGATGGAGATCAAACAGCGATTTGCCCCTAAACAAAACTGCGATGTATTGATAGAAGACTCCGTTACAATAACAAAATCTCCTTTAGAGTTCTTAACGTTTTCCTTTGAAGTACTTTGAAATGTTACATACAGTGTGATATACGGATCACACACAAAGCCTGAAAAGAAAAACGTCCTTGTGCGACCTCATTGTTCCTTGTCTTCAGGATCGAGTTTATTCCACAATAAGGGAAATTTAAGCTGTACTAAGCTGCACGTGCCTTAGCGGACAGTCCGGTTTAACTAACCGTATTGTTTCTGCCCAGAGAGGTCCAATTATAAGGTATAACAATTGATTTAAATTGTCTAATTAGGTAAGAGAAAGAGACTAAGACCACCGATAGGCGGCCTACCGAGTTTGAAGATTAACAAAGGTGAAAGCAAAGCAAACAAACCGTTGAGATGGTTAAAAGTTTAATTTGATAAGCGCAACGATTTTTAATGAAGGAACCTAATTAAAAATACTGAAACGTCAGCATTATCAGGTTCAATGTTCAGTTTTCCTTCACGTGTGGTGGTCCACGCTGTTTTTCTTCTTTTCCAGTTGTAATAGTCGGAAAAAGTCTGAAATCCAAGATGGCGAACATCATTCTTGAAAATTCAAAATTTGAATCCGGAAAGATTACAGTCATATTTTACGTAGAATTCTGATGGAAAATGTCCTCTCAATCTTTTTCATAAAAATGCGTTCTATCTGAGTAAAAAATGATTTGTCATTCCTAACCTCAAAACGAGTTTTTTCGGTGTTGAGGTCCTCATGATGAAATCATGAGAATTATATATTATGCACTTAGGGATGTAGGCGCATTGAAGATTTTTTTCGGAACTTCTCCGCATATAAATAGAAAATATATATTTTGAATTCGGGCGCATTGACGAATTTTTTTCCGGAACTTCCTCGCATATTTATTCAAAGAATAGTACGTAGAACGTACTTTCTGGTGGGTGTGAGAAAAAATCGTATATGCACCACGAGAAGCAAGTAGGCTGTGTACTTCCGGCGAGTAGTTTGCGCCCGAGCATCCCTAAGTGCATAATATATAATCCTCATGATTTCATCATGAGAACCTCAACACCGGAAAAAAACCTCGTTTTGAGGTTAGAATGACAAATAATTGTTTACTCAGATAGAACGCACTTTTATGAAAAAATTGAGAGGACATTTTCCATCAGAATTCTACGTAAAATATGGCTGTTATTTTTCCGTTTTCAAATTTTGAATTTTCAAGAATGATGTCCGCCATATTGAATCCGCCATCTTGGATTTCAGACTTTTTCCACCAGGAATTACTGAAAATGTTACTAAAACATGAAATGACATAGGAAAAGTATAATTACAAACTCCTATTTACTTTTTATAATGAAAAACGCGCCATTTCTTGAGAAGTCCGGCCGCCATTTTGAATCCGCCATCATTTAAAATTGAAAATTTGGTCAAATATATTCTGTAGTATTGTTTCGATTGAGGGAAATGACTGTGGATCAAGAACAACTCACAATAACATTATTTTCTCGTTAATACTAGGAGAAAATTCATATTTCATGAGATTTTATGCAATGCCCGCCATATTTTGAAAAGATTAGAGTCAGTTAAGGTAGGCAAAAAAATCCTATCATCAGCTCCAACTATTGCCTCCACCTCCCTCCACAATCCGGAGTAGGTAAGAGTACTTTTTGGACAAAAAAAATTATATAAAAAAAATCCCCAAATTTTCAGTACTTTTCTCCATAAAGTCAGCCATATTTATTTTCTAGAGCATTTAATAACAATTCTGACCGGAAATCGAAAGATCACATCCGAAAACATTAGGATAAGTGGTTTTTATTGAGTGAATTCATTAATTTCCCCTTCGAAAGGACGAAAAATTGGGTCCGTTTGGGCGTTAATGGGTTAAAGACCTCGAGACCACAATTTGACTGAAAAATCAGTGATTTTGTGACGTGTTACAGAAGAGGTGTGTAATAAGCTACTGTAGAACTATCTGACAAGAAATGGGATCACCACCGGCACTAATGCCTCTAAAGTGGATAGGGGCAGACCATTAAGGGGACTCGCCCTGTATGAATTTATTATTACGCGATGCATCACGACGTGGCATCAAAGTATTTGGGGAATGCGGCACAAAGTTCACGCCCTTAATAATGAATTAAGGTGCCGTGAGCGAGCACTCCCCCCCTCGCCCCTTTGCGCGCTCCTTAGATCAATTCGGCTTTCCAGATTCCGGGAATGATGTTTATGCAAATAATCCACTTTTTATCGCTATCTGCCACACGTTCAGTTGACCGAATCCCACATTTGTCACGTCAAATACAAAAGATCGTGATCGATAGGCTAGTGTACGTTACCTTTTTTTTCCTCCGTCTCTCTGTCGTATTAATATTATCCGGTAATTCGGATTTAATGGGACTTCCACTTTGTTCTCATGTTGTGGATATCGTTCGGTGTAGCATTAGCCGCGGAAAAGATTATTCATTGTCGTTTTTGTCGATATTACCTCCGAGAAAAAATTAATTAAAGTGTGGCGAACGAGTTGCGGAGCGTTGGCTTAACCCGCCGCGGTTAGGAATATGAAATATTTTGCCATTATACTAACCCGTCGATTTATCTAGAGACTAGCGTTGCCAGCCGCACGCAAAAATTCGTAGGCTAAGAAGAATTTACGTGGATATAAATCTGGCGGGTACGGCGGATTATTTGACTACGTTGAATTAATACCGTCCTATCGAGCCGTTAGCGGCAATTATTCATTCGCTCGAGGCTCTCATCTTTTGTACGCCATATAAAAGATTCATCCTCGCTGGTGACTTTATGGAGAAACTCTCCAGGCCCCTTGACGAAAGTTTACATTTACCAAATCAATAAGATCGCTAAATTTTCATCTCGTTCCCTTCCAGATTGCAGACGCGGCTATTGATTGAAAAAACAAAACCCCGCTATTGGCTGGAACAATCCTCCACTGTACTAAGCAACATTATATTGGTTTACAGTTGTTTGTTTGATGTTGATTAATACCTATGGGTTATGGAATCTAACGGAGCAGGCTCTAAAGCTCCTGGATTCTAGTTTCAAAAATATACATGAATAGAAAATTGTTAGAACCAAGCTCAATGTATAGAAGCTATTAATTCAAATAAAGCCCAATCAGACACATTTTGGTCGAAATTATCCAGAAAAATGGGAAATGCAGACGTTTTTTAATCGATTTCACGTCACTAGAGCAATTTGTCGGCAGAACGGCGGCTCTATCCCTCGCGAGCGTTGTAATTGGCCTAAAAAATAACACGCTGCTAGGGAAAAACGTAGGCGATGTTTAATGGTTATCCCGATGGACAAAATGGCGGCGGGCCACATAAGGCATTAATCCCCTCGCCGGTGCGGTAACAAATAAAGTCATTTGAAAGTAGCAGGTGTATGGATTAGAAACAATAAGAAATTCGCCCCTGCCTGAAACTGCGGCCGGTCCTTAATAGACGGTGCAGGCAATATATTTTATCACATTTCAGTCTTTCAGGAGCCAGACGGAAATGGGGGGGGGGGTGAAGGTTCTGGGCAGCAATTACTGTTGTTGGATGTTGCGAACACACCCAATTTCCCCCTACGAGGTGTGGCTATTAAATAACCGAACTGATGCTGCTACCAGCGCGCTGCGAGCGTGTCGCGACAAGTTTGAACAGAACTGTGTCTGGTGATACTTTCCCCACCCTGAGCTCGCTGGACAAGCCAGTGGGTCGCTCAGTTTGACTGTAGCAGTCGTTCAAATTAGTCTACGCACCAGTGACGCGTCGAAAAATGTTAAGTGTTCAGATGGAGCAACGGGTTAATATCAAGTTTCTTGTTAAACTGGGGAAAACTCTTACAGAAGCCTATGCAAAGTTAAAATAAGTGTACCGGAATGAATGTTTATCGCGCAGACAAGTTTTTGAATGTTTTAAACGGTTTAAAAAAGGGACGTGAAACGACCGAAGACGATCCGCGTCCCGGACGGCCCTCAACGTCAAAAACGGACCAAGACATTGAAAATATTGGTAAATTAATCCGCGAAGATCGTCGTCTAAGCATCCAACGGCTTGCTGAAATAATAGGAATCGACAAAGAATGTGTTCGCCAGATTTTGCATGAATCGTTCAACATGCGCAAAGTTAGACCAAAATGGTGCCAAAACTCCTCACTCCCGAGCAAAAAGAATCAAGAATGAATATTTGCGCTGACATTCTAAACAACATTGACACTGATCCAGGCTTGTTAGACACACGGTGACACTGAAAGGAACAAGATTCGAAATGTGGAAGCGGTTAAAGCAAAAGCGACGGAGGTTCTGAACCAACTGACACAAGCGGACTTCCAGCACTGCTTTCAACAATGGAAAAGTCGTATGGAGCGGTGTAGAGATCGCCAAGGGGAGTACATTGAAGGCGAAAAAGTTGCTACTGTAATTGGTAACAAATAAAAGTGTTATGACAGCAGTTCGTTATTTAACCTTTGGAGCGCCTTAAAAAATCCTAGTGAATTAGTCTTACTTTGTATATTCAACCCCCACGCAGTACAAACTTCAAATGGCGGCTTATATAAGACGTTCCGGCAGCTAACGATCCGGAACATTTTTTAATTTTTTAAAATTCCAAGTAAATGCTTCCATGGGGTTTTCGAGGATGAGGAATGCGATAATGATAGTAATTTTTGCGTTACCCTTCAAAACCACCCCTTTCTGATTATAAACTACCCGTTTTATCATTCTTCTCGGATTCTGCTGTAAGTATCTACAATATTACTTTGTAATAAGTTTTTGAGAGTAGAAAATTCTCCAAAATCAGGAAAGATGAACTATAATACTCACCCTTTTCAGGGGAGAGTACGTATTGCTCCTTTTTTCTCTCACTGGGTAAGAACATTGTTTTATCAAATTTTAAACGACGTTCACTATAAAATATGTATTGGCCATTCAAGGGTCAGTCAATAATTCAATTGAACTAATAAAAAAAATTATTCCTGAAATAGATAATTTACAAGAATAGGTTGGAAAAAACATAGTAGGTTGTCACTAGCCAATCCGAAGCCTAAACACATTTACCCTCCGTCGATTCAAAATCGGATTGGTTTTTATGGTGATTTTGGAATCATTTTGCCGTTCAGTGACTTGATTGACGGTCTCCTTCAGTAAAAAATTTAGGGGGAAAATTCAGGAAAAAAATTTGCCTGGCTTGCATCGAATAAGATAAAATTGCTTGAAACGTTAGCCCGTCTATTGCGATTTGTTTCGTAATAACGCTTTTTATGTTATTCTTCTATCGCTTTTTGATTTCATCACCCCATTGGAGGCTCTAATTCGAGAACGTATAAGATACGCATCCGATGGTCCACAATTCGTCCTCCGGGTAATAAAATAACCGTTTCGGAATGGTATGCCAATAAAAGAGCTATTAAGGGAATACAAATATGTTCCTAATAACAGTAACTATAAAAACCACCGAAATACTACCGGTCCATAATATCTGGACGCCGTGATTGCTTTATAATTTTAGGTGAAGGGGCCGGAGGAAAATCAATGCCGTTTTCTGTACTCCCGGAACTTTTATTCGGACGTCTTTATGAATTGACCGTTAAATGCTATTGAAGGAAAACGTCTGCTCGTTTGGATCTTTTTTTACGTCAGCAGGATTTCTATTCAGGATTCATCGTGGTATGCTTGAAAAATAAATCAAATTGAATTTTGAACATACATGGTGTCGCAGATTTTAGTTTACAGACCCCGTATTAACCCGTTTCAGCCGAAGCTCCACTCCCGGTACATCGCTTTTCAGCGCCTCATAACTAATCCTATTTGCTACAGAAAAATTTGACAGGGACATATTTTGAAATTTAAGACATGCCCTTTCCGATGGTGTCCATGAAATTCTTCCAAAAAATTATTATTTATGAATAAAAACAAGTTTTTTTAAAAATCTTGGTCTTTTGGTCTACTGTTTTACTACACAAAGAAAAAAAGTTTCTTAGAATCCAATAAATATTTCTCTGTCAAAAGACTTTAAAAAAAATAGTTCAAAATGAAGTAATATTATCTTTACACAAGAACAATTACACAGGCCCACAAAAAAAAAAGTGTCTGCTTCTGGGATGGAGACTAATTTTTTCTATTCTGTATTTCTACTGTGTATTTTGCCGCTGAATAAGAATTCGTCACAAAAAATAGGGGTTCCGCAGCTAATTTTGAAGATAACCTCAAAAAATTGTCGAAAACGTCGTGTTTCGGTGGTAAAAGTTTGAGAAGACAAAAAAATATTTGCTTCACATCAAAAATACTTTGTTTCTATGTATTTTGGCCTGCTGAATCCGAATTTGCTATGAAAAAAGAGGTTTGACCAACGGATTTTGGAGATACTAAGTAACAGAAATAATGTACACGAGATAACACTACAAAGACGTGAAGTGCATGAGATTTTTTCCATTTGAAGATTCAAGCCGTTTTCAGACACTTAATTTTTTGTTTACATTTACTTTCTTATCACCAAATTGAAGTCAACGTAATATCTATTCGAATATTTCCAGATTTCCGCTCTCAGAGATACAACAATCTTCAGATTTGTCTTCAGCTTGCTGTTGTTTCAAATTATTTTCGTAGTCTGAATTCCAGAAAGTCAAATGCAAGTATTTTCATGTGGTTACTAAAGAGTTTCCACATAGTCTTGATTTTAGACTGATTCAATCCACGTTATTCAAGATTTTACCGTTAAAAACGCAATTTTTACATATTCTTGAGGATGATCTTTGAAATTCATTTTGTTAAAACCAAATTTTTCATCACACTCGGGTTTAAAAATTCGGGTGTAAAAAGTCGGTTTTTTAAAATTAGCTGCGGAACCCCCTATTTTTTGTGACGAATTCGGATTCAGCGGCACAAAATACATAAGAAAAAATTAGTCTCCATCCCAGAAAGAGACACCTTTTTTTTTTGTGGGCCTGTGTTATTAGAGTCAAAAAACTATTTTTTTTATTATATATAGAAGGCAAAATTGTTAGTATTTTTCTCCCAACAACCGCTGTTTCCAGTAAGCGCTCACTTTTCCTCCCCCATCCGTTTATTTAAGGGTTTATTCCAACGTTTTTATGGGCTAGGCCGCAACGCTGTGGAAGTTCCCGGCTTTTTCTCGGAATCGCAGAAATTCCGGTGATTCATTCCCTTAGGCGGCCCGCTCGGCCCTCCGGAGTTTAACGTGGAAATCGAGCCGTCCTGCCACTGACCTTGTGCCCATACCTTCCCATTACCGTCCGTACAGACATTCTTTATCCCCTCAACAGACCTCTTAAGGCCGCATACGCGCATGGGGAACGCCGCTATGGCCTGCCGGCTTCCCCTTCGCGCTGCGCTGCCAAACTTACCCGTTTCACCACAGATCTACCGATTTCCGGTAGATCTGGAAACCCAAGAAATATACAGGAAATTCGATGAAAATCTGAAAGACGCCTATAGTCTAAGCTCAGTCCAAGAGTGGTTTATGGGTAATTTGCATAATAATGAAAGTGGAATTTGGAAATGTCACAGATATTCCTAAATCTGGTAGGAAACGCATTTTAGACGATGAACAGAAATTGGATATATTGTTAAATATTCAAGATAATCCACATAAACCTACAAGACAAGTTACCGCCGATAATAATGTTAGTAAAACGTATATATTGCGTCTTCTAAAAAACGAAAAATACCGCCCATATAAAATTCATTTGGTTCAAGAATTTAACGACGATGACCCTGATCGCCGATTGGAATTTTGCGAAATCATGACAAATAGATGCCAAGATAATCCTTTATCTATAAAAAAAACATAATTTTTTCTGATGAAGCAAAATTCGTCTTAAATGGAACAGTCAACAAACAGAACTGTAGATACTGGAGTACAGAAAATCCACATTGGTTGATGGAGGCCAATACTCAATAGCCTGAGAAGGTGAACGTTTGGGCTGGAATTATAAATTCTCAAATTATCGGACCATATTTCTTTGATGGCAGATAATGATAACCCCAATGAAATTGATAGAAATATTTGGTTTCAGCAGGACGGAGCTACATCACATTTTTCATGGGAAGTAAGAGCCTATCTGAATCAAGTTTTTCCCAATAGATGGATCGGTAGACGCGGTGAAGTTGAGTGGCCTGCTCATTCTCACGATTTGACCCCCCTTGACTATTTTTTATGGGGTTACTTAAAATCGAAAGTCTAATTCAACACACCAAATAACGTAGAAGATTTAAAAGACAGAATAAGGCAAGAAATTAATCAAATCACCCCGGAAACAATACAAAATGTTTTAGAAGAATTTCAGCAACGCCTCCATTATTTTCAAGAAGCAACGGGCGCCCAGTTTGAACATTTGATTTAAACTGTTCCTCTGTTCTGTTTCATGTTCTTTTCTATACTTAGTAACATTAAAAATGTAATATTTTTCAATAAAAAAATTAAAAAAATCTTATGTTGCTTGATGGAGAATTAAAAACACTTTCAAATGAACTATCACACGCACCCTCGTTTCATCTAAAAATTTTAAAAAGAGGTAGCTGTCACTCCAAGGGGGTTGGAAGGGGAGGTATAAAATTATGCTCAGAAAAATGTCATTCTAGAATTAAAAATTGACGTGTTTTAGGATTTTACTCATAAATTGTAAATTACGCACATTATGAATTTATCCGTTACTTGTGGACCTCACTGTAGAGAAGCCTCTGCAGTTTCGGAAAATTGGCATGTGGACTGCAACATGACGTCTAAGGGTTACGTTCTTCTTCTTCAAAAAAAGTGAAATAAATATTGCACGAATCCAAATTTCCCTTTCACTTTTCTTGAAATCAAATCGCAACAAATCTACCGGGTCTTCTCGTGAATTTATTGGGCTCCAATCGATGCGGCGGCCAGACAACGTGGCAACGCCGCCCGTCTATCATATTCGCCTCGTCAATACTCGTTCTTTTCGCATGAGAACGTTTTATTAATACAGATAAGATTCCAGAGCCGTGTTTTAACGAACTCATTTTAATTCTCGAACGTCGTGATTGTCAATTTTAATTCCGCGATTGTGCCTGCACGCCGTGGCTTTCTCGCGGCACATGTGGCCCGCAGGGGCGAAGAGGGGACGGCGGAACAACCCCTACCGTCGAAGTGAATAGGGCGAAATTGCTATCCGACGGTACCGGCGTTCGTTCATAAAAACCGGGAGTGCCACCGTTGTCGGCTTCATTCAATTTCTTCTAATATTACTGTATTCAGTGGTTTCCCGGTTTTCCTGTGCTCGGCTTCGTAATGGGGGTGGGGTGTTTCCCTGTCGCATTTAAATTAGAAAAGCTCCATTCTTCGTGCCTATGCTCGAGATCGGGTACACCCGTTAAATGAAGTTACTACGCTTCACTTTTACTTTTAAATTTATACCCCGATTTACTTTTAAATAGGCGAATTTTAAAGTGACAATAAAATGTCATCCGTTTCTCAAAGTTGTGCCCTAAAATTCCCCTCTATGCGTCCAATGGAATCGCTAGCAAAATACAGAGAAAACGCAACTGATTTTGCTGAAACTCGATACAGTCCAGTAGGCAGAGATTTATATGTGTTCTTGAAACATATAGGGCTAGTTTTGACGGTTTCCCTATGTATTTTTTTTCGTAGAACACAATCCATAGAGATGAAACCGTCCGCTAATTTTTTAAATTAACAATTTGTGAAAAAAAAAAACATATTTTTTCACATTTCCGCTTATATCTCCGTTCCTTGGCATATTCTAGATAGCATATGCATATAAGAAGTTGTAGCCTATCGAATTTCCTAAATTTTAAGCCCAACCCGAAGTCTCCAAGTGCTATTTTTAACTTGCAAATGACTGCTGAAGTTGAAAAAGTGCTTTTTTTTTCACTATTTTTTTACTTCGAAAGTAGGGCCACTATGATCGTGAAATTTCTTGGAGGGACTGCCATTTGTAGTATGAAGTTACAAAAAAAAATTCAACACAATCTGTTAATAACAATAACTTTTCGAGTAATTAACCATCGAATTCTTTTTTAAGCCTTAATTAACAATGACGCCATTTCTTTGTTTATTGTACGACATTGACCGGGTTGGGCTAGAAAAATCATAAATCTCTTCAAGTTTGCGAGACTTTTTGAGATTTCGAAAAATATTAATTTGGGCCATTTTAGTTGGCCCAAATTTTAATAATATATATTAATATTAGTTTGGGCCCGTTTTAGCGTTGCCGCTTCGAAATTCTCGGAATTGTGACTATAATATCTTGATGTTTGCGAGACTTTTTGAGATTTTGAAAAATATTAATTCGGGCCAGTTTTATAACGTTTTCTACGCGACTACCTTTTTTGACGCGACGTATATATACAGTGTGGAACAGCCAAATGATTTTTGATGATTTTAGCTCCTGCCTACTGGACTAATACCTCCGATTTCGAGTGGTATTGCCAATGATCCCTGTCATCCAAAAACATAAATTGACGTTTCACCTGCCTGTTTACACGGCAGATGTAACAGCATTTCCAGTAATTATTCGCAGTCGGCTGTGGAAAGTATCGGACGCGTCTGGAAGAGCTGCACGGAACGCGTAGAAGGCCTTGGCGAAACAACGAATATAGTCCGGAGGCCAGCCAGATACAAACACAACAAAATCACGTAAATATATTCCAAGTTTGACATATTTCCAAATGCAATGTGTGTCGTGACTAGGAGGCGGATATTTTTAGTTTTACCGTGTAAAAAATGTAAGAGCGAACGAATTAGAAAAAAAGTGTCTAGCTTCCGGACTAATAATTTCATTTTTACGGTATTTGAAATGTGAAAAGGTGAAGGGCTAGAGGCGTTGCCGTGTATTGCTAGTCTATGTTTAGCCTCATGTTTTTTTTTCGCAAAATTGGTGTAATTTCACGTTTCTGTTCTGTTGTGATTCGATGGCGCTATGAATTTTGAAGGAGTTAATTTAGTTTGATTGCTACAAAAGACTGTGCAACCACATTACGTTTTAATTAAACTGATATTGGCCCTTCCAGTCGCATACAGTGGTCGACGGTAAAAATACAGCGGAATGTAACTGAGGTGCACAAAGGGCCATGTTCGTGCACCCCGTTGTTAATTACGCCAATGAGCGTCATACACGGCATCGGTGAAATTTTTATTTTTCGATATAGAACGGTCCTAATTTCCGATGTGACATCGTTTGATCTGCGCCAAGAACAAATCCGGAACGACCAACGCGCAAACTGAACGAAGGGAATTCCTAGTAATGATGCTAATTTCAATCGTTCACATTTTTACATTTTACCGACTGTTTCAAATATATTTGCACCTTTCAAATTTTGGCTTTTAATTTTGCTCAAGGGGTGGAGAATAGAACTCTCCATGGAGAGATTAATTCAACCGAAACTCGTTTTTATCATTCATTCCATTCCTCGATAGGAGATCTTTAATCAATCGACATTTTTTTAATAAACATTAAGCTGCTTAAGCATCTACCAGTATTGCGAAACGACGCTGTATAACTAATTAACTACCACCGCAGATTTCTTTAACTCAAGTTTAACACACGTCCCCCCCCTCTCGTTTCCGACCACGTCGGTAATATATCATACTAACCAAATTAATACATCACATTTCAGGTAGGCCTTGGGCTAGAACCCTGGTAGCCTTACAAGAGATCTCGATCACGTCATATTTTGATGGATACAGCAGACCAATTTGCTAGCTCGATAGAACAGTAATCAGTAGGTTTAACTGCCGAATTAACGTCAGCATTCGAATCGGCAATTAAAAGATTAAAAAATAACATATACAATTTCCATTCTAAATTGAAAATAGGTAGAAAAAAAGCAAGGTTGTCAAATATATTTTCTAAAATAGCTAAGCTCACTATACAAGTATACTTCATACTTCAGTAAACTGTTAGTTCGTGACGTTCTTAGAAACCTAGTTTGGAAATATTAAAAAAAAAAATACATAGATATAAAATTAGTTAGCATTAAAATAAAGCGTTTAAAATTGCTGGAAAAAATAATTATAAATTAAAACAACTTTATGTATATTACTATACTTAAGAAAATTTTGAAGAGCCGGCAATGCTGCTGGCAGGCCAACTGCTGGCGGTAACACCGGCCAACGATCCATTAGACTATTGTGATTTGCATCTAATACATTGCTTAAATACTTATTCGGTCCACTGTGCCATAAAATTTTTACGACGTCGTTAAAATGATTTACGACATTAGGAATTCTGACTTGTTTAAGACGCCAGTGACGTGTATTCAGGTTTATTAAAACAGGCAATTTTTTGAGATTGTCTGGATAAATGAGCATTATTTATAGCAAATTATATACTACAAATATTAAGTTTCGTATGCAGGCTAATTTTAATCTCCTATATTGATTTGAATGAAAACAATTGTTTCACAATTTTCGAATTTATAAAATATATATGCACGCCCATGGAATCATAAAGTTGCACCGCTTTTTTTGTTCCCCAGGCGTATTTATCATTTTCAATTAAAAATAAAAGGAATATACATTTAAACTGAAAAACTGTTAATAGATAGTTGAAGTTGATCCGTATCTAAATTATGTTGGTGGTTAACTGCAAATTTATTTCCAAAAAATTTTGATCACATTTTCAACATATTTATTCCCATTTTATAACAAATAAACAGGTTCTTGGAGTTGGGCTACCAACTAGTCTATACCGCAATCTAATGTTGTGGCCTTTCAGACG
Source organism: Aromia moschata (assembly GCA_029963805.1). NCBI lineage: Eukaryota > Metazoa > Arthropoda > Insecta > Coleoptera > Cerambycidae > Aromia > Aromia moschata. Next base: position 1,073,240 of record JAPWTK010000038.1, read on the forward strand.
CAAGGCTCAGCAATAACCTAACTTCTCCCACCATTCTTTCAAAATTAAAATTTTTCGACACCTTCCGGATGTTGGATGTAGTTCTTGGACATCCAAACGCTTAAAGGCGACCTATTTGGCGCTTCTACCATTGTCGCGCTCACCATTCTTCGATTTCATTGAGAAAGACTGCGACGAAGATCCAATCGTACAGGTGGAATGTTAAAAGTCCCTATTTTTAGATAAACGGCAACAATGCCCTGTCGAGAGAGACGTAGACCGCAGACCGAACGCGGTGTTGCCAGATGGTGACGTTTGTAGCGAAATATGCTACTTCTTCTCACATCTGCGATTGAAATCAGATTGGGTGGACGTGAAATAAAATTTGGTACTAAGATTCGACAACCAGAGGCCAGAAGTTATTTCAAATCGTTTAGAAAAATTGTGCGGATAATTTTGGTGTTTGAGGATTGTTTTTGGGTGAAAATTTTGACACCACCTGGCAACGCTGGATAGAGCGTATTCAGTAATTCTGGCCGCGCTTCGTCGCTGCACGGCACGCTGACAATTCCAAGTTGGCGGTGGATTGGAGTGTGGTATGTGTATGTAGGCCGGTGACAAGAAACCGTGCACACCGCAAGAGATATGCCTTTGCCCCCGGGGGCCTTGCCTGTACCATCTGCCGGAAAAGTCAAAGTTTACGCGAACTATGTGCAGCATGGATACTCAAACTCAACCGCTTAAGGTTCCACGATTCCTTGGATTATATACCAATCATTAGCAAGATTTTAATCACTCGCAGATGCGAAGTTTCATAGCATGTTTTCCCTCAGTCATAGGTGCCATGGAAATTGCTATTGTTTGAAGTCTGACGACTTGATTTTAATGTCATAATTCCATTAGTTAGTTTTAGAAGTTCCCAAAACGTTTTAGTTAATTAATAACTATGTAAGTTGTGGCAAGTAAACAAAACACGACTATGTGTGAAAATATGAGATTCTTCATCTTCAAGAGAGTAACTTTTAACCAAAATATCAATCAAATATTGTGAAGCAGTTCAAAGGACGTCATGTTGAAACGCCAACGAGGGGTCTATGATCCAAGAATTAATTGGTGCCTGCTATTTTTCAGTTTCGCATTTGGAGCAAACTTTTCCATTGTGTATAATTGTGTATAATTTATCTCCATCTACTTACGACCATTACCATTAACGATTTTCCGTTTAGATTCATTACCTTCAAGCGAGCACTAATCGTGTTACCCAGTTGTCGTGTAAATAATAAGACGAATTTGACCTGACAGGCCACTTTCGGGAAAAAAATAAACAGCCCGTGGAAAATTCCCGATAGATTACGAGGACATAGAAAATATAATGTTTTCTGAACCCTTGTTGTCTATTCCTATGGAATCTTAACTAACAGGAACGTAAAGCTACAGAATAACAACTGATATTAAAATTCAGTGAGCTTCCACTGCATGCGATCTCTGCTCTAACCTATTGTTAAATATCATCCTGATAAGACATTCTCGACAAAATTGTCTTTGAAGAAGCAGGAGCGCCGAAAACAACATTGTTACACGTATAGAGTTTAGAGCGTTGTAAACAACAGACACCTATTCCATTCCACCCCCTCCCCTACTATTAATAGCACCAGACTGAAACTGTAAGGAAAATACAATTTCGAAAATGTAAAAGGAATCTTAAATCATGAGATATAAAAGACGGTTGTGGTACGACGTCATGTGGCATGGAAAACAGTAATTTTGTTGTTTTTATAATGCTTTTGTTCGTGAAAAAATGTTGTTTCAACAACACAGATGATAATACAAGGTCAAGCCACGTTACCAAAAACTTGCTTCCATAAAACTATTGGTCTTTTTGGCTCTTAGACTCCAGTGAACCGGCGAACTGGCGTGAAGCATCCAATGACGTCATCAGCCCATTTAATATTAACGCAAAAATTGTATAGAGCGCGTAGCTGAACTATCGTATAAGCACGAATTTTCCAATGAAAAATAATGTACCCTTATTTTTTTCAAGGGGTGTATTGATGGGATAGCCGGAAGGGGAGTTAAATTTAATCTTGCGTTTTATTTTTTTTAATTATGGACTCATAAAATCCAGCTGAAAGGGCGAGCGGACTTCCCAATGCGTTATGCCTAATTTCTCCTTTTTGGTTTGACGCCTCTTTTCCTTGTTCCCATTTAAATCTGCGATCCTGTTGGGAGCACTGTGCAGAAGTAATCTGACGCTGTGGTTATTAAAGTTATGCCTTGGCGATTTAATTAGTTGTTTTGTGTTATTTTGCACCGGTTACAACGGTTGCGTAATTTTTTTAGCGTTTAAGCAAGGCCCAACTCCTAAGTTGGATCCATTGGCAAAGAAAAAATAATATATACAGTGTTTCCAAAAGGTACGCATCAGTTCCAGAAATTTTTTTGTATCTTTAAATTTCGGCGAAAAACTGATGTCAGTAAAACGTTAGGGTTATTTTACAACCAAAGAAACATCTGAAGTAGGCAGTCCAAAACCATCTCGACATCTGATATTCAAAATTCAGAATTTAGAAAAATTAGTTTATTTGTGAAAATTTTGAAAAACGGTATTAACCCATTAACGCCCAAACGGACCCAATTTTTTTCGTCCTTTTTGGAGCGTCAATGTCGAAGGGAAATTAATGAATTCACTCAATAAAAACCACTTATCCTAATGTTTTCGGATGTGATCTTTCGATTTCCGGGGTCAGAATTCTGATTAAATGCTCTAGAAAAAAAATATGGCTGACTTTATGGAGGAAAGTACTGAAAATTTGGGGATTTTCTTATATAATTTTTTTTAGTCCAAAAAGTACCTACTCTAACCTGCTCCGGATTGTGGAGGGAGGTGGAGGCAATAGTTGGAGTTGATGATAGGATTTTTTTGGCCGACCTCAACTAAATCTAATTATTTCAAAATGGCGGACATTGCATAAAAACTCATGAAATAAGAATTTTTCTCTAGTATTAACGAGAAAATAATGTTATTGTGAGTTTTTCTTGATCCACAGTCATGTTCCTCAATCGAAACAATACTACAGAATATATTTGACTAAATTTTCAATTTTCAATGATGGTGGATACAAAATGGCGGCCGGATTTCTCAAGAAATGGCGCGTTTTTCATTATAAAAAGTAAATAGGAGTTTGTAATTATACTTTTCCTATGTCATTTCACATGTTTTAGAAACATTTTGAATTATTCCTGGTGAAAAGTCTGAAATCCAAGATGGCGGACATCATTCTTGAAAATTCAAAATTTGAAAACGGAAAAATTACTCATCTCATACCCAACGTCATATTTTACGTAGAATTCTTCATGAGAACCTCAACACCGGAAAAAACCTCATTTTGAGGTTAGAATGAAAAAATAATTTTTAACTCAGATAAAACGCATTTTTATGAAAAAGATTGAGAGGACACTTCCATCAGAATTCTACATAAAATATGACTGTAATTTTTCCGTTTTCAAATTTTGAATTTTCAAGAATGATGTCCGCCATATTGAATCCGCCATCTTCATCATCAAAAAAAAGGACGAAACATTGTGTCCGTTTGGGCGTTAATGGGTTAAGGAAAGATGCTCAGAACTTCAATACGTACATATGTATCAAGCTTAAAGTCAATACACCACAATGTATATGATTTTAATTGAAATAAACCAACAAGCAAGTGATTAATATCGACTTCTATTTTCTGCTGGCTTCGAGAAGGTCCTTAACAACGGATAAACAGTGCCATAGCCTACTATCAGAAAAAACTCCAGTATTACAATAGCAACTTTTTATGAACAAACATAATGATCTCCTCTGATAATCGTATGGTATTTAAACACTTCGTTGAAGGCATATAAAATAAAATAATTTATCTACTTAAATGAAATTTACAGAGATATCCTGTAGTGCGTGGTCCCAGGTAGCGGTAGACGTTTTTTTCACACGTTTAAGAAATACCACGATTAGCCAACTTACGAAAAGAATATTTTTTGCTCGTAAAAAATTCGGTTGACCCAATTAATTGATTATTTGAAGGACAATTTCATTCAAGTAAAAACTATGTAGGTACATATATTGTTTATGTCGAGCTAATGAGGTAGAAGCTCTTGGAAGATAAAAAAACCTATTAATTCCACGAAGAATGCAATTACCATGGTGTTATCAAAGTTGTCTGTAACCCATTTTAAATAAATAGCAAGCGAGAATAAAGCAATTATTATGTACAGTGTGTCTGAGTTACAGTTACCGTTCTCTTAATTAAATCATTTCTTGAAATACATATTTGTATTTGAGATTTTCAAAAAATTAAACATTTTAGACATAGCTACTCATATATATAGAATGATATTTTTTTTTAAATAAAAAAAGAATACATTTATTCAATAAGTCTAACCCGTAAAAAACATATTTTTGAAGTTGAAGACGTGCCCTTTCCGATGGTGTCCATGAAATTCCTCCAAAAAAAAAAAACAGTTAAAAAAAACAACGAAAGAATGCAAATAATGCACTGACATTTTTAAGCAATTTTTTAATTTTGCAAAAATTCTAGTGCATTCATTGAGTGATTTTAAGAACTTTTTATTCTTGACAATTTTTTGTAAAAGTCCATCATTTTCCAATAAAAAATTATTGAATTTTTACGCAAAAATTTTGCAGTTCAGGCGCCATTTTGAACGCATAAGGGAAAAAATCGATCTTTAAATCACGTATACTTAAAGTTCAAACATTTATTCCACCGTTTAGTGAGGTTTCAGGTCCATCGCAGACCGGAAATCCCCTGAAAATTTGATTTAAAAAAACGTGCACAAAAATCGTGTTTTTTTTTTAAACTGCTTTTTTTCATAATTAATAATATTTTGGAGGAATTTCATGGACACCATCGGAAAGGGCACGTCTTAAACTTCAAAAATATGTCCCTGTCAAATTTTTCTGTCGCAAATAGTATTAGTTATGAGGCGCTGAAGAGCGATGTACCGGCGAAACGTGGTGGCGTTTTCGGCCGAAACGGGTTAAAGTCTGTTGAAAAACTGAGTGAATTTGTAAGACGCTTCTAGTCTAAAATCTCTATGACGCTGTAAAAGTTGGCCGTAACCTCTTAAATTTTAATTAAAAGGGATCTTGGCGAACTTGAAAAAAGAAAAAAACGCAGTTCTCTTTCAGGGTATGCCAAAGAGTCGTCGCGCAATAGAGAAAGGTATTAGAAACCCAATTAACTTTGAGGATGGTTTCTCTAAAAAAACGAATCTTAACCCGAATGGTGGATTAACAGGCGCTTCATGAACTGTACAAATTATTATTTAATAGGGAAATTAATCAATTTAGAATGGGCTCGATTAATCAAACCTTATTATAAATTATATAAACTGTCTGAGAAGTTCCATAGCAGGTGAAGATCTGGGCAATATTGACCGCCTTAGATTAACTGGAAGGTTAGAATAAAATTAACTAGGGGATTTACTGGAAGATACGTTAAATTTTGGTTTATTTTTTAATAAAGGTTGTCTTATAATTTTTGCTTATGATTGTGACTAGCAGATTTTACTTTAATACGGGTCTAATAACTTTGAAAAGGATTTAATAAACTGTGTAGTTGAGTATGATAAACACATTAAGACCTCCTCAATAAGTTCTGTGTATTTGGTCGATGTCCCATCTCTTCAACATATTTCCAGATCAACCTAAGCCACTCCTTTACATTTCCGCAGGGGTTTGCGCGGCTTGACCTCTGTTGGGCGAATCCATTGATCTTAATGCTGCCCTTTGACAAATCAAGCACCCTTCCAAACCACACCTACTCCGACCCCCTGTTCCGTCCCTGTAGAAGGCTGGGTGCGACATATATTTGTCTGGAATTCATGTCATGGCATTACTTGAAGGCTCTTGAAGTCGACGGAACCCACTGTGAACGGCCACATCAGCGCCAAATGTGATATTCCATCTCCAACCCACCCCCCTGAAAAATTTGCCGCGCTGAGGGGTTGTACGCAGGTCTTGAGGCTCACCTCGAATCGTTTGCCTCTTTCAAATCCTCTTTTGCGTCCCATTCTTCTCTTTTGTCGATTCCGAAAAATTTTTGAGTGGTTGAAAATTCCTGAAAGATAGCTCGTTGGGTAGGCCGAACCCTCCTTTGCACCTTTACCCAACGAGTCCTCTTTCAAGGATTTTCATCCACCCAAAATTTTTTTGGAAGTGGTCAGAAAATGAGGGTGCTCGGACGCAAAAGAGCATTTGAAGGAGATGGACGACTCGGGGTGGGCTGAAAAGGGTTTAAGCAACCTCAGGAAGGTTTTCAGCGTCACCCCACGCATCAAAACCTGCTTACAACCTCTCAACGCGGCAAATTTTCAGGGAGGTGAATTGGAGATGGAATATCATATTTGGCGCTCAATCGACCGTTCACAGTGGGTTCTGTCAACTTCAAGAGCCTTCAAGTAATGCCATGACATGAATTCGAGACTGGTAGACATCCCACGCAGCATTCTACAGGGGCGGAACACGAGTAGGTGTCGCTTGGGTTCTCAAAGGGTGAAAGCGAGTTGTGGCACACAATGTTTCGAGTCTTTTCACACAATCGAGGTGGTCTCTTTCTCAAGGTCTCGACCTCAACTTGGGCTTATTAGACGCAGAATTTCACAAACTGTAAAACTATCAGAAGCAAAAAAAGAAAAACAGAATTTAAGCAACCTTCAAAAAGTGAGTGTACGATTTTCGTTGTTGACTCTATTTTGTATGTACAATAAACGGCCGTCTTTACTTTTGAACGTTCGATATGAGACGTGCTCCCGAGCGATATTTGTGATGTTATGTACACCCGCAGAGTTATCAGAATCGATAAGGCAATTACGAAATTCCTCAATGTTATGAGAATCTTTGGTACTGAGCGTATTCGCAAAGGTCGATCATTTCGACGCTCAAACGTTGTATCTACCTGAAAAAACTTTTTTAATAACATCCGGAATCGACCGGAGCGAAGTTAACGGAAATATTTTCGGTATGGTGAAATTGGAATATGGAAATATCCCCGGCTTTAATAGAAATCAAACAACTATTTAATATCGCTTTTATTATTCCACCGACGTAGGCGCGTTCCTCTAGGAAGGTACGTATCGAAATTATAGGGGTGATAACCCTTTTATAGACTTGAAGTACAGAAGAAATAAGATCTAGGAATCTTTAAATTAGTTAATTCAATCATGAATCCTTAATTCAATCTCAAGAGTAAATTAATTCAACGTCACGAATTAATTAATTAAATCGGTTAGTTCTTAGGTCACAAAAAGAATAATAACGGTTGTATATTATTTGTTTCCACTTTTTTTTGAGCAAAAAAATGAATATGCAAGTCGGAAGTAACGCACTATTCAAGAATTCTTTCGCAATTACAATAACCTTTTCAGCGAAACGATCTCTGACGAATTTTCATTGAAACAGATTAAGATTGGCTTCATGCTTTTGACGGTGCTGCAGTCAGACCTTTGTATTATTAAATGTGAAGTGAAAATAATGAAACCGAGAGTATTTTTCTCCGAGGGTACGGTACGCCTACATTTATTCGGAAACTTTGAACCTCCCTTGGACACAAAAGACCCTTTTGTTTTTGTAAGCGAATTTTTCCGTTTGAACTTTTATTTACATCAAGGAATTTTATACGTATAAATACATGCATGCTGATGACGTTTGGTAAATGGCTTGTATAATTTATGTGACGTTTGCTAAGTAAAACCGTAACAAAAAGACTCATCAAAACGAGAACAGTCAAAGCGGACATGTAAAATCCTGTTTTTGTCGTCTTTTTTCTTGCGAAATCGTGTTATATTTGCGTGTCACTTCACCTTTGTCCTTGTAATCCTCAAATTTCATTTGGTGTTGCCGCTTTTTTTTAAATCTCGCATTAGCTGGAAAAATCCGACAATCAACGAAAGAAAAAGTTAAACGTGGGTTTGGCGTTCAGTGTAAATATTATATAGGCACGAATCGGTATATTTCTTGCGAGTTTAATAATTGATTAATAAAATTCACTCTAATGATTTTAAGATCAAAGCGGATCCTAATGGCTTCCGCCATACTTGTAAATCCATTTCGTAAACAGATCTTGCCGGATTCGTCAGTACAAAATAGCATTACTTTGGTTTGAATGGTTTAATTTAACTATGGGTATACGAGGGATGTAGACTTTTCTCACTCCTGTAAAAAATTTGAAAATATTTTTTTACCGAATTTGTTAATTGTACAGAGTATGTCAATGATTTCTCAGCAGATTTTCTAAAGTATGTTGTATGCTTCCTTTAATCCGATCTATATAATATCCATCCAATAGCTCATCAAGACCAATTCAGGTGCGGGAAGAACGATGGAAATGGTTGGTGAAAATCCCGTGCGACGCACCGTTCTTCCGGAAAAGCCAAAAAACACCATAAAAAGTTTCAAAAACCTGCGAAATAGACCAACTGAAAATCCTAAAATAATTCCTACCGTCTAAATCGACCAAATGAAAATCTCAAAAACATTCTTTCCGACTAATTCGACCACGAGGAAGACGATGGCATTACAGACAACTCGCTAAAACCTTTCGTTTTCCCATAAACGAGGAAAAAACGCCGGAAAAAACATTTTTTCGGCCCATCCGGTCGCCAAAGCGCCTTAGAAAAAAACCGATGGCGGATCCGCATTCAGCGCCCCCGAATTGGTCCGGGTGAAGATTTTGGCGACTTTTCGAAGAAAAAATATTTGAATAAAACAAATTTTCGACCATGGACCACCCCCTTTCGAAATTGTCAAAAAAATTGAAATCGCTCCGAGGGGTGCCAAATGACTCACCGATACCAATTCGGGTGCGGGAAGAACGATGGCGTCGGCGAAAATACCGTGCGACGCACCGTTTTTCCGAAAATGGCGCAAAACTATCTCGAAAGTGTCAAAAACCTGCGAAATAGACCAACTAAAAACCCTAAAAAGAATTCCTACCGACTAAATCGACCAAATAATAATCATAAAAAAACATTCTTTCCGACTAATTCGACCACGGCGAAGACGATGGCGTCGTAGAAAACCTGCTAAGACCGTTAGTTTTCCGGTAAACGAGGAAAAACACCAAAAAAACACAATTTTCTCGGCACATCCCATCGCCGAAGCGCCCTAGAAAAAAACCGATGGCGGATCCGCATTCAGCGCCCCCCGAATTGGTCAATTTGAAATTTATGGCGACTTTTCGAAGAAAAAATTTTAATAAAAAAATTTTTTTTTGACTATGTACCCCCCTTTCGAAATTGTCGAAAAATCGAAAATCGCCCCGAGGGGTGCAAAATGACTCACCAAGACCAATTCGGGTGCGGGAAGAACGATGGCGTTGGTGAAAATCCCGTGCGACTCACCGTTCTTCCGGAAAAGCCGAAAAACTCCCTCAAAAGTTTCAAAAACCTGCGAAATAGACCAACTGAAAATCCTAAAATAATTCCTACCGTCTAAATCGACCAAATGAAAATCCCAAAAACATTCTTTGCGACTAATTCGACCATGAGGAAGACGATGGCGTCGCAGACACCTCGCTAAAACCGTTAGTTTTCTCGTAAACGAGGAAAAACGCCAGAAAAACAATTTTTTTCGGCACATCCGGTCGCCGAAGCGCCCTAGAAAAAAATCGATGGCGGATCCGCATTCAGCGCCCCCGAATTGGTGAATTTGGAAATTTATGGCGACTTTTCGAAGAAAAAAAATTTTAATAAAAAATTTTTTTTGACTATGTACCCCCCCCTTTCGAAATTGTCGAAAAATCAAAATCGCTCCGAGGGGTGCCAAATGACTCACCAAGACCAATTCGAGTGCGGGAAGAACGATGGCGTTGGTGAAAATCCCGTGCGACTCACCGTTCTTCCGGAAAAGCCGAAAAACTCCCTCAAAAGTTTCAAAAACCTGCGAAATAGACCAACTGAAAATCCTAAAACAATTCCTACCGTCTAAATCGACCAAATGAAAATCTCAAAAAACATTCTTTCCGACTAATTCGACCACGGCGAAGACGATGGCGTCGTAGAAAACCCGCTAAGACCGTTAGTTTTCCGGTAAACGAGGAAAAAAACACCAAAAAAACACAATTTTCTCGGCACATCCCATCGCCGAAGCGCCCTAGAAAAAAACCGATGGCGGATCCGCATTCAGCGCCCCCGAATTGGTCAATTTGAAATTTATGGCGACTTTTCGAAGAAAAAAAAAATTTTAATAAAAATTTTTTTTGACTATGTACCCCCCTTTCGAAATTGTCGAAAAAATCGAAATCGCTCCGAGGGGTGCCAAATGACTCACCAAGACCAATTCGAGTGCGGGAAGAACGATGGCGTTGGTGAAAATCCCGTGCGACTCACCGTTCTTCCGGAAAAGCCGAAAAACTCCCTCAAAAGTTTCAAAACCTGCGAAATAGACCAACTGAAAATCCTAAAACAATTCCTACCGTCTAAATCGACCAAATGAAAATCTCAAAAACATTCTTTCCGACTAATTCGACCACGGCGAAGACGATGGCGTCGTAGAAAACCCGCTAAGACCGTTAGTTTTCCGGTAAACGAGGAAAAACACCAAAAAAACACAATTTTCTCGGCACATCCCATCGCCGAAGCGCCCTAGAAAAAAACCGATGGCGGATCCGCATTCAGCGCCCCCGAATTGGTCAATTTGAAATTTATGGCGACTTTTTCGAAGAAAAAAATTTTAATAAAAATTTTTTTTTGACTATGTACCCCCCTTTCGAAATTGTCGAAAAATCGAAATCGCCCCGAGGGGTGCAAAATGACTCACCAAGACCAATTCGGGTGCGGGAAGAACGATGGCGTTGGTGAAAATCCCGTGCGACGCAACCGTTCTTCCGGAAAAGCCAAAAAAACACCCTAAAAAGTTTCAAAAACCTGCGAAATAGACCAACTGAAAATCCTAAAATAATTCCTACCGTCTAAATCGACCAAATGAAAATCCCAAAAACATTCTTTGCGACTAATTCGACCATGAGGAAGACGATGGCGTCACAGACACCTCGCTAAAACCGTTAGTTTTCTCGTAAACGAGGAAAAACGCCAGAAAAACAATTGTTTCGGCACATCCGGTCGCCGAAGCGCCCTAGAAAAAAATCGATGGCGGATCCGCATTCAGCGCCCCCCGAATTGGTCAGTGTGAAGATTTTGGCGACTTTTCGAAGAAAAAAATATTTGAATAAAACAAATTTTCGACCATGGACCACCCCTTTCGAAATTGTCAAAAAATGGAAATCGCTCCGGAGGGGTGCCAAATGACTCACCGAGACCAATTCGGGTGCGGGAAGAACGATGGCGTCGGCGAAAATACCGTGCGACGCACCGTTTTTCCGGAAATGGCGCAAAACTCCTCGAAAGTGTCAAAAACCTGCGAAATAGACCAACTAAAAACCCGGAAAGAATTCCTACCGACTAAATCGACCAAATAAAAATCATAAAAAACATTATTTCCGACTAATTCAACCACGGCGAAGACGATGGCGTCGTAGAAAACCCGCTAAGACCGTTAGTTTTCCGGTAAACGAGGAATAACACCAAAAAACACAATTTTCTCGGCACATCCCATCGCCGAAGCGCCCCAGAAAAACCGATGGCGGATCCGCATTCAGCGCCCCCGAATTGGTCAATTTGAAATTTATGGCGACTTTTCGAAGAAAAAAATTTTAATAAAAATTTTTTTTTTGACTATGCCTACCCCTTTCGAAATTGTCGAAAAATCGAAATCGCTCCGAGGGGTGCCAAATGACTCACCGAGACCAATTCGGGTGCGGGAAGAACGATGGCGTCGGCGAAAATACCGTGCGACGCACCGTTTTTCCGGAAATGGCGCAAAACTCCCTCGAATGTGTCAAAAACCTGCGAAATAGACCAACTAAAAAACCCTGAAAGAATTCCTACCGACTAAATCGACCAAATAAAAATCATAAAAAACATTATTTCCGACTAATTCAACCACGGCGAAGACGATGGCGTCGTAGAAAACCCGCTAAGACCGTTAGTTTTCCGGTAAACGAGGAAAAACACAAAAAAACACAATTTTCTCGGCACATCCCATCGCCGAAGCGCCCTAGAAAAAAACCGATGGCGGATCTGCATTCAGCGCCCCCGAATTGGTCAATTTGAAATTTTTGGCGACTTTTGGAAGAAAAAAATTTTAATAAAAAAATGTTTTTTGACTATGTACCCCCCTTTCGAAATTGTCGAAAAATCAAAATCGCTCCGAGGGGTGCCAAATGACTCACCAAGACCAATTCGGGTGCGGGAAGAACGATGGCGTTGGTGAAAATCCCGTGCGACTCACCGTTCTTCCGGAAAAGCCGAAAAACTCCCTCAAAAGTTTCAAAAACCTGCGAAATAGACCAACTGAAAATCCTAAAATAATTCCTACCGTCTAAATCGACCAAATGAAAATCTCAAAAACATTCTTTCCGACTAATTCGACCACGAGGAAGACGATGGCGTTGCAGCAACCCCGCTAAAAAATTTAGTTTTCCCGTAAACGAAAAACATCCACTCTACTTACGTGAACTTTTTAGGTTGAAAAAAAATCGACTCCTTTTAGAAATTTTTAGGACGACGCCACTGCGACGCCATTATACTCAATTTTGCTGCTGGGTCCCAGACCTCGCTCGGACACACGTCGAAAATTGACACGTGATTTCTGCATAGGACGTACTCATATACACACATTATACAAAGTATACAGTCCCCTGTTGGTTATATGTAAATATTTGGATTTCTCTTATATATGGAAAAGTGACATTTCTTTGGCGGGGATTATTTTATATTCCTCGGCCCTACTTATGCATTAGGAACGACACATCTGCATGTCCAAGGCTGTTTTTTAAACAGTAAAGATGTTTGAATTCCGAGAACGGTTAACACTCCAGGAAGTTGGTGCCAAAAAGGGGGTTAGGTGTTGGGATTTGTAAAAAATTGATAGATTTATGTGGGGTTTTAATTTTAGGATATAACGTACGTTAAAAAAAGGGATGGCCAGCCTTTAAGGGGGAAAACCCTTTACAATTTTCAAAAACTCTTTTTTTTGTTTTTTTTTCTTATTTCGAAAGTATAATATATTGAGAGTATACAGGAAAGAGGAAAAACCTAAATATTAAATATTTACGGAGTTATTGCAACAACATATTCGAGAGCGTCTCTACCTCATACCACAATACCTTAAACTAATTAAATAAAAAAAATTCTAAAGATCAAATTAGTATCGATATTTAGAAATTTTTTTCTCGAAAACAATGCATTTTTACGATAAATTTTCAAGAACAAAAAGTTCTTAAAGTCATGCAAAGATACACTGGAATTTCAGAACTTTCCAAGCCATTTTTTAAATTTTGCAAAAATTGACTATTTGAGGGGTATGTGCAAAACTCACATTATCCACTTTTTAAAATTTTTCAGGAAGAAGGAGTAATTGATTTTTCACTTTTTAAGTGACTTAAGGCACTGAATTTTTTTGGTATTTGTATTGGAACTTTAACTTTGCTTCTCAATTGGTGAAATAATAGCACAATATTTGACTCCAAGAAAGTGAATTAAAATTTGGATAATGTGAGTTTTGATACAGCTTTTTGGATAACGGTAGTCTTGCTCCAAATTATTCTACATAATATTATTGTTTACACTAAAATTCATGAAGTTAAGGTAAGAAAAGGAAACAAATTCAATGGTATATCAATAAAACTTTTATGCAATATGGTATTTCATAATCAAAATAAAAAGCTGCACAAAATACTTAGAATACGGTTTTATTATCATCATTGACTGATGAAGTGAAATATTTTTATAATGAACCTAAAATTGCAAAGTACAAAAAAATGTTGACAGTAAAATGTTCTAACATTCTCCTAAGGAGAATGTGAGTTTTGAAACAATTCACAGATTCCACTAATTCTATTTCGAAAAATTATGGATAATGTGTTGCATCCTCATGTGTACCCCTTATTTGCAAAATCCAAAAAGTTGCTCAGAAAATTTTGCAAATTTTCCAGTGCATTCATTGAATGGTTTTAAGAAATTTTTATTCTTGACAATTTTTTGAAAAAGTGCATCATTTTATAACAAAAAAATTCTTGAATTTTTACGCAAAAATTTTGCAGCTTAGGCGCCATTTTGAACGCATAATGGAAAAAAACGATCTTTAAATCACGTATACTTAAAGTTCAAACATTTATTCCACCGGTTAGTGAGGTTGCAGGTCCATTGCAGGCCGGCAACCCCTTTGAAAGTTTGATTTAAAAAAATGTGGAAAAAATCGTGTTTTTAAAAAAAAAAACTGCTTTTTTTCATCATTAATAATTTTTTGGAGGAATTTCATGGACACCATCGGAAAGGGCACGTCTTAAACTTTAAAAATATGTCCCTCTCAAATTTTTCTGTCCCAATTAGTTATGAGGCGCTCAAGAGCGATGTACCGGGAGTGGCGTTTTCGGCCGAAACGGGTTAAAACTTTAAAATGGTGTGATTATTTTATCACATTTGAAAAAAATTCATAAAAAAAGAATCATTTTCGGGCGTCCAAAGGGTTTTCCCCCTTTAATTGGGTGTTTCCCCCGATGAAATCTCAAAGCGTCATTCATTTTAATCGAAACATTACTCGGAACGGTATTATTTTTCAGAAATTACGTTTGCGGCAAAATCGTTTTGTGCAAGAACGCGTTATGAAAAGCGTCGGTATTTTGGCCGTAAAAAAAGGAAGGCGAATAAAGGAGTATTCGGCGCCACGCTGTTTTATTTAACACAGCGCTTTATGTGGAATAACATAAGAGCCGTTTTTATCTTGATTGTCGTTTATAGATCAATATCCCTCATCGAATAAACGGCTGGAAGCTGGAATAACCGCGGTACCTGTGCACAGCCGATAAGGGAAATGGGAGAAGGGTTGCGACGCCTCCCTTTTTTAAATTCCCATTCTGTAGTTTCCTAAGCCTGCCCCGAACAATATTAATACACAATCGAACAATTTGTCTCGCAGAAATGTGATTTATGCGCACCAGATGCCTTTTATTTTCCTAAAGGATTGTCGGTATTATTTTCTATTTCTGCGTATGACAAATATGTGTTCTAAGAGTTCGACGGAATTTTTTGTTTCGCGCTTAAAAATCGCTTTTTGAAACGTTTACGTGAACTTGAAGGCTCTTCTAACAAAAACTTCGCTGCTCAGGAGAAAAGAAAAAAGTGGGAAATCTGACAGAACACTCACTACTTCCCTACTGAAAAAATTCTAGATGCTCCTAAGTACTTAATAAATAGGACTAAATTATAACACTTTAACCCGTTTCGGCCGAAAAACGCCACTCCCGGTACATCGCTCTTCAGCGCCTCATAACTAATACTATTTGCGACAGAAAAATTTCACAGGGACCTATTTGTAAAGTTTAAGACGATGGTGTCCATGAAATTCCTCCAAAAAAATATTAATTATGAAAAAAAAAGCAGCCTTTAAAAAAAATACGATTTTTTTGCACATTTTTTTTAAATCAAATTTTCAAGGGGTTTTCGGTCTGCAATGGACCTGGAACCGCACTTACCGGTGTAATAAATGTTTGAACTTTAAGTATACGTGGTTTAAAGATCGATTTTTTCCCTTATGCGTTCAAAATGGCGCCTGAACTTCAAAATTTTTTGCGTAAAAATTAAAGAATTTTTTATTGGAAAATGATGCACTTTTTATAAAAATTGTCAAGAATAAAAAAGTTCTTAAAATCACACAAAGAATGCATTGGAATTTTTTTGAGCATCTTTTTGGATTTTGCAAATTGTCAATTTTTGCAAAATTTAAAAAATTGCTTAAAACATCTGAAAAATGTGCAGTGCATTCTTTGAATGATTTGAAGAACTTTTTTATTCTTGACAATTTATTGTAAAAAATGCAGTTTTCGAGAAAAAAATCTGAATTTCGATAATAATTTGATATTTAGAAATTGTTTTCTCGAAAACAATTCATTTTTACTATAAATTGTCAAGAATAAAAAGTTCTTAAAATCACTCAAAGAATGTACTGCAATAATTAAATATTATATAAATAACTGAAATAATAATTTTGCAAAAATTTACTATTTGCAAAAGCCATAAAATTGCTCAAAAAATTTTGAAAAAAGTGAATTTTCTAGTGCATTCATTGAGTGATTTTAAGAATTTTTTTATTCTTGACAATTTTTTTGTCAAAGTGCATCATTTTCCAATTAAAAAAATTCTTGAATTTTTACGCAAAAATTTTGCAGTTCAGGTGCCATTTTGGACGCATAAGGCAAAAAGTCGATCTTTAAACCACGTATACTTAAAGTTCAAACATTTATTCCACCGGTTAGTGAGGTTCCAGGTCCATTGCAGACCGAAAACCCCTAGAAAATTTGATTAAAAAAATGTGCAAAAAAACACTGTTTTTTAAAAAAAAAAAACTGCTTTTTTTCATAATTTATAATTTTCTGGAGCAATTTCATGGATACCATCGGAAAGGGCACGTCTTAAACTTCAAAAATATGTCCGTCAAATTTTCCTGTCGCAAATAGTATTAGTTATGAGGCGCTGAAGGGCGATGTATCGGGAGTAGCGTTTTCGGCCGAAACGGGTTAAAACACCAAATAGCAAATTTGATGACTCATCAGTTCTTCGGCGACAGAAAGGCCGTTTTTTTCTCCTGGAAATGCCTAATGGAACGTCATGTTCGAATGACGACTTTTTTCTCAACTTTCAAGTATTTAAATCAACTCTAGTTTTAAATTTATTTGGGGGAATATCGGCGACCGTCTCCCGACGAAAATGTGTTAGAAATTCTTAAAACTGAATGCCAGCGTATAATTAATTCATGCAATGATACCGGAATTCTGACAATTTAAATTAAAAATGAATCGATTCGCATTCCTTCGAGTGGCGAAGTTTATAAAACAGCAGCTCAGGCTGAGCAACCGCTAAAGGTCGTTTGCTTTATTTAAATTAGATAAAAGCGGCATGTACGTTTAAAAAATACAAGCACATAGGCATTCCGGATTGATATAAACAAACTGTGAAATAAATATACCACCGAAAAGGCTTAGATGTCCGGAAATTCCACATTTTAAATAAAACATACTTTATATCTTGTATATTTCCACTGAACTAAAAATATTGATTCGACCCCTGCTTAATCTCCAGTTAAGATAACGTTTTTTGTACAGTGGATTTTAATAAAACAATTGCCATTTATTACAAAAAAAAATCCAAATAGAGACCTGTCGCTATTCCTCTACTAATAAATATTGGTTACGTTTTGAAATATGCAAAATTCACCTCGAATCAAATACATTGTTAATTAACAAATACAGTCAATATACAGAGAGGTCCACAAGTAGCGGATAAATTCATTATCTACGTAATTTACAATTTATGAGTAAAATCCTGAAACACGTCAATTTTTAATTCTAGAATGACATTTTTTGAGCATAATTTTTTTATATCTGTCAAATCTGACGTTTTTAGTTAATTTTGTGTCAAAATTCAACTTAAATGTATCGGTTTCCCTGATTCGCTGCGCAAAATACCCAACCAAAAGAAAGAAGTAAAAAGGGTTTCTTTTTACATATCAGAAAAAAATATACATTTAAATTACTTTATTTGCTACATCTGTGAAAACTTATTATTTTAATATGTTATTTATCGCTGATCGTCAAGTTGATCATTATTTAAACAATGAGTCTTTCGGATACCCAAAGAATTGAAATTTTGATATTATTAGGATGTGGTGATAAAACAAGAACGCAGAAGCAGGTATGCGAAATATTCAATACTAAGTATCCTGACCGCCGCATTTTACAGTCTACGGTTAGTAGAATAGAAAACAAATTTCGTGAATTTGGAAATCACAGATATTCCTAAATCTGGTAGGAAACGTATTTTAGATGATGAACAGAAATTGGATATATTGTTAGATATTCAAGATAATCGTAATAACGTCCATATTGCGTCTTCTAAAAAACTAAAAAATACCGCCCATATAAAATCCATTTGGTTCAAGAACGACGATGACCCTGATCGCTTATTGGAATTTTGCGAAATCATGGCAAATATATGCCAAGATAATCCTTTATTTATAAAAACATTATTTTTTCTGATGAAGCAAAATTCGTCTTAAATGGACCAGTCAACAAAGAGAACTGTAGATACTGGAGTACAGAAAATCCACATTGGATGAATGAGGCCAATACTCAATATCCTGAGAAGGTGAACGTTTGGGCTGGAATTATAAATTCTCAAATTATCGGACCATATTTCTTTGATGGCACATTAACTGGCGCGCGTTACTTGGATTTCTTGCAAAATTTCTTAGTTCCAGAGTTAAGAATGCTTTTCCCATGATGATGACAACCCCAATGAAATTGATAGAAATATTTGGTTTCAGCAGGACGGAGCTACACCACATTTTTCATTGGAAGTAAGAGCCTATCTGAATCAAGTTTTTCCCAATAGATGGATCCCAATACATGCTGTGCCACCGGGTGAAGTTTCACTATTTGGACGTGTTGCTCAATTGTGTAACTTGCCATGGTCATTTGGCAGCAGTGACTGAATAATAAACAACATATTTGACAGACGCTGCCAGAACAACATGGCCGCCACAATCTGTCAACATCGGCCTGTCCCTATTGGAAAACCCTGCACATAGAAAAACCTTTGATTTGTTTTAATCCTTGATCGATTGAGTTTGTGGATGCGACGCAAAAAACCAGCTGGGTGAATAATAGATTAACGTCTAATACAATAAATGCATTTCGGTTAATTGGGGATTTTCGTTTATTTTCGAAAAAAGCCGTCCCGATTGCATTAGCCGCTCCCCGTTGGCGAATCCTTTTAAGCGAGTTAACTATTTTAAAATGATTTACAGCGCCGAAGAAGTTTTATTCTCGTTTTATTATCAGGCATCAGCATCAGTCGATCAATGGATTTTAAAAACAAATCTAGTGGGAAGTGAAATGTTAAAAGGGCGGAAGAACGGGTGGGGGTAGGGAATTATACAGAACTCCCATTGTCTCCCTACGAACAAATGATAGATGCTGCCTTGGAGCGTGTAAAACAAACACGTGAAGCAGTAAATAAATCAGCGTGGCGTCTGAGACGTAACGTTTCTAACATAATTAAAATTAAATACATTGCCGTGTTTATGCATTATACCTGTCATTATAAATGTCGGTGCTTGTTCTAAAAACACATTACACAATTGCCAGTTGACGTTTATTTGTGCAGTACCTCGACTTCAATTTGTGTTTTTAATACCGGAGGATCAGAAGTGGGATTAAAATTAAATGTAATATTCATTTGGTTATCGGTTACTACATAAGTCGCCTTACCGAGGTAATTACCCCATTTCACTTTATTCGGCTTAAATTTGGTTGAATTATTAATATTTAAGGCGAATCCATCAAGTGGTTTAGAATCCATTAAGTCTGATCTTTGTCGGCTTATTGCCTTCTAACAAATTCGTATTTTAATTTGGTATAAGGCGAAAACAACTGAATAAATAAGTAGTTTCAAATACGGATAATTAACTTGTAGCCTTACCTTGCAATAAACGCGTAGCCGGTTAATCGAAGTGGCTTATAATTAATAATTATCGAGAAAATTTTCGGAAGATTTCTAGCTAATTAAATGATGAAATACAATAGAGGGATTGTAAAAATTGTTACAATATCAATATTTGGATGGGTAAAATACAATCTATAATTCGTTTTATTGTAAATCTGTCTATGCCCCCCGGCAGATGCGCCACTGTACATTAAAAATGACTTGTACTCTAAATTTCATCCCCGTTGGATATCAGTTGTCGGAACGAGTCCATAGTTTTGTCAAACACGTGTTGTGGCCCAAAAAGAGACGGAGCAATACCAAAAGTCGTGGAATAGAACGAAATCGGAATCAAAATAGGCGACTGGCCAATAAGCGGTAACGACAAAGCAAGGGAGCACCTCCACTGTGTTAAAACGCGATCGGAACGTGCTTCCATTTCATACACACGGCTCTTCTATTGTTTACTCAAGTTTTTATATACTTGGGTGTTTTCCTGAGCTGACGCTGATATTACGTTAAATAAATATTATCTAATCGAACTTTATACTCGTCTGGATTAAGGGATCTTTATACCAATTTTATTACGTCGGGAGAATGAGGAAAAAAAAAGACGGTCGTCCGCCCACGTTTTGCGGAGGCTTTTCCCTAGAGATCGCTTTTAACTGTATCATTAGCGTAAAAAATCAATCTAAAGCCGAGTAAAACAGGACTAAAAAAACAGTCATTCATCTAAATCGTGAGAGAATACTTTTTTGGTCAAAAACTGTCTAGGAATGCCACCGAGGTGTGAGATTCCTTCACTCTTTGACCACGAGCAATAGCTATTGTTATTATTATTAATGCTCTGTTAGCTAGATTTTAGTATGTACGAGGTGTGTAAATTAAGTAATAAGACTGGCAAAGTAGCGTCCGATCTAGCAACACTGCGGATACGGGATTTGGAATGGCGCACAGTGGGTTAGAATCGGAAAATCCTGGCCAAAAATCGAGAAAGGTAGAAAATTTGTCTCAAACTATATCGAATTTAATGTTTTTTGGGTCGCTGATTTCAAATTTGTACTTTATATTTAAAAAAAAAAAAAAAATGGCGGCCCGAAAGTAACCGCTTTTTGCGATAAAAGCAACTTTTAAAAATCGAATCAGGTATAAAACCTAGGTAGCTGTCGTTTCAGTATTATTCGCAAGAAACCCTGCTTCACAAAACCGTATGAATTAAAACAGCATATAACGAACTTGGTTTTTCGATTTTTGGCCAGGATTTTCCGATTCTAACCCACTGTGTGGCGGTATGTTAACATGTAATGCACCTTCAGTACAAGTTTGAACTTGTTAGTCATTTATTTGTTCTTTGTGACGGTTTTTTTGCTTCAGACTTGGACACGGCGCAACGGATACTTTTGCAAAACATCAACACGCCTAGGGAGACAGTGTTTTTTCAAGAGCCCAGGTTTTTAGATGGTTGAAGGCATCCTCAGAATAGAAATTCGATAGAATACGGGATCTTGTGCCTTCAGATCGTCGGTTGACGACAATAATGATCGAGGAAGAGTTTAATTTGAATCGCACCACTGTTCATCAGATTTTGACTAACGAATTGGGGATGAGAAAAATCTACACAAACACGGTTCCAAAAAACCTTTCGCAGGAACAAAAGGACATCAGGAGAGAAAGGTATCTTGACTTTTGGAATCGATTGAAAATGATCCCCATTTTATGGAACTCGTGATGAGACTTGGGTGTTTGAGTACAATCCGCAAACCGAGCGCCAAAGCATGGAATGGCACACTTCAAGTTCTCCAAGACCCAAAAAAGCAAGAATGAGCAAGTCGAAGATCAAATTGCATGCTGATTTGCTTTTTTTATAGCCAGAGAATTGTCCACAAAGAGTTTGTGCCTCCAGGCCAAACAGTAAATCAACAGTTTTACAGAGAGGTTCTTGAAAAACTTCGATAAAGGGTCATGCGTGTGAGACCAAACATCAAGAACAACTGGATGTTGCATCACGACAATGCGACTTGTCACACAGCCATTTCAGTAAACGAGTTTTTAGCCAGTAAAAACATTCCTATGTCACCTCAGCCTCCTTATTCGCCTGACTTGAGTCCTCGTGACTTTTTTCTCTTCACGAGATTGAAAAAATCACCTCAAGGGACGTCATTTTGGGTAGTAACCGACGCTGTAACCGATCAGCTGAAGGCTATTTCAGTATATGAGTTCCAGCATTGCTATGAGGAATGGAAGGACCGTCTCCAGCGCTGTATGGCTTCCCAAGGAAGATATTTTGAAGGAGACAATACTGAATTGTATTTCTATTCGAATAAAAAAAAAATTAAAACAATCAGTTTCATTACTTAATTTACACACCTTGTATAACTGCCACGTAATATTTATACTGCTTATAATCATTAATCAGTGGAAAACTATACACAAATCCATAATAATCTGTTAAGCTAGAACTTTTGTACACTACTTATAGTCCAGTCAAAAAATAATGCATTTTCGGATACCTCCAGAATTGAACACTTATAACATGTTGTGTTCGGCAATTATTTGCTCTCTCGCGTTGTTAACAGAACAACCCGTGGCTGACAGAAAATCCGACGGGGTTATGAAAAATCCCGGAAAAAAATTGCTCAAAGCAATCGAGAGCATAAAGGCCCCCGCTGATTTGCCTAATAAGAAAAATACGCGGAGAAATACGACATTCGGACGGAATTGATGGAATTTAGGGAATACTGGGAAGTAAATATTTAACGTGGATATATGTAGAATTTAAATTATATCAGGTGGCGCCGTGCCCGGGGAGGAAGGGGGGGGGGATTCTGATTAGATGCCCCCGCGTCAAAAGCACGAGAGATGATTATACAAATCAGATAAAAAAAATCGGCGAAGCGTCAAATTAACAATTATTATGGAGGAATGGATTTTGATTGGCGCGGATTTGGCCCGGTGACGTTTTTCGTAATTGCGACGTGTGCTGCGGAAGAAAAACATTAGCGAAGCGGCGAATAACGCAACACAGGCTCGCTGCCATCTGTTTGCAGTAACATAAGTTATTCAGTCGCTTACGAAACACAGTCGTTTATTAACAATATCGTGTAAACCCAAGTTATATCTTGAACTTACAGTTAAATGAAAGAATATACAGAGGATTTCAGTACGTAAGACATTATTTGGAGAAAATTGCAAACCAATTTTTAAAATATTTTTTTAACGAGTTTGAATAATCTCTCCGTCAATTTGTTGAGTTCTATCTAAACAGATATTATTTACGTTTACTGTACAAGAATCCCTACTCCATTCCTTTAGCTGCGTCACTGTTTTGGTAAGTAAAATTATTTATACTTTATAGTTTCTTTTGTCCCCTCCCTATAATTTTGTTCTTAATATACACTGTGTATGTGCGAAATTAATTAAATATGGGTATAAAACGTCTGATATTAAAGTAAATACAATTTTTTATGCTGCATTTATTCGAATAATGTTTTCAATAAAACGGCGGAAAGGTTAAAACGGCCGTTACAGATTTTATGTTGTATAAAATGCAGTGAGCTGTCCTGTACTTCCACACCCTGTTTCCGATAAAAAATCCTGTAACGTACACACATAAAAGCCTGTAAAAAAAGGGGCGAAAATTGTCGTGTTTTTTTTTGTAGCTTAACTCGCGTCCCTCTTCACCCCTCTTTATCCAGACGTAGCGGACATGTTCGGGGTGGAATTCTTTTAACCACCTAAACATTTAATAAAATACAATCTGTCAGACATCTGACAGTATATATAAACTAGTGGAAAAAATCAAGGGATCAAAAAAATTTCCAAATTTTTAGGTGATTTTCAACAGGCCGTAACTTGGAGAAAAATGGTCGCACAGAAAATTTAAAAAAGGAAATTATAGCTCCAAGTATCTAGTTTTTGGATCTAAACTTCGAAATTTTTTAGCGTCAGCGATTCTCGAGTAAACATAAGAAAACCACCGACAAAAAAATTTTCGAAAATGTTTTGTTTTTTTTTTTTGTGGTCTACGAACTTGAAAAAATTTTTTTTGACAACCACCATATGGACCGGATAACTTGTTTATTCAGCTTCAATTCCTTCTTTTAAAGACTTCGATACGATCATTTCTGGCCCAGATATCGGTCTTTGAATGGAAAAGGATGATTTTGTGTTTAATTATCAATATCTCAGCAATGATCGCACAAAAAGTTAAAGGTGGGTTTCGAGAACTTGAATAAATTCTCTACAAGAATTAGCCATTGGTTCTTCGAAAAAAAAAATTGTTTTCCATTCTTTACATGAATTTGAAAAAAGCAACAAAAAAAGGGCTTTCGGTGGTTTTTCGGAAAATCAAGCGCTGAATCAGAAATATCGAAGAAACCACTGATGTTAAGTGTGCCTTTTACAGTTCAATTTACCCACAAAAACCCTACTGAGATTCAAATCAATCCAGCCAGCCGTTTTTTTGTTTTACTCGACTGAATTTTTGAAAAATTAAAGAATCGCGTTCTTTGCTCCAAAAAAGCTCATAATCTTTGACAAAATGAGTTTTTTTAAGTTTTCGTTACATTTTTATCTCAAAACAGCGTTTAAATTTTGAAAAAAATTAAACGCTGCGATAAAAATGTAACGAAAACTGAAAAAAAAAATGTTTTTTCTCATTTTGTCAAAGATTATGAGCTTTTTGGAGCAAAAAAACGTGATCGGTGTTTGTCGGTGGTTTTCATAGATAACTCGAAAATCGCTGACGCTAAAAAATTTCGAATTTCAGATCCAAAAACTAGATACTTGGAGCTACAATTTCCTTTTTTTAATTTTCTGTGCGACCATTTTTCTCCAAGTTGAAAATCACCTAAAAATTTGGAATTTTTTTGATCCCTCAATTTTTTCCACCAGTTTATATAAGAAATTAAATTGAATTTCATTTAATTAAATCAATTTACTCCTGGAAATTTTACCCCTAACAGTCACCCTTATTTAATCAACTTCCGCCCTGTACATAGGTAGATACGGAATCGCCTTTAAATGAAAACTTTTACGACTATAAAATGAGAGAAGCTTAGATACTATTAGTCTTCTCTATCTTGACACATCTTTTTAGCTTCATCAACTCCCTCTCGCACCCTTCTACCTCTCAGCTATTTCTCAAACTAATTTTCTTTCCTACCCCCACCCCCTTACCGCGTCGACCCTTCTCACAATTCCTTAAATTCCACTTTCGTGTACTTGTCACCCCCTTAAACGGTATCCAAATATTTAATCAAAATATAAATTAAACTATACGTTCACTTATCGCATGTTCTCCCCTCCTGCAGGGGGAGGTGTGGACCTCCATTGGGCGAGGGTAATAGGCATTTAGCATAGTCCAGGCCCTGAGCTTGCAACGCTTGTAAAAAAATATTTAACGAACTGAATTAATGAATTTAATGAGTTAAATAAACCATTGCAGTTTTTGAACGTGGCGCCATTTTTTTTATGTCATATGCCAACAACACCCAGTAATTACTGTAAAGTTTTCACTATCACTGCGATAACTTAACCTCGTATAAAAATAAATACATCAAAGTAAATATAACTCGGAGTTATCAGAGAATTAACATTTGCTTATCAGGGTGTACCAAGTATTTATCTTGTGCACTATTTGTTAGACATGTAGTAGACTAGCTCATATCTACATTAGGAAGTGATATCATGATCGTGATAGTCGCTTGAGAGAAAAGGAATGATCATATCCACATTAACAATTCTTGGACAACATGTTTGATTATTTAGTTAATTTAACAGTATTCTAAAAGACAACAGGAATCTTGTAATATATGATTTAATTAATTCAATCATAGTGTGTTAATTTTTCTCAAGACTGAATAAAAAGATCATATGTGAATTAATTACTTCAATCATAGTTTATTCATTTTTTCCAAGCTTGAATAAAGAGATTATATAATTAAACAACTATCTACATAGGCCATATGTGAATTAATGAACTCAATCGTGGGCTAATAATTTTTTCCAAGCATGAATAAAGGGACTATATAATCAAACTACTACCTACATGATCGTATGTGAATTAATTAATTCAATCGCGGTTTATTATTTTCCCTCAAGCTTGAATAAATAGACGGTATAATTAAACTACTACCTACAAACTAATAAAATAGCCCAAAAATTTGATTGGAAATAATTAGTTCATTGGAACCATCCGATTTTATTTTATGAAACAAATGTAGAGGAAAAAAAAATTAGATCGTATTAGTTACTCCGGAAAGTACCAGATAATAATTTTCGGAAATCGACGTTTAACATCTTTAGGAATATCTTTTTTTTTGCTCGTAAGACCATTTTAACACCGAACCCTGTTTCACAATTTAAATAGGAAATAATGTAATATTTATGAGAAATTTAATTTTAGATATTAGCTATATGGAAGGCTTTTTAGAGCCGAGAGAAATTCAACAGATGAATAAACCATTGAATTGAATTAAAAGTTTTTCATCGGGCATATGGGTATGGCGTCTTCTGAAAGTACATACGCCATTTTCGATTCATTTTAGAGATATTCCTCTCGTTTAATCTCAGCGAGAATGGATAAGTAATTTTATCCAGCCACGGAAACGCATATACAGGGTGTTCCACTGATGATGGGGCACAGCAAACAAAAAGACTAAGGGTGCTAATGGAAGATCAGTATGAGGAATTGCATATTTATTTAGAGTGGTTTGTTCAAAATTTGTTAAATAAATAGTGTCACTAGACTTGTATATTTGAACAACTGTATTTTAGAAATTTTTATACATAACCAAGCTCTAGAATTTAGTAGAATAATTCATCGGAACGTGATTTTAGAAATTGTCCGGATGCTCTGTCATTTGAAGATCTGTACAAACGAAGGAGTAATTCAATTAAGATTAAATTGTCGTTCTGTCGATGCCTTCTCTATGCCTTTATTGTAAGGCCATTCGTTCCGCCGACACCGGTATTGTAGGTAAAACTATAATTAAATATTTCTTTTGTTACTTTGTAATTTTACGAGCACTAAAGTAAACGTTTCGAGTCACAAAACGGGGAATAGCCGATGAAAGTTATTATCCTCGTCGTGGCGAGTTTGTACATTTTTTTCGACGGAGATAAAACATGGAGGGAAGTTTAAGAGTTAGTGTTTCCTACGTCCCATACATAACAAATCGTCCTTGTGTATTTTCGACAATTATTCACGAAATATAATTTATAAGTTGGGAATGTGATAGGAATTATAAGCAAGCAGGGTGGCAGAAGATAACTCTTGACAGGATAGAACATCCGGTGTGGCCCTAAAACAAGTCTAGAATCGTAACTAACAACTTCTTGGAACGCCAACGGCTTTAATGGTTGTTTTGTTTTTAATAAGGGGCGGGTAGCTGACGAATACGGCTTCTATTTACAAACAACGAGGCGAAAACACGAAAAACGCCTTTATGTAGGTTTCTAAAGTTTTAATTTTGAACTCAGCCTAGCCGAATTGAAGTACATTTCACAATAATGATTTGTTTCAAGCTGAATGGTTTTTATTCTCAATTCTTTTCGCCCTCGGCTCTACTCGGATCTATTGCGCTCTCACTTTGTCGCATTTACCGATAAGTTTATCTTCGTCACCCTCTGTTAACCTTTCCTGTATACAGGGTGGCCCGAAACCGTCAAGCCGAAAGAACAGTTTCAGGTCCGAAAACTTTTAGTAGCTGTGTTCGCGTATATTAGAACGAGAGCCATTATGACCCGACCGATCTCATTCCTTGGTCAGTACGTTTTACTACTCGGTTTGGGTTGCGCACTCGGGATTTTGTTTACGCCAGTGATAGTTATAGCTGAAGTAGTCAATTGTGGAACAAAAAATCTCAATCGGCCTTCATTTGAAGCCGTGACACAACATAACCTTATCATTTAAGGTCTAAGACAGTGACGCAGCTAATGGGGTGGAATCATTGGTTATGGTGGTGCAATTTGAATAATTTTTATTAGAAATATCGGTCCACAGGTTCAAAGTCAGATGATGAAATCCAAATCTAAATATTATCGAATTAACCATGTCAAAAAACCCTCGTACGTAAATAAACAAGGACTTACTCATTTTATTTGCCTAATCAGGGATTATCCTATGATTACTATTACATACATTGAACCCTGAACCTGTGATCGCATCAAACAGTTGTGTACGTGTTATGTCGACAATTAATGTGCACAGCCATTGCATTATGGTTTAATTAAATCCGCGATGGGAATACTTTGGAGCGGTATATACAGTCAGCAACAAAAGTTATGATACACCCAGTTTTTGAGGGTTGCTTAACCCGTTTCGGTCGAAAACGCCACTCCCGGTACATCGCTCTTCAGCGCCTCGTAACTAATACTATTTGCGACAGAAAAATTTGACAGGGACATATTTTTGAAGTTTAAGACGTGCCCTTTACCATCGGAAAGGGCACGTCTTAAGGCAAGTCCATGAAATTCCTCCAAAAAATTATGAAAAATTTGCAGTTTAAAAAAACACGATTTTTTTGCACAGTTTTTTTTAAATCAAATTTTCAAGGGGTTTCCGGTCTGCAATGGACCTGGAACCTCACTAACCGGTGGAATAAATGTTTGAACTTCAAGTATACGTGGTTTACAGATCGATTTTTTTTCCTTATGCGTTCAAAATGGCGCCTGAACTGCAAAATTTTTGCGTAAAAATTCAAGTTTTTTTTTATTGGAAAATGCACTTTTACAAAAAATTGTCAAGAATGAAAAGTTGTTAAAATCGCTCAAAGAATGCACTGGAATTTTCAAAATTTTTTGAGCAACGTTTTGGATTTTGCAAATAGTCAATTTTTGCAAAATTTAAAAAATTGCTTAAAAAATTCCAAAATTTCCAGTTTGAGTGATTTTAAGAACTTTTTATTCTTGACAATTTATAGTAAAAATGCATTGTTTCCGAGAAAAAAATTTCTAATGTTCAAATTAGTATCGAAATTTAGTAAGATAAACTTCTGTTCCCGAGATTGAAAAAATCACCTTAAGGGACGTCATTTTGGGACCATAAAAAACATTCAAATAGCTATAACCGACCAGCTGAAGGCTATTCAAGTATACGAGTTCCAGCACTGCTATGAACTCCGGAAGAACCGTCTCCAGCCCTGTGTGGCTTCCCAAGGCAGTTCCTTTGGAGGCAATACTGAATTGTAATTCTATTCGAATAAAAAAATCAGTCTCGTTACTTTATTTACACACCTCGTATTCAAGGGAAATATTCAGAGTATCTATAGACTTACTGAACCGTTTTGAAAACTCTTTTTCTAGACATGAAAAATGTCTAAAGTGGAACCAGAAATTGTAGTTTCGTAGTTATTCACAATTTTTTGAAACATCTCATTTTACTCTTTTAACGATGTCTAACAGAAACAAAACAAAATCAATACTGTAATACAAAAATTATCAGAATTTTAAGCAACCTTCAAAAAAGTGAGAGTATGACGACTTTCGTTGCAGACTGTACAAAGGAAATCATTTTCATATAGTGCGGCATCGTGCCAGCAAAACGGTAAAATTAGTTTAAATCCGTTTCCATGTACCATACGTAAACATAATAAAAAAAAACACAAACTGGCGCATTTTAAACGGATTAACGCCCGGTAGGGTTTTTCGTATGATTCTGAATGAAAGTTTTGATTATACTCGAGGGTACACCGTGTGCATAAGCTGGTAGAAGTTGTATTAGGCAAATATAAAGCAGATTAAAACAATCAAAATGCATAAACTCGCCCCGGAAAGTTCCAGACGTTTCCGTAATTCTCCGGCTCTTCCAATTTTTCGGTCTCTATCCAGCAAACTTTCAGGGCTTGTTGGGTTGTAAATCTGATGAAGCAATATATGCATGTACAGTCAGCAGCGAAATTCATCACGCGTGGTCCTTTTGAAGGCTGCTTAAAGTCTGATCACAGGCCCACGAAAAAAAAGTGTGTGGTTCTGGGATGGAGACTAACTTTTTCTTATGTATTTTGTGCCGCTGAATCCGAATTCGTGATAAAAAAATAGGGGTTCCGCAGCTAATTTTGAAGATAACCTCAAAAATCTGTCGAAAGCGACGTGTTTCGGAGGTAAAAGCTTGAGAGGAACAAAAAAAAAATTTGCTTCACATCAAAAAATACTTTGTTTCTACGTATTTTGGCCTGCTGAATCCGAATTTGCTATGAAAAAAGAGGTTTGACCAATGGATTTTGGAGATAACCTCAAAAAAACTGCTGAAAACGACGTTTTTTGTAATAAAAGCTTGAAAGAAATGGGAATATGATTCGCGCCACATAAAAAATACCGTATTTTTATGTATCTTAATTTCTTAAACCCGAATGTGTGATGAAAAATTTGGTTTAACAAGTGAATTTCAAAGATCATCCTCAATACTATGTAAAAATTGCGTTTTTAATGGTAAAATCTTGAATAACGTGGATTGAATCAGTCTAAAATCAAGACTAAGTGGAAACTCTTTAGTAATCACATGAACATACTTGCATTTGACTTTCTGGAATTCAGACTACGAAATAACTTGAAACAACAGCAAGCTGAAGACAAATCTGAAGATTGTTGTATCTCTGAGAGCGGAAATCTGGGAATATTCTGGGATTCAGCTGCACAAACTACAAAAGAAAAAGTCTCGGAAAAAGTTAGTCTCCATCCCAGAACCAGATACTTTTTTTGTGGGCAATTCAATGGGTCTTCTCAAGCTTTTACAACCGAAACACGTCGTTTTCGACAGTTTGTTGAGGTTATCTTCAAAATTAGCTGCGGAACCCCTATTTTTTATGATGAATTCGGATTCAGCGGCACAAAATACATAAGAAAAAGTTAGTTTCCATCCCAGAACCAGACACTTTTTTTTTGTGGGCCTGTGTAATTTTTGTATCACAATATGGTCTTTTTTTGCTTCTGATAAACAACTTTCAAAAGGGTTTTTTGTCGACTTTAACTAAAGACAGACTCATACGCCACCACTGAATATCTCGCCTATTGCGGAGGGACGTGCGTGATTCCGAATACAATCGCCGGTCCGGGTAATTGTTACAAAATTCGTCTGAGGGTCTAAATTAATCCGAGTTTAGGGGCGGCCAACTTTTTTATATATAACGTAGCGTATTTGTATGAATGGCCCGTAGGAGTCGCGCAAAGCTCACAATTAGACAGATGCGAGGGGAGGGTCGATATTTAAGGGTGCCGTGCGATTCCGCTCTTGTAAACATGGCTCTAGCCATTACCTAAAGAGCATAAGGTTGTGTCTTCGGGCTTCCGATATAATTCCAAAACGGATAATAGGCATCGCGTGACGCCCCGCTGAAATGGGGAAATTCTAAATGAAAATTTCTAGAGTGTAGGGTAGTAGGTGATGCAATTAAACTGAGCGGGCCGTTTGTTTTTTTTTTCGTGCTTTATTTTTATGGATGCGGGACATCGTAAATCACGTGAAATCTTCACGACAATTTCTATCTGTTGCTCGCCCACTCTTCTATCTGCTATTAACATTGATCGAACCATCGAATTTCGTTTAAAAATATAATAAAAACAAATAAAAACGTCCACTTGTCAAAATTCGCGTAGGCGTTACCGACGGGAAAGAAGGCCAGTGGCTCTATTTTGTGACGTCACCAGTCACAGGTCTAGTGAAACAAAACGACATTCTATTATGCTAGTAGGCATTAACCCGTTTCGGCCGAAAACGCCACTCCCGGTACATCGTTTTTAGGCGCCTCATAGTTAATACTATTTGCGACAGAAAAATTTGACATGGACATATTTTTGAAGTTTAAGACGTGCCCTTTCCGATGGTGTCCATGAAATTCCTCCTAAAAATTATTAATTATGAAAAAAAAAACACGATTTTTTTTGCACATTTTTTTAAATCAAATTTTCAAGGGCTTTCCGGTCTGCAATGGACCTGGAACCTCACTAACCGGTGAAATAAATGTTTGAACTTATACGTAGTTTACAGATCGATTTTTTGCCTTATGCGTTCAAAATGGCGCCTGAACTGCAAAATTTTTGCGTAAAAATTCAAGAATTTTTTATTGGAAAATGATGCACTTTTACAAAAAAAATTGATTTTTAAGAGCTCAGTTCATCAAAACTTTATCTAATATTAGACCAATAGTATTTGATAATTAAGTATGTAATTTTTCTATACATATTTTTCTATACTTATAGGAAAAATAATATTTTCTTCAACCGATTATTATTCAAAATCTGGCCAAACTTCTCCGGTGGATTTAATGATTTCCAAAACTACCTTGATACCATTCCCACATTGTTTCCCAATTACCCGAAATATTTATTCAAAAATGAGTAGAGACGCAAAACTAGAACTTAATGAGCAAGGCAATTTTACGAATGCAATTATAAGTAGTAAAAAGGGCAGTGAATTATACGAAAAATTGGCTTATTATGACAGAACATTTTTCAAGGACGTTTGCGTTTGGGTTACGCGAAGGATTTTTCAAGTCTCCCGATCGCGCGCCCTCTATAATCATAATAGGCCGTGGAATAACACCTGGCCTCTACACGGTTAATTTCACAAAAGAGAAAGTTTCCTTGGGCGATAGTTAGGCGCCCTTTGAAAACGGTAAGCCGTCCTTATAATCCGCTTATTAATTTTAATTAATTTCAGCGGTTTTAGGACGTTTATTTTTATCCGCGGGTAAATAATTGTTACGCTCACCCTTCGGAGCGGGTGTCAAGACACTTCGGGCGTTGCCAGTTCGCTGATTCGGGTACGCCCATTTTAATAATTTCCATATCGCGAATTTCCTCGCGTATCTGTGTTTTAATATGCATCGTGTTTGTTAAAACAATGTTTTTATTATTGTGTATATTTAATTT
This sequence comes from Aromia moschata, assembly GCA_029963805.1. NCBI lineage: Eukaryota > Metazoa > Arthropoda > Insecta > Coleoptera > Cerambycidae > Aromia > Aromia moschata. The sequence goes on from JAPWTK010000038.1 coordinate 1,105,688, forward strand.
TTAAAAAATAGCAAAATTAAAAAAAATGTTGAATGTATTTAGTTTAAATTGAGTATAAAAACAAAAGAAAGTCTGTTTAATTTTTTTGGTAAAACGTGTCCGACAAAAGTAGGCTAAATATACCAAATATTTGAATGGGTTTCACCTTCTGTAAGTGCTTTTATCGGTATTGAAATTTTTGTATCGGGTCGACTCTATAGGAAAGTTATTTGTGAACCTGAATTGAGGAGACATACATATAATTAGTCCAGTAGGCAGGGAGCTGAAATCATCAAAAATTGTTCTTGAAACATATAGGGCTAGTTTTGACGGTTCCCTGTGTATTTATTTGCGTAGAACACAATGCGCGGGGTCGTACAGTTTAAACCGTCCGCTAATTTTTTAAATTAACAATTTCTGAATAAAAAAACGTCTTTTTCATTTCCGCTTATACCTCCGTTCTTTGGCATATTTTATATAGCATATGCATGTAAGAAGTTGTATCCTAATGTTAAGCCCAACCCGAAGTCTCCAAGTGTTATTGTTAATTTGCAAATGACTGCTAAAGTTGAAAAAGTGTCTTTTTTTCACCATTTTTTTTACTTCGAAAGTAGGGCGACTATGATCATGAAATTTGGAGGGACTGCTGTTTGTAGTATGAAGTTACAAAACAAAATTTAACTCGATCCGTTAATAACTTCGAGTAATTAACGATCGATTTTTTTAATCCTTTAATTAACAATGACGCCATTTCTTTGTGTATTGTACGATATTGACCGGGTCGGGCTAGAAAATTATAAATCTCTTCAAGTTTGCAAGACTTTTTGAGATTTTGAAAAAATATTAATTTGGGTTAGTTTTATAACGTTTTCTACGCGACGTATATATTGTTTTATCGTTGCCGCTTCGAAATTCTCGAAATTGTGACTATAATATTTTGACGCTCATATTTTTTTAACTACGCGTCTAGAAGCGTACTTTCACGATATTATAAAAAAGCGTCAAAAAAAAGTAGTCGCGTAGAAAGTTTTATAAAACTGGCCCAAATTAATATTTTTCAAAATCTCAGTCTCGCAAACTTGAAAAGATTTATTATTTTTCTAGCCCAACCCGGTCAATATCGTACAATAAACAAACAAATAGCGTCATTGTTAATTAAGCTTTTTGCAAAAAAATTCGATCGTTAATTACTGGAAAAGTTATTAACGGATCGAGCTGATTTTTTTTGTTCATTTTCAACTTCATACTACAAATAGCAGTCCCAATCATGAACATAGTCGCCCTACTTTCGAAGTAAAAAAATGGTGAAAAAAAGCACTTTTTCAACTTCAGCAGTCATTTGCAAGTTAACAATAGCACTTGGAGACTTCGGGTTGGGCTTAAAATTTTGGAAATTCAATAGGCTACAACTTCTTATATGCATATGCTATATAAAATATGTCAGGACGGAGATATAAGCGGAAATGTAAAAAAATACGTTTTTTCACAAATTGTTAATTTAAAAAAATTAGCAGACGGTGTCACCTCTACGGACCCCGCGCATTGTGTTCTACGCAAAAAAAATACATAGGAAACCATCAAAACTAGCCCTATATGTTTCAGGAACACATAAAAATCTCTGCCTACTGGACTGAATGTAGGAGATATTATTTTAACTGGTATCTACGGCAAAAAATCCCATTTTAAGCGAGCATGATACGTGCATATATACACCAAATACATATATATAATCACACGGCCAGGCAAATCGCGGATGGTAGAGGCTGAGCAGCTCTAGCTCTATTGCCTCCGGTATTGATCCAGTCAGGACTGTATCAGCCAACAGGCTCGCCATTTTCAGCCAGGCCCCAAACGTCTGCGTTACGTCTCCACGAGTTCAACCGGTGTCTCTTTCATTCACGACCGGAGGACCAAACCCAACAATCCGCCCCTCCGCGCTCCCCTCGAGCCCAGCCGTTCCCCCCCCTCCGGCCCCTCACACGCCCCCTCATCTCGCGCGTTTTCTACAATCTATCCTTTATACTTCACTTCATTGACAATTCGAAATTGGTTTGGGGATTCACGCTAGAAAACCGGAAGTCTCGACGTCTTTCCCTCATTAATTCAGGGCTACTTGTTTCCCGGCTCCCCTTCGCTTCCAGGAATTTCATAAGGGCATTTTTCCTGTGAAATTTTCCGGCCACCACCTTTCGTTCGGATATTAATAAAGGCCTGAACGGAGGCCCGAACCTCCTACCAGACATCTATCGGCTCCTAATGCCTCTCGGTAATTATTAAACTTGCTATCGTACGATATTTCACGCTAAGCAGCAGTCGGACCCGAACGCTTTCCATTTTTCTCGTTTAATTGCTCCGCAACGTACGAAGGTTCGTTATAAATTTTCGGATAATGTTCTGTTCTCGTACATTTTCAGGAGTGGGAGTCGACATATTAACCGCCGGTCTAGTCCGCACAGGTTCGAGCCCTCCTCGAAGCTTTCAAATTCCGAATGGCGAAACTGATAACGTGTCTATTAAAATGTTGAAGTTTGCCTCTTTTTTGTCAATTTAAGTCCGATATTAAATTCAATCAATAGAAAAAAGTCTTGCATAAATCACTACCTCGTTTGTCACAAATTCAATAAGTACGGGAACTAAAGAGTGGGTACTGGAACCTTCGGCGTGGAAACAAAAAACCGGACGTTTTCCACGAAACACCGAACTGCTATACTTTTCGACGCGCGTTTCGCCAATTAAGTTGGCATCTTCAGAAGAAGATTAAAATTAAACAGTGCGCTGGTGGGTATCGAACCGTTGTCCTTATTCATACTACTGTTACACTTAATGATTTTTAAACTTTCAAAAAGCATCCAACTGTCTACTGTTTGTTACATTTCTAATTCATTATAAATTATTTATGTCTATCCTATGGTTGTTGTCAAAAGCGTGTTGGGCAACACAAGATTTTCCGTTCTGCCATATTTCAAATGAGCCACGTGTTCTCTAAATCTACTCAAAGTAGATGTTTTTGTTTGTCCAATATATTTTTGATCACAGTGTTTACAACTTATTTCGTATATTCCTGACTTTTCGTTATTGTTGATTTTGTCTTTGGGGTTACCCAAAAGCGTCTGTAGTTTATTTTTAGAATTATAAACCAAATTGATATTAATATTTTTAAAAACGTTATCTAGTCCGCGGGTGAATTTAGGTTCATATAGTAACGAAACAAATTTCGAATTGTCAGTATCTCTACGAAAAGTCGTGGAATTGTACAGGGTTCTCTTAAATTTACGCTTCCTTATTAACGTATATATTAAATCGACTGAGTAACCGTTATTTTTAGCTATATTCTTAATTATTTTTTTCGCATGTTCAAATCTCTCTTTATTGAGGGGGAAACTTAACAAACGGTGAATTAAAAAATTAAAACCTTTTCATTTGATACCCATATCATGGGAGTGCGCAAAAAAATACTATTCCGCCATCTTAGACCGTCCGCCATTTTGAATTTAGAATGACATAACTTAGCTAACCATGCATTGTCATCCAAACTAAACGTTTATGCAAAATTTCATCTCAATCGGTTGAGGATAACTACTTTCAAATTCAGTTGCAAGATTTGACCCGAACATACACACAAACAAACAAACATATGTACATTGCAAGTTAAATAAAAGCTTGTAAATAGGCGGTGTGAATCGTTGGAGATATATCTAAGAGTCGCGGTTTCTTTGCTATATTTATCAAATTCTAACTTATTTTCACTATTTCTAATACGAGAAAGTTAATTATCCGAATTAGTTTACTATTTCAAGTTGACAGTTATTTGACAGATCGACAAGTTACGTTGAGTAAACAATTACATAATTCAAAAATAAAATAAAATAATCTCTATTGCTAGACACAGGAATGTTGAACCGGAATCCTTGGTGCAACCTCACAAAAAAGGCGGCACCAACTTAACAACAATCCGTCATAGAGTAAGACAAGGCGTGAAATTGGATGTCACATAAGATGATGTAATTTACGTCCAAGTACATATACGAGATTTGTGCAATGCGTTCGCATTGTTGAAATGAATTTTTCTCTGAAAGCACTACCAACTTTTAGTACATAGTAACAAAGCAGTATGGCAACAGTATTTATAAGAAATGAATTATTAAAAAAAATTAGAGCACAGTGCCTAAATATTATACACACTTCCACTAGTTGTGTATTTTTAATGATAATAAATATCGCGCTAGTAAAAATTCGAAAGAAAGTTATTCACATATTTTTCGCACTCCATGTCGGCTGCGTCGTACTCTACGCCCAGTCGTTATAAATACCATTCCGGTGTATCAAGCGCCTTTCCCATTAGCGCTAGATGTGACCTTGTGCAAAGAAAAGCTCATTTTTATTGGTAACGCGCCGTTTGTTTTTCGAACGACAAGTGCAGCATACTGAGCTGTATTATAATCGGTAACCCTATTAGATATTCAATTTACGTATAATTAGAGGAAATGTTGAATTCTTACACTTTCAAGGACGACTAGTTCACAGTAAAAGTTGAGTTATTTTATTAGAAAAGAGCATAGCACTCGGAGCTAGGTACACGATAAATATAGAAATAGAGGAGGATGTAGTTGTCATTGAGTTGCGATAAAAAGTGGAACGGATTTTTTGTTCGAGTTGTAAAGCGTATTTCTTTATCTTTGCTCGCTCAGCATTGTCGACGTTTTAATCTAAAAGGCCAGGTATATTAATATGAAGTGAATTATTTCCCGTTTTATCGATTTTATTTCGGACGTTTATACGAATTTAATATATGCTGTACACATTAATAAAACCGCCTTGGGTATAATTAAATTGTTTGGAAATTATTAATTTATATTCATATCGAAAAAAAAAAAAAACGCACAATTAAAGCTCTTAGGAGCAAATTAATTAGAGTTTCGATATTTTAAAAAATCAAGGGGCCATTAAAACATTCCTCGGCTGTTAAATATTCCAGGCATTCCTTGGCTCTTTGAACAAACACCGCTGGGTAATGTGTCATACAAGGTGTACTCTCCACAAGTATGCTTTATCGATTTGTTTGTCTATTAGCCGAAAAAATGTTATTTTCAGGCACCGTTCATTGCCGTACATACACTAAAGGTAAAAATTCAAAGGGTCAAAAAATGTTTCCGAATTTTTAGTGATTTTTCAGAATGCTGTATCTCAGTGAAAAATGGTCTTATAGAAGTCTTAAAAAAAGCCTTTTTGAAGCTTCAAGTTTCTAGTTTTGAGATATTTTGGCAAAAATTTTTTTAGAGCTATATGTTTCGCGCAATTTTAGCAAGTAGTGTGAGCAGAAAATTTTGCGAATTTTTTTGCTTTTTTTTTTTCAAGTCCACGAGCTTGAAAAAATTTTTCTAACTTAGCCATGCTATGGACCGGATAGCTTGTTTATTCAGCTTCAATTTGCTTTTTTTTTTAAATCTCGATACGACCATTTGCTGCTGAGATATCGAACTTTAAATCAAAAAGGACCCTTTTGTCTTTGATCGACGATATCTCAGAAACCAACGCTAGCACAGAAAATCAAAATATCTAGTGAAATTTTTTGTTTAAGCTCAAAAAACGTGACCCTTTATTTTTTTCAAAGTTTGACCGTTTGCAACAAGAAAACGGTTCGTTAGATCGTAATGTAACTTTGCATGGTTTTTGGGGGTATATTCAACTGGAAAAGGCACACGCAACATTAGTCATTTCATGAAGATTTGAATTTCAGCCGTTGAAGTTCTGAAAAACCATCAATTACACGTTTTTTCCTGTTTTTTCAAATTCAAGTAAACGATAAAAAAAATTCTCAAAAATCGCAGCAGAACCTTGTAGGGGTTTATTCCAGTTTTCAGAACTGCCCTTAGATTTTCTGTGCTGTGTTGGTTGCTGAGATATCGTCGATCAAAGACAAAAGGGTCCTTTTTTGATTTGAAGTTCGATATCTCAGCAACAAATGGTCGTATCGAGATTTTAAAAAAATCAAATTGAAGCTCAATAAACAAGCTATCCGGTCCATAACATGGCTAAGTTAGAAAAAATTTTTCAAGCTCGTGGACTTGAAAAAAAAAAGCAAAAAAATTCGCAAAATTTTCTTCTCACACTACTTCCTAAAATTGCGCGAAACATGTAGCTCAAAAATTTTTTTTGCCGAAATATCTCAAAACTAGAAACTTGAAGCTTCAAAACGCTTTTTTAGACCTCGATAAGACCATTTTTCACTGAGATACAGCATTCTGAAAAATCACTAAACATTCGGAAAAAATTGTTTGACCCTTTAATTTTTTCCATTAGTGTAAAAGTATACAAACAGAACTATTTCTAAAAGTAAAAGATAGCTGAAGGGCTCAATTCTATTGAAACACCTAGTAACTCGATTCAAATGCTTAATATCTGTATCCACGGTATCTATTTTTGATCGCTTACCATTCTTGTATCGTTTAAAATATTTTCTTTGGTATAAAACTTAAGAGCTACGATTTCTGATTCGATTTTGGGACCGCTGGCTCGGTTCGATCTCGCTCAGTAATTAAATAATTAGCTCAGATGATCCTACGGTCAATTTTCTATGACTTATCGCGGCCCTTGGCCACCATACTGCATCGAACTGGATTATATCGTCCGGATACAGCGAAGATTAAATCTAACTAACTGTTTTCTGGTCCTCGAGCTCTGCTAACCGTACAAATAATTGGTTTATTTAATTTTCTCCTCCACTGCGGCTATAAAGGCGACGTTTTGAAAGGGCCTTCGTCCAATTTTCAGAGAACATCCAGGGAGTATTTTTTTTGGGGACCGCGCTTCCTGTAGGACTTCAGATGGGTCCTCGAAATACTTCTGTTAAATTATAACAAGGGGTCTTTTCCTCTGATTTTAGTTCCGATGTCAATAATACGCATAAAAAGGTTTTACCACAATTTCTTTCATCCCAGAGTACACTCGAAAGTCCTTGATAGTATTGCCAACGAAATAAAGAACATTGTATGGGATATTCTGCGAAATTTACAAATAAGTTTCCGACGCTTTACAACAGTTGGCGCCACCAGTAAGGTATGGTTAAAATTGTCAGATGTAAACGTCATTATCGTAAGGTTGAACATCAGGCAACAACCTAACCTTAAAATATTAGTGATTTTTTATCAGTATAATATATTCTTTTGTGTGCGAAAATGCTGAGTTTTGAGCTGAATAAGCGTCATTTGCGGGAACTTTTGATTTACTTCTTCAAGTTGAAGAAATTTGGTGAGGCTGTCTTATGTGAGATAAGTTGTCGTGAGTGGTTTCAAAAGTTTAAGAACGGTGAATTTGACATCGAAGACAAAGAACGTAGCGGAAGGCCGAAAGTATACGAAGACGCGGAATTGGAAGCATTATTGGATCAAGGGCAAGCAATGGACAATACTTCGAATAAAACATTAGGTACCGTCCTTTCACAAAAAATTCCCAATGTTTTATTAAAACCGGCGGAAACTTATCTGTACACCTTTACAAAAATAAAAGTTCAACGAAAACGATCGTAGCGAGTTTATCAAATAAATTTTTTTCCCCATTGAAATTGCTTTTCTTTCAAAAGGTAGGGACCGAATATACACAAATTTCAGGGGCTGCGTCGCATAAAGAATTGTAGAGCATTTCCAACATTAATTTGTTTCGTAAGAGAAAGTTAAATTGACAAATCGGTGTTTGAATAACTGAGATAGCATCGGCGGCAACGAATGCGAAGCAGCATTCAGCGTGAATAGGAGTTTAATAATAAATAAAGAGTAAACATGAGTAGGTGTGGAGTTTTTTCCAGTCATAAAAGTTCAACTGTTCAATTAATGCGATGGAAATGTTAAGTAACACCCATGAGCAAGCCTACTGAAGAACACACATGTAAAACTTTAATAAAGGCTATAAAGCTGTTTTAATTTATGGCAAATCTAGAAAGATAACTGTATTCCGGGATTTTATAGCGCTTATTTGCAATACAACGAAGCCAATGCACAATCTTGGACGGTACGGAAATATACGTATCAGTTTTGCATTGTAAAAAAATCAGTGCTTTGTAAAAAAACAAAACATTGTTTTAATTAAATTATGCAATTACAATCTCCATTTTCTTCGTGGAGCTGCAAAACATTTCCAAGGGTTTATTAACCCTGTTTGGTATTCGATTAAAAATTCATAGGCCCAATTACAGATTCAAACGTTTAGGTACATCCTATGGCCCTACCGTACCGTACTTCGTTTATATACATAACCAAAAATGTGTTTAAGGCCTTAGATGCCCACTTCAATTGATCCCATACAAATTTTAACAAGGTCTTAACGCAACATCGTTTTACGGTCCTCACTTTACGGTGTCGTATGTTTTCTGAATTGATAGTCGCCCGACGGTCATGTATAATGTATGCGTCGTTAATTTTATGACGATGGTATGAAATTCGAATTATGCCGATGTCACCGTCGGATGTGTTTTAATCACCATTTTTAAGTACTATTATCGATTACAACATCTTCTAGGCTTACTAGCATCTTCTAAGTCCGTCTCCATCTACTCGTATTTGCTGATGACCAAAAGACTTCCGATATACCTTCTGTTTAAGTCCAAAAGCGATAGAATCACTTGTGGCATCCATCTTCAGGGCAAAATAACCATCACTACTATTATTGACATCTTAGACGTCTAGATGCAACGATTCAAACGACCAGACAGATGATAGAGATCTCCACGATCTCCGCTGGGACGTTATTCCATATCCACCTTATTTTCCAGTTATCTATCCAATTAACTTCAAGCAATCTTCTCCAACAACGTAGCTGATCTTCAATATTGGCCTGTTGATTTTTTTAATGCGATCGAAATGCGTTACCAAGATAACAGAGAGGACTCGAGGTGTTAATACTAGGAGTAATGACCATTATTCGAAATGGCGGTACCGCATCGTCTAGGCAACGCAATATTGAATATTAATAACGTGGGTGGTACCGTTTCTCAATAGAAATAAATTATTATACACAAAACATGACGTGGTGGTCGTAAAAATAATGGGCAGGTACGTAACTAACAAAATTAACAAGTGGCTACTTAAAAGTTTAATTATATTATGAATAATGTATGCATCCATTATTTTTACGACTGAGTAAAGTGTTTTATAATTTTGACTGTACCATACGGTCCTTTTAAACACCTATCCGTAGTTCAGTTAAATGGGGAAGCAGGGAGAGAGATTTGTCGGAATAGAAGGGCGGAAAGGTTAGTTGCACGTATACGGTACATCACTATGCGTGGTATTGCTGCTGCAAATAAAATTTTGGAGAAATTTAATGTCAACAAGCAAGTACTTACTGCCTTTGAACTCTGGTCTCATCAAATTTTTGAGTGACAGAAATAAGAAATGTAAAAAGTTTGTACATATAAATTCCTAAATATACTTCTTCAAGCTAAAGTGTACAAATAAGTTCCCGCCGTTTGACACCAGTAAGGTATGGTTAAAATTGTCAGATGTAAACGTCATTATCGTAAGGTTGGACATCAGGCAACAACATAACCTGATAAAAATATTCTTTTGTGTGCGAAAATGTCGAGTTTTGAGCCGAATAAGCGCCATTTGCGGGAACTTTTGATTTACCTCTTCAATTTGAAGAAATCCTCAGCTGAGGCGTATCGATTGCTTGTAGAAGCATATGGTGAGGCTGCCTTAAGTGAGAGAAGTTATCGTGAGTGGTTTCAAAAGTTTAAGAACGGTGAATTTGACATCGAAGACAAAGAACGTCGGAAGGCCGAAAGTGTACGAAGACGCGGAATTGGAGCATTTTATTGGATCAAGATTCATGCCAAATGCAAGAAGAACTTGCACTTACATTAAGAGCGACTCAACAAGCAATTTCACATCAGTTGAAATCATTGGGAATGATTAAAAAAACAAGGAAATTGAGTTCCACATGAACTGACGCCGAGAAACGTTGAACGCCGATTTTTCACATGTGAAATGCTGTGTGCCAGGCATTAAACGAAAGGGTTTTCTGCACCGTATAGTCACTGGTAATGAAAAATGGATCCACTATGATAATCTAAAAAGGACGAATTCATGGGGACGGACCGCCTGCCCATGCTTCAACATCTACAGCTAAGCCAAATATTCATGGAAAAAAACTCTTGTTGTGTATTTGGTGGGATCAGTTTGGTTTGGGAACGAAACCATTACTGGAGCTGTCTACCGAACACAATTGATGAGAGTGAGTCGAGCACCCAAGGAAAAGCGCGCCCACTACCACTCCAGACACGACAAAGTTATTCTCCTGCATGATAATGCTCGTCCACATGTTGCGGCACCGGTCAAAACCTATTTGGAAACACTCAATCGGGAAATTTTATCCCACCCGCCGTATTCACCAGACATTGCTCCGTCTGATCCATTGTTCCAAATGATCCAAGTGATCCCACTTGTTTCGATCGATGGCGCATGATCTGTGTGAGCAACACTTCACATCATATGAAGATACCAAAAATTGGGTCGATTCGTGGATAGCCTCAAAAGATGAAGCACTCTTCCGACGACAGAAAGATAAGAAAAAGTAGTGGCAAGCGATGGACAATACTTCGAATAAAACATTAGGTACCGTCCTTTCACAATAAATTCCCATTTTTTATTAAAAACGACGGAGACTTATTTGTACACCTTTAAATAATATCTCAACAATGAGTTTAGTTCAAACGTTGGCTCTGCTTGAATAACCAGGTGCATTTTGGTTAAACTTTTGAAAACCTTAAAACAAATTTTCGACAGCGATTGGGTGTAATGGTTTAGTCTTTGCCTTTGATGACCAGCTTATGCTATGCTTGATGAAAGCTTCAAAGTGAGCTTTATTGAACGAATCAATGGTCGAATTATGTCGAACGCTCGTTACATCATTACCACTAATACAAGGCAATTCAGTGAAGTTGTAAGTACCTACGTTGTATGCAGAGGCGTCGAGCTCTGTTGCAATGCGCCGCATGTTCATAAAGAGCTCCACAACGTAACCGTAACCGTAACCGTAAGCCGTGTACGTGCAACGCTCCTAAACGACAAAGAAAAGCAGACAGCTAGGTACTCACCGTCGGTACGCAGGGAAGGCTCGGCGAGATGAAGTCCAGACCGCGCTGCCCCTTGCCGCTGAAGCAGTGCTTGATGTTCTGCATGAATTTCCGCCTGATGGCCTTCAAGGAGTAGACGCAGAGCGCCGACAATTCGGAGGGTTTGTTGGCGACCACGGGATCACTTTCACTAAACACAGCAAACAGAACGTCGTCTTGGGCGGTGATGCCCAGGTCGGAGGCCAGATCTGAGCCCGCTTTGCCGACGTACGCCGCCTGCACCAGGTTGTACTTTCGGCCGCCTTGCGCCTCGCTGATGCAGTCCATCGGTATCTCCGTGTAGGAGTAGTAGTTCTCGTCGTCGTGGCACACCCTGACCAACTTGCTGATGTACTGGCTCGACGTGGTGTGCTTCATCTGGATCGTCAGGAAGTAGCTGAATCCTTCAGACGCAAAACCGTAAACGTACATAATTGGATAACGTTCCCTAGCTAACGAGTTCACGAACATTCTCGTGCCGGTCGTAACGGCCGTTTGAGCGATGGCGAACATTTTGTCTTTATCTAAGGACCTACTGCTGACCGCCGGTACTTCGGACCTGTAAGGCGATCCCAAGGTGAAAGTCACCCCGACGTACATCACCTGCGACACCGGGGGGATTGGGGGCCCCGGTGCGATGAATGCCACGGTGGAGGCCGTGGCGTTGTTGGCGACCACGGCCTCCCTCACCTCCCGAGTCCCGTCCGATATGTTGTGGAGGTTCCTCACGGTGCAAATCCCCTGCGACAGGCTGCCGCAGGCTATCAGCCTGGTGGTGGTGTAATCGATCACCAGGGCCTTGTTCACGTTGTCCGTTAGTTTCTTGTTAATGCCGGTGTTACATTCGAGTACTGAGCAATCGTCCGAGTCCATCTTGGGACCGGTCACCTCGGATATGACGACGTCCAGGTCGGGGGAGAGCTGGTAGAGGCGGTTCACCGCCCCGATGTAGACGCGCCCCGTATTTTTGTCCACCACGAGGTGATTGAACGTCTGCACCTTCGGATCCGAGAATGTCTTTACTATCTCCTTCGGTTGGGCTGCCTCAGCAGCGGCAACCACCACGGCCAACACCACGACGAAAAGTGACGCCCGCTTCATGGCGGCACCGGCTGTCTTCCAACTTCACGTCATTTGGCCCTGAAACACATAACCTAATTAATTGAGGAGTTTGACGCTGACACGGCGATTGGCATGCTCTCTCATAAACCCAATCATCTGCAATACCATTTATTCCAAAAACTAACACCACGGAAAAAACTGAAGCAAAAACTGTACCTAATGGAGCAATACGACTATCTGTACGACTAAATCTAAACATTAGAAATACATAAGCAAAAAATGACATATTTAATTCAATGCGTCATACTACATCTGTGGCTTTGTTTAAAGGAACAGGAAGCGAATGCAATTTTCAGAATGCTTTTGTGACAGTATTGTAATTTTCTTAATAATAAAAACTTGACAAACAGAAGTTGACAGTTCTAAGAGTAATAAATCAAGCCGTGTGGGATCAATTCCACAGCATACTTTGAGGACGTTTTTTTTTCCAGAAAAACAAAGTGCGCAATACAATTTCAAGAATTAAATACATATCTGAACGACTGATGAATAATTTGACTCTAAACAATGTTGAGATGTGTGACTGAAACGAAGGATCAAATGTACTGAAGAATTTAAATCAGGGATGAACATACGAGGTGTGGCTATTAAATAACCGAACTGCTGTCATAACACTTTTATTCGTTACCAATTACAGTAGCAACTTCTTCGCCTTCAATGTACTTCCCTTGGCGATCTCTGCACCGCTCCATACGACTTTTACATCGTTGAAAGCAGTGCTGGAAGACCGCTTCTGTCAGCTGGGTCAGAACCTCCGTCGCTTTTGCTTTAACCGCTTCCACACTTTCGAATCTTGTCATCGCAAGTAATCACCGTGTCTAACAAGCCTGGATCGGTGTCAGTGTTGTTTAGAATGTCAGCGCCAATGTTCATTCTTGACTCCTTTTGCTCGGAAGCGAGAAGTTTTGGTACCATTTTTGCGCAAACTTTGCGCATGTTGAACGATGCAAGTAAAATCTGGCGAACACATTCTTTGTCGATTCCTGTTATTTCAGCAAGCCCTCGGATGCTTAGACGACGATCTTCGCGGATTAATTTACCAATTTTTTCGTCTGTTTTTGACGTTGAGGGCCGTCCGGGGCGCGGATCGTCTTCGGTCGTTTCACGTCCCTCTTTAAATCGTTTAAACCATTCAAAAATTTGTGTGCGGTATAAACATTCATTCCCGTTCACTTCTTTTAGCATTGCATAAGCTTCTGTAAGTTTTCCCCAGTTTAACAAGAAACTTGAGATTAACCCGTTGCTCCATCTGAACACTTGACATTTTTTCGACGCGTCACTAGTGCGTAGACTAAGTCAAACTGAGCGAACCACTGGCTTGCCTAGCCAGCTCAGGGTGAGGAAAGTATCACCAGACACAGTTCTGTTCAAACTTGTCGCGACACGCTCACAGCGCGCTGGTAGCAGCATCAGTTCGGTTAGTTAATAGCCACACCTCGTAGAGCTTTCTGAGGCATCTTTTATTCATCAGAAAGTTCGATATTCGTAACGAATATAATATGTTTCGGACCGATTAAGTAAGGTTATTTCAGGGTAAATGAATAACAACGGCGTTATTGATCTGTTGATTACGTTATGGGTTAAATAGTTCCGCTACAGTGACGTAAAACATTTTTTTTTTCGAAATCGAACAAACAAGTGGTGACACGCGTTACGCATAAAACATATTAACCACTGTTTTGTTTATTTCTCAGTAAGCGTCTACACATAACTCCTTTGTCATCAAACTTAAGTGAATCATCGAGCATATATTTAAAACAATAAACCTAGTCTCGAATTAATGTACCAGATACGTTCAATGTTCGAATAAAAATGGTTAAACTGTATGTATTAAGGGCAGTATAATTGCGTAAAATTAAATGAAATGTTTATTAGAAAAAATATAAGCATAGCTGTCTCACGATTATAACAAAAAAATCCGATCACCTTTTTTTGTATACACGATAACTCTAGAACGCTTTAAGGATCAACTTGTGATTTTGAAGTTTATTATGTTAAAATTGTTGTAAACAATACACAAAATCCAAAATTATCCAAACATCACGACGGCCGTCCAGTTAAGTCAGCGGATTCCAACTTAACCCAAACAACGATAAATTGCGCCACGGTCGGTAGTTGCTCGGAGTTGCAAATCCATAACTAACATTTTACAACAAAATAAATCAAATTATCTTACCACATATGCACCGACAGATTTTTGAGGCCGAGTATTTACTTTTTTAATAATGTACACACTTTTTTTATATCCAATTTACTCCAGGAAAATTCGTTGCGATTGAAAATCTATGAAATCAGTTTATAAGGCATCTAAATTGGGGCTGAGGATCTGAGGGAGAATTAGTGAAAGCTACTTACACCATCTTAAGAGGATTTCGCTTAAAAATCCCGCTTTCCGACCGCGGCTAAGAAAATATGGTCCGTAGCACAGCACACCGTAGCGAACGAGATAGCCGACAGCCTCCGACGTGGTGGACGAGAACCTCTTCGAAACCGGCGCGGTCCCGACTTCTACCCGGATCGCAGATTCCCAACGTGCTCCGGCTACAATCAACTGTGCAACTAATTGGCCCAGTCCGCCTGTTCTTATGCTCCCACCGGGAGATTGTGCGCGCAAACGCGCGTCCTTTGTCTGGACAACCTCACGATGCGCGAGTTTTAAGTATCATCCCGATTTTCCGGGCCGAACATTTTATTCAGCGTGATCCCGAAAATTCACCGGTGCAGAGGTTTATCCGAGCACGGTTCGAAAAAACAAATCAAGCGGTTTGTCGAAATTTGAATTCTTGTGCAGGTGACTTTTGTACAAAAGTGTCAAATGTCAGTCATCCATCTTTCTGTCGTTAGATAGTTTTCATTATCTGACAAGTAGAATTTATATACTTCATGCAAAAAAACGGTGCACGTCCTCAAACACGTGTTTAAGTTTTCGAGCTTGTTTTAATGCCAAAATAGGTAATAAAACATTTCAAGCTTAGGTACAGCTCAATATATGAATTGTTTTAGTGTGTAGCAGCAGCCTTAAACTTAAACGTTTCTACGGTTAATTCTATTTTACAAAAAGCAAAAAACAATTTTAAAATCAGCTAGAAAGCGTAGTCCTACCAAGAGGGTTACAAATACCGTAGCAGTGAATACAACTACTACACTGCACTATTTGTAACCGAATGGTGTTTGTGTGAAGATATTTTCAAAATTTCAAAACTTCCGTGTGCCCTTTTCTACTAATTTTTCCTGCTCTTTTTGTACTTGCATATTTATGCACCAACATTTACACAATTAAGTGAGGTCAAAAAAATCTGTTTGAAACATATCACAATCGATATACTTGCTAAAAAACTGACTTCCCTAAAATTTTTTGATTTTTTGAGCCACAAGGAGAGGGATGGTGAGGGTGAGAAAATACAAATTTTCGTTTCGACTTTAAAATTTCAATCTTTCTCAATAAAAAATAGAAAAAATTAAAAGAGGTTGCCATGGTTCTCGATGTGTTTTTTGCGTAGAATACGATAAAATATTTCAAAATTATTGGGGGTAGTTTTCACCTTTATTTTGAGGATTGAAAGTTTACAATCGTAATTTCGAAAAGTATGACGTTTTTTTTTCATTTTTTTTTTATTTCTTTTTTTGTACTCGATGTAATTTTTAATTCATAATGTGCCGACCAAGAACTGGCCCAAAACAGCCGAAAGGTAAAAAAATGGTTTTTAGCATATTTTCCTATCCTGTGAGATGGTAAATGGCAAAGTGAACAATATATTCGCAAGGTTTTGGGGTCGCTGATTACGAATCTAACGTCAGATTTTCAAAAAACAAAATGGCGGATCCAATATGGTAGTCAACTTTTAAAAAAATGGCTAAATTTTGAAATTTAAAAAAATACCATCGTATTCTACGGGAAATTTTCTACGTTAGATTCGTAATCAGCGACCCCAAAAAACCTTGGAATATATTATTCACTTGTCATTTACTATCTCACAGGATGAGAAAATATGATAAAACTACGTTTTTTCACCTTTGGGCCGTTTTTTGGGCCAGTTCCTGGTCGACGCCCATTATGAATTAAAAATTAATCGAAAGTACAAAAAAAAAAAAGAATGAAATTAAAAAAAAAATTGAAAAAAAACCGTCATACTTTTCGAAATTTCGATTTTAAACTTTCAGTCCTCAAAATAAGGGTGAAAACTACCCCCAATAATTTTGAAAATATTTTTATCGTATTCTACGCAAAAAAACACATCGAAAACCATTGCAACCTTCTCTTTAATTTTTTTCATTTTCTTACCGAGAAAGATTAAAATTTTAGTCGAAACGAAAATTTGTATTTTCTCACCCTCACCATCCCTCTCCTTGTGCCTCAAAAAAATCTAAAATTTTAGGGAAGTTAGTTTTTTAGCAAGTACTATCGATTGTGATATGTTTCAAACAGAACATTTTTTTGACCTGATATGTAATTTTTTTAAATTATAATATTTCTATTTTCAATGTTGAAAAAATTAGTTAACAACAGACAAGCAAATAATGAATCCATATGCTAGTCAAAATTATTTCCAAATACTGAATAATTTTTTAACAATGTTTTTTTTTAAATCTGTGAAAAAAGTTGTCTGGATCTGAGGTCAAATCATACGTTCCATATGTATTTTTCGACGCTGAATTCGAATCTAGTTTTAGTTTTTGATCTATCACGTCAGGATTTTGAGATATCCTAACCTAAAATTGCAAAAAAACACGGTTTTTTGATATATTTGAGGTAATCTAACTATGTGAATTTTTAACTCGAAAAACCATATGTGCGATCTTAAAGTACAAATCTTCTTCTTTAAAAATTCCGCTGAGTTTGCTCAAATATCTTTTATTTTCGCCGAGATATCAAATTTTGAAAATTTACTGTTCATATATTTTTCCCAATACATTTAATTAGTACGGAAACCTTATGGTCATTATTTAAATTGCAATATCTCGGCGAAAAAAAAAAGATATTTGAGCAAACTCGACGGCATTTTAAAGGTGAAGATTTGTACTTAAAGATTCCACACGATTTTTTGAAAAAAAAAAAAATTATCGAAGCTACATAACGTCAAATATGTCAAAAAAATCCCGACGTGATAAAGCAAAACTAAAAATACTGTATAGAAGTCAACGAAAGATACTTAAGAAACGTATGGTTTGACCCCAGATTCAGACAACTTTTTTTGTAAACCTGTGTTATTTGTTAATACAAAATCTGCAACTAAAATGTTCGCGTCAAAATATTTGACGTTTCTATTTGACCTTTCGCGTAAAAATATTTGAAATGTTACCCTCAACCCTCTTGAGCAGGCATTTCAACGACACCCTGTACACGGAGGCAAATTCGTGTCGAGGAATTTTACGTCACAATTTAGGAAGCTTCAGGAGCAACGCGGGGAACGCGACTTTACGCTTGGGACGCGTCCTGTGGGAAGTCTCGTTTTGCACGGCAGCAGCAATAAACTAATCGCCGACAACGCGGTAACGAAGGCGATTCATTAATTTTTAGCGGCCCTCGTGGGCCGTAGAAAGCCGAAGTGCGGTCGGCTGTCTGCGGGAGCTTCCCGAAAAGCGATCGTTGCTTTCCGCGAGAATTTATTTACACTTTTGAGACGCTTAAACTCGGGACCGATCGGTACGTGCTCGGGTTTTCGATTTTCCCGTTCGAATTTTCGTCGGCGATTGAAAATTTGGAATGAAAACCCAAAGCAGTCATCGGATTTACATCGTTCTATGAAGTTATCCATTAACAGAAATAATATTTGCTAAATTAGCGTTTTCAAATCACAGGATGTTTCTAATTAAGACACCGACTAATAAAACAACTATTTAATGAGCATCTGTAATGGGCAATGGCGCACGAGGCAGGTTGGCAAACTGTATCGCTCTAATGTATGTATACGAGGTGTGTAGCAACACTGCGGAGATTAGACTTGGAAAGGCGGTAGGTTAACATGTAATGCACCTTTGTGACTTTTTTTTTCTGGTGCGTTTTAAAAATGAGTGACATTAATTTTGAGCAACGATGGAAGAGAAATGAGATGGAAAAGAGTCGATTGAAGATGAACCGCACAGCGGAAGGCCTTCATTTTCAAGAACCAATGAAAATGTCAATAAAAAACAGGATCTTGTGCTTTCAGATCGTCGGTAGACGACAAGAATGATCGGGGAAGAGTTAAATTTAAATCACATCGCTGTTCATCAGATTTTGAGTAATGAATTGGTGATGAGAAAAATCTGTGCAAAAATGGTTCCAAAAAAACTTTCGCAGGAACAAAAGGACATCAGGAGAGAAAGGTGTCGACTTTTTGGAATCGATACGACGATCGTTTGAGTACGACCCGGAAACCAATCGCCAAAGCATGGAATGGCACACTTCAAGCTCTCCAAGATCCAAAAAAGCAAGAATGAGCAAGTCGAAGATCAAATTTATGCTGATTTGTTTTTTTGATAGCCAGGATAGTCCACAAAGAGTTTGTGCCTCCAGGTCAAAGAGTAAATCAACACTTTTACAGAAAAGTTCTTGAAAAACTTCGAAAAAAGGGTCATGCGTGTGAGACCAAACATCAAGAACAACTGGATATTGCATCACGACAATGCGCCTTGTCACACAGCCATTTCAGTAAACAAGTTTTAGCCAGTAAAAACATTCCTGTGGCTCCTCAGCCTCCTTATTCGCCTGACTTGAGTCCTTGTGACTATTATTTCTTCCGAGATTGAAAAATCACCTCAAAATACGTAATTTTGGGACCATAGAAAACATTCAAACGGCTGTAACCGACCAGCTGAAGGCTATTCCAGTATATGAGTTCCAGCACTGCTATGAGGAATGGAAGAACCGTCTCCAGCGCTTCCCAAGGAAGTTATTTTGAAGGAGCCAATACTGAATTGTAATTCTATTTGAATAAAAAAATTAAAAAAAAGGGCCATTACTTAATTTACACACCTCGTATAAGTATATGAAAAATAGTTTCTGTAAGGGAAGGTTTACATGTACAGTAGACATACAATAAAAATGTATTATACTAAAATTTAGGAGACATTTGAGGAGGTATTTAGGGCATGCGTTAAGTATTTACAAGACTGGAAATAATTTATGACATTTAAGTACTTAAATAGATGTACTGGTATTTAAGGTTAATATACTTAGAATCGGATTTAGTAGAATTAGGTGTGGCAGCGTCTTTTTTTGCGGTTTACCAAGATTCGATAATATATTTTAAATCACAAATTATTGAATGCTAGACTAGCCTAGCGTAAAATTGACCAGAGGTTGTAATTCTCTTCAATTTAAAATTTGTATAGTTATCTAAAGTTATATAAATATTTATATATCAACACATTCTGATTCATTATTTAAGTAGGTAGTGTAATTTTTTTCTGCAAACTTTAAAAGGCCATTTTTATAAAAATTGAAATTACAATGATTGAATTACAAACATAAAATATAGCTGTGAAAGTAGTAATACAATTTTCTTCAAGAGATAAAAATATTTTAATAGGTCATTGTAATACAATTTTCAATGCTGTACTTGAAATATTAGATTTTCAAGAGTATTATTCTATATATTAATTAAATTATTTATTTTTGTAATGATATTTAATTTCCGAAAAAAAAAAAAATGGCTAACAGATTTTTCGCAAAAGACCAATTCTTTTTGCGACCACTTTATATATGCTAATCGGCCTACTCCTTCGCTATTGTTATTATTAATAATGTATTCGCATTCAAATTGAAACCTTAATAGGCTTGTTAAAGCGAAAGTAAATTTTTAATGAAAGAAGTGCGTTTTACATTTAAAAAAGGGCCGCTACACCCTCGCCGCTACGTTTCGACCCTGTTTGTTTAGAAGAACCTTCGGTTTGTGCAACCGTTGTGGTCGAATCGCTAATGGACTCGCTAAAAATGCAAATCCCTTTGATGAAACTTTGTATTTAAGGGTCATCTGGCTATTTCGGGCAAGATTATTGAACACCCTTTGCTGAGGGCCAGCACAATTAGTCCAGTAGACAGGGAGCTAAAATAATCAAACAGTGTTCTTGAAACATATAGGGCTAGTTTTGACGGTCTCCTATGTATTTTTTTGCTAGAACTAATGCGCGGGGTCCGTAGAGCTGAAACCATCCACTAATTTTTTAAATTAACAATTTATGAAAAAGAAAACGTCTTTTTTTCACATTTTCGCTTATATATCCGTTCCTTGGCATATTTTATATAGCATAGGCATTTAAGAAGTTGTAGCCCATTGAATTTCCTAAATTTTAAGCCCAACCCGAAGTCTCCAACTGCTATGTTAACTTGCAAATGACTGCTGAAGTTGAAAGAGTGCTTTTTTTCACTATTTTTTTACTTCGAAAGTAGGGCGACTATGACCATGAAATTTCTTGGAGGGTTGAGGAGGACTGCTATTTGTAGTATGAAGTTACAAAAAAAATTCAGCTCGATCCATTAATAACTTTTCGAGTAATTAACGATCGAATTTTTTTGCAAGCTTTAATTAACAATGACCATTTAATTAACCATTTCTTTGTTTATTGTACGATATTGACCGGGTTGGGATAGAAAAATCATGAATTCCAAGAAATTTCATGATCATAGCCGCCCTACTTTCGAAGTAAAAAAATTGTGAAAAAAAAGCACTTTTTAAAAAGCAAACTAGTCTCGCGAATATTTATTATTAGAACTGTTTTACACCCAGTTATAAATACCGATTAATAAACTTACACGTCCCATTTTACTCACGGATTAAAAAATAAAAGTGAATAATTTTTAATAATTTTTTTAATGTTTGTTTCTATACTATATTTACTTTTATTTAATTTGTCATGTGCCGGTTAGTCATCCATCAATTAATAACATCGAGCGGTGTTAATAAATCCCAAAAGTTTAGGTAATTTCCAAAATTGAGGACCACAAACAAAAATTTCGATTTTTTTTTCGATAATTTTCTTATTCTTACACAAAAACTGCTGACGTTAAAAAAATTAAACTCAAGATCTAAAAACTAGAAACGTAAATCTTTCATTACTTTTTTTTATTTTCCCTGTGACCGTTTTTCCCCAAGTTACAACTCTTTGAAAATCACCTAATATTTGGGATATTTTTATATCCCTTAATTACTGTCCTTAGTGTATATTGTTTTGTAGAAAATAATAATTTCGGTATAATGTAGTTCTGGTAATTATTTTACATCTATGGAGGTATTTTATGTCACCCTATATTTTCATGTGCATTACCGAGAAGGCTTGATTGATAATACGTTACCATAATACATTTTTATAACACTTAAAGTAAGCGAACCTCGAACTCATATCCATGCATGAAAATGTAGACAGGCGCAAGCGATTATTGATTTTTATATCGTTTTTCCCGTATTTCTACAGTTTTGCGGTTCATAGCGTGCTTTTATATTAACTATTTTTTAATCGGGAGATTTACAAGCGGTCGGCAGGGCGTTTTCCCTCCACCCTTCGGGGTTTGCTTTTTGCTTCGTGAACTTTTTTTTTTCCCGAAGTCTAACGAGGGAATTTATTTATCCCGAGAGTAAAATTTATTAAAAATACATTTATCTTAGCTTTGTCACGCAAACAAAAACGTATTTAATAAACCGACTGTTATAATTTGTCGATTAACTCTTTAACATTTCGACAACGTACCCTTCTGAATATTGCGAATTCGCGGTTTTAAACGGCTGATTCATCTGTGCCTGAATATTCAGAAACCAGCAATCAGGCCGATAGAATAAACAAACAAGCGATTTAAAAAATGAATTAATTAATTCAATCCAGGACTTTTAATTCAATGTATTGTTCTGTAAGCGCCTACAACCTCTACGATTATCCCTTTTACAAATTATATGGAATATAAAAAAGTTGACTGAATTATTTAATGCAATCCAGGACTTTTCATTCAATTTATTATTCTGTAAGCACCTACCAAGTCTACGATTATCCATTTAACAAATTATATGGGGTATAAAAAAGTTGACTGAATTAATTAATTCAATCCAGGATACAAAATTCGGCAAATGGTCCAACCATTTAAACCACTCTCACAAAATGATTTATTTTAAACATTATTTAAACAATAAACAACTTGATTGAATTAATTAATTCAATCCAGGACCTACACATTATATGAATAAATAATTTTTTGTTTTAGTTTATTTCAGCGCGGTACCAAGTCAAACCCAGCCGTTGCGACATGACAGCAGATACCAAACGTCGCCTCCTATTTCTAATTGAATAAAAATTGCGCAAAACAAACGACATCGTTATTTAAATCCTGGGAACCCGAGGTACCGACTCGAATCGACGGCGTTTCTAAGCCGGACCATATAGGAGCAAACATAAAATAAATGTATTCAGTGGAATGTGTTTTAGTGGAAACAAGACGAATCGAACCTGGGCCGGACGCGTATGAAGTTATTTACATTCATCAGTGCACCTCTACCCAGCCACCCTAAAAAGGCCTAACGCCGGATGAGCGTGTCACGTCGGGTCCGTGTCTACGTACTTCTTATAAATCGTACGGAAATGGCTAGATATCTATATCTAGCCATCCTCGGGCTGTTTCATGATTTCATTCAACGCGTGGAAGAGGAGGAAGCAGAGAAGGAAGAAGAGGAAGAGTGGGAAGAAGATGAAGAAAAAGAAGAGGAAAAAGAGGAAGAAGAGGAAGGAAAAATTCACACGAGCCTGCAGAATTATATGAACACGGATATTATGTCATAAAAACGAATTTATACTTTAATTTCGAATATACGTTTCTATTCCTTTTGCACTTTCCATGTTTCTGATGCGATTCAACGTAATTAAACTTAAAAAGGCAGGTATTCGAGAGGGCGATGAAAAACGCAACAATTTTTACTTTTGCATCTGTGTACGGCGTGTTTGTTTTAGCGGAGCGTGAAAGTATAATAAACAATATCGAAATAAACCACAACAATATAAAAGTAACGACGTTTTTCTCTTCTAGTTGACTTAATTCGTTACTTTCGAACTTTCGGTTTTATAGCTTAAATAACGAGACATATAGCTAATTAAAAAAAATTATTAGAATAGCCGCACTTACAGTAGGAAATAATCAAGATGGAGGTTTAGGTAGGCGGGTATTTTAAACGGCATTATATCGACATAACAATAAATGTATCGATACGGTACGGACGTACAAAAAGGCCATCGGACAATGGGCAATATGTACATTACATTTATTGTTATGAGTGAATTATAATCAGGCTGAAACACGCTATTTCCTCACATACAAATACAAATTATACACTATCAACCTATATCTATTGATGTTTTCCATAAACGTTAAATTCGTTTCTCACGTAAATAAAGCGTTTTTAGTTTTTTTTTTTCAAAAATGCTCGCACAACGATTTTGTTCGTCAGACACATTTTCCAATTCTGAATAGCCAGCTAGCTCTCCAGACCTTACTCCTCTAGACTACCTCGTGTTATATTTTGTCCGAGAAATATTTTGCTCCAGGACAACTTATTTTTAAATACTTTGCTAATAAAAATAGTTTAGATATAATTTTTTGAATTCAAAATATCTAAATTTTTCCTATACTCAAGCAAATAACAAAACAAATAAGATTATTAACAATAAAAATATTATCAAAGATTGTTGCATTAAATATTTCAAACGAGGTTAATTCATAGCACCTTATTTTATTAACTCTAGGTTATTGAATTAAAGTGAGCCTCAAACAAGAGTGCTTACAATTAAATCATCGTTAATTAAAAGAAGCGTAAAATGGACAATTATTTGAAAGGAAATTGTTTGAATGGTGTACACATTTAAAATTTCAGTCATGTCATAAATCATGTTGTATAGCTGATGAATACGGGTTATTTGGAGACAGAGAAACGCCAGAAATTTTTAAAAAATGTTGGTAATATTTTCTTGCTGAGATTATCTATTTAATTCTAGTTACAGCTGACGCGTATGTAAATATCTTAGAAGTAAACTAAAATATTTATGATTTGTGGAAGAGTTTGACATGTTCTGAGTATATTATCAGAAATAGATCATGAGAAAAACAAGCTTGTAATGATAGTAAGAGTGGATACATAAAACAGAACGGCTGTCTTACATACAAACACAAAACCGGCTTATAAAAATAACCAATTTCGTAATATTTTTTCATATACCAGAGGTGTGTGCTAAAAATAGCTTACACATTCTTGATCGCCATTTTTCAGGAGTATTCCAGAGCTGTAACAACTATTTAAAAAAAAAGTTAACTTATTGTTTTTTCGTACATTTTTTTCTATGCCTACTGTAACAATTTCTATGATCATATGGAAAGAAATATTTGACGGTCAACGATTCTTAAGTTATTCCAGTTATTTTCTAAAATATACGAGGTGTGTAAATTAAGTAATGAGACTGGCAACTTAGCGCCCGATCTAGCAACACTGAGGAGACGGGACTTGGAAGGGCGTTAGTTTAACTTTTGGTTTGTAAGGTTGGTTAGGTTAGGTTTTGCTTCAGACTTGGACACAGCGCAACGGATTTTTTTGCAAAACTTCAACACGCCTACGGAGACAGTGTTTTTTCAAGAGCCCAGGTTTTTCGATGGTTTAAAGTATTCTCAGAAGGAAGAGAGTCGATTGAAAACGGTCCCCATTTTATGGAACGTGTCATTACTGGTGATGAGACTCCGGTGTTTGGCATGGCACACTTCAAGCTCTTCAAGACTCAAAAAAAGCAAGAATGAAGTCGAAGATCAAATGCATGCTGATTTGCTTTAATCAACAAAGGCCAAACAGTAAATCAACACTTTTACTTAGTACACTTAGTACACTTACACTTAGAGGTTATTGAAAAACTTCGGAAAAGAGTCATGCGTGTGAGACCAAACATCAAGAACAACTGGATGTTGCATTACAATGCGCTTTGTCACACATCCATTTCAGTAAACGAGTTTTTTAGCCAGTAAAATCATTCCTGTGGCTCCTCGGCCTCCTTATTCGCCTGACTTCAGTCCTTGTGACTTTTTTCTGTTCCCGAGATTGCAAAAATCACCTCAAGGGACGTCATTTTGGCACCATAGAAAACATTCAAACGACTGTAACCGACCAACTGAAGGCTATTCCAGTATATGAGTTCCAGCGCTGTGTGGCTTCCCAAGGAAGTTATAAGGAGACAATACACGTACGTTTTCGTACAAATACCATACAAAATCCGCAAGACAGTTTTAGCTCAAAATTTACAAGCTCCAGTCTAACAAATAATAAAATAAATGATATGTTTTCGATAATCACATGTCCTTCCACAATAGTTGAGATATTCATCGGCGAACAATATTTAATTTTATTAATTACTACATTTTTTTAAACTCTTATGTATTGTTGTGAAAAGGTTTAATCATCCAAAACGCGATAGAGATTGGAATCCAAATGAATGTCTAAAACGCAATTGATGCAATTCAATGCAATGACAAGAACGACGGAAGTTTGCGCAGTTCCCACGATTTTCTCCTACATCGTTGCAGTGGATAAAAGGAGAAATTGCATCCGAGATGGGTAGAGACGTCTGACCCCAGCTATATATAAATATAAATAGATTATATGACCCTCCTCGAGGAGTGTACTGTCCGCTGTACTACGACTAATAAATAAAATATAATACCGCTTTGGGCTAGTCCACCTCCCTTACAGGATGAAAACGAGCCAAAAAACTTTATTATTTCGGGAGAACGACCCTCGGGTGTTCCCTCTGTACGGTGCGGATTAAATTAAACTATCGAAAAAAAAGAAAACAAAGATTTATTTAATAACAAACGGGTGAAATGAAGAAATTCTGAATAAAAAAGAGTGACACGAGGTACCATTTTTGGACCCGTGTTACAAGAAATGTATGCGAGTACGAGGTGTGGCTATTAAATAACGGAAACTGATGCTGCTACCAGCACGCTGCGAGCGTGTCGCGACAAGTTTGAATAGAACTGTGTCTGGTGATACTTTCCCCACCCTGATCCAATGTTAAGTGTTCAGATGGAGCAACGGGTTAATCTCAAGTTTCTTGTTAAACTGGGGAAAACATTTACAGAAGCTTATGCAATGTTACAAGAAGTGTACAGGAATGAATGTTTATCCCGCACACAAGTTTTTGAATGGTTTAAACGGTTTAAAGACGGTTTAAAGACGTGACACGACCGAAGACGATCCGCGCCCCGGACGGCCCTCAACGTCAAAAACGGACGAAAACATTGAAAAAATTGGTAAACTAACCCGCGAAGATCGTCGTCTAAACATTCGAGGGCTTGCTGAAATTACAGGAATCGACAAAGAATGTGTTCGCCAGATTTTGCATGAATCGTTCAACATGCGCAAAGTTTGCGCAAAAATGGTACCAAAACTCCTCACTCCCGAGTAAAAGGAATCAAGAATGAACATTTGCGCTGACATTCTAAACAACACTGACACCGATCCAGGCTTGTTAGACACGGTGATTACTTGTGATGACAAGAATCGAATGTGTGGAAGCGGTTAAAGCAAAAGCGACGGAGGTTCTGAACCAGCTGACAGAAGCGGACTTCCAGCACTGCTTTCAACGATGGAAAAGTCGTATGGACCGGTGTAGAGATCGCCAAGGGGAGTACATTGAAGGCGAAAAAGTTGCTACTGTAATTGGTAAGAATAAAAGTGTTACAACAGCAGTTCGGTTATTTAATAGCCACACCTCGTATGCTACACACGAAGTATGCTTAGATGCTGCAGAAGCCGCAAACGCAATAAAAATTTCGTCTTTATCTGCGACTATACCGATGTCGATATACTTTTAATCCTTATCTGTACCTAACAATTTTCTTATCTGTATGAATCACACTCGGCTTGAGTCAGTTATTTGATTTGTGTATAAGAAAACGCGAGCAAAAAGGGAAACCAGTATTAATAATTTATGGACGAGATTTTTTCCCTGTGTAATTACACCTTTCGTAATTGAGCACCCGGATGCCGATTGTTTAGGTCTTACTCACAATTTCTGCAATTGCACACCTGATCTTTAATCGTTTAATAAGGAACTAGGTGTTTTACTATCCTCTTCGATTTCGGGATTATAAGCTAGGCCTCGACCGTTTGTTTTTTTTTTGTGCAAGTCACGAAGGTGACGCCCTTTTGCACCTACCTCTACGGGAATTCTGTGAGAGCGCAAGATCATAGTCTGTCTTAAGATGTGGAGGGGGGTTTGCTAGGTGCATTTGTCTAAGGCGTTCAAAGAATATAACGGGCAACAATTTATATGCACAAATCATTATTTAATTGCTTGTAAAGATTCTGAAAACGAGAGATTGCATTTAATACCGAGTAGAATCATTTTCATATTGGTATAAATGTATAGTAAAAAATATTTTAACGCGTTCCAAATCTATACGATAGGTACCGAAACCAGTTTGACTGATAAGACAAAGGAAAGTATTATTTAGCGTTACGAATACTGACACCTAAAACAAATTAGAAATCAGTTTCGTCAATACCCAGTAATTTTAATTCGCCAACCTTTAAAAAATTGTTTCAGCCAATTTAACTTTCGGGTCGAAGAGATATTGAATAGGTGCTAATTATTATACGAGGTGTGTAAATTAAGTAATGAGACTGATTTTTTTGATTTTTTTTTGTTCGAATAGAATTATAATTCAGTATTGTCTCCTTCAAAATAACTTCCTTGGGAATCTACACACCGCTGGAAACGGTTTTTCCATTCCTTATAGCAGTACCGCGGTGTAATAGAAGTCGTTGTTACGTAGTATTGGTACGGATTTTTAAAATAAAGAGGTTGAAAATTGATTTTAACGATGTTACACAATGAATTGTAAATTCCTGTTGTCAAATCGATGTTTTTGGCATCTCTTCGATGGGGTATGGCCCCCTTAGCACCCCAAAAACACCCTGTATATATTGGAATGTCAATACAACATTATTCACGTACATTTAAATAGCTCTATGGCAATTAAAAGTGCTTCATTTGTTCCCTTCAACAAGATTGATCGAAGCCACGTTGACTTTTAAAATTGCCTCAGCCTTATCTCGAAAAGGTACGAAGTGGGCGTAGAGACGGAGAACGGTTCACGATTATTATAATCGGGAACGTTGTTACGAATAAATTACGGAGAGGTATTTATCGTCTGTAACACGCGGTCCGATTCACCTTGTATAGAGGCGTCTGTTTACATGCTGTTTTGCAAGATGCAAGAATGACCAATAAAATGCATGCGATAACCTCGGATAACGGGGGCTGTGAATGGGAGAATGCGGGGCAGTGGCGCAGCTACGGGTGAACAGTAGGAATTTTTTTATAGTAAATGTAATGGTCACAATTTTGAACTGAATTATATAATTTGTAATAGAATAAGTACGAAAATAATATGAATTATAAAAATAATAGCAAAAACGTCCCATATCAACTCTTGTTAAATATAAGCCCTATTTTTTTTGCAGGGGTTTGTTGCAAGATATGAACGAAAAATAAATCAGCAGAAGTGTAGATTCAAATATACTCATGTATGTTCTTTCTATTCATCTATTATTTTCTGCACCTTTATTTACAAAAAAAAACAAAAGGGAAATACGTCCCTCCTCTTATTTTAAAAATTTTGGAAAAATATTTCGAACAATCTTTTACACAGAATAATATCACTGTTTATACGTCGCTGGTAATAAATTGATTCTTATAATATATGGTCTACGATTTGATTCATAATGACAGTGCGACAACAATCGCCTTTTTTCAATCTTGATACATACTTTTTGCGCCGATGGGTGTGAAAGTAAGCATTAGAATTAAACCTTGCGAGGTTGTACGTTAAACGTGTTATTATTAAATAGTGCAACTTTTACTTTACATATGTATGCCGTGTGTATCGCGGATTCTATTTACATTGCGACTTACGTAATTCATTAATTTTTATTTGCATATCATACCGGATTTCCAAAATGTCTAAAGGCCTTTTGCCGCTTCCAACCAATTCTAAAAACCTTATGATTAATTTTACGAGCTGTTGGAAATATAGTTTGAATTAATTAATTCACAAGCAGATACTTGTTTGAATTAGTTCATTCATAAGCGTATCACGATTTTATTTCATCTCTTTTAGGAAAATAAAGAGACGTCCAAAAAAAAAACGTCATCAAATCTGGCCATGAACGAGAGAGATAGAAATAGCAGACTTTGAAGAAATTGAAGAAATTAAAGGAACACCGTGGACACTGCAGCACTTTACTGACTCAATTAAAATAAGAGCTCAGTTGTGTATAAATATGGGCGTCGTTTTCTTTAATAGTGTCTTATTTTTTTCGAAAACACAGTTTCCTTTTAAGATGACGTTTTTTTATTTACCAGGTAAAAGTGCCTTGACATTTCAAAGAAGTTATAAACCATAGATTAGAGCGGTTTTTAGGTTGTAATTTAAGATTAAGAATAGAAATACGTATTTTTTTGCTCGGCCAACTTTGATGACGTTTTTTTTTTTTGATGATATTTCTTGTAGAAAAGTTACTATTATTACAGTTGTCACTCTATTGTTATTGAAAATTCGATGTGTTAGAAACAAAATCGATTGCCATTGTAAAAAAACTGTCTTATCGTGTTTGTGCCGGGTCAAGGGTCATAAAAATATTAATAAAATGCCAAATCGAAGCTTTTTATCAATAGAATTAGCTGTGTTTTGAGCGCTGTTGCTATGGCACTTCCTATACGTGCAGGCCGGACCTCTTGAGTCGCAGACACGCTCTAAGTGACTTTTTGGCCATATGGAACGGAGTAACGGGACATGTGTTCCTATTTTTCTCGTCGTACATCGCTGACTAGAGCCTTAAAACCTCCGATCGATTGCATCCGAGGAGCGGGCAGGAAACGCAATCCGGCTAGGGATTATTACAATGGCAGTCTCTTAAAACGGTCACATTGTATGTTGCTACAATAACTCCTTACGTAACAGACTGCTCCAGACCGCACAGAGACTTCTGCGGTCGAAATCTTTATACACCGCCAAACTAGATGCATATAAAAACTATTGAATTAATCAATTCGCGATTGAATTAACATATTGTGGATTGAATTAATTAATTCGTGATTGAATTAATTTTCATTAAGGTCTATGAATAATAGTTAATAGCGACAATGATTTAAAGCACATCGGTGTGAGATGTAGGGCCTAGGCAGTCCCAAAAATGGCCGGCTTAAATGCGCATCAGACTCGAGATTGGGATTTAGTGAGGCGTAAAGGGAGATTTGATGCTATTGTGATTAATTAATGGAGAAGTGTTAATAACGGGTAAAAGCTATTATGCTACATTTCATCCAACAGATGTTGGGAAATTAAGATGATATATCAACACGTTATTAATAAATGGCGAGGCTCAATGTCACTGTCGGATTGACGTCTAATGAGAAAATTGGACCTGCAATATTTGATCTTCTATATTTTTCAAATAAGAATAAAGCATTTTTCATTTTATGAATATACGAAACTTTCTGTGAGATCTAGGGTGAAATATAACGATAAAATATCCATTGTCCTTCATGCTGATTAATTTGATGGAAGGGATTTCTTAATGTAGTCCAAGGATGCAAGACTAGGACAACTGTAAACAATGTTGAAACTCATTACGATTTCCTTTCCTACCGTTTGAACGTTTTTTTAAAGGACTAGGTGGGTTCGTAATTCGTTAACCATCTTGAGTTTCTTGTTGAATCGGTTTCCTTTCCGAGACGTCGTATTAAATTGTTCACGTAGGTACTTACCAATTCATTAGAATGCTCGTAGTGTACGTCTGTTAGCAAAGGTTAAAAACAAAAGCGAAAACGCTGTAAACGTCTAATACCAGTTCCTTGTAGTTTCCCCTTCCGCGCCCCACCCCGCCACCTCGCCGTCCCGATTCGTGTACCTGCTTTTTTCCGCCGAGCAGCTTACAAATTGGCGGGTGTCGCAACGAATTAAAAAGACGACTTAATTAGCCGACAGAACTGTTTATAATAGAGTGGCGGAAAATAAGGCTCTCGCGGCATCTAACCGCGATTAGGCAACCGCCAATGTCGGTCGAGTTGCGGATGACAGGAAGGAACACGGCAGTTATCAAGCGAATTTTATATTTCCGCAAAGGGGAAAGAGTGAACGCGAAGATTGGGAAAGGCATGCGTCAGCAATTTAGTAATAACGTATTTACCTATTGGTTTTGGTTATGTTCAGGTTGGTAATCAGCGACGTCCCTTTAGGTGATTTTTCAATCTCGGAAGGAGAAAAATGTCACAATGACTCAAGTCAGGCAAATAAGGAGGCTGAGGAGCCACAGGAATGTTTCTACTGGCTAAAAACTCGTTTATTGAAATGGTTGTGTGACAAGGCGCATTGTCATGATGCAACATCCAGTTGTTCTTGTGTGGTCTCACACACATGACCCATTTTTTCGAAGTTTTTCAAGAACCTCGAAAAAAAGTGTTGATTTACTGTTTGGCCTGGAGGCACAAACTCTTTCTGGACTATTCCCTGGCTATCAAAAAAGCAAACCATCATGCATTTGATCTTCGGCTTGCTCATTCTTGCTTTTTTGGGTCTTGGAGAGCTTGAAGTGTGCCATTCCATGCTTTGGCGTTTGGTTTCCGGGTCGTACTCAAACACCCAAGTCTTATCACCAGTAATGACACGTTCAATTGATTCCAAAAAAGTCAAGGAACATATAAACGATTCTAACAAATTCAAACTTGTACTGAAGGTGCATTACATGATAACCTACCGCCCATCCAAGTACCGTCTCCGCAGTGTTACTAGATCGGGCACTACGTTGCCGGTCTTATTACTTAATTTACACACCTCGTATAAGTATTTTTCAGTCAGACTCCTAAGGAAACGCTATTCTGAATCCAAAGAAGCTGTTTTCTTCGAGTATAAGACTGGGCTTTTCTCTGATGAAAATGGAGAGCATCGCATGTGACAAATATGTGCGTATACGTTATTTTTATTTTCATAAACACGCTTTCTTTCCCTCGCGCTTCCTCGTATGAATTTAACGCAGCAGTAGGTATATAAAATTGGTGGAGAACTTCGCGAAAAGGGGGACGAAGAAGAATCGGTATATTAGGCTATTTTTGAACTCCATCGGGGGTGTTATTATGTTTTTTAAATTAAAAGTTCAACGCGCATTTCCGATACGCGCAGTTCATGTGTTTTTTCCATTTCGGTTCATTTGTTTGCCAGTTTACTGTTCATATTCAGTTTTGTGTACTCTGAATTAGAATGATTTGAATTTGACACAACGCAGAGTCGTCGGCCGTTGC
This sequence comes from Aromia moschata, assembly GCA_029963805.1. Taxonomy (NCBI): domain Eukaryota; kingdom Metazoa; phylum Arthropoda; class Insecta; order Coleoptera; family Cerambycidae; genus Aromia; species Aromia moschata. The sequence goes on from JAPWTK010000038.1 coordinate 1,138,194, forward strand.
CTCCCCTTTCACGTGTGTGCACGCGTACTTTAACCCTTTGCGGCACGGTGGCACCGTACGGTGCCGCCTTTTTTCAAAACAGTTTTTTTGCGATTTTGAAGTACGATTTAACCGACGCTTTTTGTTTTTTCATGATCGTGGGATGTTACAGAATTAAAATTCATGCACATTGGTATGATTTTTTTTGTTACTTTACTTATATTAATTAACAAATTTAAAAAACAACCCTTTTTTTAACAAAAATTCATTATTGGAGAAATTATTTAGCATCATCGTGCAGAAAAAATTATACAGAGGTTTTCGGGGTCGCTGATTATGAATCTGCCGCCAGAATTTAGAAATTCAAAATGGCGGATCCAAGATGGCGAACAAAAATTTCAAATATCACCGGATTTCCAGAAACCAGAATTTCTTCTTCCTGCTCGGGGTTTAAAGTCTTCGGACGACCTGCGGAATCTCGCTTGGGACGAAAAGGAGGACCTGTTTCTCCCTATCTGTCGTAAAGATTTTTGAAAATCTTAAAATCTGGCTGTCTCCGATTTGGATATATTTCTAAGTATCTTCGATGGGCTCTAGGTCCGTTAAAATTTTCCTTTGAATATACGCATACCATATCCCGCATTTCCTCGTTCGAAAACAAATTATGTCTCGGGATTTTGTACTTAATTTAAAATAAACACTTTTCAATAGCTGTTTAAAGCAGAGAATAACGTGAAAGTTTGACTTTGACAGTAAACAAATTTGTTTCGTTTTTATTCTAATTTTGTTTTAGGCAAGGCCTACTTTAAAACACTATTTAAGTTCTCTGAATTAAGATTAAGTACACGTAGGAAATTTCAAATGCAAATATCTCGAAAACGGTTAATCCTAGCGACTCCAACAAAGTGATGTATCGATGTCTTTAATAGTCAAAGCGATACAGTGAACCGCAAAATAGTTGTGTTCTTTGAAACAAGCTCGATGTGCTATAGGTGGCGCCCTCTATTAGTGACGTCAAATGTATGAACGAATTTGACTTTCTCGCCTCAAAAAACCCCCGAATCTCTAATTTCGTGCCACTATTCCTATTTATTCAGAATTTATTGACAAAAAAGGAAAACCAAATTTCAACTTTGACACCCTGTATCTTGGTTATTATCAACTTTTGGACTAAGGTATGTTTGGTTAATTACTAGTATTTTGGCACGAGAACTATGTGATTTTGATGTGTACCATTAATTAGAGGACACCCTGTATAAAAAATGTATGCCGCAAAGGGTTAATGTTATCCCATGACTTTGGGCACATTTCGTAGGAGCGCCGACAGGATGGCGGAGATTGAACCGAAACTGAGTCATTTAGAGTTGTTAGATGGCCTAAAATTTTTAATCGATATTCCCGCATACACATTGTATTTACCCGTCTATGAGAAGATAACATTGTCCGACAGAATGGCGATAAAATGTTTTATCGATAAATGACAAAAGGCCCACAACAATATCCGGTTATTCGGCGATAAGCAAGTGAATGAGACCATACAATAATAATTATCATCTTTAAGTGGTTTTTATGCAGTACCAACAACAATGTAAACATAAATGGAAGAGGCAGATCTAGAAATTATTTGTTATTTGCCTTACTGATATTTTAATGAAACCGTAAACAAAATAATAGATCTAGAAAAATAAGAAATACACGTTGGTAAATTTTTCGGTTAAACAATAAACCATCTTGAAAAAAAATTTTAAATTGAAAACCGACTGTGAATGTCACGATTTATGCACAGCATGTTTCCGCATCTCGTAGCCTTCATCGTAAAAATCTAAAGGCCTAAAAAAGGAAATCACATAATTGCCGGGAAAATGTTTGTTAATACGCCTTTTTGTTTCGGTATTTTTAACACGATGAACAATCGAACTGTTTTAAATAAATACGCAAATATCCTCTATTAGCAACAAAGAACTTATTATCCTTTTTTTTTGGCCGTTCAGATTGCTTTTTTCGATGACCTTAACGATGCCTCTTGCGTTGTAAGCGACTCATCAGGTCCCTGCCGTTGCCAATTTGTTTATTTATTATAAAAAAATGTGTCATCATAGCCCAGGAACCAGCGATTGTTTCTCTTAACGTCAAAATCACGTAAACTATGTTCTTTAAGTCTGGTAAAAATTGATCTTTTTGTTTTCCCAATATACGAGGTGTGTAAATTAAGTAATGAGACTGGCAACGTACCGCCCGATCTAGCGGAATTTGGAAGGGCGGTAGGTTAACATATAATGCATCTTCAGTACAAGTTTGAACTTGTTAGTGAGACCAAACATCAAGAATAACTGGATGGATGTTGCATCACGACAGTAAACGAGTTTTTAGCCAGCAAAATCATTCATGTGGCTCCTCAGCCTCCTCATTCGCCTGATTTGAGTCCTTGCGACTTTTTTCTCTTCCCGACATTGAAAAATCACGTCAAAGGACGTCATTTTGGGACCATAGAAGGCATTTAAACGGCTGTAACCGACCAGCTGAAGGTTATTCCGGTATATGAGTTCCAGCACTGCTAGAACTGCAGAAAAGAATGGAAGAACCGTCTCCACCGCTGTGTGGCTTCCCAAGGAAGTTATTTTGAAAGAGACAATACTGAATTCTAATTATATTCGAATAAAAAAAAAATTATAAAAAAAATCAGTCTCATTACTTAATTTATACACCTCGTACCCTTGCTCATAATGTTTTTCAAATATGTAAATAATAAAGCACCTCGCTGGCACCTCTTTTTTTATTATAGCATTATAACCAGATCGCAGAAGTAACGTTAGCATCTTAGCACCGTAACTTTATAGAAATTCCTTCGTCAAATTGAATATCTGCCTGGTTGCAAATAATTAATATTGCGTTCCCTGACATTCGCTACATCGCTTCGGATTCTTCGGATATTTCAGCTGCCCCAATTCGCGTGGTGTAGTTCATTACTAGCGGTGCAGACCTAGAGCGATAATTTCACGTATTTAAAAATGTAATAACGATTTTCATGGAAAGTTTCTCCGACGCGATGCTGAAAAATCACACTGCGGTATTTTCTGGAACATTACACGCATTCCCATCTCGCTGTGTGCGTACAGCCTGTCCGAAAAAGAGAGAGTGACGGTGATAAATCACTGATGTGGATAATACCAAAAAATACCTACAAAAAATATGATCAACAGTGCACCAAAATTGAAAATAATGTTTATTCTACCAAAAAGATGGTCTTCGTTAACTTAAAATAAAATCGTGGGGCGTCCATTAATTATTAATTCAATCGACTTAACTAATTAATTAATTAAATCAGAGATGTTGGCTGAAACGCACATTCAGGCTTGTTAAAATTTCAATTCAGGTTTCAATTAAATTTTGAATTTACGTAAAAATCAAAATTGAATTAATTAATTCATTAAAATTAATTATTAATATCATTATAATTAATATTTATATTCTACTACATGTCGATAAAGTTATGTAAAACCGTTTAACTCATTTATTTTCCCCATGAATTCGTTTTACATTGCATACAATTTTATTCAATTTATTCAAGTTTGATTTATCAATACTATCCTTGTGTTACTCTTGTCCTCAATAAGTTTTTAATGATCAATGAATTCTTTAAAAGCTACTGAGGCATGCGAGAGAACAACTGAACAAATCATGTAGCATCCTTTATTGAATTAATCCAATAAAATGTTAATGAATTAATTAATTTAATATGATAAAGATATAGTATTTGACAGAGTTTCTTTAATTAGGCTTGTAAAAAATTCAATTATATTTTTAACTTCACTGATGTAAAAGTTAATCTACCATGAGTGTATTAATTAAGTCATGGAGATTCCACAATTTTACTTTAAACTATTTTTGATGAAGTTATATAGTGGTTTAATTATTTTTTTTCATTTTGAAGGTTGCCAGAACAGAGGAAACCGGTCAAAAGAAAACATTTTGGACGGAAAATCTCGAAAAAAACGGCATTTCGAGACGCAAAAGATGAAATTATATCACAGGACATGAAACAGAAGAAAAACTAATAATCTGGATTTTTCCGCATCAAACGAGGGCATAAACTCGACCCAAGATTGCCTTAAAATACGCTTTTTTCCTCTTATGCCTAAAGGGACTTTAATTTTTTTTTGTCTTGAGGAAAAACAGCGGTCGACATGCCTAAAACACACACGGGAAATCCAAAAGATTCAAGTGAAATTTTATACAAAAGCACTTCACCGCTTTTGGACCACGCGAATAAGAAAAAACATAAAACACAATAATAGGATTAATTCTGGTCGCGTCAAAGCTTATTATTATATTAAAAAACGTATAATATAATCAGAATTTAATTAGAACACTGAAAAATCAACACTTTTCAAGGGCCACAGCCAGGTCAAAATATCAACGTTTAATTAAAACTTGACAGTCAAACGCCTAGAGGACTGAGTAAACTCTCTCTCTTGGCTTAAATCTAATTTATGCAACCACCAACGCGTCCACGGGGAAGGAAAGACGACTAAGCCCGATCGTATACGAGCGTTCGCTCTTACAAGGGGAGGGCACGACTGACGGCTCCAAACAACAAGCCAAAAAAGCGAATGGCTTTCGTGCAAATTCCCGGAAATTCTGTTTCACAAACACGTTCATCGTCAATTGGAAGCGAATTATGTCACGACACCAGAAGAGGCAAAATAACGGTTTCTTATCCTCTTTGCATTCCAGGGTTTTCGATGACTTGCAGTTTAGATTACAGCCAATTAAAATTAAAGGCGTATCAGGCTCAGTAAAGCACGCGAGTCAGGAGAGCTCCATGTAATGGTTTTTCATTTTTGAAAATAATATTCAGATATTTTTATTAGGTTAAAGACGATTTTAACTGAAGGTGCCCCTGATTATGTTTTGAGAACATTTTTAAGCTCTTCCAAGTAATAGTGATCGAATAAAATTGATCGGCGTTTGTTCATGCTACGGGGATTAAAATTTGGTGAAATAAAGGATTAAAAGATGAAATCCCGATAAACACAAGTGAAAGTTGTTAAAGACGAGAAGTCGTCCAATCAAATGTTGATAAGCCTAGTTATTACTCGGATTTAATTCAATTCTTTTCGTTATCAAGATCGAATGCTAAAAAATAAATGCATATACAACGATAGCTTTAAAGCTCAGTGCTTTATGGAATATCTAAACAAAGCAAGAAGATTTAAGATATACTAGAACGCGTCTTTTATTGAGAAAAACTGCCACCTCGTTTGTAGTTCAAAGATCTATCAGTGATCTTTGGCGATATCTCCTCATCTTCATTTTACATATATTGTTTCCTCCAAATGTCCGAACATGGAGAGCTGAATATACTTTTTATAAGTATTACTTCTTACGTTTTCATGCCTCAATTTGTCTGCGACGTATTTGGATAATACCATGACATTCACTTCTTACGAATTGAAAAAAAAAATTTATTATATGAAATGATGGCCAGTCAGCCTATGTGTACGTGGGGCACCTATTTTATTTACTTTTGGGTGCTCCGTGAGACATGTATTTTTAAAGAATATCTTTGTCAGAGAAGGCAATCATCTAAAAGCAGTAGTTCATGTTCGAAATCGATAAAATCTCTTGTCAACTTCGAATGTAAGGGTTATTTAATCACTGGCTCAGACATTATGGCTATTTAATAACAGATTAACCAGGCAAATTGATTCTTTCGATAAGGATGTAATTTCGAATTTATGGATTGGATTCTATTGATCTAGCGCTTTAATCGTAAAGCTGATTGCTTCCCGCGATATGGAACCATACAGAGTATATTTGTAATCAGTCTCTAGCGAAAGCAAAATAGAATTCAACAAACTCGGAGACTTCTTGGTTTGTTGCTTCTCAAACAATTCACTACTCCAGTTATTGGAAAATTAAAGTGGGTATATATATTTATTAACGGATCGAGCTGATTTTTTTTTTGTAACTTCACACTATAAACAGCAGTCCCTCCAAGAAATTTCATGATCCCTACTTTCGAAGTAAAAAAATGGTGAAAAAAAAACTATATATAACAATAGCACTTGGAGACTTCGGGTTGGGCTTAAAATTTAGGAAATACTCAATAGGCTACAACTTGTGAAAATGTGAATAAAAGACGTTTCTTTTTCACAAATTGTTAATTTAAAAAATTAGCGCACGGTTTCAGTTCTACGGACCCCGCGCATTGTGTTCTACGCAAAAAAAATACATAGGGAACCGTCAAAACTAGCCCTATATCTTTCAAGAACACATAAAAAATCTCTGCTTACTGGACTGTTATTGAAAGACTTTGCACCAAAGGAAGATGGTATGAAAGGATGGGTGATATGCTCAAAAAAAGGTGAAGCTAACGGGTCTTATCATTACGATGTCAGACAGAGTGCTACCCAATTAGCCTTCATTACCTGATTAGGTGTTACATTACTTAGGGTAAGTCAATTAAGATGGGATACTTAATCCAATCAAAGCTTCAAGCTTTTCATAAATTTGAAATTATATTGGCTTTAGTGTCGGGCCATATCAACAAGAAAACGTTCTAAAATCTAAAATCAGGCTAGTCATACGAAAATATAACGGATTACTCATCGACCAAGTTTTTGGAGTATTTATATTTTCAGTTTTATCTCGTATACGTGTATATGTGGAACAAAGGGAAAATATACGCGTTATATTATGAAAAAAAAAGTCATTTGAAAATTGCGGTGGCCCGGTAATTTGATTTTTGCTTCTGAAATCTAATGCAATGCCTAGTTAATATGAAAGATTGGCGGCAGGCCAGGTATTGATCCACCATCCATTTACAATCATTACAAATTGCATTGTTGGAGATTTCCTAGTAAAAAGAGTTGTAAAGTCCGCAAACAATGATTACCGAAGAATTTCGGTATTATTCCAGGTTTCCATGCCTCCCAGTTTTCTGGTAATTTATCTACCCTACCCAGCCTCTTAAATGAACTGGATTTTCGGCTGTGCGGTTTATTATTTTCAAAATTTCCAACTCACAAGACGAACAATAGCCGACGGAATAAATGAGAAATGGCTGAGGCAGATAACTGACTATCACCGGAACAGCCACTATACTCTCCTAACAGACACTGATTTTTTTGAACTGACGAAAAAATATTCGTCAAACGCTAACAAACCTTTCAGTCCAGTAGTCAGAGGTTTTTACGAGGGTTTTTATTTGTTATTGAAAGATATATGGCTAGTTTTGACAGTTAGGTATCTATGTCCTTTTTTGCGTAGAACACAATGTGCGGGGTCCGTAGAGCTGAACCCGTCCGCCAATTGTTTTAATTAACAATTTGTGAAAAAAAACAACTTTTTTTTTCACATTTCCGCTTATATCTCCGTTCCTTCGCATATTTAGATAGCATATGTATATAAGAACTTGTAGCATATTGAATTTCCTAAATTTTAAACCCAACCCGAAATCTCCAAGTGCTATTGTTAACTTACAAATGACTGCTGAAGTTGAAAAAGTGCCTTTTTTTTTTCCACTATTTTTTTTATTTCGAAAGTGTGGCGACTATGATCATGAAATTCTTGGAGGGACTGCTGTTTGTAGTATGAAGTTACAAAAAAAAATTCAGCTCGATCCGTTAATAACTTTTCGAGTAATTAACGATCGCATTTTTTATTTTTGCCTTAATTGACAATGACGTCATTTATTTGTTTATTGTACGATATTGACCGGGTTGGGCTAGAAAAATCATAAATCTCTTCAAGTTTGCGAGACTCTTTATGACTATTTATCTATATAATACATAGGAAACCGTCAAAACTAGCCCTATATCTTTCAAGAACACTTTTTGATGATTTTGGCTCCCTGACTACTACTGGACTGTTTTGCTAAATGTATATTTGCGGTAGAATGTAAGTTAAACACATTTTAAAGTAAATGAAATTATAAAATTTCTTTTGACACGCCGTAAATAACTCAGTTTGTAAATGAGCTAGGTAATTAAAACAAATTGTGCAAACTTTTTACGAGTATATTTAGAGTCGAACTAATACATCTACAATAGACACGACTCAAAGAGAAAATAGAAAATATATTCTCTGATGATGGCTGAATAAAGCCGAAACGTTAGAAAAAACCAAAAACTTTTGTTTTTATAAACTGACCGATAATCCCACAAGTTTATCAAGTTAGTATATTTATAGAAATAATGTAGATTTTGTTCCGTACAGGTTGAGTTTTTAGTGCGTATTTGGTCTATAAAATCATTGTTGCATAAGAAACATTTAAATGTAACATCTGAGGTTGTTCGCACTCTTTTTGTCTATTTTTTAATACATATATCGATTAATCTAAAGGATATTCAGATACTTGTTTTATATCCTACTTGAATAATAAAAACTGACAAAAAAAAGGTGAAAAGAGCATCAGATATTATATTTTAGGGTTTTTTTTATGAAACAATGGTTATATAGACCAAATACGCACTAAAAAACGATCGGTATAATTGTTTCATAATTTAAACAATCTTTATCCAAGTAACTATCTATGAAAATTTCATTACTGCCCATTACTATGACTATGTATTTACAAAATTCATAACGAAATACTATGATGTCAATAAAATTATTAATACATATCGATTCAAATATTAAATATTTAACGTAGGCTTTAAACAATGTGTACCTACTTTATTCTAAAAATATATATGTGTAATATCACTGCATACCCCATACATATCCTGATAATTTTATTTTAAAAACATCAAATCCAATTTTATGTTCGACTTTTATAAAATGAAGCAACTCACTTTATCCAAAATGTTCTGAATTTTATCCGTTAACTAGTAGTTTATAAATTAATTTCATGTAGGTACGTAACTAAATACCTAAGATATTAACACATTTTTTTTGTATTTAAGAGTCTGTAAGAGCTTTATATTAAATAACTTTTTTACTCGGTACACAACGTATTTTTGAGCATTGCCAACCGCCTTGGCATTATCGGGAAATGATTAAAACTATGTTTTTAGTAAAATCTGTAAGTTTTATGATTGGTGGAACACCATTTTATAATCAAAACGTAGGTATAAGTATATTTTCTTAAGAGATAGATCACTTGGGAAAGAGTAAACAATAAAATATAAATTTTTTGCTACTAACCTGAGAAAACGCCATTATTTACTCCATTCCTCACTTGAGAATATGTATTTTTCTACCTAGGTAAATAATGGTACAGACAAATCACCTAGGTCAACAATGAAAAACTTTCTATGATTTTAACGTAACGTAGCACCAAGCCGAAAACACAAAACCCCCGAAATTTAATGCAAACATGTGACATGATTGTTTACAACATTACGATTATAAGAAATTATTTAATTTACTATGATTTTTCAACACTTTTTCACTAAAACTCTCGCGTAGCGTCTATCTTCGGCAAAGTGACATTTAAAAATTGCATTTGTTTTATTTGGTTAGTTCGATTCCCAGGCTACTTAATAGTTCTAAATAGTTAAAGATGCGTTGGAAATGACTAATTGGATAAGGATCTAAATGAATCGAATGTGAAATGTGATCGTTAAATATATTATGTTTGCTTATTATAATTTTTTGTCGTGTATATGTTACAGAAATCTTATTTACCTACCTACACGTTTTGAAGAGAAAAATAGTAGGTATTCGTTCTAATCATGAAATGAGGTATATTAAGAACAATAATGACGCCGATAACTATATTATATCCAATAGAGGTAGGTATTTAACAAGAAACTATGTTACGCAACCATTACTCACCGCGGTATAAAATAAAACCGGCTATAGTGTTGGAAACTGTATTCAAAGATGTTGGAAACGGTGTTTTATGAATGTATTTTGTAGGAGACGTACTTCTAACGAGTGATTTTCAAAATTTATAAGCGACCGGTCGAGTATGTGAGGTTTGAAACCGAAAAATCGGTATAAAAATCGCGAAAAACCGACCATACGTTAACAGCTGCGAGGCAAATCCGCTGCATCTCGCTGTCAAATAGGAGAAACGGCCGCTGGATGCCTGGCCGATGAGAAAACGCATTTCGACGAGTAAAAAAAATAAAAGGCATGCGTTGTCAGTGAATGGCAACACAGAACCCGACATGCAGTTCCATCGCCGATAATATTTACACACACACCTAAGCGTGCCTAAAAATAAAGGATTCAAGGCCGTCTGTCGGCTTTAATATTTTCTGTCAAAAGGGCTGGTCGCCGTGCGTGGACAGCTCGGCGAAGCGAGGCCTTTTCGAGATTATGCAAATAATTTGTTAGTTGGTTTCCTTTAAAAATCGATAGGTAGTAAGCCACAAAACGTTGGTTCGCAACGTTGGAGCCTTCGACCGGCCGTCTCTCAGAGTACGGAGCCGAGAAAGGAGAAACCCAACCGATGACGAAAGTCACGGTTTGTATCATGGAATGTCAAGCGGGCTGGTCAAAGACTCCGACTCCGAACTCTCCTATCGTCCACAATGACACACACACGCAGAGAAGGCCGAGCCAGCGGGAGCCGCTTGCCTACTAGCGCGACTGCTCTCACTCGAACACCGAAATTGCACCGGGTGCGAATAAGCAAAGTTATTTACCTAGTACGTCGTCTTCTTTTTGTTTATTATCATCATTTTGACTGCCGAACCACCAGATAGCGTAATTCTTTGATGTCCCCGCACGGTGTTTTTTAAATGTAAACAATCCCTCAGGAAAACACCAATTCGGGGCCTGCACTGTCCTTCGGGCACGAGATAATAATGTTATTCTCACAAAATTGATTAATAACCGGTATACATCTGGGAACTTGGCAGCTATACACAATGTTCAGTTTGTAGAGGTTAGAATTCCTCAAACACGTATTATTGCTTTGATTTTCGATGTAATGCTGCGTAATGTCTCAAAATGTGGCGCACTGGTTTTTTAAAGTGACGGCATGGCTTTTTCTTTTGGTATTTTAGACGTTTTTCGTTTTGAAACATGTATTATTCTCTGCGAGCACCTACAACATACCCGTCCGCTACCGAACACAGACTGACTGGTGGTGTGGTAACGTAGTTCTATACCCCACCCTATCATGACGCAAGCGCCTACCTGTCATAATCTCATGGGCCTACGGTTTAAAATGTAAACACCAATATACCATAATATACCATAGGATACCTAAATGGAATTGTCTTTACGTCTCTCATTCATTAGCATAATATTGAAACTCAGTCCCTGGTTTCACAATAACTAAATCCGAGCATATGGTTTAACCATCCGTATTGAAATTATTCCTTGGCTTTTTTTTTAAGTGCAACAAGTTTAAGACTAGACGGGCCTGGTAGAAAACGACAAAATAGTCTATCGCTGCTCTGTTTCTGATCAGCGTAACAGAACAGTTTAATAAATGTACCGCTGGAGCGCCTGTACGAATATGACATCTGCTGAATGAATTGTCGAGAATTCGGTGCCGGTTTATTACTTTCGGTATCACAGACGGGTCTAGGGGTGTCTGTATGTATGTCTGTCACTGCACAGTCATTGCCACTGCCTACCTTGAAGGTTTACCACGTGACGTTGATTTTATTAATTAATTCAATAATAGTGCGCTAACTCATATAATTTACAAGTGAGGCTCAACATTCATAATAAAGAGCTTAATATTTAAATTATTACAACAAACTATGGAGCCATCCAAAAAAAAACCGTCATCAAAGTTGGCCTAGTAAAAGAAGACGTATTTCTTAAATTTACAACCTTATTTAATTATCAAAGATGTTGCATTATATGACAGCTATTATTTATTTTATTGTTACAGTCACTTGTCAAGTTTTACATAACCGAGAAGCTTCGACATGACGGTAATTTCTATCTCTCTCGCCTTAGCCACCTTTAATGCCTTTTTTTGGATGTCCGTATTTCTTTTACAAGCTTTTATTTAACTTGCAATGTATGTTTGTTTATATTATCCTCAACCGATTCTCTCAGGCAAATTCATACCAATTTTAAAGAGTTATAACTTGGTATAGATTAGGGATAGTATGAACAGGTTGAGAAACGTTTAGATACAAAAACACGACGATAACTAAAAAATAAAAAATAAATTAATAAATAAAATTTTAAAAACAAGCTTTTATTTAAATGCTCTAAAAAAGAAGAAAATAAACTTTAAATTGAATCAAACCCATCAATTTATTACATTACACAATTTATATGATATAAAAGCTTGTCACGAGATTTACTTACTGTGGATAAACAAGAATGTAATACTTAATTATGCAATTGATCTTGACATAAGAAAATCTAAGAAAAAAAAGTATGTATTTTATAAAATAGGTAAATACATCTACACAAGTAAATCTCGTGACAAGCTTTTGTATCATATAAATTGTGTAATGTAATAAATTGATGGGTTTGATTCAATTTAAAGTTTATTTTCTTCTTTTTTAGAGCATTTAAATAAAAGCTTGTTTTTAAAATTCCTTTTTTATTATTAATTTATTTCATATTATTTGAGATAAATTATTAATTAATTCATAGAAGAAAATGCTGTCGCTTTCAGTCCACTAAAATATATTTAACAAACTGTTGAATAAGTTAAATAAAATTGTTTAAATAAAACTATGCATTACAAAATTAATTAGTAATCATGATATTCATTAAAATAACGAGCCATAAAAAAAATGTCATTAAAGTTGGCTGAGAAAAAAAATATGTATTTCTACTCTTAATCGAATTTATAACTTTATTTACTTATCAAGACTGTCACATCATATGACAGCCATTGTTTATTTTACAAATTGTGACAGTCACAAGTTTGACATAACCGAAAAGCTTAGACATGACTACTATTTCCACCTCTCTCATTCATAGCCAGAGTTGATGACTTTTTTATGTCCCTTTACATCCAGTGCTTGTGAATCAAGTGTCTAAATAAAAATTTAAGCCAAAACCAGCGCGTGAATTTCGCAGTTCCTTAGGCATAAGGTCTGATATCTTTTCTACATTCCCCTAGAACAGTCGACGGCTTAAAAGCTATCAAAGAACACATGAATTAATAAAATCGAGTTAATCCTTCAAGGAAGGATAAGCTTTGTAACAAAGGAGGTAAATATTCGGTACTCGAGAAAAGTATTCCCACGAGACTTCTGAATTTATGAAATTGGCGGTTAGCTATTCTGTTAATACCCTTTTACATCAAGTAAATTTTAATTATGAAAGCCAGTCTAAATTATTCAGGAAGTCATATTCTATTCATATTCCGATGATTTTACATAATAAACGACACATTTTTTTTAAAGCTCGAAAAGATAGTTTGAAATATTTATTTTTTGGAGGATGACTATTTTTTTTTTTTTTGGATAAATTTGAGGTTTTACGTACGATTCAGTAAAGAATGAACGCCTCAGGCATTGTTTCATTTTAAAAAATGGAGGCCTTCGTAATTTTTTTAATTCGAACGAAACAGAAGAGTATAACTCTACTAAACAGGGCTTTATTTATCCATTGGGAATTATCACTGGCGCTGGTGAGAGGGGTGAGTAGCCAAATTTTACAATTCTTCCCTGTTTTTTATTTATTCATCAGTTAAGTGGTGGCGGCTCCGTTGTTAAGCAGGCAGCGTTGAGAAATGAAAATAAAACAGCAGTTTTAAATTACAAAAAAAAAATTAACCAATAAGAAAATGAATGAATGAATATAAAAAATATAATTGTGTAATATTGAACGTTTTTAATATGAATTTACAATGCATATGAATTAATTAATTCAATATTTTGTTACAGTTAAAATAATTTATAAAAGAGGGCAGTAGGTACAGTTTGTGTTTTTTTATTGAAGCTTGTAAAAATTGTGGTTTATAAATTAAACCATTGTGATTGAATTAATTAATTCATGTGCCAATAAAATATATTTCATGTATGTGACAATCAAAACTAAATATTTTGTTGCTAACGAAAATTTGCATAAAACAATTTTCTCAGTATGCAAACAACATATTTAATTCAATTAACATTTAATGGCATGTTTGTGACAGCTTGAATGATGAAACTTGCTGCTGCTTACTCCACTGCCGGTCTTATTATTCTAATTTGACATTCTTACATCAATGAGCGTGGCTTAATGCTGTTTATCCCCCTGTATATAAGGTGTGGCCTCGAAATTATGCTCTGCCGTTTCTAAATTTAATCTAAACGGATAGGAGGCGGCCAGGTACACAGAATAAAGATGACATATTCCTGTAGGAGTTTTGGAACTAGCAAAATAAAAAGGCGGCCGGATGGGGAGAGAGTAGGAGGCAGATGCGAATATTTAATATTGCCGAGATGAGCCAAGACAAAATACGAGTACGTTTTTCTGCCGTCTCGTCAGTTAAAAACTTTCTTTTTTACTTTGCACCTCAAGAACGAAAGTTGTTTGACGGAAATATATTTCCCTTACGACTCCATCAAAACCCAGGGATCGATAGTTATTTTTCCAACGTTGAAAATGTTATTCTGTGATTCCGAACTAACTTCGCACATCGAAAGTATAAACAGCCAATACACTTCAGTAATTGGAATGATGGAGTGATGTTACATAATGCTCCGGGAATAAAAACAGGCACAGCTATCGCTTCCTAAGATGGTTCAGAATTTATAAAAAGCAGCTTGAGCTTTTAGCATTACCATGTACCTTAAAATTGATTTTTAATCAAAATGATTTGACTAACTTTCCTTTCTTTTGATTAGTAACCATGTGGTTCTGAAGATTCAAGAATAATTCTGTCTAAAGATGGAATAAAGAAACTTTTGTCATTCTAGAGATTCTTACTAATGATGTGGATCAATTTCAAAAACAAGAATGTTCTTATTCACTCTATTTTGCCCCTATATGTTAAAGGTATGACTCTCGCTCCAACCATTGAGCTTCTTAGTCCAAATGTCACAGATTTTCTCTAAAATTAGAGACCAGGCATCATCAAAATGGTCTCGTGATTGGCCAAGTTGATCTACTGGCCAAAAAGTGCATACTAAATTGGATTTCTTGCTACATTTTTCTGTTTGAAGCTGAAATGAATTCATTCGCTACATCTTTATAGTCTACATACCTACCCAGAATCCAATTATTATTCTGATTACTGCGGGAAGTCATTAGGAAAGTAGATTTCCGATACAAAATCTCGATCTTGAAGATTACACAAACGCACTGCAGCTGCGGTAAATGCCTAAACGAAATTTATTCAATTGAAACGTACTGTCTGTATCAAAGCTTGACGAAGACGGCTGGAAAATTCGGAAATTCAATTCGTTTCCGATATCGAAACTTGTAATTGTGTTTTCCACTTTTTTACACAGGAAGCAGACGGCAAGTAACATTTAAGAACTGCGTAAACGTTACATAAAATCAATATAAAACGTACCTTTCGAATGAATTAAGCAAAAGTTTTTGCTGCAAGCTGGCAACTTGCTAGAATGGAAGTTTCTCTCGCGAATAAAATTATTCTAAACTACGTCTCAGACGGTATTTAATGGGAGAGTTTTGCATAATAGGATGGTTGTCTAGGTATCGTTGTGTTTCCAAGCAAAAAAATTATACGAAGAACATCTCTGGACAAAGTACCAATAAAAGAAACTGTAAAATATACGTAATTCTCTAATGGCCTGCACGGTCACCAGATTTGGGGCCCATAGAGAGTTGAGTTGTGCGAGTTTTCTGGTTCAATAATTCACTTCCTTGATTTTCGAATGATTTTAATGAATAGAAAAGAAGACTAGTTTAGTAGGCACGGTATCTTAACGCGAGCGATTGAAATTTTCAAAGCACTGTACCTATCCTAAGTTATAATACGTATTCGGGACAATTTATGTTCGCAATTATAGCCTGAACAGACTCCCCCTTGTATAAACTTTCTCCCTATTGTAATATATTCCCTACTCCAGTTTATAATCATATTTCACGACGGATTCATACGTTTCAAAGTAACGGAAAATGTCAACTGCATGTGACAGGGTAAATAAAAAAAGCACGTTAAAAAAATGGGCCTCTGTCTTAAAACCAGAGGTCTTATCCATTATTTCTCGAAAGGTAATTTTACGATTTCCCTTCGGCTAGGTATATTGCGAGCCTTTAACAACCCAGCAGAACAACGTCAAAAGACGAGGCTCTGTGAAAACCTGACAGCATGAAAACGTGGATATCCAGGTGACTATAAAAAAATGTGCCAAAGTTTGGTCTTTATATAACAAAGAAAATAAAAGACACTCTTCTTGTGTTAGAATGTCTATTAATTCAATTAATTAATTCAACCAGTGACTTTGTATACTAAAAATCAGTAAAATCTGTTGAACTAAGTTAATTCAATCAGTCGTTGTCGCTAAACTACTGATTAAATTAATTAATTCATAGACATAGACAAGTCGGTTGCAAGATTTACTCAAAGGCATTAAATAAAAATCCTTTGATAAGCCTGGCTGTACCTTATTTTTAAACGGGTATCGTCTCCTTTCCTCTAAAATTCGAGTGGGTTGGTGTCGGGCGATCCCATTGGCCGTACAAACCTCTTACAGCGCGATGCGAATGCGAATCATTCAATGAGCGAGATCCTAGGCCCGATGAAACCGCATCAATCTCTGAATGTTTACAGCTACATCCTTAAGGGCATTAATATTTTATATTCGGTGAGGCCCTCTCTAATGTCCGGTCTAACTCGATCCTAAAATACAAATGGCCCTATAATTCGATGCCTGAGCCACGTATCGGCATTAATACGCACGGCGTGTGAATTTTTGAGGGTACGCTACATAAATATGTAAATTACTCTGACTGGCGCTAGACCATATTCCCGTTACTGATAAAATTCTTAAGGAACAAGTTTTGCCCTATAATTATAAACTACCCCTACAGACTCCATCAATTATTACCACATCTAAAAGTCGATTGAATTAATTAATTCATCTTAAGTCACAATTTGATTGAATTAATTAATTCACGGATAATCTACGATTTAATTTTAAGTCATATACGATTTTTTTTATTTTTTTATGATTGCAATTAAAATTGTAGACACGTATTAGCCTAAGTTTCATCTTGTTATACATTTTTCCAGGGTAAAACCTTCGAAGTCCAATTACATTTTATATATTTTTGTAGCTTAGCTCGTGGGCCTCGTATACTCTAGAGCAAAGCCGCTTTGTTGTAAGCAAGGAAGGAACTCACCTTGCAATTACCCGAGGATAGACGATAAATTCTCCATTCTCTTTCTCGCTCACTTTTTCCACCCTCATTGCAGGCGAGTTACCCACCTCCCCCGTCGCTGGCTCGGGGGTGAGAATATATACTAACCGTTAGTTAGTACCCCGCACAAATTCTATACTACCCTAAACTGTACGTAGTCGTAGTGTGAATGATCACAGGGACATTTCACAGCTAAAAGGGGCGTATGCATTCTTCAAAAACCAAAGCAATAAACGGTAAAAAATTAAAATTGTTCGAGTATACTAAAACTCTATACCTATACTATATTATACTTTTCTACCTGTCTTAGTGTGTGTTTTCTAACTTGAGTTTTGTTTTAATTTAGCCAGTGTACTTTTTCATTCAAAGAACTGTTCATGAAATATTTGTTTTGTATTTTTTTTTTTTTTTTGAAATGTTTTAGGTATATAATATTTTTTGTTCGAAACCACCTCATTGAATTATAAATTTTTAATCCGCCTGTCCATTTTAATAACGTGGGATATTTACAGTCAACAATGTTTGCTATTTTTGCATTTTTTTTATATCCTACAACCAGTTATATTTTATTAAAATACCAACGAACGAGCGCAAAAAACAAAATAATTGATTAGGTGCATTTCTATAATTCAACGGAAAAAAATTATATATTCCATGTGGCGCGCATGTTTTAATACAATGATATTTAGCCTATCATTGTTCGGGATATGTAACATATGTAGATACGGCGAAACAACTAACAATTGTTGAAATTCTGATATTTTTTGCACGCGGTTTAAATACAATATTACACATTTGATCATTAAAAACGGAAAACGTAGTCCACGACATTATTTAATAAATGAAAGTACTTGGGGTATTGCCGAGCCAAGCAGAATTGTACAAAATTATGTACATGCAAATTTATATTACTGAAGAACATTTAAAAAAAAAAAAACTCGCCTGGTTTATTTTCAACTGGGTTGCAATTCGCAATTGCTACACGTATTCTAATGACGCTGTGCCCTTTTCTCCACCATAAAGTTGCTCTGGATGTGAATTGTTATTTTTTTTTATTTAACCGTTAGCCCTTTGTCGTTTTGCCACGACACTGTTAGTAGGCCGTTCGCTTTCAAAACGCGGTTGCAGGTTTTTGGAGGTTCCACGCAAAATGCACGCTTTACATCTTGTGGCACAAACTCTTAGACAATATGTTCCCAACGTCGATGCATTAATAGCGGGTACAAAATAAATGTTCTTAAAATCCCCTAAACGTCTTCGCGAGTTTCACAGCAAATGTCCAGGTATTCCCGAACCACCACAACAGATTCACTACTCGCTGGGGAACATGGTATGTGGGGGGGAACATGGGGGAACATGGAACATGGGACATTGTGCTGGTTCCCCAGCACAAATAAAAGCCGTTACTTTACAGTTAAATCCTGTCGAAGCTGCAGCTATTAAGGAGAGCCAGTCTAAATTTGGTGTCCAGAGGTGTCCGTTGAAACAGCTATAAAGGTTTGTATGACGCCATACAAAAATTACAGAATAGTGTATATACACTAATGGAAAAAATTAAAGGGTCAAAAAAATTTTCCGAATTTTTAGTGATTTTTCAGAATGCTATATCTCAGTGAAAAATGGTCTTATCGAGGTCTAAAAAAAGCATTTTGAAGCTTCAAGTTTATAGTTTTGAGATATTTCAGCAAAAAAATTTTTTTGAGCTACATGTTTCGCGCAATTTTAGGAAGTAGTGTGAGAAAAAAAAATTGCGAATTTTTTTTGCTTTTTTTTCAAGTCCACGAGCATTTTTCTAACTTAGCCATGGTATGGACCCGGATAGCTTATTTATTCAGCTTCAATTTGCTTTTTTTTGAATCTCGATACAACCATTTGTTGCTGAGATATCGAACTTTAAATCAAAAAGGACCCTTTTGTTTTTGATCGACGATATCTCAGCAACCAACGGTGGCACAGAAAATCTAAGGGCCCTTAAAAAAATCAATTTTCGAAAAAAAAAACTGTTTTTTTTTTTTGTAAATTTCAAAGGTATTTGCGGAAGAATTGTGAGGCTCAAAACATTTTTTTTTCACTTTAGCCATTATTAGGACATGTTTAAGCTCGAAAAACGTGACCCTTTACTTTTTCCAAAAGTTTGACCGTTTGCAACAAGAAATCGGTTCGTTAGATCGTAATGTAACTTTGCATGGTTTTTGGGGGTATATTCAACTGTAAAAGGCACACGCAACATTAGTCATTTCATGAGGATTTGAATTTCAGCCGTTGATGTTCTGAAAAACTATCAATTACCTGTTTTTTCCTGTTTTTTCAAATTCATGTCAAGGATAAAAAAAAAATTCTCCTCAAAAATCGCAGCAGAACCTTGTAGGACGTTTATTTCAGTTTTCAGAACTGCCCTTAGATTTTATGTGCTACCATTGGTAGCTGAGATATCGTCGATCAAAGACAAAAAGGGTCCTTTTTAATTTAAAGTTAGATATCTCAGCAACAAATGGTCGTATCGAGATTTAAAAAAAAAAGCAAATTGAAGCTAAATAAACAAACTATCCGGTCCATAATGGTATACTTAGCCATGGGGCTAAGTTAGAAAAATTATTTTCTCTCGTATAAGCTCGTGGACTTGAAAAAAAAAAAGCAAAAAATTCGCAATTTTTTTCTCACACTATATCTATTATTATTATAGACTATATTTAATATTAGTTACGCCTATGTCCTACGGCACATTTGGGACAACTCTAATTATTAGGTATCTAATTATTGTGGTGGAACAAATTTATCTAGTTTTATGTTAATTTTAGTCGTAGTATTGTCATTGAATGCTCACTTAAATACATAAATCGTTATATGCGAATCCAATTATTACATTGCGTGGTAGCCTGGCAATATTCATAAAACTCCGGATTTTTAAAACTACTAAACTTGTTTTAAGTCTAAATGTAATGGATTAGCCTTTGGAATGCTGATTTTAATTTTTATAGCTCGGTATATATGTATTTCCGCGGCCATTTAACGTGCATGTATATTGCTATTGTTAATTTTATCTCGTATTTTTTTTTAATTAAATTCCCGCAGGTTCGCATGCGGTCGGTCCCCAAATTTGGCAGATTATAGACATAATCCTTGAGAAAATTATTTACATATGAAGCACTTGCAAACTTTCGTTTGTCTATACAGCGTGAATTCATTACATTATTCATTTCTAAAATTATCTGAAACTCGACTCAATACAATTAAACTTCTGTTCAAAACAAAATGCAAATTTAATCGATAAGAGTAAGATGCGAATAACGGGAGATAGAGAAGTACCTCTGCAGCGAAGTAGGCCTTTACCGACCTCTCTAAAGTGTCTACGCTTTGGATAGATAATAGAAATAATATCTACTCGTAGCCCTTTGTTAACGGTAAATTTAAAAACGACTTTTAATTTTTTTATTCGAATATAATCACAATTCAGTATTGGTTCCTTCAAAATAACTTCCTTGGGAAGCCACACAGCGCTGGAGACGTTTCTTCCATCCTTCATAGCAGTGCTGGAACTCATATACTGGAATAACCTTCAGCTGGTCGGTTACAGCCGTTTAAATGTTTTCTATGGTCCCAAAATGACGTTCCTTGAGGTGATTTTTCAATCTCGGGAAGAGAAAAAAGTCACAAGGACTCAAGTCAGGCGAATAAGGAGGCTGAGGAGCCACGGGAATGTTTTTTCTGGCTAAAAACTCGTTTACTGAAATGGCTGTGTGACAAGGCGCATTGTCGCGATGCAACATCCAGTTGTTCTTGATGTTTGCTCTCTTTTTCGAAGTTTTTCAAGAACCTCCCAGTAAAAGTGTTGATTTACTGTTTGGCCTGGAGGCACAAACTCTGTGAACAATTCCCTGGCTACCAAAAAAAGCAAATCAGCATGCATCTGATCTTTGACTTGCTCATTCTTGCTTTTTTGGGTCTTGGAGAGCTTGAAGTGTGCCATACCATGCTTTGGCGCTTGGTTTTCAGGTCGTACTCAAACACCCAAGTCTCATAACCAGTAAGGACATGTTTTATAAAATGGTGATCATTTTCAATCAATTCCAAAAAGTAAAGGCACCGGACTCTCCTGGATTTTCCTCATACTTAATTCATCAGTCAAAATCTGATGAACAGTGGTGTGATTCAAATTTAGCTCTTCCCCGATCATTCTTGTCTTGGTAGAAATCCTGAACTTTGAAATTCTGACATTGGGATCGTGATTAGTGACCCCGAAAACCCCTAGTTTACAAAGTTTGAGGCAAAATAATCGACAAATTTGAAATTTGATTCGGGATAGTGGCCATATTGGATCCGCCATCTTGAATTTTGAAATTATGACATCAGGATCGTGATCAGCGACCCCAAAAACCCCGAAGGTATTAATAATTTTTCAAAATTCTTCTTTTGCGTCAATGAATTCTCATTGCGTTTCCTTCAAGTACACGTCTCGAGTGCACGTTTCTATTTGTTCTTGAGTGGTATAAAGGACGATAACATAGCTGAAATTGCGATTTAAAAAAAAACTTGAAAAAATCGCGTTTTTTAATAGTTTTTTGTTAAAACTTGAAGGTTACATCAATTCAGAAGGTCATTTTTTCTTTATGTTTTCTATCAGTAATATGAGCCTCAAGTTCATGTCTCTTGATAGTGCACTTGGACGTTAAAGGGTTAATTCAACTGCAAGAACTGCCAAATTTTTAATATTGTTCATATATTTTATTGTAGTTCCCCCTCCTGTGTCCCAAAGGGGAAGAGGTAAGAAGAGTGCTGTTATTCGTTGAAAACAAAAAGTGCTTGTTGAAAACAAAAAACCATACATCGTTGATAATGATAACAAATAAGTGTAACGACTCTGTTTATCTTTGGCGCTTCCTTCGTTATTTTATCACATGCACACATTCGTCGTGTTTTCGTTTTATTATTGTTTTATTCGATAAGGGCGCGAGGTATGCCGAGGAAGGGCGAATAATAATGGAGCAAGCACAGCCGACCGAGAGACAAAAATAAATAATAATAAAATTACAAAGTGTGTCACACTTTCCACTTATCTTCGACGTTGAAGGAAATATAATTTTTTATCATTTGTCGGTTCTTGTTCAGAGTGATGGTAGAAACACATTTTTTTTAGGTTTCGAGGATTCCACTCCCGATATTGTTCATTCGAATTCAATAAATGGCTTCGAATGCAAAGCACAAATATACCTAACAACGCGAGTTTAAAGTTCAAATTGTATTTATTCAAAGCGAATTGTAAATACACCCCAGAGCATTTTAAGAAATATGTTTCTAAAATTATATTTTGAATTAATATAAACTTATCGATTTAAATAATACTTTTATCAATTAAATATTTTGTAGACGGGATAATAATAGCTTATTGGTGTCAATTTAAATGTATAGACTCTTCATACACGCGTGTGAAAATTTTAATTAATCTCTGCTTACATATGAGTTAAGTTAATACGATTGAATTAATTAATTCATGATGGATTCATCCAAATTTACCTTCTACATAGCCGAACAAGTTAAAAACATATTCCCTTACATATGAATTGATAATTACTTGATTGAATTAATTAATTAATTTTTTTGAATTGCAATTTTTTGACTTTTCTTCATTGTCGAACAGATGAAAAAAACGGGATAGTTAGAACATAAGCTTATGAAAATTTTAAGTGACCTACACAAGTGATTGAATTAATTAATTCATAGGTTTCCCATGATTTTACTTATATTGACAGAGAACCGCTGAAATTGTGTGCAACAGAAACATTTCCTTTTTTATAACGCATGTTTTTACTTTTTTTGCATGTAAGGCGAGTTGAGAGCTTAAAATATGTTTTTATCATCTCTACATCGCATTTTTACTTTTTCAATTATGCATATAAAACATGTTATATTAATATTTTGCTGCTTCAGTTAATTAAATTTATTTGCAATAATAAACAATTCGGTAAATACACGAAAGTATTGAAATTCTTGGTGCTTTAGTAATATTTACAGCTTCGCATTGAAAAATTGTAGCAGAGTGAATGCCAAATATTCGCAAGTTTCAAAGTTTGATATCCTTTGTGTAATAAATCTCCAACCTCAAGGGATTATTTTTGTGGGAACCGAGTATTTTACAACGTATGCATTCCTACGTAAAAGTAATGATTTATTCTGACCTCAATTATTTATTCAGGCCGTATTATCTCCATTTCCCAAATGACCGGAGCTTGTAAGTAATATAATAGAATTTGTGGAATTCGAAATGAGCAATATATACAAATATTTTACCGACAAACGTGAGTATTAATGATAATTATTAAAATTGTTACTCAGATATCGTTTCAAGAATCCTCGAGTAAGTGTGCCGGTTTTTAAAGGTAGTAAAATTTTGTCAGTAGCATAATTTCGCTTTGCACTTCAACAATTTCGTCGCATGCTTTTGTCCATTGGCATAAAACCTTTTACCCATAAGATGTTAGCTGATTTTCCAGTTTGCGTTAGAGTTATGTACGTGGGTTGTATTTGTCGCGGAATAATTATTATAATTTGTCGCGGAATAGCTGTAATGATTCATGTATTCATTATCACTCTTGATTCTTAATAGTAGCTTAGAAAATCTACGAAACAGAAGTGCATTTCGCAATCAGTCTGCAGATTAGAGAAAGTACCTACACGTCTCCTGGAAATCTTATAGCCATGTTTATAACTCCATTATTTATACAACTAACATTGTCGCAGATCGACGGAAGCGGTGGTTAATGTACGAGGTGTGGCTATTAAATAACCGAACTGCTGACATAACACTTTTCATTCGTTACCAATTACAGTAGCAATTTTTTCGCCTTCAATGTACTTCCCTTGGCGATCTCACCGCTCCATACGACTTTTCCATTGTTGAAAGCAGTGCTGGAAGTCCGCTTCTGTCAGCTGGTTCAGAACCTCCTTCGCTTTTGCTTTAACCGCTTCCACACTTCCGAATCGTGTCCCCTTCAACGCCGATTTGACCTTGGAAAATAAAAAAGTCACAGGTGGCAAGGCCGGGCGACTGTGGTGGATGTTAGAACACTATAAAGCCGTATTTTGCAAAAAAAGCCTTCACAGGCAAAGCAGAATGGGCAGGTGCATTGTCTTGGTGAATATTCCATGATTTGGTCTTCCACAAATCGGGTCTTCGTCTTCTCACACGATCACGAAGGGCCGTCAAAATCTCAATGCAATAATGTTGATTGACCGTCTGAGACTCAGGGATCCAGTGAACGTGAACAATGCCCAATGTCAAAAAAAGACGATCATTATCGCTTTGAATTTGGATTTGCTCATCCTGGCTTTTTTTCTTTGGCGAGTTCTTGATTCCTTTTGTTCGGGATTGAGTTCTGGCACACTGTTCTGATGTTTTCGTCCGTTTTTGACATTGATGGCCGTCCGGGGCGCGAATCGTCTTCGGTCGTGTCAGGTCCCTCTTTAAACCGTTTAAACCGTTCAAAAACTTGTGTGCGAGATAAACATTCATTCCCGTACTCTTCTTTTAACATTGCATAAGCCTCTGTAAAAGTTTTCCCCAGTTTAACAAGAAACTTGAGATTAACCCGTTGCTCCATCTGAACTAGTTTAATTCAAACGACTGCTACAGTCAAAATGAGCGACGCACTGGCTTATCCAGCGAGCTCAGCGTGGGAAAAGTATCACCACACACGCTCGCAGCACGCTGGTAGCAGCATCAGTTCGGTTATTTAATAGCCACACCTCGTACTCTGTCAGCTTTGTAAAATTTTTATTTAGGGACGGCCCTGGCCGCAAGAGAAGGGGCTGTTTCGGCAGCGGTGTCCCAACGAGGTAATCAAAAAAATCTTCGGCGAAGAACGGAATTTATAGCACAATAATTCTTAATACTACGATGATATTAAGAAGGCCGGGGCCAATATAGCCGCGATGAGCCTGCTCATTATAAAACTAGGGTGGCTGGGGGCGTATCGCTGTTAAATTACAAAGCTGTGCTCCGTTCTGTTGTTTCAGCTCTGGAGCATATATCAAACCCGGGAAAATTGGTTTTTCCATATTTCTGAGTTTAATGTACGTATACGTACCTACCTACCTATTATTTAGTCGGATACGACTGCCTCTAGCTTGATAATTTCGCGGCTTGATGTACGTTTCTTGCCCGCACCGGGACAGGTGGGGAATCTAATTGAATCATTAGGATTCATAAAGAGCGTATGTACTGCCTAGTTTTTCAGTTATGTCTCTTTTATTATTTACGACGCTGTTAGTCATACTTGTGTATCCATTAGTTTCAATTCTAACGCCTCTTTGTTAATAATAGACATCCAAAGAAAACGTCATCAAAGTTTGCTATGGACGAGAGAGATAGCAGTAGCGGTCATGTCGAAGCTTTTTCGGTTATGTCAAACTATTGACAAATGACTGGCACAATCGTAAAACAAATAATGGCTGTCATATAAGGTGACAGCTTTGACAATTAAACAAGGTTATACATTTAAGATAGAATAGAAATACGTATTTTTTACTAGGCCAACTTTGATGACGTTTTTTTTTGTGGATGCCTCGATATACAGTGAGGGTCCATAAGTAACGCTGTCACTCCAAGGGTGTTGGAGGAGGATAAATTATGCTCAAAAAATGTCATACTAGAATTAAAAATTGACGTGCTTCAGGATTTTACTCATAAATTGTAAATTACGTAGATAATGAATTTATTCGTTACTTATGGACCTCACTGTATTATAGAAACGCATTCCACAGCCCCCTAGTTTGTGATTACTTTATTACAAAACACATGTCAACGCTCTCAAGCAGTTTTTTTTTGCTATCTTGTCACTTTTTTGTACAACGAAACGCTGTAGATATTTGTCGCGCATTTCGCCAATCGAACTGGCATCATCGAGGGCTTCCATCGTATAATAATATCGGATATTAACCACCAAAATGTATGTACCTGTGTTAGAGATGTACATATGTATATGACAAGTCCTGTGCATAAAAATTTGTGGGTACCGAAATTATATCCACCCATAATTTAATATCAACGATTTCCATCTACCTTCTCTTGCTAGCGCCCTTGACTACATTAATGCCTGTAAATATAGAACATCGATTATTTTGAAATAATGCCACATGATGTGTACGTGCTGCCATCTGTCGGTTGAGCCTTTAATGTCGGGTAGGTAACTACATAGTGCCTGGTTCGATTTATATCTAGAATACGTTTTGAAAATTGAAATTTCCATATCGTATTTTTACAAATTAATGATTCAGAATAAACAGCCTTTAATCAGTGTAATAACGTCCTAAATCATCATAATAACGTACGCGAAAAAGCATGGATTTTATTAATAAAATCAGAACGCGTTCTTACTATTTGTATTTTTTCGCTCAATTTTTTAGATGTTCTCTGCTGTAGCTCTACTTCCAAGTAAAAATAAGTGCAATAATAAAATAAGTGCCTGTTATAGTTTTTATATCCCAAATAGTATACTTTTTTTTATGTAAATATTTATGAAAACCGACTGAAAGTTGTTTTGAACTATTTTATAGGCCTTATTTTTTCTGCAAAAACATAATCACTTTTTTCAGAGAGTTAAATTCAGATCCAGTAGTCTTATTTCTCTATTTTCTTTCTGCCATAGTAATACAATTTGAAACTACTCTTTTTACACTACAAAATTTATTGGACTCAAAGAAACAATTTTTTATTGGCATTTTCCGTTGTCAGCCAACATCTACATATGTTCACCTTTGTTTCTTACCTTTTAAAACAACCCTTTTTAGCTAGTTTTTTTATACTCTAAAACTGTTTTGGCCTCGCTGGTTCATCCTCAACAAATTCTGGTTTCAGACCGACCGTTTACAAAAAGCAAATCGTTTTTTGCGAGTAGCTCGTCAACCTGGCAGAGAAGGTCCAAGGATGCTCGCCTCAAAGAGAGAAGGAAGAACCCTTCCCGACCACTCCGCAGGAGCGACTGAGATGGAGAGTGATCGATGGCCAGGCCAGTCGCGACTCGCGCAAGTCAATGGAATACGAATGGGGAACGTCAGCTACTTGTTGCTTCAATCGCCAGCCCAGTATCGCGGTGTGTGCGTTGTTGATTCGGCGTGTTTGACATCTGCGTCGTTTACAATTCCAAGATGACCAACTACCACAAATTAGAGGCCAAAGTGGTCCAGGAGCTGAAGGACATCGCCAACAAGATCAGGATACACTCCATCACCTCCACTCAAGCCGCTAAATCCGGGTATGTTGCTAACTTGCCGGAAAAAAATTCCGGCTCTTCGTGACCGGCGATGCCAAGTTGTGTTGTTGCCGGTCTGCGTGCCTCTTTACGAAAAGGCTTTATTTATTCCCTTGTTTTGAAATATTTACACCCCTTGTATTTATAATTGATGAGGTACTTAGCTAGCTGTGAATATTGAAACGCTCATTAGAATTTAAAGAATTTTATAGTAACATGAGTAAGCAGTTATGCCTGTAGATTTGGTTATTCTCGTTTGAATTACGTTTATCGTAACTATATTTGCACAAGTCGTTTTGTAATTTGTACCTACGTGACTGATCGGGTGATAAATTACTGCGGACAGGTATTTTATTGGGTAGCACTGGTTCCCATATATTTTTGGTAAATACACGTTTGTGAAATTTTTTTTCAAGTGGATTAGGTAATTCTATTATTTGATCAGATAAGACTGAAGATGATAGATATATAATAAGATTTTTTAATATTTTTAAATAGGTTGGATCGCTTATCAGTTATCCTGGAGCCTACGATGCTAAATTATTTTACACAAGTCTTATAAAGTGACATTGAACGAACACTTTCGAGTAGGTTAAATAATAATTGCTTATTTGAACAATTCGTTGATAAGAATATTGCAGATTAAAATAAATAGTACATTACACATGCACCTATTTTTTATAGGAAGTGGTACCTTAGGATAAAAAGAAAAGTGGTACCAAGATAAATGTTTTAAGTATTCTCAGTTTTTTAGGGAATATTTCTGGTCCCTATAAATTAATTCAATAATAACCAGCTGCTATTTAAAGCTATAAAGTCAAGGAGCGCTATAAAATAAATAAATAGATGCCGTGGGATAACTTTGAAGTTGTCCGAAATTCTGGGTAAACTATAATCCATAAATTTAATAACAACTAATTGTAAGTGTTGTTTTAGTGTATACAAATAAATGGAAAAAAAACGTTCCAAATTAATGGCGATTTTTAGCAGGAATTTCGTAATATACCTATAAATATAATAAGTTCTAAGGCCGAATTAATAAATATTCATGTTTTATAGTATTGTTTAAGCATTACTCGGTATATACATCCATCAATTATAATGTCGTTATTATGGATTTTTTAATGTAGTTCACAAGGTATGAGGTAAAAAGCAATATTTGGAATATGGATACTTATTTAAAATATTCTATCTGTGCATTTTTTTCTGTCCTAATAGTTGTTATTTGTCTTGAGCTTTTAAAATAAATATAAACTGATAAGAAAATTACATCTAATGTAAATGGATATACAGGTTTTCATGACCATTATTCTCCAAAAATAACTCTTTTCTTAAATTAAAAAAAAAAAAAAATATATACACTGCGCAAACAAAGTGTGGATACACTCGATAAGTATCTTTTTTTATTTTTACAAAAAATGCTCGGACATGTAGATTTAATTTTTAAAAAAGACAGTTTTCAATAAATGGAATCTCTAGATTATCTTTCGTTTTCGAGATATGGCGTCATCGGCCATTTTTTAAAAATATAGTTCTATGACACTACTTTTTATACTGCCACGCGCAGAAAATCCTCTTTTCGAATCCGCTGAAAAGAATTAAGATTTTTTGACGTCATATTTCGAAACCAACAGACGATCAAGAAATGAATTTTTCGAAAAATGTGCCTGAAAAGCAAAATCGAGGTGGCCCAGCATTTTTTGTAAAAACTCACAAGTAGAGATACCGAATTTTGTATTACAGTTTAAAAAAAAATGTGTCCACATTGGAACATGACGTCAACATCATATTTTAGAAGGTGATTACCAGATCCAATTAGTAGTGGAAAAAAACTTCAAACGGGGATAGTTTTGAGTAGAAAACCACGTATTTCGCCAAAAACATTATAGCTGGTTGTTGCTTACAACCTTTATTTATACTTCCAGCCGATAGAGACTAAACAACAACAAGCCAAAATGGTTTATAAAGTAAACAGAACTCCTGCTCAAGTATATAATTGTGATTCCCTTGAAGGAAAAAAAAAAACAAAAAAAATCAAAACCTAAAACATGTCCGTTTTCTGTTTCCGTCTATATTTGTTGATAAATTTAAACAAATCCTTCTGTAGAAAAGGAAATCATCAAAAAGTAATAGTACAGAATCGCAGACTACAAATATTCGCACAGTAGAACTCTTGAGATGCGTTTTTTGCGTACACTTTGAATAAGCAGCCTCATCTGCAATGAAATAATAATAAAACCATATCGGTTACAGCCAAATAGCTCGGCGATTAGGGTCAAATAAGTTCAGTACCATGCTGCGTCTGACAGACTTTCTAAAGTGTTCTGAATTATTCTGCTATCGATTGCTTTTTGTCTATAATTTTTGATTATTTAACTCAAAATTTATGTAGGTACATTCAGTGAGCAACAAAAGTCGTCATACTCCCACTTTTTTGAAGGTTGCTTTTTTGTTGATGTTTGTACTACAGTAATGTTTTTTCTTGCTTCTTAGAATTACAGCTTGTGAAATTCTGTGTCTAATAATCCCAAATTGAAGGCTATATTGCTAAGTGTGTGAAAAGATATTGTGATTGGGAATATGTACTTAAATTATTTCGTATGCTGCTTAAAATTACGTAAAATATGTTCAAGATAATAATATACATTTCAGTAAATAATAATCAATCATCTACTATTCGTTTCGTCAGATTTAGTCGGTCTTTGACGCACAGAGGAACTGTTTCTAGCATAACTGTGGTCTCACCACTAATTAATTCAAGATTTCCTGCTATTTAGAGTACGAAAACTTTGTCGGGAAGTAACGTCGATTGAACTTCCTCATCTAGATAATATTCCTAGATTTAACTCTTAACTCGGTAAATAGTTATCGCCTTTGTAAGGGAATATACACCGAATCTCGATATAAATTATCTAAACGTATTATTTTAATCACTCGTACCATTTCCCGCAAACCCCTAATATTAACTTCCCAATTTTCAGCCATCCGACGTCATGCTCTTCCATCGCGGAAATTCTATCGGTCCCTCTTCTTCCACACGATGCGCTACAAAGTATCTGCCCCAAAGGACCCATCCAGCGATAGGTTTGTCCTTTCCAAAAGGTCACGCGTGCCCAGCGTTGTACGCCGCTTGGGCCGAAGCTGGTCTTTTCCCAGTAGCTGACCTTCAGAATCTCCGTAAGGTCGATTCCGATCTGGAAGGTCACCCGACACCTCGACTGAACTTCATCGATGTCGGTACTGGCTCCCTGGGACAGGGACTCGCCATTGCTGGAGGAATGGCCTACGTCGGCAAAAATTACGATAAAGCCAACTACAGGTTAGTATATTTCGAAGGTTTGTTTAAAAAATGTAAGGTCTTTTAATCGTCTTTTAGGGTGTACTGCCTGGTTGGAGATGGAGAAAGCGCTGAAGGTTCCATCTGGGAATCAGTCCATTTTGCTTCTCACTATAAATTAGATAATTTATGTATGATCTTCGACATCAACAGGCTTGGCCAAAGTGAAGAGACGTCACTTGGACATGATTTGGAAAATTACCGAAGACGTCTTGAAGCATTTGGAGCGCAAACTATTGTTGTGGACGGGCACGATATCGAAGAATTGGTTAAGGCCCTCCACACAGCAGCCAACACCACAGGTAAGCCTACAGCCATCGTAGCTAAGACCTTGAAGGGTAAGAACTTCCCCAAGATTGAGAATATGGACAACTGGCATGGAAAACCACTTGGTGATCAGTCCGACAGGGTGATTCAACATTTAAAGACGCTTATCAAGAATCAAGGTGCGCCAACTATTCACCCGCCAAAACCACTCAAGGATGACACACCTGCAGTTGATATCTCCAATATCCAAGCTCTCTTCACCGCCTTCCTACAAACTTGGAGAGTCTATAGCCACCAGGCAAGCCTATGGTACTGGCCTCGTCAAAATAGCACAAAGCAACCCGAGAGTGATTGCTCTAGATGGCGATATGAAGAACTCGACGTTTTCGGAGAAGCTGAAGAAGTTCGACGAGTCCAGGTACATTGAGTGCTTCATTGCTGAACAAAGTCTTGTTGGTACTGCCATTGGAGCTGCTTGCAGAGACCGCACAGTTCCATTTGTTTCGACTTTTGCTTGCTTCTTAACTAGAGCTTTTGATCAGGTACTTACTAATGATATTCCATGCGCCACCTTTGGTACTATCATCAGTACTATTTGTAGATCCGAATGGGCGCTATCTCTCAAACAAACGTCAATTTCATTGGTTCCCATTGTGGAGTAAGCATTGGAGAAGATGGACCAAGCCAGATGGGGCTCGAGGATATTGCGATGTTCCGTACCATCCCAGGTAGCACCATCTTCTATCCTGGAGATGCAGTTGCGACGGAGCGCGCCGTGGAGCTTGCAGCTAACACCAAATGCGTTACGTTCACTAGGATAAATCGACCCGCGACTGCGGTTATATACCCAAACAATCAAACATTTAGTGTAAGTATATTTAAAGGTTAAAATAATTTTAAATCAAAGATTATTTTTTATTTAGGTTGGTAAAGCTATTGTTGTGAAGAAATCCGACAAGGACCAGGTAGTCTTGATAGGAGGAGGTGTTACATTGCATGAAGCTATCTCAGCAGCGAATGACCTGGCCAAATTGGGAATAGGAGCTAGAGTGATCGATCCATTTACTGTCAAACCTCTGGATAAAGAAACAATTGTTGAAAATATCAAGGCAGTTGGTGGTAGGGCAGTAGTCGTTGAGGATCACTATCGAAGGTGGTCTGGGTGAAGCTGTTATGTCGTTGGTGGCATTAGAAAGAAATATCGTCGTAAAGCACTTGGCAGTCGATAGAGTACCTCATTCTGGACCACCAACAGTCCTTTTGGACAAGTATGGAATTTCTGCTAAACACATTGTGACTGCTGCTCAGGAAATATTAAAATTGTAGTTAAGCGAAATGATTCCTATTTTGTATCATTCCATTTTAAAATGTTTTATAAAGGTTTGTACCAGTAAAATAAATGTTTAAAATGTAATGGTGCTAATTTAATAGCATTGCGGTAATTGTTGTGAATTGTGTACTTGGATGGGAATAGTTCTAGTGCCTTCTGTTGCGGTTTTTTTTTCTACACTGCGTCTTGATTCGCTTAAGAAAGATTATGCTTTATCAAAAATATTATAATTACATAATTCGATGTACTGAAAGATTGTGTACTAAATATACAGTTCTTTTGTTTTTTAATTGTTATATCTTGTGAACCCTGCTAAAATTAAAAATGGAATAAGCGAAATATTTAATAATAATAATTGGAAATAATGGTTGGGTTGTATTAAATTTCTAAGTGATTGTTACAGATAAAAAAAAATCAAGGTGCTGATTCAAAAAAAAAAAATAGATAAAATACCTTTTTTTAGTATAAATGGACTTTTAATTTAATTACAAATATTTAGAGGAATAAAACAGAACAAGTTTTTATTAAAATTGACCTAAAAGGTGAAACATGTAGGAGAAAAAATGTAAAATTTAGTGGCAGCCATGGAAGGAAAATTGTTCCACGAAATTTCAAATCCTAGGTCTTGAAAAACTCACATACGGATCTGGAATCTGATCTTAGTTTTGACGGCCATGTTGCATGCATAAATTTCGAAAAAAAAATGACCAGAAAAAGAAATATGATCATTAAAAAAATCAGAAAGTGGAAGAAAAATATAAGTTTTTAACTAAGACAAAATCAGGTGTCCTAAAAAGTCGTTTTGAAAATGTCAAGCTTAGCCTTAAGGTCAACCCTTACGTTTTTACACTTGCTTAGGGATGAAATTTTTGAAAACATATTTTATTTCGTCAATTTTAGCATAGACGGATTTTATTTTTAAATTATTTGGTACTGAGGTTCTAAGATTTTAATTTCTAGGAAACCAAAATGCTTTTGAATACTAAACGAGTTACTACTTAATTATATTTGCAAAATATTAAATATCCTTTTCAGAAAATGTATGATAATTAGATTTTCTTGTTAGATTACCGTAATTTTTTTATTTTTTTGTAGCATTATGGCAACTTTTATTTTATTTTTTTGTACCAATCTAAAAACAGTTTTAAAACTGACTGGTTATTGTAAAAACACTTTTGACAATATATAAACTTCGGAAATGAGAAGTAACTACGAATAATTAAAAAGCGGTATTGTGATCTTGCACATTTGTTAGTGTTTGTATTGTTTGTTAGCATTGTTGTCCACTTGATATATTCGATAACAATAATAATTATAGAGGTATAATTGCAGAGATACCGGACTTTGGTCGGCTACAGGACAGTGACGACCAGGACCGGCTTCAGTCCAAAATTTTGAAAAAAAAAATGTAGAGTAATTTATTAATGTAACAAGAACTTTAAAAGAAGAAATTATTATTATTTTTGGTAATAATCGTTAAATTTTTTACCGGTGACATGATAGTAAATATACTACTCACAAAAATAAGGGAGCAAAAAGAAAATCTAAATTTTTCCCTGATATTTGATGGGCTGTATCTAAGTGATAAATGGTCGTATAGCGAATTTAAAAAAAGCGTTTTGAAGCTCCAAGACTCTAGTTTTCGGATCTGTAGGCCAACATTTTTTAGAAGGCACGGTTTTAACGTAATCCGAAGAAATAGCGCGAAAAAAAAATTCCAAATTTTTAGCCTTCTTTTTCTCGCTCCACGGGCTTGGAAAAAATGTTTTCGGTTAAACGACCATATGGACCAGATAGCCTGTTTATTCTGCTTCAATTTCCTTTTTTTAATTGTTTGCTACGTCCATTTGTCGGCGGAGATATCCGAAATTGAACGAAAACGGACTCTTTTTGTCTTCAACCATCGACATCTAGCAACCAATAATCGTACAGGAAATTGAAGGGCAGTTTTGGAAACCGGAATAAATGTCCTATAAAATCCTGTCGACATTTAAAAAAAAATCTTTTTTCACCCTCAATATCGACTTGAAAAAAAGTTACTTTTTCCCTTGTTTTGGTAAATCGACTGCATCTTAGCAAACATTGATGGAGAAGCTAAGACTTTTAGGAATTTTTTACACCACAATATACCCCCAATAGCCTTGTAACTCTGCAGATCAATCCATCGAGCGGTTTTTCCGGGCCGATTATTCAGTTTTGGAAACAATTAAAGGAGCAAGATTTTTATTCTTAAACATTGTGTAATCTTCATAAAAATGGAAAAACCAATTTCCTTTCTATTTTTTTCTCAATTCTGCATCGGTCACTTGGTAAATTTAAAAAAAAAAATCGAATAAAAAAAATATTTTTTTTGAAAATGTTCCCGCAAAAAATTAAATTTGATAGTCAACCGCCGGCATTTGCGTTACCCACCGTTGACAAGTCCGAAAACTAGAGTCTTGGAGCTTTAACACGCTTTTTTTTTTAATTCGCGGTACGACCATTTTTAACTTGATACAGCCCGTACAAAATCGGGGAAGGTTTTAGACTTTTTTTGATCCCTTAATTTTTGTGAGTAGTTTATCTAGTTTTCTGTCGCGATTTAGATCAACTTTTAACTCCATTCTCTTTTTTGCAAAAACTTTAATTAATAATAAGCCCGCGTTTACATTTTAGGCCAAATTTTGGATAAGACTGCCCTGTTTGATGAATCATTAATTACACGAGTTGATTTCCTTTCTACATTAATTTAATAGGAATTTTCGGACAATATGGAGGTACTTATACAGAAGCAAAAGATACAACCTATCATTATATATAATAACTGTCTACATACCCAACTAAAAAAAAAAACAAATTAACCTACGTATGTAGTCTGAAAGCACAGTCTGGTTTTATCCCACGGCAATAAAAATATATTTTTCCAGACACGGACATATTTATGCTACATGGGTTTGTATTTGTATTGTAGTTCCATTAGTTTCAAGTTTTACAAACAGATCTATTGAGTTACCGCGCTGTCCAATTTGTAGATGAATGAAATAATGTAGACAATGGAGATTTTTTTAAAAAGAAAGTCATCTTAAATTCTTAGTGGTCACAGGAGACCGCATTTCACTCAAAAACAACTTAATATATAAGATCTCGCTTTGTGGTTAGGTAATGTGCTATTTGCAATGATTTTTTTATTAATTTCTTTGCGATATGTGTGGTAAATTGAAAATAACTAGGTTTCGAGCTTGTATTTCAATCGTTATACAACTGAACTTTCAAATATTATATACCTACATTAGTAATTCGGTCAGGTTCAAAACAAACGAGCAATAATTTTTTGTTTTAAACAGGGGCAGATTCAACTGCTCCAGTGGCCGCCCCATGTGGGTAGGTACGTTCTTGATACCGCTCGAGTTGACACATACAGTAAACAAACATCACTAACAACTTTAGACGAGAACTTTTTTTGTCAGTGTTTACCTTTTATGCGTAGGGTGTCCAAATCGTCTACGTATTTGCACACGCTGAATTTTTGAACCTGTCGAAGGGGATGAAAGTTAGAAAGGACGAAGTTTTATTCGCCGAAAGATCTGAATTTCATCGGTTAAAAGCACCTAGGGCTGCTGAGCATTTATCTTGATAAATAATATCTAAAAACAGGTAGACATCTTTCTCTTCAATCGCCTGTGGTTTAAAAATCGTGGGGCGTCGATATACAAGGTGTGTAAATTAAGTAATGAGACTGACAACGTATCGCCCGATCTATCAACACTGCGGAGACGAGACTTGGAAGGGCGGTAGGTTAACATGTAATGCACCATCAGCACAAGTTTGAAGTTGTCACTGTTTTCGTAAACCAGTGTTTTCTAGTACGTTTTAAAAATGAGTGACAATAATTTTGAGCAACGGTGTGCTATCAGGTTTTGCTTCGGACTTGGACACAGC
Organism: Aromia moschata; assembly: GCA_029963805.1. Classification (NCBI taxonomy): domain Eukaryota; kingdom Metazoa; phylum Arthropoda; class Insecta; order Coleoptera; family Cerambycidae; genus Aromia; species Aromia moschata. Next base: position 1,174,471 of record JAPWTK010000038.1, read on the forward strand.
GCAATGGATACTTCTGCAAAACTTCAACACGCCTAAGGAGACTGTGTTTTTTCAAGAGCCCAGGTTTTTCGGTGGTAAGGCATTCTCAGAAGGAAGAAATTCTTCTTCAAGAATCGATGAAAATGTCGATAGAATGCGGGACCTTGTGCGTTCAGATCGCCTGTTGACCACAAAAATTTAACTCGGGGAAGAGTTAAATTTGAATCACACCATTGTTCATCAGATTTTGACTAACGAATTGGGAACAAAAGGATATCAGGAGAGAAAGGTGTCTTGACTTTTTGGAATCGGTTGTGATCCCCATTTTATGGAACGTGTCATTACTGGTGATGAGACTTGGGTGTTTGAGTACGACCCGGAAACCAAAGCATGGAATGGCACACTTCAAGCTGTCCAAGACCCAAAAAAAGCAAGATTGAGCAAGTCGAAGATCAAATGCATGCTGATTTGCTTTCTTGATAGCCAGGGAATTGTCCGCAAAGAGCTTGTGCCTCCAGGCCAAACAGTAAATCTACAGTTTTACAGAGAGGTTTTTTAAAGGATCATGCGTGTGAGACCAAACATCAAGAACAACTGGACGTTGCATCACGATAATGCGCCTTGTCACACAACCATTTCAGTAAACGAGTTTTTAGCCAGTAAAAACATTCCTGTGGCTCCTCAGCCTCTTTGTTCGCCTGACTTGAGTTCTTGTGACTGTTTTCTCTTCTCGAGATTGCAAAATCACCTCAAGCGTCATTTTGGGACCATAGAAAATATTCAAACGGCTGTAACCGACCAGTCGAAAGCTATTCCAGTATATGAGTTCCATCACTGCTGTGAGGAATGGAAGAACCGTTTCCAGCGCTGTGTGGCTTCCCAAGGAAGTTATTTTGAAGGAGACGATACTGAATGATACCGAAAAAAAAAATAAAAAAAACCTTGTTACTTAATTTACACACCTCTTATAGTTAGTTAATTCTACAATTTTTTTATCTTTTAACTTTTTAACTAAATTCAATCAGGGTATTATTAAATTAATTAATTCAAGCAATCATATGTTGATTAAATTACATAATTTAATGATTTTTTTACCTTTGAACTTTTTTGAATTTTAAACTTTGCTTACATACGATCAGAGGTTGACTGAATTAATTCAAGTAATCAGAGGTTTATTGAATTAATTAATTCCTGAATTAAAAGTAAGCCTGACGATTTTCAACAGTCAAAGACAAGTTCATTAGAGTATTATTGGGAATTTGATTTTTTACGTGTGACGTCACTGAATCCGAATCCTGCTCGTCTTTGCAAAAAAAACAAATACGCGCGTCATTACGTGCAAAGTGAAATTTGCTCTGCCATCACAATCCTGTTTTGGTAAACGAATTCCATCGGTGGCGGGTATTTTACCAACGGCAATCCATTCATTGTTCGGCTGCGGAACAACATCCGGCCAAAAACTGGACTTTTACGGTATCTATAGTCGCTTGGATAATAGAAACAATCACCGCTGCGGGAAAACCATTTCGGATCGCGTTATTATAATCGAAATAACTGAAAAAAAAAATGCGAAAGTTCGTAGAACGTGTCGTTATGTGACCATGTTTTTATTCGATTATAATACAATTGGAATTAGAAACCACGTAAGAGCTAACCGAATTCCAACTTTGATGTAGTATTTTTAATTTAAATCCTATATTAATACCAGTTAAGATGGTTAATAATAAGATGGCCAGCTCTTAGTTTGCCTAATAATTATCGAGTTGAAGATTTCTGTCAACTCATCCTCTACAAGCGGACAGGATTCTAAAGGCAGACTTTTGGATGATGTATAATAATGAGTATAATGACATATCAAGACCTGGAGCTATTTAACAAAGAAAATGGGACATCATTTATGTACAGGGTGTGAGAGTTTGTAAGAATTCTCACCCCTATTTCTCCGTTATCTTTAGAACTACGAAATAATATACAGTGTGGAACAGCCAAATGGAATAGGTACATTCAGTAGCTGCATTATAATGCATTTTTTTTAGAAAATTCTGAGACACGTCAATTTCTAATTCTAAAATGACATCTTGCGACGTAGAAATGTCATCCCTAAATTCAACCCCCCTTCAGGTGACAGCTACAACCCCCAAAATTTTCAAATTGGAAGTAGAGGCTTGTGAAATTTCATTTGAAAGGTATTTTCATTCTTTATTCAAAACTGCTATGGTTTTAAATTTTATTGCAGAAATTAATAAGAAAAAAAAGTTCCTCCAGCGTAGAAAATTCGTTACATTAAAATAAAAAACAAATCATTATTAATGCAGCAGATGTTCAAAATGCATGCTTCCAGCATCTTGGCAGCATCCTAGACGTAAATAGTAATGTCTTCTAACGTTAGTTAACATCTGCGGAGTAATCGACCTAATTACAAGTGTTATTCTTCTTAAGTCAGCTAAATCGTCGGGTTTGGTTTTGTAGACCATACTTTTTACATATTCCCATAGAAAGAAGTCTAACGGCGTGAGATCAGGTGATCGTGCAGGCCATTCTACAGAACCACGTCTCCCTATCCAGCGATTTGGAAAGATTGTGTGGAGATATTGCCGGACATTGACTTCGTAATGTGCTCGTGCACCATCCTGCTGGAACCATGTTGCATTACCTGGAAGTTGTGGGTTTCCTTCAGCTGGATACAAGTTTGCCATCGTCGGTACAACATTATTTTGGAGCAGCGCTAAATAAGTTTCTCCATTCAAATTGCCTTCAATCAAGAAGGGACCAATGATATTTAAACATTAACTTTCTCAGGGTTTTGCGTGTGTAGTTCCCCCATCCAGTGAGGATTTTCTCTCGACCAGTAACGACAGTTTTGGCGTATGGAGTATGTGGATTTTCTTCAAGCATAAGCATTACATCCAATTTCTGATCATCACAGTTTATTGGGAGGATTTTTCTTTAGCTGCCGTACATGTCCACGTTCCCGAAACTGCTTCTGTATTTTACTTACGGTACCTTGAGATATCGGCGGCAACTCCGGACATTTTTTCTTGAAATAGGCGAACAACTTCGGCCTGCGTTCGTGGTCTGTCTCCGTAACCAATCATCTACAGAATCGTTATCTTATGCATTTCTGTAAACCATCTCTCTGAATTGCAACACGAAAACTAAAGCAAACACTTGATAACTGTTAACTACTGTTACAATGACAAGCACGTTTCTAAAGCCTTCTTTTCTTCTTCTAAAGAATTTTCTTTCTCTATTTAAAACCATAGCAGTTTTGAATAGAGAATAAAAAGACCTTTTAAATTAAGTATCACAAGCCCCTACTTCCAATTTGAAAATTTAGGGGTTGAAGCTGTCACCTGAAGGGGGGTTGAATTCAGGGATGACATTTTTACATCGCAAGATATTTTAGAATTAGAAATTGACGTGTCTCAGGATTTTCTAAAAAAAATGCATAATAATGGGGCTACTGAGTTTATTCCATTTGGCTGTTCCACACTGTATAGTTGGATTAAATTGTGATTGCAATTACAGTAGTCCCTTGGTACACCATGAGACAAATCTATTGATCCAGTGCGTCGTCGATATCAGTTTTGTGGCCTCCTATGATTAAAAGTAGTATTTCAACGGAATCCCTCGGCTGTCTAACTTTGCTAAAATAACTTTCTAGGGACCTAAACGCGCTGACGGTTCGTACCTAATTAATTAAAAAGTCGGAAGCTATACGAATACGACGGTGGTTAAATTGTTCACGTGGAAATTGCAAATGAAATAATGGATACGTTCCGCTGCTTTACACGGGATATTTTTTGTGATTGTGCGAGATTTCGATTGTTGCAAGTCTGTAATACACTGTTGCAATCTCTAACCTTTTGACGTGGAAATGAACGGAGAGGAAAATTGCCGAGCTTCAACGTAAAATAAGATCGTTCTCCGTTTTGCATAGCGACGTACGAAGTGAGGTTTTTCGCGTGGCTTGGCGTCACCAGTTTAACCATTGTTTCCCTCCAAATGCTATGCAGCGAGGCGACTTATTACAGAATTTTACATACTAAACAAAGAGCTGAACGGTAATTAAAGAAAACAAACAGGCGAATATTCATGAGGAGGATTATAGGCTCGCCTCGGGCGACCAATAGGATGTCTTTGTACGTAATCGCGACAGATTTTACATCATACAATTGCGACTTGCAGTTTATTTCGTTGCAATTGCACGTTCCTTTGGCCGTTGGAGATAGGCAAAGCGAAAATTTGGGTTTGACCACTACTAAAAATAAACTATTAGTTTAGATCTTACGTTAGAAACTATATAAACTATAATTCAAAAATCGAGTAGGCATATTTTGAATCGCAGACATGTGAAAATTACCGAGTAAATTGCGTCATGAGAAATATCGAACTATATAAATTAAGTAACGAGACTGATTTTTTAAATTCTTTTATTCGAATAGAATTACAATTCAGTATTGTCTATTTCAAAATAACTTCCTTGGGATTCCACACATTCGATCCTTTTTTCGAAGTTTTTCAAGAATCTCTCTGCAAAGAGTTGATTTACTGTTGGGCCTGGAGGCACAAACTCTTTGTGTGGACAATTCCCTGGCTACCAAAAAAGTAAATCAGCATGTATTTGATCTTCGACTTGCTCATTCTTGCTTTTTTTGGGTCTTGGAGAGCTTGAAGTGTGCCATTCCATGCTTTGGCGCTTGGTTTCCGGGTCGTACTCAAACACCCAAGTCTCATCACCAGTAATGACACGTTCCATAAAATGGGGATCATTTTCAATCGATTCCAAAAAGTCAAGACACCTTCCTCTCCTGATGTCCTTTTGTTCCTGCGAAAGGTTTTTTGGAACCATTTTTGCGCAGATTTTTCTCATCCCCAATTCGTTAGTCAAAATCTGATGAACAGTGGTGTGATTCAAATTTAACTCTTCCCCGATCATTCTTGTCGTCAACCCACAAGATCCCGTATTCTATCGACATTTTCATCGGTTCTTGAAGATGGAGGCTGCGTGGTTCATCTTCAATCGACTCTCTTCCTTCTGAGAATGCCTTAAACCACCGAAAAACCTGGGCTCTTGAAAAAACAGTCTTCGTAGGGGTGTGTTGCAAAAGTATCCGTTGCCAAGTCTGAGGCAAAACCTGATAGCACACCGCTGCTCAAAATTAATGTCACTCACTTTTAAAACGCACTAGAAGAAACAGGTTTACGAAAACAGTCACACAGAACAAACAAAAAAGTACTGACGGTGCATTACATATTAACCAACCGCTCTTCCAAGTCTCGTCTCCGCAGTGTTGCTAGATCGGGCGCTACGTTGCCAGCCTCATTACTTAATTTACACACCTCGTATATTCCGCGTGTGGCTATGCGATTAATAGTCACTGAAGAATATCCCACCAATGTCTGCCAGTTAACTTGCAGATGCAATGCAAAGATGTCTTGATTTTTTATACACACACTTTAAACTACTTACGATGCTCAGGTGTTAGTCAGCAAGTGTATGCGTGATGTTAAGATTGTAGTATCAGTATAGACTTGTTGTTTATTTTTTTTAGACCTTGAATCGAGAAAAACCGTCTCGACAAAGGAATAACTTGTTTTTTCTCTCTGTGGTAGATTAAAAAAACACTTCGGTGGAAAACTACATCGAATTATTTATCTCGTTTGAAATTGCTTTACAAAATGGGCATATCTGTCTTAAGGGGGGTATCCCGGTGTAGCGGCTTCAAAAAAATCGATTTTTTTTTCTTGTTGTTAATTGACAGTATATCACATGTAGAATATGCTCTCAAAGGCCCAAGTATGAATTTTTATTTTAGCGGATAAAAATGAATGCCCGAGCGCACTGTACAGTAAAATTAGAGAGCAACGGCTTTTACTAGTATACTCAGTCAGCTAGTGTTTGTAAGAGCACTGTATACATTCAATCTATAATATATACACTTTCTAAACGTATTTTCAAGTCAGCTGTCAAATTATGTTCTATCTACTTTTTTTCCCGTTCGGAAACTTTAAATGCATTTTTCTCGAAACCATGTTTTTGAAACGCGTATGCAAGATAACTCCGAATTTTACGTATGGATTCATATAATTTTTTTTAAATGAAAGGTTATTTAATTTGCCACTTGATGAATGTATTCTTAGAAGTAAACATTTTATTTATAAAAAGTTATAAATAAAAATAAATTTTCGCAAAAAACAGGACTTTTTTTTCAATCGCGTTTTTTATATATAAAAATTGTTTTTTAAATACCTTAAATATTCATCAATTGACTACAGTCATAAACTAAAGAAAAACATTTTGTTTTGTTTTTTCCGATCATCCAACGAGGCTACGCTGCACACCGCAAAAAAAAATTTTTTTGGCGCTGACCTCTTATTTATAACGCTTGTTTATGCATAAAATTTAATAAAAAATTTAATTTGAACACTTCTATGTATGCACAATAAATGTTCAAATTTGCAAAAATATATATTACATACTTTTTTCTAAAAAAAAATCGACAAAATCGGCCTTTTTTGGCCTTCTACACCAGGATACCCCCTTAATTAATGCTATATTTGTTCCGTGGCATTACAAGGCACTGTGTTTTACGATAGTAACACTTATTTTGTATGTTTTTTAAAATTTTGAAAACAAACTTTTTTCCCTTGCCAAATATTTGTTATTTGCCATTATTTGTTGTTATTCCCTTGCTAAATAATTATTATTCCGGGTATTTTTATATTTCTGATTGGACATCAATGATATTCTTAACGAATAAAAAACATGCTTTTAGCACGTGCATTTTATTATATGAATATATAATTGGTTATTTATTAATTTAATTTGTCGTATCTGATTGTAAACCCACGTGTTACGAAATCAAACTCCAGTAAAAGGTAATTAAGTAAGAGGTAAGGAAGCGTTAAATACCAGGAAGGGAACGCTGTTTTTTTTTTTTTGAAGGCAAGCTTATTAACTTAAAGATACGTGTCGATCAAAGGACAGGCTATTGTAGGAAGGTACAATTTCTCATCTCATTAGGTACCTATAATGTGTAAATCGAACCTGTCCTTGCTCCTTGCGTCGCTGGTAGATCAGTCGAGAATTAAGTTCAAACCAGGCGAGTGAGGAGGCCATAGTATTTTTCAAAGAATAATTTATTATACGAGTTTAAAATGTAATAGCGGAAAGGTGTTGAAAAAAGCATGCAATACGTACCTATTACGTTAGTGTCCATATCAGGCGTCAGGATTGGTCAGGCCGCGTGGTTCCTCCGGCATTTGTACTAGTACTAAGGTTCTAGACTACCATATTTCAAAATGAATCTTCGTTTGCTTTTAAATTTGTCAGTACATTCGGTAGTTTAGGCCTAAATAAAATAATTCACTTTTAAAATTCGAAACTACTTTATTATATGTCAAAAAGGAGGGAAAAAAATGTCACAGCTAAACAAAACAACATCTGATGTATCTAAAACACTCACTCTATTCGAGGTTTTCGTTACACGATTTGTAAAAGAGGAACGCACAGGTTAACATCAAAAAAAGCAGAGGTCAAACTAATAATTTATTTTTGAGTCTGTATCACATTCAGTACTGTTTTTTACCTAATATCACATTGAATCTCAGGTGTGAAATAAGATTGTCTATTCGTCAAGCCAGTCCAAAAATAAAAACGGAAAAGCTCGCAACTAGGCTCTAAATTAGCGTCCTTTATCTGTCAGTAGTAGTTCCTGACTTCCCGTCCACTTGCTGCGGATCGATAAAAAAAATTAGTTCTTCTTTTACGTAACATGGCCGTGACGATACTTAAAAAAACATTCGAACATTAGTCCAATAGACAGGGAGCTAAAATCATCAAAGGCTGTTCTTGAAAGATATAGGGCTAGTTATGACGGTTTCCCTATTTCCCTATTGTTATCAGCAAACAAAAAATATGGTCATATAGAGAAAGAAATTCTAAGCAAGATAGCGTTTTTTGCTACTCCAGTTTTAATGGCGAACATAACCAAAAAAATTCGCAAAAGTCAAAAAAACGTTTTTTTGCCTTAGTCCTACACAAGAAAGTTAAATTAGAAAGTTGTAGGTGTTAAAAATGCGCGTCGAATGAAATTTGAACGAAAAAAAATCGGTTCATAAACATTTGAAAGGAATTTAAAAAAAATGTCAAAAATCGCGTTTTCGTATTTTTGCTGTATAAATTCCAATTTTGTTTGAACAGACGTCTTGTTAACTACAAATATAGCCCAAGACAAGCGGAAAATGGTCCTTTTTTTCAGAAATTTAAAAAAAGTTGTATTTTTTCGAGTATAACTATTTAAAAAAAAGACGTTTTCAAAAATCAGCTTTTACAGAGGCAAAAATGATCGTACAGAAACGATCATGGGCTCATTTTATTCAAGAAGACTTGTACTTTCATGCTATTACAAAACCAAAACGCTTTTATTTAATTTTTGCATAAAAAAATGCGTTCAATCATTTTTCAAACCGGTTTTTTTTGGTGGACTGGCATTCTTGGTGGACTTTTGAAAACTGGCATTCAAAACACGCATTTAAAAAAAAATGAAGGTCCTACAACCTCAGGGAGCCGAGATGTTTTTTTTTATTCCTGACAGCGCTGTATAACGTCCGATTGACTTCATTTTTACATGAAATAGATCTCAGACTTTTAATTTCCTAAAAAAAAATTTTTAATCATTTCGCATAAATTAAGTTGACATAATTGTTTGCGAAAGTAGAGTTGGGTGCGGCACGCGCTAGCCAGCGCACGGCGACAGAGTGGAGGGACACTCCGCTTGGGCGCATCGAAAACTAACCACAATTTCAAATCCATCGCGCTCGAAAAATGATCTTTTTCTCCGCTTAAAAAAAAATTATCTTGGCTCCCTGAGGTCGTAGGACCTTAATTTTTTTTTAAATGTGTGTTTTGAATGCCAGTTTTCAAATATGCAACGGCCAAAAACGTAAAACCAAAATTAAAAAAGTTATTCGAAAACAAACGGTTCGAAAAAATGATACAATTTTACACCGCATTTTTTTTATGCAAAATTTAAATAAAAGCGATTTGGTTTTTTTATAGCATGAAAGTACAAGTCTTCGCGAATAAACTGAGCCCATGATCGTTTCTGTACGATCATTTTTGCCTCTGTAAAAGCTGATATTTGAAAACGTATTTTTTTTTTAAATCATTATCTCGAAAAACTAACTTTTTTTAATTTTTGAAAAAAAGGATCATTTTCCGCTTGTCTTGGGCTATATTTGTAGTTAACAAGAAGTCTGTTCAAACAAAATTGAAATTTACACAGCAAAAATACAAAAACGCGATTTTTGACGTTTTTTTAATTGTTCTCAAATGTTTATGAACCGATTTTTTTCGTTCAAATTTCATTCTACGCGCATTTTTAAGACCTACAACTTTCTAATTCAACTTTCTTGATGCTTTTTTTTATTTGCAAAAAAATCGTTTTTTTGACTTATGCGAATTTTTTTGGTTATGTTCGCCATTAAAACTCGAGTAGCCAAAAACGCTATCTTTCTTAGAATTTGTCCCTCTATACGACCATATTTTTTGTTTGCTAAATACATATATTATTTTAGCGTTGCCGCTTCGAAATTGTCGGAATTGTGGCTATAAAAACTTGACTCTCATTTTTTGTTTAAATACGCACCTTGAAGCCATGCTGGAGGCATGCATTTTGAACATTTGCTGCATTGATAATGATTTGTGTTTTATTTTAATGTAACGAATTTCCTACGCCGGAGAAACTTATCTTTTTTCCTTGTTAATTTCTGTAATAAAATTTAAAACCATAGCAGTTCTGATAGAGAATGAAACGACCTTTCAAATGAAGTATCAAACGCCCCTACTTCCAATTTGAAAATTTAGGGGTTGTAGCTGTCACCTGAAGGGGGTTGAATTTAGGGATGACGAAATGAATAGGCTACAATTTCTTATATGCATATGCTATATAAAATATGCCAAGGAACGGAGATATAAGCGGAAATGTGGAGACATTTTTTTTTCACAAATTGTTAATTTAAAAAAATAGCGGACGGTTTCAGCTCTACGGACAGCTCTAGGAAACCGTCAAAACTAGCCCCATATCTTTCAAGAACACATAAAAATCTCTACCTACTGGACTGCATGTTAAACCACGGGAACCATGAAAAAAAATGAATAACAGGATGGAAGAAAAAGGTCGATAATAATGAAAAATGATTCATAGTAAATTCATTGTAGAACACACTGTGCATGTGGAATATTGTCTTTATCAAATGATATCCTTCAAAAGTCCAGTATCAAAGGATCTACGTAAAATTATTACGTAATAACGATGTGGTTTCCTTTTATATTTTCTCAATAAACTCAAGCAGCTACCATACGTGTTACGGTAATCATTTTTATACGTTAATTGTCATAAATTAACCAATAAAACCACCGTCATACTCGCATCTACGTTGGTGGATGTGAAGGTCAAAAGGTCACGAAAAGGTTGAGAAGACACGTAGTAAAAATAATTCGTCGTTCACATCGGAAATAAATAGCATTTTTTTTTATATAAATTGTGTTAATTATTTGAGAAGAAATTTAAAAATTAGAGATGTAATTTAAAGCTAAATGAAGGATATGACGGACTTGATAAATAAAAGCCTGGGACACCCGGTATACGACTTATACTTAAAATGAACCATTATTCGACAGAGCATTGTGGGCGTTCCAACAAACCTACGCACGGACATGACTCGTATATCTGTGTATACTGAAAAAAAAGTGATGTGAACAATGGCAAAAATATTCAGTGTAATTTGCGGGTCATGTCGCTGGTTTAACTTTAAATAGCTTTGTAACATCGCTCGCATAATTTTCGCATTTACCACGTCTCGTTTGGACAACGTAGTTGCCTCAGAAATATTAAAATAAATAAACAACTAAGGATTATATTCGAGCCAAAAAAGAAGGGTTTTCTAAAGAGTACTCCCACTGAGTTATACTACACTGAAAAAAATGTTGACGTCTTCGTGCCAACACTTTTTATATCAGTGTACTCAACAGCTACACTGAAAAAAATAATTCATATTTTTTTGTATAATGCGAAATTATTAAACTGACAACCAGACAAATCCACAGTAGGTAGCGTGTTGTGTTTTAAACAAATTTTCTTAGTTGAGCCCTGGTATCCATTTTAAATCGCACAATGCAGTTCGAATGTTTTTTTCTGTTACTGAACTGAGCCAATTTTTTGAGGGGGTTAACTAGTCACACAAACAGAAGGTAGGGTATTTTATATAAATATATTTTTTATCGCCCAGAAACAATACAAATTTGATCAAGATAAATAAAAACAAAAAAAAAAAATGTAAAATATGTACATCCAATTCTAAAATTATGTCCTAAATATCACATAATTCAATAACTACCTACTTAATTTTATAAGAAGAATGAAATTGTTAAAACACAACGATAGGAGTGAGATTCCTAAGGAGGATGAAGATCAGTGGCGTAACGTCGGACCATCCACCCGATTTGGAAAAAAATATAAGGACCCCTGCATATAATAGATTAAAACACATACGTGGAATAACTTAAAATAAAGAACGGTTACGGAGAATCGCTGTTGACTAGAAAAAAGACGAAAAACTTAATTTCCCGCCTTTTTTAACTACTTCCTATTATGAGCATGGGCTAAATCCCCGTTTTCGATTCGCTACTGCGGCAAATCGGCGGTCCTTGCTACGCCACTGGCTAAACAAAAAACATGACTACACAAGTATAATAAATAGTTAATTAAATAACATAAATAAATAATTCTAAATGTAAGTATGTACAGTCGATCTACATAGCTTGTAGGCACTTCAATTTGCAAATAATCCAGTGGGTCGGTTCGTGTCAAATCTGACGTGCATTAAAAAAAAACATAAAAACTATCGATTTTAATTTGGAAGATAATACGCTTTTTTTAAGACCAAAATAATGGAAGGTTATGCCGATCGACGTCTTAGGACCAGATCAGATTGGGCCAAAAACAGTTTTTATTCAGCCGCATGGACACAAGGTAACATTTCTTCTACTTAACAATTTTCAAACTAGGTTTCTTATTATTTTTTTGTAATAATCTCAGCTATTAAACGCAGTCTTTTATGAGATCAAGGACATATGAGGCGTGTCGCGACAAGCTTGAACAGAACTTTGTCTGGTGATACTTTCCCCACCCTGAGCTCGCTGGACAAGCCAGTGTGTTGCTCAGTTTGACTGTAGCAATCGTTTTAATTGGTCTACGCACCAGTGACGCGTCGAAAAAATGTTAAGTGTTCGGATGGAGCACCGGGTTAATCTCAAGTTTCTTGTTAAACTGCACACAAGTTTTTAGAATGGTTTAAACGGTTTAAAGAGGGACGTCAACGTCAAAAACTGACGGAAACATTGAAAAAATTGGTAAATTAATCCGCGAAGATCGTCGTCTCAGCATCCGAGGGCTTGCTGAAATAACAGGAATCGACAAAGAATGTGTTCGCCAGATTTTGCACGAATCGTTCAACATGCGCAAAGTTTGCGCAAAAATGGGAGCCAAAACTCCTCACTCCCGAGCAAAAGGAATCAAGAATGATCATTTGCGCTGACATTCTAAACAACATTGACACTGATCCAGGCTTGTTAGACACGGTGATTACTTGTAATGAATCGTGGTTAAAGCAAAAGCGACGGAGGTTCTGAACCAGCTGACAGAAGCGGACTTCCAGCACTGCTTTCGACAATGGAAAAGTCGTATGGAGCGGTGTAGAGATCGCCAAGGGGAGTACATTGAAGGCGAAAAAGTTGCTACTGTAATTGGTGACGAATAAAAAAGTGTTATGACAGAAGTTCGGTTATTTAATAGCAACACCTCGTATCATACTTTACTCCCTATGTTTGTCCCAAGTTATAAAAATAATTTTTCTAATATCATAGAAAGACCATTACAAAAATAAAAAAATCATTACCGATTATCACGTTTTTAACGTTTGTGGTGTTTTTTAGAGCCACCATGTAAACAAGTTTTGATTTGGTCCGCCCGGTTTATTTTAAAAAACACACGATTACTTTTTGTCGTAGAACAAAGAGAATATAACTTTGTTCAATATAGAGCCATCTAATTCTCATAATACTTTATTCAAACAATAATATTTGCTCAACGATGTTCGAAAGGAAAATTTTGGTATTTGCTAGTTTTTTTTTGAACCGTTCAATTCGACACGAAACGACGCCTTTTGCGAGAACCAAAAGTGTGTAGACCGAAGTTGTTTTTTCACAGTCAAAAATTAATCCGACGCTCCAGAAAAACTAACTCAGTGATCGCTACAAATTAAACTAAATTACCTACAAAGGAAAGCCGGAAACAGTGGACTGCAAAAAAATTAAAACTACAAAAACTCATTACAGTTAATTGAATAAATTTCATTAAATCGTCTGTAAGACCTAATCACACACAATGTATACGTAGTTTATCAACGCGCTGATAAAATTAATATCGGATTACGCGGGATTGCACCAATAAAATTAGAAAAGAAAAATACGAACTGAACATCACACAAGGTTTATGGCACAGAACCGTGGTCCGTCGCAAAACAACATTTACTAGTCAACGTACAGTCCTATACGCCGGACGGGCACTTACCTTGCTCCTTTACTGTGTCGTGGTAAGTTTCGGAGTTCTGTATACCGGGCAGTCGTGAGCCTCCCTTTGTCGCCCAGCATCAGCGAGTGCCGCTGGTTGCGCCTCTTATAGATGAGCACTCTGCGTAAGAAAAAAACATTCAGACACGGAAAGGACACGGGGACGTTGACAAAACGCCACCAAATTTTTTGGTCAATCGGACTAAGGTCAGCGCATGAGCGAGTCGCACTTTGTCAACGTCTCGGATGAGAGGGCCAGCCGTCGTGCGACCGTTTTGGAGGAGATCGCGTGCACGCGTACGGCGTGGGCCGCGCAAATTTGCGATTTCCTCGAAAACCTATCGAGTCGGCACCGTCGCGTCAACGCTGTTCCGTCTGGGGTGTTACACATAATGACAGACAATTTAACAATAAAAAAAAAACTAATACAATTATCTCTCCAAGGACTTAATTTTTTTTAATAGCTGTTAGTATTAATGCGCTTCACGGTATCCTGGTTATCACAGTGTTATGTAAAGTATGAGGTTATTCAGGCAGGCAAACTCCGAAGTCACACAGCGTGTTATTTTATTTTTTTTTATCGTTATATTTTACTTGCACATCATTTACCGCCAGCTGAATTAAAGCCACGTTCACACGACAAAGGATTAAAAATTAGGAAAGGTTTTATTAAAATCACTTGTTTATTGCTATTATTCTACATCATACATTACTCCACTAGGTTATTGTTATCAGCTATCATGAATAAAGCATGCCATTGTAAAAAAGGACATGGTCATGTCGGCAGGTACCCGCTGGTGCCTAAATACGGCACCAATACAAAAAAATATACATCACAATTGCATAATACTAGATACGTTCTCGTACTAAAACTAAAAAAAAAATATATATATCTAATAGCCTTATGTACACAGACGAACTCGAAGTTCTCTTAAAAAAAAATATATATATTCGAATTTTGCCCTGAGCTACGTAGGTGTAAAATTCTGGGTATACTTTGTTCCACGGAACTTTGGCAAGTTATCGTAATATCACACATGTGCTATATCATCTAAAAGTCCGTAAAAAAACTCATCCTGAAACAAAAGAAAAACGCATTAGTGCTCTGTATCGGGACCAGGCGGTACCAGAGACCTACCTCACCCTATGAATCCTGCCGATAGGGGAGACCAGCAACGCTATCAGCACCGTCGTTATCGAACTTATGCTGGAGGCGGACGCACCCGGTTGGTACTCTGTCACCGCGGCTGGTTCCGCCGTGATGGGGGGTGGATCGTTCGCCGTCAGCACGCCGCCGTACCTGAAGAGCAGGTCCATGATCACCCCATTCGTCCACCCGAAACCTGTCTGGATCTTGTACTCGCCGCCTCCACCGTGACCTCCTGGAACTGTGGCGTCGTACTGCAATAAAAACGAGTCGGATCTAGTTAGCGAGGTGGCACGCCTCTAGAAGAAGACACACACGATGAACATTGCCCAGTTGGAAGCGACAGACATTACTCCACCTGATTACGGACGAAAAACGGTACCACCAGTCTGGAAATGTGCACCAAGAGAGACTGGCGGTAGTACAATTGATTAAATGAGCGCTGGACCACGCGTTCACACTGCGTACGAGAACCATAGCATGAAGCATCCCAGTTACGTGCCTGTTACATAATACGCAACCGTGATGTAACTGTTTGAACTTCCTGACTTTTTGTCAGCAAGCTGCTCGAGTATTCATAAACGTGTTGTTTGTAAGTGAGAGCATGTCAATGAGTTTTCAATTCTCCCAAAATTATTCGTTTAAAAATCGCCTGTTTACACAAGTTTGGGTCGTCAATCTAGATTGTGATCTCTTGAAAATCGACATCAGCTCGATAATAATCTCTGAACAAAGGAAAAGTGGGAGTGTCAAAAGTGCGTTTCTCGATTCGTCGAAAGGCAAACATAACAACAGGAAATTGATACGAAAGATTAAGATAAGTCTTCTAGTGAATATGTGATAATAGAGATTATCACTTACGCGAAAAAAACTTAACGCTTGCTGACGCATTACTTGTATTGCGGAAACCGAATAACGAATTAATTTGTTTCCATTGTTTTTTAATCAGGGGCGACCAAAGCCAATCCGATTATTCCGCACGCAACGGGAAAGCTACAAAACGCATCTATAAATTCGTTCAACCTGGCCATTGATCGCGTACTGGTACTTTTTAACAGTTATCGATAGCCAAGCGAGTAAAAGCGGGAAATGTCAAGGCTCCTACGTCACACACAGTTCAGTTTCGTTTAGGCATAGCTCGCAGCGGTTGGCGCTGCGAATATTCGACTTACCTTCTCGTACATGGCTGTGGTTTCTTTATACGCCTGGTGGTTGGACCGGACCCACGTCTCCGCTATCTCGTAGGCCAGCCTGACGGCATAGTCGTTGCCGGTGTTATTCAAGCCGACGATCATGATGTGCTGGAGAGGCGGCCACGCGTTGGGATAGTCCCATTGTTCTCCGGTGTGCTCCACCGTGGTGGGGATGCCCCCCGGGTACATGATGTTCTTGTTCTGCAGATACTTGAGCACGCTGGACACTATCCTGTCCTTATCCGTTACGTTGTAGCAGCCCGTCCACAGCGGGGATATGTTGGTGGGGTAGAAGTAGTCTCTCTTCACTTGGTTGTGGAGGTCGTAGTCCAACCAGGCGCCTGTCTCTTCGTGCCACAGGACCGCGGTCACTGCCTTCATCCAGGTGGCGGCAATATCGTTGTACATCGCCACTTTTTCGGAGTTGCCCAAAAGCGAGTTGAATTCGGCGAGGAGTTTCGCGTTCCAGTATATCATGGCGTTTAAGTCCACCGGTACTATGGATCTAGTTTTGATGTTGGTGAGGTTACCTAGAAACAAATTCAACGTCAGAAGGTTTTCTTTTAACTCAGGAACCAGTCAGACCTACCTTTGTTTGTGGCGTTAGTGACAAACCAGCGGCTGGAAAAGTCCCAACCCGATTCGGCGGCTGCTTTCAGTTCGGAGTAGAACGCTTCTTTTTGGATTCTTCCGGGAACATATGGGCACCCTCAACGTCTTCCGAATACGATTCCGGTCGCGGTCCTCTCGAATTATCGCCGTACACCGCTAGAGTGTAATTCGCCCCATCGATGGTGATAGTTCTTGAATGATTGGTCATCCAGTAGTCAAACTCTTTTTCCATAAGATGAAGATTCGTCGAGATGAAGTCTTTGTCGTGGGAATAGTCGTAGTAGAGTTTGATCATCGGCACCAACAGCGGCGGTTGAGACCTAGCTAGGTAGTAAATACGTCCACCGTTCGGTATATGTCCGTAATTATCGACTATGTACAAAAAATTCTCTAGCATTCCCTTAACGGTCTCGTGCATTTCGGAGTGCAAAAGCCCTTGCGCGATCCAATAGGAGTCCCAATAATAAAACTCCCGAAACCGACCACCAGGTACGATGACAGGGTTAGGCACCCAAATAATACTGTATAGCTCCTTGTTATCTTCGACTTCTTTCTTCATTTTCCTCCCCAGTTCCTTCCAAATGGCGTTCAGGCCAAGCATCCACGATTTGAACTCTTCGTCTATAATATTGTCCACGAACTTAGGACGTTCTATCCAATCGGGAGGAGTCCAATCTTCGAACTCCTGTCCGAAAGTTTCGAACGTTTCATTCACGAAATGTTCTACCTCAGCCCTAGTAGGATCGGTGTCCGTGAAATTCCTCATAAACGTGTTGTACATTTCCAATACTTGGTTGGCGGGGTATTTCATTTTCATGTCGACGAAGTCCTTCGAATCCTTGCTGATTTTCGTCATTTGGACGGTGTGGAGGAGAGGACCGTGGCAGTAAATTTCGCTGTAACAGTAACGGCGTCGGTTAGAAAAAAATTGGCCCGCAGCCAGCTTGAGTGGGCGGCAATGATGTACCGCGCGAACCAAAGTAAATTCACAATGTCATTTGGAACGGGCAAATGAACAATTAACGTAGGGTGCCGGAGGTAGTAGGGTAGGTAATAGTAAATGGGCTCGGTACTATCGAGGAGACAGGAAAGTATCCAAATCTTACCTAGAGCAAGTCGGTGGCCTCTCGTCTTCACATGTGCAAATTACAATTAAACTAAGTATCACTGCACACCAAGATACTGAGCTTCCATTAACGCCGGATGTTCTCATTTTACTCGAAACGTCGAAAAAGTCTGTTAACACTGAATCCGGACTATCTTTTTAGATTTAAAAAATTCGGCAGGTAAAATAGTTAAACCCAGACTGTCATCCTACGGATAAAGTTCAGTATTAGCAACACAACCGAAATGAAAACTCGTGGCGCGGTAATATTCAACCAGATTTAAGTAGAGCTGTATTAAGTGGTTATGCGCGCGATACGCGAACTCTGCTCGACTCGACAC
The DNA here is from genome assembly GCA_029963805.1 of Aromia moschata. Taxonomy (NCBI): domain Eukaryota; kingdom Metazoa; phylum Arthropoda; class Insecta; order Coleoptera; family Cerambycidae; genus Aromia; species Aromia moschata. The sequence goes on from JAPWTK010000038.1 coordinate 1,192,484, forward strand.
TCGTTGACTGTGACTGATATAAAGCGGCAGCCTGCTAACTTAAGCAGGTGATATTTAGTTGTGCAAGCGCTGACGTAGCCGTGACGTAAGGGACAAGCCCCCACAGCCGCTCCGCGATTGGCCGGCTGCCGACACACCTTTCATCAGAATTTTCAAGTCACCTGTTTATTTGTAATTGTACGTTATTACCCGCGGGCCAAAGGTCGAAGATGGTACTAATGCGAAATCACGATCGACCATCGTACTTTTGTTATCTGATCGGAAAACGGACCTATCGATGATTTTCATTGTTGTCGGGGGATTTTTAAAAGTACTTATTACAGGCGTTGCATGGCGATTTGTGTATTGCAAAATCCAAGGTAACTGTACTTAAAAAAAATGGCAATGGTAATGAATTTGTTGAATTAACTTTTCTGATTGTTGCATCATCGGTGGTCACGTGTTTTAGGTCTACCGCCTTATTTATCTTTGTGTGGTATCTCAGGATTTGGTGCAGACGTAACAGTACATTATTTCCTTCTTGATATTTCTTTTATTTCCACTTGTTCCTTTGCCATGGCATTAAAAATTTGAAAGCTTTGCACGCATCATTATAATCATCTCTAAAAATAATTTTGTTTTATTGCATCTCATAATGCTTAGTTATTACTAGAGTTCGTGCGACCGCGGAGTGTAACAGGACCGTAGTCAGTTAACGGATGAAAATATTAATATGTTTACATAAATTATGTAGCAACATAGTACTATTTTTACCAAATAGTACGGTTGTCAAGGATAAAATACCTATATAAATTAAGATAACACGTAACAATGGCAACACTTACCCGACAAGCGTCAGTGTTGAGACAAGGTTGCCATGTCAGGTTGGCGGTGGTTAAAACATATTATTATGTGCTTTTCTAAGCGTTCTGGAGTGAAACGGCGACGTTTATTACAAATTAGCTACTGAACGCCCGCACGCATCGGTAGCTTCGTCTATAATAAAATACACGAAATTGTCCGCAATGTCTTCGCGTATTGATGTCACTGCATTGTTGTAAACCCGATCGGCATATGCAAGTCTTAACGTACTTTAATAAGGAATTATTTTTCGGTCAATATATTTTTCTAAAAACGTACGTAACTTGGGGTTCCCTAGTTTGTTTAATGGAATATTGCATGCAACAAAGGCTTCTGTAGGTTCATAGAAAAATACGGTCGTCGGCGCTGGACGAGGCATGGCTTTTCAGATGTCTTGTTACTTTAGTTTTATCTGAAGAATTTATAATGCGTTCACACACAGTACAAAAAAAGGTCATTTCCTTGAATACGTATGTCCCTAAAACCCTCGGGATCACTGTCAAACCACGTTTTAAATACTTCCCGTCTATTTCTTTTCACCTTTGGCATGGTACCTCACTTTATTCACTTCTCCCCTCAACTCATAATTATTAATATTTTTAGTTATTTAAACACACGGCGAATACGTAAAAACGAAACGTATCAACACGATGCAATACCGGCGACTGTCTGTTACAGCGTGTCATAAATAACTAAAATTGCTAGCGCAGTTTTCGTAATGCAAGTCAGCTGTGAGCTGTGAAGGCCAACGAGTCAAGGGCAGGAGATGCCAATATTAACATTTTCATTCGTAAACTGACTACGATCCTGTTACACCCCGCGCTGCACGAACTCTAGTTATTACATTACTTATTACTAGGTATTGCAAAACTATAAGGTGCCAAAATTACGAGTATTAGTCTGCTTTTTGATGTATGCACAGAAGCGGAAAAGTTCGTGGTATTCTGTTAACGCCATCATGCAAAGCCGTATGCTTTTGTTTTATCAGACGACATACGTCAACAATTATTTATTGTACATATAAATTTAGGGAACAAACTTTTTGATAAAATATCAACAATGGCTTGTGTCATTTCCGATGTGCATTTCTGGTAAAATTAAACTATCTACTTAGATGTTAAAAGTACTGCGATATAAACCGTGCATCGGTAATAGTTAGATATATTGTCTTTTTTGATCATTATACATATGTTAAATATCGAATAGAAGGATATATCAAACCAAAAATAAAGCCTATTTCGAAAAAAAAAAGAATAAAACTAATTTACACGTTGTTTGCTCCAGTTATTTTTCGAAATTCATTGCGAATCTCTAAATATAGCTAAGACAACGATGGAAAAGATTAGTTGATAATCTGATGATTATTAGGTTTTTTCTCAATAAAAAGTTCGCAGTACAAAATAACGTGATTAAAACAAAAAAATAAGCATAATTGTTGAATAAACCCTAATCTCTGCTCAGCCTTATTATGGCAATAAAATTTTCGTATTTTTGTTTGTATTCATAATTCGCGAGTGGCAAATTATATTAACCATGTCAACATATGTGGCATTCCACATATATTATTATAATTAATTTTTAGTTATAGACATTCCGAATGATATGAGTTGTGTGTCATAACTTCGTGCAAAAAAACGTGTTCCCTAGTAACAATAAACCTCTTTATTTACTATTACAAACAGCGAAATATACAACACAAAAACAAATGCATTTCGAAACCAAAAAACAAAAATAACACATGTATTATTTAATATACAATATACCATTATTAGTAATCAAAAACAGACGTTTTATATTGTTCCATAACAGTTACTTATACAATAACTGCGTAAAGTGGCAAAATTCACACTGCCAAAAAGGGGTCTTTACACATATGTTTTTACAACCAAATTTTACTTTTAGTTGTGTATTTCTGTAAGGAGTGCTCCATCCTTATTTTCTTTACGCACTAGTGCGAAAAACTCCGAAGCGTGCGGAAAGAAAAAAACAGACCTATTATTATTATTCCACAACGGTTACTTATACAACAAATGTGCAAAGTGGCACAATTTACACTTGTCCAGAACACGTTTTTTACAACCGAATTTTACTTTTAGTTGTGTATTTCTGTGAGTGTTCCATCATTATTTTCTTTGCGCACCAGTGCGAAAAACTCCGAAGCGTGCGTAAAGATGGTACTTTACGAACGACAGTGTAACAATAATTGTTTTTTCGCGATTTTGGAATCAAAACGCCGCACTATCGCATAGTATAAGCGTTAATTATGTATTATTGACGAAAATGAATCACAAGAAGTAGGCTGTGACTGGTTACTAGGGACGTGGGTTGGCGTTGCTAAGGGGTTGTTTATCAGAAGCCAATAAACGTTAAATTTGGTATATTACATGTTTTTTGAGGTAGGTAATGTGATTTTACAAGTGAAAGTAACTAGTAAATGACTATTATAACAAATAGTTTAGGAATATACTTGATTTTTTATGAAATATCGATAACAGAGCCATTGTGTATTTATGGCCATCGCTTGAAGCGACTGTTCATGCGACTGTAAAAAAAAATTGATTCGAGCAAGTTTCTGAAGGAGAACTGTATAAGTGCTTCCGGTTTTGACCCGACGCAAAATTATATAAACTCACTCGCTTACTTGTAAAAAGAAAAACATTGTTCTGGAACATTGTCGTCTTACTGTGCAATAGAATAATTACACAGTCAGTGCAATGTAAACACTTTTATAAATCGTTATTTTTAATTAATATCGTCCAAGTTAACCTTGATCCCTCTATTAAAAAAGAATTCGCCTTATTGTTGTCTATTTCGGGGACTTTTAAAACGTTACAAAGAAATATTTTTTCGCGGGTTACTTTTTCTGCGAAAATGGAATCTTCAAATTCAATTTCGTTATTTTTAACAGCGAATTTTTTATCGAATAATGACATGGCCTTGAAACAATTCAGAATCAGTCGACTCTCCTTTGTATATTAATCCAACTACTTGTTTTACTTGATGTTCGCTTTGTAGGGAGCATATAAAAACTATAGTTCATGTGATGTAATTTTTATATTTTTTTAAGAAGGATATAAAAGTGAATTTTGAACTTTGTTTACACTTTCTGCATATATACGTATATTTTCCACTCAGTGAGTAGAATGTACACTAGTATTTGCTTTCTAAATTCTCGGAATTTAGAAGTCAAGGTGAATCTAAAATGCTTTTATGAGGAATGAATTCGACAACCTTACTGAGTACGAATTTTTTTAAAATAAAGGTGTCAGCTTAAAAAAAAACAAGCATTCTTATTTTCAAAGTTTTGCTGAATATTGTCTACAAGTAATACATACTTATTGTCGGTCCTTTATAACAAGAAGATATTGAGCCATCAAAAAAAAGTCATAAAAGTTGGCCTAGCAAAAAAAGACGAAGAAAAAAGTATTTCTATTGTATCCTTAGAAAATGAACTATTAAGCACTTTAAGTGTTGAAAATAACGAATAAATGGCATCTTCAGAGTAATTTGACAGTTATTTTGACAGCTGTCATATTTTCTTTAAAATTATACTTTCTTTTCTGTATAACTTAAGGAATAAGAAAAGAAATCGGATAATATCATTTGACAAATAATTTGGCTGTTTGTAAAATGAAATTTCAAAATTAAAAAGTTAAAAATATTGATACATTTGAGACCTTGACACCGATTTTCATTGGAAAAACCCATATTTTCCAATAACAATTCGTTTTTAGATTTAAATAATAAAATATTGGGAACGAAAATAAAAAATCCGGCTAGGGGAATTTATGGAGAAATTCATGAGGAACATTTTTAGAAAAAAAAAAAAACATCTTAAAATATATATTTTTACGATCTCTAGAGTGATTTGGGTCAAACACTACAGTTTTGTCCCACTGTGCGGCAGTGACCGAATCTCGGGGCACAATAAATTTATTTTTAGTCAGGTAATGGCCCTTTAATCATCTTAGTGTGCTCGCCTTGTGTATAATATCTTGAAAAACCTGTATCAGGCCCTAGAGGAGACGTGTGCTTCATCTTGTAGACCACTCTCCACTTTCAACAGCTTTCAGTTTCATCAAACAATTTTCAGGTCGCCACATGACCGAAGTCACGCACCAAGAATGACGAATAATTGTACACAGTATACCCTATCTTTTCTATATTTAATTCATGTCGATCAGATGCGGTTTAGTATCGTGTACCGTATTTTGTGTATTTTCAGACTGATATCATGCAACGCGCCTGGTGAATTCGTGAAAATCTGCGAGTGACATCATATCTTTTCCAGGGAATTTCTAAAATTGCGTAATTTCTGTAACAGTTTCGTTCGTATCTGGTTTTAAGGTTAAATACCTTATCATTATGGGGAATAACTGTGGAATCCGGTGACGGGATTGGATGAAAATATGGGTGTGGCATCAAGCCCCTCGTAATATGCACTCATACTATCAATAATTTTATTTGTGGTTTCGGGAATCTCCTTGCACAACAACGATCACATTGGTTGATAATAAAGGTGCGTCTGCAAGCCCTATACAGTTAATACTTCAATTATTTCTATTAAAATACGTCTAGGGTTTGACCATGGTCTTTCACGGACTCCTTGAGCTAAATAAAATACTAAGAAGATGTGAACAACGAGACCAGATTTTTTTGTGTATTTATTTAGTGATTTGAGGTCATTTTTTTTGTATAAAAAAAGACGCGTTCTTGAAGGGACCTGAAATTGTTAGTCCAGAGGTATAACGAAGAAAAAATTTTATTATTTTATAATAATTCTCTTAGGAAATTAACGATGCTGAAAACTTGAAAACTGAATGCCATGAAACTAAAGGAAAATCAGGTGGATTTTCTTTTGATCCTTTTGTCCTGATATATGTACCTATTAACCCGTTTTTAAAAAGGTAAACGTAAACGAACACTTAATTTTCTGTTGGCTTATATAATACACCGCAATATTCAAGTAATAAAATTTTATTTCATATTGTATCTTATAAATATATGCAATAAAATGAACACTCATTTTATTGCGGATCGTTAAAGCGATTTTAAAACAAATCGTATTTTCAGTATTACATACATTGTTCTTATCAGGGAGGGATAAGGTAGCGGGATTTTCGACAAACGGTTGCAAAATAAATTAAACAGCGTACGTATTGTATACCAAAAAGAATGTACCTACACCTCTCAAAAATGCACGCGTCAGCACTGTGATAATACAAAAATAACTACATATATCTGCGAACACCAAACATTTGAGTTAAAACAAATGCGACGAAAAAGCGACGAATTGTTTTTAGTTTTTTTTGAAAGATAGCCTACTTAGGTCGTGTCGTCTTTTGTTCAAAGACTTTCACGCTCCGGAAGTGACGTCAGAGGAATTTTCTGAAACGGTGCCATGCAATGTATTTTTACTTTAGACATGGGACACTCGCTATCGTTTCAATAACGAGAAAATTTTGTTATATAATTAATATAAATCTCCCCATTTGAAGTCAAAACATTTTATTTTGCACTTCAAAATGGTTCGAGACTAAAAGGGCAAACTAATTGTTTTCTTCCCTCAGTGTTTAATTTGTAGTATACTGAATAATATTATTTTTTTTTTTATAATAAATCGTTTCGGATACCCTATCATCAGTCGCAAGAGGAAGTCCGTATATCCGCGTGTCTGTTACGTGCTATATTTATTTATGAGATGCGTCACGAGTATTGACGAGACTCTAAAAGTCGAAAATATCTCGGCACATGTCATTTCTAGTCGTAATATACCTACTACGAACACAGTGTATGTAAAATAAACAAAACAGACGTATAAAATTAAAGCTGGAATGTAAAAGAATAGAAAACAACAAACAGTTTAATGGACTATGTACTACGTTACGAGTAAATAAAAAAATAAAAATTACCATGGAAATGCCATCCACTTTTTTTTTGGCAAGTTATGACACAATTTTGTGTCGTTTGCTAGAAATTTAACTGACTTTTTCATACTCTCAAGTGCTGGAAATAACCCTCTTAATTAAATATTGTACTTATTTGAACGTAGGAAAAGTATATTGGGCAAACGAAAAGGCTAATTTTACTGAGACATAAAGAACATTTAACATAATAAGGAAAATGTAATTTGTAATTTGTTGCAATAACGGAATTCTGTGTTTACGAAAATCAACTGCTTTACCGCCTCATAATTTCATAAGGAGCGCATAAATTCAATATAAGCCGGGAATCTGTGGTACTGGATGGGTCGGTCCCGAGTTTCGAAATTGCCCTTTGGGAACTAAACGGCCATTGTTGTGCCGAGATATTACCTTAGAAACCGCGACAACCAGGTGCGCTTAAGAAGGTTTTCCCTAAGATTGAAAGAAACTTAGCTCGGAAAGTTTGAATTTGCTGTTGGAAGTTTCTCTTTTATGTACGTGGGACGTTAGATATATATATAATTCGCACCGGCAGAGAGAAAGGGAGGAAGGAAACGTACGATAAGGGACGAAGTCAAATAAGTCCAGGGGCGGCGTTACTTTTTTTCGCAGGGGGCACATCGACAAAAGCACGCACTAAACATTTCAATGAATGGTCATTGGGCAAGAGAAGACACATTTCATCAAGAATTAAAGAACATAGGGCTCAGTTAAAAATAAGGTAGCACGGAAAATTTATATACAGTTACTTGCAAAAGTATTCGTAACTACCCTGAATTGTTGTGTAAAGAAATTAACAGCATTTTTATATCTGTAAGGAAAATTTCATGTAATAAATATATTTACAAACACACTATATCAGCAACGCATAAATTAAGTTTAGCTTCATATTGCATTAAATACCTACATAAAAAATATTTATTTTTAAGAATGGTGAGGCACCAGTTGTTAAGACTTCAGTTATACATTCAGACGATTGTAAACAACTATATCTTCTGTGATCTGTTACAATATTCCTAATTATAATGGGACGTAAATCAGAAACAACAGCACATGAGAGACAAATGTCAGTACAGTGGCATTTAAAAGGAAAATCATATAAAGAAATAGGTGATTTGTTAAGCAGAAGCAAAAGTACTATACAATATATTATAAAAAAGATATAACGAAAATCAAATAGTTTCCAATATGCCTCGAAAAGGCCGTCCAAGACTATTAACTTCTCGAGAAGAGAAAGCAATAGTGCGTGAAATTAAAAAATGCCCTTACTACAAGTGCCCCAAAATTGGCGGCATTAGTATATAATCGTTTTAACAAGAAGTAAGTGCAGATACTTGCCGCTGGGTTTTAAAAAGGCATGATCTGCATGGTAGGGTATCTAGGAAAAAGCCCTTTAATAGTAAAGTAAATCGTCTAAAACGATTAAAATTTGCCAAAAAGTATATTTGCAAGGATCACACCTTTTGGGAACGAGTTTTATTTACTGATGAGGTTAAATTCAACATTTTTCAGTCGGACGGTAGACGTTTAGTGTGGCGTAAGGTAAACATTGAGTTTGAACCGAAAAATTTGTGTCCAACTTTTAAGCATGGTGGGGGTTCAGTGATGGTGTGGGGAAGTATGAGTGCGAGTGGGACGGGAAATTTAGTTTTTATTGATGGCATTAGGACTAAATTTACGTACTTAAACCTAGAGTTGAGGCTCTCTACTTAAACCTATTAAAAACAAATTTGCCATTAAGTATTGCAAAATTGAATCTAGGAAATAATTATTGGTTCCAACAAGACAACGATCCAAAACACACTGCTTATATAGTGAGGCAATGGATTGTATACAACACTCCCCATCAGTTAATTACACCCTCTCAAAGCCCTGATTTAAATGCAATTGATCATTTATGGTCGGAAATGAAAAATACAGTTACGAAATTATGAAATAAAATATATAAAACACTCTTAAACAGGCAATTACAAATGTATGACAAAATATGGACCCTGATATCACACAAAAAATTGGTAGCAAGCGTGCCTAAACGTTTAGAGGGTGTGATCGTAGCTAAAGGTGGACGAACCAAATACTAACTTGGCCAATTTCACCAAAAAATCCTGAAGTACGAATACTTTTGCGACCCGTGATTTTGCAATAGAGAATAATTTAGTTTTGATTTTCTAAACAGTAAATGATATGAAGTTCAAGTTTAATTTATGTAATACTTTCACATGCACGTTTATAATAAAATTATTATGATTAATTATACTCACACCCATTAAAAGAAAATTGTGGTTATTTACAATTCCCTGTAATGTACGAATACTTTTGCGAGTAACTGTATGTAAGTCTTAGTTTCTACTGAAAATTTCAATTAACGGAAAAGTATCAACCGGTTTAAACAAACAGTTTTGCGAAGTTACATTTATAAATCAACATACGCGGAAAACTTTCTAATAAAATGTAGCCTCTTGCCAAATTTAGATGATTTTTCCACAAGCTTCTGAGAAACGCAGTACAAACCGTGACGCACGTCTTTATTTATTTCAGCTCTTGACCCACATCACGTCTATACCCCGGGAAAACACTCGACGGATTGCTATACTTACATACAATTAGATAATTACGAGTATTGTACTTGTCGATCTGTTTTTCGATTTTAACTATGCAAAATGTCACTAATGGAACATACAAACGCCACGTGCTGTAAATTTTCACGGGTTGTAATGTCAGACGGGATAATTCAATGTAACAAAGTCTGGTGTGAGAAGGGTGTGTAAATTAAGTAATGAGACTGGCAACGTAGCGCCCTATCTAGCAATACTGCGGAGACGGGACTTGGAACGGCGGTAGGTTAACATGTAATGCACCATCAGTACAAGTTTGAACTTGTTAGTCATTTGTTTGTTCTTTGTGACTGTTTTCGTAAACCGGTATTTTTCTAGTGCATTTTAAAAATGAGTGACATTAATTTTGAGCAACGGCAACGGTGTGTCATCATGTTTTGCTTCAGACTTGGACATAGCGCAACGGATACTTTTGCAAAACTTCAACACGCCTACGGAGACAGTGTTTTTTCAAGAGCCCAGGTTTTTCGGTGGTTTAAGGCATTCTCAGAAGGAAGAGAGTCGGTTGAAGATGAACCACGCAGCGGAAGGCCTTCATCTTCAAGAATCGATGAAAATGTCGATAGAATACGGGACCTTGTGCGTTCAGATCGTCAGTTGACGACAAGAATGATCGGGGAAGAGTTAAATTTGAATCACACCACTGTTCATCGGGATTTTGACTAACGAATTTGGGATGAGAAAAAATCTGCGCAAAAATGGTTGCAAAAAACCTTTCGCAGGAACAAAAGGACGAGGAGAGAAAGGTGTCTGGACTTTTAGGAATCGATTGAAAATGATCCCCATTTTATGGAACATGCCATTACTGGTGATGAGACTTGGGTGGTTGAATACGACCCGGAAACCAAGCGCCAAAGCATGGAATGACCACTTCAAGCTCTCCAAGACCCCAAAAAGCAAGAATGAGCAAGTCGAATATCAACTGCATGCTGATATGCTTTTTTTGATAGCCAAGGGAATTGTCCACAAGGAGTTTGTGCCTCCAGGCCAAACAGTAAATCAACACTTTTGCAGAGAGTCTTGAAAACTTCGGAAAAGGGTCATGGGTGTGAGACCAAACATCGAGGGCAACTGGATGTTGCATCACAATAATGCGCCTTGTCACACAGATACTTCAGTAAACGAGTTTTAAGCCAGTAAAAACTTTCCTGTGGCTGCTCAGTCTTCTTATTCGCCTGACTTGAGTCATTGTGACTTTTTTCTCTTTCCGAAATTAAAAAGTCACCTCAAGAGATGCCATTTTAGGACCATAGAAATTTTTTTTTTTAATTATTCGTTAAATGGGAAATTTTCCTGTACTGTGTTAGCGGAAAAAAGTAATTTATTGCATCAGTCGATCGTTTAAAAATTAAACATTAACTCAGTCGCTTCCGCAAATATTTGACAAGTTAGTCCGCCATCGCGAAATTTATATTGACATCACGTAGCTGACGATCTGAAAAGGGGATAAATGGCCGACAAGGCAGGTAATTGTTTTTTACCTGCCCTTAAGATAACCGAAGTATCCGGATTCCCAGATACGCTGAAGTAAGGGGAATTATAAAGTTTGGTAATTGCGCCATTTAACAGCGGCAGTTTGGGAACTTCCCCCATTTTTCACTCGGGTCATGTCGTTTTCTCCCGTTAAAAGGATACGTTAGCTTTATTTTTTTTTTTTTAACGAAATTACCGTAAAAATACGTCCATCCATGGCAGAATTTTGAATTTAGATTTTTTGGTTTAACTTTAAAAAATTTTCATGTCTAGGAAAAAAATTTCCGGTATGGCTCAGTTAGTCAGATAGATAATATGAAGATTTCCTTCCAATATGAGTCCAAGAACTCTGAAAAGTATTTAATATTTTCGCAGTTATTCACGGTTTGTTAAAAATCCACATATACATACATATATCACCTTGAACTTGGGCTTATTAGACAAAGATTTTCACAAGCTGTAATCCTATCAAAAGCAAAAAAAAAAAGACTGTAATACAAAATTATCAGTATCAGAATTCAAGCAACTTTAAAAAAATTGGTGTATTATGACTTTCGTTGTTGCCTGCATCTTCAATAATTCAAAGACCCATATAATATGTACATACCGGGTGGTACAAAAGTATCAAATAATAGTTTTAACTTTGTTATTTGCAGTTAAAAAAAAAAGTTCAATATAAGTTATTTTGTTCATTACCATGTATGTTTTAAGTTTTTTAGTTTGTTGATATCTTCTTTTTGTTTTGTTCCTATGGCAACCATTTTTTTTTTAAATGGCACCCATACTTTTTTTTTTCGTTATGAAAAAAAGCATATTTTTCTCTATTCAGTCACAAAATTTTGCAATTTTTGAAAAAAAAAGCGAGAGAAAAAATTATTTATTACTATTCACTCACAATTGATTAATTAATTTTACAAGACTAAAATTTAGATCAAATTAAATTTAAAGAGTAACAAAGGTAGACTAAATATAAAAAAAAAAACAGCAATACTAAATCAGATGTTCAAACTGAGCTCCGTTGACAGCCAAGCAATGACCTAAACGGTATTTAAATTCTACTGTAGTAGCTCTGTGTAACACCTCTGCAGGTATTCTGCGCATTTCAGCAGTTATTCGCACCTTTAAGTCCTCCAAATTACGAGGTCTTTGTTTGAACACACTACTTTTAACATGACCCCACAGGAAAAAATCTAAGGGCGTCAAATCCGGAGATCTGGCAGGCCACTCAATAAATCCTCTTCTGCCGATCCACCTGTTTCGAAAAAACATGATTTAAGTACTCTCTAACATGTACAGCACAATGTGGAGGAGCTCCATCTTGTTAGAAGAAAATTCTATTGTCAATACCTCCATTTTCACCCGGGAATAAGGCTGTGATCGCAGGTATGACCTGAGTTTGTAGCAGTTGAAGATATCGATCAGCGGTAAGGGTTTCATCAAGAAAAAAATGGCCAATGGTATGTCCTCTTATAATGCCTGCCCACACATTTACTTTTTGCGGATATTGTGTGTGCGCTTCTTGCACCCAGTGTGGGTTCGCTCTCGCCCAATACCGACAATTACGTCGATTTAATGTGCCGTTTACCATAAAGGTCGCTTCATCTGAGAATACAATATTTGAAGCAAAATTCTCATCTGCTTTACATCGTTCCATCGTGTACTCACAGAAATCCATCCGTCTATCAAAATCATTTTCATTCAAGTCATGTATTAATTGAAGCTCATAAGGATGAATTTTTTCTTCTTTTAAAATTCTAAGCACAGAAACATGGTTAATTTCTAAATTGTCTGCGACTTCCCTCGTCGACACTTGTGGCGTGTCTTCAACTGTCAACAGAACATTTAACGATTTTTCCTCACTTGTTGCCGATTTTGGTCTGCCAGTTCTTTTCACGTCTTTAACGTTACCAGTTTCTCGAAATTTTTTAATTAGTTGACAGACTGTTCCTTGAGATACAGGAGTTTCTGGGTAAATTACGTTGAATAATTATTAATTTTTTTTAACTGCAAATAATAAGTTAAAGCCATTATTTGATACTTTTGTACCATCAAGTATGTATGTAGGTAACTCTGGGGAATCTGTATGTAAAGTTTAAATCAATATTTTCACGACTAAAGCATTTTTTTTATCAGTAGTGGGTTAAGGTCAACTGAAAAGCCTTCAGCCATTTTAGTTTAGTTTTTTCAATCATAATCTGATTCGTCAGCCCCTCAACCGCTTACAATGTTTTATCTTCGTAGCAGAAAATGTCTAATTTTCTTTTATGCTAATAACACAAAAAGAAAAACAGGGTATTCAAAGTGTACAAACTACCATAGAAACGAACAAAATCCTAAAACAAATTTTAAACCGAGTTCTAGTTTCTCGTGAAGCAATTGTACAAGTCAGATTTGATCATCATCTCGAGGAATGTTTTTTAATTGTATTTATTTATGCCATATCTATTATTTTGATGACCTTTTATTCAATATTGACTCAAGCATAATTCATTGTTTTTATAATCCTTCATTCTTATCAACAATAATAGCTTGAATTGTTTCGAGGAAATTTTTCAGAAATATTGAAGTGGCAAACTATTCGTTGGACATTTTTTGATTTACAGTCGGCATCATATACCAATTGTGATAATTTTTGCACTACAATATCGATTTTTTTGCTTATGATAGAATTTTTTTGAAAGATTTATTAGTACAAATTACAATTATCTGAATTTAAGCAACGAATACCTATCATGCTGACTGTACTTGAAAATGATTGACAAATTAAAATTCCTCGCCCCAAGTAAATGAAAATTCGTTATGGTGTTCAACATATGGTATTTCAAGGTCATATTTTCAGTACAGGACCATATTGCATTTTGTCGTCAAATTTCTCGTACTGGTATAAAACGGTGATGAAAAATATGTATACAGGGTCTCCCAAAAACCCAAGTTGCACTATTAAAAATGCCTTCTTTTGTTTTCTAATTCTGGTACGTCAAACGTTGAGTAGGCCGTGGAATATTTATTTCTTTGATAGTCGCGAGAAATTTACAATTTTTGACGTATTAATTGCTCAATAAATAATTACGAGCATTAGGCGGATAAAAAAATTGATTTATGGCATGCTTCTTCTCCATTCTACAGATTTATGAACAGAGTAAATATTTATTTATAATTGATGCGATATGGTAGCCTAATCAGTAATCACATTAGCAGTTTAGGGATGAAATATTAGATCTAGGCGCATAAATTAAGGATAAAAAAATTTTTGGTGATTTTCCATTGGGGAAAAATGGTCGTAAAAATGAAAAATCGATCCTTTTTCGATTTTTAGCACAAACGACAATTTCAAACATTCTGAGCTCTATGAAAGAAAAAATCGCAGCGCTTTGAAACTATCAGGGTTTCTTTGGGGTACTTTGGTTACTACTAAAGGTTGAAAAGTTGCAGTCAATATTCTTAGTCTATCCATTATTTGCAAATTAATGTTATTAAACATCCCTTATAACATTAATTAAGTGATGTAAACATTGGCGAATTGACAATGTTTTACAGTTTGACTTAAAAAAGAACAAATCGGAAATCGTGCTTTTTTCAATTTAAATGGCCAAAACAGGGGTAAGCTTCAACTATTATGAATTTTTTTGGTGCCATTCGAAAGAGCACCCCAAAATTACTCGGAAAGGCATTTCCCGATTTTTTTTCCATCGTTTCTTGTACTTGGCACGTTGCTAAAGAGAGGTTGCAAACTTGTGAGAGAATTTTTAAGAAACCTCAAGAAAAGTTGCCTAAGTGCTCGTACTATTTTATTTTGTCGTGGTTCATGACGTATGTTGTTAAATCGCGTGGATATCAACTTGGATCCACAAAGATAAATTAAAAACAATTAAAACGTCTAGCTGGGAGAGATATACGAGAATTTCTATTACAAGTTTGAAATAAACCATCCTCGTAATTACGACAGTACAGTTCGCTGGAGTTTTAGATTTTTTTTAAATAATTTAAGGTCTGATAACTAGGGAGGCATTTCAGCACGAAACCGCGAAATCGTCATTTCAATTATTCTCAATGTCTCCCCCAGGCCTTTCAGATAAAACAAATTAAGGTGAACAAGTTTATTTAACTCGTTCAACAATGCAGTAAACAAAAAAATATTGCACCATGATTTCAGTGCTTATATGTATGTGATAAAATAAATTGATTTATTATTATTTTTTGTAAAAATATATCGCTTGCAAAATTATCGACTAAAACAGTAGAAATATTTCTGGAATTTATTCCAAATAAATTACCCATCGTCATCAATGTAAATAATTGCTTAAACAATTATTAAATCAAACGAAATACCTGCTGGTACTTTTACGAATTGAGATTTAAGTATTCCAGAACGGTGTTTGCACAAGCAATAAGTTATTTTTATGAATTCTGAAGGATCCATAATAATTATTAATTGCTTTTTGCAATGTACATAGCTACTTCCAAGTGTATCACCAAGTGTATGCCGGTGATCTTAAAAATTTCTAAAAATATCTCGGAAATAAGCTGCTATCTTAGTAGCACCACTTGATGTCAAATTTAAACTAGCAGTAGATATTAGCCATTTTCACAAATTGAAATTAACGGAATATTTAGAAATTCAAATAAACATTACGTGACAAAAAATTGTTATTAAACCTATTTTAAAAAAATTCTCAGTGAATAAAAGTCACATCTTACAGGAAAACTAATTAATAAAATTAAAATTTCAACAAAACATAAAATACATAATACACGTACATATATTCAAGAAAATACATTTTTCAAGATGAATACTTCACAACACTTCATTCTAACGTTGACAATAACTTTGAGACACTCTAGTGTCATCTTCGCTTTAAGTGTCTTCTACAGACTGCACCAAGACAAAAATACCTGTCAACTTTATTTCACGTCATCGTTTGTTGATTTTACTACGTGCCACATTCTGCAGCTAAAAACTGCAGACATTGCAAAAACTTTTATTGGGAAAATGAAATAAGTCCAACACCAAACACTTCATTATTAATATAGCTGAAGCATTCTATTATGACCCCTTCGCATTTTTCGCCTGGTTTTTGTAATTATATATAAAAAATGAGGAAGCAACTTGAAAAAACCACAATCAATTTATAAAAAAAAGAAATCTGAGTCAAGGACCGGACTCTATTAAGCGACGAATATAGAAAGAAGGTAATTGTTTTTTTTTTTGTGGATTTTCTAAATTCAACGCCAGAGATTTGTAGTTTTTCAAAAATTTCAAAAAAGCCGTTATTTATGTGTCAAGTACCTACAAATAAGTTAAGTACAAAGCCTTACTGAGTGTGGGTTTCTATGAGCCCTAATAACTATGTATATGTTCGAACAAACGCATTTTGTCAAAAACATTATTCACTTCCAAGCAAAAAATTTACAACCATGCTTTAAAATCCTAAAATATATAAAATTACATACATTTGCAAGATAATATTATGCTGAAAATTATTATTAGCTTGGATTTGTTATGAATTTATGGCCAAAAATATAAAAATCTGCTAAAAATGCTGACACCTGCCATAAAAATGGTTGGTTCGGAAATGATTTTCCGAACATTTAGTAATGTTCGGAAAATCGATAAACCTGCCTTAAAAATTAAATAAAAATTTGTTGTTGCCGCGGTAACCGGTAACCATTAATTTCACAATTACATAGATGTGTCAGTCACAGGTGATTTCTGGTGGTTCTTGCGAATATTCGTTATTCTTAATTAAAAATGGGCCGTGGACGTGAGACTGATCAAAAATTGCGGCAGCTCATTGTAAAAAATACTGCAGTGGCAAAAAAATCCGCGAAATTGCGGAAGAAAAGAAAGACGAAAAAGTGGTTCGGGGAACGTATATTAAAGTCCTATCATGGCCATCAAACAGCCCCGACCTAAATGTCATTGAAACACTGCGGCATAAGATAAAAAAGAGTTTTGAGAGATGATCCTCAAAGAACGGTTTCTACTTTAAAGGAAAAATCGGCGAAATTTGGGACAACTTTTCACCAGAACTCTGTCGAGGCTTGGCTGAAAACAATGCCTGCAAGAATTCGGATCGTAATTAAGGTAAAAGGTGACGTAACGCCTTATTAATACTTAAAATATTTTTTGTCCGAACGTTTAATTGCCAGTAATTTTGTTACATTTTATTTGTTTTGTTAAGTTGTGACATTGTTAATTTGGTTTTTTGAAACATAAATTAAAATATAGTGTTAAATTCTTAGAGTTCTTATGTATTGTCAGCTGCATTAATCAATTTTTGTTTCATCAAACATAAAAACAGTCTAACACGCGAAAAATGCGTTTGTCCGAACATATGTACATATACTAGTTGTTAGGGCTAGTAGAAGTTTGGAAGCGAAGAAAAAATAATAAAAATGATCTACTTCAAAATTTAGGATTATCCACATATTTTTTCTACTGTTTATACCTACCTAGGTGTGGTACAAATGTAAACTTTATTTACATGAAATTTATCATGTACATATTTAAAAAACTTGTTAATTTATCGCCTATTTTATTTTGTACTTTAGTAAGGTATTTCCAATAACAACGTAGTTTTACGGATATTGAATTCAACACGTGGAAAAGTGTTTGTGACAGATCAGGATATTTGTTATCTCTAGAGTGGTCTGATATACATACAGATGTATTTGTATGTACATACATATGTAGGTAGTATCTAAATCATATTTTTATTGTGGATGAATTAATTTTGTTGTATAAAAATAACGTCACTTTGCAAAAAAGAACATACAAATATTACGCAGATGTTAATGAGTTTTCTCTATAGCCATTTTTAATTAGTTTTTTTTAATTACTGAATGGTGAGCCTAATTCGTTAAAATCCTGTGATGTATTTTTATTGTAATAGTTACTTAAATAGATCTATTGCCATTTTTTTTAACAAATAATTCTGAAGAAATCAGCATTATGTCACTGTTTATTTTTGGAAATAGATTGAATGTTCGTGCACTTGATGCTGTGCCGTTAACAGGAAAGAGTGTAATAGAAAATGTGTACGATGTACGATTATAATTAGCAACAATTTTTTTCACTCACCTATTACATCGACAAGCAGTAAAAATCTGCGATTGAATTAAAATTTTCCGTTGTTTAACTCAGAATTTTAACAACACTGACTTAAACACAGAAAAACTTTATTCGTCGTGTGCTCATATCAGAGCCTTCTCTTCTAAAAATTTTTACAGTGATACCATCAGATCGTCCTTTCCCTCCGACGTCGTTTCCAGAAATAACCAGCCTCCTATGTCCGATCAGCTGTTTTGGATTAAACACTTGATATTCTCTGTCGCACACAGTTGCCAGCCTATTCACTCGCGGAATCTTTGTCACCGTTGTCGAAAATACTACTAAATCAGCGTCTACGTACACACTTTACAAGTCAATAAACTACTGTTATAAGTCAACAAAGGTCCTTGAGAGACGCCAAAAAAAAAGAAGGAGTAGATTTCAAACAAGCAGTGTTCGACGAATTCCAGAACTTTCGGCGAAATTGCGTGATTTGGCAACGTGGAGAAAGTTGTGGCGCATTCACATATGCAGTATACCTGGTGGTATTGGAACAGCAGTTCTCAACGCGTCCGAGAACCGAACACCGAACACAGTTCCGAATACCGTGTAGAGGAAATGCAACACGCTAGTATGACTTTCAAACCACCACTACAATATAATTTTGAATTAGGCAAGTGTAATCGCAGGTTTACAAAATAAAATTTCTCCAAAATTATGAAACGTGTTGGTAGCAGTTTCAAGCTGAAAAAAAAAAGGACACGAAATCGCCTCGCGTTACAAAAATAAATGCCAATTGTCACGTAGGTATTAAACGACATAATAATACCATCTGAAACACTGCGATTGTCGGCATTGTTTAAACCGACAGGCAATTTTGCATTTAACGAGCCCATGTGGGACTGTGACCCCTTAATTTGTCCTTGAATGTGTTGACGCACTGTCCTTCCCCCACGTTTCCTTCCCTATGCTCTTCGACGTTTTGTTTCATAACGCCAATCTGTCCATATGCACTCGTCTCTAATAATTTTTTCGAAAGCAGAAAATTCCAATTTCCTGTTTACATTGACCTTTACAGGTTTCGACTTTTTAATTACAATATGAAATGGTTGACTAATCCCTAACTGTTTGGTCTGGCTCTGCTAAACCCAAAAGATTTGGCAATTACGGTGGTTCTATTAACTTTCTATTTATTTGTTATATAAGCAAATCATAATCAATATCTCGGTATCGGTATGCCAGGATGTAATTTAATTTTTTTTTGCCGTCATCGTGGCAGCACTGTATGTTCAACTTCAAACGGACCGTTTCCGTCGTTTGATTGGTTCATTGGATATGTAGTAGAGTGTATTTTTTCGAGCCGAGCGAAGCTACATAGTTTGAAATTATGTAGCCTCGTATATTTCAACACATTTCATAACAGTGAACGATTTTTTTAAGGTCATTGCCAGGCTTTCGTGTTTCACTATGCAGTTCGTGCAATTTAGAGCACGGATTTTAACGATTGTATTTAGCAAACTGCATATAAACGCGACCTAGTTTTCAAGGGCGCGTATTTTAAATTATCCAACAATAGATTACCAAAATACTTAAATGGTTTATACAATAAAAAAGACACTTTTACCTTAAATACTCTTCAATAGTGGATGTGCTTCCTGTATTTTGAGAATTATACGCGAGGGGGTCTTGTTTACCTGCAAGGGGGTGGCATTTTATATGTTGTAACAAAGGAATTTTTTAAATATGTTTGGATATACGAATTGAATGCGAGTTCTTTTTTCTTTTGTTCAATTAATTTTAACTTGAGCTCGTTGACATCGTTTAACCGAAATGAATGCAATAATTAAATGAAATAAAGTATGAGAGAAAATAACCGTGAGAATATTAAAGAAATAACCATGAAATTCAGGCGAATGCGAGTAGTTTTCGGCGTGAACTCCCTCAGTTACATCTGATAAATTTGAAATTCAGCATTCATGGTCACCTCGAAGTCAGTGTTTTACAGTTTCATCACCCTACCATTCAGTGTACAGCTGTCGGATAAATTTTCGCTGATTTCACACAGGAACACAGCGGAAAACTCACTTTAGGCACAAGACACAACCATCGGGAACCGAATACGAAACAAATGTGCTTGTTTGGGCGAACTATTAAAATTGCACATCTATTTAAGAATAAATTTAACCTCAAATATTGGTCGGGTACGTCACATGTCTCTACTGTCGAGGCAGCGTGCACGCTGTTATACGAGGTACACCGTTGGTCAAACAGATAGTATTGTTTCAATTAACATCTTCGAGACGCTGGAAAAATTTTTCCTTCATCTAAATCTGCTCGATTTACATGATTTATTAAATTATTAATGTGCTAAATTATTAATAATTATTTGCATACACAAGGAAATTACTGAGGATGTCGTATCGTATGGTTATATCCATTTCGATGGAAATTTGGCTGTTTTGAAATTATCCTAAGATGTTTAGTACCGCTATATTAAAATTTGTTATTATGTTATTAATATTTATTGAGTTTTAACTGTTTATTGACATTTGTTTTTCACAAAGTACATTTGTGTATGATAAAGATGAGTCTGACTAGACTTATAGATGCCTTGTTATTGATAGTATTGATACACTTCCATCAGGTCAAGAAAATAGTGTTTTTGCCTTTCCCGGGTCAGATGGTCAATTTGATTATCCTATGCATTTAAACTTGACTTGACTGTCCATTGGTACATGCTGTCTATAGGTAACCCAGAACACACAAGGTTGCATCACAATGAGAGTTACTTATGTTGATGTACATAATATGTTCATCATAATATAAGGAACGGAATATAAAAAACAAAATTAATTATTTCTTGTTTTGCTAAAAAAAGGTGTCTAAAATAATAAGTCTGAACTGTTATTAATCAACGCTAACAATGGTATCAGTATTTTGTCAAACAAGTTGTAGGCAACACATAATACACAGGTGTATATTATTTGCAAAATAAACTTTTGTGATAAATAATAAATTAATATGTAATATTTTAACGTTAACAACTGCTTTAACATTAATATACTTTGTTTGCAACCTGCATGTAATGTAACACCATCTTATTGAAATATTTATTGTTGGGGAAAATATTTTTTGAATATATTGTGTAGTATAAATAATCACTCTATCTTCATAATAGTTTAATCAGATATATGTATATTTTTTTGTTTCCTCGCAATAATACCTATTAATAAGTCATATACCTAACTATTCATTTTGCTTGAGCATCAATGTATTGTAATAAGGTCACCAGTGAAATATGCAGTAATGAAGAAAATGTGTACATTTTGCAAAGTAAAGCGTAAAATTGTAATTCATGTTGATTTTAGTACCCAAATTGTAAGTTTGCCTGAAAATTTATAATAAATTTAAAAGAACTAAACAGATATTCAAATTCAAAATATGCTGCCACCTATTGGCTACAAGACTAACGAGAGAGCGTTCCATGAAAACTTTTATTTACATTTTCAACCTGTTCTGCTGTTTTCATGACTCAAAGGGGTTGAAAGGGATTATGTAAATGCGATAACAGTCGTTTACTTGCTAAACGTTAATGTTGTAATATATCGCAAACTAAACTCCAAGCTAAGAAATCGAATGTAACTTTAGACACTGGTTGAAGCGGGAAATTTAAAACTTAATTTCTTTAAAGGCATTTTTTTGCATGGTGATCGATCGTTTACATAAAATCTAAGCGATATAGTAATTTTAAAGTTATTTTCCTCTTCGCTAGCAACAGTGCGCATAGAAAAACTAGCTAGATAGGCGAAATACAGGAAAAACAGCTTCCGTTAAGTCGATCGGGAGCATTTACCCAGCATGCACTCCGGCTAGAATTAGTGGGAGTGATATGTCTGGCGAGACGACCCGTGAGTTGGGTTGTATGTCTCTGTTAAAGATTAGTGAAACCGTGAAAATATCGCAATACAGTGTCTAGACAAGTTATAATGTTCGTCAGTTTGGAACGATTTCACTCATAGATATGTGACAACGCACTCTATAAACGAGGAAAAGCGAACTAACAGCGGCTTGTGGTGACGTAGTCTCCATTGTACCTGTGCCCGTGTCCCGACCTTGCAAGGCTCAAATTAAAAACATGATAGGTTTGTTGAAATACATACTCTTAGTTCATATTTTTCTAGACGACATGCTAATTTTGATTTATGTCTGCCCCTGCCCCGCTGCCCCTGCCGCTTAGCCGGGGCTCCGTTTTATGTCGCGCTTCTGGACAAGAATGTAAACAGTATTAGCCCCGCCCCACTACACAAGCACTAGTCTTGTTATTTTTCCTTTATAAATCAATTCCTAGTGACCCCGGGGTTCCGTGTTTTCGGTGGTGCTGTTTTCCTCTCCTCGCACGGCCCTAACCTACACATTCTCGCCCCGACCGTCGTGTTAGGCCCATCGAGCACGGTTTTGTTTAAACATTTATCGCCGGATTTACCATTGGCATTGTCGGTGCTCCACAAATCAACGGTCCTGAGGCTACCTTAAAATTTTCGACATCGGATATGTCGCCTCGTGATCGTCAATTGTCCTGTGTAATTTAAAGTTTAATTGGAGTTAAAGAACCTAATTATATTTTTGCAGGAAGTTGTGTGTTCATTTTGCAGTAGTGTGCTATGACGAATTTGTGTAAGTCTATCAGAATGTTCCCTTACCTGCTTTATTTTGCGGTTTTGTGTTCTGGGAACCTTGTTATCCCGAATTCCATGGGGCCGTAGGAGCAGGCCAATAAAAAATGTTTGCCTGGTTTAATTTTAAAAGATTGCGACAATTACGTAGCTTAATTTGATGATTAATCCTTAAACTATTCCAAGTAAATAATTACTAACTGAAAGATATTGGTAGGAACTGATTACAAGTATAAACAAATATATATGGAAATAGGAACATTGAACTCTTTAGCTATTTATATCAAAACGTATTTTCTAGATAAAGTATCTAAATTTTAATGGAAATCTTTAAAATTTAAATGTGCGTTTATTGCTCTCTGTATATCTACCTTTTACATTCCATAAAACGTTGACTCTTTGTAGTATCAGCGTTTTGGCATTAAAAAAAAATACAAAAACTTGAAGAATATCAAAGTAACTTGATATTACAGTACTCCCAATAAGGTTTCAGACTTATAAAAAAAGAAATATGTTGTATAGAAAAATATATGTATATGTAATAAAGAGACATCCTAAAAAAACGTCATCAACTCTGACTATGAACGGAGAGATGGAAATAGCGGCCATGTCTAAGCTTTTCGGTTATGTCAAACTTTTTGACAAGCGACTGTCACAATTTGTAAAATAAACAATGGCTGTCTTATGATGTGACAGTCTTGACAAGTAAATAAGGTTATAAATTCGATTAAGAATAGAGATACGTCTTTTTTTTCCTGGGCCAAATTTGATGACTTTTTTTTTGGATGTCTCGTTATTTTTGTTATACATAAATTATGAATTATTATAATAGTTTTAATTTTGCCAATTTCGTAGTCGCACCCCATTTTTATGTCTCGTTATTGTAATAAAAAAATAACAATCAAATCCACAATAATATAATCTTTTTATGATGTAGTCTCTATGTAGGTCGCTTTTGTTGAAGTCTTTTATGGACTGGGAACATTAACATCAATGTTTACATTTTTTTATTGTTACAGTTTTACTCGTCTCAGTTTAAACATACTTCTAAGTATGCTGCTTAATCACTTTTAGCGCGGTTTTCTTGATAGCATAATTTAAAACTCGCAAATTAGTTTACGTTTACTCGGCAACATTTTTATGCGATACTACTGTCTAAGGTAGTATTTTTCCCCATAAAAGTGTTTTATCGCATTGTTTGTTAACACCGTTGGTGATATTGAGGTTTCAAGTTTGCTAGGAATTCCAATATTCTGCGTATTTCACTTGCATTAATACAGACAGGTTCCTCCATCGAATTTAAACCCAGTTGTTGTCTCCCAACGGAAAACTGGGCTGTGCTGAATTAAAAAAAGTGTCACGGTTTTCAAAATCTGTGACTATAAAAAATATGTTTTGTTGTCAATGCACCCTGTACCTAATATTTGCCGTTGTTATTGATGTAACTATTCCACTGTGGTGGTGACCCTGTTAAAAGAGAAAAACTGTTTAAACTGATATACCTTGGATGGTGTACAATTTTTTTTGTACCATATCAAAATAACCCTGGATAAAGGGACTATCACCAATTATTATGGTCAGTGTTATTTAATTTCCATAAAACGTCCACGCGATATTGAAAATGTCAGGTATTAAGATTCAACCATTTGTTTGGAAACGGCGAATATATTTTTACAAAATTACGTAAATGTAAGGTGTAATTTTTATATTTATATCATAACGTAATGTTTTAAGTGTTTGTGTGATAAATGTAATTTAGTTATAACTATTAAATACAGTAGATCTGGAAGGTAGATCGGTAGATAGATCGATATGGATATCGGCATAGGTCTAGGGTTAATCATTGAGACTTGCTACCAGATATGCTACTTTTGTTGAACTATAACGTATATATTTTGTCCCTAACCGTTAGGTTGATTTATAACAAGGCGGGTGTTACATATCTGCAATACTTCGAAACATTTTATGACAGGACGACCAAACAAGATAAGTCGTCTGATAGACGATATCAGACAGATAGGATTGTATTAATAACGGTTTTGAGCGAATATGCAATAGTGTATTCAGAGATTTCAGGTGAAATTATTTTTTGATAAAAAACGTTCTGTTCCCATTAATTGTCAATTTGATTTGAGACACATCTAGTGGCCTAGGGTGAAACTGGAGAGATAATGTGAGTAGCTTTGAGTAACTTTCAGATTGATTGCACAGGCCCACAAAAAAAGTGTCTGGTTCTGGGATGGACACTAAGTTTTTCTTATGTATTTTGTGCCGCTGAATCCGAATTCATAATAAAAAATAGGGATTCCGCAGCTAATTTTGAAGATAACCTCAAAAAAACTGTCGAAAACGACGTGTTTCGGTGGTAAAAGCTTGAGAACAAAAAAAATATTTGCTTACATCAAAAACACTGTTTCTACGTATTTTGGTCTGCTGAATCCGAATTTGCTATGAAAAAAGAGGTTTGACTAACGGATTTTGGAGATAACCTCAAAAAACTGCTGAAAACGACGTTTTTTGTAATCAAAGCTTGAAAGAAATGGGAATATGATTCTCGTCACATAAAAAATATCGTATTCCTATGCATCTTAATTTCTTAAACCCGAATGTGTTATGAAAAATTTGGTTTAACAACTGAATTTCAAAGATCATCCTCAAGAATATGTAAAAATTGCGTTTTTATCGGTAAAATCTTGAATAACGTGGATTGAATCAGTTTAAAATCAAGACTAAGTGGAAACTCTTTAGTAATCACATGAACATACTTGCATTTGACTTTCTGGAATTCAGACTACGAAAATAACTTGAAACAACAGCAAGCTGAAGACAAATCTGAAGATTGTTGTATCTCTGAGAGCGGAAATCTGGGAATATTCTAGGATTCAGCGGCACAAAATACATAAGAAAAAGTTAGTCTCCATCCCAGAACCAGACACTTTTTTTGTAGGCCTGTGTTGTTAACGTCATGGACAGTAAGTACATGCTTACTACTTGCAATTTTAATAGCACTGCAGTTCCTAATAAATTTTTGAAAAGGGTGTCTACCGTGTTATCTCGTCAAGGTCATACTGTTGGAAGTATACAACCATATGTATTTTCCTAACTTTTTTTGTCGTTGGTACATACATTTTATCAAGCAATTTTACTTCCCTTTCGTTCGTTTTGTAATAAAAGCAATATTTTCCCAACAAACATTGAATATTTTATTGGTACATTTAAGATGTAGCGCCTTTTATTGATTCTGTAACAAGGCAATTCTAAATTTAAATTTCTTGGGCGAGAAAGTCGTGTTTTTAATCAAGTTTTTTTTTTCCGTGTAATTCTGGAGAAAAAATATGAAGGATTTTAGATTTATGTCTCGATTACCCTTAAATCCCTATATTATTCCGGGGAGCTTCCGAAACTCCATGAATTTTTCAGCATGATTTGCATGCAGAGGTAAAAACTGTAAACGTAATTCTCGCAAATCTTCGACGAACACAAGCATATACTAGCTTGAAAAAGTGAGATAGTTTACAGCAGATACGAATCTGCGAATGAATATCTAAGTAAGTAAACGCGGAATAAGCGTATCAAGTAGATCTTTTTACGGAGCTGCAACAATTCTGTTGTAATTCCAAGTAGGTCCCGCTTTATGGGCTAATTCTGAAAAAAATTTTGACAGTACCGTCCGAAGCATATCAGTTGAAGTAACTGCTGCCCGGTTTCGCTCTATTTCGGTGCCCATCAGCGCTGTGTTAACAATGATGTATCCTGTTTTATATAGTTTTTAATGCGATTAACTTTTTTTTAGAAACCAGTCGAATGGTCTACAGGCATCAAAATATATACGAGCTCCTCCACGTGCGCTAAGGTGGATATTGTTTTGATTCATAAGGTATTCCTCGTTGATATTTCACCTTATTATCACTAACATGTTAATCACAAATCATATCACACTAATTCAGGTGTAATATTGGTGCTCTACTCCTTGCACTGTTTATTAGATGAGGTTATTGCAGTATTGCGTTGATTCTATTATTTTAACGAAGCAATAGTGGAGTAACATCATTAGAAGTTATCATCTCTTTTGCTTATGACTAATAAATGTTTGCATGTATGTCACAGGGTTAATTAAAAATAACACCGTCAGTCATGTCTGCTAGTCAACTTTTGGACTCTTGTGTGTAAGTAACAGTCAAAGTTTTCCGAATATTTTTTTTTATTTTTTAACTGATAGAATCTTGATCTGTGTATTGAATCAGTTTTAAGCTGGGCAATTCGTTTGGACTTATGCAATTCCCCGGGAATATCGATTAAAATGGAATTATTGAAATGTCAAAGTAACCGCGCGTCTGTCTACTTTCGAAACAAAATCCGACATCACTAATTGCCTCTATAGTTTTATTCAGATTCGTTTCAGTTCAGACGGCTACTTTACTGAAACGTAGGGGAATCGAGGTTTTAATATGAAATACAATCTCGAAAATGACAGAAACATCATTTTCTACGTGATTAAATATTGATTTCTGCAATCAATTCCGCGGCTAAACAGAACCCGTACTTAAAGAAATAAAAACTATTTCATGTACTACACAACTTAACATATCACATTAAGAATTCAGTTGCAAATTAATGAAAGAAAAATCCTTGATTATCCCATTATATTTTTTACGTTTGGTAACGGAAGAAAAGCACCCAAGACGTATTTTTATTGGATCTGACGACTTCCATCTGTATACTTGCATGTACATAAATACTCGCACTCGTTTTATCTCCATGATAATAGGGTTTTATCATAATTTGTCGGTAATGGTTTTTTATATTAGTCACGTTTTTGAAGCAGAAATGTGTAAGTTTCTTCAGATAAACAGCGCGTCGCTAGAGACATGTAATCCAACTTTAACTTCTCTCTCGAATTGGGTATTAAATTTTCCTTTAACCAAATTGTCAGTGAAACGAATACAAGATTTGTCGCGTAAAAATTCAGATCGGGAAACGTACCTCGAGGAGGTCCAGAGGGATTTCAGTACCTTCCACAGACGGTTTTGATGTCTCTCCATGTCGGAGTAAATAATCCTGATTCTGCAAGGAATTCGTTAGCTACATAGCTGGGATCTAAAAACATACGCCCTTTGATCTTTTTAATTTGTGTAGACTGGCTGAATACACTGAATATTATCTCAGAATAAATAAAACAGTAGCTAAAGTAATCTTACAAGTTATTTCTTTGTCTTATCGTTCTACTTTTATTGTCCGTTTTCCCCCCTCCCTTTAAGTACAGAAGTAGAATTTTTTTAATGCCCTAAAAATAGCATTTAATGTACTTTGTAAAGGTTAGTGGGGTTTCTATAATGCATGTTACGGTTGTGTTGGTTGCTTGGCTAAAATTTTATGCTTTCGTAATGGCAGCTTGGTCAATAGGAGAGTGGAACAGAGGCAGGAGCATAGCATCACTCATACTCAGATCACTCAAAGGTAGGATTTCATGTCATTTTCACTACTCATCTGTATCTGTTAGAGTTAAAAGTTCATCTATTTCTATTTTGCTTAGAGAAATTAAAATATATATACATCTTAAATGCAATACTTTCCGTATGTAGTATTTGGTTCCTATAAATTATTTGGTTCCTATTTGGTTCCTATAAAGAAATGGGTATTTCAAATTTAGCCACTTTGAAGATTAATTACAGATGCTTCCCTGCAATGAGGAATTACTCACTTAACTTTCCTCCGGTTAAAAACGGGTAGAAGTTAGAAATCACAGCGAGGTTAATTTGCCATGATTTACTAGTTTCCCAGTTGTAGAGTTTCATGAGGCGTCTGCATGTATCATTTGAATTCGTAGTTCGCTTTAAAATATTCACTTCTGTCGTTGTATTGCATTTAAGTTTAGTTCCTGAATTGTTTCAATTTGCCCCAGAAACGCATTAAATCGATACTAATTACAAATATAACTTACACACTACTGGAAGAGGTCGAGGAAATACGTAAATTTAAAATTAAATTAATTTCGGTATTGAAATAAAATTATCTAAGTGAGTTTTAGCATATTCATTTTTTGTTGTTTTTAGGCGAATATTACAAGAACAGGGTCCAGAAATGCAGCATTATAAGTAAGTTTGAGCTGCATGAAAATGCTGTTTTTTTTTTTTAAACGCCTTTCTATACTCGATGGAAGCTAACTGCTAATGTTTATGTGTAGGGGCCCAGATGTCTCTGGTTCTCTGAACGAGGGGGTGTACCACCCTCACAGCAATGGGCATTCGGAGCATTCTCCAAACTCAAGCCACATGTCGGTTCACAGTGACGAGCCATTAGTACGAACTCAAAAACAACAGACCACGCAACAAGTGACGACTGTGACTAAAGTGGTGCGGGAGGTACAGCAGTTGGGCGATCAGGCTGGTGAATACATTCCTGTCCCTTTGGGATCATACCCGCATCCTTCTCAATACGTCGACTATATAGAACAGCCTTCTCACCACATGTATTCCCAGTACCATCAGCATCCCCACTATCAGGATTACGATCATTACCCCAATCCCTATGGGGCCTACATGGGGTATCCTGCGGGGCAGAACGACCCCCAACTCCTCCTAGTCCAAGCGAACACAGCGGCGACCCGTCGCCTCTACCCATTGCTTCACAACCAAATGCTCCGTATCTTGGACCCGGGTATGACGAGCTTCCAGAACACTACAGGGTTACTCCTTCTCCGGGTGGACCAATTGGCATAGATCCGTACCAGGATGATACTGCCGTCGTCTACGGTTATGTCTCCCCGTCTCCGTATGGCACCGCCACGAGTCTTGCGCGACCCTATGTAGACACCCTAAACGGTCCAGTACCGGTGGGTGCAACCATGAGGATGTTTGAGGACGAGGATCTCCAGAAGCACATTAGTAAGATGTCCCTTCATGGACACAACGTTGGGTTGCCTCACGAAAGGGTGCATAATATTTCTTCGCCTGGAAGTATCGGAGGGGATGACGATCAACGAGGAATGCGCTGGAGAGATCCGAATCTTACGGAGGTCATCGGATTCTTGAATAATCCCAATAATGTGATCAAAGCCAATGCGGCAGCTTATCTTCAACATTTATGCTACATGGATGACCCCAATAAACAGAAGACGAAGAGCGTTAGGCGGCATACCGCCTCTCGTGAAATTATTGAGCCATGACAGCATAGAAGTATACAGAAACGCGTGCGGAGCCCTAAGAAATCTTTCTTACGGGAGGCAGAATGACGAAAATAAGAGGGCGATAAAAAATGCCGGTGGCATCCCGGCATTGATAAATCTCTTACGGAGGTCAAATGAAGCCGAGATAAAGGAATTAGTCACGGGCGTTATTTGGAATATGTCTTCGTGCGAGGACCTGAAAAGGGAACATAATTGACGACGGTGTGCAGACGATTGTGACCTATATTATAATTCCACATTCCGGATGGGATCCTCAAGGCAATCACGGAGAAACCTGTTGGTCGACGGTGTTCAGAAATGCGTCAGGTGTGTTAAGAAACGTTAGTTCCGCTGGCGAATACGCCAGGAAAAGTTGAGAGAGTGCGAAGGTTTAGTTGATGCGTTGTTGTTTGTTGTACGCTGTGCCATAGATAAATCTAACATAGGCAATAAAATCGTAGAAAACTGTGTGCATTTTGCGTAATCTGTCGTACAGATGTCAAGAAGTTGAGGATCCAAACTACGACAAGAATCCCGTGCCAACGCAGAGCAGGGTGGCAGCTAATTCTAAAGGTAAAACAAAAACCCAAATAACACCACCATAGATTGTTAATTGCGTTATTTATTCTAGGTGAAAATTTGGGTTGTTTCGGGCGGCAGCAAAAAAGAAAAAGAGTCCCAGAGTGCGGAAAACAAGGATAGCAATTTCGCAACCGGCAGCTCGACTGCCACGTCCAGTGCGGCGGCTAGGGGGAACCTGTGCGTGGGATGGAGCTTCTCTGGCAGCCCGAAGTAGTGCAATCTTATTTAGCCCT
Source organism: Aromia moschata (assembly GCA_029963805.1). NCBI lineage: Eukaryota > Metazoa > Arthropoda > Insecta > Coleoptera > Cerambycidae > Aromia > Aromia moschata. The sequence goes on from JAPWTK010000038.1 coordinate 1,223,040, forward strand.
CTTGCAGAGTTGTTCAAACCCGAGACATTAGAGGCAGCAGCTGGCGCTCTTCAAAACTTGGCAGCTTGCTATTGGCAGCCCAGTATAGAGATACGGGCAGCCGTACGTAAAGAGAAAGGCTTACCAATTCTGGTGGAACTCTTACGGATGGAAGTAGATAGGGTAGTATGTGCCGTAGCTACTGCGCTTAGGAACCTAGCGATAGATCAGCGTAACAAGGAGCTGATTGGGAAGTACGCCATGCGCGATCTTGTCCAGAAGTTGCCGACCGGGAACCCTCAACATGACCAAGGGACATCGGACGACACGATAGCCGCAGTTCTGGCAAACGCTGAACGAGGGTGATCAAGAAGAATGCCGAGTTCTCCCCGATCTCTCTTGGAGGCTGGCGGAGTTGAAAGACTGATGACAATTACCAGGCAACGACAGAAATATACCCCTAGAGTACTGAAGTTCGCCGGGCAGGTGCTCTTCACCATGTGGCAGCACCAGGACCTGAGGGATGTCTACAAGAAGCACGGCTGGAAGGAGCAGGACTTCGTCACGAAGACTGTGGCAGCTCGTAATGCCGGCCCTAATTCCCCCAATAACGCCAACAGTCGCTGAATCGTCCCATGGCTTCTCAGAGTGGCACCAGATACGAGGACAGGACTATGAAGCGTACGGCCCCAGGAGCTAGAGGTGTCACCTCTGTCTTCCAAAGGGTAAGTTACACCATTTTAAAAGATAAGTATATCAAATGATTGAATTTAGAATGTTATAGTTGTGAGAACATGTAAAATAAGTAACTGGTGTTCATCACTAGGGTCCGGAAAGTGTGTCACAACGCAGAGTCGGCACTATACAACACTATGATAATTAAAGTATAAACCATATTTTTACCTTGTACATTATATACGCGTGTATTTCTTGCCCGTGGACACATACGTCACTGACCGTGCCTAGAAACGCGCACTGGAACTCTGGTACCCTACCCCACAATTTTATGTGTCGTGAGTGATTAACTCGTGAGTTCGTTTAGTGTATTTACATATTATCTGATTTTGTGTGGATTTTTTGTGCAGTCATTAGGACGATTTTACAATAGACGGATCACATATTTTATGTATTCCTTGCAATCGTCGATATATATTTCGTAGACTGACGAGAGTGTGAAAGACATTTAGATTCAAATATCCATCAACGATACTGATAGCTAGTAAACATAATTTGCAAACAACGGCTAGATGTATAGAAATAGTAGTAACACGTGAATTCTCCTCTGTAGATGTAAAAAATAATAATGTACTGATGTTAGTGACAACAAACAACTGTTAGTTATACAAACAACTGTGCGAAATTCGCGAAAATAATGTGCGTGGTGTGTCGTCCTCTGTCCATGTGAACTATTTTGAATTTGCACCTTTAACTTCAGTAGACGTGGAACGATAATTTTCCCTTCTACAACCATATGTACAGGCCAAATCGTTCACGTTTAACGAGAAGGAATACAGAAAGACTACTGATTGTGCAGACAGTTGGTGTTTCTGAATGACACAAGCGATAGGTATGTACATTACACAGGCCCACAAAAAAAAGTGTCTGGTTCTGGGATGGAAACTAACTTTTTTTTATGTATTTTGTACCACTGAATCCGAATTCATCATAAAAAATAGGGGTTCCGCAGCTAATTTTGAAGATAACCTCAAAAAACTGTCGAAAACGACGTGTTTCGGTTGTAAAAGCTTGAGAAGACCCATTGAAATGCCCACAAAAAAGTATCTGGTTTTGGGATGGAGACTAACTTTTCCGAGACTTTTTTCTTATGTATTTTGTGCAGCTGAATCCCAGAATATTCCCAGATTTCCGCTCTCAGAGATACATCAATCTTCAGATTTGTCTTCAGCTATCTGTTGTTTCAAGTTATTTTCGTAGTCTGAATTCCAGAAAGTCAAATGCAAGTATGTTCATGTGATTACTAAAGAGTTTCCACTTAGGCCTGATTTTAGACTGATTCAATCCACGTTATTCAAGATTTTACCCGATAAAAACGCAATTTTTACATATTCTTGAGGATGATCTTTGAAATTCACTTGTTAAACCAAATTTTTTCATAACACATTCGGGTTTAAGAAATTAAGATGCATAGGAATACGATATTTTTTATGTGACGAGAATCATATTCCCATTTCTTTCAAGCTTTGATTACAAAAAACGTCGTTTTGAGGTTATCTCCAAAATCCGTTGGTCAAACCTCTTTTCAATAGCAGCATAGCAAATTCGGATTCAGGAGGCCAAAATACGTAGAAACAAAGTGTTTTTGATGTGAAACAAATATTTTTTTTTTGTTCTCAAGCTTTTATCACCGAAACACGTCGTTTTCGACAGTTTTTTGAGGTTATCTTCAAAATTAGCTGCGGAACCCCTATTTTTTATGACGAATTCGGCACAAAATACATGAGAAAAGTTAGTCTCCATCCCAGAACCAGCCACTTTTTTTTTGTGGGCCTGTGATTAACACATGTTTACTCCTGTCTTTTTGACGTGTGCGTTGTAACACACTTTCCGGACACTGTTCGTCACCGATGGGTGTATCGATGATGTGAAGTGTGTTATATGTTTGGTTGTGGTTTGTTTCAGAATGATGACATTCCGATGGCTGATATGGCGTATCCGGAAAGTCAGCCCTGTAATAGGAAGAGCGTACCCTCCTGGCCCAGGTCCAAACCCGCCTCCAGTAAGTCACTAATAAGCCCACTTGCACAACCCTACACATCCGTGTCAATTTATCGCGTTTGATTGGTGAAGGTGAATGTGGACAAGCACGGACTTGCTCAAGCTAGCATTACGGCAACGTTGTACCTACCATATACATCCTAGTATACTAACGAATAACTGCCTCATCTATGTAGGAATGTAATGTTCATTTAGAATGTAACAATATCTTAATGTGTATGTACGTACCACTGGCCACGTTTTTACATTTATACTAATTTTGTCAGGTCGGGATTCTGTGCTGTAACTTCTCTGACTAATACTACCAGTATGATACCGTAAAGTACCAGTACCAGACGCTGTAGGTCTTCCTTTGTATCTTTATCTAGCCATGTCTATATCAATTAAATAATTATTACTAATAATAAAGAAGAATCTTAGTATCGTAGCGAGTGTAGTAGACATTGATGATTGATGCGAGAGGTGTGTTTGTGGCGGGGGTGGGCTGTGGGCGATGGGCAGTTGGCAGCGGGCAGTGAGCGAAGGCCCTGGCAGCAGTAGCTGGTAGCGTTGGGCTTGGCATCCATGTGGCGCCGGCCCATGTAAGGCCCAGGTAAGGCTGTGTTGCAGCTGCTCAGGGCCTTTAGTTGCTGCGTCAGCTGAAACGAGAGGCCCTGTCCAGCTCCGTCACGGCCTGCCGCAACCACTCACCCAGCTTGTGTTGCAGCCCGGAGCCTCTCTACGCCCAGGTCAACATGGAGAAGAAGCGAAACCGTCAGCCGAGCCTAGGGAACGCCAGCCTAAATCACCTGACAGACGCCCAGACGCAGCCAAAGGTCAGCCTCCGCCGCTCACCAGTCTGCCTGCCTGGGAAGGACTCTTGGGTTTAACCTCTCATACCCCTTGTTATATATCAATGTTCTGTCGCATGTTCAGATATATAATGCACTGATTCATATTAAATATGTAATATTTAGTTTGTGGTTTTACTGTGATGAGCTTCAAGTGAAATTGCCTGTACATATTGATTTGCGTCAAAATTTTTTTTTTATATAAACACTTTATTTTTTGTTTTATATTATGATTTATTTTAAATAAATTTATGATTATTATTATTATATTATACTTAATTAAATTATAATCTTATAGATATTCTATGGATATATTAAAGAAAATTGTTTTTTTTTTTATCTATTACGATAATTATTAATTTCATTATAAAGCATTTATGAAAATGTCTCAATATCGAACCATTTTAAACATACCAGAGTCAATTTTAATATTGTTTATAATAAATTTATTATAATTTATTCCGTAAATTTTTTTAAATTCCCCAAAAGCAGTCGTAGCCAATGAAATTTGAAGTACACTATCACATGATTGCATTTTCAGTCATAACCTAACCTATTTTCAACTAAATTTCGCCCTGAAGCAAATAACCAATGACTTAGTTATAAACAAAACCATAAACGAAAGCTGCCAAAAATATTTTTTCCATTAACGGATTGCACAAAATAATACGTTAACATTCCATTGCACGTTCTAAGTTTTATTGATACCTGGCGTCCAGCCATAATATTTTCCATAAATTGTGATAGTGCGAGAGGTGTTATAAATTGTGATGATGAATTGTGACGGTATTTGAAGAAAATTAACATATGGTTATATATTACAGAACCCTTCGAATTTCATTCGCCGTTTGCTTGAAATAATTGTGGTACTAGAAATATAACAAGAGGTGACTGAATTCTAAAAAAAAAAAAATACTATTGTGTTCAAACTGTAGCCTACATTTATATGATTTTCCGTAGGTCGTTTTCGCTTTTCAATGACAAAATGTATTATGTATCTGTAGGTACTGTGACCGATTTCCTGACTTTAAATCTCTGAGACATTTGTTGTTACATTATTAATGAAATAAATATGAATTTTTCTTTCGAGTTGCGATCCATTATTACTGACTCAAAACAATAAACCTGTTAAGCAAACTGGAGTTGGTTCCTTATTGATCCCACCCATTGCATAAGGCGGCTGGCTAAATTCTCTAGAGATTATTTCTAGAAAAGTTTTAATAAGCACTTTTAATAGTCCAACGTTATTTAAATGGAGTCCCATTAGTCCAGTTGGTATTGTTAGGACGAATTTGGTCTTCTTGAGGCAGGATGAAAATGAGAATATTATTACAGCTTCTTCTAATTTTGTAGGTTTATTAAAATCCTGTTGTTGGCTTGGTTGCCTATCTTATCATTTTTTTTTTTTTTAAATATTGTTTTTCAGAAGCTTGTGCTAGTTGATTTTGTTTTATAACGTATCCAGTTTTTTATTCATCCTAACAGTAATGAATGTAATGATGTATTAATTTTTTTTGTGGACACTGGCAATATTACGGGAAATTGCAAAATAAATGTTTGACAATCACAGTAAATACTTAAAGGAATTATCATATTCATTAGGTTGAGTTAACTTTCAATTGATTAGTCAACATTAAATTTGGTAATGTGTTTGTTGAAAATATCGAGCGATCCAAAAATAAAGTCATCAAAGTTGGCTGAACAAAAAAAGACGTATTTCTATACTATCTTAAATTTATAACCTTGTTTAATTATCAAAGCTGTTACATTATGTGACAGCCATTATTTATTTTACAATTGTGACGGTCACTTGTCAAAAGTTTGACATAACCGAAAAGCTTCGACATGGCCGCTATTTCTATCTCGTTCATAGCCAGATTTGATGACGTTTTTTTGGATGTCTATATCATATTTCGAGTTTTTAGATTTTATATTTCATGTCATTTGGGTACCTAAAATACAAATAACAATCTCCTATTTTACAAGATATGTCCTATGAAAAATATGCCTATTGGATACGCAATTTATTAATAATAACAAACAGTTCAGATTATGATTATTTGGTAACAATTTTAAATGATCTTTTAGTAGTTTTCGATTTAATTATTTACAAAACAGTAAAATTAAGTGTCTAATAACTAGAACATCGCCAGTAATTTTTCTATAATTCTCCGCTGACTGTTAGGAAAATTACCGGCGACAGTAGAATTTAATAAATAGCTCCATGAATTTTTTGGTTTTGATTTTTCTTTTTATTATAAATAAAGATTATAAATTATTAACGCTAATAATTTGATTAATCCAACCAATAAATGGCGACACTTTGACGTAAACACCTGGTGCGTCTAGGACGACCGCAACCCGAAGCCCCATGAAACGAGGCCGGCCAATTCGTAGAATCCGTCGTCTTGACAGACCAGTGGACCACCACCATCTCCCTAAAAACAGCCAACAATCATTCGTTAACATATATATATGTTATTTAATTTTTTTTTCTAAAATTTTTTTTTTTTACCTGACAAGCGTCGTTGCCTTCTTCACCACCAGCGCAAAAACTACTGGCCGGAAGGGATAAAAATTTTCTCTGTTACCGCGTTTACTTTCCTGATGCACTCGGCGTCACTGACTATTGGTATTTCCGCTTTCGCACTCTTAGTGGGATCGGACCGGCTAAAAGTAATAGCTTACTATAATTATTAAGTCCTATATTAAATTCCACGCGAAGAATTTTTAATTAAAGCCTTGCAAATTCGAATAAAACCATTCGCTCTCGATAGCGCCATCTAGGGGGATTAAGAAAAAAATTCCTGACCCAAAAAGTCCAGGTAACCATTTAGCATCAAGCAATTGACTAATGGGATATTATCTTGTCTGTTGGATGCAGTAAGTATATTCAATCGATTCATACAATAATTTTAGCAGGTTTTAGTAAAGTGATGACAGTTTAGTAACGAATGAAAAACGTTATATATATTACCATTTAAAATTTATGTTTTTCTCTAGTACTTTACCTTCTCCCATATATCCGTATCCGGTGACTGTACACCTCTTTCCGGCTGCATGGCTAGCACCCCTTGCTGGAAGGCAAACCAGACAGACACCCTCCTTCAGCTCAGCCTGGCGGTGCAGCTTCAGAAGGGCAATGTCGTTGTCCAGCGTCTGACTGTTATGGTTGTGATGTATGTACGTGGTGGCCACTCGCAGGGTTTGTGCCCCAGGGCTACCGTATTTCCTCGTCAAATCGTGGTCTCCCACCCTGACGTAGATGGCGTCGCCCGATCGGACGATGCTGAAACGATAGAGACACCAATTGCTATCGGATCCGGCTTCGGAGGACCATTTTTCGCTATAAAGCTATGACCAGACAAGGTGTCAAGATGATGAATCAGTAAAAAAGGTAGCATAAGTAGCATAATTCAGCTTTATATGAAAGAATAAATTCTTTCTCGACTACCCCACGTCTGGCCGTAACTTTAGCGTAGCACTTCATCGAAATGGGCTGCTTGCCCTCGACAATAAGGTCCTATGGCAGTGGAGCAAGCAGCACATGCGAGATAATATTTTTCCGAAATGAAAACACATACTTTGTAACACAGTGGGCCGCCGTCAATACCCATTGGGTTCCAATAAGCGCTGCACCGCACAAATATTGATTTAAGGAATTAATAAGTGCAACCTGCCAACACCATTCCCCCTTGCTCCCCATCTTCGCCTCCTACGACTCTCCCCGTCCTGGCGGTCCCTTTCACCCACACACGTACTTGCTGTAAACTGGAGTTCGACTAGTCGTCGAGAGTGGCTTCATAACTTCGGTCGCTACAACATAAGTACGTCAGTGTTTAATATTGTGATACATCGACGTTTTAAACGAGCAAAGTACACACAAAATATAACTTGATTCATTGGGATCATTTGGGATTGGAATTACATATTTACTGTCAATGTCACGTAGCACTAAGCTTTTGTTCATCTTAAACAGCTATTAAAGAAAAAAAAATAGAAAGAGCGGTTTCATTGAAGGATGAAACATTTATTTCTGTAGCCTAGATACACAAATACATCAGGATGTGGTCTTTCTCTGCTGATAATGTGATAGGGTTTTTGTTGCAAAGATCTAAATTGTGATATAACGTTTGTATTAACTTATTTCTGCAAGTTCAAAAATTGTAAAATAGTAAAATCTTACTTGGCGCTGGAGTCAGTGTTACAGATGAGGGCGTCGTGTATGGAATGCTTATTGATTGTATGGTACTCTCTTTTGCTGGTACCTCTTCTTTTGATCCAAGCGCTTCTTTTATGAGGGATTTTGGTGCGCAGCATTTCGTGCCAGCCTTTCTGCACTTAAATATTTCCGTCATCTCGGCGTTCCCTGTATACAAAGATTTTTTTATTTAATTTCCCTGACAACCACTGTGGTGATAATAAAGCCAAATATTAGAGAAATAGAACCCAAAAGTTTTGGTATAAGTTCTCAGTCATCAAGTTTTGGTTGCTTCTAATATTAAATAAATTCGGTGTTAGAAGATTAAGGAAACTTGATATGATGCGAATGTCTGGACAATGTTTTTAGTACGACAAAAACCTTTATTTAGTCCAACTGAATTTAAATAGAGTCTCAGCTCTTGTTTGTAGCCCTTAGTCCAGTAGGCAGGGAGCTAAAAACTGTTCTTGAAAGATATAGGGCTAGTTTTGACGGTTTCCTATGATTTTTTTTGCGTAGAACACAATGCGCGGTGTCCGTAGAGCTGAAACCGTCCCCTAATTTTTTAGATTAACGATTTGTGAAAAAAAAACGAGATAACGATTTTTTAAAAAATCGTATAACTCGAAAAAATAACTTTTTTGAAATTTTTGAAAAAAGGAACATTTTCCGCTTGTCTTGTGCTCTATATGTAGTAAACAAGAAGTCTGTTCAAACAAAATTGGAATTTATACAGCAAAAATACGAAAACGCGATTTTTGACGTTTTTTTTTTTAAATATTCTCAAATGTTTATGAACCGATTTTTCCGTTCAAATCTCATTCGACGCGCATTTTTAAGACCAAAAAACGCTATCTTTCTTAGAATTGTTTTCTCTACGACCATATTTTTTGTTTGCTGATAACAATTAGTGACCAATTAACATGGGGCTTTCGCTCGTTGATTGGACTAAACACTCACTGAAACAAGTGAAGCTCAAGTACGACACGATGCAGGAGCCGGGGCATTCGGGTCGAGGGTCGACTGTCGTAGTCGTGGTGGTTGTGGGCGGCATGTGCGGCTCAGGCCTGGGTTTCGGCAGTGATGTGGTTGTCCTGGTGTTGTCGCAACACACCGAGCCCCTTTTGCAATTAGACGTGTGCGGTATGAGTACGGAAGGTCTCTTGCAGAAGGCAGCCATAATGTTGAGCAAACAGAAGCCCGGACACGTCGGACCTGGATCCTGCGTTGTCGGCCTGGGGCTGGTGGTGACCGGACGCGGTGAAGGCGGCTCGAACTCTTCGTCTGGCTGAAGAAAACACGTTTAGAGTTCGAATTTTCGAGTTTAAAATATGTAGCAGTGGCTCCTGATGATGCCAACGTGGTTGGCGAAATTCGAGAGGTAACTTACTGTTATACAGCAGTATCCGTCATCGGGGCAGTGTGCCTTGGAGTCGATCTGCTCGCAGAACAACGCTACTATGCCGCTGACGCAGTTGCCGCTGCACTGCTTCAGGAAGGGGGTATCGTCGGCTGGACCGTCGTCTTCTTCACGGCCTGACCCGTCGTGCTGGGCGGCCTGGGGTCGTCCTCTGCTCGATCTTGGTGTAATTTGTCTTCGTCTTATTCGGGTAGATCAGGTTGGGTGGCGTTTGTCGCCGAATGTGTTGCTGGCACAGCATCTGGACCCGGCCAGACAGAGGTCCTCCGTATTCAAGATGGCCTCGCAGTAGTCGGCCATCTTTTCCGGCACACACACGCCTTTGTGGGTAACGTTGCAGCCGGTTCCCGGTGCCACTGGGACGGAAATCATAGTATGAAACAGGCTGGATTTAATGGGATTGCAATATCTATCCTAATAAATTTTTTGCGTAAAATCCGAATCTCAAAATTCGTTTATCAAGTCAGAATTTTGATATTCTTGAGGTTAAATGACCAAAAATGACTTATTTTGGCTATATTTAAGGTCATGTATGGTAAATAATTTTGTTTTATCTCATTTCTGTTAATTTAATTATCCAATACCACTCCTTTCCTTCAAAATAAGTTTTTTTATTGTCCATCTACGTTTTTTTACCGGAGTTATGGTCTTACAGTTGAATTTATTTGAATACTTTCTATTATCTGATGCTACAAAGTTTTTACGAATCTTCTCTAGTTAAGAGAGTACATTTTACTGTACATATACGGTTATAAAGCGTGAATTTATCGCTTTTGTTACTATATTTAATATTAGTTACATTATTTTATGTATTTATAATATCCCGCGGCACCGTTCGGCCAAATCTAAAAACGTGAAAACATTCCTAACATTTTCTTGTAGTTATGATGTCATTGTCTGTCTCGTCGTCATGGCAACGGGTCTTCGAAACAATCGCAACTGCATTCAAGTAGGCGGGGCTTCGTCGAATTCGGCGAAAACCTAGCTCTTGGAATCGCGGTGATGTGCGGACGATTTTAACAATATTGGGCAACAATCGGCTGTGCTCAAATCAGTTCAGTCAACACGGTAAGTTTCGTCTGGTGAAGTGTTGTGTTAGTGCGTACGTCGTAAAACAATTAAATAACTGGTGTTTAATAGTGTTTGAAACTAAATTTTTTTATCGTTTACGAAATGGTATGTATGTATGTAGACCGTGACGCTTAACGTTGTAATAATAAAAGTGTCAATTTACAAAATTTTAGATAGAAAACATAGGTTAGGATTCAACGTTGATTTGAAATTTTTTCCTATAGAATTTACTAGTTGTTTGCAAAATTCTAATGGCCTCTTTTTACTTTTTTTTTCAGGATTTTTTTAAACTGCTGGATATTTTGGAAATTTGAACATCTTCACGAGCGATAAAAGCGTAAGTTTTCTTTAATTTAAACTCGTATCTCTGATCATAATTTACATCAATTTTACATGTATCTATGTACGTTTACATGGAAAATATATCATGTTATAAATTTCAAGTTCATTCACTGTATTTTTTGCGATTTCTAGGGAGTTTGTTTTAAATTAGTTCCAAACTTTTTATCATATTGTCTGCAGCTTCACATATTTGTAAACTAATGAAATTAACTTCGTCACATGCTCCAAGAAACTTTTGTCAAAAGCATAAATTTAGTTATAACCCACTCCAACCTAAATATTTTGTTGGTACCTATCTACTTTGATATTTAATATTGTATGTACAAATTGATGTAAGTTATCAACATATTTTAAAGTGCGATTACTAGACCTAAGCAGAAGGTTGTAATAGCAAAAAAAAAAAACGAAACTTGCAAAAAAAGTCGTACCTGGTTCTTTATTCACAGTTACGTTGACTTCTTTTTCTTCTTTTATCTAGAAAACAAAAGAAATTTAATCATTGTATGCGTCACTTCAAAGGAATGAAATACGTTAGAATTCTAATATTAAAATTAAACGAGTTAGTAAAAAAACTTAACATGACAGTATTTAATCGGTTAGAAGTGTTGATAAATGATGATAAATAGTTTGAGAGTTCCAAAAACTATATTAAACATTTTTTTGCCACACTTATAAACAAAGAGAATACCCTGTATCTCATATTATTCTCTTATACACATTTACAAATAAAACCTCAGATTAATTCTTACTTTCACTTAATTTAATTCGAGAAACCTCACGCAAGCCTCAGTTTACCTGTTTTGAGGTAGTTGTTGGTGGGATCGTCGTCGTTGACACTGTCGTTGTCGTCCTCATCGTCGTCGTTGTCGTTTCTGCATTTGTTGCAACGCTTGATAGCTCCTCCGTGGTCGCATTGGGCGCGGGTGGTTCCACGCAGCATTTCATCGATGATGGGCACGTTACGTTGTCCAAAACGTCGTAGCAGATTATCGTTGCTATTGTATGTACACAAACTCCGGGGCAGTCCTTCGCGTCTGCGGTGCTTGTTATCGTATCGAGTAGACCTGGACAGAAATTCGTACAACAGAAATAGTGTAGTCTAGTTTCGATATTAAGGTCATCGTTTTATTATTATTAATATTACCGTTTACCGATTATATATTTTGCCTTTAGGTACATATTTAAACGTTTTATCATATTGTAGAGCAACAAGTAAGTCATGTAAGTAATTCAGTGGTTGAAGGGGACAACAATATGCCCTTCATTTGGTCTTCGCCTCCTTTCTTCAATATATGACAATGTCGTTGGCAAATGTACATTTGCCAACGCTGTATATTTTAGTCTGTTTAGCGGGGACAAAAATATAGAAATTCAGTTCTTGAGTACAGAATTCTCGTGCAGAACCTCGCGAGGTAAGTGTTACCGGCCGATAGATGGCGCAAGCATGCGAAAACGCACTTCCAGCCCACGATTTTTTCCCATAATCCTAATATTTAATTTGTTTGTCATAGTAAATATTTGATTTATCCGCTACAGTTTCTCTTATTTTAAATGTGATATTTCGCTTGATTTTGTTTGCCTAGCTTCTATAAAAGTTTGAACTGCGTTCATTATCTCTCCAATTTCGATTAAAGGCCGAACGCTCCTGTCATACACTTAACGCGACTCCTCAATTAAACTACACCCCACCCCTTCTCAGCGGCATTTGTACTTCATTAAATTTGTGTCAGAAAATCAGTTAGAATTTTATCGACCCAGTAATTAATCCCATTAGACGAATGAGAGTTTGTAGTTTCCGGGTGAAATTTTAGTCGGTTCTAGGAGTCCGCCTTGAATCAGGCGTTGGGATAATGACGAAGCAGAGGCCGTAGACGTTGTTTCGGAGGGAATTCTGAAAATCATTCGCGATGAGAAATTTTACGATGCATGCTTCTATATCGCCGTCGCTCATCGAATGACAGTGTTCGGTAGCACGTGCAAATTCTAGAAGGTTGATGTTATTAGAACAATTGAAAACTAGGTTCATTAAATCCGGACGAAAAGGACCAAAAAATTTGGTCCTTCGATACGATGTTGTAGCACCGATTTTTATGCTTATGAAAAAAATGTGGCTGTGAAACGCGCATGCTAACAAATTTTTAACGTACTCATTGGGATGTAAAATTAAAAAAGATTGCATTTTAGCAGTGTGAGATTTGTGGTTGTACTTTATCTTTTTATTCATTGTATTTTATAACCTCAGTTCAAAAATATATATATGGAAATTTAGATAGATCAAACATCATGCCTAATTACAAGGGTTGATTTCAACTTTATGTAATCGACCATTAAAGTGTGCGTTTTTGGAAGATGGTTTAGAAAATATGCACTTATGACGTTTTATAAGGAAAAACTCGCATTTTTGTTGTTATTTTTTTGCAACTAAATCTAATGTGGAAGTATTTATTATTTCCGCCAGTTTTGTAAGATGTATACGGCTGAAAAACTTCTTTATTTGAATTTTGAAATTTGGCAATTCAAAATTATCACATTATAATTGAAAACCTATATTTAGGCTACTATTGCAAGCTGATAAAATGTACCGAGTGAACTTTTCTAGGGGAACGTTGGGAAAAAAATTGGGAAATTTTTTTTAATACTCTACTGGCTTTTTGGACAGCTGGTATAAAGTTATGGTCTCTAAATTTTGTGGTCTGGTGGTGTACACTTTTGCCTTCAAATATCTCTTCTAACCAAAGAAAAATTTGACTTAGATATTTGAGCAAAATGCGGTGGGGTGCTGTCTTGCTGAAACCAATGAAAATGAAAGGGCCAATAGAGCGGTAATGTACAGATCTCATTCCTCTGGACTATTTTCTTTTCGGAGATTTGAACGCAAAAGTCCAATACCATAAAATTTAGAGGATTTATAGAGCAACAAACTACAGTGCGTATTTAGAAAAATTAATGGAGAAATCACTGACAATATACCCACTGAATTTGTAGTCAATGATTGGCAATTTGTGAAACAGTTGGCCATCTTAGTTATAATAAATTTTGTGTTTCATAATTTCAAATTAAGGTGGTAAGATTTCTCTGCAGTTGTAAATTATACTGGGTTTACATAAAAAACGGGGGTTGCCATTTGAGAAAAATCTGGAAATTTATCTTTTTTATTCATTGTATTTTATAACATAATTTAAATATATATATACATATATGGAAACTTAGATTGATCAAATATCATGCCTAATTATATTATGATTTCAACTTTATGTAATCGACCCTTAAAGGGTTCGTTTTTGAAGATGGTCTCAAAAATATACACTGACGTTTTATAAGGAAAACCTAGCATTTTTATTGTTATTTTTTTGCAAATAAATCTAATGCGGAAGTATTTATTGTGTCCGCCAGTTTTGTAAGATGTATAGGGCTGAAAAACCTCGTTATATGAATTTTGAAGTTTGGCAATACAAAATAATCACATTTTAATTGAAAATGTACCGACTGAGCTTTTTTAGGGGAACGTTAGGACTAAGAATTTTTTTAATACTATCCTGGCTTTTTGGACAACTGGTATAAAGTTATGGTCTCTAAATTTTGTGGACTGGTGGTGTACACTTTTGCCTTCAAATATCTCTTCTAACCGGGAAAAATTTGACTTAGATGCTTGAGCAAAATGCGGTGGGGTGCTGTCTTGTTGAAACCAATGAAAATGAAAGGGCCAATAGAGCGGTAATGTACAGATCTTATGCCTCTGGACTATTTTAACAGTTGGCCGTCTTAGTTATAATAAATGTTGTGTTTCATAATTTCAAATTAAGTTGGTAAGATTTTTCTGCAGTTGTAAATTATACTCAGTTTACATAAAAGAGGGGGTTGCCATTTGAAAAAAATGGGGATGATCGAGGACGAAATTATGAATATTTTTTGCGAAAACTTGTTTAGGTTTTGTTGAAATTGCCTGTGGTACGTCGCGGATCACCCTGTATACCGGGATATACTACTGAGACGTCGAAATAAAAAAAACCCGCATTGTTCGAAATGTAGGTCAGGAATGGTTGACCTGAAAAAAACGGCGGCTCACGTCGTACGAACGCGGTGAATTATTGTGTGCGCTACTACAAATCCGTCGGTTATAACAGTAAATAGAGGATACCGTTGGGCGATCGTGTGGTTTGCGATTCGTCGCGATTTTGGCACCAAGAGAAAGGAGAAGTAGGAGAGGCCAGACCTACCTGAGAGGAAGCTGCCAGCCAGGGAGTCATCTTGTGCGTGCACCCCTAAAACCAGCGCCGCGAACACGATATTCCTGGTCCAGTACATATCTGCGAGGAGACGAAGACGACGTTCGGTTACACACCACACACTGTCAACACGAGCTCATTGCTCAACTACAGGCCGCGACTATTCCATTCTATATGCGCGAAGAATTAACTGGCGTGCAATACGGAATTACTTCCAGAATAATACCGTTACCGGGTACGCCTGCCTCCGACAGCGAACGCCGATGCCTCCGCTAATTGGCGTATGGTCGGCACAAAACTTCTTGCGTTGGTACCGCTCAGTCGTGCGAGTATCGGTTTTGCTGGTAACCGCTGCCCACTGCGGGGCCAGTGGTGCTTCACAGTTATCTTGAATCATCCAAACGAGGCCTTGGCCTTGACACGGTGGTCAACGACCCTCGTGTTACCTTGCGTTTCTTCGGTACATCCTTAGCCACACCTACGCACTGCATTCGCCGCGAATATCGAAAAGAAAAATCAAATTTGCGGACAGGCGCACTTTCTTTCGGATTCCTGGGAGTTTTTTTCCTCTCTCCGTCAAGGTCTCTCCGCGGTTAACGCCAAAAAATTGTTTTGTCTGCCGGTCTCGGGGCAAAAACTTCTCGCCGCTATTGACAACGCGTTGTTACGGGCCCGCGACGAAGCTAAACATTTTCTAAATTCAATAGAACCATGTCAGTAGAATGCCATCTACCTCATCAAAAAGGTGACTACACCTATGAATAGTATTTCATCAAACTCATCAAGATAGATTATTAAAAGGTAATCTCTTTGCTGTACTGTATCTGAGTACTTTCTGATGACATTTTATTCTTCTATGAACTTCAGAAGGCTTTCTTATTATCATCAAAATTTGGCTCATCGTTGATCCGTCCATTGACAAAGTCATCTCAGTTGCTGATGAATTTATGGTTGTTTTAAAAATAAAAATAATTTTTTTCTAAATTCAATAGAACCATGCCAGTAGAATGCAATCTACTTCATCGAAAAGGCGACCACATATGTTAATAATATCTCGTCAAACTCATCAAGATATACAGTGCGTCCATAAAGTGACGCATAAATTCATTATTAGCTAAATGAACAATATTATTGAAAATTCCCGAGACAGGTCAATTTTTGATTGCGATTTACTATTTTGTCACATACTAATTTAATATACAGGGTGTCCCACCTTCGAGTAATGACGCCACCACCGATTTTTTTTAAATGGAACACTACATTTTTTTTCAATTTTCGGATGACCCTGGCCGAGCTGAGTCCAAAAATGTATCACAAGTTGCTTCTATCTATTACAGGGTGGACAACAGTACAAAAATTACAAATTATGTATTGCTGATTAAACGCACTAAAAAAAATTAAATTAACGTTATTGTGATACAAAAATACAACTACTTTAATAAACACCAGTTTGGACAAGACGCGCGAATGACGCGAGGCGCGATACGTGGTTCGTTATTTTTTTGTCATTTGTTTTTTGATTGTCATTGTCATTTTTTGCCATATTAAAAACGGCTATTTAGAGTTCACTTTTGTATTGTTAACGCTTCAAAGTAGGTACTTTAAGTGAAACCTAAATCTAATTTATTTAAAACGTTTTGTTGAAAATGCCTTTAAATGAAGGGATAGGATTGAAATTCTAATGATGATTGGTGTTGGCGACAGAATGCGGACTCAACAAGAGGTGTGTAGATTATTCCATGAATGCACCCAGATCGTGAACCTGTTTCACAATCTACAGTAAGCAGAATAGAGCGAAAATACAGAGGAATTAGGACACGTGAGGGATGCGCAAGGCAAGGTAGACCTAAAATTAATGAAAAATGTTCAGCAAGACGTAATTTTATCGGCACTAGAAAATCCACATTGTACAGTACGGCAAGTATCTAGGGATTTGAATATTGGAAAGTCTTCAGTATCGAATATTTTTAAAAGGTAAAATACCATCCCTATAGAGTACGCCTCATCCATGAATTGGCTGAAGACGACTTTGACCGAAGAACTGAATTCTGCGAGTACATGATGGACCACAATAATCAAAATAACGGTTTCATTGCTAATATTTTATTTTCTGACGAGGCAACGTTTTTTTTGAACGGGCATGTTAATCGGCAAAACACCCGCTACTGGTCTCAGGAAAATCCACACTGGATGCAAGAATACCATACGCAACATCCACAAAAGGTCAATGTGTGGGCTGGTATTGTGAGAAATAGAATTGTTGGTCCATACTTTTTTGATGAAAATTTGACAGGAGCATTGTATCTGAATTTTTTACAATATACATTAATTCCTGACTTGACCCGGCTATTTCCTGATATTGAAATAGCCAATACTTTAGACGGCAGAATTTGGTTTCAACAGGATGGTGCACCACCACATTTTGCTATAGCTGTGCGCGAGTTTTTACACAGAACCTTTCCAGATCGGTGGATAGGAAGAAGAGGATCAGTGGAATGGCCCCTAGATCACCTGATCTTACTCCACTAGATTTCTTTTTATGGGGTTATTTGAAATCTAAAGTTTATACTAATAGACCCGAGAACATCCGTGAGCTCAAAGATCGAATCAGGCAAGAAACGTTAAACATAACACCTGCTATGTTACAAAATGTCAGAAGCGAATGTATTGCCCGATTCGGTCATTGTTTAGCAGTCAACGGAGAACAATTTGAGCATTTATTGTGACTTTTCTAAAAATACAGAAACGTATAACTTTCTAATGAAATTTTTCATAAACACTTTATGTATTGTTGTCCACCCTGTAATAGATAGAAGCAACTTGTGATACATTTTTTGGACTCAGCTCGGCCAGGGTCATCCGAAACTTGAAAAAAAAATGTAGTATTCCATTTAAAAAAATCGGTGGTGGCGTCATTACTCGAAGGTGGGACACCCTGTATATTAAATTATTATGTGACAAAATAGTAAATCGCAATCAAAAATTGACCTGTCTCGGGAATTTTCAATAATATTGTTCATTTAGCTAATAATGAATTTATGCGTCACTTTATGGACGCACTGTATTATAAAGGGTAATCTCTTTGCTGTACTGTATCTGAGTACTTTCTAATGATATTTTATTCTTCTATGATCTTCAGAAGGCTTTCTTATCTCATCAAAATTTGGCTCATTGTTGATCCGTCCATTGACAAAGTCATCGCAGTTGCTGATGAATTTGTGGTTGTTTTAGAAGCTCCATATTTTCATGAACTGCTTGTATGCCATGCCATTTTGGTCAAACTCATCAAATATAAATTGAACGCCCATTTTTTTTTGTGGGTTGTTATCTCATCAAAATGTGGGCCATCTGTGGTCTGTGATCTATCCATTGACAAAGTCGTCGCAATTTATTATATGGTCACAACCCCATCGAACTCATCAATTCAAAATGGAACGCCTAACATCAAATCCATCTAGCTTTTCGCTTTGTGTTTTTGATGATAAGGGAATGAGGTATACTCTGCCGTACTGGACCTGAGAAGAAGAATTTTTTCATCTAATTTCTCTCTCTAATATCTATGAAAAATAGAACCAAAACTTTTAACGTACGCTATTAACTAGTTTGAATTTTTTTTATTATGATAATTCGGTAAAAATCTGGGAATTTGAAATATTTTTATTTGCATAGTATGCCATTTTAAATGCTAATTTTACTCTCAGAATATAAAAATGAATTTACGAACAATGCTTGTTAATTAATTGAGTGCGTATTGTTTTCGGTTGAAACATGGTGTAATAAAAATTGTTAATGGCATTCTTTCAAGTATTTAGGTGTCTGTCCTGAATTCAATGCATTCCAGAATAAATATCTGGTCACAAGAGGTTCATAAAAATACCAAATTAAGAGTGATATTTAACTAACAATAAGATAACTCCGGCACACATAAAACAAATCTGAACCCGAAGGTCTGACCTGTCAATTCTCATGTATTTTGATGCGCTGAATACGAATCCGATGTCCGTTATCCTCCATCACCTACCAGTTTTCCACAAAAGCCCAGTTTTGGGTCAAAATTGCCCAAGAAAATACAAAAGTCCATTTTTTGTACTGTTTACTCCAGATATATCGTTTTCGGATTATTTTTAACCGCTGAAAAGGATTCCGTAGTTCAAATTTGCTTTTGACCCTTCATTAACCTAAACAAAGTCCAATTTTGGGCCAAAATTGATAAAAAAGATACCAGTCTATGTTTTGATTTGTTTTTGTGTGCCCGTGTAATTGATATTAATGGTGACATTTAAGAGAGTTGAGCATTTTTGGCACCTATTTTTTTTTACTCATTGAAATTTAAAAAAAAAGCATTTCGTTTAAAATTAAGTAGTAATCTCAGTTTAAAACGCTGAGATTTATAATTATTTACAGAATGATTCTGTGACGTAGAGCCATTAATGTTGGAAGTGCATCGGTTCAGGGAATTTTAAAGCGAAAAGCTTAGTACGCGTTCTCAAAAATAATGAGCGCTGGCAATTTCTATAGTTCCTCGGGTATTACTCAATTTTATCGCTTTAACACGGCGTCGCGAAATTTCGCTTTTGTTTCATTAAAATTTATCGATACCGAACTTAGAGGGTGCACACACTACCTTAATTGCGAGTTTATTAATTAACTAAGTAAACGTAAAGTTTCGGTCTTTGCTCGAGTTTAAAAAAAATATTTTGTGCCATATTTAAAATTTCCTCGGTCAAAGAAAAATCTGCGAGGGGAACAATAATTGGCAAGGCAAGCGTGATAAATGAGTTTTCTATTGAAGATTTTCACGTAATTTTTTACCCATCACTAGAAATGAATTAAGCATCAGCTGTTCCTCGATTAATAAGCCTTAGATGTGATATATTTTTATTGGCTTTGGTATCTGCCTTCTGTCTCTCGTTTTCCAGTATATTCTTTATATTTATAAGTAATAAGATGAATATTGCTTATAACGCCTGGGAAAAAAACCATCAATCAAATCGTAATTTTTCACTCGTACCGCTACCGTAATTTTCTCTGCCATTAAATTTTTACTTCAATAAAATATTAGCTATTAGGTACGGGTTTTCGTGATAGTACCTGTACGTTTGCCTTTTTCCATTTATAAAATAGTGTTAATATGGAGGCTCTTCCGAACCTGATTTCTCACCAAGTTGAAGACTTTCCAAAAATTAGAATGTCACTTATCAGTAAAAATGAAGATGCTGATATTCACGAAGGTAGTTTTTTTATTCTGCATCCGAAAATGTAAACATCTACTGGGTGTTCCATTTAAAAAAAATACGTTAGAAGCATTTCGGAAGTCTAAAAAATTATGTATCTATTTACTTATTGCGGGACACTGCTGCTGAATATGCTTTAATAGTTCAAGAAGTTAGTCGAGGGGTAGCCGTAGTACAGAGTGCTCTCTTGATACCTATGCAAGTTGGATCAGGAGCCCGTAAATATTTAGCTTTATTAAGTCAAACCCGACTCAATGCAATTCTATACATAATTCCTCATGGACAGAAATTAATATCTTTATGCTGCTAGCACCCAATCTTCTTCAGTCACATTAACGTGAAGCATGTCGATTTCCGATGGCGTCGTTAGGAGTCATCGGGTAGCAAGTAGGAGCAGCTATGTAAGTCATTTTGTCCTTGGTCCATACTCTATGCCGAATTGAAATTCTTGCATGGTGAGCTACCATCTGCCAATGCGTGAAATTAGGTATCTGTTTATTAAAGTTTACAGTGAGTAACTACTTTAAAATGTGTTAAAGAACACACAACGGCAAGTATTACCAGTTCCTACGAATGGTATACTTGCACTCCTTTGTTGTTTTGAGCTATTTTCGGCCACTCGCGCTACATACATGCTTTCTGTTTTTTGGCCGAAGCAGAGTATTCTACAGAAATCAGGTTTTGTGTTGGCTCCGAAGTAAAAATGTTTTGAAACAAATACATATGTAATAGGGAATGTAGACTGCGGTAAAGTGATTATAGTTTTACTCAAGTGTTCACCGAAATTCCTCGTGTTGTGTTAATCAAAGCCACAGATATATGTATCTGCCATACAATTATAATTTTTTTCACTACATTCAAACAATTTCTAAAACCTACAGGAACACCCCAGCTGAATACGATGGGTACATTTGTTTTTTTTAGGTACCTATCTGCTTTCAACAACCTGTTATTTATTTATCTGCATGAGTTACAAAAAATATTGAGTGCTAAGTGCTTAAATTTTGATTGGTATAATATTTTTCATTAATTAAAAATATAATGTAAATTGTAAATAAAAGTAGTTATTGTTGTTAATATTGGTTAAATATAATGAGTATAATGACTAATGGCTAAGGTAAGCACAATAGCTATAATATGCATTAATAGACGAAAATTAAAAAAATACTTTTGAATTATGATTGAATCCTTAGATCTTGAGATCTTATCCTTAGATTTTGCTCTGATCAGTGCAATGTAGAAGCTCTCGTATTTAACGCTGATTGGACGAATTTGTCCTTCAGATTGAAATGCACCAATGAGTGTACTGGATTCATGGAAATTCCTATAAACAAAGTTAATAGCAAAAGAATGGACCAACTGATAAGTTTTAATATTACCTTTGTCTAAAGCTATAAAGAGAAAATGATAGAGATATGAACGAGCATCACAGAAATATTTTTCATAACTATCACCATCTCGTATCACAAAGAGAACCATCTGCTACGTGACTAACTTCTGTCTGTTCGAAGCGCTACCTTGCGTTGACGACGATTATCACTTAACGCTATCTACATTTAGACGACGGCTGTCAGTCGCATTTTTACTATGGAGATGGTCAATATGTATATTATATAATAAACGTTTGAAGGAGACAATACTAAATTGTAATTCTATTCGAATAAAAAAAAAAAAAAAAATCAGTCATCATTACTTAATTTACACACCTCGTAATAGAACAATATCTTGTAATTGTTTAAATGTCTGTCACGTTACTGGAAATAAAATAATGTAGTATTGGAATATATATTATGCTAAGTAATTTTATCTACCGTATACGACTTCATTGACATGTAATAATCGGGTTCACTCAGTTAGATTTATCACACGAGTCGTCGTGTGTCAACTGAATTAGTTTTGGACAAAGCAAGGGGATTACACCAAATTATATATGTATAGCAATCTTATACGCAATTGTGTAGGCATCAGCTTACGCATACGTACGCGCAAAGAAATTTATCTTCTTAAATAATTCACTTTGTCCCCAGCTTCATCCCTCTAGTAAATAATTTATTCCTAAATTCTAACGCCCTTTGTATTAATGGAATTCTACATAAAGAATTACATTCGGCAAACTGTGTTAAGCCCTTTAATTAGACCTTAATATAACAGGTGCTTTTAGTAAATATGCAGGAAGCAACATAAGTGGCAAAAAATTGCTGGTAGAGTTGGAAAGGAAACAAGCTCACATACTCTGGTCCGTTTATATTCAAGCGATAGTTTATCTTGACTTTTTTTGTTGTAAAAACAGTTTATGTGATTACATAAATTATCCGGTTGATTTATTAGTACTGTGCCGTTTATTCGAAGTGCTTGAAATTTTCTAGACAAGTCTGTAAATTAAGTAATGACTGATTTTTTTATTTTTTTATTCGAAAAGAATTACAATTCAGTAATGTCTTCTTCAAAATAACTTCCTTGGGAAGCACACAGCGCTGGAGACGGCTCTTCCATTCCTCATAGCAGTGCTGGAACTCATATACTGGAATAGCCTTCAGCTGATCTGTTACAGCCATTTAAATGTTTTCTATGGGCCCAAAATGACGTTCCTTGATGTGATTTTTCAATCTCGGGAAGAGGGAAAAAGTCATAAGGACTCAAGTCAGGCGAATAAGGAGGCTGAGGAGCCACATGAATGTTTTACTAGATCAAAAGTCTACTGAAATGGCTGTGTGACAAGGCGCATTGTCATGATGCAACATCCAGTTGTTCTTGATGTTTGGTTTCGCAGGCATGACCCTTTTTTCGAAGTTTTTCAAGAACCTCTCTGTAAAACTGTTGACTTACTGTTTGGCCTGGAGGCACAAACTCTCTGTGGACAATTCCCTGGCTATCAAAAAAGCAAATCAGCATGCATTTGATCTTCGACTTGCTCATTCTTGCTTTTTTGGGTCTTGGAGAGCTTGAAGTGTGTCATTCCATGCTTTAGCGCTTGGTATTCAAGCACCCAAATCTCATCACCAGTAATGACACGTTCCATAAAATGGGGATCATTTTCAATCGATTTTAAAAAGTCAAGACACCTTTCTCTCCTGATGTCCTTTTGTTTCTGCGAAAGGTTGTTTGGAACCATGTTTACGCAGATTTTTCTCATTCCCAATTCGTTAGTCAAAATCAGATGAACAGTGGTGTGATTCAAATTTAACTCTTCCCCGACCACTCTTGTCGTCAACCGACGATCTGAGCGCACAATATCCCGTATTCTATCGACATTTTCATCATTTCTTGAAGATGAAGGCCTTCCGCTGCGTGGTTCATCTTCAATCGACTATCTTCCTTCTGAGAATGCCTTACACCACCGAAAAATCTGGACTCTTGAAGTTTTGCAAAAGTATCCGTTACGCTGTAACCAAGTCTGAAGCAAAACCTGATAGCTTCAAAAAAACTCCAAGTGAGATTCGATATGCTTTGTTAAATAAATTTCTTTTGGACTATCTAGTGGCGGCAACGTCCCTAGCTTAGTAACATGCAAAATATGGTTCGTACGCTTCGGATCTGGCGATTACAGCACCGACGATAAACCACTATCGGGTAGGCCACCTCAACTAGATATCGAGCACTTGCGTATGATTGTCGAAGTAAACCCGAATGGAACCACACGAGAGCTCGTCTGTAGAAAGGCCACGGTATACGTGGATTCGAAACGCTAGGCAAAGTCCAAAATTTGGGCAAATGGATACCATGTTTATTAAGCGACGCCGATCGCCAGCATCGGAGTAACATTTGCAGACAACTTCTCTCCCGCAGTCGTCGTTTTGATTGGTTGAACAATCTTGTTACCGGGGATGAGAAAAAAGATGGGCGCTTTATGTAAATCACATCACCCCGCTATGAAGAAATACACCGCCCTTTTCACATTGCCTGAATAAACAGCTTTAAAGAGCAATTATTCTTCATCCGACGATGCGGTTAACCTCGAACAGAACTTGCGAATTATTACCTGTACTTTATCGAAAAGTGCTCTATAATCCTTTTTCTCTTTACCGTAATTTTTATTAATTGACAGCCAACCTTTATCGGCAGTGGCGGCTCGTGGGTGTGTTACATGGGTGGGCACAGGGTGTGTCAGTAGGATTACTTATTAGCTACCAAAATTTTTAAAATTTTCAAGGTCATGTGTTTTACTGACACTTCAGAATTTCAATGAAAAATTCTTTTATACAAAAATATAGACTTTCACAAGAATAATTTTTGGGATTTGGTAGCTTTTTGAAATAATATTTAGTCACGAATATTGAGGGCTTAAATATAATAAAATAATGGGTGGCAACATGTGAAAAAAAATTTGATATAGGTATCTTATTTGTAGAGGAAATCAGCTCGCCTGTCCTTATTGTTCACAAAAATGTTAACCGCCTTTTCATTAAAGTCCCGGATTTGTTTCACAAAATTTAATACAATTAATTATTTGGTTCACCCTTCTTGAGTCCATGCACTTCGGTTGCCACCTATCACTAAACAAATAAAACAAAACAGTTTGTTTCGTTTAGGACACCCACATAACCACTTAAATCTGTCGTAGACACTACTATTAAAATTTCGTGAATAATTTCGCGATTTTCCTACGTCTGTTTTGGAAATAATCAAATCGGGTATCGGCCTTCCTAACCGTTTAATTTCCGTTCGGATCTCGTATGTAATATCTTTATTAGTCAATAAAAAGTCCACCGAATTCATTTTGAAACGTTTCACAATCAAAAACAGTAAAAACACACTTCTCAGCGAAGAAAATAAACAATAAAACTAAAAACGGTCACTCAACAAGTGTGACCCGTTCAGCCGATTTTTGACCGATTTAACGACGTTTTGTCTGCAATGGTCGCCAATCTTTACCAGTCACCGAAAAAGCCCGATTCAAACCGAGGGCTGGGAAACTGTGTGCCCTCGCCCACGCGCGCGAAATGCGATGAATTCAGACTACGGTGGCTCGGTGCTCGATCGATAGTCTGTCATATATATGTGATAAAAATCGTTTATCATCGTTTATCGAATAGTTTGTCGTATACAATTAATTGATATTATTGTAACAGTAATTTACAGTAAATTAACACAAAGAAATATTTTCTATTGAAATTTGGGCTGGGCACGTGCCCCTGTGCCCTTTATCGCCAGCCGCCACTGCTTATCGGTGGCTTTGTATAAATATATAAAAACGACCCTCCGACAAAATTAGAGAACGAGGGAGCGGGAAAATAAGCAAAGTAAACACTTAAACTAATGTCTTAGCATTATTGGGGGGAGAGGGCAAAGTGCTTGCCGCCCTTATCGGAAGCTATAAATATCGAGCTTTGGGAATTTACATTGCAATATCCACTTGCTAGTAGATATAAAGCTATCTATACTCTACACGAACTTTTCCGACTCCCTTATATACCAGCATGCTATACGGCGTATTCGAGCGATTTGTCATAAAATAAAATATAAAACGAAAAATTATATGCCGTAGGTGTATACTTTCCACAAAGGGGGACATCAACATGCTGTATGACCTAATAAAATTGAGGTTTTCGCCATAAAAATGCGCGGGTACGCTTCGTCTTATCTACGGTGAACTACATTTCATGCAAAAAAATGCTCGGTAAACAATTATGATCTATAAAGTTTACATATGGGCACCCTATTGTTATTTAAATGAAAAGCCTCCCGCAATTTCCCCTCTGTTCCCGGCCTATACGGGTTTTTCTCGCCTGCTTCCCTATTTGTTCGCAAAAACATTTGCCGCGCCACTTTGCGTCATCCATCCGACGTTGCGTTTTTTACCCGATTGCACCCGCAGAGAAGGCTTTGTTTTCAAGTATGTATGCCAGTCGCTTATTCAACACGAAATTGATAATTTCGTTTTGAATAGGAATTAAATCAGTATTAATTATCCACCGAAAACAAAATTTTGATAACCAATGGCAACAAACCTTTTTTATATAATTATAACTAGTGCGATTATGATCAAATAATGGACGATGGTTTTTGCCCGTTTGACCACACATAAGGATCAAGATGATCTACTGGACCAGATAGCTTCAGTCAACAAGAAACATTTGAAATAGTTTATGTTGTATTGTTTGTGAGCAATAATGAATGAAAGTCAACAATACTGAGATTTTAAGAATTGGTAACCATGTAATCAACCATTTTTCACCAGATGGTAGAAGGAAACAGAATCAAGAAATAGAATAGAACGAAGCTTAGTTGAAGCGGACCCCCCAGCATAATCAATCGTAGTTAACTTTTCTGGTCAAGTGATAAAGTTGTATCGCGCCTTCCTCGGAACTAGATCATTTGCGGGCGTTGTGCTGTTTTTGGGACAATTTTCTTCTTTCTCGCTTCGTGGAAGCAGCCAGATAAGGACGGAGTTCGTCTTTTATCAACAGCCACCTTGGAAATCTCAGTTCTTACCGGCCCTCCTAGCTGCTGTAATAAATAGGCAAAACTTGATTAAATCTCGCATTACGGAGATGGAGGGGACGTCTCTTGGTAGTGCCTTCTTGGTGTCTGGGCCCGTCGAAAGTAATGCGCGAGTGTTGCGGGGCAGTGGCAACTCGTCAGGGCATAGAGAAAGGCAATATTTCAACTTGGGTTTATTCGGCATATAGATGCAGAATTTCATATGATGTAATCCTACCAGAAAGAAATCAAAGAAAGAAGGATCTGTAGTACAAAAATTATCTGAATGTAAGCAACTTTTGAAAATGCAGTTTTTTTATTTTCCGTTCTTACAACGTCGTGGCAAAAAACGTTCTTGCCGTTTGTTGAACATAGACTGACAAAAACCCTCAGTGAAAAAAAAACGCTACTAATTTATTTTTTCTACTTTACTATAAAGTATAAATAATCTCTGTTTCGCTTTGGTGAATCCACTAGACGCGCCAGTTGCCGAGCGCCAAAAAACCCTGGGAAAGAAATTTTATCTTTATACAAAGCGTAGAATTGTTTAAATAATTTTTCGAAGAAAATGAGTATCGAAATTTGATGCTTTTTCTTGTGGTCTGTCAAAAAAATACTGGGGATGGATTTTCGAATTTATCTTGATAATTTTCGCAATCTACGGCCTTCAAAATATGATGTCAACAATTTTGGCCCATAAGGAAAGCCCAAAAAAATTTTACAATTGTGGAACTAGTTATAGTTTTTCGACCTTTCAACAAAAAATACACTTTTTGGTCGAATTTTGAAGTCAAAGCCTGGATACATGGTAAAATGGGCATGCTGATTCCATTTCTGGCATTGTTTTTGCGATCTTTCACGATTGAGGTGATATGCAATTTTTTTCACATAATGTTGTATTTAATTGCCAAACTATCATTGGTAGGTCTCAAACGATTTCAGATTCGAAATTTACGACCCAAAAAACCCCTTGGAAATAAATATTGTCTTTGTACGAAGCGTATAATTTTTCAAATAATTCGTGGAAGAAAATGACTATCGAAATTTGAAGCTTTTTTCTTGTGGTCTGTCAAAAAAATATTGGGGGGTGGGTTTTCAACTTTCTCGTGGTGATTTTCGCAATCTACGACCTTAAAAATGTATGTTCAACAATTTTGGTCAGTACGAAAAGTCCAAAAAAAATTTGTAGCAATTGTGTGAGAAAAAAATTTTGCGAATTTTTTTGCTTTTTTCAGCAAAAGTTCCTCAAGTCCACTTTCTTTTCACTCAAGTCTTCTTTTCAAGTCCACGAGCTTGAAAAAAAATTTATTTTTCTAACTTAGCCATGCTATGGATCGGATAGCTTGTTTATTCAGCTTCAATTTGCTTTTTTTAAATCTCGATACGACCATTTGTTGCTGAGATATCGAACTTTAAATCAAAAAGGACCCTTTTGTCTTTGATCGACGATATCTCAGCAACCAACGGTAGCACAGAAAATCTAAGGGCAGTTCTGAAAACTGGAATAAACATACAACAAGGTTCTGCTGCGATTTTTGAGGAGATTTTTTTTATCCTTGACATGAATTTGAAAAAACAAATTGACAAAAAAAAAAAAAAAAAAAAGCAAATTGAAGCTGAATAAACAAGCTATCCGGTCCATATCATGGCTAAGTTAGAAACATTTTTTTCGAGCTCGTGGACTTGAAAAAAAAAGCAAAAAAACTCGCTGAATTTTTTTCTCACATTACTTCCTAAAATTGCGAGAAACATGTAGCTCTAAAATTTTTTTCGCCGAAATATCTCAAAACTAGAAACATGAAGCTTCAAAATGCTGTTTTTTAGACTTCGATAAGACCGTTTTTCAGTCAGATACAGCATTCTGAAAAATCACTAAAAATTCGGAAAATTTTTTGACCCTTTAATTTTTTAATGTCAAAATCAAATTAGACCTGCTCCAAAACTCCTGACTGGCATCCTAACTTTTGGACGGCGGACGCACCCTTCCTCCACTATTTTCTGGATCCTGCTTTCTCTCGAGAACTAGTTCCAGAAACGTGTTAACGTCTGCGATTGCTCTTATCGATCTGGATACTGCACTCGGTCACATTTTTATCTGGCTTGCATTCACTTGGTGAAAGATTCGTTTAAACAATCGTCAGCAAATTTAGATGTTGATTCATATCAGTGACGGACTTTGGAGTGAGAACAGTTTGGAATTTGAATAATTCAATACGTATTTAATACAAACGTGATAAGGAGCTGACATATTTTAAAAAATCAAGGTATATTTCAGATATATTTACAGAAATACTTACCCATTTTTGCTTTCAACTCGATGAATATATTTTTGTTCCATGCGAGTTTGTCAGGTTGCCAATTTTCAGCAGGGTTGGAAAACCCTGTAAATAATTTTTATGTTTTTCGTTAGTGGTTTTCATCTAATTTCCCGGCCTAATTTGAGACACACCAGATAATCCAGAGCTCTCAGAGTGCAATTTCATGATTGCCCTCAAGAAAGGGGCATCCTAATTATAAATGATTAGGTGGCGGCAAGCAAAGGAACATTCAAATATAGGGGCATTAAAAATGTACCCATTCTTTCTTGATAAATTGAATAATGATCCCCAATTCATTTTTCATCCCCGGACAGGCCAATCTAACACTTTTTTTGCGGAACGCGTTTAAGGTACAGTAAGCAAAGCGGACCTTTTTCTGAGTCTGCGAATACCAGGCCGAGCATTCACGGCCCTGCTTTATCTTTTCACTTTTGTAATTGTTTGTCCTATCTTCTTGTCGGCATCAAATTTCGTTTTTAATTGCGAACGGTGGATTGATGAAGTGCTTTCTGCCTTTTACAGTCCAGAATATTATGGAAACGACTTGTTATTCAATCAGTAGTACAGTGTGACACACTTAAATGGATCACACTGTATAATAATCAGCACTGACAGAAAATAAAATAGAAGCACTTTATGAGTTCTTATATTGTTTTATACTCAAATTGATATTAGTCCAATATACACAATCTAAAGTTAATGGCACTTTTTCAAAGTGAATGAATATTAAAATAGTTTTAATGTAATTTATCATATCCACATTTTGCCTGCGTATAATTACTTTAAATAATATACAGTGCGTCCATAAAGTGACGCATAAATTCATTATTAGCTAAATGAACAATATTATTGAAAATTCCCGAGACAGGTCAATTTTTGATTGCGATTTACTATTTTGTCACATACTAATTTAATATACAGGGTGTCCCACCTTCGAGTAATGACGCCACCACCGATTTTTTTAAATGGAACACTACATTTTTTTTTCAATTTTCGGATGACCCTGGCCGAGCTGAGTCCAAAAATGTATCACAAGTTGCTTCTATCTATTACAGGGTGGACAACAGTACAAAAATTACAAATTATGTATTGCTGATTAAACGCACTAAAAAAAATTAAATTAACGTTATTGTGATACAAAAAATACAACTACTTTAATAAACACCAGTTTGGACAAGACGCGCGAATGACGCGAGGCGCGATACGTGGTTCGTTATTTTTTTTGTCATTTGTTTTTTTGATTGTCATTGTCATTTTTTGCCATATTAAAAACGGCTATTTAGAGTTCACTTTTGTATTGTTAACGCTTCAAAGTAGGTACTTTAAGTGAAACCTAAATCTAATTTATTTAAAACGTTTTGTTGAAAATGCCTTTAAATGAAAGGGATAGGATTGAAATTCTAATGATGATTGGTGTTGGCGACAGAATGCGGACTCAACAAGAGGTGTGTAGATTATTCCATGAAATGCACCCAGATCGTGAACCTGTTTCACAATCTACAGTAAGCAGAATAGAGCGAAAATACAGAGAATTAGGACACGTGAGGGATGCACCAAGGCAAGGTAGACCTAAAATTAATGAAAATGTTCAACAAGACGTAATTTTGTCGGCACTAGAAAATCCACATTGTACAGTACGGCAAGTATCTAGGGATTTGAATATTGGAAAGTCTTCAGTATCGAATATTTTTAAAAAGGTAAAATACCATCCCTATAGAGTACGCCTCATCCATGAATTGGCTGAAGACGACTTTGACCGAAGAACTGAATTCTGCGAGTACATGATGGACCACAATAATCAAAATAACGGTTTCATTGCTAATATTTTATTTTCTGACGAGGCAACGTTTTTTTGAACGGGCATGTTAATCGGCAAAACACCCGCTACTGGTCTCAGGAAAATCCACACTGGATGCAAGAATACCATACGCAACATCCACAAAAGGTCAATGTGTGGGCTGGTATTGTGAGAAATAGAATTGTTGGTCCATACTTTTTTGATGAAAATTTGACAGGAGCATTGTATCTGAATTTTTTACAATATACATTAATTCCTGACTTGACCCGGCTATTTCCTGATATTGAAATAGCCAATACTTTAGACGGCAGAATTTGGTTTCAACAGGATGGTGCACCACCACATTTTGCTATAGCTGTGCGCGAGTTTTTACACAGAACCTTTCCAGATCGGTGGATAGGAAGAAGAGGATCAGTGGAATGGCCCCCTAGATCACCTGATCTTACTCCACTAGATTTCTTTTTATGGGGTTATTTGAAATCTAAAGTTTATACTAATAGACCCGAGAACATCCGTGAGCTCAAAGATCGAATCAGGCAAGAAACGTTAAACATAACACCTGCTATGTTACAAAATGTCAGAAGCGAATGTATTGCCCGATTCGGTCATTGTTTAGCAGTCAACGGAGAACAATTTGAGCATTTATTGTGACTTTTCTAAAAATACAGAAACGTATAACTTTCTAATGAAATTTTTCATAAACACTTTATGTATTGTTGTCCACCCTGTAATAGATAGAAGCAACTTGTGATACATTTTTTGGACTCAGCTCGGCCAGGGTCATCCGAAACTTGAAAAAAAAAAATGTAGTATTCCATTTAAAAAAATCGGTGGTGGCGTCATTACTCGAAGGTGGGACACCCTGTATATTAAATTATTATGTGACAAAATAGTAAATCGCAATCAAAAATTGACCTGTCTCGGGAATTTTCAATAATATTGTTCATTTAGCTAATAATGAATTTATGCGTCACTTTATGGACGCACTGTATAAGATTTTCGAGTTAAATGTCCATGACCTGCATCAATGTATCGATTGGCTACGAAGTGATTGCGCTCGATGTATCAAAAAAACATGTCGGTATTAACACAGAAAATATACGGAGTATCTTTTGCATTTTCATTTCATGATTTGGTCAGTCATCAAGCCACTGAACTGACCTGATTAGGGGCCATATAACTTTTAGTTGCGACTGAAAGAGTGGGAAGGTATATGGGTATAACAAGTCTGAATTGATCTTTAAAATAAGTTTATTTATTAATAAACTTTACATCTTCAATATATTGGTAAATTACATGCTACACATTTTAAATTGAGAATCGATATAGTTACACATTTTTTTTGTTGAACATTTAGTGGAGTAACAAAAATTAAGAAAGTAACGAAACAGGTGAAAAAAAGGTATTTACATGGTCTGTTTATACGACTCACCTATTTTATTTACAGCTAGCTGCAACGAAACATATCACCCGAAATTATCCGTAACAAGCTTGCCACAATGCTTGGTAAAATTACTTAACGATATATATTTATTATAGTTAACATTCGCCCACTTTTCCTTTATTCATTGAACGATTATACACAGATAGTTTCAATTCTTAACACTTAACTATTTACAACATTTTTATACAGTTAGTTTCGGTCATATCCAGTACTTATATTGCTATTGGTAACGGTAATCTCAGAAGACCATGACGTAAGTTGTAGTCACAAAACGTAAATGAAATACCCCGAAGTACTGGGTATAAGCGTAAATAAATATTAACTTTTTTTTAAGGCTTTAATAACATGACATCCTATCGAACGAACCCAATGATATGTAACAAATCGCAAAGAAATCGGTGCATCTGAAATATATGGGACAATCCGCGTCAACCGGATGAGAGCTACTTAGCAAGCTCAGAGCATCTACTTTCAAATGCCTAGTGCGCCATTGAAAAATCCAATATGGCAGCTCCAATATGGTGGCCGCAAGCGGGAGAAAAATCGAGTGTCCAGCAAAAAAAGCTTGCAAAAATTCGCAACCGAGCGGGTCGTTTTTCGGCTCAAATTATAGCTGATGGTTGCCCTTAAAAGCTGGTGTGGTAGGTTGGCAAAATACAACATGGCGGATCCAATATGGCGGTCAAAAAACCAATATGGTGGTCGAATTTTTGAAAATCAACCGATTTGCACTAAATTTGGTATACAGGGGTTTTTGGGGTCGCTGATTACGAATTTAAACTTCAAGATGGTGGACCCAATATGGCGGAAACTCAACCCAGTCCTGTATATTGCGTTCGCCATATTGGATTTTGAAAATCGAACTTCGGGTTCGTAATACAAATCGGTCGATTTTCAAAAATTCGGCCATCATATTGGATTTTTAATCGCCATATTGGATCCGCCATATTGTATTTTGTCAATCTACCACACCACATTTTTAGGGGAATCCATCAGCTAAAATACAAGTTGAGCCAAAAAACGATCCGACCTGATCGGTTGCGAATTTTAATTCTTACAAAGTTTTTTTTGCTGGACACTCGATTTTTCTCCGGCTTCCAGCCGCCATATTGGAGCCGCCGTATTGGACTTTTCAGTGGCGCACTCGGCTTTGGCCGTAGCTCTGATCCGGTGGACGTGGATTGTCCCATTATATTTTTAATAGACTGAAACGATTATTCCTGGAATGGGTACTGGAATCTTCGGCGTAGAAACAAAAAACTGGACTTTTTCCACGAAACACCGAACTACTATTGTTCTGAGTTTCGTGTTTATTGTACTACTGTTCTGTGTTTCCTGGAAAATGTCCAGTTTTATTTTTGAAACGATTAAAAAAGGCGGCGTAGTTTGGAATCATAATTTTGTGGAATAGGAAGTATGTTATTAGAGTTTCCTAAACAGTACCTAAATTTAACGTATTTTACAAACGTCTTACAAACACTAGTTAAGTCCAACTTTCCTTAGCACACCCTGTTTATCACATATCACTTTAAATTCCATTCACTATCGTTTCACTTAACATAAGTGCTAGACTAGAAATCTTACCCACAATTCAAAACAAATATAAATACCCTATTTGGCAATCATTTTTTTTTTCAATTTGTAAGGAGTCTTATGATTGCATGAAAAATTACGTACAACTACTACATTTTTAGTTAAAACTTTTGGTTTATGTACAACTTCCTTTTTTTTTTTAATTTTAACAATTAACATATATCAAACAATATGGCGTTTCATCGCTTCAGACGTTGGGGGTGAACACTGTGAACAGTGTAGACAAACCCCTGAAAAAAAATTCACCGAAACCGTAGAAACACAATACCATTCCTTCTTCTTTAACGAGCGATTGCAGTGCTTTAATTATATACAAATTAAATATCGTAATTAGATAGCTACCTCGCTGGGAATGGTTTTGGGTCGATGTTGCTGAAATAGCAGGTGGTGTAAACGTATGAAATGATAATAAGGGCTAGAATATTAAGCGAACTATTCGACAGTCCTGCTGACCCTGTTTGCATGGCGGCTGGCCTTTCACCTGAAAATAAAACGAAGAATTAGTGGAAATTAATTTTGCATCTACGCGGTTTATAAATGTTTAAGGATTCAAATGTACGGAACGTTGACTGCCACTTTTCGACCAGCTGAAGAAGAAAAATTATGAGAGCTTTTTAAATTTAATCCGTTCGCGCTGGCGCTGTTGCCGTTTTCAGGTAGAAATATAATACGGTTTGTCGGTTAGGGGCACTCAAATAACACAGGTCTACAAAAAACCATTTTTTTTTCTGCTTCAGGAACTAAACCTATCAAATTTGAAGTATATTTTTGTGCTGAAACCGAATTTTTAACTCATAAAAATGTCTACCGCGTAGATTATCAGTAAATCCCGTTGTTGTCAAAATACATTTTTATGCGAAATATTTTTTTTGAAATACTTATAATTTCTTGACCAGACATTTTCATATTTTTACGTGCTGAATACGATACCGTTGTCAAAATTTGCACTAGCAATGGCGGCTCGTCAGGGGAGGCAGAGGGAGCAGTGCCTCCCTGTGAAAATTACAAATAAGTTTTTTTACCTACCTATACTATAATTACCTTTCATTTTTAATTTATCGGGTAAAATATTAATTTCCAAAAATAAAAATATTAATAAACATATGTCAAAGGAGTTCCTGCACTTTTATTTGCAACATATTAGCCCTCATAAACGACCCAGCAAGCCTCCGATGCCAATGTTTTCACATATGTATTTATACGGAATTGAAGGCTTCGCGCTTTGCCATCCTGCGTTGCTAACATGCGTTGCTAACAAATTTAACCATTATTTAACCATCCAGTGGCATTAAACGTCATTTAAAAAACTGCATAGTGGAAGCAAACACGCCCACCTCCCATCTCACACACGTGACAGCGCAGAAAGCGAGTTATTTGATTTCATGAACCTAACAACCTAACCTACAAACTTTAATATCCTTTATTGTTCTGTGTTTCGGAAATTTTCGTTGGAAAGTGCCGTTATTCTTGCCAGGTTTTTTTGAGTATTTTGAGTGGTATAGGAGGGTAATAATGATTGAAAGTGTACCATATTAGTTACGTAAGTCATTATTTGAACGTTTTATTTAATTAACTGTACAAAATTCTAATGGAGGTAACTGGCGAGTGTAGCAGTCTGTTTCATAAAAATAACAATACAAGTTGTCATGACACTCAAATAAATATTCCAACCTGCAATGATACTGTTGAGTATCTTATAAAGTACAAATTTAGTCGCCTGTCTTATGAGGATAAATTATTTGTTAAAGATTTAAGAGTTCTGTCAGATCTAAGTAAAACTTTTTTAATCAGGGTAAGCCGGCGCATAGTTTTGTTAATACAGTTGATTATCATCGGGTCCAGTGCGATTTAGTCAGCACTAGGAACCAAGCGTAACAGTTTTTTAATTTGTAGCGCGAGCAGGCCGTATAGAAAAGGGTAGATTAGAATTTTAATAAAAAATACAGCGAGACCCGGCTATTCGTAAAAAATCCAATATGTGGATGTTTCGTAAATAAAAATCTGACCCACTGGCAGCAGTGGTGTGTTTTTTTTTAACATCATTCTCATGTAATTTGATATGCCGAGCCCGAAGATGACCTCATCCCATGTCCAACGGAGTCCATTTGGCTGATGTCCAGTGTACTTACATTTTACTACACATTCGTGAAATATATATTATTCGTAAAAAATAAATTTGACAGCGAAACTTGTTGTCATCGAGTACGTTCCGCTTTATTATACGAATTTCGTTTAGGCAACCCAATTGAGGCGCATAACTTCGTTCCTGCAGTTGTCATTTCGACTGCTGAAGAATATTATTATAAGAATAAAACGTAATAGATGAAGTGCTGCTTTTATATTCCTTCAACATCAAGAAAAGTATGCGGTTTCGTCGATGTAGACGAAGTATTCGATGTTGAAATCTACCATAAAAGTTCACGAAAACGTTATTTTTTTACACATTTTTTTTAAATCAAATTTTCAAAGGGTTTCCGGTTTGCAATGGACCTGGAACCTCACTAACCGGTGGAATAAATGTTTGAACTTTAAGTATACGTGGTTTAAAGATTGATTTTTTCCCATATGCGTTCAAAATGGCGCCTGAACTGCAAAATTTTTGGGTAAAAATACAAGAATTTTTTATTGGAAAATGATAATTTATAAAAAAATTGTCAAGAATAAAAAGTTCTTAAATCACTCAAAGAATGCACTGGAACTTTTCAAAATTTTTTGAGCAACTCTTTGGATTTTGCAAATAGTCAATTTTGTGTCAGTGATTTTAAGAACTTTTTTATTCTTGACAATTTATTGTAAAAATGCATTGTTTCCGAGAAAAAAAATCTAAATTTTGATACTAATTTTATCTAGAATTTTTTTCTCGAAAACAATGTATTTTTAATATAAATTGTCAAGAATAAAAAGTTCTTAAAATAATTCAAACAATGCACTGGAATTTTTTCAGAAATTTTTAAGCATTTTTTTTAAATTTTGTAAAAATTGACTATTTGCAAAATCCCAAAAATTGCTCAAAATTTTAGTGCATTCACTGAGTGATTCTAAGAACTTTTTATTCTTGACAATTTTTTGTAAAAGTGCATCATTTTCCAATAAAAGGTTCTTTAATTTTTACGCAAAAATTTTGCAGTTCAGGCGCCATTTTGAACGCATAAGGGAAAAAATCGATCTTTAAACCACGTATACTTAAAGTTAAAACATTTATTCCACCGGTTAGTGAGGTTCCAAGTCCATTGCAGACCGGAAACTCCTTGAAAATTTGATTTAAAGAAAATGTGCAAAAAATAAGGTTTTTTTTTAAATGATTTTTTTCATAATCAATAATTTTTTGGAGGAATTTCATGGACACCATCGGAAAGGGCACGTCTTAAACTTCAAAAATATGTCCCTGTCAAATTTTTCTGTCTCAAATAGTATTAGTTATGATGTGTTGAAGAGCGATGTACAGGGAGTGGCGTTTTCGCCCGAAACGGGTCAAGCTGTAATTTCTTCACTCCCATTAGGAATTCTTCCCTGACAATTTAGTTGCAGTTTCAGACGAACGCGGCGAAATATTTCACTAGCAGATTTCTGAAGTGAAGCGGTATAGTGGAAAATGGACCTCAAGCAAAAAAAGACAACAAAACAGTTTATTGTATAAAAATTAAGTATATTTAAATTATAAAAGTTACTAGATTGCTTATGGTTTGGGTTTCTCATACACTCGAACCCCTCTTAAGTCACCTTCGCTTAATTCACATCCCCTCTTATTTCACCACGTTTTCCCCCTATTATGTCCCTCTTAAGTCGCCGCCTGTAAAAGATTTAGAACTACGTTTGGAAATTGGATTCTCGCATGAATATGTACCATTTTTATTGGAAAAAATGATTATGCAATACATTTATTGATTTAAAATAGGTTAGGTGTCTTTTAAAAATATTTAACCTTTAAAATATTCATTCAAGTGGAAAATTGAACTTTGTCACGCACGACTGGGTATACTTACGTTGATTTTTTCGTTCAGTTGGCTCATTTTTCGTTATAACAAGTGCTGTGGTATATCTCTAAATATTTCTTTTTGCAGCTAAAACACGAAAAGTGAGGTTATGATCTCGACTTAAGAGAGACTAAATTTCGCGACTTAAACGAGACGATGATGCACGGATTTGGTGACTTAAGAGGGGTTCGAGTGTATTTCATATTCTACTTCCCTTCTCTAAAAAACTTATGGGTGGTAAAAACCGAACTCATGTTTGAATTCAGCACATTACCATGGACACAAAAAACACAAAAAAAATAACAGGAAGCGACAAAAAAATTAAGAATGCAGAACAGTGTAGTTGAATAAATTTGTTTGATTTCTGTTCATCGTTTCCACTTCCGTGAAATAAAGTTGATTTAATTGACTCGTGGGATAAAGTTATTTTAATTCACTAGTGGATAATATGCCACTTTGCGCAGTTCAACCGAAATTAAATGAAGTTAGTTCATAAAACGGTTGTGGATAAAATAAATTGACGAGGTATTATTGGAGTTTCGAGGTGGGGGATCCCAGACATAATACCTGTAACCGGCGTTATATAAATGACGCGTGTTTCGTGGATTTACCCAACACAAACGGCGGATAAATTGGAATATATGAATATCGTCCATCCCTCTAGAGTTTTGCTTCGTATGCAAATATCGTTTTAGGAAGGGAAGCAATGGAAATAGGAAATGTGCAAATCAATCACAAAGTAATTACGCACGCAACTTGAATGACGGGAAACATCATCGAATGCTGGTTCCTGGTGCGTAATTATTATTATACTATATCGGGGCCAATCCGTGGAAAGATTGACGTCAATCATCCCGGGCTTCCGCTGATGGGCTTTATCTGCCGCCGTTCAATAGGACAGGGCGAAAAAAAATTAAGTAAAAAGGGGGATCGCCTTTATTCCTGATGTAACAGAGGATAATGTTTGTCTGAAAGACAGTTTCCTTGTTAGGTAGGATCCGTTTTGCGGATCAAATTAGAAAAGCAGAATTTTTTCGTTCGCCCGTCAGCGCACGGAAATCGTGACTTTTGAAATTATCTGTCGTATTTACTGGGGCGCAAAAAGTTTTAGGCGAAAAAGGCGCAGGGTCAAAATGGTATACCTACACGGTTTCAATTTGAAAACGAACAGCATTTAATATTGCCTAAATTAATGACAGTATCAAAATTTGGCGAAACACGTCAATTTACATAACAAGGGGGACAACTTTTGAGGCATTTGTTGTCGTACTACTTTCAACCCCTGACCCCTAAGGCACCTACCCCTAAAATTTTAAATGGCAACCCCTATTTCTTTTGCCATTTTTGAGTTTCTTGTACAATTCTAGATAAATTCCATTATCTTTTTTTTTTTTCAAAATTGAAGTAAACCTCACGAATGTACTTATTTCATTTCGTGAGTTCAGTGACGAGTCATGAGTGATTTCATGACTCGTCATGTCAGTCACATCCATTCATTTAAAAATATTTGTTGAAAAACTAGGTACGTTCTTTCGTTTATTTACATTTCACCGCTACAAAACACGAACGAATTTAAATTTTTTGGCCGTCTGCGAACCGCGTGGTGAACTAAATGGTGAAATTTATGCCGAAATGTTAGACAGAGCTATAGAGCCTCTTATAATTCATGAGGTGGAAAATCAATGCCAATGGAAATCTTGCTCTAAATGAACATTTGCTACACTTCCAACAGGATGGAGCACCTCCTCATTATGTACGCCCAGTAAGAGAGTGGTTGGATAATCATTATCCGGAACAGTGGTTTGGTAGGAGAGGACCCATTGAATGGCCACCTAGGTCACCAGATCTGACACCTCTCGAATTCTTCCTATGGGGTCACTTGAAATCAGTTGTATTCAATATTCAACCGGATTCAATTGAACAACTGCAGCAAAGAATTGTAGAAGAATGTAGGCTATTTATATTTACGAATATTTTACCCGACAATCACAACATAGTGCCTTCGGGGCATTAAAGCGAACCCTATTGGCTATCGAAAATTAAAAAACTCAAGTCTCCAACTCGAACAGAACGCAAACGGCGCTACTCCAAAAAGTGTTACATTAATTTTGACGAGCAGTTTACTTTTTACAGACGCAAAAATCACATCCATCTTGGATCTATCCGGCTGTAATTTCGAACCACATTTCAACGTTATGTCCAAGAAGCTTAGCTGAGACTGACGTGGAAAGTTTATTAATAATGCAGGTATACGGGTGGGTCAGTAAACAAACGCTAATGGACTCCACCAGGGTGATGACAATCATCGTGCCTATCTATTTTTTCTGAATTAGACTTCTAGCTCACAAAACCCGTACAAGTGGACGGAATATTAATACTTTATTTCACCTCAATCTGTGTGAAAGTTAAACAATATTCGTCGAGCATATCGATTTTCTTTGACCAGCGCATTCGCCATTTTTTGAAATCCATTCGCAAAGATTTTAGAGAAGTTAACAACAGCTGTTTTGATTTTATGTCCTATTGTATTTGTTTCCCAATAAATCTGTACATCGGAAACCTAACTTGGTCTGTAGCTTAATATCGTATTTTAGCGTATCAAAATTTGAGGAACGGGCATACGTGATTTAGTTTATTTCATCTGATTTATTCTGAAGTAGAAGTCAGCGTAAGCAGTTGTCGAACTCCCATGAGGTCGGTTGGTCCAATATTTTTATTTCATACACTGAGCCAACGAGATTTGTTATGCAGTCAGAAGTGTGTGTGTGTATATGTGACAGTGTCTCGCTTAAGGCAGGGCTGTGAAATCGCCTAACAACGATTTTAGGCCTAAACTTATCAAAGGCATACGTTTTAATTGGTAAAGCTCTCTGTGAAGTCAAATTTTGTTGAACGATGTTATTTATATTGTTGTACTCCTACTAAGTACTGCAGACTGGCCTGATCTGACAACATGTGAAAATATTACGTGTGTTATACATTTAGTATATCAGCTTATTTTTTCTTGATGCGATGTTACAATCCCGTCGGAAATATTTACCCGTAGGCTTTTTTACTAATTCGTTTTGATCTCTTCATCGGATTTATATCTCCATACGTAGGATAGGTAGCATCGAATTACCTGGTGGGGTTTTTACCTTATTGCCGGCGTTTCAGCTTATTAAATATTGACGAGCTGGTTTACGTGGGGTACGTCTGATTTCGCAATGATGATGCAATTAGGCGGGTTGCTTGTGTCCCGGGTTCGTCGTTATTAAGATTTCGTAGGACTATTAACCGGTTGTGCTCTATCTTATTCGATTACCTCGAGGGGGAGCTCTGTGCAACCTTGACCCCCACGCGATCGGAGCTAGTGAGCATTTCATTTCACGCATCGGACCGACGGGATTTGATATGCAACCGCGAGTGCAATTTGACAGCTCTCAGTATGTCAGAATTCAATTTTGACGTCATATTCGTGATCAGTGACCCCGAAAACTAAAAATATGCACCAAATATCGACTTTTTACCGGTTATAGGAGTATTGGCAGCATTTTGACAGCTGTCATTATGTAAAAATTCAATTTTGACATCATATTCATGATTAGCGACCCCAAAAACTTAACAATACACACAAAATATCGACTTTTTACTGTTTTCAGGAATTTTGGCAGCTTATTGACAGCTGTCATTATGTCAAAATTCAATTTTGACATCATGTTCGTTATCAGCGATCCCGAAAATTTAATTATATGCATCAAACATCGACTTTTTACCTTTTTCAGGAATTTTGACAGATTGTTGATAGCTGTTATTATGTCAAATCTCAATGTTGATGTCATATTTACCTTTCTTATGAATTTTGACAGCTCGTTGACGTCTGTCATTATGTCAAACATTTATTTTGACATCAGATTTGTGATCAGCGACCCCGAAAACTAAAAAATATGCTCCAAATATGGACTTTTTATCGTTCTTTGGAAATCCAGCTTGTTGACAGCTCATTATGACAGAATTCAATTTAATTTGCGATCAGCGACTCCGGAAACCCCAAAAAAATTATGAAATTTTGTTGAAAATTACACCCTTCAGAAGGTTAAAGGGGGGGGGGGTTAAAGGATGTTAATTAAACGTATTTTTTTTTATGTTGTCTTTTTTATTATGTTATTCGGTTTTATCGGTCTGGGGTCTTCAGTTGACGGAATGGGGTCTTCAGTCAAGGACATAATATTTTTTGTAGATTCTGTAAATTCTCTGGACATCAAGCCGGTCACTATTACGTTTATTGCAAAGGAATCCCTACTCCACCCCCTTTGGCTGCGCCACTGTTTCGCAGTGGCGTAGCCAAAGTAAATTATTGACTTGACTTTTGTGTACACTAGAAAACTTTATTTTGTGTGGGTGTGGGTAAGCTGTGGCCAGACTAATGGGACCGATAAAGTTTGCGTAGGTGTATAATCCTGCTGAATTATCTTTTTACTAGAACGGTTCGGTAAAGGTCTAAATATGGTAATTTAAAAAGCATTACGCTTTTAGGATTTTTCAGCGGGAAAAAAAAAGGTGAGCTATAAAAGGTGGATATAATTAAAATAGACTTACCTACACTCCTGATGCAATCGGGAGGTTTTAAACGGTTAAAAATGAAACCTAATACTAATTTCTGACGAACCAGAGCCACTAGTGACGTGGCTAACGGGAATGCCGCGTGTATTAGGCATTCAATAATTCCAACTAATAAAACTATGCGGAACACTGATCGAATGCTGAAACTTCCTTAGTTTACTGACCACATCGAATCGGTACATTTCAGCTGTGACAGCGGAGACTGTGATTGCGGTGTCAATTTGTCATGTCATATAACATTGTAATTGTCACATATTAATTTGCCTTTCCGACTAGTACACTGCCGACAGTTTGAAAGTTTCACACTTCCAGAAAATCGTATTTGAATTCAAACAGTCGCAGTAAGCCTTTGTTTGAGTATATCGTGTCAGTATGGTACAGTTTTTGATACCTACATAACATTAAAACAAATAATAAAAATCAAGTAATAAACACATTTTTAGAATGGTTTAAATATGTCACACTGTATATTGTAAATTTCGAAAAGGGTTTAATAAAGGAGCTTGTGTTGCTAATTTATACCTAGCTGGGCGACTAATTGCCGCTGTAATAAAGACGGTAATTAATTCATGAAAACAAATTAAATCTCTGCTTGCGGTTTAATAAAAAAAAAGGCAAGTAATCGCTGGTTAATGTCGATTAAGACAGTCTGTGCAAAGTACGCTGTGCTACCTCTGTTCTCACTGCAGAAAACGGGTGGCCTAAAAAAGTTAAAAAAGCAGGTTTATAATAGAACAAAAAAATTAGAAAGTAAGCGCGTTAGTAAAAAATAATAAACAATAAAATCCAGACTATTGGAAGACAAACGGGATATTTTGCTGTTAATTATCCAAAGTTTGCCGTACAACGATGTGGCAGATTAATGAACTATCCGACTTTCATCAGACTTACTGATTAATTTGGTGTAGAACGCTATGTGGAACGGTAGCAATACGTACTTGTCTGCGGTCTTGTCTTTAAGTTAAAAGCATATCCTATTCGCATATATTACTATCATATACAGAATTCTAATCAACTTCAACATTTGTAACGAGTCGTTTTCGTCGCCTTCTACAGGACGATTGGTTATAAATTTCCTCTTTACATTTATATCGTATGTCTATATAATATAATATCGGGATGAAACTGATTGAATTAATTAATTCAATGGTTTAGCTTTGTAATCGTTTGAATTTTGTTTGCGGGTAAAAACACTGATTGAATTAATTCATGCGCATTTCCTGATTTATATAAATATGGAGACTACAGCACAAGAAAACAGTTAAATTGAAAATTGTGTAATTTAATTTTGTTTCTTCTATTTCGTCTTTGCTCTTCTATATTTGATCATTTCATTGATTTTTCCACATATGGAGCTGATCACAATATGCGACTTAAAATAAAATCGTGGGGGTCATATGAATTAATTCAATGGTGCAGTGTGTTCACTTATGTCCAGGCTAAAATTCGCAAAAAAGTGAACTTTTCACAAGACTGAATGAAGATGCCATATATTTAATGTTTGGTCTACATATTCTATAATTTTTTTTCAAATGATCATAAAGTAAAAAAGTACTGACCGAATGAATTAATTCATTGGCCTATAGTGTGGTTGCATTAAATAAAAATTTAAAGTATTTAGCCTTTTAATTAACTGAATATTGTTTATGTACAAGTGTAACACATTGTGACTGATAGAATTAATTAATTCATGGACATTTCACGTTAAATCACTGAATTAACTTATTAAAATGTAGTTTCTTAACTCGAGATTTATAACGTTGTACCGACGTGTGACTTAATACAAAATTGTAGGGTGATATGAATTAATTAATTCAATCAGTTATAGTCCAATCAGCTCAACAGGCTTCAGATGTGAAATTGTTTGAATGAAGACAGGACTTATACCGCTTTGCGACTTATATAAAATCGCGAGGGTTATACGAATTAATTAATTCAATCAGTTATAGTTTAATCAGCTCAAGGGGCTTCAGAAGTGAAATTGTTTGAATGAAGACAGGACTTGTACCGACGTGCGACTTATATAAAATCGCGGGGGTGATATGAATTAATTAATTCAATCAGTTGTAGTTCAATCAGCTCAAGAGGCTTCAGAAGTGGGATTGCTTGAATGGAGGCAGGACAGGGGGCGGTATAGGTTAATTTCGTGAAAAATATTTGATCCAGTTAGCGCGTAGTAGTCGTGGAGCCATCTTATAAGTTCCTAAAGAGGTAGTAAGTAAGTTTCGGTCCTTTAAACATGATAAAGGGCGCGCGTTGAGCTTGAGAAATTGCGTTCGTTTTATGACAAAATGATTAAACTTTTTTCGGCGTGCCCGTATAAAACAGGGCGTTGGAAATTTCTATCTGTAGCCCAATAAACCTGTCTAATAACGCTGGTAAACGACGTCGGTTTTCGTACACTCACCGTTCAGGACGTGCACCCTCACGCTTGCGACATCTGCATTGGATGGACTGCACGAGTATTTTCCCGAGTCCGATATGTCGTGCTGTATCAGAAGGAAACTAGTTGTGACGTCGCCCTTCTCGGTTATAACGCTAACGCCCCCCGCGGCTGGAATCGTAGCTTATCACCTGCAAACGAAAAAAGAAGATACAAAAGGAATACATATAGCATACGGAATGGCTCTCCGGTCGGTTATTATCGGGTTTTTGATCAGGAAGTAATGATGTTTACTGCGGACTTCCGGTTGATAGAAAATGGAATTTATTTTCGTTCCACGTACTTCGTTCTAGTTCC
Organism: Aromia moschata; assembly: GCA_029963805.1. Taxonomy (NCBI): domain Eukaryota; kingdom Metazoa; phylum Arthropoda; class Insecta; order Coleoptera; family Cerambycidae; genus Aromia; species Aromia moschata. The sequence continues at coordinate 1,267,968 of JAPWTK010000038.1, forward strand.
TTAAAGTTTCACCGCGGGAAAAGAGATATCGGTGTAATAGAGCAAGTAAATTCTTCGTCTAACTATAAGAAGAAATCGAAAACTTGATTGATGAAGTAATTAGAATTTATTATGCCAATGAAATGATCAAATTGAGGAGTTCTTTGCGGACCTTGAACGTTGACCAGCATCTATTTCCGATCAAAGTTCAAGACGACCATTATGGCGGCCGGAAGCCGGAGAAAAAATCGAGTGTCAAGTAAAAAAGCTTGTAAAAATAAAAATTTGCAACCGATCGGGTCGTTTTGTGGCTCAAATTGTATCTGATGGATCCCCCTAAAAAGCTGGTGTGGTAGGTTGACAAACTCCAACATAGCGGATCCAATATGGCGGTCAAAAGTCCAACATGGTGGCCGAATTTTTGAAAATTAACCGATTTGTATCAAAATTATTATATGGGGGATTTCGGGGACACCGATTACAAATCCGAAGTTCGATTTTCAAAACGCAAGATGGCGGACGTTTTTTTTTGAAAATCAACCGATTTGCACCAAATTTGGTATACGGGGTTTTTGGGGTCGCTGATCGCGAATCTGATCTAATCAAATTTTTAATCCACTATATTGGGTCCGCTATCTTGGATTTTAAAAATCTGAAACCTCAAAAACCTGGCTCCGGCCGGCATATTGGAGCCGCCATATTGGATTTTTTCAAAGGCGCATTCGGCATTTGAAAGTAGACGCTCTAAGCTTTAAAATGAGCCCGTGGTTGATTTTTTTGGTTGCTTGTAATTTTGGTCATTGCTCTGATCCGGTTGACGCGGATTGTCTCATATGTATATATTTTTTTAATAGGCTTTTATTGGGTTTTTATTGACTTTTTGTCCACTAGTTTGCCACTCTCTGTAGTATAAAGAGTTTGGGAAAAAATGTAACGAGATATTAAAAAAGTCTTTCTTTCAAGTTTTTCAAACTTGGTCGACCATAAAAAAGATTCCTAATCTTAAGTTTACAAAAAACTGGACGTTTTCCACGAAACACCGAACTACTACACTTTTCTCGAAAAAACGCGTTTCGCCAACCAAGTTGGCATCTTCAGGAGAAGATTAAAACTGTTCAGTTAAAACTTAGTTTTAATCTTCTCCTGAAGATGCCAACTTGGTTGGCGAAACGCGTCGAGAAAAGTGTAGTAGTTCGGTGTTTCGTGGAAAACGTCCAGTTTTTTGTTTCTACGCCGAAGGTTCCAGTACCCACTCCAGGATTAAGTTTACAACCCTATTGAATTGTCAAGGCTGTCACATTATGTGATACTTTTACCGGGAATACGAAAAATAGAAATAAATAACTATTAAAAAGAAATTATAGTTTCGAAAAAATAAGAGACTGTTAAAGAAAATGGCCGCTTATATTTATCAATAATGAGCTGTAATATTCACGACGTTTCATTAATTTTATCATCGGGTATGGAGAATAAAATAACCTTTAAAAATAATTCGAAACCAAGACGAAAATATTTAGAAAAAGAAGCAGTCAATTTTTGCTTACGATTTATGGTAATTTATCGCTTGATAACAAATTAATTTTACTACATAGCTATGTTTATAAACATGAGGGTACTTTAACTGGAAATTCCGTAGATTTGAGGGACGATAGCGTTCGCTAAGGCTAAGATTAAACACTTTTTATGTAATCTGCCGCTTTTTGCCCTCTCTTGTCCAGCTTTGTGGCCCAGATACGATGAATCACCCTCCGTATATATTTCCCGACGTCTCCCACATGCTTATTCCTTAACGAATATTCTTAAAGATACCCCTGGCTTAATGAAATTCCTCTTCTGACGCCCAAGAAACGTATTTAATTTGTTCACTGAATCAGTTTCTGGTTTATTTAGCGATTAAGTAAAAACAGATAAATTTCTCGACTATAGACTACAACGTTGCTAATTAAATCCCACTTCTGACGCTTTGGAAACTTAACGACATCAGCCGAGCATAATTTTTTTCGTCAACCGAAATATAAATCACGGCGTAAAGTAAAAACCGTTGAACTTATTCAGGACCGCCCACTCCTATAATTAGTATTATTTGAAGAAAACTGTTGCTTAATTAAGCCAGCGCGTTGACGCCTTCGAAATTTTGATTTAGGCGAGAAGTTATGGGCAAAGTTCAGCAGAGCTATAAAATTTCTTACAGTACACACAAACTGTCTTAACTGATTCAAACCGCTTTCAGCCCCAACAATGAATCTGCCGCCTCATATAAAATGGCGAGGCCATTAATTTTGGTACATGTACTGAGAGAATTCCCTCAAACCGCAAGATCTGTTAGGTGCTTCGCAGAAGTTATTATATATTTCGCTAGAATGTTTTAGAATGAAAAAAAAACGACGGCAACGAGATAAAGAAAGGTAAAAATAAAAACTGCTGCCTAAGAAATATAAATCTCCAAAAAACTTTACTACAGGTCGTCTCAAAATTTACGCAAGATTTGAATTAAATAGAAAACACAGTTTTTTGTTTCAATTGTATTGTTTTTTGTTGAAACAATTATTAGTTGAGGGGAGAAGTGAATAAAGTGAGGTACCATGCCAAAGGTGAAAATAAATAGACGGGAAGTATTTCAAACGTGGTTTGACAGTGATCCCAAGGGTTTTAGGGACATACGTATTACGTATTCAAGGAAATGACCTTTTTTTGTACTGTGTGTGAGCGTATTATAAATTCTTCAGATAAAACTAAAGCAGTGGCGGCTGGTGATAAAGGGCACAGGGGCACGTGCCCAGCCCAAATTTCAATGGAAAATATTTCTTTTGTGTTAATCTACTATAAATTACTGTTACAATAATATCAATTAATTGTATACGACAAACTATTCATATTGTAATTATTATTCCTTTTATACCACAAATCGATCGAAAATCAGCTGAACACACTTGTTGAGTGACCGTTTTTGTTTATTTTCTTCGCTGAGAAGTGTGTTTTTACTGTTTTTGATTGTGAAACGTTTCAAAATGAATTCGGTGGACTTTTTATTGACTAATAAAGATATTACATACGAGGTCCGAACGGAAATTAAACGGTTAGAAAGGCCGATAGGAAAATCGCGAAATTATTCACGAAATTTTAATAGTTTAGTGTCTACGACAGATTTAAGTAGTTATGTGGGTGTCCTAAAAGTAACAAACTCTTTTGTTTTATTTGTTTAGTGATGGGTGGCAACCGAAGTGCATGGACTCAAGAAAGGGTGAGTGATTTAAATTTTTTTAAATTTAAATGGACGAGCTAACAAACATGCTAGCTACAATGAAAAACATTTACAAAACATCTTAGATTTTAGTGTGTTGGGAAAGGTAGACATAAGGCAACAGCTTGATAGTGCTTATCGTGAAAACATAAGACGTCACAATGAAAATGTGGATAAAAACAGACATATTTTAAACCAAATAATTACTTGTATTAAATTTTTGTTAACAATAAGGACAGGCGAGCTGACTGCCTCTACAAATAACGGTAAGATACCTATATCAATGTTTTCACATGTTGCGACCCATTATTTTAATATATTTATGCCCTCAATATTCGTGATTAAATATTATTGCAAAAAGCTACCAAATCCCAAACATTATTCTTGTGAGTCTATATTTTTGTCTTAAAGAAATTTTCATTGAAATTCTGAAGTGTCAGTAAAACGCAAGACCTTGAAAATTTTAAAAATTTTTGCCTGCGGCGCCATTGGTAGCTAATGAATAATCCTACTGACACACCCTCTGCCCACTCATGTAACACATCCACGAGCCGCCACTGAACTAAAGTAACAAGACATCTCAAAAGTCATGCCTTGTCCAGCGCCGACGACTCCGTATTTTTCTATGAACTTGCAGAAGCTTTTGTTGCAAGCAATATTCCATTAAACAAAGTAGAGAACCCCAAGTTACGTACGTTTTTAGAAAAAATATATGGACCGAAAAAATTCCTCATGAAAGTACATTAAGACTTTGCATATGTCGATCAGGTTTACAACAATGTAGTGACATCAATACGCGAAGACATTGCGGACTATTTCGTGTATTTTATTATAGACGAAGCTACCGATGCTTGCGGGCGTTCAGTAGCTAATTTTTTAATTGGTGCGTTAAAAAGTGACACTGCTAGTGACAGCCACCCCAACCTGCCATGGGAAACTTGTCTCAACACTGACGTTGTTGTCGGGTAAGTGTTGCCATTGTTACGCGTTTTATTCTTAATTTATATGAGTATTTTATCCTTGACTTAACCGTACTATTTGGTAAAAATAGTAATATGCTGCTACATAATTTATGTAAACATATTAATATTTTTATTCGTTAACTGATTACGGTCCTGTTACACTCGGCGCTCGACGATCTCTAATTATTTATATTTAGGCTTATCTAGGCAATAAAAACCTTTGTATCGGTGGATTTTTACATGAAAAGAGAGGGAAATATTGGGGCCAAGTCGGACAGTGCTGTTATAGCCACTGCTAACTGACAGCGACACTTGTTTAAAATTCTTTGGAGTATGGCAAAATGTGAGTTCATTTTTCAATTGGAAGGGAATGAAAGGGGCCTTTTTCTCACAAATCCTTTATCCTCTATTTTTAATAAAGGATTTGTGAGAAAAAGGCCCCATTTCACTTGTTTCAAAATCTCGCCTTTGTTTTTGAATGTTCTTTTTCCTCTAAACCGGTGTTTAATTCGCTTAAAAGGACCGTTGGGCCGTGATACATGACATGTGACTATAAATTGCCTACTGTTGTTGATTGGTCGAATAGATTAGAAATCCCATTTTAGTGTCGGCTGTAAAACGGCTGTGCCATCGTGATCAAATTATCATAAAAGTCGGCGAACCACGTTGGACTACGGATTAGCCAGTATCACGTAAAACCCGGAACAAACCGACGTTCTTTGTGCAACCTGTTAATTTTATTACACTACCTATTACCGGTATGTGCGACATTGAAAATATCGCTCAGTGGATGTCCAAAAGACACATATCTCGTCGGAAGTCGATGGTTCAGTCTGGGACGTTGCTTTGTGAAACAGTGACGCAGCTACATGGGTGGCGTTTGGATATTTGGTATCAAAATTGAGGGGTTACGAGTCCTAACAATTCTCGCATATTAGACTGTTTTTATGTATAATGAAGCAAAAATTGCAGCTAATGCAGCTAACAGTACATAAGAATTATAAGAATTTAAAAGTTTATTTTAATTAATGTTTTCAAAAAACCAAATTAACAATGTCACAACTTGACAAAACAAATAAAATGTAACAAAAATAACTGGCAAATAAATGTTCGAAAAAAAAAATGTATTAATAAGGCGTTACCTTTTGCCTTAATTACGACCCGAATTCTTGCAGGCATTGTTTCAACCAAGCCTCGACAGAGTTCTGGTGAAAAAGGTGTCCCAAATTTCGGCGATTTTTCCTTTAAAGTAGAGACCGTCCTTTGAGGATCATCTCTCAAAACTCTTTTTATCTTATGCCACAGTGTTTCACATGGCAATGCTAGGACTTTAATATGCTGTTCCCGAACCCTTTTTTTTCGCCTTTTTTTGCATTATGGGAAGCTGCGCCGTCTTGTTGGAATATTAAATTATTGTCTGGGTACGTATCTTGAACAGTCGGTAATAAGCTATTCGTAAGTATTTGTATATATTTGGCAGCGTTGACGGTACCCTCTATGACCTCCTACTGTCCCAAACCTATAGCGGGTATACTTGTACATACCCAAATCATGACACCCTCCGGGAATTTTACGGTTCGTTTAAGGCAGTCCTTATGAAGGGCTTCACTTTTTGTTCTTATTACTCTCTTTCTATGATCGCCTACGCAGACATCAAATTTGGACTCGGCACTGAAAATTACTTTTGACCAGTCTTCTATACAAATCTACGTTCACGATACATTCGATTTGTCCCATTTCAGTCAATTTTTTTGTGCCTCAGTTAATAAAGGCCTTTCTTTAGCCCACGATCATTTACGAAAATTGATAAATTAAAAATTTGAAAAATAAAATAGTAGTACTTTATAAAAACTGAGCTCAGGCTGATGAATGTATTTTCTGCAACATTTGCGGGATAGCCTTTCGCCTGTTTCAGAGTTCCGTCCACTTTTTTGCAACAACCTTTGGCTCCTTTCAGTAACAAGTCTGGGTCTTCTAGGACTTTTACGTTTTACCTCCAAATTTCCAGTCTCGCGGTAATGCTGTAATATGTCCTCAACAGTAGACTTTGCAAAGCAGATTTTTTTTGCCACTACAGTATTTTTTTTACAATGAGCTGCCGCAATTTTTGATCAGTCGCACGTCCACGGCCCATTTTTATTTAAAAATAACGAATATTCGCAAGAACTACCAGAAATCACCTGTGACTGACACATCTGATTGTGAAATTAATGTTTACCGTGGCAACAAAACATTTTTATTATTTATTTAGGACAGGTTTCTCGTTTTTCCGAACATAATAATAATTTTCAGCATAATATTATCTTCAGCAATTTTAGTAATCGGTAATTTTATATATTTTAGGTTTTTAAAGCGTGGTTGTAAATTTTTTGCATGGCAGTGAATAGTTGCAACAAAATCGTACCGCTTTCTGAATAGCATTTCTTTAAAGCTATATTAATGGATAATTCTAAGTGCTTGGTTTTCAACGAGTTCTATTTCCACCAGGAAATATTCAAATTCCTAGGCCAGACGATGAAAAAAGATCTTAAGTATACTTTAGATGTCGTGGGAATTAGATATCCTGGGAATTCTATCTTTTTAGATTCAAATTTTTTGGAATTATAACTGGTGGGGAAACAAAAATGTCTATGTAATGGGAACTTGATGCCGTGGAATTTTCGATCTCGTAGGAATTAGACGTTGTGGGAATTATAGATCTGAGCGGACGCAGCGTCGGGTCTATTCGGCCAGAGGAAGTAACTCTTTTTGCCTTACTTTCCCTTTTGGCCGTGTTTTGCCGTGGAAGCGTGCGCCTTGTTTAATCCCCTTAATTAAAGCCAAGGATACCTCCGTGTGGTCGACTATGAATTTATTGCTAGTACGTGCCGTATATGGCACCCAGCTTGTAAACCGTTGCATTTGTTAGTGTACACAGCCTTAACTGCTGAACTAAATCCAGTAATCAAAACGTCGGAATAAAGATTTGCATTAAATTTATGCGGTAGGCAACCTGCCATTACGCCCGGCTAAAAGGAAAAGGAGTTTTATTGGTTATGTCTTAATGCAGTTATTATCCCGTTTACGACTCGAACAATACAGGGTGTTACATACTCACGAAAAAAAAATACACTATGTTATATCAATTTTTAATATTTATTTCTGTTATTCATAATAGGTTTTTATGACTGACACAGATATCACAATGATTTATAATACAGGAGGTGTACACATTACATGCCCGGAAAAAAACAAGCTGAACTTAACTGGTTGCATAGTTAACTGATGTCGTCCGTTTGCCTTTGATTCTGTGTGCCAGTCAGTTACATTCACTCGTACACGCAAACCCGCAGTAGGCTAGGTCCAAAAACCAGTATCACTTTTACTACGACAATTTTTAAGTTCGAAAATACCCTGTACGAAAGAAGCGGGTTAAACGTTTTAATGATTTTTTTAAACAAATTATGGAAGTCTCGTTATTAGTTGTATAATTTCACGTTCTGAATTAATATCGCAACATCTTTTGTTAAACGAAACAGTAGGTATACAAATAGTTCGTCTGTTATCGGAAATAATCTTGAATCAAACAGAGAACCTTCATAGAGATGGTTGTCGTCGTCTATTTTTGTTATTAAAATCCACGGCTTAAGAAACTTTAATTAGAGTGTCTGTGCAGAAACTGTGATAAAATATTAATTTATTAATTAAAGTTATGAACAAACTATACCGATTCCCAGGACGAGAACTAGCTGTAATTTATTTTCTGTTAAAAAAATGTTAATTAAAATTGGGATAGTGATGAATATTGGCTCCAGCAGTATCTAAGGAGGCATTAGCTTGAAGCTAAGATGCAATATTGCAATATTCACATTCTATGCTATTGGATATTTCAAGAATGGCCCATTACTTTTGTCGGAGAATACGAGAAGCAATGAAAAAATATTGTGACTACGAGTGTGGCTATTAAATGAGAACTGATGCTGCTACTAGCACGCTGCGAGCGTGTCGCGCATGTTTGAACAGAACTGTGTCTGGTGATACTTTCCCCACCCTGAGCTCGCTGGAGAAGCCAGTGGGACGCTCGGTTTGATTGTATCAGTCGTTTGAACTAGTCTACGCACCAGTGACGCGTCGAAAAATGATAAGTGTTCAGATGGAGCAACGGGTTAATCTAAAGTTTCTTGTTAAACTGGGGAAAACTTTTACAGAAGCTTATGCAATGTTAAAAGAAGTGTACGGGAATTAATGTTTATCCCGCACACAAGTTTTTGAATGGTTTAAACGGTTTAAAGCGGGACGTGAAACGACCGAAGACGATCCGCGCCCTGGACGGCCTTCAACGTCAAAAAACGGACGAAAAAAACTGGTAAATTAATCCACGAAAATCGTCGTCCAAGCATCCGAGGGCTTGCTGAAATAACAGGAATCGACAAAGAATGTGTTCGCCAGATTTTGCATGAATCGTTGAACATTCGCAAAGTTTGCGCAAAAATGGTGCCAAAACTCTTCACTCCCGAGCAAAAGGAATCAAGAATAAACATTTGCGCTGACATTCTAAACAACATTGACACTGATCCAGGTGTGTTAGACACAGTGATTACTTGTGATGATGCCAGGATGAGCAAATCCAAATTCAAAGCGATAATGATCGTCGTTCTTGACATTCAAGGCATTGTTTACGTTCACTGGGTCCCTCAGGGTCAGACAGCCAATCAACATTATTACATCGAGGTTCTGACGGCCCTTCGTGAGCGTTTGAGAAGACAAAGATCCGATTTGTGGAAGACCAAATCATGGAAGATTCACCAAGACAATGCACTGGCCTATTCTGCCTTGTCTGTGAAGGCGTTTTTTGCAATATACGGCATTACTGTCTTGGAACATCCACCATATTCGCCCGACCTTGCCCCCTGTGACTTTTTTTATTTCCCAAGGTCAAATCGGCGCTTAAGGGGACAAGATTCGAAAGTGTGGAAGCGGTTAAAGCAAAAACAGGTTCTAAACCAGCTGACAGAAGCAGACATGACATCAGTTCAGTTATTAATAGCCACACTAATATCATGCCTAAAAAATAAAATATATACATAACGATCTATGCGGAAGTAAATGCTTTCGTTGATATCCATTATATACATTAATTTTATGTATGTACACATGTCCTGTATTATAGAGCCCCCGTTTTTAGATCGAACATTGTCGTAAAAGTATGTAACATTAACTACGACATCGGTTGACCGATGATTATAGTTAATAGAGTTTGGCTTCTGACCAACACGAGGTCAAAAGTAACCGGATTAGCTAATTTCTGTGTGTATCGTGCATTGATTTGCTTATTTTGATTGATTTGTTTTAGTCTGTGGTCACTACGAAGTTTTATGGTCTTGTTTATAGACAACGTAATTCGGTTTGCTCAGAATATAAATTTTAAAACTTGGTTGTAAAATATTCGTACAGAACTCGAAATGCTCGTCCAGAGTAAACCGATAAAAGTGCACACTGCAGGATTATTTTTTAACCTGTGGTTACAAAGTGACAATATACTAATAAAGTTATGTCTAGTTAAAGGAAAATTGAAAATATAATGTTGTATACTGGTGAACTAAATTCTGATGAAATAAATTGAGTAAAAACTTATTATAAAGGAATCCTCTTCCACCCCTACAGCTGCGCCACTGTCTCGCAACTGCATCTCTCTCGTACCTGGTCTGACCGTCATTGCTAATGTCAAATTGAGCGCAAAAAAATTCAAAATTGGCTTTAGGACATATTTCTTTACTTTGCAATATCGCAAGGAAAATAAAAATTATCCGGTGTTTAAAATACTTTCAATTTGGAGTAGATGAACGACGCCATTAGCGTAGAATATTGTGTAAACATAATTTTCAGAGGTGACTCGAGGAAGAAAATTGTGTAAACATAACCCTTTTAAACTTTTTTGTTTTGGTCATTCCGCACCTTTGTGTCGAAAATGAACAAACGACGCCTAAAGCAATTTCAACTTTTTTCTTTATAATCTAGTTGGATGATACTTTTTTAATCACCATCCTTTTGTCGAGCGGTAACAATATGCTGTAGTTGTTTTATTTGATAATCCCTGGAATCCACCGTTAAAATAAAGACCAGATCTAGTCGTTAAAAGTAATACCAACATTTCTTTTGTTTAGAATCTCCTCGCTTTATAAATATGTAAATAAGTTTCCAATTAGGGAAGTTTCATCGTAATGTCCCGTACCAATCTCATCCCGATGGATATCTCCTTCGAAATACACTAGTGGAAAAAATTAAGGGATAAAAAAAATCCAAATTTTTTAGGTGATTTTTAACAGGCCGTAACTTGGAGAAAAATGGTCGCACAGAAAATTTAAAAAAGAAAATTGTAGCTCCAAGTATCTAGTTTTTGGATCTGAACTTCGAAATTTTTTAGCGTCAGCGATTTTCGAGTAATCCTAAGAAAACCACCGACAAAAACATTTTCGATTTTTTTTTTCAAAAATTCAATCGAGTAAAACAAAAAAACGGTTGGCTGGATTGAATTGAATCTCTGTAGAGTTTTTGTGTGTAAATTGAACTGTAAAGGCACACTTAACATCAGTGGTTTCCTCGATGTTTTTGATTCAGCGCTTGATTTTCCGAAAAACCAACAAAAGCCCTTTTTTTGTTGCTTTTTCAAATTCATGTAAAGAATGGAAAACATTTTTTTTCGAAGAACCAATGGCTAATTCTTGTAGAGAATTTATTCAAGTTCTCGAAACTCCACCTTTAACTTTTTGTGCGATCATCGGTTGCCGAGATATCGATAATCAAACACAAAATGACCCTTTTTCCATTCAAAGACCGATATCTCGGCGAGAAATCATCGTATCAACGTCTTTAAAAAAGGGAATTGAAGCTGAATAAACAAGTTATGTGGTCCATATGGTGGATAAATAAAAAAATAATTTCAAGTTCGTAGACCACAAAAAAAAAAAAACAAAAAAAATTTCTAAAAAATGTTTTTGTCGGTGGTTTTCTTAAAATTACCCGAAAATCGCTGACGCTAAAAAATTTCGAAGTTCAGATCCAAAAACTAGATACTTGGAGCTACGATTTTCTTTTTTTTTTTAATATTCTGTGCGACCATTTTTCTCCAAGTTACGGCCTGTTAAAAATCACCTAATAAATTTGGATTTTTTTTATCCCTTAATTTTTTTCCACTAGCCTATATCTTTTACATCAATTTCGTAATTATGCTGGACCTTTAATGTCACCGAGTACGTCAATACCTATTTGGGTCCATCCGCATAGAAAATCAGCAAAGGATATTGACCGAAAATACGAACTTACGTCATCGTGATGATACCAGAAGATATAAGCGGGGGGTTCTGGGCTGAATCGGATCGAGCATGTCAAATTGATGGTGCTGCCTTTATCCACATGAAGATCCGGTCCTCCAAGAATTTGGGCGGTCGGAACTAAAATTAAGAGGAAAATTAATGATGTTTACCTTTCCAGCAGTACGAGTTTTATATAACCTTCGTATGAATTTATACTCTGGTGTATTAATCCTTCTATCAAGGTAATGCATCCTGATATTATAATGGGATTACTGTCTGAGTATGGGATTATAATTTAATGAGAATTATAATGAGAGGATAAGGGAAATAAAAAGAGTGAAATCTACTTATTGACCATTTTTGGTGTAAGAGTATAGATTCCTAAGAGGGGCTTTTATGTAAACATTTCCGGTTAGTTTTATTAGTACACAAGCAATCCCAACACAATTTTTAACGGGTTAATATTTATTATTTATCAGATTATCCTAGTAGGAACACAGACGGTCATCAACAATTTTTTTTACAACTTATCTCGATGTATCTACGTTGTGTCTATGTTCTTACTAGGCTGACGCTTATTTCATAAGAATAACCTTTAACCTGGACCGCCGTAAATTTTTGGGGGAGGGCAACTACAGTTACATTTAGGGTTCTCGTCTTTGGCAGGTTCATCCCCCGGTGGTGGTTCTGCAAATAGTAAAGTCATGGAGAAGAACAATCTTCCATAAAACAAATTTTTAACAGAACAAAAAATTTTTGATACCACAATTGTTAGTCTCAATTTGTATGAACTAATAAAATAACATGTCCCATTCTGTGATATATCACACCCCAACGTTTCGTGGGAGAACTCCAAATTTTGACCAAAAGAAATTGTATCTTGAAGCTTATATCAGATCTGGTAATCCAATAGTTTTCAATGAGTTTACTAACCAACATCTGTAGGTACAATTCCAAATGGCCTCTAAACTATTGAATCCAAGACCACATTGTGTGCTTCACACTCAAACCCAAATATATTATTTTTGGTCCAAAAACTATTGCTTCCGTTACTTTTAATTATCGAACCTCTCCAATGTTTTGGTTTGTCTTCCCTTTCAAAGTTTTATTACTTTTTGGTTCATGATGTTTATGCATATGTATGTAGTAATTTAAAATAGTTTGGAACACGAGTAATCCAACAGGTATTTACATTTATTATATCTATAATTAATGTGTCCGGGTGATGAATTGTTTTCTATATTTACATATAGATTCTTGTCGATAATGAACAAAGTAGCACCCTAGCGGTGACATTAAGGCCATCAGCGGCGTACTAATGGTAAAGATAAACGATTTAATGACCAAAAAGGTAAAAATATGGTGCAAAACTTCGTCACGTAATCTGATGAGATATCTCATCAATGGTGATTTAATGGCATGATTTGTTTTTGAATCATTACAGAACATAATAAGTTCACGTTTGCAGACAACTTCGTCTCTTTGGCTGGAAATTAGAAAACGAATGTTCTTTTAAATTCGACTGGACACAAAAAAATGTCCTCTATATTTTACCAAGAGAAATGAGGGAAATTAACTTCTCATGTGTCGTGGAATTGATACTGGAGGAAACTAAATTCGTTGTAAAGAGTTATTTATAGTTCAAGGATTTTGAAGTCAAAAAGTAGTTATTTTATGCGTTCTGACAGGAATGAAGATGCATCTTTTATCTAATAATCGATCTTAGCTAGCAAATGCACACCGCATATATATTTACGTAACAAAGGAGAGCATTCCTCGTCTAAAGTCTGCATGAGAGAATACGTTTTAAGATTATTTACCAAGGGCCTTCAATCTAATCATCGACTTCATATTTACATGTCAGGGCCTGCTTCTATTTCGTCGTTTTAATCAGGCCGCTTATTAGTCACGTTATTTACTTCAAAGGGAATTTTTATTTTAAGATACATCCAGGTCTATCCACTGTCGCCTGAATACAGAATAAACAGCATATGATAATGAATCTTCGGTGCACTTTTAAGAGCTTTCGCGACACTTCAAAGTATGCGACTTCGTTTCGTTTCTAACCTCGCCCAGTTCATCACTCATGTTTCGGGAAATAATGGAGATGGGAATCCAGAATTTTTCAGACACCCATTTTGTGGGGATAAGCCGAAAGTTTGGAAAAAATTCGTCCATTGTTCTCAATTTATTTCCCAAGATTTCATAGCCATGAAATCGACCATTATTCTAAAAGATGGTTGAGTTTATTTCAGACTTGGAGACGGTTTTTCAACACATATCAAACTAGTGTAATGAACTGAGTCATCAGACTCATCAGTATTGTTGGACATCAAGATGATTAGATCTAGCAACGTATGCCATTTTAATTTTCCCGATGATAGACTCCATTGTCATGGTTTTAAGCTCTGTTTTGTTTAATGTCTTGATTAAAATAATGTTGCTTTTACGAATTATTTATTGACTCAGTCCTAATTTGGTGGAAGATACACTTTGTAGGATCCTCAAGATGTCCATGCGTAATTTAATATTTCATACTCGTCAAACACGATCGATCAATAGCGCCAAAATCGCAGACTTCATTCACGTGTATAGGGTTTACTCAGCGTTCCCCTAGTTGAAGGGGTGTTTTTGCGCGTGCAAATACGCGTGTGTCGTTGAGAACTGTAGCGGTGCCATAGGCCCAAATTGAAATAGTCTGTAGTAATTAATACAGTTGATTAAAAGGGATCCAAATTTACAGCGATGTTCAATTATGATAGAGATAAAATAATATTATAAACAGTGATGACAGACGAACTTGGGCCTTAATAATCCTGCTTACGTAAAGTCAAAGTTTGTGCTAGAACTCTGGAACTATACTCAAACTGGATAATAGATAAGGCGGAGTTCGGAATGCCGATAATAATTAAGTTTATTACCATATTTAATGCTGAAGGTTAGGGGTTTGAGATTGTAACACGTCTTCTAAAACGATTTTTGGTGTTATGGAACGATGAGGAAACACAAATTGTCAGGCACCAAATACGGAAGATATATCGTGGTCACGTTGAAACGGTAATGAAAAATGAACCTCTGACTCAAATTGTATTGCCAAGAGAGCAGAGACTACAAGAAAAATTGAAAACTACATTGAACGTTACAAAATATTCGAGACAAGAAATGGAGTTCTATGTTGGTTGCACCATTATTCCATAAATGTATGCTAAAGTTAATTACTTTAGAGTGCATTAACTTATTTGAGGCAAAAGCTCCTTCATCTTTTGGACGCCTTTGTCTAACACCTTGGTTGAACGATCGCTCTAACTGCATTTTCGCACATAATTATATGTCGGCAAATAGGTAAAGCTAAAAAAGCGTTAGCTCAGGCGCCAATGATAGAGCGAATAACTAAATTTTAACGAGTTGAAAGTTGAAAAGTTTAAATCTAGGTTAGTCGGTGCCAGAAAATATAAACTCCAAGTTGGTGGCAAACTTTTCCATTTTAGATAAGGCGTCCGATGTTGCATATTAAGCTGACAGGGAGTGCTTACTAATTAACATTTTTCCTAGAGAACTAAATGCAACGAACCAAGAAGACTCTGATTTATTCCACTTATAAATGTTATGTAACCACAACTAAACCGTTCAAAAAACACAACCTGAACGAGTAAGTCCTGTTGTTTTTATAGAGTTTGTGCTGTACTGTTGCCTGTTGTGCCCGCATTTAGTTTTAGCCATTCCGCTCGAATGTACGTTGATTTATTTCAATTACAGGCCACGCATATAGAAGTAAATTAAATACACTTCTCAAAAAATTGAGGGAACAAAAAGATCCTGATTTTTTTGTAATTAATGCAATTAATTTGATGTGAGTAAAATTAGTGAATGTAAAGGCTGAATGTAATAATACAGAATAATTGTTGACCAATTATTCTGTAATTTTTCTGCTAAATTTTTTTTTTTAGAATCTAGATATGACCATTTTTCACTGAGATACAGCTTTTCAAAAAGCACCAAGAAATTTAGTTTTTGTTTTGTTCCCTTAATTGTTTTGAGCAGTGTATGTTACTCTATGCATTAGATTTGGCGTTTCTCTGCCATATTTCGGGTACTTACCTACAACGTTCAGATTAACGAAGTAGCTGCGAACAGGTTGGGTGCTAATTTGACATTCGTATATCCCGGCGTCCCTCTTCTGGGCCCATTTAATTTGGAGCGTCCATTCATCGGTTTCGGGGTGATGATTAGCTTGGAAACGCTGGTCGCTAGTGTAGGTGTAGCTGCCGACCGTTAAAATGTGGATGTCACGGTGCCGGATCCAAGATACCTGTAATTAAAAAGACGTTTGCTTTCATTTTCGCGTTCGCTCTTTACGAGGTATCAGATTAAAATAATATTATCCGGGGCCGGAATTAAAATCCCGACGCATTTCAAAGGTATCGGGTTTCAAAGGTATCCGGAGCCTCGCGTTTCATCTGCTAATTGTATTTACCCTCGATTGTATCGGGATAATTTAAAAATTCCCATTTCAATTCGGGAAACGTCGTGACGTAACAATAACTTTTTTTAAGACGACTTCTTTACGCGTTTTTGCTTTAAAATAAACGCCCATTAGCGAAAAATAGAAATGCTCCCGTTCTTTTAATAATAATGTCGAGTTTGCTATGGAAACAAATCGTGTGTCTTGTCAAATTTGTGTCAAATTTTTCAATATGACTGACGTGTAAATAAATTTTTGACAACTTCAGCTGTCAAAATTAAAGGCGTCATCTGCATATCTTTGTATATATTTTTTTTATTTCACCATAAATATCCGCTGCATAAATTGTACAGTGTGTCCACGTTAAGGACTTACCACCCTTGAAAAATCTTTATTTTTCGACCGATTTTGATGAACAATTTTTTTATTAAGTAGATATTCAAAATGCGCAGTCACCGAGCGGGTAACTTTATTCTTGGTCTGTAATCATTGCCAACTACGACCACTTTTATGGGCTCAAATGTCAAAAACCACTATTAGGGATTTTTTTAGAAAAAAACTGAATTGACGATTTCTTCTTTATCATTATTTAAAACATAGCTGTATCGATTTTCATTGTTCTAAAATACAAGGTGTCCGAGAAAAAAAACGGATTCTTTTTTTAAATTATAATTTACAAAATTAAGAAATTAGAATACAACAAAAAGGGAAATCTGTAAAAAAGTTAAATCGTAGTCATTTCGATTAATCCACAAAATTCCCTTATATATTTTTCAATACGTCGACGATTATTCCTCATTACATTTCGTAACTGTTGTCGAGTTATACTTTGACATGCTTCTCTAATGCGATCAGAAAGTTCTTCCTCAGGTCTGGGGCCTTGTAGCATACGCTTTATTTTTTATTGTCCCCCAAAGAAAGAAATCAATCTCGGCGGCCAACGAATAAGAGGACTACTTCTTCCGATCCAGCAATTAGGAAAATTATCATTCAACCAATTTCTCCTATGACAGCATTATGGATGGGTGCTCCATCAAGTTGTAAATGTAAATTGTAGCGACAATCAAGAGACAAAACTGTGTTTGTAAAAATCTGAAAAAACTGGCAGCATTCACATTCTCATAAAAACAGTATGGTCCAATAATCTTTTTTTTAAACATTTACCTTCGAGGAGTATTGTCTCTTACATTCAATTACCCCAATGTGGATTATTTTCAGTCCACATTCTGATATTTTGTGACGATACAATACCGTTTGTCGTGAATGTAGGTAGCTCCATCCGTGTATAAAATATTTTGTAAAAAATCAGGATTCTCTAGGTACATACATTGCAGCCATAAACAACATTCCATTCTTGCCTCAGTATCTACAGCTTCAAGTGTATGAAGAAATTTTGGCTTAAATGGATTCTTACCGCTTTTTTCAAACACGTCCAGATTTTGCTTTTCGAAATATTTAAATTCCTACTAGCATCTCTAAGGCTTGAATGTGGGTTATCATTAAAATAATCAAGAATCATTTGGTTTCCTCTTCGCTCCCGATCACGATGCTGGTTAGGAAGTTTCTCAACTGTACCATGTTGGTCAAATTATTTGTTAATATTTCAAACTCATTAGCTGCTTCACGAAAAGTACGTGTTCCGTCGCCAACTAATCTTATTATTTCTACTTTTTCTTGTAAAGAATAAGACAATTTTATGCTTTTTACTTCTTTAGAACAGTATGAACTATTAGTATCTGACAGCTGGTAACTAAGGTAACTTTTTTTGTTTTCACAGCACACCCCTTTTTTATCAAACAGCAAGAAAAACTAAACATTGATAACTTTCGAACGCGTTGAGCTATTGTCTTCAAATTTGGTAAACGCAATAAACTCGCCAGGAGAAAGGTTCGAATTGTTTTTGAGCAAAATCCCCCCAAAGGAAAGGGGTGAAAATGAGGGTTGAAGGGGGATTTTTTTTCAAAATACGTAAGGGACTTCTGTTTCTAGGACACCTTGTATTTTAGAACAATGAAAATCGATACAGCTATGTTTTAAGTAATGATAAAGAAGAAATCGTCAATTCAGTTTTTTTCTAAAAAAATCCCTAATAGTAGTTTTTGACATTTGAGCCCATAAAAGTGGTCGTAGTTGGCAATGATTACAGACCAAGAATAAAGTTACCCGCTCGGTGAATGCGCATTTTGAATATCTACCTAATAAAAAAAAAGTTCATAAAAATCGGTCGAAAAATAAAGATTTTACAAGGGTGGTAAGTACTTAACGTGGACACACTGTATATAATACAGGCCTCAGTACTGAACCTTGAGGTACACCTGGACTTACAGCTTGATGAGGTGATACTGCAAATCCCCACCTAACTTTCTAATATATCACAGTCACATATGAAACTGAAAAGCCATAATCCATTCATGCATTCACAAGTTTAAGAGAGATAACCTACAAAGTTATGTAGGTCGTATTCAGACGTCAAACTTGGACCGTATCAACATGCAAATTCCGTTACCCAGTGGCTCCTTCAGACGTGGTCGTGGAGACTGAATTCCGAAAGAAAGTATGAGTAACATTATGAAAACGAATTATCTTCGGCGGGAATTCTTCAATAGTTCGTTATAAGGATAAGATATTCCATTTTGATTTCATTAGTACTCACTTACAGCCAAAGATCGCCGCGAAAACAATTTATTTTTATGCACTCTACGCGATGATGAACACCGCGCTCTCACTGAAAAGACTAACATTTCGCCGCCTCGGGAAATGAGCAAGAAAATGGATTTCACAAAGAATTCAATTACGGAATGGCACTGACATTCCTATTAAGGATTTAATAATTTAAGACGGAACGTTGGTGTTGTTCACCTTTACATTAAACGCTTTGTACTACCCGATTGTGATACCGAGCCTGGCGAAGGCTTGGGGCAAGACGAGACCCTTAATAAAGCGTGCCAGTTTTTGCCTAGGTCCCGAGCTCTAATTTCAGGAGAGTGAGCAAATAAATAATATGCACAGAAGGCGACTGTTTACATCCTACCACTTGATAAGATGAAGTTTTAAGATAAAATCATCCCATCCAAAAATTCAAGATGTATCCGAATTCATCGACTTTTGTCTGATTTTCTTCAGAATTTTTGGTCACGTTTTGGCCATTTTCAATTTGAATATTTCTCCAGGTTTGAGTAAAAAGAAGAATGTCCTTGGTATGTCTGAAGGAAGGAAAGACGTATCCAAATGCATCGACTTTTGTCCTACAGGATTTTTTAAGAATTACACCGTTGTGTTTTAAGTTTGACAAGTTGATGGCGATTGTTGTCCCCACCACTTGATAAGATGATGTTTTAAGATAAAATCATCCCATCCAACAATTTATCTGGGTCTTTGGTATGTTTGAAGGAAATATGTATCCTAATTCATCGACTTTTTGTCCTGCAGGATTTTTTAAGAATGGCACCGTTATGTTTTTAGTTTGGCAAATTAAAGTCTGGCATCCTGTAATTGTTATATTTCGATGAAGTAGATATCTAGTATTGGTCTACAGTAAGAGGACAAACGTAGGAAATTGGAACGGAGCCAAAAATTCAATAATTCGATGAATATACGCGTTCACTGGCATTGGAAGTATTCCACAAAGGCAGAAAAATACTCGTATAAGAATTCCGCGACGAAACAACCTGAATAAGGCCGTTATACACGAAAAAAAAAACATAATCAAGATACCCAAGTTTCTAACGATTGTAATACAATAAAGGGCGTTTTGACTCTGATATGAACGTTTAGAATTGTATCCGTACAATGCCGAATTGTACGCTCTTGCTAACGTAGCTCGGGCCCATTCTTGTCTGTTTTCGCCCGTTTATCTTAACAAACTTGGGAATCCTGGAGTATTCATAACGCAATCGTGTCCGTAGTTAGAGCACTGACAGGATCAAAGTATACACTTCCCTAACGTGGAGCTAAAAAGTTTAACGCTAGGTGTTTTCCTATTTAAAATCGTGCCCATAAAGTTCTCGAGATCCTTTTTAAAACTGAAAGGATTTAGCTTCTGAATCCTTGAAGGGAAGTTTAAAAAATAAGATGAAAGAAACGTAAAAGCACATTCCCTTAATTCTCCTTTTATGCATAAAATGTCCGAGGGAGTATCAAACTAATTAAATGGCACTTTTCACGTTTTTTTTTTTAAACTAAGGGTTGTGTCTGTTTCTGAAGTTGAGATTCTTCCAGCGTGGGGTGGGCAGGGGTGGTTTACTTGAAATTGCCATTAAAAGTAATTATAAAAAAAGGTATCCAGCGAATGATTTTATGTATATAGGCGTGTAACCAAAAAAAAAAGTATATCAAAGACATTTTAAGATAAATTAACGCGTTTTCAGAGGAAAAGTATTTGCTAATGAAGGTATACGAGGTGTGGTTATTAAATAACTGAACTGATGTTGCTACCAGCGCGCTGCGAGCGTGTCGCGGCAAGTTTTAACAGAACTGTGTCTGGTGGTACTTTCTCCCACTCTGAGCCCGCTGGACAAGCCAGTTGGTCGATCACTTACTGTCAGTTCAGATGGAGCAACGGGTTAATCTCAAGTTTCTTGTCAAACTGGGGAAAACTTTATAAAATCTTATGCAATGTGAAGAAGTGTACGAGAATGAATGTTTATCCCGCACACAAGTTTTTGAATGGTTTAAACGGTTTAAAGAGGGACGTGAAACGACCGAAGACGCTCCGCGCCCCGGACGGCCCTCAACCTCAAAAACGGACGAAAACATTTAAAAAAATTGGTAATTTAATCCGCGAAGATCGTCGTCTAAGCGTCTGAAGGCTTGCTGAAATAACAGGAATCGACAAAGAATGTGTTCGCCAGATTTTCCATGAATCGTTCAACATGCGCAAAGTTTGCGCAAAAATGGTGCCAAAAACTCCTCACTCCCGAGAATCAAGAATGAACATTTGCGCTGACATTGTAAACAACATTGATACTGATCCAGGCTTGTTAGACACGGTGATTACTTGTGCTGAATCGTGGTTTTTTAGTTACGAACCCGAAACAAAGCGCCAATCCATGCATTGGAAGAGCCTCAATTCGCCGAGGCAAAAAAAAGCCAGGATGAGCAAATCCAAATTCAAAGCGATGATGATCGTCTTTTTTGACATTCGAGGCATTTTTTACGTTCACTGGGTCCCTGAGGGTCAGACGGTCAATCAGCATTATTAGATCGAGGTTCTGACGACTCTTCGTAAGCGTGTGAGAAGACGAAGACCCGATTTGTGGAAGACCAAATTATGGAAGATTCACCAAGACAATGACAGAAAGACCCATTCTGCTTTGTCTGTGAAGGAAGAATGTGAATCGCTCCCGCTAAAAAAAATTTAAGTCCAGATGTGAAAATTAGACACTTGAGGCTACAATTTCCTTTTTTGTTTATTTTCTGTACGACCATTTTTCTCCGAGTTATACCTTGTTGAAAATCACCCAAAAAGTTGGAATTTTTTAAATATCCTTTAATTTTTGTTACTAGTGTATTTTAATATAACATATTTTATTTTATAAAGAATAAATATTTGCAGGTGATGTAAAAAAAATGGGGCACAATGCAAACAAGAGCGTTCGATAATGTCACTCCTAACACCCCTATTTTGTCGTCCGCCTGCCGTGTAAAGGGTGTAAGGGCATATCGTATTAATACATCTAGGCAAAATGCAAATTTATTTCCATAATAAGTGAGATGCTAAACTCTCGACGGCGAAACAGAGAAGGCCATGACGTCCTCGAGGGCCCTAGAAATGTCCGTCACCGCTGAGGTATATTGGCCGAGGTTCTGATGTTAATAACGCATTTCTCTCAACTTTGAAACGTTTATCACTCAGCCGAAATATATCGATGGTCTTATGCAATACTGGCACAACTCAAAAATCCATATTTTTTAGGAACGCGGTTTGAAATTTACATTATTAGCTGTGTTTCATAACGGAATTTAGATAATGTTTGTTTTTTTACTGAATTATATAACAAGATTGCATATTAAAGTAGCAGTGCCGTTCTTGCATATTAAAGCAGAATAAATCTCATATAGGATGCACCAGAAATCCCAAAAAGGCAGTTTTTTGAGTTTTGCCAGTATTGCATAAGACCATTGATATATGAAAAGTGACCAATTTAAAAAGTACGTTTTATTCAAGATTGGCATGGTATATTGGGTAAACAAAACGAACAATTTTAAATAGATTCAAACAACATAAAGCTTAATTAATATACTGTAGAACAGTTAAAAAAGTCGAGAGACATTTAATAATGAAAAATATTCGGAATGAAGGTATTCTTCAGCCGTTTCAATTCTGCTTTCTATAATAATTTCCACTGTTTGGACGAGCAATCTGTGGAAGTTTCTCTACGAGTGACGTTTTTTATCAGACGCTTTGACTTTCGACTTTTTTGCCATTGTCTACTTGATAATTTACATTAATTAGGCGCCCTTGCGAGATTCTTCATTAGAGGCTTACAGCAACTTTACCTAAGAATGGCATTGAAAAATTAACAGATCCCCAAGTTTTCGATTAGATTGTCTCTAGTTGAACCGACAATTACTGCCTTTTGGGCTGTTAATTACAAGCTTCTCCGCTGGTCCACTCCAGCCAGGGACCTCTTTATTCTCCAGCTCCGTTCTTTGTGTACTCCTTGTGATTTGCTTCCAGAAGGCTCCGCTATTCCAGCTCCCCTGAAAGCCCGATCGGGCAAATGCATTTCGCTCTTTGAACTCTGTGAAATTACGTTTTTTTTTTGTTCGAATAGCTGTGGTTGTTAGTCGATGAGTTCTTCTCATTGAACAGTCTGGTCAAAGTGTAAAATGAAAACGTACGCATGCAGAAAAATAAATAAAAAGCAATGGTAACTTTGTTTCGCAAAGTTTGTTTAATTCCATTCAATTTTAGGAGTGAAAATGTAAAATGTCTGTGAATTATATCGTAAAAAATGGTAGTCAAGTGCGCTATTACTTCATGCGATTACTTTTTTATCACCTCATCACAAAAACATAATTTTTTAAATTAATATTCGCACTTTAGTGTACCTCCAAGCTAGGATTACATAAACAATCATCAAACGATCATCCTCAGATACTGATTTTGTGCCTAAAATTTAAGAGAAGCCTCAACTTTTGAACACACCTAGATGTATACTAATATTTCAATAACACCTTGTATATATTCCATTCTTGTCGGTGTTACATTTTTATTGTTACTAAATATCTGAAATGTTTTCACTTGCATCATATTTTTGTTGATAATGGATAGTCGAAGTGTAATTACGAGGTGTGTAAATTAAGTAATGAGACGGTTCATTCCTTATAGTAGTGCTGGAACTCATATACTGGAATAGCCTTCAGCTGATTGGCTACAGTAGTTTGAGTGTTTTCTGTGGTCCCAAAATGACGTCCCTTGAGGTGATTTTTCAAGAAGTTTTTCAAGAACCCCTCTGTAAAAGTGTTGATTTACTGTTTGGTCTGGAGGCACAAACTTTGTGGACAAATCCCGGCTATCAAAAACGTAAATCAGCAAGCATTTGATCTTCGACTTGCTCATTCTTGCTTTTTTTGGATCTTGGAGAGCTGGAAGTGTGCCATTGCATGCAATGGCGCTTGGTTTTCGGGTCGTACTCAAACACCCAAGTCTCATCACCAGTAATGACACGTTCCATAAAATGGGGATAATTTTCAATTGATTCCAACAAGTCAAGACACCTTTCTCTCCTGATGTCCTTTTGTTCCTGCGAAAGGTTTTTTTGGAACCATTTTTGCGCAGATGTTTCTCATCCCCAATTCGTTAGTCAAAAACTGATGAACAGTGGTGTGATTCAAATTTAACTCTTCCCCGATCATTCTTGTCGTCAACCGACGATCTGAATGCATAAAACCCCGTATTCTATCGACATTTTCACAGGTTCTTGAAGATGAAGGCCTTCCGCTGCGTGATTCATCTTCAGTCGACTCTCTTCCTTCTGAGAATGACTTAAACCACCGAAAAACCTGGGCTCTTGAAAAAATACTGTCTCCGTAGGCGTGTTGAAGTTTTGCAAAAGTATCCATTGCGCCGTGTCCGAGTCTGAAACAAAACTTGATAGCATACCGTTGCTCAAAATTAATTACACTCATTTTTTAAAACGCACTAGAAAAAAACGATTTACGAAAACAGTCACAAAGAACAAACAAATGACTCTAACAAGTTCAAACTTGTACTGAAGGTCCATTACATGTTAACCTACTGCCCTTCCAAGCCCCGTCTCCGTGGTGTTGCTAGATTGGGCGCTACGTTGCCAATCGCATTACTTTATTTACACACCTCGTATATTTTGTTAGTATTTTATGTAACACTTTGAAACATTGATTAATGCCGTCTAAATTCCCGTCTTCAATTCTGAAGGAATTTTTGTAATTATTTCGTGAAATGTTTACTTCCTGGCAAAAGTTTGGGGCAATTCGGCTTAATTAGTCACAACATTAGGAAGGGGCAATAAAAAAACAAATGAAAGTCGGAACGTGGATATCGTATTAAATCAAATTCAGCCTGGAACGAGGTATAATGGTAAAAAAGCTCTTGTGCATATTCAATTTGTTGTTCAAAATTTAACTATCACTTCCTTCTTCCGGCACAGCTTCGCTGCTAGAAAGTTTTGGCAATCTTAGGCCTTATTCAATTTATTATCAAATTACGAAATTACTCGGGTTCAGCGAGGGGAGGAAGCGTATTACGAAACTTTCGCATTTACTTCAACAATCTCTCAACGTTCGCCGATTTGCGAAAACATTTTGTCAACAAACATCTGGATTTCAAAAAGGAATTCAAAATCACATGGTGTTACTTAACGTTATGTACTTATTTCAAGGAGTGCTTCTTGCATCAATTTTACCGTGTATGCCCTAAAACGTTTGGTTTCCAAGATACAAGGTGCTTAAGTTTTAATATTGTCTCAATTTTTATTAAAGATCTTAACAACGGTTTGAAATACTAAACTTTCGCTACAGGTTATTATGGATTAGAAACACACTTTTTGGGCAGGGAGAATGTAGTTTTATTTCACCAGTGGCGTAGTTTTACCCATATCCTAAGACAAAAAAATGTTACGCCACTGATTTTTTTAATAATAAATGTGGTATTATTAATTACCGTTGAATTCTAAAACAAAAAGAGGGCTTCATTTCTGTCGTATATCATAACATAAAAATGATGTATCTACCTATGATTTACATGAAGATATTTTGTAATAATTTTTATTGGTCGTTAATTATGGCGTCAGCGCACCTGCCCGTGATTATATATAAAATGATAACGATGATAATATTAGCCCAGTAATTCAGTCTTAATTATTACCCTATTATACCCCTTATATCTATTATGCACCAGGAGAGAGATATGCAAATATGATACGATCATCGAGCTGTGAATGAGGGTACACTGTTCGTATAGATAATGGTCCTGTAACAATACGGGGAAGTGCTAAAATCTCACTATACTTTTGTTGGCCGTTATAGGTTAAGCGTTAACCTGGATGAATTCGTTATACAACGTCGCGATATTGGATATCCTATCCAGCAGAGCCTTTACAACGTTCACTTTAAAATATTTCAGACAATTTCCATTGATATTCCTGCAACTGAATTGATAACTATTTCACATATTTTTATAAAACAATGTTTCATTTAGTCTGTTAACTATAAACGTAAGTTAGTAAATTATATTTTATCTATTAGTTTACAATGATTGAGTAAAATAAACATTAGGTTTATTAGGTTATTATAAAAAGCAATTGAATCGGCTGATTGCAGAAAGGGTACAAGTCATATTTTTGGTCAAATTGAATTTATCATATGAAACAGTACTTAAGAGTATTACTCATCGTTTAGTGCATAAAGGATTTATGTTCCTATACGTAGTATCGACAAAAAATATGTCATGAAATATAATTGAGTGCAGAATGGATATATGTCAGTGACTTGTATCCTTTTTGCATTCAATAGTTCCTATGCACAGAAGGTGACGCTGGTTGATTCTTATCCATAATTCCGATTTCTTTGAAATAGCTTTGAAAGTATTGGCCATTTTTCACACATTTAGGATAGTATTTTTCACACTTTGTTTTTATTGATAGAGGATGCATAAGGGCGCATTTCACGCCAACTAAGTGAGGTCAAAAAAAATTCTGTCTGAAACATCACAATCGATAGTACTTGCTAAAAAACTAACTTCCCTAAAATTTTAGATTTTTTGAGCCACAAGGAGAAGGATGGTGAGGGTGAGAAAATACACATTTTCGTTTCGACTCAATTCGAAATTTCAATCTTTCTCGGTAAAAAATTAAAAAAGAAGGTTGAAATGGTTTTCGATGTTTTTTTTTGCGTAGAATAGGATAAAAATATTTTCAAAATTATTGGGGGTTGTTTTCACCCTTATTTTTAGGATTGAAAGTTTAAAATCGAAATTTCGAAAAGTATGACGATTTTTTTTAATTGTTTTTTTAATTTATTTCTTTTTTTGTACTTTCGCAAGAGTCGAAACGAAAATTTGTATTTTCTCACCTTCACCATCCTCTCCTTGTGGCTCAAAAAATCTAAAATTTTAGGGAAGTTAGTTTTTTAGCAAGTACTATCGATTGTGATATATTTCAAACAGAATGTTTTTTTGACCTCACTTAGTTGGTGTGAAATGCCCCATAAACAGTTATTTGCCATTTTCTCAAAAGTTACTTTTAATGACTTATACCCTTTCTGCAATCAGTGATTCAATTGTAGGTGCAATTTAACGGAATTAATCTGAATACTATAACTAACCAGACGATAAGACTGTGGGTAAAACTACATTTAAATGTAGATCTACATCCAGATGTAGATGTAGATCTACTGGCAATGCATACGAAATATGGACTAAAGGCATTAATTGCAAAACACACAGTGTTTTAATGCTAGTATACGTCAGTAGCTCAATTATGGTTTACATAAACTTCTATCTAAACGAAGGGAAATGCACTGCAGTTATATCATGAAATAGGAACTGAATATGTCTAACTATAACAGTAACATGATAGGGATATACACAAAGTTTGATCATCGTTTTAAGGTAATTAGAGTAACGTTTCGAAAATTTAATTGGAGGGTGAAAATTTAGGTCAAACTACCGAAGAAGTAGTCTTCGCGTATACCTAGGCGAACTTTTCTAAAAGGCGAATCATTCCGAATGCTTCCGTAAGGATATACTTACGTATTTTTGTGTCAACTAAATACGCTTTTATATAAAGTCGGAAATACAGTCTGAATGTCTGTTCAGCTTCTCCGACTGGTATCTTTTATTAGGTATTCATATTATCATGAAACATTTTTAACGACTGCTGTTCTGAGGATGATTTTTCGTTGACATGGTATAACTGTCCAATTAAAATCAGAAATATTCTCGCTTCACATTCACCGCCATGAGGGCAATACCCCGATTTCTTTTTTAACGTTTACTTTCGAGTTTCGAGCCCTAAATTTCGAGTATGATTACAAAAAGGGCCTTCTGAACCGCCGTCTGCCGAATTCGCATGAAAACAGTTAGATCGGATATGCGGAATAAAAGATAAAAATAAGTTTTGCATTTTCGGACTGGCACAGATCCGTTTTTCAATCTCAAATCGGACTAGGAAACACAAATTACGAAATATAGAAAACCAAACGAGCCTGTTTGTATTCATTTCATGTTTGCTAGGTTATTTTTATAAGACACAGTAGTATTAATGATGAACTGTTCTTTTTTATCGTTTTTTAAAGTGTAATTGATATTCAAAAGTTTAGTGCGGACATAAAATGGAAAAACTAAAAACGAAAGAATTAAGCAGTTGAATATCAATGTAGTGATAACAATAAAAATAATTATCTGGAATGACATAAAATGTTACAAACTGTTTTATGCCCTCAATAGTTTTTTTTTCATAAAAATATACTTCCCTAATAATAATAATATTAACGTTTGAACAAGCATTTATAGCAACGCCCATTAAAGTTTTAACTGCATTTTCCGCAAGTACATACTAAATAGAAAACAGCGGTTTTACTGCAACGGAAATGTAGAAATCACATTATCTCTCATATGCAAACAAGAAGATAGATTAATTGAAATTATGGCGAATGCGCCAATGTTACCATAAAGAATATCGCATGAAAATGCCAAGTAATTCTGAAGCAGTATGTTAGTGTGGCATACCACAAGATTTGTACTTTTCAATAATACGCATAAAGTCGGGGATTAGTAGGGGTGTCCCTCAAGGTTCAGTACTGGGACCGATGCTGTTTCTTTTGTTCACTAATCAACTGAATTAATACATAAAGCCGAAGTATAGGAGGGTTCGTAGAGGTGCTCCTCAAGGTTCAGTATTTGGACCGGTGTCGTTATTTTTGCGGACCAATGAACTGGATGACATTTTTATTCCGTATGATGGTGGGCAGTGGAATTTAATGTGAATGTATATGGGGCATTTCACGCCAACTAAGTGAGGTCAAAAAAATCTGTTTGAAACATATCACAATCGATAGTACTTGCTAAAAAACTAACTTCCCCTAAAAGTTTAGATTTTTTGAGCTACAAGGAGAGGGATGGTGAGGGTGAGAAAATACAAATTTTGGTTCCGACTAGAATTTCTGTCTCAATAAAAAAAATGAAAAAAATTAAAAAGAAGGTTGCGATGGTTTTCGATGTGTTTTTTTTGCGTAGAATACGATAAAAATATTTTCAAAATTATTGAGGGTAGTTTTCACGCTTACTTTGAGGATTGAAAGTTTAAAATCGAAATTTCGAAAAGTATGACACGATTTTTTTTCATTTTTTTTTAAATTTCTTTTTTTTGTACTTTAATTTTTAATTCATAATGGGCGTCGACCAGGAACTGGCCCAAAAACGGCCCGAAGGTGAAAAAAACGTGGTTTTAGCGTATTTTCTCATCCTGTGAGATAGTAAATGGCAAGTGAATAATTTATTCCAAGGTTTTTGGGGTCGCTGATTACGAATCTAACGTCAGATTTTCAAAAAACAAAATGGCGGATCCAGTATGGTAGTCAACTTTTAAAAAATGGCTATATTTTGAAATTTAAAAAAATACCATCGTATTCTACGGGGAATTTTCTACATGCAAATGACTCCCTAAAAAATCACACCGTGTTGCGTTATAATTACGTCAGTCATGCTGCTCATGAAATTCCACACGAAATGAAATAAAATAAAAAAAGTACAAATAAAAACCGGGCTAAATAACATGTGGGAATTAATCATGTTTTTTTTATGTACGTACAAGTATGGTAAATGAACTTTTTTTGCGCCAATCCTAGTTACCAGCTGGCGCTAATTTATCCGCAAAAACTTAATTAAAACAAGACTAATAGTTACGGTTCCGCTAAAACGGGGACGGAACAACTCGCTAACTAACTTATTTTGCAATCTATGAAAATTAATAGTTTCTCCAGTGTCGGAATTCGTTTATCAACTGGCCAAACCGAGAACGCCTTTTTTTTTTCTAGTACGTAACAATATCTGCGAGTTCAATATGTATATATCCTGTGACTCATTGCGAGGTTTTATTTTTTTCCCTAGTAGATAAATACGGTATATTTCATTTCCGATTTCAAATATTGTTTGATGAAACTTTATTATTGTTGAGTATATTCGAGCTGGATTTATTTTTAACTACTATTTTTTATGGGTTTTACGTCACTTTCGTCCGGGCACTTACCCATTTTCTAATTCGCATGAAATAAAATATTGAAAACCTTGTCTGGCGTTCCTTTTCTTTTAACCCGTTTCGGCCAAAAAACGCCACTCCCGGTACGTCGCTTTTCAGTGCCTCATAACTAATACTATTTGCGACAGGAAAATTTGACAGGGACATATTTTTGAAGTTTAAGACGTGCCCTTTCCGATGGTGTTCATGAAATTCCTCCAAAAATAATTAATTATGT
The DNA here is from genome assembly GCA_029963805.1 of Aromia moschata. Taxonomy (NCBI): domain Eukaryota; kingdom Metazoa; phylum Arthropoda; class Insecta; order Coleoptera; family Cerambycidae; genus Aromia; species Aromia moschata. The sequence continues at coordinate 1,297,860 of JAPWTK010000038.1, forward strand.
TAAAAAAACACGATTTTTTTGCCAATTTTTTTATAATCTAGTTTTCAAGGGGTTTCCGGTCTGCAATGGACCTGGAACCTGACTAACTGCTGGAATAAATGTTTGAACATTAAGTATACGTGGTTTACAGATCGATTTTTGCCTTATGCGTTCAAAATGGCGCCTGAACTGCAAAATTTTTGCTTAAAAATTCAAGAATTTTTTTTGAAAATGAGCACTTACAAAAAAATTGTCAAGAATAAAAAGTTCTTAAAATCACTCAATGAATGCACTAGAATTTCTAAATTTCGATACTAATTTGATCTTTAGAAATTTTTTTCTCGAAAACAATGCATTTTTACTATTAATTGTCAAGAAATTTTCAGATTTTTTAAAGCAATTTTGAAAAGGCAGTGCAATCATTGAGTGATTTTAAGGACTTTGATTCTTGACAATTTTTTTGTAAAAGTGCATCATTTTCCAATAAAAATTCTTGAATTTTACGTAAAAATTTTGCAGTTCAGGCGCCATTTTGAACGCATAAGGGAAAAAATCTATCTTTAAACCACGTATACTTAAAGTTCAAACATTTATTCCACCGGTTAGTGAGGTTTCAATTAATTTTTTAAATTAATTTCATGGACACCATCGGAAAGGGCACGTCTTAAACTTCAAAAATGTGACCCTGTCAAATTATTCTGTCGCAAATAGTATTAGTTATGAGGCGCTGAACAGCGATGTACCGGGAGTGACGTTTTCGGCCGAAACGGGTCAATTCAAAATTCGCCTATGTTGCACAAGTCACTTATTAAAAATCGATTCTGTTGGTTTTAAATTAAATTTGTTTGATTAAATATTTAAATAAATTCCTAGCTTCCATCACTATTTTTTTCATTCTTTTTCCGTAGTTTATTGAAACTCGCTATAAATTTTCCATGTTATTACAAAATTGCCTCAATTATTTTAATAGCAACACACATTCATTTTGATTTATAAAATGACATTGTTAAATATAATTAATGTGTGTATACTTCAATACCAAATAAAAAACCGATTCACGACATCAAACACGTGTTTAAGTTTTATAGCACACTGATGCCAGATTGTTTATGTTACAAATAGCACTTGTATTCAACGCTACAAATATTCAAGTTTAGGACTGCTGCTACACAATATATTGGACTGTAGTTTTTTCTAATAAATATTAAGGGGTAGCAACGGTCTGACAAAATAACAATGACAAAAGGCACAAACTAAAAATATATTTGTGACTTTTCAAGCATATAGGTCTCAGTTTTTGCGTCTACACTGTATACGTAGTGAGTGTAGACAATAATTAAGGGTCGAATACATATTTATCTAGTTAACTGCGTAGATCTGGGCGCCTATCTGCTCCTGAAGGCTTCCTGCGGTCGACCTCTCCGTAATATGAATCGTTCCCGTGTTTTTGTTCCTGCGGGGGAACATGGTACGGCAAATTAACCTCCCATATATAGATCGACCCTTAAAGAGTATTTACAAAACCACCCTCCACGCGGAAAATTACATAGCATGGGAAGGGGGGACTGAGACGCGACCAATTTTTGCTTCGCAAGTTAGAAATTGGAACGATGGCAAAGCCAATATATCAAACTGCGGTCTTATATGAAGGATCTCTCCCTTTGTCAATAGTGGAAAACGTCTCGAATTTAAAGGAAAATTTGGTTAGGTAATAGAATTCCGGATATCAAAAGACACCTTTGCTGCGGAATCTCGCGTTTTTACAGATATTCCTCATTGATGGAAGCATCTCTATCCTCTTTACGCCCAACGCGAAAGAAACAAAAAGAATATTTAACGAATGCTCAGTCTAAAAAAAAAAATCGAGCACAAAGCCACTTGGAGCAAAACATATTTCGCATTATACAATTCTGAAACATAAGAAAACTTGGCTTTAGAATAATATACGATTTTTCTTAAGGTTTAAAAGACCATTATTCAAACCTTTTCGTTTGTGATGTTTTATATAAATTATCCTTGGGTAATTCCTTATTCTGATGTACCCTGTTAACGCCCGATATACAGGGTGTCCCCGGATTGAGTTAACTATACCTAGGTGAAATGGACAAAAAATTTACTTTTTCGACAAAAAGTCATTCTTTATAAAAATGTTTGCTTGTCTTGAAACGTCCAGAAAGTTTGTTGTTTGTTCAAGTTAACATACAGGGTGTTCAAAAATAGCAAAAATAAATAATAATGAAGAGTAAAGTACCTTAAATATTAACGCTATGTAAAAAAATTATTAAGAAGAATAGTTTGCAATTAAATTTAAATATGAAAGCATGGCCTACTAGCTAATATTAAGTTACTGTTAACGCACGATATATATAAGAAAGCTAGAAGACGGTTGGACTTTCAAAGAAAAACTCGCCATCGTATCTGCTACATTTTTTTCTACAATAATGAACCCCCGCGGGACCTTGACAATTTTTTTTAATAACTACATAATGTCTTATAGATAATTACAGACGTGGGTGGTCCGACGTCATCCATCACGCTTATCTGTAATGCCGTCTCCAAAAATGCCGACCGGCTTCTTTCAAATAAATACGGACTACATACAGTGACGTCCCACACGGATGGAATAAACCCATTTGGAGAGTGAACTTTTCGAAAATATCCTGAAAAATTGCAATTTTTTTTCATAACATTTCGTCAGGGCATATTTTGTGAATTTAATTCTATTTTACAAAAACTTCGACATTGTCTGGTCAATTAACACACATTTTTGATTTTAAATAGTCCCATAGAAATAACACAGACAACAATAACACACACAAGTGTCTGGTTCTGGGATGGAGACTAACTTTTTCTTATGTATTTTGTGCCGCTGAATCCGAATTCGTAATAAAAAAGAGGGGTTCCGCAGCTAATTTTGAAGATAACCTCAAAAAACTGTCGAAAACGACGTGTTTCGGTTGTAAAAGCTTGAGAAGACCAAAAAAATGCCCACAAAAAAAGTATCTGGTTCTGGGATGAAGACTAACTCTTTCTTATGTATTTTGTGCCGCTGAATCCGAATTCGTCATAAAAAATAGGGGTTTCGCAGATAATTTTGAAGATAACCTTAAATAACTGCCGAAAACGATGTGTTTCGGTGGTAAAAGCTTGAGAAGAACAAAAAAAATATCTGATTCACATCAAAAACACTTTGTTTCTACGTATTTTGGCCTGCTGAATCCGAATTTGCTATGAAAACAGAGGTTTGACCAACGGATTTTGGAAATAACCTCAAAAAACTGCTGAAAACGACGTTTTTTGTAATAAATGCTTGAAAGAAATGGGAATTTCGGGTCACATATAAAATACCGTATTCCTATGTATCTTAATTTCTTAAATCCGAATGTGATGAAAAATTTGGTTTAACAAGTGAATTTCAAAGATCATCCTCAAGAATATGTAAAAATTGCTTTTTTAACGGTAAAATCTTGAATAACGTGGATTGAATCAGTCTAAAATCAAGACTAAGTGGAAACTCTTTAGTAATCACATGAACATACTTGCATTTGGCTTTCTGGAATTCAGACTACGAAAATAACTTTAAACAACAGCAAGCTGAAGACAAATCTGAAGATTGTTGTATCTCTGAGAGCGGAAATCTGGGAATTTTCTGGAATTCAGCGGCACAAAATACATAAGAAAAAAGTTAGTCTCAATCCCAGAACCAGATACTTTTTTGTGGGCATTTTTTTTGACTTCTCAAGCTTTTACAACCGAAACACGTCGTTTTCGACAGTTTTTTTGAGGTTATCTTCAAAATTAGCTGCGGAACTCCAATTTTTTATGACGAATTCGGATTCAGCGGCACAAGATACATAAGAAAAAGTTAGTCTCCATCCCAGAACCAGACACTTTTTTTTTGTGGGGCCTGTGTAATCGAGGGGACTCAAATCGGGAGACCGAGCTTGTCGGATATTTTCGAAAAGTTCATACTCACGCTCCAAACGCATTTAGTCCGCACATGTGGACCCCACTGTATATCGCTCTAGCCGGAGTGGTCGACGTTACAATAGATATTCATATAGCGACGTCTCCTCCACGCGAGAGTGCCTCCCGAAAACAGTGTTCTCCTCCTGAATATCATCGAGCGATGCTAATAAGACTTCCTTTATAAAATGAACTGCGACTGGGGAACGATAAGGCAATGCCGAAGAAATAGCTGCTGTTGACTTGAAAATTGCGTTGTTTGAATTTCAAACGGAAGTCAAGATTAGCGACGAGCTGACGGTGTATCATCCGCGTGCCTCGCAAATATATACCGGAAGGAAAAAGCGGAAAAGATGATAGATAATATTTTGAATACTTTGGAAGCAGCGATGGAAGGAGCCGATAAGATTCACTTCACAGGGCTCCTTAGGAAAGTTCACTTGAAAGGTGGGGCCTAATTTAGCTGTATTTATCTGCCCCGTCATCAAATTAAAATGTATCATTTGCGTCCTTTGTCCCAGTTTGTAGGGCTGGGACATTTTCAACAACACGTTGTCCTATTATTTCTTTGAACTATTCAAAAGCGCTTTTGTGGCTTGTTACATAGTTAAAAAATACATTAACAGTGTATTAATTCAATCATAGTGTGATTGAATTAATTAATTCCACTGAACTTTAAAAAATAAAGTTCTATAACCTTTCATTGTTAGATAGAAAAACAGAGTGACGTACGGAAGTAACGAATTAATTTAATAATAGTTATAATTATTAAATAATTAATTAATTCCATCATAGTGGCGATTGACTTAATTCTTTTGAAATTTTGACAAGCTTGGATAAACTACATCAATTACGATCTATAATCTTTGCGGTTAACTTCATTTTTAATGATTGGGGAAGTTAAACAGTTGACTGAACCAATTAATTCTTGGGATCCTACGATTTTATTCTGCGGCCGCGTTGCATGTCAAGTTAAAAAAATGATTTGTCAATTTTATTTTAAGGAATTCAACATTTTTTTCAAGAACACTTTTTTAATTATAACTAATTAATTCAATAATAGTGCGATTGAATTAATTATTTCACTAGTCTTTTGAAATTTCGACAAGCTTGGACAAACTACATAAATAACGATCTATAAACTTCGTGGTTGACTCGACTGCTAGACAAACAAACAGACTGACGTCCAGTAATAATTAATTAATTCCATCATAGTGCGATTGACTTAATTCTTTTGAAATTTTTACGAGCTTGGACAAACTACATCAATTACGATCTACAATCTTTGTGGTTAACTCTATTTTTATTGATTGGGGAAGTTAAACAGTTGATTGAATTAATTTATTCTTTTTTTATCTCACGATTTTATTGTGACCGCGTTGCTGGTCAAGTTGAAAAAATCATTTGCCAATTTTATTGTAAGGAATTCAAGACTTTTTCAAGAATACTTTTTTATCTCATCACCTAATATTACATAATATTCCCGACTTGTATTCATAACTCTGTGGATATAGTAAACGATGGCTTCGGTATCAATCCCGTCTGTTTTTCTAATCTGGGAATTTTATTTAACCAACGCGGATGGAATTGCGAATGTCTGGAGCATTTATGAACCCGTAGGAGAATTCGATTTGGTCTCAGCCTTTCATTTCGTAATAGAGAAGCCCGTAGGAGTTTTGTTTCGCCGAGGCCAAGAAAGTAAAATATCCACTGCATATTTGCATGTGGTGCTATGGCGAATGCGAGATATCAAATATCACCGTGATAGAATAGATTTTTCATAAGGAAGGCTGGACTTATTGAACGAGTTCATTTTACATTGCTTATTTTCCTTTCTTTCCGTACAGAGAAAATTTAAAAGGCTTCTTTCTGAGTACGGCAAGACAGGGTGTGACTTCCAGCCACCCGAGTTGGCGGCGCATCAAACGTGCAGCTTTCTAACTAATTTAGCAAGGGTGAATTTTTCATCAAGTGCCGTGCCTTTGTGTATTCCTAATTCTATTGTTCACTATCGAGCGGTGTAATCTTTTAACTACATTGCTTCAATTGTATCGAATACAGTCCCCCTAAATTTAAAACCACTTTCGGTAGACTTGTCACTAATTTTATACAATATCGGTGCGAAAGGCGAAGCGTGAATTTGCAAAATCAATTTCTTTGAGGTCGCCTCTCGCGAACGTTGCGATGTAAATAGACCCATTAGATGCACCAGTAATAATCATTTGTTCCGAAACAGTCGCTTCGATATAATATAAATTCAAAGTGTCTAAATGGACTTGTTTCAATGTGAACCGAAACGTTCCTTGATTAAGTTGAAATTGGTCGTAAAATCTACAATAGCCGTTTGCTTAAGCCATAGTTTACTTAATGTAATTCATTATATTGACAGGAGAGTGTTGGTAAGCAAACCGCTAACGAGGATGGATCTAACAGATGCATTCTGTTTTTCTGCATTTTATTTTGTAGATGCAACCGTTGGCCATGTCGAATCGCATATTGTATTTTGACTAAATGAATAATATATATCGAAAATTAATATTGTAAAGGGCGCTCTTTCGAATGGAATCGTTATAATTTGCAAAAAAAATGCTGTAACCTTCAATTTTTAACAAAAACTATTAAAAAACGCGATTTTTTCAAGATTATTTTTTTAAATCGCAATTTCAACTATGTTATCGTCGTTTATACCACTCAAAAAACCAATAGAAACGTGCATTCAAAACGTAGAACTTGGAGGAAATGCAATGAGAACAATTTAATTTTTCTCATTTTTTGAGGTTAGAATAACTAGATATGGCAAATTGGGGGATCATCCACGCAAAAGAAGAATTTTGAAAAATTATTAGTACTCTAGGGGTTTTTGGGGTCGCTGATCACGATCCTGATCCGATCAGAATTGCAAAATTCAAGATGGCAGATCCAATATGGCCACCATCCCGAATCAAATTTCAAATTTCAAATCGGGATCGTGATTAGCGACCCCAAAAACCCCTAAGGTACTAATATTTCAAAATTCTTCTTTTGCGTCAATGATCCCGCAACTGGTAAAAAACAAGAAATATCACCCTTTGAATTTTGCCATATCTAGTTAATCTAACCTCAAAAATGAGAAAATTAAATTGTTCTCATTGCGTTTCCTTCAAGTACACGTCTCGAGTGCACGTTTATATTGGTTTTTGAGTGGTATAAAGGACGATAACATAGTTGAAATTGCGATTTAAAAGGAAATCTTAAAAAAATCGCGTTTTTTAATAGTTTTTGTTGAAAATTGAAGGTTACATCAATTTTTTTTTTGCAAATTTTAACGATTCCATTCGAAAAAGCGAAATTCAAATCTTGCATGAATTATGGGACACTCGTTATTTAAACGAGGAAGCATTTTTTTTACTACACCGAGAAAAAACTTAAATAAACAAAAGTATAAGTAAACAAAACTATACAGATATTTTCCTTTTTTTTTCGCCATTTGATTTACACAGTTTTATTCTGACATAAGTTTTATGAAAAGGAAGTTTTAAATTGCATTAATCCCGTATTTGTGCGATACAAGAACATATCAACTCAACATGCATTATTTATAGTATTTTCGAGATATTTCAATAAACACGCATTTATGTCTAAACCAGAATGTCTTCAAGGCTTGGCGAAACTCGGCCATATATAAAATAAAACGTCAATTCCTTTGTCGGATACCCCCAGAAGTGAAATATGTAATTTTATTCTCCGTTCCGTCGTAAAAAAATAAGACGTATAGAAAAACCGGCACACAGAAACCCGACTTACCGAAAACAGAAAATTATCATGTTTAAGCTTTCTTCGCGACGTCCTCGCTCGTTATTTTAATTAGTAACTGACCCATAGACGAAGTTAAAAGTCAAAGGGAGGAGCTGAAAATGGAAATTGAGCCATTAATCAAGCGCTTATTAGTTTTTGATGAACGAGAAATGCGATTTCGAATACGACTGACGCCAGTGGTTAACAGTCTATAGTCCAATCAATAAATAATGCCTTTTTAAACGTGTTAAACGTTCTTAAATCTCATCCTTGTTGTATTTCACACCCACACGGTGGTCTTTTCTTGCCCTAAACTAAAAACAATGCATATAAACCATAGTAACCACTCAATCCACTGGGTGAACTTGTTTGAGGGACACGCGCTTTCGAAGGCGCTTAAAGTATGACCGCTCTGTCGAGAGAAAAAGGGTCCTTCTGGTGTTCACACAATAAGTGCAGTCAGCGTAAAGGCGTATTAGATTTGAAAAGTTGTTCGAGGACGCAAAATGCAACGCCGGCTAATAAAAGTAAGCATAAAAGGTGACTCTATTTTGTCGGCGAACGTTTGTGAGAGTGTTGCCGGACTGGAGGGTTGATAGGTCGCAAACGTTGCTGCCACGTCTCGCGAAAACTCCTGATATTCCAGGATTTTCACGACTTCAAAGATATTCATCGTTGATTTATGTCTCAGGCGTCTTACAGGTGTTGACTAATAAATCTGGCTTAATATAAATCTATAATTTTGAAAAAAGAAACGGGTGTTTACATTTTTTTGTCGAATTTTATTATTATACCAATAGAGCAAGAATAAAGTTTCACTAAAGTATTTTGAAATTTGTTCTCTAAATAGATCTAAAACATGTTTATGCTACTCTAAATTTGATCAAAAATTCTGCTTTTCCATCCGTTCAATTTTCTTATACCATTTTTGTATATGGTAGCTTTGGAACACTTTTATTTTTTTTAACTCTTGAAAATGTACCTCAATTGTTAACCTCAAATTTGCTATTCCGATTCCCCAGTTTGGGCAATTTTAGCGTTAATTCCGTGGCTAACTAATATAATTCGGCGCTGAAGCCGAGTTTACACGATTTTCGTCGATCTGTCCGGAAATCCTGTCATCGCAGTTTGGCAACACCGCGCGCGGAACACAGACGTCCTGACGCTCTGCTCTCCCACTGGATATGATTATGTGGCGCCTCGTGGATTTTAAAAACAAGTGCCGCGATATTTTCCAAGGCTTGGCATTTTAAATCCTCGACGGCCGTATGCACCCTCCCCTCCCCCTCGGGGAAATTATAAATTAATTTTTTCGCTACGCTGTGCCGAGTACTATTCGTTGCACCTGAACCAGGAGAGGGTTATAAATCGTAAGTCACCTAAAACTCGCATTATCTAGAGAAATAATCCTAATTTGAGATCTGCTCGTAAATCACTTGTAATTTACGATATGTAACTGGATAAATAACTTTAAAATATGGATAAGTTTTAAAAGAGATCGCTGTTGCTGTGCCATGAATACGAAACGTGGAAGAATGAATGTAATGTTACAATACTAAAGCTTGCATGTAATGTATCCTTATCTTGGACACAGTGTATATACAACAAACACTCTAGTGCTGAAACTGAAATGTCAAACGTGCTCGGCCGTGGTACAATATTTACTTTCGCAAATAAAATTGTCTTTCTTTTGCTAGCGTTTCAACAAAAGCCAGCGCAGTCGATGATTTTCGATATCCATCGGAACCGAGAAAAAAAAACTTTTAACATTGGAAACGGACAAAATGCACGAGTCTTGCTAGCAGACACATATATTGTTATTTATGACATCGAAGGGCGTTTGGAAAAATGCCAAGGTTTAAAAGGGGACTAAAAAATAAAAGCGTATGTTATTTTAAGGTTGTGCTTGTGTTGGGGTGTAATTTTTGTTTGTTTGGACGTTGAAATCCCCCTAAAAACGTATCGATGCAAATAAAAGCTTATTTAGATTCATGCCCATGTACATTATGTATAACAAAAACAGAATCCATCGGCGAATGAATGAGCTTAAGTTACATCACACACAAAAAAGATACAATTAAAATGTAGTCACGTAATATGGGATTAAAAAATGTGAGTTTATGTTCCTAAATAATCCTAAAACCAAAACATAACATGGTTAATATATTCTTCATGATTGATTTTTCAAACCCATTTGCCATTTTCAAACTAGTCTTTCGATAAGTGAATATGTATGCCTTAGGTTCTTTAAAAATATTGGTTAGGTAAAAATATTTGTTAGGTCGAGCTTGAGACATCCGGTAGAATTGTCAAAATACTCGCCATCCGGTATACCCAGAGATACAGTTTAATATCCCTCCAGTTTATGCGCCAAACATTGTTGGGAAGAAAAGGCGGATTAAATCGATTTTTTGGAAGGCCACAGCACACTTGATTGACTTTATATTAGAAACCCGACGTCACAAAGACCTATCGTCGAATTACTTCGGAAGACATAATAAGTATTCAATGAGGGACGAGGGGGAGGGGGAGAAGAGTTCACACTCAATATAGAATGAATAACTTACCGTTTTGTTCCCCAAATTTCGCACGCGGCAACTCAGATAAGCCGATTTCCCAACAAGGGCTGTTACGTTGCGCGGTGTCATGGCGTCAAAATATGGTTCGAAGCGGCTTTGTGGGATGATAGGTGGTCCCATCGGCAGAGGAGGCAGAGTCTCACTCTCAGACAGCGAGTTGTAGCCGTTGGCCGAACTAGCCATGCCACCCCTTACCAGGAGTGAACCTGCAAGAAAAATTAAAGGTCAAAGATTGTGTATAGAACTCAAGAACTCGATGTAAACAATTAAAACTCGAAAGTTCAGTTGGGGCACCACAAGGATCAGCCTCTTTGCCCTCTACTGATCTTCATTTATGTGTCAGGTTCTTTATGTATACAAAGAAATACTCTTTCTAACATTTTTATCGCTAGCTTTGTTACTGTTAAATATGCAAAATCGGTTAAATATGTAGTTCTTTAAGTAACCATTTTTATTAGACTGTTCATTAACATAAACAAATATAGTCTTAAAAAACTGAATGTTGAAATATTTCAACGCTGAAATAATAATTTCACTGTAGATGAACAGTCGCATAAAACACTGAAAACTATCCAGGCAGTCACAATTAAAGAAACTAAATAAGAATTAACAAGATTAAGAATATCCAAAGTTTTTAAAGGCGAATTAAATATTCTAGGAAAAACAGCCGGGCTAACCGGTGTTAAATAAAATTTACCTTCTTTAATTTATTCTTTGCGTCGGTCGTGTTTCTTCTTGTCAACCTTCTATAAGATGGTTGTTTTTTGGTGGCCCCCTTGTTTAGCTTTTCCTAATGACGACGGTATCCATTTGTTTTTTTTTATAAAGTCCCTGTATATCCTTAACGTAACGCCGTCTGCTTAGTCGTTGTTTTCCTTGGTTTTCTTAGCCGTGGGCTGCTCTGTTTCGCAGACTACGTTTTCTTTATTAGCCGAAAAATGAACGAAAAACAAGAGGTCAAAATGGCTTGTTAAGCCGGTCATGTTGCTCACAAACTCAGTGTTATGATGATCGACGGTTCAAAATAACTGAAGTTTGTTGTAGATATTTGTGTAACAAAAAATAAAAAGTACCATCCACTTGCTGAAGGAAAGATCAGTTGGTGATGATGACAAGATCAGTGAAGACAAGATTTTCAGTCTTTTGGAGTGGAAATAATTTTTCACTTTGAATAAAACCAAGCTTCCAATTAGGTCCAATAATCGCCACTACAACATGATGACGGTTCCATTCTCCCTTGTGAGGATATTAGAATTTTAAAATCCACATTAAACATTCTCCTTCGTTTACAAATGTTTAATCTACGAACTACGTCGGCACCGCGTACTGTCGTTATCTGTTCCCTTTTTAAAAGTCACTTAAACATAAATCATAATTTTCGTCGTTTCCTTCTCGCGGCCTTTGGCGCGGGTAACCTTGTTAAGCATTGTAACTGTGAGGTACGATGGTATATGATCAAATTATATTTAAACAGAAAAGTTCCAAGAAGCTTTAAAGTGAGTTTATCATATTTTCCTCAGGCCTGACATGCAAACGATATTAAAATCCTCCGAGTTATTTCATAAAGTTATAATGATGTATTGGAAATTCCTGAAAAGATTACTTCACCCCAATCTGACGTGGAATGGGGTAATAACCCCGCGCTATATGCAAATCAATGTTTTATTAATTATTTGGTTATCAGGCGTCCCAGAATTCAACGGTCTATGAGTTGATTAATCGCGCAATGATTCCGATCGAATCGAAGGACGACCGGTTTCCCAGTTAGGACGAAATTAGAATCGACTCTCACACAGGGAAGTCATCGCATAACGCGGGGTGAGCTATGCGAACAAAGCGTTCAATTGCAGACAATGGCCGGTGCTAACGAAATTTAGTACTTGCACGTTCTTCTCTTATTGCTCCAAATGCATCGAGGAAAACGAAAACCAATTTTCGCTTATCGAAATTCGAGAAATAATTCCTCGGAACAGCATCTCCAAAAACCTGTTCATTGGGCGTATTCGTTAAAAAATATTTTTCTGAAAAAAAAGAAGAGGAAGACGGGGAAGAAGAGGGAGAGGAGGAAGCAGATGGAGATGAGGGAGAAGAGGAAGAAGAGGAGGATGAGAAAGAAGAGGAAGAAGAGGAAGAGGAAGAAGAGGAAGAGGAAGAAGAGGAAGAGGAAGAAGAGGAAGAGGAAGGGGGAAAGGAAGAAGAAAAGGAGAGGGGGGTAGAGTTGGGTTTTAAATTGTTTTGCTTCATATAAACCACTCACAAAAATTAAGGGAGCAAAAGAAAATCTAAATTTTTCCCCGATTTTTGACGGGCTGCATCTAAGTGAATAATGGTCGTATCGCGAATTTAAAAAAAGCATTTTGAAGCTCCAAGACTCAAGTTTTCGGATCTGTAGGCCAAAATTTTTTAGAGGCCACGGTTTCAACGCAATCCGAATAAAGAGCGCGAAAAAAATGTTTCCAAATTTTTAGCCTTCTTTTTCTCGATCCACGGGCTCGGAATTTTTTTTTTCGGTTAAACGACCATATGTACTAGATAGCCCGTTTATTTAGCTTCTATTTTCTTTTTTTAATTGTTTGTTACGTTCATTTGTCGCGGAGATATCCGAAATTGAACGAAAAAGGACCCTTTGTCTTCAACCATCGATATCTCAGCAACCAAAGATCGTACAAGGAATTGAAGGGCAGTTTCGGAAACTGGAATAAATATCCTATAAAATACTGTCAAGACATGGCCTACAGATCCGAAAATTAGAGTCTTGGAGCTTCAAAAAAAACTTTAGATACATTCTGATGTTTTGTATTCATAAGGCAAATAATTAATGTGGGGCTTTTAACTCGGCGTACACAATTCTGAAATGATTATTAAAATGTCATGGCTTTATAGTCAACTATTATAATATGCAAAACTGTTCTGGGTCGGCATAATATAATTATTGCTGTTTTAGACGCCATGCCCGCAGGGAGAGGCCCTATTTACGCTTTGTATAACGTTCTAATATTGTCACACACTATCTTGAATATTTCGAAGCCCGTGCTTTGTTGCTCGTGGGTCTTCCTTCTAATAAATAACTTAATAAAAACTTTCCCTCGTATATTTAAGTCAGGTTCTCAAAAATATTTTGTGGACCAATTTGAAGACGTAAAAAATAGTTTGAAACGGAACGTCATTTTCTTTTTAATGCCCCCTGTATAAAAGCTGCGAAATACCTCTGTATAAACACCTATAAAAGCATGTATATTTTTTAAGTTGCAAAAGTACGCAATAAGTTGCATTTAACGAGAAATCGATTTCTCTTTTCGTATGAGTTCAAGCGACTAAGTAGACGTTCTGATCGGCTAGGGACTCAAGTTTTCTTTGCTGATGCCACAAGGGACTTACTATCACTGCAAAATATAGTCGCGAGGAAGCCCTCAGAGGGCAACCTAAATATCATGATAGGCACATGTGTATCTGCTATATTTGACACCTAAATTCGTTTTGAAATAACTTTGCATCAGACCCACTTTCGCGTTGGGAAAACAGTTGGGTTTCAAATGTGAAATAAGACACGATTTTTAGTCGATATTGACTACGTAACTGTCAGTATCAGATCATTTAATTTCTAATCGTCACAAAAATTGTGTAAATACCAGCTCTCTATATTTTATTATTAAGTTTTTAAACACTTTTAGAGTGTGTATAAACCAGTTTCTGTCCGACCCTGTATAAAATCAAGTCGCCGTACACAAAGTATGATTGACATCTTCGATTTTCACCCTAGGGATTGAGATATTCGACTTTCTTCATTCAATATTATGTAACAGAAGAGGGACACACCGAAACCTTTAAATAGATAATCTCGACAGGAAACATAGTAACATTACTTAAGCGGATATCAAATTTCCTCAAAGCCGATCGATATGGCACCTGCAGACAGTAACAGAATACTTAATCTCAACAACTTCAACGTATGCGTGTACTAAAAAAAAAAATGTTACGACACAGACAGACATACAGACACAGAGAAACTTTTTCCGACTTAAAATCTCGACGTTTCAGAGGTGCGTAAATGTGAGGGTAAAAGTACACACATTATTTTCTTGTTTTCAGAGCGTTTCTCAAACAAGGGGTCATCAACGTACTATATTTTTCACCTGGCGGTGTTTGTGTATTATAATGGGCAAACAGGAAAAACACATCGTGCATCTAGCTAAACTGCCGGGGAGGGTTATCCATTTTTTTGTAATGAAATATTTAGACAATGCCCCTTTCTTTTAATCTTTTCAGTTAGTTGACATTCTCTGTTTTATATCCTCCCCGTTCATGTAATATTTCAGGGTTTGGACAAATGCTCGGGGATGTTCTACTACATTGTGTTACTTGGCGCTTTTATGGCCTTTAAGCTATGTTACACAATCAAAGTGGTAGGTTTTACCAGTTCGACCGAGTAACGTTGCTTTCTGCAGAATAAATTATCCACTTAGAATTTCATCAACATACGTTAAAATTCTTTAATCCACCAGTTTTATTAGCTCGCTGTGTTACAGGGTGATGGGTTCACAGTAGATAAACTCACAATTGAATAAAAACATTTTACTATTTGACATAAAACTTTCCAGCGCTTTGTTCCTCTAAATTTCTATAGAGCAATAAATTCTCCAAATTTTATTGACTACACTTTGAATGATGTGTTAAATATCAGCCAAAAATAGACAGAAATAATTTCAAAATTCCAATAATGTCGTTATCATATTAATAATGTGCGGATACTATGTATGTAAAAAGCCTCTAACGTTGATAAGAACCAATAGTTGTAAAAGCCACCGACCAAGAGGAAAGGCTAGACTAGAATCCTCTGTGGACCATTTTTATGCTATTTTTTGCTTTGTAAGTGTGTACAATATACTTTGTGTATTTTTCACCGGCAAATGTAATCGGTACGAGTACGAATGTATGACACTTACAACTCGGAACACTCCGGCTACCCTCTCCAGTGCCGGATCCAGAGGGAAACCCGAAACAAAAAATAGAAGGTAATAATCAACTGAATCGTTCCCATCAAGAGACATACAAAAACGTCATAAAATCTAGCGATGAACGAGATATATAGCGGTCATGTTGAAGCTTTTTGGTTATATCAAACTTTTGACAAGTGACTGTCACAATTGTAAAATAGAACAGATACACTTGGCTTGATACTTATTATGTTTTTTTTTTATATAGGACTTATCCACAACTGAATCATTGATTTCGGAATGAAATAAAAGTAATTCAGGAGTTGCGTTATGCAGGACTTGCCACAAGTTGCTAAATGTTTGGTGCCAAAGTTGTTGTAGTACTAGAATTGGACTTAAATTTCAAGGTCATTTAAAGGTTAACTGTGGTTTCCAAATAGAATGGCCTACTTTGGCGCAGAAAGTTGACTGAGCACGGAATTTTACGTTGGTAACACGAGATTTTTGCACGAAAGTCCTTTCGCTCCAGGTGATATTGGTCCTGGATCCGGTCCTGTCGCCCCCACGAGGTCCAGGTCACTCTCGCGTGACGTATCGCGGTTCCTCTGTCACGTACGTTATTCTGAGTGCGGCGATCGCGAGGATATAAATTCCCTTAATCATTTTCCGCCTTAAAAACGACAGTTTAATCCTTTTTATTGTGACTGTTATTCAGTTTTTAATTGTTGTCCGTTTTCGCGTTCCTCGCGAAATATCATCGAGTGTCTCTCGAAATATTGTATTGTACTTTTTGATGGATGCTCGCTGGAATTTTCAGCGCGCCCTGATAAAAATACAAATGGCCCGTTTATTTCTGCGTCCCTCGCTTCTTCGGTGAGACGGCGCTTTTTAAAAACGATTATGAAGAGAGGATGATCGAGTGTCCGAAAGCGACCATTTTTTTTCTCGGACAAGACACGCGCTTTAGATCGTTTAGGGATTAAATTGTGGAAAGTTTCCAGCTGAACAATAACCGCTGGCGTAATCATGTAACGAAATGCCTCGAAATACCGATTTGTCAAAAGAGGGAACACCATTTCACGGTTGCAGAAATTATCCCTTTGTTAACAGTCTAGTGCTTATAACCAAGATTTAACGCAAGCTTAAACCAAGTGCTTATAACCAAGATAAAACAAGTTGTGTGTGAGGTATTAACGAAATTCTTTTTTTTATTTGAAACACCCATGTATGCCAGTATGTATGGAATATGACATCGTAAAGTAACTGACACTTCACCAAAATAAATAGCTTTTTTGTAGAGGAGGCTGAAAATATTAAATATCGTTTTTTGGCAACAACCCCTATTTCTTGATGGATTTTGTAGGGTTTTTTACTAGTTACATTTTATATCTGAAACATTTTTTTGTATGGTTTACGGTTCTCTTTTTTGATAATAAAGGATTGTGCTGCTGCTCAATCGTGTAACTTGCCATGGTGATTTGGCAGCAGTGGCTGAATAATAAACAACATATTTGACAGACGCTGCCGAAAAAACATGGCCGCCACAGCCTGTCAACATCGGTCCGTGCCTATTGGAACACCCTTTATTTTGTGTAACGTAATTTAAAAAAAATAATAGTATGTGTGTGTAGTGGCACCTGAACGTTTGTCGGCGCATTAGGAGATGTCTGAGGTAGTATTTTTAAGAAAATAACGTCCATTTATTCAGAGATTTCCCAGTAGTCACTCGACAAACAGAGCGAACAGCAAGATTTAATATTCGACTCTATTGTTTTGCTCTACGCGGCGTGTATGAGCACGCTCTAAATAAAATGCAGTTTCGTTTGGCGAATTACGTCGAAATAGAATCTTCACTGTCATTATGTCGACGGATAGAAAGAATTGCTTCTAGATACACGCTGGATACGGTAAGCAGGTTTTAAAAAGCATCAGATTTTCAAATATATCCTCGTAGAAAAGTTTCCAGCATCCTTTGCAGCAAGTGGTTCAGTTAAAAAAAGCGAGTTATATAAACGTAAAATATATTCGGATTCTACGCGTTCCATAAACTCTCACAATATGACAAAAATCGAGGAATGCCCCATTTACCCCAAGTACATTCACAGGTTTCAATATATGCATGTATTTCACAAATACCATTGGGAAATAAAAAGTAGGATTAGGTGATAATTGAAAACAAAAAAGCAGCAACCTTGTTTTAGGTTGCTAATAATAGGTTAGGTTAATAATGATGGTTTGCGTTGGTTTTAATAAAATAAAACTATAAATAGTCTGTGAACGCACGAGCTGGCGTATTCCTTACTAAACAAACCCGTATTAACGGAATTTCCGGTTTCCAAAATGGGAAATTGTAGTTTCCGTGTTTACATTGTATTTTATACAATAAGTATACTCATTTAGTTTGAAGGGCGGAAACTCGACCAATTTTCGAAATGCCAACCAGACGCCAGTACAATAATTTGAATTTTTTCATTGTCGACATTAGATGGTAAATATTTAATTTTTCATCAACCGGCAGCATATTCAATTTAACCTTCGTTTTTTTTTTGTATACGTTAAGTAGATCCATTAAATTTGTGAACTATCCAGAAACCTTCTTCTCTGTAGGAAGAATTATTATTATTAACATTTATCTTAAAAAATATTTCACTTGTGTTGAATACTTATTTCACCCCACCCAACCCCCCAGCCTAGGTGGGGGTTGAAAAATATTTATATTACACACTCTGTTATATTATACACGTGTTTGAAGCGCAGATCTTGCATCGTTTCCGAATTTTTCTTTTGACAATGAAAAAGTGTATTACCCCCATTTATCCCTTAACCCCTCAACGGATTAAGCTCAAAATCTGATCAGTTCCAGATATCATCATGGTACATAAGTGTTCCAAATTTCAAGTTGATATCCAAACGCGTTTTCGAGATATCGCGTACACAAAAAATGTTAACAGACCGAAAGACAGACAGAAAAATGTCGCTTAAACTTAAACGAACTCTCGACGGTTCAGAACATTTCAGCAAACAGCGTCAAATCGGGCGTAAAATTGTACACTGCCTATGGGAATAATGAACAGCAAACGTCTAGATTTCAAATTTTCCCGCCGAAAAAAGCAAAAATGCAGATTTGTGACGAAGGTCAAAAAATATTTTAATTTCGTCGATGAAGCGAGGCTATGAGCTCGCGGGTAGAGGCAAACACAAAACAAATCCAGTTAGCAATCTAAAAACAGCGCCGTCAACAATACAGACAATGAAAGACAATTTCCCCTTTATAGTTATACCCTGGCGTAGGGCGTTGAAGGGTAAGAATTTGAGCAGCCAAGAAGATGGGACTCTGACAACCCTGTAACAGTCGAGGGGTTGCTCCTCTAAGTTCATATTAAGCTGGAATGTAAACAAAACAAGCCTACCGCTATTAATCGACTATGGCTGCTGGCGACTTAAATTGCCGAATTTAACACAAACTAAAAACCGAACAAGTTACGCTGAATAGAGTCGTATTCTAAACAGACTTCCCCTTCCTGACACTTTTGATACGATGGAGAGCTCCACACAACCCTCTATAGATCCTTAAACTAATCATCTGAATTAAAAAAAAACATCCACAATACAGGCATATTTTAATTTGAAAATACATATTTTTTCTTCCATTAATCACTTTTATTTAACTTGATCAATAGTGCAGTAGAATCGAAATGTATTTTCCTGCATCACAATATCGGCGGTTACTCAATAATCTGGATGGTTTGAATTAATTAATTCAGTCAGTTCATTTTTCAAATTAATTATAACAGGAATAACAACATAATTTATACGTACTGTAATGCTGTACTTAAACTTGTGAAGAGGGAACAATGTCAACTTGTCAAATTAATTGTAAAAGGGATAACAACAGAATTAATAAGTACTGTAGTTCCGTTCTTAAGCTTGTGAAGCGGTTACTCAAAAATCTGGATGGTTTGAATTAATTAATTCAATCAGTTCCTTCATGTTTCAAATTAATTAAAAAAGGGGGAAGGACAGAGTTTATAAGTAGTATGGTTTCACGCTTAAACTGGTGAAGAGGCTACTCAAAAAATCTGGATGGTTTGAATTAATTAATTCAATCAGTTCCTTTATTTTTCAAATTAATTGTAAAAGGGATGATGACAGAGTGTATAGGTACTATGGTTCGACACTTAAGCTTGTGAAGAGTTAATACACTAGATTGAATTAATTAATTTGGTTTAATAGTGGATATATCGGAGAATTGTTTACTAAATACTTGAGCGACATTTTAAATGATTTAAACGACTCTATTGTCAGTGAACTATTAATTTGAATACACCCGCGTTTCTATATTATAATACAGAATACCGTTTCACGCTTACACGATAAATTGCGAAATTTAAAATATTTGCATGGGAACAATATGGGCCCAAACAGTTTTAAATATGAGTAATAAATAACGAACCTTCAATTATAGCGAGGCCATTGGGAAAATGCTCTCTATTTAATAAAATAACCCTGCAATATTAATTATCATGTAAACAATAAAAACGAATAACAATATTTGATGCTACATCAACTTCGTTGTTGAAAACTGCAGCGCCACATTTAAATACAGACGGCACTGGCGAGGAAAAAATATCGGCACGGAATTGCAACAATTATTTCACGTTAGTTGGCGAGTAACGAAATAAATAGCTAGGTCCGAAATTTAAATTAAATTTCAGCCTTTTCCAACGCATGGCTGAATAAATTTTTCATCGACTCATTTAGTTCGATTTTACTGGCAGTCAGTTTCGAAGGAGACTGTAAATATATTAACAGACTAAATTACACTACTGTTTTGTATTGCTAACTCTTAAATATAGCTTGTAATATCAATTAACATATATTGAAACCTTTAAAATTACACATCTTCCTTAACCCATTAACACCCAAACGGACACAATTTTTCGTCCTTTTTGGAGCGTCAATCTCGAAGGGAAATTAATGACTTCACTCAATAAAAAACCACTTATCCCAATGTTTTCGGATGTGATCTTCCGATTTCAGAATTGTGATTAAATGCTCTAGAAAAAATATGGCTGACTTTATGGAGAAGAGTACTGAAAATTTGGGGATTTTTTTTATATGTCTTTTTTTAGTCCAAAAAGTACTCTACTCCGGATTGTGGAGAGAGGTGGAGGCAATAGTTGGAGTTGATAATAGGATTTTTTTGCCGACCTCAACTGACTAATCTTTTCAAAATGGCGGACATTGCATAAAATCTCATGAAATATGAATTTTTCTCTAGTATGAACGAGAAAATAATATTATTGTGCATTGAACGCATTTTTATGAAAAAGATTGAGAGGACATTTTGAATCCGCCATCATTGAAAATTGAAAATTTAGTCAAATATATTCTGTAGTATTGTTTTGATTGAGGAAAATGACTGTGGATCAAGAAAAACTCACAATAACATTATTTTCTCGTTAATACTAGAGAAAAAATTTATATTTCATGAGATTTTATGCAATGTCCGTCATTTTGAAAAGATTAGAGTCATCTGAGGTTGGCAAAAAAAATCCTATCATCAACTCCAACTATTGCCTCCACCTGCCTCCACAATCCGGAGTAGGTTACTTCTTGGACTAAAAAAAGAATATTAAAAAAAAAATCCCCTTTTCAGTACTTTTCTCCATAAAGTCAGCCATATTTTTTTTTCTAGAGCATTCAATCACAATTCTGACTCCGGAAATCGAAAGATCACATTCGAAAACATTAGGATAAGTGGTTTTTATTGAGTGAATTCATTAATTTCCCTTCGAGATTGACGCTCCAAAAAGGACGAAAAATTGTGTCCGTTTGGGCGTTAATGGGTTAAAAAGGAATAAATAAACGTCTTGGATTTTTCAAATTTCAGATGTGACTCCTCATTCTCCTCGCCCGCTTTAACAACAAAGCTGCTCTTCAATATTTGATTTGCTCCCTTTATTCTCGACGTTTATTCGTTGCGAGAGTGCGCATTAAACAAATGATGGATTGTTATGTTTTGCCGTACATTCGATGACATAGCGCACTCGCCTAGAAATCCCACAACGTGTAATTAATATATTAATTTATCTGTGTGTTAGTTTTATTCTGCCATTAATTGTCATTTCCAAAATCGACATTTCCATGCCTAAATTGAGTAATAATATAATGAAATCATATGCGTTGGTAAAGGAATAGCGTGTAGTACGACCGATGGACGGTTTAATTTATATTATTAATTATAGTTTCAGCTTAGTTCCCTGGCTATAATTCGTTACAAGTTACCAAGCCCAATCTAAAAATAGGCACACTGCTTATTTCGGACATGCACTGGATTTGAATAATTCACCATAACTTGCCCATGGTAGATCTCGAAAATAAATCATCAGCTCCTTTAAAAAATTGTTACTCCCCAGCAATTTTTTATTAACCGTCTTTATACAGTGAGGTCCATAAGTAACGGATAAATTCATTATCTACGTAATTTACAATTTATGAGTAAAATCCTGAAACACATCAATTTTTAATTCTAGAATGACATTTTTTGAGCATAATTTTATGCCTCCCCCTCCAACCCCCTTGGAGTGACAGCTACCCCTTTAATATTTTTAAATGGAACGAGGGTGTGTGTGTGATAGCTCATTTGGAAGGGTTCTTAATTATCTATTCAGCAATATAAGGTTTTTTGAATTTTGTATATTTTTCATCAAGAAAATTAAATTTGATAATTTCAAAATTATTATTATTATGAAATGTATACAATCAAGTGCCTATGTACCAAATATATGTCAAATATGACGTTTCTAGTTAATTTTGTGTCAACATTCAACTTAAATGTATCGGTTTCCCTGATACGCTGCGCAAAATACCCAACAAAAGAACGAAGTAAAAATGTTTCTTTTTACATATCAGAAAAAATTATACATTTAAATTTCTTTATTTGCTACATCTGTGAAAACTTATTATTCTATTATGTTATTTATCGCTGATCGTCAAGTTGATCATTATTTTAACAATGAGTCTTTCGGATACCCAAAGATTCATTTGGTTCAAGAACTTAACGACGATGACCCTGATCGCCGATTGGAATTTTGCGAAATCATGGCAAATAGATGCCAAGATAATCCTTTATTTATAAAAAACATTATTTTTTCTGATGAAGCAACATTCGTCTTAAATTGAACAGTCAACAAACAGAACTGTAGATACTGGAGTACAGAAAATCCACATTTCATGATGGAGGCCAATACTCAATATCCTGAGAAGGTGAACGTTTGGGCTGGAATTATAAATTCTCAAATTATCCGACCACATTTCTTTGATGGCGCATTAACTGGTGCACGTTACTTGGATTTCTTGCAAAATTTCTTAGTTCCAGAGTTAACAATGCTTTTCCCAGATGATGACAACCCTATGAAATTGATAGAAATATTTGGTTTCAGCAGGACGGAGCACACCACATTGTTCATTGGAAGTATAGGTAGACGCGGTGAAATTGAGTGGCCTGCTCGTTCTCCCGATTTGACCCCAATTGACTATTTTTTACGGGCGCACAGTTTGAACATTTGATATAAATTGTTCTTCTGTTCTGTTTCATGTTCTTTTCTTTACTTAGTAACATTAAAAATGTAATATTTTTCAATAAAAAAATTATAGAAATTAAAAAAATCTTATGTTGCTGGATGGAGAATTAAAAACCCTTTCAAATGAGCTATCACACACATTCTCGTTCCATTTCAAAATTTTAAAGGGGTAGCTGTCACTTCAAGGGGGTTGGAGGGGGAAGTATAAAATTATGCTCAAAAAATATCATTCTAGAATTAAAAATTGACGTGTTTCAGGATTTGACTCATAAACTGTAAATTACGTAAATAATGAATTTATCCGTTACTTATGGACCTCACTGTATCTAGGCAAGCTTGATCTTTTCGTATGTCCAATATACTCGTCTTTGGAACATACATCATAAATTCGTGGCTTGGTATCAATATAAAATACCTTTGTAATCATTCACTCTCTATCTACATTTCACATTTGATGTCGCTGTTTCGACCGTGCTCCTTGCTCAAACATTCAGGCAACAACTTTCTTTAAAGTTACCGAAACATACCTGTAATTACAGCCTGAAAACTTCCTGGAAACTTACGTCATGTCCCTAAATACGCCAACGGAATTTCTTGCCTCTTTGTAAGCATTGTTCAAAATAAAACTTACTATGTCGTAGTTCCTTAAGAAGGCTAAAGGTTGTTTGGTTGCTCATAAATCGGGGTCTCAAAGCTCTTGCAGTTAAACTTGCTCCACATTCGCCCCCGTTAAATTAGTTAGATATTTTATCGTGTTAGAGTAATCTTTAAAGTTGCCTTAAAATAAATATAGCTGAGCATTGTGCCCATGCCGGGAACTGGGAAAATTTCATAGGAAACTTTGAGGTTATATCACGTTTGTAAACTCTATACAATTTATCACATGGTCACTTTAATCTGCATGATAAATATTATTCTCGTAATATTAAGTTGTTTTGCGTTAGTTAAGTAATATGTCTTGAAACTCCCTCCAAATGAAAATTTGACTTGAAAAGCCTGCTCCGCATAACAAATTTTATTGGACCGTAAAACCACGAGCTTCACTTGTTTACTCCAGTGGTTACTCTCATTATAATGCTAAGGACATAGTAAAGTTCTGGAGATCCCATAAATCATAGCTGTTAAACAAGCGTAAATGCCTTAGCTCTAATATCCGTAGTTTTTTGTTGGCGGCCATAAACGAGGCCATGCACATATAGACGTATCACAATAGTGCAACAGTATCGATAATAACATAGGCATATAAAAAAAATAAAAGTGGAGTACACTCGAACCCCTCTTAAGTCACCAAATCCGTCCATCATCGTCTCGCTTAAGTCGCGAAATTTAGTCTCTCTTAAGTCGCGATCATAACCTCAACTTTTTCGTGTTTTAACTGCAAAAAAGAAATATTTAGAGATATACCGCAGCACTTGTTATAACGAAAAAATGAGCCAACTGAACGAAAAAAATCAACGTAAGTATACCCAGTAGTGCGTGACAAAGTTCAGTTTTCCACTTGAATGAATATTTTAAAGGATAAATATTTTTAAAAGACACCTAACCTATTTTAAATCAATAAATGTATTACACAATCATTTTTTTCAATAAATTAACCTCGATAGCTGAAAAATTTCAAGGAGCTCTGATAAGTTGTCAGCCGCTTGCATTCCTGTTAAGTAAGAATAGTTCGTCTATATCAGAAGTATCACGTATTCGACTGAATTCAAAATGGAAGACGTGCTGGCACCTCCACGAAACTTTGCCTAGTTTATAGCGCGAACTGCTACAAAGGCCGACTGGCTGTTCCAATACGCTATGTGAAATTGCGCGAAAGAATTCCAATTCCTCTTTAACAGATCGGTAAGGACTCCTGAAAACGTGTGGAATTCTTTCTTAAATTATGGAGAACTGATTAGAGTGACATGAAAGGGTTGTCATTTACATATGGGTAGGATTGGATTCACCAAGTGCTTGGTTCACGTTCTATTACTAACTCATCAAGTGCATCATTGCATTTGATAGAACGAAATCTCAATAATCTCACGAGTTGATGCTGAACTTCGAACACAGAGAATTGCACTAGACTACCCCTCACCCTTTAAATTTCTCACCCCATTAATAAATCGCCGTTATTGTCTTGCAATCCATCTGTGTGTTGTGGATATGAATGCTACGAGCCGATGCATCGACAATGTAAATATGCTGTGGGGTATTCCAATTTATAAGCGGCAAATATTTGGAGCCAAGCGGAATGTATGGAAGATAAATAATTTGAGGGTATAGAATAAATATCCAGAGAGTAAACTCCGTGACAGTGTAGAATAAGTGTATGGAGGGCTAATATAATTAGGTATCTGCGTATAGGACTTTCGTAGGCATAATCTGGCGGAAACGCTGAGGGCAGAGGAAGCGGAAGATCCTTTCGAAATCCGGCACAATGCAGGATGCCTGAGGGGCGACTCCAACTTGCTCACTCATAAATCGTTGCCTTCACGTCCTCGCTAGTTATCACGGACGAAAAATATAACTCAAGAAATCACTTAATGGGATAATAGTCGTCTTGAGGAACTCATATATTAGTTGCTTAGTTCCTCCGCTCCTTTTCGGCTGCTCTCAACCCCGTGAAAGGACAAATTCATAGTTTGATGGTAAATATGATTTGAATGAATTGAATGTGGTTTAGGATCCAAGACTGGAATGACCAAAAAATTGCACACAACTTTATTTAGAGATGTTGCACATCATCAGTGCGGTATCAAAACATCAAGGAGGTTGCAGTGAAACGTTAAGCAGTTGCTGAATATGGAGTTGCTGATGGAATGTGGAGCATTTGATGATATGGACGGAATATAGAAGTCTAAAGGGACTCGCTCAGTGGCAAAGACAAATTCAGAGTTTGATGGTAAAGATTATTTGAATGAATTGAATGTGGTTTAGGATCCAAGACTGAGAATGACCAAAAAAATTGCAGACATCTTTATTTAGAGATGTTGCACCTCATCAGTGCAGTGTCAAGACATCAAGGAGGCTACAGTGAAACGTTTATCAGTTGCTGAATGAAATATGGAGCATTTGCTGTATATGGAGTTGTTGCTGATGGAATGTGGAGCATTTGGTGATATGTACTGAATATGGAAGTCTAAACGGATTCGCTCAGTGGCAAGATTTGGTCCACACGGAGAAGCAATTGAATGTGAATGATGAGAGAAAACGCATGTCCGCAAGCAGGCTGGAATTAATTACATCTCCGTATCGACCAATGTTGTGAACATTCACGGCGTGCACACCATAAAACACGGCTACTTTAAAATGAGTAAGCTATTTATCTAGCGCTTTAAAACGGCCTTACGCGAAGAGCTAATTTATTAGTCGAGCACCGACCTGGCTCGTAAATAATATTTTTTTCCTTTGTCCGATGGAGTTCTTACCTGGCCAATTGTTGCCGGCCGTTACCTCGGTCACCTATATTTTAATACAAACAACAATAATTATCTGCCGGATTATCACTTGCAATTTATATTCCGGCATATATTACTGTACTTTTATGTGCGATAAACCGTATAATTATAGTTATCTGATGGGAGCGTGAACAGAAAAATCGACTCACGATTCTACGCTACTATCGTACTGTGAATGCGCCTGAAGCATTACATATACATTACTCAGTTCTCGTGTGGTTGTTTTATGGGCTTTGTCGTATTGCATGGTCGTTCCTGCACTATAAATCCAACTGCGCGTATTTTTAAAACGATGTGCGTTTAAAATTCGCCTAATCGCCTGTTTATAGCCATATCGTTGTTGAATTCCGGCCCGAAGGACCAAAGTCGCTAATTTTATTACCTGAATATCGCGCCGAAGCATGGTTCTATAGAAAAAATAAATTGAATCCTGTTATTTCGTTAGCTTACAGAATTTTATTAAACGGACCATTTGCGATTCAGATCACACCTCCTGTTATTTATCGCGATTATTTCCGAACTGTAGCGGGGCAGGTATCAAGGCAAATGCGCCGATAAAAATGGCGGGTAATAGGTAATTAATGCGGGGGAGATTATAACTAAAGATTATTATCCCCATTCTCGTTAGGTGTATGTGTGCATTTGCCCACAAAATTAATGCGGCACCATAAAAGTTTTATGAGGTAACTGCGCATTGTTTTTTATACCTAATTTTAACGAGCAATAACACTTTGCGAATAGTATTGACGCGCTAGTTGTCCGCGTCACCGGTCATATTCTATGCAAATCGGGACAATTGGGGCCTACTATACGCTCGAAGAGCTGGGAAATTCGCGTAGGTTTTATCCATACAACCACGAAGAGTAATGTCTTCACATACGTTTGCCTACTAAGCGATTAACGGGCCGTACTTGTGTTGGTGTCCAGCCACTTTCCCTGATTTGTATCCCATTGAATACAATTTATATTCATCAAATATTTGTTTGTAAAACCGAACGTGGTCTCAAAACGTACACAGGGATAATCAGTGGTATTTGTCGCCGTCTTATGAATATGAATGGATGGATCTCCGAATGCACAGTCCATGCCGCATTAATATTTGACCGGATCATAACTTTCCCATATTTTAGTCTAACCCACGTCAGTGTTGTTAAGGGGACCTAAAACAACAGAGCAGCCCATACGTGATAGATTAGTGTTGTATACCCTAATAAACATTACAATTTGGTTGCGTTATTAGGTGTTTCATTTGTAAACAGACGAGGGCCCTATAGTCGATCCACACTAGGGCCAATAGCAGGTACGTATACGCACGCTGCATACAGATCTATTAAAACTCCCGTGAGATGTACATAGGTACGCATAACCATGCAGCTATCTACATAAACTCGGTGTGGATAGAGGGGAATCTCAATGTCGAGTAAGCGTTGCCAATACTACGGCACGTACGTCTGAGATTTAATCCACAATATCGGATTGGTACACAAAATATTTCGTAAATTACACTCCGACCAGCAAAGACCACAAATAGGGCCACGAGCATTTTTACAGCGACGAATGTTTCGTTTATCAAATCTACAAATCCTGTTTATTCTAAAATAAAAAAAAGCTTCTGTCTATGAGATTGTAAATGTAAACGGAACTTTCATTTAATTGTCTCCTTCGAAATAACTCTTTGGGAAAGCCACACAGCGCTGGAGACGGTTCTTCCATTCATCATAGCAGTGTTGGAACTCATATATTGGAATAGTCTTCAGCTGGTCGGTTACAGCCGTTTAAATGTTTTCTATGGCCCGAAAATGACATATCTTGAGGTGATTTTTCAATCTCGGGAAGAGAAAAAAGTCACAAGGACTCAAGTCAGGCGAATAAGGAGGCTGAAGAGCCACAGGAACGTTTTTACTGGCTAAAAACTCGTTTACTGAAATGGCTCGAATGGATAAGGCGCATTGTGGTGATGCAACATCCATTTGTTCTTGATGTTTGGTCTCACACGCATGACCCATTTTCGAAGTTTTTAAGAACCTTTCTGTCAAATTTACTGTTTGACCTGGAGGCACATACTCTTTTTGAACGATTCCCTGGCTATCAGCATGCTTCAGAAAGGCAAATCAGCATGCATTTGATCTTCGATTTGCTCATTCTTGCTTT
The DNA here is from genome assembly GCA_029963805.1 of Aromia moschata. NCBI lineage: Eukaryota > Metazoa > Arthropoda > Insecta > Coleoptera > Cerambycidae > Aromia > Aromia moschata. The sequence continues at coordinate 1,326,269 of JAPWTK010000038.1, forward strand.
TTTTGAGCGCTTGAACTGTGCCATTCCATGCTTTGGCGCTTGGTTTCCGGGTCGTACTCAAACACCCAAGTCTCATCACCAATAATAACACGTGCCATAAAATCGGGATCTTTTTCAATCGATTCCAAAAAGTCAAGACGCCTTTCTCTCCTGATGTCCTATTGTTCCTGTGTTTTTTTGGAAACATTTTTTTCATCCCCAATTCGTTAGTCAAAATCTGATGAACAATTTTGTGTATTCTATCGACATTTTCATCGGTTCTTGAAGATGAAGGCCTTCAGCTGCGTGGTTCATCTTCACTCGACTCTCTTCCTTCTAAGAATGCCTCACACCACCAAAAAAATATGAGCTCTTGAAAAAACACTGTCTCCGTAGGCGTGTTGAAGATTTGCAAAAGTATCCGTTGCGCTTTGTCCACAGCGTTGCTCGTAATTAAATTCACTCGTTTTTAAAACGCACTAGAAAAAACCGGTTTGCGAAAGCAATCACAAGGAACAAACAAATGACTAACAGGTTCAAACTTGTACTGAAGGTGCATTACATGTTAACCTACCGCCCTTCCAAGCCCCGTCTCCGCAGTGTTGCTAGATCGGACGCTACGTTGCCAGTCTCATTACTTAATTTACACATCTCGTATTTAATTTAGCCGTAGTTGATGTTGATTCATCGAGATATACGCACGTTGGACTCTCCGCTGTGTTAGTTGAAACGATTTTGTTTTGTTTAAAAGTGTATTTGTAATAATTTGTTTATTCCGAACACCTTCTCCGGTGATTTGTGGTGACTTATTCCGCCATTTTTTTTGGTGTTGAACGTCCCTCAACTTTTCTGCTGCATATCATGGTGTTTTCTAAAGTTCGCTTTTTATTAATTCCTCTTTTATCACAACGGTCGATAAGGGACGCCCACCTAGACGACAGCATGATAAAAATGTCCTTAATCTTTCACTGGCCCCGTGGCTAAGTGCCGTTTTTATTAGGCCGTCTAGCGTTTCGCCGAAATGAGAAATTTAAACGTTTATTTCTCGGAATACATGTTCGGGTGCCGTTTTGTACTTCATCTCGGGGATGAATTGTGTTTCGTGTTTGACTGAACATCTGCTGTGTTTCTACAAGCTACCAGAGCATAATTCATTAATGCTGCTGGTTCGTCGCAAGCGTAAACATAGTCGCACGCTGATTTTTACCAGAAAGTCAGTCAAAACCCACCAGTTTTACCTAACACATGATAAACATCAGTAAAAAATAAACAAACCGTATATATCCTTCATTGTATGTAATAAAAACCTATGCACGTCATCAAGCGCGTGTTTAAGTTTTAGAAGTGCGCTGATGCCAGAATCTACATTTTTGCATCTCAAATCTACTTATAGACTGTTTATTCAGCTTCAATTTCCTTTTTTTTAATTGTTTGCTACGTCCATTTGTCGCGGGGATATCCGAAATTTAACGAAAAATGGACTCTTTTGTCTTCAACCATCGATATCTCAGCAACTAACGATCGTACAGGAAATTGAAGGGCAGTTTCGGAAACTGGAATAAAATCCCTATAAAATCCTTTCAAGACATTAAAAAAAATCCACCCTCAATATCGTCTTGAAAAAAGTTGAAAAAAGTGACTTTTTCCCTTGTTTTGGTAAATCGACTGCATCTTAGCAAATATTGATGGGGGAGGCTAGGACTTTTAGGAATTTTCACATCTCATTGTACCCCTAAGAGCCTTATAAATCTGCAGATCGATCCATCGAGCCGTTTAATGTGGAAAAAAACTGATTTTTCTATTTCTATGTAGATTACACAATGTTTAAGAATAAAAAGCTTTCTTTCCTTTCATTTTTTTCTTTGAATAATCGGCCCGGAAAAACCGCTCGATGGATCGATCTGCAGATTTACAGGGCTATTGGTGGTACATTGAGGTGTAATATTCCTAAAAGTCCTAACCTCCCTATCAATATTTGCTAAGATGCAGTCGATTTGCCAAAACATGGGAAAAGTCACTTTTTTCAACTTTCTTCAAGTCGATATTGAGGGTGGATTTTTTTTAATATCGACAGGATTTTATAGGAGGTTTATTCCATTTTCCGAAACTGCCCTTCAATTTCCTATACGATCATTGGTTGCTGAGATATCGATGGTTGATGACAAAAGGGTCCTTTTTCGTTAAATTTCGGATATCTCCGTGGCAAATGGACGTAGCAAGCAATTAAAAAAAGGCAATTGAAGCTGAATAAACAGGCTATCTGGTCCATATGGTCGTTTAAACGAAATAATTTTTTCCGAGCCCATGGAGCGAGAAAAAGAAGGCTAAAAATTTGGAAACTTTTTTTTTCGCGCTAATTCCTCGGATTGCGTGAAAACTAGAGTCTTGGAGCTTCAAAATGTTTTTTTTTTTTTTAATTCGCGATACGACCATTATTCACTTGATACAGCCCGTCAAAATCGGGGACAATTTTAGATTTTGTATTGCTCCCTTAATTTTTGTGAGTAGTTTATATCTTTTTTCAAATGTCAGTCCCCAATTTTAAATTAATTCTATTCGGAACTGTTAATTCGACAACTGAAATATCAAATATAAATATGAAAACTAATATGAAAAATAAAATATAATATGAAAACAAAAAAATTGGGCGCTGCCATTTAAAACAAACATCGATGACGTCATCGGTCACCACTCGTAAACAAACGACTATCGAGAATTGGATGTGCCACTAAAATATGTACCTCCATTAAACGATTGGAACGTTTGTTCCATTATTTTGCCGCTCACTGTATGCGTGGCATTATTCGCGTATCAAACCTGGCACAAGGTGTGCATAAACTTAACGTTTAAAACCTTTGGAATATTCAAGCAGAGCGTAAAATCGTGTTATGCGATAAGTCTCGCTAACGCCAAGGAATCCAGACCACGTGTTATTGTAACGTACGACTGCAATCACAACGCGTGCAGATGGGACCAAGCTAAATATGAAATAACATATTAATTAATGTCTGAGAATACGACACAGGCCTGTGGAATCATCCATTTACCGGTTCAAAAAAAGAAATTCTGTCTGTCTGTCGATATTTTTTTTATGTATGCGACTAAAAATGTGGGTGCATTTTATAGAAAAATCTTGATCGAACGCATTGGCTGTTTCCGTAGGCTTTATTTGAATAGAAATCTTCTCAGACCCTTCAGCAAGTCTACACAACCAAGCCTCTGTCAATATTACCATCCTTATGACTGACTACCTTGCCCCCATTTGGTCATCTAATATTTACGCAACATACTAACGGGTGATTTAATATTTAGACAATTTAGAGTCTGATACGTACCCAGTAAAAATCTTTTGTTGTATATACATAAGGGCATGAACATGGTAAAACTGTAAAAGCAAATTGAAAATTAATTTTTTTTCCGAGTTAGTGATTCCTGCTTTTCAGAATGAACTTTGAGGTAAACGAATAGGAAGTAAATCATTCAGTTCACTTATACGTATTACAGAATACGTAAATTGAAAAAAAAAACTTTTTTTACCGACGAGTAAATATATTTTTCACCGCGAACACTTGAGTTTTTCGAACCCTGAGGAGGATTCTAATCGAAATCGTTCTATTTTCCGCCTGAATAAAAAAAATTAACTCAAAGCCCTTAATTGAAACTCAATGCATATGTGCTAGAGACAAAGGGGGTAGAAATTGGAAAATGTTTAAATCCGGAATATTGAATTTTTCCCTCAGTTGGCACATATGTAGAAAATAATGGAACCCTAAAGCATGTACCTACCTAATGGTGTGAATAAACATTTTAAGATTTTGATTTTTGGATAAAACCAGGTGGTAAAGGCAATTAGAGGTGAGCAGACTTTTTATTAATGGCTACATTGTGACGTAAACGCGGTAGGGCTTGAGGGAGGAGTGACGAAGTCACTCTTATTTGTAGCTCCTTTTGAAATGGCCTGTATGTACATAAAGCAAGATCTCCGTTCAAGGTCATCCGTTCAGATAAAGAGCCTACCCAGGAACTTACTACGGCTGTCACACAGGTGTTACTGAGCTTATGGCTAACTGCCTCTAAGCCCTAAGACCGCACGGCGTGGCCCATTCTGGCACATTGAGGCCGCACATCTTCCTGGCTGACGTCCGGAGAAAAAATAACGCCCCCCCGCCATTTTAAATTTTATTTTGTCCGGATTTGACTGCCAGAAAAGGAGAGAGATGAATTTATGGATCCCTCCGTGTAGCAACAATAAATTTATTCAAATTTAATTAATATGCGCCAGAACAATATTATCAAAAAGTTTAAATAAAAGAAACGCGGAATGTAAATAGCGTTGCCAACGGTTATGTTAATTTAGAGAATTTTAGGAGCGACGGAATTTTTTTTTACGTAATCTCGGGGACGAGGATGATAAAGGACTGCTGGTAAATACCGCGAAACTTTGGCTTTCTCCAGGGCATAATCTCAAAGTATCTTAGTTCTAAATTTATGCCGGCATCGTACAAAATAATTAAACAAATTTCATACGGCATTACGTTTGTTCAAATACCAGCTTGTAGCTTCCTTGATATAAAGTTCTGGGAAGAATGCGGGGAATTTTTCAAATGGGTATCTTTCGTTTCAGGAAAATATTTTACGCAATAAAGTGAAAATGAACACAGATGAAGTCGATCCAGTTTGTTGCCAACGCAACATCGTGTTTGATTTATAAAGAGCATACCTATTTATTTATTCATTCTTTACCCAATCTCCGTTTTCAAACGACTTTAAATAACCTCATACGAGGTGTGTAAATTAAGTAATGATACTTTCAATTTTAATGAGAGTTCCTTGGGAAGCCACGGTTCTTCCATTCCTCAAAGCAGTGCTGGAACTCATATACTGAAATAGCCTTCAACTGGTCGGTTACAGCCGTTTGACTGTTTTCTATGGTCCCAAAATGACGTCTCATGAGTTGATTTTTCAATCTCGGGAAGAGGAAAAAGTCACAAGGACTCAAGTCAGGCAAATATGGAGGCTGAGGAGCCACAGGAATATTTTTACTAGGTAAAAACTCTAACAAGTTCAAACTGGTACTGAAGGTGCATTATATGTTAACCTACCGCCCTTCCCAGTACCGTCTCCTCAGTGTTGCTAGATCGGGCGCTACGTTACCAGTCTCATTACTTAATTTACGCACCTCGTATGTCTGTCCGACTGCCGTGGAGCTGGCACGAATTAAATAATTCAATCGAAATTATACATAAGAAATGCTCATCTCTGCTGAGGGACCCGATAAAAAGTCTATAAAGCACTATGAACCAATTATATGCAATTTTAAATTTATCATAAACTCCTGGAGTGGGTATTGGAACCTTCGGCGTAGAAACACCCAAAGACAAAATCGACAATAACGAAAAGTCAGGAATATACGAAATAAGTTGTAAAGATTGCGATCAAAAGTATATTGGGCAAACAAAAAAGATCTATTTTGACTAGATTTAAAGAACACATGGCTCATTTGAAATATGGCAGAACTGAAAAATCTGGTGTTTCCCAACACGCTTTTGACAACAACCATAGGATAGACATAGACAATTTAAAATTAATTAGAAATGTAACAAACAGTAGACAGTTGGATGCTTTTGAAAGTTTAGAAATCATTAAGTGTGACAGTAGTATGAATAAGGACAATGGTCCGATACCTACCAGTCCACTGTTTGCTCTGATAAACAAAGACAGTTACGGTTTAGCGAACCGTGGCAATAAATTTAGTATAAATAGTGCAAGTGTGCAGGCTAGAATTTAGTTTTAGTCTTCTCCCTGAAGATGCCAACTTGATTGGCGAAACGCGCGACGAGAAAAGTGTAGTAGTTCGATGTTTCGTGGAAATCGTTCAGTTTTTTTTATCATAAACTGATAAAAAAACGACCAATAACATAATTGAGAGTAGCAGCGCTGAACTAACCAATTCCCTGGTGTTCGGAAGTCTTGTCGCGTGCCTGTATGGAATAAAAAGGCATATCTACCGTGAATCCTTCACAGAAAAAGGGCTCATTTCCCGTACTGAACAAGCTGTCGGATGTTCTTCATTCGAACTTTGTTTTATATATAATATTTTCGTTTTGTTGCCATTTAATTTAATGACACTGATGTTTTAGTCCTTGGTTAACACTAAAATTTAATACGCATTTCACCAACCACATTGTCGTCATCACCAGAGATGTATCTTTTGTCTGATAAACCGTATTAATTAAAATGGAATTAAAAGTTCCCAATACGTTAAAAGGAACTCCCACTAAGACTATTTCAAAATGAACGTGCAACCCAATACACGAGAAGACGCAATTGGATTGATTTTTTTTTTGGATTTGTATAAAAGTTTAGAGGCTTTAGAGCTGACGCGCATTTTAAGCAATGCGCTTGATAGTATTCGTACAAGCACACAGTCCGGAGATGCATTCTACACTGCACTAACTTATTTCCCGAAAGAACTTGGTGCTGTGGAAAGTAATCGACCTAAAATAGAATTAAAAAAATGTAGTCGCCACTCGTTTAAAGCATTCGGGTTGTTTTATTGTAGGGAAGTACAGGTTTTATTTTCAGGGGGTCAAAAAATACCTAAAAAACAGGGTGTTTCATTAAAAAAATATTTTGTTTTCATAATTATAGATAAATTAGTTATTGTTTCGATATTCTTTTTTTGTAGTCATTAAAATGGAAATGTAAAAAATTAAATTCACCAGGTCCACGTGAAAAACAGACAAAGACCGAGAAAATATCTGTCCTATGGTTAAATCACAAGGACGAGTCTGAAAAGTGACAGAGCGGTAATTTGATTGGAACGATGCCTCGTATAATAATACTACAGGCACAATAGAGGCGAAATCCCGGCACAAAAAATCTCTCTTGACCCTTGCTGATAAGTAGAAGAAAAAAAAAAAACGATTTTATTTCATTTTATCCACAGCTAGAACCCAATGAACTTGTCGTACACTTATCATTTCTGGTTGGACAAGCAACTATTAAATAGGCCCTAACTTTTACGTTAAATTCTCGGCGAATGGCCACTGCTTTCGGTGACAATATTTTCAGATCGTACACAAGACAGCTTAGGGGAAAATATATGTTTATCTAAAGTAAAAATAAAAAAACTACAAAAACAAATATTGATCATTATTAAGTCAATATAAAACACCTAATGTATGGAAATAATTTGTCGTTTGGCTAATTTTTTATATATTCTAGTGACCTTGGATTGTTTATTTCTTCTTTTGTTCCGTTGGTAACCGACTAAATATGGACAATCTTTGTACTGGTCTCAATATTTGTTTTCGTAATACGAGGTGTGTAAATTAAGTAATGAGACTGGCAACGTAGCGCCCGATCTAGCAACACTGGAAAATTATCCCTATTTTATGGAACGTGTCATTACTGGTGATGAGACTTGGATGTTTGAGTACGACCCGGGAACCAAGCGCCAAGGCATGAAATGGCACACTTCAAGCTCTTCAAGACCTAAAAAGCAAGAATGAGCAAGTCGAAGATCAAATGCATGCCGATTTGCTTTTTTGATAGGCAGGGAATTGTCCACAAAGAGTATGTGCCTCCAGGCCAAACAGTAAATAAACCCTTTTACAGAGAGGTTCTTGAAAAATTTCGAAAAGGGTCATGCGTGTAAGACCAAACATCAAGAACAACTGGATGTTGCATCACGACAATGCGCCTTGTCACACAGCCATTTCAGTAAACCAGTTTTTAGCCAGTAAAACATTCCTGTGGCTCCTCAGCCTCCTTATTCGACTGACTTGAGTCCTTGTGACTTTTTTCTCTTCCCGAGATTGAAAAATCACCTCAAGGGACGTCATTTTGGGGCCATAGAAAGCATTTAAACGGCTGTAACCGACAAGCTGAAGGCTATTTCAGTCTATGAGTTCCATCACTGCTATGAGGAATGGAAGAACCGTCTCCAGCGCTGTGTGGCTTCCCAAGGAATTTATTTTGAAGGAGACAATAATAAATAAAAGAATAGTCTCATTACTTAATTTACGCACCTCGTATAACGGTCAGAGTGCGTAAGAAACGAACAAATAAAATGAAGAACCTAAGAGCTCAATTAACGTCATTGTTTTTAAAAACTTGGATGTAAAAATGGAACTCTAAATATTTTTTTAAAGAAGAGTTAATGTTTACTAGCAGATACAATGTATTTTGATTATTAAAGCCCTATGTAATCGGAACATCTGGTTAGGTATTCGTTAGTTAAAGTTTACTATATATTTGCCCGGTAATAAAGCTTGACCCCATGGGGATGTTTCTTTAAACCCGAACCCACCTTGTTTATCTACGGCTTTGCCTCCGCACGCAAATAGTTATTATGACCCCCTGGTTTACGGCTTACGTTTATAAACGATCCAGTTTTATAAGACTAATAATAGGAATATAGTGTGGCTTAGTTGATCTCGAATAATCCAATACTGTTTATTGTTTGGGGTAACGTAAATACCGCAGACCATAAATAGTCTTTCAATATTCAAGGGTGAACAGCAGCATCCATTGTATAAAGCGCGTTCTGGTTTATGTGGGATCTTCTTGTAAACGTAAGCTATTATATGCGTAATTAGTTCATTTCTGAAGCGAAATACGCGGCCTGGGACTGAGGGGGTTGATAGCAATCCAGTTCCTGGCTATGACACTTTTACGTGTGAGAATTTGGTAGGCAGATACCTTGTTTGGCGCCTACGCAGCGATTTCAGTCCTCCATTTCGGCACAGCCGACGTAATGTGATTGACAAAGAAAGGCAAGCTCGGAAAATAATCAGGAAATGCTACGAACAAACTCAATAATGATAATAATAATAATAATAATAATAATACGCCCTAGTAATATCGGCAGAGGGCGTGATGACGACCAGATTCGCCAAGAACATCGCAGCATTAGGACTGTCTTATAATATTATTCGAAATGGCCAGAAGGCAGTTGTACTACAAACTTGTCACATTGTTAGAAAGGTTTCGGGACAGGATGAATTTCCTCCCCTCGCCTGAGCCTAATTTCTGCTGGAGGCGGGGATGAGATATCAAGCCATCACTGTCTGCAGCAGGAATGGGTGAATGTTTCCCAGCGTTTACGCTGAGAAGTGTGACTATAAAGTCGGCGAAATAATAATAACTTTTATCTCTTGGAGTAGTGCTGGAATTGGTTGCAGCGAAACAAGCTGCAGTTACTGGGATAGGGTAATCATTACCGATCTAACAAGGATTATCATTGATATCGCAGTTAAAGAAGGCTGAACGAGAGGAGATCATGAAACAGAGGAACCTAGCAACCGAGCTGAAACGCCTTTCGAGACTGAAGGAGATAGAGACATACGCTGTGGCAGAGGGAGTGATGACGACCATATTCATCAACAACATCGCAACATTGGGACATCATTAGAAGTGGCGTCCTATTACAAACTTTCCACATTTTAAGGAAAGTTTTGATAAATTACTTAGATCATCTTACAGACGAACGAGGTGTGGCTATTAAATAACCGAACTGCTGCTGCTACCAGCGCGCTGCGAGCGTGTCGCGACAAGTTTGAACAGAACTGTGTCTGGTGATACTTTCCCCACCCTGGGCTCGCTGGACAAGCCAGTGAGTCGGTTAGTTTGACTGTAGCAGTCGTTTGAATTAGTCTACGCATCAGTGACGCGTCGAAAAAATGTTAAGTGTTCAGATGGAGCAAAGGGTTAATCTCAAGTTTCTTGTTAAACTTGAAACTAAAAAATTTTACATAAGCTTGTGCAATTTTAAAAGAAGTGTACGGGAATGAATCTCGCAAACAACATTGACACTTATCCACGCTTGTTAGATACGGTGATACTAAAGGGGACACGATTCGAAAGGGTGGAAGCGGTCAAAACAAAAGCGACGGAGGTTCTGAACCAGCTGGCAGAAGCGGACTTCCAGCACTACCTTCAACAATGGAAAAATCGTATGGAGCTGTGTAGAGATCGCCAACGGGAGTACATCGAAGACGAAAAAGTTGCTACTGTAATTGGTAACGAATAAAAAGTGTTATGACATTAGTTCAGGTATTTAATAACTACATATCGTATGATGTTAGTTTACCAACAGTGTAGTCATCAGCAGTAATCAATGTGTGCTATTTTACACTATGATTAAATATGTGCTAGTTGGCATAACTAGACAATTACATATATTCACCGACCCGAGTATAGGATTGATTTTATTAGTACCTTAATTTAAACGTATCAAAACATATACTATCCGGTTGTTAAAATCGAATACGATAAATTGAAACATACCTACTGCTGATCAGTGTACACAACCAGTTCTGTTCATTTGTGTTTGCAGTTTTCTTTCTCCCAAACTGGGAATATTTTCGAATGCTGCTAGTCAAACAATGTTATTACACGATTTACAATAATTACAATGTTTGTCTGGCTCATTGTTAAACGTGCAAACAGTACCAGACCAGCAAAACTCACCGATATTCATGCCAAACTAAAATTGTAGCGCTGGATTCCATGCCGCATGTTGTGTAATACAAAGAGTGGTTGATATATTTGATAATAAATACATACTAATGTTTTTATACTAAATATTTTTATACTAAATATATTTATATTTGATAATAAAAACATACTACTAATGCACTAATGTTTTGATTTTGTCGATGTTATCGGCTGTCGTAGAGGTCGAAGGCCGACTGGAGCGAGGCAAATCTTCGACGATTTCACGGACCACTTACACGAACATACACGAATCACCAAAGGCCTTATTTAACATTTTCAATGAATTAGGCACACGAAATTTCATTTACGGCACAACATTTTAAGCAAACTCGTTGTTCCACTATTTTTTCCAGTGTACAATTCGCCGAGCACCCTTGAGGTAGTCTATTACTAACAGCTGCTGTAAACACACTGAGTGACAGATCGCGCTCTAAACAGGCTTGGTAATTAAGGAAGGGGCTACCAACTTGAAGCAAAAAAAAACATTTTACCGATTCCTTTTAAGCGGTTCATTTAAATCCAAATTTCCGGGTACTTTTTGTACGTAATTATATTATCAAAAGTTGGTTTTTCTGTTAAATTAAAAACAAAAACTTCGTTGTTGCTATTACTATTGGATGTGACAGTCGCGTTTTACGCATTCTCTTTTGAGGTTAATAACTCCTCTAAATAAAAAATAAAATGGTCGACGCATCAACCGGCAAGTTCACGCTCCGAAGTTAAGCCATCGCCTTGGCTACACACCGAGATTTATTGTGTTATCTTAAAATGGCGAAGAATAGGGGCAGGAAGTAATTTTGCAGGCATAGGGGAAATTTAATAACTTCGGTTTTAAGATCTTATCGCTGGGGATAAGATTATATCTTATTTTCTGATTCTGTCAAGATGTTAAAATATTGCGGGGGGCCATATATGTGTAGCGTAATAGGCTCGAGAGGATGATAAAAACAAAAAGATATACAACAATGCGTAAACGTCACATGGAATCGTTTTATTTTCTTGGCAGGAGCAGTATCCGTTAATAGAAATTATTGCGCGTGGATTTAGCTTTGTGGAAAAAATCGGAACGATGACGTAACTGCCTTTAATATACTTCTACATCTACGCCGTGAGAGCTGTGACAAAAATGGTCGTGAAAGAATGCTCAATGAATGATTTATGTAGCATTCTTTGGCTTCGGCATATCAACTGTAACACGCATATACCCTTGCCACATCAATTATAACCGATATTGATCTACATACATACATATTTATATCGTTACTGTAAGGATATTCATAAAGACGCATACCAATTTTTTTTATTGAGACTAATACTTGTTTAAGCTAAATTGAGCGGAATATGGACAACATTTCATAGCCTCAAGAATACATCGTAAACAATAATGGTCCAAGTGCCGATCCGTGGGGTATACCTTACATACTGCGTATACTGCTATGTAAAGAAGCAAACGAATTATAAATATGATGTGCAAACTAAATACGGACCTGTTTTTCACGTATAAATTCGAGCGTACTAACTAATACACTGGGGAAATATATTTTTCGTTATAATGAATACAAGACACGTGTTGTCACAGGAAGACAATTTCAATAAAATTAAAGCCCGTATTGGCAAACAATAAGGGAACAGTGGAGGGAGCGGGGGTCGGTAGCACCAGGGGTTCGTTAGTTCCACTTCTTTCTCCTGATTCCGTATTCACAAATTCGACTTCCGAATAATTGTTTACAAAAAAGGAACTCGCCCCACGGTGCACTCCAGCTAATCAGGGGTTCAACAAAATACGTAATTGAAAGTGGCAACGAGTATTTCCGCTTTTAATCAACGTACACGTGATATTTTTTTGTTGCGGTCATAATCAGATGAAAAATAACAAAAGCATATACATACGAAACCGTAAAAAAAAAATCGGCTTGTACTGGAGTAACTAAATAATTTCTCTAGAAGAGTCCTCTGAATATGAATAAAATTCTGGTCTTCCCGTGACGTAATCACCGAAGAAGACGGTTTATGTAAACTGACTTTTCATCTCGCACTTACTGAGTCCATCTGGCAAAATAGGGAACACCACGTCACGTCATTTCACGGTTACACAAATTACCTCTTTTGTTAGCAGTCTAGTGCTTATAATCAAGATTTAAAACTCCTCTTCTGATTGCAACGATCTGACTTCTAATGTTTATTGACAATTGTGGGTTGTACGTACTTTAAGGGATAATATTGTATGTATTTAATGGACATTCTCTTTTACAGATGCATACCTGGGACGTTGTCAGTGGTACATCGTGCAACCGGGCAAAGGTAAGTTCTAGATCATTGGACAATAACTGTAGATAACTTTAGGGAAACTCCTTCAATAACACCCTGTATTAACTTTGTAATATTAGATTAATTTTTGTAGCCAAAATGACGTAAAAATGTGGTTGTTGCTCTTCCAAAACCAAGAGTTATCCGAAGTAACTTCTTTATAATCCCCCAGACTCGTTCCCTGTTTGTTAGACGAACGACCCATTGACGCGCCATGTTATTTACGATTATAACAAAATTATAATTAGGGTAACAAAGATTCTTATTACAATTCATTATATATTAACGAAATTTCTGACGTCAATCTAAGGTAGGCTGGGGGAGATGAAGTTTAAACAAGCGAAAGCGTAACACAAAATAAACCCAAATGCCAAATTAAACGGCCTACTTTAGCTAAAGGATAATATTCTCTTAGGGAACAGAAGAACGAGGTGTTTATATTGTTTTTATTATATGTATTTTAATTAAGAGGGTACAAATTTCTTCGGTATTTCTCAGATCAATGTCAGTTTTGGTATTCAGAGACTATGAACGAAATAATTTCTTAGGGGTACGTTTTTCATTATTCAGTAATTTTTTTATTACAAAAGAGAATTTCAGAGTTTTTTTTATGGGGTGCTTCAGACCGATATGCAAGCAACGTAAATCTCCTTGTAATATAATTTTGTTGTTACGCCATTAATTTGAATTATTAATGGTAAATAAAATGCGGAAAAAGTATAGTAGCGTTATCAGTGGTGACGTTGCTGATGGTTGAACACGGTAATTCTAAAGTTATCGTCATTCGCGCTAGGGGATATTATTATAAAACCGCCAACACTGTGATGTATTTAACGTCCACCCCTACCAAAATGTTAACTCGCTAACCTATTAGGTCAATGCAAAAGCTTTTTTTTTTTATTATTTTAAAATTTATTTGTTTTGTAATCTGCCAATTATACTGGAATTCGGAAATAAATGAGAGTGATTTATTGAAATGAGATGATCAATGAATTTTTTGAGGATGTTTAGGCAAAAAAAAATTTTCGACAACAAATTTTCGAAATCGCTCCAATGGGCGCCAAATAACTCACCAACACCAATTCGGGTTCGGCAAAAATGATGGCGTTCGCGAAAATTTCGTCTGACGCGCCGTTCTTCCATAAAAGCCGAAAAACCCTCAAAATTTCCTAAAACCGGCGGAAAAAAATCGTAACGAATTCCTCCCGACTAAATTGACCAAATGAAAATCCCGAAAACATTCTCTCCGACTAATTCGACCACTAGGAAGAGGATGGCGTTGCAGAAAACCCGCTGAACCCTTTAGTTTTCCCGTAAACGAGGAAAAACACCAAAAAAACACAATTTTCTCGGCACATCCGGTCGCCGAAGCGCCCTAGAAAAAAAATGGCGGATCCGCATTCGGCGCCCTCGAGTTGGTCTGGGTGAAATTTTTGGCGACTTTTCGAAGAAAAAAAAAATTAATAAAATCTTTTTCAACCATGGACCACCCCCTTTCAAAATTGTAGAAAAATTGTAATCGCCCAGAGGGGTGCCAAATGGCTCACCAAGACCAATTCGGGTGCGGGAAGAACGATGGCGCTGGCAAAAATCCCGTGCGACGCACCGTTCTTCCGGAAAAGCCGAAAAACCCTAAAAAGTTTCAAAAACCTGCGAAATAGACCAACTAAAATTCCTAAAATAATTCCTACCGTCTAAATCGACCAAATGAAAATCCCAAAAACATTCTTTCCGACTAATTCAACCACGAGGAAGACGGTGGCGTTGCAGAAAACTCGCTAAAACCTATGGTTTTCCCGTAAACGAAGAAAAACACCAAAAAACACAATTTTCTCGGCACATCCGGCCGCCGAAGCACCCTAGAAAAAAACCGATGGCGGATCCGCATTCAGCGCCCCCGAATTGGTCTTGGTGAAATTTTTGGCGACTTTTCGAAGAAAAAAATTTGACAAAAACATTTTTTTGACTGAAATCGTGAAATTTTGAAAAACTCCAAAAGTTTGAAAAACCTGCGAAATAGACCAACGAAAATCCTAAAAGCTACCAAAAAATCCCTACCGACTAAAAGAAAGAAAAAGCATTACATGCATCATAAGTGTAATACACGAAAAAGTAAAAACAGCACCAGCCATCCCTGGACTACGGCAATAAATACGAATTGAGGCGACACCCATCACATGCCACGCGAATTGCTTATGTGTTTTGTCGCCGTATGCCAACTCTATTCGTATATAATCGATTGAACCCATAAATAAATGCCGACACCCAACAACAAAACACCGAAGGTCATTAAATTACCCACAAATTATTCCGAAAGTATAAAATTTACTTCAAGGCATTTCCATTCGAAGTGCTCTTGAGAAGTCAAGCCGAGGCGCGGTAATTGTATTAGCTTTTCAATAAAATCATTAATCGGGGATAATACGCCGTTTTTAAACTCGCTATCTATATTTATTCGCTGTACCGTCCGTAACTTTTGAAGTGGAAGTTTTTGCAACTATTTATCTCGAGGCGAACTTTATAATTTCGAGAAGCCCCGAGGGCGAGAACGTTGCTTTTAAAACTAGGAAAGAACAGCTCTAGGTAACTAAGTTCAGTGAAGTAAACACGTCAAGAGGGGATGCGGTCTATAACAAAATGACAGTAATTAGCGAGCTACACAAAGTCGCGAGATATACTACGCAAAAGGCGTAGTATCCTACTTTAATTACTAACCGATACCAATTAGGTTTCCTTTAATAATATATCGAGTCGGTTAAGTATATGTAGTATAAACGCAAAGGCAATTAATTTGGGCTAATTAGGCATAGTATGACATCAATTAAAGGAAAGCGTGGGATTCTATGTCCATCAAATAGATCGGCATCAATAAAGGCTCTATTTAAGTTTATTCAATAACTTATAGTTTACTAAGTTTTATTGATAGCACAACAATCAATATGGTCCCTAAATAAATCAGATTCTAACGCGCCCTCACTATCTCAACTATTGTGGAAGTTTTTGCTACCCGTGTTTGGTTATTGAATGAACCGCGAAAGATATCAACTTGAAATTTATACAGGAGTTGTAAAACACTATGACGCATGAACTATACCTAAAATCAGGTTGAAAAAAAAATAGTGATACAATTTTATAATAACAAATAACTCGAATTTTTCCAAATTTTTTTGTTTTCTGGACGCCAGTTTGTTAATTTTATTTTTGTTTTTAATTTGTTAGGTATAATCGATAGAGGGAAGCCTAAGGAGAAGAAATATTTTTAGAATTTGCCAAAACCTTTATCCGTTCGACTGGAATCATAGTAAAACCGTGGATTCGACAGTTTTCCTTATTACATTTAACACAAAAATTTATAATGTGGTGTCATCGTGGACATATTGTATAATAATTAGTTAACGAAACTTGTGAGGGGTCAAATCCCGGGGGCATCGTCCGCCTGGGCTGATACAGTTCAGTGACAAATCAATCCGTGATATCGAATCAATACTGACATCTGACGATTGCTGAAAGCCCCAAGAGCGGTTGTCCATTTTTAAATACTAGAAAAACAAACGAATTGACCCGTTGCCTGCGTGATCTGATTAAGTTGAAGTGTCATTAGTAGCTGCTCTTGATTTAACTCATCAATACAGGAGGAAAATTTAGACCTTTTGATTTTCATCATCGGAGATTAAAACTCAGTTTGAAGTGTGAATTGAATTCATCAAGACGAATTCCAAATCATTCGTGGTTTATTCCTGGTGGATGTACATTAACTCGAGGCTTTTCTATTTATAGTCAGAAATGTTACAAATGCTTGCATCGTAGTAAGTTAAGAAATGGTTTTAGAACGTGTCATAAAGCGCACTGTAAGAAATGTTCCATAAATATATTATATCGTGTTATAAATGTTTGTGCCTTGGCTTTGTAGTTGGTAAACTTTTATTGTTTAAGATCTTAGAGACACAATGAATTATTGTACGAAAAGGTAGGTAGAAAATAAAATACAGCTTTTTATGAACACCAGTTAAAGTTCGATTTAAGAAAAAAAAAAGCTAATGGCTGCCTTAAGAAACGTTCTTTTTATTATAGTATTTATTCTAGCTATTCTCAGCTTTCCTAGCCTCTCTATCGATCTTCCCAAGAAGTTATATTAGCAAACTTCACTTTACAAAACTGCGAGTAGATGCATTAAGCATATTCAGGTAAATTTTCATCTGCTATAAAACTCAATATACACAGACGTAAACATGATACTTCCATTATCAAATTTAACATAAATAACCGAGTTTAACTTTTACTGCATTTGCATCAACTTCTAATAAAATGACGTAATGTCACTACAGACTTAATGTGATAGTTTACGGCACAGAACGTCATATTGCTGGATGTACTGAAGCTGCACAATGCATGAGCTCTCATTTTGGAGTGTCGAATGAAGGTTATTTAAATGAAATGCTAGTTTATAGTTTTCCGTTTTCTAAAAAAATTAAACATAGACAACTACAGAAGAATATTCGGTCTTCCTATGAATATACGAGGTGTGTAAATTAAGTAATGAGACTGGCAACGTAGCGCCCGATCTAGCAAGAGAGGAAGAGTTTTTGAATCACACCAGTGTTCATCAGATTTGGTTAACGAATTGGGGATGAGAAAAATCTGCGCAAAAATGGTTCCAAAAAACCTTTCCCAGGAACAAACGGACATCTTGACTTTTTGGAATCGATTGAAAATGATCCCCATTTTATGGAACTTGTCATTATTGGTATCAGTAAGTAGTATCACACTTGGGTGTTTGAGTACGACCCGGAAACCAAGCGCCAAAGCATGGAATGGCATACTTCAAGCTCTCCAAGTCTCAAAGTCGAAGATCAAATGCATGTTGATTTGCTTTTTTGATAGCCAGAGAATTGTCCACAAAGAGTTTGTGCATCCAGGTCAAACAGTAAATCAACACTTTTACAGAGAGGTTCTTGAAAAACTTCGAAAAAGGGTCATGCGTGTGAGACCAAACATCAAGAATAATTGGATGTTGCATCACGACAATGCAGCTTGTCACACAGCCGTTTCAGTAAAGGAATTTATAGTCAGTAAAAGCATTCCTATGACTCCTCAGCGTCCCTGTTCGCCTGACTTGAGTCCTTGTGACTTTTTTCTCTTCCCGAGATTGAAAAATCACCTCAAGGGACGTCATTTTGGGACCATAGAAAACATTCAAACAGCTGTAACCGACCAGCTGAAGGCTATTCCAGTGTATGAGTTCCAGTACTGCTATGAGGAATGGAAGAACCGTATCCAGCGCCATGTGGCTTCTCAAGAAAGTTATTTTGAAGGAAACAAAATTAAAAAAAAACAGTCTCATTACTTAATTTACATACCTCGTAGGTGTTTATGAATCATCTTCCATTTATTTCCTTTTGAATACATATAAACTCTATTCATTCGTTTCTTTGGAGTCATCATAGAGCAGAGATGTATGTTTATAGCTCAGTGACACGTATTAATTAGGATTTAATATCTTAGTTTCGAGCGGAGTTGAACAAATTACCCACTTTAACTCGTTCTGACGTTGCCTCCATTTTTAAAACGAATAAAGTCGTGAGTAAACGTAAAAACTGCGAGAAATGATAAATTGCAGAGATTACTAAAAACTATTCTTGCGCTAAAGTGAGCCGTCGTAGTAGCCAACCGACTTCAAGTGTTATCCAGGAGATGTCACAAAAAAAGGGCACTGATTCCTATGTGTCCGCCAAGTGGAAATGTAATATTTATTTTAACTTGTCTAAATACACTGTGTGTCGTGCAAAACGCCATCTAACATTTGTATCTTTCACGCAGCAAAACAGTTCTGGAATGCATTTTTGATATTCAGGAAACTATTGATTTTCTTTTGACAGTCTTGGAAACTATTGATTTTGGTGTTCGAATGGAAATTTTACTTTTTTTAGCGATATATTCTCACACAATCGACATATCACCTTCAACCTGAGCTTATTAGACGCAGAATTTCACAAGCTGTAATTCTATCAACCCTCAAAAGTGGGTGTACGAGGTGTGAGAAATCACCTCAAGGGACGTCATTTTGGGACCGTAGAAAACATTTAAACCGCTGTAACCGACCAGCTGAAGGCTATTCCAGTGTATCCGAGTTCCAGCATTACTATGACGAATGGAAGAAACGTCTCCAGCGCTGTGTGGCTTCCCAAGGAAGTTATTTTGAAGGAGACAATACTGAATTGTAATCCTATTCGAATAAGAAAATTTAAAAAAATCCAATCTCATTACTTAATTTACATACCTCGTATGAATATATTCGCTGCTGACTGCATATTATTTCGTTTAACGTAATACATAATTTTAATATGTAACAGTTAATGAGTTACATCGATTTTTATTAAGCTTTAATGCCATTTAGAACTGTACCATTGTGGAACAGCCGGTTAGCCGTGAATTTTTAACGATAAAACATTAAATAATCACGATTATTTAATCAGGATTTAGAGAAAAACGGGACATTCTATACTGGGTTATTAACAGAGGCCATCAAACGAATTATGCGATTCCATTAATACCGAACCCTGTGGGGGAAGCATTAAGAGCCGCAATTTAGAAAGAAATATATTTTTTTCAGCCGCATTGTAGGGATTAAAATGTTAAGTAGGAATTTAATAAGACCGCACGGCAACTGGATCGTTTACAAATGGAAATAGTGGCAAAAAGATACGGCCACATAAAAAAAAACCTTTAAAGTAAATTTTGTCGTTTCTTTAAGTATGTCTATTTCGACTATACATTGCATACAAAGAGTATCCGGGAATTGTAAAAAAAGGCACATAAATTGTTATTTATGCATCAAAATTTATTTTGTCCCCTTCAAACTAGGCTCCATCGAGTGCAATGTCAACGTTTAACCCAATTCTCCATACACCGCTCATAGGCCGCCGAAGGTATCGCCTTTAGCTCCTTCAGCGAATTTTGTTTGATGGCCTCTATCGTTTCAAAGCGGCGACCCCGTAGTGGCAATTTTAGTTTTGGAAATAAAAAAAATCACACGGAGCAATATCCGGTGAATACGGTGGTTGGTCGATCGTATTTATTGAGTTTTTGGCCTTATATTCGGTCACAATCCGAATTTTCCTTCAAAGAATTGTCCTTCCACAATTCCGGCCGTTTCCGACAGATACTTTCGCGCAAACGCCTCAAAATGCCGAGATAATACTCCTCATTAACCGTCTGTCCTTCCGGAAGGAATTCGGAATGTACCACGCCTCGATAAATCACCTTCACTTTCGACCGACTTTGGCGCGGTTTCTTCGGTTTCGGCTCATCATCATAGCGCCATCCCGATGATTGACGACTTGTTTGCATGTCGTACTCGTAGACTCATGTTTCGTCTCCAGTTATGATGCGTTTCATGAAGTTTGGTTCACTATCGGCCCCGAAATTCGGAAAATTTTTTTGACCCTTTAATTTTTTCCATTAGTGTATGAGCCTCTAAGTTCATGTCTCTTGACAGTGCACTTGGGCGGTAAAGGGTTAAAAATTAATGGAAATCATCAATCGTTGCTGAGCGATGCGTCAAAGAAGAGGTGGAGGCTCTGGGACCCAAAAATAAATATCACCCCGCGATGAATACCCCCCGTGTTAGCGTTTCCTTGTACAACATGTTCGTCCGACATTTCGCATTCACGTACTACGGCATTGTGCGGCTCGCGATGCATTGTGCGTGTGCAAAGGCACCCTCGTTCGGATACGGTGAACATGGCTGCAGTGTATTTTCATCCGGAAAGCGGTATTCGTCGACCGAAAACACCCAAGTGCTTTAGCCATTGTTTCAATTTATACGCCCGAATGAACGATACCTAAGTAATACCTTATATCGTGTGTCAATAGTGGCGGAGAAGCCCGAGGTCAGGGCCGGATCCAGGGCAAATTTTACCACCGATAAATTTACTTCGAGGCGAAGAAACTGATCACTGTAGTTCTGTTTAGATTTATTCCATTACATCTTGTGACTCTTGGCAAATGCATTCATCTTTTTCATTTGTGAAATTGCTTGTGTGATTTTATTTATAAACTAGTAACAAAAATTTAAGGATATTAAAAAAAATTCCAAATTTTTGGGTGATTTTCAACAAGGGATAACTCGGAGAAAAATGGTCGTACAGAAAATAAAAAAAAGGAAATTGTAGCCTCAAGTGTCTAGTTTTCAGATCTGGATTTAAAATTTTTTTAGCGGGAACGGTTCTCACGTAATTATCCGAAAACCAACAACAATTTTTTTTTCCAAATTTTTGCTCGTCCTTTAATTTTTGTTACTAGTGTAGATTCTATATTTAATATTTTGAATACGTTAAATTCTCATTAGTTTTAGTTAGAACCTGATTGTTAATTGCTGGGTGTGATGTGTTTCTGTAAATCTGGCGCCCTCCCCTGAATACGGCCCTGGCTTAAAGTAAACGCGCCCGGGTAAAATAAAGTAAACCGCGGGAAAGGAATGCTGCCTGCGAATGCAACTCCGTATGAAAACATTTCAATTCTAATGTGATGTAAATTAGGGCAAGTGTAGAGATTCTGGGTTTCCCTTCGATTCAGTCGGTTCGAGTAATTCAAATGGACGCCCTCAGATAAGTTTTTTTTTTCTGTTATTTCGAAAACTTCGAATTGCATAATAAATAAGATAAATCCCCCTACTTTATCTGGAGATCCCGGGGATTTTGGTTATTTTGCGTCGCGCGGTATATATACCCTAAAACGGTTAGGGGTACGAAGAGCTTATCCTTCGAGATATTTCCCTGAGTGTGACGGAATAGCCCGATTTGTTATTATCTGTTTGCGAGTTGCGTGTAATTGGATTAGATGTTGGGTTATTTTTTTCCAAACGCTTCCTTTTCCAGTCCCCTATATCGAAACCTGAACGGTGCTACCACGGAGGAAGAAGGCCCGGGCGCTTTGTCGTAATATTCTGTGACGTAAGCACGTACAGGTCAGCGGAACACAACGGTATCGGTGTCGTGTTCTTGGTTGCCACGGAAACTATAAAGTTTCCAGTCTGAAATGGACCTGGAACCTCACTAACCGATGTAATAAATGTTTTTTATAAAATATAAAATACAAAAAAAATAAAAAAAACTAAGTATACGTGGTTTAGAGATCGATTTTTTTGCCTTATGCGCAAACGTAAACATTTTTGCGTAAAAATTTAAGAATTAATTATTGGAAAATGATGCACTTACAAAAATTGTCAAGAATAAAAAGTTCTTAAAATCACTAAATTAATGCACTAGAATTTTAAAATTTTTTTGAGCAATTTTTTGGATCTTGCAAGTAGTCAATTTTTGCAAAATTTAAAAAATTTCAGTGCATTCTTTGGGTGATTTTAAGAACTTTTTGTTCTAGACAATTGATGGTAAAAATGCACTGTTTTCGAGAAAAAAATTTCTAAATATCAAATTAGTATCGAAATTTAGAAATTTCTTTCTCGAAAACAATGAATTGTCAAGAATAAAAATGTCACTCGATGAATAGAGGGCACTAGAATTGTTTGACGTTTTTTTAAAGCATTTTTTTTTTAAATTTGCAAAAATTGCAAAATCCAAAAAAGTTGCTCAAAAAATTTTAAAATTCCAGTGCATTCTTTGGGTGATTTTAAGAACTTTTTATTCTTGACAATTTTTTGTAAAAGTGCATAATTTTCCAATAAAAAATTCTTGAATTTTTACGCAAAAATTTTGCAGTTCAGGCGCCATTTTGAACGCATAAGAGAAAAAATCGATCTTTAAACCACGTATAATTAAAATTCAAATATTCATTCCACCGGTTAGTGAGGTTCCAGGTCCATTGGAGACCGGACGCCCCTTGAAAATTTGATGTGCAAAAAAATCGTGTTTAAAAAAACTGTTTTTTTTTTTCATAATTAATATTTTTTTTGGAGGAATTTCATGGACACCATCGGAAAAGGCACGTCCTCAACTTTAAAAACATGTGCCTGTAAATTTTTTCTGTCACAAATAGTATTAGTTATGAGGCGCTGAAGAGCGATGTACCGGGAGTGGCGTTTTCGGCCGAAACGGGTTAAAATAAAATGAACGTTTATATGCCCGGCATATTTTGTATTTAAACAGTAGTTACATTTTTTTTTTGTGTAAATCGTTAGGTAGAATAGGCGGATGGAGCTTTAAAAAATTTCCAAATCGAGGGACACCTATAAAATGTCCCTCCATCATTCTAAGCCGTTTCGCCTCTGAAGGGAACTTCCCAAACTGATTCGCTTCCATTTTCTGTTCTTATAGCACCATCTGCAAACGATTATATACTTAGCCGTTTGCCCGCTATTGTGCCTTTTTCCATTAATTAGGGCCGGTCAGCGTCTGAAAATATCGTCGGCACAATTATCGTGCCACGCGGCAGTCCCATATATTAAACCCCGGGCTATATTTGTGATCACAGAAGAGAAACACGGTAGGGCAGGTGCATGTCTATTTCTCTTCCACGCCCCTATAAAACGGAACTTAATCGCTACCGCCGATAAAGAAGGCCTGGGTACTTACGAGTGACGTCAGCATTCCTAGGTGAAACCACATAAAGAGAATAAGTGAATAAGCCGTTTAGAATTTATTTGAAATATGTTACAGTGAAGTACTGCTACGTACAAAAAGTAACCGGAAATTGTAAAAAATTTATTCATCAAAATTTATTTTGTCCCCTTCAAAGTATAAGTATCCAAAAGGCTCCATCGAGTGCAATACAGCTATGCCAACGTTTAATCCAATTCTCCATATACCAACCACTCATTGGTCGCCGAAGGTATCGCCTTCAGCTCCTTCACCGAATTTTGTTTGATGGCCTCTATTGTTTCAAAGCGGCGACCCCGTAGTGCCAATTTTAGTTTTGGAAATAAAAAAAATCACACGGAGCCATATCCGGTGAATATTGGGTTTTTGGCCTTATATTCGGTCACAATCGTAGCTTGGTGAGATGGCGCGTTGTCATCTTGCAAAATCCAAGAATTTTCCTTCCACAATTCCGGCCGTTTCCGACGGATACTTTCGCGCAAACACTTCAAAATGCCGAGATAATACTCCGTATTAACCGTCTGTCCTTTCGGAAGGAATTCGGAATGTACCACGCCTCGATAATAAAAAAACCCGTAAGCATCACCTTCACTTTCGACCGACTTTGACGCGGTTTTTTCGGTTTCGGCTCATCATCATAGGGCCATTCC
Organism: Aromia moschata; assembly: GCA_029963805.1. Taxonomy (NCBI): domain Eukaryota; kingdom Metazoa; phylum Arthropoda; class Insecta; order Coleoptera; family Cerambycidae; genus Aromia; species Aromia moschata. The sequence continues at coordinate 1,350,261 of JAPWTK010000038.1, forward strand.
GATGATTGACGACTTGTTTGCATGTCGTACTCGTAGACCCATGTTTCTTCTCCAATGCGTTTCATGAAGTTTGATTCACTATCGGCTCTGGAAACCATGTCAAGAGCAACCTGCTTCCGACACTCTTCAGCTCTTTCGGAACCAGTCTCGCAGCGACGCGTTTCATGCCCAAAATATCACTCAAAATACCATGAGCTGACATTGTCGATATGTCACACTCTTGAGCCAACTCTAACACTCATATGGCGATTTTCAAGCCCTAATGTTTTGATTTTGTCGAATCAAATTTTCAACTATTTCACGGCCCGCTTTGAACTCCTTATACCACTCGTAAGGCTGTGTTTTGGACATACACGGATCACGAAAGGCCTTATTTAAAATTTTCAATGAATCGGCACACAAAATTTGGTTTGCGGCACAACATTTTAAACGAACGCGTTGTTTCACTATTTTTTCCACGGTACAATTCGCCGAGCACATTTGAGGTCGTCTATTACTAACAGATGCTGTAAACACACTGAGTGACAGATCGTGCTCTAAACAGGCTTGGTAATTTAGGATGGGGCTACCAACCTAAAGAAAAAACATTTTACCGATTCCTTTTAAGCGGTTCATCTAAATCCAAATTTCCGGGTACTTTTTTGTACGTAATTTTTTGCTGTACCTATAATATTTCCTCCTTTATACCGACACAACGCAAATAAGGAAAAGAACACTATCAAAAAATAAATAAGTTTAATCAGTCTAATATATTAGATCTAATTTTGGTGCACTGAATACTTAAACCAGGAAAATTTGGGATAAAACATCTGTTTCACCATCGTAAGGGCATATAATGTACCGTCCCACGCAGCTTTCCAACGTTCCGCTGACCTGCGAGTGCTTACGTCACAGAATATTACATGAGAGGACTGGGGCCTTATTTCTTAATTCGTTTATCCCTTTTACAAAGTCCATTTGCGATACAGAGGTCAACTAAGAGGAGATCGTTTTGTATGGAGAAATTAAATTGTGTGAAATTGCGTCCCCTAGCCGTCAGTTTCGGTCTCCGCTTTCATCTGGAAACCATCGGAACTGAACTGATAAAAATATTAATGTTGGATGAAGTGAATTTGTATCATACGCGGAAAGTTTATATGGGTTTTCTGTACTGCAGCGAAGCGAACAGCTGTGGCTGCAATGTAGGTACATATTTCATTATATCCTAGTGCGCTCAGCACGGTAACCTATATATGTATCACCTGTTTGATATTAACTTCTCTGTAAGCATATTTTAAATCGATTTCGATACCATCTTGGTAATTTATTCAGATCTGGGAGATGCGATGGTAGTTTTCATTAGGAAGCGACATCATTTAGTATTCATTTTATTTTTATATACAGTATCCATATCATTTAGTATTCATTTGCATATGGGGACCGTCTACACAAAAACAAAACAACGTGCGACAGATTCAGCTCGTCGGCTTGGTCTTGGAAGCAGCGGGGAACGAGAGGATACGAGTATGGCCGGCCCGCAAAAAATTGTAAACGAATATAAAATGGTATTTCTACGAGGTGTGTAAATTAAGTAATGAGACTGTTTTTTTTAATTTTTTTATTCGAATAGAATTACAATTCAGTATTGTCTTCTTCAAAATAACTTCCTTGGGAAGCCACACAGCGCTGGAGACGGTGATTCCATTCCTCATAGCAGTGCTGGAACTTATATACTGGACTGAGGTCAGGCGAATAAAGAGGCTGAGGAGCCTCAGGAATGTTTTTACTGGCTAAATACACGTTTACTGAAATGGCTGTGTGACAAGGCGCATTGTCATGATGCGTGATTGTCATTGTTGTGATGTTTTTCAAGAACCTCTCTGTAAAATTGTTGATTTACTGTTTGGCCTGGAGGCACAAACTCTTTGTGGACAAATCCCTGGCTATCAAAAAAGCAAATCAGCATGCATTTAATCTTCGACTTGCTTATTTTTGTTTGTTTTGAGTCTTGAACTGTGCCATCCCATATTTTGTCGCTTGGTTTCCGGGTCGTACTCAAACACCCAAGTCTCATCACCAGGAATGACATGTTACATAAAATGGGGATCATTTTCAATCGATTCGACACATTTCTCTCCTGATGTCCTTTTAGTCTTGCGAAAAGTTTTTTTGGAACTATTTTTGCGCAGATTTTTCTCATCCCCAATTTATTATCCAAAATTCCCGATCATTCTTGTCGTCAACCGACAATTTAAACGCACAAGATCCCGTATTCTATCGACATGTTCATCGGTTCTTGAAGATGAAGGCCTTCCGCTGCGTGGTTCATCTCCAGTCGACTCTCTTCCTTCTGAGAATTTAAACCACCGAAAATCCTGGGTTTGCGAAGCAAAACGTGATAGCACACCGTTGCTCAAAATCAATGTCACTCACGTACTAGAAAAAACCGTCCTGGAGTGGGTACTGGACCTTCGGCGTAGAAACAAAAAACTGGACGTTTTCCACGAAACACCGAACTACTACACTTGTCTCGACGCGCGTTTCGCCAACCAAGTGTAGTAGTTCGGTGTTTCGTGTTTTTTTTTTTTTTAGAAAAAACCGGTTTACGAAAACAGTCACAAATGACAAACAAATGACTCTAACAGTCTTCCCCGTTCCGTCTCCGCAGTGTTGCTAGATCGGGCGCTACGTTGCCAGTCTCATTACTTAACTTACACACCTCGTATGCTTTTCAGCACAAAATACTCTTGTAAGAATTAATGTTTTTCTCAACGCAACGAGCGCGTCTGATAAACACAACAGTGGCTGAACGTTTTCTCTCTTAATATATTTTTTTTTCCTATTTTGCGAGTGTCACGATGATTAATACCTATTTTTAGTGGGAGAAAGTTTGCTGACGTATTTAAAGTACAAAACGGGACTTTATGTATGGAACGCAATGGTTTAAGAATAATTTATTACTCAAGAGGAAATACGTACAATTGGGCGATTTATTAATGTTTTTTGTCCGCAGAAATCGGGACAGAGGATGCGTCATCACGGAGTAGCGAGCATTGAATCCAAGAACGCCTTACAATTTAATGTTACCCTGTGTGTACTGAGGCAATTTGTGTTTCATACCGTAAACGAACAGCATTTAATATTGCTTAAACTAATAACAATATCAAAATTTGGCGAAACACGTCAATTTACATATCAAGGGGGACAACTTTTTGAGGCATTTGTTGTCGTATTACTTTCAAACCCCTAAGCCCCAGGGCACCTACCCCTAAAATTGTAAATGGCAACCCCTATTTCTTTTGGCATTTTTGAGTTTCTTGTACAAATCTAGATGTCCTTTTCTTTTTTTGTCAAAAATTGGTAGTTAACCTCATGAATGTGTGGAATGTATTTAATTTCTGATTTTTTTATCGGAAAATGATGCAAAAAATTGTCAAGAATAAAAAGTTCTTAAAATCACTCAAAGAATGCACTGGAGTTTTTTAAGGATTTTTTTTTAATTTCGCAAGAATTGACTATTTGCAAAATCCAAAAAGTTGCTCAAAAATTTTTGAAAAAATTTCAGTGCATTCTTTGAGTGATTTTAAGAAATTTTTATTCTTGACAATTTTTTTGTAAAAGTGCATCATTTTTAAAGTGGCTGAAGGGATCATGAAGGTTTAAATGACGCTTAAACAGTTGATCCTCAAACGACCTTGAAATTCGAGTCCCATTTCTAATTCAAGGTTGTTCGACTCACTTTTTGGCGTACCCTGTGTGTTATTCCTGTGGAAATTGAGAGTATTAAGTGAATATTAACGGAATTCGGGGCTTATTAAGATCTCAAATTTTTTGCCGCCGAGATCGGGGGAATATGACGTTTTCAAAGAGAATATTTAATAGTGGCAATTGCGTGTTTCCCAGCGTCTTTCGCGAACATGTATCAAACGGCCTAATTGCCGATATTAATAAAGCATGGCGCTTTTGCTGATTACAGCGTGCTACCTAATATACTGACGTCAAACACATAAGCAATCACCTAGGTATATAGTGCAGTGAGTAAACCAATGAATCACTTTGTACTCCACCCCGTCTTCGTTCGAACATTAGGATTCACCATCTACAATTACGGATTTATGTCTTATTTGAACGTAAACTTGGAGGCGAAACTAAATAACACTATTATATAACAAGCGAGAAACTATTAATAATATTATACTGAATTAATGGTACGTCATATCTTGTTCGGATTCTGATAAAACTTTGAGGATTATGCGCTAAATTGGCTTACGCTACTCAATCGACCTGCTTCTATTCTCTCCGTAAATTAATGCACTAGCCGGGACTCGAACTACGGTATCATGAACATTTAAATAATCCATAGACTACCACGCATTTATAAAATCATTTTATCCACAGTCGTTTCATAGAGTAACTTTATTCCACTAGTGCGATAAACCAACTTTATTTCAAGGAAAAGTGATCAGAAAATCAAATGTATTCGATTGTTTGTCGACATTAACATTTACATTTTTATCGATGGTGAAGTTATTCGATAAGATAAAAATTAGTTAACTGGTGGTTAATTCGGATACGGTCATGGAAATCTGCCCGTTACTGCGGCAGTAATTTTAAATCATCCCGGTAGTGATTGCGCGGTCTGCGATGGGAACCACGCGTTCCACAAGTTTACACGTACATTATTAATGCCGCCCTTATATATGCAACTCCACTGTAATGAATTTCGTCGAAATTAACTTAGCACCGATATTAATTACACACCTTTGTAGTCAATAGGCGCCCATTCCGATATTAAACTATACGTCGTAATTGATATTAGTAGCGCCATTACTGGTTGCGCCCTACACATAGAAGCTTCTTGTTGAACATCTAGCCTGAATACCACGGGCACTAATGCTTCGTAGCCATTCGTCGAATTGCTGGCCTATACACACCGTAAATTCGCATGCGAATTATACCTACGCATCTCAAGGATGACACAATAAAAAATGGAAATTAATTTAATTCAATGTATAATTCAATATACCTCAAGGGTCTGTTTTAGGCCCACTATCTTCTGCACTACGCACAAATACATCAAAGTTCACGAAATATTATCTTAAGTAATGAGACCGATTTTTTTAATTGTTTTTATTCAAATAGAATTACAATCCAGTATTGTTTCCTTCAAAATAACTTCCTTGGGAGGCCACACAGCGCTGGAGACGTTTCTGCCATTCCTCATAGCAGTGCTGGAACTCATATACTGGAATAGCCTTCAGCTGGTCGGTTACAGCCGTTTGAATGTTTTCTATGGTCCCAAAATGACATCTCTTGAGGTGATTTTTCAATCTCGGGAAGAGAAAAAAGTCACAAGGACTCAAGTCGAGCAAGGAGGCTGAGGAGCCACAGGAATGTTTTTACTGGCTAAAAACTGGTTTTCTAAAATGGCTGTGTGACAAGGCGCATTGTCGTGATGCAACATCCAGTTGTTCTTGATGTTTGGTTTCGAACGCATGAACCTTTTTCGAAGTTTTTCAAGAACCTCAATGTAAAACTGTTGATTTACTGTTTGGCGTGGAGGCACAAACTTCCTTGCCTATCAAAAAAGCAAATCAGCATGCATTTCATCTTCGACTTGCTCATTCTTGCATTTTTGGCTCTTGGAGAGATTGAAGTGTGCCATTACATGATTGGGCGCTTGATTTCTGGGTCGTACTCAAACACCCAAGTCTCATCACTAATAATGACACGTTCCATAAAATGGGAATCATTTTCAATCGATTCCAAAAAGTCACAACGCCTTTCTGTCCTGATGTCCTTTTGTTCCTGCGGTTTTTTGGAACAATTTTTGCGCAGATCTCCAATTCGTTAGTCAAAATGTGATGAACAGTGGTGTGTATTCTATCGACATTTTCATTGGTTCTTGAAGATGAAGGCCTTCCGCTGCGTGGTTCATCTTCAATCGACTCTCTTCCTTCTGAGATGCCTTAAACCTGGGCTCTTGAAGAAACACTGTCTCCGTAGGCGTGTTGAAGTTTTGCAAAAGTATCCGTTGCGCTGTGTCCAAGTCTGAAGCAAAACCTGATAGCACACCGTTGGTCGAAATTAATCTCATTTTTAAAACGCACTAGAAATAACCGGTTTAGAAAAACAATCACAATGAACAAACAAAGGCCTGTAACTTGTACTGAAGTACTGTAAACACTTCATGAAAATATATTGGAGTGACTTGACGTACAGGTTTTATAACACATATTTGGTTCGTGCTTATCTGAGAGAAGTTCAATTATCAGTTGCCTTTAATTCTGTAATATTCGTATCACTGACATGGTTATTATTATTATATACGGTTGTAAAATAATAACACACTGTAGGGAATCCTTGTACCTTATTTAGGATAAAATGTTTCGTTCAGAACGATAAAGCGCGTCGAAATGGGATATAATAGCCTTGGACCTGTCTAAAAAATGATGCCAGAAACGATCAAGACGAAACGGCCTGCGGAGAATTGTGTTTAGGTACAAGAAAAGAAAATAATACGTGACAATATATCTAATACGCCAAATAAACTCGAACTAATAAAAGTGGGGCCTTTGTTTGTCGTAAAAAATGTTCCCCTAGTCCCGTATTGAAATCGGTAGGTAGGATTAGTAAGGCAACACCAGTAGCTAATTTAACACTTTTAATTAGAAAGGAAATAAAGAAATTGAATCAAACGCTAACAATTAAATTGAACTGGTTTATTTGACTTTATTAATGATACGCTAAAAGTTAAAAACATTTCTTTATAATGACACAGTTTGATGGCTATGAATTAATTATTTCAATACTTTGTATATTAACTTTGTATATACAAATTCTTTAAAGCTTGTGCAACCGTCAGTTCCGTATAATCGAACACCGTGATTGAATTAATTAATTCATGGACACTGTACGACTTTTAAATCTCATATGACTGTCGAATGTTGTGTTTTCGTTTGCGTATTGAACAATTGAATTGAAAATCGTTTTTATAAAATTGTAAATCTGGTATTCGGGGATTTTTTTGAGGTGATTAGCTGCAGGATACTGCAGGAATTGAGCGGAAAATGCCGAGCGGAAAAGCTAAAATAAAATTGCGCCCCCGATAACTGAGAACGACGTCGAGCGCGAAGCTGAAACTCGAAACGGTGAAAGTTTTTTTGTATTCGCCTTTATTTTATATAATATCTGACAATTTATGTTTTGTTAAGGAACTCGGGAGTGCAAAAAAGAGATCTCCTGAATATTACAAAAGTATCTGGAACTATATTAGAAAGTTTCCCAGATATTTTCTCTATATCATAGAATGGAAAAAAGAAAATCAGTTAAATATATTAAATGCCGGTTTCTTTTCTTATTTAGCCTTTATCTCTGGCTACGCAGGTGAAAATTTTATTAGGGACTTAATCGAATTTTAAATATTCAAAGCTACACCTCCCGAAGGTGCAAGTGTCGTGCCCAGTAGCGTCGGAACCAGTGGCGTCCCGAGACAAAAGTTTTAGGGAGGCCAGAATTTCAGAAACAAAATACGCGAATCAAAAATTGTAGATGTTATAGACGCCAATAAGAATAGTACAAGATATAATAAAAAAAGATTTGAAAAAAAAATCACAAAAAACCACTAAAATAAATTAGATATTGTAATCGAACACAAGGAATTGTTGTCATTGGAAGCACCAAAATAGTCAAGCACCAAGTGTATAAAGTGTATACCTGCACTAAACTGAAATTGAAAAGTTAAGTTAATTGTTAAGTTATCTCTAACGTTTTAGAAATGTTAGTCTTCTGTTTGTTTTTGCAATTCACGTACCAAAACGAGGTTTTAGTTCTCCTGAAACGCGTTGTCATGCACTGTTCGTTATTCTGGGCGTGGCTGACCCTGCCGGGACGCCGCTGGTCTGCGAGATAAGCTTGATGCGAACCGCAGCGTTGTCACTACCGAAACGGGTCTCAGGGTAGGCCGTGGGTTATTGGAACTTGGGATTCCAGCTCATTTCGTTACAACTCGTGAATAGTTACGAGGCCTCAAGCTCATCAGCTACCTGTTCCGTTGTTAACATGAAAGTTTTAACATGCCAAGGCCGAAGGGGCGCACAAGACGCAAATAACTTTACGAAGAATTATTAAACTCCACCCTAGGCCATAGAGGAATTTTGCCTATGGAGATATTAATTTTTCTTCAGTCGCAGATGAGATACGAGGTGTGTAAATTAAGTACTGAGGCTGGCAACGTAGCGCCCGATCTAGCAATACTGCGGAGACGGGACTTGGAAGAGAGGTAGGTTAACATGTAATGCACCTTCAGTACAAGTTTCAACTTGTTAGTTCTTTGGACACAGCGCAACGGATCCTTTTGCAAAACTTCAACATGATTACGGAGACAGTGTTTTTTCAAGAGCTCAGGTTTTTAGGTGGTTTAAGGCATTCTCAGAAGGAAGAGAGTCGATTGAAGATGAACCACGCAGCGGAAGGCCTTCATTTTCAAGAACCGATGAAAATGTTGAATAAACACGGGATCTTCTGCGTTCAGATCGTCGGTTGACGACAAAAATGATCGGGGAAGAGTTAAATTTGAATCACACTGTTCATCAGATTTTAACTAACGATGAGACAAAATCTGCGCAAAAATGGTCCCAAAAAATATTTCGTAGGAACAAAAGGAACGTGTCATTACTGGTGATGAAATGAGTACGATCTGGCCAACGGTCGTACCTGGTACAGTTTGAGCCAAGCGCCAGAGCATGAAATGGCAGACTTCAAGCTCTCCGAGACCCAAAAAAGCAAGGATGAGCAAGTCGAAGTTCAAATACACGCTGATTTGCTTTTTCAATAGCCAGGGAATTGTCCACAAAGAGTTTGTGCCTCCAGGCCAAACAGTAAATCAACACATTTACAGAGAGGTTCTTGAAAAGATTCGAAAAAAGGTCATGCGTTGGAGACCAAACATCAAGAACAACTGGATGTTCCATCACGACACTGCGCCTTGTCACACAGCCATTTCAGTAAACGAGTTTTTAGCCAGTAAAAACATTCCTGTGGCTCCTCAGCATCCTATTCGTCTGACTTGAGTCCTTGTGACTTTTTTCTCTTCCCGAGATTGGAAAATCACCTCAAAGAACGTCATTTTGGGACCAATGAAACATTCAAACTGCTGTAACCGACCAGCTGAAGGCTATTCCAGTATATGAGTTCCAGCACTGCTATGACGAATGGAAGAAAGTTCCCAAGGAAGTTATTTTAAACGAGACAATACTAAATCGTAATTCTATTCGAATAAAAAAAAATAAGAAAATCAGTTTTACTACTTAATTTACACACCTCGTATTGCCCGTGCCTAAATGGTGTAATCGTGCTAGGCGGCTGGCGCAACTTGCAATTGTCATAAATAATAAAGTTGATATCATAAATTCGAGGATGAATACTCAGTTTGTTTCTGAACCAATACGGTGTGCAAAAATAAATGCAACGCTCTTTGAGTTATGAAAAACCTGAAAGAGCTCATTTATATGTTAATTAAAGAACTTTTCTCGTACGCGGCAAATTAGGTCTGTTTCAGTACCGTAGTGAGTATATTACAGGTTTATTTATATCATAATGTCGCGTGCGTACCCACCACTCCACATGTAAATTATTAGTGTGTGGTTATATAAACTTATTTACTAAAAATAAATTACGACAATTTATGGTTGGTATTGTAAATCATGTTTATCACACTTCGCTTTGGTAATTTTAGCTAATCACCGCGCGAGAGAAAAATAATTGCGCCTGAAATATTGTAACATGCATTCGCTAGCTATACCCTGTCTCTCGAAGAGTGAGGATAACGAGATTCTCATATTATGGGAATTTGACGACATACTGCCTCTCTTTCTCTCATTTATATTGCCTTTCGCTTAGCAAAAAGTATGTTTGTTTTTAGTACGCCCATGATCTCTATCATTAATTACATTTTTAAATTGTAAATGATCATTAAATTCATTTTTATTATTCGTATGAATTGAGGTCAGTTCACGATATCAGGTATATTCATTACGTCACAATTGTGCGTTTAATAGAGCAATCAGTTTCATGGCTAACTAACATTTTAAGGGGTTTTTTATAAACTTTGAAAGGACGTCCTGATTTTTTTCTACAAATATGTTGTTGATTGTTGAATAGACATATTAAAAAGGTTTATCGAATCCGATTATAAAATTTACAATTATAAATAACCCTACGTTATTGTAACATAATCTGATTGATTGTTTATTTCAATAAACATAATTCAGTATAAAAATGAATTGCAGTTTATTAGAAACTGATGCATGCGTCTGAATTATATCCAGGCCGTTTGGTATTAAATTAAAATGGCCGAAGATTCAATTACGCGTGTTAACTCACCATCTGAATGAATTAATTTTTTTAATTATAGCCGTTTGCCGATGTGATAAATTTAGCAATCCTAAAGAGTATCCACTTTATTAAATCAGGCAGCATTAAAAATTAATTTCTCGCATTTTCGCTTCGTGCTCACATGGACGATAATTGAAATAATTATTTCTGCAATTCGCTGGAAAAAATTAATTCCCAAATTAACTTCTAACTTCTCATTGCCTCTAACATAAAAGCGAGCTAATTCCATTACAAAAAAAAAATTATTCGGCGCTTTTACCGGAAAAGCTTTTTAATTGTTGTAATTGAAATCGTTAAATATCGTAATTTTTTCTTTAACGGATTGTCTCCATTTTTACAGGTAGAATTTCACTTTCCAATGGGCAAAGACTTGCTGCTGATAACAAGACGGAAAACTCTGCCAACATTCCAATACTGCCCCGTGTTTGGAATTTGGAGTGTATATCGGTGAGTTGTTAACAATAAGCAATTTCAGTATGTTGATTAACGATTTGGTTATATTGTACTATTTATGGTGAATATAACTATTAAGAAGTTCATATTTTGAAAGCTTTCACAATATACGAGGTGTGTAAATTAAGTAATGAGACTGGTAACGTAGCGCCCGATGTAGCAACACTGAGGAGATAGAACTTAGAAGGACGGTAGGTTAACATGTAATGCGCCTTCAGTACAAGTTTGAACTTGTTCTGTGCGACTGTCTTCGTAAACCGGTTTTGTCTAGTGCGTTTTAAAAATGAGTGACATTAATTTAGAGCAACGGTGTGCTATCAGGTTTTGCTTCAGACTTGGACACAGCGCAACGGATACTTTTGCAAAAATTCAACACGCCTACGGAGACAGTGTTTTCTCAAGAGCCCAGGTTTTTTGGTGGTTTAAGGCATTCTCAGAAGGAAGAGACTCGATTGAAGATGAACCACGCAGCGGAAGGTCTTCATCTTCAAGATCCGATGAAAATGTCCATAGAATACGGGTTCTTGTGCGTTCAGATCGTCGGTTGACAACAAAAATGATCGGGGAAGAGTTAAATTTGGATCACACACTGTTCATCAGGTTTTGACTAACGAATTGGGGATGAGGAAAATCCGCGCAACAATGGTTCTAAAAGACCTTTCGCAGGAATAAAAGGACATCAGGAGAGAAAGAAAAGATCTTTTTGGAATCGATTGAAAATAATCCCCATTTTATGGAACGTATGATGAGACTTGGGTGTTTGAGTACGACCCGGAAACCAAGCGCCAAAGCATGGTTGGCACACTTCAAGCTCTCCAAGACCCGAAAAAGCAAGAATGAGCAAGTCGAAGATCAAATGCATGTTGATTTGATTTTTGATAGCCAAGGAATTGTTCACAAAGAGTTTGTGCCTCCAGGCCAAACAGTAAATCAACATTTTTACAGAGAGGTTCCTGAAAAACCAAGAACAACTGGATGTTTCATCACGACAATGCGCCTCATCACACAGCCATTTTAGTAAATGAGTTTTTAGCAAGTAAAAACATTCCAGTGGCTCCTCAGCCTCCTTATGTGCCTGACTTGAGTCCTTGTGACTTTTTTCTCTTCCCGAGATTCAAAAATCACCTCAAAGGACGCCATTTTTGGGCCATAGAAAACATTCAAACGGCTATAACCGACAAGCTGAAGGCTATTCCAGTATACATATGAGTTTCAGCACTGCTATGAGGAATAGAAGAACTGTCTCTAGCGCTGTGTCCCAAGAAAGTTATTTTGAAGGAGACGATACTAAATTGTAATTCTATTCGAATAAAAAAAATTATTAAAAAAAAATCAGTCTCATTTCTTAATTTACACACCTCGTATAATCACTAGAAAACTTGCAATACTGCAATATGATCCGTGGGCTACAAGTCTGGTAATTATGTAGGCCATTAGATATATTGATTAGAACCAGATGACGTGGTGCAACCACTGGAACATTAGGACTAATCGAATGTGGATCAACTGGTTCCGAAACTCTGTTACACGTAAGCGTAAAATTCGCCGGTTGAATATGCGAAAGTTAAAACAAGATAAAGTGGAACGATTAGTCGAAGACACGTCTCAAGATTCAGCGGAGCACAAGTGGTGTGCAACATTTTTGCAGGATTATGTGTATGGTTTAACAGTACATTAAGTAACCGCAAGGGGTCCTACACACAATGAACCTGCATCGCTACGCCGCTCCGCGGCTGCGTTCCACCAGAACCGTAAAGCCTTCGAGCCCCACTAAAGCTCTTTTTCATTTTAGTTAATGATATCCCACTGAAAGCTCGACGACCTGAGTTGGTTAAATAAATGTTTACATTCGCAGGCATCAAAGTGCACAATGGCATTAGGCACACCGTTGGCGCTACTGTATATTACCTCCTGAAGGCTCTACTTAAACAGGCAATTATTCAAAACTTTGACTGCAATGCCCCTTTAGACTGTCACCGATCAATTGTTCTACCATCTCGACCCGCTGCCCAGCCCCAGTAAGAAACATTATTTTGCGTTTAAAATTCACGTTATAAGAGTAGAAAACGCTGGTACCTTTTGTAAGTTCCATTTTTCGTTTCAAAATGGCCAGTCGGATATGAACTTCATGTTCAGGATGATTATTATCTAATCTTGATGAAAACCGCTCGAAGGTTTCAGGAGCTCCAAGGCTGATGGAAAAGCTCTAATAATCTCCATCACAAAGTTAGACAGCCTTCCTGAACATTTTTTTTTCTAAAAAAAAAACTGAATGTTTTCCACGAAACACCGAAGTACTATACTTTTCTCCACGCGCGTTTGGCATCTTCAGGAGAAGATTAAAACTAAATTCCTAACCAAACACACGTGCACTGTTTATACTTAATTTTTTGCCACGGTTTCCTCAACCGTAACATCTGTCTTTGTTTGTCAGAGCAAACGGTGGACTGGTGGGTATCGAACCATTGTCCTTAGTCATACTACTATTACACTTAATGATTTATAAACTTTTAAAAGCATTTCCAACTGTCTACTATTTGTTACATTTCTGTTTTAAATTATTTATGGCTATCCTATGGTTGTTGTCAAAAGCGTGTTGGACAAAACAAGATTTTTCCGTTATGCCGTATTTCAAATGAGCCATGCGTTCTTTAAATCTAGTAAAAATAGATCTTTTTCTTTGCCCTATTTACTTTTGATCACAGTCTTCAATATCAACTTATGTATTAAATGGATTGAGTAACCGTTATTCTTAGCTATATTCTTAATTAATTGTTTCTCATGTTCCAACCTCTCTTTACTGAAGGGGAAATTTAACAAACGGTGAATTAGAAAATTAAAACTTGCCATTTTATGTTGAAAAAGGTGGTGTGAATCGTTGGGAATATATCTAAGATTCATGGTTTCTTTCCTATATACATCAAACTCTAACTTATTTTCACTATTTCTAATAACTAATACATATAAAAATGGTAGCTGTTCATTGTGTTCCATTTCATATGTATATTTTATGGTAGGGAAACGGTTATTTAATTTAGCAACATTCAGGATTTGTTTTTCTATTCTCTAGATCTTGCTTCATCACAAGTAACCTAGGAAGATTTATAACTTTGATGAAAATCGTTTGAAGGTTTTAGGAGCTCCAGTGCTCCCATTGGAGCTCCCGTTCTGATGGAGTAAGGTCTGGAACATGGGAGTGATTCAGTAGAATATCAACTTTGTTGGTCTTTAACAACCATGTTATTAAATGCATGTCCATTTTTTAACCAGATTAAAAAAAAAAGATAATAGTAGTGATCAACAGAGGTGTAAAGTGCTAAGCTGAAAATGTGCTACGTTTTTTATTGATAATTAACTTTATGTCGAGGGGGCATTTATGATTTATGAAAACAATGGACATATCGTCGGCTCCCATCTTCAAAGTAGTCCTTAATAGGATTGGCTTCTCGTAAAATATCTTTTTTGTGATAAACGAGATTTAACACATTAAATGTGTTATTTTAATGGCCTCGGAGCAGTTTCCGCTGTGACGATAGCGGGGTATTAGAAGTTAGATAATATAATGTAAGTTTAAACCCATTCCGAACTTGAAGTGCTCCATAAATTAAATTGATTAAATTTAAATATTCTATGTAATTGCCCTACTACACACTCCGGGATCTAACTTTATCACAATTTAATACTTGATTAGGCTAATTCCGTCTGCATCTTGGTCCTTTTTGTTTTCGTCCCTTGTTTTCTAAAGAAAATATTTCGCGACAGGTACACGTCGTTGTGCATTGTTCATACAACAAAGGCATTGTTTCATTATTAAACATAATCCTCTTATTCCGTACATAAGGTTTTTAATAAAACCTGGTGATTGATTTTTTTCCGAAGACGAAACATCCCAAGAACGCAGCTTTAGATGAAATTACTCTATATATATAACGAGCTAAAAGCATATTTCTCTGTAAGACCTTTAAAATAAATGAAGCAAAATAAATTCGGACGAGATATGCCTATACATTTAGACGTATATGGGAGATCGAGGTAAAATTTCGACTCTGATGAAAAGTGGCCATTAGAGGTAAAAAAGATTTGTTGTAAGTCTTGTAAAACCAAATGGAAACTAAGTAATGAATATCCCACGCTGAAAAAAAAACATGGCGACCAAGGGAAACGATTTAAAAAGCTATGTTTGTAGATGTAGGTGAAATGACTATTACCAATATAAAAATCGTATCACAAAGTCTTTTAACATAATTGTGTCTCTTCTTACTTTCTTTAAGATACGTGTAGGTAAAATGCCTTTCCATTAAATTGTGTAATTAGTTACAGGGCACAATCGTGGACCTAATAATTAAAAAAAATGGGCAGGTATTTGTCAGATATTATAAAAATAAATATTTTCAACAGAACGCATTCAGACTCAAATTAGTGTCGTTAGTTTAGTACCATCAATTAAAATGCCTTAAGGTGCACTATGTCAGTATAATTTAAAGTAAAGCAGGATGGCAACTGAACTTTGAAGATTTAAATAACAAAAAATAAATTACGGTTAGAGGTACGCACATTGTTACGACCTGGTCTAAAGTATTTATATCCATGCGAACAAGTATTAGGCTTGACGTTTATTAAGATTTATTATACTCACATTCAGGACATCCTGCCTGCGTAATATTTACCTACAATAAAAAAATCTATTAGAAATCGGACAATGAGGTAACTTTACGTGGATTAATACACGAGATAATTTTACGTGAATTATTTCTTGGATACAACTTTGATTTTATAACAAACAATGTCGTAATAAATTTATTTAGTCAAGTCATGTGCCGCATGGACGTCAGTTGATTAGGATGGAGCGGTGTGATCAATGATATTTAATACTTTACCTACGCCACTGGGAAATCGTTTGGTTTACTAAAACAAAGTCTCACATAAATAAAAATAAAGAAAATGTGGACTCGTTTCCTTATAAGCAAATAAAAATAATTTCGTATCGTGAGTTATAAATTATTCGATTTAATTGTTAAACATCACGAAAACGAACTTTAACGTTTCGTACAATATTTGCAGCGATAATATACGCGGTATATTTGCCATATATCATAAGAGCAATAAAAATATATTTTATTTCGAATATACGAGTTGTGTATTTTAAGTAATGAGACAAATGAGTAAATTTACTGTAACAACTGTAAACAAACAGTAAATTTACTGTTAAAAACCGTAAATTTACTGTAACAAATAATGAGTACGTTTTTTAATTTTTTTATTCTCGTAGAATTACAATTCAGTACTGTTTTCTATGGTCCCAAAACGACGTCCTTTGACGTGATTTTTCAATCTCGGGATAAAAAAAGTCACAAGGACTGAAGTTATGCGAATATGGAGGCTAATTAGTCAAAGGAATGTTTTTTACTGGCTAAAAAATCGTTTACTGAAATGGCTGTGTGACAAGGCGCATTGTCGTGATGCAACATCCAGTTATTCTTGATGTTTGGTCTCACACACATGACCGTTTTTCGAAGTTTGTCAAGAACCTCTGTAAAAGTCTTGATTTACTGTTTGGCCTGGAGGCACAAACTCTTTGTGGATAATCAAAAAAGCAAATCAGCATGCGATCTTCTACTACTTGCTCATTCACGCTTTTTTGGTTCTTGGAGAGCTTGAAGTGTGCCATTCCATGCTTTGGCGTTTGGTTTCCGGGTCGTATTCAAACACAAGTCTCATCATCAGTAATGAAACATCCCCAAGTCAAAATTTGATGAACAGTGGTGTGATTCAAACTTAACTCTTCCCCGATCATTCTTGTCGTCAACCGACGATCTGAACGCACCATATCCCGTATTCTGTGGACATTTTTATCGGCTCTTGAAGATGAAGGCCTTCCGCTGTGTGGTTCATCTTCAATCGACTCTCTTCCTTCTGAGAATGCCTTAAACCTCCGAACAACCTGGGCTCTTGAAAAAAACACTGTCTCCGTAGGCGTGTTGAAGTTTTGCAAAAGCATTCGTTGCGCTATGCCCAAGTCTGAAGCAAAACCTGATAGCACACCATTGCTCAAAATTAATGTCACTCATGTTTAAAATGCACTAGAGAAAAACTTTACGAAAACAGTCACAAAGAACAAAAAAATGACTAACAAACCCCGTCCCGTCAAACAAAGTCCCGTCTCCGCAGTGTTGCTAGATCGGGCGCTACGTTTCCAGTCTCATTACTTAACTTACACACCTCGTATGTACGCAAGTTTACGAAAACATGTTATATATTTATTGCGCTAACGAGGACTGTATACTGAATATTTAAAAATAATACTGTACTTTATTAAAGGTGATACAATTAATGTACAGGATGTTATTGAAATATTTTTTTTATTTTAACTGGCTTGCTATAAAGTCAGGAAACGGTGTTGGCTAAAGCTATGGCTAAGAAAATGGCTAAAAGCTAGATCATTGGGTTTTGGTATTTTATGAAACCTGACATGTTTTTGTTTATTTTATTGTAATTAGTAGGCAAATTCACTTGTTATACTTGGCTCCCATCTTGATTTTTTTTTAAAATGGGAACATATATTTTCTTATCTATTGATTCAGAATGTCAAAGTTGATCCTTCTGTTGATTTTAGTGCTCAACTACATTATGTTTTCCCTGTAGATGTAAGCACAGTAAATGTTGTCGACTCAAGACTCCACCGAGTTTCTACTAGGAATTGGATTTGCACTACAAGTATGCATTTTATATAAAGCACTAGAAATGACGAAGTTATTCCGTCAAATATTACTTTTCCTTATGCGTCTCTTAGGTTTTACACGTACCTATTTTATTAGAAAAACTAGAATGGAAAAAATGTCATTTTCAACGCACCGTTGAAATGTTCAAAATGACATGTCAGTACCCTCGAGTAAGGAATTTGAGACTCCTATATACAACAGTAACAAAAATTAAAGGATATGTAAAAAAAAATCCAAATTTTTGGGTGATTTTCAACAATTTGATATTTTTTTAATATCCTTTAATTTTTGTTACTAGTGTATAATGTTTTTGTATTATTAATAAATTGAATAACGTTTGCTTTTGTATTACGTATTTCCTTGAAAGATTATTATTTGTTTAGAGGCAATCACTCTGTTAGAGTATATAATCAGTTCCCTTTGTTGTTTAGTAGAGAGTAAACCTTGTTTTTAGGTTTGATTAAAATTGATTCTTTAAAACAAAAGTGAATTATATAAGTTTGCGGGTTGATCTTTTGATGAGTTTCCGTCGAACGAAGAAATCCCCTTCATGGTGACATTATCAAACTTTCGCTCGTGATAGTTAGTAGCTGTCACAACATAATTATAAGATAATTTATAGTATAAGCAGAGGCATAACTCAATTATTTCCCTGATAATCTATGCAATTATATACTAAAAGGGTAGTGGAACATTCCTCCAAAACGTCAACCTTTCATGGAGAATTATTACAACTTCACCATTCCCAAAATTATAATTAATACCAGTCATTTCCGCTTGTATTGCGGGCTGTCCCTTTTAGGCCAACACCAACGTCACATATAAACGTTCCAAATAAACCACCTGATAAAAATTTACATAATTTTATACCTCGAATAACTCTAACTCTGTCAGAAATACGTAGGTATCTATACAGGGCGAGCCGTTAATGCGTATTTCGTCTATAGAATCGTTGTTTGCACCCATTTTAAAACACTGATGAACATACAGGGTGTTCATATACTTGTGGGCGTCGTAGCGTGGAACACCCTATGTATTTTTACAAATCTGGAAGGAGCACTCAATTTTGAGTCGAAAATATGTACCATAACCTATACCTAAAGCCGGCCGTTTAGGAGATGTTTGTTTAAAAAAAATGACACATGTTAGCGTCTTGAAAACCGGCAATTTATGTTAATCCTCATTAAACCGTTTCGGCCGAAAACGCCACTCCCGGTACATCGCTCTTCAGCGCCTCATAACTAATACTATTTGCGACAGAAAAATTTGATAGGTTTAAGACGTGCCCTCTCTGATGGTGTCCATGAAATTCATCCAAAAAATGGTTAATTATGGAAAAAAGCAGTTCAAAAAAAATTTTTTTTGCACATTTTTTTTAAAATCAAATTTTCAAGGGGTTTCGGAAAATGATGTACGTTTAGAAAAAATTGTCAAGAATCACTCGATGAATGCACTATGATTTTTTTCAAAAATTTTTGAGCAATTTTTTGGAGTTTACAAATAGTCAATTTTTTGCAAAATTTAAATAATTGATTAAAACATTCTGAAAAAATTCCAGTGCATTCTATGAATGATTTTAAGAACTTTTTATTCTTGACAATTTATATTAAGAAAGCATTGTTTTCGAGAAAAAAATTTCTAATTTTCGATACTAATTTGATCTTTAGAAATTTTTTTCTCGAAAACAATGCATTCTTGATATAAATTGTCAAGAATCTAGTGCATTCATCGAGTGATTTTAAGAACTTGTTATTCTTGACATTTTTTTCTAAAAGTGCATCATTTTCCAATAAAAAATTCTTGAATTTTTACAAAAAATTTTGCAGTTCAGGCGCCATTTTGAGCGCATAAGGCAAAAAATCGATCTTTAAACCACGTATACTTAAAGTTCAAACGTTTATTCCACGGATTAGTGAGGTTCCAGGTCCATTGCAGACCGGAAACCCCTTGAAAATTTGATTAAAAAAATGTGCAAAGAAATCGTGTTTTTTTTTTAAACTGCTTTTTTCATAATTAATAATTTTTTGTAGGAAAGGGCACGTCTTAAACTTCAAAAAATATGTCCCTGTCAAATTTTTCTGTCGCAAATAGTATTAGTTATGATTCGCTGAATAGGGATTGAAATCCGGCACCTATTTGAATCCGGTCGGATCCGGGCGGATCCGGTCGTATTGGTTCCATCAAAATCATTTTGCTTTTTCATTCCAAAATCAACTGTATAAAAGATGGTCAAGTAAATGTATTACAGAGTATATAAAAAAAACGTTTATTTCTTATGACATCAACTTTATTTACACTGTTATAATTAATCAACATTTACATATGAATCCGCTATAAAAATTTCGTAGATATAGTGTAACTAGTTAAATTGTAATTGTTATATTAGTTTAGTAATAATTAGATAAGGACGGGCGGTTAAGTTCAGTTTCACTTACTAGATTTCACAAATAACATCAATGATGTCTTGTAATGTAACTTACATTACATTATAAATCCATAAAGAAAATGGCGTCAAATCTGGCTATGAACGAAAGAGATGGAAATAGCGGTTATGTTGAAGCTCAAAATGAAACTTTGTCTTTTGACAAGTAGCTGTCAGAATTGTAAAATAAATAATGACTGTCACATAATATAACAGCCTTGACAATTTAATAAGGTTATAAGGTTAAAAATAGAAATACGTCTTTTTTTGCTCGTCCAACTTTGATAACTTTTCTTTTGATGGCTCGTTATAAGTAACCTGTATTAAATAAACTAAAATCAAGCTTATCAACTGAGATCACAATAATTAGGTAATTTAGTCACGCCAGGCAGTTTCATTCTTATAATTATGACAGTCACCAAAAATCAGTTTAATCAATCGCACAACTTTTAAACACATACTTACTTTAAATGATTATTTTAAGTAAAACAATCATAAAAACGATCACTTGGTTTTGAAAAAATTATCTTAGGAAACAAATAGTGTTAATTTTATCATCTTCCAATCGACTTCTTACAGAGCTACAAATGTAACCGGCGGCCGAGAAGGCCCTTTCTGCTTCTACTCGTACAACAGTCGGTATTATTGTCAATAAATTCACGTTTTATGTATTTTTTTTTTAATTTACCGGATCCGACAAATTGGTGCCGGATCCGATAGATGTCTTATGATACTGGATCCGCCGGATTACCGGATCCGGTTTTCCGGATTGCAATCCCCAGCGCTGAAGAGCGATGTACCGGGAGTGGCGTTTTTAGACCGAAAGGGGTTAAAATTACCTGTAATTTGTCAAGTATTTGCAACGGCTTTCGGGGGAGCCCTGTATGTCGATCGGGGCGAATTGCAATTTGGCGTTTCTTCTGCTGAGTGGTAAACAAGCGCCTGGCGGTGAGGGCGTCGAATTAATGAACCATTTTTAAAAAGTTTATGGGTCACTGGAACGAAATGAAAAAGAACTGAATTTATCGCAAAAAAAAAAAGAGAGGAAAAAAGGTGAGCTCTGCCTCTGCCGTAATCAAAATAGAGTAGCCGATCCAACTTTTAAGCCGCAGAATCTATCGGAGCTCTTTATAACAAAGCCCTCGGGTATTTTTTTTAATGTCCTAGGTGAAATTGTTATCACATTTGTTGATTCTCCTTATATTCGCTTTACTTTAATATTGTATCGGTTTACCAGCAGATCGTTTTTTCAGCCGGACGTAACTCGAAGCATAACGATACTTCCTCGTGGATATACCTTTCTATAATTTATGATTACATGGTAAAAAAGATACCGGAAAAAATAATTTCTATAGGCCAGTTATTTACCATAAAAACAAGTAATCGACTGTTTTCGTAGAAATACAGAAAATAATTTCTCGGTATAGTGAAACAATTCAGATAAGCAACAAATAGCCTTCAGCTGGTCAGTTACAGCCGTTTGCATGTTTTTTATGGTACTAAAATGATGTCGCTTGAGGTGATTTTTTAATCTCGGGAAAGAAAAAAAGTCACAAGGACTCAAGTCAGGCGAATAAGGAGGCTGATGAGCCACAGGAATGTTTTTACTGGCTAAAAACCCGTTTACTGAAATGGCTGTGTGACTGCATTGTCGTGATGCAACATCCAGTTGTTCTTGATGTTTGGTCTCACACGCATGACCCTTTTTCGAAGTTTTTCAAGAACTTCTCTGTAAAAGTGTTGATTTACTGTTTGGTCTGGAGGCACAAACTCTTTGTGGACAATTCCCCGGCTATCAAAAAAAGCATATCAGCATGCATTTGATCTTCGACTTGCTCATTCTTGTTTTTTTTTTTGGTCTTGGAGAGCTTGAAGTGTCCCATTCCATGCTTTGGCGCTTGGTTTCCGGGTCGTATCATTTTCAATCGATTCCAAAAGTCAAGACACCTTTCTCTCCTGATGTCATTTTGTTCCTGCGAAAGGTTTTTTGGAACCATTTTTTGCGCAGATTTTTCTCATCCCCAATTCGTTAGTCAAAATCTGATGAACAGTGGTGTGATTCAAATTTATCTCTTCCCCCGATCATTCTTGTCATCAACCGACGATCTGAACGAAATGAATTCCTTACGCTGCGTTGTTCATCTTCAATCGACTCTCTTCCTTTTTGAGAATGCCGTAAACCAGTGAAAAACCTGGGATCTTGAAAAAAACAATGTCTCCGTAATCGTGTTAAAGTCTTGCAAAAGTATCCGTTGCAAAATTAATGTCACTCATTTTTAAAACGCACTAGAAAAAACTGGTTTACGAAGACAGTCACAGAGAACAAACAGCTACGTTGCCAGTCTCATTTTTACTTAATTTACACACCTCGTATACTGCATTGTAGTGATATTGTAGGTAGCGATATACTTAGAGTGAATAAATGGCCACCATATGTTGGTTCCATTACAAACTATTCGTCTTTGTCTACTTACAAGAAAAATGGTTTGGAGTAAAGTGATATTTTATCCGATATTATGTTATTTCATATCACTGATTATAGACTGCGTCCTTTCAAACGGTTATTGGTTTGTCATTCAGACCAGACTAGATTAATTTCTATATATTTACCGACAATTGTAATCTTACGCATTCAAAATCGATACTATTCATCATCGCACAATCACGGAATACAGAAATATTTATTTTTATATCTCAGGAACACTCATTTGGTTAAATTTATTTTAGTGCAAATTAATAAGTATTTACCATTTAGTTAGTTTTCTGTAACAAATAAATCAAGAAAAAGTAATTTATAGAGTACGTGTAATCTTTAAGTATCCTAGTTAGAAGAAAATGCCCGGTTGCCATGGCAACATCGGAATAATAAAGATACTGATTGGTTGTGAAATACAGGTACAATATTTATGAAGTAGCTACCGAAAAAGCAATAAAATGTAATATGATATATTTAAAAGGAGGCATATGGAATATATCGGAGTCAGATATATTACATGGAAGTGGTATTTATATACTTTGTGCTTAGAAAAATACAATAAAATGGTCGTATGCCTGGAAGCGATGGCCTCGGTGATTTTGTGACTAAAAATGCTTAGAAAAAACAAAATTTTCAGCAGGTAAATATACCGTGAAATTGAATATCCTCCGACAGTGTATTCGTACCGCGTTTTTTAAGAAAAACCTCGGGAATGTAAAAATCTGCATTTTTAACATACTTTTACACTAGCAGGCGCATATTCACATATATATCCACACCACGCGGTATTTCGCCTTAGGGCTCATCCCAACAGGCAGACAGACAACATAAAAATAATTTTTACATGTAAAGGTAACATTAGAATACGTTTAATTATCAAATTTCATACATAATTATCTGGGGATGGTAACAAAATTTTTGTCGAAACGTAATAAAATCGAACTGAAATGGTTAGATCGAACAGAACAACAGTTAGAACATATTTGCAGCATCAGAATATAGGTAATTTAAGGAAGGCCATTTAGTAAACAGCCGTTGCGATCACAGCGTCATTATTTTTGTCGGTCCCTCCTTTTGTTCGGTAGATAAGGCAAATACTGTAATTAATAGTAACGGTATTAATACCATACGGCTTTGGGATTAAAGTATTCTATGAAGGTACGGGTTAGGGTCAAGCTTTGCATACATGGATATATTTTTAAGAGTATAATCTATTGAATAAAATGAGCAACATTTTATACACTAGTAACAAAAATTAAAGGATATTAAAAAAAAATCCAAATTTTTGGGTGATTTTCAACAAGGGATAACTCGGAGAAATATTGTCGATAAAAAAAGGAAATTGTAGCCACGAGTGTCTAGTTTTCAGATCTGGACTTAAAATTTTTTAGCGGGAGCGGTTCTCACGTAATCATTCGAAAACCAACAAAACAATGTTTTTCCAAATTTTTGCTCGTCTTTAAAATGGTCTGTGGACTTCAAAAACTTTTTTTCATCATGCGACCATAAAGCTCTCTTAGACAATTTAATGAGCTTTAATTTGACCTCTTAACAAGCTCCGTACGATGATTTGCCGCGGAGTTATCGTCGATCAAAGCAAAAAAGTCCTTTTCAACTTTGACAATCAATTACTCGGGAACTAATGATCGTACAGAAAATGGAGGTAGGGTTTTGGAAATTGCAAAACATTCTCTATAAGACACAATCGGGGGCGATTGATAAAAAAAAATTGAAGCGATAATGTTGGCTGAAAAAAGTTAAAAATTTGCGAATTTAAGGATATTTGAAAAATTCGGTATAACTTTGGATATAGTGGATGAACGAAGGATATCGCCGGTAATTTTTTAACCTCAAAGTGTCCCCAAAAAAAACCCTCAAAGTTGTAAAGCGCTGCGATTTTTTTCTGTCAGTCAGATATCTGACATTCGATGGCAGTCGAAATCGGAATTTTTTGGAATCTATATCTAATCTAATATCCGTTAATTTTTTTTACTAGTGTATAAAGGGTTATAAAAAGTAAATTATCCTTCGGTTGAATTCAATTTAAAAAAACTTGTGGCTTCACTTGGCGCCCTACTGCATCTACTGAAAAGTTAAAAACACAAATGCTCGACTTCGTCCCTTGAGAGTCGCCATCGATATTTGGTTAGAATTTGTATCGTTCAGTAACCTGAATGTATCACGCCTGTCCAGGTGTAGTAATAACGTATATTCAACAAATGCCTCGGATAGGGCCATTTGTCACGGTAAAACGCGCTTAAAAAGAACGTTTAATAAAACCTAATTGAATACGATGAAATATCGTCCGAACGAAAATTCAACTGTTTTCGTTGCGTGTACTCTGCATGCAAACGCGAAACTTACCGACTCAATTCAGCGTACAGGGTGGCCCTCGCGCACTCCCGATTTATCACATATTGATTTTTTATGCTTGTAACGCTTCCCGATTGTTCTTGGTAGGTCGTAAAATTTTCTTCATTAACTTAAAAAATAAATTTAGATATCTATCAGTTCTGGACACGCAAAATTGCTCCCGGCTTTAAAAGAATTTAAACGAATTTGAACAATGGAATTAACATTCAGCCGGTAATTTAAATGTTTTAAACATAACCGCTTCCGCATCAAAGTAGAACATGTCTGTTATGCAAATGACTGTTATGTAAAATGTTTGTAATATAAATTTCTTTTTGGCGTTTCCAAGGGATTAATTCTTTGGAAAATAATAACGCGAAATTTCAATAAATTATCTCTATTTGCATGAAAGCCATTAAAACATGAGCTTAAACGTGGTAAAACATTTTATTAAATTAGGGAACTGCTTAAGATAAATAATGCTTCTATAAGCCGAATTCTAAGAAGCATCATTCCACTTGACAATTAAAGTGTTAATTAATTCATGTATAATTCATGAATCCACACGAAATTACATGCAGAAAGGTGAAATTAAAACATACTTTTAGAGTTAATTTACATGGCCCTAAAAGAAAACCAACATTGGGGAAATTAGAGCGGATTTGTACTGAGTGTAAAAGGTATTAAACATCTTATTTTATTGTTACAATATGAAAGATATCAACCTTTTAAAGGCAATTCGACATTCACGAAACAATAGGTAAGGGTATTCGCTTTATGAAAGGATTTACCAACATCCACATGGCAATTAATTTGGAATTAACTAAATACTAAAATGTATATTTCGGTCTTTACAATAAGCATACAAATCCCTTGTTATGAAGCCAAAGGAGATACACAGTTGACAAATTAGTCATCATCAGTTGATGATCATCAGATCCATAGAAGCAGTGCCAATTTTCTTTTACTTCATTTGTAGATTGGACGTAGTAGCTACCTACTTTTTTTAATGTATACACCTATATGATATATATATACAGTGAGGTCCATAAGTAACGGATAAATTCATTATCTACGTAATTTACAATTTATGAGTAAAATCCAGGTCAATTTTCGTGAATTTGGAAATGTCACAGATATTCCTAAATCTGGTAGGAAACGCATTTTAGACGATGAACAGAAATTGGATATATTGTTAGATAATCAAGATAATCCACATAAACCTACAAGACAAGTTGCCGCCGATAATGATGTTAGTAAAACGTCCATATTGCGTCTTCTAAAAAACGAAAAATACCGCCCATATAAAATTCATTTGGTTCATGAACTTAACGACGATGACCCTGATCGTCGATTGGAATTTTGTGAAATCATGGCAAATAGATGCCAAGATAATCCTTTATTTATAAAAAACATTCTTTTTCTGATGAAGCAACATTCGTCTTAAATGGAACAGTCAACAAACAGAACTGTAGATATTGGAATACAGAAAATCCACATTGGATGATGGAGGCCAATACTCAATATCCTGAGAAAGTGAACGTTTGGGCTGGAATTATAAATTCTCAAATTATCGGACCATATTTCTTTGATGGCACATTAACTGACGCGCGTTACTTGGATTTCTTGCACAATTTCTTAGTTCCAGAGTTAAAAATGCTTTTCCCAGATGGTGACAACCCCAATGAAATTGATAGAAATATTTGGATTCAGCAGGACGGATCTACACCACATTTTTCATTGGAAGTAAGAGCCTATCTGAATCGTTTTTCTCAATAGATAGATTGGTAGACGCGGTGAAATTGAGTGGCCTGCTCGTTCTCCCGATTTGACCCCACTTGACTATTTTTTATGGGGTCACTTAAAATCGAAAGTCTTCTTCAACAGACCAAATAACGTAGAAGATTTAAAAGACAGAACAAGGCAAGAAATTAATCAAATCACCCCGGAAATAATACAATGTGTTTTAGAAGAATTTCAGCAACGCTTCCATTATTGTCAAGAAGCAACGGGCGCCCAGTTTGAACATTTGATTTAAACTGTTCTTCTGTTCTGTTTCATGTTCTTTTCTTTACTTAATAACATTAAAAATGTAATATTTTTCAATAAAAAAAATATAGAAATTAAAAAAATCTTATGTTGCTGGATGGAGAATTAAAAAACCCTTTCACACGTACCCTCGTTCCATTTAAAAATTTTAAAGGGGTAGCTGTCACTCCAAGTGGGTTGAGGGGGAGGTATAAAATTATGGTCAAAAAAATGTCATTCTAGAATTAAAAATTGACGTGTTTCAGGATTTTACTCTTGAGGAATTTACTTGTAAATTACGTAAATAATGAATTTATCTGTGACTTATGGACCTCACTGTATATACCTACAATGTATCATATTTAGATGACTAATGCCTAGACAATGCGACATACCGCCAGACTGGCGTTGAATAGACCCAATTCTGGACCATTCACTTATCCAGTTATTTAAATTTTACAGTCGACGTGTTGTGTCATCGGCATCCATTGGTCGGTTGTCGGGAAACCATTCTGATAACAAGCGTATGTAATGGATCAGCGAACGGTCACCTTTGAGCTAGTCGAACGATACAGAACGTATGAAAAACAAATAGGCTTTCATAAAGGAAATGCATCACAACTTGATATATTGAATTTTTGACGGTTCCGTCGCCTGCTCCCCTACTGGTTATTTTCCGGCTTTTAGCTGGCAGCTCTCGCGACACTTTCTATCGATCCTTCGACCTTATGGTCAAGGGGCCCTTTCAACTGGTGCATGGATGTTTATGATGCCTTTCGCTTTCAAAAAGGGAGACGCGCAGACAGTTAAAAATGTCGCTTGGAACAGTTGATCAACCACCCGCGTACACCGAAATAGAGTCGCTTCCTTGGCAGTATATTCATCCGAGAAAATAGATACAACAAAACGGATACGTAAATAGGTCCACAAAACAATTCCGAGCCTAAGAGGCATTGCATTATTTTTGTTAATATCCCAATTTGTCAAGTAACACTTTAAATTAAGGAATCTTGTAGTTCAAAGTAATCAAAAGTAATTTGAAGTATCATAAGATCGTTGATGAGAACAGTAAAGCGAAGTGGTCCTAGCATTGAACCTTGTGGAACACATCGAGGTAACAGGAAATCTAAGTCAAGCCATATAATTTTTTTAACGATTTTAAATGTATTTATGGTTTTATCGGTGCGACGTAAGAGGATTTCGTGGTTTACAGCCAAGCTAAGTATGCAGAAGTAAGCTTATAAATGTATTATGGTGCAATTTGCTTTCACAGGATGACGAGAATTTCCGGCTACACCACAAATTCATCACGCCGGACTATTAGATATACGGGTCGAGGCAACTACCTCGTGAAATCATGACCACTGTAAAGGACCACACCTAGCCAAAATTGAATTCTGTGCGCCTTAATTAAACCAGTTGCATGACAAACTCTAAATATTATCTTATCGTTATTGAGTCAAAATTCCTGAAGTGGGCCACTTAAAATCGATGTGTTGAATTTTATATTTCTTTTTTAGGGATATTGAAGGCTTATATTTCAAAATGAATATCCTAAAATATTTTTGCAAAATTTTTTATTTTGCAAAAGCTATAAACAAATTACTTTTTAGGTAAGGTTTTTTTTGAAAATGCGATTATTCAGCGAGTATTTTATAAAACTTTACGAAATATTAATGGCAGATACAAGAATAATGGCAGAATACGATAGTATATGCACTTTATGAAAAAAAAATTATTTATTTATAATAAATAATTTTTTTAATAAACAAAGGTATTTTAAACAATGTTCTCGGCTAGGTAGGATACTTTATTTTTAGGTTTTATTCCTTTATCCTTAAGCTAACGACCTCCGCAAAAAATTTTTTTGTAATCTTCAGAAAAACAAAAGGTGAATTTTTACCTTCACGCCCCGCTAGCAAACACATATGCAATAAATAATAAAAAAGTTTACTTATTGTATTTTATTTAATTTCGTTTTAACAATAAATTATTTACCTACTTTTGGTACGACAACTTTGGTATGATCGGAAAAAATCTTACATTCTAAATTTTTGTATCGAACGGTTTGAAACGATGATATTGTCGGGTTCCTTTTTTATGGTTTTAGCATTTGAAAAACGTGATTCTAAGTGTTTTCTGTGTTTTTCGTATGCATCCGATGAACAATATTCAAACTTAATTTTTTGAAAAATTCACGAGCCCTTTCATACAGTTTTCGCGATGTTACTATATTTTTATTTTGCAAACTTGCGCGGTAAGCGCTTCTTTTTACACACCCACCGTCCGCACACACATGCCGTCACAAGCTTTTTTATATTTATAAAAATCGATTCAATTTCCGATCATACCAAAGTTGCCGTACTAAAAGTATGTAAATAATTTATGGACTTTATTGTTAACACGAAATAAAATAAAATAAAATAAAATAAAATAAAACAAAATAAAATAAAATAAAATAAAATAAAATAAAATAAAATAAGTAAACTTTTTATTATTTATTGCATTGCTTTTAAAAAATATATTGCAACATTTGAATAAAATAAATTAATACGTGAATAAATAATTGGACTGATTGTTAATGGCGGGCTAATGATAATTAAAACTGTTATTGAATTAGTTGTCACTTATTCATTTTATACGAGGTTCACTTTGAAGGCCACATGGCCGAGTGGTAGCCGAAATACAGTTATTATTCTCTACTCACATCATTATTAATACTAATATTCGATTAGAAATTGTTTAAAATATTATAGATAATGCAGTTTTAAACCAAATAATTACATTACAAAACACACAACAAAATAATGATTTTCGTATATTTGCAAATCCATAACGAATTAAATTATATAATAATAATCAAATCACACGTACTAAAAATTTAAATAATTTTCTATTAATTTCACTACCGCTAAATCTGGAATAATTCAATCGACAATAATTTTATCGTATTCAATGTTGGAATTCAAATAGCTGACAAATATTTTAAGAGCGAACGGTCCAACGAATCTTATCAATTTAAAGAAGACTATTCCAACCCCTTATATATTGAAATATGATAGAATCAGTGATCTGAGATATTGGAGCCAAAGAGACAGAAGTTCCAATTTCTTGCGTGTACATAGTAAAAAAAAGTTTTCTCGCTAAGATACTTATCGATATGAGAAACCGGCTGCTGTTACAATTTAGGGGTTCAAAACTGGTTCAATTATCTGGTTCATTTTTTTGAAAAAGAAATTTTGTCTGATTATTAAGTACAAATCTAGTTTACCTTGTGATTCTCTATATATCTGAATCAGGCAGCTGAAAGATAAACATCCAACATTATCAAGTGACGGATGTCTCTCGAAAAGTATAGTTTATATTGTTTCTACCCCGTCGTTTTCTTCTATATCTTGGAGTAACAAGTTTAGGGTCATCAGGATGATAAATATGTACAAGTAAAATGGGAAAAGTTCCCAAACTGCAAGCGGCATTATGTCCAAAAGTTAAAACAACCATAAAACTATCTTGACTCTTGACACATAGGGTCTCCTTCCATCAATTTTCACAGCCTTCTACAGTCAAATGTATTACCTCCGAGACCTACATACGAGGTGTGTAAATTAAGTAATGAGACTAGTTTTTTAATTTTTTTATTCAAATAGAATTACAATTCAGTATGGTCTCCTTCAAAATAACTTCATTGGGAAGCCACACAGCGCTCGAGACAATTCTTCCATTCCTCATAGCAGTGCTGGATCTCATATACTGGAATAGCCTTCAGCTGATCGGTTAGAGCCGTTTGAATGTTTGCTATGGTCCCAAAATGACGTCCTTTGAGGTGATTTTTCAATCTCGGGAAGAGAAAAAAGTCACAAGGATTCACGTCAGGCGAATAAGGAGGCTGAGGAGCCACATGAATGTTTTAACTGGCTAAAAACTCGTTTACTGAAATAGCTGTGTGACAAGGCGCATTGTCGTGATGCAACATCCAGTTGTTCTTGATGTTTGGCCTCAAGTTTTTCAAGAACTTCTCTGTAAAATTGTTGATTGACTGTTTGGCCTGGAGGCATAAACTCTTTGTGGACAATCAAAAAAGCAAATCAGCATACATTCGATCTTCGACTTGCTCATTCTTGCTTTTTTGTGTCTTGATGAGCTTGAAGTGTGCTATTCCATGCTTTGGCGTTTGGTTTCCGGGTCGTACTCAAACACCCAAGTCTCATCACCAGTAATGACACGTTCCATAAAATGGGGATAATTTTCAATCGATTCCAAAGTCAAGACACCTTTCTCTCCTTTTGTTCCTGCGAAAGGTTTTTTGGAACTATATCTGTGCAGATTTTTGTCATCCCCAAAATCTGATGAACAGTGGTGTGATTCAAATTTAACTCTTCCCCGATCATTCTTGTCGTCAATTGACGATCTGAACACACAAGATCCCGTATTCTATCGACATTTTCATCGGTTCTTGAAGATGAAGGCCTGTCACTGCGTGGTTCATCTTCAATCGGCTTTCTTCCTTCTGAGAATGCCTTAAACCACCGAAAAAAACACTGAAAAAAATACTGTCTCCGTACGTCACAAAGAACAAACAAATCACTCTAACAAGATCAAACTTGTACTGAATGTGCATCATATGTTAACCTGCCACCCTTCCAAGTCCCGTCTCCGCATTGTTGCTAAATCGGGCGCTATGTTGCCAGTCTTATTACTTAATTTACACACCTCGTAACTGAACGTGATACAATATAATTTCTACGTACTTAATTTTACTAATTTAATGATGTCATTAGAAGACGGGATCTTTTTCAGTAGCCTCTTTGATACCAAATCTAATATTGAAGAGATTGAGAGTAATCATTTTGATGACATTTAATCAGGTTGATGTATTTGTTTTCCGCTGTATTCAATGCCGCATTCTCTCTGACGTATTTTTCGCGTTGATGGCAAACGATCCTTACTTGATGTTTTCAAGTTCGGAAGTACGTAATGTATAAAAATACAATTAGTTGCTTTTACAGGACAGGGAACGCTGGATGAACTGTCAAAGGTTCACTCAAGCGCAACCGCAAATTTGTGGCGGCAGTGATACGTTTCACATCATGTGCTCACCCGGCCACATACGATTTAGGGCCTACGGGGAAATGCTGCAAGGCCATGCTAATAATATACGCTTGACGAATGAGGGGATGACGTAAAGATAGAACGGGAATGGCTACGGCTGGGCGTTTTTTTATTGTGAGCACAAGAACAATACACACTGGAGCCGGACAAAAAAACAGGGATCAACTGGGGTCGTATGATCAGGGGTCGTTAAGATTTGGTTACCCGAATGTCCGTAGATATTGGGTAAATTCACGAAACTCAGTAACTAGTGTCTTATATTTTCAAATATCTACAGTGACGTCTATAAGTAACGGATAAATTCATTATCTACGTAATTTACAATTTATGAGTAAAATCCTGAAACACGTCAATTTTTAATTCTAGAATGACATTTTTTGAGCATTATTTTATACCTCCCCCCTCCAACCCCCTTGGAGTGACAGCTACCCCTTTAAAATTTTTAAATGGAACGAGGGTACGTGTGATAGCTCATTTGAAAGGGTTCTTAATTATCTATTCAGCAATATAACGTTTTTTTGAATTTTGTATATTTTTCATCATGAAAATTAAATTTGATAATTTCAAAATTATTATTATTATGAAATGTATACAATCAAGTGCCTATATACCAAATATCTGTCAAATCTGACGTTTTTAGTTAATTTTGTGTCAACATTCAACTTAAATGTATCGGTTTCCCTGATACGCTGCGCAAAATACCCAACAAAAAGAAGTAAAAAGGGTTTCTTTTTTACATATCAGAAAAAATTAAACATTTAAATTTCTTTATTTGCTACATCTGTGAAAACTTATTATTCTATTATGTTATTTATCGCTGATCGGCAAGTTGATCATTATTTTAACAATGAGTCTTTCGGATACCCAAAGAATTGAAATTTTGATATTATTAGGATGTGGTGATAAAACAAGAACGCAGAAGCAGGTATGCAAAATATTCAATACCAAATTCATTTGGTTCAAGAACTTAACGACGAAGACCCTGATCGCCGATTGGAATTTTGCGAAATCATGGCAAATAGATGCCAAGATAATCCTTTATTTATAAAAAAACATTATTTTTTCTGATGAAGCAACATTCGTCTTAAATGGAACAGTCAACAAACAGAACTGTAGATACTGGAGTACAGAAAATCCACATTGGATGATGGAGGCCAATACTCAATATCCTGAGAAGGTGAACGTTTAATTCGAAAATTATCGGACCATATTTCTTTGATGGCACAGACTGATTTTTTTGCAAAATTTCTTAGTTCCAGAGTTAAGAATGCTTTTCCCAGATGATGACAACCCCAATGAAATTGATAGAAATATTTGGTTTCAGCAGGACGGAGCTACATCACATTTTTCATTGGAAGGAGGAGCCTATCTAAATCATGTTTTTCCCAATAGATGGATTGGTAGACGCGGTGAAATTGAGTGGCCTTATCGTTCTCCCGATTTGACCCTGCTTGACTATTTTTTATGGGGTTACATAAATTCTAAAGTATACTTGAACAGAACAAATAACGTAGAAGATTTAAAATACAGAATAAGGCAAGAAATTAATCAAATCACCCCGGAAACAATAAAAAATGTTCTAGAAGAATTTCAGCAACGCCTCCATTATTGTCAAGAAGCAACGGGCGCCCAGTTTGAACATTTGATTTAAACTGTTCTTCTGTTTCATGTTCTTTTCTTTACTTAGTAGCATTAAAAATGTAATATTTTTCAATAAAAGAATTATAGAAATTAAAAAAGTCTTATGTTGCTGGATGGAGAATTAAAAACCCTTGTCAAACAGTATTTACAGTACCATATTTCGTAAAACCCTGTATTTCATCGGGAAGTCGATGCTAATATTAAAGCCGTTGTACATGGGCGTTGAACCGTTAACTCTACTAGTTTGCGACGGAATTCTAGGTCCCCAATTCAAGAGGGTTCCCCGGGAAATCACACCTCCATTGTCCCTCTAAAAGTCGAGTAAAATCGGGCACAAAGTAAAATTGAATTAAAAAAACGAATTATAAAAATGAGGCGACCCGATAAATGAACCAATCATTTCTGAAACTGGCTTTGGTTTATTGCCTATTACTATGGTCGTTATTTCGCCGGAGGATTGGTCGACGCATCGTTCCTGCTGAAATTAAGCAGTGAAATAATCTTCATAGGCGTAGAGAAAATTGAGGCTTAACCCCATAACAGGCCAGTGAAAAAATCCTCAGTATACTTGGTGTATGATATGTCCAGGGTTTGGTATGATCCTTAAATCTTCAATGAATTTACAACTGAATGATATCTTCCAAATTATTTGGGATCTTACGCTTATGAAACTTATACAGGTTCACTGATCATTACTTCACTAATACACAACAATGCGGACAACAAAGTCCATGGCTTTTTACGCTGTATCATCAACTCCAACACCAATCAGCTTCCATCAAGGGTTTACAATCCCCTACTGTTCACAAGAACGTAGTACAGATAGAGAGATATTGACAACCTATATCAGCTGCTTCAATAGTGGCCTCTTGACACGGCTCTGTGTTTGCTAAATGTTTACGGAATGACGTCCCAACTCGACTCTGCCTCGATCACGAAATCGCCATTTGAATGTAAATTATACTTCGATAGAGGTTAATACTTTTTTTATGGGCATAACGCTAGCTTAACAGTTCTATTCCGCAGAAATCGAAATGACTGCAGTGCCGAAGTTCCTTTAATTGCCACTTTGTTATCAAAGATTGATTTTTTTTTTTCGTAAAGGATTTTCAATCTTGTAATGTTCACTTTGTGCATACGGTTTGGCTATTAAATAACCGGACTAATGCTGCTACGCGAAACAGTGTCGCGACAAGTTTGAACAAAGCTGTGTCTGCTGATACTTTCCCCCCTTTCGGACAAGCCAGTGGGTAACTCAGTTTGAATATAGCAGTCGTTTCAATTAGTCTATGCGTCAGTGACGTCTTAAAAAAAGTGTTCAGATGTGTTTATCCCGCACACAAGTTTTTGAACGGTTTAAATGGTTTAATGCGAAACGACCGAAGACAATCCGCGCCCCGGACGGCTAGCAATGTCAAAAACGGACGAAAACATTGAACAATTTGGTAAATTCATTCGCGAAGATCGTCGTCTAAGCATCCGAGGGCTTGCTGAAATAACAGGAATCGATAAAGAATGTGTTCGCCAGATTTTGCATGAATCGTTCAACCTGCGCAAAGTTTGCGCAAAAATGGTGCCAAAACTCCTCACTGCCGAGCAAACGGAATCAAGAATGAACATTTGCGCTGACATTCTAAACAACATTGACACTGATCCAGGCTTGTTAGACACGGTGACACTGAAGGGGACAAGATTTGAATGTGTGGAAGCGGTTAAAGCAAAAGCGACGGAGGTTCTGAACCAGCTGAAAGCGGACTTCCAGCACTGCTTTCAACAATGGAAACGTCGTATGGCGCGGTGTAGATATCGCCAATGGGAGTACACTGAAGGCGAAAAAGTTGCTAACATTGGTAACGAATAAAAAGTGTTATGACAGCAGTTCGGTAATTTAGGCCACACCTCGTAGTATCTATTCACTGTGCGGAACAATTACACCGCTCGACGGTAACCGGCTGATGACCAAACACCACAGGGCTTGACGAATCAATAAATCCAGGCCTGCGCCGATGTTATGGAAATATGGATTACTGTTGAAGGATTAATAATTTTCCACAAAAAAATACAATTCGAAGTGTCTGGAACTGTGTTTTAGCCCGTTGAAGTTACGAGGTCATAAATTTCGGGGCCTCGGGTATAATTTTATTTTGAACGGGGTATTTACCGTGTTAAATGAGTTGCATAATAATTAAGATGTTTCAGATATTGGACCCAACAAGGGGCTTTATACTTCAGTTAATTTGCTGAAATATAATTAAGATAATTGGGTGAGAGTTGAAATTATAAACCCGACAAGAATATTAACATAGCCAATGCGGGCAACTTCTTGGGCAATAAAGGTTTTCTCTAATCCAGAAAGATATACGACCGCTGTTGTGTCACAATTAACTTAACTTCATTTCAAAACGCCGACGAACGTATTCGGGTAAAGGTAAAAGGGTCGCTTTTCTGTTAGACGTTCCTGTATTCGTATTTTAATTTCACACAAAGAGAGAAATAATTATCCACAGCGGTGGGCTTATGGGCTTTCTATAACCTTTCCACTACTCGACCTCCAGCGGCCACGGGTTATTTAACCTTGTAGTCACCTTGTGTCACAACATTCACTTTCACTTTGCATATTTGCCGGCGTTAAACCCGCATTGTCCCGAAAACAATCTATCTTCTTGAATCAAAATTTGAGAGCAAAAATCTCTCACAATCTGCTTGGGATGCCTTTATTATATGGATATACGAGGTGTGGCTATTAAATAACCGAACTGATGTCATAACACTTTTTATTCGTTACCAATCACACTAGCAACCCCAGCAAGTACTCCCCTTGGCGATGTCTTCACCGTTTCATGCGATTTTTCCATTGTTGAAAGCAGTGCTGGAAGTCCGCTTCTGTCAGCTGGTTCAGAACCTCCGTCGCTTTTGTTTTAACCGCTTCCATACTTTCGAATCTTGTCCTCTTCAGCGCCGATTTGACCTTGGGAAATAAAAAAAAGTCACAGGGGCGAGTATGGTGGATGTTCAAACACAGTAACGCCGTATTTTGCAAAATACGCCTTCACAGACAAATCAGAATGGGCCGGTGCATTGTCTTGTTGAATCTTCCATGATTTGGTCTTCCACAAATCGGGTCCTCGTCTTCTCACACGCTCACGAAGGGCCGTCAGAACCTCGATGTAATAATTTTGATTGACCGTCTGACCCTCAGGGACCCAGTGAACGTAAAAAATGCCTCGAATGTCAAAAAAGACGATCATCATCGCCTTGAATTTGGATTTGCTCATCCTGGATTTTTTTCCTTGGCGAGTTCGGGCTCTTCCAATGCTTGGTTTGACGCTTCCAATGCTTGGATGGAACGACATTGAAAACCGGGCTGTTTTGCGTTCGCTTTGCTTCGCTGGGGCGCTTGAGCGAAGGGGAAAGGCCACATGGTGGGGGAACTCTCGACTGCTTGGCTTCGCTCGAGCGCCCGAAACGCAAAACAGCCCGGTTTTCAATGTCGTTTTTGAGATACTTCCTCAAATTTGACAAACTTGGTCCATTGTATGATTGTAGAGCACCTCTTCACGAACCAAACGCACTTCGAAAAATTACCGTAGGACTGTTATTAACAACTGCCGGGCCATTTTTCGAAAACATCTTTTTTTACATTTTTTCGAATTGCGCCAAAAGTTATGAATGTTTTTTTGATAAAATTTCGTCGAAAAGAGCTACAATTTGGTCACTCGGGAAAGTCCCTACGAATTTTGCAGGACGAGTAATTAGATAGTAAAAAAAGGGCAATTTTCGAAGGTTTTTATTTTTTTTTGCAAAAAGTTGTGAACCGATTTTAATTTTTAAAAACTGATTTTCTTCGTCACTTAAACAGTGAAAAAACGGTATTTCACACGTTTATTAATGTTTTTGGTTATGTTCCTACAAACCGATTTGATCCAAAACTAGTGCACTCAAATTGCACTATTTTTTACCTAATTATCAAATTTTTTTTAACGCTTGAGGAATTTTTTTTTGAAATTTTTTCTATCTTTCCTAGGCTACTGGTAGCAGCATCAGTTTACCGTTTGGTTTATTCAATTTATGAAATACATATGACATGCTTGTCAACTTGTCTGTTATGTAAGCGTCGGGAATCGATGTAACTACGCCAATGGTCCTGTTTCTTCATTGCCTGCCCTGAGCTCAGTTCAGGACGTCAAAGAAAACATTTTTTCAACTGACGCGCGTCACAAAATCAAACAATCCTTGCCAATATTAATTACTTCGGAGCAAATAACGGCCGTGAATTCCTCGGAGTAATTTTTGCCTTTCTTGCGATCCTTGATCTATTCTTTCATCAATAACCTTCACCTCGATCAAGATCCCTATGTCTCCTGTATTAATAAATTTTTCATTCACTCGGGGGGGGGGGGATGGGTTAATTGTCTATTGATTTTTCTCGGCGATAACGTTGCTCTTGGCCTTGGCGACGACATCCGACTGAAGGAGCTTTCCAGCATGGCAACGTAAACAACATTTTTATTAATGTTTTTGGTTATGTTCCTACAAACCGATTTGATCCAAAACTAGTGCACTCAAATTGCACTATTTTTTACCTAATTATCAAATTTTTTTTAACGCTTGAGGAATTTTTTTGAAAATTTTTCTATCTTTCCTAGGCTACTGGTAGCAGCATCAGTTTACCGTTTGGTTTATTGAATTTATGAAATACATATGACATGCTTGTCAACTTGTCTGTTATGTAAGCGTCGGGAATCGATGTAACTACGCCAATGGTCCTGTTTCTTCATTGCCTGCCCTGAGCTCAGTTCAGGACGT
Source organism: Aromia moschata (assembly GCA_029963805.1). Lineage (NCBI taxonomy): Eukaryota > Metazoa > Arthropoda > Insecta > Coleoptera > Cerambycidae > Aromia > Aromia moschata. The sequence continues at coordinate 1,388,641 of JAPWTK010000038.1, forward strand.
CAAAGAAAACATTTTTTCAACTGACGCGTCACAAAATCAAACAATCCTTGCCAATATTAATTACTTCGGAGCAAATAACGGCCGTGAATTCCTCGGAGTAATTTTGCCTTTCTTGCGATCCTTGATCTATTCTTTCATCAATAACCTTCACCTCGATCAAGATCCCTATGTCTCCTGTATTAATAAATTTTTCATTCACTCGGGGGGGGGGGATGGGTTAATTGTCTATTGATTTTTCTCGGCGATAACGTTGCTCTTGGCCTTGGCGACGACATCCGACTGAAGGAGCTTTCCAGCATGGCAACGTAAACAACATTTTCTTTTCATAAAACTTGGTAATTAATTGTTTAACACTTCGGTCGGATAGTAGCCGCCATTTTTATCTTAGTTGAAGAATATTAGTCAAAAGTCTGCTTCCCATCAAATACCGAATCCATTTAATCAACTAACTGTCAAGGGTTTCTTAATCCAAAAAATAATTGAAAAGAAGCGAGTATTGAAACAAGCAGATGCGGTCAAATGTGAAGTTAGTGAATACAGTGAAATACCTTCACATTTGGATGCCAAGCAAAGGACAAATCTGGGGCATCCTTTTTAATTCAAACTTCATCTTAACACCATGTAGGGAACAATTAATATCGAATTGATGGAAATAGACGCACTCCGTTGCCTTGAAAACTCGGTTGAGAATTTATTGACTCAGAAGGTCTATATTACCTCGGGGAACTTCATTCCAAGCTACCCTCATATCATATTATAGTTGATCTGGAGTTTGTAGGGAGTTGTAGACATAGGAGTTATACAGTTGCTGCTTTTGGTAGCGATAGTAATAGCGGAACTTGGTAGCATGGTAGAGGGGACCTAACAATACCTAACAGTTCCTTCCCAATACAGGTGTTTTTCCCATTGCAAATAATTAAAAATGTGAGTGAGTTGATGAGTGAGAAAGTTTTTATCAGAAACCCGCTACTGAAATAAAACCACTGTCTTTTGTCCGTCTTGTCACCGATATCTAATTTTTTTGGTGTTGTAAAACAATTGACATTGCGTATAACTTTATGAAAGCATCTACAGCCATGTTTCTTTATGAAAAATAAATTTCTGTCAATATGTTACTAATTCAGCTTGTCTATTTCGATTAACTATGCCTGAAAATAAACTTTGAACAAGCCTTCTTCAGTTTTACTTTATGTACAAACGATTTATTAAATGTGTTTGCCTAACAAGTGTTTAGTATACATACATATAGGATTTGAAAATATGTAGTTACCGCATAACTATTACTTAATTTATTTGCACAAGAGATTAAATACTCATTATACTGAAAGTCGATTTTTTTTAATATATCGTTATATTTACATCAAGGATTGACAGCGGGTCATTTTGGATCGTTTTAATATAGAACTACAGAAAAAAACTACTTACGTCATTGTGCTCTTCATCTTTACAATACATATATACAATCGGATAAAAAATGGTTTAAAAAAACTAGTTTAAATAATACAACCTAAATCGACGACAGGTGCTATTTAAACATTACACTAAACATTTACGAGATTGTTCTCTATATTATATCACTAATTTAGGTGCCAACCTGCGAGCTATATCACCCTGTACATTGATTACCACCTAGTACATTCGGCGCGGTAATTATATGCCGACGAATTTTACTACAAAACCTTATCTCTCGCAAGGCCCTTTGAAGAGGTCAACCAGATAATTACATAGGGGATGCCTCGGTCAAAAAGGAAACTATACGACGACCCGGCTGCTGATGTATTACGTTAGCGAGAACACTTGGTATTGTAGATTTTTTCATTTGCGCAGGCCGACCCTAATGGCCGCCACAGTGGCGTGCCTCCGTTTTATTCTTGGAGGGGATACAGTCAAGATATACAAAAGTACACAATTTCAAGGCACGAAATTAAAAAATTGATTCCTTTTGAAAATATTTAAGAAAAGAAGAATTGTAGACGATTGTTCTTATTACTTTATTACTTTAAAAAGACTAGAGATTCAGTAATTCGGTATAAGTCCGAACTGAATATTTATGTCATTATATGAGGTGTGTAAATTAAGTAATGAGACTGGCAACGTAGCGCCCGATCTAGCAACACTGCGGAGATGGGACTTGGAATGGCGGTAGGTTAACATGTAATGCACCTTCAGTACAAGTTCGAACTTGTTAGAGTCATTTGTTTGTTCTCTGTGACTGCTTTCGTAAACGGATTTTTTCTAGTGCGTTTTAAAAATGAGTGACATTAATTTTAGGCAACGGTGTGCTATCAAGTTTTGATTCAAACTTGGACACATCGCAACGGATATTTTTGCAAAACTTCAACACGCCTACGGAGACAATGTTTTTTTCAAGAGTCCCGGTTTTTTGGTGATTTAAGGCATTATCAGAAAGGGAGAGAGTCGATTGGAGATGAACCACACAGCGGAAGGCCTTCATCTTCAATAACCGATGAAAATGTCGATAAAACACGGGATCTTCTGCGTTCAATTCGTCGGTTGACGACAAGAATGACCGGGGAAGAGTTAAATTTGAATCACACCACTGTTCATCAGATTTTGACTAACGAATTGAGGATGAGAAAAATCTGATCTAATATGGTTCCAAAAAACGTTTCAAAAGAGGACATCAGGAGAGAAAGGTGTCTTGACTTTTCGGAATCGATCGAAACTGATCCCCATTTTATGGAACGTGTCATTACTGGTGATGAGACTTGGGTGTTTGAGTACGACCTGGAAACCAAGCGCCAAAGCATGGAATGGCACATTTCAAGCTCTCCAAGACCCAAAAAAGCAAGAATGAGCAAGTCGAAGATCAAATGCATGCTGATTTGCTTTTTTGATAGCCAGGGAATTGTCCACAAAGAGTTTGTCCCTCTAGGCCAAACAGTAAATCAACACTTTCACAAAGAGGTTCTTGAAAAACTATGAAAAAGGGTCATGCGTGTGAGATCAATCATCAAGAACAACTGGATGTTGCATCACGACAATGCGTCTTGTCACACAGCAATTGATGTAAATGAGTTTTTAGCCAGTAAAAGCAATCATGTAACTTCTTAGCCTCCTCATTCGTCTGACTTTTCTTTGTTTCTTTGCGACTTTTTTCTCTTCCCGAAATTGAAAAATCACCTCAAGATATGTCATTTTGAGACATTCAAACGGCTGTAACTGACCAGCTGAAGGCTATTCCAGTATATGAGTTCCAGCACTGCTATGAGGAATGGAAGAGCCGTCTCCAGCACTGTGTAGCTTCCCAAGGAAGTTATTTTGAAGGAGACAATTCCGAATTGTAATTCTATTCGAATAAAAAAAAGTCGCATTACTTAATTTACACACCTCATAAAACTGAAAAACAAAACAAAATTGACACTTTATCTCGGTAACTTGAAGTGATACGTGTATTTTAGTACCCGAAATCATTGAGGCGCCACATCTTGCAAGCCTGTGCAAATTTTGATTTCTAAAAGTAGGTCATAGATCGCCTGGAGTGCCCCTACTTCCGTGACACTGGCCGGACACGGAGCGACGTGCGGGGAGAGGCGTGAAACACTGTCGAGGTGTGATATTGGCCCCGAGAGAGGGCTTCGCTTCGCATTGAGTCGCCACTGCTTCGGGTTACCGCCATGCCTTCCACTGGCACTACACATTTTTGCACTACGATAAAGGCGGGTCGCATCGCTCGAAGCCGCGGGGTAGGGACGAGGTTTTGATAAATTTTGAATGAGAACAAAAAATTATGTGGTAAAAAAAAAACGACGGCCAGACATACGAGAGTGACTGAGGTGTTATTGAATTTATTATAACTTATAACTTCTACCGTTCGGAGTCTAAGTAGTTTTTGGTCCTTGCGATTCGGATTCGGAGTGGCGGTGAGCAAAAAATAAAACTCAGAAAGTTGGAGTTACTCAGGTTATTAAAATTTACTCTTAAAATTGCTTTTAGAGAAATGTTCCACAAACACGTAAGATTCCCAATAATGACACGAAAAACAAGTTTTTAAACATACAGGATGTCCTCTAATTAATGGTACTTAAATAACTGTTCGTTTCGAAGTGATACCGCAGCGTTGTTAATTTTCTGCTATAACTCTTCTCGGGTATTTATTTCCTGTTCATACACCAGCGATTTCATATAACCCCATTCACAGAAATCAACTGGATTAAAATCAGGGCTTCGAGCTGGCCAAGGCATCTGGATTTCTAGTCTAGAAAAGTGTGTAGGAAATTTCAAATGCAAATATCTCGAAAACGGTTAATCCTAGCGACTCCAACAAAGTGGACCTTTTTTTACGTAAAAAATGTAGAAGAATCGATGTCTTTAATAGTCAAAGCGATACAGTGAACCGCAAAATAGTTGTGTCCTTTGAAACAAGCTCGATGTGCTATAGGTGTCGCCCTCTATTAGTGACGTCAAATGTATGAACGAATTTGACTTTCTCGCCTCAAAAACCCCCGAATCTCTAATTTCGTGCCATTATTCCTATTTATTCAGAATGTATTGACAAAAAGGAAAACCAAATTTCAACTTTGACACCCTGTATCTAGGTTATTATCAACTTTTGGACTAAGATATGTTTGGTTAATTACTAATATTTTGACATGAGAAATATGTGGTTTTGATGTGTACCATTAATTAGAGGACATCCTGTAGAACGGATATTTCGCCTAAGCAAACAATATTAGTTCAAAAAGAAATATTTTTAATGTAAAAAATTTGTTGTATCAAAAAATAAACCATTATTTATATCGTTTTTGAAAATACTTTTCTAAAGTAAAAAAAAAAGAAATTAAATGCTTGTTACAAATATCATTTTAATTATGTGTAAAACTGGTGGGTCATTGTTTTTCGCAAAATAAAATCGTTCCCTGTTTATGTCGAATATTAGGCGGCCCCAGAAAGAAAGGCCTACTTTGTAAATACGGTAATTTATTCGTGTCAACTGAAATTGGCTCGTTGTTTACCAACATCAATCATTCCGCCTATAAAAAACTGATTTAATATATTACTAACTCTCTAACTCTTCACCGACGAATTTATTTACACTGTATTATTCCAGGACCAAAAAAATCACGTGGTGCAAATAACGTGGTCACCAAAAATAAGGTGGCTGTCTTCGTTTTAAACACGAAAAATATTTATTTCATTTCGATAGTTCGTAATCCGTTCGTATCAAATAGTAGGTAATCCATCGATAGTAGGTAATCCGTTGGTACCAAATCAGGACTGTAAGTAGGCGGGGTGAGTTAATCATTTGGTACCATCAGATTCAGCCAGATTCTGCTGGGATCGTTCGATGTCTCCCTATCTTGCTACAAGACGGAATACGCGGTATTTTTTTAGCGATGATTACGAGAACCATCACCATCACAGCAAAGCTTCATTGGCCTCGAAACTCGTCCGTTTTACCATAGGTTCCGCAGTTTCGCCACTACTTAACAACCATGTTGATCTGTTTAGGCTACCAAGATATCAATTCCAATGGCCTGCATGATCGCCAGATCTGTCACCCATAGAGTTAATTCACTTTTTTTTTTAAGTGACTTAATACCTATAGTAATTAGAATACAGCGATGGACTTGAGATGGATTTAATTTGACTTGATGCAGGAACATTATTTATGCGTTAATATCGCTAGTAGGACAACTTGAGCAAACATAATGGAGATACATCACGCTCCATATTCTATATAATGCATTAACTAGTATTTATTGAATATCACGCACGATGTGTCAATCACTTCGATTCACAAATAATCGTGGTTTGGAATACGCATAAATAATAGTATTTTCCCCTATTTGGTGAGTTTTATCAACATATGTTTTATTAGTGTGAAGTGTTTTAGCTGACTCAGTTCTTGTAGGAGCACAAAAAATTAATAAACAATAAATGGTGGTCTAACAAAAGGAAGTAAAACGATACGTTGCTGATGGTTACATTTGTAATCGTGGTGTATTAATATTAAATAAGTTTTCGGTAGGCTAAATTATTCTGGAACGTTGTTACATCTGGTGCGCACCGCTGCTTTTGGCAGTGCCGTTTTCATAGCGCTGATTTTGTAAACTTAATTTCTGTTGTTATAATCTCGTAGTAAACGTTTGGGCTTACGCGAAGTGGGAAGTTGGTTGCTACGGTTTTTAATAGTTTTAAGTTGTGTTTTCCTTAATTAAAACGGGTAAATTTTATGCTGCACAACTTCCCCGAGAAAGAAAACTTTTTAGTTAGACAGTCTTTCAGTCAAGTAGTGCTTGACCCACTTCTGAAACGGTATACCGGGTGGCCTAAAAAAGATTCGCCCCGCCAGGGGTATCATTATTAATCCAAGGTGCCCAATTCACGGGTCAAACCAGAGTTGACCCGATTGACTCACAAAATAGAGCGTACGAGGTGTGCATATTAAGTAATGAGACTGGCAACGTAGTGCCCGATCTATAAACACTGCGGAGACGGGACTTGGAAGGGGGTAGGTTAACATATAATGCACCTTCAGGACAAGTTTGAACTTGTTAGAGTCATTTGTTTGTTGTTTGTGACTGTTTTCGTAAACCGTTTTTTTCTAGTGCGTTTTAAAAATGTATAATGAGTTGTTTTAAAAATGAGTACGACCAGGAAACCAAGCGCCAAAGCATGGAATGGCACACTTCAAGCTTTCCAAGACACAAAAAAGAGCAAGTCGAAGATCAAATGCACGCTGATTTGCTTTTTTGATAGCCAGGGAATTGCCTCCATTCCAAACAGTAAAACAGCACTTTTACAGAGAGGTTCTTGAAAAACTTGGAAAAAGGGTCATGCGTGTGAGACCAAACATGATACAAGAATAACTGGATGTTACATCACGACAATGCGCCTTGTCACACAGCCATTTCAGTAAACGAGTTTTTAGCCAGTAAAAACATTCCTATGCACCCTCAGCCTCTTTATTCGCCTGACTTGAGCCTTTGTGACTTTTTCCTCTTCCCGAGATTGAAAAATCATCTCAAGGGACGTCATTTTGGGACCATAGAAAACATTCAAACGGCTGTAACCGACCAGCTGAAGGCTATTCCAGTATATGAGTTCCAGCACTGCTATGAGGAATGGAAGAACCGTCTCCAGCGCTGTGTGGCTTCCCAAGGAAGTTATTTTGAAGGAGACAATACTGAATTGTAATTTGAAAAAAATCTTTGTCTCATTACTTAATTTACACACCCCGTATGAGTGAAAGACATTTTGTATGAGATTTAAACAGTTTTTAGTAAAAATGAAAATTTATTTCTTTCTGTTTGTCGGTTTGGAGTTCTTTTGATTTAATTAATAAATGGTTTCAAGTACATTTCTACTACACTGAGAGAACAAAAATTTCGGCTTTCGAACAAATCACTTCCGCAATTTAAAAAAAAGATTTTTAGTAGCGAGCAGCTGGTCAATAAAAAATATCAGAATGGCTTGTAAAGCACCCATTTAGAGCGTTTCTTGCACAATAGGCAAAACGGAGGGACTGTTATTTAAATGGCTTATGTGTCTGTTCGTTCCTATTTATGTGACAGGATCAATACAAATGAAAGGCAGTTTTTTTAAATTGCGTTTACTCCGACTTTTATTGAGGTCGATATTTCAAAAAGGTTTTAATTGTCTTCATGCGTTATCTGGTTAAATATTCCGTGAAATATGCAATGTTTGTCTGGGAACGAACTGGGAAATTCATTATTGCTCAGCAGATGAAAGAGTTGGAGCATCAAAAGTCTTGGTGGTTTTGAAATAGAGGTCAATATTGAAACGCATAAAATAAAATAAAATGACTATTGTCAATTTACAATTACAACTCAATTTTATTTCAATGCATATATTATTTTTACTGAAATATGCTTGGTACATTAATATTAATTTATGAACGAATTCGTTTCGGTTGTCCTTAATTGTTTCTCTTTTCCGTCTAAATCATTTTTTAATTATGTCCTTGATTAAGTAAGACCCACTTGAAAAATAAAAAAAGTTTCCCTCTCAGCCTCTTTCGCTAGACGTTAAATATATTCTCAACTCTTTTACGGGCATTTTATTTTCCAGAAAGCGGCACGAGTTATACGTTCGGGGTCAATGCTATGCAAACAATTTACATGGTGTATTTCGAAGGAAATTATATAAAAGGAAACACGTTTTTCGCGAACTGTTTACCTAGTTTCCGCGTCCAAATAAAAATTAACGGGAAAAAAAATGAGAAGTCGCCCTTAATAAAGTACGTTTGCTCGAAATTTTATGAGGGTTAATATTTCACGAAGGTTTAAAGCGGTTACATCTATACAGTGTGTAAAAAAGAGCAAGTTATAAGTACGTTTTCCGGTTCCACGGACTCGGCTAAAATCTCATTTCCATGGAACTAGATTTACATAGTTCCAAGATATACATCACAATTTTATTTTTACTTACAGGACGGGCTGAAACACCAAACCGTTGTTATACCTGCAAAAAAGACACGGCGTCAGACAATGCAAGTATCCGTTCTATATTATGAATTATATACAGTGATTAAGTATATTATGAATTATATACAGTGATTGTTCGTGACGGAAAGTAATCGTTTCCCTTTTAAGCAGATCGAGACAAGAGCTTATTCAAACCCACAGAACAACTCGCGTGCGTCGAATTTTCAAGTTTTTTTTTTCTCCTCAGGAAATACCCTTAAGTGTTCGAAAGCTGAGCCCATTTAAAAATAAACTGGGCGAGATTCTCTGATTTCTCGAATAAGAATCAACATAAGAGGATTAAATGTTTCAAACGGTGGGCCCTGCATTATTATTATAAAGTTCTTTGACAGCTAAAACGCCGCCATGGAACCATATCGATTCGCTAGAGGCATCTGCTTGCTTCATTAAGTTATAAAAAAAAATCCGAAGTGATTTACCTTCTTTATTGCCTTTCAAACGCCATACCATAGAAAAGAAAGATGAATGGTTCGTGCTCTTGCAGTAAATATTTGCGCAGGAGGGCCAACAAATACCTGATAACTGCCTAGTTAATGCCTGTTCAGCAAAACAGAAAACGCGAAAGGCGGACCATAAAGCGAACATACAGGGCGTGAAGGTAAAAGTAATTTCAGTGCCGATGTAGATGTCTTGACATACCCTCACATTACAGATCTGCGGCGTCACTATTGATTTTGAATTTGGTAATTTTAGTCTTTTCATTCCAGGAATATTTTTTGAGCTCGAGGTGTTGCGTAATGCCTATGGAACAGGGTATAAGGGCATTTTAATTTAATTGTATTCTTTTGGAAAATTAGAATCAATAATAAAATGTTAATAAAACGAAATGTAAATAAAATAAAATGTTGTCTGTTCAGCAAAACAGCAAACGCGAAAGGCGGACCATAAAGCGAACATACAGGGCGTGAAGGTAAAAGTAATTTCAGTGCCGATGTAGATGTCTTGACATACCCTCACATTACAGATCTGCGGCGTCACTATTGATTTTGAATTTGGTAATTTTAGTCTTTTCATTCCAGGAATATTTTTTGAGCTCGAGGTGTTGCGTAATGCCTTTGGAACAGGGTATAAGGGCATTTTAATTTAATTGTATTCTTTTGGAAAATTAGAATCAATAATAAAATGTTAATAAAACGAAATGTAAATAAAATAAAATGTTGTCTGTTCAGCAAAACAGCAAACGCGAAAGGCGGACCATAAAGCGAACATACAGGGCGTGAAGGTAAAAGTAATTTCAGTGCCGATGTAGATGTCTTGACATACCCTCACATTACAGATCTGCGGCGTCACTATTGATTTTGAATTTGGTAATTTTAGTCTTTTCATTCCAGGAATATTTTTTGAGCTCGAGGTGTTGCGTAATGCCTATGGAACAGGGTATAAGGGCATTTTAATTTAATTGTATTCTTTTGGAAAATTAGAATCAATAATAAAATGTTAATAAAACGAAATGTAAATAAAATAAAATGTTGCCTGTTCAGCAAAACAGCAAACGCGAAAGGCGGACCATAAAGCGAATATACAGAGCGTGAAGGTAAAAGTAATTTCAGTGCCGATGTAGATGTCTTGACATACCCTCACATTACAGATCTGCGGCGTCACTATTGATTTTGAATTTGGTAATTTTAGTCTTTTCATTCCAGGAATATTTTTTGAGCTCGAGGTGTTGCGTAATGCCTTTGGAACAGGGTATAAGGGCATTTTAATTTAATTGTATTCTTTTGGAAAATTAGAATCAATAATAAAATGTTAATAAAACGAAATGTAAATAAAATAAAATGTTGCCTGTTCAGCAAAACGGCAAACGCGAAAGGCGGACCATAAAGCGAATATACAGGGCGTGAAGGTAAAAGTAATTTCAGTGCCGATGTAGATATCTTGACATACCCTCACATTACAGATCCGTAGCGTCACTATTGATTTTGAATTTGGTAATTTTAGTCTTCTTATTCCAGGAATATTTTTTAGGCTTGCGGTGTTGCGTAATGCCTTCGGAACACGGTATAAGGGCGTTATAATTTAATTGTATTCTTTTGGAAAATTAGAATCAATAATAAAATGTTAATAAAACGAAATGTAAATAAAATAAAATGTTGCCTGTTCAGCAAAACAGCAAACGCGAAAGGCGGACCATAAAGCGAATATACAGAGCGTGAAGGTAAAAGTAATTTCAGTGCCGATGTAGATATCTTGACATACCCTCACATTACAGATCCGTAGCGTCACTATTGATTTTGAATTTGGTAATTTTAGTCTTCTTATTCCAGGAATATTTTTTTAGGCTTGCGGTGTTGCGTAATGCCTTCGGAACACGGTATAAGGGCGTTATAATTTAATTGTATTCTTCTGGAAAATTAGAATCAATAATAAAAGTAATTTTGTCTCGGGTAATGTAGAAGCTCCTAAAGCGGATTTGCTGTTGGTGAGCTTTCTCTGTGCAATAATAAAATCTGGGGCTTTTTTATATAAATGATGAAAATCCAGCAACGGATGATAACATATCCCTTGCTGTAGCTACATATTATGTTGCTCATTCGTGCGTGGAAGGTTTAAGATAATGATAGCAGAATGAATTCCTGCCGTACCAGCTGCAAACGTTGCCCAGAAACAATGAAGAATGTTAAAGGATAATTGTGCCTAACGGCCATAATGGATTAACAAGAAAATATGAGAATCCCGGCACAAGGATGAAATTGTTCTCGTGTGCAACATTAAAAAAGGAACTTTATATAAGGCGGATTAGACACAATAAAACGCACACGCTATATTTTTAGACCGCCGTAGAAGAAAATTATGCCAAGAATGGAATTATTCTAGACGCAGGACAAAGTCAAATGGGATAAAAACCGTGGAAACTCCCGATCCGATTTTTTGCGAGATGCTCTACGACATTTTGTAATCCATTTGGGTAAACTATTTCGTTTTATTATATTATCCTTTGTTGTAGTTTTGACATATTTTCGTAAAAAAAAAAACTCCTTCAATAATACCACTTGGCAGTCCTGTTCAGAAATATACAAGATAGATTTACTTCAGATACTCGTTTTACTACCAGACAAATTTAAGAAAGCAGTATCTATTTTAGTCGACTCAAGTAATCATATATTATGGATATATAGTTGAAGCGTATCCGCGATTTTTATTTAGTCGAAATAATAAGGGAACAAGATATATTTTCATCGTTTTTAATAAAAATCTGTATTTCTCTTCATTTTTCATAATAATCCGATCGTACACTAGACATGTGTCTGATATGTTCGAATCAACTTATGGGAGTTTTGAAATATTGATTTACTGACAATCTCGGAAAGTTTACTCATAAGCTCGTCCGTTAGTTGCACACCACGTTGGGATAACCTGATTTAATGGATATAAATGGTTATAGTCAATAGTTACACTTATTTTTTTCTATTATCAGCAATACACAAGACTATGGGAAATAAATTGGATGATGATAACTGGATTTCCATATAAGTATAATCGAATACTGTCATCCTCACACACGTAGTCTATTAATTTTATTTCATGTCGGAGTTTTTCAAGTGTAAAGTAAACTAATCGAGATTTTCTTATGACGATCCTCAACAAGATCAGCACGATTATCACCATTTAAAATAAATTATAGCAGGCTCTTGATCCTAATCTGTTTTTGTAATATATTTTATGTAATAAGCCTTCAAGGCTATATTATACTAAACCCTTTTCTTCTGGATACCGAAAAAACTCCGTTAAAAGCTGCGGCAAAACAAAAAATACATTGAACTGGTGCTGACCTATATCATTAGCCTGACACAGGGTGTGGCGAATTACCATATAGGATGCATTTTATCTTGGATTTCGAATAAAAAAAATAATCGATGGCGGTTGTATTTAAAGTCGCAGTTTATTTTTAGACACTCGGGGGCACGGTTTTGTCACCCGTCACAGATTTGTTTTAAAAACAGACTTGTCGTTTGTCATCTGTTTCGGAATTTATCTTGGGCTGACAGAATAGATGGAACGCGCGTATACTAGGATACAAACGGTCTGATCCTGAAGGCACTGATAGTTCCGTTTAGCTCCTCGTACGGAAGCAAAGGCGGCCGTGTAGCTTTTTTTTAAGAAATCGATAGAAGTGAGATCAGAAAGGTTCAGCGTTTAGCTTGAACCGTGTATGAGAAATAGAGATTAATATTGAAACAAACAGACGTACCTACAGATTTAAACAGGTGTTACTTTATTGCTCCATTAAGTTACATGTTCACTCGTTGCCGTAATTGTTTAATTTACGATAAGGGATTGAGAGAGATTTGAGCACAATTGTGGGAAGGTCCACGACGAAATAATCTCACCAGAAAATGCAGCGTGAGGGTAGAAAAATCAGGATAGACCAACGGCTTAACGCCTGGGTTTCAGTAATTGTGTGTATGTCGTCTGATGGTCCATTTAGACCAGATGTCGCAATATCCGCAACTTCATTACAAACTTCTTTACAATTTCTGTACGAAGTATAGACTCACCCTTTCTCTCTCTCTATCCGCACTATTAAACGCACAAGGGCAACCAGTTTTATAAACTAGTTACATTATTTAAAACACTTTTGTAAACAAGTTATACAGTGAAAACTCAATTGTTCCCGTTCTCGTTGCAGTACATCTAAAAATTCATACATAAGTATATCTCACTTTTTATACCGTGTGCTTTAAAATTACCAGAACAGATTATAGTAGATAAATCGTTACTGCTCAAGTAGTTATACTGTGGCGATTCTGGCTTGTTTCGAAGTCAGCGTTTGGGTCATTATAATGGTTATGTGAGCCAGAATTGGCACAGTATAACTACTGTGAGGCCACATAAATTTTAACGAGTACATAATTCCGAATTCGGGACCTCTCTATTCGTGTAAGCGTTTCATACAAATATATTGTCAGATTAAGAGCTAATTTGATTGAGAAAAAACGATATTGAATTAAACATATCTGCCGCGGAACTGTTTCGTTCGAATTGTTTCGTTTATCATGCTGAACATGATTTACAGATCCCTTTGATTCGGGTATCACTGGAAATATTTACCAATATACCGGTAAATAGGATATATCACAATATGAACACAGTATCAGCAGTGGAACAACAAAAAAGAATTTCATACATGAATAATGACGTTCCGGATTGCTTTTATATTGAAATATTGCCACAAGTCTACACTGTATGATTTTGCGTACTCGAAGACATATTTGTTTGCGTATCAAGTTGTATCTCCTGTTGCAAACCATCCGTTAAATAATGGAGCTCTAGTGGGAATAGCGATTTGAGTGAAAGGCACAAATGCTCCCATTTTTGTACAAGGACAATAAACAGTAGGTTTGAAATAAAGCAGAGCATTTTATTTCTCGCCGTTAATGTATATTACGGTGATATGGAAATGTATATTAATAACAGCGGGCTTTGACGTTAGTCCTGAAATATCCCCATTTTCTACCTCCCATGTTACGTATTTCTGTACATCCATTTGTGGGCAATTTAAGTACTTATTTGAAACTAAACGTCGGGCCTTTGGAAACACCAGGAAATAGAAAATCACACACCACATTCGCTTCTGAAACGGTTAGGACTAATTAAATTGTTTTTTTGGAACTCCCCAGCGATTTGTTAATTATATTTGGATAACTGGGAATATTTCGACTCACTATTACGACTGTAATTTGGACAAATATCTACGATTCTCTGCGATTTAGGCTTACACAATATGTTATTAGTTTTTCGTGCTTTGTTGGTCAATCGTCGTTGAAAGCTCGCATTCTACTGTCGTGTTCCTGTTTTACTAAGCGTATTGATGTAAATGAATATCTTGCGGTATCACAATAGATGTGGCGAGGCTCCTTCTGTTTTGGAAAAGGCCACATGGTGCTTTTTGTAACCCGAAACTTTTATTTGCAACACACGATAATTTTAATCACAATCAGCAGTAAACAAGTCAGTTGGAGTGATATTGGGGACGTAATTAGACGCTATAAGAGGATAGCAGTTACCTTGAGACAAATTTATTTGTATTCAGAACCACCCACCGTCTGACACGGTCGCCTATGCTTAACCCCATCGTACGATACCGTTTGATCACGCCAAAATAAAATGTGGGGGAGAAGTACATTTATAAACTACATTTTCACCTTGTGGTGGTCCACGAAACAGACGAATTATGTAATTTGCTGTTTTAAACTGTTTTTAAACCACATGTGTTTATCTAGATCCTTTGAACTTTTTCCGGTTCAGTATTGATGATAGTAGAATATTAATAGACTTCAACCATTTTTTTATTACAATGACTCACCGAAATTAAATTGAACATATCTTTAATTCAATTGATAATCTTGATACGATTGAATGAATTAATTCAACAGTCCTGGAGTGGGTACTGGAACCTTCGGCGTAGAAACAAAAAACTGGACGTTTTTCACGAAACACGGAACTACTATACTTTTCTCGATGCGCGTTTCGCCAAATAAGTTGGCATCTTCAAGAGAATATTAAAACTAAATTATAACCTACACTTCTATCTATGGGGACGTTTAAAGCAAATTGTTTATCGTGAACCACTAGAAAATGATGAAGAGCAATTAAAAACAAAGATTCAAAATGCAGTCAAGTCCTTGTCAATTGAGGAAATTATAAATAGTTTTAACGAATTTAGAGTTGGAATTGAAATTTGTGCAGAAAAAGGAGAATCATTATTCGAACGTTTTTCAACGAATCATTTTTTTAGCTAACTAATTAATTGAGTTTCTATAGCATATAGTATCCTAGACAACGAAAATATTGGTTTAAATCCGCCAACTAGAATTACTTATAAAATTTTGTGAAAGTCCAAATTATGAAGAAAAATGGTATTATCTCGAGAACCGTTTGAGTTATATAAAAAGTAATTTGCGATTTGGGGGTTTGAAATCAAGCAGGGCAAATCATCAAGAGTGACTTTTTCTGAAAAATCAAAAACACAAAATTTTTTTCTCTTTCAAACTCGATCCGGGGACATAATGTATATCAAATTCTAACTTGTTTTCACTATTTCTAATAACTAATACTCATCGTGTTCATTTCATATGTAAATATTATGGTAGGGAAACGGTTATTTAATTTAACAACAAAATTATCTAAACTAATTGCTTTTGTATCAAATACCGCGAAGATATCGTCCACGTACCTGAGCCAGACTCTAGGGAAACACTCGAATTTATCTTTTGCTTCTGTCTCAAATTTACTCATAAAAATCAGTGTCCATTGATATTTGAAGTCATGTAAACATAGCGACTGCTAAAATGCTAAATATGCTAAAAACTGCTAAAATGCTAAAAACTGCTAAAATATGTTTTACCTTTATTGACCTTTTTTTCTATATATTTTATTTAATATTCGTCGATAAAGTCGATACTTATAGCATGGCTTATGCTGCTAATGCTATCTGATGGGGACTACTTCTCAGATTGACTGCCTCTCTGTTTATAGGTACAGGCAAGCAGATTTCTTTTATTTTCTACATAGCCTCTGGGATTTGAAGCGGTTTATTATCAGCAAGTATCGTCTTAGTGCGCTGCCTTTCATCTTTCTAAATAAGACATCTTTGTTTCGGTCTCAAAGTAAAAGTATTACGTTTCTGCGTCAATTCAGCGGAGAAAGCATCTCCTGAGAATCAGCAAGACATGTCTGATAGTTTTCGGTGCGTGGGCATAGCTTCTACGCGAAATCTTCAGGAATTTATGATACAACGGAATGACGATTAATGAATGCGATAAGAACAAGAACAGCAAGATATTAATTATTGAGGGAAGTATTTAATCTTTCCCTACCTTTCAAAATACAGTCTCCATTAATTTATTATGACGTGTATATAAATGGCCATCTCTCCGGTAATTTTTTAAACGTAATATTATTATTAACTACCTTTGTGATTTATTTCGATACCTACCGAATTTCTCTCACGAATTTTCCTTGTCGTAAGTTATTTCTGATATTTTTATTTTATCTAGCATTCAGTTTACTTATATAGTGTTGAAGTTCTGGGGCTTATTCAGTATAGAAATAACTTTGTACGTGTAAATATACGTGAATGAAATATTAGGTCTATCAAGATAAGGTGGCACGACCAAATGCCATTAATCCAAGATTCAAATGTTATTCAGAACTAGGTTATAAATAGATTACATATATTTATAACATAATTCCAAGTTGTGGATTAATGTGAGCTTATTAAGAAGCCTATTTAAACTTTTCAGCTGTCTTACGTGTTTAATAGTCTATAATTCTTCTAACGGTAGTGCCAAATGCAACATTGTTTGAATGCAACATTGTCCGAATAATTTATTTATTGAGGCAGATGCATTTGGGGCATTTCACGCCAACTAAGTGAGGTCAAAAAAAATTCTGTTTGAAACATATCACAATCGATAGTACTTGCTAAAAAACTAACTTCCCTAAAATTTTAGAGTTTTTGAGCCACAAGGAGAGGAATGGTGAGGGTGAAAAAAATACAAATTTTCGTTTCGACTCAAAATCGTTCATTTTGAAAAAAATGAAAAAGAAGGTTGCAATGGTTTTCGATGTGTTTTTTGCAAAGAATACGATAAAAATATTTTCAAAATTATTGGGGGTAGTTTTCACCCTTATTTTGAGTATTGAAAGTTTAAAACCGAAATTTCGAAAAGTATGACACGATTTTTTTTTCAATCTCATTTTAAATTTCTTTCTTTTTTTTTTGTACTTTCGATTAATTTTTAATTCATAATGGGCGTCGAGCAGGAACTGGCCCAAAAAACGGCCCAAAAGGTGAAAAAACGTGGTTTTAGCGTATTTTTTTATCCTGTGAGATAGTGATAACGGCAAGTGAATAATATATTCCAAGGTTTTTGAGATCGCTGATTACGATTATAACGTCAGATTTTCAAAAAACAAAATGGCGGATCCAGTATGGTAGTCAACTTTTAAAAAATGGCTAAATTTTTGAAATTTAAAAAATACCATCGTATTCTACGGGAAATTTTCTACATCGAATAATCGAAATTTCAAAAATTTCGATTTCAAACAATCCTCAAAATAAGGCTGAAAACTACCCCCGATAATTTTGAAATTATCGTATTCTACAAAAAAAAAAACACATCGAAAACCATTGCAACCTTCTTTTTAATATTTGTCATTTTTTTATTGAGAAAGATTTAAATTTTAGTGTCGAAACGAAAATTTGTATCTTCTCACCCTCACCATCCCTCTCCTTGTGGCTCAAAAAATCTAAAATTTTAGGGAAGTTAGTTTTTTAGCAAGTACTATCGATTGCGCTATGTTTCAAACAGAATTTTTTTTTGACCTCACTTAGTTGGCGTGAAATGCCCCATTTGCAGACGCAACATGGCTCTAGCGAATTAAAAGCTCCCCTAAACCGCCTGACTATTGGGCCACGTTACTGGAAACTTAGTGATACACGATCTAGTCGGCCATCGATCGGCTATACCGGCGGAAATCTATCACGTGAGAGCGGAGTAGGTAAACTTCTAAAAGCTTTATCGCCACTTAAAATTATATTCTAGATAAACTCATTGTAGTGATAGTTTTAACAAGCTAAAAGCCAATTTTAATGCTGTCTAAATGGTTAGTAGATAACCATTCGGTAGAGGAGCACTCGATAATCAAATACGTTACGGGATTCCGTGTTTCCTGGAAGGAAAAGAACGACGCCTCGCCCATTTCGATCGGACAGGCCATGTTTTGATCACGCTGCATACGAAACGACACGGTGAGATAATATATACAGGACGCGATGAAAATATGACACATCACAGAGGTAATATCACGTTATTTGGGTTAACTATCGCACCTGAGTGACTTAAAAACTACTATTAATTCACAGAAGGAACGAAAAATTAAAAGTTTTATTTATTTAAAAAACGATTAAGACTCCTTCACTGTGGCTCCTAACAATTCCTGCGATAAATTGCTTACGGAGGCATCCTGGGATAACAAAAGGTCACGCTGTCCCAACGAGAGCCCTTCGTATCAATAAAGACTCGTATACAAGTGAAACCCCGACATGGAAATACTTTTCCGAGTATTCTTTGCAAATGTCCTTAATGGTATTTGGGGGGCAATCAAAACGTCCAACTGTAGATTAAAGTAACATAAAAACAGCATAAAAGTGACCGAAGTTACTGGCAAAACATAGTTGGAATAGTAACGGATAAGATAAAAGTAGAGAAGGCGGAAGGGATAGTCATTGGGAAAGGAAGCGGTCCAGAGAAAGTTAGAGGAAAATTTAATTCAATAAATTGTAGGTTATATTAAAAAAACTCATACGAGACGTTGAATAAGAAAAATATTGCTCGAAGAACTGTCGTTAAATATTAACATTAATGCAAACTTACTATCAACACGGAAGCGTAAATTACAGGGAACTCTGTGGAAACATGTCGGTGACAACTCAATGTCCATAAATTAGGGTTGAAATATACAATTGCAGTGAATACATGGACTCAATTTTAATTTTTCCGTTCAACAAAACTCATGGTGTTATTTAAAAAGCGATTAAAGCCTATGTACGGATTACAGTAAAATACGTGCTTTTTAATATCACAGCAAATTTGATGCCCCAAAAAAAGATAGTAATAAACTAATCTGTTAGATAGTATATCCACGTAGGCTATAGTTATGTTTCGAGTTCGTGCGAGCGCGGAGTGTAACAGGACCGTAGTCAGTTAACGAATGAAAATATTAATATGTTTACATAAATTATGTAGCAACATAGTACTATTTTTTACCAAATAGTACGGTTAAATCAAGGATAAAATACCTATATAAATTAAGATAATACGTAACAATTGCAACACTTACCCGACAAACGTCAGTGTTGAGACAAGGTCAGGTTGGCGGTGGTTAAAACATATTATTATGTGCTTTTTTAAATGTTCTGGGGTGAAACGGCGACGTTTATCACTTAATATTAACGAAACTGTCCGCAATGTCTCGCGTATTGATGTCACTACATTGTTGTAAACCCGATCGACATATGCAAGTCTTAACGTACTTTCATGAGGAATTTTTCGGTCCATATGTTTTTCTAAAAACGTACGTAACTTGGGGTTCTCTAGTTTGTTTAATGGAATATTGCTTGCAACAAAGAATCGTCGGCGCTGGACGAGGCATGGCTTTTCAGATGTCTTGTTACTTTAGTTTTATCTGAAGAATTTATAATGCGTTCACACACAGTACAAAAAGGTCATTTCCTTGGATACGTATGTCCCTAAAACCCTCGGGATCACTGTCAAAACCGCGTTTGAAAAACCCTCCCCTTCTATTTCTTTTCACCTTTGGCATGGTACCTCACTTTATTCACTTCTCCCCTCAACTAATAATTATCAATATTTATAAAGTTATTTAAACACACGGCTAATACAACACATGGCGAATACCTAAAAACGAAACGTATCAACGCGATGCAATACCGGCGACTGTCTGTTACAGCGTGCCATAAATAACTAAAATTGATAGCGCAGTTTTCGTAATGCAAGTCAGTTGTGAGCTGTGAAGGCCAACGACTCAAGGGCAGGACATGCACAGTGTCGGCTCTGTGACATTCGCGCTTGTAGTAAGTAATAATATTTAATAATGTACTATGATGCAACATAGTTTCTGTGAACATATTAACATTTTCATTCGTAAACTGACTACGGTCCTGTTACACTCCGCGCTCGCACGAACTCTAGTTATGTTGTTATTTTTAAGATTAACAAGTCGTTGATAACTCAGTGCTTGGAAATACAATGGAATACATTAAAACTAGAACAGAGTAGCACATATTCATGTGCTGCTAGGTGATTGATTGTTGATCTAACAATAATACAAAAAAAGATTGATCTAAGATAGTCCTAGTCCTTGTATTGTATCTCTCTGATGCGAATTAAAATTTAATATCTATTCACTGGTCAACATTAGTTGACCCCTGCAGCGATCCAAGACGAATGCTGGGTCGAGGCTGTAACACAATATGGTCGGCTCCTCCATCCTAGTTTTGTTAATTTAAATGGAACAGTTGCAATAATAACCTCCGGTACGTGTTTCCCATGGCTGGGATTACGGCGTAGCGCCTGCATTTTGGCGAATTCGGACTGCTAACTTCTACGAACAAATTAACAAGTCCCCAAACTTCAGCTGCATTCATTAAGGAAATACAAATGGTTTTCGGGCATCAAGTGTCAAGAAGAGATATTAAAAAACTATTGTTCATTAGTTATTTTATTGATATAATCAATCGATTGCGAATAATAAATAATATATGTTACACTAATGGAAAAAATTAAAGGGTCAAAAAATGTCTCCGATTTTTTAGTGATTTTTCAGAATGCTGTATCTCTGAAAAATGGTCTTATCGAGGTCAAAAAAAAAAATTTTTTTTGAAGCTTCAAGTTTCTAGTTTTGAGATATTTCGACAAAAAAAATTTTTGGAGCTACATGTTTCGCGCAATTTTGCGTAGTGTGAGAAGGAAGTAGTGTGAGAAGAAAATTTTGCGAGTTTTTTTTGCTTTTTTGTCAAGTCCACGAGCTTGAAAAAAAATGTTTCTAACTTAGCCATGCTATGGACCGGATAGCTTGTTTATTCAGCTTCAATTTGCTTTTTTTTTAAATCTCGATACGATCATTTGCTGCTGAGATATCGAATTTTAAATTAAAAAGGACCCTTTTTGTCTTTGATCGACGATATCTCAGCAACCAGCGGTAGCACAAAAAATCTAAGGGCAGTTCTGAAAACTGGAATAAAACCCCTACAAGGTTCTGCTGCGATTTTTGAGGAGAAACTTTTTTCTTTATCCTTGACATTTTTCCTTTTATCCTTGATGTTTTTCAGAACATCAACGGCTGAAATTCAAATCTTCATGAAATGACTAATGTTGCGTGTGCCTTTTACAGTTGAATATTTCCAGTTTAATATATCAAAAAAAAAATTTTTTCGAAAATTGAAAAAAAAAATTTTAAGGGCTTCCAAAACTTGAAAACATTTTGATTTTCACTACCGTCGGCATTAGCATTACCCAAAGCGTACCACGTGGAGGTTGCACGATCGGATTTACTGTTTTTTTAGGTGTTCAGTTAGCACGAAAATCGATCGGAAATTTATCTCCCTAAGCAAGATGAATCAGGGTCGAAACGCGATTTGGGTCATCAACTTTAATTTAAATTAAATTAAAAATTGATGGTCAAAAACATCAGACAAACAGATCCAAACACACACACACACACACACACAGACGTGTGTGTAAGAAGCGTAAATCCGATCGTGCAACCTCCACGTGGTACGCTTTGGGTAATGCTAATGCCGCCGGTAGTGAAAAATCAGGATTTTTTTTCAAGTTAAAATTTTTTTTTCAATTTTCGAAAAACCTTTTTTTGATTTTTTTTTTGTAAATTTCAACTGTATGCGAAAAAATTGTGAAAACGCTCGAATTTTTTTTTCACTTTAGACATGATTAGGACATGTTTAAGCTCAAAAAAACGTGACCCTTAATTTTTTCAAAAAGTTTGACCGATTGCTACAAGAAAACTGTTCGTTAGATCGTAATGTAACTTTGCATGGTTTTGGGGGTATATTCAACTGTAAAAGGCACACGCAACATTAGTCATTTCATGAAGATTTTAATTTCAGCCTTTTGATGTTCTGAAAAACCATCAATTACCCGTTTTTTCCTGTTTTTTCAAATTCATGTCAAGGGTAAAGAAAAATTTTTCTCCTCAAAAATCTCAACAGAACCTTGTAGGGGGTTTATTCCAGTTTTCAGAACTGCCCTAAGATTTTCTGTGTTACCGTTGGTTGCTGAGATATCGTCGATCAAAGACAAAAGGGTCTTTTTGATTTAAAGTTCGATATCTCAGCAGGAAATGGTCGTATCGAGATTTTAAAAAAAGCAAATTGAAGCTGAATAAACAAGATATCCGGTCCATAGCATGGCTAAGTTCGAAAAATCTTTTTCAAGCTCGTGGACTTGAAAAAAAAGCAAAAAAATTCGCATTCGAAAAACCTCGATAAGACCATTTTTCACTGAGATACAGCATTCTGAAAAATCCTAAAAATTCGGAAAAATTTTTGACCCTTTAATTTTTTCCATTAGTGTATTTATGGTCTATATATCAGATGAGGAGGAAAATGTAGAATTTCGATTGAATGAATTCCTTTCCAGGAATTCTGTTTCAAACTCCTTTTACAAGAAGGGTGGGACCATTTGTACTTTTACGCTAGGTCAGAGGAAAACAGTTAATTCAAGTTCGCTCAGAATTTCCCTAAAATCCTTTCGGCTTTATGTATTGAATACTTGGGGGCTTACACTCTAAGAAACATGTAAATTACAAATGCACCCCCTCTACAATTTAATCCTGTAAGTAGGGTAATAGTAGTTATAAGATTTGAAAAAAGGATATTAGTATCCGTTCTGATTTATATGTATCTGCAAACAATATACAACGCGTGTTTTGCCATGTGTGCTGTTGAAAAATGATTTAATCGGTCGACAGACAGGAAATACAGGTAGATACAATTCCAAAATAAATGTGGAAGTAATATCAGTTGTCATCCGCACTACATTCCGCAGTATTATAAAACTTCAGGTTATTCGCGGCCATAGATCAACGAGACGCTTTAGGGAGGAAACTGACATGCATGGAATGTGTTCAATATGTTCAAATATAGTGCAGAAAAAACATAAAGTGGATACAAATCTGGCGGTCCAAATGGCTTCGCCAAGAAACGAGTAGAAATTGTTTACGTATATCTTGCAGAAGTTTTCCACTTACACTTGGATTTAAAATGCCTGTTAGATATAAATGCATATGTTATAAATTTCAATGTGAATTCTAATAGCATATAAAAGTGTTACGAAACTTCCCATTGTATTGTATTTTTAGATGGCATAAATCCGAGGCTGCCGCTAAATAAAATTCGAAGTCTGGATAAAGTTTGCCGGAGGGGATAATATAATTTTCACCGCGATAGGAATGTAAGCTTAGATTTCGCGAATTTGTTATGATTTACACACCTTTCGGAGTCTTATTGTCTGCAACGAAATGTCATAAACATGCGGTGTCTGCATTTATTGGTATGACTGTTGACTGTTGTCGCTGTCCACCAGGAAGTCTTAAACGGAATAAAAAAAATTGTCTTAGGAAAACTGACAACACTGCCGACAACAGTAAAAAAACTGTTCCTTTAGGACGTATAGAAGATAATACGTTACTAGAAAATAGCTTGCAAAGTTATGTATATTAAAACAATCGTTGATATATTCGAATTTATATTTATTTCCGAAATTCTGCGCTGCAATCGCAGTTAAAATATGGATTGAAACATGACTTCGGACTGGCGAAGCGGAAATCCACATTTACGTGCTCATTTTCGCCAGAATCGATTTAAAAAATATTGGCGATCGCAAATTGTAGCTCCAAACAGGAAGTTCGGTCTCACGTGGGTCCGAAGCGCCATTGTTGCAGCCTTACATTCCGACAGCGGACATACACAACATGAAAACTCGTTTTATGCAAGCGCCACAAACCGCACGACTTTCTGGTGATTGCACGTGACCGTTGCGGCTTGAAATTTATAGCATCCCGGATTGATTGATGTATTTGAAGAGATACATCGGTCTGTCTCCCAGCGGATATCATTATTGTCCTCCATAGCTTCTGTTGGAAACTATTTCTGATGCGTACAGCTACTGCGATAGCTACTTTTCGTAAGGAATGCCGACACGGTTTCCGCTCTTCCATTTAATTCGATCCCACTTGATTTTATTGGGGAACGGCATATATCGGAAGTTTCTGCAGTCTAAGTAGCGAGTTAAAAGCTAACCAAACATCTTAACTAGGGACTACCATGCAAAGGCAATTATTATATAAGTTTATCGAGTTTCACTATAACTTTATTTAATCCCACTTCTGATTTCGATTGTAAAATGAAATTACCGAACTTATTTGTGCATAAATTTAGTTACAGCAAAAAGAGATTTGTCATTTCACGTTTTAAATCACTCTGTGACAGAGCTTTATTTATTGGCCGCAACGCGATAGCAAAAAAACAGATTTAAAAACAACTTTTAGTGGGTAGTAAATCCATTTTGTCAACGCGGAGCTATCGACGAATTCCAAAATAAATTTATTTTTTCTACCTAGGCAGGTAACCGTAATAAATTACGTTTTATCACAGTCGAAATCATTTACTGTCATCAAGCCATTCGATTAAATTAAGTTAAAATGTATTTTCCTAGCGAAAATAAATCAAACTAATTGAATTCTTAATTGGGAATCCTTCATTTTGTTTTCGAGTAAATTAATCGAAATTTTAATTATGGCATAGGGAATTTGTCATTTTTACAAACGGGACAACACAGTTTTGTAATGTGAAAACAAAGGGATTAGGTAAATAAATTAGTGTGGCGCGTTGTCCCTCTACAGCTTCTGTGAAAATCAATAACTCTAGAAAACAAAGGAATGAATCCTAAAGCTAAGCACCGCCCCGATAAAAAAAACACAAAGGGAATTTTAAAAAAAATTAAATTATCAATTAGTATCTTTACTCTGTTAAGCTCGCGCAGAAACATCTACATTTTATTTATCTCAAGCCATCTAAATTAGGATTGAATTTCCCGGACAGAAGGACTAAATTGCGAAGCCGAATGCTATGAAAACGCCGTTTCTCGATTGTTTGCCCGCGGCAGTTCCATTTTTTTTTAATGAAGTAATAAGCTTCTGCTAACTCGTATACGCTGACACGTAAAATACATTTGTATAGGTAACGTATATTGTAGGTATATCAAGTATCATCACTTATGAAGTTACATTACAATTTTTTATATATTTCGACAGTATAGTCCATCTATTTTGAATTGAAAATGTTAAATACGCCTGGGGAACAAAAAAAGCGGTGCAACTTTATGATTCCATGGGCGTATAATAACTTTTTAGGGATAGGTAATAATAATAAAGTAATTAACGTCGCTTTTAGGCATTCATATATGTTTAAAATAATACGCCGACTTTGACAATGTAGGTCTTTATTTTTAAATTCATCATCCTCGACGTTTCGACATTTTCGCTGGTTATATCTGGAAGCTACGTTATTTTCATCCGTTTCGAAGGCCTCCAGAAAGCCATATTTATGAAAGAGGTGTTGATTACAAATATCGATTTTTTAATGATTGAATTATGACGCAAATAAAATAAAGTTATTGTAGGCGCACAGAATATAAGCCATCAAAACAACGTTAAACCCCCTACCCCTACCAAAGTAGCGACAATGACCAATGGAGTGTAGATTCCGCCCACTTCTTATGTTGACATGCCTCGTCAAGTCAACGATGACTTCGATACGGCATATACGGGTAACAGATCAGCATAGAAACGCGTATTTAGTTCCATACAAAGTGTGAGTAAACTGGTATATCCTTATCCTTCCTCGTATAAGCACCTATTTTCAATTTAGAATGGAAATTCTATACATCCGGTTGAAATTTTAAAATGGAAAACAAATGAGTATACAGGCTAAAGTCATAATTCCTGCTTTTGATTTACAAGTATACAGGTTACACGTTGACTTTGGGATAGTACAGCTGAAATATTCGGTGTGGCAGGGATAAGGCCACGCCTTGAGCTGCCTGTTATGTGTGGAGTTATTGTTGCACAGTTGGACTTACCCAATTAAACAACACGAAACGTTAAACAAAAAGCATTTAGGGGAGGGAGCATATAAATACGTAGAAAATCCAACCCTGTGTATGGTGCATAACGTTTTTGTTATCAGTGTTGTGGAAAAAGTCAGTGACGCACTTGTTAAATATCTCCGGTGTTGACTAGAACATTGATTTCCTCGGTAAATCTGCATTAAAATAGAGACCTTGACGTGTCTGGAAATAAATTTCGCAGATAGGTCATATCAAAATGGCATGTTAGAAAACAAAAAAGAAATAAATTATCGCCCAAAACCAAAAGGGTAGCTTCGGGGTGGTGGAACCAGCGACTGGCATGTAATAAATTGTCACTTTATTTCAAGTATACCTAGACCCAAAATAAGTTAAGATATTGCCTTTTGTTCTAAAATAAAAAGATTCGCCCGCCTGTATTTACGAACTGTGTGTCGTTCTATTTTCTAAAGGGGGCAAATAAACTTAGCGGAGGCATGATTTAATGCGATTCGGGTGTAATTTCCAGCTCCCGGCTGTGGTTTTATCATGCAGTTATAGCACGAAAACAACGCAAACTCAACGTCTCACTAATATTTGTTCTAGACAGATTTTATGCGAAACACCTACAACACCAGAGAACTATTTAGGTCACATGTAAAAATGTACTCCACAGTCATTACATAAGAACTTATTCATATAGATACTGTTATCTTTATGAGATTCAACTATCTTCCCGGCGTTTTCCTGCTCACAATCTTCTAAATGTGTCGATAGCGTTCCAACACTTGCTGACGCCATTTTTGATGGCACGCTTTAAGAAGTTACTCTCGGTTGAATTCTTCTAGAGCTCATTATAGATGAAAGATGAAGTTTTTTTCGACTACAATAACACTACTCTGCAAAATTTTTGAAAATGTTGTGCCCTTTGGACAATGAATAGTTGCTTTATCCGAAGTAATTTTTCCCTTTGAAAATAATCCGGGCCGTTCTCTCCGTTCTCTCGGCTAAAATAAACCAATCTTTGACGGATTAACTTCATTAAATATCCAGTAGGTGACGTCCATGAATGGGGCACTTGATATGCGGGCAAAACAGCACCATATGAAACGTAAATTCGTGCTAAAACTGTACACATCCAAGTCGGATTCAAACCAATTTGTTCCGAAATTTCATATCGCAGCATTTCCGTGCCGTCCCTTCGCTTACGAAAGTATTATAGCAAACTCGATAAAAAGTAGGTGTTTTGTTGTCAAGGTAATACTGATTTCATATAAAAAGTGGCTTTTAGTAGAATTAAATAAATTTGATGAATTGTATATGTCTAATGCTCACATTTAATATTAGGAGACATTTTTTCGAGGCGGATCAATGGAGAAACAAACTTCCTCGAAGCACTTATTCTCCCTTTCGAAACGAAGTGAGTTAGACGTTTTGTGTCAAGATATTTATCAAACAATAATTGACTGTTAAGCAAAGAGAGAAGTCGGACGATTACCGGCATTAAGAGCTCCTTTAATACCTTTGTCAAAGAATTTTTGCGATACACCATTATCGCGGGGATATAGTTTTAAGACCAGCTCTAAAAAAATTCTACGTCTCGAGCACGGGAAAGTTTCTCAATGAAGGATACGTCAAACTTTTCTCTTACACGGACATATATTGTTTCTTTCGTGGGGTCTTAGATAAAGGGTAAAAAAACACATGAAAGTGAAACCATGACTACGCCTCTGGTCCAACAAACAAATAATGAAACACCGTAATAATAACCGGTTTGTTGAGATAAATCACCTTCTATTATCCTTAAATGAAATACTCCTACGTCACCACTGACTATCTCGACTATTGGGAAGTACACGCTGCTCGTGCGTGATTTGTGATGAATCGTTTCATTATTTTTTTGTCGATCTGGAATTAAACTGGACTTTTGCATGCCGGTTTTGCGCCAAATTCAGTCAGCAGCTTATGTAACGTCAATTGCACACCTTCGCGTCGCAAAGGAAGGAACCAAAGCGGAAATCCAGAGTTTGTCGTTGCCTAAATTAATTACCCACCACCAGTGCAATAAACATTCATCTTGTAGATGTTGAGTGTCAAGTTTCAATGAAATGGATTTAGCTAACCTAGCATAAATACGTGAATTAACTAAATCAATATACGCGACCAGTGAAACCGGTTTGGTTGGTTTGGGTCCGTTTTCTGTGGCCAGTGGCGCACCTACAGGGTTGCTATATGCAAGAAAGTTATATTTGGTTTCTCATTCTCGGGGTCCTCTGGGTTTTTATATATTATATGCAATATAATCTTATTTCAACTAGTATCTTTTTGAATTCGTTATACCACGTAAGTAGTTTTAGGTTTTCGTGAAATAATCGGTGCGCAGCCCCGGTAGCCACGCCGCTGGCGCCGCCTCGCGGCTGAAAAACCCCGGCCAACTGTTCAGACTGTTGGGCCAGAAAGTGGTGCGCGTATAATGCATACATGTGTGTGAGATATTCCTACCGTTTTGATTTGGCAATGAGTTATGGTATTCTAGCGTGATGCGGAGCAACAGAGTTCAATTAGCACTTCTGATGAATTGATTTCGGTTAAACGGATCGCAGAGGACGAGTAGGGCCATTGAAAATCGAGACGCAGCCAGCTAGCGTATAGTTGGTTCAATACGTCCACAGCCGTATTATATTCAGAATCGAAAATTAAACCCGGCGTATTGTCGGAAAAAATACATTTCCACGGTACAATCGACTGAATTAGTCGTGTTCGTGGCGACGGGTTAAACAATTGTTTAGGTTTTTTGTTTAACAAAAGAAAGGGCAGCAAGAGAATTTAATAAAAACTTCACCACATACATTTTAATACAGTGTGGAACAGCCAAACGGAATAAATTCAGTACCCTCAATTATTAGTTACGCATTTTTTTTAGAAAATCCTGAGACTGCTATGGTTTTAAATTTTATTGCAGAAATTAACAAGAAAAAAAGATGTTTCTCCAGCGTAGGAAATTCGTTACATTAAAATAAAACTTTTATAAATAACACTATTTGTCAATTTTAGGTTCTGAAATGTTAATAATAACAAAAAATAAATGTCTGTAATTGCCGACATTCTCTGCTATAAGATAAAACTTACTAATAAATACGTACAATTTTTTGCTTGACAATCGAACGACAGAAACGAGCAAGAAGCAAAAAACAAACTTGAAATTTAAGAAGTTGGCCATTATCAGCTTTAGTGAAGTTACCAAGAAACGTGCTTGTCATTGTAACAGTAGTTAACAGTTAACAGTTTTTGCTTTAGTTTTCGTGTTGGAATTCAGAGAGATAGTTCACCTAACAGAAATACATAAGATAATGATTCTGCAGATTATTGGTTTTGGAAACAGAACACGAACGCAGGCCTAAGTTGTTATTTCAAGAAAATATCTTGAAAATATCAAGCCATACCAGCACATTACGAAGTCAATGTCCGGCAATATCTCCACACAATCTTTCCAAATCGCTGGATAGGAGACGTGGTTCTGTAGAATGGCCTGCACGATCACCTGATCTCACGTCGTTAGACTTCTTCCTATGGCGACATGTAAAAAGTATGGTCTACAAACCAAACCTGACGATTTAGCTGACTAAGAAGAAAAATAACACTTCAAATTAGGTCGATTACCCCGCAGATGTTAACTAACTAAATTTGGTTGTTGCGTCATCTTCGGAAATAAAATGTTACTACGGAGCGATGTAACTTTTTATTACACTATATTCTGTGACTATGTACAGGGTTTATAACTGATATTTGTGGCAGATTTGTGCGTTACGAAATTCAGTTTTAAACATTCATAACGTCAAAAAGGAACTTGAAATTTGTAAGGGGCCTCGAGGCAGGCGTGGCGATATTGTAAATTCCGCACTTTATTTGTACGTACGTATGTGAATAAGAAAGTGAGTACCCTAATTTTAAATATGCTTTTTCCTTTCTGGTGTGAGGAACTCAGAGCAGCCTCGATGTACGCTTTGTGTAGGAGTACAACAAAAGTGGCGACACGTTAGAAGCCTGACAAAAAGGCGAGATTTATACCTATATATTAAAATGAAAGAAGCTTTCGACGCGATAAAAGTGCCGAATTACCGTGGAAATCGCTTAGCGGCCTTGCCACCCAAAAAGTTTTTAGACGTTAAATTATCAACCTAAAGAACTGCCGACGTGAAAACTGTTAAAACTGGAGCTTTGCGTCATTATTGAATTTAAAGTGTCGGCAACGTAAATGTATCAGCTTTACGGAAAATAGCGCGACGTAATGGGGCTGTATTACTGTCATTTCATTGTCATTAACAACAAAATGACAGTAATACGGAAGTAGGAATAGAATCACACGCTCGTTTATCTTGTATTGAGTTTTATAGAGAATTCTACAATTATAGTTCCTTTGTTTATGCCATTGTATGTCTACTTGATAAAGAGTTACATAATTAATCTACAGGGTGTCTAAAGAAATTGTATCCAAAAATCCAAGTAACGCTTAAAAATACAGTATTCTGCCTATAAAGGGTATAGCAGGGTTTATATCGGAAATCTGCCCTCGCGGCTTTTTGACTCGCACTTGGGGAATCGTTTTAGTGTCAAACAAAAATAATTCAGTTAAATTTTTAGCTCTATCATAAACGGTCTTCGAGTTTTTCAAAAAAACCTCTTTTTTCGATTTAATTTTTTTTTTCATAGTAAAATTCAAAATTAATGAATGGTGATTTTTGTTCTAATGCTTAGGAGTAAAAGACATGAAAAAAACATGTTGGTCATGATTCTTAAACGAAAAGCCGATTTTTGGCGGAAGAAATAAAATTTTAATCTTTTTTTATCGCCTTTTGAAAAGTGTCACTCACCGAATTTTGTCAGAAAATGTATTTTATATTTCTCTATACTCAGGAAGTTTTTCAAATTTTTAGAAGTGGTGGAACAATATGAAAACAATTAAAAAGTATTTTTTTTTGTAATCTTGCTTTTAAACAAACATATATTTTTGATTGTTAAAAATTGTATAAAAAATTATTATTTTTACCAAAAGTACATTTTCACTAGAGAAAAAAACAGAGAAACCCACAGAAAATTAAGACATATATATTGCAAATACTTGTTTACGTGCTTCGAATGGAACTATTGTAATATTTGTTGATGATCTACAAATGCAACAATATCCATGAGTGGAAATGATTCGTGGAAAACTCAATTCCACAAAGTCTAATTCTTCTTCCATTTTTTCTTCAAAAACATATGAAGGATCTTCAGTTGATGATACAGACGAAACAGTAGTTGAAGAGGATTGAGAGAAAATTGGCTGGATTTCGATACTCACTTGTTCTGAAGATGAATCATCAGTGTGCTTATTTCTTAGTTGGTCTTGTTAAAATTACTCGACATTTATTACAAAATGTATCATTAACAAAGAAAATCCCCATTAAGAATTAGAAAAAAATCACCATTAATTAATTTTTAATTTTACTACGAAAAAAAAAAATAAAATCGAAGAGATCTTTTTGAAAAACTCGAGCTGAAAATTTAACTGAATTATTTTTTGTTTTATACTAAAACGATCCCCAAATGCGAGTCAAAAAAGCCGCGAGGGAAGATTTCCTATATAAACCCTGCTATACCCTTTTGAATGGATCGAATTTTTAAGTCACCGTATATTTGCCACTTTGTTTCGCTTTCGTTCGCGATAGCCGAGGAAAGTCCTCCATTACTGGAAGTCAGCGTTGATCATATAATCACGCGTGATGACAAACCACATCTTCGGCATCTACAGCGCCAGTAACTAAGCAGTGTTGACGTATATCTCCTCCTAATCCAATCTTTATCCGACATGACAGAATTGGACCATCGAAATCGACTTAATCACTTTAGTCTTCGTTGAAGGCAAACAGGACGATAGAAGGAAAGGATAGTGTTTACACCGGCAACAAGCCTTGTTATGACTATATTCGGTTTCCGGGTAAGGCAGTTTTCAGTATTATGGAATGGTTTGAATCCCTGAACTCTGTACGTTGTGAGTACAGACATCATTGACAACATTGTTTACGGATATTCCGTACTTTTATAAAAAAGTCAATTGCTTTTTCGGTTTGCTATTTTGGATAAATAAAGGGATACAAAGACTGTCACCATTTTAGCTGTCTTTAAACTGAACTATGCATTCTGCGAACTTAGGCTGCAAACGGTTGTTTATTTTCCAACGAGGAAATATATCTTTTTCTTTCGCCGTTATAAGAGTCTTTTAAAGTAGTTTCGATAGATCCGTTTTAACGACCAATTTGTTCTTGAGACGTGGCGTAGGAGACGCCTTGTAAAGCGAAGTGAATTCAATCATTCAGTTCGGACTTGCAATGACATTTCTCACACTATGAGGATGCGTCAATGATCAATCAAATCGCATGCGTCTGACCACCAATGGTCATACAGCACGGCCTAAAATGCAAGCTCTGACGGTCTTATAAATAAATACCTTTTGTATCATCTTGTACACATGTTTCGGACACAAAAAATAATTTGCTGGAGTGTAAGGACGCAATAGACGTCAAATCAAGGTGACGAATGCACCAGATGGTCATAGCGTTGGGACGAAATTGACGCGAGCATCATTTATAATAGAAGGGAATTGTCGGGAATAAAAGTATGCTAACGCGTGGGGGGTCCTTATGGACCTGTTGCAACGTGCATAGAACATCGTTGTGGGCACAGTCTGAATTTTAATTCGGCCATTTGCACCTCTCAGATGCCAGGGAACGACCGGCTTACACATTGTTTGCATTCTGATCCCGATGAACGGGTAATGCGAATTCTGCCTTTGATCTCGTATCATTTCCATAAGGACCTACTTGCTTTTTGTTTTTTTCTAATAAAGATATGCCGAAATATTTACGCTTTCTGATGAATTTTGAAGTAGTTTTGGCACAGGAGAAAGAAACAGATAAGTCGCATTGGCTTTGAGGTTTTTTTTGGACACCAGGTACTTTAGTTGTTTGACCTATCTAATAATCTAGTATATACCTGTACAATAACGTACCTATTAAAATCATCTGTATCATTGGTAGGGTTCGGAAAGTGTGCTACAACGCAGGGCCGGACTCATAATCCGTCATGTTATTGACGGAAGATGACATATGAGAGATCAAAAAGACAGGATCAAGTATATAAATAATAAACAATATCCACAGAAATATGTGAATACAGTACACGAACTCACGAGTTGGTCACTCACGACAAAAAATTGTTCTCAATGCGGCGGTCGACCCGTTTACAACGACGACAGGTAACACCTGCCAACATCGGAATATCTCGCTGTTATATGGAGAAAATATATGTAAAGGTCCCGGATCTTGCACGGGAATTATAGAAATATGCGCTTAAAAAATACGGTTTCTAGAAAAATTCATAAAAACCATAGCTGAATTCCTCAAAATTGTGTTGGTTTATTGCAGGTTACACTTTAGTAATAGTTGATTTAATGGATATTTTTTCTGCATCAGGTTTTTTTATGCCAATAACTTTTTCATATGCGATTGATCGATAGCAGAATATAAACATTACGCAGTAATATGCAATAAAATTGAACGCTCTAATATGGGGCTCATATTTTAAAATCAAGCGTACATTTTCGTTGTGTACCAAACCGGGATACTATTTTTCGCTTTCATTGTTTGCAAATATGTATTGTATCCCGAGATTTGAAGGCATTGTTTATTTGAAGTGCTGTTTTCAAAGAGCAAACATAAATTTAACAGTTAAAAGCAGTATTTCGACCCGGCAGCAATTCGTTACTATTTTGTTTTATATAATATTTAATGCGAGAATAGGAAAACATTTGAATGCAAAACTATTTTGACTGTCTCGGAAAATTGAAATTGTTTCGAAATTTCCATGCAAAGGTAAATTGGAGGTTAATACTTAATAATTATTTGCATTAAAATGTTAAATTTTAGAGTTCTGTTTATACAGGGTGTCTTCTTTTATTTATATACAAATCCATATAATCCTCTTTTTTTTAAGATAACACAGACCTGCAAAAAACAGGTTTTTTTTTTTTTTTTGAGCCTAGTGATTCCGAAGGTTTTCAGCTTTTAGATTTTTGAAAGAATTCAAATTTCAATAGGCTAATCCAAAGAATTTTGACCTGCTAAACACGATGCCGTTACTTGTTTTTCTCCATGAAGTTAGGATTATGAAAAAAACATAACCTTAAAATTGATATGAAGCAAGTCATCTTTTATCATATTTAATGGGTAATGTTAGGTATCACTACAATTGCCTATCTTAATCAAATACATTAATTTTTTCTGAAAACATTTTCGAACAAATAAATAAAACATCAAACGCTATATTCGTAATAGTTTTCAATCACTCAAAGATATAATAAGTATCACATTAAATATTGAATATGGTATTTATTATTTATTTGAGTGATTGAAAGCTGAGTATTACGAAAATAGTAAATAATTAGAAAAATTAGAAAATAGAATGTATTTTTTAAGGTTATGTTTAATCTTATTTTTATTCAATATTTTTTTAAAAAACAAAATGATGTATTGGGTTAAGATGGAATATGACAGTGATGCCTAATATTACTTACAAATGGCCAATAAATAAGAAAAGACTCGCTTCATATCAATTTTAAGGTTATGTTTTTTCATAATTCTAACTTCATGGAGAAAAACAAGTAACGGCATCGTGTTTAGCAAAATGCTTTGGATTAGTCTATTTAATTTTGAATTATTTGTAAGTTTCCGAACATAGATTTTGGAAATTCTAACTACGGCTTCTGGCTTCTGCTCAAGGCTTTTATTCGAAGGCTTTTCCTGCAGGAATTTTCCAAGGTGCGATGACGCTTTCGGGGAGACGCGAAAAATGCCGGCAACCGTGGAAACACCCCTGCGAGGGGAATCCAAATTGAGCGAGTAAATAAGAATTTAATTTAGAAGCCGGTACGATTCTATTTTTTATTTGAAGGTGTGCTATATGAAATCCGGTTATTTAAAACCTTTACGGACGAAGGTGAGACGTTCCGTAATCTGAATAAAAATAAGGGAATTCCGCTGCTCGGGAGTTCGTAAAAATTCTGATTAGTCCGGTGACAAGTCACTTCATTATCCGCGTCTGAGAGGATAAATAAAAAATGAACCTTTTTCGACATGTATCTTGCGCGGATGCCGGTCCGTAAATATTTTATGACGCCACCGCGTTTCCTGGCGCTTTGCAAATAGATATTTTGCCACGAGTGGCCAAAGGCAAACTCATGGCGACGTCTAAGCCATTCGAAAACGCGTAGGCGAGAATCGATTCGTCGTTTTTCATCGCGCCGACTAAAACCCTCTCCGAAAACTACCCCCCAGAAAATCCGGATCATTAGAGATATCTCTTGTAAACTCCTTTAAACGCGTTTCTAAGGAAGCAATCGAATTCATTAGTAAGATACCCGGGAAGTGTGGCGTTGACAACAGCGCCAACAAAAGAGTTGTCTTCCGAGTAAATAATCACTTCACGAACATCTAAAAATGCCTGCTTTGTTTACCACGATTTACGCCTAAAGAAGTTGGATTGGAAGCGATACTGTCTACGCCGCGGCGGAACGACAA
The DNA here is from genome assembly GCA_029963805.1 of Aromia moschata. Classification (NCBI taxonomy): domain Eukaryota; kingdom Metazoa; phylum Arthropoda; class Insecta; order Coleoptera; family Cerambycidae; genus Aromia; species Aromia moschata. The sequence continues at coordinate 1,424,398 of JAPWTK010000038.1, forward strand.
CTGGCTGAAATATGTGGCGTGTTTTTAAATAGCGCATCGTGAGAGTAAGAGTGGTAATTATCTGGGGCGTCTGTCTTTTGGTCTATTTATTGCACAGAGCCGTATATACGTGAGCTGAATGCGATCGCGAATCTATGACGGAACTAGGTCGGCTAGCATCCAATAAACACAACTATTACGTGTTCATCAAAGGTGTTAATTCGGTGCGATATTTTCTAATGCGTCCTCCGGTGCAATTCGGTCAGATTCCCTGGCAGTTCAGAATGTTATCTATCTATCCCGAAGGGTAGTATTTCTGGTACTCTTAGAACGGGATTATTTTATATTCGATCGGCTCCAGCTCGTGCTTGCTGGCCAAGATTAATTTAACTATTCTCCCTTCGAAAATAGGGGAGCGCTACAAAAAAATCCGAAACTAATTTATGTTTAAGAAAAGTTTATTCAGTATGTGCCGGGTAGAATTCTTGGCTTAAACTGAGCAGAGCGCGGTTATAAAGATAAAGAGGCCTGATACGTATTTCATTAGAAACAATACGGCCTAACTGCTCGGGAAAAAACGCACAAAAAAGGTAATCTTGTTTGTAAAAAGAGAGGATGGAACTTGAAAGTACATGCAGATATGTCAACCCGCATATAACGAACAGTCGATTACATCGCTCAATAGTAAACAACGTATGACCAAACGCCACATGACTTAACAGATCTCAGAGAGGCTCAATAATTTTTCGACAGGTTTTCTAAAAAACGTATTTTTTTTACAAAAAAATTATAAAACGTTATCTGACACCATCTAATTATGCGACAATGATAAGGTCGCCATTACAGATAATTTAAACGCAAAAAATTTCATAAGCTGATGAAAATGAATACTTCACTCGCGTAAAGGTAGGGCTTATATAACTTTTATAAGCATTTTGTAAATGATAGGGTTTCTAACTCCGTATAAGCCTTTTTCCCTTTTCGCTTAAAATAAAAACAATGTGATGAAACGAATTCGTGCCAAGACTAGTGTTGAAGCTTGGAAAATCGACTTTACCATAATATGATTTAAGAAGCTGAAAGTCAAAAAAAATCAGACTTGTACCTTATTCGAACATCCTAACATTTCAATTTATAATTATGTGTTCTAATTCTGCTAGGTACGTCATACGTGGCAGTTGGAGGAATTTCCAAGACATGGCACACGTAAATAGTAACAATGAACTTTATGTAACATTCCTTACCATAACGTCTATATTCGTATATAGTTGGTAACACATGCCAGAACAAGCTGTCGTGCTTAATAAAATTAATAATTCTACTTCACTTTGCATTGAAATTGTCTAAGGCGAGGTTATATTTATGTTTTATAAACCGTACCCTTAATATGTCAAATTGGAAAAATACTGTTAGAAATTCACCATCTATACAGGCCGTCACTGCTTCGTTAAATTCAACAGATGAAAAGACAAAAAAAATTCATACCGACTAATTCGACCATGAGAGTAACACGATGGCGTAACGGAAAAGTCGCTACGACTTCTAGTTTTTCCGGGAACGAGGAAAAACACCGGAAAAATCCATAGGCACATCCGAGGGGTGCCAAATGATTCACCAAGACCAATTCAGGTGCGGGAAGAACGATGCAGTCGGTGAAAATCCCGTGCGACGCACCGTTTTTCCGGAAAAGCCGAAAAACTCACACAAAAGTCAAAAACCTGCGAAATAGACCAACTAAAAATACTAAAAAAATTCCTACCGCCTAAATCGACCAAATAAAAATTGCAAAAACATTCTTTCCGACTAATTCGACCACGAGGAAGACGATGGCGTTGCAGAAAACTCGCTAAAACCTTTAGTTTTCCGTAAACGAGAAAAAACACCAGAAAAACCCAATGTTATCGACATAGCCGGTCGCTCGAACGTCCTAGAGAAAAACCGATGGTAGATCCGCATTCAGCGCCGCCGGCTTGGTCTAGGTGAAATTTTTGGCGACTTTTCGAAGAAAAAAAATTAAAAAATATTTCGACCCACCCCCTTACGAAATTGTCGAAAAAATTGAAATCGCTCCGAGGGGTGCCAAATGACTCACCAAGACCAATTCGGGTGCGGGAAGAACGATGGCGTTGGCGAAAATCCCATGCGATGCACCGTTCTTCCGGAAAAGCAGAAAAACTCCCTCAAAAGTTTCAAAAACCTGCGAAATCGACCAACTAAAAATCCTAGAAAAAATCCCACCGCCTAAATCGACCAAATAAAAATCGCAAAAACACTCTTTCCGACTAATTCGACCACGAGGAAGACGATGGCGTTGCAGAAAACTTGCTAAACTTTAGTTTTCCTGTAAACGAGGAAAAACACCAGAAAAACCCAATTTTGTTGGCATATTCGGTCGCTCGAACGTCCTAGAAAAAAACCGATAGCGGATCCGCATTCAGCGCCCCCGAATAGGCCTGAGGCGAATTATGGGCGAAAACAAATTTTCCGTCAATAAAAAAATTTCCTACCATGTACCCCCTTCGAAATTGTCGAAAAATCGAAATCGCTCCGGAAAGCCCGGAATAATTGTCCTACAACAATTCGGGTGCGGAAAGAGCAGTGGCACCCTCGAAAAACTCTCCCGGACGTACCGTTTGTCCGGAAAAGCGAAAAACCGCGAAAAAAACGATTTTGAAGCATCCCTACCGTTTTTTGCGCATATCTCCGCCCCCAGCCATCGTAGAAAAACGAGCGACCTACCGTTGGATTCGCCGTTTAAAGACGCTTCTAGCCACATAGGACATAATATCACCCATGCCAGTGGTCGTCCGTGAAAAACGAAAAATGACAGGTCTCCGCCGACCTGACACTCGCAAAGGCGCCAGGGCGAAAACCGTGAGTCGCACGAGGTCGCCCATGGCGCCGTCGCCATTTTCGCACCTGAATTAGCAAGATTTGGCACTTTCTGTTTGACAATGACAGCCGAGAATTTAACTGACGTACGAAATTACACGTAGGTGGCTTATGGAATTTAAACGTTGGTTTGCCATTTGTTTTTATTATCTGGGGTATTTGAGAGGAATAATTGTAGTAACGATGGAGCTTCACAAAATTAAACGATGCATAATTTTACATAAGTGATAAAATTATCAGTATGCATGTAGGTATACTATATTGGTATTTGTTCAAAATGCGAAATTTGAATTATTTTATAATGGTTTACGGATTAGCGATGTATACTATGTTGATATTCATGTACAATAATTTATTTAATATTATAAAAGAGGGTACGTTTTTCGTTACGTTATGTTTCGAAACCGATGATGTAAAAAGTAATTGAAAATTGTGCTGTACGTATAAATACGAGGTGTGTAAATTAAGTACTAAGACTGATTTTAAATTTTTATATTGTCGGTATTGTCTCCTTCAAAATAACTCCCTTGGGAAGCCACACAGCGCTGGAGACGGTTCTTCCATTCCTCATAGCAGTGCCGGAACTCATATACATGAGAATAGCCTTCACCTGGTCGGTTACAGCCGTTTGAATGTTTTCTATGGTCCCAAAACGACGTCCGTTGAGGTGATTTCTCAATCTCGGGAAGAGAAAAAAAAGTCACAAGGACTCAAGTCAGGCGAATAAGGATGCTGAGGAGCCACACGAATGTTTTTACTGGCTAAAAACTCGAGAAGCCGCATTGTCGTGATGCAACATCCTGTTGCTCTTGATGCAACATCCCGTTGCTCTTGATGCCTTAAACCACCTAAAAACCTGGGCACTTAAAAAAACACTGTCTCCGTAGGCGTGTCGAAGTTTTGCAAAAGTATCCGTTGCGCTGTGTCAAGACTGAAGCAAAATCTGATAGCACACCGTCGCTCAAAATTAATGTCACTCATTTTTAAAAACGCACTAAAAAAAAAAATAATTTACGAAAACAGTCACAAAGAACAAACCTTCCAAGTCCCGTCTCCGCGGTGTCAGTACTTAATTTACACACTCCGTACTATTTAGCAGATGGTGATAATTTCAGCTCTATTTTTGAAAAAATTACGGGTCTCCAGATCACCTGGTACCTGTAGTTTATACAAAAAATACAGTACAAGGTAAATCACTTTTTTCTTTTTTTAAGTCAGTCGGTGCCGTGAAGCAGTTGTCTTCGACTGGGGGATTATTTGTTTAAAGTATTGGGATTCGATTGCTACCTACTTGATTTATGCGGGATTTCGAAGCCGATAGTGACATCTCCTCTGACAGAACATGTCAATCTACTTTGAACAATCGCTTATATCCCCGAGCCCTTTTAGTTTACACAAACCGAATGCTATGAGTGTTAACTTGGCTCTCGGAGTACCTTTGAAGCAGGTGCGACGAATATTCCACGTGGCAATATGAGAAACTTAACAAGACCCTGCGACGGAATCAAAGCAGTGAAATATTACATTTTCCTAAACTTATTTCGCGACGTTATACACCTTCGTGACATTTTACTGCTGTTTTTGTGCTTGGTAGGTCTGGATTTTCCTCCAAGATCCTGCACATAACACCACGTGTGTTCCTATTAATAACTTTAATCGACTACAAAAAAGAATATATTAGATTTACACTATTGAGTCCTTCCATATAAAATCGTCTGAAAATAAGAAAAATCGCTGCCGACCCATTTTAGATTTTGCTGCAACTTTGAGGAACTCTTCTTTAGGGTCCCAAAGAACAAAATTTACGCAAATTTGAATTTTTACAAAGGCTCGGTTCCGCCTATTCGAATTAAAACTTTCAAAAATCGTCATTTTTATGCTTTATCAAATTTAGCTCTAAAATTTTCCTTTTTAAGATATCTATCCGCGGCATTTTGAAGGAAAGATGGCAGTAAGTATCAAAAATTCGATCAGTCATTACCTCCGAATAATGGCAGCGTGTTAAAATTACGTGTTTTTTACTTATTTTTGTGAATTTTAATCGACTCTAGCGTCTTGACTGTTTAGAGTAAGCAGTTTATGTTACTCAGGAATTACGTATCATAGACGAAATACAGCCACGAGTCGACCCGAGCAGCTCACTCCCTTATAAAAAAAAAAAAAAACTTTGCTTGAATTTTCGAAATTTTGAAAAACCGCATTATTGAGGTTATGAAAAGAACGTGTTGACTGCGTGATAAAATATGAAACTTACAGAATCTATAGTTCTTACCTTTAACTGCAAGTGACTGCACGCTCGTTTTGTTATTTCCATGTTTAGTGAATGTACAAGTGTTTTTTTTTGTAGTGAAAATTTCAATTGTACTTCATTACTTTTTGTAAATAAAGATTATATCTTACCTTTTTATTCAACTTCGGGTCCTTTTATCTCTACAGTTTCTTATTCGATATGGTTTAACAAACGGTTTAAAATAAATTACGAACAAGAATAATTATGAATGTGAAAGAATTTCTAAAGTTTCAATGAAGTTATGGGCATATTAAGTGTAAAATTATCTCTCTAAGTAATATTTGATGGAAACAAGGTAACCGTTAACAATTTGAACTATAACAATATTTTTTATTCAACAATTTACGTTTGGGTTTTTACAATATATATATTAACAATATCAAAATTATGGGAAGCTGAATATTTCCGCGCTTTTAATTGACTGAGAAAGCGGAACAAAACTATGATACGATATCGTATTTTTTATTGTATTTATAGTCATAAATCATTCAAATAAAAATGTTTAAGCAGCTTTAGATAAATTTTAGAGCTAAATTTGATAAAGCATAAAAATGAAGGTTTTTAAAAGTTTTAATTCGAATAGGCGGAAACAAGCGTTTGTAAAAATTAAATTTGCGTAAATTTTGCTCTTTGGGACCTTAAAGAAGAGTCCCTCAAAGTTACAGAAAAATCTAAAAATGGGCCAGCTTCTTCAATTAGACGATTTCGTATGGAATGGCCCTATTTGATTTCAATTCAGTATCTTTGTGCGTGCCCTAATCTGTACACCGTTCCGCGTTTCAGAATTTTTTTCGCTTCGTTTCATCCTCGAACCACTCCATCTTTATATTTCGCAGACACGTAGGGGCGTCTAATTGCAAAAGCGCGAGCAAATTAAAAATGACGAGTTCGATAAGACGCCCTTACTCAACGCTGCGACGTTCCATATAAATCGTAGCACTTAATTCTCAATATATCTGGAACGCTCTCAGAAACGCAACTCCTATTCCTCCACTTGCCGAAATAAGGATTTTCTTTAAACAGCGAGCAAATAGTAATGAGTTTGATTTAAGCCAGTCAACAAGGGGATGTTTGAAATTCAACACGAGTTGTTAAAACCTCTCGCGCTCTATTGGAAGACCCTACCTACTACGTTCTCTCGGAATCGGAATCGTTTTACCGTTCCTGGTGAGATATCTACAACTTAGAATGTGCCAGCTGGCGTTAATTCCATTTGGCATCGCGTTTGTTTATTTTTAAATCGCTTTAAAACGACGCTGTTTTACTCGGAGTTTGTCGGGGTTGAATATCCGATATAAAAAATATGTCTGACTATGCATAGGTGCCGCAAATGTCCTTGTCTGACGGGCAAACTCCAAGTAGGTGTTACATTGATAACAGCAAATGTAGATTTTTTGAGCGAAAATGTCATGACGACAACCAAACTTAACTTTCTTCAAAATATTTTGCATAAAATTTGGCGATTTTTAGTCGAGGAATTTCAAATTGTAGTGATCGCTCTAAATTTTTTTAACAGATAGACTTGATGAACTTCCTTTAAGTTATCGAACCAAAATGTTTTCCAATAAGATGGGTGCCCTGCGCATCATGCCGTTACTGTCCGTAATTGGCTCAATTCCGAACTTAATGAACACTGGATAGGAAGGGATGGTCCCATTTGGTTGCCGAGAATCGGATCTGACAATATTGGACTTCTATCTATGGGGACGTTTAAAGCAAATTGTTTGTCGTGAACCACTAGAAAATGAAGAGCAATTAAAAACAAGGATTCAAAATGCAGTCAAGTTTTTGTCAATTGAGGAAATTAGAAATAGTTTTAACGTATATAGAGCTCGAATTGAAATTTGTGCAGAAAAAGCAGGAGCATTATTTGAATAAAAAAATTCTGGTTTAGTTTTGATTTCATTTTATAATGAAATGATAATTCATTTTATAATATTGTTTAATTGAATGATTAAAACATAAGACTAAGTAATTCGAATCATTTTTTTAGCTAACTAATTAATTGAGTTTCTATAGCATATAGTATCCTAGACAACGAAATTATTGGGTTAAATCCGCCAACTACAATTACTTATAAAATTTTGAATCCAAATTATGAAGAGAAATAATGGTATTATCTCGAGAACCGTTTCAGTTATATAAAAAGTATTTTGCGTTTTAGGGGTTTGAAATCAAGCAGGGGCAAATCATCAAGAGTGACTTTTTCTGGAGAAATCAAAAAACACAAAATTTTTTCCTCTTTTAAACGCGATCCGGGGACACACTGTATATCTATTTCGTTCAGTCAGATTTGACGTTTTTTTTTTTTTTTTTGGTTTGTTTATTACTTGGTACTGTTACAAAAGACGAATTTTGGTTTGATTTGTGTATAACGTTTTGCGCATGTAGCCTTTCATGAAACGTGGTCGACAATATTTACTTTTTAGACGTTTTTTTACCAAATATGTATTTGATTATCCATTGTCTAGTAGCCATACATTGCATAAAACATATCAACGTGTTATGGGAGATATCAAAGAAGACCTATGCAATAAGTTTATGTGGCTAACCGTGGACGAAACAACAGATTTTTGCGGTAATAAGGTCGTTAATGTTCTGATACGAATTTGAGGTGTTTCAAATATTTCGCCCCGATATTAATAGCTAGTGAACGGGTTTTACCAAACAACGTATAAAAGTATGGTAATAGTAGTAACACGTGCATTATCCTCTGTAGATGTAAAAAAAACACAGGTTTACAAAAAAAAAGTTGTCTGAATCTGGGGTCAAACCATCCGTTTCTCATGTATTTTTCGACGCTGAATTCGAATCTATTTTTAGTTTTGTCTTTGTTTCACTTTTGTCTGTTTTTTTAATCTGTGGATAATAAAGATGTGGTTCGTTAAAAAAATTCGCAGACTCGACCTCTTTTTTGCGGAAAGCGCCGTACCCACTTTTCTTGCTACTAAGGAGAGATAAAAGACGATTTCCTCCCTCGAGGTGATATCCTATTGCATGTAACCTCACAAACGGTCCATATATGAACGGAATGTCAGCGTATGAACTTTATCATACGTTATTGTTCGATCGGGAATTCTCAATATTCTTTCCGCGTTGTTATTATAGGGAAATTCAAAGGGAGCACCTGGCAATACCGAGCGATGGCTCTGGCGGCCAGTAGCGACTCGTTAGAATTGACGTAGGCTTAGTTTTAAAACAGCATGCATTTGAGCCTATTCTATATCTCTGTATGCTCAATGAGATATATATATATATATTTTAATAACACAGCTACACAAAGATTTTACAGTTCTCAAGCAAATATACACCATAAAAAAAATCTATAAATAAATAAATCTGTAAATAAATTAATGAATCTGGGAATGCCAGAACACCGACTGTATATGTACATGTACATGCCGTAATTCAATGTAATGTACAACCATTGGGTTATTGTTTTATAGGATTATGAGGTTTCGGAGCCATAGTGTTTGTGGTTTTAACGGATATAGCAAATTTGAGGGCGGTTTTGAGGTTATGGCCGAACCCAGACGTGCTTGGATAAAACTGACCCCGGATTCGAATTCAGCGACCCCAAAAACATGTAGTACACATAGTGAGACCCTCAGGTCAGAAACTTTTTTTTGTATGGCTGTGTAATCTGTTTTTTTTTATTAGTTGTATATATGTTGTTTTTTGTAAGCTACTTTTTCCTGGCAAGTTGTCACTGGCAGCTGTGTTAGCTGTGTAATAAAGGACGGCAAATGCGACTCTTGGAATATACTAATTTCAAGCGGTTTAAAATAACATCACCTTAATAGGAGGGCTAAACAAATATTACTCTAACTTATAATTAGCTAGCAATTGTGTGTTATAATGTTAGAAGTACAGTGGGCAAAATTACTTACAAACCTCATTAGCGTATATAGAAAACTGTATAACTGAAACGAATACTTTGACCCACTCTACCAGCCCAAATCGTCTAGGACGGTGGAAAGATAAACACTTCTAAATACAATTTTCAAATCGTTTTATTAATTATTATAAATACACTAGTAACAAAGGATATTCAAAAAATTCCAAATTTTTGGGTGATTTTCAACAAGGGGATAACTCCGAGAAAAATGATCGTACAGAAAATAAAAAAATTTATTATTATTAAAAAAGATATTGTAGCCTCAAGTGTCTAGTTTTCAGATCTGGACTTTTCATTAATTAAGAGGCATTAAGAAAAAAAAATCGCAGCGCTTTGCAACTTTGAGGGTTTTTTTAGGGACACTTTGAGGTTAAAATATTACCGACGATATCCTTCCTTCATCCACTATATCCAAAGTTATACCAAATTTTCCAAATATCCTTATATTCGTAAATTTTGAACTTTTTTCAGCCAACATTATCGCTAAAAAAATTTTTTTATCAATCGCCCCGATTGTGTCTTATAGAGAATGTTTTGCAGTTTCCAAAACCCTACCTCCATTTTCTGTACGATCATTAGTTCCCGAGTAATTGATTGTCAAAGTTGAAAAGGACTTTTTCTTGATGTTCACAGACCAAGACAAGCAAAATTTAGAAAAAAAGTCTTGTTGGTTTTCGGATGATTACGTGAGAACCGCTCCCGCTAAAAATTGTTGAAGTCCAGATCTGAAAACTAGACACTTAAGGCTACAATTTACTTTTTTTTAATTTTCTGTACGACCATTTTTCTCCGAGTTATCCCTTGTTGAAAATCACCAAAAAATTTGGAATTTTTTTAATATCCTTTAATTTTTGTTACTAGTGTAGATAGAGTGATCAGTGTTACGCCGCTGGTCAAGACAACCCAATAATGAATAGAGCCGGGTCTACGGTAGGGTCAATAGATAGTTATGTATCAACTTTTGTAACAAATGATCGGAAGGAGCTGACGATGATTTGATTAAGTTGTACCTCTCTTAAATAAACATTAAAGAGGCAGACGCGTGCAGAATATTAAGACGAAAACATCAACACAATTAAACAGACGACAAAATCCTGGTAGCATCTGGCGCCCGGAGTGGTACACGTTCCAAGAGCGAGATAACGCAAAAATGGCGCTAAAACTTCCATCTCAGATTAGAACTCCTAATTGTCACTGAGGGATAATAGAGAGTTAGCTCTCGGGGGCTGGATTAGGAGAGAGCGCAACTCGACATACAAATCACCAAACCGTTTAGTGCTTTCTGCGCTTTCTCCGGCGTTTGGTGAACGCTTTCCGGATAATGCCACATCGTTTGATAAGCAATTGTCTTCCGCTGTAAGTCGTTACCACCTCACTGGCGTTCCCGCCGACTGCGGGCGTCCAGATATTTTCCCAGCTATCCCGTTTAGTTGGCTATAATTTATAACCTTAATTGTATCAATATCCCTTTATTTTCAGGCCTACTGTCCAATACGGCGGGAATTTGCGGGCCGTATAGTTACAAGACAATGGCGCTCCGCTGGCACTTTATCTGTTAATTCCTAGCTGTTATTCGACCTAGGGAAACAATATTGTTAATCGGAACTATTTACTTCTACAAAAAAATATTACACTGCTCGATAGTAACCATTATTAGCTAAAGATAACGCAACGTCACGCGACTGAGTGAAAACCTATACTTAACAATATAGATTTAGACTGTATCAAAAAAATCGACTATTTTTTTCAAAAATTACTCTGAAAGTATTGTTCAGGATGTCGAAAAAATGAGCCTGTGAAAATAATACCAGCTCTTAATTTTAATATTAAGAGGTCATCGCGATTTTCCATTTCCCATTTAATTAACATGGGAAACATTTTTTTTAAGCTTTGGAATTTTGTAATATTCAACCGCTTAATTGTTTTTGCTTAACAATTTATAATTATGATTTTAATTTAGATTTAGATGTAATTAATGTGAAAAGAAAATTATAGATAAGAAATATCAAGTTTGCTAAGAAAAATTAATATTTAAAATGTTCATATCAAAGAAAAAGCGTCTAAATCAAGGATTTTTGGACAAAACTACCGATCAAATGGACTGAAGATACTATCAGAATTTTCAAAAAGACTCCACCTCAAGAAAACACCTCAAAAATTCTGGTGAGTTCAACTTTAACTAACTTTTGAAAGACTAGATTTATCAAAAAATTATAAGAGACGTTTTTTTGTAGTGCGTTCAATTCCCTACAAGAATATGTCTTGGTCTTATCAGTCTGATAATCGGTTGAAGACTTACAAAATTCCAAATCTTGAAAAAAATGTTTCCCATGTTAATTAAATGGGAAATGGAAAATCGCGATGAGTCACCTCATAATATTAAAATTAAGAGCTGTTATTTTCACAGGCTCATTTTTCGACATCCTGAACAATATTTTCAGTAATTTTTGAAAAAAAAAAAATTCGATTTTTTTATAGTCTAAATTATTGATATATGACTCCAAAAAATCGGATATTCGGGTGATCTTCATCGTTTCCGTGAAAACCGGAAATCGTAGCGACTTTTCCGTCACTCCATCATGTTCCTCGTGATCGAATTACTGGGCAAGCATTTTCTGGACTTTAAAGTCGTCCGTTTTCGAAAATTCAAAAAGAAACAATTATGACCATTTATTCAGTTATATTACACCGCTCGATAGTAACAAATCATTATTGGGTAAAGTTCACGCGACTTGATTGAAAAACTCGCCTACATAAATGAGTAAATAGAGTAACTTGTGCATTATCTTGGATCTTGGACGGCTCGGTGTGTTTATTTACTTATTTGTTGACGTAAATAATTTGTGTTGTCATCCCCCCCCCCCTTCCCTCATTTATTTTATTACGCTGTCCAGAGGGCGAAATAATTCGCTGCACATATATGAATATTAATAGGCCACTGTGCTATTTGCATGTATTTTCATTAGCTTGTTAATGTAAACATTATATAATGAACGAAATAGTTACATGGCTGCTTTCGCACTTGTAAAATAATCATTCATATGTTCGCGTCGAGAATGAGCGTGGACAGAGGACGTCGGCGAAAAATGTTATGACCGAGCTGTGGCTTCCAACTGCGAAAATTATGGCCACGCGTTTCCTACCGAGAGTATTTTTACATCTGTGCTTCTTCAGTTACATACATACGAGGTGTGTAAATTAAGTAATGAGACTGGCAACCATAGCTCCCGATCTAGCAACACTGCATAGGTTAACATGTAATGTAGGTTATCTACCTTCAGTTCAAGTTTGAACTTGTTAGTCAGTTGTTTGTTCTTTGTGAATTGTTTTCGTAAATCGGTTTTTTCTAGCGTTAAAAATGAGTGAAATTAATTTCGAATTATAACGGTATGCTATCAGGTTTTGCTTCAGACTTGGACACAGCGCGACGGATACTTTTGCAAAACTTCAACACGCCTACGGAGACAATGTTTTTCAAGAGCCCAGGTTTTTCGGTGGTTTAAGGCATTCTCAGGAGGAAGAGAGTCGACTGAAGATGAACCTTGAAGATGATGGCTTATAGATTAGCCAGGGATTTGTCCACAAGAGTTTGTGCCTGAAGCTAAACAGTAAATCAACACTTTTACAGAGGTTCTTGAACATCTTCGAGGCCATGCGTGTGAGACCAAACGTCAAGAACAACTGGATGTTGCATCACGACAATGCGCCTTGTCACACAGCCATTTCAGTAAACAAATTTTTAGCCAATAAAACATTCCTGTGGCTCCTCATCCTCTCTATTCGCCTTGTGACTTTTTTCTCTTCCCGAGATTGAATATTCACCACAAGGGACGTCATTTTGGGACCATAGAAAACATTCAAAAGGCTGTAACCGACCAGCTGAAGGCTATTGCAGTATATGAGTTCCAGCACTGCTATGAGGAATGGAATCACCGTCTCCATCGCTGTGTGGCTTCCCAAGGAAGTTATTTTGAGACAATACTGAAATATAATTCTAACCGAATAAATTTAAAAAAAAATCAGTCTCATTACTTAATTTACATACCTCGTATTAGAATAAATTAAACTTAACCTAACATTAAAATAAACTAAATGAAATTAATTAATTAATTTGTACATAAAACGTAACCATCGTAGTAGAGTATTAATGTTCGGAGCGAAGATAATTTGGAAAACGGTAAAAACAGGTTTGGTCCATTGGGATGCAAATACTAGTTTTTGCAGTAAAGGCGCTACAATAAGCGAATTTAAGAAATCATGCGGAATAAGTAATCTCCAATTAAATATTTGCATAAATTAATGAAGCAAGCCAAAGGGCTTATTAAATCAAACATGGGTTGGGGTGAGGGTGGTTCTTCGCGGAGCTAATTCGGCAGAATATTAAACAAAATAATTCCCAGCGACGAGATGGCGTCGTCCTTTTATTTGCGAAATATCCCTATTAATTTACGTAACTAAGAACAGAAGTTAAACTAAGTTATAATAAGGAGGATTTAACTTTGTTTTCTGCAATTCGACGAGGCTGTCAACTTTCCGAAAAACTTCGATCCCGACATCTCAACATGTTTTCGTTGGAAGTTGTTCATTAATAATAAGAGTCCCAGTCAGTAATGTTAATTCGAAATTTATTTCTGGATACGCAGGTTGTCGACTGGCATAGCAAGAGAAAAGGGAACAATCTGAAAGTGTGATTTTTCTAACAAAAAAAATATATCTAGCTTAATATCGAAGCCTTGGTTATATTTTAGTAAACTTGTATTTTGCATTAGGTACTATATTAAAACGAAACAAATTTTAATTAATCACGTAATGGGTAATTTGGAATTATATTCTGTGATACGATACGATATTCCGTTTTTATACCTAATACGAAATAATACAACATTCGATTGTCAAGTATAGGTAAAAACCAAACTGATATGCATTCTGCATTTCATCTATTGGTGTTTACATTAATAGGTATTAATGTTTGATTGCTTCGTAGTCATTAAAATTCTAAAAAATAACCTTTCAAGCTACGAGGTGTGGCTATTAAATAACCGAACTGATGTTGCTACTAGCGCGCTGCGAGCGTGTCGACAAGTTTTGAACAGAACTGTGTCTGGTGATACTCTCCCCACTCTGAGCTCGCTGGACAAGCCAGTGGGTCGCTCACTTGGATTGTAGTATTCGTTTGAATTAGTCTACGCACCTGTGACGCGTCGAAAAATGTTAAGTGTTCAGATGGAGCAACGCATTCATCTCAAGTTTCTTGTTAAACTGAGGGTCAGACGGTCAGTCAATATTATTACATTATTGCATTAGTCAATATTATTACATTACGAGGTTCTGACAGCCCTTCGTGAGCGTGAGAAGACGAAGACCCGATTTGTGGAAGCGCAAATCATGGAAGGTTCAACAAGACAATGGCCGGACACCTTTTGCAAAATACAGCGTTACTGTGTTGGCAGATCGACCATACTCGCCCGACCTTGCCCGCTATGGCTTTTTTAATTTCTCAAGGTCAAATCGGCGCCGAAGGGACCAGAAAGTAAAAGCGTCGGAGGTTCTGAACCAGGTGACAGACGTGGACTTCGGCACTGCTTTCAACAATGGAAAAGTCATATGGAGCGGTATAGGGATCACCAAGGGGAGTACATTGAAGGCGAAAAAGACTGTAATTGGTAACGAATAAAAAGTGTTAACGTGACAGCAGTTTGGTTATTTAATAGCCACACCTCGTATGATTCACAAAATGGATTTTTGGTTCACAAATATTCCAATAAATTGTATGAATGTTCAGTTTGGGTCCAAACAAAATTTTACTTTGATTTGGTTTTGTTTTTTGATTTGTTTTAACACCGCTCGATGGTAAACGAGAATTCTTAACGGCGCAATGGCACGTGATAGATCAGTATATCAGACGCCCGCAAGCATCGGTAGCTTCGTCTATAATAAAATTCACGAAATTGTTCGCAATGTCTTCGCGTATTGATGTCACTACATTGTTGTAAACCGGATCGACATATGCAAGTCTCAACTTACTTTCATGAGGAATTTTTCAGTCCATATATTTTTCTAACAACGTACGTAACTTGGGGTTCTCTAGTTTGTTTAATGGAATATTGCTTGCAACAAAGGCTTCTGTAAGTCCATGGAAAAATACGGAGTCGTCGGCGCTGGACGAGGCATGGCTTTTCAGATGTCTTGTTACTTTAGTTTTATCTGAAGAATTTATAATGCGTTCACACACAGTACAAAAAAGGTCATTTCCTTGAATATGGCCCTAAAACCCTTGGGATCACTGTCAAACAACGTTTGAAATACTTCCCGTCTATTTCTTTTCATCTTTTGGCATGGTACCTCACTTTATTCACTTCTCCCCTCAACTAATAATTATTAATATTTATAAAGTTATTTAAACACACGGCGAATACGTAAAAACGAAAACGTATCAACACGATGCAATACCGGCGACTGTCTGCTACAGCGTGCCATAAATAACTAAAATTGCTAGCGCAGTTTTCGTAATGCCAGTCAGCTGTGAGATGTGAAGGCCAACGAGTCAAGGCTAGGACATGCACAGTGTCGGCCCTGTGACATTCGCACTTGGTAATAAGTAATAATATTTAATAATGTACTATGATGCAACATAGTTTCTGTGAACATATTAACATTTTCATTCGTAAACTGACTACGGTCCTGTTACACTCCGCGCTCGCACGAACTCTAATTATTAACCTCGAGCTCTAGTTGTGACAAATACAGGTGATATAGTGGTTGTTGTTCACGTTATTTCATCTTTCACGATGATATGTGGTTATGGGTGTAAAATTGATCGCGATCATGGCCGCGTAAATATACTGGAAACTGAAAACTCCTTTGAAACTAAAAAAATCGTCAACAACCCAACTCGGAAATTCAGACCCAGTTTTACACCGTCAGGGCATATATTTCATCTTTCATTTAGTTTCCAACTTTGGTCTCGAGGATTTGTCCAATAAATTTCGTAAAGGTCCCTATATTTCGCATACGTACATTCGAGAACTTGAAAATAATTGCCATTGTTATAATATAATTTGCTTTGCGAATTCCCATCCTATAAATATTAAGGTATTACGCAGTGAATAACATATTACGTCGATATTTCACATTTTTATGAAAACAAAGATAAATTGTTTATGCCTGGGTGTCGCCGAGATAGCTCCATTAATTTGTAAATATCGGAATTGCCGCGTTTATTTAACATTTCACTCGGATTATACGGGAACGCATTACCAACCCCATAATTTATACCGAAAGTGTATGGAATCTCCACGTATTTTATGGTTCACTGTTAAAACGGAAATGCCCAATCTGTTCCCACATTATTGCCCTGCTATATTGTACGAACGCACTGAGCACAGGAACCCAACTCAACCAACATACACAAACAAAAATCGCCATTAAAATCGATTAGCAATACAAAGAAAATATTTATATCTTGTGAGCATGAATTAGCGATCGGATATGTGAATTAATTCATTCAATCGTAGGTAACAATTGAAGGTACTTAAATTAAATATTTCAATCAATATTCTTTACTTTTAAAACCATTTGTTAAAGAGTAAATACAAATTTAAACATATAGAAAATATAAATTAAATTAAGAGCTTTGTTTAGGTATGAGTTAACAAAAAAAAACTTAAAATCGAAAAATATGATTAATTATATTATCAACACAAAGAAAATACATCTTGCGAGCATGAGTTGACGTTCAGGTATGTGAATTAATTAATTCAATTGTAGGTAACAATTGTATGTACTTGAATTAATTATTTCAATCAATATTTTTTTTTACTTTTCAAACCATTAAAGTGTCAATAAAAATTTAAACATATTGAAAATATAAATTAAATTATGAGCTTTGTTTACATATTAGTAAACAAAGAAATAATTAGAGTTAACAAAAAAATTCATATCTAGTTATGTGAATTAATTTATTCAATTGTTGGTAATAATCGTGTACGTAGTGGAATAAATAATTAAATCAATGCTTTTTTAGCTTTCAAACTATTCGTTAAACACATATTTAAATATGTATGTATATGGAGAGTATAAGTTGTAAAACGTTATGATTGAATTAATTCCTACCTAATTATCCTATAATAACACATTTTTTGGTACACAAAGAACAAGCGAGTTGGATAGTTCAAGAAACCATTTTCGTCGAACCAGTGCCCTGTGGTCAAAGTTCAGAATTCTCTAAAAAATAATTCAGTTCGCAAAGCGCAATCGGTAAAACCTTATACTTAATTCTCTCGGAGGATTATCTTTCTCTTTCTACGAGGTGTTAAATTGTGTACTTACACATCAATCTATCAAGAGTTTGAAAGAACATGAAAAAGATATTTGAGGAAAATAACGATTTTCAGTTGTCAACTTTTAAGACGGATTATCAACTTTCACCGCCTACGGATAACTTTAATTTTTTTTAATAAGAGCATTACATAATTATGTAAACTCTAAAAGTCAGCTAATACGGTTAACAAGAAAGGTTATATAAAAAGTGACTCTTTTTTCTTGTCTATACAGAATAGGAATATATGTTATTGCGTCAAATAATTCATGATTTCGCATCTGGGCAGACCTTAAAAGGGAAAGAAACAGAGAGTTAGATGTAATGGAGCAAAGAAAATGTAAATGAATTTTATGGAATAAATTCCAAATGCAGGATTTGAGAGGAATAAAAATAAAAAATACGCGATATGTTTTGAAGTACTGTGATGCAAAAGCATCGCCGTCTCAAAAAGGCGTCTTAAATATTTATTACCTATACAATTTTTCGACCTAAAGCCAAAGCTATTATGAAATACATAAAGCCCGGCATACACGTGTGTCTATAAATACAAAGCACGTATATTGTGTGCGGACGATAAAGAAATTAATTTCAATTGACATAATTCAACAACGATATTAATAGCGATCATTTTCCATGTTCCGTATTCTTATAAAAGTGTTGAAAGTTAACAAATACACGTCACTTCCTCCCACTTGCGATGACATCACGTTTAGAGTAAAATTGGGAAGAAACTCCAACGCAAACCACGCAAGTTCGTGACCTTTATACACCTATGTCATTTGACCGTTGTTTCTGTCTTTACAGGAAGTAAAAGAAACTTAAAAGTTTAACTGTGTATCCTCTGGCTATGAGCCAAAAAAGATAGTTAAAATACCCACGGGGGTAGATTATTCTCCGAAAAAAGTTCAACGGAGCTGTACAACTAGTAGCGAACTTTAAAAGCCGTTTTTGACGTGACTCTTCAGTTCCGCAGTCAATAAAAAGTTTGATACTTACTCATTCGGTTGTCAGTGTCTCTGGAAAAAATGGAAGGGAAAACACAGGAACGACTGAAATTCGTTTATGACATGTACAGAATGATCATTTGCAAAGTTGCGGGGATAAAATAGTACCCAAAGTCTCCGCGATGTTTTTATTTATAGAATTGCTATACCAGAAAGTAAAGGACAGGTGAAAGGTGTAACTTTTAACGAAATATCAGTCCCGTAGGCAGAGATTCTCATGTGTTCTTGAAACATATAGGGCTAGTTTTGACGGTTCCCTATGTATTTTTTGGCGTAGAACACAATGCGCGGGGTCTTGTAGGCTGAAACCGTCCGCTAATTTTTTAAATTACCAATTTGTCAAAAAAAAAAACGTATTTTTTTCACATTTCCGCTTATATCTCCGTTCCTTGGCATATTTTATATAGCATATGCATATCAGAAGTTGTAGCCTATTGCATTTCTAAAATTTTAAGCCCAACCCGAAGTCTTCAAGTGCTATTGTCAACTTGCAAATTACTGCTGAAATTAAAAAAGGGCTCTTTTTACTATTTTTTACTTCGAACGTAGGGCGACTATGATCATGAAATCATACTTTTCGAGTAATTAACGATCGATTTTTTTTGCAAGCCTTAATTAACAATGACGTCATTTCTTTGTTTATTGTACGATATTGACCGGGTTGGGCTAGAAAAATAATAAATCTCTTCAAGTTTGCGAGACTTTTTGAGATTTTGAAAAATATTAATTTGGGCCAGTTTTATAACGTTTTCTACGCGACTACCTGTTTTGACGCGACGTATACATATATTATTTTAGCGTTGCCGCTTCGAAATTGTCGGAATTGTGACTATAATATCTTGACGCCCATTTCTTTTTTTTTTAAATCCGCGTCTTGAAGCGTACTTTCAAGATATTATAGTCACAATTCCGAGAATTTCGAAGCGGCAACGCTAAAACAATATATACGTCGCGTCAACACCAGTAATTTCCAAGTTAACAATAGCACTTGGAGACTTCGGGTTGGGTTTAAAATTTTGGAAATTCAATAGGCTACAACTTCTTTAATGCACATGCTATATAAAATATGCCAAGGAACGGAAGGAGCGAAAATGTGAAAAAAATACTTTTTTTTTCCCAAATCGTTAATTTAAAAAATTAGCGGACGGTTTCAGCTCTACGGACCCCACGCATTGCGTTCTACTCAAAAAAATACATAGGACACCTTCAAAACTAGCCCTATATGTTTCAAGAACACTTTTTGGATGATTTTATGTCCCTGTCTACTGGACTGTATGTTGTTCTCACAAACGTAAACTTAACTATAGTCTGTCTAGAAAAGAGTAAAAAATCTAATATATCAGAGAAATGTTCAATGTATTTATTTCTTTATTATATTTGATTCTTTCATAAATAAAGGTGGTACTTATTAAGTTCACGTTCTCGTTGATCACCCTGTACGCAGCTGCATTAAATAACCTGTCCTATCATTGGCAGTGACGAAAAATCAAATTGAATCCACCGTTAACATATACATAATTCAAACGGATTTATGTCCTTTATGAATTGATGTCCCGTCCTGTAATTTCACCAAATCCCAACCGACAGTGTATAAAATTAATTAAACGGGCTCCAATAAACAATACATATAACTAATCTCCCTTAACCTTTACATTCGGAACACTACATTGGCGCTTTTCATAAATTTCAAATGGAATTGATTGTACGACTAGTGTTGCCAATTCCGTGTAATTGGTAACATTGTTAATTGCAACATTTTAAGAATATTAATGATCAACGTTTTGAGTCGGTTATTATTACCGACATTTATTAAATTTTCACGCAGGCGATCCAGCGGCTATTTCACGGCTACAGTCCAGTCAATTCACTTGAATTTTAGGCAGTAACGATAAAACGTAATATTTATTACAATATCTAATGTTAGTCTGACGTTGTTGCATTTTCCTTCCATGTCTGTTTTATTTTAATTAACATTTACTATGTTGTTAATAGTCAGTCAGTGATATTTTTGACTTACCTTTTTTGTTTGTTACTGTGCATTGTGATTTTTAAATTTATGTTTTTTTTTAATATACGAGGTGTGTAAATTAAGTAATGAGACTGGCAACGTAGCGTCCGATATAGCAATTCTGCGGAGACGAGACTTGGAAGATTGGTAGGTTAACATGTAGTGCACCTTCAGTACAAGCTTGAACTTGTTAGTCATTTGTTTGTTCTTTGTGACTGTTTTCGTAAACCATTTTTTTCTAGTGCGTTTTAAAAATTAGTGACATTAATTTTGAGCAACAGTGTGCCTTCAGGTTTTGCTTCAGATTTCGGACACAGCGCAAAGGATACTTTTGCAAAACTTCAACATGCCTAGGGAGACAGTGTTTTTTCAAGAGCCCAGGTTTTTGGTGGCTTAAGGCAGTATCTGAAGGAAGAGAGTCGATTGAAGATGAAACAAAAGGCCTTCATCTTCAAGAACCGATGTAAATGTCGATAGAATACGGGATCTTGTGCGTTCAGATCGTCGGTTGACGACAAGAATGATCGGAGAAGAGTTAAATTTGAATCACACCACTGTTCATCATATTTTGGTTGGTTCTAAAGAACCTTTCGCAGGAACAAAAGGACACCAGGAGAGAAAGGTGTCTTGGCTTTTTGGAATCGATTGAAATTGATCTCCATTTTATGGAACGTGTCACTACCGGTGATGAGACTTGGGTGTTTGAGTATGACCCGGAAACCAAGCGCCAAAGCATGGAATGGCACACTTCAAGCTCTTCAAGACCCAAAAAAAGCAAGAATAAGCAAGTTGAAGACCAAATGCATGTTGATATGCTTTTTTGATAGCCAGAGAATTGTCCACAAAGAGTTTGTGCCTCTAGGCCAAACAGTAAATCAACACTTGGTCATGTGTGTGAGACCAAACATCAAGGACAACTGGATCTTGTTCACATCACGACAATGCGCCTTGTCACACAGACATTTCAGTCACCTTCTCAGATGATGGTGTTTCATAATTTACCACGTTAATTGACATGTTTATAAACAGGACTAATTAAAAGTTAGTTTTCGGACATATATGGATTTATGCTAATGCGTTGCATTGAATATTTTAGAGTAGCCTTCTGCATGTTGACCGCCAACTGCCGTTCTAGTGATGTTTATTCAAATTCGCGGCGCTCCACGACACAGATATTATGTAAAGCGGGCTTTAGTATAATTCATAATTATTGCAAGTGTGTTTATGTAAAACCAGCTCGTCCGCGTACAGTGTGCAGCCTCATATGCATTAAGCATTCTTCGTCAGCACCGGGGATATACTGCTCGCCGCCCAGACAAAACGCAAATATATTCAATATTTCGAGGATTAGCTCCAACGCTTTTGCCGGATTTATGTATTGAATTAAGCGAATTACATTTCGGAGAGCTCCTCCTTTCATTAAATTCAAGGTAATGCCCGCGTAAGAACCTTTATCACTTCATTTCGGTTCGCAGCTAGAGAACATTTCAAAACGAAATTAACTGAACCCGTACGATATCGGATTCTCTACAGGAATCCCGCACACTAAATGAATATCTTTTTATACCATGTAAAAAAAAAACGATATGAGTTAGATCTGGTAATAGTGCAGGCCATTGGAAAATATGTATGCAAACGGACGTCTGCTTTCTATGCTAACTGCGTCACAGAGCAACGTGGTAAGTGCTGTTTTTATGTCTTAGCAAAAAATATCAAATATTTCAACTAAGTGTTTTGTTGAACATCGTCTTGTTTTCAACGTTCATGTTAGGAGTGACGAAGGATCTGAGTAAAATTAAAGAAGTCTGTGACGTGGACGTAATTCCCTTTTCGAGTTTATTTTTAAATTCCATTCCTCCGTTGAGAAAAATTTATAAACAGCAAAGGGGCATCAAGAATGCTTGAATTTTTTAAGAAAGAAATTACTCTCATAACCCTGATACTTTCAATCTTCCCGAGCGGATATCAAATTCATATTTCTAATTACAAAAATTGTCTTGATTTTTTTAGCGTTGCCGTTATGGGTAACTTCTTTTCTAAACTACGAGGTGTGTAAATTAAGTACTGAGACTGATTTTTTTTTTAATTTTTTAATTCGATTATAATTACAATACACTTCTTCAAAATAACTTCCTTGGGAAGCCACACAGCGCTGGAGACGATTCTTCCATTCCTCATAGCAGTGCTGGACCTCATATACTGAAATAGCCTTTCAGGCGTATTTTATATCGCGTTTTTTGTGAACTTGGCACCACAAAATTGACAGAAATAATAAAAAAAATACCTGTGGATTATCCCCCAATTAAATCTGGTGATCTGATCTGGCCCATTTTTGTTTTGTGATAAATGTTAAAAAAAAAACATTGCAGGAGCTTTATATGGTTCGCTGGGTTTTGAATTAGTTTCTGGCATGCTCTTACATTACATGTAATTAAACAATAACATTCCTACTTTAAATGAAATTAAATATTTATCAAATAAAGGAATCTGTAACACACATAGTGTTTTATACGTATTTGGTGAATAAGAAACCATGGCCACGTTTATTCACATGGCGTTATATCTCTGCAGTATATCCCCCGCCTTTTTGTGTACCTCAGATTTGCATAATTAATTCAACAAAATCGACATAAAACAGTTCTGTGTGCGTGTTGACCCTAATATTGCGCAGACTTATTTTTCTTTTTTTATCACAATATTTGCAGCAGATAAACAATCACATAACTTGTGAGGCCTTTAGCAAGCGATTACAATATTTTTCCGTTGGTTTCTCGTTAAAGTTTTATGTCTATATATCAGATTCTTTTTGGCAAACATTTTTAGTAATTATCGTAACTTTAATTTTTCCTGACGCCCTGTACTAACGACGAACGTCTTTATACACCTTTCTGGCAGTACGACTCGTGTTAAAAATAATTCCAATACCTACTCCTAAAGCTCTTGTTTATAACTTATAGTAGGATGTTTATGATGCTTTAAAATGTTCATTTAGTCTTCTATTATTAGAGGGTATAAACAAAACATAGGCGGCTTACTTTTGTTTGTGATTCGGTGAATTTCAGAGAAAAAGGTCTGCAGGATTCCACCTGATTAAGTTTATTTCCGGTATTGTTGAAACGTACGCGTAATCGGAGTATGGCGCAAAACAGCCTATAAGTGGACTCAAACGATAATTAATTTTGTCAGTGAAAGCCGTGTTCACAACAATGCGACATTAAAATATTCCGAAGGCAAACGTGAAGGTGGTGAAAAGCGGTGAAATTAGTTTGTATAGGGTTTAATGATAACAGCGTAGTTCCAATCATTATTTAATTAATTACTGTTTATTTTTAACTTTCAGCAAGAATAAAACCAGCTCTAACAATGACATTTTAGTCGAAATCTCTGGTAGGAATCGACTAAACTATTACATACATACGAGTATATCTGTAACAAATTAATCACTAATGTCGTGGCTCCTCCTCCTGTCAAAAATGATACATACGGTTTACCTTTCGAGGCCCCTAATAAGTTCCCAAAAGCGTCACTATATGATCGTTTATGTTACTTGGTAGCGGTTATTGGTGAATGCGTATATTATGTGACATTGTTCAGTAGTAGGTACAGTTATAAACGAAAACAATCCAGTATTCCGTAAGGTGATCATGTTGTGTCTACATGTCCGCTATGGTACCGAACTGTCGGATAAATAATGGACAGCAGTGCACTTTAAATATTACTTACGAACACATAATTTTCTAGTTGATCATCTATCAGGCCTGACGACTGTGTGCCTGGAACTCTACTGTGATCAGTTAATTTAGAGTAGAATGGGATTTAAATGCCCAAATGTTAAGTTTCAGATGTTAAGTTTATCCCGCACATAAGTTTTTTAATGGTTTAAACGGTTTAAAGAGGGACGTGAAACGACCGAAGACGATCCGCGCCCAGGACGTCCCTCAACGTCAAAAACAGACGGAAACATTGAAAAAATTGGTAAATTAATCCTCGAAGATAGTCGTCTAAGCATCCGAGGGCTTGTTGAAATAACAGGAATCGACAAAGAATGTGTTCACCAGGTTTTGCATGAATCGTTCAACATGCGCAAAGTTTGCGCAAGAATGGTGCCATAACTCCTCATTCCCAAAGCAAAAGGAATCAAGAATGAACATTTGCGCTGACATTTAAAACAACAGTGACACTGATCCAGGTTTGTTAGACACTGTGATTACTTGTGATGAATCGTGGTTTTTTACTTACGATCCCCAAACAAGCCATACATTGGAAGAGCCCGAACTCGCCAAGGCAAAAAAAAGCCAGGATGAGCAAATTCAAAGTTAATGCGATGATTCTTGTCATTTTTGACATTTGAGGCATTGTTTACGTTAACTGGGTCCGTAATTCGAAAGTGTGGAAGCGGTTAAGGCAAACGCGACGGAGGTTCTGAACCAGCTGACAGAAGCGGACTTCCAACACTGCTTTCAAAAATGGAAAAGTCGTATGGAGCGGTGCAGAGATCGCCAAGGGGAGTACATTGAAGGCGAAAAAATTGGTACTGTAATTGGTAACGAATAAAAAGTGTTATGACAGCAGTTCGGTTATTTAATAGCCACACTTTGTATATAGTGATGTTGTGTTAGGTTGTCAAATTTGTCGTCAATAGAACATGTCTGGGATATGAAAGGTGGATCGTTTGGTATGCTTTTTGGCTCTCTAATTAATTGTATGATATCCTACAAGTTTTTTGGGATTAGATCCTTCTGGTTTTCATATATTATTTCATTAGAAGGAATATTTCATTAATGAATTCCATTACTGTAGTTTCTCTCTAAAGCGTGTGAAGTTTCATCATCATTTCTGATCATTTCTCGTTTATAGTTTTTACAAAATTATGTTGAAAAAATGCGATTCTATGTGGCGTTTTATTTAGTGTGTTTGTCCGCCTGCGCGGACGCGTAGACGCAACCGCGTATTTCGAGAGGGAGTTCATTAACAAGCACTGACATGCGTTTTTAGGGGGCGATTTTATAACAACCGCAATCGACTGGGCCCGATAAAAAATGCGTATACCCGACTGAATTCTAGATAATTAAACATCCATTAAATAAATGGACTGTCGCCGAAGTTATCGGGAATAATTCATTTTATCATACAAACCGTGCGAACAGAAAAAGGAATAGATTATCGAGAACATATTATTACGAAACCAATTTCGAATTAAACGGTGATAGGTATACAAGATGCCAATAATGATTTTATTTAGTATGGATAGGAAGATCAGTACTATACAGTTCAATGTAACAGGCATACAGTGTACAGTTCCGTTGAGGCATATTAGTCGATTCTCTACTGCGCTGATGAGTCCCAATAATGATGAAACCGGTCTGCACTTTAATATTGTGAAACCAAACAGACATTCATAATATTTTTCATGTTGTAAGCGTTTCTTAGGCGCTTGTTGAAATAAGCTTGCTGCCTAATTGCTGGTGAAACCGGTAAAAAAGTACATGGGCAAGGGAAAGCCATTAAAAATGCTTTATGTGGGAAGTAATCTTTTTTTTTGTCTCCGCTGTTATTTTTATTCGGCATCAAAAAAAGCGCGCTTCGGCGAAATCAGAATTTTAAATTGTGTTTATTGTCATAGCGAAAACAAAAAGGGCTTTAATAAATTTTCCATTTAAACAGAAAATGAAATATGTGCATTACAGTGAAAAATATTCAGTAAATTCGCATTTATCTTAATATTGGCACATCAATCAAATTCCAAACTTTAGCAAATCCTGTGTGACAGAGAAAAAACGTTATTCAATATTATGTGTCTGAAATTTAATTTGGGGAGAACGCTCTCAACAGTGCAAAATGTATTCAGGAAAAAAACATTTATGTATTTGCGGAAGCCCATTTTATTTCGACATATAAATGCTCGTATACCTATAGAAGGGAAATCTTTAATGTAACCAATTTCTTTGCGCGGCGAAATATTCATTTTAGAAAAATAGCCACATGGCCTCAAATCCGGACAGTAAGGAGGATGTTCGTCGAGCTTAAAGAGTACGTCTTGTAAAATGTGTCGGACTCGACTGGACTAAACATCGGTTAGAGCCCGAGCACATCTATCAGCACATCTATAGATCTGCAAATAGCAAACACAAAACATACAAATAGGGTGGTAGTTCTGGCGCTCCTCTAATACCCATTCGACGTAAAAGTTCATCTCCGCTTCAAAGCGAGATGTTTAAGTTCATACATACGTCTTCGTCTTGTCAAATAAACTGATATTCAGCTCAACACAAAAGGGCTTCAGAACCTATCGACATAATACCGGACAGATCGTGTGTTAAATTTTAACACGAACCAAGCGACTTCACAAAATTATGTTGAACTAAAATGTAACAACGTTATATTCCAGGACTTAATGCGATAGACAAAAAATGCATCTAAACTAGTAACAAAAATTAAAGGATATTAAAAAAAATTCTAAATTTTTGGGTGATTTTCAACAAGGGATAACTCGGAGAAAAATGGTCGTACAGAAAATAAACAAAAAAGGAAATTGTAGCCTCAAGTGTCTAGTTTTCAGATCTGGACTTAAACATTTTTTAGCGGGAGCGGTTCTCACGTAATCATCCGAAAACCAACAAATTTTTTTCCAAATTTTAGCTCGTCTTTAAAATGGTCTGTGGACTTATTTTTTTTTTCATCATGCGACCATAAAGCTCTATTAGACAATTTAATCAGCTTTAATTTGACCTCTTAACGAGCTCCGTACGATGATTTCAGCGGAGTTATCGTCGATCAAAGCAAAAAAAGTCCTTTTCAAATTTGACAATCAATTACTCGGGAACTAATGATCGTACAGAAAATGGAGGTAGGGTTTTGGAAACTGCAAAACATTCTCTATAAGACACAATCGGGGGCGATTGATAAAAAAATTTTTTGAAGCGATAATGTTGGCTGAAAGAAAGTTACAAATTTGCGAATTTAAGGATATTTGGAAAATTTGGTATAACTTTGGATGTAGTGGATGAACGAAGGATATCGTCGATAATTTTTTAACCTCAAAGTGTCCCCAAAAAACCCCTCAAATTTTCCAAATATCCTAAAATTCGCAAATTTTTAACTTTTTTTCAGCCAACATTATCGCTTCAAATTTTTTTTATCAATGGCCCCCGGTTGTGTCTTATAGATAATATTTTGCAGTTTCCAAAACCCTACCTCCATTTTCTGGACGATCATTATTTCCTGAGTAATTGATTGTTAAAGTTGAAAATGACTTTTTTGCGTTGATCGACGATAACTCCGTGGCAAATTATCGTATGGAGCTCGTTAAAAGGTTAAATTAAAGCTAATTAAATTGTCTAAAAGAGCTTTATGGTTGCACGATGAAAAAAAAATTAAGTCCACAGACCATTTTAAAGACGAGCAAAAATTTGGAAAAAATTTTTTGTTGGTTTTTCGGATTATTACGTGAGAACCCACTAAAAAATGTTTAAGTCCAGATCTGAAGACTAGACACTTGAGGCTACAATTTCCTTTTTTTATTTTCTGTACGATCATTTTTCTCCGAGTTATCCCCATGTTGAAAATCACCCAAAAATTTTGATTTTTTTTAATAGCCTTTAATTTTTGTTACTAGTGTATTTGTGCTGTTATAGGAGTTTATCTCCATTTAAAAAAAAATCTTTACAATTATTTTGAATTATGCAGACCACCTACTACTTACGCCGTTTTGGATTGCTTCCAACCAAGCTGTTGAGCAACGAAAGTTGAATACGACCGATACTCTATCGGATTATATTATATTGTAAACACCAAAGCTTTTTCGGAGAGCGGATATCTCCTTATTTTGGTCCATATAACTTAATTTCCTTCCTTATGGATCGATTATCCGGGCCGAACTTTCTAAGATCTTTCAGATATTGCCACGGGATATGTAAATCCCCTTGTATGTAGGTCAAAGAAGGTATTAGTTGGTATCCCCGAGAAATACGCGGTAAGTATCTAGAACAAACAAACACAAAACCCGCGTCAGTAGCGGAGCGTATTTATTTATTTTTTTCTGCGTATTTATTTGATACGTAAACCACGGCAATCGTATGTATTTAAGTGCATAACGGATATATTATTAAAAGAAATATTTTATTTTAAATACTTTACACATCTAATACATCATTTTTATATCCTAGAAAACTATGTGATCATTTTTATAACGTGGAAATTTGTATTATTCCCAGAATTAACATATAAACAACGTATTTATTTTTTTTCCCGCGTATTTATTTGATATGCAGCGCTAAATTATTAAAGGGCATATTTTATTACAGACGTATTTACTACGTATTTATTTTATTTGGCGTATTTATTTACTACGATTGCTTGCATACCTACGTCTTTGACGTCTTTGTAATACATAAAATGTTAATTCACGCAATTGAAGAACAATTTATGGACGCTGTTAGTTGCTGTTGTTTATTATAAATAAAAGTCCCACCAAGTGAAAGGAACGTAAAAGTTGAATGCGGTAACTTTTTTCGTGCGTACTTATTTTTTTATTATTACGCAGCACCATCTACGCTACCGGTTTAATACCCGGCAATTTGATCCAGAAATTCGAACTCCCATTTATGGTTACGATATTTCGGGGAGATTTATTACGAAACATATTTTTAACGGTGATCGATGACATCTTTTAAGCAATATAAAGTTACAGAAATTATCCCATCAGAAAGTTCTAAAAGATTCTTCTGAGAGAAAGCATCCGCACATTAAATGTACATTTATTACCTAACAACCTGACGTCGCCTTTTTAATTATTAATCAGCCGTGTGGTTTTTTTTTCTGCTCGTTCCACTCTACGACATCAATATACACGACAGTCTCGTGCGCCTGAAAATACTTTTTGTTTGCAGTATAAAATCGATCGTGTTGTAAATCCAATTACTATAAATTAACGAGACGGTATAAGCAACGACCGTACGCGCTGCACCTAGCCACTACGTCGTAAATTAGTAATTTTAAGTTTACGACAATTTAAAGCACAACGTCCAGAAATTTGAATCGGCCAATTGCAAACAGCTCAGTGTAGGGATACACGGTATTCATTCAATGAGATGAAATTGTCTAGAAAAACAAGCAATTAATCTTAGAATAATGCAGGTGTGAATTTATTGGTCCCTCAAGTCGTGTGTCGTTACGTCTAAAATAATTGTTACCATCGAGCGGTGTAGGAGAATTTGTATTGATCATTTTTACATCATAAGATATGTATACGTGTAATTTTTTTATTTTACTAAAATCTCTAACAACAATGTGGCCTTGTTTTCCGAATAGGAGACCGGATTTATTGCCAATCACAGCCAAACGTACTGTGTAACAACGGGCGGTCTGAGTGTTTTGGGTCACGAAACGCGGAGGAAGACGTTATAAAGTACGTATTAAGGGATTGGCAGCATGGCGTCCCACATTTTAAGAACTACATTTATTTTCCGGGTAGTGACGTTTGCAGTATGCATGACGCGCCATACAATATAACAGGGGTTAGTTCAAATATAGTAAAAAAAGTTTGGGGGTGGGGGTGGTGATAGAGAACTCTCATTTATACCCTACTTCTACTCCTTGAGACAGAAAGTTAAAAAAAAAAACTAAACTCAATATTTCTCTCTTCTACCGCCTCTTAAACGATCCGTGTGTTCTTTAAGTCTAATTAAAATGTATCTCCCTGTTTGCCCTATATCAATATACTCCTTGCCGCGTTAATTTTACAACACGCTGTGTAAAGTCGGACGTTTCTGAGTGGAAAATTAAACGGTGTTACATTGTGAGTTTTCAATTACGGTCGGTCTGGAATTTGTTCTCTCGGCAGGGTAGTTTGGTACCTAGATGACCGGTAGAATGCCCTTTAGCGTTGGAATTGTTTGTTCTTGCTAGGTTCCAAACGCCTTCGGCAGCATCTATTGATCTTGTAGAGATAGGAAACCGACCGGTTTCCTTTCTGGCTTGTCGCAATGAACGCGAACAAATAGGGCGGGCCATCAGATGGTTTCTTTTTAAAATTGCTATTAAGACTACATCGTTGAATATATTTAAATGATTGTTGCTTTATTCAAGAAAGTATGCCTGCTCATTATTTATGAAAAAAATTTCAGTTAAATGGCCGCGGCTGGCTTGGCAGTAGTTCATTCTTTTCACCCAATTTTGCAGTACATTTTCGATTATTTGGAGTAACAACGGTCCTTAACATGTCCCCATAAAAAATAGTCCAACGGTGTTAAATCGCAGCTGCGCGATGGCCAATTAATATCTCCAAAACGGCTGATAACACGGTTACCGAATTTAGTGTGCAAAAGATCGATTGTTTCACGGCTTGTGTGATACGTTGCTCCATCCTGCTGGAACCAAAGCTCGTCCAAGTCCAAATCATCCAATCGCGGCCACAAAAAATTAGTTAACACGTCTCTGTACTATAACGCTGTTATCATCTTCATTTTAAAAGAAGTACGGACCAAATGATGCCACCACTCCAAAACCCACACCAAACAGTCGCTCTTACAGGATGCATTGGTTTCTCTATGACATCGTGTGGATTTTCGGAACCCCAAATCCTACAGTTCTATGTTATGGAGGACATGTTTATTAACATGTCTTCCAAGATGAAGATGAGCTTCGTCCGAAAAATGATTTTTCGGTTGAAATCGGCGTCATTTTCAAACTCATTTAAAGCCCACACGGAGAAGCGATAACGAAGTGGATGGCCACTTTCCTTTACCTCTTGAGTAAGTTACAACTTGTAAGCAAATAATCCGAGGTCTTTATGCAATATTCTCCTCAGAGAAGTGCGACTGACATTAAGTTGTTGTGCTCTGTGGCGAGTTGAGGTTCTTGGGTTTTCACGCACACTTTGGGCAACAGCAGCAATTATTTCAGCTGTGCGCATAGGACGAGCACGTGGATGACTTGTGTTATCCATAAGCATGCCAGTTTCACGAACTTTTCTTACACCAGGAACTGACGGAGCTTCATTTCGAACAAAAATGTTTCTCACTGTTTCTGCAACACAGCAATCACTTTAAAAAATAATTTTTCAATATTTCCCAACGTTGTTCAAGCGTAAAACGATCGATTTCTTACAGCGGAGGTTAGACACCACATATATGTCAAATGTCAAGCGCATCAATGTGGACAATGTAGAAATGACACTCAGTTTAAAAGAAACCAATAGATGGCCCACCCTTTATAATATTCTTGACGAAATAGAAATGCGTCGCGGCAAACTAAAAAAAACTACAGGGGTCATGAGATATACATATATGTTTACTTAATATATTTAATGTTTAATTTACATCCAAATAGATTAAAATACAATAAGAAATCTTATAGAAGACTACCTAGATCTAGTCTTGGATCTAGTATCTATTGGGGTTTGCTATTAGTGAAAACAAGGTTTTCAGAGACTTTCTCCTTAATTCTCCATTAACGAATTAATTTAATTGAGACATTTTATTATTTTCTTTGGAGGCGCAAAGTAATGAGACAACTGATATCATAACTGGCGACAAAAAAATACTGCTGTTATAAACACATTTTTCAAAGGTACTAACTTGATACGAAAATAAAATATCAACTGAAACTGATTTATCGACATGGAAATGGAAGCATCGAATAAAATATTACAGTTACCATTGCAATTAATTTACTTTTTCATGCAGTGGATATCACATGTTTCACATCGAATAGGTTTACATATCGTTGTGATATGTTTTATATCCCATATGAAAAAGTAAACTGAACAAAACATACGCAAATTATTTTTGTATTGTCTGTAAAATTCATTTCACCTCAGATCCTTGGAAACTATACGTTGCGGATTTAATTTGTGCCTGAAAGGTAATTAAATTTTTCGTTTCGTTCTACCCGTTACGTTCTGTATTAGCATGTAAGTAAAAATGTTGTAATATAAAAATATATTAAAACTTAAATACAAATTCCAGTTGGTAAAATTAAATTTAAATGTGCAGTCATACCGTATGCAAATGTTGGACGGTATATACGAATAAAAAATACGTACGTGCTTCTTGTTTTATCATTTTAATATTTATATTTTTCATACCACGAGTTTATTGCACGGTCACTCGTTAATATGACTATGCAGTTCTGCGGCCAGCAATTGTGTAAAACTCATAACTTTTATCTTCTAAACCACTTGACTAACCCTACAATATCTTCATTCCCCGAGGAACAACATTTTATTAAGCTTTTGTCAGTTTCATATTCGCAATGACCACGTGTGGAACCAAATTTTTTTCATAAGAATTAATTTCTTGTGAGATAGAAGACATCATCTTCATCTAGAACATGATTTCAAATTGCTCTTGGTTCACTGTTAACCATCAAGACGATGAGACAGTAGTGGTTGATGGAAAATAAACAATAGATAATTGTGAGTGAGTTAGTGATAAATCTTCGAAGTGGAATCGAAAAGTTCGACCAATAAATCTTGTTTTAATTCATGGAATTCGGGAACAAATAAGGGACTTGGGAACGAACGTTCCCCACTGGAAATTCAAAAAACTGCACCTTCCTGAGTACGTGCAAATATGGAACCAGCGTGACTGAAATTTTAATGCCAAGTCGCACGAAAAGAAGCAGCAGGACTCGACGGCTCAGAATTTAATTAACACCGTAACAAGGCAGGACAATAACAATCCCAGTCGTGTAAGGACAATTTAATATTAAAAATATATATGACCGTAGAAAATCTGACAGACGTAATCCAGCGAAATTTATTAGTTATCGATTTGGCATTCCGTGGGTAATAAAAACGGGAGTGAAAAACCATGTCGGTCAGGGCCCTTGTAGGATAAAGCAGGTACATAGAAAGAATTATTTCTCGTAGAAAGAAAAGTTGTTTGATTATAGGGTGTTGAATTCCTTTGAGCGAACCGTATGCATTTAGCGCACGGATCTCGGTGAGCTCGTCGAGTGACAAATCTGGACCTTCGTCAAGAGCCTTTTTTGTATGCAGCGTGTGAGCTTCGCCGTGGAAATAAACTAGTATAGACTACGCTTCCCCAGAGGACAACAACGATGTGTATTTTTCGAAGGAGATTTTTTACACAATAATAACGTACAATGTTAACATTACCTTTAACGGCACGTTTTTCCTCCGTATTTACTCGTTTGTTTTTACGATGTGTCGCACACTGATAGAAATCCAGATTTTTAACGCTTGCCGCAAAACATCTTCCACATCCAGGCGACATGAGGCTCATTATATCGTCCCATGTGCGAAGACGTGATCATTTGCGAAGTAATTTTCTTGCCTTGCCTTTCTTTCTATTTATTATATCCATCGTTTGTTTGTTGACCTCACCCGGTAGATTACACAGGCCCACAATTTTTTTTTGACTATGGATAAGAACATTGTTTTTCCCTGTATTTTTTGACGCTGAATCCAAATCCGGTGTCCGTTTAACCGTAGCACGTCAGGATCAAGGTCATTTCAAGGTCAAATAGCGAAATAAAGTCTTACAAGGGAATAAACCCATATATCTTTATGATTTTGGGTTCCCCTTTGGGCTCCCTGGAGTTAGTCTGAGGCCTTGGTTCCTTCGTCAGAAAGATGCCATCATGGACCACACTGACAGACATCCAGATGTTCACGCTTGTCGCAAAACATCTTCCACATCCAGGCGACATGAGGCTCATTATATCGTCCCATGTGCGAAGACGTGATCATTTGCGAAGTAATGTTCTTGCCTTGCCTTTCTTTCTATTTATTATATCCATCGTCTGTTTGTTGACCTCACCCGGTAGATTATCGTGCCTAGCAACCAAACTACTCACCAAATCTTCGCAAAACAAATATCTGAACTTCTGGTGGTTCTAAACTGCTACCACACTATTAAGACTAACTTCTAAACCCGTGTGGTTACTCTGAAGGCTTGGTTAGCTTCATCAGGTGTTACTCCTTCATTTACATCTTCTTCACTGATCAATATTCAAGTCATCAGTCATCATCATTGGCACGTCTGCGTGTTGACACTACAATAATTACTGGTAAGGTATTCCTAAACCTTGGAGTTCGTCTGAGGCTTTGTTTCTTTCGTCAGAAAGATTATGTTGAGCAATACCAGAATCTGTCTGTCTATCAGTTCATGCCATCAATGGAATGTAGCTGTAGCTACAGAGCAAATACAATTTACTACATAAAATAGAATTTTGATCTGCATCCGACTTGTTATGTCCTTCTGAAAATCTAGTCACGGGGTAAACACGCCTATACAAAGCGAAAATGATCTGTTCGCATTTTCCAATTACGTGCATGTACAGGTATGTTGTATTGATCGGATTAATTACACTGATACGTCCTAGCGAACGGAAGTTCCGAATTATATACAGTTTAATATGAGTTCAAAGGGAAGATAAACGACTTGCGATAAAAAATTCAGATGGCATAAGTCCCTGTGGTATTCTCAGACTGCGTATATATGAAACTGCAATCGATTTCGCTCTATTCCAGATATCGATGCTGATGGAAGTCGAGGGCAATTTTAAAGTCTACTGCGGATATATCGCCAAGGATGCTGCAGCAAAAAAGGCACTGGACACATGTTCTATATTTCACTAGCCAGTAAACCCTTCCTTATTCCAAATTCCACGAACACGAATCAGTTCTTAAGGTATGTTACAATATACTGTAGAGTTGATTTCCATGGAAAATTAATCAATGGAAAAGGTTAACACACGGATTGCGTTCTACAAAAACCGACAAATGTAAATTATGTAAATAGTTTTATGTCCATTAGGTACTATGATTCGATGGTGCTGTATTATTATGTCTGTTCGTATTATATTAATCTTGTGCGTTTGCCTTGCGTCATCATTTATGTCGTAACTTCTTAGTGGCTAGGGAAAACGGAACCTAAACGCATTTATAAAATACATCTTGTGTTCCAGCATTTGAGTTTATTATCACCTAAGAGGCCGTGTAACCTAGAAACTTAGCCCGAGGTGCTGAAATATTGAACGGGCAGCGGCTAAATTTTTAAACTGTAAACCAAGCGCATGTACCGGCGTAGGCCATGAAAATACATGGAGCGTCTCTAAAGGTATTTACAAAAAATCTTGGAAACAACGAAAATCTTGTTAAATATACACTTAGATACGGGAATGCCGATATCACATCGGGGTTTCGCCTTTACACTCGGATAAGAGTCATAAAAGAGCAACACTGTTGAGCGTTGCGGCAAGAAAAAAAATGGAATTGCCTTCACCTAAAAAAAGTGTGTGGCTCCTGGATTCGCTCCCAAGAGAACGTCGAGTATTTGTGAGACCACTTTAAGCCTAGCCTTTCTTTATACATTGTGGTTTA
Organism: Aromia moschata; assembly: GCA_029963805.1. Classification (NCBI taxonomy): domain Eukaryota; kingdom Metazoa; phylum Arthropoda; class Insecta; order Coleoptera; family Cerambycidae; genus Aromia; species Aromia moschata. The sequence goes on from JAPWTK010000038.1 coordinate 1,460,138, forward strand.
TTAAGAACTAGACCACTACTTTTTTTATTTGTTATCCGATTTGAACGATTTTGCTGACAAAATGTAGGACACAAAAACTGCGTTAACCCGTTTCGGCTGAAAACGCCACTTCCGGTACATCGCTTTTCAGCGCCTCATAACTAATACTATTTGCGACAGAAAAAATTTGACAAGGACATATTTTTGAAGTTTAAGACGTGCCCTTTCCGATGGTGTCCATGAAATTCCTCTAAAAAGTTATTAATTATGAAAAAAAAACAGTTTTTTAAACACGATTTTTTTGCACATTTTTTAGATCCAATTTTCAAGGGGTTTCCGTTCTGCAATGGACCTGGGACCTCATTAACCGGTGGAATAAAGTTCGAACTTTAAGTATATGTACGTGGTGTAAAGATCGATTTTTTTGCCTTATGCGTTCAATATGGCGCCCGAACTGCAAAATTTTTGCGTAAAAATTCAAGAATTGTTGATTGGAAAATGATTCTGTTGTTGTTGATTCTGTTGTGTATGTTCTATAAAAGAGCAATTTTTTTGGATTTTACAGTCAATTTCTGCAATTTAAAAAATTGCTTAAAAAAATCTGAAAAATTGCAGTGCATTATTTGATTGATTTTAAGAACTTTTTATTCTTGACAATTTATAGTAAATGCATTGTTTTCGAGAAAAACATTTCTAAAGATCAAATTAGTACGCAAATCGATCTTTAAACCAGGTATACTTAAAGTTCAAACATTTATTCCACCGTTTAGTGAGGTTCCAGGTCCATTACAGACCGGAAACCCCTTGAAAATTTTACTAAAAAAAATGTGCAAAGAAACCGTTCATTTAAAAAAAAAAAAAAAACTGATTTTTTTCATAATCAATACTTTTTTGGAGGAATTTCATGGACACCATCGGAAATGGCACGTCTTAGACTTCAAAAATATGTCCCTCTCAAATTTTTCTGTCCCAATTAGTTATGAGGCGCTCAAGAGCGATGTACCGGGAGTGGCGTTTTCGGCCGAAACGGGTTAAGACATTTGATATCTATTGTGATATCTTAGGGGTCAGAATCATTAAAAAAAGCCTTCCGCAATTTTTGTAGTAGAAAAACAACGATGCTTCTGCCTTTGGCAGCGTTCAAATTTTCGTTGAAAATATTACAGTTGGCCCTGGATGAAGATGTAGAAAAAAATCGTCCTATAAATAGTTTGCTGCATTTTAACAAGGCGTTGGGCATGAATGAAATGGATAGAATAAGAAAAAGGCCTGCGCCAAAAAATATAACATTCTCTTCAACCTGCAGCTGTTGGCTATTGGCGTAAATCTATTGCTTTGTAAAGGCGGAATAAATCCGGACAGCGAATGCATCGGCCAAAAAGGACATTACAATTTAAATTCTTGTTACACCTCAAATATCGTAGAGTACGTTTTTGTTTTATTCCCAGTTTAAAATTCGATTCGGAATTTCTATTCTCATCATGCGGAATTGCGATTTGAATATTTTCTTTGCAGAATACCTACCCGAACGTAACGTACGAATACATACATCTGAATAGATTGAGCGTTGTGCCAACTGCGCATGATCAGGGTCGAACGTAATGACTAGGCTTGGCCGATCGTGCCGAATACAGCGGCGCGCTGCGGACGGGTCACTAACTCGTTTCGTCCGACCGTCTGGCAGACTCTAGCTTATTATTAGTGTGCTCGAGGTGTTCATGTCGTCGGCGTCTGTACATACGTCTGTCATACATATACACTAATGGAAAAAATTAAAGGGTCAAAATATTTTCCGAATTTTTAGTGATTTTTCAGAATGCTGTATCTCAGTGACAAATGGTCTTATCGAGGTCTTAAAAAAAGCATTTTGAAGCTTCAAGTTTCTAGTTTTGAGATATTTCGGCAAACATTTTTTTTGAGTTACATGTTTCGCGCAATTTTAGGAAGTAGTGTGAAAAGAAAATTTTGCGAATTTTTTTGCTTCTTTTTTTCAAGTCCACAAGCTTGAAAAAATTTTTTCTAACTTAGCCATGATATGGACCGGATAGCTTGTTTATTCAGCTTCAATTTGCTTTTTATTTTAATCTCGATACGACCATTTGTTGCTGAGATATCGAACTATAAATCAAAAAGGAGCCTTTTGTCTTTGATCGACGATATCTCCGCAACCAACGGTAGCATAGAAAATCTAAGGGCAGTTCTGAAAACTGTAATAAACCCCCTACAAGGTTCTACTGCGATTTTTGAGAATTTTTTTATCCTTGACATGAATTGAAAAAAACAGGAAAAAAACCTGTAATTGATGGTTTTTCAGAACATCAACTGCTGAAATTCAAATCTTCATGAAGTGACTAATGTTGCGTGTGCCTTTTACAGTTGAATATACCCCCAAAAATCATGCAAAGTTACATTACGATCTAACGAACCGTTTTTCATGTTGCAAATGGTCAAACATTTGAAAAAAATAAAGGGTCACATTTTTGAGCTTAAAACCGTCCTAAAAAACGTCAGACAAAATGTTTAACGCACTTTAGTTGTTTACTATTGCAATCAAATAATGAGTTGTTTTTTAAAGCGATATTTCTATGCAATACAATTTAAAGAAAATGATAGGCAAGAGGTTAAAATAAACTTGGATCAAAGGGTGTATGCATAGTTCTATTCTGAAATCGTAATTACTATATTTTTTTATTAAAATGTTATAAACCACACTTGATTTTATAATACTGATTGTGATGATAGTACTCTAATTACTGGGAATGTATACGATAACATAAAAAAAGGTAAACAACAAAACGTTGTAGCTTATTTGTCGAATTATGCGATAAAATGGAGCGCACAAAACTTACACAGCGCGTAAGCTGTCCCAGAGAAATTTCTGTCAACGAAAAACATCAACTGCGAGCTCTAATCTCGACTAGAGGCAGTTGTATTATATTCCTAAACAAAGGTAGATGGAAATATTTTCTTCTTTGAAAAATGTAACGTCCTTTGGGAAATCGCATTGTGAACGGCCCTCTGAGACGAATAATCTTATCACATCACACGTCTCTTTAAGCGACACGTATTACTTGTTGAGGAGCCCAGCCCCACCTACATATCTACGGACCTACATTATACAGGGGGTATTTGGAAAGAACATGGATCGCACTATCCATTGAACGAAGCAGTTGGACTACCTATTAATTTTGTTGGAGATCCTCCAAATGACAGAATTTAACCTATCATGGTTCAGACCTGACTCATTGGTGATTGGAATTGGTATAATTCAACCTCTAGGACTTTTGGATTCATTGTCTTAATTTGGTACAAATAGATGGTCCCTTTTTGGAGATACCGTCATGCTCACACACCCCGGTTTGCGTCCCATATATCGTATCCATATTTTTAGAAATGGCCATGCTATTTGTTAGACAAATGTTTACTAGACAAACAGGTGCGTAGTTGCAACGATTCGGCCCAGATAATCGCGTTACCGCGTGTAAACTTTCTAATTAACAGCGAGGGCAGCTGAATTTTGATTGAGAATGCGCATCAGCGTGTTAGCGATTATCGTGTTCATCAAAACAGCGCCTGCCAAACGCACGGCTCATGAGCAATAATTATACAGGATGTTCAATGGAGCCATCTCCGTCATCAACATTTCATTACTGCAATGCCGGGGAGTTAAATCTTCCAATAGACAACGACGTAATGGCCCCGCACCTGAGGCAATGCCCGATTAAAATAGAGATGGAAGCGTTATATCCATATGTCTCGTTGTACAGGTAGATTTACAAATGATCTGGTTCTTTTAAATATCTATCATCCACAGAAGAGGCTACCACGTTATATTGTGGTACTTACTTACTGGTCTAAAAAGTAAGCCATTGGTTTTTAATAAATATGGTCATGCCATTTTGACAAAATTATGTTAACGTTGTGTTTGATGATCCAGTACAATGAATTAAAACAAACGATGGGGATCTGTTTAAGATTCAGGTATATTACGTATTTATTGGGCCACCATTTAGGAGAAAGCGACCTTCATCGGCGAGGGAATCTGAAAAAGAGATTTACCTCAAACCTTTCTGTTCAATGAAGCCTACAGGTCGCAAGTTTTCGTTAGCGATAGCGTATAGAGCGCGGCTGGATCCAATTTGGATTTGCGGTATTGTGATTGATGACTCAGGTAAGCGTCCTCGGGACAGTATAATCTTACCCCCTAGACCTGTATACCGGGGACATATCCTCTCTATACGAGGCTTCACACAGAATCCAGAGACTTGAAGAATTGAAAATACGCAATGCCTGACCTATTCCAAACGATTCCCATTCCCGTTTCTACGTTAAATTGTCCGCGAGTTACTATGGACTCTGGTGCTATAAATAAAATATTTGCTACTGACGCGGATTCTCGATGCTGTGCAGTCTGCACCACAACCTTGTTACTAACGTAGTACTTCCATAAATAAATTTATTACTATTATTATTACAAGCAGAATTTTTCTTGATGAGGCTACAGGTGTGGCTATTAAATAACCGAACTGCTGTCCTAACACTTTTTATTTTTTACCAATTACAGTAGCAACTTTCAAAGCGCTCTCCTTGGCAATCTCTATACCGTTCCACACGACTTTTCCCATTGTTGAAAGCAGTTGGAAGTCCGCTTCTATCAGCTGGTTTAGAACCTCCGTCGCTTTACTTTAACCGCCTCCATACTTTCCGAGTCTTGTTCCCTTCAGCAACCGTGTTTAGCAAGCCTGGATCAGTGTCAGTGTTGTTTAGAATGTCAGCGCAAATGTTCAACCTTGATTCCTTTTGCTCGGGAGTGAGGAGTTTTGGCACTATTTTTGCGCAAACTTTGAACGATTCATGCAAAATCTGGCGAACACATTCTTTGTCGATTCCCGTTATTTCAGCAAGCTCTCGGATGCTTAGACGACGATCTTCGCGGATTAATTTATCAATTTTTTCAATGTTTTCGTCCGGTTTTGACGCTGAGGGCCGTCCGGGGCACGGATCGTCTTCGGTCGTTTCACGTCCCTCTTTAAACCGTTTAAACAATTCAAAAACTTGTGTTCGGAATTTTATAAGCTTCTGTAAAAGTTTTTCCCCAGTTTAACAAGAAACTTGAGATTAACCCGTTGCTCCATCTGAACACATAACATTTTTTCGACGCGTCACTGGTGCGTAGACTAATTCAAACGACTGCTACAGTGAAACTGAGTGACCCGCTGGCTTGTCCAGCGAGCTTAGGACAGGGAAAGTACCACCAGACACAGTTCTGTACAAACTTGTCGCGACACGCTCGCAGCGTGCTGGTAGCAAGCATCAGTTCGGTTATTTAATAGCCACACCTTGTATCTTCAATGTTGTTTGAGGTGCATCCTCAATTATGCTCCAATATTGGTTGGAATGAAACCTACATAAAACTATATAAATGTTTCCGATTACAAGCAATTGATAAAGGAAACAAGAGACAATTAAATAAGTTTTTAAAAGAATGGCAAAATTATTTTGGTCTATCTTGGTCGCCTTTTCACTAATGGTTACACCGACTTCCAGTTGGAAGAGCTTCCGCTGGCCGATATTGGAATGGCTAATTGAAAGAAGAAGTGTAAGTGGGACGTTTGTGTAGAATGCTGACTTAGTCGATCGTGCAATTCGCTAAGGTTTAATGTTGTTTTTGTCGCTGTGAGAACGTTAGTTACAAATCAACGGTTGGAGACACTAATGGAGAGTAATAGTATTCGTATGCTGATTTCACACACAGTGCTACCACTACATGCGACACTAGCCGAAGCTGTAAACAACTCGAGGGCTATTATTGATGGTCCGTGCTATTGTTCGAGTACCCATTTACCTGAATGAAATTCCCTCAAAATTACTAGCCTAATATTTGAGAGGGTTAATGGTAATATACTGGCAGTAGCTATCTGTACGTAATGAGCACCGACCAGAAAAAAATACGTGAAATATGCCTTCATTTAGTCCACGCAAAAAGCTCCTGCTTGTCGTTTATGAAACCATTTATAATTTCATATTTGTTAATATGAATTGATAATTTAATGAGAAATGGAAAAAATTAAAGGGTCAAAAAAATTTCCGTTTTAGTGATTTTTCATAATGCTGTATCTCAGTGAAAAATGGTCTTATCGAGGTCTAAAAAAAAGCATTTTGAAGCTTCAAATTTCTAGTTTGAGATATTTTGGCAAAAAAAAAATTTTTGAGCTACATGTTTCGCGCAATTTTAGGAAATAGTGAGAGATAAAAAAATTGCGAATTTTTTGCTTCTTTTTTCAAGTCACGACTTCAAAAAATTTTTCTAACTTAGCCATGATATAGACCGGATAGCTTGTTTATTCAGCTTCAATTTTGCTTTTTTAAATCTCAATACGACCATTTGTTGCTGAGATATCGAACTTTAAATCAAAAAGGAGCCTTTTGTCTTTGATCGACGATATCTCAGCAACCAACGGTAGCGCATCTACCGGGCAGTTCTGAAAACTGGAATAAACATCCTACAAGGTTCTGGTGCGATTTTTGAGACCATTTTTTTTATCCTTGACATTAATTTGAAAAACCAGGAAAAAATGGGTAATTGATGGTTTGATGGATCAACGGCTGAAATTCAAATCTTCATGAAATTACTAATGTTGCGTGTGCCTTTTACAGTTGAATATACCCCAAAAACCATGCAAAGTTACATTAGGATCTAACGAACAGTTTTCTTTTTGCAAACGGTCAAACTTTTGAAAAAATTAAAGGGTCACTTTTTTGTGCTTAAACATGTCATAATCATGGCTAAAGTGAAAAAAAATTTCGAGCTTCCTCACAATTTATTTTGAGAATTTTTCATTTCAAAATTCACAGAAAAAATTCAAAAAATGTTTTACACATACGTCTGTATGTGTGTATGTGTGTGTGTGTGTTTGGGTCTGTTTGTCTGATGTTTTTGACCATCAATTTTTATTAAATATAGTTTTGGAAGCCTTAAAAAATTTAAATTTTTGAAAAAAAATTTATGGATTGTAAGTAAATGTGAGTAAACTCGAAAAAGTTTATGGGAAATTGTGAGTAAGCTCGAAAAAAATTTGTTTTCACTTTAACCATGATTAGGACATGTTTAAGCTTAAAAAACGTGACCCTTTATTTTTTTCAAATGTTTGACCGTTTGCAACAAAACGGTTCGTTAGATCGTAATGTAACATTGCATGGTTTTGGGGTTTATTCAACTGTAAAAGGCATACGCAACATTAGCTCTAAAATTTTTGCTTAAAATATCTCAAAACTAGAAACTTGAAGCTTCAAAATGCTTTTTTTTAGACCTCGATAAGACCATTTTTCACTGAGATACAGCATTCTGAAAAATCACTTTAAAAATTCGGAAAAAATTTTTACCCTTTAATTTTTTTTTAGTAGTGTATTATCGAACTAGTTTTAAACTGAATATAATCTGCATCAAGCTTTTCCTGGCAAGAGTAAAAGCAATTCCGCGTATTTATCGTATTTAATTAAACACTTACTCGGTACAAGCAAACCCCTCTCCTAGGTACACTACAGCCTCCACCCTTATGTAAACATCTGGCTAGTTTGCTAGTACCTACGCACTCGATAATATTGAGGAGCTTAGAGAGATTAAGGAAGAATTGTAGACTTGTCAACTGATCTGGTGTCGTCACTAAGCCTCATTACAGGGAACCACACACAAGGCTAAGGTCAGCCCACCGGTGTTTCAAACATCCTAAGCTCACGAAACGTGATTTCATCTGCACGGTCCCCGTCCAGGACAGGCTAATAATGTAAAGCGTAGAAGACACACTAATCTGGTTTGGTCCTTCGGAACGGATGCTGTATAATCTTGAGAATAACAATTAAAACAAAACTGCTGGTTGGGTTTACAAAATATGCCTGATGCTCACTTTATTTAGTATTTGAAAGCTTAAAACCGTAGCTTTATAAATTTTCAGATCTATCATGAATTTAAAGACAACGAAGCAATGAAAATTACGACTTAGGCCATTTGATTCATCGAGCAACAGAAGGGTTAAATTTTCTTTGGGTAAAGGTGAAATTAGGCATGAGATCGAATTACAATTTAAAGTAATAATTCTCATTTGCAAATCAAATTTAATCTAAAAAATTATATCTCGACTTTTGTTAAAATGCGTCAGATAGAGAATTTAAACGTATTTAAACCAAAGGTATTTAAACAGAAAAAATAAGACAAATGAGACAACATAATTTTAGAAATAATTCATACAGTCACAAGAAATATACAAACACATAAAAACGACAAAAATGTTTTTACAAAAAAAAAAAACAAACATAAATAAACGCCAAACACTCGAAACGTTTAAATAGTTTATGAAAATCTCAACTGAAACAGCATTTGCCGGTTTGCTTTAGCCCGAATGCGTTCCCTTCACAGATACACATCAAAAGAAATCGCCTGAGTGAGAAAAAAGAATATTGTAAAAATGTTAGCCAGGGATTACTTTTTTTGGCCTAGGTCGACTCATTTTATAATTCGAAAAAGCTTCAACCCTCTGTCTTAACACAATTAAAATTAAGCCTTTTTCATTCTTGGTCTTTTCAGCCTCAAGACGATGGAAATGCCACAATGTTAATTAAGGCAGTCATCGTCGTAGCTGGAATAATATAAATACGGTAATGGGAATCTGAAAGTGCAGCGAAGTCGTTGGTGTATTTTAATTTCGTTCTTATTAGGGCTTTTACAAGTAAGAGTACAAAGTTAGGTTCTATAGCTCCCCTTTGTTGCACAGGCAAGAAGTGCATTACCAACCGTTATTTACTGGGTGGACACAAAAGGGAGATTCAATTTATAAAAATATTAATCACACCAATATTTGTGTTTCAACTTGGTTACTACAAAACACTGAGATGATATACTGCACTCCGAACATCGGGAAATTTTGAGGTCTCATATGTGTCTATTAAAATCCATTGTATATAGAAAACAAAAGAATTGTTTAAACTTGAAATCTTGCTTGAAAATGTTGGGCAGCACAGCAGAAAAATATTACCTTTTGCTCCGGGCTGCGCCGCTATCTGTGATAGATACATTAAATGGATTTTGCGTTGTTCTAATTGTCTAGCCTGTAGGCATTCAATGGGCACCCATCCTCATTCTAAGAGCACCTTCAATTCGCCATTCCAGTTACGCGATAGCGGGATGACACGGATTTACAGTAATGACAAAAAGAAGGAGGAAAAAGTCTGGGTTTACGTAATTAGTTAGCATATTCCAAAGAATATAAACTTAACGCACAACTTAATTTAATATAACTATGCCTTCTATAAAATATAAAATATACAGGTGTTCCATTTAAAACGCAAAACAATTTGCAGAATCATTTGTAATGGTTTACAACCGAAATATTGGAACCGTTGCTTTTGACATTTTAACTTCTTCCATTTACTATGACATTAATATACGAGGTGTGTAAATTAAGTAATGAGACTGGCAACGTAGCGCCCGACCTAGACGACACTGTGGAGACGGGACTTGGAAGGGCGGTAGGTTAACGTGATGCACAAACCAGTGCAAAGTTTGAACTTGTTTTCGTAAACCGTTTTTTCTAGTGCGTTTTAAAAACGAGTGACATTAATTTTGAGCAACGGTGCTATCAGGTTTTGGAAAGCCTGGCGCCAAGCGCCAAAGCATGGAATGGCACACTTCAAGTTTTCCAATACCCAAAAAGCAAGAATGAGCAAGTCGAAGATCAAATGCTGATTTGTTCTTTTTAATAGCCAGAAATTTGTCCACAAAGGGTTTGTGCCTCCAGGCCAAACAGTAAATCAACATTTTTACAGAGAAGGTTCTTGAAAAACTTCGAAAAGGTTCATGCGTGTGAGACCAAAACATTCATGTGGCTCATCAGCCTCATTTCGCCTGATTTGTGTCCTTGTGACTTTTTTTTTCTTCGCGACAATGAAAAATCATCTCAAGGGACGTCATTTTGGGAAAATAGGTAACATTCAAACGGCTGTAACCGACCAGCTGAAGGCTATTCTAGTATATGGATTCCAGCACTGCTATGAGGACTGTAAGAACTGTCTCCAGCGCTGTGTGGCGTCCCAAGGCAGTTATTTCGAAGGAGACAATATTGAATTGTAATTCTATTCGAATGAAAGGATTAAAAAAAACGGTCTCATTACCTAATTTACATATCCCCTACGATTACCTACTTCTGATGGTTGGAAACTATCACGAGTTAACGTTAAATAACATTTCGTAAATAACGTAAATAATTCTTAAATTTTTATTTTCAGGTGACGAATTTTGCAGAATAGAAGAAACATCCGAACATATTTGGCGCAATAATGATGGGGTAAGTTTTTTAAAATGAGATATTGTCTGTAATGGAGGAAAACTCCAAATGGAAAGTGGGGCATTTTTCACGATACTCATAAATAAGGGCCGAGATTTATCAGTGATAAATGCTGGAATGGACCGGGAGTTTTTGCATTTGAGCGATACTGCGAACGGCGTCTGAGGTCCCCCAAAGTGAAAATAAATCAGTAAAGGTGGTGTCAAAACAAATGCCGGGTACGGAGGGGCGTGACCGACTCCGAGGCGAACGCAAACTACTGATTATTGAAAACGATTCGCATACCCGGCATTCGTTATAGTTTGCTAAACTGGGGAAACCTACCGGCGCTAGAAAGCAACGTTCTGGCAAACCTCTCCAATACATTTTCTCGGCCCCGGACGGTTTACAAGACGCGGCAATTCTAAAATTGAAATTTAGTTACAATGTTTTTATGGAATTATAAAGGCACCGTTTCCAATCTTGGAAACGGTACTTTATAATGAAAATAGAAACTTTCCGCCTAGTTTCGGTCACTCTATTAACTGCATTCTGATGAAAACCCGGCTCGGATGGATTCGGATCTCGGGAGTATTTTGCCTTGCAAATTGCGCTACAGACATATGCGGATTCGGACAATTACTGCGATCCTCTTGTTATTATAACCAAACATTTTCCTAACAATGCCAAATAGCATCCGAAGGTCAGACCCTAGGAGATATTTATCAGTAGTTATACTATGTCGATCCAGGCCTACTTCACGGTCACTGGTGCGAGAATACTCCAGGATCCTGCCCGCATCGGGATTATAACGTTCCCGCACTTGTGACCTTGAAGTGGGCCAGAATCGGCAACAGCAAATCTACTACAATTACACAGGCACAAAAAAAAGTTATCTGTCCGAAAGGTGCCACATGTACATTCCATATTTTTGACTGTTGAACACGATCCCGCCGTCAGCTCCTCCATATCATCCTAGATTTTACCTAACCTCAAAAAAAGCATTAAAAACCCGGAAAATCGACAAATGAGCATAAACGATGTAAAAATCTGTTAATCGGTGAAAATCATGCCCAGAATTATGGATTCCCATGTACTTGGCCGCTGAACACGATCCCACAGCCAGATTTGCTCCATATGGTCACAAATCTTGCCTAACCTCAAAAAATCATGCAAATCGCACAAAATCGAGAAACCAGCTTATTTAAACTATGTAATATCTGTTGATTGATGAAAATCATCAAAAATTGGTCCGACACATGTTTGAGGGTTTAAAGAGGAGGGGGGGGGGGAGACACCTACAAGGGACCCGATATCCCAGTAACTTTACAATTAAAGCTCCAATAACCGCATACCTCCAACTGTTCAGCGGCCAAAAAAATAACATGGGAACATACACTTGGCACCTCTCGGACAGACAACTTTTTTTGTGTGCCTAGTGTTATTAATAAAATTCTGAACGATCGACGTAAAAAATACGTTACTGGAGAGGAAAACACGTACGCAAAACGTAATCGGAAACCTTTTTTAACCATCGAAACCTGGCGCATCACTTTACGACGTCCTCACTTATTTAAATTCCAATTTTTCTGTCACGGGGATGAGATACGCGTGTACGTGCATATAAATTTATTGAATATGTATCGAACGTACGTCTGTACTCGACCTATATATCCGCCTCGCGTCTCCGAGGGACAATTTGAGAACGCAGAAAGGACAAGGGCTTGATGGATACGTTGCAATTGTCCTCATCTCGATTTGCTACAGTTTTCTTTTTCGGGAATAGCATCCCGCCCTAGACTTCCCAAAGTTGACAATAGCGTTAAAGGTGTAGCAGATAATACACAAAATAGTTCGATTCCCTTGGTAGGCATACCCAAAGTACCTCTGAGACGTGCGAACGAATTTTGGGGCTACCTATCAGCATATATATTAAACTCCAAGTTTATTCGACTACAACACCTGAGTAAACAGTATCCCACTTCTGAAAGTATTCAATATCGTAAATAAAAAAATCGCAAGGTTCAATTTGAAGATCAGCCATTATTTCAATACATTTTACAGTCAACCAACTGTACCCGCTTTTAAAATTAATTTTAGAAACTGCATCAGGAAACGTATTTCGCGATAAAAATCGATATGCCACGAAGCGAAATTAATTTTTAACCGTTTGCGAGCACTGTGAGATATCCGTCTTCGATTTTGTACTAAATAACTTTAGCAATGAGGAAGCCTAGCCAGCCATGCGTCAAATGCATTCTTAAACGAGCTCACCAGCAACTATATAATTTTGTTTCTACCGACAACAGACTTTATGAGCATTGACATTATATTGTCAAAAATAAAAATGCGAGGCCTTTCCCGTGATGTACAACTGCATCTTGCGTGGCAATTACAATCGTTTCACCTTCACTCTTAGTATGCCAAAAAACAGATAAGTAATATTCCACCTAAAGGTAGACACATTTCCAGAAAGCGTAGCAAACCGACAGAAAGAGGGGGTTTGTTTATAATGCATACGAAACCCCACTTCCACGGGATTGATGGTCTTTAAAGTTCTGAGTAAAAAAAAAAAACAAAAAGTCTTGAAAACTGAAGTATGTGCCTTGTTCCAAACATGAATAAAATTTTTATAATAGACTAAATATTTTGCGTAGCTTGAAAACGACATTGTTATGATTGTCTACAAGTATTAATGGGCCATAGCGACCCTGCAGATACTTATTGACAGAAAAAGTGTACCTTTTAAATATCAGATATATTTGCGTTTAAAGTGTTCAGTGTGTAACAAAAGAATTGCCACTAAACCGAAAAATTGACTTCCAAGAGCATTTAAACACATACTAACCACTAAATTGAAATATACGACAATATTCAATATACCTGGGACATAATCAAATAGTGGTGAAAACATTTAACCTATCAACAGTTTTATCGCCGGGTAACTGCAAAGCCTACCCCGAAAACCGAAATCCGCATTCTATCAGCCTCCTTAGTTCCGGTGACTGTATAAATAATACGAAATATTAAACCGTCCCCAATTTCTCGGCATTCAATAGGTACAGATATTTGCATCAATTTGTTGTGGTCGTTTTGCAACATCCTTTTGGCCATGTCATACCGACGGTTGGAGCAATGTTCTGGATAATAAACTAATGTACGGTCGTATTGCTCCAAGGTATTTGACTGTATTTATTCGGTTAATTTTAAGTTTGTCTTTGTTCGTATGTAAACGTAATTAAGTAATGGGAGCTTGTAACATAGCATCCATCTAGCAACACAGCGGAGACGGGACTTGGAAGAATGGTAGGTTAACATGTAATGCACATTCAGTACAAGGATTTGAACTTTTAGAGTCATTTGTTTTGTTCTTTGTGAATGTTTTCGTAAACCGGTTTCTTCTAGTAAGTACACAGCGCAAGGAGATACGTTTGCAAAACTCAACACGTTTAGGGAGACAGTGTTTTTACAAGAACCCAAGGTTTTTCCGGTGGTTTAAAGCATTCTAGGGGAAGAGTCGATTGAAGATGAACAACGCAGCGGAAGGCCTTCATCGATGAAAATGTCGATAGAATACGGGATCTTGTGCGCTTCATCGTCGTCGGTTGACGACAAAAATGATCGGGGAAGAGTTAAATTTGAATCACCACTGTTCATCAGAATTTTTGACTAACGAATTTGGAGATGAAAAATCTGCAAAAAATGGTGCAAAAAAACACAAATGGACAGGAGAGAAAGGTGTCTTGACTTTTTGGAATCGATTGAAAATGATACCATTTTATAGCACGTGCCATTACTGGTGATGAGACTTTGTGTTTGAGTACGACCCGGAAACCAAGCGCCAAACCTTGAATAGTACACTTCAGAAGCTCTCCAATACCCAAAAAAACAAGAATGAACAAGTCGAATCATGTCATTCTGATTTACTTTTTGATAGCTATGTAATTGTCAAAGAGTTTGCTTGGAGCCAAACAGTAAATCAACACTTTAAAGAAGGTTCTTGAAACGGGTAACGTGTTAATTTTTATTATAGTGATAACGATCAGAACTTTGTCCACTTGAGCAACGGTGCGATTGTTAGCATCCAAAATGAAAAAATTACTTTAATTTATTCATGCAGCTTTACGCTTCAGATGAAAATTATCTCCATGGAAAAGTATTAAGCCTGCCTTATACTATTATTGATTGATTGCCCTATTTTTCCCTGACGCAATAAATAACCCTTAAATGAATCTACCCTGTATCACGGAACTGCTAAACGTATGCACTTAGCACATCTTACCATTAAAAGACGTTCATCTTTTTGTTATTGATGACGTCTCAGCGTAATTTATTTGAATAAACGCATAGTTGTCCTACATCATTCAATAATGTCCCCATCGTATCCTGCTTCCTATTCTGTATGCCGCTGCTTCGAAGTTGTTCAAGCGTTTCTTTATCTTCACCAGCGATGTGTGGGCTATTGTGAAGTTTCTTTTTGTCCATCGTTTTATTAAAGATTCCTAGTGATATATGTCATGTGAAGAACAAATGTTACACGCTCACTTCTTCCGAATACCGTTAATTCAACGCTCCAACCCGATCGATCGATGCAGTTCCTTAATGATACTCGAACCCGGTTGAAAATTTTATGACCAAATATAATGGGTATTAACAGGGTGAGGTGAAACTGAAATATATTGAATGTGCCTGATTCCCGTTCACCGCCTTTCAGACCTTCATTGTCCAACGGATTTCAATTAATTCTGGACGAAGCAGCTTCTTTAACAATGATGGTACTCTTCCAAAACCATTTGATGGTTTGTCTGTATAAAAATTTTCTGTTCTTACTCACGGATTAATTCGATAAAAAGTAAAGTGTGGCTTGCGTACACAGCCACTCTAAAACTCCGATAGCCGTATTCATACTAATGACATCAAGGTTCGAGAACCTCGATGTATAATCAATTTTGTAATAACGTTTACATTGTAATTAAATTGGTTCGTTCGGATTTAAGTAGTACTTACAGACTATTGGTTAAGATTTATTTCAAATCGATAAGCTTGCGTCATTACCATAACCTATAACGTACGCTTGACAAATTATCTATGTGTCAACTGTTTTATTATAATTAATCATGCAACGGTTAAACACTGTGACATTTATAATATTTATAAAAATTATCCAAACAATTTTGATTCTAAGGCAAAAAATTATCCTAAAAGCTGTCTCGTCAATGAACGCTTGCTTATATGTTATGAAATTTTGTAAATCAGGTTCGACACCGCGTCTTACCTCAAGCGTCTGGGATGTATATATATTTTTTCTCTAAAAATACAGAAAGATGAAATAAACCAGATCTGAGTGTTAAATATTTCATGGCAGCACACACGTGAAAGAAATTTTTAAGAAAAAAACGACCTCTGAGAAAATTTATATGCCTAAAACGGGGATACGAATTTAATAAATAGTCATATTCTATAGGTCCGAAAACAGAAAAAGACAAAAAAACAGAAAATCCGACGTAAATGTAAAGGTTTGCCTGCTGCATGAAACCCCAGAAGGCACACCGGGCTCCTTTGAGGTAGACCTGTAATAAAAAAAAAATGTTTTCTCTCCCCCTTTCTGCATTAACTCGAACACCACATCTGTTACATCTATGTCAATCCCACTTCTGAATTAGGTAGTTTTAGATTAGTCCCACTTCTGAAATTTATAAGTGCTGTAATAAAATAGGTATCATGTCGTGTACGGTATTTCATTATTCATTTTACTATAGGTAAGGCCGTCAAGTAAGCCGTGTATAATCAAAGAGTCATTAATTCCCGCCTTGATCATGATTCACGGATAAATCGCTCTGGTAATGAATTTGTCATACCTGCACTTAATGCTTTAATTATTGGCTATACACAGAAGTCCGGTAAAACTGTCGCCGTAATGCCTAGCTGGTAATTAAATTTGAATTACCTATCAGTGCTGCGAGAGTAATTTGCAATTGTAATTTAAATTATATAAATACTGCGCCTGGCCAAAATCAGTTTACTTCTGCATAAATATTGAGCTAAGCCGGAAAATCTTTTTTAAATTACTAGCGGCTTACTTTGCGGTCGGAATGAAATTACCAGTTACCGGACCTGCCATCGACCATGTATTAAACACAAATATTGGTCCATTCATATGGTCCGGAAAGTGTGCTAATACAGTCCAGTAGGCAGATATTTTTATGTTTTCTTGAAAGATATAGGGCTAGTTTTGACGGTTCCTAATTTTTTGCGTAGAACACAATGCCGGAGTGTAAAAGCTGGTGCTTTAAATTAACAACTTGTGAAAAAAAAAACGTATTTTTTTCACATATCCGCTTATATCTCGAAATTTAGTGATCTGATGACACTGCCCTTCATTTTCCTGTACGATCATTGGTTGCTGAGATATCGATGGTTGAAGGCAAAAGGTCCTTTTTCGTTCAATTTCGGATATCTCCGCGACAAATGGACATAGCAAACGATTAAAAAAATGAAATTGAAGCTGAATAAACAAACTATCTAATCCTTATGGTCGTTTTAACAGAAAACATTTTTCCGAGCCTGTAGACGAAGAAAAGAAGGCTAAAAATTTGGATTTTTTTTCGCGCTATTCTTTGTAAGTTAGTTAAAATCGTGGCTTTTAGAAAATATTGGTCTCGAATCAAAACTTGAGTCTTGGAGCTTCAAAACGCTTTTTTTAAATTCGCGATACGACCATTTTTACTTAGATACAGCTCGTCAAAAATAAGGGAAAAATTTAGATTTTTTTTTGCTCTCTTAATTTTTTGTGAGTAATGTAATTTACAAACCTTAAAAATGGGTTGCGTATACTTTAATTGTTATAGATTTGTATAGTGCCGACCTGCGTTATTGCAAACATTTCTGGATCCTAGTCATTAAATTTTGATCTTGTTTAGAAACAAAACAATATTATTGTATTTGTTCGTCTATTGAATAGTTTCTTCAATATTTCAGTAATATTTAAATACCATTTCTGCGTTTCCTTATTGGGAAGTCTAAAAATCATAGAGGTATTTACAATTAGTTGCATACGACACTTCTAATGACATTACAAACTTTGTACGTTTCTATTATTTTAATGCGCCATTTTGTTTTATCTCCCTTTTGGTAGATCACTGAATTTTGACCTTTACAATCAGTCTCTAAAAAACTGGTAGACGTATTTCGTTCTTTTAAGTTTGTGCGATGAATATTCCAATATAAGGGACTTAAAATAGATCCCTGAGGAATTATTTACAAATAAAATAAGGGCATTCAAAGGTATCTGAATATTTACATTCCTATACCTTTTGTTTGTTTCCGATTTAAAATTGCGTTTTTGATATAATGGCTCTTTTTTAAATTGGAACGTTAGGGAAGCCGTTAGCCGCAAAACTGCCTCAAACTTTTTGTTTTATTGAAAGGGCTCCTCTATATTTCCAATCTCAACGTGCCGTCGTTCGACAGATACAGTGCTACAAAAAAACTTATTTCTGCATGGTTGGGTGTATAAAATTTATTTTTACATTAACATGAAGCAGATTCTTATAGCGGATGAAAACTTCCACACAAGTTTTGCTCTGTTTTCTGTTTTTTACACTGAATTCATTTTATTTCCATACATTCATAGAATTGTTTCATTTTATGTGTCGATAGTTTATTGTCCTTCATTTGCTGGAAAAACTGGCTACCCAATTAACGCGTAACAATAGCATTGAATGGTACTTTTCCTTCATACAAAATGAACCTCATACGCTATTCCAATATCTAAATTTATTATTCATTGTTAAAACATTTATTAAAAAAGAAAATGAACTGTGATTTATCTTGTAATAGTCTATTTAGATTTAACGACTACTAGTTTTATTGCATGGAAGCTAATCTTAGCACTCTTGATCAAAATGTATCCTTCATTTTTCACATTACATTATTATTAAAAGTTGTTATACGATATGCTTAGTACAATGCATTTTTGCCAAGCTCATAAAAACAACGAAAACGTATCAACAATCGTCAATATTGAGGAAGTACTACATGTAAACAAATGAGAAACAATTATTAGAAAACTTTCCAATTGTCGATTTCAATTTTTGAATAATAATTTTCTAATGGTAGAAATCACGTGAAATATTTATTATTCTAAATATAGATATCAATTATTTCTGTTTATATCGCTACTATAATTTGGCAATTCATCGTTATTGTTGAAAAAAATAATTAGTATAAGTATTTCGAGTATGATTAACTTTTGTAGTAGATTGTTATTGCGCTTTTTTTAGATCCTAACAACTTCTTGATTGCTAGGTCTTCTTTTTCTTTGGTTGAGTTAACTTTTCTAGAAAACTACGTTTTTCAATTCAGACTACCTTTCTGTGCGTTGGAGTCGCAATACGAAAATCTTTTTATAGATTCATGTACTCAGTAAATGTTGGTGTTAAAAACATTCATGAAAGATGGCAAATCGCCTTTAACTTGAGAAGTTAAAGGCGATTGTGTATTAAACATTTCACGCCTTCCACAGAATACAAAGTTGCCTTTCAGATGGAAATTAAAACAAAAAATAAGTAAGACATTAACTTTAACGTCAAAACTACAGTTTTTGTATATCCTCTCTTTAGCAACTCGTACTAACTACAAGAAATGATGGAAAAAAATCGGGAAATGCCTTTCCCATATTTTTGGGGGTGCTCTTTCGAATGGCATAAGGTTCGTAAAAAGTTGAACCTTCACACTGTTTTGGCCATTTAAGGTGAAAAAGCACAATTTTTCAGGTCAATTTTTTGTAACATGGATTTTGACTGGAAAACATTTTTCTTTCTACAAGAAAAGTGAGGAAAATTGCACTCGAGTTGTACTGAAAAGTTATGTACTTTGAAAAAAATAATTCCAGCATGGGGTGTGTAACATTTCAGTCAACAAGACATTAAAACTCTCGAATGCACCCTTTTCAGCCAGTTTTCTGTAGAAAGAAAAACATTTTCAGTCAAAAATCATGTTACAAAAAAATTGACCTGAAAAATCGTGCTCTTTTCAACAAATGGCCAAAAACAGGAGTAAGCCAACTTTTATAATTTATTTTTGGTGCCATTCGAAAGATCACCCCCAAAAACACTCGGAAAAAGGCATTTCCAAATTTTTTTCCATCGTTTTCTTGTACGTTTTTTTTTGGCACGTTGCTAGGAGAGGATATACAAAAACTGTAGTTTTGACTTTAAAGGTTAAGCTATAATAAATATAAATTGGTAAAGAACAAATTTGACAAAATTAAGAAAAATGTGTCGGATCGGGCACACTGCTTCTTGGTGTTTCATTGTTTACATCTTGCACGAGGTTCTACATATTACCAAATGACATAAAATATAAATGGTTAACTTTATTGGCATCATGAAAGCATGAATATTTTTCTTTAACGTACTATGCCCTACCTATCTAGTGCCACGCTGTACCAGGCAGTCAACTTCCGTAAAAAAGGGATAAAGTGCAAAGCCATAGCCCGGGAGCCACCAGCATTTTCCTTACGTGACAACGTAAATGTAGTCCCTAGATTGATGGCTACCCTCAGATGACGTTTATATTTTTTCTGTGATAACAAGGACTAGATGTAGTTAGATCACGTACAGAAATATGTTGTTGGCTCCTGGACTATCATTGACAAATTAAATAACTTCATAAGGTTATAAGACATATTCATACTACAGCTCAACTGTAAACAACCAATCGGGCGGTTTTAAAATGTATATGGGAAAAAGAAGGGGAAACTGAAAGTTAATACGTAAAAAATACATTTCTCACATGGCCTCTGGCGGTTTACCACGATTAACTCAATCAGGTGAAGTAAATGAGACAAATGATTTCTGTCAGGGAACAAGGATTTTCTAGGATTTATTCGATGCAACCGGCTCCTACTCCTTTAATAAAATAACGGTAAAATGTTTCTCGATATACGGACTCGAGCAAATCAACGTCAGGGGCTGAAATACCGAAACTGTTTCATTTCTCATATACCAGGTTTTCCGAACAGCTAACCGAACCCAAGAAAACGTCAGAAACTCTGGAAAATATACTTACCAATTCTAACGTCCACCCGAGTCGTTCTTTCCCGAGTGCCTTTAAATTTTGGCATCTGCACATAGAACATGACGTTAATATCTTAGAAGCTATGCTTTCTATCTAGCGCCAAAGAAAAATACATTTATTTACGAGGTGTGTAAATTAAGTAACAAGACCGATTTTTAAAAAAAAATTATTCGAATAGAATTACAATTCAGTCTTGTCTCCTTCAAAATAACTTCCTTGGGAAGCCACACAGCGCTGTAGACGTATGTATACTGGATTAACCTTCAGCTGGTCGGTTACAGCCGTTTGATGGTCCCAAAATGACGTCCATTGAAATGATTTTTCAATCTCGGGAAGAGAAAAAGTTACAAGATCTCAAGTCAGGCGGATAAGGAGGCTAAGAAGCCAAAGGAATGTTTTTACTGGCTAAAAAAACTCGTTTACTGAATTGTTGTTTATGTGACAAGGCGCATTTTCGTGATGCATTTTTTGAAGTTTTTTAAGAACCACTCTATAAAAGTGTTTGGCGTGATGGCACAAACTCTTCGTGAACAATTTCCTGGCTATCAAAAAAGCAAATCAGCATGCATTTGATATTCGACTTGCTCATTCTTGCTTTTTTGGGTCTTGGAGAGCTTGGAGAGCTTGGTCTTGCTTGGAAAAAAAACGGTTTACGAAAACAGTCACAAAAGAACAAACAAATGACTCTAACAAGTTCAAACCTGTACTGAAGGTGCATTACATGTACAAGTCTTCACAATGTTGCTGGATCGGGCGCTACGTTGCCAGTCTCATTACTTAATTTACACACCTCGTATAATCTCGCACCGTTTATTTTATATCTAAAATAGATGTCTCGGCATTTGTAAACATTCAGCGTGTCTCGGTAAATTTTATAGATCGAATAAAACCCGAAACAATTTACTCGAATGGGAAAGGAACGACTAGTATCGTCTTTAGTCTCGACTAAATTGAGAAAACTAAACACCAACAACTTGTATCTGTGTTTCGGCGGGGATTATGAATACCGAATCGACGATTTCTTTTTTGCTCGACAACAGCTTGTGTAGGAAGTGTTAATAAAAGGGCTTAAGAGTTGCCGGAAGCGTGGGGAATGTGGGAAGGGTAGGTGGGAAAATATGAAAAGTGGCATTTGAAAAACTCTTCACCGCGATCGGATATCGCCTTTAACATATCGTTGCCGGCTAAGGGCCATATTTGCATTCTAAAAGAGGCCGTAAGCGTACGTTTTTACGCAGTTTTCTCCTTTTCCAGTTTTATTTCATTTCCAAGTACACGCTGGGTTTCTGTAATGTTAATGGTATTTCAAATAAAGAACATATCATAATAAAATTAATGATTATATAAAAATTAAACCTGAAATTATCGATCAAATAACACCATAAATACTAATAATCACAAAAAAGTAAGTTAATTAAATATTAAACTAAATTAAGTAAATTTATTTTAGATAAATATTTAATCACTTACTGTAGATTTGATTAGGTTTTTATGCGACTGTTCTGTTTTTTCGCGTGTTTAATTAGTGACTAAGAATGCTATTACTAATTATCGCTATTTCAATAAACTTAATTGGATATTGCAAAGTTTAAAATTCATTAAAATTTTGTTATAAAGTTTGTTTTAAGTTAATAGTTCCTCGGGTCTATTATCCTCGTACCATTTGTAGGCGACTCACAAAGCAACAACAGTTGTTGCACCTGGATTTAATCAGTTTAAAATCCTAGAAGGATCTAGCACGGCTTTGCGATGCCATTTTGTTAACACTCAATCGATAAGAAACTTTTTTTGTCAGTGTAAACAAAAGAATGTAAGTTGGAAATTCTAAAACTCCTGATGCATTTTTTTTAATTAAAACACAACTCAACTTTGGTATCAATAAACTTTTAAAGTAATAAAATAGCAGAGATTTTAAAAATGTGGAAACTACATTTAAAAAACTAAAACACCTAGGATGAATATTACAGTATTGTTTTTCTTTTATTTTTTGTTTTGTAATCATTCTACATTTTATTTCCGTATTGACGACTGAGTATTTTTTAACAAACTTAGTATTTTATTGAGTAAAAAAATCCAGAATTTCCAATCCAAGACATTGGTGAAATATTCATAATTTTAGCTATTAAATAACCGAACTGCTGTCATAACACCTTTTATTCGTTACCAGTTACAGTAGCAATTTTTTCGCCTTCAATGTACTCCCTTGGCGATTTCTACACCGCTCCATACGACTTTCCATTGTTGAAAGCAGTGCTGGAAGTCCGCTTCCGTCAGCTGGTTCAGAACCTCCATCGCTTTTGCAAGTGTTCATTCTTGATTCCTTTTGCTCGGGAGTGAGGGAGTTTTCGCACCATTTTTGCGCAAACTTTGCGCATGTTGAACGATTCATGCAAAATCAGGCGAACACTTTGTCGATTCCTATTATTTCACCAAGCCCTCGGATGCTTCGACGAAGATCTTCGCGGATTAATTTACCAGTTTTTTCAATGTTTTTGTACGTTTTTGACGTTGATCGCCTTCGGTCGTTTCACGTCCCTCTTTCAACCGTTTAAACCATTCAAAAACTTGTGTGCGGGATAAACATTCATTCCCGTACACTTCTTTTAACATTGCATAAGCTTCTGGAAAAGTTTTCCGCAGGTTAACAAGAAACTTAAAAAAAAGCATTAATTCAAACTGAGCGACCCACTGGCTTGTCCAGCGAGCTCAGGAGTGGGGAAAATATCACCAGACACAGTTCTGTTCAAACTTGTCACGACACGCTCGCAGCGCGCTGGTAGCAGCATCAGTTCGGTTATTTAATAGCCACACCTCGTAATATAAGGCAGTAGGAATATGAAATATATTTTGACTTTATTTATGAAACAGGTCATCCCTCTATAATATCTGTTCTCCTCACAGGAATGGAAAATCAAAAAAATGCATTTAAATCGTATCACAAAACTGACATCCCAAAGAGACGTATATGCCCCTTGGCAGCTAATAGAAGGGAACATACAGTCCAATTTAATGCAAATAAGTTTGATTCTGAACACGACAGAAGCTTTTTTCGGTGAAATACATATTGTAATCGAGTTTATAAAGACAACAGACTGTGCATTTCGGTAAATAAAATGTATTGAATGAAACTGCTTCGATTACCACGCACGGATTTTTCATCATTCCTGTTACGTAGTAATGGTGTGTTAAAAATATCCTTAGATCCCCTATAAAAGCGTAAAATACATGAATTTATGTAATACCAATCAAATCGACCGAATATGACAAGGGCGAGACGGCGAATACCCGTTTTTATTTTTCATTTCGCGGCTATTCTGCATACCCCGGCTGCATTAATTCAGAAAACACCCCGTGCATGGAGAAACGGCCGCATTCATATAGGATTACATGCACCAGCTCCGCGCGGTGAGGTGTACTGAATACTAAAACGTTTTTAGGTATAGATCTGGCGCGAATGAGGTTTAATACTCCAGGCGCCGCCGCTCCAGAAGACAGGGACACCTAGAGAGGGGAACTGTTGATTTCAAGAATTGTTCCTGGCAGAGACACTCGAACAAGATTTCCTATTACGTCACGTATAGACCTAGACGCTCCCCTAATTACAATAATAATATAGTTATGGCGCCTGCCACTAGCAGAAATTGCATAGTGTAGGTAACGCTGGAATTAATAAGGCATTGAGATGTTTGTCTCTGTCTAATCCTATTGGGGAATGGATTATCGTCGGCGCAACCGATATTTTTGTTGCTAATCTAACGACCTACAAACATTTCGTTGCCTAGGCAACGTGTCCCAGTATTGATGAAATCATTCCAAAAAATGGATTTTAATAATTTTGACATGTCAACGGGACGTTGCGATGAGCGATGAAGTTTAGCCTGCTGCTCTTTTGGTAAATGTGGGAGCGGATTTCGAACCCTGATGACAATATTGTTGCGACTGCAACTGTCATCATTCTTGGCTGTGATTTTATTTTTAGGATGAGAATTACGAGTCTGGTGACAATATCCAGTCTAAAGTTCCGACTTGTCACCCACTTATTTCAACCAGTCCCAACGTACAATTCATTTCCCCCTTTCCCCTTTATTCGTTACCAATTACAGTAGCAACTTTTTGGCCTTCAATGTACTCCTCTTGGCAATCTGTACACCGCGCTATACGATTTTTTCGACGCGATCTGGTGCGTAGACTAATTCAAACGACTGCGACAGTCAAACTGAGCGACCCACTGGCTTGTCCAGCGATCTCAAAGTGGGGGATAAAACACAATTATGTTCAAACTTGTCGCGACACGCTCGCAGCGCGCTGGTAGCAGCATCGGTTCTGTTATTTAATAGCCACACCTCGTAACTGGGGAAAGGTGACACGAATCAAATAAAAAAAAGGTTCCTTTCAATAGAGATCTGAACGTCTTAATCTGTGAATCGGATATAATTAAATTCAGTTGAACTGTGCCATAAATAAAAGTATTGGCATCTTTTTCTATTGGATCTTTTAGGACCTAATCCGGGATAAAATTAAAACGTGGAAACCATTAAAAGTAAACGGAGCATAAATAAAAAAAACTTTCTCCTACAAGGCCCGTAACATGAAAATCTTTCACGGAAACAAAAATTCCCAGGGATAATTTAAAAACTTTTTCGAATAAATCTGGAAGTAAGTGAGCCTCAGTTGTCTCTTCTCGGCCATTTTTTCCTTTTTCGCTATCGGTAGGTTTTCATGTGTAAAACTTCGGCTCAGTACATTGATTCCATTAGGAGTTAGACTTCAGCTCGCTAGATCCGCATCCGATATATTGATTTGGGGACATTAGCATTGACGGAAACGATGATTTTAAAATACATAAAGCTGTATAACGGGCGATAGATAATTTGAGGGAAAATAGAATTTTGTGACGCTAAAATGTTTCTCTTCCACTACTTTGCACAATATTTGTTACCAATATCGCGGATTATTCGGATACGTAAATATTTTGTTACATGCCTTGTCAAATCTAATCGACACACACGTCTTTTGTTTGCTCATTAAATGACCGTTTGTTTACTAGTTAATTATGTATTGATTTTATTGAATTAATGCAAAATTAAAACAACCTGCGCTACAAACTAGACATTTTTAGTGGCCCGGGATACAATGTATGTACAGTAGACTGTATCAAAAAATCGACTATTTTTTTTTTAAAAAATTACTCTGAACATATTGTTCAGGATGTCGAAAAAATAAGCCTGTGAAAATATCAGCTCTACATTTTAATATTAAGAGGTGACTCATCGCGATTTTCCATTTCCCATTTATTAACATGGGAAACATTTTTTTCAAGCTTTGGAACTTTGTAACTCTTCAACCGATTATCAGACTGATAAGAATCGCAAGAATTTTTGAGGTATTTTCAATTTTTTGGTGAATATCAAACTAATTGCAAAATTGTAGCTTTAAATTATCTTTTTCAGAGTCTTTTTGAAATTCTGAGAGTATCCTCAGTCCATTTGATCGGTAGTTTTATCCAAAAATCCTTGATTTAGGCGCTTTTCTTTGATATGAACATTTTAAATATTAATTTTTATTAGCAAACTTGATATTTCTTATCTATAATTTTCTTTTCTACATTAATTATATATAAATCTAAGTTAAAATCATAATATTATAAATTGTTTTGCTTAAAAATATTCTTTTCAACTTTAATTTAATTATTTAATAAAATTTAATTATTGAAATACATTCTCACCAAAATTGATAACTTATAATATTCAGTATGGATACAAAAGCGTCTAAATCAAGGATTTTTGGACAAAACTACCGATCAAATGGACTGACGAAGTAAATAAGACGAAGAATATGTCTTCGTCTTATCAGTCTGATAATCGGTTGGAGTTACAAAATTCCAAAGCTTGAAAAAATGTTTCCCATGTTAATTAAATGGGAAATGGAAAATCGCGATGAGTCACCTCTTAATATTAAAATTGAAGAGTTGATATTTTCTGAGCTCATTTTTCGACATCCTGAACAATATTTTCAGAGTAATTTTTGAAAAAAAAAAATAGTCGATTTTTTTGATACAGTCTAATGTATAGGGTTAGAGTTTTTATAATTTGACAAGTTACTGCGAGTTTATTATTGAAATTAGAAGAGTTCTTCAGAGAAAAGAAGATTAGAAAAGAAGAAAAACACAATATGAGAACAAACAACTGGACATACACTCAAATTGTGGAAAGTTTGAAGTTTTTTATTGATTTTTTAAATGAAATACGAGGTGTGTAAATTAAGTAATGAGACTGGCAACGTAGCGCCCGATGTAGCAGATACGGGACTTAGGTTAACATGTAATGCACCTTCAGTACAAGTTTGAACTTGTTAGAGTCATTTGTTTGTTCTTTGTGACTGTTTCCGTAAACCGCTTTTTTCTAGTGCATTTTAAAAATGAGTGACATTAATTTTGAGCAACGGTGTGCTCTCGGGTTTTGCTTCAGACTTGAACATTGCGTAACGGATATTCTTGCAAAACTTCAACACGCCTAGTTTTTCAGTGGTTTAAGGCATTCTCGGAAGGAAGAGAGTCGATTAAAGATGAACCACGCAGTGGGGAACCTTCATCTTCAAGAACCAATGAATATGTCGATAGAATACGGGATGTTGTGCGTTCAGATCGTCGGATGACGACAATAATGATCGGGGAAGAGTTAAATTTGAATCACACCACTGTTCATCAGATTTTGACTAACGAATTGGGGATGAGAAAAATCTGTTCAAAAATCGTTCCAAAAACCTTGTTGTTACACGAATGTTTTAACTATCTTGACATAATTCCATAGCATATTTGATTCGTCTAGCGGTTTTCAATTCGATACTTTGCCCAACTTTGATATCGTATAGAAAGAAACATCCTGTATATTTTTTGTTCAAATTTCGAATATGGGGGTTTTCAGAAGTCCCGATGAATGTTACGGATTCAGATTTTAAATAAAAAAATTTTAAATAGTCGTATTGAATTTCGGGAGTTTAAAAAAATCGTAGTAGGCCACGGAGTTGCATTTTTAAAAGCAAGAAGCAGTTTTCGACGCCCTGTATGCACCCGGAAAGAAAACCTTCGAACGTAGAAGGTCTGAGCTCCGAGTTAGTATCAACATAAGTATAAATCAAAAATTACACCCACTACAGTCAAGATTATGATTTATTCGTGAATTTATTACATTCGCCACGACGCGAACTGATAACGATAGCGTTTCTCGTTTGTTTTTAACACGTCCATTTGCAATTCACTGTATATATAAAAGTAAACATCCGGAACGGTGGGTAATTTTAAAATCGCGCTCTCCCAGTGATAAATCGCCCCCATTTATTTTAATGTAAAACATCAGCAATAAAATAAATCATTCCTCGCAAATATTTTACTTTTGATAACGGCGAACAATGAAGGTGACAAATAAGCATTCTCGGTGCATTTGCCGGCGATAGAGACGGAACGAAGACGGTCACGTGTCCCATAAGCGATAGAATTATGCCTCCTGCTTGCCGGTGACAGTTGCGAAATGTATTCGCTGCCTCTTCGGGTTAACTTACCGCCGAAAGGAACGGGATCCCGATTTATTTATCGCTGCGTCCATCGGTACTAAACAAAAAATATTACTCTCTCCGAATCAGGACGTAATTCCCGGAATCCCCATCTTTTTAATCACCCGGAATAATGCGCTACCGGAATCCGGGCTGACTGTGGCGCCATCTCTCGAGACGTAAAATAGTAAATTCTCTCCTTCCGCCTCGTAAAACACTTAGAAGTTGCAAACGTTACAAGTTAATACATCGGACACCTGTGTGTAATGACGTCGTAAACTAACAATTTATAGTTCTTCAAAGTTCCATATTACTCCAGCTCTGAATCTATCAGCGCACTTTTTGGCCAAACTTGAAACACCTTACCCACCCATAAGCTTCATTCCGAAGACAACAAACCTGAAACAAAAAAATCACATTTCAATTATCAATTAAAACAATAAATTATTATCGTTCATTGACATTTGTTATCAAAAAAATTAATTCCACGACTTTCATGGATGCCTTTAATAATATGTTAAAGCAAAAAATATTGGAAGATTTGCTGTCACCGCCAATAAGAAGGGTAGAGAGGAAACAGGGTTTAATAATGCAAACCTTTTTAAATGCATTAAAGGATTTATTGTAATCAATCGATATAATGACGTGGAAGTCTTAAAATGTTCCTCGACCATTTGTTGCGCTTATTCCGTGTCATTAGCGTGTCAGTCCCAATCATTCTCATTTTTTATAGGATAAGGTGCAAAAATATCGGACGCAACAGATTGTCCGACGTTCAGATTTTTTATATTTCTCCAACATAGGATCAAAAAAGGCTAAAATACTGTATAAAAATGTTTTAATACATTCTTTTTCCTGAGATATTCTAGTACGGGCTTCATTTGCATTCAATGGTTGGATCATCTGATTCTTCCTTCATTGATTGGATGATGTCTTAATCTTGTTTTCATTGGTTGGACCATCATTGTCTCGTCTTAAATGCCTGGATCGTCTTATGTTTTCTCCACTCATTGGTTGATGAATCTGTGATGATGATCTTGCCTTCGCTGGCTAGATCTAAAGGATGTCCCATAATTCATGCAAGACTTGGATTTGCCGCCATTTGTGCGGTAAAGTGTTGGCAACACAAAAAGAAAACAGTTTGACAGCTGACAGTTTAGGGTTAGTAAAAATGGAGCACTACACGAAACAACAACGCGTTTTCATTGTTGAACAAGATTTCAAAAATAATGAAAGTTTGGCTACTACAGTTCGCAAATTTCGTACAAAATATGCTCGAATATTGATTTAACTTCGTCAACTGTGAAGAGAGTAATTGAACAATTCAGGGATACTGGAATAACAAGCCGTTCAAATGATAATATCGAAGCAGTGCGTGAGAGTGTTGGTGAAAGTTCAGGAACATCGATTCTGCATCGTGGACAAGAAATACAAATTTCAAGAAGCTCTCTACGGTTTATACTCACTAAAAATCTGCGTATCCATGCTTCACAAAGTTCAATTGACACAAGAACTACAGCCTAATGAATGACCATGCACCAGTGAAGAGAGTTCGTTGGAGGGATTATTGAACAACAAGTGAATGCTGATTGAAAAAAAAAACTTTATTTCTTTTTTTCTATTTAATTGAAATCTTCCGTAAATTTTGGGACACCCTTTATCGTAAAACTCATTGAAGTCGAGGGAACTCATTTGAGTGATTGCCAATATTGACATTACTGACAGTCAGAGGATTTTTAAAAATTCAGATGGTGGATTGCTGTAGTTGAAGTCTAAGTAATTACGACAATAAAGTCATCATTAATTGTTTTTCGCAAAACCACGCTTCTGCTTCACTAAACGGACGTAGAAGTAAAAAGTAAAGTGATACGGAAAACATGAACATACCCCGGTTTCCCAAGGGCGCTTTCCGTGAGTTGAAATTCAATCATTAAGCTTAAATTAATTATTTTATTAACGCTGCGGTCCGACGAAACTTTTATTAATAAAATATACGGCCGCTCGGAGATCATTCACGCCTACACAGTGGCACCCTTTTGAAATACACATGCTTGGCGAAACCATTTGCGGCCATTCCAGATCTACTCGACGTCCCGAACGCGAAACGGCGGAAACTTGGTCTAGGTTATTTATGCGAATTCAAAATCAGACTTGGGGGGCGTTTATTTTACTTAGGAGTTAAGTTTTTCCCTCTGTCGAATGATTGATGTGAGTCACTATATAATCAGCCCACACACGATGGCCACACAGACGAATTGTGGGTATAAGGTAACAGTTTAAATTGGTTGCGAACTAGTGCTTAATTGCCAAGACTTTAGGCAACATTAATGTAATACCATGACCACCACGATAGCCAGATCTGTAGCATATAGAAGATATCTGCCTACTACACGAGGTGTGTAAATTGAGTAATGAGACTTTTATGTAATATAATAATGAGATTTTTCTATTATTTATTATTTATTTTATAAATAAAGTAGAGATTTTTTTTTTCATTTTTCTATTCGAATATAATTACAATTCAGTATTGCATTGTCTCCTTCAAAATAACTTCCTTGAGAAGCCACACAGCGCTGGAGACGATTCTTCCATTCCTTATAGCAGTGCTGGAGCTCATACACTGGAATAGCCTTCAGCTGGTCGGTTACAGCCGTTTGAATGTTATTATGGTCCCAAAATGACGTCCCTTGAGGTGATTTTTCAATGTCTGGAAGAGAAAAAAGTCACAAGGACTCAAGTCAGGCGAATAAGGAGGCTGAGCCACAGGCATGTTTTTACTGGCTAAAAACTCCTTTACTGAAATGACTGTGTGACAAGGCGCATTGTCGTGATGCAACATCCAGTTGTTCTTGACGTTTGGTCTCACATGCATTACCCTTTTTCGAATTTTTTCAAGAACCTCTGTAAAAGTGTTGATTTACTGTTTGGCCTGGAGACACAAACTCTTTGTGGACAATTTTTTGGCTGTCAAAAAAGCAAGTCAGCATGCATTTGATCTTCGATTTGCTCATTCTTGCCTTTTTTGGGTCTTGGAGAGCTTGAAGTGTGCCATTCCATGCTTTGGCGCTTGGTTTTCGGGTCGTACTCAAACACCTAAGTCTCATCACCAGTAATGACACGTGCCATAAAATGGGGATCATTTTCAGTCGATTCCAAAAAGTCAAGACACCTTTCTCTCCTTTTTTTGTTCCTGAGAAATGTTTTTGGAACCGTTTTTGCGCAGATTTTTTTCTCATCCCCAATTCGTTAGTCAGAATCTGATCTTGTCGTCAACTGACGATCTGAACGCACAAGATCCCGTATTCTATCGACGTTTTCTTCGGTGCGTGGTTCATCTTGAATTGACACTGTTCCTTCTCAGAATGCCTTAAACCACCGAAAAACCTGGGCTCTTGAAAAAACACTGTGTCAAAATTACTGTCACTCATTTTTAAAACGAACTAGAAAAGAACGGTCAAAAACAGTCACAAAGAACAAAGAAATTACTCTAACAAGTTCAAACTTGTACTGAAGGTGCATTACATGTTAATCTACCGCCCTTCCAAGTCCCGTATCCGCAGTATTGCTAGATAGGGCGCTACGTTGCCAGTCTCATTACTTATTTTACACACCTCGTATATCGTACCATCTTCTATGGGGTGTTATTTTATGTATTAACCACAGAAAGATGCAATAACTCGTGTAATTACCGTTCCAACACTTTTTACTGTTTATGTTTATGGCACGTACAAGCGCTGAAACAACACATTATCCGAATATCCTGTACGTCCTTAACATGTTTGGAAAATGAGAAAATATGAGAGAAACGGGTCTCACCTGCTTTCGAGCTTATACACACCGTACGTAAAAATAATTTACATAAGTTTACACACACTTGTTTGGGTCATATCGTTTCATCCAATTTGCCTAATCTGCACAGGCGTCTTTTATATCCTCGCTGGCATAGTGGCGACTGACTTTAATATTCATTTGGGTCCGTGAAATGGGTGGAGAACACGAAATTGTTAGCAGGTATGTCATTCCTTCCACTAAAAAGGGTGTTAATTTAAAAATAATCACAAAACATCAAAAAAGGAGAAAATACGCCTTACTTACATTTTTCCAATTACTCTATAACGTCTATTCTGCTGACCAGGACCGTGGCCCATACAGGGTGTTATTGAAATTGTACGTTTAAAGAGTGTACTTTAAACAGTTTGCGATGATGAGTGGGAAGAAATTTCCGCACTGTAGAATAAACTCTCGTTTAAAATTACGCCCGGCTGTTTCTAGTTAATGGGGTAATAACGCTGCATATAAAATGACTGGACCGGGCTAGAATAATTACTGCGATTTAAGATTTAGGGCGCATTAATATTGTACACAGTACCCACAGGGGTGACCTTCAGTCGAGATCATAATATCAAAATAAAAACCACCGATTGTGCCGTATATTTAAAAAAAATACGGATCTGAGGAATGAGTAAACTCAATACAAGCTGGCAACGTTGCGATTAACGCTACGTTTCTAAGTTTCCCATTAAGTACGTTAATCTCTAAGATTCGTTTCTATTTCCTGTCGTTGAGAATAAATTTGTATGTCTTTCTGTATACTCTGATAATGTTCATACTACAGTATTGACTTATTTTGCTGCTGATAGGACTACAGCTTGTGAAATTCTACGTGTAATAAGTGGAGGTATCATAAATTTCGTTGCTTACTGTATGCATGTTTCATTAGCCATAAAGAAATATTTTGAAAAAACGACGTTCTAAAAATCTCCGCTGTATTCACTCTGTGTGAGCCGTTTTGCTGGAAAAACACTTCAGCTGAGCAGTGGCGGTCTTGCATAGAATATGAGGCGCTGTAGCACACATGCATTTTATGTAAAATCTAAGTAAGAAGTCTGTTATTCCAATGTAAATCAGAAGAATCTACATATTCATAACGGCGACTGGTAATCTGGTTGAACGTAACCACTTGAGCACTTTTAAGAGACTTATAGAGATAATGAACATTTTTGCAAATAATCTGGGATTTATGCAAATTACTTACAAAGGTAAAGGTCTTTACTCAGTTCCTGACTGTGAACTTTCTATATTACTCCCTTTTCCGGAGTTATAAATGATAAGCTGCTGACGTTCGGGTATTTTTGGTACATTAATTTTTACAAATGTCTAACGCCGACAATCTTGACATCACAAATCGACTATGAAACAAATGATGTAAAACAACAGCAACCCTAAATATCACCTTAGGAAGTCACAAAATATTTCTACACGCTACATGAACACACCTACAAAAGGATATTCGTGTTAAGCAACATAATTCTCCTAATGATATTCTGTGATTAACTACTGGCGAAATGTGGAGAACGAAATCCTCTGATACTGGGTTCTTTATATGTTTAATGACCTGAGAAATAACTAGATCCAGATCAATTTTTACTGCAATTATTAAAATTTAATTTACACTGAAAAACAAATTTATTTAAATTTAATAAATATTCTTGTGTGAAAAGAGTATTTCTTTGCAACAAAGGTGTTTCACATATCACATAAAGAGTTCTCAAGAAACATCTAAACGTCGTGTTAATTAAGAACGTATATTAATTTATAGTAAATAATTTTTAATGGATTATTGAAGGAAGGATGGAACACGGAGAGATTAAAAACTTCTGACCGAAGTTGTTTCGTGTAGTATTTGTGGAAAAGCTACGATGTGCAGACCTCTAAACCAAACACCATTACCTATAAAGCCCTAACTTCGGGGCTTAACTTATCCAGAGAGTGGAATTTGTCAGGGACCGAAGGTAGTGCATCGGTAGTACGAGCTAAAAGACCAAATCGAAGGCAGGAATAGTGCCTTTTTACGTGGACATCTCTGAAGACCCGTATACATTTTCCTAATAGGTATCACTCTCCACGAGTGTCCAATAATTGAATAAAATGTAAGTGAATTTGTGTAAAGTAAATTTGTAGCGTCCATTCGAGGAAAACTTCGCTCTCACTGGAAGGTGGATTTAGAGGTCTGGGCCTGGGGTATAACAGGTGAAGGAGGGAAGGGGACCATTGTAAGTATTCGAATGTATTCCCAATGTTGAAAATCGACGTTTGGGAGTATATTTCAAGATTTAATTACGGGGATGAAAACTGGGACATGAATCACGCGATGAATTTGTGACCTAAACCGATCTAGCAACTGCGGTTTTTGTTGATATTAAAAAAAAATCAATTACTCGCGAACTCGGGAGCCAACCGGCGCCATCTTGAGTTTTCACCCGTCCGTAATGGCTTTAATGTTAATTTAATCTCTTATCAGAAACGCCTGGTCGCAAGCTAAAAGCAACATCCTCAGTGAGATTCTTCGTATACATGCAAATGGGCGTGTACTGAAATGTTCCCATATAAAGGAAACTGTAGGGGTAGTGGAGAATAAAACTGTAAGGAATCGCATAATCACGTAGAACCGATGCCGTTTCCATGGAGAATGTCTTGAACTTTCCTCCACGGTCAAATCGTCACTTTGCTTTTATGAAAACTGTATGTACTTCAGTTGAGTTTGAGCCTGGCACCGGTCCAGGCTACCAAGAAAGCATTATTTTGGCAAGATATCTATATTGATTTAGAGATTTTAGAGAAGTCACACTGAAGTAGTTTCCAGTGAGGACGTGATATACCGCGCGGGCATTAACATTTAACATAATTTATTTTTTCAGTAAAAGTTTACAGGAATTTCACAATTACAACGGTGATTTGCAATTCATTTTTATAAATGTACGATGTGTTTAAATTAAGTAACGAGACTAGTTTAATTTTTTTATTCGAATAAAGAAAAAAATTCAAAAGGACTAAAATCTGGCAATTACGGAGACTGAGGAGCCACAAGAATATTTTTACTGGCTATTAAAAAAGCAAATCAGCATGCATTTGATCTTCGACTTGATCATTCTTGCTTTTTTGGGTGTTGGAGAGTTTGAAGTGTGCTATTCTGTGCTTTGGCGCTTGGTTTCCGGGTCGTATTCAAACACCCAAGTCACATCATCAGTAATGACACGTTCCATAAAATGAGGATCATTTTCAATCGATTCCAAAAAGTCAAGACACCTTTCTCTCCTGATGTCCTTTTGTTCCTGCGACAGGTTTTTTGGAACCATTTTTGCGAAGATTTTTCTCATCCCCAATTCGTTAGTTAAAATCTGATGAGCAGTGGTGTGATTCAAATTTAACAAGATCCCATATTCTATCGACATTTTCATCGGTTCTTGAAGATGAATGCCTTCCGCTGTGTGGTTCATCTTCAATCTATTTACTTCCTTATGAGAATGCCTTAAACCACCGAAAAACCTGGGCGCTTGTAAAAACACTGTCTCCTTAGGCGTCTTAAAAGCGAAACCTGATAGCATAACGTTGTTCATTATTAATTTCACTCATTTCTAAAACGCACTAGAAAAAAAACGGTTTACGAAAACAGTCACGAAGAACAAACAAATGACTCTAACAATTTCAAACTTGTATTGAAGGTGCATTACATGTTAACCTACCGCCCTTCCAAGTCCCGTCTTCGCAGTGTTGCTAGATCGGGTGCTACGTTACTAGTCTCATTACTTAATTTACACACCTCGTATTACATTTATTTAAGTATACCTGAGTCTAGTTTGACCCTGTAACGAACCATTTTATCCTCTCTAGCTGGGTATAAAAAACGTTAAATAGGTACATATACAACCTTGGAAAAAACTGATTGAAATTAATCCTATAAGGAAAATATTTACCTAAAGGTTTCCCCCCTTTTTTTACCATTTCCACTCATGATATGTGTGTAACAATTTTACCTAAATACAAATGTCACAGTATTTATATAAATTTTAATATTTTTAAGTGAAACCATTTTGATAAAAAAAAACATTTTGAAACCCTTATTTTTAACCCACCATTTAAATGTAGATAACTTTATAAGGGTGACTCGAGTCAAATATAGAGCACATCTCTTTAAAATCTGTAGAATGTGAATTTTTTACCGATTTTTCAGTAGGTCCTGTATATTTTTCAGGCAACAACAACTCTCTGAATACTCCATCTCCCACTTAATTTAAAATGATCGATATTTACTGGACGTTTTATCAGATAAGCACTTACTTTTTTCAGCTAGATACGTTATGCAATACCCACAATGCAAATATTATTGTTTACGTTGAAACTTTTCGTTCAAATACTGCCGCTGGCAGAATTTGAAGTTCTACTTTCCGTTAATTCAAACACCCACGGCTATACTCCAAAATATTACTTCCTACGCATTTGCAATGAGCTACTACAGAACGAAAAGCAGTATTAATTAGTTTAAACTTAATAAAAACAATTAATATTTTAGCCATATTTAAAAACCTAGGGAATAACGACTTCGTGCGAATTCGTCAACTGTTGTGGAGTCTCGAGTATATTCGTGCCGCTACGCAGGCGTCACCGGGTGCACATGACTGAATTTGAAACAAAAAAGCAACTCTTGTTGTTAGTTTGTTGATTCGGTTTATTTTAAGTGTCGGTTAGTTTTTTCGGTGTTATTTATGCGTGAAAATTAAGACATTTTGGCGTGTTTATTATCAAAATGTGTAAAAATATGTGTTATAGTGAAGCTGTGAGGATTCTGCTGCATTAACGGACATTTTACGGGTGAGTGAATTTGGAAAATATTGAATTATTCTTGTGTCTGGTCTTTGCTCAACGCCGTCTACTTGTTTTAAATCACTATTGCCATAATATCACAGATTAACAATAAGTAATGCAGTTGAGGCTGCTTTAAAATTGGTTTTACGTACATACATACACCTACATGCATACAGTATGTTTTTAAAAACCTCTTCAACAGAAAAACTGTATAATTAATAATGACAATTTTATTTAAACACTAATTGAATCTGAATTTGAAGGATAATGAAACGATATATCACTAATGTGCTAGATACATAATGTCTCATATATCTTATACCGGGTGTTATAAATAATATTACCATATTACTCCAGGATAGGGAAAAATAAGTATTTAAAATAGGTCGAAAACAAGTTTTAACATGAATTTTAAAATATATGCATGTGACGTGTCGTTTTATAGGTTTTGGGGTAGAAGAATTCAGATATCCAATTATTAAGTCTCAATTCACTTATTCCTGTTGTCTGTTTACTTCCATATCCAATTTTAAAACATTGTATTGAAGGTGCATTACATGTTAACCTACCGCCCTTCCAAGTCCCGTCTTCGCAGTGTTGCTAGATCGGGTGCTACGTTGCTAGTCTCATTACTTAATTTACACACCTCGTATTACATTTATTTAAGTATACCTGAGTCTAGTTTGACCCTGTAACGAACCATTTTATCCTCTAGCTGGGTATAAAAAACGTTAAATAGGTACATATACAACCTTGGAAAAAAACTGATTGAAATTAATCAAATAAGGAAAATATTTACCTTAACGTTTTTCGTCCTACGAAAACGTACGACGTCGATTCCAAGCGTGTGAATTTGAATAATGTGTCAGCCACATCATTTTTTTTATATCGATAAAGTGTGAGAATTTTATTCTGCTACTGACATGGCTCAAGTTTTAAGTCTCGAGCAACCAAAACGACTCGAATTTTTCATCTGTTAAGAGCTCTCAGATTGATTCGAAAACCATTTTTTCGTTTTGTTTTCTATTTTCACGGATATGCAGTCATAAATTATTCATGATGTATTTTATACGCTACCTAAATTTGTATATCACACGAAAATACTTTTTAACTTTAATCTTTCAGATGATTTGACATGTGACAGTAAACATAAGTTTGCCCATTCAAATATTTGTTACAAATATTTTTTTTCTCAAAAAAAAATGTATTTCTTATTAAATAATATTTAATAGATTACAGAGTTTGCCCAATAAGGAAGTGGAATTTTTTTTCAAAGGGTCAGGCAGGAATTATCAACCATTGCTGAACTAAAAAAATGTCAAATATCTGTCATGATTTTCCCATTCCTGCAACCTCTTTAATATCTACCAGATGTACCAGAGCACTGCAAATTTACCCTCTCTGAAAAAATAAACTGTGCATTTTTTGTTCCCATTTTTTTTTACTTTTAGGTGTCTATCAAGCCGCTTTAGTCGATAACTGTTTGTTGTTGCAAAACTTTAACGTGTGTACACTAAAAACTTAATTACAAGGCCCAGCGGGTGAATATACTACTCATAACAATTTTATTAATCGGGCATTTTGTAAAACTCAGCAGCAGTGTCGAGACTGACGAGAAATAAATTAAAACAGGTGTTTTGTAATCGGTTTCGATGCTACGAGAACAATTCAACAGAATGCGTCACTCCCTTTGACCGTCTAGAGAACAAAAAAGTGTTAGTAGCCCAATCAACGGGAGAAAACCGGTCACTAATTGTTATCAGCAAACAAAAAATATGGTTGTATAGAGAAAAATATAAGATAGCATTTTTTGCTACTCATGTTTTAATGGCGAACATAATCAAAAAAAATTCGCAGAAGTTAAAAAAACGGTTTTTTGCAAATAAAAAAAATGTTCAGGACCTACACAAGAAAGTTAAATTAGAAAGTTGTAGGTCTTAAAAATGCGCATCGAATGAGATTTGAACGAAAAAATCGGTTCATAAACATTTGAGAAAAAATTAAAAAAACGTCAAAAATCGCGTTTTCGTATTTTTGCTGTATAAATTCCAATTTTGTTTGAACAGACTTAATGAAAATGATCCTTTTGAAAAAAAGGATCATTTTTCCGATTATCTTGGGCTATGCTTGTAGTTAACAAGAAGTCTGTTCAAACAAAATTGGAATTTATACAGCAAAAATGCGAAAACGCGATTTTTGATGTTTTTTTAAATTTTTCTCAAATGTTTATGCACCGAATTTTTTCATTCGACGCGCATTTTTAAGACCTACAACTTTCTAATTTGCTTTTCTTGTGTAGGACAAAACTTTTTTTTATTTTCAAAAAAAACGTTTTTTATTTTACTTTTGCGAATTTTTTTGGTTATGTTCGCCATTAAACTCGAGTAGCAAAAAACGCTATGTTTTTTTGAAAGTTTTTTGTTTCTCTATACGACCATATTTTTTGTTTTGACTATAGATATAATTGCATCGTTATTGGACATTCCTCGTGGTGTAAAATCACACTTCTGAGTTAATTTCCAGAAAGCTGTACTTTCAAACTTGCATTCAAAACTTTAGTTAAGGGTAAAACGAACGTTCCTTTATATGTGTAATTTTTTTAGAAAATTTAGCTAATATGGCATTAAATAAAATATTGCCTATGTTCATCGGTATTGAGAACAAAATATACATATTTCATTAGCAATTTTTAGATTCCACCAAGCTGAAATTTATTGGCTTACTGTTTCAAAAATCGTCCGGTATTTCTGTTAACAATGTTTTCATCGATATTTTTAATAATCCATAAAAACAATTCTTTACATAAAATCGTATTACTTTTTTTCTGCGATGATAAAAAAAACTGGCTAATAAAATTCATACAGTCAGTGTTAAACAAATACATTACTAGACTGAATTTTCAGAGCAAAAAAATCTTGTGTAATGAGCAAAAAAAGCAGTGCTGACTCGAAGGCCTGTTTATTTACAGGACGTTATTCCCTTGTCTGGAATTTCCAACTGCGGATTTATAAAACCAAACGCGTGTCATACATGATAAGAGAACGTACAATGTACATAGGACCTGAAAAGTACCATGTACGGTTTTTGGCTTTCCCGCAGTGCCCTTATCGGACCTTTTCATCTAGCGGAACAATATACATATACTTACGCCGTATTTATTCAGGATACGGTGAATACATTTGAAATGTATGCTTACACCGAAACGTCGAAAAGTATGCAATTAGCGAAATAAATACGGGCCATATAAAAACATCATTTTTGACTATTTGTAGATAATATTATCGATAACGGATTAAATAGATGGTTAAAAATAACGGTTTAATTTTTTTCTTCAAAATATTATCCAGATCATCCGATTAGGCGAGACTACTTTGTTCCAGTACAATGACCACCTAGATTTCCAGATTTGAATCCACTTGATTTTTTTTGTGGGCCATATAAATGTTATTACTCTACTGTTACTGTCATTATTCTGTTATTCTGCTCCAGCACTTACATCAATAATATCCAAATCGTTGTATTTAGCGTGGTTACGAAGTCTCAATACAATGACTCCCTAACTCTCCAGATTTGAATCCACTTGATTTTTTCTGTGGGCCACATAAAAGTATATTCTTCCTCCACAGACATCCATGATGTTATTATACTTTTAGTATTCCATTATTAAGCGGCATTAGCTGCATTATGCTGTAAAGTACGCCAGCGCTTGCATTAATAATATCCGAATCGCGGAATTGTGCGAGGTTACAATGTCCCAATATGATGGCCCTCTAGATCTCCAGATTTGAATCCACTTGATTTTTTTCTGTGGCCTCATAAAAGTATATTCTTCATCCATAGAAATCCATAGACACCCGTGCTGTTGTTATTATGCTGTTAGTATTCTGTTATTATGTTGCATTAGCTGTAGAACTACGCCAGCGCTTACGTCAATAATATCAAAATCGCTGGATTGAGCGAGGTTTCGATGTCTCAACACGATGGCCCCCTAACTCTCCAGATTTGAATCCACTTGATTTTTTTTCTGTGGGCCACATAAAAAGTATATCCTTCATCCATAGACATCCGTGCTGTATTATGCTGTTAGTATTCTGTTATTATGCTGTTTTTATGTTGCATTATGCTGTACATGTACACCAGCGCTTGCTTCAATAATATCCGAATCGTAGAATTGGTCCCCTATCTCTCCCGATTTGAATCCACTTGATTTATTTCAATGGGGCCATGTAAATATAATTGGAGCCGTTATACATATTATTTTTGGATTATGAAAAATGAAATGAAAACCGTTAGTTTATTTCAGATTAAGGGGCAGTTTAAGGCAATACTGCCGCTGGCAGAATTTGAAGTTCTACTTTCCGTTAATTCAAACACCCACGGCTATACTCCAAAATATTACTTCCTACGCATTTGCAATGAGCTACTACAGCGTGAAAAGCAATATTAATTAGTTTAAACTTAATGAAAACAATTAATATTTTAGCCATATTTAAAAACCTAGGGAATAACGACTTCGTGCGAATTCGTCAACTGTTGTGGAGTCTCGAGTATATTCGTGCCGCTACGCAGGCGTCACCGGGTGCACATGACTGAATTTGAAACAAAAAAGCAACTCTTATTGTTAGTTTGTTGATTCGGTTTATTTTAAGCGTCGATTAATTTTTTTCGGTGTTATTTATGCGTGAAAATTAAGAAACTTCGGCGTGTTTATTATCAAAATGTGTAAAAATATGTGTTATAGTGAAGCTGTGAGGATTCTGCTGCATTAACGGACATTTTACGGGTGAGTGAATTTGGAAAATACTGAATTATACTTGTGTCTGGTCTTTGCTCAACGCCGTCTACTTGTTTTAAATCACTATTGCCATAATATCACAGATTAACAATAAGTAATGCAGTTGAGGCTGCTTTAAAATTGGTTTTACGTACATACATACACCTACATGCATACAGTATGTTTTTAAAAACATGTTCAATAGAAAAACTATATAATTAATAATGAAAATTTTATTTAAACACTAATTGAATCTGAATTTGCATTATGAAACGATATGTGCTAGATACATAGTGTCTCATATACCTTATACCGGGTGTTACAAATAATATTGACATATTACTCCAGGATACGGAAAAATAAGTATTCAAAATAGGTCGAATACAAGTTTTCACACGAATTTTAAGAAATATATGCATGTGACGTGTCATTTTATAGGTTTTTGAGGTAGAAGAATCATAGAGAAGAAGAAACAAATCATAGAGGTCATAAATATTAAAGATCATATGGTTCATAGAGGTCATATGTGCCATAAAGGTCATACAGGTTATAAAAGTGATAAATGTTATAGAAGGTGATTCCTAAGACGCGTAATATTTCTTTAACAGCATATAGAATATTTTTTTACAAATAACATTATTCAAAAAAAACTCATAAGT
Organism: Aromia moschata; assembly: GCA_029963805.1. NCBI lineage: Eukaryota > Metazoa > Arthropoda > Insecta > Coleoptera > Cerambycidae > Aromia > Aromia moschata. The sequence continues at coordinate 1,502,137 of JAPWTK010000038.1, forward strand.
AAGAAAAGTTGTCTTATTATTGATTTCGAAAATAGCATTTATATGGTCCTGCCTTAAATTTATAGAAAATGTACAACGAAATTCTAAATGCAAAAATGTTTAAGATAAGAAAATATTAGGAAGAAATGATTCGTAAACAAAGCGATAAGCATTAGTTATTGTTTTTCTACTATGATTCGAATTTACTTTCGTTCCATTAAACTGAAGGCAGGGCCGGTTAAGTCCTATTTTCGAAGTTAATAAGGTAACTTTTTTACTTTTGAGTTGATTGAAAAATTGCATTTGGAAAAAATGTTTATTTTGAATAGTTCTACAATCTATACTACTGCAAAAAATTAAGGGAGCAACAAAAATTGTGAAATTTTTTTAGTGATTTTTGAAGGTCTGTATTTATGTGAAGATTGGTCGTATCGAGATGATAAAAAAAGCATTTTGAAACTCAAGATTCTAGTTTTCAGATCTCTTGGCCGACATTTTTTTGGAGCGACGGTTATCGAGCAATTCTAAGGAATAACACGAAAAAAAATTTTGCAAATTTTTTGCTTTTTTTTCTCGGTCCACGGGCTTGGAAAAATTTTTCACAGTGAAACCATGATATAGACCTGATAGCCGGTTTATTCACCTTCAATTTCCTTTTTTAAATTTTTCTCTACGTGGATTTGTCCCGGAGAAATTTGAAGGGCAGTTTCAGATTCTGAAACTGCCCTTCAATTTTCTTTCCGATGACTGGTTGCTGAGATATCGATGGTTAAATCCAAAAGGATCCGTTTGCATTCAAAGTCGGATATATCCGGGACAAATCAACGTAGAGAAAAATTTAAAAAAAGGAAATTGAAGCTGAATAAACAGGCTATCAGGTCTATACCATGGTTTCACTGTGAAAAATTTTTCCAAGCCCGTGGACCGAGAAAAAAAAACGCAAATTATTTTCGTGTTATTCCTTAGAATTGCTCGATAACTGTCGCTCCTAAAAATTTTCGGCCAAGAGATCTAAAAACTAGAATCTTGGAGCTTCAAAATGCTTTTTTTATCATCTCGATACGATCATTTTTCACATAAATGCAGCCCTTCAAAAATCACTAAAAAACTCACCATTTTTTTTGCTCTCTTAATTTTTTGCAGTACTTGTAAGTACCCTGTATAAATCGTAAAGGTCATATACAAATATGACCCTTTTAAGAATATAAGCTAATATTTGTTGGCAATTTAGTCTAATTTTTATAGAAAATTAGATGTGGAAGTTGTGATATCTTTAAACAGTGTTTTTCTGAAGATTATAAAACATAAATAACCGAAAATCACCTTAGTAGTGCCACTTCTATAACAATAATAATATAGCCCCTCGTAATACAGACCAAATGCCCTCGGAGCTCACTCGTTATGGCAAAAATAATAGGGGAACTTTATTATTAATATTATTCCTCGCAAACATATTGACAGACCAGATAGAAGAGGGAATTTCACCTATGGGCAATAGCATTAAATATACAGCAGCCGTTTCATATTCATGGCCTTCTATCAAACATCGAGAATTCCTCCTTTACGTCTTGGAGTATGCTGCATAATAACGACATTGTTTTTTATTACCTCCAAAGAAAAATAGAGTTGAATGTTTCCGATACATGCGAAGGGAAAGGAGGGTGCGTTACCACTAAAAATGTACGGTGTATCGGAGACCTTTTTTTTGCTTAGCGGAATTTTGACAATTCGGCTTTTTACTCGCTTATATTTCTCCAGAAGCTTTACCAGACGGCTTCAGATCGTGTACAAAAGGAAAAAAAGTTGAAACGTAACGGAAGAGGCATTCCCTTTTTAATATGAACCTTCTTTCGTGTCAGAAAATGTATGAATATAATAAATACCTATTCTTTTGTAGGAATGTATTTCTAGGTAGATATTCTGACGACATTGTATAAGAGTGAACTTATATCGGTCTGCAAAAAGTTGTTCTATAACATATTAAATGTAATTTGAAAGAAAAATTTCGGGCATACGTATACTTAAAATAAGGTTTTATCTTGGAGTAAATAAAGTGAGATAAATTGGGTCTGGATTTTGACCTTTTTTTCAAGTTAACGGAAGGTCACTAAGTAAAATATGTAGAGCTCCCAGAACCATACGCCTTTATACATACTTTTCCAGTACAGTGTCCGCCAAAAGTTCTGCACCATACGTTTTCGTTTTTTTGAAAAATGTTTTTTGCATATTTTTGTATTTCTGTTGAGTGTATGTTTGTGTTACTAAAGTAAAATACTGCTTTATTTTTAAAAACAAGTGCAAAAAAAAATCGCCAGCACGGGTTACAGGCACAGATTTTTGAAAAAAATGTAAAATAAAACAAATCACAAATAGCGCAGGCTCTTATTTATTGACGAACGCTCTATATTTATTAAACAAAAAAGCCATATGTTTTCAGCCTTTCCACAATTTGTGTGCTTCCTAAAAGAAATGCAACTGTGAAGCCACCGTGAAAAAAAATTTCAGCTCAATCCGTTAATCCCTTTTCGAGTAATTAACGATCGAATTTTTTTTGCAAGCCTTAGTTAACAATGACGCCATTTCTTTGTTTATTGTACGATATTGACTAGAAAAATCATAAATCTCATCAAGTTTGCGAGATGTTTTGAAATTTTGAAAAATATTAATTTGGGCCAGTTTTATAACGTTTTCTACACGACTACCTTTTTTGACGCGACGTATATATTGTTTTTTTCGTTGCCGCTTCGAAATTCTCAGAATTGTGACTATAATATCTTGACGCCCATTTTTTTTTAAATACGCGTCTTGAAGCGTACTTCACGTCGCGTCAAAAAAGGTAATCGCGTAGAAAACGTTATAAAACTGACCCAAATTAATATTTTTCAAAATCTCAAAAAGTCTCGCAAACTTGATGAGATTTATGATTTTTCTAGCCCAACCCGGTCAATATCGTAAAATAAACAAAAACATGGCGTCATTGTTAATTAAGGCTTGCAAAAAAATTCGATCGTTAATCGCTCGAAAAGTGATTAACGGATCGAACTGATTTTTTTTTTGTAACTTCATACTATAAATAACAGCCCCTCTAAGAAATTTCATGATCATAGTTGCCTTACTTTCGAAGTAAAAAAATAGTGAAAAAAAAACACTTTTTCAACTTCAAAGTGATTTGCAAGTTAACAATAGCACTTGGAGACTTCGGGTTGGGCTTAAAATTTTGTAAATTAATAGGCTACAACTTCTTAAATGCATATGCTATATAGGAATGCATATGCTATATAGGGATATATAAGCGGAAATGTGAAAAAAAACGTTTTTTTGTTCACAAATTGTTAATTTAAAAAATTAGCGGACGGTTTCAGCTCTACGGACCTCGTGCATTGTGTTCTACGCAAAAAAATACATAGGGAACCGTCAAAACTAGCCCTATATGTTTCGAGAACACATAAAAGTCTCTGCCTACTGAACTAGTAGTCGAATGCTTCATTCCAACTCTGCGGCTTTCCTACAGAGTTGTCATGTGTATGTTTTAAAATGGGACATATGTATATACATTTTTTTTCGAATCCTCGTTCGCTTTGGTTTTTTTTGGATCAAATTTAACATGGCTAGTTATGATTAGTATTTATTCAGCCCATTTCTAAGAGACCTCTTAGATCACACTCGTCTAAGGCCCTTTGAGCACGTCATCCGGGATCTCATCATATTCGTTTTATTTTCTTACAAAGAGCAAGGGTGAAAGATAATCCCCTTATTCGACACAACCTTTAGGTAATGTCTTGAAGGCTGAAAGATTATTATCGAAACGAGATATGTAGGTACATCTATAAAAGAGATGCTTAATTAGAACATGTTGATGTTTTAATACGTTAAGAATCTTATACGATGTCGTGAAGACGAGAAATGTACATTTTAAGAACTTCTAGTGTATACAGGGTGTCTCATAATTGTTAAGGGTATATTTTACAGATGCTTTTAATGGGGATCTTTAATATAAACCTTTTCAATTATAGAGATAATTATGGGACGCCCTGTATAATTTTAAGTATCTACAAAGTTAACAAGATAATTTATTACATGTTAAACTTTTCAAACGATTTTAGACTTTGAAGTTATTGACGGTTTTGTTTTCGAGGATGACAATCTATTCATTAGAAGGTTTTCAGTTAAAAGCTTTCGAGGTAGAACAAACGTGCAACTCTCCGAACTGCGGATCTGTATAAACTATATAAAACAACATTCGAAACTACCTGTTCCACTTTACTTTTAAGTTTGTACCTCCAGCGCACTGATTCTTTCTTGTTTGTGACACCGGGTCTAGATAAGTTTCCAACGTCTTATTTTGTTTATTCTAGCCGGTTATTTATAATCTTAGGAATTTAAATACCGAAAATAGAAGTTGGGAACATAATGTGCCCCAAAGGAGTAAGATCATTTGTTTATTTAACGTTAATAACTCTCGACTTGGAGGGAGCGGCACTAAAATATGAAAATAAACTGAAACGCCAACGTTTCAGCTACAAGTTTAAACAATCTTCGGTTTGAACAAACTTTCAATTGATTTTTTCATCTTCGCGTGTATTTTAGCATTTATTTTACCTTGAAAATTGTCTAGTAAAGTCCGTCACTGGTCCAAACAAAAAAAAGAAGAAAATCGATTGCCGTGTTGCCTCAGTGTTCACATATTCAAAACGCATATATTGGATAACCGAGCCGTTGCATTCAGATTATTTGTGCATAGGGAGTTGCATACGTAGCATATCAAATTTTAAAGGGATAAATCGCATGGAAATACTCTACAGGCATAATCTTCCCGTTCTACTTTTAATACAGCCATTCTTGTTAAATATTTTCCGCTCTATTTGAGACTGTCTAACAATGGTCGTATACAAAATGGCCCCTCACTCTATATATGCCTTCAAGAAACCGCTCATTGTTACTTTTAATTCCGTCCTCTTTTGTGAACGACGACGGGAGATACTTGGGGTGCCCTCTAAATGTTCCATCATTACAAACCCGAATTATTAGAATTAAGGGAACGGGAACATCGATTGCGTTACTCATTTTTTAGATTAGCCTTTTTTGAACAGTCTGAATAGTGTTTGGTACAGACTGAAATTCTGTTGCCAAAGAACGTGGATCACTTCAAGTAATGATGTTTTTTAATTTTCTTTATTCGAATAGAATTACAAGTCAGTATCGTCTCCTTCAAAATGACTTCCTTCGAAACACAGCGCTGGAGACGGTTCTTTCATTCCTCATAGCACTGGCTGGCACTCATATACTGGTATACCCTTCAGCTGGTAGGTTACGGCCGTTTGAATGTTTTCTATAATACCAAAATGACATCCCTTGGGGGTGATTTTTCTGTCTCGGGAAGAGAAAAAGTCACAGAAATTCAAGTCAGGCGAGTAAGGAGGCTGAGGAGCCAGAGGAATGTTTTTACTGGGTAAAAACTCGTTTACTGAAATGGATGATCCTTCGAAGTTTTTCAAGAACCTCTCTGTAAAGTGCTGATTTACTATTTAGTGTGGAGGCACAAACTCTTTGTGGATAATTCCCTGGCTATCAAAAAAAGCAAATCAGCATTTTTGGGTCTTGGAGAGCTTGAAGTGTGCCATTCCATGCTTTGGCTCTTGGTTTCCGGGTCGTACTCAAACACCCAAGTCTCATCACCAGTAATGACACGTTCCATAAAATGGGGATCATTTTCAATCGATTCCAAAAAGTCAAGACACCTTTCTCTCCTGATGTCCTTTTGTTCCTGCGAAAGGTTTTTTGGAACCATTTTTGCGCAGATTTTTCTCATCCCAAATTCGTCTGATGAACAGTGGTGTGATTCAAATTTAACTCTTCCCTGATCATTCATCATTTTCATCGGTTCTTGAAGATCAAACCCTGCTGCCTGAAGGAAGATGAACACTGCATTGTTCATCTTCAAACGACTCTCTTCCTTCTGAGAATGCTTTAAACCACCGAAAAACCTGGGCTCTTGAAAAGACACTGTCTCCGTAGGCGTGTTAAAATTTTGCAAAAGTATGCGTTGCGTTGCGTCACAAAGAACAAATAAATGACTGTAACAAGTTAAAAGTTGTACTGAAGGTGCATTATATGTTAACCTACCGCCCTTCCAAGTCCCGTCTCCGCAGTGTTGCTATATCGGGCGCTACAGCAACTAAGCTACTAAGTACAGTCTCATTACTTAATTAACACACCTCGTATTACCCTGCCTTTTCTTTATTTCATTTACATTTGTCTGGTAATAAACGCAAATAAACGCAATCGCTTTCTAAAACACGTATACAAAAAGTGATTATTATGTAGTATTTAAAACTCTAGTAGGTTTCCTGATGCGGCAGGAAAACAGATGACACTGCGAGGTAGACACAAGGGAAGTTTGCCCATACGTTTTCTCAGGCTCAGAATTTCTATCAGCAATCGGAGCGGGGACTCCCAAACACTGACCCTTTTAGTGGAGCGTATTCAAGGGATCTTTATATGGAAATTGAGCATGATTTAGTATTCTGACCGAAAGCATTTTTTAGCGACAATTAGAATAAAATGATTGCTTTTAAAAAGGCAACGCCCGCTAGACCTAATCGGGATTAAAAATTTACGGTAACGGAGACGTTTTCATAAATTACACCCGTTTAAATCCGGAATTCTAAGCAGATACGTGCCAAATAAAGTTCATTATTAGGCCCGATTTCAAGGCACACATTATTTATGGTAAACACCTGGTTCGTTTCCGTCGAAAGTTGCGTGGCTACGTTACAATATCATTTCCTCTTTCCGAAAAATAGGCGTCATGAATGGCGATGAGTTCGATAAGGGCTTTATGAGAGAGCGTGAGGTGCCAGCCTCAGTATAACCCACCCCTAGTGACGTCGTGGATCTGCATCCGTCATACAGGCTTAAATTCTTTTCGAAGGTTCCTTAACTTTTGATCATTTTTGTACTACAGTATTTTTTTTCGCTTCTGATAACACAGGCCGACAAGATTTTAACTCAGAAATCAGAAAATGTTTTTGCAAAGGTTTTTGATGCGCTGAATCCGAATCCGAGGTCCAAATCTATCAATTGGCTCTGGTTTTCGAGATATCCTAACCTAAAAGTGCAAAAAAGCGATTTTGGCCTATATTTAAGGTTATGTAGCATCGCAATTTTTTTCTCAAAAAACTATGACCAACATCTTAAAGTACATACCCTGCCCTTTTAAATGACGTCGAGTTTACTCAGATATATTTTTTTTTCGCTGCGATATCGCATTTTGAAATTTTTAAGTTTGTGAATTTCTCTATAATTGAAAACCTATTAAGGATCGCGTGTACATCAAACCGTCGATTGGATTGATTAGGAACACTGAAAATGTTTGAAATTCAATAGCAGGTCAATGTTTTCTTATGTAAAAAGACCTGCTTTGTAAAAATGCCTGTTATGTAAAAAGTTTTTTTACATAAGAAAACATTGATCTGTTATTGAATTTCAAACATTTTCAGTGTTTCCTAATTAAAAAACCAATCAACGGTTTGATGTACACGTGGTCCTTAATGGGTTTTCAAATATAGAGAAATTCACAAACATAAAAATTTCAAAATGCGATATCTCAACTAAAAAAAAAATATATTTGAGCAAACTCAACGGCATTTAAAAGAGCAAGGCGTGTACTTTAAGATGATGTTCATGGTTTTTTGAGAAAAAAAATTGCAATGCTACGAGTTCCAGAGAGATATGAATCCGTTAATATTTTTTAGAGTGATGTGTGGTGTACTTTTTTAATTTTTTATATTTCTGGGTCAACTTTAGAAATTACTCATGCCTTGAAAAAAATTTCCCAAAGTGGCTTAGTTAGTCAGATAGATACTCTTCTTGAAAATTTCCCTTAAATATGAGTAAAAGAACTTTGAAAATTATTTAATATTTTCGGCGTTATTCACAGTTTTTTTGGAAACATTACAATTTTACGTTTTTAGCAATACCCCTTCACACAATCGACATATCCCCTTCAACTTGGGCTTATTAGACGCAGAATCTCACAAGCTGTAATCCTAATCGGAAGCAAAAAATATCAATACTGGAATACAAAAATGATCAGTCTTTCAGCAAAAATGATGACTTCTTTGCTGACCATCTATCTCGAAAACTAAGACATTCATATATTTTTTTTGGCCAGTCAGGACATGACTTGACGTTGATTTTTGGAACACCCTGTATAATTATCTGTAGCAAGAACCGAGTTAAACCTCGTAAGATTTTTTTAATAACACGAAAAGTATTCTGGGTATCATATCCAATAGCAAAATCCGGATTTGTTTCCCCTCTGTTACGTCTTTTTTCACAAAGTAGGTACCTATTATTGAAACCATACTCATAAAGGCTCGAACGTTGACCTCTTTTTGATATTTCCCTTCCTAGATCCAAACAAATGAGGAGCCGAATGTAAAATCCGAAATCTAAAAAGGCCAGCGTTATCATCGTTTATTGTACATCTATAAGCGAATATAGGTTATGCGGAGAGCAATTTAAACATTTTTTCGATCCTTTTTCACATCCTTAGATGAGTCTCAGCTTTCGCAAGGATCCTCAATCGGTAGCGAATTAGTTGGGATCAATTTTAATAAGAGTTGCGATTTCTAATAACAATTTTAGTTGATTAATTATATTCCTGAAAGATGGAAGACTGACTATTCACTTTTGATTTATTAAGGAGATAATTAATACTTTCGAATAATGAGTGCAAAATTAATTGATGCTTCTGTTAAATATTGAATGGAAGTGCTGACTTAAAATGGATATTACAAAAGAATGTAATTTAGCATGTTTATTGTGATGAGGCCAGCAAATTACCTGTTCGCACATACCTTGCAGCATTACTTAAAAGATTTAACGAGTCTGGAATTTTTTTTAACTCAAATTAAATATTCGCGGTATATACATATGTATATTATAAAAATTAGTTTTAAATAATATTTATGTAGGAAGTATTTAAGGTCTCTGTAGGATAACAGGCTTTAATTTTAATGCAAGAGTGCTTTGATCGTTAGTAAAAGCATTCACTTGTTTTCTTTTCAGTTGGTATTTAGTCGATATCTAAACATATCTGTGTCTAGTACGAATAATTGAAAGGTTGTTAAGAATAGCCTTTTATTATGTTATTGGGCAGAATTTAATAACAATATATTCATTCCCTACCTACTAATTTACTGACCTAGATAGATTCCAAGGCAAAATAATGACGGAACAATCAAATTCGTTGGAAAAAATCGAAGCTGAAAAACTCAATAAAAAAATGTTGTATTGAAAAGTGTACTGAAATGCAAAATCAGTAATAGAAATCCAATCTAAACTATAGGTACGCTCTGTGTAAAATAAATCTAAGAAGTTGGTAAATATGAGTTTTGCATTCCAGACATCTAAAAAGCTACACTGAACTTTTCTTATTTAAATGCTAATAAAACATAGCCTTAATAAAAACGGGTAATTCGGATGGAGCAATTAAAATAAGAAAGCCACCGAGAAAGTCGAATAACTCAGCACATTTACATTCTCGTTGTAATACGTATTTAATTTCGAGGTGATAATTAATTATATTTAACTAAATTAGAGTAGAAGCACCCAGAAACCCCGTGAAATATTGCAAAGGTACGCCTAAGCTATATATAATCAATTTCGTTTTATTCTCTACGTTTTGTATACGGCTCCAACCTTTCATCGGATTTTAACCTAAGCTTGGTTTATATTTGCGTGAATATAGTGAGAACAAAATCTCACGTAATTTGTCGCATATTAAAATAAGGTCCAGCAATTTAAAAAAAACATACGAGGTGTGTTAATGAAGTAATGAAAGGTTTTTTTAATTTTTTTTCATCCCAATAGAATTACAATTCAGTATTGTCTCTTTCAAAATAACTTCCTTGGGAAGACACACGGCGCTGGGAGACGGTTCTTCCATTCCTCATAGCAGTGCTGGAATTCATATCCTGGAAAAGCCTTCAGCTGGTCAGTTACAGCCGTTTGAATGTTTTCTATGGTCCCAAATTGACGTCCCTTGAGGTGATTTTTTCAGTCTCGGGAAGAGAAAAAAGTCACAAGGTCTCAAGTGAGGCGATTAAGACTGAGGAGCCACAGGAATGTTTCTACTGGCTAAAAACTCGTTTATTGAAATGGCTGTGTGACAAGGCGCAGTGTCGTGATGCAACATCCAGTTGTTCCTGATGTTTGGTCTCACACGCATGACCCTTTTCTGAAGTTTTTCAAGAACCTCTCTGTAAAAGTGTTGATTTACTGTTTGGCCTGGAGGTACAAACTCCTTGTGAACAATTCCCTGGCTATCAAAAAAATCAAATCAGCATGCATTTGATCTTCGACTTGCTCATTCTTGCTTTTTTTGGGTCTTGGAGAGCTTAAAGTGTGCCATTCGATGCTTTGGCGCTTGGTTTCTGAGTCGTACTCAAACATCCAAGTCTCATCACCAGTAATGACACGTTCCTTAAAATGGGGATCATTTTCAATCGATTCCAAAAAGTCAAGACACCTTTCTCTCCTGATGTCCTATTTCTGCGAAAGATTCATCTGATGAACAGTGGTGTGATTCAAATTTAACTCTTCCCCGATCATTCTTGTCGTCAACCGACGATCTGAACCTTCTGAAAATGCCCTAAACCATTGAAGAACCTGGGCTCTTGAAAAAACACTGTCTCCGTAGGCGTGTTGAAGTTTTGTAAAAATATCCGTTGCGCTGTGTCCAAGTCTGAAGCAAAACCTGATAGCACACCGTTGCTCAAAATTAATGTCACTCATTTTTGAAACGCACTAGAAAAAAAAAACGGTTTATGAAAACAGTCACAAAGAACAAACGAATGACTCTAACAAGTTGAAACTTGTACTGAACGTGCATTACATGTTAACCTACCGCCCTTCCAAGTCCCATCTCCGCAGTGTTGCTAGATCGGGCGCTACGTTGCCAGTCTGATTACTTAATTTACACGCCTCGTATATATCTTAACTACTGATCGGTAGTGGTAGTGCGGGGCAATCTACTGAGCTTCTGTCATCGTGTTCGAGTCCTGACAGAGTTAGGTTGAAAAAAATTGGCCACTATTTATCTTGTGAGACGGAACCAGATGTAATCATATTTCATATCGGAGAACTTCCACGTTTTCGGTCGCTATATTAAGCGCCAGGCATCATATTTTAATAATTCACACAAAGTGATCCGCTCTGCCAATTGTGTAGCCATAGCGGAGGCATCCATATTCTGAGAATTTCCAGAATGCTCGGGGATCCCGTTCGTTAGTTGGCACAAATACTATAAACGGACAAAATGATTAATTGAATATTGGTCTGAAATATTGTTAATCAAACTTGCCCCAGGTGGTTGGAACGTATGTGCGGTTTCTGCAAAGGGCCTCATCATTCCAGTAGCGGAATTATAAAAGAGAGATGTGCAGCTTTTGTAGGGGAAATGGCTACCGTATTTGACTGTGATACCGACACATTTAAACGAGATGATTAATATTTCCATAATTTTTATTTATTAGAAGGTATCTGAGAGGGCAAAATGAGAAATAAAATTCGGAAAAATAAGATGTTGATTACAAGCACTAGACGGCTAACGAGAAGCGGCGAAAGTTCTCTATATTCAGGCCACTAGGCAGAGCTTTTATGTGTTCTTGAAAGATATAGGGTTAGTTTTGACGGTTCCCTATGTATTTTTTTTGCGTAGAATTCAATGCGCGTGGTCCGTAGAGCTGAAACCGTCTGCTAATTTTTTAAATTAACAGTTTGTGAAAAAAATACCTCTTTTTTCACATTTTCGCTTATATTTCCATTCCTTGGCATATTTTAGATAGCATATGCATATAAGAAGTTGTAGCCTATTGAATTTCCAAAATTTTAAGCCCAATCCGAAGTCTCCAAGTGCTATTGTTAACTTGCAAATGACTGCTGAAGTTGAAAAAAGTATTTTTTCCCACCATTTTTTTACTTCGAAAGTAGGGCGAATATGATCATGAAATTTCTTGGAGGGACTGCTGTTTGTAGTATGAAGTTATAAAAAAAAATCAGCTCGATCCGTTAATAACTTTTTGAGTAATTAACGATCGAATTTTTTTTAAGCCTTAATTAACAATGACATTTCTTTGTTTATTGTATAATGTTGACCGGGTTGGGCTAGAAAAAGCATAAATCTATTCAAGTTTGCGAGACTTTTTTGAGATTTTTGAAAAATATTAATTTGGGCCAGTTTTTATAACGTTTTCTACGCGACTACCTTTTTTTGACGCGACGTATATACAGCGTGGAACAGCCAAATGGAATAAATGCAGTAGCTCCATTATTATGCATTTTTTTAGAAAATCCTGAGACACGTCAATTTCTAATTCTAAAATGACATTTTACGACGTAAAAAATGTCATCCCTAAATTCTCAAAATTGGAAGTAGAGGCTTGTGATACTTTTCTTTCTCTATTCTATTCTTTTCTTTCTCTTTTCAAAACTGCTATGGTTTTAAATTTTATTGCAGAAATTAACAAGAAAAAAAATATAAGTTTCTCCGTCATAGAAAATTCGTTACATTAAAATAAAACAAATCATTATCAATGCAGCAAATGTTCAAAATACATGCCTCCAGCATGGCTTCAAGGCGCGTATTTAAACAAAAAATGGGAGTCAATATATTATAGTCACAATTCCGACAATTTCGAAGGGGCAACGCTAAAATAATATTATGTATACTTCGCGTCAAAAAAGGTAGTCGCGTAGGAAACGTTATAAAACTGGCCCTAATTAATATTTTTCAAAGTCTGAAAAAGTCTCGCAAACTTGAAGAGATTTATGATTTTTCTAGCCCAACCCGGTCAATATTGTACAATAAACAAAGAAATGGCATCATTGTCAATTAAGGCAAAAAAATGTGATCGTTAATTACTCGAAAAGTCATTAACGGATCGAGTTAAAAATTTTTTTTGTAACTTCAAACTATAAACAGCAGTCCCTCAAGAAATTTCATGATGAAATGAAATGATGATGATGAAATGATCATATTCGCCCTACTTTCGATTTAAAAAAATGGTGAACAAACAAGCACTTTTCAACTTCAGCAGTCATTTGCAAGTTAACAATAGCACTTGGAGACTTCGGATTGGGCTTAAAATTTAGGAAATTCAATAGGCTACAACTTCTTATATGCATATGCTATTTAAAATATGCCAAGGGACGGATATATAAGCGGAAATGTGAAAAAGAATCGTATTTTTTTCACAAATTGTTAATTTAAAAAAATTGGCGGACGGTTTCAGCTCTACTTACCCGTGTTCTAAAATAAAAAAAAAAAAATACATAGGACACCGTCAAAACTTACCCTATATCTTTCAAGAACAGTTTTTGATGATTTTAGCTCCCTGTCTACTTGACTATTTGCTAGATCATTATAATTAAGCAGTTTACTAAACGGGGTCTGGGATGTGAGCTTGGTCGCTTTGACACGAAAAAATTTTTCCTGTGGCTGTCTTGTTCCTCCCGATCAATACGAACTAATCTTATTATAATATTTTCGCCATCAATCATTGCTCGCCACACAGCGATTTATAAAGTTTTCTTGTGGATCGTAGGCAAATTCTCGATTCTGTTTATTTACGAATTTTATTTATTCAGAAAGACGCACTTTCGAGAGAGACAACAGTCACTCGCGTCATTGAAGACCTCGTAACCTAATTGTGGTTATTCGAATGTGAAAGCTTGAGGGTGGGATAATATTCCAGAGGGGGGGCTCTAAAAAGGGGAAAGAAAACATATAGAAACCTGAAATAATAAAATATTATAGAAGCACATAAGAATAATGTAACTATGTTAGTACGTGAGGAAAATTCTTATCTGCGACGTATGATATTGATTTGCCCACCACACTTGATGATGAAAGAAGCGCAAGAACCGCCGTTAGACGAAGAAAAAGCGAGCCCGGATTATATTTAGATAAAAGTTTATTCGTGAATTTTAAACGTTAAGATAAAGTTATTTTCTCAGGAGGAGGCTTTTGTTTTGCTAATTAAGACAGTTGAGTCGTAAGGAAAATAAAGAAAATCTACGAATACCCAGTAAAAGACAAATGCCCTCGGAATCGTTTAAGTAATGAAAATATTCTTTTCCGGCTTCTAGATCCGTTAACTGCCCATGTTCTCGTTCACTTATTTATTTAAAAAACATTCTGCACGTATCGTGTTACCATACTCCATTTGTTTCTTTGAGTACTGCGCTATCTGAAAGTCTGAATAACTGCTGAATCTAAAAGGGAAAATAGCAACAATCTAAAAAAATTGGGGAGGCAACTTTCTGAGCTTGAATACTTTATAAGACAGTGATGGATTTCAACCAAGCGATCTGATTCTTCGGGGCATGCCTACAAAAATTAAAGTACCTGGAAATCTCGCAGCTGGGAGAAATATTCGTCGCGTTTTCGAAGTTGCGTATAAAAAAAATGCTGGTCCTTTTCATTGGAACTAAATTGATCCATCGTATTGATCGTACGACTAAGTGAACCAAATAAAAATCCCAAAAACCTTATTCTCGACTAATTCGACCTGAGGAAGACGATGGCGTTGCGGAGAAAGCCGCTAAATCGCCAGAAAAAATCAATTTTTTGGGCATATCCGGTCGCCCGGACGTCCTAGAAATAAACCGATGGCGGATCCGTATTCAGCGCTCCCGACTTGGTTTGGGTGAGATTTTTGACGATTTTTCGAAAAAAAAAAATTTTTTTTATAAAAACATTTTTCGACCATGTGCCTTTTGGAAATACTCGAAAAATCGAAATCGCTCCGAAGGGTGCCAAATGATTCACCAAGACCAATTCGAGTGCGGAAAGAACGATGGCGTTCGCGAAAATCCCGTCCGATGCACCTGTTCTTCCGGAAAAGCCGAAAAACTCCCTCCAAGTTTTTAAAAACCTCCGAAATCGACCAACTAAAAAGCTTTAAAAAATCCTACCGTTTAAATCGACCAAATGATATTCCCAAAAACATTCTTTCCTACTAATTCGACCACGAGGAAGACGATGGCGTTGCACAAAACCCGCTAAAACCTTTAGTTTTCCCGTAAACGAGGAAAAACCCCAGAAAAACACCATTTTCTCGGAACATCCGGTCGCCGAAGCGCCCTAGAAAAAAACCGATAGCGAATCCGCATTCAGCGCCCCCGAATTGGTCTTGGTGAAATTTTTGGCGACTTTTTGAGGAAAAAAATTTTTACAAAAAAAATTTTTTGACAATGTATCCCCCCTTTCGAAATTGTCGAAAAATTGAAATCGCTCCGAGGGGTGCCAATTGATTCACCAAGACCAATTCGGGTGGGAAGAACGATGGCGTTCGCAAAAATCTTGTGCGACGCACCGTTCTTCCGGAAAAGCCAAAAAACTCCCCAAAAGTTTAAAAAACCTGCGAAATTGACCAACTGAAAATCCTAAAAAAAATCCTACCGGCTAAATCGACCATCCGAAAGTCTCGCAAATATTCTTTCTGACTAATTCGCCCACGAGGAAGAGGATGGCGTTGCGGAAAAGGCGCTAAAACCTTTAGTTTTCCCGTAAACGACGAAAAACCCCAGAAAAACACCATTTTCTCGGCACATCCGGTCGCCGAAGCGTCCTAGAAAAAACCGATAGCGAATCCGCATTCAGCGCCCCCGAATTGGTCTTGGTGAAATTTTTGGCGACTTTTTCGAGGAAAAACAAATTTAACAAAAAAAATGTTTTGACAATGTATCCCCCCTTTTCGAAATTGTCGAAAAATTGAAATCGCTCCGAGGGGGTGCCAAATGATTCACCAAGACCAATTCGGATGCGGGAAGAACGATGGCGTTCGCAAAAAATCTTGTGCGACGCACCGTTCTTCCGGAAAAGCCAAAAAACTCCCCCAAAATTTTCAAAAACCTGCGAAATTGACCAACTAAAAATCCTAAAAAAAATCCTACTGGCTAAATCGACCATCTGAAAGTCTCGCAAATTTTCTTTCTGACTAATTCGACCACTGAGGAAGACGATGGCGTTGCGGAAAAGGCGCTAAAACTTTTAGTTTCCCTAGAAACGAGGAAAAACACCAGGAAAATCTAGTTTTCTCAGCACATCCGGTCGTCCGAAGGCCCTTGAAAAAAAAACGATTTCGGATCTGCATTCAGCGCCCCAGAATTGGTTCACGTAAAATTTTTTGTGAGTTTTTCGAAGAAAAATCTTTTTTTTTAAATTTTTTCGACCATGCCGAAAAGCCGCTAAAACTTTAATTTTCCCGGAAACGAGGAAAAACCCCAACAATTTATCTTTGTAGATGGATCCTTCGTCTCCTTCTGCTTCTGCTTCTTCGTCATCTTCTGCAGTAATGAAACAACCACCTAGCTTACTATCTGTGCGTTTTAGTGATTGAAAAAAATTAAATGACGTTTTCCTTTGTTATAAATCTTCCGTTTGGCGATTCTTCTCCTAACCGTCATATTCACCCGTTAATTGCAATAAATACGTAAGCTGTTCCTTTCGGCTATAAGAGGTTGCTTAAAAGGCAAATTTAACGGCTCCGCATAAACGACGTAATTTTTCGTAATCTCTTGTTTGCAAGATCTCGTGTAGCTCAAACACAAAAGACTTTCACATGCAAAGTAGGCCTGCTTTACGTAGTCGAGTGGACCCTTAAGGGCAGGGGCGAAATTTTTTAGTGTAAACAGTTTTAATAAGGCGATTTGATTATGGCGTCGGCTAGGGGACAGGGGGGAGCATAATACAGGCCGGAAAATCGAATGAGATCTATTTGAAAAGGCCTAGAATGGTGACTGATTGTGGTCGATTAAAATCAGTGAAAGACAAATGACCAACTCGAGATAAGGGAGCAAATCTGGGAGGTATACATGGCTCTTGGGATTAGACCTGAAAAAATAAATTATAATTTTTCTTGGGAACCAAAAACGGAGGTAATTAGATGTAATGGATTCGATTTAGTTCCACCCTTATGTGTACGTGTATTGATGGAGTATAGGAAAGATAAAATTTATATCCGATCTCATTTCCAATAATTTTTGTTTTATACACAATTATTGAGAAAAATAGGGCGTAAATTTAGCATCTAAAGGCTTACAAAGCAACTAATAAATACATTCATTTACCTCAGCGTTAAGCTTCGGTGGCGATGATTATTAAAAACTTCAACGTCTATTCAAGTTACCTATAACGATACCTCTTGCGCATTTATGCAATCGAGTCCGTCCAATTTCAACGGCAAAATGCAATATAACGCACTTCCTTTTAGTCGCTTCTTCTCGAAGGAAATGTCTAATTGGCCCGTAGATAGTTGCCTTCTGCGAGGCTGAAACCGCACCAGCTTTGAGTGCCCCGTAATGAAGTGAACCGGTTCTAGTTAATAAGTTTCACTTGGGCATCGCAAATTAACTAACCTCTTTTGATTCGGGGTAAACGAAAAATCCTTTTACCCTATCCGTACCGCAAAGCTAAATTAGTTTCGAGTCTTAGCACGCCGGACGATCTCTAGGACGATCACAGTTGTTGCGTTTGTTCGACATAATTGACAAATACATAATTATTACATCGCTGTTGTTCGACGACAAAAAAAAATCAGTCGGGAGATTACAGTCCTGAGACTATTTGGTGATAACTAGAGGTCGGAGGTTAATAATAGATCCGTGTTTACCAGGGACAAAAAAATCAGTCGGGAGATTACAGTCCTGAGAGTATTTGGTGAAAACTAGAGGTCGGAGGTTAATAATAGATCCGTGTTTACCAGGGACAAAAAAATCAGTCGGGAGATTACAGTCCTGAGAGTATTTGGTGAAAACTAGAGGTCGGAGGTTAATAATAGATCCGTGTTTACCAGGGGCGGCTCCAGGATACCACTATTAGTGCGTTCCGAAATGTTAAACAGGTCTTACTCGGCAAAGAAATCATAATCACAAGACACAGAATTTGCATACACACGGTAACAGATGCTATAACGCGTCCGTACTGCCAGTTGAATTTCCATAAATTATCAATAATTTCTACTCACAGCGTTCTGGACAACTTGAACTGAACTCGGGATCTAATTTGGCGAATGGAATATTATTACACGCTACCGTCATTTTGACCAAATCCAAGTTAGATTGTCTTTGTCTGTCTCGCGCACTCACACAACCACTTACACGAGCTTTACGTTTTTAATACATCTGTTTTTTACGTGCCACTTCAGTACACTGTCACACACGGTACAACGCAGTTCACGGCCATTAAAGGCCAGTTCCGCAAAATTGTTTATCCACAGCTTTATTCACTGCACACGAACCAATACTAAAAAAATACGTCATCAAAGTTGGCCGACCAAAAAAATGTATTATTATTTCTATTCTTGATCTTAAATTTATAATATTATTTAAATCTCAAGGCTGTTACATTATATGATAGCCAGTATTTACGGGGGTACCCAAAAATAACCGGAATTATTTTTTAAAAGCTATATATTTTCAAATTTTTTACAAAACAACCTTATCCCCTTCAAAAATACTCTCCATTAGAACTAATACATTTGTCCCACCGGTGCTTCCACTGTTCGAAACATTTTTTTGTAGTCATCTTTAGAAATGGCTGAAAGAAAAAGTCGCACGGAGCCAGGTCAGGCGAGTAAGGTGCGTGGGGCAGCGGAACAATGCCATTTTTAGTAAAAAACTGGCGAACAGAGATGGCTGTGTGCAGGTGTATTGTCGTGGTGGAAGAACCAGTCTCCTGTCTGCCACAAATCGGGTCTTTTTTGACGAACACTGTTGCGCAATCTTCTTAAAAACTTCCAAATAAAAGGTTTGATTGACGGTCTGACCTGGGGGAACAAACTCTGAACTACGCCCTTGGCATCAAAAAGCAAATCAGCATTGTTTTGATGTTTGATTTGACTTGACGACATTTTTTGGACGGGGTGACAATGGCCTTTTCCATTGGCTTGACTGTTGCTTTGTTTCTGGGTCGTAACCATAACACCATGACTCATCACCAGTAATGACCTTTGATCAGTTTCAAGCTGTTATTTCAAAGCACGACATGTTTCAACTCGACATTCTTTTTTATTGTCAGTCAGAGCCCCCAATTCGCTGAACCGAGCTCCAAGATAACCCACTAATCTCTGACAGTTGATCAATTGTCTGTCGACGGTCTGTGAGCACAAGCTCTCGAATTTTTTCAACATTTTCGTCGTTTCGGGCAGTTGCTGGGCGTCCAGAACGAGGTTTGTCATCAATCGATATGTCGCCATTTTTAAACCGAGCAAACCACTCGTACACTTGCGTTATTCCCATAGCGTCATCTTTGTAAGCTGTCTTCAACATTAAAACAGTTTCAGCAGCATTTTTACTGAGTAGAAAACAAAATTTCACAGATGCACGTTGTTCACTTAAACTTGCCATCATAAAAAACGAAACAAGAACAAAACAGCGCTAGCAAGAACAATCACTGCAGATGAACAGAACAAGCCAGGTCGACAATACAGGCGGCAGTGAACTGGCAATGAGTTGCGCTATACACGCCTAGCGGCAGAAATCCGTACTACACAGGCTCCGCCCACGGTAATGCTGTTCCGGTTATTTTTTGGGTACCCCTCGTATTTTAGAATTGTGACAGTCATTTGGCAAAAGGTTGACAACAACAATATTTCTTTTCTAGCCTCAACACAACCGCTAGTTGTATTTCTCTCGTTGATAGCCAGATTTGATGACTTTTTTTGGATGGCTCGTTGTAACAATATTCCAGTGGCGTTAAGGCCGGTCCTGGAATCTATTATTAACTTACGGCCTCTAGTATAATACTTATGCGACAGTAAATGAAGTCAACCCCTTCCAGCGGGCACTTTCTAGGAATCGATATTTTTAATTTTCCTGAAACATTTTTCTGGCGACACGTTAACGCTGGATCGTCGATTATTATAACCATTCACTTATTTTACGCAACGATAAATCATCGGTATCGTGCCGGCGCAAGTGATACCGTAGTAGATCTGATTAAAAATTTAATGGAAATGGAAGATATCTGTGTGGTCGACCCACCTGAACGCTATGATTGTTCGCATTGGCTTCCGCGTTAATTGCGGCGTGGAAGCGAACTGGTGCTAATTAGTCCAGTAGGCACGGAGCTAAAATCATCAAAAAGTGTTCTTGTAATATATAGGGCTAGTTTTGACGGTTTCCTATGTATTTTTTGCGTAGAACACAATACGCGGTTTCCGTAGAGCTGAAACCGTCCGCTAATTTTAAATTCATGATCATAGTCGCCCTATTTTCGAAGTAAAAAAATGGTGAAAAAACACTTTTTTCAACTTCAGCAGTCATTTACAAGTTAACAATAGCACTTGGAGACTTCGGGTTGGGCTTAAAATTTTATAAATTCGATAAGCTACAACTTCTTATATGCTATATAAAATATGCCGCGGAACGTGAAAAAAAAATAGGTTTTTTTTTTCACAAATTGTTAATTTAAAAAATTAGCGGACGGTTGCAGCTCTACGGACCCCAAGCATTGTGTTCTACGCAAAAAAATACATAGGCAACCGTCAAAACAAGCCGACTTTTTTTAAACCGACGCTTTTAAACTTTTAACTTAACCAAACCGATCTGGATACAAATCTGTGTGATTTTCCAGATTTTTTCCGCTCGTATACCCATAAAGGTGCACATACATACACGGGAGTTTACCCTTTAAAAATCCGGTTCGCCTGTAATTCTTTTAAATGTATTATTGACGTATTTTACCCTCGAAAAATAACGTGAAATGTACGAGAACAATTTTATAATTTTTCAAACCGCGAACACGACAGTCTGACACATACAGTGTTACGATGCAGATATGCTACAAATTTTACGCCATTGGTAAATGAACATTTCAGGATTGACGTGACAAATGTTGCTAGATATCTCATTCTGCCATTGGTGGTATTTATTGTCTAGGCACCACAGGCATATGAATCTATAAACGGCATCTAGACAACGGTTAACTAATTGTAAGATTCGATGTCGCTTGTAAAGGTAACCACGCACGACTTAAGTATACCACACACGTACAATTTTTCAGCACAGATGTCAAATTTGCAAATCGCATTTTGACCAAACAATTATAAATTTAATAAAACTGGATTATGGAAATGTGACGCAATACCGATCCGGTAGAAAATATTTACAAGGACGAATTCGGGGACGTCGGTATTTTAAGGTTGTGGCGGGGTTGGCTTAGCGGTCGCCCCGGTATTGATGACCAACGCAAATACTGACTTGAGGGATAGCCGCGTCTTGTTCTTAGCCCCTAACAAACCCCCTTTTATTAAGGGTGAAGGGCCGGCGTTTAGGCCCTGCGCGCATTCTTGGACGGAACCGCAGTTTGGGAAATTTACAGTATGCTAATTATCCGGGAGACAAAGAGGGTGGCAGGAGGAGAAAAAGCTGCCCGCGATACAGTGCGTCCACCACCCGAAGATTATTATCATAGAGACAATTTTTTTTTTGGAGCTATATTACTGACCAATACCTCAGAGTATTAAAACTCTTCTTGCCTCAGAAGAAATGTTTTTTTCTGAGACAAGAAAAATATTCCCTCGGATTTTTTCTGACAATTTTCAAACATTTATGAGCTATGCCTTTTTTTCTCATATTTAATTTGTAATATATACTATTACACAGCTCAAAAAAAAAAACAATTTGGAACTGCTATCGAGACAACTGTATCCCTATGTAATTTTCGACGCTGAATCCAAATCCGAAGTCAAAAAAACGTACTATCGTACAAAATCGTACATCAATAGCCAATTTTAGCATCGATTAAAATATAAATCACGACCAAATTTTTTCCCCGATATTACTTGTAATTTAAAGTTAGGGTGGCTTCCGCCACTTTATGGGGGTAGATTTTGAGCATCGCATCGGAACTAATGCAGTTACTCACTTTTTCCAAAAAAACTGGGCATCGTAACCTTTTTGCAATCACTGCATTTTTTAAGTTTTCTGTTGTATGAGGGTACTTTTCACCCACTCATGATATTCAATGGAAAGTAGTGTTAACTCTGTATTTCTGCGTTATATACTTTAATGTTTATATTTAATTAGAATTATTGAGATTTAAGCCTATTCGTGAAGGTTTAAGTAATTTTTACCGTTTTTTAGCGCTAGGAGTTGATTTTGGGGGTGTACGATTTTTTGACTTTGGATTCGGATTCCGCGTCGAAAATTACATAGGGATTCAGTTGTCTCGATAGCAGTTCCAATTTTTTTGTGGGGCTGTGATTATCTTTAATTAAGTTGCTATTTTAGTGAAACAGCGAATCGCCAATCAGTGTTTAAGAACAATTTATTTTGTCCCCCATCCATGCCATAATGACTAGGCCCAATCGTTCTGCTCCACGCAGTGGAAATTCAGTTTTAGCGCCGACTGTCATTAGAAATATTGCTCTTTATAGGGTAATTTAATCAGAATTTGTGGCTTAGCGACCTAAATCATCATTGTCGTTCTTCAATTCGTGCATGCATTTAATTCGTACCTAATTTGATTTATTGCCGTCTTTATTGACCGTTGAGACGTTACAAGTAAGTTGCAGGAAACGTATGTGAAATTAAAGGAAACTCTGTATACAGGGTGTCATTGATAATAAGAGTGAGAAGGCGAGTATTTCATTAGTTTAGTCCGTAAATGTGCTATCGTCAAATCGAACGCGTGACGCCATAAAAGACGCCACTGGATAATGCGATGCAAATAAACGTTTCTTGGTTACAGTTTCTTTGTGTCGAATGCCAATTCCATCGTGCGTTACAGCTTAGTAACTCCCATATACAAGCGTACGAATACAACGTTAACACGCGAGAATGGTGAATTAAAAATACCGTCGACAATTACTGGTTGGTTAAGTACATAAATATTAATAGTAACTACTATTTAATCCTTGCATTTTGCATTCACCGGCTATTTTTAATTTTTGAGTCCAACCCCCCGAAGTAACGGCCGTTATTAATTGGACGCTTATTATTTTTATTATGCCTCTCAACTGTTTTGTTACAAAACAACAACGTCATATATCTCCTGTTTGTAAATTTTGATCGACCTAAATAGGAACGACGTAGTAGTAGTCCAGTAGTCAGAAATTTTTTGTGTGTTTTTGAAAGATATAGGCTAGTTTTGACGGTTTCCTATGTATATTTTTTTACGTAGAACAAAATGTGAAAAAACACAAATCGTTAATAAAAAAATAGCGGACGGTTTCAGCTCTACGTGACCCGCGCATTGTGTTATACGCAAAAAAAATACAAAGGCAACCCTTAAAACAAGCCCTATATCTACCAAGAACAGTTTTTGATGATTTTAGTTCCCTGCCTACTAGACTGTAGGCTGTGAGGCTCAATAACAAGCTAGTAAGCCTTTAAACAGATGAAAGCCGCGCCGCCTCCAACTAATTGGGAGCCAATGACGTTCGACACATCGGGATTTTCTCTCCCAGAAAAATTACTGTGCCTACAGTGCCGCAGGAAGTAGGTATCAACATAGGGGCGTTCCGAAGAATTTATTTTCGGCCCTAAGAAAAGTAACTAACATCAACGGGAATTAGTGGTGCCATTGAAACGAGAATTTATGTAGCCCCGACGATCCCCCCAAATAATTTATCTCAAAGTTTCATAAGGTGTTCCTTCCTGCTGGTCGATAGTGTGCTTTGTTGTGTGCTTAGCATTTCGAGACATTGGAGATGGGGCCCCCACAGAGGAGTAGGGGGACAGGGGAGGGTATTGGAGTAGGCGTGACGTTGTCCCTTCTGGTTAGATGCTTCCCTATACCGGGCGTTCGCCGATTCGGAATGAAACTTTAAAAAATGTCTTGATGTTTATTTCGTTTAACATTGATGTTAATATTACCGGATGATGGATGATATGAGAATGTATTTTAGGGTTCATTATGTGTCTTAATTTCTCGTTTTTCCCTTACCGTTTCATAATTTTTGGAAAATTACATTTGGCATACCAGAGGGATCCTACCTAGGACCATTCATGTTTACTTAATTTATTAATGATTTTAAGTGTATTTAACATACGAGGTGTGG
Source organism: Aromia moschata (assembly GCA_029963805.1). Classification (NCBI taxonomy): domain Eukaryota; kingdom Metazoa; phylum Arthropoda; class Insecta; order Coleoptera; family Cerambycidae; genus Aromia; species Aromia moschata. The sequence goes on from JAPWTK010000038.1 coordinate 1,526,190, forward strand.
CTATTAAATAACCGAACTGCTATCATGACACTTTTCATTCATTACCAATTACAGTAGCAGTGCTGGAAGTCCGCTTCTGTCAGCTGGTTCAGAACCTCCCGTCGCTTTTGCTTTTTTGCTCCCCTCTTTCATATTTTTATGTTTCACACTATTTATATAATGGTTACAATCGCCTTTGTCTCTACACGAGTAGTTTTCCTTACATACTCTATACATTACCGTCACGCCAACATAAAATACATTGTTGTGTTTGTAGGCGTTTGTATGTATGATATTTTCTTATATTAGTGTATTGTAATAATGACGCTCATGATACAAACACCTCGAACACACTAATAAATAATCGGAAACGGCACGATCGGCCAACCCTATTTATAAACCCGACTGTAGCCTAAATAACTCTCCGGCTGCGAAATCGATTCGATCATTTAAATATCAAAGGATGTGTTTTCCTCTATCATCATCGCATTTTTTATGAACTAGATCCGGCCGAATGTCTGTTCTCCATTCAGGCCCATGTTATCCTTTTAAGAACCTAAACAATGTAATGTTTGTGTTTACGTACAAAAATATCCACGTGTTTATGTGAGTCGCGTCTCTAATGAACTGCTTTGTTGTGGGCCAATATCATTCGTCTTTTCTTCTTATTCACCAATAAAAACGCAAGAAGAAAATAATACAATAAAAACCTGATTAGAATTAAAGTACAATGATTGCACGCGCAGAAAAATATACCATGTGTCAATAAGCTGTCACAATGCTACAATTACTTCAATTCAATTGTTTTAAACTTCTATTTTATTGAATTTAATGTTTCTTACTTGTTCTAGCTTTTCTGTATTTTATGTGTGTAAGATAACTGCCAAGAATTAAATGATAGTACCCTGTAATTACTTTGTTACAATGGCATTTTTCCATCACTTATTACTGTAAATTATTGAGCTGCAAATCATAAAAATACATGTTCTTTTTATAGATAATCGACGCAATCGTTAAGCCGTCTATTGTCGAAAATAATTTAGGTTCTAGCCAATTTGAATTTCACTGCGTGTTTCACTTCCTCTGGGAAACTCATATTGTTTTAAACGATCGGAACTTCCACGTCCAAAAAACTCGTTAAACGTTTTGGTCTTACTTCCTACGACTTCCAGATGACGTTCATTCTATGTTATAAAATTGTTTTAATGCGGTAAAAGTTCAAAGAATTGGACTAAATCTTTTACGTTTACTTGGACTTCGAATGGGCTTTTTAAGGTGGAAATTTTTCGTTGATAGTAATGTAGTGCAGGTGTGCAATGTGGTAATAGAACAGTTGGAGATGAGGAGCCTTAGAAACTGGAGTAAAGATTTGAGTGGGAAAGGTATAAGAAAACAGTTGTTCTGCTAGAGTAATACAAGTGATCAATGCATTAAAGCGTTACTTTTGTCTTTCGAATATAATGGGACAGCCTCATTACCTCAAAGCTACTACAGAAACTTACATAATTGAAATCTAAAACTTTCTCGTGGTAGACCTAACTAGCGCAGACTAACTTCTCGTGTTAGTGCCCAAATTGTACACTCGGTGTGAGGTGGTAGTGAACCGAAAAATTTAATTCGTCCTTAAGCTGCCGAGGTATATCTCACCACGTAAAGCATTGTGCATTGTTGTGTAGGTTTGAGATAAATAAGGCTGTTCATCTTAAAGTTTCAAGCATTCAGATACATTGAAGATGTGTCTCACCAACTCCAGTTGGCAACAAAACGTCACTTAGTAATTCTCTTGAAAGTATTTCAAAATAATTCAAATTTTCGTTTGTAAAGTTGGCAGAAATGCATCATAAGTGTAATGTACAAAAGTAACTAATAATATAATATAATATGAATTTATCACACTATTCATACAACCGAGGATATAAAGGGTTTTCCAATAGGGACTGGCCGATGTTGACAGGCTGTGGCGGCCATGTTGTTTTGGCAGCGTCTGTCAAATATGTTGTTTATTATTTAGTCACTGCTGCCAAATCACCAAGGAATATAGCTTGTATTCGGGAAAAAAATTCAAAATCGTCCTTTTTGGTACGATTATACTTTGTTAAGTATATATATAATTCAAGACACTCATTATTTCAGAATTTTTGGAAGACGATTGGGCAATTTTACCGATTAGCCATTTTCTCAACCCCTAAACCAAAAAACGTCAATAGGTTCAAGAATTTTTTTGTCTTCTTCTTTCTTCGGTCTTTCCTATAATTTTGGGTTTCGGCCAATTTTTGAAACATTGAAATGAAAAAATGGACAATTTGGGGACAGCCATTTTGGGGCAGACTTTATTGAGTATCAGCCAAGAACACGTGTATTTTTCCCAGATGTCTGGAAACGATTGTGAAATTTTAGGAAAGACTATTTCTTTGAAACATTCTAACGGGAAAATGGCCAAACTGGGCCAATTTTTTTTGTTGAGAAATTTGATAAGGCCTCTTCAGTCGAGGTGTGTAATTTTTTTTCAGAATTTTTTGAGCCATTTTCGGATTTTTGAAAAAAAAATGGCCAAATTGAAAATGACCAAAACGTGACCAAAAATTCTGAAAAATCAGGCGTGCTGCTTGGATGAATCTGAACACTTTTTGTTCTCTAAACTTTTGCCCCAAAGTTCTCCAGGTTTGAGTAAAAAAATTATGAAAGTTTCCTTGACAATGTGTCCTTTTGGCCGAGATATTGGACATCACATGTTGTGATGAAAACACAAATTAATGTTTTCTAAGTACATAACTTTTTTAGTACAACTCTCCGAATGCACTTTTTCCGCAGTTTTCTGTTTAAAGAAAATTTTTTTCCAGTCAAAAAATTGACTTGAAAAAAACAGGAGTAAGCTTCAACTATTATGATTTTTTTTGGTGCCATTCGAAAGAGTACCCCAAAAATACTCGGAAAGGCATTTCCAGATTTTTTCCATAGTTTCTTGTACTTGGCGCGTTTTTTAAAGAGAGGATATACAAAAACCGTAGTTTTGACGTTAAAGGGTTAAACTGAGGTAACCCCCATCACATGCATTCATTTTTTGGATGTAGAGACAGGTACAAAGGTAGCACACCTTTGTCTTTGTCATCATATTAGAGCATACTTTGTTTTAATTTACAGTTTATTTTGCGAAAGGATTTTTTTTCTTCCAGTTCTATTTACTATATAATCAATTTTTACTGTGAATATTTACTCTTTTCGCACGCCGTAGCGAATCACGTTGCACCCACTCCGGATGATTTTTTATCCGAGTCTCCACATCTGCCATAGGGCCCGCCCTTCCTTTCTAGGCGTATGCCCCTTGGGGCAAGGAAAAGTAGCGAGCATTACTTAGCCTGTATATTTTTTATGTGTAGCCTTTTGTCGTAAAACTGGATTACCGAAAGAGAGAGCGGTAGTGATTCTGTTGACCGACGCATGGGTTTATATGCGGGGTGATACGTCAACAGGCACTGACGGATTCTCGTTCCGTTTGCGAGGCATTTTTTAAATCGTATACGTATTGTGTGCCCGTACTCGCATCGTTGTCGATAGGTTCTATAAAAGGGTTACCATAAAATAGTTATTTATGCCGAAAAATGCAAAGATATACTCGTTTCTTACGGGTCATAAAAGTTTGATATGACGCGAGTAAAGATTTTCAGCGACTTTTATGTTTTTTACAATTTTGATAGATACAAAAACCTTCCAATGTAAGTAACGATAACAAATTGGATATAATGCTTGAGTTCGAAGAAAACCAACATAACAAATTCTGTGGTTTTTTTTTTTCAGTGGAATTAGAAACAGTATTAGAACAGAAACAGTATTGGTTATTAAGTTTTTAATTAGTTGTAGCGAATTTCGCCAATTAGATGCATCGATTTTTTTACTGTTAATTTTTACAATAAAATCTTTGAATAGAGAACGAAAATACCTTTAAAATGAGGTGTTACAAACTCCTAGTTCCAGTTTAAAAATTTGAGGGTGCAAGGTCATTTTCGAAGGGGGTTGAATTTAAGGATGAATTTATTTCATTATCATTTCAGAATCTAAAATATACGTGCCTCTCGGATTTTAAATTATAAATATCCACAATAATTGAGATACGGAATTTATTCCATTAGGATGTTGCACCCTGTATAAGATAGGAAATAAATCTTATAGAGATCCCTGTGACGTATATATGCGTCACATTTTTTATCACAAACATTTTTTTTGCTTGTAAAACATTGTGGAGCTCCTGAAAAATCACCGTAACAAGCGATTTTTTCGATTTTTTATGCATTTTTTCAACTTCAATATGATTTTTTTGGCGACAATCCATATTTTCTTGCTCAAAAACATTACTCGTTGGAAAAAATCGAAAAATCAATCGCCCCCGATTGTGTCTTATGAGAATGTTTTGCAGTTTCCAAAACCGTACCTCCATTTTCAGTACGATCATTAGTTCCCGAGTAATTGATTGTCAAAGTTGAAAAGGACTTTTTTTGCTTTGATCGACGATAACTCCGCGGCAAATCATCGTACGGAGCTCGTTAAGAGGTCAAATTAAAGCTGATTTAATTGTCTAAAAGAGTTTTATGGTCCCATGATGAAAAAAATTTTTGAAGTCCACCAAAAATTTGGAAAACATTTTTTTTTTTTGTTGATTTTCGGATGATTACGTGACAACCGCTCCCGCTAAAAAATTTTAAAGGCCAGATCTGAAAACTACACACTTGAGGCTACAATTTCCTTTTTTTTTATTTTCTGTACGACCATTTTTCTCCGAGTTATCCCTTGTTGAAAATCACCTAAGAATTTGGAATTTTTTTAATACCCTTTAATTTTTGTTACTAGTGTATTTATTGGCGCGTTTGCAATACAAAAAAAAATATATAAAACCAAAAAATAGTAAAATAAATTATGTGAATAAACACGCGTTTCTGTCGTCCTAAAGTCGGCCCTAAGGTTAACGGGCATGCATCATGTCACAACCCGTGCGTCAACCAATTAGTAAAAAAGTGTTACCTTTCCCAATTTATTAACACGAGACTGAAATTCGTTTACGTTCATTCCGGAGCTAAGCATGATAAATGAAAATTTCAATTAATAATGAAGGAGGGACGTATGTATGACGTAATTGAGGGTGACTCCATGAATACTGAAAAAGTAGTAATGTAATACGGTAACGCTGAATTTAAATGGGTTGGTACACCTGCAGTACATTTCACTAACAGGGAGTAGTTTTTTTTTATGTAATTAAACGCGATGGAACGAAACCAAAGTATTGGCTACCAAAGAAAGAAAACAGTTTGACAGCTGACAGTTTAGGGTTAGTAAAAATGGAGCGGTAGACCAAAGAACAACGCGTTTTCGTTGTTGAACAATATCGGAGGCGTCAATTTGTCCGATGTGCTATTCCATACATAACCCTATCAAATATACTTGCGTAAATATACAAATCATGCGTAAATTTTGGGACACTAATATTTTTTATTCACCTCCCGATGATGCCAACATGGTGGACGAAAGGCGACCATTAATAATGTTTCGGTATCTACATAGGTCTATTTTTATGATGAAGTAGATTATTATCGATGACAAGGTTCGTAAACAAGTATTAATAAAAAAAGCCGTACGTTTTATTTGGCAGTGTTAACGCATACCGTCAAATCTAACTAGTTCAGAGCTCGTGTAAATAAAGTCTCGACGTCGAACTATTTATACAGATACATTTCACAACGTGTTTTTACTTTTAGTCGATATATACACAGGCACAAATAAACATGTAAATAGAATCTACCCTTTTTACAGATCAAATAAATCATTTGTATATGTAGTTCGCCCAATAAGAGCATCCAGAAATGTTCGGTAAATATATAAAATCAATTTACCCTCCTTTTGCCATTCGACAATTTGTTCAGCGAACACAATAGCGTTATTCCAATTGATCCCTGAGTTAGAAGGGGATAAGTCCAATGCTTGAAGCATAATCTACATTTAGGCTCATCACTGGGTTTCCAATAATTGTAACACTCTCCAAATAATTGAAGATCATTGTTTTTTATAGAACAGTGTTATCCAAATGTAAACAGTTAATGGATAAGAATATACCTTAAAAAATATACAGGTTACAATATTCCTAGGCTCACGTAAATCACCGCAACAGTCAGGTACGAATTTGCTGGCGACAGTGATCTATTGGAGCTAAATAAAATTTAAATGCGCGTTAAAACACCTGGAAAGCTTTAAGTATGCCCACATGATTTGCAGCTAGACTTGTTTTGTTCCGACGAAGTGTGCCAACTAGTTTTCTTCTTTACGCTCGGGGAGCTCATAAAACTGTCTTTGGACACGGATGGCTTCTAATAACGCACTCAGGAGGGATTAGGGGAGAATGTTGTTCTATAACTCCGATTTGTTGGCGCAGGAAACATAAAGATGGATAGGTTGACATGATATGCTATGGCCTACTAGGTAACCGTATCTAAGACCTAGTAATTTTTATGGAAAGTTAGTTGATGTGGATACATAGTAGAGTGTTTCAAAAAAACGACTTTTTTTTTTCTCAGGGAACATTGAAAAAATCTTCAGAGTATCCCTAGAAAATGACCCTGTTAAAATATGAGCCATTAATATTAATATTTAGAGGTGGCGATTCTCAATTTTCTATTTCCCATTTAAATAACATGGGAAAATTGTTTCTGAACTTTGGAATTTTATTACTCAAGGGAAGAATCGATGGATAGTGATTCAACATAGTTTTTTGTAGGAAATTGAACGCTCTATAAAAAAGGTCTGATTGAAGATTTGCGTGAGGCAAGCCGTTTCGGAGTTATTAAGCCTCAAAAAATGAACTGTTTAACCCTTTAACGCCCAAGTGCACTGTCAAGAGACATGAACTTAGAGGCTCATATTACTGATAGAAAACATAAAGAAAAAAATAACTAAAACCATGTATTCCAATGTTTTCGAGGTCGCTCTTTCGAATGGAATTGATATAACCTTTAATTTTTAACAAAAAACTATAAAAAAAAAATGCGATTTTTTCAAGATTCTTTTTTTTTTAATCGCAATTTCAGCTCTGTTATCGTCCTTCATACCATTCAAAAACAAATAGAAACGTGCACTCGAGACGTGTACTTCAAGGAAACGCAACGAGAACAATTTACTTTTCTTATTTTTGAGGTTAGAATAACTTGATATGGCAAAATTCAAAAGGGTGATATTTCTCGTTTTTTACCAGCTGCGGGATCATTGACTGCAAAAGAAGGATTTTGAAAAATTATTAGTACTTTGGGGGTTTTGGGGTCGCTGATCACGATCCTGATGTCAGAATTTCAAAATTCAAGATGGCGGATCCAATATGGCCACCATCCCGAATCAAATTTCAAATTTTGCGATTATTTTGCCTCAAACTTTGTAAACTAGGGGTTTTCGGGGTCGCTAATCACGATCCCGATGTCAGAATTTTAAAATTCAGGATGGTAGATACGACATGGCGATCATTTTGAGGCAAATTTCGATATCCTGAATTCTTGAGGCTTAATAACTCCGAAACGGCTTGCCTCACGCAAATCTTCAACCAGACCTTTTTTTATAGAGCGTTTAATTTCCTACAAAAAACTATCTTGAATATCACTATCCAGCGATTCTTCCTTGAGTAATAAAATTCCAAAGTTCAGAAAAAAAAAAATCCCATGTTATTTAAATGGGAAATAGAAAATTGAGAACCGCCACCTCTAAATATGAATATTAAGGGCTCATATTTTAGCAAGGTAATTTTCTAGGGATACTCTGAAGATTTTTCAATGTTCTCTGAGAAAAAAAATAGTAGGTTTTTTTGAAACACTAATACATAGTCTCAAATTTTATTAATCCCAAACTTTTGGAATTCACCGGATTCGTGGCACAAAAATAATTCGGAACGCCCCGTATAAATATTCGTAACAATTATAACTACAGTCTGTCTAAAAAAGGAAGACACTGTTGTAAATTAGATCACATGTCATTTAAACGGACTAGTAAATAAAAACATTTCGTGAAATAAATTAAAATATGGAATAAATTAAAGCTTTCATCTAGAAAATTCTGTTAATAATGTGCAAGCAAGAGATAGGGGAATCCCATGTACATCAATCTATGCGATGCCATACAACATAAAGCAATTCAGTTTCATTTCCTCTACTGTTCGAGAGGAAATGCTCGGTGTTGTGTGCATTTTCATAGGTTTAAAAACGCAGCTGAATTATGCATTGAACTTTGTTTTCGTTCTTCAAAAGGAGAAAAAAATGAGGCTGGTTCCCCCAGATACGTTTCATTATTACTTATGTATAGAACGCTGTCTGTCGAAGTTACTTTTACAATTCCCTGCATCTAAAACGCCGGTGAAAGGAGACTTATTTCGAGTTTTAAACTTTAAAGGAGTAAACATGATATTCTTTTCACCTGCAATATTAATGGGCTCGTTCTCTTAATCCGAATTTCACTGGGGGTGCTTGCGTGTACTTAAGAACCCAGTAAATTATTCAGCGACAACTTGAATATCAAGCTTGGCAAGTTGGGCCTCAATAGTTCTCGTATCGGGTCATATTGGAACAATAGTTTGTTAACAAACCCAATAAATGATTTACCTGAAAGCAAACACCATTCCTATATAAAATTCACGTCGGAATATCGAATTTAAACAGTGCTCTGATCACCTCAAGAAAGCTGATTTAATATTCATTTCGGGGGAAAGGACATTAAGACATAATTAGAAAAAAAATTAATTAATGCGTTAATTTCGAGGGGATGCCCTGTAAAAGACAAAATAGTGGGAGTATAGGTCGGGCCAATCTTTTCGTGTTAAACTTACGGGTGGTTATGTAAAATTGCATGGAATATGTAATTGCTTTTTATAAAATATATAATGTAAATATACTTTTCAAGTTGTGTAATTTAGTACATACGAGTTGTGGCTATTAAATAACCGAACTGATGCTGCTACCAGCGCGCTGCGAGCGTGTCGCGACAAGTTTGAACAGAACTGTGTCTGGTAGTACTTTCCCCACTCCTGAGCTCGCTGGACAAGCCAATGGGTCGCTCAGTTTAACTGTAGCAGTCGTTTGTGCAGAAGTTTACGGGAATGAATGTTTATTCCGCACGCAAGTTTTTAAATTGTTTAAACGGTTTTAAAGAGGAACGTGAAACGACCGAAGACGATCTGCGCCCCGGACGGCCCTCAACCAGGTTCTGAACCAGCTGACAGAAGCGGACTTCCAACACTGCTTTCAAAACGGAAGTCGTATGAAGCGGGTGTAGAGATCATAAGGAGAGTACATTGAAGGCGAAAAAGTTACTGTAATTGGTAACGATTAAAAAGTGTTATCACAGCAGTTCGGTTATTTAATAGACACACCTCGTAGTAAGAAATGTATTGATTGTCACATAATTTAATACTGTATTTATAGCTTGATTTTTACATTGTAATTTTACATAACCAAAACTAGGTCTATTGTGGCCAACGTTTTGGTTTATATTTATTTTTTCCATTGGTTATTTCTCTTCTTGATTTGTGAGAGGCTTACAAAAAGAATGACGATGCCCACGAAATATTAATCGGCAATTTGTACCGCTGAACAGAAAATCTCAGAAAATATATCATCCCATAACATCGCTGCGTGATTAAGACATTTTTTCGGTTAGGTCTAATAATAAATTTCTATAATTTACGGACTTTTAAACGCCAGCAGTTAATTCATGCACTGTATAAGTTGTCTAAATCTCTCAACTGCTTAAATCGTTCCATTTGTCTCTATAAATAAACCAAAGATTACCGCTATTCCGAAATATTGTCTAATAATAGAGCAACAGAACGTTAGATATACTGAATATACATATCTCGTTTCATATTTCTCTTTGATACTCACTTGTAACTGTGTAAAATACGACGCACGTGTCGCTCTTGATGGTGTTAAAAGTAAAATATGCGCCGCTATTCATATAATTAATTATACAACATTTCAATTCGTACAAACATATTTTATTTGGGAACCAAAAAAAAAACAAAAATAGTGACTTGGCTCGGTAACCAAAGTTGAGAACAACCTGTCAGGTTGTGTCAAATACGTATATTAATGGCTAAGTGTTATCTACCTCCGAAAAAAACTATAATTTACTGAATAATTAGGACAGAACTCATTTCTGTCTTTAATTTGTTTAAAATTAGAACCAAGGATTTAAAAAAAAACATAATTAATGCGCAAAAATAATTTTTGGATGTTACCAATCCGTGAATGTATAAGTGTGTATATTGGGCAAACACGGCAAGACACCCAATTTAGTCACACAGATTGCCCACAGGCAAAAGAAGCTGTATTCACAGAAATTATAATTTTGATATACTCATTTAAATGACAGTAATTTATTGTGTTTCGTATTATTCAATGAATTCTTGCACTACTAAAAACCTTAAGCTTGTACAAATTTGGTTCTATATTCCTATTATATCCTATTCAAATATTTCTCTTTGAAATATCAAATGTGAGCGGTCTCTGTTGTTCAACATCAAATAATGGCCCCTTAAATAGCGTGCATATATACATTTGCAGCTTTACAAAAGAAGTATTTTAGTTCCTGAACGAGACAATATAGTCGGGGTTTAGTTTTAAAGCTATTTTATAATTAAAGTTGATTCAGTGTGCGCTCCGAGTTTGCTCTTTCAAAAGATATTCCGGAATACCTATTTACCGAAATTGGTATTGATTTTCAAACTATCGGTTGTTGTACTTAGTAATTTTATTAATACGTCTCGCTGTTTAGAACGACGAACAACTAAAAGTGTTAAGCACTCTGCTAGAGCCGTGTATTCCTCGATCACTCAACAAAAAGTCAAAGTAATTTTGTCCCGGCAGGAAAGTTTTAACTTCTAGTAATCATCGTGAACAATAACGTTGTTACTGACATGGGTATAGTATAGTAGTATAGTATAGTGTGTTAAAGTAAATATACTGTACCGTACGCTTCACTTGGCTTATTCACAAACATTAACAGTAAAAAAAATCATCTGATGGACGAAATTTCCAAGAAATTTGAATGGAGGTAGTTAATTCATCACTTAATAAATTCGTAGGATGATATATAGATGGCGCCACTATTGACAAATCCATACGATTTTGAGATAGTACCAACCTTCAACAGATATGTGTCAAAATTTCATGACATTCCCATAATTAGTTTACAAGTTATACTGGTTTAAGTGACGCTACTTTCGTAATTTTTAAAACAATGGAGAAATCTGAAATGAGAAAATTTCTGAGTGTTGATAAAGCATTGCTTTTTAACCTGTTTCGGCCGAAAACGCCACTCCCGGTACATCGCTCTTCAGCGCCTCATAACTAATTCTATTTGCGACAGACAAATTTGACATATTTTTAAAGTTTAAGACGTGCCCTTTCCGATGGTGTACATGAAATTCCTCAAAAAATTATCAATAATAAAAAAATCAGTTTTTTAAATTCCAGTGAATTTCAGTGCATTCTTTGAGTGATTTTCAGAACTTTTTATTCTTGAAAATTTATTGTAAAAATGCATTGTTTAAGAGAATTTTTTTTTAAATTTCGATACTAATTTGATCTTTAGAAATTTTTTCTCGAAATTCATTGAGTGTTTTTAAGAACTTTTTATTCTTGACAATTTTTTGTAAAAAGTGCATCATTTTCTAATAAAAAATTCTTGAATTTTTACGCAAAAATTTGGCAGTTCTGGCGCCATTTTGAACGAAAAAATCAATCTTTAAACCACGTATACTTAAAATTCAAACATTTATTTCGCCGGTTCCAGGTCCATTGCTGACCGGAAACCCCTTGAAAATTTGATTAAAAATAAATGTACAAAAGATCGTGTTTTTTTTTTTAAACAGATTTTTTTTCATAATCACTATTTTTTTGGAGGAATTTCATGGACACCATTGGAAAGAGCACGTCTTAAAAAATATGTCCCTGTCAAATTTTTCTGTCGCAAATAGTATTAGTTATGAGGCGTTGAAGAGCGATGTACCGGGAGTGGCGTTTTCGGCCGAAACGGGTTAAAAAGCAATGCTTTATCAACACTCAGAAATTCAGATTTCTTCGCAATCCACCGTATTCTCCAGATTTAGATTCCAGCGACTATTACTTGTTCGCAAATCTCAAGAAAATGCTCCCCGGAAAGAGATATGGCTCCAATGAGGTGATCGCCGAGACTGAAGCGTTTTTTGAAAGGTTGGACAAATCATTGGAATTAATGTACTACTCTTGATGGAGACTACGTTGGTCAAATTTTGCCGAATTTTTGCCTAAAAGTTGTTGTTTTATTAGTCATCCTACGATCTTATCGAGTGGTGTGTTATTTATCGCTACTCCAAAAAATGTGGCATCTTTAGCAAACTCAAATCCTGCCCAAGCAAACGCACGAGTTCCAGATCATGTAAGTGCACCACCACATTACCAAATCAGTGTCCGACAGTAAGTTAATATTTTCAAATCGGTGGTTAGGGAGGCGGGGATCGCTATGGCCTGCACGATCACCTGATCTTACGCCATTAGACTTCTTATGAAAAGGGTGGTATACAAAACTGAATCAACGATTAACTATTATATTTTTATAGAAATTACGAACAACGTGGGATGCGATCAAACACCTGTCAATGTTGAATCGGATTTAACAAGAGATCGCTGTTGAATTACCAAAATATAATCGTGTCGACACAGGATGATGTGTCGTTATTTGTTCGCGTCAGTGTCGGTGTCCACGTCCTTTATTTCTCGTGTTTACTCTGCTGTCGAATCGGCTAAAAAGCAACAGAAGAAAAAACCGCTCTTGGTTCGTTACATTCTCACGTGTCGGGGAGTTAATCTGGACTGGAGCAAGAAAAAAAAATCGTTCGACTTCTTAGGCGTGTAACGGGCAGAGCTCCGCTAAAAGTTAGTTAATAAAATTATATGTCTACACCGAGTTTGTACATGAAGGGCATTAATCACGAAACTTATACCCGATCGGCCTTTTTTTTTTTGTTGTGTCCCTAGCCCGACCTAAAATAATTAATAAGTTCTGTATTACTTCGGGCAACTAATTTACGGAAGGTAAATTAATTTTTGCCTTAGCGGGTACCCCACGACGAATACATAAATATTTTACGCGGATTACGTAATGAGGTTCAATTCACGGTATATCCCCTCCGCCGAGTGTGCCGGTAATATTTTTGGGAAGTTTCAATTTCGGGAAAATTCAATCACGTATTCAATAAATTCCGTTTAGAAAAGTTGCGAGATGCGGGAAACAGAAAAATGGAAACTCATAAATATGTAACTGGATTCTCTCGTTTACTCTATCGTATAAATACTCCTTCCATGAAATTTTAAAAGCGGCCACTTCGCTTTGTTTCCTCAGCGTCCGCCAGTCGAGATTAGGCGTATCTCATTTGTTCTTTGACAGTGCCTCCTCCACCCCGCTACCTGTACATCACATCCCGTTGAAGCGCCAAGGCTCGTTCTCTTTGCTCGTTTTTATGTGTTCTTGAAATATATAGGGCTCGTTTTGACGGTTCCCTATGTATTTTTTTGCGTAGAACACAATGTGTGGGGTCCTAGTTGTAAAGAAGTTGTAGCCTATTGAATTTCCCAAATTTTAAGCCCAACCCGAATTCTCCAAGTGCTATTGTTAACTTGCAAATGACTGCTGAAGTTGAAAAAGTGCTTTTTTTCACTATTTTTTAAGTAGGGCCACTATGATCATGAAATACCTTGGAGGGACTGCTATTTGTAGTATGGTTACAAAAAAAAAATTCAGCTCGATCTGTTAATAACTTTTCGAGTAATTAACGATCGAATTTTGACCGATATTGAACGATATTGACCGGATTGGGCTAGAAAAATCATACATCTCTTCAAGTTTGCGAGACTTTTTGAGATTTTGAAAAATATTAATTTGATCCAGTTTTATAACGTTTTCTACGCGACTACCTTTTTTGACGCGACGTATATACAGTGTGGAACAGCCACATGGAATAAATTCAGTAGCTCCATTATTATGTATTTTTTTTAAATCCTGAGATACGTCAATTTCTAATTCTAAAATGACATCTTGCAACGTAAACATGTCATCCCTAAATTCAACCCCCCTTCACGTGACAGCTACAACCCCTAAATTTTAAAATTGGAAGTAGGGGCTTGTGATGCTTCATTTGAAAGGTCATTTCATTCTCTATTCAAAACTGCTATGGTTTTAAATTTTATTGCAGAAATTAACAAGAAAAAAAGATAAGTTTCTCCGGCGTAGGAAATTCGTTACATTAAAATAAAACACAAATCATTATTTCGAAGGGGCAACGCTAAAATAATATTATGTATACGTCGCGTCAAAAAGATAGTCGCGTAGAAAACGTTATAAAACTGGCCCAAATTAATATAAATATTAATAGTTTTCAAAGTCTGAAAAAGTCTCCAAACTTGAAGAGATTTATGATTTTTCTAGCCCAACCCGGTCAATATCGTACAATAAACAAAAAGAAATGGCGTCATTGTCAATTAAGGCAAAAAAAAATGCGATCGTTAATTACTCGAAAAGTTCTTAACGGATCGAGCTGATTTTTTTTTGTAACTTCATACTACAAACAGCAGTCCCTCCAAATTTCATGATCATATTCGCCCTACTTTCAAATTAAAAAAAGTGGTGAAGAAAAGCACTTTTTCAATTTCTGCAGTCATTTGCAAGTTAACAATAGCACTTGGAGACTTCGGGTTGGGCTTAAAATTTAGGAAATAAAATAGGCTACAACTTCTTATATGCATATGCTATCTAAAATATGCCAAGGAACGGAGATATAAGCGGAAAAAATTAGCGGATGGTTTCAGCTCTACGGACCCCGCGCATTGTGTTCTACGCAAAAAAATACATGGGGAACCGTCAAAACTAGCCCTAAATCTTTCAACAACAGTTTTTGATTATTTTAGCTCCTGTCTACTGGCCTATTGTAACCCTATAAAAAATCACTTAGATGCTCCAGATCTCCAAATAAAACGTTCCATATTTTGAAGCACCCGGTATATAAATATAAATAAGCGACTAATGTCACTACTGAATTATAATGTTTGGTAAAAATACAATGACAGTCTCGCAGAAGAAGAGTTCTAAAACTGATTTATGCCGCGGTTAACCCTCGTCATGCCGAGTTCACCCTGTATCGGTAAAGGAATGTGAAGACTAGCTATTTTTTCATCTGAATTCAATTTGCGGAATAAGAGAGCCCAACAAAAGGCAATATCTCAAGCAACTTAATATAATGCCACTGCCTACATATATCACGATTGAAATATTATATCTTCATGGCTGTTGTTTTCGTAAAAAGGCTAAATTAAAAATTGCCCCGGGGCTTTTAACCGCTCACAAATAAAATACACGTCGACGAAGGTATCGCGATAGACAAATTGATTGTTGTTGCTCGCCTTCGATATCGGCTAACATTTCAATTGACTCGTTCCAAAGTAATACGAGAGAACCGCTTTTCATACAACTTGGACATCTTGGATTTCGAGCCGGCATCGGCATCGGTCTGTTCGTTAGAACCTTGCGTTTTGAATTACCAATCAGATGGGGGAGTAAAACCCACCTAGAAGACGTCAAGAATCCCGCATTATTGCACAGGTCAAAAAAAAATTCTGTTTGAAACATATCACAATCGATAGTACTTGCTAAAAAAACTAACTTCCCTAAAATTTTAGATTTTTTTGAGCCACAAGAAGAGGGATGGTGAGGGTGAGAAAATACAAATTTTCGTTTCGACTCTAGAATTTTAATCTTTCTCAATAAAACAATTAAAAAAATTAAAAAAGAATTTTGCAATAGTTTTCGATGTGTTTTTTTTTTTGGGTAGAATACGATAAAAATATTTTCAAAACTATTGGGGGTAGTTTTCACCGTTATTTTGAGGATTTAAAGTTTAAAATCGAAATTTCGAAAAGTATGACGGTTTTTTTTTTCATTTTTTTTAATTCCTTTCTTTTTTTTTGTACTTTCGATTAATTTTTAATTCATAATGGGCGTGGACCAGGAACTGGCCCAATAAACGGCCCAAACGTGAAAAACATGGTTTTAGCGTATTTTCTCATCCTGTGAGATAGTAAATGGCAAGTGAATAATATATTCCAAGTATTTTGGGGTCGCTGATTACGAATCTAACGTAGAACATTTCCCGTAGAATACGATGGTATTTTTTAAATTTCAAAATTTACCCATTTTTTAAAAGTTGACTACCATACTGGATCCGCCATTTTGTTTTTTGAAAATCTAACAGATTCGTAATCAGCGACCCCATAATATTCACTTGCCATTTACTCTTTATTATCTCACAGGATGAGAAAATACGCTAAAACCACGTTTTTTCACCTTTTCAAGGCTATTCCAGTATATGAGTTCCAGCACTGCTATGAGGAAT
Source organism: Aromia moschata (assembly GCA_029963805.1). Lineage (NCBI taxonomy): Eukaryota > Metazoa > Arthropoda > Insecta > Coleoptera > Cerambycidae > Aromia > Aromia moschata. The sequence continues at coordinate 1,542,607 of JAPWTK010000038.1, forward strand.
GCAAGAACCAGCTCCAGCGCTATGTGGCTTCCCAAGGAAGTTATTTTGAAGGAGACAATACCGAATTTTAATTCTATTCGAACAAAAAAAATTAAAATCCTCCTCTCATTCTTCTCTCTCAGTCAGTCTTATTCATTTCATTCAGTCTCATTACTTAATACACACCTCGTACGACCCTAATTTTTGTTGGAATGCCTCTTTGATTTGTTGGAATGGTAATTTTGATATGCACCAGTTGAAAAAGTTGTGGAAAATTTGTAATTAAACCATAAATAATAAAAATCATATAAAAAAGTCTAGACTACCTAATTTTAAAACATTTTTCTCTTGGTTTATGAAGCGTTACTAGGGTTATGGAAAAGTTGGATCGTATCACCAGATTTTTTATTTTCCTTAGACATAAAAATACCCACCTTGTATTATTAAATTGTATTTCAAATTCCGACCTCGTTATAGTAACTGGAGCTTCTCTATCCTCATTTTTGATGAATATAACACGCACATGCTGCTTTCCCTGAAATCGTGAGCGACAAAGGGTTGATATTATTTCAAAACACGACATCCATCCCTCCGAGGGAGGCAAATTTAACACGAGATAGAAATCTAGACATCCTGCGGTCAGCACTGGGGTTACGGCATCAGTCTGCTCGCAAATATTAATGCGAATTGCAGGACGTGTGTCAAGTACTATATTAACAAAGAGCGCAGCCAAAAAGTCCGATAGGTGGCGCTTAGGGTGTTACTTAATTAGTTGGGCATGTTGAGGAGCGGATACGGTTGCAATTTCTCATTCGTCAGCGGTGAGATATATAGTCCGAGTTTAAGGGGATATTAGTTCAGAAATTGCTGCGGGTTAGGTAGCCATTGTTGACGCTCGAATTCTGGCAGGAGAGCTCGCAATAAAGGGGCTGCTCTGTCTGTCGAAAATATTTACAAGAGGAATGTGTCTGGGAGGAATTTTTTATTTCTTCATAAAAAGTGCCGCAGACATGTTTTTCCACTAAAATAAATAAATACCTTGCCTTGAAGAGACACACTTTTAAGCCAAGCTGTAAAGGAGTATTTATAATAACACAATATTCAAAATAAAGCTTTATTTATGTTAAATTCTCTGATATTCATTCAGCAATTCAACTATTTAAATCCATTCATCTTTAAAAGGTCTTAACTTCGGTAAAAAAATCGTAGATGGACAATCAAAACCTCATTTTGAAGGGAACATATGGTACTAAACGATGCGATTAGCAGAACTGAGCTAAAAAAAAGTTACATGATATAGAAAAAAGATTTTTTGATTATATAATTTTTTTGGCAGATACGTTTCCTGTAAAATAATCCATACTCCACCCCCTCAGCGGCGCCGATGTCGCGCGTAATAAAACACCCAACCGAGCGATCTCTTATGATCCTTGAGGCGATATTGTAATTTTATTTGATTAATAAACGACTCCGCTGGGCCGCTGCTCAAGAAGATGATAGCGCTGTCGATCCACCTTATCTGACAGCCATAATTGACAGGCGGGCAATACGTATTATTAGGTTAACTGAACGGCGAGAGTACATATTTCCAATTTGCGTTCCTTCATCGGCACAGGTAGAGCTGTCGCGATTTTGCGTGTTCAGGTAATTTATGCTCAAATAAATCGAATTTACGGGGTTTTGTACGCGTCCTTTGGATTACACACGCTGCGCCCCGGCAAAACGCAAACTCAGATTTATTAGTAGGTTAGGTAGGCTATGAATTAATTAATTCAATCAAGGAGTTTACAGCGTAAACGAAGATCAAAATCCAAGTGACAAGCCATACGGTTATTCCTTCACAAGTGCTTTGAAAGGTAATAAAAAATATTGAATTAATTAATTCACGAGGCCACGAATTCATTAATTCAATCATAGGGCGTTTACCGCGAAGAAAAATATCAAAATTTAAGTAATACGCCCTACACAAGTTATCCCTTCACATGTGCAGAGAAATATTGTTTTAATTAAATCATGATGACACCCATAAATTAATTAATTCAATTACAGATTTTTAATTTGCGTTCAGTAATCGGCACTGGTAGAGCTGTCGTTGCGATTTTGCGTGTTCAGGTGATTTATGCTCAAATAAATCGAATTTACGGGGTTTTAGACGCGTCTTTTGGATTGCACACACTGCGTCCCGGCAAAACGCAAACTCAGATTCATTAGTAGGTTATGAGTTAATTAATTCAATCATGGAGTTTACAGCGTAAACGAAGATCAAAATCCAAGTGACAAGCCCTACGGTTATTCCTTCACAAGTGCTTTGAAAGGTAATACAAAATATTGAATTAATTCATTCACGAGGGCGCCCATGAATTAATTAATTCAATCATAGGGTGTTTATGGCGCAGAAAAGATCAAAATTTAAGTGATCAGCCCTACACAAGGTATCCCTTCACAGGTGCAAAGAAATATTGATTTAATGAATTCATGAAGACACCCATAAATTCATTAATTCAATATATTTTTTTATTCATTCACCATTCAAGCCGTGATTGAGGCAAGCAGGCAATAACATTAACTTCATTTGCTTATTGACAACGCTACATTACGTTCTAAATGACGGTGTTTCGTAGTTAGCTGAATATTTGGAAAGCAACGTATTTTTATATGTACACTTCATTTTTATTTGAACCTCATTATGTCGCTTTTGGCAACGGCTTCAATTTGCACATGTACGATTTTTTATCATTATTCGTATACAGAGATATACATACAGAAATATACTGTTGATCTGAATATGGATTATAAGCGTTTTTTTACATAGTCGGATTTTTTGTTGAACATTTTGTAATGTACATTCTCGCTAATGAATATAAAAAATATGTACGTCTCACTCTCAGCGCAATAAAATAGAAACGAAACTAGTTGTAATAAAACTAGTGTTTAAGAAAATTAATGAATAAAACAACATATCAAAAAATATGTCCCTTGGACCCCGATGAGATGAAACATCGGTGTCAATCGGAAACATCAATGTTTTAATCATATTTGTCGCGAAATATGTGGCCTCCGAGGACCAAAGAGTGGAGACAATCATCGAGATGTTTTTCCTTCATCATACATCCCCCCTACAACCCCACGGCATTGGCGCTATCATGAACACTGACCCAAAATTAAGCTGAATTATACATTTTTAATCAATCGCCGTTCCACTTCCCCCTCCGGGACAGTAATGAACTGGGAGATTGGGCCCTTATGATTTCATTAAAAATTAAAATAAATGTTTAATCCCAAGAATGGATAGAGGGCAATCAACCTCGACAAGCCTTTTACAAGCCCCCATAAATATTTTTGATTTAACAAAACGCGTTGGGGGTAATAAAATAACCTTTAACACTATTTCCTGGTATCCTAGAAAGGGCCAGTTAAACGAATATGTTAAGACTCTTTTTTAGAAGAATAGAAGCTTTCTTCACAAAAGATCGGAAAAAATCGGAAAAAGGTTTTAGTTAAAGTTTAAAAGTCAAAAAAAGCATGTCCGGTCATCTTGATTACCCTCGTATTGATTTACCCATAAAATATCGTGGAAATATGATGACTCATCAATCTGAAATTTATGGGTAATTAAAAGTTACCCAGATTAGGAATGAAAGGACAAATACATTAACGATTTCATTCTGCTGAACAGACCGTTGTTATTTAGGTAATCAGAAAAATATAAAACACAGCATCATAGACGCTGACAAAAGGGCGTTTTATTTGTGTATTATTTATTGACAAGTTAATTTCGAAAAGTGCACGTTGCTCGTCCTTTTTTTTTTGCAATAAACTTTATTGTCAGTAATAAAACTCGAATAAAATACAATAATAAACATTTTCTGTGCCGCTCCACAGCGTTGCTTTCCATTCGTTGATGGCATCCGGTATGACCTGCAGGGGGAAAACATCTAACAAATCTATTACGAATTGAAGTACGCCACTGAGGTCTCTTTCGTATGTTTCACGACAGGTTAGAAATGTGGATTGGCGTGGATGCCAATCCACATTTCTAACCTGTCGCCATTCTCGTATCATTGGACGTAAGGGCACTGAATCAACTGTCATCAAAGCTATTGTCAACTTTTACGAGGTGTATAAATTAAGTAGTGAGGCTGTTTTTTTTTATTCGAATAGAATTACATTTCAGTATTGTCTCCTTTAAAATAAATTTCTTGGGAAGCCACACAGCGCTGTAATCGCCTTCAGCTGGTCGGTTACAGCCGTTTGAGTGTTTTCTATGGTCCCAAAATGACGTCCTTGAGGTGATTTTTTCAATCTCGTTAAGAGAAAAAAGTCACAAAGACTCAAGGCTGATGAGCCACAGGAATGTTTTTCGAAGTGTTTCAAGAACCTCTCTGTAAAAGTGTTGATTTACTGTTCGACCTGGAGGCACAAACTCTTTATGGACAACTCCCTGGCTATCAAAAAAGCAATAGGGTACCATTCCATGCTTTGGCGGTTGGTTTCCGGGTCGTACTCGAACACCCAAGTCTCATCACAAGGAATGACACGTTCTATTAAATGGGGATCATTTTCAATCGATTCCAAAAAGTCAAGACACCCTTCTCTCCTGATGTCCTTTTGTTCCTGCGAAAGGTTTTTTGGAACTACTTTCATTCTTCCCCGCTTATTCTTGTAGTGAACCGACGATCTTAACGCACAAAATCCCGTATTCTATCGACATTTTCATCGGTTATTGAAGATGAAGGCCTTCGACTCTCTTCCAATCGACTCTCTTCCTTCCGAGAATACCTTAATCCGTTTCGGTCCAGAATTTTATAAAAAAATCCCCATTTTCTTATAGTTAATAACATTTTTCGCAAATGTGGTGTACACGATCGGAAAGAGCTTGCCTTGAACTTTGGGAATATGTCCTTTTCAATTTTTTTGAGTCGCAAATTGCGTGTTATAAACCTCCAAAGAGCGGTGTATCGGGAGGGACATTCTGGGCCGAAACGGGTTAAACTACTGAAAAACCTGAGCTCTTGAAAATACACTGTCTCCGTAGGCGTATTGAAGTTTTGCAAAAGTGTCCGTTGCGCTGTGTCCAAGTCTGAAGTAAAACCTGATAGCACACCTTTGCCCAAAATTAATATCACTCATTTTCAAAACACACTAGAAAAAAAAACGGTTTACGAAACCAGTCACAAAGAACAAAAAATGACTCTAACAAGTTCAAACTTGTACTGAAAGTGCATTACATGTTAACCTACTTCCAAGCCCCAAGCAGAGTTGCCAGATCGGGCGCTACGTTGCCAGTCTCATTACTTAATTCACACACCTCGTAAATGCGGTTTGGTTTTATTTTGTTCTCCTCAGAGGTTGCATTTGCTCTAAAGTAAAAAGTTAAGTTCCTTTATTGTATCGCTGTGATTGTTAGATTGCCTCTTGAACAATATGACGACAAGTTATTCAGAAAACATTGGATGAAAACACAGGAGGCCTCCAAATAAGATCTTTTAAAAAATGAATTGTAAACAGATTTTATTGAATAATACCAATTGATCATTTTGTTGCTTCCAAAAATTTGTTAAGAGTTAAATATTGGAGAAAAAGGCGTCTTTTTATCGCCAAAAGTTAACCGACAACTCCAGGGGGGAATTAATAAAAAAAAAAATTAGGCCCTGTAGGCCTCGGGACTTTTCCGTGTTGTCCGTGAAGCGCAACAAAAAGGGGAGGGATTTTTCGTCGATGTAGCTTTGTTGCTAAAAGAAACAAATCCACAAGGTAATATAATTTCCTTAAGCAAAACAGCCGTGGGATAAGCATCGAAAAAACAATAAAGGATGGCCCGAAATTAATTCAGAGTTATATCGCTTTTATTGCCGTTCCAGTTATATCAGTTTCGACATTGTTGCGGAACTGTGTGAGGTGGTGTTACATTTGTAAACAAAATATTTAGGTTTTATGTTTATATGCATTCTCTAGTCGTGAAGCGAACTCACACTTTATCACCGCGCTAAACATGTAAGTGCCATCTACAGTATGGACAAACCACAATGACGTTAACGTACTTCACATTACTGTCATTTGAAAGGCATATTTTGTTTTTTTTTTAACGGTTTTGACATGAATAACACAGGACCACAAAAAGCAGAGATGAGGTATATTTTTTTGATTCTATTGAATAATTACTTGGTTATTTTATTGTGTTATTAAGATGTTTGTAAAAAACAATAGGAAATTAATCAAGAAGAATCTAGGGAGAGCCAGTTTCACACGGTATGATTTGTTGAAGCTTTTAAAAAACTGATACATTTGAACTGATACCCTTGCAAGTGATAATCGGAGATTTTTTTGGATAAGTTTATAACTCGTACATTTATATGGGAAATGTAAATCGGATAATAATTATTCGTTTGCGTTTCGGCGTTCAGAACGGAAACGCCGGATTTCAAACAGCGCAATAAATAAATTCGGGGCAATATCTGAAAAATTAAAGTCTTGAATAAGTCTTGAAGTCATAAACCTTTCGTTTAATGTGCTCTCAAAGGTTTAATAAAAAATGCCCCATAAACCAATTGGCGGTTTAAGCCCGGCATTAAAAAGGATAATAGACATTTCGGTAAGATTTATCTTAAATTTATGTGGATTTAAGAATATAATTCTTTAATAAATTACAGTACAACTGCCTATATTTTATAATTATACTCTGTCGCCCCTAATTTACATTTACATTGTCCCCATAGACTTTATACGCACAGGAAAAAAGGGGAGTTCTTTTGATATCCAAGGTCCTTTACCATTGCCTGTTCCTATATTGAATAAATTTTGTTTTATGTAAACATTTTTAATTTTGCGTTCCCTTATAATACGAGGTGTGTAAATTAAGTAATGAGATCGATCTAGCAACACTGCGGAGACGGAAGGGCGGTAGATTAATATGTAATGCACCTTCAGTACAAGTTTGAACTTGTTAGAGCCATTTGTTTGATCTTTGTGACTGTTTTCGTAAACCAGTTTTTTTCTAGTGCGTTTTAAAAATGAACGACATTAATTTTGAGCAACGGTGTGCTAACAGGTTTTGCTTCAGACTTGGAAACAGTACAACGGATACTTTATCAAAACTTCAATACGCCTACGGAGACAGTGTTTTTTCAAGAGCCCAGGTTTTTCGGTGGTTTAAGGCAGTCTCAGAAAGATTCGTCTTCAAGAACCAATGAAAATGTAGATAGAATATGGGTTCTTGACCGTTCTTGTGCGTTTAGATCGGCGGTTGACGACAAGAATGATCGGGGAAGAGTTAAATTTGAATGTTCATCAGATTTTGACTAACGAATTGGGGATGAGAAAAATCTGCGCAAAAATGGTTCCAAAAAAACCTTTCGCAGGAACAAAAGAAAATGAGGAGAAAAAGGTGTCTTGACTTTTTGAAATCGATTGAAAACGATCCCCATTTTATGGAACGTGTCATTACTGGTGATGAGACTTTTCGTTTGTATCATTTGTAAAATAAAAATAATAGATAATTAATTATAATTTCAATAAAAATTCTAACTGATCATATTTTGTTTCCATCAAGAAGTGTGTATTATCGTAATAAGTATCAAAAAAAATTTCGTTACTGTCACAGCTATATGAATTCCGAAGTACCTACGTATACGGTTCCTTCGTTTTCCAAACCACCCTATGTAACATAAGAAGTGCTACGCCTTCTCCGTTTCGATGTTTTTTTAAGATATTTTAAATCAATCATTAAAGTCGGAAATACGTGTTCCTTGTCTCAGCTACAAAACATCGCATCCAGCTGATTGGGCTCTGGAACGGTGACCTACTTTTATCTCTCAGTACTCCGACGATGCTATTTGTGATAAGAAGGCTTCTGTAATTTTCAGCCAGGTGTATTAATTGCCGCACTATTTGGAATAATTGGAAACGAAAGAATCCGACGTTTATTTCAACTGTTTAAAGACAAACCGGGCGGCCGTTCTTTCACGCTGGCAGACGGATTATGATGAAGCGACATTTAAATAAAAGACCGCGTTTGACTGAATACTGACTGACCCCTGTCAGTATGATTCAATGTATTGACACAGCACACTAAGATAATTTTCCACACTGAAACACTAACCACACCGCAAATTTCACCAAACGAATTAACATCGCCGGGAAACCTTATCGTCTGTAGCGATAACCGAATTACATATGTCGTCCTTATTTTCAGATGCAACTTGAGCAGCACGGGAGAAAGCCAGCGTCGAAAGTATTTAAAAATACTGCCCTAGCAAATGAAAGAGAATTGGGCTGTTTATAAGAGGATAGGGACGTGAGCGGCATGAAAAGCTCGGAAGGAGGAAAAAAAGGTAGGAAACGTATATATTTCTATAATTTATATGTAATTATAAACGTGGGCCAAATGAATTTCATTATCTCACGTAAAAATTACACTTGTATGCCTTAAATATAGTCCTTGGGGTGGGTTAAAGATTAGGGAAGGATAGGTTTTTGCAGTGTCTGTTGATGGCGTCGTTTATAGTATTGTTAACAGTGTCATTAATAGCTTTAACGATAATCACTTCATTTAATTACAAAAAAAAAATGAATTGCTCTGAATGCAGGAAAAGTGGAACTGTATAACAGGATGAATGCACTTAACATTTTTTTTTAATTATGAAGATCTTGGTACTTTAGAGAATTTTTTTTGGTTTGAAATATTTTGACCTACGTAATGCAATTTTCCTCTTGTATAGACTTCGAATTCTTGTCATCTGTTTTGTATATTTCACATGTTAGTTTTATTAATTCGTCTCTACAAAAAAAGGATAATTCTACTAAAATCTCAATTTGGAAACTGATTATAATTTCCACTGCTTTTTACTTTTTAACTTGATATAAAGCATCATCCTAAAAAAGTATTGCTTTGAAGAAATGAAATACAAAAATGTTCTGTAAAAGTTCTGTCGTCTCATTTCTGAAGTATCAAACTGCAACAAAAAATAAAACTATATCGGTTTCGGTAACGATGGAACGTAATGAGAATCCCTTTTATATCTCCCCCTAGATAACCGTATACGAAATGTTCTAAAAAAAATGTATCGGTCGAAATGTCTGGAAATATTTTTCTTCTCCATCGAAGAGATCTGATATTCATCCCTAATGATTGATACGATTTTATTGCGATGCTCCTCGGCCGGGTTTGGGGAACAACGCCCCTTTTTCTTTACGATTCGTCAAGTCGCTCGTCATGTTTTTACCTGTGTTACTGAAGAGCACGACGGCACCAAAAAAGTCGGGGTAGAGCGCGTTGCCACATCGTTTCTGCAAAAAAAGTCTCTAGGTGTCTTTCGCAAATTCACCAGGAGTGCGTCTCACATCTCACCTCACTCATTATCGTACTGTTTTAGGTAACATACACTTTGGGTTTATTATTTTTTCTTTACCACACCTACTTTACAGCACCATGCCCGTTAAACAACAAGCGGGAATTAATTAATGTCCTTCTTCTTCTTGCGAGATATATTCGTGTGACACGGGGTCAATGTGACGGTGGTGACGACGAGCGCCTTTTGAAGAATGTTTATTTGGGAAATTTCGGGACCGATTCCAAGTGAGATCGCGTGCTCTGACCGCGAATTGATGGCACAAAGACGCCAGGAGAACTGTGCGTCTAGCGAGCGTCCTCGTGATACTAGCAGGCGTCGCGATGCCACTCTGGATCGCATTTACCCTAGCGTCGCGCCCTCTACTGGATCCGGCGGCCACTAAAGCGATTCAATGTTTTGTATCGACCTCTGGTGTGAATTTTAATGTTAACCCCCATTCTTTTTCGGGGGCTCTATTGTTCACCATCTAACTAACGTATTGAAATTGACTTACAGCTATCCTGTACCCTGTCCGCTTTTTCACCCGGGTTTGATTAACAGGTATTGCGAGGTAGGTGGTCAATAGCGGGAGCGATTCATATTTCACCCTGGGGTACAACTTTATGTTTGATGATTCATGTTAAAACTTAGAATCAGATGTCTTTCGGTTCTTCGGTTTTTTAATATTGGTGGCTCCATTTAGATAATCCGTGACCCACTTATCTAATTTGAGTTTATTATTCCAGTTCTTCTCAATCAAACTAGGATTGTTGTAACTTTTCCAATTAGTAATTAATTACACAGGTTTACAAAAAAAAAAAACATGTGTGGGAACTTAAAGTACAAATCTTCCTCTTTAAAATGCCGTCGAGTTTGCTCAAATAACTTTTTTTTCGCCGAGATATCGAATTTTGAAAATTGTCTGTTCATATCATATCTTTCCCAATATACAGGGTATCCTCTAATTAATGGTACACATCAAAACCACATATTTCTTATATCAAAATATCAGTAATTAACCAAACATACCTTAGTCCAAAAGTTGACAATAACCAAGATACAGGGTGTCAAAGTTGAAATTTGGTTTTCCTTTTTTTTTTTTTCAATAAATCCTGAATACATAGGAATAATGGCACGAAATTAGAGATTCGGGGTTTTTTTTGAGGCGAGAAAGTCAAATTCGTTCATACATTTGACGTCACTAATAGAGGGCGCCACCTATAGTACATCGAGCTTGTTTCAAAGGACACAAGTATTTTACGGTTCACTGTATCGCTTTGACTATTAAAGACATCGATTCATCTACATTTTTTGCGTAAAAAAGGTCCACTTTGTTGGAGTCGCTCGGATTAACCGTTTTCGAGATATTTGCATCTCAATTCATCTGTGCGCTTATTAAAAACTTTTCTTCGTATCTAGTGACCCTAGATACACCTTTTTTTTGTAAACCTGTGTTATTGGTTGAGGAATATTTTAATTTTTCATCTAACTACTTAACAATTGACCTTTTTGTTTCCTATCAATCTTTGTATCGAGTATTTCCTGATATCATTAAGGAGGCCACAAATAAAACATGACTTGAAATTTACTACGTTATTTACGCTTTGTTTTGTAAGCAAAGTGGTTCCAGTAAGCAAAATAGCTAGGTAATGATTTGTGAACAAACCACTCTAGAATCTACTTTCGTCCAAGAACGTTTTCGTGTATTTTATGTTAATAGTTTTGTTTTTTGAGGAACATGTATATTAGCAAAGAAAAAATAGACATTTGAAATCACGGGTAAATTGCTTAATATCGACTGTACGGATTAGTCCTTTGATAGAGCGATTTGGATGGAGGAAAATCCAGTAACTATGGCGATAAAATAATTTCAGTGGAAATACCTGCTGGCTTCCAGTAAAACGCATTCGAGACCCTTCTGAGCCATATAACTCGATGTGGAATTTTAAGGCAAACGATTCATCTACAATGATTTAATATGGTAAATACTATACTCGAGTACCGTGGAGGTACATTAAAATGAAAATATATGCGGAATTGCAAACGGCTTTCGAGGAATTACAATTTTCCTACATATCGACAAAACGGACTTAACCGAGTTTCTCAAATGCGGTTAATGTAACAATTAAGGTCCGGGAAAGTGTGCTGTCACGCAGAGCCGTCACTATACAACTTCTATGATAATTAAAGTATAAACCGCATTTTTTAAGCCTATATTTTTTGCCCCTGTATACCCGTGCCACTGTCCGTGCGTAGAATGTTATCCCGAACAGACACTTTCTGTGTAGGAGGGCGAGCTATTCTGATAGCGACCGCGGTGTAAACAGGTCGACCGCCGCATTGAAAACATTTTTTTGTGACGAGTGACTAACTCGTTCGTGTATTGTATTTACATATTATCTGATTTTGTGGATTTCTTCAATAATGGCACAGTCGTTACCATTTGTGAATAGACTTAAAAATATGATTGAAAATTACAAGGATTTTACAATAGACGGGTCAAATATTTTATATATTCCTTGCATTCGTCGATGGGGCATTTCACGCCAACTAAGTGGGGTAAAAAAAAGTTGTTTGAAACATATCACAATCGATAGTACTTGTTAAAAAACTAACTTCCCTAAAATTTTAGATTTTTTTGAGCCACAAGGAGAGGGATGGCGAGGGTGAGAAAATACAAATTTTCGTTTCGACTCTAAAATTTCATCTTTCTCAATAAAAATATGGAAAAAATTAAAAAGGAAGGTTGCAATGGTTTTCGATGTATTTTTTTTTGCGTAGAATACGATACAAATATTTTCAAAATTATTGGGGGTAGTTTTCACCCTTATTTTGAGGATTTAAAATTTAAAATCGAAATTTCGAAAAGTATGACATGATTTTTTTTTCATTTTTTTTTTTATTTTTTTTTTTGTACTTTCGATTAATTTTTAATTCATAATGGGCGTCGACCAGGAACTGGCCCAAAAAACGGCCCAAAGATGAAAAAACGTTGTTTTAGCGTATTTTCTCATCCTGTGAGAGGAGTAAGTGGCAAGTGAATAATATATTCCAAGGTTTTTGAGGTAAACCCAAGACATATCGACGTGTCATGGGAAATGTCAAAGCACATATACGCAATACATTTCTGCGACTGTTTCAATTTTTTCGCCCACGATACTGATAGCTAGTAAACAGGATTTGCAAACAACGGCTAGAAGTATAGAAATAATAGTAACATATGCATTATATATTATATTTTTGTGCTGTACAAAATTCTCCAAAGTATAAAATGCCAGTCACAATTTAAATTAAAAATAAAACATCACTTAAAAACTTCAGTTTTATGAGAGTATAACAAAATCGTTTTTGAAGCTAAAGAAGAAGAACAGTATTAAATGAATTGTTTGGTATAAGTCGTTCAGTTTTAATGGATCACAAAATCACACTTGTCGAAATATTTATCGAACCGGACCTGTACAATTTCCTTGTTAAACATTTAAAACTAATATAATGTCGCCACTGGCCGCCTAACTGCCTTTTATCAGGAACATGGTCAAATTTAATTGTACCCTTTTCTGAAATATTAATACTTAATGTCTTTGGATTGAATGCCGCGCCACTGCAAATTCCGGAATGGCATTAAGTTTTCATGACTTTGGTTTGATCTCCACCAAGTTGGCTATGTCAGTATTAATAAAAAATGGATCTCATATTACGCATTTTGTCGGCTACATCACTTTCATTATGTTTATTTTCGGAATATTTAAAGGCCGAAAGGAAATTTATTTCCCACTTTTTTGATTGCATATGAATTATAAAAGGATTGCGTAGAATTAAGCACTCCTCAGATTAAACTAGAACTAACTACCTATAACGTGTACTTTTTTGTATGCACCTCGTATATACAGCGTTACTTAACACTTGCCTCTTTGAATTAATAAAACTTTTACTTACTCTAATACTAAATTGCTACTTAAAGTTAGATCACTTCTCTCGAATTCATATTCGTATATCAGATAACTACATCTTGTGATTCATTTATTTGAAGTCTTTATAACTACGTAATAAAAATTTTATACCGTACATTCATAAAAATTTATTGTAAAACTCTCCTGTTTGATAGACCTATGGATGCAGAAATGAAGTTATGAAATGGTAATAGAAAATTTAACGCCTTCATCAAAAGCACAGTAAAATTTTTGATATAGAGAAATTTCGCATTGTGTACGAGGTGATTACGAAAACTATTTCATAATTTGGTCAACGAATCAAAGTAGTATTTTTGTTGAAAATCGATTCATACTCCAATCTTAAAGTATTCAAGAGTTGTTGGATGCATACATCGTGAAGAAGGTAAATCAAGTAAAACTGGGTAAATGTTTTTTTCTGTTCACCCTGTATGTAATGCAGTACTCCCGTACATTACATTTAAATTGATAATTTAGTTAAGTACTCGCGTAAAATGAAGGCAGGTATTCTAATTTGTCACTGTCGGTTTTAGCTTAATGAAAGGCAGATTTTATGTGCATACACGCGATGATTTTTTTTGACACTAAACATTTACACGCTCGGAATTTTGTATGGATCTTATTCTATACTTGTAACGTATGACCTACATACGTACTTGCGACAAAATTAAATCGTTACTCCTCCATATCGATGCATACCTCATTCGGTTCCCTTCCCTTGAATTCTTACTTTTGTCTTCTGACCAGCCGCGTCAAATATACGAGGTGTGTAAATTAAGTAATGAGACTGGCAATGTAGCGCCCGATCTAGCAACACTGCGGAGACGGGACTTGGAAGGGCGGTAGGTTAACATAATGTAATACACCTTCAGTACAGGTTTGAACTTGTTAGAGTTATTTGTTTGTTCTTTGTGACTGTTCTCGTAAACCGGTTTTTTTAATGCGTTTTAAAAATGAGTGACATTGATTTTGAGCAACAGTGTGCTATCAAGTTTTGCTTCAGACTTGGACACGGCGCAACGGATTTTTGCAAAATTTCAACACGCCTACGAAGACTGTTTTTTTTTCAAGAGCCCAGGTTTTTTGGTAGTTTAAGGCATTCTCAGAAAGAGTCATTGTTCATCAGATTTTGACTAACGAATTGGGGATGAGAAAAGTCTGCCCAAAAATGGTTCCAAAAAACCTTTCGCAGGAACAGAAGGACATTAGGAGAGAAAGGTGTTTTGACTTTTTGGAATCCATCGAAAATGATCACCATTTTATGGAACGTGTCATTACTGGTGATGAGACTTGGGTGTTTGAGTACGACCTGGAAACCAAGCGCCAAACCTTGGAATGGCACACTGCAAGCTCTCCAAGACCCAAAAAAGCAAGAATGAGCAAGTGGAAGACCAAATGAATGCTGATTTACATTTTTGATAGCCAGGGAATTGTCCACAAAGAGTTTGTGCCTCCAGGCCAAACAGTAAATCAACACTTTTACAGAGAGGTTCTTGAAAAACTTCGAAAAAGGGTCATGCGTGTGAGACAAAACATCAAGAACAACTGGATTTTGCATCACGACAATGCGCCTTGTTACACAGCCATTTCAATAAACGAGTATTTAGCCATTAAAAACATTCATATGGCTCCCCAACCTCTTTATTAGCCTGATTTGAGTTCTCGTGACTTTCTTCTTTTTCCGAGATTGAAAAATCACCTCAATGGACGTCATTTTGGGACCATAAAAAACACTCAAACGGCTGTAACCGACCAGCTGCGGTCTATTCCAGTATACGAGTTCCAGCACTGCTATCAGGAATGGAAAAACCGTCTCCAGCGCTGTGCGGCTTCCCAAGGAAGTTATTTTGAAGCAGAAAGTACTGAATTATAATTCTATTCGATTAAAAAAAAATTAAAAATCAGTCTCATTACTTAATTTGTACACCTCGTATTTCTTCAAGCTGCCATACGAAAATGAAAACGATATTGGACATAATTGGTGTTTTTTAATTCGTTTCATTGACAGTTGTGATGTTTGTCCAATGCAAAGGTAATCCCGTTTTGAGGAATGAGTTGTTATTGTTCTCGTTTTAATAAATTTTGATAGTTTCCTTGAAGTTATCAGAAAAATGCAATGGTGTCGTCGCAGGTGAAAAGTTACTTTTCGCATTAAGATTCCGCCGTGGAACTCCTGTTCCGGCGAGTGTTATGATGTCGTTGTAGAGTGCGATAAATTTTTATTTACACCATTCCGCGAACTATCAAGTTAAATTTCGTTTTCATCTGGTGTGCGGTATGATGACAATAAAAATCTGGGAACGATAATCGCTCCCCGGCAGTGAAACAACAATGTCGCGGAAGGTATTCAAATCCAGACTAACTGAAAATTACAAGTTTTAGCCGAATTGCGTAGCATAACAGTAACAATATCCGGCACGTTATCGTCCCAGTAGTTGCACATCGTGAGCGGGGTATCTCTCTGAAGTAGGCGAAATATGTAAATTAGTGTGGTATACATACAAGAAAAGACATAGGCCCCCAACGCTTAATCTTTGTAGAGCGAACCTGCGGTGGCACTGTCACAGACAGAAACACTAATTACTGCTACGCATCGCGTTATTTTTGGAGGAGCATCCTCTTTTTGTTTCTGTTCGGGCTTCATAATAGCTCGTAGACGGGGAAAAAATGCTTTCTCTCTTGGCACTGATTAATTATTTAATATTTATTTAAATCGTCCCGCAAAAGTGGGACTTCTTTTCTTCGCGATCGCGATGATATTAAATGGAATAGCCGTCTGTTAGGCGAAAGTGCTCTCGAAATCAATGCTCCAACTGAACTAAAGATTACACAGGCCCACAAAAAAAAGTGTCTGGTTCTGGTATGGTGACTAACTTTTTCGTATGTATTTTGTGCCGCTGAATCCGAATTCGTCATAAAAAATAGGGGTTCCGCAGCTAATTTTGAAGATAACCTCAAAAAACTATCGAAAACGACGTGTTTCGGTTGTAAAAGCTTGAGAAGACCAAAAAAAATGCCCACAAAAAAAGTATCTGGTTCTGGGATGGAGACTAACGTTTTCTTATGTATTTTATGCCGCTGAATCCGAATTCGTCATAAAAAATAGGGGTTCCGCAGCTAATTTTGAAGATAACCTCAAAAAACTGTCGAAAACGACGTGTTTCGGTTGTAAAAGCTTGAGAAGACCAAAAAAATGCCCACAAAAAAAAAAGTATCTGGTTCTGGGATGGAGACTAACTTTTTCTTATGTATTTTGTGCCGCTGAATCCCAGAATATTCCTAGATTTCCGCTCTCAAAGATACAACAATCTTCAGATTTGTGTTCAGCTTGCTGTTGTTTCAAATTATTTTCGTAGTCTGAATTCCAGAAAGTCAAATGCAAGTATGTTCATGTGATTACTAAAGAGTTTCCACTTAGTCTTGATTTTAGACTGATTAAATCCACGTTATTCAAGATTTTACAGTTAAAAACGCAATTTTTACATATTCTTGAGGATGATCTTTGAAATTCACTTGTTAAACCAAATTTTTCATAACACATTCGGGTTTAAGAAATTAAGATACATAGGAATACGGTATTTTTTATGTGACGCGAATCATATTCCCACTTCTTTCAAGCTTTTATTACAAAAAACGTCGTTTTCAGCAGTTTTTTGAGGTTATCTCCAACATCCGTTGGTTAAACCTCTTTTTTCATAACATTCGGATTCAGCAGGCCAAAATACGTAGAAACAAAGTATTTTTAATGTGAAGCAAATATTTTTTTTGTTCTTCTCAAACTCACCGAAACACGTCGTTTTCGACAGTTTTTTGAGGTTATCTTCAAGTTATCTTCAAGGAATGGAAGGCAATAATCTGAATTGCAGTTTTATGCATAACTGATGATGCAGCACTTGCAATATTACAGTGGCGTCTAATGAGTCTTGGTGGCTATGGTGATGGTATTTGAGAGTAATAAAATTGAAATTCTGGATTCCGGAAGACACTGCAAAGATGAGGCTATTTATTTTACTAACAGCAACTAACACTTTAACGTATCGATTTGGAAATTGCACCCTATAAACGGTGCTTATATATTCCCGTTGCATGACGAAAAAGTTTGCGTCTGGCTGGGGGTAAATCGTTAATTGGCCACCCCTGTGGCTTCCGGGCGGCACAGGAGGCCGGTGCTCGTTTTAATTTCGGGATTCTCACGCTACATCATTCCGAGGGCGTTATCGGGGCAGTTGTCGCTTTTTATTGTTTTAAGTTGTTAAAAAATTTAACAGTTTTCATACCAGGCCAGGGGTGTCACCTGACCGTGCGAAAGGCACACATAAATCACCGCTGGGAGGCCCTAATGTGTATATGCTTCCCTCGTAAATGCCGTTGTAAACGTTGTCGCTGTGTCGCTGTTATTTCGAACGTAGTCGTTCCGAAAATACTGTCACAGAAATGCCAGGGTCAATGAATGAAACTATTATTATTCTTTGATTTTTATTCGTTGTTCTGTGATCTATCATTTTGACAACTTAGAAATGCTAGGATTTCACTAGATATTTCTTGATGTCATTCTGGAATTATAGTTTTTGAGTATATAAGTAGGCCAAACACCCCTGACAGTTGTTAAGGAGTTATTTAAGTAGTTGTTTATGAGCTGTTGAGCTGTAAAGATCACGAGAAATAAAAGTGTTTGTAGTTATTGTGGAATTAATTGAAGAACCCACGAGAAATACGTAACAATACTATAACCTGATCTACATAGAAAAGTGGCAGAAACTAGATTGATGTCCAGTGTTACTTCATCATTGGTGATAGCGGTCCATTGTTACCACGATGAAGTAACCACGATGTCCAGTGATACCGATTTAAATATATCACAATGTGAAACCAACAATTCCAGTAAATTCATCTCCAAAACAATTTCATTTTCATTTGAGGATGAATAAAAATGTCGGCTGAAGGTGAAATGAACGTTACATGAATCGTACTACGGAACAATACTACTGCTAATGGTACTTCCTTCATGAAAGGTAAAAGCTACTGGTCACAAAACCCTTATTATTAATTATTAAAAACGCCACTCCCGGTACATCTCTCTTCAGCTCCTCATAACTAAAACTATTTGCGACAGAAAAATTTGACAGGGACATATTTTTGAAGTTTAAGACGTGCCCTTTCCGATGGTGTCCATGAAATTCCTCCAAAAAATTATTAATCATAAAAAAAAAGATTTTTTTGCACGTTTTTTTTTTCAATCAAATTTTCAAGTTGTTTCCGGTCTGCAATGGACCTGGAACATCACTAACCGGTGGAATAAATGTTTCAACTGTAAGTATACGTGGTTTATAGATCGATTTTTTTGCCTTATGCGTTCAAAATAGCGCCTGAACTGCAAAATTTTTGCTTAAAAATTCAAGAATGTTTTATTTGAAAATGATGCACTTTTACAAAAAATTATCAAGAATAAAAAGTTCTTAAAATCACTCAATGATGCACTAGAATTTTTTCAAAATTTGAGTAACTTTTTGGATTTTGCAAATAGTCAATTTTTGCAATATCTAAAAAATTGCTAAAAAATTCAGAATAAAAATGCTGAAAAAAATTCCAAATTCCAGTGCATTCTCTGAGTGATTTTAAGAACTTTTTATTCTTGACGAATTTGATTTAAAAAAATGTGCAAAAAAATTTTTTTTTTAATATTGCTTTTTTTTCATAATCAATAATTTTTTTGGAGGAATTTTTATGGACACCATCGGAAAGGGCACGTCTCAAACTTCAAAAATGTGCCCCTGTCAAATTTTTCTGTCGCAAATAGTATTAGTTATGAGGCGCTGAAGAGCGATGTACCGGGAGTGGCGTTTTCGGCCGAAACGGGTTAATACAGAGCTCACCGTTCTCCAAGCTGTCTTAGAGTATAAAGAAAATTGTGGTTAATATATTACTCTTACTCCACTTCAGAGATAAGTCAATAACATAAAATCACTTCGTAATAAACAAGCGTAAATGGGGTATAATAGAGGGACAAAAAATCTCGCCGTATAAGTAGTTACTCAGATGTAAATAGATCTTGTTTACTAGGTATACGGTGATGATGTTGATCGTTAGATTTTTTGACGTCGTTTTCAGCTCGTTAGGGAACCGGTTAGCTATTATAGTTTGTTTACTCTCCCTGTGTATCTCTTCACTCGTGAGATAAGAGCTCGCTTTATGTTATTGTTGTCAGTATAGTCAATATAGGGTTTTTTCTTCAGTGTGATCGCACTGTGCGTATATACATATATTTTCTTAGAAACGACGCAAAATATCGTAAAAAACCTGATCAAATTGGGCTTTGGGGCACAACGTGGTGCATCTAAAAATAAAAGGTGTACAAATAAGTTTCCGCCGTTTTTAATAAAAAATTTGGAATTTATTGTGAAAGGACGTACCTAATATTTTATTCGAAGTATTGTCCATCACTTGCCACCACTTTTTCCCATCTTTCTGGTAGCATACGGATACAGCGTCGGAAGAATGCTTCATCTTGGCTATCCACGAATCGACTCGACTTGGTATCTTCATATGATGTGAAGTGTTGTTCACACAGGTCATACGCCATCGATCGAAACAAGTGGAAATCAGAAGTTTCCAAATAGGTTTTGACCGGCGCCGCAACATGTGGACGAGCAGGAGAATAACTTTGTCGTGTCTGGAGTAGTAATGGGCGCGCTTTTCCTTGAGTTCTCATCTGTCTCATCAATTGTGTTCGGTAGACAGCTCCAGTAATGGTTTGAGCCAATAATGCTTCCAATTCCGCGTCTTCAATTTTCAGCCTTCCGCTACGTTCTTTGACTTCGATATCAAATTCACCGTTCTTAAACTTTTGAAACCACTCACGACAACATCTCTCACTTAGGCAGCCTCACCATATGCTTCTACAAGCAATCGATACGCCTCAGCTGCAGATTTCTTCAAATTGAAGAAGTAAATCAAAAGTTCCCGCAAATGACGCATATTCGGCTCAAAAACGCGACATTTTCGCATACAAAAGAATATATTATACTGATAAAAAAATTCACTAATATTTTAAGGTTATGTTGTTGCCTGATGTCCAACCCTTACTTATTCAACTTTCACAAATGTGTTCAGTCAAAAACTGACTGTAAACCACCACATACTCCGTTTTTTAACTCATTTCAATAGTTTTTGGGTGAAGTATGGATCTTAAGAAGTTGCTTATAATTATTTCTTTTACCGATTTGGCTAATGTGAGGTTTTGCCGGTGAAATTCTCCATACGGCCGAAGGAAGTATTGATGTGTTTAACAATAAATTTATGCTGGACGTCCGAAGACGGCCTTTAGGCTTAGACCAGATCCAATTATAGATTGTGCCATCTGGACATCACGAAGAGAATAGCATTGTCTTGAAACCGGAGGTGCGTTGATCCAGATTTATTTTTTGTTCGGCCTCGTGGAAACAAAGTGAAATCTATTGAACGTATGTGGAACTAATAATTTTTAGCTAGTCACTGTCGCATGTTGGAAATAACTTTTTCCCGCTACGGGCGTAGCAGCGTATTCGCTTGGCGTGGAAAGGGGCCGCGTGTTTTAGCAAAATATGGAATATTGGAATTTTGCTTATATTTTCCGCGACGGAATAGGCCGCTTGCTGTAACACGAAAATAGTGGAATAAATCACTGCGGGATCTAGATTTTCCGCGAACGTTTCCTAACGTTGTGATTTTGTTGCCAATGTATTATTCGCTATAGATAAATAATACGCACACCTCCAAGTCTGGAATAAAACCTGGGTCCATCTTCTTATTATACATATATATACAGTGAGGTCCATAAGTAACGGATAAATGCATTATCTACGTAATTTACAATTTATGAGTAAAATCCTGAAACACGTTAATTTTTAATTCTAGAATGATATTTTTTGAGCATAATTTTATACCCTCCCCTCCAACCCCTTGGAGTGACAGGTACCCCTTTAAAATTTTTAAATGGAACGAGGGTGAGTGTGATAGATCATTTGAAAGGGTTTTTAATTCTCCATCCAGTAACATAAGATTTTTTAATTTGTATAATTTTTTTATCGAAAAATATTACATTTTTAATGTTACTAAGTAAAGAAAAGAACATGAAACAGATGTTCAAACTGGGCGCCCGTTGCTTCTTGACAATAATGGAGGCGTTGCTGAAATTCTTCTAAAACACATTGTATTATTTCCGGGGTGATTTGATTAATTTCTTGCCTTGTTCTGTCTTTTAAATCTTCTACGTTATTTGGTCTGTTGAAGTAGACTTTCGATTTTAAGTAACCTCATAAAAAATAGTCAAGCGGGGTCAAATCGGAAGAACGAGAAGACCACTCAATTTCACTGCGTCTACCGATCCATCTATTGGGAAAAACTTGATTCAGATAGGCTCTTACTTCCAATGAAAAATGTGGTGTAGCCCCGTCCTGCTGAAACCAGATATTTCTATCAATTTCATTGGGGTTGTCATCATCTGGGAAAATCATTCTTAACTCTGGAACTAAGAAATTTTGCAAGAAATCCAAGTAACGCGCGCCAGTTAATGTGCCATCAATTCCGATACTTTGAGAATTTATAATTCCAGCCCAAACGTTCACCTTCTCAGGATATTGAGTATTGGTCTCCATCATCCAATGTGGATTTTCTGTACTCCAGTTGACTGTTCGATTTAAGACGAATGCTTCATCAGAAAAAATAATGTTTTTTTATAAATAAAGGATTATCTTGGCATCTATTTGCCATGACTTCGCAAAATTCCAATCGGCGATCAGGGCCATCGTCGTTAAGTTCTTGAACCAAATTAATTTTATATGGGTGGTATTTTTCGTTTTTTAGAAGACGCAATATGGACGTTTTACTCCTTCATTATCGGCGGCAACTTGTCTTGTAGGTTTATGTGGATTATCTTGTATATCTACCAATATATCCAATTTCTGTTCATCGTCTAAAATGCGTTTCCCTACCAGATTTAGGAATATCTGTGACATTTCCAAATTCACGAAATTTGTTTTCTATTCTACTAACCGTAGACTGGGAAATGCGGCGGTCAGGGTACTTAGTATTGAATATTTCGCATACCTGCTTCTGCGTTCTTGTTTTATCACCACATCCTAATAATATCAAAATTTCAATTCTTTGGGTATCCGAAAACTCATTGTTAAAATAATGATGAACTTGACGATCAGCGATAAATAACATAATAGAATAATAAGTTTTCACAGATGTAGCAAATAAAGGAATTTAAATGTTTAATTTTTTGTGATATGTAAAAAGAAACCCTTTTTTACTTCTTTCTTTTTGTTGGGTATTTTGCGCAGCGTATCAGGGAAGCCGATACATTTAAGTTGAATGTTGACACAAAATTAACTAAAAACGTCAGATTTGACTGATATGGTACATAGGCACTTGATTGTATACATTTCATAATAATATTAATTTTAAAATTATCAAATTTAATTTTCTTGATGAAAAATATACAAAATACAAAAAACCATATATTGCTGAATAGATAATTAAGAACCCTTTCAAATGAGCTATCACACGCACCCTCGTTCCATTTAAAAATTTTGAAGGGGTAGCTGTCACTCCAAGGGGGTTGGAGGGGGAGATATAAAATTATGCTCAAAAAATGTCATTCTAGAATTAAAAATTGACGTGTTTCAGATTTTACTCATAAATTGTAATTTACGTAGATAAAGAGTTTATCCGTTACTTATGGACCTCACTGTATATACAGGGTTAGAAGAATGTCTCATGAGACTCACGCTACTGCCCATACCAGCGTTGGATTAGAGCTAACGCGCCTAATACAGCGTGTAAATAATGTGTGGAATAAATACGGTATCATTTTTTTTGGGAAAGACTCCTAAAAAAATTCTTGTATCGATGTCAATTTTGATTATCAAAGACGCAACTTTTCAAAAAACATTCCACACTTTACTTACACACCCTATATAGGCTTATTGTAAATGAAACAGTTTACCCTTGGGTTTTAATCGTTCCTATTTTTCGTTCGTAACGAGAAGAATTTTCCAGCAAAGAGGGCTTTATAGCGGCTTCCTGGTTTCTTATAGCGGCCAAAAATCAAACAATGGTATTAAGGAATTAATCACCGTAATCCATTAATGAATCCGGGGTTGTTACGATCGACCCCCGCCACCTTTGTGTGGTGTATACCTCAATACTGCGTTAATTTGTCTGAGGCATTCGCATTGATTAATACCGGTATTTATTCCTCATTAACACATTACAGTAACGACTATGGAGGCCTAAACCATTACAGCTATTTACCAAAGTAATGATTTAATACACCTAACGGTGCAACGTTTATTTGGATATTATGGTGAGGGTATCGGGCCGGTAGAGCCTCTCAATTACCCGGCAGAGCCCAAAGGTCTTAAGCGCACTAAATTAGACGCTATGTGTTTGTTATGTAAATACAAACGTAAAACATCTCTTTCTTCAGCTGGATTTCCGCAAGGGTCCAAGCTGGGACCTTCACCGTTTACATTATCCATACATGATTTGACTGTTTGGGAGATATTAAGCAATATTTTAATTAACATATTTTTTTCTAAAATTATGAATATAAAATAAACAACTGTAGTCACAACTTTTATTCATTAAGGAAATTATTCGCTTCACTAAATTAGTATATAGAGCAGCGGTGTGTTTTGTGTGCCTGATGTCTAGGAGTTATTTTTTCGCCAGACAAGACATCGCGAAGAATAGGGTACTATTGATGAGCAAATCGCATGTCAGAAAATGGCTCGCCGCGTTTAAGCTCCGGGAAATCTTACATTTTGACGGTCATAATTGATAGAAACGAGATTTCCCCATTAAATTATCAAAGATGCCCGCAGGAAACTTTTATTGAAATCCCTCCGATCAACACAAATCTCGTCCTTACAGAAATAGCACGTTTATTAGGATTTGCATAAATTATTACCACGCTTTCACATGACGAGCTAACTAATTAGTGAACAAGCAATACGAGGTGTGGCTATTAAATAACCGAACTGCTATCATAACACTTTTTATTCGTTACCAATTACAGTAGCAACTTTTTCGTCTTCAATGTACTCCCCTTGGCGATCTATACACCGCTCCATACGACTTTTCCTTTGTTGAAAGTAGTGCTGGAAGTCCGCTTCTGTCAGCTGGTTCAGAACCTCCGTCGCTTTTGCTTTAACTGCTTCCACACTTTCTAATCTTGTCTCCTTCAGCGCCGATTTGACGTTGAGCCAAGATCGGGCGAGTATTGTGGATGTTCCAATACAGTAATGCTGTATTTTGCAAAAATCGCCTCACAGACAAAGCAAAATGGGCCTGTGCATTGTCTTGGTGAACCTTCCATGATTTGGTATTCCACAAATCGGATCTTCGTCTTCTCACACGTTCACGAAGGGTCGTCAAAACCTTGATATAACAATGCTGATTGACCGTCTGACCCTCAGGGACCCCGTGAACGTAAATAATGCCTCGAATGTCAAAAGATCATCATCGCTTTGAATTTGGATTTGCTCATCCTGGCTTTTTTTTGCCTTGGCGAGTTCGGGCTCTTCCAATGCATTCTTTGTCGATTCTTGTTATTTCAGCAAGCCTTCGGGTGCTTAGACGACGATCTTCGCGGATTAATTTACCAATTTTTCCAATGTTTTCGTCCGTTTTCGACGTTGAGGGCCGTCCGGGGCGCGGATTTAAACCGTTTAAACCATTCAAAAACTTGTATGCTGGATAAACATTCATTCCCGTACGCTTCTTTTAACAGTACATAAAGTTTTCCCCAGTTTAACAAGAAACTTGAGATTAACCCGTTGCTCCATCTGAACACTTAACATTTTTTTCGACGCGTTACTGATGCGTAGACTAATTCAAACCACTACCACAGTTAAATTAAGCGACCCACTGGCTTGTCCAGCGAGCCCAGGGTGGGGAAAGTGTCACCAGACACAGTTATGTTCAAACTCGTCGCGACACGCTCGCAGCGCGCTGGTAGCAGCATCAGTTCGGTTATTTAATAGCCACACCTCGTATATAGAAAGAATGTTGATAGACTTACGTATCTATAGAACGTTGCAACGTGGCTGGTGCTTTGGGTATACCGAAAGGTATAGAAATAAATTCCAAATTGTTGTTAAGTTTGTAACGTTTTGAACCAATTATTCAAGCAATGAATTTAAGTCGTTTGCATAAATCCTGCCATTTGTGTAAATTGCAACTAATCTGCCACCCCGTAACATTTCCAGTTCCCATAATAGTTATTATCGCATGAATCATTCAGTATGAAGCGCATTCAAGTTCATCGTGTACTATATAATTCGGAAATAATATTAAATGTCTTAAAGAGAGAGAGTATGTAGAGTAGGTAGTAACAAATTCTCAGAAATAGTGAGAATTTACGGCGCAATGATTAATGTACGGAGTTAAGAACAACACAGCTAATTTAGAACAAGGGCATTGCAATTACAAACGTTTCCATTGTCCATTTTGGTCAAGTTATTCCAGGGATGTGGAGCCTTCGGCGCAAGCTTATTCACTAAGACTTCTACTCCAATTAATTGAAGACCTTGGTCGTAGAGATCATTTCCATAACTATGCTTTAGTTCTTGAGACAACAATGGACTTATACAGAATTCAATATTTCTGGATCAGTTGCTTCGCTTCTCGATATCTCTAACCGACCGCCTTTGTCCCGCAAAAATTGGCATAATAATTGTTTCCTGTGTTGCTTCCAGTCCTCAGGTCATCAAAGTATTTTTAAAAATCCATATTAAAGTTTTTGTATTCGTTACTTTTATACAACAAAATCTGTTCGTTAAGGATTGGTGTTAAAGTCTCCTCTTGCTCTCACAATAGTTGACGAAGTAAAAGTGGGACCTAATGCACGCGACAAACTACCTCTCTACTTCACGTTTTGCTTCTCACATGAATTTTTATTCAGATAACCGGTAGCGGTGAATATTTTTTTGAGAGAAACCTCCCGAACAAACATTTTACGCGAATCTCCCGTTAATCCGTGCTAGGAGCTGACTTGTACTTATAGGTTTTACTGAGGCCTTTGGGCCAGACAGCAGGCCCAAAACTTTGCCGGCACATTCACGCATTTCAGGGAATAATTAGTTTTTTTAATTCCAAGGTTGATATTTGAATTTTTCAAACAAGTTTCTCTAATTTTAAGTGGCTTTATAGAGTCGTCAATTAAGCCGTGAGCAACCTGATTGTTTTTAATGCAAAAGAACGCGCAAACCGTGGAACCTATTTTGAAAAAACAAAAACAGTAACTCTAAAATATTCCCCTGGCTCTTAGTCCAGTAGGCAGGGAGTTAAAATCATCAAAAACTGTTCTTGAAAGATATAGGGCTAGTTTTGACGGTTCCCTATGTATTTTTTTGGGTAGAACACAGTGCGCGGGGTCCGTAGAGTTGAAACCGTCCGCTAATTTTTTTATTAACAATTTGTGAAAAAGAAACGTCTTTTTTTCACATTTTCGCTTATATCTCCGTTCCTTGGCATATTTTAGATAGCCGATTGAATTTACTAAATTTTAAGCTCAACCCGAAGTCTCCAAGTGCTATTGTTAACTTGAAAATAACAGCTGAAGTTGAAAGTGTTTTTTTTACAATTTGTTTACTTCGGAAGTAGGACGAATATGATCATGAAATTTCTTGGAGGAACTGTTATTTGTAGTATGAAGTTCCAAAAAAAACATAGTAGTTTTAAATAGAGAATGAAAAGACCTTTCAAATGAAGTATCACAAGCCCCTACTCCCAATTTGAAAATGTAGGGGTTGTTGCTGTCACCTGAAGGGGATGAATTTAGGGATCACATTTTTACGTCGCAAGACGTCATTTTAGAATTAGAAATTGACGTGTCTCAGGATTTAAAAAAAAAATGCATAATAATGGAGCTACTGAATTTATTCCATTTGGCTGTTCCATACGTCGCGTCAAAAAAAGGTAGTTGCGTAGAATACGTTATAAAACTGGCTCAAATTAATATTTTTCAAAATCTCAAAAAGTCTCGCAAACCTGGAAGAGATTTACGATTTTTCTAGCCCAACCCGGTCAATATCGTACAATAAACAAAGAAATGGCGTCATAATTAATTAAGGCTTAAAAAAATTCCATCGTTAATTACTCGGAGTTATTAACAGATCGAGCTGAATTTTTTTTTGTAACTTCATACTTACTCATAATTTCATGATCATAGTGGCCCTACTTTCGAAGTAAACAAATAGTGAAATAAAAGCACTTTTTCAACTTCGGCAGTCATTTGCAAGTGGAACAATAGCACTTGGAGACTTCGGAAATTTTGGAAATTCAATAGGCTACAACGTCTTGTATGCATATGCTGTCTAAAATATGCTAAGGAACGGATATATAAGCGGAAATGTGAAAAAAAAGACGTTTTTTTTTTTTTCACAAATTGTTAATCTACAAAATTAGCGGACGGTTTCAACTCTACGGACTCGGCGCATTGGGTTCTACGCAAAAAAAATACATAGGGAACCGTCAAAACTAGCCCTATATCTTTCAAGAACACATAAAAACCTCTGCCTACTGGACTGTCCCAATGAATGGATTTTAAATTTCCAAAATGGTTTCGAAAGTTTGAACGCTCTGTTGTACGTAAAAAAAAATCGGGTTGCTCAAACATTTTTTGAGGGCTCTATAAAGTTTGGAAAAATCGTGTTCCCTTTTTTGCAAAGGGCACTTGCAAACTTGTATTGGAAAAACTATCGCCCCGAATTGGATGAAATTTGTGTGTTGTTCTATTACACGTTGTTCTTTTTTCAATTTATTTACCAATTATTGCTATTTTTGAAACAATATAACGCATTTTTTAATTTATTTACTATCAGACCATGTGAAATTTAATAACAAAACACGTTCTCTCTTCATATATTCTCTAAAATGAATAGTTCACAAGTTACCAAGAAAAGGAAAAAGACACGGATATTTTTTTACATTTTGTTTAATAACAAATGTTTCAACTGGCGCGTATCGAAATATTATCATTTCTAATGACATTACAGAGGCATCCCAATAAAAATTGGGGATCAAATGGAGAAAGTTCAGACTGCCTCATTTCAAAACAGAGACCGGCTTGGTCTACTATATATCCGTAAAGCATTGTCGAGTGCGCCGTTAAACCGTACGATGCTGAAAGCATCCTTCAACACTGAGCTTAATGCTAGCGGACTCGCGGTGTCCTATGTATGCTAAATAGACAATTTGAATGCTCCTCACGCTCGATAGATACGTCGCGGCATATATCAAATTAAAATAAATTCCGTAATCTTTAAGAAATACCGATCCATTGACTTCCCACTGAAATCCGACCATATGGAAAAGGGATCATTGTCGCGCGAGCTTTGACTGGATAATTCGACGTACAGGTCCTGAGAGAACTGTACAAGAACGTCTAACTTGGAACATTTTTGGCCCTTGGCTGCAAAGAGGAAAAACGGAAGCTTCCCTTTGTATCATTTCTTTTATTATCAATATTTTTTGGAGGAATTTCATGGACACCATCGGAAAGGGCACGTCTTAAACTTTAAAAATATGTGCCTGTCAAATTTTTCTGTCGCAAATAGTATTAGTTATGAGGCGCTGAAGAGCGAAGTACCGGGCGTGGCGTTTTCGGCCGAAACGGGTTAAATTGTTTTTTTTTTTGGTGGATCATCCAATATGGAGCAAGATTTTTGTGGAGAAATTAGATGTGCGAATGGTGATGTGTTGTGGGCTTTCACTGTAGAAATTGAAATGGGTGCTGAAGGAATAGGAGACACCCCTCCCCCCCCACATCCACCTTATTTCTCACGCATAGCCCCGTTGAGTTAAAAGTCGACGTGCAGGGTAAAATATTGTTTTATTTGGCGATATTTCTCCTGGCTGGTAACCGCACTATAAGAAACTTTTTATGGGTGTCTAACGACTTCAGACGTACGGGACTCGCGTGCGCCCTTTGCCAGATGTTACATTTACGTATTTTATTTCCACTTGCCCGATAAAAGGGTTTTATGCCCCCGAACGGGGGCGCTGTAATCCCTATTGCGATATGCGCAAATACAGACGCGTCAGTCATTTTTTAAAACTTATTATCATCCCAATAATTCATAATTAATTCTAGTTGAGTAAATTTCAGTTATTCTTCATTCTTATTAATCAGGTACCTGTAATTATTCTCAAGAATATTTTCTTACTTCTTTATTTATCCGCATCCTTGTTGATTCGACAGAAAGGCAACGCGTCGTGCGAAAATTGACTCGCTATTGTGGAGCTGGTGAGATGAACAAGGCGTTCTTTACTATGGATTTCTTTCTAGAAATATAATTATCACTATTGATATTTATTGCCAACAATTTGAACAGATTTGGAATTTCTTGACCGTTGAGCAATTAACTTGATTGTGGGATTATCGGTCAGTTTATAAAAACAAAAGTTTTTGTTTTTTTTCTAATGGTCACGCTCCATTCATGTACGGTTTACCCAAACTACATAAAGAAAACATTCCTCTAAGACCAATGGTCAGTAACATAGACAGTTCCACTTACAACCTTTCACAATTTTTATCTAATATTATTAGCAATATTCTGGGGAAAAGTTAATATCATGTAAAAAGACTCATAGAGAATTTAAGACAGATATAGAGAATTTAAGTGAAACGTATTTTAACCTAATAAAATAAAGAGCTCAATAATTATACAAATAATAATCTATTAATTAAAAATATAAAAAAAATTTACATCTTCCCATGTATACATAATCACCTACTCAACTTGATATATAACTCACACCATACACCCATATTTATGTAAACACACAACAGATTCTCACATCATAAATTACACTACTTTGTAAAATATAAACAACCAAATCAGAAACTGTAGTACCTTCGTCCTCAGTCGAACTAAAACATCTACAATAGATACGACTCAAAGAGAAAATAGAAAATATATTGTAACTTACCAGCGTCAATTTATATAAATTTAAGTTAAAAACATTTTTGTTCTTATAATTGTAGCTCTGATGATGGCTGAATAAAGCCGAAACGTTAAAAAAACAAACTTTTGTTTTTATAAACTGATAATCCCACAACAAGTTTATCAAGTTAACAATTTGAACATCTTAACCCGTTTCGGCCTGAACGGAATGCACTGGAATTTTTCAAGAACTTTTTGAGCAACTTTTTGGATTTTGCTTTTGTAAAAGTGCATCATTTTCCAATAAAAAATCCTTGAATTTTTACGCAAAAAATTTTGCAGTTCGCGCGCCATTTTGAACGCATAAGGGAAAACATTGATCTTTAAACCACGTGTACTTAAAGTTCAAACATTTATTCCACCGGTTAGTGAGGTTGATTAAAAAAAGTGCAAAAAAATCGTATTTTTTTTTAATTTTTTAAAACTGCTTTTTTTCATAGTTAATAATTTTTGGAGGAATTTCATGGACACCATCGGAAAGGGCATGTCTTAAACATATAAAAATTTGTCCCTGTCAAATGTTTCTGTCGCAAATAGTATTAGTTATGAGGCGCTGAAGAGCGATGTACCGGGAGTAGCGTTTTCGGCCTAAACGGGTTAAGGTTACATAGGAAACGTTGCAGGATGTTGGTGCTCAATTATCCAAGTTTTAGTCTCTCCAGAGGGAAATTGTTTGCACTATCCTTGCTTCCTCCAATCCAATTGCTCCATCAGATTTTCAATTGTTCTCAAAGAACCTCCTTTAGAGCAAAACTCTTTTTTTCAATTCCAAATCGTTCAAATGTGTTAAAAATATTATGAGCTTCTCCACAGCCTGCAAATAGAAAATTTAAATCTAAATGAAACTGGGTGGGCGTCTAAAGCTAAAATAACTAATTGAGACGTTTCAATTCCAGATGGTGTGGCATTCTGATGAGGTGTTCTCGGAGGGCTGCCATTGCATAAACGATTTTTGTGGGCTGCTGCCCACAGAAAGGCAATGGTGGTCCGATGTGGCATTAGCCATTTTGTGAAGAGGATGGAGCATTTTCATGGGACATCCACACGAAGAAGAGGCCATGACGACAAGGCGAAGGGGATAGGAGATAAAGGTAATTTATTTTTTTATTTGTGCAGCAAATAAATGTTTTTTACAAGCTTTTACTGCCGAAAAATTAAATTTGTTGTCCATTATACCTATTATAAGCGGAATGCGTGAACATACTGTACATGAGGTGTTTTTTCTATTGCAGGTAGGTCCCGAACGAGCAGGAGTAGCGTTTTCAAGGTAGGAACTTTTACTTTTACTCTATACATGTTTTATTGCAGCAAAAAAATGAAAATGTAATTTGTGAATTACATTGTATTATAGTAAATCATTCCCAGGTGAGTAAATTTCTTCATGCATAAAGTTGCCTTCTGAATTGTACGTTTACCTTAGATTTTACAAATCGAATCCATATTTATTTGTATTAAGTAGTTGTTTACTACGTTATTTTAGAAACGTACCAGCATTATGGTTCTTATTCACTTGTTTTCCAAATTTTTGTTCAAATGTTATCTAAATCTTTACTATAATGATGTTAGAATATTTTAAATACCGTAAGATAAAAACACGCCCTCAAAGAATGCTGTGGAATCGATAAAACCCAAGGTTTTAGCGGCCTTCTTGCTCGTGGTCGAATTAGTCGGGAAGAATGTTTTTGGTCTTGAAGTTGAGTCACTCGTTCTTCTGCGACGCACAGTGGGATAAAACTGTAGTGTTTCACCCAAATCACTGAAAAATGTTCGTTATGAATTTCTCCATAAATTCCTCTAGCCGGATTTTTTATTTTGATTTCCAATATTTTATTATTTTAATCTAAAAACGTATTTTTATTGCGAAATATGGGTTTTTCCAATGAAAATCGGTGTCAAGGTCTCAAATGTATAAATATTTTTGAATTTTTAATTTTAAGATTTCATTTTACAAATAGCCAAATGATTTGTCAAATGATATTTTCCGATTTCTTTTTTTATTGTTGACAGCTGCCAAATTCATTGGGTTTACTGAATATTTGACAGCTGCGTAAAGCTCAGAATTCAGATTTAAATAGATTGCGGA
This sequence comes from Aromia moschata, assembly GCA_029963805.1. Taxonomy (NCBI): domain Eukaryota; kingdom Metazoa; phylum Arthropoda; class Insecta; order Coleoptera; family Cerambycidae; genus Aromia; species Aromia moschata. Next base: position 1,574,942 of record JAPWTK010000038.1, read on the forward strand.
ACTGTATATTCTTAAAACACTGTCTATACATTTTTCATTTATTTGATTGAAATTGACAGGTGCCAACAGTAATGATAACAAATTATTATTAACTAGGAAACTAATTAATTAAATCATTTTAAATTTGCCTAAAATATATTTCTTCTTAAAAAAAAATAGAATATTTTATTATGTTTTAAGGTGCTTACTTTGACATTTGACAACAATTTTGACAGCTGCCAACTAACATAGTATATTTGTTATTAATTTCTTTACAATTTGCCTCTTTGTATATAGAAAATTAATATTTTTAGCTATTTAAATTTTAAAAATACTTAATAAATAGTTTGTTCATTGAGTTTGCTGAAAAATTGACAACTGCCAATATTATAAAGATTAAATAAATATCAATTACAGAACTAGTTTATATTAAATCAAGTTCTATATATTTTTTTGTAAGTAAACTGAATATTTTGCAGGATACACATGCTTATTTTTGATTTTGATTGATATTTTGATAGCTGTCATCTAACATAATATATTTGATATTCTTTCCTTGCCCAGTGTTCCTTATATCCTTAGAAAATGGACTATTAAGCACTTTAAGTATTGAAAGTGTAAATAAATGGCATCTAGTAATTTGACAGTTATTTTGACAGTTGTCATATTTAAATTTTAGTATAAATTACGTAAATAGAAAGTTTTTAAAGTGTGTTATATGTATTTTCATTAAAATCATACATTTGACAGTTAATTTGGAAGCTGTCAATAATAGAAAAAGAAATCGTGTAATATCATTTGACAAATCATTTGGCTATTTGTAAAATGAAATATCAAAATTAAAAAGTCAAAAATATTTATACATTTGAGACCTTCACACTGATTTTCATTGGAAAACCCCATATTTTCCAATAAAAATACGTTTTTGGATTAAAATAATAAAATACTGGGAATGAAAATAAAAAATCCGGCTAGAGGAATTTATGAGAAATTCATAACGAACATTTAAAACAAAAAAGCATCTTAAAATCATTATTTTTACGATCTCTAGAGTGATTTGGGTAAGTTTCTATTTTTTCGATTTTCCGCACGTATTAATTCTAGACATGTGGGTTCGATTCCACGGCGTATGGACGTTTTATGTTGATTTGTATCGTACGATATGCATTAACATAAGGTAAGCGTACTTTTAGAACAGTAACAAGTTCACTTTAGAGTTTTTGTGAACCCTTTTTAAATTTTTTAGGAGAGTATATATCTGGAAAAAAAATATTTGGATATTTTAAGATGTATCTAAATTTAGGACACGTCTTGGAAAGTGAAATGATGCTAGACTATCGCTCTGAAAAAGTGGCGCAGCTGTGACGTACTTTGACTTTTTGAGTCAACACTTCATAATCATTCAAAAAATAATTTATAGGTAAAATACATTTTTGGCAATTATTTTACTAAGAAATGTCATATTTTTTTATTATTTATGTTTTATTTTAGATGTGTCATATGATGTTTTTAATGTTCTGGCGTCATATGATGTTTTTAAAGACTTCTAGAATAAAGTGTCGTATAATATAACTTTGAGACAACAGGATTAAAAATCATTAAAATAATGTGTTATATGAATGACAGTAGAATTTATTTTTGGAAATATGGATCAGCATTTCAATTTATCAGATGACTTGAAAACTTTTTAGGTAATTAATTCATTTGCAAGTATTGCTATTCTATATGTAGTAATTGTGTATTTTTTCTAGGGATATTATTGGTTCAGTTCGAATTAAATTATGTTTTGATCATGGCCCTCAATGAACTTCTTGTACGTGCTGAGTTATAGGTAAGTGTAGTATGGTTCAACTGTTTAAGTCAATTTGAATTTCATGGACACCATCGGAAAGGGCACGTCTTAAACTTTAAAAAATATGTCCCTCTCAAAATTTTCTGTCGCAAATAGTATTAGTTATGAGGCGCTGAAGAGCGATGTACCGGGAGTGGCGTTTGCGGCCGAAACGGGTTAAGATCAAACACATGGTTTCTCGAGAAAAAAAATCGCATAGTTACATAACCTCAAACATATCAAAAAAACCGCGTTTTTGCACTTTTAGGTTAGGATATCTCAAAATCCTGATGCGATAGACCAAAAATAAAAATAAATTCCAATTCAGCGTCGAAAATACATGAGAAACGTATGGTCTGACCCCAGATCCAGACAACTTTTTTCACAGGTTTACAAAAAGTGAATACATTCGTCAATATTTTAATGGAGATAATGCCAACATTTAATGACATAAGCACAATTTGGTCTTATATTAGCGTGGAGATGCCAGGGCGTGAACGCACCCGTTAAATTAATATAATCGAATTAAACAAAAACACATCGCGACGAGAAAGTAGATTCTGCACCATCTTAATTATTTAATTAATCTTGGTTACATTTGGCTGATGTAAGACCCACCCGAGCTTGGCAATTTCGAGTTTGTATATTAATTATGGCTTTCGTCACCCCTGTAGCCTTTCAGTTCGGCGATGGGTCGGGGCTCTTCGAGTCGGATTGACAAAACGCTTTCCATACCACGCACATTTACTTTATCAGAAATTTGAAAGGTTAGACGTTCCGAAGAGGCCTACGCGGGATCTCGATAGCGACGGGCAATTTGCTTTCGCAAGCAATAAATTAGACGAAATCACTTTGTAATAAACTCCCTCTCAAAATTTTCGAGTCCTTTCGCCTTTATTTTAAAACGCCCGTGCAGCGCGCCCCGACTAGATGAGCTCCTTCTAGCCGTCGAGACGTCCCAATCGATACTTCGGTACCGCGATTTCAAATACTCACTCGTTTTTTACTCCTTCCACAATCACACCATTCCTTCCTTCAAGTGATATCTAAATTATCATTTCTCACGATTCGTCTGGAAAGTGTGCTACAACGCAGCAATGCATTAAATAGTGCATTTCTTGCCTGTGCATACGTACGCCACTGACTGCGCCTGGTAACGCGAACTGGGACTCTCCCGTGGCAGGCTCGGGAAATGGCTGTATGAAATTTATTCAAATAGCGTAGCGAGCGTTCCGTTGCTCGATAAGTAAGTTAGCTCGACGCGAGACGGACGAACGTTAGAACGTCGTTTAAAATAATTTTATGTAAAAAAAACAAACAAAGAAACTGGACGTGTGTAGGTTGGCATTTAGTTTTAATCTTGTCCTGAAGATGCCAACGTAGTTGGCGAAACGCACGTCGAGAAAATTATAGTAGTTCGGTGTTTCGTGGAAAACGTCCAATTTTTTGTTTCTACGCCGAATGTTCCAGTACCCACTCAGAGAACAATAATTTTATCTGTTGTGAGTGATTAACTAGTAAACATGTGTACAAACGTATTTTGCACCGTGTACGTATTTCTTTTAGAGTTCGTGTAGTGTATTCACATATTATCTGATTTTGTATGGATTTTTGTAATAACGGCACAGTAGTTACCATTTGTGAATAGACTAAAAAGATGATTGAAAATTACGAGGAGTTTACAATACAATAGAGGGATCACATATTTTATGTATTCCTTGCAATCGCCGATATATATTTCGTAATACGCAATAAATTTATGTGGCTGATAGTGGATGAAACAACAAATTTTTGTGGTAATAAGGTCGTTAATGTTCTTATACGAATTTTAGGTGTTTCAAATATTTCGCCCCCGATATTGATAGCTAGACAACGGGTTTTGCAAACAACGGATAAAAGTATAGAAATAAACTACTCACAAAAATTAAGGGAGCAAAAAAAATCTAATTTTTCCACGATTTTTGACGGGCTGTATCTAAGCTCCAAGACTCTAGTGTTCGGATCTGTAGGAAGCTCCAATTTTTTTTTTTAAAGCCACTGTTTTAACACAATACGAAGAAATATCACGAAAACATTTTTTTCGAAATTTTTGGCCTTTTTTTTCTCGCTCCACGGGCTCGGATTTTTTTTTTCGATGAAACGACCATATGGACCAAATAGCCTGTTTATTTAGCTTCAATTTTCTTTTTTTTAATTGTTTGCTACGTCCATTTGTCGCGGAGATATACGAAATTGAACGAAAAAGGACCCTTTTGTCTTCAACCATCGATATCTCAGCAACCAATGATCGTATAGGAAATTGAAGGACAGTTTCGGAAACTGGAATAAACCCACTATAAAAACCTGTCAAGACATTAGAAAAAAATGTTTTCCTTTTTCCCTTGTTTTGGTAAATCGACTGCATCTTAGCAAATATTAATGCGGAGGCTATAACTTTTAGAAATTTTTACGCCTCACTGTACCCCCAATAGCCCTGTAAATCTGCAGATCGGTCCATCGAGCGGTTTTTCCGGGCTGATTATCCAGCCCGGATTATTATTTATTGTTTAGGTTTTGAAAAATATTAGATTTTTATTTTTAAACATTGTGTAATCTTCATAAAAATGTAAAAATCAATTTTCTTCCACTTTTTTCTTAATTCTGCATCGGTCACTTGGTAAATTTGAAAAAAATAAATTGAAAATTTTCAAAAAAAACCTTTCAGGTCGATATTGAAGGTGGAATTATTTTTTTTAAATGTCTTGACAGGATTTGATAGGAAATTTATTCCAGTTTCCGAAAAACTGTCCTTCAATTTCCTATACGATCATTGGTTGCTGAAATATCGATGGTTGAAGACAAAAGGGGCCTTTTTCAATGAAAAACAGGAAATTAAAGCTGAATAAACAGGCTATCTGGTTAATATGGTGGTTTAACCGAAAAAAAAAATTCAGAGCCCGTGGAGAGAGAAAAAGAAAGCTAAAAAATTTGGCAAAAAAATTTTTCGCGCAATTTCTTCGGATTGCGTTAAAACCGTGGCATCTAAAAAAAATTGGCCTACAGATCCGAAAACTAGAGTCTTGGGCCTCAAAAATCGGGGAAAAATTTAGATTTTTTTTGCTCCCTTAATTTTTGTGAGTAGTGTAGTAGTAACACATGCATTGTCCTCTATGTGTAGATGTTAAAAACAATAAATAATATACAGATGTTAGTGACAGACGCAGCTGCTTATATGATGAAAGCGGAACAATCTTTAAAACACCGCCTTTTTAGTCTCTCATATGTCCTTTCGTCGATGACATGACGGATTACGAGTCCGACCCTACGTTGTAGCACGCTTTCCGGACCCTAGTGATATCTAAACTATAATTTTTTATGATATTCCAGAGGTTACCCCAGTTAACGCCTGCTAAACAGTTTAGTAGGGGGCCTAGAACCAGCGCGAGTGTTGAATGTCGATATCTTTTTTCTTTCTAACAAAAATATTAACAGCGTAATATAAAATTTAAAAACAGGGGACCCGTCCCTCGAAATCACCTATCCCTAATTCAAATTAAATTTCCCCCGTTACATCCCCAACATATATATTTCCTCGTACCGTAGGCAAAAATTAATTTTTAATCTGCGCGATTGAAGGCCTTCAAACATTTGCATGCGTGAGATTAAAAATGCTCGGAAAAAAAGCGCTGTAGATTTCTCTTAATGAACGAATGATTGTTTCCCGAATATCAAATACAACTTCAATTATAATCCATTGGGCCTTATAAAAAACATCACCAGCGGACCATACAGAATTAGAAAAATATAATAAATTTATATTCCTTCAAATTCGTACACTTATTGTAAAGTTGTTAACCCTTAAAGGTAGTTTCTTATTTCATGTCGATGTTGCGCTCAGTGTTTTAAAACATTTTCCTCCTGGTACTTATTTGCCGCGAATTTAAAATCGGTAAAACATTTTGGGTAAACGAATCCACCATACTAAAAGTAAAATAAGAGAAAAAGATGTAGTCACTTAATACGCTGCAAATTACGAGGTAATTTTAAACGGATCGGGTTTCCTTCCCCTTGTTCCTATTATTCTAATATTATCTCAAATTAAGGCATTACCTTCATTCTCATGGGGTTTAGGGATCTATTAGCAAGTATAATATCTTCACAGCTCCTTGTCAACAAGAAAATGATATCCTTCTCTTAGGATGGAAGAGGAAAATGTTTTTTTCGAATACTTTTAATAAAACCGCAGTGCTGAAAAGTAGGCCACGGACTGACAAAATCCTTATCCGCTGAAAATTTAACTATGAATATAATAATTTATTCACAGATCTGACGTATAATGCACTTTTTTTTGTAAGTCTAAAACACACCAAACTTGTAATTGTTACAACTCAGACAATGCCAGAACTCCACGCTAATAGATTTAATCGCAAATTGAATTTAAAAAATACGTCACGTTTGACGTGTCAGCTGCTAACTGTTGCAGGTTTTGCAGAATTTCATCGATATCGCTTAGTCTATAGAGCCATGATACGAGGTGTGGCTATTAAATAACCGAACCTGCTACCAACGCGCTGCGAACGTATCGAAAGTTAATTTTTTGCACCCCACCCCTGTTTTAAGGGTAAATTGTCTAAGATTTACTCCACGAGATAGTATTTTATGCCTTATGTAACCACACCAAGTTTCAAGTGAACCCGACAATTAGTTCAAAAAATAATTGGGGGGGGGGGGCGGACTTTTGGCCCGCACTGTATAATAGCCGCACCTCGTATATGTTCATTTTAATTTCTACACATAAGGAAATACGTATAAATAAAAAGAGTAGTGGCCCAAGCACGGATCCCTGTGGAACGCCCGCTTATTGCTACTAATATTTTTAATGGAGGCTTGAAAAGTGTGATTCTAGAAGGGTGAAGAGGGGCTCTAATGTTTCGTCGTAAATTACAAATAATAGATAACTTCAGCCAACGCCTCTGAACATTCTGCCGGCGGGGTTCTTCAATATCATAGATAATTAATCGCGATTTGTCCATTTTGCGGTACACCTACCACCACTCTCCTGCATAGTAACAAGCCGTTTCTTGATTTCCCAGGAGACAGACGCCAACTCTGTTCGGAAGGAACATCTAACTGTTGATTGTGAAGGAATTCGGTTTCGCATAGGCGGTCTTTGTTTATTCGATAGGGGCGAAATTAATTACTAGGTTAAAACGATTGTCTTTCACACCTGAGAAAATATAGCGAGGAGACGAGGATCCATCCGAAGTTTGTAGGTCAAACGTAGGGACAAGCGTATTTAAATGATTACCAGTAAATCCAGTTCGAAATTAGATGGTAAAATATTTTACAAATGTAAGCATGTTTTACGGACAGTCAGAGCCTCGTTTCGCCAGCCATATTGGAATTATCAGAAGATAAAGCTGCTCTAAATGTATACGAGGGGGTACCCAACAATAATCGGAACATCATTGCCCTGAGCGGAGCTTGTGTAGTACGCATTTTTGCCGCTAGGCGTGTATAGCTCATTGCCAGTTCAGTGCCGCCTGTGTTGTCGACCTGGCTTGTTCTGTTCATCTGCAGTGATTTTTTTGCTAACGCTGTTTTGTTCTTGTTTCGGTTTTTATGATGGCAAGGTTAAGTGAACAACGTGCAGCTGTGAAATGTTGTTTTTACTCGGTAAAGATGCGGCTGAAACTGTTTTAATGTTGAAAACAGCTTATAAAGATGACGCTATGGGAAAAACTCAAGTGCACGAGTGGTTTGCTCGGTTTAAAAATGGCGACTTGTCGATTGATGGCAAACCCCGTTCTGGACGTCCATCAACTGCCCGAAACGACGTAAATGTTGAAAAAATTCGAGAGCTTGTGCTCACAGCCGTCGACAGACAATGACCAACTGTCAGAGATTAGTGGATTATCTTGGAGCTCGGTTCGGCGAATTTTAACCGAAGATTTGGGAATGAAAAGGCTTGCTCCCAAGTTTGTTCCTCGGGCTCTGACTGACAATCAAAAAGAATGTCGAGTTAAAACATTTCGTACTTTGAAACAACAGTTTGAAACTGATCCAGATTTTACTGGTGATGAGTCATGGTGTTATGGTTACGACCCAGAAACAAAGCAACACTCAAGCCAATGGAAAATGCTATTGTCACCCCGTCTAAAAAAATGTCGTCAAGTCAAATCAAACACCAAAACAATGCTGATTTGCTTTTTTGATGCCAAGGGCGTAGTTCATTCAGAGTTTGTTCTCCCAGGTCAGACCGTCAATCAAACATTTCATTTGGAAGTTTTAAGAAGATTGCGCAACAGTGTTCGTCAAAATAGACCCGATTTGTGGCAGACAGGAGACTGGTTCTTCCACCACGACAATGCACCTGCACATACAGCCATCCCTTTCGCCAGTTTTTGACTAAAAATGGCATGGGTTCGCTGCCCCACGCACCTTACTCGCCTAATCTGGCTCCGTGCGACTTTTTTCTTATTTCACGAAAGGGACACCGATTTGACAACATTGAAGAGGTCAAGAAAAAAAAACAGGGAGGAGCTGTCAGCCATTTCTAAAGATGACTACAAAAAAATATTTCGAACAGTGGAAGCACCGGTGGGACAAATGTATTAGTTGTAATGGAGAGTATTTTGAAGGGGATAAGGTTGTTTTGTAAAAAAATTGAAAATATATAGTTTATAAAAATAATTCCGGTTATTTTTGGGTACCCTCGTATATTTCTGTATGTGTATGTCTGCGAACGTACCATCGACTCTCTCTTTTCGAACGTATCGACACGCTCGGGGGCGGGGGGTGGGGGTGGTTGAGTAGTCGGCGCCCCAGACGGTAACCCCGGCCCTCCCCATGAATTTATAAAGACGTCCATTTTCGCCGCGGCCTAAGATCTAACGCCTGGCAAACTAATTAATTAGTTCAGATTACATCTAATGTATAATTTACTTGATTATCCTAGGAACTTATCTGGGAGTTCGGGAACTATCTCTCTGGCCTCGCGACGATGTAAATACCTCTCATTAGCTAATATTTCTTGGTTAAGGTAACTCAAGTTGCTCGGGTTAAATTTGTTAAAATGTTTAAATCAATTAATGACGTATCAAGCGAACGGCCTAAACAGCCTCGAGTTTAATGCGGCTGTTTACCATTTAATACCGGGTGTTAGATTTCAAAGGGCGGCTAAATAGCTATTAGATACCGTTTGGCTGGTTATTGTTCCGCAACTTTGGCGGGTAAAGGCCATTGACGATGGGCCCTCGGGCCAAGTGTAACCTGACGCACGGAATGTCATATATATATACAGTATGGAACAGCCAAATGGAATAAATTCAGTAGCTCCATTATTATGCATTTTTTTCTGAAAATTCTGAGACACGTCAATTTCTAAATCTAAAATGACATCTTGCGACGTAAAAATGTCATCCCTAAATTCAACCCCCTTCAGGTGACAGCTACAACCCCTAAATTTTCAAATTGGAAGTACGGGCTTGTGATACTTCACTTGAAAGGTCTTTTCATTCTCTATTCAAAACTGCTATGGTTTTAAGGCAATTTTAGGTTCTGAAATGTTAATAATAACAAAAAATAAATGTCTATGATTGCCGACATTCCCTACTATAAGATAAAAACTTACCCATGGTACTAATTTATATTGGTACCAACTAATGAGCTCGCGGAACACGATTTTGATAGACGATTTCTCTTTTGTGAACAAATGATGCAAATGATAGATGAGAATACTTTACAAATAGAAAATGTTTTATTTTTGGATGAATCTACATTTACACTTCACGGCCATGTTAATCGCCAAAACTGTCGTTACTTGTCGAGAGAAAATCCTGACTGGATGAGGGAACTACACACGCAGAACCCTGAGAAAGTTAATATTTGGGTAGGAATAATTGGAGAAAATATCATTGGTTCCTTCTTCATTGACGGCAATTTGAATGGAGAAACTTATTTAGCGCTGCTCCAAAATAATGTTGTACCGACGATGGCCAACTTGTATCCAGATGAAGGAAACCCACAACTCCCAGGTAATGCAATATGGTTCCAGCAGGATGGTGCACCAGCATATTAAGCGAAGTCAATGTCCGGCAAAATCTCCACAGAATCTTTCCAAATCGCTGGATAGGGAGACGTGGTTCTGTAGAATGGCCTGCACGATCACCTGATCTCACGCCGTTAGACTTCTTCCTATGGGGATATGTAAAAAGTATGGTCTACAAAACCAAACCCGACGATTTAGCTGACTTAAGAAGAAGAATAACACTTATATTTACGTCTAGGATGCTGCCAATATGCTGGAGGCATGCATTTTGAACATCTGCTGCATTAATAATGATTTGTTTTTTATTTTAATGTAACGAATTTCCTACGCTGGAGAAACTTTTTTTTCTTGTTAATTTCTGTAATAAAATTTAAAACCATAGCAGTTTTAAATAGACCTTTCAAATGAAGTATTACAAGAAGACGAAGACGTCGCAAGATGTCATTTTTTAGAATTAGAAATTGACGTGTCTCAGGATTTTCTAAAAAAATGCATAATAATGGAGCTACTGAATTTATTCCATTTGGCTGTTCCACACTGTATATATACGTAGGGACTGGTTTCGACACTAAAATCAAATATTGTATGTAGAAATACTATGGTCTTGTAGAGCAACTCAGAACTAATTAATCCATCTATTCAATTAACTAGGAAGTTAATTAATTCGCGAGAAAAAAAACTGAATTAGAAGAAGAAGTGGCCTCTTCATGTCATGAGATTTTCATTGTGCAGTTCAATGTTTGTTGATAGTTAGTGTCTATAATGTCAGTGAAAAACGTAAATTGCATATTTTTTGTACGCTATGTCGACACTATATGGTTTTTAATTCGGTTACCTAAATGATTTAAATCAAGCAATCCCTTTTTTTTCCATAACTGATCACCATCAAATAATAAGCAGGGGAAAAAAGCGCATTTTTTATATTACAGTCGCAGGTATACACATTTTTTTTCCACATCCACAAGCGATACTCTCTACGGCGGGGCGGAACGACAACTGGCTGAAATATGTGGCGTGTTTTTAAACAGCGCCAGTGTACTCGGAGTGCAAACCTGCTGGATCTCATTAGCGATATTTTCACCCAAGGTTGAATATTTGAAAAGCTGCGCAAGCTGCAAACCTTAGCACCGGCCGCCACTGCAACAATTACCATCTTAGAACTAAAGTTGGCGCTGTTGTTTAAACTATTCGCTTGAAATAATTAAGCCCGTCTGAGGCTTGTTGAAAACAGGCGATATTTACTTGAAATAACTCGTAAAACTTTAACAAAGGCGAATTAAACAACTGCATTAGTTCGTTACTAGGGGAAACAAGTCTCTTACGTTGGCTGTCACCTAGCGCCGGCATTAAAAGCGCATTAAAAGTTCCTTGGTTACATTCGGAGATTCATATTATAAAATAATAAATCAGGATGTAATTTCGCCATTAGAGTATTACCGCGGAGATTAGGACCGACGCGGATTTCGGAGTATTCTAATAATTTTATATAAATTAGAACACGTCACCCTCGAAGATGTATGCCCTTTAATGATTGTTTAATATAATTAACGCCGTTAAATTAAAAATTTTTACCGATGCGTACTGCTGCGTATGAGAACACCCTGAGGAATCCATGTTTCCTAGCTGTCAAAAGTTTCGACGAATATGAGAAAGTTCGAAATTTACAGTAGCTTTGCCCTTGGCCGCGGTAGACAAAACCTGAAATTGTGCCAATTTCTTTTGTAGCTGCAGCCGTGAACGCTTCGAGAAGTACATTTTGTTATTGTTTGTTTGTGGGTATCTCTTATATCGGTCGTTTATTCGCGAAGACTTGTACTTTTATGCTATTAAAGAACCAAATCGCTTTTATTTAATTCTTGCATAAAAAAATGCGTTGTAAAATTGTATCATTTTTTCGAACCGGGTCAACATCGACCCGGGTCAACATCGACCCGTCCCTATTGGAAAACCCTTTACTATGTTTGTTGTGTGCTATTCTGGGTAAACAATCTCTGACTATAAATTAAATACAATACGAATAATACTGTAAAAGTCATTTGGTAAAACATGTGCCTCCATATAAGATCGAGGGTCATAAGTAAAGCCGGCTAAACAGGGCGGCGGCCCACAAAGTTTTCACACATCCCAACGTAAATAACAGGGTAAGTTTAACACATTTCTTTCTAAATTGCAACAGTTTATTGTTTTCATGAATTTTGTTTTTGCACATACAAGTAGTAAGTAGTATGACGCGTCCGATTATGGCCCGCCACCCGGATCTGCCGGCTTTAGTCATAAGTAATGCCCGGATCTTAAGTATTAAGTTGCTTTCTAAGCTCGTTGATACAAGAGCTGCATCATCGTGCACTGATGGATTGAAATCTAAGAAAAGGAGGTAGTATAAAAAACTTTCCTTCTTTAGATAATTTAATATTACTACTTTCAATACTCCACCCTGAAAGTTTTTGCTTGTATTATACTCTTTAGCTTTTTATTCTATTGAACAAATCCCCTCCGTTCAACTTTTCCAACAAATTAGGAAACTTTTTACTGGATTTTGTTTTGTGTTGTTCATACACAGAGATAAAACAAAATTAGAAAATATCATTAACCCTTCATTATTTTACCATTTCGTGACTAGGCGTGGCAGTTTTTTTCGGTATATGTATGCATTTTTAAAAAACATACTTTGTGCTTTTCCTTTGTTATTTGGGGTTGTTGAGGAATGGTCTAAATGGAGTTCGTTTATTTGATTCCTGATCGATTTCATAGTTAATTCACTATTGTTCTCAGGGTGCAAGTCAGGTGCAGGGGTGAAACTTCAAAAAGGGACGCCGTTTTATTCAGATATGGAAATGTATTCGCGTGGCCACATCTGTGGCGCAATAGCTGAAGCTAACGAATTTTTAAAATTCACCCTGCACAAAGTTGAGTTTTGTTACTCTTCCCTAGGGGCGCAGTAGTAGCACGAATCAATAATCTTGATTTGTTTAGTTTTCAAAAAATATAAACATAAACGTTAGAATTAGTCCTCGTTCTTTTGTTATAAATTTACGTGATTCCTAAAAAAAAATCCAAAATGTTATGTAACTTAAGAAAATTGGCCAATATATAGTATAAACGAGTCAAAATCTGATGAACAGTGCTGTGATTCAAAATTAATGTCACTCATTTTTAAAACGCACTCGAAAAAGCCGGTTTACGAGTACAGTCACAAAGAACACACGATTCTAACAAGTTCAAACTTGTACTGAAGGTGCATGTTAACCTACCGCCTTCCAAGTCCCGTCTCCGCAGTGTTACTAGATCGGGCGCTACGTTGCCAATCTCATTACTTAATTTACACACCTCTTATGTTTATTTTTATATCATGTTTTTTCTGTTTTGACGTCACACATAATAATCTTGAAATTCGCCATAACACATTATTTTCTTTTGTTTTCAGTTTAAATTCATGGTGGAGCTAGGAAAGCTGCAAAAGTTTGGAGGTAAGATGAAATAAAATTATTTTTATTTAAAATATGTTTATTACCATAGTGGAACGTAAGTTATATATGTATTTACAAATGAAGAAAAATATATACAAATAATATTCTTACTAGAATAAAACTATATGAATAATACTAATATTGAAACACCGAGACTACTTTGTTGTAGTTATATTTGAACAACAAAACATTTAGTTATAATAATGATAATACGGAATGTAATATGCGCCCTGTTTCGTATGGACATTTTTACGTATTGGACACCTGATGTAAAAAAATTAACTAAAAATAATTATTGCTCAGCCACATATTTGTAAACATCTTGAATTAATTTTTAATATTATCATTCATATATGTACCAATAAATAATAAGTGTACGTCAATGTAAGTCAGTTTTTCCAGTCCGCCTAAAAAGTCTGCATCGAATGTAGATTTTTTTGGTGGACACTGTATGTAAAAGTACTCATACGAATGTCAGTCGTTAAGAATTCAAATACATTTGTACAGAATATTCGCGTATGTTTTGAGGAAGGTAAACGTATACTCGATCAACATTTCCACTGAGTAAAGTGACACAAAGAGAATATTTAAAGTACTAGAATGGAAAAAACGATGCACAACATCTTACTTGACACCGAATTTTAAAACTGGATACTTTTACGATTACGATATTTTTCCACCGTTGCCGGTGATAAACTCTAGATATTTCCTGTAATGATCAAAATCAAGCCAAAAAAATAGAATTACAGACACACGTATGGTATCACAATGATTATTGTTTACGTTACGTGTTGCAACATAACCTAAAAAAATTAGGACGTATATTTCCTTTGTACAGAATTTGTGCGTCATGTCTGCATGCGGCTCTATAATAAAACACAATAATATGAAACACATCCAACATTTAACGTCTATTTTATAACGAATTTAGAGCTTTTATTTACATTAAATAAATATACTCTTAATTACTTGTCTCGTATATTTAGGCCTTAAGGACGCTCTTTGCGATGAAGCAAGAACAAAAACCTATAAAAACTAAAGTAGGATTTTAGTAGAAACGGTAGTTTAAAATATCAAGAAGTGATTATGTTACCTACTTCAAATCCCACACGATCCCCCATGACAATCCCACTAATAGTCCAATCAACGAGCGAAAGCCCCCATGTTAATTGGTCACTAATTGTTATCAGCAAACAAAAAAATATGGTCGTATAGAGAAAAAAATTCTAAGAAAGACAGCGTTTTTTGCTACTCGAGTTTTAATGGCGAACATAAATTCGCAGAAGTCAAAAATCCGGTTTTTTGCAAATAAAAAAAAGCTTCCTACACAAGAAAGTTAAATCAGAAAGTTGTAGGTCTTAAAAATGCGCGTCGAATGAGATTTGAACGAAAAAAATTGGTTCATAAACATTTGAGAAAAATTAAAAAAAAAGCGTCAAAAATCGCTTAAGTATTTTTTAAAAATTTAAAAATTTTAGTATTTTTCCTGTATAAATTCCAATTTCTTTTGAACAGACTTCTTGTTGATTACAAGTATAGCCCAAGACAAGCGGAAAATGATCCTTTTTTTCAAAAATTTAAAAAAGTTATTTTTTCGAGTTATAACGATCTAAAAAAAAAACGTTTCCAAAAATCAGCTTTTACAGAGGCAAAAATGATCGTACAGAAACGATCATGGGCTCATTTTATTCACGAAGACTTGTACTTTCATGCTATTAAAAAACAAAATCGCTTTTGTATAATTTTTTTGCATAAAAAAATGCGTTGTAAAATTGTATCATTTTTCGAACCGTTTTTTTTTTCGAATAACTTTTTTAATTTTGGTTGTACATTTTTGGCCGTTGCATATTTGAAAACTGTCATTCAAAACACGCATTTAAAAAAATGAAGGTCCTACGACCTCAGGGAACCGAGATATTTTTTTTTATTCCTGACAGCGCTGTATACGTCCGATCGACTTCATTTTTACACGAAATAGATCTCAGACTTTTACTTTCTTAAAAAAAAATATTTCAAATCATTTCGCATAAATTAAGTTGACATAATTGTTCGCGAAAGTACAGCGTTGGGTGCGGCACGCGCTAGTCAGCGCACGGCGACGGAGTGGAGGGACACTCCGCATGGGCGCATCGAAAACTAAACACGATTTCAGATCGATCGCGCTCGCAAAATTCTTTTCCTACGCTTAAAAAAAATTATCTCAGCTCCCTGAGGTCGTAGGACCTTCATTTTTTTTAAATGCGTGTTTTGAATGCCAGTTTTCAAATTTGCAACGGCCAAAAATGTAAAACCAAAATTAAAGAAGTTATTCGAAAAAACCGGTTGGAAAAATGATACAATTTTACAACACATTTTTTTATGCAAAAAATTAAATAAAGGCAATTTGGTTTTTTAATAGCATGAGAGTACAGGTCTTCGCGAATAAAATGAGCCCATGATCGTTTCTGTACGATCATTTTTGCCTCTGTAAAAGCTGTTTTTTGAAAACGTCTTTTTTTTAAATCGTTATAATTCGAAAAAAAAAATTAAAAAAAGGATCATTTTCCGCTTGTCTTGGGCTATATTTATCGTTAACAAGATGTCTGTTCAAACAAAAATTGGAATTTATACAGCAAAAATACAAAAACGCAATTTTTGACTTTTTTTTTTTTTTTTTCAAATGTTTATGAACCAATTATTTTCGTTCAAATCTCATTCGACGCGCATTTTTAAGACCTACAACTTTTCTAATTAAACTTTCTTGTGTAGGACTTTTTTTTATTTGCAAAAAACCGTTTTTTTTTACGCTTGACCATATTTTTTGTTTGCTGATAACAATTAGTGACCGGTTTTCCCCCGTTGATTGGGCTATAAATACGGAAAGGATTTTCTAAGGAACGGAAGAATTAACACTGAAATACTTGTATCAACATCATCTCTATCAACGTCATCATTATAATCATTATCATCATCATAATCATCAAGTTAAATGCGTCATCAATGTCGATTATTGGATATACACAGAGAACCGTTTCTTAACATACGATCATATATAAAGAGCACCAGTGATTCAGTAAAGCCAAACTGTTTGGATACATTCCTTAACGTGTTGGCGGAGACACAAAATCCAACGATTGTTAAACTGTTCATATAGGTAAATATATGATGTTAATAAAAAATCGCTTTGGTTACACCAATTATTTCTACTGACAACATTAAAATGCCCTACCTAAAACATTAGATAATATATGGATTCAGTGGAACACATTGAATATCAATAAATTGTATGGATACATCATTTTCCTTAGACTAATACTTGAGACTGCAACGAAGACAAATTGTTTACAACCAACTAAACTAGGAGTAACGTGAAATTTTGCACTGTGCACATTCACCAGGATCATATTTTTTAATTGACAAAAAAACATATAATACCTTTACCGTTGATATGTTTTGGTATATATGTACCTATCAAGCCAAAAACGTAATTAACAATGCCTTTATTTTACCCTTCACTTTCCAAAATATTTTCCTACTGATATGTTTCAATATTCTGTAGCATAATATATGGCTCAACAAAAAAGTGGTTTGTTTGTTAATTTTTTTAATTAATAATTTCACAGATTACATACATCAATTTTAAATATTTGATACGTATTTTTTTTACTACTTTAGTGCTACAGAATATGACCTACTTGATTGTGATATGATGACATTTTACGGTATTGTCAATATTTTATTGCTTTGCCTCCCCAAGGTATTTTTTTCTAAATGAAGTTTAGGTAACAAAACGTAACTTATTATATAACATTTGAATAGAGTGAATCGCCCTTCCGATATGTTGAATTTGTTATTTTATGTCGTTTAAGCAAAGAGTTAGAGAAATGACATTACAATGACTTCGTACAAAATTAATTGAGATTACTAGCATTTTAAAGCATACCAAGCATTATCAAAAATATAACCCGTGGAGTTTCTAGAACATCTTTCAATATAACAACACAAACAGTCATAATATACGTGTAATTGTAACAATTTTGGCACAAAGTAAATTCCCCTACGATGTAATACCTTTGACTACGCGATTAAATAGTTAGAATTGAGGTTAACATTGGAGCAAAATAATTTTATTTTTTTTCTTGGTAATTTGGACAGACCGTTATGTTTGGACCTCTTTTCTTAATAGATATTTGCGATGCAAAAAAAATATAATCGTCATAGGCCTGCAAGATAGAAGTTTTAGTCAGCTACAGAAATGACTAAAAAACGAAGATGAATTTTATAGTTGAAGAAGAGTATTGCACGTTGTTTTCGTCCATAATGAATTCGCAAAGACGAGCAACATATTCATTTTTTATCCATTTTTTGACCAGTGCTTTTTTTCACTATTCTTTTACTTCGAAAGTAGGGCGACTATGATCTTGACATTTCTTGGAGAAAAATTTCAGCTCGATCCGTTAATAACTTTTCAAGTAATTAACGATCGAATTTTTTTTGCAAGACTTAATTAACAATGACGCCCATTTATTTGTTTATTGTACAATATTGACCGGCTTGGGCTAGAAAAATCATATATCTCTTCAAGTTTGCGAGACTTTTTGAGATTTTGAAAAATATTAATTTCGGCCAGTTTTATAACGTTTTCTACGCGACTACATTTATTGACGCGACTTTTACGATATTTTTTTTTTGTACTTCATACTACAAATAGCAGTTCCTCCAAGAAATTTCATGATCATAATCGCCCTACTTTCGAAGTAAAAAAAATAGTGAAAAAAAAGCACTTTTTCAACTTCAAAAGTCATTTGCAAGTTAACAATAGCACTTGAAGACTTCGGGTTAAGCTTAAAATTTTGTAAATTCAATAGGCTACAACTTCTTAAATGCATATGCTATATAAAATATGCCAAGGAACGGAGATATAAGCGAAAATGAGAAAAAAGACGTTTTTTTTTTCACAAATTGTTAATTTAAAAAATTAGCGGACGGTTTCAGCTCTACGGACCCCGTGCATTGAGTTCTACGCAAAAAAAATACATAAGACACCGTCAAAACTAGCACTATTTCTTTCAAGAACACATAAAAGTCTCTGCCTACTGGACTATTTGTGTCAAATAATATACAGGTTTACTTCATTTCTGTAACTGACTCCTGAAGACCTGTAGTACTTAAATAATTGTTATTTAATACGTTTTTAATTTCATGTACCACATCATATCTTACATTATTATTGTTTAAAAGCCCGATGTGAATGTAATTTTTTTGAATGTGGCCTTTAAGTTTTTAATAGACTTACCCGTGTCTATCTAATATTGCTACATAAGCTTCTAAATCAAATATATGTTTATCTAGTCTTGCCTAAACAAATGCAATCGTTTTTTCGTCTTTCTGGTATTTTCTACAGTATTTCTCCTGAGGTAGATCGTACTGTACGTGTACTCTGTAAATTATCTCAACTGCTCAACAAATAAAAAAATAAACTGTATACGGTTGTAGATAGAAGATATCAACTATTTAACAAGTATTAAGATTAATAGCCTATTGTACTGATTAAAACTATTAAGTAGTCGTCTTATGGGCTAACAATAAAAATGGCTAAATACAACGTATTGTTTTGGCTTTTTGACACTGTTTACGTATCACATTATCATATTATGTACAACATATTCAAATATGTAAGTCTTTTCTAACGTGAAGATGTAAAAATACTAACAATAAATAATAATATCAGGTATATTAAGTATGTTTGCCCCGAACGCGTTGTTTACCATCGTGAAAGGTTCGTGACGGTGAGAACGCTTAAAAATGTGCACTACGATTAAATTTTTTTGTGATAGAAATAGATGGTATACGCGTAAGAGGCCAAGGTATCAAGAAAATAATCACAGACAATTGACGTTCATATATACATGCTTAAACTGATACAATTTTTTTACGTAACTACGTCAAAAATCACACAGAATTTATGATACAGGACAAGTCAAAGTTCTAGTACGGTACGAATGAAAATATTTATTCTCCCCGATGTTCTTCAAGGTGATCATTCACCACCACCCCCTCTTTCCTTAATCTAAAAAACACCTACCATATATTAATGAAGAACTTTTAAATTACGTTATATATAATGACACAAACAATGAAAGATGGGGCTAGTAATGAATCATCAAGTCAAGTGTATTGCCTGCACCTCAGTGAATTTTTAAGAAACATCCCTCTTTTAAATAATTCATGTTTATAATATCAATATTACTATTATTTTCGACTCGGCCTGTAGTAAAACATTTATGGATATTGATTGTATAAGTATTTCGCGAAATTTGAAATTCCAGTGGCTTACCAGGATACCACATTTTGCAAAAAAAAAACTGTCCATCAATTGAACTTGAATATTTAAATGTGAATATCTGGTAATGATGACATCCACTGTATTTTTTACAGTTACTGTATAAATGGCTAGCAAATTGAGTATTTTACTGAAAAATCACATTAATGAGAACCAGTTGTAATGTGTAAGGGTAAAATTTAAATTGCCTCGAAATATATCTATATAAGACGTGATTGTAAATATTTCGGTCAAATATATAAGATAAAACACTTTCCGATTGTCATACACATAAGAATGAATTATTTGAAAAATCTCAGAAGTTATGACTTTAGAGTCGTTGTAGACGACTGCGATACCAGGCGAGACGTTCTTGGTTCCAATTCCAGTGACATGCTGTATAGTTTATCGTCATCCAATAACAAACTCGTATCCAGCAAATAATTGGCTACTCGCGATATCAGCTCAATCTTGTAAGGGGTCTGCTGGAAGTGCCGAATTTCCCGTATGACATGAGCAATCTGAAAGATATCGACAACTTATACGGATAGTCAATGTCTCATGTGTAACTTAACCCATTAACGCCCAAACGGAAATCGATAGATCACATCCGAAAACATTAGGATAAGTGGTTTTTATTGAGTGAATTCATTAATTTCCCTTCGAGATTGACGCTCCAAAAAGGACGAAAAATTGTGTCCGTTTGGGCGTTAATGGGTTAATGCATATAAAGAGACATCCAAACCAGTTAATCTCACCATTCGCATCTTGGAAAAGTTGAGCAGCCCGTCGGCGGTAAAGTTAGGTGTACCCTCTTCTATAAACGATAGGTCCGTTAAGTACAGTCCAAGGTAAGGGATGCACGGCGGGTCACACCGATGTAAAGCATCCCTCAGGGACCTGAACCGTCCATCTGACGAAACAATGCTTTGCAGTTTTTCAATAGTATGTTTCGTCTGAAAGATAAAATAACGCATATAAAAGCTGTAGGATTTATCAAGCTGTAATTCATGGATAGTTTCTTACAGTTTTGGACACTTTTTCCCATGTCTTTTTCAAGCGGAATATTGAAGTGTTGGTAAATGCCGAACATATTTGCAAGACTCCGTTGAAATTATGTAGGCATCTGCATATATCCGCTACAGCTACCCACTTTTCAATAGCTATAACTCGTGTGCCTACGGTTGGACGTCGTAATATTTCGGACGCTACCAGACGAGATACATCGTTAAACCTTTTCGTCATTATGAGTATATGTGGAGCCCTTCTGTCTTTGTCGGATTTCATCCAAGCCTGTCCCAAAAATTCACTAAAAATTGCATTTAGATTGTTCTATGTTGCTTTGACTGGACGTTGACTTGATGTTTTACTTACTCGCTGGAAATCGCCACAAATATATGGTGATCAATGTAAGTCATTTGTTCAGCAACTTCCAATGCCGATAAAGATTCAATAGTTTCCCTCGTTGGCACCTAAGTATTAATCAGTTAATGTGTTATAATAAAATTAAGAAATTACGTACCAGTGGCGGCTGAACCAACTTATACACATCGATTTTTGAACCCTCTGCGTCTTCTTTTGTGAGCAACCTCAACAGTTGAGCTGCTGCCTTATGTTCGGCAGGCAACAAATTAGGGCTGTAAATAATATCATCTAAAAAATTCTATTGTCATGAGCTTTAGTCGTTGATCGCTTTCGAAATCCTGCGCATGTTTTGAGATCCAGTGCCTGCAAAGGATATTCTGACACCAAACCTTTATACGAATTATCATTATTATAACTAGAGTTCGTGCGAGCGCGGAGTGTAACAGGACCGTAGTCAGTTTACGAATGAAAATGTTAATATGTTCACAGAAACTATGTTGCATCATAGTACATTATTAAATATTATTACTTATTACCAAGCGCGAATGTCACAGGGCCGACACTGTGCATGTCCTGCCATTGACTCGTTGGCCTTCACAGCTCACAACTGACTTGCATTACGAAAACTGCGCTACCAATTTTAGTTATTTATGGCACGCTGTAACAGACAGTCGCCGGTATTGCATCGCTTTGATACGTTTCGTTTTTACGTATTCGTCGTGTGTTTAAATAACTTTATAAATATTAATAAACAATTAGTTGAGGGGAGAAGTGAACAAAGTGAGGTATCATGCCAAAGGTGAAAAGAAATAGATGGGAAGTATTTCAAACGTGGTTTGACAGTTATCCCGAGGGTTTTTGGAACATACGTATTCAAGGAAATGACCTTTTTTGTCCTGGTGTGAACGCATTATAAATTCTTCAGATAAAACTAAAGTAACAAGACATCTGAAAAGTCATGCCTCGTCCAGAGCCGATGACTCCGTATTTTTCTATGAACTTGTCTATGAACTATGAACTTGTCTATGAACTATGAACTATGACTAAAAACGTCAGATTTGACAGATATTTGGTACATAGGCACTAGATTGTATACATTTCATAATAATAATAATTTTGAAATTATCAAATTTAATTTTCTTGATGAAAAATATACAAAATTCAAAAAACCTGATATTGCTGAATAGATAATTAAGAACCCTTTCAAATGAGCTATTACACGCACCCTCGTTCCATTTAAACATTTTAAAGGGGGTAGCTGTCACTCCAAGGGGTTGGAGGGGAGGCATAAAATTATGCTCAAAAAATGTCATTCTAGAATAATTAAAAATTGATGTGTTTCAGGATTTTACTCATAAATTGTAAATTACGTAGATAATGAATTTATCCGTTACTTATGGACCTCATTGTATATGGCCCGATCAAGATGCTATACCGGACTATTTGGTAAAAATATTAATATTTTCATTCGTTAACTGACTACGGTCCTGTTACACTCCGCGCTCGCACGAACTCTAATTATAACAGTTTCGTACCTTAAAACGTTCAAAACCCTCATTGTACAAGCGGTAGACATAACGCTCTCTTTATGTCTATTTCTTTCCGCCTGGTATTCGTCTTGTAGGTCACGCGCCGGTGATATGTCTCTTGGATTACTAGAACCTGACGTTGCGATAGCGAAAGCTGCAGCTGCACTCGATGTACTACTTCTGCATACGGAACAACAAAATAATCAAGTCGGAAGATGTATAGTATGTATCAATCTAGTTACCTTCTTTTGGACTTGCGGAAAGACGTTATAACAACCCCCGCTCGACTAGGTTTTTGCGGCGAATCGTGTTGAAAGCTGGACCTAGCAGTGGACGAGTCTCCATCTTGAGTGGACCTCCGTGACCCGTAATAACTTTGAAAGAAATGCTGTAGTACTCCAGTTGACGTTGAAATACTTGCTGAGCGAGATGAGCTACAGGAAGCTCTATGGGTCTGGACGTAAGGATGTTCCTCGGACTGATCCTCTGATTCCACCGAGACACCTCTTTGCACGGACTTTGTTTTGTCAAACGTATCTTGCTTCAGGACAACCGAGGGTCGCTTCTGTACCTCAGGTCTGGACTTTTCGGCAGACTGATCTTTCGTCGGGGACGTTCTTGCCGGGGTTTTGGTGGGGATTTCGTTGGGGATTTTGTCGTTGATTTTGTTGGGGATTTCAAGGGTGAGGAGGCTATGTCTGGAGCGCCGTTGTCAGAAGCTGAAGATCCGACCAGAGTCACTGAGCTCAAGTTGCTTGGGGAGCAAGGGGCGCTTAGAACTGTTACATCTGGACAAAAGATTTTTAAAACCAGTTTATCTTGAAACATTTTTTATTACACGATTTAATACGTACCTGTCAATGTCTCGCTGCTACTAGATGCCGCTACTTTTGGAATTGTTAAGTGCTGGGACTGACTTGTATCTTTTGCTGAGTCTACTCGAATGGATACCCCTTTTGAGGGAGGCGGTGCCAGTGTATCTCCCACTTTTGTGTGTAGGACTCTGGCGAACAATTTTCGGTTGGACTGCCTCTTGAGATTCCTCTTCGTCTAAAAAAAAAAAAAAATACACTAGTAACAAAAGTTAAAGGATATTAAAAAAATTCCAAATTTTTGGGTGATTTTCAACAAGGGATAACTCGGAGAAAAATGGTCGTACAGAAAAAAAAAAGGAAATTGTAGCCTCAAGTGTTTAGTTTTCAGATATGGACTTAAAATTTTTTTAGCGGGAGTGGTTCTCACGTAATCATCCGAAAACCAACAAAAAAAAATCCAAATTTTTGCTCGTCTTTAAAATGGTCTGTGGATTTTTTTTCATCATGCGACCATGAAGCTCTTTTAGACAATTTAATCAGCTTTAATTTGACCTCTTAACGAGCTCCGTACGATGATTTGCCGCGGAGTTATCGTCGATCAAAGCAAAAAAAGTCCTTTTCAACTTTGACAATCAATTACTCGGGAACTAATGATCGTACAGAAAATGGAGGTAGGGTTTTGGAAACTGCAAAACATTCTCTATAAGACACAATCGGAGACGATTGATAAAAAAAAATTTTGAAGCGATAATGTTGGCTGAAAAAAGTTAAAAATTTGCGAATTTAAGGATATTTGGAAAATTTGGTATAACTTTGGATATAGTGGATGAACGAAGGATATCGTCGGTAATTTTTTAACCTCAAAATGTCTCCAAAAAACCCTCAAAGTTGCAAAGCGCTGCAATTTTTTTTCTTAGTGCCCCGAAGGTTTAAAGGACCCCGCACCAATCATATGGATTTTGGTTCCCGGACAATTTTTCTGGAGTTGAAATATGTTGTACGAGCCGTCAAAATCGGAATTTTTTTGGAATCTATTGAGCTTAGCAAAAATTATCTAAGAACAAAAATGTCGTAGAATTAGTCAAAGAATAAATATGAATGTCTAAAAGAGCTTTATGGTAGTAGCATGATGAACAAAAATTTCCCACAGACCATTTTAAAGACGAGCAAAAATTTGGAAAAATATTTTTTTGTTGGTTTTCGGATGATTACTTGAGAACCGCAGCAGCTAAAAATTTTTAAGTCGAAATCTGAAAACTAAACACTTGAGGCTACAATTTGCTTTTTTTTATTTTCTGTACGACCATTTTTCTCCGAGTTATCCCTTGTTGAAAATGATCCAAAAATTTGGAATTTTTTTTATATCGTTTAACTTTTGTTACTAGTTTAGATGCTCCTGTTCCTGTAATGTTATCCTGGATACTTACACTTTTGTAGAGTTGCCTTCCACTGGCGGTGACCTTGCGAGTCGTAGCTGTGCGATCTATCACGGTCGCTCATTTCTGACCCGTATCCTGACACAGAGCTGGCGCCACTTGTTCTCCTAGGGGAGAAGCTGCTGCGCCTTCTATCGTCGTACAGTTGAAGAGTATTCTCGTCTTTTGTCTGAAACCCTTCGAGGGACATAACGGAACCTTGCGGTTCCGGATCAATGCTGTAGAAAACTTTCTTGAGGGCTTCCAATACAGTAACGCCATCGGTAAATACGCGATAAGTAAGAAGGAAGGTGTTCAGGAAGTCGATCCGAAAGGAAGCGTAGATCTGAAAATAACTCGGATGTTATTTAACAAGCGCAAAGGTACTTTGTGAAATATACCTGAATGAATCAGTTGAGAGAGTTGAATCAGGAATAGGAATCATGCATTACGAGATATGAACGAAACACAAAAAAATAATTTCCAGTTTATATGGAAGTTAATGAACGGTGACAACAAAACACAAGAAACACTCCCAATGTCTCATTTACCGGTTAGTCTCTGTAGCAGCCGTTCCGGTGTCGCGTATCGTATCTGTGGCACTTTGCACGAATTCAACGTGCGACTGAAACGTATGTCCGCCTCGTCCTTAAATAGTTTCGGGTCATTTTTAAGCGACTGCGGTAAACTTATCGAACTACTGTCGGCCATTGTAGGTCGCATCATATCGTTATATTGTACGTTGTCCAAGCACTGTATTATATCCGATATCCAGGCTGCCTTTTCTTGCACCGACATCGCAACAAGGTGCACACAAAGCTGAAATGGATCTATTTAATAAACCGTGAATAGCAATTGTGTCCTTACTGTCGTCCCTCTTGTTTCTTGTTACAGTCCAGTAGGCAGAGATTTTTATGTGTTCTTGAAAGATATAGGGCTAGTGTTGACGGTTCCCTATGTATTTTTTTGCGTAGAACACAATGCGCGGGGTACGTAGAGCTGACACCGTCCGCTAATTTTTAAATTTACAATTTGTGAAAAAGAAATTTTCTAAAAAAAATGCATAATAATGGAACTGAATTTATTTCATTTGGCGGTTCCACACTGTATATACGTCACGTCAAAAAAGGTAGTCGCGTAGAAAACGTTATAAAATTGGCCCAAATTAATATTTTTCAAAATCTCAAAAAGTCTCGCAAACTTGAAGAGATTAATCATTTTTCTAGCCCAACCTGGTCAATAAACAAAGAAATGACGTCATTGTTAATTAAGGGTTAAAAAAATCGATCGTTAATTACTCGAAAAGTTATTACCAGATCTAGCTGAATTTTTTTTGTAACTTCATACTACAAACAGTAGTCCTTCCAAGAAATTTCATGATCTAATTCGCCCTACTTTCGAAGTAAAAAAGTGATGGAAAAAAAGCACTTTTTCAACTTCAGCAGTCATTTGCAAGTTAACAATAGCACTTGGAGACTTCGGGTTCGGCTTACAATTTAGGAAATTCAATAGGCTACAACTTTTTGTATGCATATGCTATATAAAATATGCCAAGGAAAAGAGATATAAGCGGAAATGTGAAAAAAAAGAGGTTTTTTTTCACAAATTGTTAATTTAAAAAATTAGCGGACGGTTACAGCTCTACGGACCCCGCGCATTGTGTTCTACGCAAAAAATATATAAGAAACAACAACAGTTTTTGATGATTTTAGCTCCCTGCCTACAAGACTATTATCGCCGCACTGAATACAGGATGTTAAAAAGTCGAAATGGTCGCCGACGAATCCAAGTATATCCTAAAAAATCCGCTTGGTATACAGGGTGTCCCAAAAATCGCTGCTAATATCTGAACCTCATATTTTACAAGTCTTTGCCAAATTGAAAAAAAAATGTTAATTTGGTGAAAACTGGAAGACACTGGCATGGTCCTGCAGATCCTGAAATAAGCTGAAGAGGCCACTTTGAGTTTATTACCACCCAAGGCCAGGGAACTTTACGAAAAAGAGTTCGACGAATTTAATGAAAGGAAAGAGAAAAAAGAAAAGGCAAGGTAATGAATGATTCTGCTGCTTATGTATTTCTTGAATATTAAGAAATAGTGTGCGGTGTCATCATTTGGTGTTGAAATTTACCATAAAAGTTGACGAACACAGAGATATTTCCAAATTTGGTAAGCTGACCGCTTATTGGAAAAGAGAATCGAAATGATACAAACGTGGTAGTATGAATTTCAAATATTTACACCGATTATCGGGACACCCTGTAGACATTCGTCAATACGCATGGTATTATTTATAAAGTAAGTAATTTCCGACACGGAAATGGAGGTCAATTCCAGATGACTAGAATGGACCAAATGGGATCAGGGCTCAACCAATAAAGGTTTTCGATTTAAATCACTCACCTGGGTGGGTTGGGTAATACTTTTAAGTTCGATAATGATTTTGAAATCCCTGTTGTGGAAGGCGGGGGTGCCAGATGCTTCGCTTGTTGTGGACTGACTCGACGCCGAGCATATCGAGGCATCTGAAATGATATTTTAGAGGAGCCGATTCGAGAATTTAATTTCGACAATTTTACCGTCATCTTCGGTATTTTCGGTCGGATCCTCTATCAGGAGCGCATCGGCAAGCGGTATTTTACCGATGTCGGGTACCAAATGTAATTTACCGCTGGATGTTCTAGAACACGACGCCCTAAATTAAATTTAAGTAGAATTTTTTTTGTGTGTGTTCCATTACCTGGTGGCGATAATGAGATGGTTGGAAAACAGGAAACATTGCCGGATTGCTTCCTTTTCAGTTTTAAAAGCCGATAATTTACTTTTAGGCGTTTTTGGTTTTTCGCTTGGTAATTGTATGAGAGTGCCCTGTCTGACGAAAACTTGATTAACGTCGAGTAGTATATCGCACCCCTCCACGATCATTCGCTCCAGCGCGAGATTTTTTCTCAGGTTTTCAGTTTCAGATACCTAAATTAAAAACAAATACAACGCATTTATCGGGCATCGAAACCAAAAAAATCCTTCAATATTATTAACTATAACAGTCACTCCGAAGATTAACCCCAGAGGCCCTCTCTAGGATCTGCGCGGTGAAGGGGTGAAATTATTAATATTATTTGCCATGGCACCCTGAGAGCGACTTTTGCTTTGTAATCCTGAGAAAACCAAGAAAAACCCAGAACATTACCAAATCTTTGATCCCGAAACCTGACCATGATATCAAACGTTGTTTATTTAGTTTGCCTTTTAGCAGGTACACGAGTAACAAAAATTAAAGGATATTAAAAAATTCCAAATTTTTGGGTGATTTTCGACAAGCGATAACTCGGAGAAAAATTGGCGTACAGAAAATAAAAAAAAAAAGGAAATTGTAGCCTCGAGTGTCTAGTTTTCAGATCTGGACTTTTTAAATTTTTTAGGAGCGGTTCTCACGTAATCATCCGAAAATTTTTGCTCGTCTAAAATGGTCTGTGGACTTCAAAAATTTTTTTTCATCATGCGACCATAAAGCTATTCTAGACAATTTAATCAGCATTAATTTGACCTCTTAACCGTACGATGATTTGCCGCGGAGTTATCGTCGATCAAAGCAAAAAAGTCCTTTTCAACTTTGACAATCAATTACTCGGGAACTAATGATCATACAGAAAATGGAGGTAAGGTTTTGGAAACTGCAAAACATTCTCTATAAGACATAATCGGGGACGATTAATAAAAAAAATATTTTTTTGAAGCGATAATGTTGGCTGAAAAAAAGTTAAAAATATGCAAATTTAAGGATATTTGAAATATTTGGTATAACTTTGGATATAGTGAATGAACGAAGGATATCGTCGGTAATTTTTTAACCTCAAAGTCTCCCCAAAAAACCGTCAAAGTTGCAAAGCGCTGCTATTTTTTTTTTCTTAGTGCCCCGAAGGTCCAGATCTGAAAACTAGACACTCGAGGCTACAATTTCCTTTTTTAAATTTTCTGGACGACAATTTTTCTCCGAGTTATCCCTTGTTGAAAATCACCCAAAAATTTGGAATTTTTTTAATATCCTTTAATTTCTGTTACTAGTTTAGATGGTAATTAGTCTAGTAACAGTTCTCGTATGTTCTTACCTCGTCATGCATTTGACGCGAAAGGTCCTCCAGTTGTTGCCTGGCATTCTGCAAGCTTTTTCTCTCTACGTGATCGTGAGGCGTGTGAGCCAGCAGCTCGTGCAGAGTTATGATGTATCTTGGTACCTAAAACCATTTTTCTTTTACCTATATTGCTTCTAATTGTCGAAAACAAAGTTCACAAAGTTTCATCTCGGTTTACCACACATAAACATAAATCGTCTGGTACTTCTTTAAATAATTTAATTATCCTTTTGACTATACATTTTCCGGACATATGCCACATCCAGACCACGTTCGAGAATATGTAAAGCAATTTCTTTTTCCTTTGACAACTTTCTGAAAGTTATGAAAATCGTTTATCCAAATCACTTTTCGGCCTACATATTTTTTGGATGCGTTGTTTTTTTGTTTGTTGTTGTCAGCTTTGAGTTTTCGTACTGTTTTTAATTAATACTGAAAGCTTCTTTTATTATGCCGACGAATTTAATATTCTTCCAGAAAATTTAATTACAATAAATTTTTTTATTCATTTATCTTCAAAGAGGCCCATAAACGTCAGTCATGCTTTTATTTTTATTGTGTTTGATTACATTTACCAAAATAAAGTCCTCTTTATGAAAAACAGTCTATGATATTTATTATAAAAAATTTAAAAGAATGTTCGCGTATACAGAGTGTTCGTTTGAGTATTTAGATATGGATTCTAATTTCTTATAACATTGTAATCCATTTATAACCCCCTTTTTGTTTACGTGTTTATATGTTTTTTTTTGTTCTCGGCATTCATTACCCCACTGGTTTCAATTAATTCTTAAAGCTCCTTTATTTTGTCAACAAATGTAATATGTCTTGGGGAACATATAATTACAGTAAAAATGTTTATACACTCCTCCTTTAAAGAGGGGCGATATAAAGCTTTTATTTTTATTTATTTAATTATATACACCAATATTACTTCTCTTTATGAGCTCGTTTCATAAATATTTACTCGACATCAACAAAAGGAAGTGGTATTAAAAACTTCGTGACGACTCAATGTACACAGGGTGTTATATACAATGCGCGCCTAAAGTATGGAATAAATTCAGTAAATGTGAAACAAAACAAAAATTTGGAAAAAATCGTCGAACAGGTCGATTTTGTTTAATAAAAACACACATTTTTGAGGGAACGTCTATTTTCAGATGTCATTTGTTTTTTGAGTAATGACGTTATCAACTTATTTTTCAAATGGCAACCCCCCATTTTTTTAATTTAATTTGAGAGACCCTTTCGTTGTCGATTTAACGGTATAAAATTGTTGCCACCTTACATAATAAAACTTCTGAGTAATTAACAATTGAATGTTACAAAATGAAAAATATATTTTTCACAATGAATAAACGAAAATTTCTGAAAAAAACCGAACACAAATAAAACATAGTAAAAAAGTACGTTGCTAAGCAAAAAAAATTATCAGATTAAGTTTTTTGACGTATCCATGGTTTTTACTGTCAGTTAATCAGAAGATTTGTCATTAAATTGTGCGAAAAGTTAATGTAACGTGTTAGTATTTATAAAAAATTCCAATTTTAATATGGCACATTTAACTGTAACACAAAGAATTGAAATTTTGATTTTTATCGGATGTAGAAATAAGACCAGAACTCAGCAGGAGGTATGCAATTTATTTAATGCAAAATATCCAGATAACCCCATCACCCAATCCACAGTTAGTAAAATTTAGTCCAAATTTGGAGAAACTGGTGATGTTCAAGATCTACCAAAATCAGGACGTCCAAAAATTACCCAAGATAAAAAGATTGACATTGTGTTAAGTATGGAAGAGAACCCTCAGAGTATCCTGAGGAAAGAAAACTATCATCCCTACAAATTTCAGCTTGTGCAAGAACTCAAAGAAGACGACCCCGACCGGCGACTGCAATTATGTGAAACTGTGATGAATCTTTGTCAAACAAATCCAGATTTATACCAGCAAATAATTTTTTCCGATGAAGCCACGTTTTGTCTAAACGGCACAGTGAACCGTCAAAATTGCAGGTATTGGAGTCGAACGAATCCTCATTGGATCATCGAAACACATATTCAACATCCTCAGAAAGTTGTAGTTTCCCAAACGAGAATGATCCTGACATTCCAGATAACACATTCTGGTTTCAGCAAGACGGAGCACCCCCGCATTATGCGCGCTCAGTTCGTGAATATTTAGACGTCATCTTTCCTCAGAGGTGGATTGGCAGACGAGGACCGATAGAATTTTCCGCGAGATCCCCAGATCTTACACCACTTGATTATTTTTATGGGGTTATTTAAAATCAAAAGTTTCTGCAGAAGACCACACAATTTAGCCGAACTACAAGATCGCATTAGAGATGAAATGGGATCCATTACCCCAGAAATCATTCAGAATGTACAAGAAGAATTTGTACACAGGCCTGCATATTGCCAAGAAATTGATGGACGGCATTTCGAACACTTAATTTAAAATTGTACTTGCTTATTAAAGAAATTTCCGTTTATTTATTGTGAAACATATATTTTTCATTTTGTAACATTCAATTGTCATTTACTCAAAAAATTTTGTTATGTAAGATAGCAACATTTTTATACCGTTAAATCGACAATGAAAGGGTCTCTCAAATTAAATTAAAAAAATGGGGGGTTCACATTTGAAAAATAAGTTGATAACGGCATTACTCAAAAACAAATGACATCTGAAAATAGACGTTCCCTCAAAAATGTGTGTTTTTATTACACAAAATCGACCTGAGGATTTTTTCCAAAAATTTTTATAGAAAATGATATAGATTTTTTTACCACTTTTTTATTAATTACATCCACAATTTATTTCGGGGGGAAATTTGTCACTTACCTGATGCATCGGGTACGTCAAGAAGGTCTCGAGAGATCTACCGCGACAGGCAGGCTTACTTTCCAAACGTTTCAGTAGTGCTGCAAACTGTTGCGATTGTTTGCACTCGGTTAATACTTGCAAAGAATAATGGTGATTCCGTACGTACTCTTGATAGATGCTCAACATAGGCAGCAGCATGGAAAATAGGTCTCCTACGAATGAGAGGGGCGAACATAAATTACACATTTACCGATAACGTACTTAGAGAGGGTATAGCCAATTCAAGTTTGATTTAAGACCCGTGCAACGCCTGAATCTAACACTCCGAAAAAATATTTGCACTCCCGTGTGAATTGAACGTGTTAAACATTTCAGGAATTCTGTTTAATCTTTCACATGAGCTACGCTTCATTTAAATGAGGAGCTTCAGTGCTATGTGTTTTCCAACGGAGAAGCCCTCTTAATCCGTTTCGGCCGAAAACGCCACTCCCGGTACATCGCCTTTCAGCGCCTCATAATTAATACTATTTGCGTCAGGAAAAAATTTGACAGGGACATATTTTTAAGGTTTAAGACGTGCCTTTTCCGATGGTGTCCATGAAATTCCTCCAAAAAATTATTGATTATGAAAAAAATCAGTTTAAAAAAAAACGATTTTTTGCAATTTTTTTTAAATCAAATTTTCAAGGGGTTTCCGGTCTGCAATGGGCCTGGGACCTCACTAACCGGTGGAATAAATGTTTGAACTTTAAGTATACGTGGTTTAAAGATTGATTTTTTTCCTTATGCGTTCAAAATGGCGCCTGAACTGCAAAATTTTTGCGTAAAAATTCACAAACAATTAAATAATTATAAACAATTGTTAAGAATAAAACGTTCTTAAAACCACTCAAAGGATGCACTCAAAATTTTCTGAGCAACTTTTTGGATTTTGCAAATAGACAATTTTTGCAAAATTTAAAAAACCGCTTAAAATATTCTGAAAAAATTCCAGTTTTAGTGATTTCAAGAACTTTTTATTCTTGACAATTTATTGTAAAAATGCATTGTTTTCGAGAAAAATGAATTTCGATACTAATTTGATCTTTAGAATTTTTTTTTTCTCGAAAACAATGCATTTTTACTATAAATTGTCAAGAATAAAACGTTTTAAAATAACTTCAGGAATTCTGTTTAATGTTTTACATGAGCTTCGCTTCATTTAAATGAGAAGCTTTGTTGCTGTGTATTTTCCAACGGAGATGCCCTCTTAACGGGGATCAGAAATGCATAGGGGAACACTGAGGAATTTTCGACATTCCGTTTAACGTGGTTGAAACGCACATTCAACTAAGTGGAGACAGACAATTAGGTTGGTTAAATAGTTTGTAGTTCCTCATTAACAGTTGCACAACGCAAAGATCTATAACACTGAAATAAATTCCTGGGAATTTAGTAGTGAACATAGTTT
Source organism: Aromia moschata (assembly GCA_029963805.1). Taxonomy (NCBI): domain Eukaryota; kingdom Metazoa; phylum Arthropoda; class Insecta; order Coleoptera; family Cerambycidae; genus Aromia; species Aromia moschata. The sequence goes on from JAPWTK010000038.1 coordinate 1,608,090, forward strand.
GGGTGAAACATCCTAGCAGCAAGAGTAATATTCAATCGGTCGTTATTACAAAAGAAAAACAATTGCCAAACAGATCCCTTTATAAATTAAATCATTTTCAATAGAAATGATTGCCTTTTTGAGAAACAAAATTAACGTGTCCAAGATTTTTTTAAAAAATGTTTAATGATTCTAATTATTATTCCTTTTATACTACAAATAATGATTTTTATCACATATATATGACAGACTATCGATCTAGCACCGAGCCACATTAGTCTGAATTCCTCGCATTTCGCGCGCGTGGGCCCTCGTTTTTAATCGGGCTTTTTCGGTGACTGGTAAAGTTTGGCGACCATTGCAGACAAAACGTCGTTAAATCGGTCGAATATCAGCTGAACGGGTCACACTTGTTGAGTGACCTTTTTTAGTTTTATTGTTTATTTTCTTCGCTGAGAAGTGTGTTTTTACTGTTTTTGATTGTGAAACGTTTCAAAATGAATTCGGTGGACTTTTTATTGACTAATAAAGATATTACATACGAGATCCGAACGGAAATTAAACGGTTAGGAAGGCCGATACCCGATTTGATTATTTCCAAAACTGACGTGGGAAAATCGCGAAATTATTCACGAAATTTTAATAGTAGTGTCTACGACAGATTTAAGTGGTTATGTGGGTGTCCTAAAAGAAACAAACTGTTTTGTTTTATTTGTTTGGGGATGGGTGGCAACCAAAGTGCATGGACTCAAGAAGGGGTGAGTGATTTAAAACATTTAACTGAACGAGCTAAGGAACATGCTAGCTACAATGAAAAACATTTACATAACATCTTAGATTTTAGTGTGTTGGGAAAGGTAGACATAAAGCAACAGCTTGATAGTGCTTATCGTGAAAATACAAGACGTCACAATGAAAATGTGGATAAAAACAGACATATTTTAAACCAAATAATTAATTGTATTAAATTTTGTGAAACAAATCCGGGACTTTAATGAAAAGGCGATTAACATTTTTGTGAACAATAAGGACAGGCAAGCTGATTTCCTCTACAAATAACGGCAAGATACCTATATCAAATTTTTTTCACATGTTGCCACCCATTATTTTAATATATTTAAGCCATCAATATTCGTGACTAAATATTATTTCAAAAAGCTACCGAATCCCAAAAATTATTCTTGTGAAAGTGTATATTTTTGTATAAAAGATTCTGAAGTGTCAGTAAAACGCATGACCTTGAAAATTTTAAAAATTTTCGCCTGCGGCGCCATTGGTAGCTAGTGAGTAATCCTACTGACACACCCTGTGCTCAACCATGTAACACACCCACGAGCCGCCACTGATAGACCCGTGAAAATTCCCAGACGTAATTGATGTTCTGCCGCTCTTTTAACTTTTCTCTTTTAACTTTTCGTTAGGACCTTTCGGATGATTTCGATGGAATAGACGTACAACTAAATGCAAAACGTTTCGGTGCCGTGCACCCCTAATATGCTCGCGGGAAATAAATGAAAGATAAATACGAAACGGCAGAGGCGAATGAAAGCTAAAGCAAAAAAAAAATCGAAAAAATAAAGTTATTTGTTTATATGTTACGGTATTGTATGCGCTGTTGCTATTATTAATTGACAGTATCAATTGAGAGATTTAATTCGTTTGTTTATTTTATTATTCCAACCTTTTAAAACTATATTACTATTATTATTACTATTACTATAAGAAATATTTGGTTTTTGATTTGGTGTTTTATTGAATTTTTTAGAGATAAAGGCAGTCTTCACCCGTCAACACTTTTTATACACTAGTAACAAAAATTAACGGGTATTAAAAAAATTCCAAATTTTTTAGTGATTTTCAACAAGGGATAACTCGGAGAAAAATGGTCGTACAGAAAATAAAAAGAAAAGGAAATTGTAGCCACAAGTATCTAGTTTTCAGATCTGGACTTAAAATTTTTTAGCGGGAGCGGTTCTCACGTAATCATCCGAAAACCAAAAAAAAAAATTTTTTTCCAAATTTTTGCTCGTCTTTAAAATAGTCTGTGGACTTAAAAATATGTTTTTCATCAAGTGCGACCATAAAGCTCTTTTAGACAATTTAATCAGCTTTAATTTGACCTCTTAACGAGCTCCGTACGATGATTTGCCGCGGAGTTATCGTCGATCAAAGCAAAAAAAGTCCTTTTCAACTTTGACAATCAATTACTCGGGAACTAATGATCGTACAGAAAATGGAGGTAGGGTTTTGGAAACTGCAAAACATTCTCTATAAACCATTTATACTATAAAGTCCACAGACCATTTTAAAGACGAGCAAAAATTTGGAAAAAAATGTTTTTGTTGGTTGTCGGATGATTACGTGAGAACCGCTCCCGCTAAAAATTTTAAGTCCAGAAAACTAGACACTTGAGGCTACAATTTCCGTTTTTTTTATTCTCTGTACGACCATTTTTCTCCGATTTATCCCTTGTTGAAAATCACCCGAAAATTTGGAATTTTCGGGTGATTCTTCTGCAACGCGATCTTCAAATCTTCAACGCGTATGCCTAAAATGTATAAACCTATATTAAGAGTATGTTCCAATCTCTTTCCGGTGACTGAATGGAAGTAATTTATATTTCGAAGAAAACGAATTTTATCTTTTACGCCAGTTGTTCCGGAAATTATTAAAAATGTTACAGTTAAGCGAACGGAAAAATGGAGCTAAATGGCGTCTGAAGTGAGGTCGTTTAATTTGATCTCATAACTGCTCTTAATGTAACGTACGCGTATACTATTCATCTCCCGGGAAAATACGTTCATATTAATGGCAAAGGGGAATCGTCGTTTCCAAATTAAATACGTTAATGTCAGATGTCATGTTGAAAGTTGTTTTGACTCACTTCCCATTGTCGGTAGATATACGTATGTTTGACATTGTGGCCTAGTTAAGGAACCCGACTACAAATATTTTAGTAAACTACTACATTGTGCGTCCATATAAATTATTCACATCATTGATTAATACAGTAGCTTCTATGATCCAATTCGAGTTCAAGTTCTTGAAAGTTTTATCCGTGCCTGATAGAGGAACAATCAGGCATGTGGCTTATCAGTTTGCGTTTGATTTTTTAGTAAAACAAAACTACACATTTATAAAAACCTCAAATAATAAATATATTATTATTTGGGATAGCCGTATTTATCTGTCGTAAAAATAACCCTCTCAAATTAAATAAAACATATTTGATCGTGTAATCTCTTTTATATTGTCAGTTTTGTTTATTCCATACTGTTTTTAATTATCTCATAAAGCTCCCTTGGATCTGTCAACAAATGTAATTTTTATATATATCTCAAAGCAATTATTTACCATAGAAATATTTTTCATCTTCAGTGGAGCACAATGTAAAGTCACTCGCCTTTTTTCTTGCGAAACGGGTTTAATTAAAATACTTTTAATTATGTGTACTTAAATTATTTGGTTCGTGGGATATTTTTTTAAATACCCTGTCAATATGATGTCGAAAAAAAAACAAGGAAAATAAGGGTTATAATATATAAATAGAACTCACCTAATACTAAGGTAGGCCAGCTTTCCAGACGAGAAGTCAGCCCCTTCAAAAAAATTTGATGAAGAAACAGTACAGTTTCGCTGTTCAAAAAGATGGAATTAACGTCCTCGTGGAAGCAAGGCGGCTTCTTCGAAGAGGCAGCCATTTTAAAAGGCCTCAAGAAGCATGTTACCAATACCTCCATTTGCTCCATGTATTCTTCTTCTGCTTCTACCATGCGAAATACGAGGCTGTTCCGTTTGCGCATGCTTTCAGCGTGAGGACTTTTAATGTACTGCTCAACAATTTGCTTCCAACGTCTTCTGCACAGCCAGCCGCGGAAGAAGCTCTGCACTTTCTTAATTTTCCGGAGTTCGATGGAATCTTGGTCTAGATTGATGAACTGTCCGCTGAGCCCGGAGCTGCACGACCCTGATTGGAAGACAGACTTCCAGTGGATTGATGCTGGGGAATCGACTTCCACTCCTTCTTTAAAGCGAACAGCTGAAATATATTTTTGGTGCTTACTGTATCGGATATTGTTTGAGGTTTTTACGCATCTACCCGCATCGCTGATTTTTATGACATAATATTTCAGGCACGATTTTCTTTGAAGTTAACTAAATCAAAGGATGCGCAGTGATGCGTGAGAGAACATACACTCTCTTAACAACAATTTATGCTATGACTTATCATCCCCGCGACGAGGGGATGAGAAAATAAAAAGCACCTCAGAAGGCAATTTTATTTGTTATTCATTAAAACGCTTAGTAGACCCTGAAAGGAATACGGGGTGTTTACAGACTTCCATTTAACATTTCATTCAGACGGGTATTTTCCGGTTGCACAAATTACATTTTTGTTATCATAATCAGGATTTCCATCCATCCAACGTCATCCATGATACATTTTTTAGAACTGGCACACAGTCCATAAAACACCCTGTATAATATCGTGTACCTCTGCGCGCAGCTTCTTTATTTCCGAGGCGAGCTCTTCGCATTGTTGCGTGTACTGCCATTTAGCTGTTTTCTCGGATTCGACGATTTGAAGAAGGTGCAGATGCTTCTGCTCTAACTCCTCTTTTTGCAGCAGCAGCTTGTTAAAACTAAAACCAGAAATTGTAGTCGTGGCAAGTTCGAAGACTTTGTATATGTCGCGGAATGAATTCGTTACCACATTTAATTAAATTTAAGTGAGGTAAATATAGTGAACACCAGATTTGCTTTTATCGAGTTGAAAGTATTTTAACCCGTTTCGGCCGAAAACGCCACTCCCGGTACATCGCTTTTCAGCGCCTCATAACTAATACTATTTGCGACAGAAAAATTTGACAGGGACATCTTTTTGAAGTTTAAGACGTGCCCTTTCCGATGGTGTCCATGAAATTCCTCCAGAAAATTATTAATTAGGAAAAAAAATCAGTTTAAAAAAAACGCGATTTTTTGCACATTTAGTATTACTATTTGGAGGAATTTCATGGACACCATCGGAAAGGGCACGTCTTAAACTTCAAAGTATGTCCCTGTCAAATGTTTCTGTCGCAAATTGTATTAGTTATGAGGCGCTGAAGAGCGATGTACCAGGAGTGGCGTTTTCGGCCGAAACGGGTTAATAAGCTAAGCGCAGGAAACACGACCGTCTGAAATAAAGCGACCGATACTTGCCTAGCGTCCCTAATGGCTTCTATCCAGTTTTTACAGTCCATTTCATTTAGGGCACGTAGCTCGTATTGTCGTATATTTTCTTTTCGATAGGATATAGCAAAACAAAACTGAAACAAAAGTCATTTATTTAATAGATTTCCTTTCTCCGCGAATCCAGTTATTTCTATAACTTATAGTGAAAGTAATGAAGTGACCGTTACTACTTTTGCCATGTCATGCGTATAAAACAAACTCTCTACTCCAAAATTGGAGCAGGACTCAGTGCGACAAAAAAAACTCTTGTTTATAAGGCACATACTGTTATATATAGAATATTTTTTTTCTTAAAATGTTAATTAACATTTTCTTTTTCATTCCACTGGAGGGTGTTAAAATATCGGAATTTCTTATGGAAATTTAATTTTAAAATTTCATAGATGCGAATAAATAAATTTATAAGACATTTGCCCCTGTCACGCTGACTGTAGAGTCGAGAAAATTAGAAGAATTTTTCCATAATAAAATGTTTTTGAAGATCTGAAGTATTAGCATTTCTGAGAAAAGTATTTTATAGTAACTCAGCTCAAAGTAAGAAAGGGTGAATATTATATGAGCTCTAAGTTTTAATGCGTTTAGTAGACCTTTCTCATATTTTATTTACTCTTATCTCTTAAAAGCATCATTTACCCTCGTGCATTATTTTTATTTTTTTTTTGCATTTTTTAACCGTAATAAAAATATTGTATTATTAAATTGCACGCCGCCTAGAAAATTAATTTTATATTTCCAAACGATCCATGTAGACCGTATTTTCTCTCGATGGGAAATTTAATTTCCATTTTGTTTCAATCAAATATTCGTTTAGATCCCATATTATAAATATTTTCGAGTAAGTACCTACAAAAAGCAATTTCTGTACCAGATTAAATTGACTTCAACATTTAATTATTCGCTTCAACATGTTATTGTATTGACGAAAAGTCGCAATAAGATCAATTGTCAAAATATTATTTATAACATGACTTATTTCGTCATCTCGTGATTTTTTTTAGTTATTAGAAAATTAATGAAATATCTGTAGAGTTTCAGGTTATCATTTCACTGTCATCTATCGTGAATGACCGTTTTTGCCTGTTGTGCCCGCGGGTAGTCAATGCCGTTGCTCTCGAATATACGAGGTGTGTAAATTAAGTAATGACATTGTTTTTTTATTTTTTTTTTTAAATGAATAGAATTACAATTGAATATTGTCTCCTTCAAAATAACTTCCTTGGAAAGCTCAACAGCGCTGGAGACGGTTCTTCCATTCTTTATAGCAGTGCTGGAACTCATATACTGGAATAGCCTTCAGCTGGTTACAGCCCTTTGAATGTTTTCTGTGGTCCCAAAATGACGTCCCTTGAGGTGATTTTTCAATCTCGGGAAGAGAAAAAAGTCACAAGGACTCAAGTCAAGCGAATAAGGAGGCTGAGGAGCCACAGGCACGTTTTTACTGGCTAAAAACTCGTTTACTGAAATATCTGCGTGACAAGGCGCATTGTCGTGATACAACGTCCAGTTGTTTTTGATGTTTGGTCTCACACGCATGATCCTTTTTCGAAGTGTTTCAAAAATCTATCTGTAAAAGTGTTGATTGACTATTTGTCCTGGAGGCACAAACTCTTTGTGAATAATTCCCTGGCTATAAGAAAAAGCAAACCAGCATGCATTTAATCTTCGACTGGCTGATTCTTGCTTTTTTGGGTTTTGGAGAGCTTGAAGTGTGCCATTCCATGCTTTGCCGCTTGGTTTCCGGGTCGTACTCAAACACCCGTCACATCACCACGTTCCATAAAATGGGGATCATTTTCAATCGATTCCAAAAAGTCAAGACACCTGTTTTTTCCAAAAGGTTTTTTGAAACCATTTTTGCGGGGGATTTTTCTCATCCCCATTTCGTTATTCAAAATCTGATGAACAGTGGTGTGATTCAAATTTAACTCTTCCCCGAGCATTTTTGTCGTCAACCGACGATTTGAACTGGATCCCGTATTCTATCGACATTTTCATCGGTTCTTGAATATGAAGGACTACCTCTGCGTGGTTCATCTTCTGAGAATGCCTTAAACCACCGGAAAACCTGGGCTCTTGAAAAAACACTGTCTCCGTAGTCCTGTTGAAGTTTTGCAAAAGTATCCGTTGCACAATTAGATATATAGAGGCAGGAAAATCGCTTCTACCCTTCCGATAGAACATAATTAATCTGCCGTGGTTGTTTTCACAAAACACATACTCTCCTTTCTAGTCCGCAACTTCTAATTCGCCACAAAGTATGAATCGTGAATGCATGATACCCAGAAGCCACATTATATACATAATTTGCGCTCAAACCCGAAAGATAATGTAATGAAATTTAATTATTGACCGCGATATCTTCCATTCGAGGGTTGTCCAACTTGAAAAGTGTTTTTGCTGATGCAAAGGTCAACTGCCCTTCTTCCAAAATTAATGCGCCTAAATTGAGTGTATTCCCTTTAGGGGATACGAAAACAAATTACGTTTTGGATATGTCTGTGTTATTTGAAGTGTTCTGTATAGATAACAATGCGCAGGTCCTTCGAGGGAACTTAACGTAAAAAGGACAAGGACCCTTTTTGGCAAGGAGTATGTGAAGCGGGTACACACCATACATTTTAAATAACGTTATTCTTAAAGCATGTTATCTCGCTGCCTTTTACGGTTTGCTGTATTCATTAATATCAAGTCGAAATTTCAAGTAATAAAAAAATTAAAGCGAGTATCAAGATATGGAGTGTGTTTATACTGTTAAGAAACTTATAAATCCTTGTTTCCGAGTGGCGGAGAACCTAAAAAATTCTCCAAACACGTTCTCTTTTTCCGTTTCAGGGAATAGTAAACATTGGTGAGCACTTGGAGCTGTTAACCTCCTGAAATTTATGTCTCATTGTGTGCCGGCATCGACAAATTTTTCCAAAAAAAATGTAGTCGCTTATTACGGTCTAAATCGCCCTCTCGCCCATTTTATTTCTGCTACTCCCTTCCAGTTTAACGTACTATTTTTAGCCTCGCAGTTTCGGTCCCTTAAAAATATTTCCTGTTCTCCCCCCACCCTTGTTTCCCTCATGTTCGGCGTTACTCTTTTAAAATTCCCATTTCCACTTATAATGTGCGTCTCATCACTTAATTATTTAAGTGATTTCACTAATGTACGTGCAAAAGGGAAGAGGGATTTATTTAAATATGCCGTATTAAATATTTATTCGGGCAGGTACTTAATCCAAATTAATTGTTAGCTAATGGAATGGAATGGAGGCTAAGGAAACCTTGCAAACGGTCACAAGTAAATATGTATTAACGAAACTGTATTTAGCGACTAACGTGTTTAATAAACAGGCTACTATTTCTGCAAATTGTATATATTTATTCATAGATTAAAAAGCACGAATTAATTAATTCAATCGATCTATTATTTTCAAATAATAAGGCGTAATCATACAGTTAATAATTTGAATATGCTGAATTCTTATTCAAGCTTGTGAGCTTACATTTATTGAATTAATTAATTTAATTATGGGGCAGTAAGAGGTAAATTTGAATTAATTAATTCAAAAATGTTCTTAGCTTTCAAATATTTTATAAAAAAAGTGCCTGAATATAGTTTCATTTTTCATTTTAATCATGTGTGAAGAAGATTAATCAATTAATTCAGTATTAACTTTTTTCGCGTTCAAATCTTGTATAGAAGATCCATTCATAGATATAACAGCTTCAATATGTTGAGTGTTTCATTAAGCCTATGAATATTCTAGTTAAGTTTTGAGCTTTTGAGTTACCATTCATTTAATTAATTAATTCATGGCCGCCCCACCATTTAATTTGCGCTACAAGGTAAAATATTGTTACCCTTTGGTGAATTTTGATCAAGAGACATTTCAGTGACGCATATCTGACCGTGGCAACGTACCGTAAATTAACTAAATATTTTAGTGTACGGTTTTGGGACAGTGAAAGCTAAAAATAAAATATGTAAATCCCCCCATCCAATTTGTCTACTACCTGCGACAAACTACAAAATTCCGTTAATGTTACTTTAATGCAGCACCCATACCTACGTACCTATATTTCACCATTCCGCATTATCTCCATAAATTATCTTTGATCCTCCTGCATTGGATTAGTCGCAAATGTAGGACATAGAGCATTAACTTGGCCAGTTAGGTCACTAGATGGGACACCGTCGGATTTTTCGCGCATAGGGGACCAATTAAAAATGTATCTAAAGCCACGACCAGGACAGGTAAAATCGGGACCCTTTACGCGACCTCGATTCCACGCTTTGAAGTCCGAGAATATAAGGGCATTTTATTACAATTTTCGTATCTTCCTCTCCTCTCGCGGAAAGAGGGTGTTTATACCGACTTATACGTGACATGTACGCGGTTAAATTAGGCTGAAATCGCCATAAATCTTTGCACAGCAACTGTTTGCGTATTACGCGAATATGGAGACAAATATTTTATGCTATTAATTTAACTTCGTCAGCGATGTACTAAAAGTAATAAAATAGTCTCCTATCATAATTACGTTGGTTATATGTGATTTAAAATCAAATCTTGGACAGAGCGTGAATTAATTAATTCAATTAATTTTTTATTAAAATTAACTTCATCAGCGATGTACTGAAAGTAATAAAATACTCTCGTACCATAATTACGTTGGTTGTATGTGATTTAAAATCAAATAGTGGACAGAGCGATAACTAATTAATTCAATTAATTTTTTTATTAAAATTAACTTTATCAGCAATGTACTAAGACTAATAAAATACTCTCGTGCCATAATTACGTCGGTTATGTGATTTAAAATCATGTCTTGGACAGAGCGTAAACTAATTCATTCAATTAATTTTTTTATTAAAATTAACTTCATCAGCGATGTATTTAAAGTAATAAAATACTCTCGCACCATAATTAATCTCGCAAAACTTGGACAGAGCGTGAACTAATTAATTCAATCATTTTTTTTAGCTTTCATATTTTAAAAAAATATGTGAATATGTATATAGGGTTTAAATGTGTGAAAATTGCTTTCAAATTTTTAACCCTACTGAGTTAATACTCTTAAATGTTATTGATTGAATTAATTAATTCGCGGTTTTATTTTAAGTTACATACGACTATTTAAACTTTCGGCGCAAGGGGCCCTGTATAAGTGGCAGTAGTAAAGCATTTCGTTCTGATTTAATTTTAATTTTATACGACCAGCTGTAGCTGTCGATAAAGAGATTTAAACTGCAAAACTGCAAAAGTTTCGATGTTAATCGGCTCAGCCGATTAACGATCAGCTTTTCCTGAAACTCCAAGATTGTTGATAATTAGTTAGTCGAATCCTATTATACTCTCAGTTTTATACAAGTTATAATACCAAAGCATTATTTTGTCAACAAAATCGTATAAAAAAATTAATGTTTTCTTGTCATGTTTTCGTCCAATTTTTTGTCAATGTCAGGTACCTTTCGTTGATTTTCTGTTCCTATCTCAGACATACATACAGTGTTTTCCAAAAAGATTGCATCGTTCGGGGAATACTTCGATTCTTGCGTGTACAGTGAATTTATTTATAATGCGAACTGTTTGAAAAAACACTACTTAAAAATCACGTTAGGAAGGTTTATTAAATTTTCAAGGCCTCCAGGTATTCAGCCACATACGTAAATAGTAAAGACAACCGGTGTTTTCGTTAGATCAACAGACAACCGTTTTGTTAACCCCCTGAAGTTCCTGCATTATGAAGGCAAGTTGTATAAACACAATAGAAAGAAGTATATTGGGAAAGAAACGTCATAGGCAATAAAACATACATAAAACGTCATAAGTAATAAAAACGTCACGATTAATAAAAAATAAAGTTGATGTGCGTTTGTTTACGATTGCCGTTGCGCGTACCCAAAACCTTGGGTGCCTCGCTAAAAATGGAAATCCTTATTTTTACGTTATAAGAGGAATCTACCTGCCAATTCTGACTGTCTAAATTGAATGTTTCTGGCTGTGCGTTGATCTACGTGAGTCAGTCGTGGCATTCCCTTTCGGTTGTGGGGATATAGGTATTTATTTATCGTAAACGTTTGATTTGAAATTCAGAAAAACGTCGAGGAAACAAATGTGTTTTCGCCGCTTTTTCTCTCATTTAAATAAACTTAGTTAGAAAGAAATGAGACAAACGCATTACATCACTAAAAGAAGCGTTTAGTTTCGGTGCTAAACCTTTCAAGGACACGGTCGTTGAGTCATAGTTACGATTTTTGTATAATTAACGACATTTACTTTTCGCTTTACGGTGCATTCTTGAATAATTTTAATGTGTTCGCCTTTTTAAGATCTCGCGAAGATAAGATCTACATAATAAATGAACAATTATTACTGATAATTACGAGATCCTTTGAGAAGATTAAATTTTATTAAAAAATAAACTTTCCTTAGATTGTTATCTCTCTTGTTACGGAATATAAAAAAATATTCGGAAGATACATAAAAACAAAACGATATGGCTTTTAGGATTATCTGCTAAGCAAATTAACGTGTTTTTTTTTTTCAGTATTTCGGCCATATTTATTTTAAAGTTATTATGTTAAGAAGCTTGTTTTTTTCCCTAAAAAATACCGAGAACGATGCTCGTATTAAGCTCTCGTCCGTAATAATAAAAGAAATAAAGAAATAATCACAATTGTAACAGTTCTTAACTTTTTAATTTAGGCAGAGATGTTCATCCCTAAATTATATATTTTTTTACAAGACAGCGTCTTTTAATGATCTTCAGGAATATAATTTTTGACAAGATTTCATGTAGAAAAAAATCAGTATTAGGTCAGCCAGGTGTGTTGATGAAAAATTTGAATTCTACATATATCTCTAAACGTTGTTGAGCCATTCGTGGTAGCTTAGCTTCTACATACACCATAAATATAAAATATTATAGCAGCCTCATTAGAAATTCTTTATCTGAAGTTTTCAGGGTGAAAACGAAGTTGAAAATCCGGTATTAAGTATCCGGTTGACTTCAAAGTATTGAGCCTTGTTTGATAAATTAGTTATTTATTATGTTTGCTGCAAAGAACAAATGATAGTCAGTGGGGAAAGGTCTGGTGAATACGGTGGATGGAGCAGAACCTCAAAACCTAACTGCAAGAGTTCAAGGCGTGTCTGTTTTTGCTGCATGGGGACACGCATTTCCGTGCAGTAATATAACTTTGTCCAGCCGCGAGCGCAGAAGATCAAGTTGGACGGCCAAATTGCGGATTTGAGCACAATAAACAGCGGTGGTGACGGTGGTACTGATCTCCAAGAGTTCCCAGTGATACACATCGTCGATACGTCGAAACGTACGAACCATATTTTGCATGTTGCTAAACGAGGGGCGTTGCAGTCATACGTGGCCACTAGATTTTGGTGTACTTCGGTTGCGTTATGAATTTACCGGGTATATTATCCTTATAGTAGTCCATAAAACGACTCTATGCACAAGCGTCCTGAAATATTAAAGTTTTTCCAGTTAGGTGTACACATATTCATAGCTGCTATTAGCCCATGATACTATGACATTTATTCTTCGATAACTTAGTGACCGAAACTTAAATAAACTATGAAAATGCTTCGTATTTATCTACTTTCTGTGCCTCTAAATGTTTCATCAACAAAAATTTACGGAGTATTGATTATCCATTAGAGCCTTTTTAATAAATTGTTTTCCATTATTTAACCATCATCCGGTGTGACTACTTGCTCTGTTAGTGCCGGCAATTAGAAGGATATCGGACACCATTTCGTCGTTTTCATTTCTTTGGATATTTTTATCCATTGCAGTAAATTCTGTTGTCCTCAATGAATGTGGCCACAATATGATACCGATTTGAACGCATCATAATTTTTGTGTTATGTAAAATATACTTGCACATTTATAATATGGGGATTAATGTGGAAAATTAAATAAAGTAATTTACTTTATTTAATAATTTAAATAAAGTTTATTTAATAATTAATAATTAAAATTAAAGTAATTTAATTTATTTCATTCCCTGTAAATAATTGAAAAGAAGAATAACATTTTACTCGTGCACAGGTTATTTTTTTATATACGAGTACATTGATCTATCGTTTTGTACACTTTTAAAATACGTTAGAAATAATCCCCTCAATCCCCTCGTACACTATCGGAATTCAACAAATAAAACATACAGGGTGTTACATTGAAAAAATGTTAATGAAACAGCTGTTATATATTTTTAATTTGTTTTTCTGATAGCATATTCTAAAATTTCAGAAGAAATAAATTGGTGGAAATTCTTTCGAATCCACCTCGTACCTACTTTTGTGGTATCTGAAGTCAACTCCTTTGATTGTTCTAAAGTTTACTAACCTAGACAAGTCATGCAACTTTTGACATTGAGCATCAAAAGCATCAAAAGCAAGTTTATGAATAACTTATACGAGAAATAATCGAATACAAGAAATGTTTTCTTTTGAAGGAGTAAAACATTTTTTCACTCCTTTTCATCACTAAAAACTAAATATAAGTTACTCATATAATAACACATTGTACTTTTGGTACCCTACAAACATTTAATACCAAATGTACCAATGAAATTCTCGTAATATCTAAATATATTTATATATTTATTTAATTTTCAATTAGGAAAAAAACATATTACATGAACTGCTCTAGGAAAGGAAATATACGAAGGTCTGAGATGAAAAAACCCATATAATTTAATTTTAAGTGCGTATGCGAAATTTTAAGTAAAAATATGTCATATATAAATCGTTTGTGATATTTTATTGTACAACTTTTTCTTTAATAGCTTCAGTTAATGAAAAGTCATCGCCTAATTAACATAAATAGTGAATTAGTTTCTTTGAAGGTATTTTCAGTGGTAAATAAGAAAGCGCATTTTTTTCCTTTGTTCTTGTTTCTTTGTGTTTGTCGTTTTTTTTTTTTATTAAAACTTTTCAGTTTTTATTTATCAGATTAATGTTGAATCGTGGAAAAATATTAAACGTTAAACATTCTCCATTAAAACTCCTTTTTTGTTGCTTGAATGGGTAACAGATCTGCTGGAATGATTGTGGATGAAACGGAACATTATTAAAGGATATATATGTGCAAGATTGCGCGTTATCTGTGTAAAAAGATTGTTTTTCCATTCGAAATGATAATCTGAAATCCTCAATAAAATTCACCTGAATTAAATGTCTATGGTCTTCTATTTTCAGCATTTAATTAATGTTTATTTGACTGAAGTAAGCTTCGTTTTGGTCGTAGGTTTATTTACTGCCTCCATGCTGGGTATTTTTCTTTCATCTCGGCCTCTTTTGAAATAAAAAAAAAAAGGAGAGGAGTCATTGAGGACAAAACCGCGAAAGAAGCAATAAAGGATGTTGGAATTCCTACGTTAATCTGCGATACTATACAGTGCTATTTAAAAAGTAAATATTATTTCAGTTCCGCAGAAAATAAATTCGCAACAAAATTCATCGCTTCCCCAAAGCCAAAAAATAAACGACAAAGTTTTGAATTTTTTTCTGGTGTGGCCTACATATTAAATTAGAACTGTCCTTTATTATTTTTTTTGAAAAATAATTTTGTTTTATATATATATACAAATACTATATGTATATTAATGCCTTTATGTTAACAAATATTCCATTTTTTTTACAAAAATCTGCTTCATTTTTCAAGACGTTAGTCTCTAAATAAAATAAAATAATAAAAATTAATTTTAAAGGCCTTCAAAAATGCTCTCAATAAGCCTGTCGAACTGACAATTTTTTTCTGACATTGAGAAATAAAAAAACACACACAACAGAGATAAGTGCGTTTTCATTATATCCGATGGTCGCAAATGAAAGTTGAGACCTTTAATTTGTTTCTTTGTTTGGTGCCGTACGTTGATTTATAAAGGCTGTCAAAAGTTAAAAATGAGTTTTCTTTTTAATGTCGAATATCTGGGCTTAAAAAAGTGGGTAATAAGTCAATCAAAGAATGAAATTAAAGGCTAAAGGGATAAGCTTTCTCGTGGAATTTTCAGATTGACGCGAACAAACTTCCTACTCCGTCGTTTTGAATGCAATTCGAACGAAAAAAAGCGAAAACGACGTGTACAGGGTGTTCGCAAATTACACCGACACCTTACCAAAATTAGCTTACGATATTTTGTCAGCACATTCTGCTTTTAAAATAATATAGGTACTATACGATGTGTGGCTATTAATTAACCGAACTGCTGTCAGAACACTTTCTATTTGTTACCAATTGCAATAGCAACTTTTTCGCCTTCAACTTTTTCAACGACTTTTCCATTGTTGAAAGCAGTGCTGGAAGTCCGCTTCTGTCAGCTGGTTCCGAACCTCCGTCGTTTTTTCTTTAACTCTTAGTAGTCACTGTGGGTCCAGGGGACCCAAGCCCTTTTTGACCTCGAATACTGCCCAGTAAAATAGAACGATTTGTACATTTTTTTTCGCGTTGTTAAAAATTTATTTTTCATTTACAACCGACTTTCTTCCATTAAAATAGGTTCAAATTATACCCCGGAATTTTTTAAATTATTTGAAATGCATTATTCAATTATTTATAACAATTTAAAGACGTCTGGGTCCGATGGGCCCAGTTTGACTATTACGTCATTCTGGGAAAGTGTGACTATAAAGGGTTAACCGTTTCCACACTCTCGAATCTTGTTCCCTTCAGTGTCACCGCGTCTAACGAGCCTGGATCAGTGTCAATGTTGTTTAGAATGTCAGCGCAAATGTTCCTTCTTGATTCGTTTTGCTCGGAAGTGAGGAGTTTTGGCACCATTTTTGCGCAAACTTTGCGCATGTTGAAAGACTCTATGGTGAACACATTCTTTGTCGATTCCTGTTATTTCAGCAAGCCCTCGGATGCTTAGACGACGATCTTCGCGGATTGATTTACCGATTTTTTCAATTTTTTCGTCCGTTTTTGACGTTGAGGGCCGTCCGGGGCGCGGATCGTCTTCGGTCGTTTCACGTCCCTTTTAGACGAGGAAATTTAGCACAAAAAAGAGCCAAACCTCCAAAATTTCCGCAGTAAGATGGATTTTGACATAATTAGGCTCGTTGGATTCCTTGTAAAATTTAGAAAAAATGTTACCTATTTTTGTCACATACAAATCAGAAATAGCCAAATAAAGAAAAACTCATAATTCGAGAATACATTGTCGAAACGGGCTGAATTTGATTACCCGAAGGTTTCTGGGGTCGCTGATCATGGATACGTTGTTGAATTCAAACGACTGGTACAGTCAAACAGAGCGACCCACTGGCTTGTCCAGCGAGCTCAGGAGTGGGGAAAGTATCACCAGACACAGTTCTGTTCAAATTTGTCGCGATTTAATAGCCACACCTCGTATTACTGTACGTCCTAGGGAAAAAATATTTCGCAAATATTTTACAAGCCGTTTCCAAGATATTCTAGGGATGCATTTGGATACTTCTGAGGTCTCCTGTGCCTCCTTACGAAAATAGGTGCATGAAAAATTCCATTGATACGCCCTGTATCTTGCGCAGTTATTTAATAAAAATATAAGGCACTCATAAAGCGGCATTACTCGAAAGAATTTAATCGCTTCTCGCGTAATAACTATCTCGACTTTGAAGGGTGCTCCTTATTAATTGGTGGTATAAAGACTTATCAAACGAAATTAATGCACGCCCCGGGTAAAACAGCCGCGCTGTAGGTGTTTAGAGCCGAAGTGTTTAATCACAGAACTTGTTCACATAAATGTCTGTGCCAGTCCTTGATTCATTACGTAAGGCTCTTCAAGTAGATGACGGGAATGCGTATATTAATTCGAAACGTTGAATCATCGTCGTCATCCAAATCAAATTATAATCACTTTGTCTTGCCACAATTATTGTTATTAAAATCTATTAAGGTGAATCGAATATACACGGAATGCGTAAAGGGACTCGTTATTGGTGTCACATGAGCAGTGAGCGAGAGGGAGGGAGACAGTTGTCACCGAGGATATGACAGAAATTATACAGCGCTTAACAGAATTATGACTCTACAGCAAGCAGTTTACAGAAGGCGTGATAGTAGGTTTGGCGACACTTGGCTCGCTTTTTTTAGATGCTCCAAGCCGTTTAATCAATGTTTAAGTAGAACCATTCTGAATAATAAAATGAAACCTTTACTTTCCAATCCCAATTTAAACCTAAACAAAGGAGGCTCCAGTCATAACGTTTTATACAGCGTAAAAAATGTCCCGATTAAAAGTTTTTTTCATTAGTTTATTTGCCATGAAATAATTTTGCCTTTTCGCGTTTGGTTGTTATAGAGACCAACTTTTTTAACCCGTAGGTTGTCTCTCAGTATCTGAAAAAGCAGCTTTCTCTCTTTACTGACTACTAAAATTTGATATGGTTAGTCAATTTGTTTCAGTCAATTTATCAAAACGTATTTGATAAATACGTTTAGTCAATTTTTATAAAATAATGTAATTGCTTACTTAATTATTTATTTTTTACAAAAATAAAACAACAAAACAATAGTCAGCGAATGATGTGTTGAAAGTAACCTCCATTTTTCTCTAAGCAATGCCAAAACCGCTCCCGAAATTCTTCAATAACACTGACAAGGAAGTCTTCAGAAATGGCCCGGGTTTCATTTGAAATTTTCTGTTTCAAGTATTCAATGTTATCTGGTCGATTGACAAAAAAACATTTCATTTTAAATACCCTCGCAGAAAAAAAATTTAAGGGATTTAGATCCGGGGAGCGCGCTGGCCATTCGCTTGTACTCTTCTGTGGTGGTGTTCCTGATGGAACCATAGTTGTTGGTTAATAACATGGTTTTCACCCGAAAACAATAGTCTACAAGACGGAATAATGTGATTGCTTCTAAATATGCAGATCTAAATATTTTTCAGAATTTAAAATTCTATCTATGGAGAAAGGTTCTCACTTAAACTAAAAAAAAAGTTAACTTCAAATGTGCTTTTTGCGAAAATTGGCAAAGGACATGGCAAATTCGTTCAAAATGGCGCCTGAACTGCAAAATTTTTGCGTAAAAATTCAAGAATTTTTATTGGAAAATGATGCACATTTACCATCAATTTTCAGGAAAAAAAGTTCTTAAAATCATCCAGGAAGGCATTGGAATGCACTCAAAATTTTTTTGAGCAACTTTGTGGATTTTGCAAATAGTCAATTTTTTGCAAAATTTAAAAAATTGCTTAAAAAATTCTGAAAAAAAGTGCACTCCAGTGCATTCTTTGGATGGTTTTAAGAACTTTTTATTCTTGACAATTTATAGTAAAAATGCATTGTTTTCGAGAAAAAAATTGTAAAGATCAAATTAGTATCGAAATTTAGAATTTTTTTTCTCGAAAACAATGTATTTTTCCTATAAATTGTCAAGAATAAAAATTTCTTAAAATCACTCAAATATTGCAAAAATTGACTATTTGCAAAATCCAAAAATTGCTCAAAAATTTTTGAAAATTCTAGTGCATCATTTTCCAATAAAAAATTCTTGAATTTTTACGCAAAAAATTTTGCAGTTCGGGCGCCATTTTGAACGCATAAGGGAAAACATCGATCTTTAAACTACGTATACTTAAAGTTCAAACATTTATTTCACCGGTTAGTGAGGTTCCAGGTCCATTGCAGACCGGAAACCCCTTGAAAATTTGATTAAAAAAAGTGCAAAAAAAATTGTTTTTTTTTTTTAATTTCTTTTTTTTCATAATTAATAATTTTTGGAGGAATTTCATGAACACCATCGGAAAGGGCACGTCTTAAGAGCGATGCAACGGGGGTGGCATTACAAGCATTATGCGTTAATTTTTTGCTACACTGTATATTAATTTTATAAACTCCTTTCAGATATTTGGACCGATTTTCGGGCAGCCCTGTATGCGAACCTCAATTCTTTAATGCGTATTTTTCCCATCGGTTTCCTGTTATTCGAGAGATAGGGGCACGACCTCGGGTGAGTATTAACAGAAATAAACAAATTTTTGATTTGCCCTCGACATGTGTACACATTCGTTGCGGGCGAGTCAAATAAAACGTGAGATAATTTTAATACATTTCCACGATGCAATCAACATTTTCCCCTCCCACCTAATTATTCCCATTAAAACGGGTTTTTATTTCAGCCAAATGCGTCTTCGCATCCGTAATTCGTGTTTTGTATTTAATGAATGTTATTTAAAATTGTATTCGGTCCCTGGCACATTGATAACGAAGCAAATAAAAAGGACGGAAAAATGAAGTGGTACTTTTTGAGTAGCGTTTCGCCAGCCGCGGTGGCCAGAGGAAAGAGTGCCCTTCCAGAATTATCGATTGTGTGTGTAAATTTTATGTTTTTTTTCCCACCTCCTTTCCGCCCCAAACGAATAACAGCCGAGTACACTCGGAAAACCTTCCGAGATTTTTTAAAAATCGCATTTGTCGCGACTTATTTAGACGCTATTCTATTATGCACATGGTGTTCCTTAGGAAAAGTGCGCTTTTCGTCGCGCCAAAATTTACTTTACGTTCTTTAATTCGTTAGAATAAATTGTTGCGACGTTTGACCAACATACGAGGTGTGTCTATTAAATAACCGAACTGATGCTGCGAGCGTGTCGCGACAAGTTTGAACAGAACTGTGTCTGGTAATGCTTTCCCCACATTGAGCTCGCTGGACAAGCCAGTGGGTCACTCAGTTTGATTGTAGCAGTCGTTTGAATTAGTCTACGCACCAGTGACGCGTCGAAAAAATGTTAAGTATTCAGATGGAGCAACGGGTTAATCTCAAGTTTCTTGTTAAACTGGGGAAAACATTTACAGAAGCGTATCCCATGTTAATAGAAGTGTACGGGCATGAATGATTATCCCGCACACAAGTTTTTGAATGGTTTAAACGGTTTAAAGAGGGACGTGAAACGACCGAAGACGATCCACGCCCAGGACGTCCCTCAACGTCAAAAACAGACGGAAACATTGAAAAAACTGGTAAATTAATCCGCGAAGATCGTCGTCTAAGCGTCCGAGGGCTTGCTGAAATAAGAGGAATCGACAAGGAATGTGTTCGCCAGATTTTGCATGAATCGTTAAACATGCGCAAAGTTTGCGCAAAAATGGTGCCAAAACTCCTCACTCCCGAGCAAAAGGAATCAAGAATGGACATTTTCGCTGACATTCTAAACAACATTGACACTGATCCAGGCTTGTTAGACACGGTGATTACTTGTGATGAATCGTGGTTTTTTACTTACGATCCCCAACAAAGCGCCAATCCATGCATTGGAAGAGCCCGAACTCGCCACGGTAAAAAAAAAGCCAGGATGAGCAAATCCAGAATCAAAACGATGATGATCGCCTTTTTTGACATTCGAGGCATTATTTACGTTCACTGTATCCCTGAGGGTCAGACGGTTAACTAACATTATTACATCGAGGTTCTGACGGCCCTTCGTGAGCGTATGAGAAGACGAAGACCCGATCGTGGAAGACTAAATCATGGAAGACTCACCAAGACAATGCACCGGCCCATTCTGCTTTGTCTGTGAAGGCGTTTTTTACGAAATTTAGGCTAAAATACGGCATTACTGTGTTGGAACATCCACCATACGAGCCCAACCTTGCCCCCTCTGACTTTTTTATTTCCCAAGATCAAATCGGCGCTAAAGGAACAAGATTCGATAGTGTGGAAGCAGTTAAAGCAAAACCGACGGAGGTTCTGAACTGGCTGACAGAAGCGGACTTCCAGCACTGCTTTCAACAATGGAAAAGTCGTATGGAGCGGTGTAGGGATGCCAATGGGAGCACCCTGAAGGCGAAAAAGTTGCTACTGTAATTGGTAACGAACAAAAGTGGTACGACAGCAGTTCGGTTATTTAATAGCCACACCTCGTATTTTTTATATCCACATTAAATTTTTTAAATTACATTTTTTTACTCTCAAAACTATTATTTGGCAATGTGTAGCACGGTATCTCCATTTATATTTCGTACTTGATGTAGAACTAAGAAAATTATTTCCTTTTGAAAGGAGCAACTGAAATATACTTGAGGTGAAAGAAACCCATAAGAAGGGAAATAAAATATAAATCTTGTTTAGTCTCAATATACATACATATGTAGATTATTGACTTTCCTAAAAAGAAAATAAAATCGATACAGAACCAGCCTTAGTGATATGTTTATAGGCTATAATAATCATCCGACAAAAATAGAAATGCAAGAAAGGGACATTTTCATTATTAGGAAGAAGACACATGGGATTTCTTACCTTTGAGACAGCATCAAAACGATAATACGTCAGTTTATTAACTTCGTACAAGGGCACTCTAATTAAAATTGCTATATTCTCGGTGGATGTCCCTTACAAAAAACGCTGCAGGCTTCAATTATAAAACAGACGATTTGCGATAAGCAATCTTAATTGGAAATTATTTCCATCTGAATATCTGCTAATTCAAATCCCAGCACTGTCAGGGATACCAGTTAAACTGCAAAATTGCGGAGAATTTAGGACCGGCGGAATTTTTTTCAAATTACTCCCAACCAAGGTCTTTTCACTTAACTAAAATATGTAAATTACCTCTCAGGCTAGTTTAACATGATGCGCAGTCTTACAATTAAACTTCAGAAGCTTAAAATAGCATTAAAACATCTCAATAGAATTTAATAATTAACATCTTCCAAGTAGAATATATCACTAAAGATCTGTAGGAGATTGCCACACATAAATTATGTTAGAAGTGGTTCTTGGACACTGACAAGCGTGTAGTCAGGTCAGATAGCGGAGTAATTACTATCAGTGCATAAACCTGTCGAGAGGACCATAATACCCTGCCCTAAATTTGAAAAAGTGTCGCCTGTTATTTATGCGACCGTAGGCTACGTATAAAACATCGCGTGATGTGCCTAACGAATAATTTCAATTTGTTTT
The DNA here is from genome assembly GCA_029963805.1 of Aromia moschata. NCBI lineage: Eukaryota > Metazoa > Arthropoda > Insecta > Coleoptera > Cerambycidae > Aromia > Aromia moschata. The sequence continues at coordinate 1,630,209 of JAPWTK010000038.1, forward strand.
CGTGCCATTTGGTATCATATTATCATTAATAATTATTTTAAACTGTGTCGAAATTAAAAGTAAATATATCGGGCAGCGCATTAGCTGTTTATTTTGTGTTGTACCGCTACGTGTATTTGCTGAATGTTGAGAGGATTGTTAACTGAAATATTCTATTGTCATTCTCATACATAGATCGTACCAGACCCGCGTTTGTTTATTTAAACATGCCAACAAAACAAGTAATACGCTTACCTGTCTCTCGGATCCATCTTTGGATTTTGAAGCACTGCCAGCTGTGATCAATCTTTCACAGTAGCAACCTTCTAACATGACGATTCCGGATGGTCTGTGACAACTTTCGGAGTCGTAGTAGAACAGTAAATTCTGCAAAGTAGTAAATTCTTTTATAACCCGCGACTTTTATTTTAATTCCTGGTTACACTTTGGTGCTCCAAAGGTGTCGCGTAATTGTTTGTACATACCAGGTGTCCCATTTTAAACCCAACCACATGAATAACTTTAGAAAAGCCGCCAATCCAAAAATGACTAACAAAAGTTTTTTTGTTTGAAGGGGGCCATCTGACATTATTCGGCATCCTTATACGGCCCTGAGGCACTCTTTTTAATCCGTTTCGGTCGAAAACGCCACTCCCGGTACATCGCTCTTCAGCGCCTCATAACTAAAATACTATTTGCGACAGAAAACTTTGACAGAGACACATTTTTGAAGTTTAAGACGTGCCCTTTCCGATAGTGTCCATGAAATTAATCCAAAATATCATTAATCATGAAGAAAAGCGTTTTTTTTTTTCTTTAAAATACACGACTTTTTTTGCACATTTTTTTTAAATCAAAATTTCAAGGGGTTTCCGGTCTGCAGTGTACCTGGAACCTCACTAACCGGTGGAATAAATGTTTGAACTTTAAGTATACGTGGTTTAAAGATCCATTTTTTGCCTTATGCGTTCAAAATGGCGCCTGAACTGCAAAATTTTTTGCGTAAAAATTCAAGAATTCTTTATTGGAAAATGATGCACTTTTACAAAAAAATTTCAAGAATAAAAAGTTCTTAAAATCACCCAAAGAATGCAGTGGAAAATGCAGTGGTTTTTGAGCAACTTTTTGGATTTTGCTAATAGTCAATTTTTGTAAAAAAAATATTTTTAAAAATGTATAGGAAAAATGCATTGTTTTCGAGAAACCCCTTGAAAATTTGATTAAAAGAAAATGTGCAAGAAACTGCTTTTTTTCATAATTAATATTTTTTGGAGGAATTTCATGGACACCATCGGGAAAGGGCACGTCTTAAACTTCAAAAATATATCCCTGTCAATTGTTCTGTCGCAAATAGTATTAGTTATAAGGCGCTGAAAAGCGATGTACCGGGAGTGGCGTTTTCGGCCGAAACGGGTTAATGGGAACCCCCAATTTTCATTGCAGTATATCTACGTCCAAAATAGGTATATTTTCCTGATATCGTTTCCATTAAAAAAAAAATTGGGTGCCTCAGGGCCGTATCAGGATGCCCGATTAGGTGCTGGATTACATGATCAGATGGCCCTCTCCAAACCAAACAACTTTTAAAGTCATATTTGGATTGGCGGCTTTTCTACAGATGTTTTAAAATGGGACACCTGGTATATGTTCGCTTTGGAACACTCGGTATTGTCAAACAGTTAAATAAATTTTTGATGCCCTGCAATAAAATATTCATAAGCGCCTTTTAAATATTGATATCATTTCCCAGTTGCTAAACAGTATAAACTATGCGAGTAACAATTTGTTCATAGTGATCAACTTTTTGGATGTGTTCAATAGGACACTCGAAAGACCGAGTTTTCTAAATTAGGCGGTGGATCCACCACTTCCACCAAGATGTGTTTTATTTCTCTCTAACTGTAAATACACAAAGAGGAATGAAATACTTCTAAATAAAACTGGTGGATCTACCGCTTACTTTAGAAACTTTCGGAGAGAGGTGGATCTGTTTATCAATAAATTTGTTTATTCCGTCAATAATCAAGAGGGGTGGAGCTAAATGACGCTATGCGCCACGTTGAGTTTTCCAAAAAACATTCCAACTTACCTGATAAAGCACAAACCATCTCAATTGCCACCTATTACTATCCGCTGACCTTTTATGCAGATAGCCTGCTTGTGTATGGTCAAAGTGTGCCCTCTCCGACAACATTATGAGCTGATTCTCATTGACCCGAATTGTTCTCTGCATCTTAGGGCTCAACATGATTCAGATGATTTGATACCTGTAAAAGAAATTCGCAAATAAATACGTATAGAAATAAGTTGGCTGTCGGTTATAGAATTTGTTATTGGATTATGTCTAAACTCTGAGCCGTTAGAAGACAGAACATTTTCCGTGATAATTGTTACAGATTTTGTTCTTCAGTCGAGTAGTTACCGTGACAGAAATTTCCTTTTCGAAAGAATTATAGATCTGTTAAACTTTTTAACAGTAATGTCAGTTTGTAAAACACAGATTTGATTAAGCTTAATGAAGATGAATTCTTAACGCAATTCTTGTAATTGTGCCTTTTTCACTTACAGCCTGTCGGAAAAGGGGGTAATAAATCATTCAGTGAAGTGACCGTGGAGAAAATGCGGTACGATTTTTCTTCGCGCTTACCGTAAGTGTAATGGAAATTAGTTTTTCACTAATTGTAGGGTAGAAAAAACGAATTCCTTTCTTCCAAATAAACCGTAAGATTTTTTTAATAGTCTGTATTCTAGAATATTGCTAGAGAGATTATGAGTACAAATAGTCCAATTAATAAGCCGTAAAATGTGGAAAAGTTGATGAGCAGCTCCGATTTCAAAAATTTTTGTTTGTACGTGTTCTTTAGACCCTCAGGAACATCCATCACCAGTAACATCTGCCTCGCTATGAAAATGAAAAAATTATGGTAGTTTTCCCACCCTAAAGCGTCCCCAATAGTAAAAGTGATAAAACATTTTAAAAATTCAAAATTTCACCTCGTAAATCGTCTTTCGGGGGTTTTCGGGGTCGCTGATTACGAATCCAAGGTCAAAAATCGAGTGAGGGTGGTTTCACCCCATTAAAAACACCCCAAATTTTTAAATTCAAAATTTCGCCTCGGAAATCGTTTCTCGGGGGTTTTCGGGGTCGCTGATTACGAATCCGAGGTTACACGATTACTAATTTACAGTGCTACTTTACAGTGACTTTACACATATGAAAAAAACCATAGAGGTGCCAAAGTGGTCGGAGCCGGGATTTGAACCCCGCCCTCTAGATTGCAATGGAAAAAGGCATACTATAATACCGCGGGAAAGTATAAAAGTAGTTGCAAGTATGCATATAGCTCCCCTTTCATAAGCAAGAACTACGTTACGGACTGCAGAAGAAGGTAAACAGATGAAGAGGGAATTTCAAAAAAGCACCAACTGTAGAGGATGGTAAACAAATGAAAGGAGAATTTTGAAACATAAATATTGATTTTTTCACGGCGAAAACCCTCATACTTAAAAGTAAAATCCTACAGCTTACAAGCGAATCAGCTATCGAAAACTTGAAAGTGGAATTATATTGCTCCATTGCATTAGACGTTTAAATATTTGCAATTGAACTTAAGATTCTTGACCAGCGACACCGAAAACCCCCCGAGAGACGATTTTCGAGGTGAAATTTTGAATTTTTAAATTTTTTTTATCACTTTTACTATTGGGGAAGCTTTGGGGGTGAGAAAACTACCATAACTTTTTCATTTTTCATAGCAAGGCAGATGTTAGTGGTGATGAATGTTCCTGAGGGTCTAAAGAACGCGTATAAATAAACATTTTTGAAATCGGAGCTGCTTATCAACTTTTCCAGATTTTACAGTATTTTCGGGCTTATTTACTGGACTAAAATCAAGAGTTACCTGTTGTCAAGCATTGTCGAAATAATCGCCTATTTTTCCTTGGATAAGCTTGCGCAACTGGAGATACCGGGAACGTTTTTTTCTGGCGGTGACAATAGACTTATATTTCTTTAACTTCGCGATCTACCTCTGTCCTGAGTATTAAGGATTGTGACTTTGTGAAGTTACTAGTCTCTTTCAAAAAATCGGATTATATAATGCCGTCGCACCGTGTTGTTCCGTCGCTAAATGAAACGCGAACAGAAGGCAAAAATGTTTTACCTTCATAAATGGAGTTGCAAATCCTACTTTGCTTTATACAATATGTTGATTTGAAATGCATTACGAGAATGTTTGAAAAAAGAACATCGCGGATTCTGTCGGATGTTGCCGCGGAAAGGGTTTTATTTAAAACGCCTCTAAAGCGGCCCGCAGACGAGGAAATTGGTTTCGGAATTAGTCAACCAAATTTTAAGTCTCTTTGCCACATACTGAACAAGGAACTAACAACTTGAATGTTAACACCGGCTCTGAAGTTGAAGGATTAGGTGAATATTTTTTATATATGTTCCAAAACTGTTGAAAAATCTAAAAGTAATGTTCATCCTCAACATCCACCTTCAACTTCCCACATATTATCAACATCTCCTTCAGTATGGCAAGTTGACGACATGTTGGGCCGTTTCAGGGAAAGGTGGTGGCAGGTGGAACGAATATGGTGGTTTACGAGGTGTGGCTATTAAATAACCGAACTGATGCTGCTACCAGCGCGCTGCGAACGTGTCGCGACAAGTTTGAACAGAACTGTGTCTGGTGATCTCGCTGGACAAGCCAGTGGGTCGCTCAGTTTGACTGTAGCAGTCGTTTGAAGTAGTCTACGCACCAGCGACGCGTCGAAAGAATGTTAAGTGTTCAGATGGAGCAACGGCTAATCTCAAGTTTCTTGTTAAACTGGGGAAAACTTTTTACAGAAGCTTATACAATGTTAAAAGAACTGTACGGGAATGAATGTTTATCCCGCGAACAAGTTTTTGAATGGTTTAAACGGTTTAAAGAGAGACGTGAAACGACCGAAGACAATCCGCGCCCTGGACGGCCCTCAGCGTCAAAAACGGACGAAAACGTTGAAAAAATTGGTAAATTTTGCATGAATCGTTCGACATGCGCAAAGTTTGCGCAAAAATGGTGCCAAAACTCCTTAATCCCTAGTAAAAGGAATCAATAATTTTTTTTGTAAAAAATCCCCATTTTCTTATAGTTAATAACATTTTTCGCAAATTTGGTGTACACGATCGGAAAGAGCTTGCCTTGAACTTTGAGAATACGTCTTTTTCAATTTTTTTCAGTCGCAAATAGCGTAAGTTATAAGCCTCCAAAGAGCGGTGTACCGCGATGGACATTCTGGGCCGAAACGGGTTAAACTGTAGAGTTAGACCTTGCATTGCCTAGTTTAAATCGGTATAAACCTCCGTTTTCCGTGAAGCAGTACGCGAGAAGGCACTAACTCGATAGAGGCCATAGAGGAGGAAATAACAAACTCTAAATATTTACGAGGCAGCCAACAGCCGAAGAAGATAGGTTATTACGTATAAAGGAGTTGTTACTCGTTTATATATAATAACCTCGGGAAACAAGAGATGAAAGCCTATATATACATAACATACATACCATCAATACGTACTTAAATCCAAAATACGATATATGCTATAGCTCTTATAAAGGAAAAGCAGTAATATCGGATTTAGATACAATATGCGGAGAAATCGTATGTGATCGTATTAAACGTTTCTCTTAGGAAATAACATTAATATTTTGAATATAGTATGTACTTCTACATATTACGTTGAAAAATGAATTTGCTTTATAATCTAAGATTCCGAAAACGGTATTAAATTTTCTCTTATTTTCAAAACTGAGAGAATCCTTTCCACGTATACGTCCAGATTTATTGTTCAAGTCGGAAATATTCTTTCAAGTTCCTTCGAATTTTTTAAACAACGACTTGTACCGTCATATACGGATGATTAACTTCCTAAAAATAACGATTTTACTTTTGCCTCTACAACTTCTGAATAATCATACGCTCCTGGAGGATACCACATTATTTCGTTCACTGTTTCATTTAATTCATAAATATGTTTTTATATTTGCGTTCCTCTGATTCTGACATTTAAAAGTGAGATCCGTCTTCTCTTCGTGAGGTAATTTTTTTTTGAGTTTGGTGACAAGCCCTGCGGCTAGTGGCCGCGGAAAAAGGGAAGAGAACAAAGTCACTAGCATGTCACAAAAACGAGAACAATGACAAAGACGAAAAAAAAACTTTTGTCATCACAATTGCCACAATCCATAGTCTTGAATAAATTACGGAATAATTCATTTAACAGGGTATTCGAGGTACGCGTAGCCCATGAATAAATTAAAAGTTCAAGAACTAACAGGAACTGTTACTGTGTGCGTATGGGTTAGTTGAGTAAAATAGAGGAAAACCCTATTTATTTCCACCAGAAATCGACGTTTACCTAAATCATCTTTTAAACACGCGATAATGGCGATATCTCAGTGCCCATTTATTTTTTGTTATTAATCGCCTGTTACGTAACGGTGTATAGTAATGTCTTAATCTATCCAGAATTAATGGGCTAGAAGGAATTGTATTACCGGTTGATCAGTGAATGACCGAGCTCCAGGTGGTAATTTCAATATTGATCTACGCTCGTGAAACTCCTGCTGATGTAATCTGAGGTTTAAAATTTGCCCTCGGCGAAATACTTTTATAAACACGGCACGCTAGGAAATATTAACACGCCGGCTGGATGCAAGACGGCTTAATTGCATTAAAAATTCCACGCTACGCGTATCTAGTATGCCCTGTGTACACCACACATGGGCCAGTTGTGAAGAAGGACAGAGGTGAGACGACAGATAAGAAGCGACCGCATACGCATCGAAGGTAGTGAGGGAATAAGACCTTTGCATGGCGTATAGTAGGGTGCTTTTTTTGGCGACTATTTTTTTTCACTCCCGTCTCGAAATTTTGTTGGAAATACCCTAAAAAATCCCTTAAAATATGAGCCCTTAATATTATTAAGTACTCGCCCTCAGCGTGTGAAGATTTCACATTTAAAATTCACGTAGAGTATTTTTTTAAATATCTATAACATTTTATGCTATTTCAACGTTTAAAAAGCACATTACTCTGGATTAAACGATCTATAAAAGTGTCAATTGCGACGTAACTGTAACTTACACCGGTGAGACAGTACAGGTCACTGAACTCAATTTTTTCAGGAATTTTTGGATTTTTCGTTGTTATTTCATAAATGGCTGTAGCTACAGGAAAAATGTAAAGTTGTAGCAAATTTATAGCAAATTAAATTTCCTACAAAAAAGCTCCTGTGAACCGATTATTAATCAAAGCATGAATAAAAAATCTTCAACTTCGATATGATTTTTTGCGACGTTGGAAATAAGGAATGTTTGGCGTACTTAAAGAAAACAAAAGCATATAAATCTAAAGACATGAAATGGACGCTGGTTGAGCTGAACCGCATACCTGGCAGTTTCGGTAATTTTGTCGAGTGTATTCTAAAAACAAAAGAATGCTTTGACATATGTTTACGTTCCTCTTCTTTAAGATCACGTTGGCTAAAGAACAAAAAAAAAAGATTTAAATTGTATTAATACCAGTACCTTGAGAGACGCACCACCCTCAAAGAAAGGCATCGAGTAATTGATATCGTACACGAGGGTGGGGTGGATTATTAACAAACTTAAGGAGGCCGGTACAGTTCGGAATTGCTTCAAGGAGCAGATATGAGAAATGGATGGCAACATGAGCCACCGATGACAATTCCGGGGGTCGTCAGGGGTAGGCAGAGGGTGGCAGCTTTTCGCCCGGCAACCAAAAATGTCAGCTTCGGAACTTTTAGAACAAATGGAACTTTCGTGAGCAAGTGTAAAAATTATTTTGAAAAAGGAACAACGGCCTACCTTTGAAAACTAATTTCGTTTCTGTCTACAGGGTGTTCAATTTTGAATCGGAAAAGAAATCCGTTGCGCGGATTGTTTTAATGTTTCTATTTACCATGGAAATCGAAATGCAATATTTTTTATATAATTGTAAGCCAAAAGTGTTTTAGATAGTACCGAAAATCTAGATACAGGTACGACAAATTTTTTTTGTAGAAAAAAATTATTTGTAGATCAATTTCAGGAGAACAGTTAAGACATATGAGCAAAGATAAAATCGTGTAACAACCACAAAAATTCATAGCAAAAAAATATATTTTGACAAATATTATTCTTACTCTGTCATGATTAAAAACAGTTGACATGATGGAAATCCTGACATGCGCATATGTACATATATAACACGCGGATAAACGCCTATACGCCTATTTTAAAATTATAAATTGAATAAATATCAAATTACCAATTCAGCAACTAGCTTCCAGGACACGTCTATTGCATTTTAAACAGTATTTTTTTTGGATCAGCGTTTGAAATAACTGAAAAATCGTTTGTGATTATCCCCATATCTCGTTTTTATATTTTTGGCAAAATCCTTGACACTATCGAACCCTTTTTTTATTATTAAAGGCAATTGATTTGGGTCAACATATTTTTTTCTGTGGACAGTCAATAAATACAACGGTAATGTTTTATGTCCAGGATGTGCACGAAATACTGGGCGGCTTAACCGTTGTCACGAAAAATACTTGAGAATTCTGGTCTGTTAAATTTTGGGATAATTGTTTGTACATACGAATTAAATACGTATTTTACCCCTCAATAAGACATATTTATTATATAATTGATATAAAACGCTGTATTAATTAAAATATAATGTTTGTACCTTATGTGTGTGCCACAAGGATATCACCTTGGACCACTAACTAATTATCCGAAAATAATAAGAAGATTCATTTACAACTAACATTTGTACAATGTGGAACAGCCAAATGGAGTAAATTCAGTACTCCATTATTAGTACTAAAAGCAAAAAGTTTAACACTGATAACTGTTCACTATTGTTACAATGACAAGCACGTTTCTAGGTAATTTCAATGAAGCTGATAATGGCCAACTTCTTAAATTTCAGGTTTCTTTTTTTGCTGCTTGCTCGTTTTTGTCGTTCGATTGTGTAGCAAAAAATTGTACGTATTTATTAGTTTTTATCTTATAGTAGGGAATGTCGGCAATTACAGACATTTATTTTTTTGTTATTATTAACATTTCAGAACCTAAAATTGAAAAATAGCTTTATTTATAAAAGTTTTATTTTAATGTAACGAATTTCCTACGCTGGAGAAACTTATCTATTTTTCTTGTTCATTTCTGTAATAAAATTTAAAAACCATAGCAGTTTTGAATAGAGAATGAAAAGACCTTTCAAACGAAAGTATCACAAGCCCCTACTTCCAATTTGAAAATTTAGGGGTTGTAGCTGTCACCTGAAGGGGGTTGAATTTAGGGATGACATTTTTACGTCGCAAGATGTCATTTTAGAATTAGAAATTGACGTGTCTCAGTATTTTCTAAAAAAATGCATAATAATGGAGCTACTGAATTTATTCCATTTGGCTGTTCCACACTGTTTTCTTTTTACCTACAGAACCAACATCCGGTTTATTTATCTACATATATTACTTATATAAATTTGTATTACTGAGTAAGTATTTTCTTCCAAAATATTAATTCTTAATTAAATCAGTTAGAACGTTAAGTTTGTGCCATTTTGATAAATTTGACTATCATTACCTGTTTATAAAATAGAAAATAAATGTGCTAGGTACACAAGGGTGCAATGTCTGAACTCCTATAACTTTTTTCCAATTTAAAAAATAAGATATGTTATATATATATATATATTTTTTTTTTCAATATTATAAAGTGTAATTTTCTTCAAGTGTAATTAAAACAAGATTCTATTTTAAAAAATAAATATAATTTCATTTAGTAAGTATCACTTGATTATTCATTTTATTAAAATTAAAATCATCTTATGTGATGTTTTAATAAAATTGACTTCATCGTAATGGGTAAGTTAAACATTAGATAAATTGGATACACCAAGGTTCAGTATATGGGCCGTTTATCGTGTGTGTTCTGTTCATATGCACGTAACAAGTAACAATATAAAAAATATGTATCTTTTTCAATTTGCTCTTAAAACATAAAATTAGTCGGTTGAATGTCTGAGTTAATAAAATCTCAATCAAATAATTTTAATTGCTAGAGCTTTTCATTAAACGAAATGGAAAACATCTGATTAAATTATGTAGCTGTTACAAATATAACCTCTAAGGAATTATTCACTTGAATTTTCAATATAAACAAATTGCAGTTACTGTCGTTGTTAATGCGTGGGATTTTTATTGGAATTATCACAACGCAATAGTAACAAAACCAACGTGTATTATTAATTGTGAGGGTAGACCACATGACAGTCCAGTAAAAGAAAACGTGTTATCATCGATTCAAAAATTACGTTAAATTACTAGAAAGTCCGAGTCGCAGTTTCGCCGGGCGAGGTTATGAATAAAATCGACATTATTTACCGAAAATCAACGATAACACGTCAACTTATCTGTCGAAATACTGACAATACAGAAGATTTTACTTACATGTCACTTTACGAGAAGAAATGTGCTGCACCACCTTACCTCCAACACGCTATAACCATCGACTGGAAAACTGTCCTCAGATTTCCACGATATAACCGAGAAAACAACTTTCCGCAGCGCGCATGCGTACTTGTTGCGCGTGCAAACTAACAAAAACGAGATCGATAGGACTCCGGCTCACCTAATCACAATCATTAGAGCAACAAGTAGCAAAATTGGTGTGTTTGTAAATTAAAAAATGTACACACATCAATCCGGGAAAGTCCGGGTGAAGAATCACGTGCCCGATATCTTCCCGACCCTTCCGGTATTTACGCAACTCCGGTATTTTCGAACTCGCTTCAGTTTATTTATACCGCATCGTTGTCTCTCATTCCATTCAATGAATCAAATTAACTAGTCAGGTTAAATAGGAATTGAAAAGTGCTCCACGTCTTTCCGAATTTTCAAATTTTTAATAATCTTGTCTTAAAAAACTACTTTGTTTTTTCATTGATCCCTAGCATGAAAGTAAATAAACATTTTTGTATTCCCGCTTAAGAAAAGTTTGAAGTTTCAGTTCGTATATTTTTTTGGTTCAAAATATCACAGTATATTCTAAAAAGTACGTATCATATGGGAAAAAATCTCTTTAAATTTAGTCGCAAACTTTTATTACTGGTAATTTTTATTTTACCCAAAAATATTTTTGAAAAATGAATTTTCTAATTGAAAATTAACACATTTTAACTACTTTTAAAGTAAAAAATATTTGATGATTCAGAATTCATCATTCAGAAAAAATGAACACAGTTTTTTTTAATATTAAATGAGACAGGTACTAAGATGGTTTGGACTATCTACGGGGTGTGTAAATTAAGTAATGAAACTGTTTTTTTTAATTTTCTTTATTCGAATGGAATTACAATTCAGTATTGTCTCCGTCAAACTAATTTCCTTGGGAAGCCACACAGTGCTGGAGACGGTTCTTCCATTCCTCAAAGCAGTGCTGGAACTCATATACTGGAATAGCCTTCAGCTGGTCGGTTACAGCCGTTTAAATGTTTTCTATGGTCCGAAAATGACGTCCCTTGAGGTGATTTTTCATCCTCGGGAAGAGAAAAACGTCACAAGGGCTCAAGTTAGGCGAATAAGGAGGCTGAGGAGCCACAGGAATCTTTACTCATTTAGTGAAATGGCTGTGTGACAAGACACATTATCGTGATGTAATATCCAGTTGTTCTTGATGTTTGGATTCAAATTTAACTCTTCCTCGATCATTCTTGTCGTCAACCGACGATCTGAACGCACAAGATCCCGTATTCTATCGAGATTTTCATCGGTTCTTGAAGATGAAGGCCTTCCGCTGCGTGGCTCATCTTCAATCGACTCCCTTCCTTCTGACAATGCCTTAAACCACCGAAAAACGTCGGCTCTAGAATAAACACTGTCTCCGTAGGCGTGTTGAAGTTTTGCAAAAGTATCCGTTGCGCTGTGTCCAAGTCTGAAGAAAAACCTGATAGCATACCGTTGCTCAAAATTAATGTCACTCATTTTTCAAACGCATTAGAAAAAACCGGTTTACGAAAATAGTCACAAATAACAAACAAATTACTCTAACAAGTTCAAACTTGTACTCAAGGTGCATTACATGTTAAGTGTTACTAGATCGGGCGCTACGTTGCCATATCATTACTTAATTTACACACCTCGTATTTCAGACATTTTTGTGGTTAGAACAACCTAAAGTTTTTCAGAAATCAGTTTTCGCCTACATAAATTTAGAAATAAAAAATGTTTTCCATCTATTGTCTTCGGAAAACAAAAATAATTCAAGACTGAAATTATAGTTATAAATTTAAGTTATCTGCTCTTATTGTTGAGTATTCTGACTGCATTCTATTCAAAACGTATGCATTATCCAAAGAAAAATTATTATCTTCCATATGCAGAATTTCCTATTAAAACGTCCGTTTTCAATTTACGATACGTTCAACTTGAAATATCTAACGGACCCGGTCGTATTCGTTTTCCACAAAATTGCATTTTTTGTTCGGCCTTCGGCGTTCTATTACACAACAAATATGCCTTCAAGTGGCTGTCATCGTTTGTCAGTGAAAGCAAAATAAAGATCCAAAACAATGGAAATCGAAACGAAGAATAGAATCCCTCAAAGTAGTATTTAAGAAACCATTTCCTTTATGTTTCTGTCACGAGCAGTCACGGACTGTTTTAGAATTTTGCATAGGATTCGAAGTTACTTATTGGAGATACTGAATAAATGAGATGATACGCATGTTTAATTTGAAATTGCGTATTTCAGAGAAGAAGGGCCTTTTATCTTCATGTTGTTGTTGCTTTAATGAAGTGAAATTCCATAAAGAATGCGAGAGAGTGTAAGAATTTCTTTGTGAAGTGGTAACGATGAATGCCAGCGATATAATTTGCCCTGGCAAAATGTATCAGCCCCTGCAGTCAAGTTTGTTGCTCTTGTCAATTCGGCTAGAGATATCGATCCGGTTTTTGTTATCAATCTAACCAGATAAATGGTAGGGTATCTATGTAATGGTAAAGTTACGATCAGAGGGCAAAAAGTTTTAAGTGCAGGCTTACTTCGAGAATAATTGGATCTTTCTTCAATTAAATACCGAAAGTTTTTTGATCAATACCCTTTTAAATATATCCAGGGTAACTGGACCTGAATAACTAGAAAATAAAGGTGAATGACTGATTTTTTTTTTTCGTTCAGTAACATTTAACAAAAATCAATGTTTTGCAGCACCGGATAGATACGTCAATTTCTAATTCTAAAATGACATCCTGCGACGTAAAAATGTCATCCCTAAATTCAACCCCCTTCAGGTGACAGCTACAACCCTAAATTTTTAAATTGGAACTAGGGGATTGTGATACTTCAGTTGAAAGGTGATCTCTATTCAAAACTGCTATGGTTTTAAATTTTATTGCAGAAATTAACAAGAAAAAAAGATAAGTTTCTCCAGCGTAGGAAATTCGTTACATTAAAATAAAACTTTTATAAGTAACACTATTTGTCAATTTTAGGTTCTGAAATGTTAATAATAACCAAAAAATAAATGTCTGTAATTGCCGACATTCCCTACTATGCTTATGCTTGAAGAAAATCCACATACGTCGAGTCGTCAAACAGCTTCAGCATTAAATATTAGCCATTCCTCTATTCTCCGCGTATTGACAGAAAATCAGATGCACCCATATAAACTGGTACCAACTAATGAGCTCGCGGAAGACGATTTTGACAGAGAAATTCTCTTTTGTGAACAAATGATGCAAATGGTACATGACAATACACTACAAATTGAAAATGTTTTATTTTCCGATGTTTTAATCGCCAAAACTGTCGTTACTCGTCGAGAGAACATCCTCACTGGATGAGGGACTACACACGCAAAACCTGAGAAAGTTAATGTTTGGGCAGGAATAATTGGAGAAAATATCATTGGTCCCTTCTTCATTGACGGCAATTTGAATGGAGAAACTTATTTAGCGCTGCTCCAAAATAATGTTGTACCGACGATGGCAAACTTGTATCCAGCTGAAGGAAACCCACAACTTCCAGGTAATCCAATATGATTCCAGCAGGATGGTGCACCAGCACATCACACATACGAAATCAATGTCCGGCAATATCTCCACACAATCTTTCCAAATCGCTGGATAGGGAGACGTGGTTCTGTAGAATGGCCTGCACGATTACCTGATCTCACGCCGTTAGACCTCTTCCTATGGGGATATGTAAAAAGTATGGCCTACAAAACCAAACCCGACGATTTAGCTGACGTAAGAAGAAGAATAACACTTGCAATTAGGTCGATTACCCCGCAGATGTTAACTAACGTTAGAAGACATTTCTGTTTACGTTTAGAATACTGCTAAGATGTTGGAGGCATGCATTTTAAACACCTGCTGCAAGATGTCATTTTAGAATTTCGAACATTTTATTTAAACTAGTTCTAGTAATCTAATTTCGTGGTAAATGCGGTTTTTTATGCAAAAAATTTAAAATTTTACATCAACTGACATATTAGCAAACAAATCGTACTTTATTGCATTTTGTGGAAAATGAGGATCTACAGAATTATCAAATATTGTAATATCATAAATATTTAAAAAGATTTATACATAAATCAATGAAAATTGGTCGTATAAATAAATTAAAGCTTTACAATATTCAACACAGATTTGTATCATAATCGTATAAAAACTGCCATATCGAAAAAGTATTTCATACAGTTTAATAAGACATTGTAGCTGTCAACCACTGAGATTTTTTGAAGATACACGTGAATAAAAACAACCACAAAGACAAATTACTCTCGCGCAACCATCCAAGAGCTCCGTTAGGCTTCTTCAAACATATTTTTTGGTTTCTTGATGATTTTTTCAATCACAAACCGGCCAGTAATAGATGCACTTTGATTATTGTACATTAATGTATTGAAGAAAAAATGTTTCGAACTCGTTTATTCCCTCTTGAAGCTCACGAGCATCTGGTTTCTCTACGTTCCGTGAAAATCTACTCTATGTATACTATTTCGACTTACCTCAAACATGAGAAGTCGACGAACCGATGCCCAAGGTGTTTCAACGGCTGAAACATTGATCCGCGTTAAGTCCTCCATACACAGAAGGATGGTTACTCAAGGGTTGCGGGGAGAGGGGCATGAAAGTAATTAGCTTTGGTAAATAACTTAATCAGTTTATTGGGGATAAAGCGAGATTTGAGGATGGATTAATTTTGACGGATTAAAAAAAACTAACGACACCCAACGGAAAGAGGTGCAAATTTAAGGGTGCGTGAAATATTAAAACTCGAGGTAGTCGAGCGTGGGAAAGAAAAAAGGGAATACTTAAGTAAAGGGAAGCAGCTTTTACGCGGCTTTGTAAGATTTTCTGTATAAAGAACAAGAATGAGAAGGCTCTAACCGATTTTTAAAATTCAAAAAATAATAGTTTTTCCAGTCACTCTACTCTTGTATAAAGAAATTTATTCTATAAAAATATATACAATCTAAGATAACAAAAACTATATATACCAAAGGACAGATGACACGATTTACAAAAAACCAAAACGTACCATGTTTTTTTATGACTGACTATAAATTCAATATTTCAGACTAAATTTTGGTACACTCCCATTTTAATAGATGCCGAATTCAGTATGATGTGTCTAAATTTTTTGTATAAGCATCGCCAATATACGAGGTGTGTAAATTAAGTAATGAGACTGATTTTTTAGTCGGATATAATTACAATTCAGTATTGTCTCCTTCAAAATAACTTCCTTGGGAAGCCACACAGCGCTGTAGACGGTTCTTCCATTCCTCATAGCAGTGCTGGAACTCATATACTGGAATAGCCTTCAGCTGGTCGGTTACAGCCGTTTGAATGTTTTCTATGGTCCCAACAGGACGTTCCTTGAGGTGATTTTTCAATCTTGGGAAGAGAAAAAAGTCACAAGGATTCAAGTCAGGCGAATAATAAGGCTGAAGAGCCACAGGAATGTTTTTACTGACTAAAAACTCGTTTACTGAAATGGCTGTGTGACAAGGCGCATTGTCGTGATGCAACATTCCGTTGTTCTTGATGTTTGACACTCTCTCCTCTGATAGTTTGATAGCTTACAATAAAAAAAAATCAAGTAAAAATCGAGCAATAAATAAAGGTGTTTCAAATGGGTCAAGCTGTGTGACAAAAAATAGATATAAAATCATTTATTTTTTATTTCATATTTCATTTTTATAAAAGTTCACCATTGTTTTCAAGTTAGAAACTCATAACTCCGAATAAAATTTCCAAAGACCCTGTGTAAAAGTAATTGTCTCTAGTTTTAATTTATTTATGCGAAATGAAAATTTGTGGGCCTGTGACAGAATACATACCTTCGCAGCGACTTCTCACCTTCCGCAATTTGGCCTGATAAGTCTTAATTGTCCTCGAAACTTTCCTTACAATGTATTGTTTTCGGGATGAGGCGCTTCTCCTGTTCTAAGGCGCATTCGGGAAATTTCTTCTGTAGGAATTTTTAAATCCAGTGTACACAGTCGGATTAATGCTATCCTTTCTCATAATCTCATCTCCCCCCTGTTTCAACAGCTCTTCCAATTCTCAGGTCATTTTAATTCAGGCCCTACTCTACCCTAACTTCGTTCACAATCTTTTAATCAGTATTTTACTTGAAAATATAATGAAAATAAATAATATATTCCCGTTGATGTTTCCTGTTTCCGCCGGGCATTTTATTCTGCTGCATTGTTGAAGAGTTACGTCACATGTCTGCCTACATAATTTACACCCCATACAGGCCGCTAAATGTGCCACTAAGGGGTTATTTTTTTTCGGCGAATTTCTCCGAATTAAAATCCCTTTGTATTTGTTTAAATTAAAAACAAAAAAAAAACAAGGGATTAGACAAGATTTTCTGTTCCAGAAGTGGCAAATTTTTTGGAATTCACAATTAAAAGAGAATATAGAGGGTGATTAAAAAATATGGGAGCAAAATTAATGGCGGATACTACATCAAAAATAAACGGACGCGTATTTTTTTATTTCGCTCTAAGGTATTTATTTACTGCAGCCCTCTTTTGGTACAGAAATACAATAAACAATCCGAAACAATATGATGGGGTTCGATTACCCCATACAAGGGCGTTAATGGCAAATATGTGTTACTTTTTTTATATTATTCTCTTTTTCCATAAAGGAATTTCAATCGGGTTCAAATGGTGTGATGCGAAATTTAATTCTCTACAGTAAAACTATACGAGGTGTGGCTATTAAATAACCGAACTGATGCTGGTACCAGCGCGCTGCGAGCATATCGCGACAAGTTGGAACAGAATTGTGGCGATACTTTCCACACCCTGAGCTCACTGGACAAGCCAGTGGGTCGCTCAGTTTGACTGTAGCAGTCGTTTGAATTAGTCTACGCACCAGTGACGCGTCGAAGAAATGTTAAGTGTTCAGATGGAGCAACGGGTTAATCTCAAGTTCCTTGTTAAACTGTGGAAAACTTTTACAGAAGCTTATGCAATGTTAAAAGAAGTGTGCGGGAATGAATGTTTATCCCGCACACAGGTTTTATAATGGTTCAAACGGTTTAAAGAGGGACGTGAAACGACCGAAGACGATCCGCGCCCCAGACGGCCCTCAACGTCAAAAACGGACGAAAACATTGAAACAACTGGTAAATTAATCCGCGAAGGTCGTCGTCTAAGCATCCGAGGGCTTGCTGAAATAACAGGAATCGACAAAGAATGTGTTCGCCAGATTTTGCATGAATCGTTCAACATGCGCAAAGTTTGCGCAAAAATGGTGCCAAAACTCCCGAACAAAAGGAATCAAGAATGAACATTTGCGTTGACATTCTAAACAACATTGACACTGATCCAGGCTTGTTAGACACGGTGATTACTTGTGATGACTTGAAGATTCGAAAGTGTGGAAGCGGTTAAAACAAAAGCGACGGAGGTTCTGAACCAACTGACAGAAGCGGACTTCCAGCACTGCTTTCAACAATGGAAAAGTCGTATGGAGCGGTGTAGAGATCGCCAAGGGGAGTACATTGAAGGCGAAAAAGTTGCTACTGTAATTAGTAACGAATAAAAAGTGTTATGACAGCAGTTCGGTTATTTAATAGCCACACCTCGTACTTGCTCGGAACGCGAAAAATGCAACTGATGTAACGCCCTGTATACATATTATGGTAACATTATACATGGTGTCCCATAATTGTGTTAATCCTTTTTTATGCCATTTGCAGATTTTTTTATTCACGTTCGTATCTGAACCGTTAAAGCCAAAGTGGCATCGCATGTTAACGTCGTTTTGGGACACCCGGTGTATTTTTAAGTACATGTACGTGAGACAAAAAATCTAAATACCATAATTGTTGCCCCTCTAGGGTGTTTAATTAAGAGGCCATTAAAGTATCGATTTAATCATTAATTATTATCAGGCTAATTAACTCCTTGTTAAAGCACTTATAAAGGTATCGAAATAATTATTGACTTTTAAACTTGTAATTCCCGGTGCGGTAAAATATAGATTAGGAATAATCCGAGTGAAGAGGGTCCATATCAGAGTGCGAGTTCAGCCGGACAAGTCTTTATGGCTTGCGCTGCTCCAAATTGCGTTTCTGATTTTTCTGGCAGCATGTCACAGATAATTAAGGCTTGTCGGATAAATGGAGGCGAGGTTAGATCTATATAGATATACTCGTATACATCGCTAAGACGTGATGTATCTTTAAGCCGAATGGGGTTTCTCTTTATTAGAATGGCGTTTTTTTTATCACAAATTATGTTACATGCGTGTATGTAAATAATAATTAATTACTTTGTTTTCTTTTTATTTCCATCTTTATAGTCCAATATGCACAAAGAGAAGGACTAAATGTAACACAGATATTATTAAAAGAATATATTAACAATTATTTCGAAACTTACTTTCAATATGACTAAATGTTCTAAATTTTGTAGATCGAATTTAAAAATCGAATTCGAATCTAAATATATTTCACACCCTCGGCGTCTATGAAATATATATCGTATTTTCGGACTAGGAGGGATCGGTAGTAAAAACAAAGAACTTTTTTTTTTTTAAGAAAAAACAAAAACAAAAAAAAAGTGTATAGACCGATTTTTTTATTTTAAAATTTTTTGCTAATGATGGGTATAAAACACCCAAAAAATGTGAAAAATATATAGGTGTATTCTACTCGGCGAGTGTTATCACATACAACCAATAATTTTTTGTTTCTAACATTTGCAAAAAAGTAGACAACTTATCAAAATTAAAGTTCTCAAGGGACATACCAAGCTTTGGACCTTCACCAAACTTCACCTTTTGACCCTAGAAGTCCAAAATTTTGGGAATCGTATTTTCTTTCGAAAAGCTACCTCCACACAAATTTTGGGCTAAATCTAAAATTTTGTTGTCCGACTTGACATGAAATGTCCCTAATGCACCACACGAACTCTAAAAGAAATACGTACAGGGTGCAAAATACGTATGTACACACGTTTATTAATTAATCACTCACGACACATCAAATTATTTTAAACTCGGCGTTCTACCGTTCGTCCGCCCGCATCGAGCTAACTTACAATACTAAATTTCGACAACGAAGCGCTCGCTACGCTATATGGATAAATTGCAAATAGCTATCCCTCGAACCCGCCACGGGAGAGTACCAGCGGGCAAGAAATACACTCATACATATTTTACAAGGCGCTTAAAAAAATACGGTAATACTTTAATTATTATAGAGTTGTATAGTGCCGACCCTGCGTTGTAGCACACTTTCCGGTCCCTAGTAATTAGAATGAAACGAAAGAAATTAAATAACTTTTTATACACCCTGTATATTCAAAAAACTTTAGGCAAAAGTGGTATCTTGACTGGATTTTACGTAAAAAATTGTACAAACTTACAATGGCTCAGTCGAAAAAAATGTGCCGCAAGATGTAACCCCATAATTGCTAACAAAATCGATGTGGATACTCGTTTGAAGAAAAAAAAATCGTGGAATTCCGGCCTTCTTAATTTTAATTTAATCCCTGTTTCTACATCAATCCTATTAAGAATTAATCTCCAATCGATTGGCTTTTGTCTTAAATCAATCACGGTATTTAATAAGAGAAAATAGGAGGAAAAGAAAGTTAGGGTATCGAGGAAAATCTCTGTGAAGCTATCGGCTAATTAATTAGGGCTTGAGCGCTGTCTGTTGAAAAAAATACATAGTTGTTGGAGTCGCTCCGTATAATGAGATTTTCGTCATTAGATTTATCGATTGGAATAATATTAAATGTCTCCAATGTCTTATTTATAATTAGGATTTTTTAGAGTACAGTATCATTTCTATTACTTTTTGGCAACACGCGATTTGAGACACCTGTAAAAAAGTTTTGCGAATATTTTTTTCAAAATCAATCAAGACTCTAAAACGTAAAATTAAAGACTCTTAAGCACTAGTGAAAAAATGTGTCCAGATTTCAAACTTAAGCGCGTTCCAGATGGTTTTCTTCTTATTATACTGGGTGTTCCACCTAAGACGGTTTCTTCCCTAACTCTGTTAATTTAAAAAAAAATGTTTGGAATAAAAGTTGCCCAAAATGATGCATATTTGTAAAATATTTCTAATCATACAGGGTGTTTCATTTTCTGTAACCGCTACACTCTGTACATTTGTACATTTTTGGACACTATCTAGATAATCTTTACTAATCTAGGTATACTTTATTAACCGTACACGGTACCTAAAACGTACCGTTTTGGAGATATGCAGCGCTCTAAGTATTTCTAAATAGCGTCTAAACCAAAAAAAAAGGCGTGTGGTTTGGCCAGTTCGAATCGTCATGAATTACTCTTTCATTTTCATTGCTATAAGTCCAGTAGGCAGGTATTTTTATGTGTTCTCGAAACATATAGGGCTAGTTTTGAAGGTTGCCTATATATTTTTTTTGCGTAGAACACAATGCCGGTCCATAGAGCTGAAACCTTTTTTTTTTTCACATTTCCGCTTATATCTCCGTTCCTTGGCATATTTTATTTGCCACGTTACATTAGCCTCCTGCTTACTAGACTATATATGTTGTACGTTATTCTGTGTCGCAAATATCATTTTTTTTTTATTGTTCCTTTTTATTTTATTTACCTTATTATTTATTTATTTTAATTATAACTATTTTAATTAAAACAGTTGAATATCTTCAAAACTGTGAGATTTAGGTACAATGTATGGTCAATAAAGTCGACCGAAAATTTAGTGGAGTAATCCAAAAATGTACAGTATATAGGAATTTCCATTTAGAATAACAAAGTTGTGTAGCGGTTACAGGAAATGGAGCACTCTGTATGATTAGAAATATTTTACAAATATACACACCACATTATTTTGGATAACTTTTATTTGAAATTTTTTTCTTAAATGCGCAATAACAAAGTTGGGAAGAAACCGCCTTAGGTGGAACATCTACAATAAGAGTTTATCAAAAGATTAAAATTATTGATTAAACGACTAATGTTGCTAGACAGTATTCTGTAATAGAATTTGTTGTAACAAGTTACCTGATATCTATCAGACCGGCTACTTCGACTATTCAAAAGTAGATGTCACGTACTACGAGAAATGAGATACAAATTTCAAATCTATATAAAATGCACAAAATCTCACAGGGGATGTATTCAATTGCGGTTTACATTTATTTTGGTTTTGTTACATCACTTGCACACAACTTTTGATTAAAAAAAAAAGATTTGATGTATTTGAAAACGAAAATACTTTTACATGTTTTAATTTAGCGTCAAAAAGTTTCGGTTCTGTCTCTAGTGTTTTTTTTGTACCAAAGCTGTAGTATTAGTGGATGAAAATTTAACAGGAAAGTTCCTGAAAGTGATTGTTGGACTTTTGGTCAGTTACCATTAACGACTCTTTATCAGAGTCTTTGTTTCAAAGTGAGATAAGACATGTGGCTTGACCATTGTAGTTACAATGAATAATATGAAGTAATGTGATCTTATCTCAACAGATTACGTTATCTATTCTATACTAGATTTCAGACTTCTACAGGGTAGAAACAGGACTTAAACAAACATTTTTTATCACTGTTAAAGAACAATGATTTACTTTCAAGACTGGCGCTTAATTTTGAAATCAAAAATCTTGGTGTTTAAATTAGGTGCGTCTACAATCAATACTGAGCTTTAATCAAGACATTAAAAAAATATCTTTCTTCTAAACAAGTTACATAAGTCAACACTAGATGGCACAGAAGCGAAATTTATACTTACCTAAAACGATCGTATTTAACGGCAACCTGTACGTTGAAAAGTTATCCCTTAGATCTTTATACAACCCCTAAAACTTGCGATTTTAACGTATGACATCTTAGGGTGCCTCAAAGAACCAACTCAATTCAAGTCAACAATCTGTATACCACTAAGCACCTGAATATGTGCTATATTTGTACTGAAATTTTACAGGATTGATGAGGATTTCAATAGGCAACTTTTCAACATTAGCGAGTGTAGATTTCGTTCCAACCTACTGTACATAATATATCAGTTGTCTTGCAACTAATCAATTAGAAAGCAGAATTCTGGTTGCAAGTATTTAGTTGGGTTTCCACACTCTCCACATAGATGTCAGCAGGTCACCAAACACTGATTTCAAATTTTCTGTTGAATTATGTTTGTACACGAGAATACTAAAAACAGATGGCGTGGGAAGTGGGGTGGGGAGGAGAGCCAATATCCAAAACGATTTTTCCAGTCAACATTACCCAAATCTTAACTATTCCATTATTTGTCCTCCAGTACTCCTCGTAGCTTTCTGTAGAACACAATATTACTGCTACAAAGTATAAAACGCTGTTATCCAGGAAAATATTCATACATCGATTAACCTGAACATGATTTAAATTTTCTTAGCTGTGCTTTGCTCCATTTTAGCACTTCCATCTGTTTTGTTCCGTTCAGTCCGTTCCACACCTTCCTTTCACTTATACTAATTTAAGGACGAATATCAATTAGGGATTAAGGCCTGTACCCTTTATGTTTTTGTCTCAAATTCCAGCGCGCGCCCTAATATGTTTATTTTGATTTGGGATTGTTTATAAACAAACCTTTACAAAATCAGGGCGTATAACTAAACTTCAGTTATCGACTTATTTACTAATTTGTTTCTTGTTAGGTTGTGTACACTTGGTGAAGTAACAAAGCGTGTTATATTACATGTATAATGATGGAATGAATACTCGAACCGTTAGTGGTGCGGAAGAAATATTTATTTTCGGCAAATAATTGTTTATCTGTATTTTTTTAATGTAAAATGGTAATGATTATTGTAAACGCTCTTAAAATATTAATTTTAACGTAAAATCACAGCGAAAATAAACACAACTTTGAATTAGAACTGACTGTGTACTAATCTCCGAGAAGCTTCTGTATCATTTACAATCAAAATTGACATAGGCGTACTAGAGAGGTTCGTGGACTTTGTGTATTAACGGAGTGATTAGCGACTACGAGAAACAAATAATAAATTGATATTCTTAAAGTGAAAGTAAATAATTCATTTAGTTTGCTTTGTAACACAAAGAATTACATCCACAATGATTGAGATAATTTATCTATCAGTGTTTATTATTTACTCCTTATTATGCATTTTGTTAACTATAGGGAAAGGTTACTAAGTTATGAATTTCTAGAATTTAATCTTTAATGTTATATTATTCGCTATATTAAGATTACAAGTCATAATGTAGAAAAAGACATGGGCGTAACATGAGGGTATATTACAGGGCGGTAGGTTAACATGTAACGCAACTTCAGTACAAGTTTGAACTTGTCATTTGTTTGTTCTTTGTGACTTTTCGTAAACCGTTTTTCTAGTGCGTTTTAACAATGAGGGACATTAATTTTGAGCAACGGTGTGCTAACAGGTTTTGCTTCAAACTTGGACAGTGCAATGGATACTTTTGCAAAACTTCAACGCGCCTACTGAGACAGTGTTTTTTAAAGAGCTCAGATTTTTCGGTGGTTTAAGGCATTCTCAGAAGGAAGAGAATGGATTAAAGATGAACCACGCTGCGGAAGGCCTTCATCTTGAATAACCGATGAAAATGTCGATGGAATATGGGATCTTGTGGGTTCAGATCGTCGGTTGACGACAAGAATGATCGGGGAAGAGTTCCAAAAAACCTTCCGCAGGACATCAGGAGAGAAAGGTGTCTTGACTTTTTGGAATCGATTGAAAATGATCGCCATTTTACGGAACGTGTCGTTACTGGTGATGAGACTTTGGTGTTTGAGTACGACCAGGAAACCAAGCGCCAAAGCATGGAATGGCACACTTCAAGCTCTCCAAGACTTAAAAAATTCATGCTGATTTGCTTTTTTGATAGCCAGGAAATTGTCCACAAAGAGTTTGTGTTCCAGGCCAAACAGTAAATCAATACTTTTACAGATAGGTTATTGAAAACTTCGAAAAAAACTGTCATGCGTGTGGACCAAACATCAAGAACAACTGGATGTTGCATCACGACAATGCGAGTTGTCACACAACCATTTCAGTAAACTAGTTTTTAGCCAGTAAAAACGTTCCTGTAGTAAATAGAAAACATTTAAACGGCTGTAACCGACCAGCTGAAGGCTATTCCAGTATATGAGTTCCAGCACTGCTATGAGGAATGGAAGAACCGTATCCGGCGCTGTGTGGCTTCCCAAGGAAGTTATTTTGAGGGGGACAATACTGAATTGTAATTCTATTCGAATAAAAAAATTAAGAAAGTAAGTCTCGTTACTTAATTTACACACCTCGTATCAACAATAACGGGAAGCCTAACCCATCAGATCACCCTGTACTCCACAGAAGGAAATGGAAGATTGGACCACGATAAAAACGAAGTAATTATATAATTGAAAGAGTAATTGCGGTTCACAATTATGTTTTCTAATTTGTTATATCCGTTTTGTTGCTCCTAACACGACTGTCCGACAATTGGTTGCTGGCGAAGGAATAATGCCATGAATATGCATCATTTAAACATTGACGCTATTTTTGATTGTGGACAGTATGTCAGCGTAAAGTATTTTAAGAATGTAAAAATTAAATTTATTTCAATAAGATCTGTCTTAGCTAAAATTGTGCCGCCCTGTATAAGATCAAAACATCCGGTTTATTTTCTTCCCGCTCTATCAAATGATGTAAAGACTTTGACCCTAATTATTTGTGTATTTGTAGCGAATACAAATGATCTTATTAATGCTAATCTAATTTTAATGACAGTGCATATAAAAATGTTTCAAATCCTTTCTATTTCCTTAATGAAAAGAAAAAAAGATTGGCGCATCCGGTTCAACGAGACACCCTGTGTATTCCACTGTGTGCTTACAATAGCATATTCTTACCATATATTATAGAAAAATACATATCTTGCAACATTATCGCCGTTTCTAAGAAAATATCACAACGTAGATAGTATTATTATATTGTTTACCAATAGCATCCCTCGACCCGTTGAACTTCTTATCATTTCACGACGATTTTGAAGCCTAGGCGACCTTTGTAATACGGCCTCTAATTCATTAGTTACCATCGGTTGGCCAGTACAAGCTGCTGAGATTGTGTTAGTGCCGTGCCGTCAGTTTGCGGTGTGCTTATTTTTTTTAATTTTCCAGACGTGGCGAAGGGCATACATACATGGTGCTTGAAAAATGTATCTTAACTTCCAGCTAGTAGCTGGGATCCTATTAGTAGCTACGTCCTCGTCACAATCTAGTAAGTGTATTTTTCTCAAGGTTTTCTAAGGAAGTTACTATAATTTTCAAGACGGCTTTGGTCAGCGTTGTTCTTTCTTGTTCCGAAATTAATCGTATCGAGTACATGAAATTTCAATTCTACGCTGTTGTTCAGAAATTAATATTTATTAATCGAGCGCCAGCGGAGTTTTAACGATAATTATGTAGAAATACTAATTCAGAGTACGCATAAAGCGTGTTATTTAAAAGTTAAGCTTAGATCTGACAATCCCGCTAAATAAATTGTCCAATTATAATCCCTTTTCAAGCACGAAGCGTTATTGAACTCTTCAATTGATACCGTTTCATTTAATATTCGTTTTGTACGCAGATGCTTTCTATTAATCAATCTGTAGGTACCAATACCGTATTTTTTGTGTTTACTTGAATCCATTGTTCTACCTGTGTATATATACATACATACATAGGTACTTCCTCGAATTTTGTGTTGTTTTTATTTTTCTGTTTTTTTTTTAATCTCTATCGCGACCTGAGTAAAAAAATATTTGTTGTGAATTATAATATTTTTCTAAAAATAGTTTTAATCAATCTGTATTTTTTATAAATTAAATTCTACGCTTTATGAACATTTGTTATAATTGTATGCATAGCGTCTTAATGAATGACTCATTGTAATAATAAATTGTATCTTTGACCGTTGGCCATTATCTACGAGATGTGTAAATTAAGTAGTGAGAGTGTTGAGTTTGAATGCATTTGATCATCGACTTGCTCATTCTTGCTTTTTTGGGTCTTGGAGAGTTCCAAGTGTGTGCCATTCCTTGCTTTGGCGCTTGGTTTCCGGGTCGTACTCAAACACCCAAGTCTCAGTATCACACCCAAGTCATCACCAGTAATGACACGTTCCATAAAATGGGGATCATTTTCAATAGATTCCAAAAAGTCAAGACACCTTTCTCTTCTTGTGTCCCTTTGTTCTTGCGAAAGGTTTTTGAAACCATTTTTTGTGCAGATTTTTTCTCATCCCCAATTCGTTGGCCAAAAATCTGATGAAGAGTGATGTGATTCAAATTTAACCCTTCCCCGATCATTCTTGTCGTCAATCGATTATCTAAACGCACAAGATCCCGTTTGAAGGCCTTTCGCTGCGTGGTTCATCAGTCACAAAGAACAAACAAATGAATGTAACAAGTTCAAATTTGTAGTGAAGGTGTTCCAAGTCCCGTCTCCGCAGTGTTGCTAGATCGGGCGCTACGTTGCCAGTCTCTTTACTTAATTTCCACACGTATATACATTTAAGTGTTTCTTCATATTTTTCATTGCGGATGTTGACTAAAATACAGTTCTGTCACATCTACCAATAAAGCTTTTAATCGGTATCTTACTTACAATGTACGACAATTTCATCTTCATATACTGAGTGGATAATATGTTTACAATATGCAACCTATTTTTACAACTAATAGGATTTGTTCCCACAGTGACGATGTTATTTACATTCATTAATTTAATACGGGATACTGCGTAGAATTGAAATCCAGGTCCTTTTAGCAATATCCTGTTAAATATGCTTGAACAGTGGAACTACTGGAGTTTGCTTTTTGTGAGCACCAGAGAATAATTCATTGAATCACAAACGGATTACGATTCTAATAGGCACTGTTCCATGTTAACGGTATAATGGACTGATTGGGCTGTTGCTGGAAAACTATCATAATTAAACATAGTTTGCTGAACGAATTGGAAGTTTCGGTTAATTAGACGGCAGAATCAAAGTGTATTCCGAAAAATCGTTCGATTTCAATCGGCATATCACGGTGAGGGAAAAAGGACAGCCTGTTTAATAAAATGCCTGTAATGCGATAAAAATATGTTACCCTTCTCCCTCGCGACTGAACTATTTAATTAATGCATTTTAATCAGTCTAAAAGTAATAAACAGCTTTACAGTAGCTGAAAATGGAATTTGTTAATGTAATTCAGAAATGTATTGCAGCAAATAATTTATTTACCAACAGGAGGCTACTGAAATAATCTGATTTATACACTAGGCACAGAAATAAAAAAAGGAAGTTGAAGCTCCGGGTTTCTAGTTTTTGAATCTTGAGTTTAATTTTTTTAGCATCAGCAACTTTTGAGTAATCATAAGAAAACCATCGAAAAATTTTTCGGAATATCTGCCTGTCTTTTAACGACACAGCTTTCCACAGCCCTCAATAGTTTGTTTTCGATATGTTCATCATCTTTTAGAGAATTTAATTATCTTTTAATT
The DNA here is from genome assembly GCA_029963805.1 of Aromia moschata. Taxonomy (NCBI): domain Eukaryota; kingdom Metazoa; phylum Arthropoda; class Insecta; order Coleoptera; family Cerambycidae; genus Aromia; species Aromia moschata. The sequence goes on from JAPWTK010000038.1 coordinate 1,658,248, forward strand.
TGACCTATTTTCGACCCTATACGATGATTTTTCGTTGAGTTATCGTCGTTCATAGCAAAAAATGTCATTGTTGACTTTAATAAAATCAATTACTTAGGAAATAATGAACGTAAAAAAAATTCTAGTAGAGTTTTGAAAACTGCAAAGTATCCTTTGCAACTACAGTAGAACCCCGATTATCCGTGCGCGGGTTATCCGGGCTGCGGATGATCCGTGCCATGATTTCCATTATTGAAATTGCATTTTTGAAGTTTTATCGAAATAGCGTTACCGTAAATTACTCGACGGAAACGATCGACGAACTTTAACACAGACCAAAGTGACAGACTTTTATTCAAATGCATAGGCTACCTAAAATGTAATTCGTTTTATGTAAATGCAAGTTAACCTACCTATCTAGAGTTTTTATTTTTCTTATTTAGTGTAAAAGTTTACTTACGTAGAATTCTGTGTTTTATGCAATTTTATGAGATTTTTTTTCTGTTACCTTTTTTATTATGTATATATGTAAGAAATAAATGTTCTGGATTATCCGTGCTTTTTAATTTTCCGTGTCTCCTCCGGTCCCGTGGAGCACGGATAATCGGGGTTCTACTGTAGTAATAATTGTAAAAAAACTATTGAGTTCCGTGGACCTTTTAAAAGGCCTTTTAAAAATTTCGAAACATTTTTTTCGATGATTTTCTTATGATTACTCAAAAACTGCTAATGTTAAAAAAATTAAACTCAAGATCCAGAAACTAGAAACTAGGAGCTTCAATTTCCTTTTTTATCTCTCTCCCAACGACCATTTTTCCCGAAATTGCAGCTCTTTCACCTAAAATCACCTAAAAATTTGTGATTTTTTTTATCCCTTAATATCTGCGCCTAGTGTAGTTCACTCAAGTATTACTCAATTAAGTTTAATCAAATTTCCTAAAATAGATTATCCTTGCATGATCCAGTTAGTAACCTTGATTGAGCTTTACTTTGGTATTTCTGGTGTTCCGCAAGGATCAAATTCAGGACTCAAGGCACTTTTAAGTACCTCATTTGATTGAACGACTGGTATTCAAATTCTTTAGAAGCATTTTGCACATTTAGTAATGTCAGAGGTCGTTGATTAAAATCGCAAGCGTTACCTAGCCTAGTGTGGTTCCCCTTTCTGTGGCCTGCATGAATTTTGTGAAATGTATATGATGTAAAGCCCCTTTTCTGTTGTTTCTAGATCCACTGGAAGACCCTATATCTGCGGTGCGCCACAATGTAAAGGTAAGTTTCGCCGTAATATAATAATTATTACATTTTCAACCCGAAAGGCAACACAGCGCTTTATCAATTCAATGCACCGACCGCAGATTTTAATTTAGAGCTTAACCAGGGGCCGAATTAGGTAAAACGTACATACGGTAAATAGACCTAGCGGCACCCGAATTATTTTAACATATTCGGGAGGCCGTAAATTCATGTGGAGTTCGGCGTCTAAATAAATTTTCATTTAATCATAGTTCACCAACTACCAACAGGAACTAGACGTATCAAGCCTCCACGCGAACGAACTACGAACTAATTTATTTCAATTAATTCGATTTGGTTTCTGCTAGGCGATAAACGGCAATTAAAAATTTAGGGCCAGTAAAATCTAGGCGAGCAGCATCTAGCTGCCCGAGTTTTTGTTAAACCATTGTGAGGTTGCTCAAGCAAATTCTTTAGGTCGAGCTCCCAGCTCGTCGTTACATTCTTTTATGAATGTAACAACCTTATTACTCATTCACTGAGACAAAAACTACAATTGTCAAATCCAGTAATACCTAAATTATATTGTTTACCAACAATACATAAACCAGGAAAATTTGTAAGACCAATTGTGTCAGCGATAGGATCCCCAACTTATAATTTGTCAAAATGGTTAACGAAGCCCATTGCACAAACAAGTTTTTCAGTTAAAAATTCGAGTCAGTCTTTTGAGTAAAAAGAAAAAGAAAAATATCAAAAATTTACTCATAAAAAAATCTTTTTATGAGTAAAGAATACTCCCTAGAGTCTGGTTGAGGTATGTGGACCATATCTTCGCGGTATTTGATACAAAAGCAATTAGTTTAGATAATTTTGTTGCTAAATATAACCGTTTCCCTACCATAAAATTTACTTATATTGATTTGTTTGATGTATATAAGAAAGAAACCGCGACTCTTAGATATATTCCCAACGCTTCACACCACCCTTTTCAACAAAAAAAAAAGTTTTAATATTCTAATTCACCGTTTGTTAAATTTCCCCTCGGTAAAGAGAGGTTTGAACATGAGAAAAAATTAATTAAGAATATAGCCAAGAATAACGGATACTCAGTCCATTCAATAGTTAATTGAATAAGGAAGCATACATTTAAGAGAACCCTGTACAAGAGCGACTTTTCTTAGAGATACTGACAATTCAAAATTTGTTTCGTTACCATATGAACCTAAATTCACCCGCGGACTAGATAAAATTTTAAAAATATTAATATCAATTTGGTTTATAATTCCAAAAAATAAACTACAGACGCTTTTGGGTAACCCCAAAGACAAAATCGACAATAACGAAAAGTCTGGTGGATTGGTTACGGAAGGAAAGTTTTAACGAAAAAAAGAAATACTTTTTGTTACTCCATGTTAATCATGCTTGTATTGTGTAAGCTTGTGCTATTAGAGAGGGGGAGGGGTAGTTAATAGGAGGGAGGTATTTAAGATGTATGTCATGGATGGAAGCGTGGATGCCTGACCTGTACGGTGGACGTTTTAAGGGCAAAAACATGTCAATAGATATGTGCCTCGTACATATGGTTTAAGGTGGAGGGTATTTTGACCATTCATTTATGGGGTGATCGACTATTTGTGGTTCATATTTTAGATGATGAAAATAAACAAAAAATTTTTTTTCTGAAAAGCAAAATAGGTCAAAAACTCACCGTAGAGACCCTACTCCGTTGTAAGCTAAAGTAATTGATCTCTAGATATTTACAACAGAAATTGTAACGTTTCTCGTTAGACATTCAAGTCATATTTTGTGCTTAATTCATCGTTTCCGTTAATCGCCAGAACTTCGGGTTTCTTTCGTGTCGAACTGAAAGGCGTGCATTATTTCTTTTTTCATAAAATTATTGACGCTGCCGCCTTTCAATGAAATAAGTCTTGTCAATCAGAGAAAATAATTCTGGAAGCCCCCGCGTTAAATCGTAACGTGCCATTTTAAAACGCGTAATTCTGAATAATTGAGGAAAGTCAATACTGAGGCCACTGCTTCTCATTTTTCGTAAAAAAAAAATGGAACAGAACATCCATGCATTTTGGTTAAAGTAGCAATCGGATGCATTGAGACGAATTGATTTCTAAATACAATAAATTGAAAATAATTGGATAGACGTTGTTGATGACGATCTTCACAATGTTTATCTAAAATATGTAAACTAGTAACAAAAATTAAAGAATATTAAGAAAATCCCAAATTTTTGAGTGATTTTCAACAAGGGATAACTCGAAGGGATAACTCGAAGAGAAAAATGGTCGTACAGAAAATAAAAAAAAAAAAGGAAATTACAGGCTCAAGTGTCTAGTTTTCAGATCTGGATTTACAAATTTTAGCGGGGGCGGTTCTTACGTACCCATCCGAAAATCTTGTTGAAAATCACCCAAAAATTTGGAATTTTTTTAATATCCTTTAATTTTCGTTACTAGTTATATTATTATCATCAGTGAGGGGTGGTTTATGGTCCCTGGATAACGAAAAAACTTGTCGACAGAGTATGTGCGGGGGTGTACCTAGAGATAACAACCGCCGAGATGATAGTATTGTGTCCTGTCTAACACGTGACCGTATCACACACTTTATCATCCTCCGATGGCAGAAGCCTTTGTGTACAGCTGCAATTTATAAACACACAACGGGAAATCCCTCATCTAATGCAATACATACCCTTTAGAAACAGTAATAGAAAGTAGGATAAGGGAGCTAGTGTTAAAAGACGAGTCGGTGATGCAACGGATCATCTACTAATTATAAAAAGCATTTTGTACGTTCTTCGAAAACGTGTTTTTTTTAAATACTTCCTATTAATTAGTGCCTGCTCTAAACAGGACCACCGTTAATACAACATCAAGTATCTAAATAAAATACAAAACATCCCGAGAGGAAATTACTGCGGCGTAGCAGTGAAAGGGCGAGTTGTAGAAAGGGCACAAGAAACGTCTGATACAGCTAATCAGCTATAAATTTTCAATTAACACTGCCCGAAATAACGGATTCCCTCTGTAAAAGATGGAGCGCAATTAGGCTAATAAGGCTTTAATAAATAATTAAATCGTAGGGTACTATTTTTAAGAACGGCACCCTTAATTATTCACCGTTACGTAAATAGGTTATGAGCAGTTAGCCGTTGATGTTGCTTTAGATTTTAAGAATGCTAGCCGGCAATAATATTGAGTGGCTCCGCATTGAATATTTACGCGTAAGGACAACCTGCGGATGCCCGTAACAGCTGAGGATTACCGTGTAATTCTTCAGTGACATTTTGGATCCCCTTCCGTAGTTGTCCCCTTGTTACCACCTCGACCGTGTAGTTTCAGGTGAGCCGGGACACTCCTAATTCCGTAATTGTAAACATCGCCCTAACGTGCTAGAGCGGGGACCTATTGATGATTTATTTTCGCCTCAGAGACCTTATCCGCCGACGACCAGGCGGAACATTAAATAATTGCGTACGGCCACAACACAGAACGCCGAAGTAGAATATTTATTTTACACGTCTACAGAACGGCAGTCCTGTTTTCAGGCTGCTGCCTCCTATGAACATAAACCAAATAAGGGGAGAGAAATCAACCAAATAGGGGAGCTTCTAAATTCACTACATGAGCCATCCGATGCCATCTGTTTCATCAGACACGTCTCTTTTTACGTCATCTTATCAAGCCTGTTTAATAAGATGACGTAAATATTAATAAGCACCAACCAACACTGTTTTTGGTTGGTGCTTATTTCATTCCTCGATTGGGGAATTATAACAGAAGCCTTTTTTACGTCAACGAGATTCTAGATTGGAGGACCCACCAGTTTCTTTTCTCTTCGCACTGAAAGCAGATTTTGGTGAGGATTGTGGATTCACTGCTGAATTTGGAAATTTCCGATTTTCCTTTCTCTTTGGTCATCATTGTTTTTATGGATCTGTGGTTGATTTTGAACCTTCACCCTAACTAGCTTCCCCAACTGGTAACCGAATTTCATACACACATCTGTGATAACGAATATATCAAACGATTGCTTTCTAAAACCAAAAAAATTGCTTCTTGAGAATTATCTCGGTGCTGAAAAAATTTAGACCGTAGGGATAACTCATAACAAAACGTCACACGACTATAATTATCTCGAATTCAGTGAACCGTGGTATGTTGATAGACGCTCATGTAGGTTCATTGTTCAAGTTCAATGAATGAATTTTAATAGGTCCTGTTCTAGAGGCGGCTCCGCGTTATGAACGGCAGAGGAAAATTGACCAACAATTACATTGTTAAGATTGATTTATAGCTTCTGCCACTTAAGACAAAAGGTAAACGGGGGCGAGAACGTTTTTGTATTTCGGCGGCCCTGTTAAGCTCGCGCCATGTTTGTTGTCTTGCCCGTTCCGAAATCCGTTGAATTGTTAATGCGTTTATACGGGGCCACCAAAAGTCGCATAAAGCATTGATATAGCATGGAAACAAAGGAACGGCGTTGATTTCAAGGTTGTAGTAGTTAAATTAAAATCTGAGCTGTTCTCTTTCCGGAATAGGGAGCGCCGAATAATATCGGGTTTTGTTTCAGGTGGTGGAAAATTCAAATACGGTCCGAGCACTCAGCAAAATTACAAGTATTCGGTGGAAGTAAGGTCTCTCTTTAACGGCACATCCAAGAACGAGTCCAGCTTATACGCCGAGGGGACCGCAAGCCTGACATTCCCTAACACCTTGCGACGGCCTTCTGACCCTATCGGACATTAAATTAAGTGAAAACATCCCACGAGATGGTTCGGAGAGCCGGGAGCACGCTAATAGTCAACTATTCGCCGACACGATAACCGAATATTCCTTGAGGTTTTCCTTTAAGGACGGCATTATATCCGAATTATGTCCGAGCGAAGAAGAAAAGAGCTGGGTTTAAATTTCAAACGGGGCATCCTATCCATGCTGCATAATACTATGAAGAGATTCGATCTGGACCACTCCGGGGAGGAGGAGGACGTCAGGGGTACATGCCGCACGGATTACAGAGTCGTCGGTGTTAAGGAGACCAGCCTGCTGATAGAGAAGAACAAGGATTTGGATTCTTGTCGGGGCAGGTCGAAACTACACTCCGTATTGCAGTCCACTTCTGTCCCGTTTACTCAATCGGTACAGTATACTGAAGAACCTATTAAATTTGTTTTATTCTTTCAGCTTCGTTCAAAAAAATGTGTGGCTTCGCGTGCTTCCAGTCGGGAAACCGTTCGTATATCCTTGGTCAGATTTATTCCTTTAAAAAAAAGCAAGATACTCTTAAAGTAATAGCTTTTTTCCTAAAATATATTTAAGACGCGTTCATTCAGATCTATTCTTCGTTGTCCTTCTTCGTTCTGTCTTTTCGACAGAGCAATTTAGAGTTCTTTCACCGCCATTCCTTTCCCTCTTGGTTCTCCTTATCGCCGAAAATCGATTTGCTCGTCAACGCATTATTAATTTTAATTAGTTCGCGGGTCAATCAAAGAGATCCGTCTGGTATTGTCGGTGTTTATTTCTCTTCTAATCTACACTAATGGAAAAAATTAAAGGGCGAAACATTTTTTCCGAATGTTTAGTGATTTTTCATAATGCTGTATCTCAGTGAAAAATGGTCTTATCGAGGTCTAAAAAAAAAGCATTTTGAAGCTTCAAGTTTCTAGTTTTTAAATATTTCGGCAAAAAAAATTTTATGGTTCGCGCAATTTTAGGAAGTAGTGTGAGAAGAAAACTTTGCGAATTTTGTTGCTCCTTTTTCAAGTCCACGAGCTTGAAAAAACATTTTCTAACTTATCTGTGTATGGACCGGATAGCTTTATTATTAGCTTTTATCATTTATTTAATAGCTTTATTATCCGCTTTATTAGCGGATTAGCCTTGATTAGGACATGTTTAAGCTCAAAAAACGTGACCCTTTAATATTTCCAAAAGTTTGACCGTTTGCAAAAAGAAAACGGTTCGTTAGATCGTAATGTAACTTTGCATGGTTTTTGAGGGTATATTCAACTGTAAAAGGCACACGCAACATTAGTCATTTCATAAAGATTTGAATTTCAGCCGTTGATGTTCTGAAAACCATCAATTACCCGTTTTTTTCCTGTTTTTTTTCAAATGCATGTCAAGGATAAAAAAAAGTATCCTCAAAAATCGCAGCAAAACCTTGTAGAGGGTTTATTCCAGTTTTCAGAACCGCCCTTAGATTTTCTGTGCTACCGTTGGTTGCTGAGATATCGTCGATCAAAGACAAAAGGGTCCTTTTTGATTTAAAGTTCGATATCTCAGCAGCAAATGGTCATATCGACATTTAAAAAAAAAAAAGCAAATTGAAGCTGAATAAACAAGCTATCCGGTCCACAGCGTGGTTAAGTTAGAAATTTTTTTTCAAGCTCGTGGTCTTTTTTTCTCACACTACTTCCTAAAATTGCGCGAAACATGTAGCTCTAAAATTTTTTTGCTGAAATTTCTGAAAACTAGAAACTTGAATCTTCAAAAGCTTTTTTTAGACCTCGATAAGACCATTTTTCACTGAGATACAGCATTATGAAAATCACTAAAAATTCGGAAAAATTTTTTGACCCTTTAATTTTTTCCGTTAGTGTATTTTTCAATTTGCAGGGCGTCAGGAGGGAAAACGTCCTGAACTCGTCGAGCCAGTGTTATCTGTCAATCGATCACAACATCTACAACGAAATCACATGCAAGGAGGTACACGTCCTAGCCGTTCTCCGATCGGTCCGCAGGTGCCAGCACCGTCGTCGTACAGAAATTGATTCTACTCGACGAAGGAATAACCGAGGCAATAGGCGATGGCGTCGAGATATCGAGGAGGACACCTCTGACTTTCGACCACGCTCTGCCCTCGAAGTCTTCGGAGGAGGAACTGGAAACGTCGAGAGATCTAATCAGGCAGTTGTGCAAACGGAATGGAAACGATATTCAAATTGATTTGTCGGATTTATTTAGCAGATTTATTCACAGCCTGAGGCTTCTGACGCGTGCAACGCGATGTCGACGTTGTATGGACACGCCAGGACTACGTGCCCGACCGGAAGGTGAGTGTTTTGCTTTTCGGTTGGTCACTTATTCGTCTGAACGCTGTTCGCTGAAAGACCCTGTTGGGAATACATTCTGAATTCAAGTCCAGTTCCTTGGGTGCGAACCAAATTTTAGTCCGCAAAAAGCATTCCCGATTCACTGGATTCAATTGATCCCGTAACATTATAACCTTAAAATTAATTACAAAATCATTAACCCGTTTCGGACGGAAACGCCACTCCCGGTACATCGCTCTTCAGCGCCTCTAGTCCAATCAACGGGGGAGAAAGCCGGTCACTAATTGTTATCAGCAAGCAAAAAATATGGTCGTATAGAGAAATAAATTCCCTAAGAAAGATAGTGTTTTTAGTTCTAGAGTTTTAATGGCGAACATAACCAAAAAAATTCGCAAAAGTCAAAAACGTTTTTTTGCAAATTTTTTTTGAGCAACTTTTGGATTTTCAATAGTCAATTTTTGCAAAATTTAAAAAACTGCTTAAAAAATTCTGAAAATATTCTAGTGCATTAATTGAGTGATTTTAAGAACTTTTTTATTCATGACAATTTTTTGTAAAATCATATTCCAATAAAAAATGTCTTGGAATTTTACGCAAAAAATTTTGCAGGTTCAGGCGCCATTTTGAACGCATAAGGCAAAAATCGATCTTTAAACCACGTATACTTAAAGTTCAAACATTTATTCCACCGGTTAGTGAGGTTCCAGGTCCATTGCAGACCGGAAACCCTTTGAAAATTGATTTAAAAAAAAATATGCAAAAAAATCGTTTTTAATCTTCCTTTTTTTCATCAATAATAATTTTTTGGGAAAATTTCATGGACACTGTCGGAAAGGGCACGTCTTAAACTTCAAAAATATGTCCCTGTCAAATTTCTCTGTCGCAAATAGTATTAGTTATGAGGCGCTGAAGAGCGATGTACGGGAGTGCCGTTTTTTCGGCCGAAACGGGTTTTAATGGGGGATAAAAATGCGAACGGTCCTTGAATTGGATCCTTGCGGAACAATATGAAAAAAAAACAACCAGTAATTTAGTCATACTTTGATGTCGTAAATTGTTATGAAATCCAAACGTTTTCAGGAAGCATCTGCAGAACGCCTTGCCCTACGTTAACACAGCTGCCTCCGTAGGCCTAATGAGAGACATTATCGTGAAGGAATCAATCGCCGCGAGTACAGAACGAGTGGATAGTCTCTATGGCTTTCATCGCGACTCCCGATGATGCCATGATGGAGGTCGCGTTAGATCTCTTGCAGGAAAAAACGTTTAGTCCAAGCGTCGTTCTGAGCGTGACGTCTCTAGCTCATACCTACTGTATACAACGCAAGAATTGTATCGGTAACTCAGCAATATATTCCATAGTGGAATATCTGGAAAATTATCTTCTCGAAGAGCTGAAGAAGAAAGAGCTGGACCGAGAAACCCACGATAACGTGAGTGGTTTTTATTAACTTTTTGGTCTGGATTTGCCACAACATAAGAATTCTGATTAGTTTAACAAATAATCTAATAATTATGCAGTCGTCCTTTCGCTAAATAATCAAAACAACAATAAAAACACTCGCGATTATGAAGGAAACTATTGCAAATTTAAGACAATCCTAACGCATCATCAGTTGAGTTGACTCGCGTTGACCTTTTACCTTCAGTGTTACTAATTACCTGTGCCCCTTTTGTACGCGTGTCTCAATTTTTCTTTTGACTTTTCCCACCTGGAAACAGAATTGTATCACGCAAAGGGGTTATTTTAACCCGTTCATTTCGAAAGTTTCAAAGGATAGCGGAAACAATAAGCATTCAGCGTGTAACGCTCATCAACTGTGCCAGACGTATTGTTCCGTATGTTATATATTTTGATCTGTAGGCATTTTATTGCCCCGCCAACGTGTATGAAGTGATATACAGGGTGTTACAACGATTCAGCTGTAAATTTTTGTTGCCAAAAAAATGTATACATTAGGTAATTTTTTTTCAACTATTTTTTGATGCTCAATCCCCACTTGAAATTTTGTTGAGTATGTCGAAAAAAAATACCCGGAAAGTTACAGCCATTAATATTAAATTTAAGTACTTTCCCAAAGCGTAAAGATTTTCCATTTAAAACACATGTAAATCGATTTTTTTTCAAATTTCTATAACTCGGTCTCATTTTTATGCTATTTCATTGGTCTTGGTCTCGATTTACTCAAAATAAAACACTCTACAAAATGTCCATTGCAGCGAAAATGTAACTTGTACTGGTGAGTTGGTACGGGTCGCTGAAGTTGATTTTTACCAAAAATTCTCGTTTTTTTGCTGTTATCTCCGTAATTATTAATTTTACCAAAAAAATGTAAACGAAAAATTTGTTGCAAATTTAATTTACTACAAAAAAAGTCCTATATACCAAATTGCTGAGATTAATATTTCTTGAGATATTAGACTTTAACTTATGAGTAGTACAATTTTTTTACGGTTTATCAAAGCAAACTGCTTCGATGATTTTGTACTACCCATAAGTCAAAGTCTAATATCTCAAGAAATATTAATCTCAGCAATTTAGTCTATAGGACTTTTTTGTAGTAAATTAAATTTCCAACAAATTTTTCATTTACATTTTTTTGGTAAAATTAATAATTTCTGGAGATAACACCAAAAAAACTAGAATTTTGGATAAAAAATCAACTTCAGCGACCCGTACCAACTCACCAGTACAAGTTAAATTTTCGCTGCAATGGGCACTTTTGTAGAGTGTTTTATTCTGAGTAAATCGAGGCCAAGACCAATTTAATAGCATAAAATGCGACTGAGTTATAGAAATTTGAAAAAAAAATTCGATTTACGTGTATTTTAAATTGAAAATCTTTTCACGCTTTGGGAAAGTACTTAAAATTAATATTAAGGGCTGCAATTTTCAGGAATTTTTTTTCGACATATTAAACAAAATTTCAAGTGGGGACTGAAAAACAAAAAAATTGTAGAAAAAAACAAATCACCCTAATATACATAATGTAAGACGAAGTAATTCCCACACAAGAGCTCCAGTGGCACATGTAGATTGGCAGTAGTCTAGGTCAGGATTTAGAGTTTTTAGATTAAGTCAGAGACCGACAAAATGAATTATTTGGAAATGTCAAATGTATTGCCTGTAAACACACTGTATATCGCGAGTTAAATGTAAGTTTCCTTCGAAATATTCAGGCAGAGCCGAAGCGTATTATCTCGATGGGATGTTCCAAGTTGGATCTTTTTGAAAAGTTCCATTCGGACTATCGCGTAGATATAAAATAAATTCAATAAGTAATAAAAGGAAATATTTTCGTCCATAGATCATGGTGACACTTAAAGCGTTGTCTAACATCGGCGCGATAACGGAGGGCTTCCAGGTTGAACTTTTTAAAGTTATAGAGAATTCTAATCTAGACGTGGGCATACGAGTCGCTGCAGTTGAAACTTTCCGACGTCTGCCGTGCGAGGAGACCGAAAGTTATTTCGAACGTATATTTCGAAATCACGACGAGGAATCGGAAATTCGAATAGCCGCTTACCTACAGATAATGAGATGCCTGAACTATTTGCTCATACGGTCCATCAGGCATTCTCTGGAGGTCGAGGAGGTCAACCAAGGTAAGATCGCTGTATCCCGTCAATAACGATACTGAATCATCAGTTCATGGCGAAATTGATCATTGATATGTAGAAGAAGCTTCAGCTTGTTCCTTCTCTTTCCATTTCCTTTCGTTTCCTTCCCCCTTCTTTAGATTCATCTAATTTCATTCATTTATTGTTCCGTTTTTCTTTCCATTTCATTCCTCACCCCTTCTCTACGAGGTGTGGCTATTAAACAACCGAACTACTGTCATAAGACTTTTTATTCGTTACCAATTACGGTAGTAACTTTTTCGCCTCCAATGTACTCCCCTTGGCGATCTCTACACCGCTCCATACGACTTTTCCATTGTTGAGAGCAGTGCTGGAAGTCCGCTTCTGTCAGCTGGTTCAGAACCTCCGTCGCTTTTGTTTTAACCGCTTCCACACTTTCGAATCTTGGCCCCTTCAGCGCCGATTTGACCTTGGAAAGTCACAGGGGTCAAGGTCGGGCGAGTGTGGTAGATGTTCCAACACAGTAATGCCGTATTTGCAAAAAAAAAAACGCCTTCACAGAAAACGCAGAATGGGCCGGTGCATTGTCTTGGTGACTCTTCCATGATTTTTGGTCTTCCACAAATCGTGTCTTAGCTCACAAGCTCACGAAGGGCCGTCAGTAGCTCGATTTAATAATGCTGACCGTCTGACTCTCAGGGACCAAGTGAACGTAAACAATGCCTCGAATGTCAAAAAAGACGATCATCATCGCTTTGAATTTGGATTTGCTAATCCTGGCTTTGTTTTGCCTTGGTGAGTTCGGGCTCTTCCAATGCAATGGTTGGCGCTTTGTTTCGGGGTCATAAGTAAAAAACCACGATTCATCACAAGTAATCACTGTGTCTAACATGCCTGGAACATTGTCAATGTTGTTTAGAATGTCAGCGCAAATGTTCATTCTTGGTTCCTTTTGCTCGGGAGTGAGGAGTTTTGACACCATTTTTGCGCAACTTTGCGTAAGTTGAACGATTCATGCAAAATCTCGCGAACACATTCTTTGTCGATTCCTGATATTTCAGCGAGCCCTTGGATGCTTAGACGACGATCTTCGCTGATTAATTTACCAATTTTTTCAATGTTTTCGTCCGTTTTTGACGTTGAGGGCCGTCCTGGTCGCGGATCGTCCTCGGTCGTTTCACGTCCCTCTTTAAACCGTTTAAACCATTCAAAAACTTGCGTGCGGAATAAACATTCATTCCCGTACACTTCTTTTACCATTGCATACGCTTCTGTAAAAAGTTTTCCCCAGTTTAACAAGAAACTTGGAATTAACCCGTTGCTCCATCTGAACACTACATTTTTTCGACGCGTCACTGGCGCGTAGACTAATTCAAACGACTGCTACAGTCAAACTGAGCGACCCACTGGCTTTTCCAGCGAGCTCAGGGTGGGGAAAGTATCACCAGACACCGTTCTGTTCAAACTTGTCGCAGCACTCTCGCAGTAGCAGCATCAGTTCGGTTATTTAATAGCCACACCTCGTATTTTTATTCATCAAAAAATTTGGTCATAGTGAAGAATATTTGGACATACTATTAAGTTCAAGAATGGTACCGCAAAGTTAGAGAGCCACTAGCGTCCCTCTACTGCGGATGTTCTTTCTCGTTTCTGGCAGCGCCACATAACGCACGGCAGTTTATTTTTTCACGGCCATCTAGGCGTTTGATAAATATGTAATTACGATTCGCACTACAAAAGTGGGACCGTGGTGTGAGCCTTAGGTGCCGAATAATTTATTTATCAAATGGAAATTGGGTAGGAAACAGGAATGCCTATGAGAGTGCGTGTTGATAGTTGATTATTTTGGTTATTCTGTGATCTTGCCCGCAAACACAAAAGTCAAAGACAAATGGACCGCGACACTCGGTAGAGCCGCCTGTTAAAAGGACAGTTCTAAATAATTTACATGCCGCAGCAGAATTCGTTTTATGGGAAATAAGGTTGCCAATTATAATTTTATCAATTTTTTTGGACGTTTTCGCATTACTTGCTACAACATTAGACGTAACAGCTCTTGTAAACAGTTAAATAAACTACATGCAGAGGCAGCGCTGATTGTCCAAAAATTACACGGCTAATTAAAAAGGCCTGTTTTTTTACTCTCCTGCTCCAGGGACCTAACACAAATATAAACACAGAAAATTGAAATGTTGAAATACGAGTACTTGTTTATCAATTAAACTGAGATCCAGACGGTAAACATGCAAATAAAAAAGTTTATATAGGCGATAAAAATACGAGTTTTTCGAGCATCCATATAATGTCATATGTGAAGAGGCATCTGATTTAACCCTTGTCCTGTTTGAAAAGCGTTTTCTTAAGATCTACGCCAGAACGAATAAGCAAACAAAGAGGCGCTAGAGTAGGCGTTTTTATCTCTTCATCAATACGCACTTTTACACCAGTAAGAGAGCTATTAAAGGATCTTCGATTTGTTTGTTTTTTTTTTCAGTTGGGTCATTCGTATGGACTCACCTTCACAATTTACTGAAATCCGCTGTACCTAGTAGAGTAGAAATACAAAGTTTACTCTCCGACATAGACTTAGTGCGAAAATTCAGCAACGACATTCGGAAATACTCGCACAACTTCGAAGGTTCCACTTATTTTGATGAGTACAATTGCGGTAAGGGTTAAAAAAGTGAAAAAAACTGGACGTTTTCCACGAAACACCGAACTACTTTTCTCGACGCGCGTTTCGCCAATCAAGTTGGCATATTCAGGAGAAAATTAAATTTTTGCCTACACACTTGCGCTATTTATATTAAATGTATTGCCACGGTTCATTGAACCGTAACTGTCTTTGTTTATCAGAGCAAACAGTGGACTGGTGGGTATCGGATCATTATCCTTATTCATACTACTGTTACACTTAATGATTTCTAAACATTCAAAAGCATCCAACTGTCTACTGTTTGGTACATTTCTAATTAATTTTAAATTATTTATGTCTATCCTATGGTTGTTGTCAAAAGCGTGTTGGGCAATTTTTCTGTTCTGCCATATTTCAAAGCCGTGTGTTCTTTAAATCTAGTCAAAATAGATATTTTTGTTTGCCCAATATACTTTTGATCACAATATTTATAACTTATTTCGTATATTCCCGACTTTTCGTTATTGTCGGTTTTGTCTTTGGGGTTACCCAAAAGCGTCTGTAGTTTATTTTTAGAATTATGAACCAAAGTGAATTTAGATTCATAAACCGTGAGTGAATTTAGATTCATATGGTAACGAAGCAAATTTAGAATTGTCAGTATCTCTACGAAAAGTCGTGGAATTGTACAGGGTTCTCTTAAATTTATGCTTCCTTATTAACTTATCTATTAAATTGACTGAGTAACCGTTATTCTTAGCTATATTCTTAATTAATTGTTTTTCATGTTCAAACCTCTCTTTACTGAGGGGGAAATTTAACAAATGGTGAACTAGAAAATTAAAACTTGCCATTTTATGTTGAAAAGGTTGGTGTGAATCGTTGGGAATATATCTAAGAGTCGCGGTTTCTTTCCTATATTCATCAAACTCTAACTTATTTTCACTATTTCTAATAACTAATGCATCTAAAAATGGTAGTTGTTCATTGTGTTCCATTTAATATGTAAATTTTATTTTAGGGAAACGGTTATTTAATTTAGCATCAAAATTATCTAAACTAATTGCTTTTATATAAAATACCGCGAAGATATCGTCCACATACCTGAACCAGACTCTAGGGAAATACTCGAATTTATCTTTTACTTCTGTCTCAAATTTATTCATAAAAAAGATTTGCAATGAAAGGTGACAAGGAGTTACCCATTGCCGTTCCCTCATGTTGTTGAAAGCCGAATGTATTCCTTAATAATTTTATCGTCTAAATCATTTAATTCGAGTAATTCCCTGAGGTAGTCCAAAGTTTGCGGGATTGGGACGCTTGGAAACAATGAGTATACATCAAACGAGACCAAAATTTCACCTTCTTGCAATTGGATATTTTTGATATTGTCAATGAACTCACTAGAATTTTAGTAATTCTAGTGAGTATATTAATTAAGAGTATAGCTAACGGTTACTCAGTCTATTTAATAGATAAGTTAATAAGGAAGCATACATTTAAGAGAAACCTGTACAATTCCACGACTTTTCGTAGAGATACTGACAATTCTAAATTTTCTTCGTTACCATATGAACCTAAATTCACTCGCGGACTAGATAAAATTTTTAAAAATATTAATATCAATTTGGTTTATAATTCCAAAAATAAACTAAAGACGCTTTTGGGTAACCCCCAAATATAAAACCGACAATAACGAAAAGTCAGGAATAACGAAATAAGTTGTAAAGATTGTGATCAAAAGTATATTGGGCAAAACAAATATCTATTTTGACTAAGTTTAAAGAACACATGGCTCATTTGAAATATGGCAGAACAGAAAATCTTGTGTTGCGCGTTTCTTGTGAAAAGAAACCCGCGTCGAGAAAAGTATGGTAGTTCGGTGTTTCGTGGAAAACATCCAGTTTTTTTGTTTCTACGCCGAAGGTTCTAGTACCCACTCCAGGGTTAAAAAAATGGAATAGTAAACAGTTTTTATAACATTTTTTTAGGTGGTAATTATGAGAGCAACGTTATTTTCTCGACGTCTTCGTACGTTCCAAAGTCGGCCATGCTGAATTTAACGGTCGATTTATTCGGCGAATCCATCAACCTTCTGGAGGTAATACATTATAAAATAATAACGCGTACAATTACAATACATCATGCATTTTAAGGTCTACGGTAGGGCCGAAGGTTTCGAGCATTATCTGGAATCCTTGTTCGGGCCCAAAGGATCATCGAATACGGTGAAGGATAATATAATGGAGAAGCTGAGGTTGCCGAGGAGCATAAGCGGGAACGAAATTATAAAGAGCCAGGTTGACCGGCTGCCCAACGTTCTGAATAGCCAGGCGGCAGATCCGAAGGTGAGTCGTCAGATCCGGATAATTTACCAAATCATTTCCGCCTAAACTAGTCGACTTCAAAGGTCACTAAGTGCGCCTATAAATGGGAAGTGGTAAGATAATTCAATTTAATTAGTTAGTGATAGCGGATTATTTTTTATTTAAATTCCAATTCTCTTTGATGAGTCAGCTTATTCTGGGAAGACATACAACTTTTATGAATTCTCTTGTCTTTGAAGGTGGCCCTTGGATTGAAGGTATTTGGTAACGAAATAAAATATGCCACATTTAATGGGCATGAGGAGATTCAAGCTGCCGCGGAAAATCTCAACCCAGTCTTCCATCTGAAACGCATACTATCCGGCAAAGTAAGTACATTAAGAAGAAAAAATAGTAATTTTACGTTCTCTGTAAAGTCCAAGCTTAGAACTACATCAGCAAAATATCTACTGTGTCAGTTTATCAATCTTAAGAAATTATTAGGGCAATGGTGAAGGTGATGAGACTCCATGGCAACAGATGGCGTTCTATTTTAAAACGAAATTTGGGATCATTCGCCCAGAGGCACATAGTGCAGGGAGTAATTTCTAAGTTCTCTTACGTCTTATATATCATGTTCCTTACGCTGAAGTTTGTCAAATCTCTTGTCACTTTTACTGTCTCTTCAAATTTACATTACGGAAACCTACGGTATAAGCCGCTTAAATTTCCCACCCACACAAACGAGTCTATTAGGCCGGTCAAATTAGGGCTAAACTTTGGTCCGTTATGTAACTATAGCATCGGCGTGCACAGCATAAGAATAATACATTACGTACAAAAAGTACCCGGAACTTTGGATTTAAATGAACGCTTAAAAGGAAACGGTAAAAGTTGTCTTTTTTTGTTCAGGTTGGTAGCCCCTTCCTTAACTACAAAGCCTGTTTAGAGCGCGATCTGTCACTCAGTGTGATTACAGCAGCTGTTAGTAATAGACGACCTCAAGTGTGTTTGACGAATCGACAAAATCAAAACTTTAGTGCTTGAAAATAGCCACATGAGTGTTAAGAGAATTGGTTCAATAGTGTGACATATCGACAATGTCAGCTCATGGTATTTTGAGTGATATTTTGGGCATGAAACGCGTCGCTGCGAGACTGGTTCCGAAAGAGCTGAATGTTCTTCAAAAAGAGCATCGGAAGCAGGTTGCTCTTGACTTGGTTTCCAGAGCCGATAGTAACCAAACTTCATGAAACGCATCATAACTGGAGATGAAACATGGGTCTACGAGTACGACATGCAAACAAGCTGTCAATCATCGGAATGGTGCTATGATGATGAGCCGAAACCGAAAAGTGAAGGTGAAGCTGACGGTTTTTTTTTATTGAGGCGTGGTACATTCCGGAATTCTTCCGGAAGGACAGACGGTTAATAAGGAGGTTAATAAGAGAGGAGAATTATCTCTGCATTTTGAAGCGTTTGGGCGAAAGTATCCGTCGGAAAAGGATTCGGACACCTACGATTGTGACCGAATATAAGGCTTAAACTCAATAAATACGATCGACCAACCACCATATTCACCAGATATGGCTCCGTGTGATTTTTTTATTTCCAAAACTAAAATTGCTTCTACGTGGTCGACGCTTTGAAACGATGGAGGCCATCAAACAAAATTCGCCGGAAGGAGCTGAAGGCGATACCTTCGGCGGCCTATGAGCAGTGTTTGGGGATTGGGTTAAACGTTGGCGTAGCTGTATTGCACTCGATGGGGCCTACTTTGAAGGGGAAAATACATTTTGACGAATAAATTACAATTTATATGCTTTTTTTACAATTACATTTACACCGGGTACATTTTGTACATAATGTATAACTGAAATTTAGTTTTAAACGATGAAAAAATGGATGGTCTGTATTTTTTTTTCCATGAAGACTGCAAACACTGTATTGAACAATCTGCACTCAATGATAGGTATATTCTCAGCAAATATTTTCCATAGTCAGTAGTTAAGCAATGCGACTTCTGGCTCATTTCAAGGTCACCTATAATAGAAAAGGTTGATATTTCCGGTTGTCAAGAAGACAGGGTGAAAATGCGGTACTACTGACCTTGAATTGAACTCAAGTCAGCAGTGCTTCAATCCTGTTGAAACTTTGACAAATCTCTGAAAATTGATATGGAAAAAAATTCGCACACCTTTTCCATCAGCCTATTTAAACAAATTTCTATGATTACCTACATTTTTCGGAAATAGTTATTCTTGTGTTGCTAAATCGACGCTTCGGCGCTGATTTTACCGGCCTATCTAGCCTGTAAGGAGAGGAACACGTCTTCCGTGATAGTTCATTCAATTACTTTCGCTACAGGAAATCAATTATAACAAAGCCGTGATGTTTTTGGATAGCAACTACGTTGTTCCCAGCGGTGCCGGTTTACCGCTGTCGCTGAATGCCATAGGAACAGCTTCAATAAACATCAAATTACAGGCTCCCTGCAAGGGGCGGGCTTCTCGAAAGACAAAGAACTGAGCTGGACCTCACAGCCGACATACAGCCCACGGGTCGTTGGATATTACCGGGGAAATGTCCGTCGACGCTTTCTACGCCAGCACCGGAATCAAACTTAAGACAAATATGCATACGGATAACGCCATTAAGGCGGCCGTTAAGATAAGGGGGACCAAGCTGGCCACTGTGAAGTTCAGTTTGCCCAAGCAGCAGAACGTGATATTTGCAGCAAGGTACAGTATGTTTAAAATTGATGATATTACCTTCTTCGTGGTCATTTCAAAAAATTCACTGTTGGTGCCACCAGTTAAGATATCCATCCGGCTCGGCCGAAAACGCCAATTCCCGGTACAGCCTTCAGCGCCTCATAACTAATACTATTTGCGACCGAAAAATTTGACAAGGTCATATTTTTTAAATTTAAGACGTGCCCTTTCCGATGGTGTCCATGAAATTTCTCAAAAAAATTATTAACTATGAAAAAAAGCAGTTTTAAAAAAAAAAAAACACGATTTTTTTGCACATTTTTTAAATCAAATTTTCAAGAGTTTCCGGTCTGCAATGCACCTGTAACCTCACTAACCGGTGGAATAAATGTTTGAACTTTAAGTATACGTGGTTTAAAGATCGATTTTTTGCCTTATGCGTTCAAAATGGCGCCTGAACTGCAAAATTTTTGCGCAAAAATTCAAGAATTTTTTATTGGAAAATGATGCACTTTTACAAAAAATTGTCAAGAATAAAAGTTCTTAAATTCACACAAAGAATGCACCGGAATTTTTTCAAAACGTTTGAGCAACTTTTGGATTTTGCAAATAGTCTATTTTTGCAAAATTTAAAAAATTGTTTAAAAAATTCTAAAAAAATTCCAGTACATCCTTTGTACTGGTTTGTAAAAGCATGTGCTTTTTTGTAAAAGTGCATCATTTTCGAATAAAAAATTCTTGAATTTTTACGCAAAAATTTTGCATTTCAGACGCCATTTTGAAAGCATAAGGGAAAAAATCGATCTTTATACCACTTATACTTAAAGTTCAAACATTTATTCCACCGGTTAGTGAGGTTCCAGGTCCATTGCAGACCGGAAACACCCGTGAAAATTTGATCAAAAGAAAATGTGCAAAAAAAAACTGCTTTTTTTCATGATTAATAATTTTTGGGGGGAATTTGATGGACACCACCGGAAAGGGCACGCCTTATACTTCAAAAATATGTCCCTGTCAAATTTTTCTGTCGCAAATAGTATTAGTTATGAGGCGCTGAAGAGCGATGTACCGGGAGTGGCGTTTTCGGCCGAAACGTGTTAAAATTTAAAAGAATATTCGGTAAGGGTAATCCGTACATTAAAGCAATTACAATTTCAGATCGGAGCTGTTAGTGAAGAAAAATGGCAAAGAGGAGGCGCAGATCGGCGTGTCGACGGGCAAAGTGAGGTCGGCGTGTTTTTTCTGGCCCGTCGTGAGGTCGGCGCTGGGCCTCGATCTTTGCGCCGAATATAATTTCGCCAAAGTGGATAACGCGGCACACTTTTTGCTGGCGGGGCCCCGCCGGATTTAGGTGGTATTTGAACAAGACCGACCCCACCGCGAGCGTTTACTCGTTCGAGTACAGGTGGGCGAGGAGGCGGGACGTCAGCGTGGCCTCCTTAACCTTCGACACGCCCGGATCCAGGATGAAAACGCTGATGAGCGGTAATTTGACAATCGATAAGCACACGCTTAATATGACGATGCTGATGCAATCATCGGCTGGGGAGATGGTGGCACGCGCCCAATGCAAGAATACGGACGACGAAAAGTTCCTACGCCTGGCGCTTGACATTAATAAGAAGAAGCATTTTGACACTAGCGTGTCCCTCTTCAGGAATCGCATTAGGAACGGCTTCGCTTATAAACCGAAGGTTTATCTGGGGAGTTAACGGAGAACGCGTCCTCAAGCTCGAAGGTAAATTAGATTTATCTAACGGACAAGGGATCTAATTAACGCCTTTAACTTTCTCTCAAAAAATGCGAATATTTAGCGAAGTTTGAGCTCACCGTTGATGGAATTTAATTGTTTGCGGCCTTAGAATCTTCCATATTAAAACAATACATATACGAAAATTCTCAATCAAGCACGATTTTGATAATAAACCACTATCTTTGCTGACGAAAGTATGTCTTAGTCACCTACAGAACCGGCTATCTGAAATCCGTAATACACATTAAAAGTCATTAAAGGAAGCGCAAAAAGAATAGGCCCTAAAATAAACTCCTTGGGGCAGTTCGGTAAAATATTAAAATTCCACACTCACTAATAAAATGAAAGGGAAATAAACCCACTGCCTTTCAATCCCTACCATGATTTTGATAATAAACCACTATTGCTGACAAAAATATATCTGAGTCATTCATCTACAGAACCGGCTATCTGAAATCCGTAATAAACATTAAAAGTCATTAAAGAAAGCGCAAAAAGAATAGGCCCTAAAATGGAACCTTGGGGCACTTCGGTAAAAAAATAAAATTCCACACTCACTAATAAAATGAAAGGGAAATAAATGCACTGGCCATCAATTTCTAAAGGGACTTTCGATCATAACTTATTTTTGTTCTGCTGCGATTACCATATTTAATTTTCTTGATAATAAACACAGAGTAATGATTCAAAATGTGCAGGATCGATTCATATAGCGTAAAATAAATTCACATTCCGTAGAGTGATATTAACAACATTGCTTTTAGAGGTTTGGACTTAGGTCGGAAGGCAAAATTGATTTTTATAATGGACGATGAAAAGCAATAATTATAAAGTCATATGCTGACCCAAAAATACCGGTTTACTACTCTAATGACGCTCGTGGGCATTTAAAATGTAACGAGGAACGTCTGTTTACGGAAATTTTAAAGTTTTAATTAAGAAATAGGATATCTTGCTGTTATGCAGTGAGGTCCATAAGTAACGGATAAATTCATTATCTACGTGATTTACAATTTATGAGTAAAATCCTGAAACACTTTCAGGATTCCAACAGACCAAATAACGTAGAAGATTTAAAAGACAGAATAAGGCATGAAATTAATCAAATCACCCCGGAAACAATACAAAATGTTTTAGAAGAATTTCAGCAACGCCTCCATTATTGTCAAGAAGCAACGGGCGCCCAGTTTGAACACTTGATTTAAATTGTTCCTCTGTTCTGTTTCATGTTCTTTTCTTTACTTAGTAACATTAAAAATGTAATATTTTTCAATAAAAAAATTATAGAAATATTATGTTGCTGGATGGAGAATTAAAAACCCTTTCAAATGAGCTATCACACGCACCCTCGTTCCATTTAAAAATTTTGAAGGGGTAGCTGTCACTCCAAGGGGGTTGGAGGGGGAGGTATAAAATTATGCTCAAAAAATGTCATTCTAGAATTAAAGATTAACGTATTTCAGGATTTTACTCATAAATTGTAAATTACGCAGATAATGAATTTATCCGTTACTTATGGACCTCACTGTATTTGTGCTGGTACAACTGCAACTATATAACTGCCTTAGTTAATACCTGATATTCCGTGTTTCATTAAGAGAAACTGCTGGAATGCAACGTGTGCCGAAGAAGATTCATTACGAAAACTTTTCAAAACAATGCGTTCTAAGGTTCCAATCTCTGTCAGCAACTGATTAAATATAATAGTTCTTTCTTTTTCAACCAACTACTAACGGTCACCTTTGTTCTCACATAGGATCCGTAGAGTTTATAAACAAAAGGGGCATATCCCAATACACAGTCGACTTAAAATTCGAGACCAAGCGACTGAACTCTAAACTCTTCGGTTATATATCAAAGAGCGATGCATCGGTGGAGATAAATCTCTACAACGACTACAAATTCCAACACATGCAGGAGCACAGGGTGTCCTTCAAATTTGGTATGGCCAACAGGTCCAGAAAAAAACATGTTCACACTTGTCGGGTTCTGCAATCTAAACTCAACCGCCTATCCCAATCTCAACTTTGCTTCAAACGGCACTTACCAGGTAATACCTCTTCAATATCTCCGAAGTAGATAATTAAAAGTGGTTGAATTTGCAGAGGAGCGGTGGACATTTAGACCTAACCGTGCAGCTCTTCCAAAACCCTCTTCCCGAGAGTCATCCGCAGGCAGCCAATCAAACGTTGAGATTCAACTTGCTCATTTCCTACAAGACCTACATTGACAACAAACGCACTCTTTTGGTGCAAGCGGGAGTCAACAGGAATTCGAGTAACTTGGCCTTGAACGGGGAATTTCGTTATGAGAGTTTCCGCCATGACATCAACGTGGCAGCTCTTGTCAAGTACTCCAAGAACAAGCAGGTTTCCGTCGCATTGTTCTGGTCCCACCCGAGGTCAACTCTGGGAGCAAATCAAGATGCACATCAACGTGACGATACCGTCCTTCACGCCGATGGTGTTCAAGATGGATGTGGATGAGAAACAAGCGCGAGATTACATGGTAAGCACGAAAAATTCTTATTACGCCAGGTACGGTGCATGCTTAATAGGAATATTGCACACATCTGGTTGCAGGTTATTTATGCGGAGGAACAAGATAATAGCTTCATGCTTTAATTGGCCATTAATCCGCTTTTTCAAATTAAGTTCGGCGCATTCGCAGGTTTTTAAAGTGCACACTTGATTTATTGATTTAAGTTATCGTCGGAAGAAGAGCAGTTTTAGAAAAACGCGTTTTTTATTCACAAGATGCATGTTT
The DNA here is from genome assembly GCA_029963805.1 of Aromia moschata. Lineage (NCBI taxonomy): Eukaryota > Metazoa > Arthropoda > Insecta > Coleoptera > Cerambycidae > Aromia > Aromia moschata. Next base: position 1,682,297 of record JAPWTK010000038.1, read on the forward strand.
ATTTTAATAATAGTCACATTTTTTAAATTCAATCTTCTAGGGACTTTACAAAGCTCTTTTAAATATTCATGTGAGTATGTAATTGCCTTTATACGCAGGAAAAAATAATATTGGATCTGCCTATCACTTATTGACTTCCCCAGTTGATCGCGGAACAAAGCAAGTGGATATGACGTAATATTTGCAATCTCCCACGCGTTTTTAAATCTGTTATGAATATATGATTCGGTTGCTGATGAAATTTTGTTTCTTTGTTATGTTCTTTCTCCGTCAGTGGTCCATTTCAGGCTCACTTGATGACTTTGAGTAAATCGAAAATGTACTTGAGACAAGTTCGGCCATGTTAATTGGGTAGAGGAGTTATACAGTACGTTAAGCTGCATATAATGATTTTTATCCATCAAATTATAAACGCGAGTAAAGGAATAAATTAATATTTACATATTTAAATGTACAGAAATGTTTTGATTAGATTATAATCGTATTTAAAAGGATTGAATTATCTAGATCTAAAATTCCATTTGGCATTTAGCAGCCTTTGAGCGATAATTTTTAATTAGCATTTAATTCATCCGTTATATTATTGGTTTTTTAATTGTTTTACTTCGAAACGTCAGTATCCAACTGCGAATTTATAAAAAGAAATTTAAAAAATTAAATTTTGTTGGAAAATTGTTATTTCATCAGTTTAATTCAAAACTAATGGATTGTATTGGTCCCAATCTATTGTATTGCCTATTTTAAAATGACACCTAAAGGGAAATGCAATTTTGCGGAAATATATCTGCATATATATGAAATTAAATTAAATTCGTTACAAAGTTGAATATTTATAATATTCAGTTACTTTGGTAATAATGTAGTAAGTATGGTAATGTAGTAAATATTTGAGGATGGCAAAAAAATGGTAAAATGTTATATATTTGAAATCCTGGTTGAATCTTATGTGTACTATATATTACATAATTTCGTAACATTATGATGTGATAGTAGAGTAAAATAAGCTTATGTGTGTTGATGAAAATCAGTTTTGGGCCATTAACACTCACTATGTACAAGTGCTATTTTTAATAAACGTTTTTAAAACAAACGAAGACGTTTATGGCCAGTTTTTTTAATAAACTTGGTCGTTTTTAACTTTTTCAGTAATCGTTTTTGATTAACGTTTCTGATAACCGTTTTCAATGAACTTCTCCAAGTATTTAAATAAAACGTTTCTAAACTGACGTTTTTAATACACGTTCTCAAAACTAGCGTTTAAAAAACGTTTTCAAACTAGCGTTTAAAAAAAACATTTTCAAAATTGTCGTTTTTAACAAACGTTTTTAAAACAAACGCAAACGTTTGTAGCCAGTTTTTTTAATAAACTTGGTCGTTTTTAATGCTTTCAGTAATCGGTTTTGACTAACGTTTTTTATAAACATTTGCAATGAACTTTTCCAAAAATTAACATTTTCAATAAAATGTTTCTAAACTGACGTTTTTAATACACGTTTCCAAAACTAGCGTTTAAAAAACGTTTTCAAAATTATCGTTTTTAATAAACGTTTGTAAAAGTGACGTTTTTAATGAACGTCTTCGAACTTTTTTATTAAAACGTTCCTAAACTGGCGTTTTTGATACTGTTTTTATTAAACCTTTTTGAAAGGATGTGAAATATTTTAAGTAAAATTTAGCTACATTGAATATTTTGCCACGGATTTTTTTTGACGTTCGCAGGTCGACATGGAGGGGACCTGGTTCAGCGGCACAGCATGACAGCGGTGGCCATGTACCAGGACAAGAGCAAGGGCTTATCGTCGGATCATCACGTGAAGCTCTTCGTTCAGAGTCCCCACTTCAAGGAAGTCAACGCTAACCTGCAATTCTACCGTGACAATGACGTATTGAAAGTGGATCTGAATGTAAGTAAACCTAACGTCTCGGCCCAGTTAGGCAATCAACCGTCACGTGTTTGGTATTAATTAACGCCGACAGATTCTCATTATTCAGCTGTCTGAACGGTGACAGCGGCTCACAGCGAGATTGTTTCCGACTATCCCGTTTCGTTGCACCACCCCAGCTGCCAGCGCCGACGCCCCGATTCGACCGATCTAATTTCAATTGTTTTTATGGCGCTGAACCCGATACAGCCATAAACGATTTTTTACGCGAAACTCACAAAAAATATCAAGATAACGTTGGAATTTTCTGTTGAAACTTTTTTTGTTGAATAAATTGCTTGACTAATACTGGGTGTTGCGGTTTTTATTCAAATCAGTGTATTTTCTGATAAACACCCTGTACGGTGTTTATGAATACGGCAACCTCGGAGTTGTACGCGTTGAAAGAGCAAAACAGTATTCGAGCAATTATGTATGTAATATGCGAACACGTAGAGTTGTAAATATTTCATGAATACATGTTAGTTTACGACGGAGTACATACAGAACAAATAATTTGCCTTCGTTTTCCTTCACTGTGGGGGAATCAAAGGACAAATAAATATTAGATGAGTATTTTGAATTTTAGCACGAAAATTTGTCAACGCAGGATCCGAGAACGAACCCAATTATGAAAATTTTAACAGCGTGTATTCGCTAAAATTTAACCCCTGTCGGAAATTGCGTATCGGAGCAACAAAACAATTGAATAAATAATCAGATACAAAATCTAGTTGTACTGTTGTGCATTTATGTATAATGATAAACTATAATTTATATTTTTCGAAACTTCTACCTTGCATACGAGGTGTGTTAATTAAGTAATGTGACTGGCAACGTAGCGCCAGATCTAGCAACAGTGCGAAGACGAGACTTGGAAGGGCGGTAGGTTAACATGTAATGCACCTTCACTACAAATTTGAACTTGTTAGAGCCATTTGTTTGTTCTTTGTGACTGTTTTCGTAATCCGTTTTTTTCTAGTGCGTTTTAAAAATGATTGGCATTAATTTTGAGCAGCGGTGTGCTATCAGGTTTTGCCTCAGACTTAAACACAGCGCAACGGATACTTTTGCAAAACTTCAACACGCCTACGGAGGCAGTGTTTGTTCAAGAGCCCAGGTTTTTCGGTAGTTTAAGGCATTCTCAAAAGGAAGAGAGTGGATTGAAGATGAACCAAGCAGCGGAAGACCTTCATCTTCAAGAACCGATGAAAATGTCGATAGAATACGGGATCTTGTGCGTTCAGATCGTCGGTAGACGACAAGAATGATCGGAGAAGAGTTAAATTTGAATCACACCATTGTTCATCAGATTTTGATTAACGAATTGGGGATGAGAAGAAGCTGCCCAAAAATGGTTCCAAAAAACCTGTCGCAGGAACAAAAAGACATCAGGAGAAAAAGATGTCTTGGCTTTTTGGAATCGATTGAAAATGATACCCATTTTATGGAACGTGTCATTACTGGTGATGTGATGAGACTTGGGTGATTCATGCTGATTTGCTTTGTTTGATAGCCAGTGAATTGTCCACAAAGAGTTTGTGCATCCAGGCCAAACAGTAAATCAACACCTTTAGATAGAGGTTCTTGAAAAACTTTGGAACGTAAAACTTTCAGTAAACGAGTTTTTAGCCAGTAAAAACATTCCTGTGGCTCCTCAGCCTCCTTATTTGCCTGACTACAGTTCTTGTGACTTTTGTCTCTTCCTGAGATTGAAAATTCACCGCAAGGGACATCATTTTGAGACCATAGAAAAGATTCAAACGGCTGTAACCGACCAGCTGGAGACTAGTCCAGTATATGAATTCCAGCACTGCTATGAGAAATGGAAGAATCGTCTTCAGCGCTGTGTGGCTTCCCAAGGAAGTTATTTTGGAGGAGACAATACTGAATTATAATTCTATTCGAATAAAGAATTTTATTTACGGCGCGTCGGGATAATGCGCACGTTTCCGCATCCAATGTGCGCCCAGCCTAAGTCCAGTTTTGCGAATTTCGTATACGACCTGTATGCCTAACGGAGCAGTATTGTCTATTAGCCTCGTTAGCAGATTGCATTGAAAATCGTTGGAGAGTATTGTGTTTCATTGTTTACCACAGTTCCCCCAGTGTTCCTAAGCAATTAAATTGTAATTTGTTGTTATGTAGAATTTTTACTATTACGATGGTATAGTACCTTTGGTCTAATAATATTCTTCGGTCACAAGACCATTTGAAACGGATTTTTTTATTACACCGATTCATATCGAGGTGGAAAAAAATACCGAAGTATTTAGTGAAATCAGAACACTAATCGCTTGTTAAGTTTTTAATTAAGTGTAGTGAACACGATTGCCACTGTTGCAGCTGATAAACACGTTGTTCGTTTGATCTGTATATTTATAGGATAGGTGGCTCTCGCGTATTCACTCGTTATTTATACTAACCGACACGTAAACCATAACTCCAATTGCGGTTACGTATAATACACGATAATAAGTGGTATCCTGACCCGGCCATAGACGGCGAGATAATAAAGCTGTTCCGGGGGCATTCTCTAATCAACCCAACGCGAATTAAATTCGGCTCAAATAATTCGCTCAATCAAACTAACGTGTGTTCAATACAGTGGACTTTGCCAGTTCAAATGTATGTGTTTGATAGGTTCAGGCCAAATTGTTGACAGCTCTCAAACTGTCAAAGTTAAAGTTCGTGTAGAGTCAAGAAATGTTTATGGTAAATACTTCAAAAACGAATTAAAAATTGGAGAACAGTTGACATATCCTTTCACAGACTGTTACTTGGAGTTTCAAGAAGTTGACGTGAACCCAGACCATCAGATTCGAAGGCAAAACCATTACACCAAATTGCCTAAACCTCAAGCTGTCAAAAATATATTTATATGTCAGCCATATTTGGAAAATGTCTGGCAAGATATGCGGGTTTTTTGGGGTCGCATTTGTCTTGTCCATTTCCGTCAAACTAACTTATGTCCAACAAAGTAGGCTTTGCCAGTTCAAACGTTTGTGTTTCATAGGTTCAGGCCAAATTGTTAACAGCTCTCAAACTGTCTAAGTTAAAGTTCGTGTAGTCAAGAAACGCAAGAAACGTTTATGGTAAATACTTCGAAAACGAATGAAAAATTGGAGGACCGTTGACATATCCTTTCACAGACGGTCACTTGGTGTTTCAAGAAGATGACGTGAACCCAGGCCATCAGATTCAAAGGCAAAGCCATTACACCAAATTGCCTAAACCTCAAGCTGTCAAAAATGTATTGATATGTCAGCCATATTTGAAAAAAATCTGGCAAGATGTGCGATTTTTTTGGGGTCGCATTTGTCTGAAAGCTCGATATAAAAAACGGCAGAAACCCATTTTGCAAATAATAACAAAAACGGAACGGATCCGGTTGATGGCAAGATATTTGAAATTCGGAGCCACCGTAGGCAAATAGGCCGATATATTATAGAATAGCGTAGCCTTACGTAGCCTGGGGAGAATTCATTGTTGGAGAGGCACTACATAATAAGTGAAAGCTGAAGGGTGCTCGCGTCTCTTCTTGATATGGCCGGCTGCACTTATAGTTCTCTACCGAATTTAACTATGCCTGAGTTTTCCTCAATGGACGCGCCTCGAAACTGTATATCCCTAATAATAAATGGACAATAATGGAGCTTCGTTACAGTCAAAACATTTCTGTCGAGGGCCAACAATTCAAATAATTAAACAAGAATATCAACGATGGAGATCAAAGGCTTTCCCAATTCTTCAAATTTTCAGTGGGAACGTTCTATTCGATCAAAATGCATAACTGAATAACTTCTTGTAAACTTCCATTGTTATGTCGACCCTTTTCTTATTTAATTTCTATCGAACTTTTTTTTTTCAGGCTGTCCAGAACTCCAACAATTACCAGTTATTCTTCCACCACCAGAACGTATCACCTGAAGAGACAAAGACTCAAATAAGAGTAAAGTACAAGACAAAAGTGTATAAATTCTTGAGTTCAGTTTACAACGGGGACCATAGAAAGATCCACGCGGAACTCCGGATAGACCAGTGAGTTTGTCTATGAATTTCTGACGCTTGTGTTCTGTTGAGGAAGCTGTGTTTTATCGTTTAGTATAAACAATGCGGAAAAAGAGACAATTCGCTTCGTAACTCGGGAGTTTAAAGCTTTTTCCGAGACACCTCGTGTCGCTTATTATTCCGGAGGCGTGTCGAAAAATTAAAATCTAATTTAAATGCAAAAGTTGCATTGTAACGAACGGCCAAGCGAACAAAAAGAATAAGTCCGGATTACCTAGCGGGTCAATTGTCAAAGTGCTCCGTCGAGTAGAAAAGTTTCGTCGACGTTATCAACATCAACAGCTGTTAATTAAGTCCGTTAAAAGGTTACGCAACTTTCGTGACTCTTAAACAACAAAGTCATGTGTTACTGAAACCGGAGATCGCTTCATCGCGCTTCTCGGCACACACGAGAAAATTTTCGACTGATCGATTCTCTCCGAGATTTCGAACTTCCGCCGGAGTAGGCCACGAATGCTAATAAAAACAAAAACGCGTGTAAATAATTCAAACCGCATCGTTTTGAAAGATTTGCATTTACAATTTTTAGAGGTTACAGCAAAATTTACTAGTAGTTATACACTAATGGAAAAAATTAAATGGTCAAAAAAATTTTCCGAATTTTTAGTGATTTTTCAGAATTCTATATTTCAGTGAAAAATGGTCTTATCGAGGTCTAAAAAAAAGCATTTTGAAGCTTCAAGTTTCTAGTTTTGAAATATTTCGGCAAAAAAAATTTTCAGAGCTACATGTTTTGCGCAATTTTAGGAAGTAGTGTGAGAAACAAATTTTGCGCATTTTTTTGCTTTTTTTTCAAGTCCACGATTTTTCACGAGCTTTCTCACAATTTTTTCCGAATTTTCTCGAAATTTATTTTCGAAAATTGAATTTTTTTAGGCTTCCAAAACTTGAAAAAATTTTGACCAAAATTTTTTTGGAATTTGGAAATCTCATTTTCCAAAAAAAAATTTAATTTTGTTTGTAAATTTCAACGGTATTTGCAGAAAAAATTGTGAGCAAGCTCGAAAAATTTGTTTTCACTTTAACCATGATTAGGACATGTTTAAGCTCAAAAAAACGTGACCTTTTTAATTTTTTCAAAAGTTTGACCGTTTGCAACAAGAAAACGGTTCATTAGATCGTAATATAACTTTGCATGTTTTTTGGGGGTATATTCAACTGTAAAAGGCATATGCAACATTAGTCATTTCATGAAGATTTGAATTTCAGCTGTTGATATTCTGAAAACCATCAATTACCCGTTTTTTCCTGTTTTTTCAAATTCAAGTCAAGGATAAAAAAAAATTCTCAAAAATCGCAGCAGAACTTTGTAGGATGTTTAAAGATGTTTATTCCAGTTTTCAGAACTGCCCTTAGATTTTTTGTGCTACCGTTGGTTGCTCGAGATATCGTCGATCAAAGACAAAAGGGTCCTTTTTGATTTAAAGTTCGATATCTCAGCAACAAATGGTCGTATCGAGATTTAAAAAAGAAGCAAATTGAAGCTGAATAAACAAGCTATCCGATCCATACCATGGCTAAGTTAGAAAAATTTTTTTTCAAGCTCGTGGACTTGAAAAAGAAAGCAAAACAATTCGCAAAAAATTTTTTCTCACACTACGTCCTAAAATTGCGCGAAACATGTAGCTCTAAAATTTTTTTGCCGAAATATCTCAAAACTAGAAACTTGAAGCTTCAAAATGCTTTTTTTGTAGACCTCGATAAGGCCATTTTTCACTTGAGATACAGCATTCTGAAAAATCGCTAAAAATTCGAAACAATTTTTGACCCTTTAATTTTTTCCGTTAGTGTATATTCCTAATCATCGTATCCGAAACCCACCAGTGGTTTACTATTGAACGCGTCGTACTACCTCCAAAATTTAACTTTATTTCCAGGCTAAGGGATATTGATTTCTCTATATGGATTTACAATCAGGAAGCCCATAAAGCATTCGGTTTCGACATAAATTGGGACGCGAATAGGGATCCAGACCAAAAATTAATGCTCTCAACGAACTACACCAGAATAGCGCCTTTCAACCACGTTGCCAATTTCATCCTCAGCTACCCGTCAAGAACGGTGATAGCCAACTATAAATTTTTGCTGGAACGTAAGTATTCCCCGATGTTTACTTTGACGAAGGGGAAATTACCGTTTCAATTGGAGGATTTGATACCATAGCAACCATTTCTTTCAGCTGGGACCGTCAAAACACTGGCCAGCATTTCTTGGGACGACGGGAAAACGCTTGCGATCGATCTGAACGTTGTCTACGATTACGACGGGAAAGTGTATTTGGAGATCGTGTCAAAATTGAACACGCCGTTTGATAATTGGAAGGTGATGCAGCTCGAAGGAGTGTAAGTATCAACATCAAATTAAAAAACTGTCGTCTCCAATGTGGTAACTACGGATTTGGTGTTTTCTTTCAGTCTGAAGCATTCGAATAACGAATATAGCTTGTACGGGGTGACGGCTTGGGACAGGGGTCAAAAGGTGGCTGTAGACTTTTACGGCGACTACACATATCTCGGTTCACACTTCACTTGCAAGTACAGTTGCTCTGTAACGAGTTCCTTGGATCGCATACCAAACATTAACACTACTGTCAGCCACAGGCAGAACGACACAAACTTCGATTCGGTCCTACACCTCATGGTAAGCATTGATTTTGAGATACATTCCAATTGAAAGAGGTCGTCGACTACAGTTAATTTTTCATCGGTTCCAGTACAATCCGGACTTCGTGATAGATCTGGAGAGTAAATGGAAAATAGAGTCGGACAGAGAATCGACCAACTTGACCGGAACGATTCACTCGCAGACGCCTTTCAAGGGCCTAAAGAAAGGCGTGCTCGTCAGCAAGATATTCCTTAAAAACGGGAATTATGTGAAGGGTGTCGCCCATGTGGACGTCGACAATAAGAAGATGACCAGTAATCTGGAGGGGAAGTTCGTTAAGATCACGAACTGTTGGCTCACAGTGAACGCAACGGCGGCCAAGGAGAATTATCAGTTGCGCTTCAAGGTATCTACAGAGGAACGTCACATAGTCGCCCTTCTCACCTACCCGACTGACAGTTTTGGGACGGAAGTCCTATTTTCGGTGAACAGTTTGAGCAATTTCGACGTCAAACTTCATCTGGCCACTCCAGTGGAGTTCTTAAGGATGGTCGTGGTGATGGCCAAATTAAAACCCGAAGAGGTAATTTTTTTTCTTTTATGAGTAGGTATGCTGTGAGAGAACTGGCGCGCTTCAAGGTTACCGGGTCACGATCACGGTTATTGCATAGAATTTGCTGGATTATCGCGTCGCTGGCCTTGAAATAAGCTAGTTTTCTTACAGTATAAGTGCTCTGGAGTATTCCATCATCTGTGAGAAATGTTTGATCTTTCAGGCGGATTTCCCGTTTGGGCTGGAATTTTCTGGTGCTCGGATTCTCCGGAATTTGGCATTATGCTAACGTCTCCGACTTGGAATACTCGTACAAGATTTTCACACCCATCAAGGATCTGAGGAGAACGGCGTAGTCGGGAAACTTATATTCAAAGAGGGCTTAGACTTCGAAGTATCCGTCAAGTTATCGAAGTATAAGGTTTGTATGTTGTATAACGGTGTGTATTTTATCTAAACAGCGATGGAGATTTATAATTTACCTGGATTGAGTAATACCCGGATAACCGCGCCGTTTTCGGGACGATCCGCTGTTAAAGTTTGTCGGTTCCGCCTCGCTTATCGATCCGCATCGTCGGCGAACGCTTTCAAGTGAAAGCTGAAATCTGAGTCCGAGATCTCGGCATGGGCACTTCGCGGTAATCACTACTCCCCTCCCATCGTCCCCCACCCCTCCGCAACTTTTTTTTTTTTTTTGAAAAATCTCTCGAACGGATACGTTGAACCTCAGATTATCTCTCCTCCCTCGCAGTATATCGCGCCCTCGAACAACGCGCCGTTAATTGAAACGTAATTTATATTAATGTTGTTTCCATTCGCCTATGAGACTCGCGCTCATCAGTTGGGATGAAGCTCAGTCGCAAAAAGACACTGAAGATGCGATGTATCAGTGTAAAACAAGAATAAGTCCGGACTAGGTTTTCTAAGGCTCACGCGAGGGCAAGCGATACTTTCTACGTCGCGGCGGAACTGGCTGAAATACGTGCGTGTTTTGTTTAATGTTGCAGTGGCGTGAGCTAGTTTAATTACCTACCTCAAACTAACTGTTGCACTTGGAATGCAAACCTAGTGGATCTTATTAAGGGGAGTATTTATTCAAAGAAATTGTTCACTAACGCGCAGGTTATATATTTAAAACGTAGACTGAGATAGTGGTATAAATAACCGCCTTGGATCAGCCTATGCATCACTCAAGCTTCCGTAAAGCTACAATAGAGGGAGATACTTACATATCACCACCCATAAAATGCTGTCGATGCTTATAAACGAAAAAAATTTAGAGAAAAATCATTATCACGAGGCGTTTTTGTTTTATTTTGTTTTGTTTCTATTGGCGTTTCGGGCGCGTTACATAATTTTAAAATTGATCGTAACGAGACTCGAGAGAAATGCATTTAGGAAGGGACCATAAAACAGGGTAAAACACAAATTTCCCCCCTCAGAAACCGGTTCCATAATCTCAATTTAAACTCTGTGCCACGCACATGGAGGCGTTATCGATCATTAGAAAACGGATCTTGAACAAGAAAACACAAAGGCCAAGTGTTTGCCTTTTTTGCGAAGGGGGGGAATTTTTAACTCGGCAATTCTCTAGAGTTATGTGTATAACTCATCGGACGGAGCCGCTAAAATGGAAACGGTTTGAGTTGCGACGTATAAAAAAATAATGTGTCCATCTACGAGGTGTGTAAATTAAGTAATGAGACTGACAACGTAGCAACACTGAAGGTTTTGCTTCAGACTTGGACACAGCGCAACGGCTACTTTTGCAAAACTTCAATACGCCTACGGAGACAGTGTTTTTTCAAGTGCCCAGGTTTTTCGGTGGTTTAAGGCATTCTCAGAAGGAAGAGAGTCGATTGAAGATAAACCATGCAACGGAAGCCCTTCGTCTTCAAGAACCAATGAAAATGTCGATAGAATACGGGATCTTGTGCGTTCAGATCGTCGGTTGACGACAAGAATGATCGGGGAAGAGTTAAATTTGAATCACACCACTGTTCATCAGATTTTGTCTAACGAATTGGGGATGAGCAAAATCTGCGCAAAAATGGTTCCAAAAAAACCTTTCGCCGGAACAAAAAGACGTCAGGGGAGAAAGGTGTCTTGACTTTTTGGAATCGATTGAAAATGATCCCCATTTTATGAGACTTGTGTGTTTGAGTACGACCCGGAAACCAAGCGCCACAGCATGGAAGAATGGCTCACTTCAAGCTCTCCAAGACCCAGAAAAGCAAGAATGAGCAAGGCGAAGATTAAATGCATGCTGATTGGCTTTCTTGATAGCCAGGGACTTGTCCACAAAGAGTTTGTGCCTTTAGGCCAAACAGTGAATCAACACATTTACAGAGAGGTTCTTGAAAAACTTCGAAAAAGGGTCATGCGTGTGAGATCAAACATCAAGAACAACTGGATGTTGCATCACGACAATGCGCCTTGTCACAGCCATATAACTTCACACAGCTGTAAACGAGTTTTTAGCCAGTACAAAAAATTGATGTGGCTCCTCAGCCTCCTTATTCGCGTGACTTGAGTCCTTGTGACTTTTTTCTCTTCATTCATCATCTCAACTCAAACATTCAAACGGCTGTAACCGACCAGCTGAAGGCTGTTCCAGTATATGAGTTCCAGCACTGCTGTGAGGAATGGAAGAACCGTCTCCAGCACTCCACTGTGTGGCTTCCCAAGGAAGTTGTTTTGAAGTAGACTATACTGAATTGTAATTGTATTCTAATGATGCATTTTAAAAAAATCAGTCCCATTACTTAATTTACACACCTCGTATATCAACAGCCTACAGTAAAACTAAAGTTAAAACAACACAAAATTATCGATTGCGCGAGAGTTCAAATACAGAAACATCAAACATTGGAAGATATTCATTTCTTAAAGTCGGTACAGATATAAATTTCAAATTAATGAATAACGCCGATATCGGAATTTAATGGGAAAATACTCAATAAAATTCGTCCTCCATTTATTGTATTTAGCGCGATAATTCCTATCTTAATTGTGCACGACGCCTAAAGACCCGATTCCATTCAGACGTTCTCAAAGGCGTTTAAATTTTATGACGTGATATGATGTTTCCTTTGTTTGCCTAAAGACCTGAAGTAAATCCTCCCCTTTGTTTTTTTTTTTACTCTCGGGATTTAAATGCAATTACGAGAGTGAGTCGCTCGAATCTTGAATTGCGTTATAATCTGGCCAAACAGCTTACCTTTCTTGAAAATGAAGATGTCAAATCGATATTTTTATAATACAAGAAATTAAGTTTTTGCGAAGAAATCTATCTAGGTACAGGGCGTTTACGGAGTTTTGAGAAATGAATTTTTGAAATCTTGAGTAAATCAACGGCTGTGTACTCGACTAACACTGCTGCGGGTTTGCGTGTGCCACTGATTGTCACATCTAGTCACATAATACCAAAACATGATGTAGTTCTTTTATGTAACACCCTGTATTTTGTTTTCAATTCGCCAAAGGTATACGCGGCTTAAATTGTTCAGAGGCGTGTTTCCTTTTAACTTCATACGCGGCTTAAAAGTTTATAAACAATCAACGAGGATTCGCGAGAATTCTTGCAGGGCATTTCTTTGAAATTTTCAAAGGAATAATTTCGGGTAGTCCGCCTCGCGATTACAGAAAATTACGTCTTCTTGGAGATTACTTCCAAATCACGTTTAACGCGAAAACGGTGCGTAACAAGTCGCCCCCCATTTATTGTATTTAGAGCGATAATTTGTTTTTTAATTGTGTACAGAGGCGCCTAAAGAAGGCAGATTCCGCGGAGGCGGCATCCGACGCGTTTAAATTTTATGATGTGACGTGCCGTCGCCTTTGTTTGCCTCCGAGACCTGAAGGAAGTCAGTCTTCGCTCTTCTCTCCCGTCCTTTTTTCCTCGAGATTTAAATGCAATTATGAGATCGACCAGCGCGAAACTTCTAAACTGCGCTTTAGAGTGGCACAGTCGGAATGCATGCCACGGGCGTCGCACAGTGGGCGAAAACGGCAAAATTTTTCTCCAATCATTGTGATTTTTTTTTTATTTTACAGGACACCCCATAAGAGACCCCATATCCCAGTAACTTTACAATTAAAGCTTTTAAGCTCCAATAACGCATACCTCCAAATTTTAAACCCCCTGATCTTACAACATAAACTTTCAAAAACCCTGTGACCCCATAACTTGAAATTTTATACCCCCATAACCCCATAACCTCAACTTTTAGACCCCCATCTACGCAAAAATCAATTTTTCGAGCTCGACAACTCTAAAACTGAAGCTCTTATGCCCAATATCTCTTATAACCTAAGCTTTAATCCACATGCCCCATAACTCAAACTATCGAACCCCCATAACCCCATAACTCAACTTTTAGACCCCCATGTGCGCAGAACTCAATTTTCGAGCCTGACAACCGCTGTTTTGAACCTTTAGATTTGATTTAGGAGGTTTTCTTTGTAGGAGTATAAAACCATTGGTTATAGGCTTCTAAAGGTTCAAAACCGAGGTTATGGGGTTACAGGGGTTTAACAGCTTAAGTTATGGGGTCATGGGGATTAAAACTTAGGTTATATAGATATTGGGGCATAAGAGCTTCAGATTTAGAGTTGTCGGGCTCGAAAAATTGAAGTTTTTGTGTACATAAGGATCTAAAAGTCGAGGTTATGGGGTTATGGGGGGTGTAAAAGTTCAAGTTATGGGGTCATGTGGATTGAAAGCTTAGGTTATAGAGATATTGGGCATAAAAGCTTCAGTTTTATAGTTGTCGGGCTCGAAAAATTGATTTTTGCGTAGATGAGGGTCTAAAAGTTGAGGTTATGGGGTTATAGGGGTATAACATTTCAAGTTATGGGGTCACGGGGTTTTGAAAGTTTATATTATAAGGTCAGGGGGTTTAAAAGTTGGAGGTATGCGGTTATTGGAGCTTAAAAGCTTTAATTGTAAAGTTACTGGGATATGGGGTCTCTTATAGGGTGTTTTCCCCCCCTCTATAAACCTCAAACGTGTGTCGGATCAATTTTCCTTTAATCTACTGTCCAAAACCTGTGAAATAAAAGAAATTCACAATGATTAGAGTTTTCTGTGGGGAATTATCTTATTTGAGGAAAATTTTGCCGTTTTCGCCCACTGTGCGTCGCGCTGTCAGCTCTCTACGACAGTGGCGGGGTATTTCGGCCAATGCTCATTCCATCCAATGCTCACTAATTTAAAACTGGAGTTGTATCCGATCTCTAACAATCGAATTGAGAAAAAGGGATATTAAAAAGTGTGAAAGGGGTGAATACTTTGAATACCACCTTTGTCTGATCTGCAATTAGGTTAATGGTCAGCTTCTTTCATTTCTTCACAAATTTCTTCTTGGCATACACTAAACATTGTCTCTAAGATTTCATTTTGCATCATTTTTGAAGAAAATTGTTGAAAACAGTCGCTTTTTCCAAATGGAAAATCGATGCATTTTATTCTGTATACAAATGTCTCAACTGAATTTTCTGTTAAGGCATTGTTTTTTTACTGTTTGCGCAATGTTTAAGTCTGGAATAGGTCTTCGTTTCGGCTATGTTTGACAGAATGGCTCTACTATTAAATTCTCCACCGAATTCATTTTTATTTACGATGAAATTATGCACACCACATATCTACCCGCAAGCCATACTCTCTACGCCACGGCGGATCGACAACTGGCTGAAATACGTGGCGTGTTTTTAAATAGCGTTAGCGGTTTGAAAGGAATAGTTCATATCACTGGTCCAACCTAGACGGGAATGGAAGTTTCCTATTCGTTAAACTTTATCTTCCTTACTTATGCCGCTACACGTTCCCTTGTGCCCGGCCCTAATCTCCAAAGCCATATTACTTAATGCAGCGTATAAATCTCGCGCGAAACACTTACATTGGGCATTAGAAAACCGCGGTTAAGTAGAAGGTAATTCATTTGCAGAAATGGGCCGTCTCGGATTACATTCGGAATATTCAAAAGGTCGGAATTGGGCCGATGCAGCACTAATTTGATCGTTACTAGTCCCGTGTTCGTCCTAGATATCGGCCCTGCCTTTATTAGATGTTTTTTTGAAGGCCTGGATCGTACACGTGACCGTTTTGAATGTTTATTTGCAGGTGGTGTTAAAGAAAATAAAACACGTCGCAAAATGCCTTCAGAAATTAATGATCGCTGTCCCAGATCGTTCAACAAGCAAAGTCGTAGTTTCCTAATGGCTGTAAAAATTTAATGTACTAACGTAGCATTAATTTTTTACGAACCTTCGAACTCACTTTTCTTACGCGTTGACAAATTTTTTTTTGGGGTCGGTACTTATTGGAAAACAAAGAAACAAATAGTGACTTCGAAACTTGTTAGAAACAGTCAAAGACGAGTAAATATAATTTACCTACTTTACAGTTTGCGAAAGGATTATTTAAATGAGGGACCTCGGGAAAATGTCGAGATAGCAAATTGTTTACGGAGGAATTCTGCAACTCTGAGTGTCAGCAATGAATTTCTCTTCTACCTAAATATAGAAAGGCGCAGCACTCGAAGCAGTAGTCACTACCTTGTCAGTTGCTAACATCCAGTCGTGGCACATTTTAATAATATTTATCATTAATAAAATAATCAAGAACAATTTGTAAATCGAACATCAGCAATTTTCTCTTTCGAGTTGTCACTATTTATATAACACCCTATATACTTCTATTTACCCTCTTGTAATCTCTCTACTCTCGTATTCGTCAGTACGCAGACTACGGCACGCATGGTAAATTCAAATTGATTAAATAAAAGGAAATCCAAAGAGGCGATATATTTTCGAAGTGTCGGACAACTGACAATTTCATTAACCCCGAGTTTCGGACAAGACAATTTAGTGGGGCTGTTACTTTGAAATTTCGTCCCGGAACAAAGGAACTGAAAAGCGGGGACGACCGTCAATACCGAGACTCGTCAGGTTCCTGTAATTCTCGCATTTTGAACGCACAAAAAATTTAAATAATGATTTAACCCGTTTCGGCCGAAAAACGCCACTCCCGGTACATCGCTCTTCAGCGCCTCTACTATTTGCGACAGAAAAATTTGAGAGGGACATATTTTTTAAGTTTAAGACGTGCCCTTTCCGATGGTGTCCATGAAATTCCTCCAAAAAAATTATTAATTATAAAAAAGCTTTTAAGTTAAAAGCTTATAAAAAGTTAAAAAAAAAACACGATTTTTTTGCACATTTTTTTAAATCAAATTTTCAAGTGGTCTCCAGTCTGCAATGGACCTGGAACCTCACTAACCGGTGGAATAAATGTTTGAACTTTAAGTATACGTGGTTTAAAGATCGATTTTTTTGCCTTATGCGTTCAAAATGGCACCTGAACTGTAAAATTTGAAAAAAAAAAATTGTCAAGAATAAAAGTTCTTAAAATCACTCAATGAATGCAATGAATGCAAAATTCAAAATTTTTTGAGCAACTTTTTGGATTTTTTGTAAATGGTCAATTTTTTCAAAATTTAAAAATTGTTAAAAAAATTCTGAAAAATTCTATTTCAAAATATATTTCAAAATTCCAGTGCATTCTTTGAGTGATTTTAATAACTTTATTCTTGACAATTTTTTGTAAAAATGCATTTTCGAGAAAACAATTTCTAAATTTCGATACTAATTTGATCTTAGAATTTTTTTTCGAAAAACAATGCATTTTTACAATAAATTGTTAAGAATAAAGAGTTCTTAAGATCACTCAAAGAATGCACTGGAATTTTCAGAATTTTTTAAACAATTTATTAAATTTTGCAAAAATTGACTTTTTGTCAATCCAAAAAGTTGCTCAAAAAATTTTGAAAATTCCAGTGCATTCTTTGAGTGAGTTTAGGAACTTTTTATTCTTGACAATTTTTTGCAAAAGTGCATCATTTTTCAATTAAAAATTTTGAATTTTTATGCAAAAATTTTGCAATTCAGGCGCCATTTTGATTGCATAAGGGAAAATATCGATCTTTAAACCACGTATACTTAAAGTTCAAACATTTATGCCACGAGTTAGTGAGGTTCCAGGTTTTTTTTTAATTATTTTTTTCATAATTAATAATTTTTTGAAGGAATTTCATGGACACCATCGGAAAGGGCACGTCTTAAACTTCAAAAATATGACCCTGTCAAATTTTTTTCTTGTCGCAAATAGAATTAGTTATGAGGCGCTGAAGAGCGATGTACCGGAAGTGGCGTTTTCGGCCGAAACGGGTGAAGGCATTCTGCTATGCAGCGTTCTCGCTCCAGTGGCACACGCAAACTGGTAGTAGCGTAGGTCAGGATATATAGTTACGAGATTAAATCAGAGATCGTCAAATGGTGTATTTGAAAATTTCAAAAATTGTTTTCCCAAATTAAATTATATTTTTGTCTTTCGAAAAATGTCGACGTTGTGGTTGCTTGTTCCAGCTGGGGGTGAAACCTCGGACAGCCGAATCCGGAGCCTCTTAAGGACCTGGGCATAAGAATGGAGAACGTCTACTCGAGGTCACAACTGTCTCAAGTAGAAGAGGAAGATGGCGACGATCCGCTTAGCTGGAAGGGCCTGATAGAATTAGACGTAATCATTTATCCAACAATGAAAGGTGAATTGGAAATTGACCAAAAGGGATCGTCTTACATCCTACAGTCGAACTTGGTAATGTCGCACGGCGTGGCAGTAATAATCGACGAGTTCAAGTATATCGTAAGTATACGCCCTTCGGTCCCCCTTTGCGGTTATCCGGGAAAGTCCCTGGCCGGTTTTTGTCCGAATTATCGATTATTCTTCAAAGAACAAATAATCCGCGTAAGCTGCGCTGTTTGGACTTTGGTCATTTTCCATGGTCTTCCCTAATAATGATGGATATAACGCCCTGTAAAAAATGAAAGTGATATATCACTCGTGGAGCAAGTCATCTTGACGTTTTTAGGATGGCCCTGTTTCAGGCCGGATTCATCTCTAACCTTACTTTTAAATCGGTCACTATCCCGACGTTGTATAGACAGAAATCATGTTTACAGGCACGAACTAAATAAAAACTATTCTAAATTCTAAAGACTAAACAAATATTACTGATAAGTTGGTTTGGGGTTTTATTCTGGAAGACTGTGGCGCAGCTAAGGCGATGGAGTAGGATTTCGAATGTAACCAACTACTTTGTGGCACACTAAAAAATTTTAACAAAATATTAGCAACAAGTATCCATAATTTCCCTGAATTTCCCATGTTGTCAACCTTGTGACATAGCAGCTCTAACAGAACCGAACCAACTAGCTCATTACAAATGTAAAGAGAATATTTGAAGTGTGCTATTCACATTTTTCAAAATTCCCTATCGTTTGCTTTGCAGTTATATCCCCATATTTTTTTAGAACGGTAACCTTCCGCCCCTTGTCGATCGTATTTTCGGTTTATCCATTTACACGCTTCTCGGTTTCCCGATCTCTATAAATTCGAAGGTAAACATCGAGCAGGTATAATATTTTAGTTTACATACTGAGGCATCTGGAACCAGACGGCAAGTTCAGCGGCATGAAACTTACATGACTGATATGAACTTTGCCAACTCATTACGTTAATCTGTTGACGGCAGCATTCGTGACGACTTTTTGAATCCTTAAAGGGGAACGTCGCGCTGGGTGGACTGTTGTTTTGTTTTCGGATTGTCGCAGGGGGTTACCGGACTCACTGAACTACACCGAAACACAAAAGTATTTTTTGTGTAATTGTGGACTTTTTAAAGCTACCAAAGGTCTCTATTTCCGTATTTGTTTGGATATCTGCAGCAAAATGTCGGTACTTTATAGGAAAATTCAAATTTTCGCTTATATACATGTATATTTGTATATACAAGTATATAAAATACGACCTTTTGGGCTCCACTCCACACAGCTATAAATCTTTGCCACCATGAAAGACAGAGTATTATTATTTAATTGAACAAATGTGGATCTGCTGCCAAAACGGCTCAGAGCGGAATTGCATGTGGCCTTATATATTTACCGATAAGTCCGCAAGAGTTTCAGCTCCCGATATGGTCTTGTGCCAATCCTACGTAGTATCCGTGTCGGTATAGTTATGAACGAGGCATTTTTTGCCAGAGATAATCTCGTAGAAGTACTGATTATTTCTATACTTCGACACAAAAACGCAGTTTTATCTTTTCCGCAGGACGTTTTCAACATGACGAATGATCTCCAAATAACAACGCCATACGAAACATTTAAAGACATTGTATCAAACTTCGTATTGGAAATCCAGCCTTCCCGGAAGTATGTATTTGGCCTTAACTTGGACTATTTAAACAAAACAACCACGGTGAAGGTAAGTTGAGCAATTTACCGCCAAATTTTTGAGTGACATTTTTTTTTTTGTTCCTTTCCAGACGGGAGTATACGCGAAATATATATTTGACACGTGGGGGCGAGGAGAGGATATATAACGTAACACTAAAAGTTAATACCCCATTCAAGGCTTTCCCAAAGTTGGATTTGTTTGGTGCTTTCGAGACTGAGGAGGATTTTTATCACACAAAGCTATCATTTAACACAAATAGGAGCGATATATCAGTGGAGGCCACTGCGGAGGTAAATATGTTAAGTTTCAGGGAGAAGGTATGCTTTTCAATTCGATTCCGGACATCCCAATTTAGGGGTGAACACTTGTGCCTGTGATCTCCAATATATTATTAGTTTCGACTGCAACTAGTTATCAGGGGACGACCTCCGGACTCGTCCCTCAGGGTCAATCGAACGGATTCGGCACTTATCGGCCATGTTAACCGAAATGCACTCACAACTATACAGGGCATTCAATTTCGTACGGATCCTTCTTTTTTTTTTTTTTGTGTTCCACGAGGGTCTAATCTAGGGCCGTTACCGTTTTTTATTATCCATCAGCGATCCATCAACACATGAGCACGAAACGTTATCGTAGCAGACGCCTGAATGCAAGGAAACTCCATGAATACAAGGATAATAAAAACATTCAATAACTTACACTCGAGAATGTGTTGTTCTTTCTACAAGTCACACATACTAGATCCCTATCTGAATTTTGGCGCAATATTTTAACGTATGTAATTTATCCTGTAAGCCTCCATTCGTTAGGCAAAAGGGGGCATTTCCGGTGACAATCTGTTTCGCTTGATATACATTCTTATGTATATATGTGCACATATTTACATTATTTACACCCCGAGCAGTCACACTTGGGGGTTTCTTGTACGACGCAATGAATTGGTCCCCATCATTCTCTTGTTTTCCTTAGAGAGAAAGTGTTAGTTCAGATTTCCTAATTCTTTTATTAAATCGAATGAAAGCAACGCAAACTAACATTGCATCCTAATGAAGCCTTGTGATTAGAGTTGGCCGAAATAAATGTAATAAAGGGTGTTCCAATAAGCGGTGTTGAAATGGGAATAACACAAACTGTGTGTGGGGTATTAGGGAAATTCTTGCTCAATCGTGTAACTTGCCATGGGTGATTTGGCAGCAGTGACTGAATAATAAACTACATATTTGACAGACGCTGCCAAAACGACAAGGACGCTACAGGTTTCGATAGTTGTATCCGAGAATCTTGTTCGCTGTTGTGAAAATATATGCTTACATTTTGAGAACGACCGGTCGACATCTACTACTTTCTCAGCAAATGGTAGTTTTTCAGTCGTTTGCACGTGTGACATTTTATTATTAAGGTAATTTCGACGTCGACGTAAACACTTCGAACACACTAATAATAATGCTGGCCTACTTATGACTCGGTGGTTTCGGGTATTGCCGTGTATGGTGAATTTCCAGTCCTAGAAAGAATTGGAGACTAATTCCGTAGAATTATATCTAAAGGTGAAATAATGTTTTCCTCAAGACTGTCTGATTCGTGTGTCACAGCCGGTAATGCGCGACTAGAATCATAATCGCGAACACCACTAAACTCCCAACAATCTATTGCCGTTTAAATGGCAAGAATTAAGCCGCCATTATGATCCATGAATGGGGATAATGCTCCAAAGTTACGGCTGCAACAAAGATGCATAATGTAAATTGCAACTAAATTATAAATGTGGCAATGTTACAGCCAACGTGTCGAAGTAACGCTGTGCGGGTTGATGGGTTTTTCCATAATTATGTCGTCAACCGTTGGTAATGCTTTAATAAACACACTTTGAGGGAGGAGGGCTAAAGGAATTTTATACGTCATCAAAAAAATATTTGGCATTCATAACATAATTGTTTTTTTAATTAAACAGGGGGTAATTAAGTTTTGTTTTAAATATTTTATACAGGGTGTTTGCAGACCCCATGAAAAAAAAAAAAAGACGGTGTCAACTTTGAGTAAAAATGAACATATCGTAAGATAAAAAAACCTCAAAGGTTCAATAATTAAAAAAGTCAATAATCAGGTTCTTTGTTGTATATGTTTTTTTAATCTCGTATTATGGAATGATAATGGCAGTAATGTAATTTTCTTAATAATAAACTTCAGTACTTGACAGTTCTAAGAGTAATAATTCATGCTCGATGCTTCATGGATCGATGCCACGGCATACTTTGAGAACTTTTTTTGAAAGACGTAATTATTCTTCAGGGTTTTTAATTCTTCAATTTTTCAATTTTTTTGAAACGATAATGTTGGCTGAAAAAAAGTTTAAAATTTGCGAATTTAAGGATATTTGGAAAATTTGGTATAACTTTGGATATAGTGGATGAACGAAGGATATCGTCGGTAATTTTTTAACCTCAGTGTCCCCAAAAAACCCTCAAAGTTGCAAAGCGCTGCGATTTTTTTTCTTAGTGCCCCTGGAAGTGTTTAAATTTATCGTTTCGGCCAAAAATCACCATAACAAGCAATTTTTCGATTTTTATGCATTTTTCAACTTCAATGTAATTTTTGGCAACAATCCATATTTTTTTGCTCAAAAACATTACTCGTTGGAAAAAAATCCAAAAAAAAAAGTTTTTTTGAAAAATTTTTTAACTTTTTTCAGCCATGATCGCTTCTAAAAATTTTTTTATCAATCGCCCCCGATTGCGGCTTATAGAGAATGTTTTGCAGTTTCCAAAACCCTACTTCCATTTTCTGTACGATGATTAGTTCCCGAGTAATTGATTGTCAAAGTTGAAAATGACTTTTTTCCTTTTGATCGACGATCACTCCGCGGCAAATCATCGTACGGAGCTCGTTAAGATGTCAAATAAAGCTGATTAAATTTGTCTAATAGACATTTATGGTCGCATGGTGAAAAAAATTTTTGAAGTCCACAGATCATTTTAAAGACGAGCAAAAATTTGGAAAAAAGTTTTTTTGTTGGTTTTCGGATGATTACGGAGAACCGCTCCCGCTAAAAAATTTTAAGTCGAGATCTGTAAACTAGACACTTGAGGGCTACAATTTCCTTTTTTTTTTTTTTTTTTCAGTACGACCATTTTTCTCCGAGTTATCCCCTGTTTAAAATCACCCAAAAATTTGTAATTTTTTTAATATCCTTTAATTTTTGTTACTAGTGTATTTTGGACAAAATATAGTCGTACATCGGAAACAGGCATGCAATCGATAACAATCGGTCGCGTGAAGGCGAGGCTGGCAGCGGTGAAAGTTTTAATGACGCCGTTGCGAGAAAAAGAGGTGAAATCCCTCTCCGGCGAATTTTAATTGTATGTAGAAAATGACCTTACCCGATCCGAGCGAGCGTCGCATCTGGAGCTCTTAACGTGTTCGCTCGGTTTTAAAATTTTAATATGAAGCATAACCCTGCCGCGATGCCAGTCTAATTCAACAGTTTTTGTTTAATATAATAACTGAGCTTCCGGGAGTAATAGGGCCCGAGATATTAGGAATCTCGCACGGTCCGTGGCTCCTATGATAGAATAGTAAGGACCAAATCGTTATTCTCGCCTGCCTGTTCGAGCTACCTCTAATATTTATCTTTCACCTCCTCCTATCGACACAAAACATAATAACTGGTCCCCACGGGAGACAGTCCTAATAGGCAAAATTTCTCTTTGCTACCTTCTATCAGGCAAGAAAATCATCAGCTGTCGATGCGGCACAATAAATGTGGCGCCCAGTGACACATACAGGGTGTTTACCGACTTGTATCCTGACCTACACTACTACCATTTTGCGGTACCACTGGAGTGATTTTTTTTTTAAAATGGAACTGTGTAGTTTAAAAGATATAAAGCGATAATAACCAAGTTTACACCCTCACAATCCACTGAGGGACATGAGATATTTGATAAAGTAATACGTAATACGTTTATGAATGATTAATGAGGAATTCGTAAATACTACTATCCGTTTTAAGGTTTTCTTTATTCTGTTCGGCAGATTTCACTTTTTCTGTATCGTATTAACCTTGTAAATAATTTAAATTCTCTCCAAATATTGCTATACGAGGTGTGTAAATTAAGTAGTGAGACTGGCAACGTAGCCGCCCGGAAGAGGGATCTAGCAACACTGCGGAGACGGGACTTGGAAGGGCGGTAGTTTACACACCTCGTATATTCCAGTTTATTTTCAATATAAATCAGACGGAAGTCATCATACACCCACTTTTTGAAGGTTTCTTAAATTGTGATATTTTCCCTTCCTTTTCCCCGACATATCACTTTCACCTTGGGCTTATTAGACGCAGAATTTCACAAACTATAATCCTATCAGAAGAAAAAAATCAATATTGTAGTACAAACATTTAAACAAACTCTTGAAAATGTGGGGGACTATTGTCGTTGCTGACTTCAATCGTTGCTGACGTAGATCAATCGATTGAAAGCAGTTATTTTTAAAACGCTGTTTATTGTAAGATCTACAAAATACTGAACTATTGTTTTGGGTTCAGTTTTGCGTATCTGAAAGCGCTTCTATTTTTTCGCTCCTGTGTCTCCGTCACTGATCAAACGGAGATTAAAAAAAAAATTCTTTCATGTAAGCAGATATTATTTCGGAAATCGAGAAAAGCTATTACTTTATGTTTAAAGGATCAGTTCCATCTGTATTTATTGTATAGCTAATCTCTTTATATTACAAAGACGGCAAGATTCAGCTGCTAAAATATTGTGAATACGTATTTTCTTAGTAAACGGATTTCTTCCAAGCAAAGTTTCATTACGTATATATATTTAAACGTGTATACGTAACTTCCTTTTCAGATTGACAACGCATTGCTCGAAATTAACCTCAAACTTCCACTTCATTACGCTGTCGATACAAGTCCCTCATTGTCAACTGAGGATCACCAAATACTTTTCAAATACAAAAACAACGTAGAAGTCACGCTGGATATTCCTGAGAGGCTACGCAGTCAGGGGTATGTCATTTTTTAAACTCAACCAGTATGGCAGCAGGGGTCAGCCAACTCGACCACCAGACCCTGAACTCCATTGATCATTTGGAATTATTACGTGTAGAAGACAGAAAAAATAATGGTAAACTGAATATTATATATTACAAAATAAAATTGTAAATATAAAATTCACAGCGTGTGCCTTTGATATATTCCGGGCAACATTGCGGCCTTAATTATTTTTCATTTCCGTCTGGCAGATATACATGCGGGACATCTTGGATGATACGATCCCGCAAACGAGTTCCGTTCTATGATACAGATGGAGACTCCATTTACTGGTTTGGAAAATGCGACAGCTGGCTTCGATGTGTATATTTCGGACGTGAGATCCACAATGTGGGCGGCTATCCAGATGAGCCCGGTGGAGGCCGAAACTCAACTCTACGCTGGAAGGCAACGTGCTTAAGTCGGTGTCGAACTTGAATTTAGCCGGAAAAGGTAATTACTCGATTACATAATGTCGTTTGTTGTCATGTTATTCGCGAAATAATATTAATAACCAACCCTTCCCCGCTATCTACAGACAGTTTTCTCTATAACATTTTTAGCGCTCCTTTTATAACCGTCTATTTATACAGAAGAAAAATACAGCATGTTATATTTTGGCAATTATTAGTTACAAAAAAATCACAATTCGAGGTGTGGCTATTAAATAACCGAATTGATGCTGCTACTGCGAGAGTGTTGCGACAAGTTGGAACAGAACTGTGTCTGGTGACACTTCCCCCACCCTGATCTCGCTGGACAAGCCAGTGGGTCGCTCAGTTTGACTGTAGCAGTCGTTTGAATTAGTCTACGCACCAGTTTTTGAATGGTTTAAACGGTTTAAAGAAGGACGTGAACAGACCGAAGACGCTCCGCGCCCAACATGGCCCTCAATGTCAACAACTGACGAATACATTGAAAAAATTGGTAAATTAATCTGCGAAGATCGTCGTAGAAGCATCCGAGGGCTTGCTCAAAATAACAGGAATCAACAAAGAATGTGTTCCCCAGATTTTGCATGAATCGTTCAACATGCGCAAAAATGGTGCCAAAACTTCACTCCCAAGCAACAAGAATCAAAAATAAACATTTGCGCTGACATTCTAAACAACATTGAAACTGATCCAGGCTTGTTAGACACTGTGATTACTCGTGATTTTTTTACTTACGACCCCGAAACAAAGCGCCAATCCATGCATTGGAAGAGCCCGAACTCATCAAGGCAAAAAAGCCAGGATGAGCAAATCCAAATTCAAAACGATGATGATCGTCTTTTTTAACATTCGAGGCATTGTTTACGTTCACTGGGTCCCTGAGGGTCAGACGGTCAATCAAAATTATTACATTGAGGTTCTGACGGCCCTTCGTGAGCGTGTGAGAAGACGAAGACCCGATTTGTGGAAGACCAAATCATGGAAGAATCACCAAGACAATGCACCGGCCCATTATGCTTTGTCTGTGAAGGCGTTTTTTTTGCAAAATACGGCATTACTGTGTTGGAACATCCTCCATACTCGCCCGACCTTGCCCCCTGTGACTTTTTTTTTTTATTTGCCATGATCAAATCGGCGCTGAAAGGGACAAGATTGGAAAGTGTGGAACCGGTTAAAGCAAAAGCGACGGAGGTTCTGAACCAGCTGATAGAAGCGGACTGCACACCAGCACTGCTTTCATCAATGGAAAAGTCGTATGGAGCGGTGTCATCATCGAGGGGAGTACATTGAAGGCGAAAAAGTTTGTTACTGTAATTGGTAACGGAATAAAATGTGTTATAACAGCAGTTCGATTATTTAATAGCCGCCCCTCGTACAATGTAAATATTATGTCTGGATAATTCCGCGTTATTGTACACATACACATCTCTCCTATTTGCAACGGTTTAATTGTTTTCATCCATAACAGATTTTATAATTGACCGATTAAATCTCTATATACTCTCATAATCGATGCTTTTTTCCCGAAACACCCTGTATTTATGCCTTATCATCGATTTTGCGTCTGTAAAAATTTCCTTCGTCAAAGGGAATCAGTTAGCTGCATCGATGATACGAATAGTTTATAAACTCTTATATCGGTTTCCAACAGCATAATTTATCGCGTCTCAGTGCACAAGATTCTACCGTCACAGCTACAAATGAGGTTTTGTCTAGATGTGGGTTTCCCCCAGGAACCCCAGTACGGCTCTACTCGCCCTTATCACGAGTGGCAGATCTAATAAAACGGTATTTAATTGATTGCGGCCTTTTCAATGTCTGCCGTAAATAGTTGTAATCACTCAGATACATTAACCCTCCCGCCTGGGTTTCACGAAACTCGATCCACATCCACAATTAATATTAATTCTACTGGAATTATTACAGATTCCCGATAATCCTAGAGTGCACAATACTGAGGCCGTCTCAAAACACTCGAGAATTTGACGGTAATTTGAAGCTAAAAGATAAATTATTCAAAATATCGGGGGAGCGCTGATCTAATTGGAAATCTGCCTGCAAGAGTCTCAACCACGCTCACCCCCAAGGACAACACTCCACCTTTGATTTTCGAATACCAGCTCACTCCGACCGAGCTCGATAGATACGAATTAGTAGGCAGTGTACACCACTCCGGCAGATTTACCCGTTTTAATGCATACTTAACGACTGCTGATAAATTCAACTGGGAGCTTAATTTGGAGGTACCTACACTATTAACTAATAGTTTATGGTACGATTTACCTTATGGACCTCATTAACCGACATCGTTACAGGTTTACACTTCCAACGCGACGCAAAAGTTCATTGCTCACGCGAGGGCTAATTCGGACGAAAGGGGCAAACATCTGACCATCAACGGACGGACGCCTATACAGAACCTGGAAACTCCCAAAGTGGGCGCATCATACATGTAAGTAACTTCACATTTTTTGGTGACTCCACTAACGACAACGCACTGTTCTGCAATTTTTGTATGACGTCAGAAAAATCTTTATGGTTTCCATTTCCATTTCCACTTCCATTTCCTGACTCTCCTTAATAGCTGCAGCTTCGGCAGGATTGAATTGTAAAAGTAACAGCATTTATTTGCTGGAAATGTTCAGCATAATAAAAAGCGACTTTCAATCGTGTTCCTCGACGAGTAAGAATCGGTATGGCGGTGTGGTGGTTCGGGAATACCAGGACATTTGCTGTGAAACTCGCGGAGACGTTTATTCAAATCAATATATAAGCAATCAATGGCCAACACAGTGCGTGGACGTGGATCCGGCTCGAAGGACCATTATCGAACGGTTATATGTATCAAGGACAATTGATTGCGTTGAGGCTCTGAATTTATTTTTGAATATAAATGTGTTGCCGTATGTGTTTGGTTGGGTGGCCCGCGTGGTCGTGATATATGTGGACGTGGTGTTATAAGGCGAAATGTATTTTTATCATGTTGAGCGGCAATATCTCATCGGCAGTAAATGATTTATTTTCAATCCGTTTTGACGTTTACGCTTAGACGAGCAGAAACTTGGGAATATGTCTAAATGCAATGTCAATTATGCTTTAATAACCAGATCAGAGAGACTGCTACCACCAAAATACCCAAGTGACAATAATTTACCAAATAATTTTCGATCCCTGACATGAATGCTGAGTTATGGAGCAGGTGCCGTAAATCGATCATATATTGTCATTATATAACGCAGCGTCGCGTCGTGACACGCTTAGGTACATAATAATCAAAACCATCCACTTTTCATCTGATACATATAGGCCCTCGCTGTCGATCGGGGTCGACACAGTTTTTTTTTGCCCCTATAAATTCACGCCCAACAATTTTATCGAATTGTATATACGAGGTGTGTAAATTAAGTAATGAGACTAGCAACGTAGCGCCCGATCTAGCAACACTGCGGAGAGGGGACTTGGAAGGGCGGTAGGTTAACATGTAATGCACCTTCAGTACAAGTTGGAACTTGTTAGAGTCATTTGTTTGTCCTTTGTCACTGTTTTCATAAACCGGTTTTTTCTAGCGCGTATTAAAAATGAGTGACATTAATTTTGAGCAACGGTGTGCTATCAGGTTTTGGTTCAGACTTGGACAAAGCGCAACTGATACTTTTGCAAAACTTCAACACGCCTACGGACACTGTTTTTTTAAGAGCCCAGGTTTTTCGGTGGTTTAAGGCATTCTCAGAAGGTGACGAAAATCATCTTCAAGAAAATGAAGGCCTCCGATGAAAATGTCGATAGAATAAGGGATCTTGTGCGTTCAGATCGTCGGTTGACGACAAGAATGATCGTTCATCAGATTTTGGCTAACGAATTGGGGATGAGAAAAATCTGCGCAAAAATGGTTCCAAAAAACCTTTCGTAGGAACACAAGGACATCAGGAGAGAAAGGTGTCTTGACTTTTTGGAATCGACTGAAAATGATCCCCATTTTATGGAACGTGTCATTACTGGTGATGGGACTTGGGTGTTTGAGTACGACCCGGAAACCAAGCGCCAAACCATAGAATGGCACACTTCAAGCTCTCCAAGACCCAAAAAAAAAACCAGTAAATCAATACTTTTACAGAGAGGTTCTTGAAAAACTTCGAAAAAGGGTCATGCGTGTGAGACCAAACGTCAAGAACAACTGGATGTTGCATCACGACAATGCGCCTTGTCACACAGACATTGCAGGAAACGAGTTTTTAGCCGGTAAAAACATTCCTGTGGCTCCTCAGCTTCCTTATTCGCCGGACTTGAGTCCTTGTGACTTTTTTCTCTTCCCGAGATTGAAAAATCACCTCAAGGGACGTCATTTTGGGACCATAGAAAACATTCAAACGGCTGTAACCGACCAGCTGAGGGCTATTCCAGAATATGAGTTCCAACACTGCCAGCAGTCTCATTACTTAATTTACACACCTCGTACATAATCAATTAAGTTTTTATATTTAGTTCAATGATAATAAAATACTTAAAAAAATGGATAGACCTTTACACGAATCACGATTAATAATAATAACACAATCACGACAAAGGGTCTAAAAGAAAGTTTCCAATTAAACTGAAACTGCTCTGTAAACTTATAAGGATTTATGAACGGGGTAGTTTCTGTACACAACTAACTTCTAAAATTCGCAGTTAGAATTAAGGTATGATATCCGGAAGGCACCTTGATCCGAGAGAATCGACACAATCCGACGGCGTAGATTATTAGCTTGTTCCGGCCAATTATTACCTGGTGCTGTGTCGAAACACAATTTCGAAGACGCTTAATTGGTGCGATTTTCAACATGCTCCGGGTTCTTTGATGCGACGCGAATTCGAGCATAGCGGAAAACCGGATGATAAGTGGGAGCGCTGTAGTTTCGGTGCCTCGGGCGCAACGAATTGTTTGAATCAATCATCTTTTTACCCGTAAGCGACAAATTGTGGAGTTATACGTTTAGGTGTGTTTTGCCTCCGATGTCGTACAGAATAAAATCAGAAATAATAATAGCGGCGAAATGCAATACACACCCAGTGTTATTTAGGTCATTTTCACATAAGATGTACTTTCGATATAGCACAGAAATGTTCAATAAACAATGAACAACAATTAAAATATATCCAGTAATGGATTGCACCACCGTGATCAATGCCACCTTGAATTATGTCATTTCAAGCATCTTGTATGTGAAACAAGATCATCTGGGGGATGGGGTAAATGACTGGGTCATTCCTCCATCCAATCCAAGACATGTTCGATTGGTGAGAGATTGGGGAATGCGAAGACCATGTAAGAACATGAGCTTTCTCAAAAAACTATGTCGTAACTCTTGCCGTGTGAAGGAAGGCGTTATCTTGTTGAAAAATTGGTTGAATCAGCCCACGAAGATGCAATAGATTCTAAAACATCGGCTATGTAACTAAAAAATGTACTCACTCCTTCTGTCTTCCTGTTTACACGACCGTCTTAAAAATAGGACGGAACTTTTCGAGTCTTTTTCTACGACTTAATAGATTACCCAGAGATGCTGTGCTCTTAATAGTAATTAATTGAGTTATTTGTCAGGGAAATCTCCTTTCGCGAGGCAATAAGCAGCTTCTTTTATTCAGACACCTGGCTGCGGGTTTTTGTTATGCAAAAAAAATATTGACAATGATAAATAGAACGGGACCGTTCATGATTGATGCGGTTTTTCGCGTTGAGAAGCGAAAACAATACAAGAGGAAATAAAAAAGGCAATCTTTCAAATTGCTCGTGTTAATCTTTCTTGGGGTTTTTAGCGGGTCCCCTAAAGTTCCATTCCACGACTGTTAAAAAAACTATTGTCTATGCTAGAGTCGTCTTACTTAATGATAGCCTTGTGCACGGAACTAGTTCCTGTAGTAGTAGCCATCCATTTCAGTAAAACTCAGCTGGACCAATATTTCTGATGATTGATGAGAAATGGTTCTGCAAACAGAGCCAGTTACTCCAGAACTGGGTGGCATCTTACCAGATATCCCTTTTCAGCACGTCAGGAAGCCAAAGGAACGTGTACGGTTTCTTCGAGCTCACCAAGACCAAAGGCGACGCGAACGTCACATTCGTGTGGCAATTCTTGGAGGACATGTACGTGAAGGCGATAGGCCAATACGCCAACGTCGAGTATTCCAGCAAGTCGTCCGTGGAGGCGTTCTACGAGAATCCCCAGCAGACTTTCTACTTCCTCAGGGCCGGTGGCGATATCAGGATTGATAAATTGTGGGAGTAGGTGTCGCCCCCTCTAGCGGCTGAACGTCGTGTTGTAAATAATTTAATTTTATAGGGCCGCGTCCAACGTGACCCTGCATCTACCGCCGAAGAAGAGCGTCGCGTTCGAGGGACACTTTAAGGTGCCAGACGAGACCAAGGAGACGCACAGCCTGAGGGGCGGTCTGGATTACTCCAAGAACTTCAGGAACGTCGATTATTTATTAAAATACAGGACGAGCTACTCCATGAGGAAGTACGGCTCTTGGGGACAGGTAATGCTAATAAAAAAAGTGGAAATAGGTGTTACGCTTGATTTTGATTAGAGTTTTGATGGACGAATGGATATTTTTTTTTTAGGTTTTCACAGAGGACAGCAGTAATTTGACAGGGGACGTCGAAATGGAATGGAAAGGCGACCGCTACAATAATTTCGCCAACTTGATGAGATTCAAAGACGCTTTCGATTTTGTGTACAAACTGAAGACGCCCAGGTTCCCAGACAAACGATTCCTGGTCACCACGATCAACTATAAATTATTGGACGACCGTCACAACTTGACGTGAGTATATGTTCGGGTTAATTATTTCATTCCGCTCTGACTTCTAAAAATTCCAGCGGCCAGGCGTTCCTCCCTGAAAATCGATCGCTCGCATACGGCACCGTGGATTACAAAGAAATCGCAAACATGGGCGGAATGGTCAACATCACTCTACCGTACAAATCCTTGAATTACACCGGGGCATACTTCAGCACCGAAACGAATGCGTGAGTATTACCCGCTAATTTGTACGTATCGCAATATAGGCCGTATTAAATCCTGGATGGTTGGGCGCACAAAGGAATGGCCTACAAATAGGGCCCCATCGGCTAATAATGCTCGTATGAGCGTTCGCCGAGTGGGTATACACTAATGGAAAAAATTAAGGGGTCAAAAAAATGTTTCCGAATTTTTAGTGATTTTTCAGAACGCTGTATCTCAGTGAAAAATGGTCTTATCGAGGTCTAAAAAAACAGCATTTCGAAGCTTCAAGTTTCTAGTTTTGAGATATTTCAGCAAATAAAATTTTAGAGCTACATGTTTCGCGCAATTTTAGGAAGTAGTGTGAGAAGAAAGTTTTGCGAATTTTTTTGCGTCTTTTTCAAGTCCACGAGCTTGAAAATTTTTCTAACTTAGCCATGCTATGGACCGGGTAGCTTGTTTATTTAGCTTCAATTTGCTTTTTTTTAATCTCGATACGACCATTTGTTGCTGAGATATCGAACTTTAAATCAAAAAGGACCCTTTTGTCTTTGATCGACGATATCTCAGCAACCAACGGTAGCACAGAAAATCTAAGGGCAGTTCTGAAAACTGGAATAAACATCCTACAAAGTTCTGCTGCGATTTTTGAAGAGACATTTTTTTTATC
Source organism: Aromia moschata (assembly GCA_029963805.1). Taxonomy (NCBI): domain Eukaryota; kingdom Metazoa; phylum Arthropoda; class Insecta; order Coleoptera; family Cerambycidae; genus Aromia; species Aromia moschata. The sequence goes on from JAPWTK010000038.1 coordinate 1,714,873, forward strand.
CTTGACGTGAATTTGAAGAAATTGGAAAAAACGGATCATTGCTGGTTTTTCAGAACATCAACGGCTGAAATTCAAATCTTCATGAAATGACTAATGTTGCGTGTGCCTTTTACAGTTGAATATACCCCCAAAAACCATGCAAAGTTACATTACGATCTAACGAACCGTTTTCTTGTTGCAAACGGTCAAACTTTAGAAAAAAATAAAGGGTCACGTTTTTTAAGCTTAAACGTGTCCTAATCATGGCATGCGTGGTTTTTGGGGGTATATTCAACTGTAAAACGCACACGCAACATTAGTGATTTCATGAAGATTTGAATTTCAGCCGTTGATGTTCTGAAAAATCATTAATTACCCATTTTTTCCTGTTTTTTCAAATTCATGTCAAGGATAAAAAAATTTCTCCTCAAAAATCAGCAGAACCTTTTAGGGGGTTTATTCCAGTTTTCAGAACTGCCCTTAGATTTTCTGTGCTACCATTGGTTGCTGAGATATCGTCGATCAAAGATAAAAAGGGTCCTTTTTGATTTAAAGTTCGATATCTCAGCAGCAAATGGTCGTATCGAGATTTAAAAAAAAAAGCAAATTGAAGCTAAATAAACAAGCTATCCTGTCCATAGCATGGTTAAGTTAGAAAAAAATTTTTCAAGCTCGTAAATTCGAAAATTTTCTTCTCACACTACTTACTAAAATTGCGCGAAAACATGTAGCTCTAAAAATTTTTTGCCGAAATATCTCAAAACTAGAAATTTGAAGCCTCAAAATGCTTTTTTTTTTTAGACCTCGATAAGACCATTTTTCACTGAGATACAGCATTCTGAAAAATCACTAAAAACTCGGAAACATTTTTTGACCCTTTAATTTTTTCCATTAGTGTAGTATAATCAGCGGTATAGCCAGGACACCGCGGCGAACAAAGCGAGCATCATTTTTTGGTAAAACATTTCCTGGGTATTTTCATTCCTTGATTACACGTTTGCAATAATCATGACAACGAGCCAAGCATCGTGCTTTCGCGTCGTTGACTTCGATGCGAGACAGAATCGGCACAGTATACCTACTTAGAAACGAGCACTTCGCGAGTGTTATTTGAACGCAGCCCATTATAAATAAATCAAAAAACATTTCCGACACACGGGTTAAGCAAATTACCGAATCCACGACCGTATCGTCATATACTGTTTAAATAACATTTAAATACACGGCGCAAAGTCAACTGAACGAGCTACGCTGTTTATTTTTTTTTGTTCCGATGCAAAACGGAATAACGAAATAATGAATTTTACAAACACAATAAAATAAATCGGTGACGTACAGGAAACGGTTATTTTATTCGTGTTCATAAAAACGTAGTTTAACTAATATGAACATTCGCGTAAAATGCGCAGCACGCTCTCTCATCAGGATTATTACTATCTATGTTTTGGTATTTTACAGTTTTTGTTGTTTCCCTGCGTCAAGTGTTTAATTATAACGTCATTGTGGAATTGGAAATAATTTTGTTGAACGTAATTTTGCCAGCAAAAAAATTGCAAATCACACTAGTTTTGATTGGCATACTTTTAATGATCCACGTTTTTCAAATCTACAAACAAACTGTATATTTTTCCTCATAAGATTACAAAAAAGTTGAAAAACACGTCGTATTTACATTAATAAAAATCTGTGGGTGCTAAATCTGGGAAGTAAGGCGGATCGTTACAAAAATTCAAACGGTTACGACGATACCCGGAATAGTGTTTCAAAGGATAATGTTAAATTTCAAAGAGAAATACGAGGTGTGTAAATTAAGTAATGAGACTGGCAACGTAGCGCCCAATCTAGCAACACTGCAGAGACGGGACTTGGTAGGGCGATAGATTAACATGTAATGCAATTGTTAGAATCATTTATTTGTTCTTTGTGACTGTTTTCGTAAACCGTTTTTCTAGTGCGTTTTAAAAATGAGTAACGTTAATTTTGAGCAACGATGTGCTATCAGGTTTTGCTTCACAGCGCAACGGATGCTTTTGCAAAACTTCAACACGCCTACGGAGACAGTGTTTTTTCAAGTACCCAGGTTTTTCGGTAGTTTGAGGCATTCTCAGAAGGAAGAGAGTCGATTGAAAATAAACCCCCGCAGCGGAAGGCCTTCATCTTCAAGAACCGGTGAAAATGTCGATAGAATAAGGGATCTTGTGCGTTCAGATCATCGGTTGACGACAAGAATGATCGGGGAAGAGTTAAATTTGAATCACACCACTGTTCATCAGATTTTGACTAACGAATTGGGGATGAGAAAAATCTGCGTAAAAATGGTTCCAAAAACCTTTCGCAGGAACAAGAGATCAGGAGAGAAAGGTGTCTTGACTTTTTGGATTCGATTGAAAGTGATCCCCATTTTATGGAACGTGTCATTACTGGCGATGAGAATTGGGTGTTTGAGTACGACCCGGAAACCAAGCGCCAAAGCATGGAATGGCACACTTCAAGCCCTTCAGGACCCAAAAAGAGCAAGAATGAGCAAGTCCAAGATCAAATGCATGCTGATTTGCTTTTTTGATAGTCAGGGAATTATCCACAAAAGAGTTTGTGCCTCCAGGCCAAACAGTAAATCAACACTTTTACAGAGAGGTTCTTGAAAAACTTCGAAAAAGGGTCATCCGTGAAAAACCAAACATCAAGAACAACTGGATGTTGCATCACGAGAATCCGCCTTGTCACACAACCATTTCAGTAAACTGACTTGAGACCTTGTGAAAAAATTTAAAAACCAGTCTCATTACTTAATTTACACACCTCGTATCTCTCCGCATAGAGAATATCAGTAGTAGTTCTACTGAACATCGCTAATTGTTCCTTTGCGTCTTTGCGGCTCCGCAACGCCATTTAACTTACACGCCGAGAGGCAAAGCCATCTGACAAACAGCTTCGACGAGTCCGTTTCTGGGCCACCCTACTCAGGTGTATTTTAGCTAAAGCCGATTTCGGGGATGCAGCTATTGACGATTTGCGGAAAGAAGATTAACCCAGCTGACCCATTTCAATGGCGTAGTAACCAACTCCCCTAATATCGACGTACCGCTCGCTTAGTTGTAAAATGAATTAAGGAAAACAGCCGAATGTTCGGGATGGATATATGTATATGGGACAATTTAAGTGCCGAGTGCGCCTTTGAAAAATCGAATATGGCGGCTCCAATATGGCGGCCGGAAGCCGGAGAAAAAATCGAATCTCTAGTAAAAAAAGCTTGTGAAAATAAAAATTCGCAACCGATCGGGTCGTTGTTCGGCTCAAATTGTAGCTGATGGATGCCCCTAAAAAGCTGGTGTGGTAGACTGACAAAATCCAACATGGCGGATCCAATATGGCGGTCAAAAATCCAATATGGTGGCCGAATTTTTGAAAATCAACCGATTTGCACCAAATTTGGTACATGGGGGTTTTTGAGGTCGTTGATCATGAGACTTTTAAAATTCAAGATAGTGAATCCAATATGGCGGAAACTCGATAACCCAATCCACTATATTGGGTCAGCCATCTTGGATTTTGAAAATCAAACTTTGAATTCGGAATCTGTGACCCCAAAACCCAAAACCCAAAATTTGGTACAAATCTGTTGATTTTCGAAAATTTCGTCCATCATCTTGGATCCACCATCTTGAGTTTGGTAAATCTGACCTTGTATTCGTGATCAGTGACCCCCGTATACCAAATCTGGTGCAAATCGGTTGATTTTCAAAACTTCGGCCAGCATATTGGATTTTGACCGCCTTCTTGGATCCGTCATGTTGGATTTTGTCAACCTATCACACCAGCTTTTTACGAGCATCCATCAGCTACAATTTGACCGAAAAATGACCCGATCGGTTGCGAATTTTTATTTTTACAAGTTTTTTTGCTGGACACTTAATTTTTCTCGGACTTCCGACCGCCATATTGGATTTTTTCAAAGGCGCACTCGGCATTTGAAAGTAGACGATCTAACCTTTAAAATGAGCCCTTGGTCGATTTTTTTGGTTGCTTCTAATTTAGGTCATAGCCCTGATCCGGTTAACGCGGATTGTCCCATATATACATATATATTTTTTGCGCTGATAGAGTCGTCAATGATGCGAAAGGTGTCATTTTTTTTAAATTAATACGTGTAGATCGAAATAAAAGTGAAAAGTTGATTGTGTCGCGGCCTTTGTGAAGGTATATATGATTAATTATTGTGCCTAACGCCCTTTAATTTTTAGCGGCGCATACAATCGATACGTGAAGATATTCTGGGATGGTGATAATGCGATTTTAGACAGCAAGTGCGACATTAAAATTGGCGCCACTTTGCTGGAACGCAATATGAAAGGTGTATTAGTGGCTGAGCTACCTTTGACCACTCGCCACAGGGCCGTGATCGACTACGAGTACGACGTAAGTATCATTCATTTTCGACTCGCCTCTGACCCGCCGCCGATTGTTTCATCTGATCGGATTGCGTTTCAGAAAAAAGCCGAGGTCAGTGTAGGCCACGCGACGGTGAGCTACAACAACGACAACGTCCTGCAAGGTAAGTACAGGTGCGTGACGGAGGCCAGGGCCGGATTCGAGAAGGACACCACCCACGTGGAGCTAGACAACACCATGCTACCCGTCGGGGCGGATTATATCCACAGGCGCGAATACGACGTGCCGAGGGAAGGGTACAACACACCCGGCGTGGTATGTACATCCAGTATAATCCATTTTCAGAGTCTAATCTTGAATTGATTAATTCAAATCATTCAAATTAACCAAAGATTGTATGAACGGTTCATAAATTCTATTATTATTTCTTTTATAAATTACTTAAACGAATGACTGATTGAATTAATTAATTCAGTCAATGAGGATTTCATAACATAATCCATTTCTTAAGCGCTTGTATTCAATTATACCTTTTTATATAGGAGTTGACTACGTGAAGGTTTGAAACAATTTTTCTCCCCCAGGCCATGAATTAAATAATTCAATCGTAATTGAATTAATTGATTCAATCGACGTTCAAGGATTCAAAAAATATTTTACTTAATATAATCCATGTTTTAAGCGCTTGCATTGAACCCCACCTTTTTATATGAGAGTTGACTACGTCAAGGTTTGGAACTGTTCTTCATTTTTCTCTACTCCAAACCGTTAATTAGTTAATTCAAATGTAATGTGTTAAATAGTAAAGTATAAATAAAGGTAAATGTAAAGGATACATAAAGAGGGCATATATTTAAATCACTCTTTGTAATATTTATGATTATCACTTAACAAAAACAAAATTATTGACTGAATTAATTCAATCGACGTCCAAGGATAAAAAAATGTATTCAATATAATACGCTTTTTTAGCGATTGCATACAATTCCACCTTTTTACATGGGACTTGATTGCATAAAGGTTTGGAACTGTTTTCCAGTTTTCCCTCTTCCAAACCATGAATTAATTAATTCAGTTATAATGTATTAAATTGCGTGAGGCTCGAATTTAATCGAAATGTTAAATGAAGAGGCTGTATATTTAAATCGCCTTTTGTAAAACTTTGATTATCACTTGAATTAATTAATTCAATAAAGTTCCGGATTTTGTTTTAAGTTTTTAGTTTTACCAAAAAAAAAAACTATTTCTGTTATTACATTTTACAACCATGCATAGTAAACGTAAACGAATTTATTCTGTAATATTCATGAATAAAAAAAAAAAGGCATGGAGAGCGGTAAAAAAACTGATACGATCCTGACTTAATCTTTCGAATTTGGTGAATTGTAGGAATGTAGCGTGGTCACGCGTCCCGACATGCAACTGTTTAACCATAAACTCAGCCGCCGGGCCATTTTGAACGGTCCTTACACCGCGTGCCCCACAACGCCTTTGATTTTCTATTATTCCCCCGGTTTTAAGGGCCTATTTCAGCCGGCTCGTCTTCGCCTCCTGTTTTATGTATCCTAGACGGTAAATAGAAACGTTATTGTCTAAGAGCACTCAGATGTTAAATCAGCGCTGAATGCTCAAAGAGTAACAATGGTAGATTGTTGTGCACTACGGTAGGCTTTCCCCTAGCAGTCAAAGTTTCGGGTTCGAATGGGGAGAAAAAATAAAACGCGTTTTAACTTTCCATTATTGTTGTATGTAATATTGATTTCCACACGTAATTTTTCTAATAAATATATTTTTCCGCGACTGATTACTTAAAACAATGTATAAGAAAGTTTGATTCAATTTCACGCCATAAGCAGTGGGTAAAAGTTTTTGCATTACGCGGTAAATAAAAAAAAAAACTCAATAAAATAAAGTTTATATATCCTCTTTCGGTACCATTTTAAGTTTTCATTCAGAAGTTAAAAGTGATTGATGGTGACGGTCATTATGAACTACTCGGTTTTCTTGGTATTGAAGAGGATAAAAGTTCTGACGACTCCGAGTAATAGCAGCTTAAATGGCCATTATGTCCGATGGGAATTTAGATGGTAAGAATTTTAGATTTCATAAATTGGAATCCATTATCGACTGAAAAGTATCTGCCGAAAAATTATGTGTAAAACTTAAAATATATACAATTGATGGCTCATTTTTTTAAACATGGTTGCTTAAAAAATCTATTAAATCACTCCACGTAAAGCAATACACTTCATTTTCCCGTCTATTCGGGATTTTATTAACTTAATCTTGAGGAATTGCCCTTGTTCCGGGAAACGCGCACAGGAATTGTATAAACATCTTTTACTATCGGTTATGAAATAGAGTTGGAAATCTGTTGAACAGGGTCTTACGATTGCGAGGCCTCTATACATAGCCGTAAACGGTCGTGAAAAATACATTTACCCGAGTAAACCGAGAGAATTTAAGATTTTATGGAGTGAACCTTAACGGATTCAAATAATTGCCTGAATACAAGCAGATGAGTTCGAAATGAACGATTAACTTTTATAATCCCTAAAGTTATCTGGAACCACCGCGGTGAAACGAACGAAAAGGGGTCCCGGAGTCAATCTCGCAGTGATTAGAATCGGGAAAATGACGTCCATAAAGACATGTTGATCGAAATTGTTGCGAGAACTGTCCTGCCCGTACAGAAACGCGATTTTAGTAAACCTTATCGATTCTTGCACTCTCAACTGTCAGCTGACTAGCACAGTATACCGCATCGCTTGCAACCCCCACCACTGACCACTGTCAAACTATCCTGATGCATTTTTGATCGCTGATCTGTGCACATTAGAAGGCAGTCCATATGTATCCATCCATTGTCGTTCGTCATCAGATACGAGGTGTGTAAATTAAGTAGTGAGACTTGGCAACGTAGCGCCCGATCTAGCACCACTGCGGAGACGAGACTTGGAAGGGCGGTAGGTTAACATGTAATGCACCTACAGTACAAGTTTGAACTTATTAGAGTCGTTTGTTTGTTCTTTGTGACTGTTTTTGTAAACCGTTTTTTTCTTGTGCGTTTTAAAAACTAGTGACAATAATTTTTAGCAAAGGTGTTCTATCAGGTTTTGCCTCGGACTTGGAGACAGCGCAACATATACTTTTGCAAAACTTCAAAACGCCTACGGAGACAATGTCTTTCAATTGCCCAGGTTTTTCGGTGGTTTAAGGCATCCTCAGAAGAAAGGAAGAGAGTCAATTGAAGATGAACGACGCAGTGGAAGCCTTCATCTTCAAGAACCGATGAAAATGTCCATAGCATACGAGATCTTGTGCGTTCAGATCGTCGGTTGACGACAAGAATGATCGGGGAAGAGTTAAATTTGAATCACACCACTGTTCATCAGATTTTGAGTAATGAATTGGAAATGAGAAAAATCTGCTCAAAAATGGTTCCAAAACCTTTCGCAGGAACAAAAGGACATCAGAAGAGAAAATTGTCTTGACTTTTTGGAATCGATTGGAAATAATCCCCATTTTATGAAACGTGTCATTACTGGTGATGCGACTTGGGTGGTTGAGTACGATCTGGAAACCAAGCGCCAAATCATGGAATGGTACACTTCAGGCTCTCCAAGATCCAAAGAAGCAAGAATGAGCAAGTAGAAGATCAAATGCTTACGGATTTGATAGCCAAGGAATTGTCCACAAAGTGTTTGTGCCTCCAGGCCAAACAATAAATCAACACTTTCACAGAGATGTTCTTGAAAAACCTCGAAAAACGGTCATGCGTGTGACCAAACCATGACCAGACCAAACATCAAGAACAACTATATGTTGCATCACGACAATACGCCTTGTCACACAGCCATTTCGGAAAACGAGTTTTTAGCCAGTATAAACATTCCTGTGACTCCTCAGCCTCCTTACTCGCCTGACTTGAGTCCTTATGACTTTTTTCTCTTCCCGTGATTGAAAAATCACCTCAAGCGACGTCATTTTGGGACCATAAAAAACATTAAAACGGGTGTAACCGACCAGCTGAAGATTATTCCAGTATATGAGTTCCAGCATTGCTATGACGAATGGAAGAACCATCTCCAGCGCTGTGTGGCTTCCCAAGGAAATTATTTTGGAGGAAACAATACTCATTTGGATGACTCATTTCATTATTTTTGGTTGATGTCTAGAGCAAAAAATGTAGACTCTTGAATTTGTGATTCAAAATGTGACCAAACGAACTCATCTAAACGACTGAATGTACCAGGAAGGGTACTATTAGTTTTCTGCTGGTGCATCACATTGCAGGACATTGCTCGACCCCACGGTGTAAGTTTTGGCGCTGAAAGAGCACCGGCGTAGCTCGTTCCGATTTAACGATGCGATGGCGTACAGAAATTTAGTAAACGTTTTATTTACAGCATGCAACTCGTGACGCGTGAGCGTGGCTTTAACGTTTTCGTTTTATTCTATTCCCTCTTCGAGTACTCGGGCGCTTTTAGACTCCAGATGGATTTGTTTTATGCCACAACAAAAATTAAAGTCTGCAAACGCCCCTTCTCCCTTCGTTTAGCGAACGAACCGACGTTTCTTGCGCGATACAATTACAGCACGCCTGGATGGTCGCGGAATGTGTGACACCTATAGCACAGTCGGCCAATGCTAAAGACCACCAAATTTTTTATTACTGTTGGCTGTTGGTCCCTCAGTCTCCTCCAATCTTATAGAAACAATAACAACTTAGTCGACGAATTTAATTTGTATTGTTTTGTACTGTTTTATTGTTAATCAACTTTACTCCTTTCGTTTTAAAACCATAGCAACCACTTCTCAATACGCAAACGCTTTCATTTTAAATATTTTATGAGTTTCCTAACTCAATTTCCATGGTAATAAAGGATTGATGGAGATATCGATGTAATTGTATCTGGTGAACGATCCCTAACACAATGTACATTACTGTATGTAAAGTCGCTTCGAATTCCGTATTATGGATACTACTACCAAAGGATTTGAGATAAAATCAGCTGGTGTCAGAGCGAGATACGTTGCAAAACAGGGAGGGGTTATATGTCTGTTCAGAATGTGACGTACGTATTGATTTGCTCTGAAGTGACAAAAACATTTTATTTATTTTATAACGACGTGTGATAAATATGCGATGTCTTTTTAATATTTAGAGAGAAGATATCGTTGTATGTATGTAAATATTAGGTTGGCTGGAAGGGCTTGCATCAAATTTTTTTTTTTTTTTTATAACTATTAATAACAATTAATACCAAACAATATATTCGCCATGGATATATATATAATCTTCGCACATCGGTTAGGTAAATTACTGATGTGCCCTTTTCCCAAAATTCAGGGAGCTGAGATGAGAAAAATTTGTCGACCGCTGTTTGGAGGTCTCCATAAGTGTCGAACTTTTTCCCGCTCAAATGTTGCTTCAGCGGGCGAAACAAATGGTAGTCCGACGGCGCAAGCTCCGGTGAATACGGCGGATGGGCAACTGGATGCCAGCCGAGCTCTGCGATATTTTGGCGTGTGTCTGAAGTGACGGTAAGGCGATGAGGGATCCATCTCAATTGAACTTTTCGATAGCCGAGATCGTGAAGATGGGTCTCAATGGTACTGTGGCTCTGCCCAAGTGTCGCCGCCAATTCTCGCGTTGTTGCTTCTGGATTGGATTTGGGGGTGCTCAGCAATTCGTCGTTGTCGAGAGAATGCGGTCTTCCACTGTGCACATTGTCTTGGAGGCACGTATTTCCCGCCCCAAAGCATATGAGCCACCGGTTGACCATCCAACGGGAAACGGACCCCTCGCCCAATGCTCTTCACTCTCCTTGTTTTCCCAGCTAACAAAATCAATATTTATATATACCCATTTAACACAAGCTTCGAGAACATTCTACAAGATTCTCGAACTTCTTAGAAGATTCGATGCGTTTCTGGAAAATTCTAAATTTTTCTAATTTTTGGCGCAAGACTTTCCGGCCGACCTAATATATTAGGTTGCGTTGCAGAATTGCAATTTCAAACGCTTTGAGCGAGGAGCGACTTGTGAATGATGTTTCGGCGTCATAGTTATTTATAAGAGATTTCACTATTGGTGACAAGCTTGATAATTTTATCCCTATAACTCAGTGTAACGATATATCTATCTCGGTACGTACACGGACCACTATTGATTTAAACTTTGGTATATATCCCATGTGATGAATGTGTGCCGCGTAGGGCTATCCATTCGTTCATTTGAAATATGGGCCAGCCGAGAAAAACAAACGCGCGCTGGACACAACTCATAAGCACGCTTTAGCTTGTGGCACATTGCGATTTCCTTCTAATCCACCGAAATATGAATTATCACCAATTTAAACTTTTCGATGACACGCTAGAATTGGTACAACTCTTTCAGAAAATTAACTACACCTTCCGCACGCTCCAGGCCCTCCAGACCCCCATTTATTTTTTAAGCCTAATTTGAAAACGGAACCAGCTGTTAGGGCTCTGTCCCTCGCTATTTTCAGTCGTGTCACATCGCGTATGCACGGCATTTCTCTAAATCCCCAAACTCTCCTAGAGAGACTTTACGCATGAGCTAACTTTTTGTTCGCCACTACTTTACGCTGTTTGAGCGCAGGCACACAACCATTTCTCCAGGAAGGCGTCAATTGCTGATAACAATTAGTGACCGGTTTTCTCCCCTTGATTGGGCTATATCGACGACACTAACCTGTATTTTCCGTAGTCAGCATCAGCGTCGAATTTATCCGACTAATTATTTCACTTTTCCTCATTCGCGCTCGCTAACCTCAAGGGCGTAGCCAGGGGGGGCGATCGCCCCCCATCGCCCCACCCCCATATGGTCAAGTAAAAACCAAAATAGCCGGGGGATTGCGCTTGCCGTTGCCTCCAATGACCTTTTTTTTTTTTGCTTTTTTTGTTTAATCTGCATTGGTCGCCCCCCCCCCCCCAAAGAAAAATACTGGCTACGCCCTTGGCTAACCTGTATTTGTGTTTTGCAGGACAATAAATATATGCATCTGTACAACTTACAAAATCGATCGAAGTTCAACATAACGGGAGAATTAAATGTCCGAACAACATGGAGTGGCCAGGAGTACGTTTTAACCGCAACTCACACAAATAGGTCTGTTAAATTGTGGACTGACTATGATGTCTTAGATATGGTATATAAACAGCATTCCCGGTTCGAATTAGGCCCTTCCACTTGGATAGAATACGACCTCAATCTCTTCAATAAGACCGTGGTAATAGATGTGGCGAATCACGCTTTCGGCTGTAAGGCAGAGCTGTTTTATCATTAATTGAGTGCTTTCGCCCGTGTCGTGTTTCAATTACACATTCACGTTGTTGTCACACATTACATAAACGCATAAAAAATGCGTGAGAATTGCCACTGTAATTTCTGGTTTGTAATTCACTAACTTGAAATTAGAGGTCTGCCTCAGTCGGTGTGTTTCGCAAATAGTTTATGCCAAAATAACTAAAACAATTGATTTTAGGATGATAAATCTGATGTTCAGCAAGTCCTAATTAACGTGGTTTATCCGCAACGTAAATTTACAGCCCAAGGTTTCTATAATATCAGTGATTCAGTAGTATCGTCAGATATATCGATCGTGTGGGACAAAGATAATAAGACCGTTCAAGCAGGTTTTGACTGGCGACGTGCCGCGCTTCGTCGAGAACAGTTATTGCTTCTAATTAAACATCCATCTTTTGAGAAGGTAAGAATCTACGCATCAAGTGTAGGTCTAAATCCCTTACCCAGTGAGGCTGTACATCTGATACGCCAATGTGTATCTAGGTGACTTGCTGAGTTAGGATGTAGATCTAATGTCAAAGTAAATGTACAAGACTTACCAAGTGAGAATATAAATCTATATATATTTTGGCACATTGATCTGCATTTGGATTTACATTCACTTAGTAAGTCATCTAGGTCCACATCAGTAAGTAATGTTGGTTAGATTGAGTTATGTTAGGTTGAGTTAGACGTAGATGTGTCACAGAGTGAGAATGTAAAACTATCTAGATTTACATCTTCACTCAGTAAGTCGATCACTATTAACATAGATCTACATCCAGACCTACATCTTAACTCTTAAGTCATCTAGATATACATTGACGCATCAGACGACGTGTACATCTAGATCTACAGATCTGGACCTGCATCTAAAGCGTCTATATATACTAGATGGCTTTTTGAGTGAGGATCTAGGTCTGGATGTAGATCTGAATGTACATTTACGTTGACATGACTTACCGAGTGAGAATATAAATCTAGATTTATTGTAACGCATTGATCTACTTCTGAATTTATTCACTCAGTAAGTCATCTAAGTCCACATCAGTAAGTAAGTCATTCAGTAAGTCATATAGGTTAGGCAGGAATTATTTTAGGTTAGGTTAAACGTTGATGAGTCACCGAGTGAGAATGTAAAATTAGATGTAGGTTGATGCTTTAATTAGATTTAGATTTATATTCTCACTCGGTTAGTCATGTAGATCTACATGGATATATTGGATTTAGGTCTTATGTAGGTTTTATTATACACTGAAGCATCAGATTAGCGAGTGAGATGCGTCAATGTATATCTAGATGATTTGCTGTTAGGATGTAGGTCTGGATGTAGATCTAATATGTTAATGTAAATCTACATTGTTATTAGATTTACAACCAGACCTACATCCTAACTCTGCAAATCATCTAGATATGCATTGGCGCATCCGTTTTTAGATAATTTAGATCAATCAGGTTTAGATAATTTACCAAAGTAGAGGTTTTAGATGACTTTCATCTAGACCTACATCTGATGCATCAATATATGTATATCTAGGTGATTTTCTGACTTAAAATATAGGTCTGTATGTAGATCTGATATGTCAATGTAGATCTACATTATCATTAGATCTACATCTAATCTTCTCGGTATGTCATCTAGACTAACATTGGCGCATCAGATGTAGGCTAGATGACTTATCAAATGAGGCTGTAGATTTAGATGTACATATATCTGATGCATCTTCATTTACAGCCTCACTCGATAAGTCATCTTGACTTTCATTTGATGCGTCAATGTATGTCTAGATAATTTGCAGAGTTAGTATGTAGGGTCGGGATGTAGATCTAATGTGTCAATGTAGGTCTACATTGTCATTAGATCTACATCTAATCTAATCTACTCGGTAAGTCATCTAGACTTATATTGGCGCATCAGATGTAGGCCTAGATGACTCATCGAACGATGCTGTAGATTTAGATGTATATCTGATGAATCTTCATCTACAGCCTCACTCAATAAGTCATCTAGACTTTCATCTGATGCGTCAATGTATGTCTAGATGATTTGCTGAGTTAGTATGTAGGTCGGGATGTAGATGTACGTGTCAATGTAGATCTACATTGTCATTAGATCTACATCTAATCTAATTTACTTCGGTAAGTCATCTAGACGTACATTGGCGAATCAGATGTACGTCTAGATGACTTATTGAAGAGGCGCCGGAATTAATGGCGGAGGCGCCGGGGAAAATGGCCGACTCACGGTTTTCGGTCTGGCGCCGTCGTGAGTGTCGGGTGCTTCTGTGTTACTAATACAGGGAGTAAATATTCCAATATAAAATTAAACATTCGCTTGGAAAGAAAAATTAAACAGAGGTGTTTCTATACTCCTGATAATTCGTAAAATACCTCCTCGCACTTCTGTGTTCCTGGTACCAGGAGCAGGAATTTCAATATAAAATTAATTATTCGCTTTTAAAGAAAAATTAAACAGAAGTGTTTCTGTACCCTTGATAATTCGTAAAATACCTCCTCGCACTTCTGTGTTCCTGGTACCAGGAGCAGGAATTTCAATATAAAATTACTTCAATTACTTCAATAAAAAATTAAAGCAAAAATTCCAATACAAAATTAAACAGAGGTGTTTCTGTACTCCTAATAATTTTTAAAATACCTCCTCGCACTTCTGTGTTCCTAATACCAGGAGCAAAAATTCCATTATAAAATTAAGCATTCGCTTGGAAAGAAAAATTAAACAAAGGTGTTTCTGTACTCCTAATAATTTTTAAAATACCTCCTCGCACTTCTGTGTTCCTAATACCAGGAGCAAAAATTCGCTTGGAAAGAAAAAATTAAACAGAGGTGTTTCTGTATCCTAATAATTTTTAAAATACCTCCTCGCACTTCTGTGTTCCTAATACCAGGAGCAAAAATTCCATTAAAAAATTAAGCATTCGCCTGGAAAAGAAAAATTAAACAGAGGTGTTTCTGTACTCCTAACAATTTTTAAAATACCTCCTCGCACTTCTGTGTTCCTAATACCAGGACCAAAAATTCCAATACAAAATTAAACATTCGCTTGAAAAGAAAAATTAAACAGAAGTGTTTCTGTACCCTTGATAATTCGTAAAATACCTCCTCGCACTTCTGTGTTCCTGGTACCAGGAGCACGAATTTCAATATTAAATTAATCATTCGCTTGGAAAGAAAAAATTAAACAGAGGTGTTTCTGTACTCCTAGTAATTTTTTAAATACCTCCTCGCACTTCTGTGTTCCTAATACCAGGAGCAAAAAATTCCATTATAAAATTTAGCATTCGCTTGGAAAGAAAAATTAAACAGATGTGTTTCTGTACCCTTGATAAATCGTAAAATACCTCCTCGCACTTCTGTGTTCCTAATACCAGGACCAAAAATTCCAATACAAAATTAAACATTCGCTTGAAAAGAAAAATTAAACAGAAGTGTTTCTGTACCCTTGATAATTCGTAAAATACCTCCCTCGCACTTCTGTGTTCCTGGTACCAGGAGCAGGAATTTCAATATTAAATTAATCATTCGCTTGGAAAGAAAAATTAAACAGAGGTGTTTCTGTACTCCTAATAATTTTTTTAAATACCTCCTCGCACTTCTGTGTTCCTAATACCAGGAGCAAAAAATTCCATTATAAAATTTAGCATTCGCTTGGAAAGAAAAATTAAACAGATGTGTTTCTGTACCCTTGATAAATCGTAAAATACCTCCTCGCACTTCTGTGTTCCTAATACCAGGAGCAAAAATTCCATTATAAAATTTAGCATTCGCTTGGAAAGAAAAATTAAACAGAGGTGTTTCTGTACTCTAATAATTTTTAAAATACCTCCTCGCATTTCTGTGTTCCTAATACCAGGAGCCAAAATTCCATTATAAAATTTAGCATTCGCTTGGAAAGAAAAATTAAACAGAGGTGTTTCTGTACTCCTGATAATTCGTAAAATACCTCCTCGCACTTCTGTGTTCCTAATACCAGGAGCCAAAATTCCATTATAAAATTTAGCATTCGCTTGGAAAGAAAAATTAAACAGAGGTGTTTCTGTACTCCTAATAATTTTTAAAATACCTCCCTCGCACTTCTGTGTTCCTAATACCAGGAGACAAAATTCCATTATAAAATTTAGCATTCGCTTGGAAAGAAAAATTAAACAGAGGTGTTTCTGTACTCCTAATAATTTTTAAAATACCTCCTCGCATTTCTGTGTTACTAATACCAGGAGCCAAAATTCCATTATAAAATTTAGCATTCGCTTGGAAAAGAAAAATTAAACAGAGGTGTTTCTGTACTCCTGATAATTCGTAAAATACCTCCTCGCACTTCTGTGTTCCTAATACCAGGAGCCAAAATTCCATTATAAAATTTAGCATTCGCTAGGAATGAAAAATTAACGAGGTGTTTCTGTACTCCTAATAATTTTTAAAATACCTCCTCGCACTTCTGTGTTCCTAATACCAGGAGACAAAATTCCATTATAAAATTTAGCATTCGCTTGGAAAGAAAAATTAAACAGAGGTGTTTCTGTACCCTTGATAATTCGTAAAATACCTCCTCGCACTTCTGTGTTCCTAATACCAGGAGCAAAAATTCCAATTCAAAATTAAACATTCGCTTGGAAAGAAAAATTAAACAGAGGTGTTTCTGTACCCTTGATAATTCGTAAAATACCTCCTCGCACTTCTGTGTTCCTAATACCAGAATCAAAAATTCCAATATAAAATTAAGCATTTGCTAGGAATGAAAAATTAACGAGGTGTTTCTGTCCTCCTGATAATTTGTAAAATACCTCCTCGCACTTCTATGTTCCTAATACCAGGAGCATAAATCCCAATACAAAATTAAACAGAGGTGTTTCTGTACTCCTAATAATTTTTGAAATACCTCCTCGCACTTCTGTGTTCCTAATACCAGGAGCAAAAATTCCAATATAAAATTAAACATTCGCTTGAAAAGAAAAATTAAACAGAAGTGTTTCTGTACCCTTGATAATTCGTAAAATACCTCCTCGCACTTCTGTGTTCCTGGTACCAGGAGCAGGAATTTCAATATTAAATTAATCATTCGCTTGGAAAGAAAAATTAAACAGAGGTGTTTCTGTACTCCTAATAATTTTTTAAATACCTCCTCGCACTTCTGTGTTCCTAATACCAGGAGCAAAAATTCCATTATAAAATTTAGCATTCGCTTGGAAAGAAAAATTAAACAGAAGTGTTTCTGTACCCTTGATAAATCGTAAAATACCTCCTCGCACTTCTGTATTCCTAATACCAGGAGCAAAAATTCCATTATAAAATTTAGCATTCGCTTGGAAAGAAAAATTAAACAGAGGTGTTTCTGTACTCCTAATAATTTTTAAAATACCTCCTCGCACTTCTGTGTTCCTAATACCAGGAGCAAAAATTCGCTTGGAAAGAAAAATTAAACAGAGGTGTTTCTGTACTCCTAATAATTTTTTAAATACCTCCTCGCACTTCTGTGTTCCTAATACCAGGAGCAAAAATTCCATTATAAAATTTAGCATTCGCTTGGAAAGAAAAATTAAACAGATGTGTTTCTGTACCCTTGATAAATCGTAAAATACCTCCTCGCACTTCTGTGTTCCTAATACCAGGAACAACAATTCCATTATAAAATTTAGCATTCGCTTGGAAAGAAAAATTAAACAGAGGTGTTTCTGTACTCCTAATAATTTTTAAAATACCTCCTCGCATTTCTGTGTTCCTAATACCAGGAGCCAAAATTCCATTATAAAATTTAGCATTCGCTTGGAAAGAAAAATTAAACAGAGGTGTTTCTGTACCCCTGATAATTTGTAAAATACCTCCTAGCACTTCTGTGTTCCTAATACCAGGAGCAAAAATTCCAATTCAAAATTAAACATTCGCTTGGAAAGAAAAATTAAACAGAAGTATTTCTGTACCCTTGATAATTCGTAAAATACCTCCTCGCACTTCTGTGTTCCTAATACCAGAATCAAAAATTCCAATATAAAATTAAGCATTTGCTAGGAACGAAAAATTAACGAGGTGTTTCTGTCCTCCTGATAATTTGTAAAATACCTCCTCGCACTTCTATGTTCCTAATACCAGGAGCATAAATCCCAATACAAAATTAAACAGAGGTGTTTCTGTACTCCTAATAATTTTTGAAATACCTCCTCGCACTTCTGTGTTCCTAATACCAGGAGCAAAAATTCCAATATAAAATTAAACATTCGCTTGAAAAGAAAAAATTAAACAGAAGTGTTTCTGTACCCTTGATAATTCGTAAAATACCTCCTCGCACTTCTGTGTTCCTGGTACCAGGAGCAGGAATTTCAATATTAAATTAATCATTCGCTTGGAAAGAAAAATTAAACAGAGGTGTTTCTGTACTCCTAATAATTTTTAAAATACCTCCTCGCACTTCTGTGTTCCTAATACCAGGAGCAAAAATTCCAATACAAAATTAAACATTCGCTTGAAAAGAAAAATTAAACAGAAGTGTTTCTGTACCCTTGATAATTCGTAAAATACCTCCTCGCACTTCTGTGTTCCTGGTACCAGGAGCAGTAATTTCAATATTAAATTAATCATTCGCTTGGAAAGAAAAATTAAACAGAGGTGTTTCTGTACTCCTAATAATTTTTTAAATACCTCCTCGCACTTCTGTGTTCCTAATACCAGGAGCAAAAATTCCATTATAAAATTTAGCATTCGCTTGGAAAGAAAAATTAAACAGAGGTGTTTCTGTACTCCTGATAAATCGTAAAATACCTCCTCGCACTTCTGTGTTCCTAATACCAGAAGCAAAAATTCCAATATAAAATTAAGCATTCGCTTGGAATGAAAAATTAACGGGGTGTTTCTGTCCTGATAATTTGTAAAATACCTCCTCGCACTTCTATATTCCTAATACCAGGAGCAAAAATTCCAATACAAAATTAAACAGAGGTGTTTCTGTACTCCTAATAATTTTTAAAATACCTCCTCGCACTTCTGTGTTCCTAATACCAGGAGCAAAAATTCCATTATAAAATTAAGCATTCGCTTGGAAAGAAAAATTAAACAGAGGTGTTTCTGTATCCTAATAATTTTTAAAATACCTCCTCGCACTTCTGTGTTCCTAATACCAGGAGCAAAAATTCCTTTATAAAATATTACATTCGCTTGGAAAGAAAAAATTAAACAAGTGTTTCTGTACTTGATAATTCGTAAAATACCTCCTCGCACTTCTGTGTTCCTGGTACCAGGAGCAGGAATTTCAATATAAAATTAATCATTCGCTTTTAAAGAAAAATTAAACAGAAGTGTTTCTGTACCCTTGATAATTCGTAAAATACCTCCTCGCACTTCTGTGTTCCTGGTACCAGCAGCAGGAATTTCAATATAAAATTACTTCAATTGCTTCAATAAAAAATTAAACAGAAGTGTTTCTGTACCCTTGATAATTCGTAAAATACCTCCTCGCACTTCTGTGTTCCTAATACCAGGAGCAAAAATTCCAATACAAAATTAAACAGAGGTGTTTCTGTACTCCTAATAATTTTTAAAATACCTCCTCGCACTTCTGTGTTCCTAATACCAGGAGCAAAAATTCCATTATAAAATTTAGCATTCGCTTGGAAAGAAAAATTAAACAAAGGTGTTTCTGTACTCCTAATAATTTTTAAAATACCTCCTCGCACTTCTGTGTTCCTAATACCAGGAGCAAAAATTCCATTATAAAATTAAGCATTCGCTTGGAAAGAAAAATTAAACAGAGGTGTTTCTGTATCCTAATAATTTTTAAAATACCTCCTCGCACTTCTGTGTTCCTAATACCAGGAGCAAAAATTCCATTATAAAATTTAACATTCGCTTGGAAAGAAAAAATTAAACAGAGGTGTGTCTGTCCTCCTGATAATTTGTAAAATACCTCCTCGCACTTCTATGTTCCTAATACCAGGAGGAAAATTTCCAATACAAAATTAAACTTTCGCTTGGAAAGAAAAATTAAACAGAAGTGTTTCTGTACCCTTGATAATTCGTAAAATACCTCCTCGCACTTCTGAGTTCCTGGTACCAGGAGCAGGAATTTCAATATAAAATTAATCATTCGCTTGGAAAGAAAAATTAAACAGAGGTGTTTCTGTACTCCTAATAATTTTTTAAATACCTCCTCGCACTTCTGTGTTCCTAATACCAGGAGCAAAAATTCCATTATAAAATTTAGAATTCGCTTGGAAAGAAAAATTAAACAGAAGTGTTTCTGTACCCTTGATGAATCGTAAAATACCTCCTCGCACTTCTGTGTTCCTAATACCAGGAGCAAAAATTCCAATATAAAATTTAGCATTCGCTTGGAAAGAAAAATTAAACAGAGGTGTTTCTGTACTCCTGATAATTCGTAAAATACCTCCTCGCACTTCTGTGTTCCTAATACCAGGAGCCAAAATTCCATTATAAAATTTAGCATTCGCTTGGAAAGAAAAATTAAACAGAGGTGTTTCTGTACTCCTAATAATTTTTAAAATACCTCCTCGCACTTCTGTGTTCCTAATACCAGGAGAAAATATTCCATTATAAAATTTTGCATTCGCTTGGAAAGAAAAATTAAACAGAGGTGTTTCTGTACCCTTGATAATTCGTAAAATACCTCCTCGCACTTCTGTGTTCCTAATACCAGGAGCAAAAATTCCAATACAAAATTAAACAGAGGTGTTTCTGTACTCCTAATAATTTTTAAAATACCTCCTCGCACTTCTGTGTTCCTAATACCAGGAGCAAAAATTCCATTATAAAATTAAGCATTCGCTTGGAAAGAAAAATTAAACAGAGGTGTTTCTGTACTCCTAATAATTTTTAAAATACCTCCTCGCACTTCTGTGTTCCTAATACCAGGAGCAAAAATTCCATTAAAAAATTAAGCATTCGCTTGGAAAGAAAAATTAAACAGAGGTGTTTCTGTACTCCTAATAATTTTTAAAATACCTCCCTCGCACTTCTGTGTTCCTAATACCAGGAGCAAAAAATTCCAATACAAAATTAAACATTCGCTTGAAAAGAAAAATTAAACAGAAGTGTTTCTGTACCCTTGATAATTCGTAAAATACCTCCTCGCACTTCTGTGTTCCTGGTACCAGGAGCAGGAATTTCAATATTAAATTAATCATTCGCTTGGAAAGAAAAAATTAAACAGAGGTGTTTCTGTACTCCTAATAATTTTTTAAATACCTCCTCGCACTTCTGTGTTCCTAATACCAGGAGCAAAAATTCCATTATAAAATTTAGCATTCGCTTGGAAAGAAAAATTAAACAGAAGTGTTTCTGTACCCTTGATAAATCGTAAAATACCTCCTCGCACTTCTGTGTTCCTAATACCAGGAGCAAAAATTCCAATACAAAATTAAACAGAGGTGTTTCTGTACTCCTAATAATTTTTAAAATACCTCCTCGCACTTCTGTGTTCCTAATACCAGGAGCAAAAATTCCATTATAAAATTTAGCATTCGCTTGGAAAGAAAAATTAAACAAAGGTGTTTCTGTACTCCTAATAATTTTTAAAATACCTCCTCGCACTTCTGTGTTCCTAATACCAGGAGCAAAAATTCCATTATAAAATTAAGCATTCGCTTGGAAAGAAAAATTAAACAGAGGTGTTTCTGTATCCTAATAATTTTTAAAATACCTCCTCGCACTTCTGTGTTCCTAATACCAGGAGCAAAAATTCCATTATAAAATTTAACATTCGCTTGGAAAGAAAAATTAAACAGAGGTGTGTCTGTCCTCCTGATAATTTGTAAAATACCTCCTCGCACTTCTCT
The DNA here is from genome assembly GCA_029963805.1 of Aromia moschata. Lineage (NCBI taxonomy): Eukaryota > Metazoa > Arthropoda > Insecta > Coleoptera > Cerambycidae > Aromia > Aromia moschata. The sequence goes on from JAPWTK010000038.1 coordinate 1,736,353, forward strand.
ATGTTCCTAATACCAGGAGGAAAATTTCCAATACAAAATTAAACTTTCGCTTGGAAAGAAAAATTAAACAGAAGTGTTTCTGTACCCTTGATAATTCGTAAAATACCTCCTCGCACTTCTGAGTTCCTGGTACCAGGAGCAGGAATTTCAATATAAAATTAATCATTCGCTTGGAAAGAAAAATTAAACAGAGGTGTTTCTGTACTCCTAATAATTTTTTAAATACCTCCTCGCACTTCTGTGTTCCTAATACCAGGAGCAAAAATTCCATTATAAAATTTAGAATTCGCTTGGAAAGAAAAATTAAACAGAAGTGTTTCTGTACCCTTGATGAATCGTAAAATACCTCCTCGCACTTCTGTGTTCCTAATACCAGGAGCAATAATTCCAATATAAAATTTAGCATTCGCTTGGAAAGAAAAAATTAAACAGAGGTGTTTCTGTACTCCTGATAATTCGTAAAATACCTCCTCGCACTTCTGTGTTCCTAATACCAGGAGCCAAAATTCCATTATAAAATTTAGCATTCGCTTGGAAAGAAAAATTAAACAGAGGTGTTTCTGTACTCCTAATAATTTTTAAAATACCTCCTCGCACTTCTGTGTTCCTAATACCAGGAGAAAAAATTCCATTATAAAATTTTGCATTCGCTTGGAAAGAAAAATTAAACAGAGGTGTTTCTGTACCCTTGATAATTCGTAAAATACCTCCTCGCACTTCTGTGTTCCTAATACCAGGAGCAAAAATTCCAATACAAAATTAAACAGAGGTGTTTCTGTACTCCTAATAATTTTTAAAATACCTCCTCGCACTTCTGTGTTCCTAATACCAGGAGCAAAAATTCCATTATAAAATTAAGCATTCGCTTGGAAAGAAAAATTAAACAGAGGTGTTTCTGTACTCCTAATAATTTTTAAAATACCTCCTCGCACTTCTGTGTTCCTAATACCAGGAGCAAAAATTCCATTAAAAAATTAAGCATTCGCTTGGAAAGAAAAATTAAACAGAGGTGTTTCTGTACTCCTAATAATTTTTAAAAATACCTCCTCGCACTTCTGTGTTCCTAATACCAGGAGCAAAAATTCCAATACAAAATTAAACATTCGCTTGAAAAGAAAAATTAAACAGAAGTGTTTCTGTACCCTTGATAATTCGTAAAATACCTCCTCGCACTTCTGTGTTCCTGGTACCAGGAGCAGGAATTTCAATATTAAATTAATAATTCGCTTGGAAAGAAAAATTAAACAGAGGTGTTTCTGTACTCCTAATAATTTTTTAAATACCTCCTCGCACTTCTGTGTTCCTAATACCAGGAGCAAAAATTCCATTATAAAATTTAGCATTCGCTTGGAAAGAAAAATTAAACAGAAGTGTTTCTGTACCCTTGATAAATCGTAAAATACCTCCTCGCACTTCTGTGTTCCTAATACCAGGAGCAAAAATTCCATTATAAAATTTAGCATTCGCTTGGAAAGAAAAAATTAAACAGAGGTGTTTCTGTACTCCTAATAATTTTTAAAATACCTCCTCGCATTTCTGTGTTCCTAATACCAGGAGCCAAAATTCCATTATAAAATTTAGCATTCGCTTGGAAAGAAAAATTAAACAGAGGTGTTTCTGTACTCCTGATAATTTGTAAAATACCTCCTCGCACTTCTGTGTTCCTAATACCAGGAGCAAAAAATTCCATTATAAAATTAAGCATTCTCTTGGAAAGAAAAATTAAACAGAGGTGTTTCTGTACTCCTAATAATTTTTAAAATACCTCCTCGCACTTCTGTGTTCCTAATACCAGGAGCAAAAATTCCATTAAAAAATTAAGCATTCGCTTGGAAAAGAAAAATTAAACAGAGGTGTTTCTGTACACCTAATAATTTTTAAAATACCTCCTCGCACTTCTGTGTTCCTAATACCAGGAGCAAAAATTCCAATATAAAATTAATCATTCGCTTGAAAAGAAAAATTAAACAGAAGTGTTTCTGTACCCTTGATAATTCGTAAAATACCTCCTCGCACTTCTGTGTTCCTGGTACCAGGAGCAGGAATTTCAATATTAAATTAATCATTCGCTTGGAAAGAAAAATTAAACAGAGGTGTTTCTGTACTCCTAATAATTTTTTAAATACCTCCTCGCACTTCTGTGTTCCTAATACCAGGAGCAAAAATTCCATTATAAAATTAAGCATTCTCTTGGAAAGAAAAATTAAACAGAGGTGTTTCTGTACTCCTAATAATTTTTAAAATACCTCCTCGCACTTCTGTGTTCCTAATACCAGGAGCAAAAATTCCAATATAAAATTAAACATTCGCTTGAAAAGAAAAATTAAACAGAAGTGTTTCTGTACCCTTGATAATTCGTAAAATACCTCCTCGCACTTCTGTGTTCCTGGTACCAGGAGCAGGAATTTCAATATTAAATTAATCATTCGCTTGGAAAGAAAAATTAAACAGAGGTGTTTCTGTACTCCTAATAATTTTTTAAATACCTCCTCGCACTTCTGTGTTCCTAATACCAGGAGCAAAAATTCCATTATAAAATTAAGCATTCTCTTGGAAAGAAAAATTAAACAGAGGTGTTTCTGTACTCCTAATAATTTTTTAAAATACCTCCTCGCACTTCTGTGTTCCTAATACCAGGAGCAAAAATTCCATTAAAAAACTAAGCATTCGCTTGGAATGAAAAATTAAACAGAGGTGTTTCTGTACTCCTAATAATTTTTAAAATACCTCCTCGCACTTCTGTGTTCCTAATACCAGGAGCAAAAATTCCAATACAAAATTAAACATTCGCTTGAAAAGAAAAATTTAACAGAAGTGTTTCTGTACCCTTGATAATTCGTAAAATACCTCCTCGCACTTCTGTGTTCCTAATACCAGGAGCAAAAATTCCATTATAAAATTAAGCATTCGCTTGGAAAGAAAAAATTAAACAGAGGTGTTTCTGTATCCTAATAATTTTTAAAATACCTCCCTCGCACTTCTGTGTTCCTAATACCAGGAGCAAAAAATTCCAATACAAAATTAAACATTCGCTTGAAAAGAAAAATTAAACAGAAGTGTTTCTGTACTCCTAATAATTTTTAAAATACCTCCTCGCACTTCTGTGTTCCTAATACCAGGAGCAAAAATTCCAATACAAAATTAAACATTCGCTTGAAAAGAAAAATTAAACAGAAGTGTTTCTGTACCCTTGATAATTCGTAAAATACCTCCTCGCACTTCTGTGTTCCTGGTACCAGGAGCAGGAATTTCAATATTAAATTAATCATTCGCTTGGAAAGAAAAATTAAACAGAGGTGTTTCTGTACTCCTAATAATTTTTAAATACCTCCTCGCACTTCTGTGTTCCTAATACCAGGAGCAAAAATTCCATTATAAAATTAAGCATTCGCTTGGAAAGAAAAATTAAACAGAGGTGTTTCTGTATCCTAATAATTTTTAAAATACCTCCTCGCACTTCTGTGTTCCTAATACCAGGAGCAAAAATTCCATTAAAAAATTAAGCATTCGCTTGGAAAGAAAAATTAAACAGAGGTGTTTCTGTACTCCTAATAATTTTTAAAATACCTCCTCGCACTTCTGTGTTCCTAATACCAGGAGCAAAAATTCCAATACAAAATTAAACAGAGGTGTTTCTGTACTCCTAATAATTTTTAAAATACCTCCTCGCACTTCTGTGTTCCTAATACCAGGAGCAAAAATTCCATTATAAAATTAAGCATTCGCTTGGAAAGAAAAATTAAACAGAGGTGTTTCTGTACTCCTAATAATTTTTTAAATACCTCCTTGCACTTCTGTGTTCCTAATACCAGGAGCAAAAATTCCATTAAAAAATTAAGCATTCGCTTGGAAAGAAAAATTAAACAGAGGTGTTTCTGTACTCCTAATAATTTTTTAAAATACCTCCTCGCACTTCTGTGTTCCTAATACCAGGAGCCAAAATTCCATTATAAAATTTAGCATTCGCTTGGAAAGAAAAATTAAACAGAGGTGTTTCTGTACTCCTAATAATTTTTAAAATACCTCCTCGCACTCCTGTGTTCCTAATACCAGGAGCAAAAAATTCCATTATAAAATTAAGCATTCGCTTGGAAAGAAAAATTAAACAGAGGTGTTTCTGTACTCCTAATAATTTTTAAAATACCTCCTCGCACTTCTGTGTTCCTAATACAAGGAGCCAAAATTCCATTATAAAATTTAGCATTCGCTTGGAAAGAAAAAATTAAACAGAGGTGTTTCTGTACCCTTGATAATTCGTAAAATACCTCCTCGCACTTCTGTGTTCCTAATACCAGGAGCAAAAATTCCATTACAAAATTAAACAGAGGTGTTTCTGTACTCCTAATAATTTTTAAAATACCTCCTCGCACTTCTGTGTTCCTAATACCAGGAGCAAAAATTCCATTATAAAATTAAGCATTCGCTTGGAAAGAAAAATTAAACAGAGGTGTTTCTGTACTCCTAATAATTTTTTAAATACCTCCTCGCACTTCTGTGTTCCTAATACCAGGAGCAAAAATTCCATTAAAAAATTAAGCATTCGCTTGGAAAGAAAAATTAAACAGAGGTGTTTCTGTACTCCTAATAATTTTTAAAATACGTCCTCGCACTTCTGTGTTCCTAATACCAGGAGCCAAAATTCCATTATAAAATTTAGCATTCGCTTGGAAAGAAAAATTAAACAGAAGTGTTTCTGTACCCTTGATAATTCGTAAAATACCTCCTCGCACTTCTGTGTTCCTGGTACCAGGAGCAGGAATTTCAATATTAAATTAATCATTCGCTTGGAAAGAAAAATTAAACAGAGGTGTTTCTGTACTCCTAATAATTTTTTAAATACCTCCTCGCACTTCTGTGTTCCTAATACCAGGAGCAAAAATTCCATTATAAAATTAAGCATTCTCTTGGAAAGAAAAATTAAACAGAGGTGTTTCTGTACTGCTAATAATTTTTAAAATACCTCCTCGCACTTCTGTGTTCCTAATACCAGGAGCAAAAATTCCATTAAAAAACTAAGCATTCGCTTGAAATGAAAAATTAAACAGAGGTGTTTCTGTACTCCTAATAATTTTTAAAATACCTCTTCGCACTTCTGTGTTCCTAATACCAGGAGCAAAAATTCCAATACAAAATTAAACATTCGCTTGAAAAGAAAAATTAAACAGAAGTGTTTCTGTACCCTTGATAATTCGTAAAATACCTCCTCGCACTTCTGTGTTCCTGGTACCAGGAGCAGGAATTTCAATATTAAATTAATCATTCGCTTGGAAAGAAAAAATTAAACAGAGGTGTTTCTGTACTCCTGATAATTCGTAAAATACCTCCTCGCACTTCTGTGTTCCTAATACCAGGAGCAAAAAATTCCATTATAAAATTAAGCATTCGCTTGTAAAGAAAAATTAAACAGAGGTGTTTCTGTATCCTAATAATTTTTAAAATACCTCCTCGCACTTCTGTGTTCCTAATACCAGGAGCAAAAATTCCAATACAAAATTAAACATTCGCTTGAAAAAGAAAAATTAAACAGAAGTGTTTCTGTACTCCTAATAATTTTTAAAATACCTCCTCGCACTTCTGTGTTCCTAATACCAGGAGCAAAAATTCCAATACAAAATTAAACATTCGCTTGAAAAGAAAAATTAAACAGAAGTGTTTCTGTACCCTTGATAATTCGTAAAATACCTCCTCGCACTTCTGTGTTCCTGGTACCAGGAGCAGGAATTTCAATATTAAATTAATCATTCGCTTGGAAAGAAAAATTAAACAGAGGTGTTTCTGTCCTCTTAATAATTTTTTAAATACCTCCTCGCACTTCTGTGTTCCTAATACAAGGAGCCAAAATTCCATTATAAAATTTAGCATTCGCTTGGAAAGAAAAATTAAACAGAGGTGTTTCTGTATCCTAATAATTTTTAAAATACCTCCTCGCACTTCTGTGTTCCTAATACCAGGAGCAAAAATTCCATTAAAAAATTAAGCATTCGCTTGGAAAGAAAAATTAAACAGAGGTGTTTCTGTACTCCTAATAATTTTTAAAATACCTCCTCGCACTTCTGTGTTCCTAATACCAGGAGCAAAAAATTCCAATACAAAATTAAACATTCGCTTGAAAAGAAAAATTAAACAGAAGTGTTTCTGTACCCTTGATAATTCGTAAAATACCTCCTCGCACTTCTGTGTTCCTGGTACCAGGAGCAGGAATTTCAATATTAAATTAATCATTCGCTTGGAAAGAAAAATTAAACAGAGGTGTTTCTGTACTCCTAATAATTTTTTAAATACCTCCTCGCACTTCTGTGTTCCTAATACCAGGAGCAAAAAATTCCATTATAAAATTAAGCATTCGCTTGGAAAAGAAAAATTAAACAGAGGTGTTTCTGTATCCTAATAATTTTTAAAATACCTCCTCGCACTTCTGTGTTCCTAATACCAGGAGCAAAAAATTCCATTAAAAAAATTAAGCATTCGCTTGGAAAGAAAAATTAAACAGAGGTGTTTCTGTACTCCTAATAATTTTTAAAATACCTCCTCTCACTTCTGTGTTCCTAATACCAGGAGCAAAAATTCCAATACAAAATTAAACATTCGCTTGAAAAGAAAAATTAAACAGAAGTGTTTCTGTACCCTTGATAATTCGTAAAATACCTCCTCGCACTTCTGTGTTCCTGGTACCAGGAGCAGGAATTTCAATATTAAATTAATCATTCGCTTGGAAAGAAAAATTAAACAGAGGTGTTTCTGTACTCCTGATAATTCGTAAAATACCTCCTCGCACTTCTGTGTTCCTAATACCAGGAGCAAAAATTCCATTATAAAATTAAGCATTCGCTTGGAAAGAAAAATTAAACAGAGGTGTTTCTGTACTCCTAATAATTTTTAAAATACCTCCTCGCACTCCTGTGTTCCTAATACCAGAGCAAAAATTCCATTATAAAATTAAGCATTCGCTTGGAAAGAAAAATTAAACAGAGGTGTTTCTGTACTCCTAATAATTTTTAAAATACCTCCTCGCACTTCTGTGTTCCTAATACAAGGAGCCAAAATTCCATTGTAAAATTTAGCATTCGCTTGGAAAGAAAAATTAAACAGAGGTGTTTCTGTACCCTTGATAATTCGTAAAATACCTCCTCGCACTTCTGTGTTCCTAATACCAGGAGCAAAAATTCCATTACAAAATTAAACAGAGGTGTTTCTGTACTCCTAATAATTTTTAAAATACCTCCTCGCACTTCTGTGTTCCTAATACCAGGAGCAAAAATTCCATTATAAAATTAAGCATTCGCTTGGAAAGAAAAATTAAACAGAGGTGTTTCTGTACTCCTAATAATTTTTTAAATACCTCCTCGCACTTCTGTGTTCCTAATACCAGGAGCAAAAATTCCATTAAAAAATTAAGCATTCGCTTGGAAAGAAAAAATTAAACAGAGGTGTTTCTGTACTCCTAATAATTTTTAAAATACCTCCTCGCACTTCTGTGTTCCTAATACCAGGAGCCAAAATTCCATTATAAAATTTAGCATTCGCTTGGAAAGAAAAATTAAACAGAGGTGTTTCTGTACTCCTAATAATTTTTAAAATACCTCCTCGCACTCCTGTGTTCCTAATACCAGGAGCAAAAATTCCATTATAAAATTAAGCATTCGCTTGGAAAGAAAAAATTAAACAGAGGTGTTTCTGTACTCCTAATAATTTTTAAAATACCTCCTCGCACTTCTGTGTTCCTAATACCAGGAGCAAAAATTCCAATATAAAATTAAACATTCGCTTGGAAAGAAAAATTAAACAGAAGTGTTTCTGTACCCTTGATAATTCGTAAAATACCTCCTCGCACTTCTATGTTCCTAATACCAGGAGCAAGAATTCCAATATAAAATTAAACATTCGCTTGGAAAGAAAAATTAAACAGAGGTGTTTCTGTCCTCCTGATAATTTGTAAAATACCTCCTCGCACTTCTATGTTCCTAATACCAGGAGGAAAATTTCCAATACAAAATTAAACTTTCGCTTGGAAAGAAAAATTAAACAGAAGTGTTTCTGTACCCTTGATAATTCGTAAAATACCTCCTCGCACTTCTGTGTTCCTGGTACCAGGAGCAGGAATTTCAATATAAAATTACTCATTCGCTTGGAAAGAAAAATTAAACAGAGGTGTTTCTGTACTACTAATAATTTTTAAAATACCTCCTCGCACTTCTGTGTTCCTAATACCAGGAGCAAAAATTCCATTATAAAATTAAGCATTCGCTTGGAAAGAAAAAATTAAACAGAGGTGTTTCTGTACTCCTGATAATTCATAAAATACCTCTTCGCACTTCTGTGTTCCTGGTACTGTGTGGTACTGTGGTACTGTGTTCCTGGTAATCTACTCGGGAAGTCATCTAGACTTACATTGGCGAATCAGATGTAGGTCTAGATGACTTATTGAAGAGGCTGTAGATTTAGATGCATCTACATCTACAGTCTCCCTCGATAAGTCATCTAGACTTACATCTAATGCGTCGATGTATATCTAGATGATTCGCTGAGTTAGTATGTAGTTCGGGATGTAGATCCAATGTATCAATGTAGATCTACATTGTCGTTAGATCTACATATAATCTAATCTACTCGGCATGTAATCTAGACTTACATTGGCGCATCATATGTAAGTCAAGATGACTTATCGAATGATGATGTAGATTTAGATGTATATCAGATATACATCTAAATCTATATCATCTAGATGAGATTAGATGTATTAGATACATCTAATCTAATCTACTTGGTAAGTCATCTAGACTTACATTAGCGAATCAGATGTAGGTCTAGATGACTTATTGAATAGGCTGTAGATTTAGATGCATCTTCATCTACAGTCTCCCTCGATAAGTCATCTAGACTTACATCTAGTGCGTCGATGTATATCTAGATGATTTGCTGAGGTAGGATGTAGGTCGGGATGTAGATCTACATTCACAAATTAGATTTACATTCAGACCGACATTGTACCTCAGCAAATCGTCTAAATATACATGGATGTGCCGAGATTTCCGCTCATGGCGGAGGCGCCGGGACTAAAATATGGCGAAGGCGCCGGGACTAAAATGGCGAAGGCGCCGGGACTAAAATGGCGGAGGCGCCGGGACTAAAATGGCGGAGGCGCCGGGACTAAAATGGCGGAGGCGCCGGGATTAAAATGGCGGAGGCGCCGGGATTAAAATGGCGGAGGCGCCGGGACTAAAATGGCGGAGGCGCCGGGACTAAAATGGCGGAGGCGCCGGGACTAAAATGGCGGAGGCGCCGGGACTAAAATGGCGGAGGCGCCGGGATTAAAATGGCGGAGGCGCCGGGACTAAAATGGCGGAGGCGCCGGGACTAAAATGGCGGAGGCGCCGGGACTAAAATGGCGGAGGCGCCGGGACTAAAATGGCGGAGGCGCCGGGACTAAAATGGCGGAGGCGCCGGGATTAAAATGGCGGAGGCGCCGGGACTAAAATGGCGGAGGCGCCGGGATTTCCACTCTTAAAAATTAACCATCATAAAATTTACCAACATGGACCCATGTCTATGCAGAAGAGAGCACAAAGAAAGTGAGGTTCTAACGCCAGACACCTTAATAGAACGCCTGAGCACCAGAACCCCATCTACTCTGTACTGATATTGAGGCCCACTGGGCTACCAGGCTCTTAAGCCAGGACGCCATTCCGGAGCCGGTGACCCATTCCCCACCAGCTGCAGATGCGTACTCTGACGTATTACGGGTCGGACGTACTCGTGCGTATTCGAACAAGCGAAATACACACTGGGTGTGTTTTTTAAATAGCACGAACAAGGCAGTTCGAGCTAGTGAAATGTATTAGAAACTAGCTCGAGTTGCCATTCAGGCCATTTAAAAACACACCCATTGGTTCACATGGAACCGGTTACATTCTATGCGGGCGAATAGAATGTAACCGGTTCAATATGAACCAATGGGCGTGTTTTTTAAATGGCCTGAATGGCAACTCGAGCTAGTTTCTGATATATTTCACTAGCTCGAACTGCTGTTCGTGCTATTTAAAAACGCACCCAGTGTGTATTTCGCTTGTTCGAATACGCACGAGTACGTCCGACCCGTAATACGTCAGAGTACGCATCCACTATAACCACAACCGTATGGAGCTTACGCTTACTCGTAGGTGTAAACCTACGAGTAAAGCGTAAGTTCCTTCCGACCGTGACTATATATCACGAGGATCCGCGAGCGAACACACCGAATACGCTGCAGAAGGGGCACACATCACGGTGCAATGACCGACCAGCATTCTCTCGCAGAGGTCCGCTTTGCTTTACAGACCTCCTCGAGTGTTGCTGTATGCTGATGCGGGGTTTGCAGATGATGCAATGTGTACCCCGTTGGTAACCGTCCGCCCTGAAAAGTAAGGAGTTAACTAACCTGAATCTCCATGTGGATGATCAAGCAATTTTTCTTTTTTCGCCGGAGAGTTCATCTTTAGTCACTCTCGTCAGGACGAGAGTGACTAAAGATCAGGCTGCAGGAATTTGAAAGTGTAAAGCATTTAGTGGCGTCTGTGAGTCGGACGAACATTGATCTCGATTTACCCGGATCGAGAGTACCCCCCCCGTTTTCGAGGATGTTGAACACGATGCTGGTGTCATAATGTCTCTTTGGGAATGCAAATCCCCCCCCCCCAAAAACGGCCAAAAACCACCCCCCTACAACATTTCCTTGTATAAAGACGTTCTTTTCCCCCGTTTTCGAAGATGCTGAGCACGGTGGTGATGTTGAGGATGATTTCCGACCCTCACCAACCCCTCCACCGGTCAAAACTCACGCCCGGTAGGGGTGATTTTTTATTTTTCTTATATGAGCGACAAAACGTCTGTCGCCGCGTTTTCGAGGATGCTGAACACGGTGGTGGTGTTTATTGGTTATTTATTGATTTGGCGATTTGAAAAAAATCATCCACCACCATCGTGTTCAGCATCCTCAAAAGCGGGGGGGACAGACGTTTTGCCACTGATATAAAAAAAAACCTTACGGGGGTGTTTTGACCGGTGGAGGGGTTGGTGGGGGTCGCAAATAATCTTCAACACCACCACCGTGCTCAGCATCCTCGAGAACGGGGGGGGGGGACACAGATATTTTGCCGCTGATATAAAAAAATAGCCCTTTCGGGGGTGGAGGTGTTTGTGGGGGGGTCGACAGGGATATTGAACACCACCACCGTGTTCAGCATCCTCGAAAACGGGGGGACAGACGTTTTGTCGCTGATATAAAGAAAAAAAAATCACCCCTTCCGGGGGTGAGTTTTGACCGGTGAAGGGTTGATGAGGGTCGGAAGTCATCTTCAACACCACCACCGTGCTCAGCATCCTCGAAAACGAGGGAAAAGACGTTTTTTCACAAGGAAATGATGTAGGGGGTTGGTTTTTGGCCGTTTTGGGGGTTGCGCAATCTCAGAGACATTCTGACACCGGCATCGTGTTCAGCATCCTCGAAAACTGGGAGGGGGGGGGGGGCAGGTACTCTCGATCCGGTTAAATCGAGATTATTTTTTCACGGAGTGTTTTTCCGACTCACAGACGCCACTAATTTACTAAAAGCAAAGGGAATATAAACATAACATAGTGACTAAAGAAATGAGTTCAGAAAATGATGAGATTAAAATAAAAATTCAGCTATACAACAAAATATACCACATACTAACCTTTTTGTCTAATTGCCTAATATATTTGTTTACAGGACGTTTCATTCTTTAGCGAATATGGATACAATAAATCGTCGATTGACGGTCATCTGATGGTGGATTATTCATTAAATTCAGATCAAAAGTTAACGTTAGGTGGAAAAGTAACCGATAATTCTGACTCGACAACTTACAACTATACGTATAGTGTTTGGGCCGAACACAACTCTACAAATTTAAATTTAAATTCAAGAGGCGAGTTTTACTACAATCCGAATGCTTTTGGTACTGAACACACTACAAATTACCAACGATCGTACCTACCGTTGACCAAATCGGAAATGCTGGCTAGAATAAACGTTGACAATAATGAAATTGAATTAAAGGTAATGTGTTTTTTTTTTGCGTTCCAAATAATGTCAGGTAATTGTTAACGCGTTAAATGAGGTATTTTAGATAGTTGTTGATATTGATAATGACACTATAGTTTTCTTTGACCGAAAAAAAGTACCATGTATTTATGTTCTATGATTAAAAAATAGATTAATAAACAATTCACCACATACGTTGACGTCTTAGCTAGAAGGAAAATAAATGTATGGCGTACGTTTGAATAAAAGCTTAACAAACCGCCTATCTTTGTTGCGAATATTGCAGAAAGCGATAAATATTTAAATCAAATCTACACTTTGGTAAAACTTGAGGTAAAACAGGTGCTAGAATGTTAAAAAAATACCTCCATTCGTCTGAAAAATGTATACGGACATGACACATAATAAATACTGTTTGCGCGTTAGTCCCTGGAAAGAGGAGAGCTATGTTATATCGCTTTCTATATTATGCACCTAAATGAATTGCAACTTTGAGGTGTGTAGATTTAAAAAACACTCAATCGTCTACTGGATAAATAATATATAGTCCGCATTTTCCAGTGAGTTCCGCTTCATTTTTAAATCTCTTCAGTAGGCCATGTCAAAGATAATGCCGGCCAGAAAATGACGGGCACTTACGTAACTACAAACTCAATAAAAATAAATCGTTTGCAGAAGGACAGCGTTGCGGCTGGATTGTCCTATTTTTGGGGGAAGATATGGTGGAAAGTTTCCTGTTTATACAGCAAACATGTCAGCTGTTCACGGGATAAACGACACCTCAGGAGAGTTTTACCTCAATTTAAGAAAAAAATTACTATATCTCAACGTTAACATGACCGAGGGTAAGAATCGTTTTTCAAAATATTTTATGTGCGGAAAGTTAAAAAGTAGTTTAATGCATCAACAAATCCAGTTTTGATCTTTTTATACTCACATATTAAACTTTCTCATTGCTACCGTTTGCATACGAGGTGTGGCTATTAAATAACCGAACTGCTGTCATAACACTTTTTATTCGTTACCAATTACAGTAGCAACTTTTTCGCCTTCAATGTACTCCCCTTGGCGATCTCTACACCGCTCCATACGACTTTTCCATTGTTGAAAGCAGTGCTGGAAGTCCGATTCATGCAAAATCTGGCGAACACATTATTTGTCGATTCCTGTTATTTCAGCAAGCCCTCGAATGCTTAGACGACAATCTTCGCGGATAAGTTAACCATTTTTTTCCATGTTTTCGTCCGTTTTTGACGTTGAGGGCCGTCCGAGGTGAAGATCGTTTTCAAACGTTTCACGTCCCTCTTTAAACCGTTTAAATCATTCAAAAACTTGTGTGCGGGATAAACATTAATTCCCGCACACTTCTTTTAACATTGCATAAGCTTCTGTAAAGGTTTTCCCCAATTTAACAAGAAACTTGAGATTAACCTGTTGCTCCATCTGAACACTTAACATTTTTTCGACGCGTCATTGGTGCATAGATTAATTCAAACGACTGCTACAGTCAAACTGAGCGACCCATTGGCTTGTTCAGCGAACTCTGGGTCGGGAAAGTATCACCAGACACAGTTCTGTTCAAACTTGTCGCGACACGCTCGCAGCGCGCTGGCAGCCACATCAGTTCGGTTATTTAATAGCCACACCTCGTATATTTTGTCCATAATTTGTAGACGGAAGCCAGAGTTTGCACATGTATGGATATATACCCGATGCCCGGAGCGCCATATTTGATATTTGGCGCGATTATGAGGACAAGAGGGTTTCGGATGTATCCTATTATCTACGGCTCAATCACTCAAGATTGATAATGTCCAACCTGCGCTGGAGGCCCGAAATGGTCGGCGATGTGCAGGTATTTATAGTTAATGCTAAAACTAAAGCACTAATTCACTAACGCATGTGTAACTAAAAGTAACTTTCAACCAATTTACTTCAGATAAACCTAACAAGAAATTAAACTGAACGTGATTTAAAGATTTTTAATTCTAGAATGGAGTCAGAGGCAAAATATTGCAATTGTACTTAGAGGCGTTGGAAAGCATCAACAATACCAGAATGTATATCAGAGCCGAAGCTCTTGATGCCATCAACGGAGTTTGGCAAGACTCCAAACCTAAAATACAACAGTTTCTGATCGACCTCAGAAACTTAACCGTAATCGAGGAAGATATCGATAATCTTAAGATATTCTTAAACAAATCTTATTACGCAAACGACTTTTATATTAGAGATATTTCTACCATGGTGGTCACCATGTTTGACGAATTGGCCCTGAAATCGCAGTTGCAGTCGCTTCCGAAAATCGTACAAGAGATTTGGTCAGTTCTAGGAGAATCCGGGCAGAAACTGAAGAAGAAGAGCGTGTTATGGGTCATCGAAAAGGTAAGAAGTTAAAAACGCAAAAGTTTATTCGGAGAGAGGAATACATATAAACTTATTACTAGAGTTCGTGCGAGCGCGGAGTGTAACAGGACCGTAGTCAGTTTACGAATGAAAATGTTAATATGTTCACAGAAACTATGTTGCATCATAGTACATTATTAAATGTACGTTTTAACCACCGTCAACCTGCCATGGGAACCTTGTCTCAACACTGACATATTAATATTTTCATTCGTTAACTGACTACGGTCCTGTTACACTCCGCGCTCGCACGAACTCTACTTATTACACATATTTCAGATAAAAACCTATTACAAGAATACTACCGACTTTATCCACGGTCTTATAAACGGAGATCCTGTCGAACACATAACGAAGGGACTAGAAAAGTTGATCGAAAAGTACGACGACTTCATCAAGAACGTCCACGTCGCCATCCTTCAATACATGGAAAGTTTGTGGTCGCAAACTTACTCGCTGGTAGTAGAGCACTGGCACAAAACGCTGGCCGCTATCGAACCTTCTTTCCTGAGGTTCGCTCATTATGTGGAATCGATAGTGTGGAGCACCGGAAAGGACTTTCTAGGTAAAGTATATGTAATTAAATTTTTGTGTCGCATTTTACATGTTTGTTCATTCATATAAATGACCTTTAATCCCCTTTCGAATTTTAGATTTCCTCTATCTGCGAAAGAATGAGATAATGGAGTCTCCGTACTTCCTCAAGTTCACCGAATTCTCGCACGATCTCGACAAATTCTACAAAGACGTCACCGGGAAGAACACCATCGCCAGCATCTACAAATACGTTAATATAGCGTGGAAGTTCCTCCAGGAAAAATATTTACACTCGATTCCGTTCGGTACGGAGCTGACGGCGATCGTGAGCGAAATTTGGACGGAACTGAAGCAAATAGGAAAGATACCCGCCATTAAATATGTGCTCGATAAACTGAACAACACCTACGAATCCGCTAAATACTATTACGACAGATTCGACGTCGAAGACAAGATCCACAAATTAATCATCGTCGTCTACACCAAACTGACTGACGTGAGTGTCACCGCTTTGGAAATAGAAAACAGGTACGTACACGACAAAACGGCAACATGTATATAGGGTGCTATAGAATTAAATAGGAGTGTCAGAATTAACACAAGTCAATTTAGGCATCGCGAGGCGAAGACTAAATTTATTTTCGAGCCCGACGACGGAATAATGCTTCTAGAACAAAAACTGCCGATGCCCTGGCACGCCTTCAACGAGACCCCGAAATTCAAGGTACCAATAAAACAAAATGAGAGAGATAACAGAAATATTGTATTCGCATTTTTAGGAAATTCCGGAAATTAAAGCGATATTCGAGTTGCAAAAGTATTTAGAAGCCTCGCAAGTATCCTTCTGGAACTTATATTACGATTACAGGCCGTTTATGGATCCGTCGGACTGGCTACCGCCGTTCAGAGGTACGGGATAAGAAGATACCTCGAAACGTAGACTTTTTTATTTTATTTTAAACGCCCCGCTTTGCATTTCAGGACACGCGATGCTGGTCGGATCCAAATATTATGTCACATTTGACAAAAGATATTACGACTTCCGAGGAAGCTGCACTTATCTACTAGCAACAGATTTCTTAGATCGCAATTTCACGTTGCTCGTATCATACGATGACGTCGGGGATACCAGCGAACTCATCTTGTTACTGAATAAAACGATAGTCCGGATAAATACGTTCAACGACGTAAGTATTCATGAAGATAATTTACCGGTTGAATTTCGAAACGTATGTACCGCTTTATCCCCTCTAGAATATTCAAATCGGCGACTCCGGCGCAAATCGTTTACCCGCACAGATCGGCGACGTATATTTGTACAGAGATGCCGATATATTAACAGTGGAGAGCTCCGCGGGATTTATTCTGGAATGTAACGTTAAGTTCCATATTTGTCTGTTCGAAATATCAGGTGAGTAAAAAAATTATCTCTTATATAAATACGTTTATCACAATTGCCGTGTACAATAAACGGGATTCTATTCTAAATAAATTACTTATTTTTATACTCGTATCTAATCGCGAGAAAAAGGCAAAAGCAAAAAATACTCGTAGTTCGGGATGTTGATCATACGAGGGTGGCTATTAAATAACCGAACCGATGCTGCTACCAGCGCGCTGCAAGAGTGTCGCGACAAGTTTGAACATAACTCTGTCTGGTGATACTTTCCCCACCCTGAGCTCGCTGGACAAGCCAGTGGGTCGCTCAGTTTGACTGTAGCAGTCGTTTGAATTAGTCTACGCACCAGTGACGCGTCGAAAAAATGTTCAGATGGAGCAACGGGTTAATCTCAAGTTTATTGTTGAACTGGGGAAAACTTGGAAAAATTGGTAAATTAATCCGCGAAGATCTTCGTCGAAGCATCCGAGGGCTTGATGAAATAATAATAGGAATCGACAAAGTGTTCGCCAGATTTTGCATGAATCGTTCAACATGCGCAAAGTTTGCGCAAAAATGGTGCCAAAACTCCTCACTCCCGAGTGAAAGGAATCAAGAATGAACATGCGCTGACATTCTAAACAACATTGACACTGATCCAGGCTTGTTAGATACGGTGATTACCTGTGATGAACCGTGGTTTTTTACTTACGACCCCGAAAGAAAGCACCAATCCATGCATTGGAAGAGCCCGAACTCGCCAAGGCAAAAAAAACCAGGATGAGCAAATCCAGATTCAAAGCCCATGATGATCGTCTTTTTTGACATGTGAGAAGAGGAAGACCCGATTTGTGGAAGACAGAATCATGGAAGATTCATCAAGACAATGCACCGGCTCATTCTGCTTTGTGAAGGAGTTTTTTTGCAAAATACGGCATTACTGTGTTGGAACATCCACCATACTCGCCCGACCTTGCCCCCTGTGGATTTTTTTATTTCCCAGAGCCAAATCGGATTGAAGGGGACAAGATTCGAAAGTGTGGAAGCGATTAAAGCAAAAGCGACGGAGGTTCTGAACCAGCTGACAGAAGCGGACTTCCAGCACTGCTTTCAACAATGGAAAAGCCGTATGGAGCGGTGTATTATGACAGCAGTTCAGGTATTTAATAGCCACACCTCGTATTTCGTACAAAACAAAACGCACGCCATCAAACACGTGTTTAAGTTTTTAGACCGCACTGATGCCAGATTGTTATAAAATATTATTCAGCATTTGGAAATAATTTTGACTATATATTTAATTTTTAAATAAAACTATATGTTTACTGCACCGCGCACACTTGATCGCGCGTCATCGATCACGTGCGTCGATTTTTATTTTGTACAAAGTATATGGTGAAACTTCCCGCGAGCAGTAATTTGGGCGAGTGACTTTCGATGAGCTGTTGTGCATCTAATGGATCTAATTATCCTAATTGGGGTATCTAACGCGAACTAACAATGAACACCCCGCAACAGCCCGCCGTCCGTCTCGCTCCGTCGCGTCGGCATCGAGGAGGAAGAGGGATATCGGGCTAATACCGGCGGCAGGTGACTGAAACTCATTTTCAGGTTGGTACTTCGGAAAAACCGCAGGTCTCTGGGGCACCTTCAACAACGAGCCCTTTGACGACTTCTTAACGTCGTCCAGGCAGCGCGCGAACAATTCCGACCTGAGCGCCTTCGGCGACAGTTGGGCGTTAGATAAGAATTGCCGAAGCAAAGTTTCTAAAAAGGAGACCCCTAAGGTGGTCCCGCAAGAAATATTAGCTCTATGTGACGAGTTCTTCACCAGCAAAGTGTCGCAGCTGAGCACGTGCTTCCCGAGAATACCGAAAGATAGTTTCCTCTCGATGTGCTTGAATAGTACTAGCGAACAAGAGGCTTGCATGTCAGCCGTATCTTACATTAACCTATGTTCATATGCTAATACACCACTGCGAATCCCGGACACGTGTGTGAAGTAAGTATTGATTACGGCAGGATAGATCAATGTATGTAACACATTCAATTCCTAATAAAATTTACATTTTATCCGCTTCGGCATTCTTTTGTTTTTTTTTATAGTTTCCATAACAGACAGTAAATACACGAAGGCCCATTTTATGAACTCGTCCTTTGCTAATTTAAAGTTAATTTAGTCGATTTTTCTCGAAAAACGCCGTTTGTTAATAGTAAACTTTCCCGTTTATAGATCTCGACCTTCCTTAAATAGAAATACTTAGTTAAATGAGGAATTTAATCAAGATCGTAACTTTAATTGGCCCTTTGTGAGATCTGCCACAATAAAGATATTCCACGCACATACATATCTGATCCTCAGCCAGGTGGAATTGTTTGAGTTTATCATTTAGAGAAATCCTAACTGATACAAGGTGTAATCAAGTGATAATTGTCAGAAGGTCGGACTAAAGGCGTTTACATTTAATTACAAAGTGAATTTAATTTGAGACACCGAAATTTTAATGGCAATACGCTGAGACGTCATACAAAACGCTGAGCAGTTCCTTAGGGCCTCTAGACCCTTAAAATTTGTTAAAGACAACAGGATGTTTACAGACTTCCAGAAAAAAAACAAAGCATTTCTTACTATTTGTTGAAAAAAAAATACATAATAATATATGTAGAACTACTGTTTGTGCTTAATAGACTGCAAACAAATCGGTAATATGTGCAACTACAACGGCATAACCAGATAATTCCCGTAAAATAGTTTTCTGGGATAGGAACGATGTCGCAGTTTTCCCGTGACGTAATCACCGAAGGCAAATGGCAAAATATGTGGACATAATTGACTTTTCTATAAGTACGAGGTGTGTAAATTAAGTAATGAGACTGGAAACGTAGCGCCCGCTCTAGTCACACTGCGGAGACGGGGCTTGGAAGGGCGGGAGGGTAACATGTAATGCAGCTTCAGTACAAGTTTGAACTTATTAGAGTCGTTTGATTGTTCTTTGTGACTGTTTTCTTAAACCAGTTTTTTCTAGTGCGTTTTAAAAATGAGTGTAATTTTGAGCAACGGTGTGCTATCAGATTTTCTTTTAAACTTGGACACAGCGCAACGGATACTTTTGCAAAACTTCAACACATCTACGAAGACAGTGTGTTTTCAAGAGCCCATATTTTTCGGTGGTTTAAGGCATTCTCAGAAAGAAGAGAGTCGACTGAAGATGAAGGCCTTCGTCTTCAAGAACCGATGAAAATGTCGATAGATCTTGTGCGTTCAGATCGTCGGTTAACGACAAGAATGATCGGAGAAGAGTTAAATTTGAATCACACCACTGCTCATCAGATTTTGTTGGTTCCAAAAAACCTTTCGCAGGAACAAATGGACATCAGGAGAGAAAAGTGTCGATTGAAAATGATCCCCATTTTATGGAACGTGTCATTACTGGTGATGAGTGATGATGAGACTTGGGTTTTTGAGTACGACCCGGAAATCAAGCGCCAAAACATGGAATGGCACACTTCAAGCTCTCCAAGACCCAAAAAAAGCACGAATGAGCAAGTCTCAGAATTGTCCACAAAGTGTTCGTGCCTCCAGGCCAAACAGTAAATCAACACTTTTACAGAGAGGTTCTTGAAAAGCCTCAAGAACAACTGGATGTTGCATCACGACAATGCGCTTTGTCACACATCAATTTCAGTAAACGAGTTTTTAGCCAGTAAAAACATTCCTGTAGCTCCTCAGACTCCTTATTCGCCTGACTTGAGTCCTTGTGACTTTTTTCTCTTCCCGAGATTGAAAAACCACCTCAAGGAACGTCGTTCTGGGACCATGAAAACATTTAAACGGCTGTAACCGACCAGCTGAAGGCTATTCCAGTATATGAGTTCCAGCACAGCTATGAGGAATGGAAGAACCATATCCAACGCTGTGTAGCTTCCCAGGGAAGTTATTTTGAAGGAGACAATACTGAATTGTAATAAAACAATTTAAAAAATCAGTCTCAGTACTTGATTTACACACCTCGCATTTACTGAACCAATCTGCCAAAATAAGGAATAAACTACCGGCTGCTCAAATTACCTTTTTGTTGGCAGTCCAGTGCTTATAATCAACGCTGGACTCTGCTATGCAGCACCACTATTGCGTTCTACCTCCACGTATTTTTTTAAGTCCGTAAACACCCTGTATATTAAAAAAATAGATACAACTGACAGATTGATACTGTTCTATTAATTCTGAACGTTATTACTTAATAACCACCGCGCGTTTTTTTTTTTAGATGTAATTTATTAAACGGCACCGAAATACCAGAAGGTGATTTTATTCGATTAAGGGGTAATGCCGTACCACGATCTGCTGACGTAGTTTTTATAATCGAAGCTAAAAAATGTAACAAAGACCTTAAAACCTCTAGGAACTTCGAGACAGTCGTAGATTTATTGGATAAAGAATTAACCGAACTGAATATCACTAACAATCGGTAAGAAAAATAAATTATATTCGTAAATAAAACGTTAATAATGCAAAACAAATAGATATGCGGCAGTCACCTTCGGTGGAGACGGGGTATACGATGAACCGAGAGCTCTAATTGTCAATGGAAAAACATTTACAGATAGCAAATCCTTCCCGAAATATTTCGACAACCTTCCAGTAGGTAAGTTCACGCCGGTCGTCCTTTTAAGACGTATTTCCAAAACGCACACTCTTGTTTTACAGGAAACGGAAGCACGGACATGTTCAACGCTATAATCTTCGCTTACAATTTGATATCTAGACCGGGGGTATCCAGGAATTTCATTTTGGTCCCGTGTTCGGAGTGTAATAAATACAATATGGAGGTAAATATCAAAAACAAAACTACCTACAAATATTATAAATATGTTTATGATGATGGCGGGTGTAAAATAGAAATAATATCGATAATTTTAATAGCGAAACACGCTGTGCCCGACGACGAACTGAACAAATTCTGTTTTAATGGCTGATAGAATATATATAATTATTGTAACTCAAACTAATTTGCGTGGCTTTAATATTTAAATGCGATGAAAATTATTATTTTATTTCTCTCTTATACATATTTTAGAGCATTAGGTATATTATATTAACTGTTAAATACATCAATCTATAAAAAAATTAATATTATTCGACCAAATATGCCGAGCATGTTTCTTTAACAAAATGAACTAAAATATTATTCTACATTATATTCACAATCCTATACTTTTAATGGGTAAATAAAAAACGGAATCATTATAGTTCCACCCATAATTTTGCGAAATATTTACGAAAAAAAAAAACCGTACGCCCCTGTCGACTTGTCGAATACATTAAATCATACTTCCAGAAGCCGACTAAAAGTAGCAAGAAGTACCTTTGTGCCGCCCCTGTTAGGGGGAGAACACCGTGTACGGTGGCGATTAGAGCAGTCAATTGATTATACCGGATTGTAACAAGTAGAGGGTACTACCCCACTATTTATTTAATCTCCAATTTGTTTCTGGCAAGCGCCAAGTTATGAAATTTTTGGGGTGCCGTTCTTCGTTCACCCAGAAGATATTTTAATTAAAACTGAAGCCTTATCCGAATTAATACCGTAGTTACATGAGGCAAGCAAGATAACGTTTTTTTTTTCTGTGAGGGCTTTCCTAACGTCTATTTAATAAACGGAAGTTCTTTGGGTATCGGCGCAAGTCTTATCGTCAAACGAAACAAAGAAAACTAAACATTCATGGCTAGCTAGAATAAAATCGGCCGCTTAAAAATTTTAAGGATGTTTCATACACACACATGATTATTTCTTTATTCATTTTTTTTTCTATTGAAAATCTGACCTACGTAAAGCGTGCGAAATCCACGTGACGCAAACGTCATTGTCTTTTACCGTGTGACGGTAGAAATAACTTCATTTGTATTATTTCAGCACGACTACTCCACCATTCATCAGCTACTATGGGAAAGTGCCGTTTCCCTACACATATTAATGAATGAATACTTCACGTTACAGAAGGAGCGAGAAGCCAGGGCTCCATACGGTAAGTCGGCGGGAACTTTGTTTGATTAAGGTAGTTCGTGCTTTTGGTACGTAAAGATCTATCGAAATTTAACATGTAAATTAAAAGAGGATGTAATTATATTGTAACACCGTATATACGAGGGGTGGCTATTAAATAACCCAACTGATGCTGCTACCAGCGCGCTGCGAGCGTGTCGCGACAAGGTTGAATAGAACCTGAGCTCGCTGGACACGCCAGTGGGTCGCTCAGATTGACTGTAGCATATCGTCGTCTAAGCATCCGAGGGCTTGCTGAGTATCGTTGATTCGTGCCATATTTTGCACGAATCGTTCAACATGCGCAAAGTCTGCGCAAAAATGATGCCAAAACTCCTCACTCCCGAGCAAAAGGAATCAAGAATGAACATTTGCGCTAACATTCAAAACAACATTGACACTGATCCAGGCTTGTTAGACACGATGACAGTGAAAGGGACAAAATTCGAAAGTGTAAAAGCGGTTAAAGCAGAAGCGACGGAGGTTCGGAACCAGCTGACAGAAGCGGACTTCCAGCACTGCTTTCAACAATGGAAAAGTCGTATGGAGCGGTGTAGATAGCGCCAAGGGGAGTACATTGAAGGCGAAAAAGTTGCTACTGTAATTGGTAACGAATAAAAAGTGTTATGACAGCAGTTCGATTATTTAATAGCCACACCTCGTATATCGAATTATTAATACGTTTTGATAATAACGAGGAGAAAAGCAAAATTACGCGGATCACCCTTGGCATAGCATTATGCGCGGTAAGTTGCGCTGTGAAATAGAACATAGCAACAGGATTACGCAAATGGACTAATGTAAACGTTTTATTTTTACGCTTTTCTGTGTGCGCTCGCGAACCTACCACGATTTTTATTTAATCCGTTCCCGTTATGTATCATTTATCTGTGGAATTACTTCATACCCAATGTACAAACATGTATTCTTTCAGGCGGGTTTTTAAAATGCAATATCCAGGCAGTGGCATTTCAAATCGGCCGGATACATTTGAGTGGGTATAACACTCGAACTGACGTTTTGCTACAATATCTCGCCGTAATAATTCCGCAAAGTCGATAGCGTACTTTAAACAATTGGTATGAGGTCTTCGTTTGCCTCGGGGATAAATTACAGAACAGCGACGGTAATTCTCTTTTATACACCGTTCAAAGTCTTCAATAAAGTGCAGTGTCAAGCGGCTTAATTTTTCCAGGCTCGAGAATATTTACGTTGAACGAGGGGTATTCAAAATGTTTTTTTTTTTATATATAGAACCTTCCAGCGTAAATGATATTATCCACCCCAACGCCTCAATCATTATCACTTTATCGTGTGTGTGAAAAACTCAAACACGCACATTCAACTAACACTATTTATTTAAATAAATACAAATACGGATTAAGCACGAATTAACAAACCCTCATTTATTTTTGTACAATTAATATTCGAGTGTTTTACGAAGCACACGACCGCGCGATTTATTTCAAAGAAAGACTGCCGTTCCTGCCACTACTGAGGCTACTTATTTATGTATATTTGCCGCTACGCGCTCGTCAGAATATGATATTCTAAATTGTTGTTCGTGTATTCTAATTTTGAAAGATTTGCTATTACGATCATTATATTAAACGTTAACTACTCGTTTATTTTTGAAAAGACCCTTCAGAAGTTACGCCTATGAATCACAGGAGAGCGTCTCGCTTCAGGCGTCAGAGGACCTTTTAGCTTCCTTGTTAGAACAAGTACGACCCTCTACAAGAAAATCTTATAAATGAACGCCACCCTACCATTTGAAAGATTCGATATTCGATATATCCGATTGACTTCTTACATGCGACGGGGTGATTTTACTTTTCAATTAACAAAAAAATCCAAACACCGTTGCTTGGAATAAAATTAAAATACATGAACGAAGATTTAGATCCAAATTACCACATTCAGTAGATAGGTACCTAACACGTAAGTGTAATTTACGTTGCTAATTGAAAACTAACTTAACTTTATTCACGCTGTTAGCGGTTGTAATATTGCTTACTACGATTTACCATAACTGGCTAATATCGTCATTACTCTGGAAGTTATCTAATTAATTAGTATCCAGAATTTAACCGAGAAATTTAACATTGACGCTTTTGTAACGAAACATAACTACATTGCGATGTAGCACAGACAAATTTAGCAATGGAAGAACCTACGTCTACTCCATTAATATTTGATATTAGTCAGCCGCAACTATTTGTTTCCTGGCGTTACTCGGAAAACCGTTTACAACATCCCGAAAACAGTATCGACAGTTAAAACCTCCGTGCGCTTTCCAAAGCCATTTGTTCGAATCGAAATAAACTTCGCCGTTAGTTTCTCTCTCATCGAGCAATCTAATTTTTTCCCGCGCGTCGTTCGTTCGTTTTAACTGCTAAATAGCTTGGATAATACGAACCAAGATTTACTCGAGATTAGAAACATGAACCACGTAGTGTTGTCTTTGCATTCGCCAGGATAAACATGGGCATCATTTCGACCACAGCATTTAGCAGTAAATACGTTCCGACGTCTGAATAATAATTAATTACCTCCGTACTTCCTTCCGCGCTTTCGGTGCATTATGGTGAAACAGTAACTGACCCGAAGCTTAACTGACCAGAAGCGACAATACGAAAAAATAAACCCTTTTGGTTGTTTACCTTGATAAAGTAAAATCACCCAGTATGCTCCGGAAATATCCAATTTTAAATATAAAAAATGGCTTTCCCGTTGATATACGGCAACCGTTCAGAGTGATGTAAAAAAATGCAGAGGTTGGAAAGGAGCGACTTTTCAATTTGTGGATTTTTTCATGCCAAATCCACCTAAGTGGTATTTATAATACATCTTCTATATTTTCAGGAATAGATAGGCGCTACGCGTACACAAAGAAGGATGTGAAAGGCCTTGGGGGAGATCAGCCACTACGAAAGTCAATCATCCTTCCTAAACCTACTTTGGGTCTTTGTCTCTCCTTAGCTCTCGAAACCAATGGTAAGTTGGAACCGAAAACCCTATAAAATCGCGATTACTTTACGTTGTTTATTAAATTTTATGATATAACCGTTTCAAATATATATAGCTATTAAAATAATTATTTGATACAGTTATTAAAATATTAGTTAAATTATATGTCTTTATCAAAGCAAGCACTCGTGACCTTTGTACTCGAATAAGTGCCGCGATAGCTTTTCAATTCGTTTCTCACGGCATATAGTCGACTTTACTCCGCCGTATAACTAGATCTGAATAAAATCAACTCGCAAAATCGCATTTTGTGTAGCAGATACTAGATGAAAGAAAATGGGTCTCCTCACTAGGTAACTTCTCTTTGTTACCGGACAAAAGATGTATTCCGAACGGATTTGAAGGATTATTAGTTTACAATCTCTGCGAAATAGATAAAGACCATATTTTTTAAAGCCGGCTCGCGCACAAGGCGTAATCCATCGGTAACCAGGCGTACCTAGGCCGACGTCACATAATTGTCTCGACCGCAAATAGTTTAGAGTCCGTTTCGCACTCTCCTGTTTACTAATTAGACGAAGTTTGTCTTTGAACAGCCCTAATACGGTTTACATACGAGCGGATTAATTGCTACGAATTCTGCGCCGGTTTCACTCAAAAAATTAAGGCCACCGAACCGACTCGATCGATTCCCTCCGTAGACAACAATTTTGCAAATTTATACTATTAATAGGATTATGCCTAGTGGGTGAATGTTTATTCATAGGCACATTAAAATTCCGGAATTTAATTAACACAATGCGTAAAAAATTATTTCAATTATTAGAAGTCACCATTAGATTTTTTTAACTTAAAAAAGAAATATGTAGAACATTTTGTGAAAATAAATACTTCGTGGTGCCTTTGCGTCAGCTGAACTTTTAAGAGACGGCGTTTACCGGCCAAGCAATTATTTCCTGGGGGCGAAATACCCATGAATATTGTATTTGGGGCTGCGGACGATTGTTTCGATTTAACACCGACGAAATAAAATTTAATTGAGCCCCACTAACCGACTGAAACAAAACAAACCGGTCGTCCGTTCGCCACGTAAAAATATCCGACCTTATTGGACATTTTTTTTAAAAAACAGCGCGTTGAACCCTCGTCACATTAGATTCCCAATAAGTGCATAAAAAAACACGAGCGCTCCCAGCCGGACATTCTCGACGAGATATATAGTTGACGACTGTTGTTTCAGGGACCGTTTTCAGCGGAAAGTATTTGGAGTCGGACAAGAAGAACGCCAAGAAGTTCTCGACGGTGTTCGCGAAGACCATAGCCCGGAAGGCTACGCCCAGCCAGTGCGTGGACTGCGAGTGTACGGCCCCGAACACCGGCGTCTCCTACATGGAATGCTACCAGTGCACGATGACGAATTTAACGAGGACCAATATCGAACAGCACGTGAGTAGACGGTTTATTCGAATTCGCCTCTAACTCGTCGTTTTTATCGACTCGAAAGGCAGCGCCAACTGTCGAGCGCCACTTACATTTCTCACGCACAAAATGTACTAAGTATAAAATAAAATATTTTTAACCTTCATTAAAACCTTCATTAACCTATCCCGAAAATAAAAATCGATGCAAATATTTGAGACCTACATTCTATAATTTTAATGACCGAAACAAAAAACAAACGAGTTATGAAAAAGCTCATCGATTCTTGTGAGTACTGCTATGATATTAAAAGTTGTTATATACGAGGTGTGGCTATTAACCTGTTTCGGCCGAATACGCCACTCCCGGTACATCGCTCTTCGGCGCCTCATAACTAATACTATTTGCGACAGAAAAATTTGACAGGGACATATTTTTGAAGTTTAAGACGTGCCCTTTCCAATGGTGTCCATGAAAGTCCTCCAAAAAAAATATTAACTATGAAAAAAGCAGTTTAAAAAAAAACACGATTTTTTTAAATCAAATTTTCAAGGGGTTTCCGGTCTGCAATGGACCTGAAACCTCACTAACCGGTGGAAAAAATGTTTGAACTTTAAGTATACTTGGTTTAAAGATCTATTCTTTCCCTTATGCGTTCAAAATGGCGCCTGAACTACAAAATTTTTGCGTAAAAATTCAAGATTTTTTTAAGCGGACTTCCAGCACTGCTATCAACAAAGGAAAAGTCGTATGGAGCGGTGTAGAGATCGCCAAGGGGAGTACGTTGAAAGCGAAAAAGTTGCTACTGTAATTGGTAACGAATAAAAGTGCCACGCCTCGTATTATTGTAATTGTCTACGTTCTGAATTTAATAACCTGTCATACTCGAGCTACCTGCTTAAAAATTGCTCCCTCGCCGATTTTTCATAAACAAAAGGGTGGTGTTTAACCGAGATCCAGACAACTATTGCGATGGTACCTATTTAAGTAATTAAGTGTTCCGGGGTGAAAAAGGGGCCAAACAATGCCGGACCTATTAATTATGAAAGATGCAAGAATAAAAAGTGGCGAGTAGCTTCTGGCGAGACTATTTGTTCCGAGTGTGTTATCTATTTTTTCAACCGGAATTTGTTACGCGAAAAATCCGCCATTAGAAGCGTTAAAGCCAGCTCTAGAGTATACGGCCTACCTTACCGTAGCCGCTGGTGTGCCATTCTATCTACTACATTTTCCCTTTCAACCGCACGCTCTTCGTTTAGTAATCCTCCAGTTTAACAAATGGTACTTCTCAGACTAGATTGCCAGTAACTTGTCCGTTGCTACTTCTCATATCCCACGCCCATTCTCAATTCAATCCAAATTTATATCCTCACTAAATTTATACACTCGCTATTCGCTATTTCTTTTTTCTCTATACGCTATACACCTTGCGCTTTATTTTCCAATTCCTACCCAAACACCGTTTTCAATACCGCCACCGCACAAAGGCAGATATACATTTTTATCCCGCGCTGAAAGCTTATCCCTCAATTAAAATGGATGTATGAAAATGGCAAGAGAGGCGTCGATACATGGTTTTTATGTACAGACGCATTTTATGAATCGATCAGCTCTTATCACAGGAGACGCTTTAAGTTCACGGTAGTTATTCCAAAGTAAAGCCTACGCTAGGGTAAATCCTTAGATAATTGTTGAGCCCTCATACGCCATTAAGGATTCTATCTGGGGCCAACATAATTAACTTAAATAACAGGCCAACTAATCCGTCTCGAAAATCATTTATGCATATGTGTAAATTTGTTATTGTTAAAATTATTACTCCGATATAATGCGCTAATACGTCTTTTATACTGTAGCGTTTTCAGTTATTCGAACCAATTTAATCACAACATTATTTGGCATTGAATTAATCGTCTTCCGGATAAACACATCTTCCATCTACCCCGATGAATATTTAATAGAAACTAGCATAATATCGTATATTATATATTATTCTCCCCCTTTATCGCGCTGCAATCCTATTACCCCACTTTATCTGTTACGCAACACATAAAGCATAAAAATGCGCCGAAGGTGTCATCTCAAGTCTATACGATTTTACCTCGAAGTGTATGTAAGGCGTTCATCGACTTCCATAAAAAAAAATACAGCATGTTGTGTGAGGAAAAACATTTGGAGAACCACTGGGAGTCGCAAGTACTGTACCAGTGACCGTCAAACGGTTTATTTGAACATCTAAAAAAATTATACCCTCAAACCCGGTGCCACTTTTTTTTCACGAAGTCCGTGAAGACCCTGTGTAGGCTATGTTCTTAAATTAATTTTTTTTTTCAGATTCTCGGACTCGAAGATGAGGACCTCTCGGCAGCATGAACGTATTTGACGGATTCAGTTTTTAGATATATAGTTTTTTAAATGTATTACAGGTGGTCACCAGTACCAGTGTATTTAGTTTATTTTTTATTTATCGCTTAAATTGTACATAATTTTTACCAAATAAATTATTTGACAAGCTGTGTTGTTTGTTTGGGCCAATTTTTAAAAACCTTTGGTGGAAGTCTGATTTACGATCGACGTTCTACAGGAATAAAAACATTTTTAAATTTCTAATTGCTTCCGATCGAGTCCGCTTTACTTCGAATGCCGAGTTAATGCAAAGATTCCTTTGCTTCCCGACCAGTCTTAACTGAACTGAAACGTTTGTTAGAACTGACAGTGATGTACGAGAATAATTTAAGTGATGTATGTATAATATAATAAATAACAAAAGGTTGTCAGTTCAGATATTAAGTAGGGTCGGTATATGGCTTACTTTGGCTTACTCACCAAGACAGGACGGTGCATAACATACATGGAGGTGCCTGTAGATCCATATCCCTTTCACACATTCGTCTGGGAGTTGAAAAAAATCTCCTTGCCCCTTCCTTTTGGTGTTCTGAAAAGAGGAAGTTACATTTTGAGATTTTTCTTCATAAAATGATGTAAGACAAGAATTTAAAAAAAGGTAAGTATTATTTAAGGGGGTAAATACAATTAGGGGGTCAAAAAAATTTCCCGTAGAGTACGCTCGTGAAAGTTTCAGAGCGAAATTCGAACTCCTTATATTTTTTTCCCATTTTTGTGAAAATGGGAAAGTTTTATCTATTGTATCTTACTTTCAAATACCCAAGGCCGGATGCCTTGCCGGATACATGTACATATAAATGTGTATATATACATATATAAATGTCAAGTCGTAAGTATCATTTTTCGGTATTCAAAACTAAACGAATTTTACTCTAAAACAACATTTTCAAAATTGGCAACCACGATTACTTAAAAACTACTCGGCCGATTTGGCTGAAACTTTCAGTTTCTTCTTTATACTTTTAGCTTGTCTGTAGACCTAAATGTTTTGGAATTTTATGTTGCAAAATTTAATTTTTAATGCAAAAGTGTCTGAAAAAATATGAAAAAATCACCGATTTTCTCGAAAAACTTCTGCCAACGTAGAATTTTTTTTATTTTTTGATGTTTACCGACAAATTATATGTATTTTTAACATAAATTTTATTTCCTGGACTGTTAAAGATGAAAATTACGACGTCCAGAGTGATTGCCGTTTTTTTTTGTACGTCCACTTTGCGCCAGCATGCAGCCGCCATTTTGTTTTAAAAAATTTAAAAAAAAACTTTGAATTCTTCATTCTTACCTGAACAAATATACAAAGTTTTGTAATGATTAAATAAAACCTTCTTGGTAAAAAAAAAATGTTTTTTAATGCGTAATTTTAGCCCGTCTAATTGTATTTACCCCCTTAATACGAATAAGAAATATCCCTAATAACACCATTCGTTTCTTATGTATTTTTCGACGCCGAATTCGAATCTATTTTTAGTTTTGCTGTATCACATCAGGATTTTTGAGATATCCTAACCTAAAAGTGCAAAAAACACGTTTTTTGACATATTTGAGGTTATGTAGCTTCGACAATTTTTTTCCTCAAAAAATTATGTATAGGATATTAAAGTACAAATCTTCACCTTTAAAATGACTTTGTGTTTGCTCAAATATCTTTTTTTTTCGCCGAGATATGCAATTTAAATAATGACCATAAGGTTTCCGTACTAATTAATTTTCAAAATTCGATATCTCGGCGAAAAAAAGACATTTGTGCAAACTCTACGACATTTTAAAGAGGAAGATTTATACTTTAAGATTCTACACATGGTTTTTCAAGAAAAAAAATCGCAAAGCTACATAACCTCAAATATGTCAAAAAAACGTATTTTTTGCACATTTAGGTTAGGATATCTCAAAATCCTGACGTGATAGAGCAAAACTAAAAATAGATTCGAATTAAGCGTCGAAAAGTACATGAGAAACGTATAATCTAACCCCAGATCCAGACAACTTTCTTTTTTTTGTAAACCTGTGTAATTAATTACTCGTTAAAAGAATGATGTAAAAAACTCTATCGTTCCATAATGCTGGCATATGTCAAAAAAATCTTTCGGCAGATAATTTTGATCAAATTGTTTCAAATTGCCCTTTTACATATTCCCCCCCGCTTGATGTTACATTTCCCCTAAAACAGGAAAATTGTGTATTTGACAGTAATAATTTTAAAAAATAGGAATATTAGTATTCTGAGGGTGGATCTACGACAAACCTCGGAATAAGGTTGAAAGTCAGCCCCGTGGGACCAAACTGAACAATCTTTTGCATGATAACCAGCTTGGCTTTGCGCAAAATACATTCTTTACCTCACCTAAAGCCACTATTTTTTTTATTTGCGGACGAGTTACGTTTAAATTAAATTGTCGACGTAAACTACTCATAGCAAAAATACCGAAAGTACCGGAAAGGTATTGAAAAACATGTGCATATACAGTGAGATGCAAAAGTTTGTAATACAATCCATATGTATATCATTATGGCCGATATTTCGGGAAAACGCCAAGGCAGATCGACTTTTTTTCTTCATCTTTTGCATATACAGGGTTACTAAAAAAATCTAGAAACTGTACTGATATGAAAAAAAACAGCTGAAGCTAAACTCTTTTTTTATATCTTAATTTAATTGATAGACACGTTGTGTCGTTTATTTCTACACGCGAATACCATCTTGAATTCTTATTTAACGAATAAATAAATAATAAAATATGTATGCACAGTTTCCGTACTTTTTAGCAACCCTGTATATGCGTTTCAATTTATACAAATGTACAAACAAACGACAACATCAGTCATTCGTATATGTAGGTACAAACTGAAAATTCATATCGTTTTTTTCCCTCGCATATCACCTAGTAATATATATGGTGATTTTTATACCTCCAAGCTTCCATAATAAGTCTTTCTACGAATAATCCATCAATTTCTAGTCTGCCAGTAGGGCTTTATTATTTCGGTGTAGTCAATAAAAAGAAGAGGAGCTCCATCGAGCAATGAGGAATGAAACAAATTCATTGGATACTGCGAGACAACACAAGCATAATTTGCAAACGTTTACTATTTAATATATTAAGTAAAAAATTAAAATACAATCAGTTTCGAATGTTTCTTATTCGAAATGTGGACAGAATTGTGTGCAGTTTTTATTCGCGTTATCAGTGAAATAAACTGCTCGTCAAAATTAGCGTAACACTTTTTACATTAGGGACATTTGCGTTCTATTTTCTATTCGAATTAGAGACTTGCGGTTTTTAATTTTCGGTAGCCTATAGGGGTGGTTTTAATGCCCCCGAAGTCACTACGCTGTGACTTAAACAGTTCGCCGTCCACACCACAAAAAGCAACCCCATGTCTAAATTTGAATTCGCAAGATTTTGACAGCAATTTCAGAGACCTACAGGAACGACTAACAAGTAACACTACCCAACTGTCACTCACCGATTTAAATGAAACTTTGCACACTCATAGAATACTAAAAAATATTGAACCCCTGTTTTTTTTTCTTCCGGAATATGCTTTTTAGGGGTAGAAACCACCCCTTAAAGGTGGTACAAGCAAGAATCGCCGTAAATGAAATTAAAAAATACCAAAATATGTTACAACATAAAATTTAATAACATGTACTGAAGTATATAAAAATTTCCAAGATCTTAAGTGGCATGCACTTCTTTTCTTGGAGACGTCTGCGGCCTGCACAAGAACTTTTGCAAATCTTGCCGTACTACAAATACTCAAATTGCTTATTAAAATAAATTACATTCTCTAGAGAAGTACACAAAATTATTCAAAAACATTAATTTAATTTTTTTTTAAACTGCCATTTTTTTCTTCTGCCAAAATTTTTTCTTGTAGCTCGTAAAAAATTGCTGTGTTGCCCAACTGATGGTCAACAAAAAAAAAGCGTGTGTTCGATGTCTATTTATGACACCTTTTGTCTGACTCATTATGTACTTAATAAAGTCCTAAAATGAATTTTTGATCGCTTTGTTAGTAGAGCAGAAAAAAATTCCCAAAGAATGCCTTGATTTTTCGCACTCCAGAGGGGTCTAACCCCCTTAAGATTTTGGAAATAAAAAAATGTTTATGTCCTTCAATACATGTTACCGTAGAACGGGGTTACTTTGCACCTTAATGGGTTACTTTACACCACCATAAAAATAACTTTGAAACAAGAAGGAAACGATTCACAACTGGAAAAAAAATTAACGCTAAAATCTACTAATGCAAGTGGAAAATTCAAATTTAATAATTTTCTATTATATTTAAAATATTTTTCGTAGCGGTGCAAAGTAACCCATTAAGGTGCAAAGTTACCCCGTTTTATGGTATTGAATTATAAATCATATTAAATTTTATGTTGTAACATGTTTTGGTATTTTTTAATTTCATTTACGGCGATTCTTGCTTTTACCACCTTTTAAGGGTGATTCCTACACCTAAAAAGCATATTCCGGAAGAAAAAAAAACGGGTTCAATATTTTTTTGTATTCTATGAGTGTGCAAAATTTCATTTAAATCGGTGAGTGAGAGTTGGGTAGTGTTACTTGTAAGAAGGACGCTGTCTGTGTGAAATACGCTGTAGTGTATTCGGTAGTTGTCCCATTTCCTCAACCCATTTCCAGACCCCCCCCTAGCCACCCCTTTACATTTGGGTGCATCCTAATGCTGCCTAATAAACTGGTGTGGGGTGCCACAACTCACATTCACCCTTTGACAACTCAAGCACCCCTCCAGGCCACATCCACACCGGCCCGAAGCGGCGAAAGGGCGAAGGGGCGAAACACGAGGGGTGGGTGGGGGATCGGAGTAGGTGTCGCTTAGAGGGGTGCTTGGATTGTCAAAGGGTAAAACCGAATTGTGGCACCCCACACCAATTTATTAGGCAACATTAAGACCAATGGATTCACCCAACAGAGGTCAAACCAAGCAAAATCCTGCATAAATGCAAAGGGGTGGCTTAGGGGGTCTGGAAATGGGTTGAAGACATGATACAGCGACCAAATATGCAGAACTTATTGAGGAGGTCTTAATGGGTGTCAGAATAGAGTTTTTACCCGACAGTACCCTTCTTGGTCCATCCTGTAATTGTAAATTGAATTAAAATTTCGACTTGGTTCGACATGGGGTGTGGACAGCGAACCGTTTAAACCGTTTATGAAAAAAAGCAGTTTTTAAAAAAAACACGATTTTTTGCACACTTTTTTAATCAAATTTTCAAGGGATTTCCGGTCTTGTACGTGGTTTAAAGATCGATTTTTTTGCCTTATGCGTTCAAAATGGCGCCTGGCACCCTTCCTCGTTATGCCCTTCTAACATATTAGACAATGTACGTACAGCTCCGGATATTACAATAAAAATATCAAATTGACGGCTACTCGGAAACGGATAAAGCACTTGTGTCGGTAATAATCTCGTTAGTTGAGAAAGGTATTGCAAAGTACAATAAGGAAATCCAGTTCTACGACTAACGACGTCGGGTATAGAAAGGCGGCTTCCTACCTCTTTTTTTCTTCTCTAAAATACTTAATTAAAGGGCAAAAATGAGTGACGTCTCACGGTAACAGTCTATTATTGCGCTCGTGTTCGAGTAGGGTATTGTACAACTTCTGGAATTTTCAATTTTATTACGTAAATTTATTTTCATTTACTATTACACTTCCTCGAAGTGTAAAGCGTGAAAGAGGCAGACATCTTTAAAAATTAATTATAATTCCAGGTAGATGAGAGCTCTAGGCGTCCAGAGTGCCGGAAGAAATTGAACTCTATACCGCGGCGCTTGATCAATCGCGACGCGTATTTAATTTGTGCTAGTTGGGTTGCCGTAAGATTTATTTTTCTCGTTGAATGACATATGTGTGTCCGGTAGGCGACAAATAAAAACGAATAAAATGACACACAATAACCAACCTGCCTGCGATGAAAGAACCGTAATATATTAAGTTCCCGAAAGCCTTTTTTTATGATAATAACAATCATACATTTCCCAGGCATTGTGGTTATTGTGGCTATTAGTTGGCAATGTAGATTGGAAGAAGATCGTATAACGACCTAATCTCGAATTAGGACCCCCAATGGGTTTCCTAAATTCATTGCCCAACAGCTACCTACTACATATATTTAATATCAAGATATTATGAACAATTTCAAACAAACGAGAAACGTTGGTTGGCTGTTAATAATTGGTTGGTAATACTAACGCTCTTCACTAGATGAATTACCATGGACAATGTTCCTAATCGCCTGATTGCACTCAATCAAGTGCTCAGTCATCAATATAGTTATTAACAAGGAAATGGAAGGCGTAAGTAATACATTCCATCCACCAATCGGATAGAAACCAAGTTTATACAGTTTTTTCTTCTTTAAAATTAACCCGTTTCGGCCGAAAACGCCACTCCCCGGTACATCGCTTTTCAGCGCCTCATAACTAATACTATTTGCGACAGCAAAATTTGACAGGTACACATTTTTGAAGTTTAAGACGTGCCCTTTCCGATGGTGTTCATGAAATTCCTCCAAAAAATTATTAGTTATGAAAAAAAGCAGTTAAAAAAAAACACGATTTGTTTTCACATTTTTTTAATCAAATTTTCAAAGGGTTTCCGGTCTGCAATGGACCTGGAACCTCACTAACCGGTGGAATAAATGTTTGAACTTTAAGTATACGTGGTTTAGAGATCGATTTTTTGCCTTACGCGTTCAAAATGGTGCCTGAACTGCAAAATTTTTGTGTAAAAATTCAAGAATTCTTTATTGGAAAATGATGCACTTTTACAAAAAATTGTCAAGAATAAAAAGTCCTTAAAATCACTCAATGAATGCACTAGAATTTTGTCAAAATTTATTGAACAATTTTTTGGATTTTGCAAATAGTCAATTTTTGCAAAATTTAAAAAATTACTTAAAAAATTCTGAAACAAAACAAAATTTTAAGAATGTTATATTCTTGACAATTTATTGTAAAAATGCATTGTTTTCGAGAAATCTAAATTTCAATACTAATTTGATATTTAGAAATTTTTTTCTCGAAAACAATGCATTTTTTACAATAAATTGTTGAGAATAAAAAAGGTGTTAAAATCATCCAAAGAATGCATGGACACTTTTTAAATTTTGCAAAAATTGACTATTTGCAAAATCCAAAACATTGCTTAAACAATTTTGAAGAAATTCTAGTGCTTTCATTGAGTGATTTTAAGAACTTCTTATTCTTGACAATTTTTTGTAAAAGTTCAGGCGCCATTTTGAACGAATAAGGAAAAAAATAGATCTTTAAACCACGTATACTTAAAGTTCAAACGTTTATTCCACCGTTAGTGAGGTTCCAGGTCCATTGCAGACCGGAAACCCCTTGAAAATTTGATTAAAAAAAAAGTGAAAACAAATCGTGTTTTTATTTTTAAAAAAACTGCTTTTTTCAAATGAATAATCTTTTGGTGGAATTTCATGGATACCATCAGAAAGGGAACGTCTTTAACTTCAAAAATGTGTACCTGTCAAATTTTGCTGTCGCAAATAGTATTAGTTATGAGGCGCTGAAGAGCGATGTACCGGGAGTGGTGTTTTCGGCCGAAACGGGTTAAATTAGAAATCTTCTCAAGACGAAACAAAGTGTCTATTTTGTTACAAAATGCGTTTTCCATTTTTAACGAAATGAACTGACGAGAATACTACGACGCTAGTTACACATCTGTGCTGTAGGCGTGGTAAACGACGTCAAATCCATAATTTTTTGAAGGAGGATACTTTCATTATTTCGTGAAAGACCAAGAAGACGTCCATAAATTCAAAAGATTTACAAATTGAATTCCTGGCAAATGAAGAATCCAGAAAGGAATGTAAAGTCCATAACAATAATTAAGGGGACTTAGTGTAATAAAAAAAAACTTGTAGTAAAGTGGTTTACTTTTAGATGAAGAAAAATGTTTGTAAATCCATAAATGGACCCCAATTACAAGGGCGGGACGCGGGACAGCTCGAAATGGACCACGCTGTATAAATATTTTAATAATAAAGTTAGATACATAGCATATGTATTTCGGTTAGTACTTTTGGAGGTTTGAAGGGAGGAAACGTTTCTGCATAAGTAATTTTTTGATGTCGAAACCGGTAGGGAACATTTCCATGGGACGAAATTACATTTTGAAATCGCAACTCTCGAGTCATGAATGAGTGCGAAACCCAAAACTTAATGGCGTGCCCGTGCTAGTGGAGGAGAGTAAAAATCATAATTTATTAACGTCAGGTAGGAGAGGACACGCTTATCTTTTGAATGATAGCCCTTGTTAAAAATCCCGGCCCTATTAGAACGGTGGGTAAGAGAGAAGTGCTCAGCTGGCAACAGCGTTTCCCAGCAGGTATGCACACTACGAGGAAATGAATATAAGAAACGAATTTTAACATAAATCGTCCCAAATCTCGGCCTAAAGGTCCCCGCTTAGATAATAAAAATAATTGCGGCGTGATTTTTCATTTTTATACTCTTGTATAAATATAACGCTTAGCAGGTCATGTGATACATTAAATGCTGAATAACTTGTATAAAATTACGATAAATTTTCTACAAAATACAAATTTTCGGCGTTCAACTCTGTGTATAATTAGAGTGAAGGGTAAAAATGCATATTTAAAATTGTACGTATCCGGCAATTTATATTTAAATTTCAGTATTATTTTGCCACTGTCAGAATTGCGCTTTTTTAGTTACGTATTAATTTCAAATGGTTTTAACAATTCGACTACGATATTAATACTTTAATAATTTCTATTCACTGGGAATAACACAAAAAATTATTATTAATATATAAAATGTTCATTTCACAGGCCAGAAATTAAACAAAATTAAAGCGAAATACAAAATGCATTAACTAACCAGTAGTAAAAACAGCATCATTTTTCCTAGACATGAAAAATTTCAATAAAACACTCAACAAAAAGTGGGTGTACGAATACTTTCGCTGTTGACTGTACCTACGAGGTGTGTAAAATATTTTCAACCGGAAAAGGCTTACTGAACATCCAATTCCGTTTTTCATTTCCAGCACAGATTTAACAGACCAACCAAATATCACATAAATATGTGTCATATGTTTTTCCAAGTGCATACGCCTATGTTTTTCCAAGTGCCCAGGTCTTTCGGTGGTTTAAGGCATTCTCAGAAGGAAGAGAGTCGATTGAAGATAAGCCACGCAGGGGAAGGCCTTCATCTTTAAGAACCGATGAAAATGTCGATAGCATACGGGATCTTGTGCGTTCAGATCGTCGGTTGCCAAATGGTGCCAAAAAACCTTTCGCAGGAACAAAAGGACAACAGGAGAGAAATGTGTATTGATTTTTTGGAATCGATTGAAAATGATCCCCACTTTATGGAACGTGTCATTACTGGTGATGAGACTTGGGTGTTAGAGTACGACCCGGAAACCAAGCGCCAAAGCATGGAATGGCACACTTCAAGCTCTCCAAAACCCAAAAAAGCAAGAATGAACAAGTCGGAGATCAAATGCATGCCGATTTGCTTTTTTGATAGCCGTGGAACAAAGAGTTGTGGACAAAAATTGTGCCTCCAGACCAAACAGTAAATCTTTTACAGAGAGGTTCTTGAAAAACTACGAAAAAGGGTCATGCGTGTGAGATCAAACATCAGAACAACTGGATGTTGCACCACGACAATGCACCTTGTCACACGGCCATTTCAGTAAACTAGTTTTTAGCCAGTAAAAATATGAATGTGGCTCCTCAGCCTCCTTATTCGCCTGACTTGAGTCATTGTGACTTGCCACTGCTATGAGGACTAGAAGAACCGTCTCCAGCGCTCTGTGGCTTCCCAAGGAAGTTATTTTGAAGGAGACAATACTGAATTGTAATTATATTCGAATAGAAAAATTAGAAAAATCAGTCTCATTACTTAATTTACACACCTCGTATATACAAAAAATCTTTATCAATTCACAAAGCAATATCTCCTTTAATTAATTATTTAACAGGTCAAAAACGTGTTGGAGATAAAACAGCTAATGTTCGCGTATTTCCCTTGTTAATCCATATTTTCAAAATCTCTTATAAAACACCTTCAATGGCAGCTAATTGATTTTAAAAAATTCATTTCTTGCAAACGGAGCACGAAATCCGGCTTATCGACGGCTTATCATAAAATAAAAGTTCTTGTGGTGAACAAAAAGAAAAAGAAAACGTTCTGTATCAATTTTTCTATTCCATATGCCCCCACACCGCATCAGCATTTCCAAATAGGTAAGCATTTCCTATAGGGCACGCAATGTTTTTTAAATTAGGTCTATCGCCAAGAAGCGCGTACCGTATACCAGAAGTTTCCGAGATTCAAAACTTCATTTTGATGTAAAATAATCCAATAAAATCGGGATAGCATTCCGCTAGCTTTTTCATAGTAAGCAACTTCTCGAGTTGCCAGTCGTTTGCAGGTGCTACGGAGCCTTTTTTACCTTTTCATGAAGCCCCCTTTCGGTTATGCTTATATATCACTAAGGGAAGGCCGTAAAGGGAGTGAAAAAAAAAGTACAAAACAAAGATTCGCGGGACATCTCGAAATCCGACGCAAACGACTTTCCCATAGATAGGAACGCATCTGCGGTAGTTATCAAAAAACGTTCCTGCAATAATTTGCGCACAAGCGCGCCTAATACGGGGAAAGCTTAGCGTATAACACATCAAAAAAACCCAATAGCGCCGTATAATCCCCGACAGAGGCGGGCTCAAACGTCGAAATCCGGATCGAGCGATGAAACACAATTTTATGAATAGGCAAAGTACGTGTTTTTTTCTACGATTTATTTACGTAAAATCGGATTTCCGGCTTTGGTTTGACAAAGCAAATCTCTTATTTACAAAAGAAAAAGCGACAATGTACTTTGTCGGTTGTTTCTTGCGGCGACGAACGAAAAAATACGCCCCTCAGTGGCGACTCGTGCTAAAAAAGATGCGAGTAATGCGATTGAAAATTGTCAAATATCGACGCTTAAGAAACAATACCTCTTATATCCAAAATGACAATTTTACAGGAGACACAAAAAACATATTAACTTACACAAATGTTTAAATTGAAATGACTGGTCTTTTGTTTTTATATAATTTGAATTAATAGTCTTGGATATGCCAGCTATTGTTAACAGTTGAATATTAGTCTGTATATAGATATACAGATTAATAAACTATATAATAAACTCAATTCAGTATAATTTAATAAACTCAAATTCAGTAAAAATGGAGATACGAGGTATTGTTTCTTAAGCATCGATATTCAAGTTGTAAATTCCAAGACTCTTAAAAATATTTATATACTTACGAGGTGTGGCTATTAAATAACCGAACCGATACTGCTACCAGCGCGCTGCCAAGACGTGCCCTTTCCGATGGTGTCCATGAAATTCCTCCAAAAAATTATTAAGTATGAAAAAAAAACAGTTTAATAAAAACACGATTTTTTTTGCACGTTTTTTTTTAAATCAAATTTTCAAGGGGTTTCCGGTCTGCAATGGACCCGGAACCTCGCTAACCGATGGAATAAATGTTTGAACTTTAAGTATACTTGGTTTAAAGATCGATTTTTTGCCTTATGCGTTCAAAATGGCGCCTGAACTGCAAAAATTTTGCGTAAAAATTCAAGAATTGTTTATTGGAAAATGATGCACTTTTACAACAAATTGTCAAGAATAAAAAGTTCTTAAATTCACTCAATTAATTGATTAGATTTTTTTCAAAATGTTTTGAGCAATTTTTTTGCAAATAGTCAATTTTTGCAAAATTTAAAAAATTGCTTAAAAAATTCTGAAAAATTCCAGTGAATTCTTTGGCTGATTTTAAGAAGAACTTTTTATTCTATTTATAGCAAAAAATGCATTGTTTTCGAGAAAAAAATTTTTTAAGATCACATTAGTATCGAAATTTAGAATTTTTTTTTTTTCAAAAGCAATGCATTTTTACAATGAATTGTCAAGATTAAAACGTTCTTAAAATCATGCATTCTTTGAGTGATTTTAAGAACTTTTTATTCTTGACAATTTTTTGTAAAATTGCATCATTTTCCAATAAAAAATTCTTGAATTTTTACGCAAAAAGTTTGCAGTTCAGGCGCCATTTTGAACGCATAAGGTAAAAAAATCGATCTTCAAACCACGTATACTTAAAGTTGAAACATTTATTCCATCGGTTAGTGAGGTTCCAGGTCCGTTGCAGACCGGAAACCCCTTGAAAATATGATTTGAAAAAATGTGCAAAAAAAACGTGTTTTTTTAAACTGCTTTTTTTCATAATTACCTAATAACTTTTTGGAGGAATTTCATGGACACCATCGGAAAGAGCACGTCTTAAAATTTACAAATATGTCCCTGTCAAATTTTTCTGTCGCAAATAGGATTAGTTATGTTATGAAGCGCTGAAGAGCGATGTACCGGGAGTGGCGTTTTCGGTCGAAACGGGTTAAACGGTGGAAAAATTTTACAGACCCTTATGAATGTTTATTTTTGAGTGACAAATTTTTGAATGGTTTAGACTGTTTAAAGAGGGACGTGAAACGACCGATGATGATTCGCGCCCCGGACGGCCATCAACGTCAAAAACGAACGAAAACATTGAAAAAATTGGTAAATTAATCCGCGATGATCGTCGTTTAAGCATCCGAGGGCTTGCTGAAATAACAGGAATCGACAAAGGATGTGTTTGTTTGAAAGTTTGCGCTAAAATGGTGCCAAATTCCTCACTTCCGAGCAAAAGGAATCAAGAATGAACATTTGCGCTGACATTCTGAACAACATTGACACTGATCAAAAGCGATGGAGGTTCTGAACCAGCTGACAGAAGCGGACTTCCAGCACTGCTTTCAACAACGGAAAAGTCGTACGGAGCGGTGTAGAGATCGCCAAGGGGAGTACATTGAAAACTTGCTACTATAATTGGTAACGAATAAAAAGTGTTATGACAGCAGTTCGGTTATTTAATAGCCACACCTCGTATGTACTGTCTGAATTTACTCGTTATTATGTAACAGTACCCGTAACAAGCGATACTCTCTTCGCCGAGGGGGAATGACAACTGACTGAAATACGTGGCGTGTTTTTAAATAGACTACAATAGTTTTGCACTAGGATTGTAAAACGTGTATACGTAAAAACATATCTGATAGACTTGAAAATTGCTACACGTTTTCTCATCGAGCGAAAAAAACAAAAAAAAGTAAACACAGCCCGTACGTATAGACAACGGAACGCTTATTTATGAGCTACGCTGAACTGACACCGGTACAAAGTTAATCTGCGGCACATACCTGCGACCGCCAGCCACCCTCAAAACTGTCACTTAAACAACACTCGTTATGATCCGCAAAGCTGCGGCGGCGGAATATTGACAAGCCGTTGCCGAGCACCTCTCGCAGTTGTTGCGTTTTATAGCCCGCGTTATACTGTCGTCATTAGCTCAATCTCTTCATTTACCTAATTGCGTTTTACTACCATGCGTTCGCGTAAATCTACCTGAATTTCGGGAGAAGCGCGGGATTTATGCCGCGTTTTATTATTTATCACGCGTGTTAACGCTCCGAAATATTTCGTTTATTCTAAATAATTACACCGCATTTGATCGCAAATGGTCCTAGAGCGCCTCCCTGAGGAACTCCGTTTTCAGCAATAATATATAATAATTGAATTTCTGTACCTTAAAATCCGCATGCCCGATCCGAATCTTCTGGCTGTTTTTTTTATTTTTCTCCTGCTAGCCTTCTCGATAAAGTCTTTCAGTACACGCTGTATATTTACAAATATAAAGAAAAACAGACGGATTATTTACATAAAATTTCCATTTCGAGCTTATAAATTTAATTTCTGTTAATAGAGGAAGGAACCGAATTCGTTCCTTGGCTAAATTCTCATATCAAAATTTGCCAGATGATACCGACTGCTACAGCTGCCGCACCCTTATTATATCTATTTAATGAAACTGTAATAAGTATCTTATAATCGAACTTTTTAAATAACGGCCGAGGGGCAAAAAATTATGCAGATTATCCGTTTTAAAATACAGACGTCCGGATGGAA
Source organism: Aromia moschata (assembly GCA_029963805.1). Taxonomy (NCBI): domain Eukaryota; kingdom Metazoa; phylum Arthropoda; class Insecta; order Coleoptera; family Cerambycidae; genus Aromia; species Aromia moschata. Next base: position 1,779,643 of record JAPWTK010000038.1, read on the forward strand.
CCCGGAATGCCATAAAATTATGCAATATTACGAAGGTTTCGGAGATCGACCTTGCTCATCTGGTGCCTCTCATCAAGTGCCCGGAAAATATTGAGAAGCCTGCGCCCTCTATACATCGCGTCAGTGTCACAAACGTTTACTTACATAAACAAAAAATTGGCATCACAAATAAACTGAACACCACTGAAAACTTAATGGTTATTTGTGTTATACGAGATGTGTAAATTACGTAATGAGGCTAAGGTTTTAAAGATGAGTGACATTAATTTTAAGCAACTGTGTACTATCAGGTTTTACTTCAGACTTGGACACAGCGCATATTTTTGCAAAACTTCAATATGCCTACGGAGACAGTGTTTTTTCAACAGGCCAGGTCTTTCGGTGGTTTAAGGCGTTCTCAAAGAAGAGAGTCGATTGAAGATGAACCACGCAGCGGAAGGCCTTTATCTTCAAGAACCGATGAAAATGTCCATAGAATACGGTTAAATACTGCTGTTCATCAGATTTTGACTAACTAATTGGGGATGAGAAAAATATGCGCAAATTGACTCCAAAAAACCTTTCGCAAGACATCAGGTAAGAAAAGCGTCTTTGTGGACCTGATTGAAAATGATCCCCATTTTATGGAACGTATGAGACTTGGGTGTTTGAGTACGACCCAAAAAACCAAGCGCCAAAGTATGGAATGACATACTTCAAGCTCTCCAAAGACCCTCACCAAAAAGCAAGAATGAGCAAGTCGAACTTCAAAAGCATGCTGATTTGATTTTTTGCTAGCCAGGGAATTGCCCACAAAGAGTTTGTGCCTCCAGGCCAAACAGCAAATCAACACTTTTACAGAGAGTCTTGAAAAACTTCAAAAAGGGTCATGCGTATGAGACCAAACATTAAGAACACAGCCATTTTAGTAAACGAGTTTTTAACCAGTAAAAATATTCCTGTGGCTTCTCAGTCTCCTTATTCGCCTGACTTGAGTCCTTGTAACTTTTTTCTCTTCCCGAGATTGAAAAATCACCACAAGGGACGTCATTTTGGGACCATAGAAAACGCCAAACGGCTGTAACCGACCAGCTGATGGCTATTCCAATGTATGAGTTCCAGCACTGCTATGAGGAATGGAAGAACCGTCTCCAGCGCTGTGTGGCTTCCTAAGGAAGTTATTTTGAAGGAGACAATACTGAATTCTAAATCTATTCGAATAAAAAAAATAAAACAATCAGTCCGATTACTTAATTTACACACCTCGTATATAATGGTAATTTGTGCTGGACTGGGTGTTCACAAAATCTATAATTATGAGTCGCCTCGTATACTTTCGAGAATAACAGATGGAAGATACGCTTTTGACATTTTAGAAATTATTAGTAACATCAGTATGGATAATTTATTATCTATATTAATATTTCCGTTCTGGTGTGGCAAATTTTTTCGTCTCGCAAGGTACCCGACCCGTGGACGATATCTCGGGGTTAAATAAAAAATGACGTATCATCAGCGCCTCGTGTGGGATCTCCGTCATTATTTCCGTAAAATAAATGTATTAAATCTGTAGTGATTTAAGGAGGTCGTTGTAGGAAAAGGTATAATTCTTTTCGGGGCGAATGATCGAAGTCCGCAGATCGAAAACGAAAATGGGAAAAAGAGGAGTGGCATTCCAAGGCGGCGATTATAGAATGATAATATGTCAGGGCATTGTAAGCGATTTTTCAGAGGGGGCGCGGGGTCCTGGCACACCGCGCCAGAACGGCTATGGCGTGCTCCGTTCCAAAGTACACTATTGGCCAAAAGTAACGCAGACGTATGCAAAAATCTCCGCATCTACACTAATGGAAAAATTTAAATGGTCAAAAAAAAATTTCCGAATTTTTAGTGATTTTTCAGAATGCTGTATCTCAGTGAAAAATGGTCTTATCGAGGTCTAAAAAAAAGCATTTTGAAGCTTCAAGTTTCTAGTTTTTAGATATTTTGGCAAAAAAAAATTTAAAGCTACACGTTGCGCGCAACTTTAGGAAGTAGTGTGAGAAGAATTTTTTTTAGAAAAAAGAAGCGAATTTTTTTGCTTCTTTTTTCATGTCCACGAGCTTGAAAAAAAAAAATCTAACTTAGCCATGCTATGGACCAGATAGCCTGTTTATTCAGCTTCAATATGCTTTTTTTTTAATCTCGATACGACCATTTGCTGCTGAGACATCGAATTTTTAATCAAAAAGGACCCTTTTGTCTTTAATCGACGATATCTCGGCAACCAACGGTAGCACAGAAAATCCCCTACAAGGTTCTGCTGCAATTTTTGAGAATTTTTTTATCCTTGACATGAATTTGAAAAAAACAGGAAAAAACGGGTAATTGATGGTTTTTCAGAACATCAACGGCTGAAATTCAAATCTTCATGAAATGACTAATGTTGCGTGTGCGTTTTACAGTTGAATATACCCCCAAAAACCATGCAAAGTTACATTACGATCTAACGAACCGTTTTCTTGTTGCAAACGATCAAACTTTTGAAAAAATTAAAAGGTCACGTTTTTTGAGATTAAACATGTCCTAATCATGGCTAAAGTAAAAAAAATTTCGACCTTTCTCACAATTTTTTCCGCAAATACCGTTGAAGTTTACAAAAATATAAGCGACGTTTTTCTACGACGACAGGCAGCGGAGATATACGCGACAGACTGGAGGGATGTTGTTTTCGCCACTGTCGGCAGAACCTCGTACGGCATTACGGTTCTCCGGCGGCGATTTTCGCACCGAAGATTTTCACACCGAAAAATTTTTCATTAAAAAAAAAAATTAAGGTCCTACGACCTCAGGGAGCCGAGATAATTATTTTTTTTTAATTCCTGACAGCATTGTATACGTCCGCTTGACTTCATTTTTACACGAAATAGATCTCAAAGACTTTCACTTTCTTAAAAAAATATATTTCAAATCATTTTGCATAAATTAAGTTGACATAATTGTTTGCGAAAGTATAGCGCTCGGTGCGGCACCGCGCTAGCCAGCGCACGGCGACAGAGTGGGGGACGCTCCGCTTGGGTGCATTGAAAACTAAACACGATTTCAGATCGATCGCGCTCGCAAAATTATCTTTTCTTCGGCTTAAAAAAATTATCTGGGCTCCCTGAGGTCGTAGGACCTTCATATTTTTTTTAAAATGCGTGTCATGAATTGCAGTTTTCAAATATGCAACGGCCAAAAATGTAAAACCGATATTAAAAAAAGTTATTCGAAAAAAAACTGTTCAAAAAAAACAATTTTACAACGCATTTTTTTATGCAAAAATTAAATAAAAACGATTTGGTTTTTAATAGCATGAAAGTACAAGTCTTCGTGAATAAAATGAGCCCATGATCGTTTCTGTACGATCATTTTTGCCTCTATAAAAGCTGATTTTTGAAAACATTTTTTTTTTAAATCGTTATAACTTGAAAAAATAAAACTTTTTTTAATTTTTGAAAAATTTATCATTTTCCGCTCGTCTTGGGCTATATTTGTAGATAACAAGAAGTCTGTTCAAACAAAATTGGAATTTATACAGCAAAAATACGAAAACGCGACTTTTTTTTTTTTAATTTTTCTCAAATGTTTATGAACCGATTTTTTTCGTTCAAATCTCATTCGACGCGCATTTTTAAGACCTACAACTTTCTAATTTAACTTTCTTGTATAGGACTTGAAGCTTTTTTTTATTTGCAAAAAAACGTTTTTTTTACTTTTGCGAATTTTTTTGGTTATGTTCGCCATTAAAACTCGAGTAGCAAAAAAACGTTATCTTTCTTAGAATTCTTCTCTCTATACGATCATATTTTTTTGTTTGCTGATAACAATTAGTGACCGGTTTTCACCCCGTTGATTGGGCTAAAGAGTGTATTTACGACGGGGGCGCCTGTGTTCTGATGGCCGCGCGCCTTCTAAATGTCGATGAAATCGGGATTATCCGTATTGAAAGGTCATTAGTTTGTCACCGCCGCCCCCGTCTTGCGCGGTCTTGACCAATTTAAGGGTCAATTAATCGAGCGGAACGAATTTAAAGAGTCCTCCGACCCGGTTTTATTTTAATTTCCCCGGAATTGGAGCGACCGCGATTCACGGCCGATATCCTCCGGATAGTGCTCGCATACTCTCTCGCATCGCATAAACACAGACGAACAAGCCGGGAACTATTATCGGACGCATCGCGGGGATAAATCATTTAATGCATCTCCCCGGTTCGAGGAGAAGAAAGAAAACCGAACGGCGCGACCGAAGACGCGGAGGAGAGCGAAATTTCCGCACAGTCATACCGTTATTATCCTCTCCCCCCGATAGTTTTATTTACGGGGCGCAGGCACACACGACGTGTAAACCCCATACGGCTATTCACAATGGACCACCAGCCGTCGTTACTTATGAGGTTTTCTGATAAACGATTCCGTGTACCTCCATATAACTTAGTTGCCGAAACGTGTATTCGTTAAAGCAAAAGTTTGACGGAGTGCCGGAGCGACGAGTGCGCACACGAATCTTGGCAAGGCGCACGCCTGTTTCTCCGCAGAAGGGCGACCAGTGTTGGGGGCGGCAAAAACCCTCTGGCTATGAGATTTAGTTGGCAACATTTCCACGCGAGTCGCATTCGAACCCATCCTCGCCGGCCGGGAACATCGCTCCCGGCACGCACACGCGATCGGTCTCACCGCACGACATGCTGCGACCGGCGGTCGCCGCCGCCGCCGCCGCCGCCGAAGTGTCCCAGTGATCCGTCATCCGCGCACGGCGACATGTAATTTCAGATACTCCCGCCGTTCTGGTGATCAACCGGCACGATGAAGACTCTACCGTGCTGCTGGCTGGTGCTCGCGTCCGCGACTTGTCTTCTGGCCATCAACCAAAACGACATCCCCAGACGGGTTTTCGGTGAGTCACGCAATTTTTTTTTTCGGAGGAGTTCGAAACCGAGTGGCGCTTGTTTGTTTACGTCCGCTTTTTCTGAGACTACTCTTTGCGCTTAACTTCCCAAATTCTCGTTGACAAGATAATTCACATACTGGCCTTGTCAAGCAACATTAATTAGGAAATCCTGACGAAAATATAACCGCTAAGTAAAATATCACCGTTACCAAAAAAAATCCAACATTGTGTGTCCAAACTTCCACAAACAATGTTCCCACCTAATCAAAAATAACAATAATTAATCGTAACTCAATTTTAATCCAATTACATTTAAAATAAATTAACATACATAAACGTAATTGCAAATATTTGTATTCGATAATCATTGATTTATTAAATAAATATGAATTTAATAAACACTATTACTGCAAATGTATGTATGCACTCGTGAAATAACCACAAAAAATTGAATTATAAAACATTAATATTTTTCCAAAATATCCTGAATGTGATTAATATTAAAGAAAGTACATATCGTACTTTTCCAAATATTTTCTTATCGCACAGTTTACGACTACATATAGTTTTTGTATAGCGTGGAACAGCCAAATGGACATTATGCATTTTTTTTAGAAAATCCTGAGACACGTCAATTTCTAATTCTATAAATTTCTAATTCTATGTCATCCCTAAATTCAACACCCTTTCGGGTGACAGCTATAACCCCTAAATTTTCAAGTTGGAAGTAGGGACTTGTGATACTTCATTTGAAAGGTCTTTTCGTTCTCTATTCAAAATTGCTATGGTTTTAAATTTCATTGCAGAAATTAACAAGAAAAAAAGATAAGTTTCTCCAGCGTAGGAAATTCGTTACATTAAAATAAAAAAACTTTTATAAGTAACACTATTTGTCAAATTTAGGTTCTGAAATGTTAACAAAAAATAAATGTCTGTAATTGCCGAAATTCCCTACTAGAAGATAAAAAACTTACTAATAAATAGGTACAAACGAACTACACATGCAAAACCCTGAGAACGTTAATGTTTGGGCAGGAATAATTGGAGAAAATATCATTGGTTTACTCATTCACAGCAATTTGAATGGAGAAACTTATTTAGCGCTGCTCAAAATAATGTTGTACCGACGATGACAAATTTGTATCCAGCTGAAGTAAACCCACAACTTCCAGGTAATGCAATATGGTTCCAGCAGGATGGTGCACCAGCACATTACGAAGTCAATGTTCGGCAATATCTCCACACAATCTTTCCAAATCGGTGGATAGGGAGACGTGGTTCTGTAGAATGGCCTGCACGATCACCTGATCTCACGCCGTTAGACTTCTTCCTATGGGGATATGTAAAAAGTATGGTCTACAAAACCAAACCCGACGATTTAGCTGACTTAAGAAGAAGAATAACACTTGCAATTAGGTCGATTACCCCGCAGATGTTAACTAACGTCAGAAGACATTTCTATTTACGTCTAGGATGCTGCCAAGATGTTGGAGGCATCATGGGGGAGGAACACCTGCCGCATTAATAATGATTTGTTTTTTATTTTAATGTAACGAATTTCCTACGCAGGAGAAACTTTTTGTCTTGTTAATTTCTGCATAAAATTTAAAACCATAGCAGTTTTGAATATAGAATGAAAAGTCCTTTCAAATGAAGTATCACAAGCCCCTACTTCCAATTTGAAAATATACGGGTTGTAGCTGTCACCTGAAGGGGTTGAATTTAGGGATGACACTTTAACATCGCAAGATGTCATTTTAGAATTAGAAATTGACGTGTCTCAAGATTTTCTAAAAAAATGCATAATAATGGAGCTACTGAATTTATTCCATTTGGATGTTCCACACTTCTTTGCTAAAGCAAAACGGAGTCTGTATTATTTAAAATTAATAAACAATCGTGACAAAAAAATGTTGGTTATTAATATTTTACTATTAAAACTCATATTTGAAACAAAAGTTGTAAAACACCATAAAAATATAAAATACTGGGTGTAACACATATTACACTACATTTAAGTTCGAACGAAGTTTTTAAATAAACCTCGTAGTTGCTAGCGGTCATAAATCATCTACTTAGAGATGCCTATATTCCAGAGTGCACTTCAGGGCTCCTTTATTGGACCCATTCTAAATGACTGCATAATAAATGATACCAAAACGACAACAAACATTCGTCTGTGTACTCGAGTAAGATCGGCTATTTTCAGGAACAGAATAGGGAATAGAAATATATCCATTTAATACATTTGCTATAGTCACATTTCTATAGCCGATTGAGGTAATTTTCTTTTAATCGCGTGTACGAGATATCGAATATTGCAATGTCAGTAATCATGTCAAACGAAAAGGATTTTATTATTTAATATTATCGGCCATTACTAGTTGATCTTTTCAGTTGCTTGTTCCTAAAAGTAACTAACGTAACCTTCCTAACCTTTTATAATTTTTCATCATGGATTTTATGCTTTTGAAATACAGTCAGCAACAAAAGTTATGATACAAATACTTTTTTGAACGTTGCTTAAATAATTGTGATAATTTTTGTACTACAGTATTTTTTTTTGGTCCTGGGAGAATTATGAGTTTGAGTATGATTGCGTTTATATTGCGCATATTATATATTATATATTTAATTAGGTATACTGATTGAGTAATCTTTGGAATGATAATGAGATTAAAATGTTTCATAGGTTATAGAGGTCACAATATATTGTACAATAAGCATATGCAATTTAAATATTCAAAACAAAATATCTTACTTGTTTACAATTTCATAGTAGGTTACCTAAATAAAATACAATCGATTGTTTATAAAATAAATTTGTCTTACTATTGATTAATTTATGCGTGGTTTATTAAAATTTTACTTAATTAACAATTCGATTTTTAATTTTAAATAACTGCGGCATTGTCAAATTTACCTGTTATTCAATATTCACACCATATGCGCTTTGTATTTTTCCATCTGCGTTTAATTTTCGCTTAAGAGCTTACATAACCGATTCTCTCGAGAATCCAGTTGAAATTAATAACGAGCGGAACTGATGATATAAATAAAGATTTAAATTTTAAATCCTCTCTCACAATCAGCGCCACTGAATACCATTATCTCAAGCAAAATAGTCCCTTAATCGGATACTTCTTGCGACTAATAACCAGGGAAATATTAGGGATGACGGGAATTCCCTCTTTCGCGGATTATATTTCCGAGCCCCGGAAACGGCCAAAAAATAGTTTCGATACCGAATTGTTAACGGCCGCTGGAATCTAGATAAGCGGTAAATGCGTGAACAATCATTCCACGTTGTATTCAAAAAGTTTAAACAAATTATTTTTATATTATAAATCTGTGGCTGTCTGTCTGTTCGTCACGTGTTTTTTAAGTGACGGTGTAAAAGCGTATTAGCCTCGTGTTACCCGTTAGTATCAAAATGCTAATAATCACCCTCCGGACACAGATAATTATTGCCTCAATTGCTTTGAGGGTTTCATGTATTCAGTACGCCGTACATTGCAGATGTCCGATTTTGAAACTGCCGTTTCAGTTGCATTAAGTGAGTCAATCATGCCAAAAGTCTCAGTTTCTCGTCACCTACGCGTGGCCGAGATGAAACCGAGAGTTGCGTCCTATCCAAGTTATGTTTTTATATTTTTCAAGGTCATTAAGGTCCTTCCATCTTCGAGAAGTTTCCAATGTATAAACTTTCCCAACTTATATCATTTGTTTTCAGACGTCTCGTTCCGCGGATTAAAAGAAAGAAAAAAACGTAACCATTATTTCAGGCCCTTCGATATACTTCACGTGATATTAGTTTATTTCATTTGCATGCAAAATGCCCCACGATGCACGCAAGACCGTTTATATCTTTATGCGTAATACACAGGCGATGTACCTACCTACATATAAACGGATATCAAGTCCGTGTATCTTCAGGCGCGATCTAAATGCACCTTCTCTCTTTTAGAATATTCTAGGCTCCATTACATGAAGGTATGCCAGGTTGGGCGATTCCTTCTACTATAGTTCCTTATTTGCTTCCGTACAATTTTTTAACAAAATCAAGCGCTTCACCAGAAAACATTTCTTAATCATCAAAACGTTGACTTACAGTGCCATAAATTTTCTTTAGAACTACAAGACGTCATATGATCGCCTCATATTAGATTTTCCAGGCCTCAATTCCATAATATATATTATACTTGCGTGCTGCTAGATCCAGTGTTATTTTGCATGCCTTAACGGATATCTTCCGGAGACGGTGAACATTCCCAGGAAAGAACTGGACATTAATCTGTTTGTTCTGGTAACTACTCCACTATATCTCTCCCGGCAGACTTCTGCTCCAGTATATTTATGTTGCTTTCGAAAAGAGACGAAAGAGAACTAGAAAATATGCGACACGACGCCGAAAGGAAATTCATTGGCGATTCAGGACTATCACAACGGCTGGGAGGTTATCCTTTGGCTCCGGGATGTAAATCTATGATTTTTAAAAAAGCCGAGGCATCCTTCACAAAAATTAGTCCGACTATTTACTACTCGACTTCATTTTTTCCAAGCAAAAGAAGATAATAAAAAAAGTTTTTAGACGCACACGGAGTAGACATCCTCCCTCTGAAAGCCGTATCAGTGTAGAGGGAGGGTACACGTTGTTGGCATAGAGAGTGTAGAGAGAGGGTCGGTCCATGTTGTTGGCATAGCAAAATATTACCAGTTAAAAAATAATGTGCGAGAGAAGGCAGTGTGGAAGGGGGAGGCGGTGTGGGATGACAGCTCTCGACCGACATTGAACGGATTACGATACGTTGCCCCTAATTACAAAAGGCCATCCAAAAAAAAAATGGGTATGAACGAGGAGGTGGTAATACCGGTTATCTCGAAGCTCAAAGGCGAAACTTTGTTGTTGTCACAATTGTGGCTGTCATATGGTGTAACAGCCTTGACAATTAAGTAAGGTTATACATTTAAGATTTAAATACATTTTTTTGTTTTGATCTGCCAGCTTTAACGACTTTTTTTGGATAGTTCTTTATAATGCAATAAATTTGAATCTATTTATACATCTTTGATAAAGTGTTCTTAGAGTTGAGCACTAAATAGAAATATTTTTTTGGGACAGTGATGCATTAAGTGCGTCCTAAATTTGATCGTCAACTTTTAACTGTCGTCTACCCTTGTGATGTGGCTAACTTCAAAAATAGCCCTTTTCACGCATCCCCTGACAATGCTTTATATCCCGTCTATCAAAGTAAAACTGTAGGTAAACAGATCCGGTTTATAACTCTGGAAGTTTTCGCGGGAATTCCTTTCTAAAAAATTTTAGTTGCCTCACCGCGTTTCGGCTTTAACTGAATCTTCTACCAGCCAACCGAGTCGATAGATCGATAATAGCGGAATAATCCTTTATTTAGAGCCTGCACTAATGTAGGCCCGACTTTATTAAACGCCGGATTTGCGTTAACGCCGCCAAAATCCGGTTAATTCGGGTCGTAACGGCACACAATGGAGTGTTAACTGGGACTCGCATTATTTGTTCGGAATTAAATGAAATTCGCTGACTCCGCTACAACGACATTTGAGGAACACACGTGTAGAGGTGAAATTACTTTACCGTTTCTAAAGAGTAATCCGATAACGATAAGTAAAACTGGAGTAACTGCCTCCCTTTGCAAGCTGCCCACGCGACTACACCGAGGAAAGAATTCGATCAGATAGGTATCTCGGAGTGGATACTGGAACCTTCGGCATAGAAAAAAAATTGGACGTTTTCCCACGAAATACCGAACTACTATACTTTTCTCTCGACGCGCGTTTCGCCAACTAAGTTGGCATCTGCAGGAGAAGATTAAAACTAAATTTTAACTCATATTTCAAATGAGCCATGTGTTCTTTAAATCCATCAAAATAGATCTCTTTGTTTGCCTAATATACTTTTGATCTTTACAACTTATTTCGTATATTCCTCTTTGGGGTTGCCCAAAAGCGTCTGAAGTTTATTTTTAGAGTTATAAACCAAATTGATATTAATATTTTTAAAAACTTTTAAAATATTTTTAAAAACCGCGGTGAATTTAGGTTCATATGGTAACGAAACAAATTTCAAATTGTCAGTATCTCAACGAAAAGTCGTGGAATTTTACAGGGTTATCTTAAAGTTATGCTTTCTTATATTAACGTATCTATTAAATGGACTGAGTGAATGGTGAAATGGACTGAATTAACTCGCTAGAATTTGTAACTGAAAAACTGTGCAAGAGGGCAAATTTTCGAACTCGTTTGTTAACCATTTTGGCAAATTATAAGTTCCATTCATAAATTCCACTAAAACACCCGCCATAAATTAAAACGGTTTCAGAAAAACAACTTCTAATATATCAATCACCCAAAACACTTCACTGTACTCGACTCGTGAGGTTCGGAAGCCACATTGACATCATCAGGCGCTATTTAGAACTCTAAAGTGACCATACATGTATATATTTGTACCTTACTTTTTTTAAAGAATCATCCTTGATCGAATTCAGTTGTTTCCTCGGTGTAGACTAGACAACAAACTAACTAGATAAGGAAGTTCGCCGTTGCGCCCGTATCTTTCCGAAAATAAACGAGAGCGGAGAATGAATTCAAGAGGGTATGAGATTTGTTGCATATTTAATGTCGCTTAGTTTAAAGGGTATATACGCCACGCCGATGGTTGTTCTACGAACTTTTAAAACTCAAATTTCTAATTGGTTTATATAAGTTTTAGTGGATACGCCGCTAGAGCTCGCCGAAGCAAATAAACACTCATTTTTAATGCTCAAGATGTTCGGTAAACGAAAACAAGTAACTCGGTGTAAGGCGCTACATTGTGTGAGCAAACAATACGTTGCTTTAAGCGGTGGATGTACGGTCCTTTAAGCCTCAATTTATTTTTTTATTTTCTTGAAGGTATACGCTTGAAAAACACGAAACCCTCCTCGGTTTTGCGTAAAATACGATATTTTCCGCTAGAACATTGATAAAATAAAGTGAAATTTATTATCCTTCAGTATTTCTTTTCACTCTCATCACTTTACTTCATAAGAGTCATTCTGAAAAAGTCATAAACGATTATTCTAAGTACTCACCTTGTATCTATCCATTTAGCTGTAACGCCGAGAGTTAGAAAGCGTCAGGAAAAAAACGCCCTGGAACAATAAATGACCCTTAACTACTCATATTACATAAACATTTTTATCTCGGCATTAGAAAATCCCAGAGGGGTGTAAAATGTACAAAAGGGCGAGCTTATGTGGCCATTTCAATAAACGTCAGATGGATAAAAGAAACAGATTTTATACTCAGCACTTCTACTCTGTCGCAGATAATAAATAAAATCTTATGACCTAAGCGAATACTTTTGACGTATCGCCGCCATTATTATCTAATGAAAACGAATAATCCTACGGGAGCCACGTGTACAGGGCACTCCATTTCTCTCCGACTAGGTAATTAATTTTGCTGAAGATAGTAATATTTTTTTTTTACTTTTGAGCGTTTGAACAGCGTTTCACGATACCTTCAATAAGAAATGGAAATTACGGACCGACCAGCAAATTTCCCGGATCTAAATCCAATTGAATATGTCTGGTAAATTGGCGAATCGAAGCGGAAAACATTGTATGCGAAACAATCGAAACCAAACGTTTTGCGCAAACGTTATTGTTGTGTTAGGCTAGCTAGCCCTCTTCCGTGTCGGGAAAAAACAAGGTAATAACCAGATTTAGTTGTTTAATGTAGTCGAAGCCGCCTATAGGTGCACCGTGCATAATTTATTGTCCAAGTCTCAGCTGTTGTGTGTGATAGGTATTATGACGTACATATTTAGTTGTGCGATACATGTTAATAGAAATTTGCATTCTGCGGGATATCCGATTAATGCGTTCGTACCGGTGGCCGGATTACCGGAAAATTATAACATTATATAAAACATAAATGAGATAATGGCCTCCCCGATCTTCCAGGAGACATCAAGCCCAAAGGAGAGGGTCTAGTACGAACACATCATATAAAGATAAAGCAATTACTACGCCTTATTTACTGCGCCGTATAAAATAACAAACTGAAGGATTTATATTTTCTTTTTTACAACTTCACGTATCATTAGTGAGGAAAAATGCCCTCGCGAACTCTACATCGCGAGCAACTCTATCATATTTATAGTCTAACAAACAAATAATGAAACGAGTCGTCGCAAATCGCACGCTATACAAACCGACGAGGAATAACACGCGCACAGCACATACTTCCACAATAGCAGAGATATTCAGTGGTGGCGTCATGAATCTTGTTCTATTTGGAAATAATAAAAATGCATAGAAAATAGTATTAAGCGCTCTAAATACATATATCTAAAACTAAAAAAGTTTAAGAAACGTGCGATTTGGACAGTTCGATTCGTCATGAATTACTCTTTAATTTTCATTCATTTCGCTGTGTAGCGGTTACAGGAAATGGAGCACCCTATATAGTGTGGAACAGCAAAATGGAATAAATTCAGTAGCTCCATTATTATGCATTGTTTTAGAAAATCCTGAGACACGTCAAATTATAATTCTAAAATGACATCTTGCGACGTAAAAAAGTCATCCCTAAATGCAACCCCCTTCAGGTGACAGCTACAACCCTTATATTTTCAAATTGGAAGTAGGAGCTTTTGAAACTTCTTTCCAAATCGCTGGATAGGGAGACGTGGTTTTGTAGAATGGCCTGCACGATCACCTGATCTCACGCCGTTTGACTTCTTCCTATGGGGATATGTAAAAGTATGGTCTACAAAACCAAACCCGACGAATTAGCTGACTTAAGAGAAGAATAACACTTGCAATTAGGTCGATTACCCGTAGATATTAACTAACGTTAGAAGACATTTATATTTACGTCAGGATGCTGCCAAGATGCTGGAGGCATTTTGAACATCTGCCGCGTTAATAATTATTTGTTTTTTATTTTAATGTAACGAATTTCCTACGCTGGAGAAACTTTTTCTTGTTAATTTCTGCAATAAAATTTAAAACCATAGCGGTTTTGAATAGAGAATGAAAAGACCTGTCACAAGCCCCTACTTCCAATTTGAAAATTTGGGGGTTGTAGCTGTCACCTGAAGGGGTTGAATTTAGGGATGACATTTTTACGTCGCAAGATGTCATTTTAGAATTAATTCACGTGTCTCAGAATTTTCTAAAAAAATGCATAATAATGGAGCTACTGAGTTTATTCCATTTGGCTGTTCCACAATGTATGATTAGAATTATTTTACAAACATGCACCATATCATTTTGAGCAACTTTTATTTGAAACACCCAGTAATCCCACCACTGAGAGTTTAAAAATATATTAAACCGCGATTGCATTTTTTTTACCTCTAATCGCCAGGATGATCCATTTCCATTGTTTGTTGGTTGTAGTGTAAATTGATACTGTATCGCTTTAAAACGCATTAGCAGTATTTCTTGGTGCATTTAATGGCCTTACGTTCGAGATACGTCCGTATTTTCCGCATTTCTGTTTAAACCGAAATGAAACAATTCATAAAATATTCACGTAGCGTCTACACCTTTATCCCAAAATAAATATAAATCATGGCGAACGGTTCAATCAAAACGGTAAAGGATCTTTCTCACGTGCATAAAAGAAATAGTTGGGCCCTTCGAGGGTAAGTTTAAATAGAAAAAAAGCTAACAAGAATGCCATTCGGCCTAACAAGTCTTCTCATTTTGCATTGTCAACAGTTTTTCCTCGTCTGTCAACACAGCACATCCTCGAAACCAAGTACATGTAAGAATTTAGTACTGGTGAGTCACTGTAAACAGCACTGCAAAATTCCTTTACCATAAAAAAATATATCTGGCTAGTGATTTCGATAAGGCCAATAAACGTTTCATTTACATATTTTTATGTGACCATCCAATATTTAAATCACAGCTATGATAAAAATGTTCAAAAATCCATAAATTTCATAAACGCAAGAGATTCTAGATTTTCCCAAAGTATTATTGTGAAAGCTGTACCTTCAACTCCCCGGTTCATCTGGAAATAGATTTTTGTTCAAGTCGTTCCTACATTCGATATACCTTTAGTGTATTTTTTGTGGGTGGATAATATCTCAAAGCTTTCTAAATTTTAGTTCCCATCTGCTCTAAAAATAAGTCAGCTTCCATGCTGACACAGAGTCCGATAGTCCAACCCTATTCGTAGAGACGTATAGATTAAACTGCTTGGACCATAAAGGCATTTACGTCGATGGAGCGAGCAATCATTTTTAAGGGAATAAAAAATAAAGAATATACTTTCGGGCAATAAAAATATAATTCATGAAGTATAAGAATTGGGAGAACATTGCGAAAACTTATATAAAATGTTTGGCTGAATTTATTGGTACCATATATTTTGAGTTATCTACATAATAAAAATATTTTATACCGGTAGTGTTTTGTTTGCTTTGATTTTTTTTTTTGTATGAAAAAGAAGCTTAGAAGAAATTATCGACGGGCCCGAAGGAATTTTAAGTTTCCATTTATGGTAAGTTTTTATACATTTTTAAACATTTTTAATTTACGCTTGTAGCAAAAACAACCAAGTTTCACAAACGAAATACAACCGCCTAATCTGCAGATCGGCGTTTGCTACAACTTTGCTCGAATTTAAAGCAGTAACGGACCGCGTGTAGATTTTATTTTTTCAAATTACCCACTATCCCGAGCCGCTTAATTAGTTCTACTAATTAACGGATAGTTTAGACGGATAAATTTAAGTTCTGCGCCGTCGGTGTGGCGCAATCAGTGCCCATCTTAACGTATCCGGCCCTCTGGGCATTATTAATGGCATTTCGTCCGCTATAAATGTTCGCAACATGTGTACGAAATTATTCGTTCTAATGTTTTTGCTCCCCCGAAAAAAAAGCCTCACGTGATCCCCGAACTTTATGGGCTACAATGAGAAATCTGGAACGGATCATTTCTCATTTTCAGAAGAAAAATCCTCCAAATAAATGTATAGGCTACACATAACACAGCGTAACTCACACGATCCAAGAAGTGGAGGGGAAGGGGCGGCTGTTATTATTGCTGCCGTGACTCTAGAGGGTTATTTCAGCGGGGCCTTGCTTCGAATCCTTGAGAAAATTAAAAATATTTTGGCAGTTTCTATTTTTTTGGGATCAGAACTTATTCTGGTTTGTCCTTTGAGGATTTATTTCATCCTCGCTCTCTTCTAAGTTTCTAAATTCCGTAAATCTAACAACTTCGCCAAGATGTATTTCCTTCCTCTTCGAAACTCGTGGCATTATAAAAGATACGAGGTGCGTAAATTAAGTTATGAGACTGGCAACGTAGCGCCCGATCTAGCAACACTGCGGAGACATAACTTGGAAGGGCGGTAGGACTGTTTTCGTAAACCGTTTTTTTTCTAGTGCGTTTTAAAAATGAGTAACATTAATTTTGAGCAACGGTGTGCTATCAGGTTTTGCTTCAGACTTGGACACAGCGCAATGGATACTTTGCAAATCTTCAACACGCCTACGGAGACAGTGTTTTTTCAAGTACCCAGGTTTTTCGGTGGTTTAAGCCATTCTCAGAAGGAAGACAGTCGACTGAAGATGAACCACGCAGCGGAAGGCCTTCATCTTCAAGAACCGATGAAAATGTCGATAGAATAAGGGATCTTGTGCGGTCAGATCGTCGGTTCACGACAAGAATGATCAGGGGAAGAGATAAAATTGAATCACACCACTGTTGATGAGATTTTGACTAACGAATTGGGGATGAGAAAAATCTGCGCAAAAAATGGGTTCCAAAAAACCTTTCGCAGGAACAAAAGAATGTCACGAGAGAAAGGTGTCTTGACTTTTGGAATCGATTGAAAATGATCCCCATTTTATGGAACGTGTCATTACTGGTGATGAGACTTGAGTGTTTACGTCGAAGATCAAATGCATGCTGATTTGCTTTTTTAATAGTCGGAGAATTGTCCACAAAGGATTTGTGCCTCCAGGCCAAACAGTAAATCAACACTTTTACAGAGAGGTTCTTGAAAAACTTCGAAAAATGATAATGCGTGTGAGACCAAACATCAATAACAACTAGATGTTGCATCACGGCAATGCGCCTTGTCACACCGTAATTTCAGTAAACGAGTTTTTTAGCCAGTAAAAACATTCCTGTGGCTCCTCCGATTCCTTATTCGGCTGACTTCTGATTCCTTGTGACTTTTTTCTCTTCCCGAGATTGAAAAATCACCTCAAGGGACATCATTTTGAGACCATAGAAAACATTCAAATAGCTGTAATCGACCAGCTGAAGGCTATTCCAGTACATGAGTTCCAGCACTGCTATGATGAATGGAAGAACCGTCTCTAGCGCTGTGTGGCTTCCCAAGGAAGTTATTTTGACGAAGACAATACTGAATTGTAATTATATTCGAGTAAAAAAAAAAAATAAAAAAAATCAGCCTCATTACTTAATTTGTACACGTCGTAGAATGCAGAATTCGCCAAGTGCTAATTTACTTCTAACAGATTCTATTCGTTTCCTTTTTAGAGGGGTTGCGAGGCCTTACATGTGACACCGTGTCTGCGGTGGTAGCTACCGACGAGGTGGTGATATTTCAAAGGAGCTCTTGTTTGAGTTGCGGGCAAACTTTAAAATTATATATCCGAGTTGATGTAGACCTTCATAAATGGATGATGCATTAACGAAACGCCAGGTAAATTTAATTTGCGCGACTAAAGAAAGAAACTGTATAAAGCATTTCGAGTTTCTGGTGCTGTTTGGCTTGAAATATACCTCAGCAGTTAGTAAAACTTCTGAAATAATTAAGCGCAAGTCAGTTGTTCTAGTCGAGAAGAAACGCCTCAGCGGAGTCGCAATACTAAATGAAATTCCATCCTACAATCAATTATTGTTGGAACTAGATATGAGGCGATATTTTCGAGTATTACCTTCGGCGCTTAAGTTAGCATCGGAAAATTGTTGTGGTGGAGCGTTCATTATGGAGACAAATGGGTTCAGACTTAAGTCGCGCCGAGTCGGCGGATTGATATAGGTGCGAAAACCGAAATGTGCGGAATTACGCGGATATATATGTACGTACTCTCTAAACCAACGGAAAAACGCGACAGCCGGCGGGTCGCAAATAAATACGCCTTATCCACTTCGCTGTTCCTCTTCCCACCCTCTGTTTTTCATCTTTTATCTCCCCGACACCACATAACCTTTTAATACTCTTTAAAAACGCTATAAATTAATGGCGAAGCTCATTGTCCCACGCTCGATTTCCCTCACAGAACTGCCTTTCTCTTTAACCCGTTTCGGCCGAAAACGCCAATCCCGGTACATCGCTCTTCAGCGCCTCATAACTAATACTATTTGCGACAGAAAAAATTGACAGATACGTATTTTTAAGTTTAAGACGCGCTCTTTCCAATGGTGTCCAAAAAATTATTAATTATGAAAAAAGCAGTTTAAAACAAAAAAAACACATTTTTTTTGCACATTTTTTTTTAAACCAAATTTGCAAGGGGTTTCCAGTTTGCAATGGACCTGGAACCTCACTAACCAGTGGAATAAATGTTTGAACTTTAAGTATACGTGGTTTAAAGATCGATTTTTTCCCCTTATGCGTTCAAAATGGCGCCTGAATTGCAAAAATTTTTGCGTAAAAATTCATGATTTTTTTATGGGAAAATGATGGACTTTACAAAAAATTGTGAGGAAATAAAAAAGTTCTTAAAATCACTCAAAGAATGCACTGGATTTTTTTTTTTAATTTTTTGAGCAACTTTTTGGATTTTACAAATGGTCAATTTTTGAAAATTCTTGAATTTTTTACGCAAAAAATGTTGCAGTTCAGGCGCCATTTTGAACGCATGAGGCAAAAAATCGATCTCTAAACCTCGTATACTTAAAGTTCAAACACTTATTCCACCGGTTAGTGAGGTTCCAGGTCCATTGCAGACCGGGAACCCCTTGAAAATTTTATTTAAAAAACAATGTGCAAAAAAATCGTGTTTTTTTTAAAACTGCTTTTTTTTCATAATTAATAATTTTTTGGAGGAATTTCATGGACACCATCGGAAAGGGAACGTCTTAGACTTCAAAAATATGTACTTGTCAAATTTTTCTGTCGCAAATAGTATTAGTTATGAGGCGCTGAAGAGCGATGTACCGGGAGTGGCGTTTTCGGCCGAAATGGGTTAATCCAACCCATTTTATTCAAATCTGATTTCTCCAACGACCTTACATGAAAATCTTAGTGATCCACGACCTAGACCATGTATAGCAGACCTCAAACATCACAAATAGTGTGCCAAACCAAGGCGCGGCAACAGGACGTCACGATGAGCGGTGTTACACGTTCTTTCTCTTCAAACGTTCCATTCCGCATGCAGTTTACTTATGATTGCATAGAATTTACAATTAAATATGATAATTTTTTTTTGCTATAAGTCTAAGGTCTACTAATACTAAATCACATCTATAGGCGACAGATCTGCCGACTGTGCAGGCCGTTGAAAGGCGATGCTAATTTTATCGCCACGTTTGTCGAACGCACGCCTTGTAGAACGCCTAATTCCTTTACTCAGAAGCTTTTTAAGCAAAGCACTCTATGCAAAAATATTTATACTACCTACTTTGTTCCTCTTCAAATTTACGTAACTTCGTTCCTAATGAATATTCAATCGAATTAACTTTCTTTATAGCCGATAAAATCAGCTGTTTTAATTCAGGATAAATATTAAAGGCGAAGCGAAAAAAAATCCGTGGAGATTTTGAAAGAAGTTGAAGGCCTATTTTATTTATCGTACAACGACGAAGATATTACGAAGTGATTTCGTTTTTTTTCCTCTGTACACAGATAATTCCTACAATAAGATTAAAAAATTAAATTCGGAACTTCAAAATCAGTGTAAATATGTACCAAAATTCCTGAAGAAGAGTGATGGCAAGAACATATAGTTTTCGCAAATTAGAATTTCCAAAGTTTGTATCAACAAGGTGACTATAATAAAATTGTACATTGCCAAATAAGACGAAAAACCAATCAAATTATGTCCTTAAATATTCGTAAAGAAAAAATTAATCAAACAGTCACCCCAAAAATACCTGTTTAATCTAATTAACTCATTACTGCCATATCACTGGGCCGAGTAAATGTTTTCGACGCGAGTTCCCTTTGAATTTTTCTTTGGCGAAGTATGGGGGGGTAAATAAATAAGAAAAGTAAAAGCTTTAAAAGATTAAGTACTAATTTAGAAAAGGGTCGTATCGATTTAATATCAAAACAGTTTTCAAGGAGTTTTAATTCATTAGAATTTTCATTTTATAGGTGTTAATTAAGCAATAAAGGAGGCTCCTTCAAAAAGCTGTTTTTAAGTTAACCTTCAATTAAGAGTCCCATCCCGACCAAATATCTTCACTTTCATCAAGTTAGATATACAATTTGTAATCGTACCCCTTTTTTTGCTCGACTACCCTGAAAAGAACCTTGTTCTTTTTAATAAATATTAAATAACTTTTTCATTCTCTTAACAGTCTTAAAGTGTTTGAGCCTTTTTTACTTCAGAGGACGATGTTTTTCTGCTATCGCGGTCTTAATTTGAAAAACATATAAATTTAATTTGGACTCATAATCGCCTGAAAAGAAAGCTCTTTAAAAAAAAGGGACCTTTCAGAAGCTTGCAAACTTCCCTCTTGCAGGTACGGAAATACATTAACCAAGGTCTTATCTGATGACCTTCGAATGAAACTTGATTCGAATTGAAACGCTTTCTTCAACCTTTTATTATCGGTTTACGAAAATTGTCACGAATGTTGCCAGTCTCATTACTTAATTTACACACCTCGTATACCATAACAAAAATTGGTCTGTTTTCTCAACGTCAGACGCTTCTAGTGGCGTATTTATTTCACGAGGCAGGACGCGTCCAAAATAATTACTTATCGCTAAGCTATTTTGTGAAGAGAATGACGAATTAGCCTTGTTTTTAAGTATTTTCCGACGACGTAGTCGACTCGAAAAAAACGATTAGTATGCGCGACAGGAACGGCGAGTTTTGATTTTCCGTTGAGCGTTCACCGCCTTTAATCTTATGTTCGTCAATACGGCTGATAGTTTTAATTTGCAACCTAAATGGTCGGAGACGTTGAAGTGACCACGGAGGTTCCGCAAGTTTAAAAAAATGATTATTCATTTTTATTTCTCTTGATGATGCCAATGCGACTGGCGGCTATGCGCGTTGAATACAGTGTTTTTATTACCATTAAATTGTATTACCATTACTCATTTTTCGTTAGAAAATTATTTACATCTCTTTACAAATAATTGCGTTTGAAACAGGAACATATTAAATATCGTTCATTATATTGCGTTTGTACTATTAAACAAAAAAATCATTTTTCCTGCATGTATCAAACATTTGGTAAACGAACTTTCATTTATGCAAATAGAAGCGTTAAATGCTGTTCCGGGAAATTGTACAGCTAAAACTGTGCTGTACAAGTTTTTTTATTTAACTCAATGAAATTATAAGTAAACGTCGGGTTTACAAAATATTGGCAAAATTCTGCAGTGCTGCCTATCTTTTCACATAATCAATCATATCGCCTTCAATTTGGACTTATCAAACACAGAATTTCACAAGCTCTAACTCTATCAGAAGTGCAAAAAAATCAATACTGTACAAAAACAATTATCAGAATTCTAGCAACCGTCAAAAAGTAGGTGTACGAATTCTTTCGCTGCTGACTGTATATTAATCTGTGTCCACTTTCGTTTTTTCTCTGACCGGTCGTACAGTTCCCGACAATAATTTATAAATGTGTATATATTAAAGGGTATAAGCGTTTGCGGTGTCCAGAATAGAGGAATATTAAAAACGTGAAAAAATGACCGCTAACTTCGTCTTTTTATGCACAAAAAACTTTATACGGACCATTTACTCACGAAAAATGAAAAATATACCTTCACTCTCTCGCGAAACGTTTCACTGAAAAATATGATCTTTCACCATCATGCCCTTTCGAATATTTATTACAGCAGGTCTCCTCTTCGATACAAGGTACAAATAAAAAAAGTGTATATTTTGTTCAAATATTGCTACGCGCCAAAAGTTACCTCCTCTCCCTCCCTCCTCCCGTTGACAATTGGCAAAAGTTGCGTTCAGTGCGTTGAATAGATGATTTTTAAAGAAATATCCAATAAAATTGAAGTACGAGGTGTGGCTATTAAATAACCGAACTGCTGTCATAACACTTTTATTCATTACCAATTACAGTAGCAGCTTTTTCGCTTTTCTTGACGATCCCTACACCGCTCCATACGACTTTTTCATAGTTGAAAGCAGTGCTGGAAGTCCGCTTCTGTTCAGAACCTCCGTCGCTTTTGTTTTAACCGCTTCCACACTTTCGAATCTTGTCCCCTTCAGTGTCACCGTGTCTACCAAGCCTGGATCAGTGTCAATGTTGTTTAGAATGTCAGCGCAAACGTCCATTTTTGATTCCTTTTGCTCGGGAATGAGAAGTTTTGGCACCATTTTTACGCAACTTTGCGCATGTTGAACGATTCATGCAAAATCTGGCGAACACATTCTTTGTCCATTCCTGTTATTTCAGCAAGCCCTCGGATGCTTAGACGACGATCTTCGCGGATTAATTTACCAATGTTTTCGTCCGTTTTTAACGTTGAGGGTCGTCCGGGGCGCAGATCGTCTTCGGTCGTTTCACGTCCCTCTTTAAACCGTTTAAACCATTCAAGACCTTGTGTTCGAGATAAACATTCATTCCCGTACACTTCTTTTAAGATTGCATACGCTTCTGTAAGAGTTTTCCCCAGTTTAACAAGAAACTTGAGATTAACCCGTTGCTCCATCTGAATACTTAACATTTTTTCGACGCGTCACTGGTGCGTAGACTGCTACAGTCAAACTGAGCGACCCACTGGCTTGTCCAGCGATCTCAGGGTGGGAAAAGTATCACCAGACACGGTTCTGTTCAAACTTGTCGCGACACGCTCGCAGCGCGCTAGTAGCAGCATCACTTCGCTTATTTAATAGCCACACCTCGTATCTCTGTGTGTGTGAATTATTATCTACGCCGAAGGTAACAGAATTCCAAAAAAAAAATGTTACTTATTTGTCAAGTCATGTGCCGGTGCGACATCAATTGTTTAGGATCGAGCGGTGTAACAAACTATTTTATAGAAAATGTATTTTCAGCAAAACCGTTGACAGTCGTTTTAATATTTATTAACGGTTTTTGTAAGCTCGCAGAGGCGAAAACGTCCAGTCGCAAAAAGGAAAAGGTGTCCGTTATTATTCAGTTGTTTCTGAACCATTTAAAAAACTCCCGTTTTTTTAGTTAAAAACAGTTAGAATCCGTTTTATGGCTAAGCCTCGTCGGCATAAAATCGACTTCGTTAGAAAAAAATCCTTAAGCTTTGTTAAGAAATATTTACCCTTCGTTTTTCGGTTTCAAAATCCAGACGTTCATTTTACATTTTTCCTCTTTATTTCGTGCATACACCCCCGTTATTGGTATCGCTCACAAGTTTCAATAACAAACGCGTTTTTCCGATAAACAGAATACCAAAAGCGTCCGCAGATATTAATTTCCTGCCCGTTGCTAGGAGCCCCAGTTTGACATAACTCCGCGCCGGTAATTTTCAATTTTTAGATGCAAATCGCCGTACTCTGGAAACGTCCAGCTCTTTTAAATGAAATGCGCAATCTTTAACGGACCAGAAAAATATAAATCCCTTGCGCGATTATCAATGATCAAAGGAAATAGTCATTTAAATGAATTCACTCCAAAATCAAACAACTGACGCGATGTACAGAAGGCCGTACCGTATTAGACCAAACCATTGTTAAAATCCGATTAATTCACGTCTCACTAAACTTTTTTAATTAAAAGATCTGCAAAGCATTTTGATTATAATATAATAATTTTTACTCGAACTGTTTAAAGAAAAGGTTTTACACGGAAATAGCATAGAACTACTATACATAATTCATAATGGAAAATACTTTTACATTTTTTATAAATGTTTTACGCTATTCCACTAGCTTGACTTTTAATTGGTTAAATTAAATTAGGAAACTACATCTAGCTGGGCAAAATGCGCACCACAAAGCAAAAATCTTCACATTGTAGAAAACGAATGTGTAACCTGATTAGATTAACTAATTGCTAGGACAAATGGATTTACGTACGCGCAAAGGTGTGGGTTTTTCCTACTTCAACTCTTGCTACTTTATGTTATCTCAGCATGCCATCCCCCGTGTTTAGCTTAGGTCGCTTGATAACGATAGAGAAATATATATACATAAGAGGTGCCATATTAAGGCCACCAAATCTACATAGCGCTATTAATAGAACATATGTGTCAGTGTCGGTTCTCTATTTTTTCTTCAATGGGAAAATCAATAGTCAAGCACTTTCTTCGCTGTTCTGCAGTTGACAGACCGACATATTTTATTTTTCGCTACTGCCTTTGAATTTAAAGGCGCTTGAATTTAAAATTTTCAACGTACACAGAAAATAATATCTGTGAAAATACATAACGGACCTACGTTTGGTTATGTAAAATTACGTGGAATACCTAATTCCTTCTTACAAAATATACACTAATGGAAAAAATTAAAGGGTCAAACAATTTTTCCGAATTTTTAGTGATTTTTCAGAATGCTGTATCTCAGTGAAAAATGGTCTTATCGAGGTCTAAAAAAAATCATTTTGAAGCTTCTAATAAGTTTCTAGTCAAAAAAAATTTTTAGAGCTACATGTTTCGCGCAATTTTAGGAAGTAGTGTGAGAAGAAAATTTTTCGAATTTTTTTGCTTTTTTTTCAAGTCCACGAGCTTGAAAATAATTTTTCTAACTTAGCCATGCCATGGACCGGATAGCTTGTTTATTCAGCTTCAATTTGTTTTTTTTTTAAATCTCGTTATTTATATTATATTAATTATAGTATATTATATTACACGTAATTTTACATAAGCAAACGCAAATCCGTTGTGGCCAATGTTATGCTGTGTATTTTTACAGATACTTGGTAAACATACAGTACTAAATTATGTGACAATCTATACGTAGTGCACCGAGTTACATAACTTAGAAGGTATATTTACATTACATACGTTACACAAACAAACGTAGGTCCGTTGTGGCCAACGTTATGTTACGTATTTCTTTCTGTGCATTCCTGTTCTCCTCCAAAGTTTATGGGACATCCGGTACTGTAAATTTTCAGTTTAGGTCTACGTAAATATCCATTTAGTGTAACGTTAGCCTGCGTTCAGGTCGTACAACACGGTTTAAACGCAAAGGTAACGTTAGTAGACGCTTAAGAGTTTAACGTTATCGTGTACTTCTTGCGGTCGTTATTAATAAAAGTTACGTTTTCTGTGTGTTATAATTGCGAGTAAGGCTTCCATTGTGTTAAATGTTTGCACGGCGACGCCTGGATATTATCATGCCGTGTCATGGACACTTTACTATCTTCGTAACAAGGGTTGTGACATTATTGGTCTCGGCGCAGAGTTGTATTAGTCGTCGGTATAGTGTCCCGAGGATAATCTAATAAAATATTTAGCCTGCCGGCCCAAGAATTCACATGTGTCGTGTATGAAAAAATCATAAATAAAGAATAAGGAACATACGGAACTCCCTTATAATGACAAATACGTTGGCCGGAAAAATATTACAATTTTTTTACGCTAAATAATGTAAAGTAAAATTAACTCCTGAAAAATTGACTAGCTTTTATGCGTAAAATAAAAACGCACAAATACCCAACACGCCGGGCAAATTGTAGTAATTAAACCGTGCTTTTTGCATGTCGTACTTGTGCCACAGCTAACACGATTTTACGATTAAAGTTCATTTGAAATTCGTATAAGTAATTTATCTCTCTAATTTGTATAAAAAAATTTTTTCGTCTGGCCTGCTTTGGGCTGGGTATTACGGAATAATGAATATTACGATTGCATGAATGAAAAAATCGTATTGGACAAATGGGTCAAAATGTACGATGTGGCATCAAGCAACAGATCCGTTCCATTTTTTTGTCACTTGTAAATTATTCGAAATGTGATTTTTTTGCAGGACAAGGCATTTTTAGCGCACGCCCTCGTGCGGTAGATTCGTCAACGAACTATTAATCAATTGGCGGAAGCCGTTATGAATGAATGGGAACCTATTCCAAAGCGATTTGTTAATGCTTTAGTAATTGACAAGATAATTTCGTAGGTTCGTAAGGCCCCTCTATTGATTTTTCTCTAGCGCCTCGGACATACCTCTCATTTATTCTGCATTTGCCGTAATTGTTAGTGAATTCCCTTTTAATTCATGATTTCGCAAAGCCGTGCATACAGCTCAAAATCCGATGAAACGGGCTTACCGAGAAAGCTGAAATCGCCCGGAGCATAAAAAAACGCGAAACTTCTGTACGCTTTCTCTCGTCGGGCCAGCCAACCAAGTCGACGCCGTGTACAGCTCACCACGCGAACACGATGTTAACGTTTCTTCCGCAATAAAAAAATTGTTTTTACGCCATACAGCCATAAAACAAACCCACGCTTTAAGTGGAAACCCTTATCCGGGGTTATAATTCAGCGAAATTTTTAAAGGCGGTAAAAAAAAACGGAGAGCGAACTCCTCACGCCATCGCGCCGTCGAAACGCTATTTTCCGAGAGTTTCCAGGAAACGGATTACCACGGTCTTGCATGTGTGTAAACTGATACGGTGGTGTGCACCTAATTGCTCCTGCGCTCCTGCTATCGCCTCTAAAATATTTATTTCATTCCGCCGAATGCGTTCGCGCCCACAGCGCCGCCTAGCGGAATCTTTACGACTGATCTGTCCCCAAATCTTCGGACAAAATCTCAAACAGTCCAAATTTATTGGACAATTAAACAAACCTTCGAACAAACTCGTCCCAGATTTTTGGACAAATTTGCTCTACAGGGGCTAAAATTTTGAAAATCAAAAAATAAAATAAAGCTAAGACGTCCTATAACAATTTATTGAGGCCCGTCCGTTTGAAGATTGCCCTAAATTTTACATTGTTCAAGGAATTGTCCCAAATGTTTAGACAAATTTATCGGAAACTTTGGACCAATTGATACTAAATTGTTTGATATACTTTTTCTAATTTACTAATTTTCTAAATCGTTTATTTTGTTCCAAAACCTTGGACAAATTTGTCCCAAAGAGCTTTGAAACGGATAAGCTATTAAATGGAAAATCCTTACTTCTGAAGATTGTCCAAAATTTTAAATTTTTCGGCGATTTGTCCCAAATTTCTATACAAATTTGTCCCAACCTTTAGACACATTTATCCCACACTTAATACAAATTTGTTGGGATTTGGGACAGCTTTGGACAATTTTTTTCAAAGCTCTCCCAGAACAAAAGTTTTTTAAAATCAAAAAAAAAGAAAACTAAGATAACCTATATAAATGTATTGAGGCCCTTGTAAGTACGTGGCATTAAAATGGAAAATTGTTTGAAGATTGCCCTAAATTTTACATTGTTTAAGGGATTGTCCCAAATGTACCAAAAACTTTGGACACATTGATACTAGATTGTTGAATACGTTTTTCTCAATCGTTCATTTTGTTTCAATCCTTCGGATAAATCTGTCCCGAAGAGCCTTGGGAGAGATAAGGCATTAGAATGGGAAATCCATATTTCTGATGAAGATTGTCCGAAATTTTAAATTGTCCCAAATCTCTGGACAAATTTATCCCAACCTCTGGACAACTCTATCCCGAACACTTTGGACAAATTTGTCCCAAATTTTAGGGACAGCTTTTGGGCAAACGCGTTTCAAATTTTTGGACAAAGCTGTCCCGGAACAAAATTGTTCAAAATAGAAATATAAAAAGATAGCCAATAGAAATATATTGGAGTCCTTGTCAGTACGTGGCATTAAAATGGGGAATTTGTCTAGAGGTTGCTCTAAATTTTCCACTGTTCATCGGTCCAGACGGGTGGCGTGATTCGCGTGAACGCATGAAACGTACTTTTCAGGTTCGGACTTTTAAGCAATTACACTTTTACTCAGGATACCCGTTCACGCAACAGCGAGGCTCCCGTACGGGGCATTTTCCGTGGAATTACCTCTCAAACGGCCGACGAAATTCCACTACTCACCGTTACCGATAGCACTTTGCCTCGATAAATTTTTACGCCAGAAAATGTTCAGGTAACATTTTTTCAGATCACCTGCCACTTTTCAAAACGCCATTTTATCCATCACAAAAGCGTGTTTATCCGTTACAAGGGTATTTAATGTCGTAAAAATATTTCCGTTTACCATTTTTTTATTATTAAAAAAAAAAAGTTAACAAATGCGACTGCGATTATTAAATTATGACAAACAGTACAGTAGGCAGAGATTTGTATCTGTTCTTGAAACATATAGGGCTAGTTTTGACGGTGTCCTATGAATATTTTTGTGTAGAACACAATGCGCGGGGTCCGTAGAGCTGAAACCGTCCGCTAATTTTTTAAATTTGTGAAAAAAAATACGTATTTTTTTCACATTTTTCTTTATATCTCCGTTCCTTGGCATATTTTAGATAGCATATGCATATAAGAAGTTGTAGCCTATTGAATTTCCAACATTTTAAGCCCAACCCGAAGTCTCCAAATGCTTTTGTTAACTTGCAAATGACTGCTGAAGTTGAAAAAGTTCTTTTTTTTTCACTACTTTTTTACTTCGAAAGTAGGTCCACTATGATCATGAAATAGGGCCACTATGATCTTGGAGGGACTGCTATTTATAGTATGAAGTTACAAAAAAATTTCATCTCGATCCGTTAATACCTTTTCGAGTAATTAACGATCGAATTTTTTGCAAGCCTTAATTAACAATGACGCCATTTATTTGTTCATTGTACGATATAGACCGGGTTGGACTAGAAAAATCGTAAATCTCTTCAAGTATGCGAGACTTTTTGAGATTTCGAAAAATATAATTTGGGCCAGTTTTATAACGTTTTCTATGCGACTACCTTTTTTGACGCGACGTATATACAGTGTGGAACAGCCAAATGGAATAAATTCAGTAGCTCCATTATTATGCATTTTTTTAGAAAATTCTGAGACACATCAATTTCTAATTCTAAAATGACATCTTGCGACGTGAAAATGTCATCCTTAAATTCAGCCCCCTTCAGGTGACAGCTACAACCCCTAAATTTTCAAATTGGAAGTAGGGACTTCATTTGAAAGGTCTTTTCATTCTCTGTTCAAAACTGCTATGGTTTTAAATTTCATTGCAGAAATTAACGAGAAAAAAAGATAAGTTTCTCCGGCGTAGGAATATTCGTTACATTAAAATAAAACACAAATCATTATCAATGCAGCAAATGTTCAAAATACATGCCTCCAGCATGGCTTCAAGATGCGTATTTAAACAAAACATGGGAGTCAAGATATTATAGTCACAATTCCGACAATTTCGAAGCGGCAACGCTAAAATAATATATGTATACGGCGCGTCAAAAAAAGGTAACCGCGTCGAAAAAATCTGGCCCAAATTAATATTTTTCAAAATCTGAAAAAGTCTCGCAAACTTGAAGGGATGTATGATTTTTCTAGCCCAACCCGGTCAATATCGTACAATAAACAAAGAAATGGCGTCATTGTCAATTAAGGCAAAAAAAAAATGCGATCGTTAATTACTCGAAAAGTTATTAACAAATCGAGCTGAAATTTTTTTTTGTAACTTCGTACTGCAAACAACAGTCTCTCCAACAGTAACTTCATACTATAGCAGTTCCTCCAGGAAATTTCACGATCATAGTGGCCCTACTTTCGAAGTAAAAAAATGGCGAAAAAAAAATCACTTTTTCAACTTAAGCAGTCATTTGCAAGTAAACAATAGCACTTGGAGACTTCGGGTTAGGCTTAAAATTTTGGAAATTCAATAGGCTCCAACTTCTTATATGCATATGCTATCTAAAATATGCCAAGGAACGGAGATATAAGCGAAAATGTGAAAAAAGATGTTTTGTTTTCACAAATTGTTAATTTAAAAAATTGGCGGACGGTTTCAGCTCTACGGACCCCGCGCATTGTGTTCTACGCAAAAAAAGCCCCATATCTTTGAAGCATAGTTTTTGATGATTTTAGCTCCCTGCCTACTGGACTAAAATATTCAAGAAGAAATCCACTTACCAGCGGACTGTCTAATTATTCTTATGTTCCTGCGAATTTTATTTATGGTAGTTTCCGAAACGGAAAAGACAAAAACCCAATTTCAGAATTACGTAATTTTCTTTGTTTGTCAATCTGAGCGACTAAATCTGCATACACTTTGGGCGCGAAAAGGGGAGGCGTCGTTCCGTCTTGCGGTTTTTCGTAAAGTAAGCTCGTTTCGCGTTTTAGAACTACACCGAGACACGTCGAAATTAGATCATCATAAATGAATAAAGTTGCCAGTTTACTTAGATTTCGCTCGTAGTGTAGATGAAAAGCTGTCTGTAAATCAAGAATTAGTTATTCGTATACCGGCCATTATACAACGGTTTGAAATTCAAACGCCTCCAAAACAACTACTAAATATTCTAATGCTGACCTGAATATTTTTTTCATAGCTTGGGAATAAAAAAGCATCCCATACACTACTAGATTTACTCGTTGCTGAAAACTGTTTTGCGGACAGATTTTTTTATGTCCCTCTTCTTTTTCAGATGTCACCTCCACCCCGACGGAACAGATACTAGTCAAGGCATACCGAAATCAGTCATTGTCCTGTCCAGGCGCTAATGAACATTCTCTAGTCTACGCGCTGGAATGGTACTCCCTCACGCAAGACCGCGTAATATTGGACTATTCGAAGACCTTCCTCACGGTGTACACCGAACCACATCGCATATCGCTAGGGAGAGACTACGGGATGATCCTCCATCCCGTTCTTGCAGCCGATACAGGCGACTACGTCTGCTTAATCAACAACAGACTGCAACCGGATGGGGTAGTCCAGCTGAGAGTTCTAGGTAAGTCGATACTCGAGATGGCTATTCCACTTTCGAGCATCCTCGACGCCTCCAATGCTTTTAATGAGCAGTCTTTAGAGAGCTTACACGCCGTTCCGTTAGATATTATTCCGGAATTTGTATTTAATTTCCGTTGTACGATGCGGTTGGAAATTGTCAACCAAAACAGAGGGAGATACGTTTTACAATTAGGGCGTTGGTGAATTAGCTTCGAGATGGACGGCTAATAAGTCTGATGAACACAAACCAGATGCTTTTTTTTGTAATGGTTTCGTAATTCATTCAAATCTAAGAGATAAATACCAGATTTTTCAGTGGTACATCACTTGGTTAGTATACGAGGTGTGGCTATTAAATAGCTGGACTGATGCTGCTACCAGCGCGCTGCGTCAAAACGTCAAAAACGGAGGAAACCATTGAAAAAATTGGTAAATTAATCCGCGAAGATCGTCGTCTAAACATTCCAGGGCTTGCTGAAATAACATAAATCGACAAAGAATGTGTTCGCCAGATTTTGCATGAATCGTTCAACATGCGCAAAGGTTCAGCAAAAATAATGTCAAAACTCCTCACTCCCAAGCAAGACGAATCAAGAATGAACATTGGCGCTGACATTCTCAACAACATTGACACTGATCCAGATTTGTTAGACATGGTGACACTGAAGGGGACAAGATTCGAAAGTGTGGTAACGGTTAAAATAAAAGCGACGGAGGTTCTGAACCAGCTGACAGAAGCGGACTTCCAGCATTGCTTTCAACAATGGAAAAGTCGTATGGAGCGGTTTAGAGATCGCCAAGGGAGTACATTGAAGGCGAAAAAGTTGTTACTGTGTAATTGGCATGTAATGACAGCAGTTCGGTTATTAAATAGCCACACCTCGTATGATAAAGGTGGATAGAAACTTGCATGATATATATAAAGGATAAGGATTCCCTTTGGATCGGTTGTGGGTCTGAAAGTTGTTGAAAATCCTACCCCAGTCAACAGTTTAGTTACAACGGATCACGTAACTGACGCAGCGTCGAGGATCTATTCGCAATTGTAAAAGAAACTGGAGCGGCCGAAGGCAGTGTAACACGCCAAAATCCTCTTTGCTCGGTGACAAAATAATCCACGCTGTACAGCGAAAGAACATATGGCATCAATACATCAACGTTAGACACGAATTATATACCGTTTCTAAAGCCGTATAGCAGACATTCACCCCTCCAATAAGTACTCCACCTACGTTCTGGTTTAATATACCTACCAATTAACAAAATAGGATCCGAACAAATCCCATCGATGACATTTATCCTGATTTCTTGGTTTTCCGATCCAGTACCTCGCTCGATCGAATGGAAATAAAAGGGATACAGATACAGAAACAGCAGCAAGTTGAAATAATTATGACACGGTGAAATTTTGAAAATGTTTTGGAATAAGAATAGAAAAGTTAGAGTTTGTAAAGTTAAACGTCCTGTATATAATCACTTGTTTGAATATTTTCATTTAACCCGTTTCGGCCCGAAAACGCCACACCCGGTACATCGCTCTTCAGTGCCTCATAACTAATACTATTTGCGAGCAGAAAAATTTGACAGGGACATATTTTTAAAGATTAAGACGTGCTCTTTCCGATGGTATCCATGAAATTCCTCCAAAAAATTATTAATTATGAAAAAAAGCAGTTTTTTAAAAAAAAAAAGATTTTTTTGCACATTTTTTTTAAATCAAATTTTCAAAGGGTTTCCGGTCAGCAATGGATCTGAAACCTCACTAGCCGGTGGAATAAATGTTTGAACTTTAAGTATACGTGGTTTAAGTTAGGAACGGAATCAGAATCAATTAATGAAATAAGTCTTCCAAATGCAGTAAAATATTAACATAAAAAAATGTCTAATCATAACAAAATTGGATATAAAGCTAGCCTCATCTAACTTCAATTGTTTTCATAAATTCTCGATTTCATTGATCACCTAATCATTCAGCCTGTTCAATTAACTTTTATTCACAACTTTACGATCTCTAAATGAATCACAAACGTACTTTGCATCATGACAAAAAATATATATTTATGAATTTCCATAGTATTTCCAAGGTTTTAACATGCCACTGTTCGTAACACGCCAAATCTAAGATAAGCCAACGGATAATATAATATCGGCAAATATAAAATTCCTTCGAATGATCTCACGTCTCGAACGCCTTCGGACAATCAGACCCTTCACCGTCCGTTATCTAGGTCAGCCCTGCGAAGGCGCCTGCTTAGTTTCCGTAATGTCCATCTGTCATTCTGTCACCTTTACGTCGACCTATTATTTCCGTTCACTAAGCATCCAGAATTTCCTAAATTTTAAGCCCCACCGGGATTTATACACAATGCATTCGTTAGTAACCGGGCCTGGTGCTGAATTCTTTTTAGCCGATTACTTCCGCAAGAAACCCGAATAGATATGCGGTCACGCTGCGTTATAAAAAATAAAATTAAGTGCAAATTTCCCGCGCTTATAAATCTCCTTCCCCTCGCTTCCAATTCACCTTAATGGTATCCAATGTCGAAGCATTTTGAAAGCGTTCCTAATTGTACGTGACAACCACTATTACACACAGAGAAATGTCTGTAAAAACACATACAACTTTGGCCGCAACATACCTACGTTTGGTTATGTAAAATTATAAAATATGTAGTGTAACTCGGTACTAATACTATACGTATCGATTATCACATAATTCCAAGCCAAAAAACTCGCTATTCTCCAATTTTCGATCACTTGTATTATCGAAAATATGTGAAAAACAAAAAAAATCCTCGGACACGTATCTCTTATTTTTTCGATATATCCGTGAAAAAAGTTTCAGCCAAATCGGAGACGTGTCGGTCAATTTTCATCAAAATCCGTACGGTTTGTAAAAGAATTACCCATATATTAATATCAATTTGGTTTATAATTCTAAAAATAAACTACAGACGCTTTTGGGCAACCCCAAAGACAAAATCGACGATAACGAAAAGTCAGGAATATACGAAATAAGTTGTAAAGACTGTGATCAAAAGTATATTGGGCAAACAAAAAGATATATTTTGACTAGATTAAAGAACACATGGCTCATTTGAAATATGGCAGAACAGAAAAATCCTGCGTTGCCCAACATGCTTTTGACAACAACCATAGGATAGACAAAAATAATTTAAAACATCTTCTTTTATCTACTATTTACTTAATTTTTTAGAATTGAAATTTTTAGAATAAGATGCCAACTTAGTTGGCGAAACGCGCGTCAAAAAAAGTATATAGTAGTTCGGTGTTTCGTGGAAAACGTCCGGTTTTTTTTACCCTGTAAAATACTCGCCAACTGACCTAACGGTTTTAAAGGGGGGCGTAAAGTTCATTCAGCAGAGTTAATTCCAGTTAACCTATATGACCATAAAAAAATGTATATCCGCATTCGATTTATGGCCGCGGCGTTCGCTTAACTTCCGGCGTAGCACCTCGAAATTACTCGGCAATGCTTAATATCGGTTAAAGTTCACTTTGTGACAGCCTTGTCGGGAAAATAAAATTTTATGAAACAGTTATTAAATTTATGGAGTTTGAACTGCCGACACCGCTAGGTAACTGAGCAGACTGTATATTAATTACGTAACGGTTTCAATTGTTTGCTCAGTTATGCAATTCGCGGAGCTCAAAAAGCCTTCCAACTCGAGCTCGTAAATCGTACGTATCATCGGTCTGTTAAGCCAAAGAAAATATATTAGCCGATAGATATTCATCGGTGAAGTAGTCTCGACTCTCGAACGCGGATTAAGTTGATTGTTAATCATGTCTCGCGGAGTTCGGCACGTAACTTTTTCATGGTGCGTAACTGGAGTTTTTGAAACCTATTTTTTTGTATGTGCCTTGGATTTAACGGGGCGGGTTCGCCATTGGGTGATTTTCCACCTAACCCCCGATACACTCACATTGTAACACCCATATCCTAACAGAGATGTAAATTATGTTAGGCGGGACTCGAACCCACTGACTTTTTTACAGTTTGACCAAAAAAAAAAACAAATCGGAAATAGTCGCCTTACAGCTTGTATTCGGAAAAAAAATTCCAATTCTTACTCAAAAGTCGTCCCTTTTTGTAAGATTATATTTTGTTGAGTATAATTCAAGACTCAAGAGAAAAATTGGGTTTCGGCCAATTTTTGGAACATTGAAATGAAAAAATGGACAATTTGGGAACAGTTATTTTGGCGTAGCCATTTTGGCGTAGATTTCGTCTAACGGGAAAATGGCCAAACTGGGACAATTTTTTTGTTGAGAAATATGTTTAGGACTCTTCAACTCTCTTTAGGTGTGTAAGGAGGTTTTTCAGACTTTTTGGAGCCATTTTCGGATTTTTGAAAAAATGGCCTAATTGAAAATGACCAAAAAAATGGTACTGGTTTTAAGAAAATAACTTTTCGAGCTTTTGATCCTGACTTAAGCCACTGCAAATCTGCGTGTGCAACTGGAGACGAGTGACTCCAGTGCACCAGTTTAGCTTACGCTGGTTTTATGTTTGGTGTCGACTACCTGTATTTCCTTTTTATACAGCAAAGGTGACATCGACTCGAAGAGAAACTTGTCTTCTGTAAAACCACACGTATTACGAAATCTAATTAGTGCCGGATATTCGGAGTAAATGCGAAATGACGTAAAACTGAACAGGCTGCAGCTACACGAATAGAACACGCTAGGCTTTCTCCTGAGAGCAGAAATGCAAACCGTACCTCCCTACGTGGACCTACGTCGAAAACGCCATACACCTCCGGAGGGCTGTTTGAATAACCCGCTAATTATAAAATGAATTTGCGCGCAAATACGTGTTAATATTTACCGAAACCGGTTGTATCGTTTCCGTTAACGTCATTCCCAAAATTGAATTCGAATTTGCCGTGTTACATTCGACGAGAATTATAGGGGCGTACGGGTTATTCGGAATTACGGTTAATTCCCCGCAAAACCTAACGGAGTGGTACCTTCGAGTTATAGTCGCAGCAGGCTGGTGGATTTAAATCGAAAACGCCATCCTTCGTAACAGAAATTTACGTGATTAATAACGCCAGCGCAAAATGGAATCTGAACACACAACCCTACGTATTCGTGGATATGTATTCGTCTTCTTATTCTTCTTCGTCGTCGTCTTCTTCTTTTTTCTTCTTCTTCTTCATCATCATCTTCTTCTTCTTCTTGGTGGGTGTATTATGACTTTCGTTGCTAACTCTATGGAAGGTACGTGATAAACAAAGCACAACATACATAGAGAACGCTTATGAATGTGAATTAAAATTCGTTACTCTATCTATTATCAGCTTCAGAAACAACTATTTGAATATTTTATATCAGGTTTCGTTTCAAAACCCAAATTAGATCCCTCCATAATACTCCTAAAACCGAGAGAGCGTGGTTCTATACCCCATTACTTTATTCCCTACTTAATATAATTAGTTTTTTTTTTATTACCGATCAATTGAACCCACAAATATTAACGAAGCTTCAAACTGTTCATCAATAATGCCTGTGTAGAAACAATAGCGTAACACTATCCACTGTCAGCGTGTGTTTCAAACAAACCATCACGTTTAACAAAAGGGTTTAACATACTGTATATCATATTAAATATGTAATAATAAGCTCGTGATAATAAATCGATAGAGGTGGTTCGATCACAAAATATGACGATATTTATTTTTACCGGTGACTATATAACTATAATTTGAGTTGACTCCGCAGAATAATTTAAAACTACGAGGTGTGTAAATTAAGTAATGATAATGTTTTTTTAATTTTTTTATTCGAATAGAATTACAATTAAAAATTGCCTTCTTCAAAATAACTTAATAAAAAATCCATACAGCGCTGGAGACGGTTCTTCCATTCCTCATAGCAGTGCTGGAACTCATATACTGGAATAGCCTTCAGCTGGTCGGTTATGGCCGTTTGAATGTTTTCTATGATCCCAAAATGACGTCCCTTGAGGTAATTGTTCAATCTCGGGAAGAGAAAAAAGTCACAAGGACTCAAGTCAGGCGAATAAAGGAGGCTGAGGAGCCACATGAATGTTTCTACTAACTAAAAACTCGTTTACTGAAATGGCTGTGTGACAAGGAGCATTGTCGTGATGCAACCTGCAGTTGTTCTTGATGTTTTCTCACACGCATGACCCTTTTCGAAGTTTTCCAAGAACCTCTCCATTAAAGTATTGATTTACTGTTTGACCTAGAGGCACAAACTCTTTGTGGACAATTCCCTGGCTATCAAAAATGCAAATTAGCATGCATTTGATCTTCAACTTGCTCATTCTTGCTTTTTTGGGTCTTAGAGAGCTTGAAGTGTGCCATTCCATGCTTTGGCACTTGGTTTCCAGGTCGTACTCAAACACCCAAGTCTCATCACCAGTAAGGACACGTTCTATAATATGGGAATCATTTTCAATCGATTCCAAAAAGTAAAGACACCTTTCTCTCCTGATGTTCTTTTGTTCCTGCGAAACGTTTTTTGGAACCATTTTTGGGCCGATTTTTCTCATCCCCAATCGTTAGTCAAAATCTGATGAACAGTGGTGTGATTCAAATTTAACTCTTCCCCGATCATTCTTATCATCAACCGACGATCTGAACGTACAAGATCCCGTATTCTATCGACGTTTTCATCCGTTCTTGAAGATGAAGGCCTTCCGCTGCGTGGTTCATCTTCAA
Organism: Aromia moschata; assembly: GCA_029963805.1. NCBI lineage: Eukaryota > Metazoa > Arthropoda > Insecta > Coleoptera > Cerambycidae > Aromia > Aromia moschata. The sequence continues at coordinate 1,817,271 of JAPWTK010000038.1, forward strand.
TCGTCTCTCTTCCTTCTGAGCATGCCCTAAACCACCGAAAAACCTCGGCTCTTGAAAAAACTTTAACTCCGTAGGCGTACTGCAAACTTATCCATTGCGCTGTGTCCAAGTCTGAAGCAAAACCTGATAGCACACCGTTGCTCAAAATTAATGTCACTCTTTTTAAAACGCACTAGAAAAAAAACCGTCACAAAGAACAATCAAATGACTAACAAGTTCAAACGTGTACTGAAGGTGCATCACATGTTAACCAACCGCCCTCCCAAGTCCCGTCTCCGCAGTGTTGCTAGATCGGGCGCTACGTTGCCAGTCTCATTACTTAATTTACACAACTTGTAGTCATCGTAATACAGTGTGCATAGCTGACGGCGTACGTTCTTGTATTTACATCAGATAATGTTTTTCCGTATCCAAGATACAGAATATGGTCTCCTAAAAAGATAAACGAAAATGAAATATACCCCGCCGTATGGTAATTTATTCTAAATCCGAGTTCTTTCGGGTTGTGGATATGTTAAATCTATATTTGAAAAAAAATAACTAAACGATACCGATCTACCGTATAATGTATATAATAAAATATTTATGCATTTCAATACGATGGCGATGTGAACTTTTCCGCTTTTCCCAGGGAAACTTACGACCGAGCGAGCGAAAAAAGACAGACCTTCGAATAGCTTAAATAATGTCTCCTCTCGAACCTGCGGTTTGCGTGAGATGATAAAGGTCTAAAACGCATGCCGCCACCTGACTAATAAAACTTCTGTTGACGTCGAACATCTGCAACATTTATTTCCCAAATTTAATGTATGAATTTATTTGACGTATTCTCCATTGTGTATACAAAATATTCGAGGGACCAGACGTGAACGATGTGAGGCAACCTCTGTTCTTAGCCATACATCAAACCAAAAGATATCGGCGACGGAAACAAAACTAAAGGAACGTTTCCACGGAGACAAATTTTGCGTAAACCAACCAATGCGATTTTTAGGCCAAGCCCAATACATTTACGTGCCACAGTTAGATACAGCACGAAAATATACATAAAAAATCGGAAAAATTCCGTGAGAATTGAATAAACAACTTTTCCCGAGTTGAATTTCGCCGCGTCATGTTCAAAATGGCGTCCAAAGTTGGCAAAAACCCCTTTTTTCGTTTAAAGTATGCGTCCTACAAAAAAGTTTCAAATCAAAGTTGTAGAACTTATTAAAACAAACAATATAAGCGTAATCCGACTTTAATAAATAAATTTTTTATTGCAAAAAACGGCTAAAAATCTAGATTTTTCAATTGCTTATATCTTTGAAAAAGACATAATATTTTTTCATGAAACTTGGGAATGTATAGTCCTCGATAAGTAGAATAAGCTGATTTTTGGACATTGCAAAATTCCTGATAGTTTTTGCAAAAAATTTCTGGTCAACTTTGGACGCCATTCTGAATATGACGCGGCAAAATTCAGCTCGGCAAAGTAGTTTATTCGATTCTACGGGATTTTCCGATTTTTTATGTATATTTTCATACAGGTATTATTGACAACGGGTCTGGCCTATTTATTTTAACAACTTCCACCATTTAACCCCAGGTATTTCGCTTCCTGATACCTGGTGATTGGCATCATTACCTCCAAACGCAATTACTTCATGCGAAAATAAGACGGCCTCTAATAGCATCATGCTCGCTTTTGTTCGAAAATTCATTCACCCGAGAAGTTATAATTAAAAGAGGCTAAATCACTCCAGTAAATACCGTAATTTTACATTACCCTCTTGACGCCATTTTATTTTTTATATAGGGGCGAAAGATTTGATTAATGAGTTTTAGTCGAATGGAGTTGCAGGGTTTAAGTGTCGTTAAAAATAATATAGAAGCGGGGAAACAAGACTTTAGTCTACCAGACAAAGGACAATTTCAAAGGACAGAGCCGAAAATATCAGTGGAGGTTTTTGATTTATTTTTGATGCTTCAGCGAGCTTCATTGGCACCCTCGAGGCAAATTAGTGTGGTGAGTTGTAATTGACGCTAAAAAGATTGTTAAACAGAATATCCCGGACGGGGTTGCGGTAAATAAACTAGCGTTGAAAATAAACGGGGCACTCGAAAATTTTACTGTTTTGTTCATCCAAAGTAGCGCCTCGATGTTTATGATTTTAGCAACGTACCGGGACTGGGCGTTTTTGTTTTATTCAATCGTTAGATTTCTGCAAATTTAACAATGGTTGGACGTGAACTCTCACGAACCAAATACATTGATTACGTAATTAGAGATCGGATAAAAAATTCCGATGGCACAGAGTCGGTTCTAGATGTCAGGAGTAATATTACTATATTCACCCACATTAAATTCTGTGCCGTCGAATGTAGAATATTGCAGTAGTTTATTTTAAAATGAAAAAAATATTAATAACTAGTGTTATACGAATATCAAAACGGACATCAGGACTGAACAAAAGGACATCAGGAGAGAAAGGTGTCTTTTTGGAATCGACTGAAAATTAACCCCATTTTATGAAACGTGTCATTACTGGTGATGAGACTTGAGTGTTTGAGTACGACCGGAAGCCAAGCACCAAAGCATGGAATGGCATGCTTCAAGCTCTCCAAGACCTAAAAAAGCGAAAATAAGCAAGTAGAAGATTAAATGCATGCTGATTTGCATTTTTGATAGCCAGGGAATTGTCCACAAAGAGTTTGTGCCTCCAGAACAAACAGTAAATCAACACTTTTACAGAACGGTTCTTGAAAAACTTCGAAAAAGGGTCATGCGTGTGAGACCAAACATCAAGAACAACTGGATGTTGCATCACGACAATGCGCCTTGTCACAGAGCCATTTCAGTAAACGAGTTTTTAGTCAGGACAAACATTCCTATGGCTCCTCAACCTCCCTTATTCGCCTGACTTGAGTCCTTGTGACTTTTTTCTCTTCCCGAGATTGAAAAATCACCTCAAGGGATGTCATTTTGGGACCATAGAAAACATTCAAACAGCTATAATCGACCAACTGAAGGCTATTGCAGTAGATGAGTTTCAGCACTGCTATGAGGAATGGAAGAACCGTCTCCAGCGTTGTGTGGCTTCCTAAGGAAGTTATTTTGAAGGAGACAATACTGAATTATAATTCTATTCGAATACAAAAATCAGACTTATTACTTAATTTACACACCTCGTATACGAAAATATGACGCTGAGGAGTACGCAAATAAAATTCCCAAATTTCCTGAAACCGTATCTGACGTCGGGATTTTTTGTTTGATATCTATACATAACATAAAAATAAATTAATAATAAAAAATTTAAAAACAAGCTTTTATTTAAATGCTCTAAAAGAAAATAAACTTTAAATTGAATAGTGTATATACCTACTATAGTTGAAATAGATGTATTTACCTATTTTATAAAATACATAGGTACTTGTGTTTCTTAGATTTTCTTATGTCAAGATCAAGTTACCTACATAATTATTACATTTCTTGTTCATCTACACAAGTAAATCTCGTGACAAACTTTTATATCATATAAATTGTGTAATGTAATAAATTGATGGGTTTGATTCAATTTAAAGTTTATTTTCTTCTTTTTAGAGCATTTAAATAAAAGCTTGTTTTTTAATTTATTGTTTATTATTAATTTATTTTTTATTTTTTATCCCTAACATATACCAAGTTATCTCTTTAAAATTGGTATGGTGGCCATCTTGTTTTTCGCCATTTTTGAATTTTTTCACCGCCGCTTTAGAATTTGCCTAGGGTATAGGTTGATATTAGTTAAGACACGACCCCGCTAAGTTTCACTGTTTAGCCGGGCAGTAGTACACCATCTCCTCGAAGGGTTGAACGCAGACGTCAGTTTATTCGTATTCTTCTTAGCAAACCCTTTCATTTGATACCCACATAATGGGAGTGCTTAAAAATAACTAGTCCGCCATCTTGGGCGGTCCGCCATATTGGATTTAGAGTAAATTCATTTTATTTTCTTATTGCTTCTCAGTAAACCCTTTCATTTGATACCCATGTCATGGGAGTGCGCAAAAAATAACTAATCCGCCATTTTGAATTTAGAGTAAATACATTTTATTTTCTTATTTCTTCTCAGTAAACCCCTTCATTTGATACCCATATCATGGGAGTGCGCAAAAAATAACTATTCCGCCATCTTAGACCGTCCGCCATTTTGAATTAGAATGACATAACTTAGCTAACCATGCATTGTCATCCAAACTAAACGTGTACGCAAAATTTCATCACAATCGGTTGAGGATAACTACTTTAAAATTCAGTTGCAAGATTTGACCCGAACATACATACAAACAAACAAACAAACAAACAAACAAGCATACATTGCAAGTTAAATAAAAAGCTTGTAAAAAATGAACGATTTTACTTTATAATTGTTCGTTCAGTGAACCGTTCGGTATTTCGAATGCAATAAAAATATGATTGCTTCGTTTTCCGGCGTGTGTCCTTACAAAAGCAAACAAAATCCGCTTTGTTTTTCCGCAAGAAACAGGCCACGTTGTATAAATGCTAAGTAGACTGTTTTCCAAACGCCAGTTTTGATGTATGCATTTATTGTAACTGTTTTGAATTGCAAATAACAATTTCCTGGTCAGAAGACTAACATAGGCAGGAAATCAAAATTACCAACGCGTCATTGCTCTGCACACACGAATATTAGTAGTCTTTGCGTGGTGTGCAGCATCATCCCTTTGTTGCCCGGCTCTATATCATTTCAATCTGTGCTATAGTTATTTTAAGTGTATTCACATCATGTAAACGTTTAAGTATTAAAAGCGGTATAAATTACAAACTCCAAAGGATGTGTTCAACTTACGACATAAACATTAGGACGCCCTGAAAACAGACATTACAAAGTTTGCAGTGTATCCACGGTTAACGACATTTTTGTTTTATGTGCAATCCCTGAAAACTGGAACCGTAAAGTCATATTTTCAGTTGCCTTACGGTCGTGCAACAGTTACAAAAGACCTACTAATACACGGCTGTCTTTAAAAATTCATGGTAATTTTTCTTCGAGCACCTATCAGTCGATTACATCGCTCGATGGTAATTAAACGACGCGACGGGGAATCAGCACATGACTTGAAAGTTCGATGAAACTGTACGCGGTCAATTTCATATTGAAATGTATGCCGTATAGTCCAGTAGGCAGGAGCTAAAATCATCCAAAACTGTTCTTGAAAGATGAGGGCTACTTTTGACGGTTTCCTATGTATTTTTTTGCGTAGACACCATGCGCGGGGTAGAGCTGAAATCGTCCGCTAATTTTTTAAATTAACAATTTGTGAAAAATAAAGCTTTTTACTACTTTTTTCACATTTCCGTTTATATCCCCCGTTCCTTGGCATATTTTAGATAGCATATGCATATAAAGTTGTAGCCTATTGAATTTCTTAAATTTTAAGCCCAACCCGAAGTCTCCAAGTGCTATTGTTAACTTGCAAATGACTGCTGAAGTTGAAAAAGTGCTTTTTCTTCACTATTTTTACTTCAAAAAGTAGGGCGAATATGAACATGAAATTTCTTGGAGGGACTGCTATCTATAGTATGAAGTTACAAAAATTCAGCTCGATCCGTTTATAACTTTACGTCTCTCAGGATTTTCTTAAAAAATGCATAATAATGGAGCTACTGAATTTATTCGATTTGGCTGTTCCACACTGTATATAAGTCGCGTCAAAAATGGTAGTCGCGTAGAAAACGTTATAAAACTGGCCCAAATTAATATTTTCGAAATCTCAAAAAGTCTCGCAAACTTGGAAGTGATTTATGATTTTCTAGCCCAACCTGGTCCAATATCGTACAATAAACAAAGAAATGGCGTCATTGTTAATTAAGGCTTTATAACAATTCGATCGTTAATTACTCGAAAAGTTATTAACAGATCGAACTGAATTTTTTTATAACTTCATACTACGTCCCTCATACTCATTCCTCCAAGTAATTTCATGATCATAGTGGACTACTTTCGAAGTAAAAAAATAGTGTAAAAAAGCACTTTTTCAACTTCAGCAGTCATTTGCAAGTTAACAATAGCACTTGGAGACTTCGGGTTGGGCTCAAAATTTAAGAAAATTCAATAGGCTACAACTTCTTATATGCATATGCTATCTAAAATATGCCAAGGAACGGAGATATAAGCGGAAGTGTGGAAAAAAATACGTTTTTTTTCACAAATTGTTAATCTAAAAATTAGCTGACGGTGTCAGCTCTACGGACCCGCGCATTGTGTTCTACGCAAAAAAAATACATAGGGAACCGTCAAAACTAGCCCTATATCTTCAAGAACACATAAAATCTCTGCCTACTGGACTGTACGGTCATGCAACAGTTACAAAGGGCCTACTAATACACGGCTGTCTTCAAAAATTCATGATAATTCTTCTTCTTCGATCACCTTTCAGTCGATTACATCGCTCAATGGTAATCAAGCGACGGTGAACCGGCACATGACTTGAGGGTAAGATGAAGCTGTACGCGGTCAGTTTCATATTGAAATGTAGTCCGTAATGGGGACGGTGTTTCAAGTCTAGGTCGTCGACGGCCGTTCGTCGTACTCGCGGTATTGCCCGCAGACGATCAATTATTAATTGGCACTAACATGAAGTGCTAAGTAAATGTTTGTGGTATTATACTGAGGCGCTCCATTGACATTATCCGCGTGGTTTGGTATTAGGCAAATTTGTACATTGCGTGTTACTAGCACGTATAGGTTTAAGGAGTAATTCCACGTTACTGGATCATTTTTGCCGTCGTATCAGATATTCCCAATACAATCTCGGTATAGCTAGTTCGGCTAATGCATCGGATGTGTTACTTAACTAATGATATCGAGGGTTGTTTATTGTTACGATTACATCTGATCTACATCTGGAGTTCGATCGCCCATATTGTCCTATAATATCTAAATTACCTCAAGACCACAAATAATTTTCTACCGTTACCGACCGTCCAGACTGAAAACCAATTGATGTAAGTAGTCTGGAGTATTTTAAAAATTGATGTAAATTTGCGAATTTAAAAAAAATAACTAAAAACTTGGGTACTGCCAAAGAAAAACTATAGATTAAGAAAAAATATTGTTTTTGTTTCTAAGTGGTGTACGAATACTGCTACAGTGTACGCCGATTTTCTCCTCAGAAAAAATTGTTTCATGTCACCTGGAGCTACGACGCCATTTTTTGTAACTTTAATGTAAATTAAAAATACCTTTGTATACATTGATACCCATAGATTCAAGTGTCAAAATTTCATTTTAATCCATCACATAGATATCGAAAAAAAATCCCACCAAAAGCTTCATTTTTCAGTGCACCTAGGTAGTATAACTCCTTAAAACCCGTTTCGGCCGAAAACGCCACTCCCGCTTCATGGCTCTTCAGCGCCTAATAACTAATACTATTTGCGACAGAAAAATTTGACAAGGACATATTTCTGAAGTTTAAGACGTGCCATTTCCGACGGTGTCCATGCAATTCCTCCAAAAAATTATTAGTTATGAAAAAAAGCAGTTTAAAAAAAACACTATTCTTTTTTGCACAATATTTTCAAGGGTTTCCGGTCTGCAATGGACCTGGAACCTCACTAACCGGTGGAATAAATGTTTGAACTTTAAGTATACGTGGTTTAAAGATATATTTTTTGCCTTATGCGTTCAAAATGGCGCCTGAACTGCAAAATTTTTGCGTAAAAATTCAATAATTTTTTATTGGAAAATGATGCACTTTTACAAAAAATTGTCAAGAATAAAAAGTTTTTAAAATCGCTCAATGAATTCAACTAGAAATTTTTTTATAAAATGTTTGAGCAATTTTTGCATTCTGGAAATGGTTAATTTTTGCAAAATTTAAAAGTTGCTTAAAAAATTTTGAAAAAATTCTAGTGCATTGCTTTAATCATTTTAAGAATTTCTTATTCTTGACAATTTATAGTAAAAATGCACTGTTTTCGAGAAAAAAATTTCTAAAGATCAAATTAGTACCGAAATTTAGAAAAATTTTCTCGAAAACAATGCATTTTTACAATAAATTGTCAAGAATAAAAAGTTCTTAAAACCATTCAGTGCACTGGAATTTTTCAGTTTTTAAGCAGTTTATTAAATTTTTGACTAAAATGACAAAAATTGACTAATTGTAACATCCAAAATGTTGCTCGAAAATTTTGAAAATTCCTGTGCATTTTTTGAGTGATTTTTGAAATTTTTATTCATGACAATTTTTTGTAAAAGTGCATCATTTTCCAATAAATTTTTACGCAAACATTTTGCAGTTCAGGGCCATTTTGAACGCATAAAGGAAAAAATCGATCTTTAAACCACGCATACTCAAAGTTCAAATATTTATTCCACCGGTTAGTGAGGTTCAGGTCCATTGCAGACCGGAAACCCCTTGAAAATTTGACTAAAAAAATGTGCAAAAAAAAACGGTTTTTTTTAAACTGCTTTTCATAATTAATAATTTTTTGGAGGGTTTCATGGACACCATCCGAAAAAAGGCACGTCTTAAACTTTAAAAATATGTCCCTGTCAAATGTTTCTGTCGCAAATAGTATTAGTTATGAGCACTGAAGAGCGATGTACCGGGAGTGGCGTTTTCGGCAGAAACAGGTTAATTAAACCACACTGTCTCGCTCAACAGAATGAACTTTTAAAATTATTTTTTCTGAATTTCGCTGCTAAAAATAATTCTTAAAGAAAGACGGAAGGATACGCATGAACGGAGCGACTACGTAGGTCACGATTTAATAAAACGATTCATTAGTCGGAAGAGATCCTCCACTTTAATTTTCAAGTCATTATATCACGTCAGATTAAAAATAGCTTACGCCGTATTTTATTAATTACATCTTATTGGAAAAATATAACATATTAAAGGACCCATTTGCGATTAATTTACCGTTATTAATTGGACCTAATTCGATTATAAATGGCAAATTACTCATGTTTTCAAACTTCGATATAAAACATGTTTAATAAGCTGAATTTCCAGCGTAATAAATCATCTTAATCGCCTAGGCGCCCAGCAGGGGATGCATGTTAAGTCAAAATATTACAAATTCTAAAGAAAAAAATAATTAATAAGCACTTGATACTTTTCCGGTGCAGAGGACGTGTCGATACCAAAAGTGATACATAAAACCTAGGAAGATAATTCAATTGTTTGAGAAGAACTGAAGAACGAAAAGGAAATTTTGAAGTAGACATATAGCAATCACTTGATTGAAATAATGTCGACAAAAAAATCATTTACATCATCAGGTCGATATTTAACTCTGATAATATAAAAGTATATATGTATCTCCATTTAAATATATTACATATGGACAGTCAACTGTAATATACATACATATATCCCCCTCTAAATATTAACACTTTGTGTTACTGAAAATTTTAAAAAATATTATAATAATTTCAGCGACATGTTATCTGCAGTTGATATTATTGAGAGAAGGAAAGGAAAAGGGAGAAAATCCATATGCATAGTTAAGCAATTTCACTTTCAACTATTGCTTCATGTTCATGGTTTTTAATTTGAACGCCCTTTTGTGTTCATATCCAATCGGGTTATCGCATTACGCGAGGGTGTTCCGTGGATATTTGCTGATAACGGTTCGCGTTTAAACGGATCCATTCCTAAGGAGAATACTCCACCCCCCCCGCCATCGTTCTCGATTCTACTTGGGACCCCGTCAAATTTTAAATTCCGACACCGCCAGCCGTATTACGGGGTGTTCCCGAAACTAATGTCTCGGAGAAAAATTAAACGAAAGGAGACAAAACAATTTGCGCAGTAATAACGGCGAGAAGTGGAACATAGCCCGCTAACTCTGCCGGATGGCTGCAAGTGATGGTACTTACAGTCAATTATGAGGAGACACGAAAGGTCGGGTATTTTTTCTTCCTCTGTCCCGAAGGTGCTACCTAATCATTGGAAGGGGGGACGGGAGATCGATTAAAATAGGGTCTTTAAACCGTTTCGGACGAAAACGCCACTCCCGGTACATCGCTCTTCAGCGCCTCATAACTAATACTATTTGCGACAGAAAAATTTGACAAGGACATATTTTTGAAGTTTAAGACCTGCCCTTTCCGGTGATGTCCCAAAAAATTGTAATTATGCAAAAAAGCAGTTTTTTAGTAACACGACTTTTTTGCACATTTTTTAATCAAATTTTCAAGGGGTTTCTGGTCTGCAATGGACCTGGAACCTCACTAACCAGTGGAATAAATGTTTGAACTTCAAGGATACGTGGTTTAAAGATCGATTTTTTGCCTTATGCGTTCAAAATGGCGCCTGAACTGCATAATTTTTGCGTAAAAATTCAAGAATTTTTTATTGGAAAATGATGCACTTTTACAAAAAATTGTCAAGAATAAAAAGTTCTTAAAATCACTCAATGAATGCGCTAGAATTCAGCTTCGCTTTCAAAATTTTTTGAGTAATTTTTTTGGATTTTGCAAATAGTCAATTTTTGCAAAATTTTAAAAAATTAAACTAAATTCTGAAAAATTCCAGTGCATTCTTTGTATGATTCCATGAACTTTTTTATTCTTGACGTTATTTATAGTGAAAATGCATTGTTTTCGAGAAAAAATCTAAAAATCAAATTGTTATCGAAATTTAGAATTTTTTCTCGAAAACAATGCATTTTTACAATAAATTGTCAAGAATAAAAAGTTCTTAAAGTCGCTCAAAAGAATGCACCGGAATTTTTGATAAGCGGTTTTAAAATTTTATAAGCAATTTTTTAAATTTTGCAAAAATTGACTATTTGCAAAATCCAAAAAGTTGCTCAAAACATTTTGAAATTTTTTGAATTCCAATGCATTCTTGGTGATTTTAAAAACTTTTTTATTCTTGACAATTTTTTGTAAAATGCATCATTTTCAATAAAAAATATTTCTGTTTTATAAATACCAGGTAAAAGTACCCATCACATAGTGTGACAGCCTTGACAATTCAATGACGTTCTAAACCATAAATTAGTTTTAGGTTATAATTTAAGATTAAGAATAGGAATACGTTTTTTTGCTCGGCCAACTTTGATGACGTTTTGATGTCTCGTTATAATTTTTATACATACAATAAATAAAGAAATTAGAGGCTGCTGTGTCCTGCGTGGTCCCGTATTCAAATCCGCCGGTTGAAATACGTTAAAAAAAAACGTTTCGAGCTGTAAAAACCTATTGTTCTGGAATTATACACGTTCAGTACAATTAAACAGGTGGAATCGTCGATGATTACGCGTCCGAATTGAATTTTTATTGTAGGTAAAAAAAATGTCAACCTCGCGGGTAGTTGGTGAGGGTTTAGTGGCGAGTATTTTATTGTTCGCTATTAAAAACAACCGTTAATAAACGGCGCGGCGCGTTCGGCGCACGTAAAGGTAACGAAATCCGCGTCCATTTTGGTGGAATCCGAGCGTACAGTCGGCATACGTATGCCCAATTAACGAATAATCGACCGCCGCCGGTGGTTAAGGGACAAGTTGGCCAATATCCTGGTCACCCCAAACTCACTTTGCCTGCGGGAAACGGTTTGCGTTTTTCCATTTAGCCGAACGGAGGCGTTATCGGGAACGCGCCTCGCGATAACTACGGATGCGGTAAATACGCAACGCGATGCAGGCGGGAAACCGGGACGGCCTTATACAAATTCAATTAACACTTAACCGGGAAGACAAGAGTCCCTTTTCCCGTGGCGACATTCAAAGTAGCTTTTCGCTTTAACGGCCATGCCGTCAACCTCGACCGAAAGGTCTATTATTCGTTAATTTCACTTCCTGTTCGGAATGTCTCAATTCCGCGCCTTTAACAATGCCGTCGTCCTCCAAATGTACTTGTTTTTACCTTCGGTGCCAGCAACGACAGTGGCCATATTTACTTTCACTCCATTCAAACCGTATAAAATTCCCAGATTATTTCTAAATGCTCTTAAAATCCCAAAGAACATATTCTTGCTCCAATATCTGCTTTCCACCTTGCTTCCACATCCGATTATCTTGTACCGCCTTCTACTTTCAATTATTTTTCATCAAACCAAAAGCTCTTGTTGCTTCTAAAAGTACTGCTGCTCCAAGTACTCTTTAATTTTGAAACTTAGCACACTCTACGTGTATAATGTATTCTTTCTTAGCTTTTCAAGACTCTCCAAAACCCAATTATCACCTTCCATATCCTTCACAAGATCTATTGTCGTCTACTTGCAACTCTTACTACTTGTAGAAGTACTGCTGCTTCCAGTAATCTTTAATTTTGGAACCAGTTTGTCACTCCGCAATGTCGATGTTTCTTTAGAGGTTTATTTCTGGATATTGTTACTGAGATAGACATGAAATTACACCCTAGCTGTCTTTTAGTCATCGTAGAATTTAATTGTCGCAAACAAACACGTTAATCAGTCTGAAAAAATATATCGGAGCTTCCCTTTTCCCCCTTAAAAACGCGTGAACTGAAAGATATTTATTTGTCTGGGTGGATATAATTACGCTGAAATCACAATTACGCGACCATCCTGTATATCAAACAAAACGCTGTTAATTGCTCGAGTCACGAAACGGAAGGAGTTCGGCCTTTACGTTACTATTTTAGAAATTCCGCCTTTGTCTTGTTCCGCCTTTATCTCGAGACAATACGCAAAGCGCAATGTCTCTATGGCGTACCCCAAGGTCCCGCCATTTTCGATCGGGCGGAAATTGATGACCGGGGTGACAACGTTTAATTTCAACCCCAGGCATATCAGATAAAAATTCCTTTAAACACTCATTTCTACAAACACATTCCTGCGAAATAAACCACATGTTAAAATTCGCGGGATTTTTGGTCAGAATCCCCATAGTTTATCTACTGGCCATCGTACAGTATTAATATTGTGTTACATGCCCTTCCCGCAATTGCCGGTTTCTTTTTCTGAATTTTGATGGGGGAAATTCACAAACAAGCGAGACCTCGTTCATTACAAAGGAGAAATTTGAGTTGTGCGGCGTATCCAATGTTGGAAACTTCTAGAAAATTACCTCCTTTTGCTTTTCAGGAATTCCACGCTCAGTTGAACGTTATGTAACCGCATACGTCGGAATAAGAGACGACCTTAAGTTTACCCTTCGTTTGCGATTTTAACAGTAATTTTTTGCCCTAATTATAAACGGTGCCCTCTGAATACTGGAAGCCGACACAAAAGCTTTACGTATATCGCACTCGTCGAATTCACTTTTGTTCCACTTTAGGCGACGGCAATTAATTTTGGCAGTTCCCTAACTGAGATACCCGGGATCATCTGCGTCACACGATAAACTCCAGAATCCGTACACTGTCCGGACTTTACAATTACGTTAGAAATAAATGCGAATTTTACCTTGTTCCATCAACATTTTACATAGCCCAGCCAAAAAATAATGAATGACATCTACAGTGCAACAAACAAAATGAGTCATTCTAGAAAATTACTCGGACGGTTTGTTTAAGTAAAGCATTTTGTGATTCACTAATGGGATAAATTTTAATAAGGTATCAATCAAGAATGAACATTTGCGCTAACATTCTAAACAACATTGACACTGATCCAGGCTTATTAGACACGGTGACACTGAAGGGGACAAGATTCGAACGTGTGGAAGCGGTTAAAGCAAAAGCGACGGCGGTTCTGAACCAGCTGACAGAAGTGGACTTGCAGCACTGCTTTCAACAATGGAAAAGTAGTATGGAGCGGTGTAGAGGTAGCCAAGGGGAGTATATTCAAGGTGAAAGTTGCTATTGTAATTGGTAACGAATAAAAAGTGTTATGACAGCAGTTCGGTTATTTAATAGCCACACTCGTATTATTTCTTGGTTGGACTATAAGCGCGTTCGAATTTTGAGCCGTTTCGAATTTCGTTTGCCGTCCGCGCCTAAAATTCGTGCGTCCACATAAGTGCGTAACCTCTGGCCGGAGCCAAATTGCCAAGTTTAAATTAACAAAAACAATCCGAATGCCGGCTCTCTATTAGGGCTTATTTTGCGTTACAGATGTTCCAGATCCCCCGGGCGGCCTCTGATCGTCAGCTTCACTTCCCGGACGGCGGATCTTTCCTGGGCCTCGCCGCAAAACGTACACTTCAGCGCAGTCAAGTACTACATTATCCACAGCCGGTAAGTACTCTCTTTACGGTCGCAGACAATGAACTTTTTCCTTTCTCTCATTATCCCTCGCCACGTTCCAGTCGCAACTAAATGAAGCGCCAGTTCAAAATTAAAATCTGTAACGTACCACATGACATAGAACATTTCTCCTGGCCTTGGGGCCACCACTTGAGATGGATTGGCCCAAGAAACAACGAAATTGTGCATGAATATTCGTTAACCCGTTTCGACCGAAAACGCCACTCCCGGTACATCGCTCTTCAGCGCCTCATAATTAATTACTAATTTACGACATAAAAATTTGACAGGGACAATTTTTTAAAAGTTTAAGACGTGCCCTTTCCGATGGTGTCCATGAAATTCCTCACAAAAAATTGTTAATTATGAAAAAAGCAGTGTAAAAAAAAACACTATTTTTTTGCAATTTTTTTTAAATCAAATATTCAAGGGGTTTCCGGTCTGCAATGGATTTGGAACCTCACTAACCGGTGGAATAAATGTTTGAACTTTAAGTATACGTGGTTTAAAGATCGATTTTTTGCCTTATGCGTTCAAAATGGCGCCTGAACTGCAAAATTTTTGCGTAAAAATTTAATAATTTTTTATTGGAAAATGATGCACTTTTACAAAAAAATTATAATAAGAATAAAAAGTTCTTAAAATCAGCCGATGAATGCACTAGAATTTTCTCAAAATTTTTTGGGCAATTTTTTGGATTTGGATATTGTCAATTTTTGCAAAATTTAAAAAATTGCCTTCTTTGAGTGATTTTAAGAACTTTTTATTCTTGACAATTTATAGTAAAAATGCATTGTTTTCGAGAAAAACATTTCTAAAGATTTTTGCTCAAAAATTTTTTAAAAAAATTCCAGTGCATTCTTTGAGTGATTTTTAAGAACTTTTTATTCTTGACAATTTTTTGTAAAAGTGCATCATTTTCCAATAAATTCTTGAATTTTCACGCAAAAATTTTGCAGTTCAGGCGCCATTTTGAACGCATAAGGGAAGAAATCGACCTTTAAACCACGTATACTTAAAGTTCAAACATTTATTCCAACCGGTTAGTGAGGTTCCAGGTCCATTGCATACCGCAAACCCCTTGAAATTGATTTAAAAAAAAAAGTGCAAAAAAAAATCGTGTTTTTTTTAAACTGCTTTTTTCCATAATTACAAATTTTTTGTAGGAATATCATGGACACCATCGGAAAGGGTACGTCTCAAACTTTAAAAATATGTCCCTGTCAAATTTTTCTATCTCAAATAGTATTAGTTATGAGGCGCTGAAGAGCGATGTACCGGAAGTGGCGTTTTCTGCCGAAACGGGTTAAAACGATTGCAAACTGTAGAGCCTAAAAAAATATTAGCGGTGAGAAGAATCATCGTGATTTTTCGTGGAAAATATACGTGGTAGCACTCATCGATCCGTTGTGAGTGGTGAGCCATCAAATTCGACTGATATTTTGGGTGGACACCTCAAGTGGCGTATTTGAAAATTTATGCGGAAGGGAATTGCCCTCGGCTATATTGATCCTTTGTGGAGTACAATCATCGTGCCGGGCCGCGTTTTATTAATTTTTATTTTACCCGAAACCGCCATCGACCCAACAAAAATATTGACGGTGGAATTAGAATTTGTTTTGTATACGTAATATTATAATTGCGAACTCGACAAATCAACGTGATGGAACATAAAAAAGGGGAGATCGTATCGTGGTTTCCTTTTAGGTTATAAAACCCATTTATGTAACTTTAAAACTAATTAATAAATCTCAAACGGAACGGTGGTAATTATTTATATCAGATGAGTACGAATTATTATTGGATTTCTATTAAGGGGTATACGAAACGATATAAATTGAATGAAAGAGTTTGAAGCGTATCTGACTCCACTTTGTCGGAGAGTTATTACCAAACATAATGGGTTGCATTTGTGGACACGGTGTCTATCTATACCGCCGATCGATACTAGTAGTAAGTTCATTTAATGACTGTGTACGAAAGAGGGGCCGAGATAGCTATCACGAACGACCCATCATAAAATCTTTCAGCTGTAAAAACTTAAAAGTTTGTTAATACATTCATTGTCTCGAAAACTATGAAGTAGAGCACTTATTGTTAATGTACTCTTGGCCGCCGCGGATTTTTGCATTAATGAAGTTTGAAATGCGGCACCATAAAAAACTAGATCATAAATTTACCGAAACTTTCCTATACTACCATTCCTAATAGGCACGAGGTTTCACATAGACGGCGTCTAGCTTGATAATCACAAAAAAGACATTTCATTACGAAAAAAATGGTGGTAAACAGAGGATACTTGTCCTATACATAATGTTTACTCTCGACCAAATTCGAGTCAAATTCAACCTTCATGAGATAACGTAACACAACTTTTCTCTCATGAAGGATTGTCCTTAACAGGCCATGAAATAAAGGAAGAAGTTCCAGAAGTATACAAATGTGTTTGTGTGGGATTGCCCCAGTTTTGAAACTGCGACAGATAAAATACAGCCGCGGAAGACATATACTCATTTTTTTTCAGTCCTTTTGTTTCACCTCTGCCTTCTAATGTACGTCAGCTTCCAAAACATAACCGCTCTTGTAATACATTATCGATTTCCGAAGCCAGAACGAGACTAATTCATAAAACAAACGAAACTTCTCAAACATTTCGATACTTAATTAAAAAACTTGAAGTTATAGGGGGCCCTGTATTAAGGGCCTAAACAAACAGACATTTATCTATCGCCGTTTCTCATTTTCTAGGAAGTTTAAAATTTAAAGAGGCTGAGTTTAAAACAAAAGCTCGTGCAATTTTTATTACTTAAGTTTAAATATGCTGTGCTGTACATTTTCGGCCGAAAACGCCACTCCAGGTACATCGCCTTCAGGCCTCATAACTAATACTATTTGTAACAGAAAAATTTGACAGGGACGTGTTTTTAAATTTTAAGACGTGCCCTTTCCGATGGTGTCCATGAAATTCCTCCAAAAAATTATTAATTATGAAAAAAAAGCAGTTAAAAAAAACAAGCTTTTTTGCACATTTTTTTAAAAATCAAATTTTTAAAGGGTTTCCGGTCTGGAATGGACCTGGAACCTCACTAACCGGTGGAATACATGTTTGAATTTTAAGTATACTTTTCCCTTATGCGTTCAAAATTTTTGCGTAAAAATTCAAGAATTTTTTTATTGGAAAATGATGCACTTTTACAAAAAATTGTCAAGAATAAAGAGTTCTCAAATCATTCAAAGAATGCACTGAAATTTTTTCAGAATTCTTTAAGCAATTTTTTAAATTTTTAAAAATTGACCATTTGCAAAATCCAAAAAAATTGCTCAAAAAATTTTGAAAAAAATTCTAGTGCATTCATTGAGTGATTTTACGAACTTTTTTATTCTAGACAATTTTTGTAAAAGTGCATCATTTTCCAATTAAAAATTCTTGAATTTTTAGTCAAAAATTTTGCAGTTCCGGCGCCATTTTGAACGCATTAGGCAAAAAATCGATCTTTAAACCACGTATACTTCAACCTCAAACATTTATTCCACCGGTCAGTGAGGTTCCAGGTCAATTGCATACCGGAAACGCCTTGAAAATTTGATAAAAAAAATGTGCAAAAAATATATTTTTTTTAAACTACCTTTTTCAAAATTAGTAACTTTTGGAGGAAATTCATGGACACTATCGAAAGTGTACGTCTTATACTTCAAAAATATGTCCCTGTCAAATTTCTCTGTCGCAAATAGTATTAGTTATGAGGCGTTGAAGAGCGATGTAGCGGAAGTGGCGTTTCGGCCGAAACGGGTTAACAGCTACTAAAATATCACACACTTGTAATTCTGAAGAACGAATGGTATATAAATTGTGTCAGACAGTCGATACTGGCAGGAGGCATTTTAGAATTAATTTATGTAAAGTTCGTATGCCTCTATTTACCTCAAATTTTCCGTTCCTTGATGTCACTTCATACGGCCCTAATTCTGGATGTGGGAAGTCAAAAGTGCAAATCCGCGTATTCTAAATGTTTAAAGGATAGCTTTGAAGCGTCGCGCACATCCTGAGACCAATTAGATAAGAGATAGGAAAATTGAAATAACGCGTTTCATGATTAGAGCGAATAAATTTAAACGCGAGGCCAATAAACAACTACAGCATTAACGCTGTAATAACAGCGATTATATTAATCGCATCGCATGTGCGATTATTAAAGGATGGCAGCGGAAAGCGGGGAGCGATATTCGGCTCGTACTACATACAGGGTGCGCCAAAATCACCAGTTATTTACGCAAAAATCGTCTCCTGACGATGCCAACGTGGTTGGCGAAATGCGCCATAATTGACAACACACAGACGATTTTAAAACTGCGCCAGAATGTCCCCAGGAGGCGGAAGGAGTCGGAAACTTGTACATAACGACGTGTGATAATTGTGATAAATCGCTGACGTAACAGTCCCGAATAAGGAGAACGTCAAGCCGAAGAAGGGACAGAGTAGGTCCGCAAAAACGTAACCCTTTATCTAAGGGTTTTAACCTTTATAAATAAGTTTGTCCAATACCCTCAGATTTAAATCTTCGCATTCATCTCGGTTGCCTAGTCCAGATCAAGTGCGTAGGTATAACATGAGGGTAATTTCTCAGGGATTTAGTCTCGTCGCATTCTCCGAGGAGTGCTTTTGTTTAGCGCTCTTGATGGATACATATCACGTGCAATTATTACTCCTTATTAGCGAGGGACAGTAATGAAAAATGTGCCTCCACAGTGAATCAGTGTGGGTTAAAAAAAACAAGCAAACTTCAAGGTTAAACTTTCACCGTGTAGGTACCCCGAAACCGCAAAATTTAAGGCCTGTTAACTAAAACATCCGATTTTATGTTAGGAGTTGGGACGATCATTACCATAAACACCCCCGGTTTCTGTTTTTTGCAACGGCGGGGTAACAAAAAAGCCAACTCAACATCCTGTAAAGCTGTTAAGAGACCGAACCCAACACTTGATATAAATATTAATGTAGATACCTATTTATTAAAAAAATATGTCCCGACTGATCCAAAGCCCCGAAAATTAAATGCAGATTATGCACATAAAATCAAACTTCAAGATCTAGAAAGATGAAAAAGAGGCGGCGCACAGTGGGGCAAAACTGTAGTGTCACCCAAATCACTCTAGAGATCGTAAAAATAAAGATTTTAAGATCTTTTTGTTTTAAAATGTTCGTTATGAATTTCTCTATAAATTCCTCTAGCCAGATTTTCATTTTCATTATCATTATTTTAATCCAAAAACGTATTTTTATTGCGAAATATGGGTTCTTCCAATAAAAATCAGTGTCGAGGTCTCAAATGTATAAATATTTTTGACTTTTTAATTTTAACATTTCATTTTGCAAATATCCAAATGATTTGTCAAATGATATTATCCGATTTCCTTTTTTATTGTTGACAGCTGCCAAATTAACTGTCGGATATATTAAAATAACATATTTCTTAAGTTATACAGAAAAAAATGGATAATTTTAAAGAAAATACATATAACATACTTTAAAATTTTCTATTTACGTAATTTATACTAAAATTTAAATATGAAAGGTGTCAAAAATAACTGTAAAAGTACTTAAGATGCCATTTATTTATTATTTTCAATACTTAAAGCGCTTAATAGTTCATTTTCTACGGATTTAAGGAACACTAGGCAGCGAATGAAAATCAGATATATTATGTTAGACGACAGCTATCAAAATATCTGTCACAATAAAAAATAAGCATGCGTATCCTGCATTATTACAAAAATATTCAAAGTTTACACACAAAAAAAAGGATATAAAACTTGATTTAATATAAATTAGTTCCGTAATTCATATTTATTTAATATTCATACTATTGGCTGTCAATTTTTCAGTAAACTCAATGAAAAACTATTTATTAAGTATTTTAAAAATTTAAATAGCTAAAATATTCATTTTCTATATATACAGAGGCTACTTGTTAAGAAATTAATAATAAATGTACTATATTAGTTGGCAGGTGTCAAAATTTTTGTCAAATGTCTAAGTAAGCATCTTAAATCATAATAAAATATTCTAATTTTTTAAGAAGAAAGATATTTAAAGCAAATTTAAAATGGTTTACAATTAATTAGTTCCGTAGTTAATAATAATTTGTAATCATATACTGTTGGCAACTTGTCAATTTCAATCAAATAAATGAAAAATGTACATATGTATATACAGTGCTTAAAAAAATATATAGTTCCGCAATCTATTTAAATCCGAGCTTTACGCAGCTGTCAAATCCACAGTAAACCCAATGAAGATGCATTTTTTTGGGTGAAACACTATAGTTTTGTCCCACTGTGCGGCGGTGAAAATAGGTAAACAATTATAATAATACTCACCCTATAATTACTCCGAAGAGTAACCCCTTAGGGTCCTCTCAGGGACCTGTGCGGGAAGGAGTGGCTATTATTATTATTTGCCATGGCGCACTGGGAGCGACTTAAGATTATTTCGGTAACGCATTTGCTTTACAGTTCTGAGGAAACCCAGAAAACTCAGAACATTACCAAATCTAGGGCATGTGCGGTTGGATTGGCATCTATGCATCCACACCTATACACTAGTGTGTATTAGTGGTTGCATATCAAGCCCTGGCGGAGAAAGCGAGACAATTAAAAATCGCTACCCCGGCTAGGACTCGAACAACGCGCACAGAGGTATCGCGACTGGAAAGACGGTGCTTTAACCCACTCGGCTACCCGTGCCCCTTTGATAGGTAAACAATGAAAAAAATATTGGCGCAATACGGCAACCTTGTAAGCAAACGCGGGCACGTTATCAACGGCGTTATTAAGGCGTAGGTGAGAGAAGAAAGAACGCCCTTCTACGGGGACAGTATTTATCGCCGACGCGTGCGAATCTTAATGACAAAAAAAAATTAACCAAAAAAAAGAAAGTAAAATATCGCTGCTACTTGACGCACGTGTGGTTGGAAGCCCGGTTAAGAGAATAAAAGGAAAGTGCACACAAAGAGGCCGATACCGTCTTACACGTACATGACATATTTTTTATATATTAGATTTTTTTTATATGGTTACGGCCCTGACAGACAGTAAACTTGAGGGGGATCATAGGGTTTGCAGATAACGTCAGAAAGTGACAAATATTATTTTATTTCTCTGTCGGTATAAATGTATTCTCTCCTGTGGCATTGTTTTCCCTTCCTTGGAGATAGTCGGGTGTTTTTTTTTTTTTCTTTGACGACGAGCAACCTTAAGCGCGCCGATTACGATACGGTGGTCATTTTTGAGATTTGCCGTCCATCGTAAAACAGCCAAGAATTGTTTATTCTCACCTATTTCATTTCCATGATTCATTACACAGGACCATAAAAAAATTCCAATGCGCGGAAGGACTAGGGTTTCTGGTCGAGACTTCTCGAAGCGGGAATTCCCGGGAAATCTGACTTTACTTGAGACGAGAAAAAAGTGTCGAGAAATCGAGAAATCGAGAAATCGCGTCTTGATTATGTTTACATCCGTGCTCTCTCCGTGTTTTTACGTACCTAATTAAAAGACTGTGTAGTCAATTGCTTTATGGGTAGGTTTTTTAGGTAGACTAAAAGTAAATTCTTTAGTTGATTATAATTATGATGACGTTTCTTTTGTAGATAATATATTTTTTTTAATTTAATTAAACGAGTGTGATTAAAAGATCTAATTATTTATAGGAAAAATGATACTGTAAGTATTCAACTTTAATTTAAAAACGATTTGTATGAAGATACTCGTTATTTTAAAATGATACTTAGGTAAGTCGATTGCAACTGCGAGGCAATTGCGCCGTTTGGCTATAACTTTCGTTCTATAAGGCCTCAGTAGAGGAAATACTCATTATTTCGTTAAATAAATGTCGTTATTAATGAACCTTATAGAACGAAAGTTGTAGCCAAATGGCGCAATTTCCCCGCAGTTTCAATAGCCCCGACCGATTACTTACAATTTGTTTATTGAAAAAATATACTCAAATTTAGTTATTTTGTTTAAAAATATGTGTAACTACTCACAAGACTGAAGAATTAATAAATGTTGATGATTATTGCATAATAAGCGTAGTTTTATTTTGTGTTTAATTAAAAATTTTCAATTTTTTTTGAATTTAATTATTCCCGGGAATTCTTAGTCGAGAATTCTCGAGCTCCGGGAAAAAAAATAAGTCGAGAAATCAGAAACCCTAGGAAGGACAGACCCGGTTGACTCTATGTTTTAGAATCATATCTCAATTTTCCTCGTTTACCGCTAGTTCTTTTTCTAACCTCAAGAAACACATTTTAAGAGTAGCTTGATTATACAGGCACACAAACACAAAGCCAAAGAATACCATTCCCCTTCTACGTTTTTCAACGCGCCGAATGAAAACATGAGGTCAGAATGCATTTACGACTATCAATTCTTCCCCTAGAAACAAAAATCCCTATGAAAAACACTAAATCGGACACCATGCTATACTAATGTGATTTTAATGTTACGGGGTGATCTAACAATAACCCTAAGCCTCAGAAACCTTCAACACTACGACACACATACTCAAAACCCCATAACCTCAAAAATCTTAACCTCAAAAAACCCTATATTTGTGTTCTGCAACTGCTAGAGCACAGCAAATGATGAAGACGTATGAATATGATCCAATCACAACTCTCAACTTCATGGTAGTAGAATTCTGAAGAATTTATAAGTAGGTCTTCTAGAATCTATAAGTAGGAAATATGGGATACAACGTGAGGAAAAGCCATGAATATGATCCTACCATGACTCTCAAACCCATAAACCCGAAATCCCATCGCTGACTGAATCATATTCATGCTTCTTCAGCATTTGCTATGCTTTAGCTGTTGCAGAACACATATATTAGGTTTTTCTGAAGTTAAGGTTTTTTGAGGTTATGGGAACTGATAGTCGTAAATGAATCCTGACCTCAGAATTTGATTCAGCGCGTTGAACAACGTAGACGGGGAATGATCTTCTTTGGATTTGTGTTTGTGTGCCTGTATAATACTAATAATGATAATACTAATAATACTAATAATAGGATATATCAAGAACATAATAAAATAAAATAGAACAAGTTTAGAAGGTTAGAAAAAAAACTAGCGGTAAACGAGATAAAATTATTCAATTTAAAAGGATTTTTTAAATTCATCACGCTGTATGTTTTTGTAAAAAATGAATCACTTCAATGATTTGTATTTCTTTTAACTTTAGCTGGATTTTTTTTCTCTGAAAGGAAATGTTTAGAAATATGTACCATGATTTTTCCTGCTCAAAAAATGTGTTGCATCTAATTGCCCGAAGTATGGAGAAGGCTTCGGCCACGAATTTAGCTGTGGCGTAATCGAAACCTCGTAGAAAACCGCCGTGACAAAAAATTCCTGCTGTTTCGGGACCATGCGGTACATCTCGTCAGCTTTTCCTGGCCGCAGTTTTTGCTGGGCGACGTTTCAAATTTAAAAAAGCGATTTTTCCCCTTCGCGTAGACATCCGAGAGGATAGCATCTATACATGCGTGCTACGGTGTGTGCATTTATAGTGTAGGAAGACGCGCAACGAAAATAAGAATTTCCCGCTAGGCAACATCATCAATCTCTCCTCCGTTGGTTCCCTTGCCGTTTCGATTAAAACTTAACCAACGCCCGTCGGTTTAAGGAGGGCTTGTTTCGGACAACCGAGACCTGTTCCTTTAATCCGCCTTCAAAGCAAGGTCAAAAATCATTCCCCGGAACCGGTGGCTCCATTAAACCTTATCAGGTGTACTTTTAATTAAGTTCGATTGCGCAAAGCAAAAGGCATCAAATGCACGTGACCCTAATTATCGATATCAAAAGCGGGTAAGTTTTACAAAGGTACAAGGAAGGCACATCTTCACAAAAAGGCCGTTTTAGCGGGGGAAAACATTTCTTCAGTACGTACTTAAAAGAGGAGCAAAAGATAATAGAAAATTAATTATAACATCAGATTTTGTCTGCACGACTTTACGTCTGTACCATACACATCAAATTATTCCTTTCGGAAGAAACTTCCTGCTCCCGAGGCAAAACCGTGGCGGCCGTACCTAAAATTTTTTGTAATCTTTGATCTGTTTGGCTTTATATTTAACGGAATTCTTTCATCATTTGAAACCGGGTTCCATTTTTCAACTCAAATTTGCTTGCGTATAGGATGTTAATTAATGTTTTAACAAGAAATTTAAAAAATCGGTTCATCCACATCCAGTTTATTTAACACAGTACGCTTAAAAATATACGAGGTGTGTAAATTAAGTAATGAGACTGATTTTTTTATTCGAATAGAATTACAATTCAGTATTTTCTCGTTCAAAATAACTTCCTTGGGAAGCCACATAGCGCTGGAGACGGTTATTCCATTCCTCATAGCAGTGCTGGAACTCATTTACTGGAATAGCCTTCAGCTGGTAGGTTACAGCCGTTTGAATGTTTTCTATGGTCCCAAAATGATGTCCCTTGAGGTGATTTTCCAAACTCGGGAAGAGAAAAAAAACACAAGGACTCAAGTCAGGCGAATAAGGTGGCCGAGGAGCCACAGGAATGTTTTGACTGGCTAAAAACTCGTTTACTGAAATGGCTGTGTGACAAGGCGCATTGTCGTGATGCAACATTCAGTTGTTCTTGATGTTTGGTCTCCACGCATAACCCTTTTTCGAAGTTTTTGAAGAACCTCTCTGTAAAGGTGTTCATTTACCGTTTGGCCTGGAGCCACAAACTCTTTGTGGACAATTCCCTGGCTATCAAAAAAGCAAATCAGCATGCATTTGATCTTCGACTTGATCATTCTTGCTTTATTTGGGTCTTGGAGAGCTTGAAGTGTGCCCTTCCATGCTTTCGCGCTTGGTTTCCGGGTTGTACCCATTTTTGCGTAGATTTTTCTCATCCCCAATTCGTTAGTCAAAATCTGATGAACAGTGGTGTGATTCAAATTTAACTTTTCCCCGATCATTCTTGTCGTCAACCGACGATCTGAACGCACAATATCCCGTATTCTATCGACATTTTCATCGGTTCTTGAAGGTGAAGGCCATCCGACTTATTTTCAATCGACTCTCTTCGTTCTTAGAATGCCTTAAATCACCGAAAAACCTGGGTTCTTGCAAAAAACTACTGTCTCCGTAGGCGTGTTGAAGTTGTCATTTTCAAAATGCACTAAGAAAAACCGGTTTACGAAAACAGTCACAAAGAACAAACAAATGACTCTAACATTCAAACTTGTACTGAAGGTGCATTACATATTAACCTACCGCCCTGCAAAGTCCCGTCTCCGCAGTGTGATTAGATCGGGCGCTACGTTGCCAGTTTCATTACTTAATTTACACATCTCGTATTACCCTTTTTATTAATAGAAGAATATACACAAAGCAAAATTTTGGAGTAATGCAAAGTAAGGAGAATGCATGATGTAAATACCCTATTTCTTGTCTGCAACATAAACCTTTAGCAACAAAGGGACTTTGTTGTCCTTTCAGTTACGTTCAGTTACATGTTTTTAACGAAAAGAAGGCCTAATAAAATTCCAACGTATCGGTATATATATATCTATTAAGCGCATCTAGAATAAATTGCCACTCTGTCATTAAAATTAATGATACATCCAATTTAGGCAAAGACGACAAGCCGCTGAACATCTAGTAGACGTCTGTTCCTATTGAAAATTTTTCCTGTAGAGATGGAACGATATATAGTCGGCAATAAAAGACATAATACTTTTTAAAGGTTGCTTAAATTCTGTAAATGTTTATACTACAGTATTGATTTTTTTTGCTTCTGATTTTGATTATAGCTTGTGAAATTATGCGTCTAATGAGCCCAAGTTGAAGGTGATATGTCGATCGTGTGAAAAGATATAGCACGCATAACATTATCAAGTATTTTTTGCCATTTTTTTATTTTAATCAGAAGTTCTTTATTAGCTCCGGACAACAAATTAGCTAGACGGAATTATGTCAGCCTAAAAAATGTCGGACAAAATAATTAGCCATGAAAAATATACCAATTTAACTGTAATTTTTTTACAGGGAGAATTTATTATACGAGTACTTTTCATATTTTGTTTCTTCCAACTAGGGGATATAACACAATGCTTCAACTTATCAAATAATAAGTGCTCGCGGAGATAGCTTTTCTTAATGAAACAATTTACCATTTATCATGACTTGTGATATATTTCACGCACATTTAAACGTTCCAATTTAAATGGGCCCCCTATTTTAGGTCGAATGAGAAGTGTTTTTAATCATCGCATTTATTTCTATGTAACTTCAGCCTTCAGTGTTCATTTTCGTATTTTTTTAATTGTAGGTAAGGTTAATCTTGTATTTTGTATTGAAACCCTAAGAATTTAAACATATAGGAGGGGCTATATAAAATTTGCAAAAAATATGAATATTAAAATTCCAAAAATTGCAATAATGGATAAAGTAAATTGGCTATAGCTGCCAGAACACAATCAATGCATTATAAGTCTCAAAAATTATTATATCCATAATTTCTACGCCCGATATATAGTATAGGCAATTTTTTAAAATTCCAATATTTCACAAAAGGCGTACTGAAAAATTAAGCTTTTTTTGGGATTTTTTTTCTATACCTATGTAATGGATCAAAATGAAATTTGGAAGTTGATTATATGGGTACTAATGTATACAAAGGTATTTTTTATTTTCATTAAAGTTACAAAATGGCGTCGTAGCTCCAGGTAACATGAAACAATTTTTTTCTGGAGGAGAAAATCGGCGTACACTGTAGCAGTCTTCGTACACCACTTAGAAACAAAAACAATCTTAATCTACATTAGTTTTTTTTTTGGAAGTGCCCAAGATTTTATTTTTTTTTTTGAAAATTCACAAATTGACATCAGTTTTATTTTTTTTTTTCTTGAAAAATCGACCTTATATTGCTTAATGTAAATCTAATTATTTATCAGCCCCAAAAATCTCTGTACTTCGGTAGATAATCTATATAGGAAGCAACAATTACAATTTCAAGTCTATCGAATAAAAACTACGTTGTAGGGCAATTGAAAAACACAGTTTCGAGAAAAACGCGTCTAAAGTTTGAAACCATATTTAATCATATAAATAATACGGCTATTGTAGCGTCCTATTAGCTTCTCTAAGATTGAATAGCGCCATCAATATATGGAGCATTTCACGCCAACTAAGTGAGGTCAAAAAAAATTCTGTTTGAAACATATATCGATCGATTCGATATATATCGAATATAGATATTCTGTTCGAATCATAATCGATAGTACTTGCTAAAAAACTAACTTCCCTAAAATTTTAGATTTTTTTGAGCCACAAGGAGAGGGCAACAAAACACATCGAAACCCATTGCAACCTTCTTTTTAATTTTTTTCATTGTCTTACCGAGAAAGATTGAAATTTTAGAGTCGAAACAAAAATTTGTATTTTCTCTTCCCTCACCATCCCTCTCCTTGTGTCTCCAAAAAATCTAAAATTTTAGGGAAGTTAGTTTTTTTTAGCAAGTACTGTCGATTGTGATATGTTTCAAACAGAATTTTTTTTTTTTGACCTTACTTAGATGGCGTGAAATGCCCCATATGTATATTTAGAGAAAGTATAACTCATTTGTACCGACGAAAACTGCCAATACACAGTAATAATACAGCAGAGTGGCTTTTTCGAACGTTCTGGACCGCTATGACGTGTTTGGAAAATTCTTTTTGAATATCATTCTTAAATACTTTAAACATCAGAAAAAAATAAAGAAAAAAAAACAGGGAAAATATGCTGAGTAGTATAACCCCTTAAGTTGACAACTGATCTTGAAAGGAAGACTTTTTGAATAAATGCTTTCCTTTTAATTAAAAAATTATCTAGACGTTTTCTTCGTAAAAAACAAATCCAGACGGTTTTAAAAATATCTCAAGTTCACTTTCAGAACACAAAAGTGATACCTATAGTTATGATCCGATAGTTTTCCACTTCCTCTGGTGCTGGAGATATAATTTTTTACTACGACATACTTTTGCATCAGCGAAATTTATTATTTTATATTCCATTTACCTCCTCTATAAATTTACTTTTACGACATCCCCCTTATAATGCATACACTGTATTTTATTATTTTTAGGGTAATGAAATGACCCAAAAATAATAGGTTCGTAAGTGGATTTTATTTTAGAGAATACATAAAATTCAACGTCCATTTTTACTTTATTACATGCGAGTAAAAGCCTCCCTAATGAACTCTACAGAAGGCCAAATTGACGTGTGTTTTGAATGATTGCCGGCTTGCTTTCAAAATCAGTAATTACTTCTGGGTAGTTCTGGAAAGAACCAAGTGGAAATAATTAATGCGTTGTATCTACAAAAAAAAAATGACAATTTATCCGTAGACGGACGAGAGATTTTTTCTATCCATTTAGTATTCATAGAGTTGATACATTAAATTATCATTATGTTCATTTTTTTTTCATAAGTATTTAGGTAATACAGGACGTCCTCTAATTAATGGTACACATTAAAACCACATATTTCTCATGTCAAAATATTGGTAATTAACCAAACATACCTTAGTCCAAAAGTTGATAATAACCAAGATACAGGGTGTCAAATTTGGTTTTCCTTTTTTTTTCAATAAATCCTGAATAAATAGGAATAATGGCACGAAATTAGAGATTCGGGGTTTTTTTGAGGCGAGAAAGTCAAATTCGTTCATACATTTGACGTCACTAATAGAGGGCGCCACCTATAGCACATCGAGCTTGGTTTAAAGGACACAACTATTTTGCGGTTCACTGTATCGCTTTGACTATTAAAGACATCGATCCTTCTACATTTTTTACGTAAAAAAGGTCCACTTTGTTGGAGTCGCTAGAGTTAACCGTTTTCGAGATATTTGTATTTGAATATTTGTATTTCCTACGTGTACTTAGTCTTTATTCAGAGATATTAAATAGTTTTTTAAAGTAGGGCTTGCCTGAAACAAATTTAGAATAAAAACGAAACAAATTTGTTTACTGTCAAAGTCAAACTTTCACGTTATTTTATGCTTTAAACAGCTCTTGAAAAGCGTTTATTTTAAGTTAAGTGCAAAATGCCGAGATATAATTTGTTTTCGAACGAGGAAATGCGGGATATGGTATGTGTATATTCAAAGGAAAATTTTAAAGGACGTAAGAATCGTTTAAGGATCGATGTCTTTAATAGTCAAAGCGATACAGTGAACCGTAAAATAGTTGTGTCCTTTGAAACAAGCTATAGGTGGTATGTATGAACGAATTTGACTTTCTCGCCTCAAAAAACCCCGAATCTAAAATTTCGTGCCATTACTCCTATTTATTCAGAATTTATTGAACAAAAAAAGGAAAACCAAATTTCAACTTTGACACCCTGTATCTTGGTTATTATCAACTTTTGGACGAAGGTATGTTTGGTTAATTACAAATATTTTGACATGAGAAATATGTGGTTTTGATGTGAACCATTAATTAGAGGACACCCTGTATAAAGACAATTTATGTTACGTATTTTTTGTATGCTATTGATATTTTCGTAAGTAAATGATTTTTATATATGCCCTTCACTGCTTATATTGCTTTAGTGCCAGGGGAAAACGCCCTCCGCTACTAAAACAATCTTTCTGACTATTACGCGTAAAAATCGAACAAGAAAAAATGTCAATCAAATAGCATTCGGTAACGAAAAAAAAAAAAAGTATTAGCCGCCAAGGGAATGGAACGTAATGTTCCAGTTGCATTTAAGCTTGCAGTCAACAAACCACCCGCAGACATCTTACTTTACGATTTATATATACAGGAAAATAATAAAAACATAACATTATCCTCGTTTAGAGGTTTACGATTTAATGCTAGCATGCATGCGAATGCGCCGACGAGTTAGGTTCTTATTTGGTTTCACGCAATTACTTGCAGCAAAAGGGGAAACCTCAGTCACCACCGCAAAATAACCTCCTAATGATTCTGTTTTAATTAACGAAACACGTAAAAAAAATGTTGTATTTCGACATTCGTCGTGTCAGTTTCAGTCAGATTACATAGCGTCACGGGGTCATATATCGTGCACAACCCTTTGTAACTACTGGAAAGCGATATTTAATTGTTGCGGGTTAGATACAGTTTTCAGTCCTGTCCCAATGGTCCGATTTAACTGGAGGGTGATACAGCTCCACACGCAAAATTACTTTACAACAATAATTTAATGCGGACTAGACGCAAACTATAACTTCCCTACAGTGTGGAAACGTAACCGAGCAAATGAACTATCGCCATAGGAAAGATGGCTGTGATTAACCTGGTTTAAAACAAAAATTAAGATATATTTGTAACAATGTACATTTGTACATTGTCAGAAAGATGACAAAAAAATGACGTCAAGAAAACGTCATACTTTAATCACAAAAATGACGTAAAAAAGGTGTCAAAAAGAGGTCATATTTTAGTCACAAAATAAAGGTAATGATACTGGCAACGTGGCGCCCGATCTAGCAATACAGCGGAGACGGGACTTGTAAAGGCGGTAGATTAACATCTAATGCATCTTCAATACAAGTTTGAACTTGTGAGAGTCATTTGTTTGTTCTTTGTGCCTGTTTTCGTAAAGTGATTTTTGCTAGTGCGTTTTAAAAATGAGTGACGTTAATTTTGAGCAAAACGGTATGCTATCAGGTTTTGCTTCAGACTTGGACACGCCTACGGAGACAGTGTTTTTCAAAAGTCCAGGTTTTCGGTGGTTTAAGGCATTCTCAGAAGGAAGAGAGTCGATTGAAGATAAACCACGCGGCGGAAGGCCTTCATCTTCAAGAACCGATGAAAATGTGGATTGAATACGGGATCTTCTGCGTTCAACTCATCGGTTGATGACAAGAATGATCGGGGAAGAGTTAAATTTGATTCACACCACAATCATCGGATTTTGATTAACGAATTGGGGATGAGAAAAATCTGCCCAAAAAACCTTTCCCAGGAACAAAAAACATCAGAAGAGAAAGGCGTCTTGACTTTTGAAATCGACTAAAAATGATCCCCATATTACGGAACTGAGTGTCTTTACTGGTGATGAGACTTGCATGTTTGAGTACGACCCGGAAACCAAGCGCCAAAGCATGGAATGGCACACTTCAAGCTCTCCAAGACCCAAAAAAGCAAGAATGAGCAAGTCGAAGATCATTTGCATGCTGATTTGCTTTTTTGATAGCCAGGGAATTGTCCACAGAGAGTCTGTGCCTCCAGGCCAAACAGTAAATCGATGCTTTTACAGAGAGGTTCTCGAAAAACTCCGAAAAAGAGCCATGCGTGTGAGACCAAACACACAACTGGATGTTGCATCACAACAATGCGCCTTGTCACACAGCCATTTAAGTAAACGAGTTTTTAGCCAGTAAAAACATTCCTGTGGCTCCTCAGCCTCCTTATTCGCCTGACTTGAGTCCTTGTGACTTTTTTCTCTTCCCGAGATTGAAAAATCGCCTGAAGGGACGTCATTTTGCCACCATAGAAAACATTCAAACGGCTGTAACCGACCAGCTGAAGGCTATTCCAGTATATGAGTTCCAGCACTGCCATGAGGAATGGAAGAACCATCTCCAGCGTTGTGTGGCTTCCCAAGGAAGTTATTTTGAAGGAGACACTTAATACTGAATTGTAATACTATTCGAATAGAAAAATTTAAAGTTTCATTAATTAATTTACACACCTCGTATTGTACCGTTTCTTTAACACGGGAAACAGTATGTTAGTTGCACGCAAATGTTAAGATGAAAATAAATTCGAGATGAAAACGATGAAGTTTTTTCATCGATAAACGTAATTAATGAACAATTTCCGTAGCTGTCGCAGTTTTAAACAGATATATTTTTCTTTGGGCGACACTTCATTTATACTGTACGTACGAAATCGCTTACAATTAAGTTACTCGTTCTCCTAGGGAAATTAACTAATCTACATCGAATTGGCCGCGCTCGTTCCGCGAACTTTAAAAATGCCTGTGAACGGGGCACATTTTTTAAAAGATAATTTCCGTTTCGGCATAATAGCTGGAACACGCTGGAACACTTTTGGACTCACTTAGTGGGCGCAGTGAAAATTTGCATTATTCGTGCATGTGGTTATGAAAACTTACCATAATATGATGTGACAGAGCAACGACGTAGAATGACGATGGACCTTTTGAACCTGAAATATAAACACAACGGCATTAAACCAAAACGATCTCAACATTATCCGTATTCTAAACTAGTAACAAAAATTAAAGGATATTAAAAAAAATTCCAAATATTTGGGTGATTTTCACCAAGGGATAACTCGGAGCAAAATGGTCGTACAGAAAAAAAAGGAAATTGTAGCCTCACCAACAAAAAAAAAATCCAAATATTTGCTCGTCTTTGAAATGGTCTGTGGACTTCAAACATTTTTTTCATTATGCGACCATAAAGCTCTTTTAGACAATTTAATCAGCCTTAATTTGACTTCTTAACGAGCTCCGTACGATGATTTAAAATCCGCTAAAAAAAAATTAAGTCCAGATCTGAAAACTAGACACTTGAGGCTACAATTTCCTTTTTTTTTTTTTTACTTCTCTGTACGACCATTTTTCTCCGAGTTATCCCTTGTTGAAAATCACCCAAAAATTTGGATTTTTTTTTAATATCCTTTAATTTTTGTTACTAGTATATATATTTCAAACAGAGTTTTCTGGTAATAATATTCAGGAGATGCAAAAAAATTGACATTACAATGGGCTTAGAATTAAAAAAACATCGATAAAAGAACGCCGGCTGACAGGTGTGTGTTTTATGATACACGTAGGGCATTCTGAAATATCTAGAAAACAAAAAAGTTGAAAAATGAAACCATCCATTACCCTTTCAAAGCAAAAACAATTCCTATACCTGTACAACGTTACACTCGCTTAAAACATATGTCAGGGCATTCGTTCCGCTTTTTTTTTGTGTATTAATTTTTCCGCTCGGGCACCTAGTGGTTGGAAACATCTGATAGGTCGGAGAAATGGACCCAAAAGAGAACCGTAAAATAACAACTAATGTGACACCAGTATTATCTTCGCTTTAAATGAATAAAGCAATGACAACCACACGGACATTCAGCGGACTTATTTTTTGTAAAAATAAATTAACTATGAACTTATGGACATACAATATTGTGAACTTTTCAAAAACGTGTCAAATGAAATCAGTATCAGCCGTCTAAAAAAAAACTGTGATTTATTTATTTCTCAGCATTCGATTGTTTTCTGAAAACAAAATTGGATGCCCTAGCACCCTGCTGGACTTTTCAACAACGCTGTGTAAAAAACGTATTTCTGAAAGTATGAGACTCACACTGTTGTAATTCGAGTAAGAGAAATGTAACCGTAGTTTGCTGTAATTATTGTTAATCGTGAGCTTGTGGTTAATAATCTTTCTTCGCCTTGAAATTGATGGCGGTATCGCATGCCTTGCCGAGAAAAAATAATAGTTAATGGAAAGAATGAGCATCCACAAAACAAATTGTGGTTGAGTTCAAAAAATGGTCCAGTTACTCAGATAAATACTCTGAATGTTTTAACCCTTTAACGCCCAAGTGCACTGTCAAGAGACATGAACTTAGAGGCTCATATTACTGATAGAAAAAATAAAGAAAAAATAACTAAAACCATGTGTTCATATGTTTTCGAGGTCGCTCTTTCGAATGGAATCGTTAAAATTTGCAAAAAAAAATGATGTAATCTTCGATTTTTTTTCAAGATTATTTTTTTAAAATCGCAATTTCAGCTATGTTATCGTCCTTCATACCACTCAAAAACAAATATAAACGTGCACTCGAGACGTGTACTTGAAGGAAACGCAATGAGAACAATTTAATATTCTCATTTTTTTAGGTTAGAATAACTAGATATGGCAAAATCCAAAGGGTGATATTTCTCGTTTTTTACCAGTTGCGGGATCATTGACGCAAAAGAAGAATTTTGAAAAATCATTAGTACTTTTGGGGTCGCTGGTCACGATCCTGATGTCAGAATTTCAAAATTCAAAATTCAATATAATTTCGAAATTTGCTTCAAAATGGTCGTCATATCATATCTACCATCCTGAATTTTGAAATTCTGACATCGGGATCGTGATTAGCGACCTCGAAAACCCCTGGTTTACAAAGTTTGAGGCAAAATAATCGAAAAATTTGAAATTTGATTCGGGATGGTGGCCATATTGGATCCGCCATTTTGAATTTTGAAATTCTGACATCAGGATCGTGATCAGCGACCCCAAAAACCCCTAACGGACAAATAATGTTTCAAAATTCTTCTTTTGCGTCAATGATCCCGCAACTGGTAAAAAAACGAGAAATATCACCCTTTGAATTTTGCCACATCTAGTTATTCTAACCTCAAAAAATGAGCAAATTAATTTTTTCTCAATGCGTTTCCTTCAAGAACACGTATCGAGTGCATGTTTCTATTTGTTTTTGAGTGGTTATCTTGCAAATATCGCAATTTTTAATAGTTTTTGTTAAAAATGGAGGGTTGCATCAATTTTTTCAAGTTTTGACGATTCCATTCGAAAGAGCGACCTCAAAAACATAGGAATACACGGTTTTAGTTATTTTTTCTTTATTTTTTCTATCAGTAATATGAGCCTCTAAGTTCATGTCTCTTGACAGTGGGCGTTAAAGGGTTAATGTGAGTCAAAGAACTTTGAAAATGATTTAGTATTTTCGCAATTATACACAACCTTCAAAAAGTGGGTGTATCCTGACTTTCGTTATCGTTCGACAAAGCCGAGAACGACTGTTTCTCAGTGTAACACGCGATATTAATGGACGCGCCGGTTCATTAAGAAAAAAGAATCCGGAACACGTGCAAATGAATAAAAAAAGCTGGCACGCGGATAAAGTCAGTCCTATTATATATTTATAAGTAGATTAAATAACACAGCGTTGTAGATTGCTACGGCTGTTACTATAATTTGGTTAATTCATTGTAGCTGTCAGCGCATATATCATTCCTCGAAACGACACATTTCACGTAGTAAGCTTTCAGGGCGCACTTGATAAGAATCGCGCTGTTGTAAAGTGACCAAATTATATACTGCTCCCGTGATTTGAGTGAACAAATAGGGAGGCCGCCTCGTTTACGATTTTCCGTTGGTGGGAAGCGAGTCGTCAACTGGCGCGCCAATAAAATACCTTACATAGACAACGGAAGTTGTCATATTTTTATTTCCTTTCTTATATTTTTACGGCGGCCGTTTAAGACGAGATAACTTCTAAGATACCGACGTGCTTTTCGCCTTTGATATTATACGATAAAAGAGATTGCTGTTCACTCGGACAACGCACGATAGCGACTCCAGACACATTCTACTCTCCGCGAAATGAAAAGTGAACTTATAAGGAATATTGCCGCTCATACAAAATGTATCTCTAAATATTATTCTATATGTTCTCTCATCCCAAGTCCTTTGTCGACGCCGTAATATCGTGGACATTCTCTTGAAACCCAAAGCTGTGATATAACTCGAATATTTACTAGGTTGTCGGAAAAGTCATAACGCATTTTTTGGTTGATCTTCAAGGCTCATTTATTAATGATAGAACAAAGTTCGATCACTGATGTATTGCCCATTTTGATCGATGGTCTTTTGCCACCTTTCTGGGAGCTGCGGAAAGAGAAAAGCAAAATATGCCGAAAATGCACAGTTTGATCTTCCATTTTCAACTTGATGTAGAAACCAAACGACGCCACCAAATCGATTACTTTTTTTATCTGAAATGAAGGTTGAACTGTCAGCTGTCAAATGGTATAGCACTCGAGCAGATCGTGATGACATTTCTCATGTAAAAATTCATGTAATGCCATCTATTTCAAAAATACATCATGACTTCTCCGACAACCTAATGTTTTCTCTAAATCATTACATATTCTACGTAATTTTACATAACCTAACGATATGTTATGTATTTTTACATAGATATTTCTTTCCGTGTGGGATTCGCAGGATTCGCCCTCACGAAATTTGGTTTGGTCGATTTGGTACGACTGGATACCGTGACTGTGTGTTCGACAAAATCGGTTAAATGTTTCGTTGTCTGGTACAGCGATTAACAAGCGCTCCTACATTAATACGCCGCCATTAAATATAACAATAAATAGTGTTCGGTACGTACGAGTACAGGATAAGGCTGAGGGGCGTTTGATATATTAAATGCTTCAGATCGGTTTAAGGGGATGATACCGTGAAAAAGTCCGAAGTTTCAAACTGATGGTTTTTCCAACAATTAGAGAAATTAAACGGCTGATACGGGTGAACGCGTTAACCTGAAAAATTGTCTGTAGGCGATAGGAAAGTAGTAGGAAAATAAAATGATTCCACGTTGAACTTTAAATTAACGGTCATTAGTTATTCCGTGGAAATAAATGGCCCATCGATGCGATAATTACGATAATAAACGGTCGGAATTTATTTGTCTAAAATTAATATATTAAAACAGAATTAATTTATTAATGGAGAACAGACAAATATTATTGTTTACTCTAAAATATTGGTAATTACATTCATATGGAGCTTCCTTTATCTATGGCCTTGTATTTTGAATTTTCTAAGTAACAACATAGCAACCAGGTTTAACACGGTCGACGGCCATTACATCGATATCTATGTAGGTGGATCTATAACCGACGTTAGCTTGTGAACACATTTCCATATAATTAAAATTTTAATTTAAACTTGTCAGATCCGTTATACAGGACTTTCACAACAACACCTTAAAATTTACGTAGACAAATAGTAACAATAATATTTCGATAAGTTCAATAAATTAGTATTCGAAATTGAGGAAACCATCAACCCAATTTTGAGGATAAGCTGTTGGAGCGAGGCCTGGATGTGAAGTTGGTAGAAAATATCATTGTTGTTTTATGGAGTTTAAAAGTGTTAAAAACCTCTCTGTTCCCATAGTCCAAAGTTTAGTTACAGTGAGCAACAAAAGTGTTCGTAAACAGTCAATACTGTAGCAAAAAAATTATCAGAATTTAAGCAACATTTAAAATTGGGTGTACGATGAGTCTTGTTGCTGACTGTACGGAAATATTGGCCTTTAGCCAAAATAAGTACAGGCAGCCGGGCGCTTTCTAGTGTCACTTTTCCCAGATTAACATTTAAATATAGGCATTTAGGAAAATCCGCTAGATTTTCCACCTCCAAACCGTCAACAATGTAACAAATATACAATAAAGACGAACTTCTACGCGCGCACCCGAGCTATCAAAACATTAATAGTGGTTTATTACAAGAGTAATGCGAATTTTAATAGTAAAAAATGCAAAATGGTTTTATAACTTCGTTGGGAACCAGCGCGACATAAAACTTTTATAGGTAATATTTACCAGTGACACCAGATGAACGGTGCAGAATGCGGCTTCTTATAACGGTTGTAAACCGAGAGCTAAGGGAATTAACTTAGGCTAATTCGCCGGAATTGCCACTGATAAAAAGGATTCCTAATAAACGGACTGACCCGACTTATTCGCGTCTACCCGATGAAGAGATAAACGTGAAAATAAAAAGGTAAGTAGAAATTCCGGGGAAATATTTTCAACTGGAAGAGGCTTACTAAACATCCAATTCCCTTTTTCTGTCATTAATCGTTCTAAATTTCTAGCACAGATTTAACAGACCAACCAATCTGTCATATGTGTCATATGATCAAATATCAACCATCACAAAAATATGTGTCATATGATCAAAATACACACAGTGAGATCGTAAAGTTTGGAATACGAGGTGTAAAAATTAAGTAATGAGACTGGCAACGTAGCGCCCGATCTAGCAACACTGCGGAGACGGAACTTGGAAGGGCGGTAGGTTACCAAGAGACACTGTTTTTTCAAGACCCCAGGTTTTTCGGTGGTTTAAGGCATTCTCAGAAGGAACAGAGTCGATTGAAGATGAACAACGCAGCGGAAGGGCTTCATCTTCAAGAACCGATCAAAATGTTGATAGAATACGGAATCTTGTGCGTTCAGATCGTCGGTTGACAACAAGAATGATTGAGGAAGAGTTAAATTTGAATCAAACCACTGTTCATCAGATTCTGACTAACGAATTAGGGACGAGAAAAATCTGCGCAAAAATAGTTCCAAAAACATTTCGCAGGAACAAAATAAAAAGGACATCAGGAGAGAAAGGTGTCTGGACTTTTGGAATCGATTCTTGAGAGAGGTTCTTGAAAAACCTCGAAAAAGGGTCCGCGTGTGAGACCAAGCATCAAGAACAACTGGATTTAGCATTTGTACAATGCGCCTTGTCACACAGACATTTCAGTAAACGAGTTTTTAGCCAGTAAAAACATTCCTGTGACTCCTCATCCTCCTTATTCGCCTGACTTGAGTCCTTGTGACTTTTTTCTCTTCCCGAGATTGAAAAATCACCTCAAGGGACGTCATTTTAAGACCATAGAAAACATTCAAACGACTGTAACCGACCAGCTGAAGGCTATTCCAGTATATGAGTTCCAGCACTGCTATGAGGAATGGAAGAACCGTCTCCATTGCTATGTGACTTCCCAAGGAAGTTATTTTGAAGGAGACAATACTGAATTGTAATTCTATTCGAATAAAAAAAATGTATCAGCCTGATTACTTAATTTACACACCTCGTAATTCCATGGCACGTTTGACTCGTCTACCGGCTTTCAAATTCGATATTTTGCTCAACTTTGAGATCGTATAGGAAGCCTTTTTGAAACATATTCGCAAATTTTGAAACACCTTATATATTTTGGTTCAAATTTCGCAAATTAGTGTTTTGAAGAGTCCTGATTAACGCTATGGATTCGAATTTTAAATAAAAAATCGCTAAATGGTTATATTGGATTTCGGGGTATAAAAAACGTAGCAGGCCACGAGGATGAATCTTTTAAAGAAACAATTTTCGATGCCCTTTAAATAGATTAAAAAAAAGTTGTATGGATTTGTACATAAGTAAAAGTAGACACCCTGTATATTTTTATCAACTTCCAACTGTACCAGACCTGCGTTATTCATCAATAAAGTTGTTTTAAAGTTCACATCGGCCGTGTATTACGTGGTCGAAATAGCGCAAACAAATAAACATGTAAATTGCGGGATTATCGAAGTATTTCGAGGAAAATGTAAACATACGTGTATCCATTATACGTTTATTAAAACCTGTACGCCAATTAAATACGCATCCCTCACATTCGCGGTAACAGAGCAACATCGCGCGAATTCTAATTTCGCATCGCGACGCTCTATCGATTCGCACTCTGTATATAAAAAAAAACGCGCGCAAGACCGTGGCAGAAAGGCAAACAAGGCAACATTTCAGCTGTCCGGATTCTGCATTCTGAAACAAATGAAAAAGTCGCGGGTAAACTTTTTTTCGGCCGTCTGGGAAATCAAAAATACCTTATTATATTTACAAATTATCTTGTTTTGATAACGGAGAGAAAGAGAAATTGATCGGCAAGGCGACCGCTTCATTAAGGAACGCGAAAACCATCCCGGGCCGGCTAGGATCGAGTCGATTCGCTGTGGGGAACTCAATTAGAGTGGTGTAAAATATTAATTACGTCGGCAACGTACCATCCGAGGCCCACAGGAAAAATATTTTTAATATCCGTAATGAGCCCGAAATACCTTTTGAAATTGCAGCTTAATAAACGTTTGTAGGCGTTGCCCGGTGGCACTTTGTTTCACATAATTTGTAGGTGTATTCATTATGCAAACGAAAATCCGCCGACGTGATGTCCTTAAATAGACCCGAAGGTGACACCTTCACACATACAGGGAACGCCAAAATTCCCGGAACCACGCTCCAAACGGCGACCTCGACGTGAGCCAGAATCGGAATAGTATAACTACTCATACGACATTTGGAAATCAATCCGATTCTGTCGCACTTTAAAAAACAAGAGTTGACCTTCAAATGACATATTTCTTAAGTTATACAGAAAAATATGCATAATTTTAGAGAAAATGCATATAACATACTTTAAAACTTTCAATTTACGTAATTTATACTAAAATTTAAATATAACAGCTGTCAAAATAACTGTCAAATTACTTAAGATGCCATTTATTTATTATTTTCAATACTTAAAGTGCTTAATAGTCCATTTTCTAAGGATTTAAGGAACACTGGGCAGGGAATGAAAATCAAATATATTATGTTAGATGACAGCTAGCAAAATATGTGTCAAAATCAAAAATAAGCATGTATATCCTGCATTATTACAAAATAGTCAAAGTTTACACACAAAAAAATGATATTGAAATTGATTTATTATAAATTAGTTCCGTAATTCATATTTATTTAATCTTTATACTATTGGTAGTTGTCAATTTTTCAGTAAACTATTGAGTTTATTTTTTTCAATGGAAAAACTATTTATTAAATATTTTTAAAATTTAAGTAGCTAAATTACTCATTTTCTTTATATACAGAGGATACTTGTTAAGAAATTAATAATAAATATAATGTTAGTTGGCAGGTGGCAAAATTTTAGTCAAATGTCAAAGTAAGCATCTTAAACCACAATAAATATTCTAATTTTTTTAAGAAGAAAAATATTTAAAGCAAATTTAAATTGATTTACAATTAATTAGTTTCGTAGCTAATAATAATTTGTAATCATATATTGTTGGCAACTGTCAATTTCAATCAAATAAATGAAAAATGTATATGCAGTGCTTTAAAAATATACAGTTCCGCAATCTATTTAAATCTAAATTCCGAGCTTTACGCAGCTGTCAAATCTTCAGTAAACCCAATGAGGAAGCAATTATTTGTTTTTTTTTTCAAAAAATAAAATACCAATTAGTTATATGGCAATGGATTTTGGATATTAATGTCAAAAAGATATTGTGTTGGCCAAAAAAATGTCAATTTAAAAAATATCAGTTCCTCCAAAATGCCTTTCCTTCCAAAACAAGTTCCTTTTTTAACCATAATTATATCTTAAAAATTAGACTATATTAATTTAAAACCCCTTTTGGTGCGTGTCTTGTATAATATAAATTTGTTTGTTAAGTATATTGTTCAGTAAAATTTTTCTCGAAAGTGAAATGTATGTTCTTTAAATCCTTAGAAAATGAACTATTAAGCACTTTAAGTATTGAAAATAATAAATAAATGGCATCTTAAGTAATTTGACGGTTATTTTGATAGCTGTCGTATTTAAATTTTACTATAAATTACGTAAATAGAAAGTTTTAAATATGTTAAAATGTGTTTTGTTTAAAATTATTCATTGTTTTTCTGTATAACTTACGAAATATGTTTATTATATATTTGACAGTTAGTTTGGCAGCTGTCAGCAATAAAAAAAGAAATCGGATAATATCATTTGACAAATCATTTG
The DNA here is from genome assembly GCA_029963805.1 of Aromia moschata. Taxonomy (NCBI): domain Eukaryota; kingdom Metazoa; phylum Arthropoda; class Insecta; order Coleoptera; family Cerambycidae; genus Aromia; species Aromia moschata. The sequence goes on from JAPWTK010000038.1 coordinate 1,858,841, forward strand.
TAAAATAAAATTTTAAAATTAGAAGTCAAAAATATTTATACATTTGAGACCTTGACACTGATTTTCATTGGAAAAAAAAACATATTTCGCAATAAAAATACGTGTTTAAATTAAAATAATAAAATATTGGGAATGAAAATAAAAAATCCGGCTAGAGGAGTTTAGGGAGAAATTCATAACGAACGTTTTAAAACAAAAAGCAGCCTAAAATCTGTATTTTTACGATCTCTAGAGTGATTTGGGTTACGATCTCTAGAGAAGTTTTGTCCCACTGTGCGCCGGTTCTGGCTCATTTCAAGGTCATCGATGCGGGAACTTCATTTCCCGATTTGTTTCATTATCTTGGTTATCAAGTGAGCCACATAGGTATGGTATAACTACCAATAGGAGAATGACGTGATATGAGTTTACCCTGGCGCATTCGCCCTTTTTGCAAAATATTGAACTTCTCACGCGGCAAATAAAATCAAACCCAGATGAGTTTTATCAACATACGGATATAATAGACAAACAGCATGCCTAGGGAAACGATCTTTAGACTTTAGATCCGGTCTAAAATCGAAGTCAATCTCCCGAGCGGCCAGGCTTTTTGTTTACTTGTTCCGTATTTATTTCCAATATCGGTGGATATCTGGTGATTTGTGGGTTTATTAAAACAGCTCAACTGTGTAGGACAGCTGAAATTTAAAGCTTTATCCGCACAAGCTATCCTTTGTATAATACCGAGGAATAAACCGAGAAATGCGCGGTTTCATTCCGTTTTATTTACTTATTTTTTTGTGATAGTTCAGATCTACGGTAGAGCGTAAAGGCCTGACAGAGGCTCCTAGGTTCGCATTGAAAATAAATCGCATGTCGGAAAGGGAAACGTCTCTATTTCCTCAACGATTTAATAACACAATTTTGAAAATAGTCGCCTTGAATAAAATAGCGGAGCAACGTATCGGTTGCACTTTTTCATGCGTTGAGGGGTAAAGAAAGAAATCCCTACCGGGCGAAATCCCTAGAGTTCGTTAGGGCCGATAAACCAAAAAAAAAAGCTTGTATTCCGGGCGACAGACCACCGAAGCTCTAGGCACGCAACAGCCTGCCTAAAAGACGCAAATGGAAATGGAAAACAGAAAGAGATTCCCTGAAATAGGCGCGTCTCTGTTGCCACTCTTCCCATTTTGCACCAACCGTAAGTTTCTGTCAGAACTACATTCATTCAGTTAGACTAAACACATCCAGAAAAACGCACAACACCTACATATCTAATCTACAAGTTACAAGATGGAAATATCATTAGTACGAAAATATATATGAGGTGTGTAAATTAAGTAATAAGACTGATTTTTCTTTTAGCCTTCAGTTTGTCGGTTACAGCCGTTTGAATGTTTTCTATGATCCCAAAATGACGTCCCTTGAGGTGATTTTTCAATCGCGGGAAGAGAAAAAAGTCACAAGGACTCAAGTCAGGCGAATAAGGAGGCTGAGGAGCCACCAGATGTTTTTACTGGTTAAAAACTCGTTCACTGAAATGGCTGTGTGACAAGGCGCATTGTCGTGATTCAACATCCAGTTGTTCTTGATGTTTGGTCTCACACGCATGACCCTTTGTTGTTGATTTACTGTTTAGCCTGGAGGCACAAACTCTTTGTGGACAATTCCCTGGCTATCAAAAAAGCAAATCAGCATGCATTCAATTTTCGACTTGCTCATTCTTGTTTTTTTGGGTCTTGGAGAGCTTGAATGCTTTGGCGCTTGGTTTCCGGGTCGTACTCAAACACCCAAGTCTCATCACCAGTAATAATGACACGTTCCATAAAATTGGGATCATTTTCAATCGATTCCAAAAAGTCAAGACACCTTTGTCTCCTGATGTCCTTTTGTTCCTGCGAAAGGTTTTGGAACCATTTTTGCTCAGATTTTGCTCATCCCCAATTCGTGAGTCAAAATCTGATGAACAATGGTGTGATTCAAATATAACTCTTCCCCGATCATTCTTGTCGTCAATCGACGATATGAACGCATAAGATTCCGTATTCTATCGACATTTTCATCGGTTCTTCAAGATGAAGACCTTCCGCTGCACCGCTCTTGAAAAAAACACTGACGTTTTTCAAAAGTATCCGTTGCGCTGTGTCCAAGTCTGAAACAAAACCTGATGGCACATCGTTGCTCAAAATTAATGTCGCCCAGTTTTAAAACGCATTAGAAGAAAACGATTTACAAAAAGAATCACAAAGAACAAACAAATGACTAACAAGTTCAAACTTGTACTGAAGGTGCATTACATGTTAACCTACTGCCCTTCCAAGTCCCGTCTCCGCAGTATTGCTAGATCGGGCGCTACGTTGCATGTCTCATTATTTAATTTACACACCTCGTATAAACCCCACATTCTTATGTCGTAGGCTATATTGGCTACATTGTATATACACGTTTCCTTTCTGGTTTGTGTATACATTTTTAATAAAACTGAAGACCCTTTAAGCACCGAGTCTGAAGGAAACCTATATATTTTACGATTCCAATAAAATCAGTAACAACTCCAGACCATAGAACCGCAAAAAAGTTACCGACGGGAACTTATGGATTGATTTTTGTCTGCATCGGTAATAGGATCGAAAACAGTATTAAACAAACCGATGGTAGATGAAATCGCTGAGTAACCTTTCGTAAGATGGAATTTTAAAACGTTTTCCGAACTTCCCCTGCGCCGACAAGGGTATTTTATGCAGAATATTCGCATTTTCTTAGATAAACCTCGTCGTGTATGTGTACCAAATATGTCGTGAAGCAATGCCCATTCATTCATGCGCTTGGCGTTGCTTTTTGGGACACCCTGTATATATATAAAATTACTAGAGAATAATTCACAGGAAATAAATTGAGCGTGATTTTAGTAGCTTCCACATTTACATTTTCAGTTATGGAAGAGATACGTAAAATGTTTGACGTAAGAAATTATAATAAACACGACTGTAACGTTAACAGCTAAAACAACAGTAAACGTCCTCCCTTTATTGTACACTTACTTTATAAAGTACATTGTTTCCTCCGAGAGTAATGCGATTTTACATTGGAAAACAATTTATAAAGTACCCGGAAATTAAATTTTATAGACCCATTGAAAACTTCATTCTCTGAAACCCTTTTCAGTCACTGGGAGTTTGCGAATAGAAAGAGTTGTTGTATAAAGGGAATATGAAATAAAACAGTTTCGGCCAATTAAATTTCTGTTTAGAATTTTCGCCCCCCCTCCCTCCGCGTTTCAGCAATGCGTATTAAACATTTTTCAGGGGATGAAATTAATTCCAAGGGTCTTTAAACTTTGTGTTACGTTCGAATTCTTTGGGAATTAAAGTCCTCAAAAATATTCCCTCAGGCAACTAATTAATCCCACTCTTATTTTTTTACGTTGTATTCAACAAGCAGCTTTCAGAAAAAAGTATTACGGATTACGTCATTTTATATTTTTTTTCGGTGGTATATTTTGAACCAAACGACATTTGCTAAATGTCACTAGCGTGCTATTTTAAGATGGATTTAATTTGTCGATTTTTCAAAAAAAGCATAGCATCATACAGTTTTTCCCAAAAAGTACGCACAATACGGAAAAATCTGAATAAATTGGGTAAAAATCGCTTAATTTGTTTTCGGTATTTTTGTAAGCTCCAAAAATTATATTGCAACAATTTTCGTAGGACAGAACGTACATTCAAATAATAAATCAATAAACGGTAGCGACCTTGTATCGCGTAATCTGCGAACGATTTAACCCCTAATTCCTCGCGTAACACAGACCTTTTTTTACAACACGAATCGTCCCTTGTCTCTGGTCAACCGGATGCCCGTTATATGTGTTTGACTCCCGAGAAAGAAATTAAATTCTGTCAAATATCCCCTTCGTCGTATAACGAGGAGGGTCGAAGGGGAAAGTCACGGCCCCCCTATTAGCCAACGTCAAAAACGCCGTACTTCCCACACAACTGATACATTTCGTTAGCGAAATGAAAATGAGTACGCACCCGGAATTCTTATTAAATATTCTTCCGTACTGGATAGTCAGAAGGTCCAGAGGAGGCAAAATACCCCCCCCCCCCCGCCTCTCGTGAATAGTCAGTCCAAGGTCAATGGAAACATAAAATATTTACGCTACATACACAGAGAAAAGGATTTTCTTAAATCAAGAAACGCAGTTTTATTTGAAATTTACTTCATTATTCAAGAAACACACTCTGAATTCGACTAAATTGTTATTGAAAACTTAATCTTTTATTTAAATGGAAGAATCAAATATATTGTAGAGGAATTCTTTGGGCTTTCAGTAAACAATTTTTCTCAGTATAATCGTACCCTCGCATTTAAAATTATCGACGGGGTTGGAAATTTTTACACTTCTGGCGCTTTTTACAACGACATTAAACGAAAGGCACTGTAAGCGTTAAAGTGAGCGACACCCTGTGTGAACCCCTAAAGCAGTACCTTTTATTGTGTTTTAACCCGGGCAATTAAAAAAGACAGAGCTTGTTTGGTCGTCATCATTACGCTTTACGAAATGTTGCCGAAAGTATTCTGGTATAACATTTGCTGATGCTTTATATTTTACCCTCCTTGGGGAGGAGACCTCAAGGTCCCCACCAGTAGCGTCTCAGTTAATCTACTATAAACCTCTCATACCCCGGGGACATTGGTTAATTTTCGCAGAGTGAAGCGTTTCAAAAATAGATCTATGCGCATATTTTCATTGAATAGGGCGGGTGAGGGACATATTGTTCTCACCCTAATTGAATAAAAATCGGGAGAAGGTTATTTGTCTGCAAAATATCAGTATCAACGATTTCATTTAACCCGTTTCAGCCAAAAACGCCCGGTATATCGCCCTTCAGCGCCTCATAACTAATTTGCTCAAAAAATTTAAAAAAAAAATGCATTGATTGATTTTAAGAATTTTTGTATTCTTGGCAATTTTTTGTAAAAGTGCATCATTTTCCAATAAAAAATTCTTGAATTTTTACGCAAACATTTTGCAGTTCAGGCGCCATTTTGAACGCATAAGGCAAGAAATCGATCTTTAAACCACGTATACTTAAAGTTCAAACATGTGTTCCACCGGTTAGTGAGGTTCCAGGTCCATTGCAGACCGGAAACCCGATGAAAATTTGATTTAAAAAAATGTGCAAAAGAATCGTGTATTTTTTTTAAAAACTGCTTTTTTCATAATTAATAATTTTACTTAATAAAATACTTAAACTTTAAAAGTCCCTGTAAAATTTTTCTGTCGCAAATAGTATTAGTTATGAGGCGCTGAAGGGCGATATACCGGGAGTGGCGTTTTCGGCCGAAACGGGTTAAGTTGATCAGCAATACACTAAATATTAAAATACTCGTATATAAGATAAATTAAAATAAAATCATGTGGTACCGATGAATAAGTTAATTAACTTAACTAGTTTATCATCAATGAAACTGTAACACAAGAAAAACGATTTTGTTTTTACATTTAATACATTGTTTGATCGTGTTAAATAAAATAATTTAGCTGTTTACTTTCGTTTTATTTTTAAAATGACCTGTGTAAAATTTTATAAAACAAACAAGGAGAAATTCAATCTAAGGCGATATACCTCGGATAAATCACAAAACTACTAACCATCAGAGAGATTATTATCAAAGAAACAACTTAATTAAAATAAAGTACATGTTTGAAGATGGAAATTAGTAGCGAGAGACTTAACGTAAACATGAATAGAAAAAAACTAGGCTTTACAGAAATTTATCTTGGAGGAGCTTTTAGTTTATTTTCCAAATAATTCTCCATAAAATACAAAACGTAGGAAACTTTTTACTAAGAAAACATTAAAGTCTGTAGGTCTACAACAATCAAACGACATATAGAAGTTCTATTTAATACTTTAAAAACAGTTAATACTTGATTTTTTTGAGGTAATTCGTTAATAAATTAAAACATTTTACACACTGTTTTTTTTTTAATCAGACTGACCTTGGTCCACATCCATTTTAGGGGTTGCTGAATTCAATGGTGTAATCAGATTCTTTGAAAACTATTTCTCGTTGAATTGTTCACCTCGTCGAAAAAATGTGAAACGCCCGGTATACATTTTTATGTTCATTAGCCCTTCCGTCGTGACCCCTCATTAATATTTATTGTTATTAAACTTTTGACGAAACAATGTGCCCCGGCAATAAATTCCTTGCGTCAAAAATGGCGGGTTATTCCAACCCTTCAACACCGGGGCCGCGTCGGCTAACTAAACTTCCTCGTTGGCATTCAGTTTTGCAAGTGAAAAATAGCGGGTGATTTATTTAAAAGCTAAAGGGACCGAGGTGAGTAAAAGGCCGAAAGAGTTTTACAATAGCTGCACGTATCCGGTAGGTCGAATGAATAACTTCTTTTGGGGGGATTTTTTGTTTTATTTTTTTTATTTTTTTTTTGTATTGCCGCATTGACGGTATTTAGACACACCATCGCACATCAGTTAAGCCTTGCAAAAAATGTGTCGGTGTTTTTTTTTTTATTAACATCGAGCCATTAAAAAAAACTGTCGTCAAAGTTGCCGAGTAAAAAAAAAACGTTATTTCTATTCTATCTTAACCCGTTTCGGCCGAAAACGCCACTCCTGGTACATCGCTCTTCAGCGCCTCATAACTAATACTATTTGCGACAGACAAATTTTACAGGGACATATTTTTTGAAGTTTAAGACGTGCCCTTTCCGATGGTGTCCATGAAATTCCTTCAAAAAATTATTAGTTATGAAAAAAAAACAGTTTTAAAAAAAAACACGGTTTGTTTGAACTTTTTTTTTTAATCAAATTTTCAACGGGTTTCCGGTCTACAATGGACCGGGTTAAAATAACCTTATTTAATTGTCAAAGCTGTCACCTTATATGACAGCCATTATTTATTTTACAATTGTGACAGTTACTTGTCAAAAGTTTGACATAACCGAAAAGCTTCGACCGTTGTTTCTCTATCTCTCGTTCATAGCCAGATTTGATGAGGTTTTTTTTTGGATGTCTCTTTACAAAGCCTGGCACTCGTTCGTTAAGTTCGTAAACGAACTTTCCCGTGTATTAGGGCGCCGAGAAGAGAGACAAGGATTTAATTCTTATTAAGTATGTCAACGGATATGGAGACGAACAATGCGAAATGCTCCCAAACCGACTATTAGGTATCTGTTTACAGCAGCCGGTTTTTGGGGCCATTCATCAGATTAAAGTTTTCCCGAGCAGGTGCATGAGCTGGAACTTTTCAAACTAAAACTTGTTTGCTGAAATTCTGTTAGTTCAATGCAATCCCTTCCGATTTTATGTTTTATTTATAATGGGTATTTTAGTGCATCGACTGCGAAATATACACTTTAATCCACCCATAAAACCGATAAGAATTACATTGTTTCAATTTTCGTTATCCTCAAGTCGTTTCACGCCAACATACGCCTTAAAAACTTTTTTAACTAATTTATTGGCTTACATTTTATACGCGCATTCACTACGCGGGTTGGTCTCAGAATTTCATTACATATACGCGTGTCTTTGAAATATCGGCCAAAAATGAAGAAAGCTAATATTAGTTATGATCTGATGCTCTAAATAAGTTTTAAATATATTTGTGCTTTTCTCAACCCCCACACAATCACAACACTGCCGAAACTATATGTACAATCATGACTTTCTTGAATAAACAAGTACAGCGACAGATATTTTGGATGTCATACGAAATAGTTTACGTAATGATTCAAATATTAATTTATGGCGTATTTTATGCACTGTATAACCATGTTATATTGTTTAAAATGTATTACTATATTTTAAAAAGAATTGTTAAAATATTTTGTCCATTACAGTGACAATATCGTTTGTCAAATCTGGGACAGCCTGTACAGGTAATCTTATCTCGCGAGTTCTAAAAGCCCTCCAAAATAAAATGTACCATCCGTTCAAAGGCGATTTCATTTTCCACATTTTTTTACCACCGAACATTTTTCATATTCCAAAAGTTTGGCGATAAACGTGATATAGGGAACTGGGAAATTGCACACAGTTAAGAAACATTCTACTGTTTAAAATATAGATCAGGGAAATTAATCAGTTTTACGATATGTAAAATAACCTATAAGCAACCATATAATGAAAAATATTTTTCTATTTTGTTTGAACGCTGAAAAACGCGAATAAATTTGTCAACTTCTGAACGTGGTGCATAAAGATGTACGAGGTGTGACTATTAAATAACCGAAGTCATAACACTTTTTATTCGTTACCAATTAGAGTGGCAACTTATTCGCCTTCAATGTAGTCCTCTTGGCGATCTCTACATCGATCCATACAACTTTTCCATTGTTGAAAACAGTGCTGGAAGTCCGCTTCTGTCAGCTGGTTCAGAACCTCCGTCGCTTTTGCTTGAACCGCTTCCACGCTTTCGAATTTTGTCCCTTTCACTGTCACCGTGTCTAACAAGCCTGGATCAGTGTCAATGTTGTTTAGAATGTCAGCACAAATGTTCATTCTTGATTCCTTTTCCTCGGGAGTGAGGAGTTTTGGCACCATTTTTGGCATATTGAACGATTCATGCAAAATCTGGCGAACACGTTCTTTGTTATTTCAGCGAACACGATCCCTGTTATTTCAGCGAGCCCTCGGATGCTTAGACGACGATCTTCGCGGATTAATTTACCGATTTTTTCAATGTTTTCGTCCGTTTTTGACGTTGAGGGCCGTCCTGGGCGCGGATCGTCTTCAGTCGTTTCACGTCCCTCTTTAAACCGTTCAAACCATTCAAAAACAACTTGTGTGCGGGATAAACATTAATTCCCGCATACTTCTTTTAACATTACATAAGCTTCTGTAAAAGTTTTCCCCAGTTTAACAGGAAACTTGAGATTGCTCTATCTGAACACTTTTTTCGACGCGTCACTGGTGCGTAGACTAATTCAAAAGACTGCTACAGTCAAACTGAGCGACTCACCGGCTTGTCCAGCGAGCTCAGGGTGGGGAACGTATCACCAAGCACAGTTCTGTTCAAACTTTTCGCGACACGCTCGCAGCGAGCTGACAGCAGCAGCAGTTCGGTTATTTAATAGCCACACCTCGTATTTAGTCTTTTGGTAGACCTTGACCGGTTATTGACCTTAGAACCGGATTGACCAGTCCAAGAATGTGGGCGACCTTGACCCGAAATGAGGTGGCGGGGGTTAAAAAGTGGTGGGGATAAAAAATGGTGGTGATATAGAACTCTCATTTCTCCCCGACTGTCATAGTTAAGAAATGAATTGTTAACATTATTTTAAAAATTGTTAAAGGACCATCTTTCGTCTGAAACGTAATACCATTTTCATTATGTTTTCATGCTGCAAAGTTACTAACCGCTTTTCAATTTGAGGAACAATGTAAGTTTGTTTATAAAGGGATGCTTGTAATTTTTTTATGAAAGAAAACACCGCTCTTTCATACAGCTTCAGAATTTACCTTTTGTATAAACTTGTTTACACAAACGAACAAATCCGGTCTTCAGGCCGTCGTTTAATTCCGAATTAAATAATAATAAGGCTGTTTGATTCCTCATATACCTTGGAGACAAGTATTTCAACTAAGAGTCTCCAGTTTATGCTTTCTTTTAACAATTTTTACACGGTTAATGTGAAATTCGTTATCGACGCGAGATTATCGTGGACCCATTTTTAGATAAGGGAATTGTACAGTTTTTAAGGGAGTTTTAAAGAAAATCGTAATAGCCAAACTCGGAGATCCAATAAAGGACGCGATTCCTATTGCTTTTTACAAGCTTCTGAATTCACCAAGGGGCCCTAATATCGAGGCCTCTCCGTCTACTGTACTACTTTTATGGCCGGATTCATCTTCGCTACGTTTGTTGTGGTTCATTAACTTACTAATTTATATTATATTGTCTGTTGCCTTCCCTCTTGGTTACAAAAATACCTAACGCTTCTATCGCACGTTTTGCTACACTAATTCGAGAAGAATTCAGTTTTCTAAATTCAGTTTTCTAAATATTGTACGAATACAAATAACTTTTTCGCGTAACTCACAGCCCTCTATCATATACATACTAAAATTATATATAGCAACCTATTATTTGCAATTCTAAAACCGCATTTACTAATTCGGAATTTGTTGGGACAGCCCTCGACGAAAGCCCATTTAATGTATAATTAAATTTAAGCCTGCGCGAACCAACTCGTCTGTTAAATCCGTGAATATGGAACGTCGGTGTAAATGTATCTATTGATATCAGTTTACTGTAATAAACGTTAAGTTTCACCCATATGCAATCGATATATCCGTACTGACCTTGTTACCCCATGCCAGACGAAGTTTCGTTGAAATTAAAAATAGTAACAAATGTCAATCTTCAACATGTATCGTTGATATCCTGACAGCGCGCGCAAGGAAATTAATTTATTTTCTCAAATATGGCGAATGCGCTGGTGATTGTAAGTTGCATACGTCGGAAAATGGATTTCATGCTAAATAAAATATAAAACTACCACTGATAATTCTGTGCATATAGTGGAAAATTGCAAGCGATATACACTACTCACAAAAATTAAGGGAGCAAAAAAATCTAAATTTTCCCCCGATTTTTGACGGGCTGTATCTAACTGAAAAATGGTCGTATCGCGAATTTAAAAAAAAAACGTTTTGAAGCTCCTAGTTTTCGGATCTGTAAGGAAGATAAGAAAAATTGAAGTACGGAAGGGGTAAATCGTTTGAAAAATGAGTCTCTACTTTTTTTAATCGGCTAAAAATGACAAAAACAATTTTTCAAAAAACGTTTTTTTATTTTTTTTTTCAAATTTACCGTGACCGATGCAGAATTGGGAAAAAGTGGAAAAAAATTATTTTTCCATTTTTATGAATATTACATAAGAATAAAAATCTTGCTCCTAAAATTGTTTTCAAAATTGAATAATCGGCCCGGAAAAACCGCTCGATGGATCTATCTGCAGATTCACAGAGTTATTAGGGGTACATTGAGGTGTAAAAATTCCTAAAAGGCCTAGCCTCTCCATCAGTATTTGTTAAGATGCAGTCGATTTACCAAAACAAGCGAAAAAGTCACTTTTTTCAAACTATTTTCAAGTCGATATTGAGGGTGGATTGTTTTTTAATGTCGACAGGATTTTATAGGAGATTTATTCCAGTTTCCGAAACGGCCCTTCAATTTCCTCTACGATCATTACGATCCAAGTACGATCATTGGTTGCTGAGATATCGATGGTTGAAGACAAGAGGGTCCTTTTTCGTTCAATTTCGGATATCTTCGCGGCAAATGGACGTAGCAAACAATTAAAAAAGGAAAATTGCAGCTGAATAAACAGGCCATCTGGTCCATATGATCGTTTAACCGAAACAAATTTTTTCGAGCCCGTGGAGCGAGAAAAAGAAGGCTAAAAAATTTGGATATTTTTCGCGCTATTTCTTCGGATTGCGTTAAAACCGTGGCTTATAAAAAATGTTAGCCTACAGATCCAAAAACTAGAGTCTTGGAGCTTCAAAACGCCTTTTTTAAAATTCGCGATACGACCATTTTTCATTTAGATACAGCCCGTCAAAAATCGGGGAAAAATTTAGATTTTTTTGCTCCCTTAATTTTTGTGAGTAATTTAGTATATATAATAATAATCAGATGACAGTAGAGAGTATGAAAATAGGTGAGATTTTCCATACCATTTCGGTACCATTTTTGTTATCCCTACATGAAACAGATTCCCACGCCACCGCTGAATATCTCGGCTACTGTAGAAGGACAAACGCGTGAACCTTCGCCAGTCTGTAGCACTTGGTTTGTGAGCATCCACTTCATTCACACGTGGTGCTTCTTTAATTCAAGGAAAGGCCTTGGGAAGAACCTCAGATGTCGGTAACGGGGGCGTGATTTATAAACGAGATAACGACGTATACGTCGCACAAAATAATCCTAACTTCGTCGGCGGCTCATTTGGCAATTTTAAGAAGCATTCCGAGAAAGTTAGCGAGTAAAATAATTTGCGAAGTAAATGAATATCTAATGAGTTATCAGAGAGCTGAAATTAGTAAAATTGTTGAAGAACAATTGAAGGAATTTTAATTTGCGTCCCGGAAACCAACATTTTGAGTGGTTATTATAAAATGTTACCCGAGGGGATAGATGTTTTCCGCAATATCCGTCTGAGTTCGCTCGCCGATTCTGGGAACAAAAATGCGCTGTAAAACTACCGCGTTGCTCTATTTTAAACGGTATAAATGGCTTGCTCGGTATTTGTGATATTTCGTATAGCCGAGAAGTACCGACATATATGTCCCGCGGGGTGAAACGCCGAAATGGCAATAACAGAGGCCGAAACGTCTAAAATAATTAATTCCCTTATGGGCTTTTGACCCCGATTTCGTGTACCGAGTACTCCTCAACCGGTGGGATTGCGCGAAATTTATTAAAACGATAAATTCTTTTCGAAAGCAATGCCTGTATTGCCCTCGGGTTCGATCGCCTTCGTTCCACTAATTTTCGTTAGCCGCAATTTCTTGCCTATCCGCCGGAGTATACGAAGTGGGTGGTCCCACGGGGACCGGGGCCATCCCACTCTTACGCCCAGGCCATTAGCTACAAAGACATTAACAATTTGGTACAGTCTTTATAAACAAATTTAATTACATCTGTTTAACCCTTACACGCAAAAGCAACAGCACTTATTAGTGAGGTGGCGTCTCCTCCTCTCTTTGTGCAAACTTTCAAATATTTATTTCCGGCAAAATTACGTTCCAAGACGAACACCGCAGGGACTGCCATTAAAATACGGGGACCTCCCAACAATATTTACGTTTCGTAGTCCGAAAGAGAATACACCTTATTACTCCCTTTTTATTTATTTATTACCCCTGTATCGTGCAACGATACATACTACGAACAAAACGTGTACGTAGCGTAACTTAATTGTTACTTAACTCTAATACTAGAAAAATCTTACAGATATTTTTAAGCAACATATTTTTGACCATTTTTTGGAATTTCGTTCAAGTACGAGGTGTGTAAATTAAGTAATGAGAGAATTTTTTTTTAATTATTCTATTCGAATAGAATTACAATTCAGAATTGTCTCCTTCAAAATAACTTCCTTGGGAAGCCACACAGCGCTGGAGACGGTTCTTCCATTCCCCATAGTAGTGCTGGAACTTATATACTGAAATAGCCTTCAGTAGTTCGGTTACAGCCGTTTGAATTGTTTTCTGTGGTCCCAAAATGAAGTCTCTTAAGGTGATTTTTCAATCTCAGGAAGAGAAAAAAGTCACAAGGACTCAAGTCAGGCGAATAAGAAGATTAAGGAGCCACATGAATGTTTTTATTGGCTAAAAACTCGTTTACTGAAATGGCTGTGTGACAAAACGCATTGTCGTCTTCCATCAATAACATTCAGTTGTTCTTAATGTTTGGTCTCACACGCATGACACTTTTTCGGAGTTTTTCAATAACCTCTCTGTAAAAGTGTTGATTTACTGTTTGGCCTGGAGGCACAAACTCTTTGCGGACAATTCCATGGCTATTAAAGATCGTTTTCAATCGATTCCAAAAGTCAAGACACCTTTCTCCTGATGTCCTTTTGTTCCTGCGAAAGGTTTTTTGCAACCATATTTGCGCGCAGATTTATCTCATCCCCCAATTCGTTAGTCAAAACCTGATAAACAGTGGTGTGATCAAATTTAACTCATCCCCAATCATTCTTGTCGTGAACCGAGGATCTGAACGCACAAGATGCCGTATTCTATCGACATAATCATCTGTTCTTGAAGATGAAGGCCTTCCGCTGCGTGGTTCATCTTCAATAGTCTCTATTCCTTCTGAGAATGCCTTAAACCACAGAAACACCTGAGCTCTTGAAAAAACACTGTCTCCGTGGACGTGTTGAAGTTTTACAAAACTATCGGTTGCGCTGTCTATCTATCCAAGTCTGAAGCAAAACCTGATAACACACCGTTGCTCAAAATAAGTGTCACTCATTTTTAAAACGCACTAGAAAAAATCTATGTTTAAAATATTAACCTACCGCCCGTCGCCGCAGTGTTGCTAGATCGGGCGCTACGTTGCCAAACCCATTACTTAATTTACACACCTCGTATACCCTAAATGCGCCCGCTACTAAAAAATATATCCAACGACGCCTTTTCTCGCAATAATCAGAAGTGGGATATGGAAGGGCCCTAAAGAGAAATGAGCAATTATCTTTCTAAAAGAACAAAAGACTATTGTAACTCGAAATAGAACAACGCGAGGAGAAAAGTATGTCACGCCTTAAGCAATGCTAATTTTAAAGTTATTATAAGTTTTATTATTGGCTAATATAAAATTCAAATGAAAATACCTTATCGCACACTGTGTTATTACATTACGGTTCGTGTATAAATACATGTGTTCGTTGTATAGAGTTCACTTTCATTCATGCATATATTTTATCCATGTGTGCTTCGTTCCATATCCACGTACGCACATGTTTACGGTGCTCTCAAGAATTCATTTTAACATTAAATTCAGCAGATAAGGTACATCGCTCTTCAGCGCCTCATAACTAATACTATTTGCGTCAGAAAAATTTGACAGGGACATATTTTTGAAGTTAAAGACGTGTCCTTTCCGATGGTGTCCATGAAATTCCTCCAAAAAATTATTAATTATGAAAAAAAGCAGTTTTAACAAAAAAACGATTTTTTTGCACAATTTTTTATCAAATTCTCAAGGAGTTTCCAGTGTGCAATGGACCTGGAACCTCACTAACCGGTGGAATAAATGTTTGAACTTTAATTATACGTGGTTTAAAGATCGATTTTTTTGCCTTATTCGTTCAAAATGGCGCCTGAACTGCAAAATGTTTGCGTAAAAATTCAAGAATTTGTAATTGGATAATGATACACTTTTAGAAAAAAATGTCAGGAATAAAAAGTTCTTAAAATCACTCAAAGAATGCACTGGAATTTATCAAAACTTTTTGAGCAACTTTTTGGACTTTCCAAATATGTAAATGTTTGTAAAATTTAAAAAAAATGCTTAAAAAATTCTGAAAAAAATCCAGTGCATTCTTTGGATGATTTTAAAAGCTTTTATTCTTGACAATCTATTGTAAAAATGAATTTTTTTCGAGAAAAAAAAATTCTAAATTTCGATACTAATTTGATCTTTAGAAATTTTTTTCTCGAAAACAATGCATTTTTACAATAAATTGTCAAGAATAAAAAGTTCTTAAAACCACCCACAGAATGTACTTCAGAATTTTTTAAGCACTTTTTTAAATTTTGCAAAAATTTACTATTTGTAAAATCCAAAAAATTGCTCAAATAATTTTTTAAAGTCTAGTGCATTCATTGAGTGATTTTAAGAGCTTTTTATTCTTTACAATTTTTTGTAAAAGTGCATCAGTTTCCAATAAAAAATTCTTGAATATTTACGCAAAAAATTTTGCAGTTAAGGCGCCTTTTGAACGCATAAGGGAAAAAATCGATCTTCAAACCACGTATACTTAAAGTTCAAACATTTATTCCACCGGTTAGTGAGGTTCCAGGTCCATTACAGGCCGGAAACCCCTTGAAAATTTGATTTAAAAAAATCGGCAAAAAAAAATCGTGTATTTATTTTTAAACTGCTTTTTTCATGATTAATAATTTTTTGGAGGAATTTCATGGACACCATCGGAAAAAGGCATGTCTTAAACTTCAAAAAATGTGTCCCTATCAAATTTTTTCTGTCAAATAGTATTAGTTATGAGATGCTGAAGAGCGATGTACCGGGAGTGGCGTATTCGGCCGAAACCGGTTTAGCCACGAAATAGATCCTAAGACACAGCATACTATCAAAGGTTACGGCGATATATGTACATAACTTTCCTCCAGCAGTAGTCGTCTTGACTGGCGTCAAAAAATTTAGCTCGACCATTTCGGAGGTGCTGAATGCGAATCCGCCATCGATTTTTTCTGGCGTATTCGGGCGACGGAATGTAATGAGAAGTAGACAGGCTTAGTATTTCTGAAAAGTTTGCAGTAACTAAACGTCTGTCAAGTTAGGGGTTAATTCCGAGTTCAGGGGTACACCTCAGTTATTTATAGTTAGTTGAGAGATCAATACGACTGCAAAACTTAAATGATTAAGCGCCGTGAAAATTAACAATGGACCATTTATCGGCGGCAGTTCGAGAGACAATAATACCGCATTTAACAGCTTGCGATATCTAGAAAAGCGGTTTAAAAGCAATAGAGCTGAGACTTGATTACCGGCCGTAAAAACGCAGTTTACCGACGAAATAAATGTTTGATTGATAACCTCATCGGCTTACGTGGCGCCGTCGGTTAACCTAAATAATCCATTTAGCAGGGGAAAAAAGAGCGAGCCATTGTAACGGGTTATTTTCGCATTTTTATAATGCATCACGTCCGCGTTGATCTTGGCGAATGGACGGCGTTCCTCCTCAAACCGATTTATCGCTCGCTGTGCTCCGTACATGTTATAATTTGCATTAAATCCGATAACAAACTAACGTTAGAATTTACATAACGAACATGGAACATGTTTTGTGCGGCGCACTTTTCATATAAAAAAGACCGAAATAGATTTACTGATAATTCGGAAATATGTTACGATAGGCAAAAGGTTGTTTAAACTTCTCTAAAGTTTAAACAACTGTAATGAAAACGTTCCCAGAGCAATACACAAAATGATTATATATAATCGGGAAACAACTTATCGTATACAGTTTTTTGTTGCTAATTAGTTGTGACAATATCGCTGCTTTTCATAGTTGTTTTTAAGAAATGTGAGATTATCAAATTTTATACAAGAATAAGAGTTAAAAAATGATCATTTGGCATATGTTCCTCTTCACCAAAGCTGGAAAACCACAACTAATTCGTATGAATCTAACAACAAATTCCCAGTCTGACAAAAATGTACAAACCCTTGCATAGGGGGTGTTTTGCTGAAAATATCGAAGAAATTTATATTGAATCGATTGAAAATGTTCCCCACTTTATGGAACGTGTCATTACTGGTGATGAGACTTGGGTGTTTGACTACGATCCGAAAACCAAACGCGAAAGCATGGAAAGGCACACTTTAAGCTCTCCAAGCCCCAAAAATAGCAAGGATAAGCAATGAGCAAATGCATGCTGATATGCTTTTTGATAGCCAGGGAATTGTCCACAAAGAGTTTATGCCTCCAAGCCAAACAGTAAATCAACACTTTTACAGAGAGGTTCTTGAAAAACTTCGAAAAAGGGTCATGCGTGTGAGACCAAACATCAAGAACAACTGGATGGTGCATCACGACAATGCGCCTTGTCACACAACAATTTCACTAAACGAGTTTTTAGCCAGTAAAAACATTCCTGTGGCTCCTCCGCCTCCTTATTCGACTGACATGAGTCCTTGTGATTTTTCTCTTGCCAAGATTGAAAATTCTCCAAAGATCCAAAATCCCTCAAGGGACGTCATTTTAGGACCACAGAAAACACTCAAACGGCTGTAACTGACCAGCTGAAGGCTATTCCAGTATATGAGTTCCAGCACTGCTATGAGGAATGGAAGAACCATCTCCAGCGCTGTGTGTCTTCCCAAGGAAGTTATTTTGAAGAAGACAATACTGAATTGTAATTCTATTCGAATAAAAAAATTAAAAAAAAATCAGTCTCATTACTTAATTTACACACCTCGTAATTCTGACGCTTTTAAGATAAACTACTGCTAATAAAATGATTCACAAAAAAAGAGACAAACATTAGGTATGTTTTTCTATTGTCTTTCGAATTTACCTATACTTTAAATAAACCACAACCAGATAAATTCTATTTTCAAATTCTTTAAGGTAACTTTTTTAGTTTTGAGTTCATTGAGAACTGGTATTTGGAAAAATGTTTGCTTTAAATAGCTATTTAAGTTTAAACTCTACTTACGCGTGACTCAACTTAGGAATCAATCATATACGATACGTTCTATATAAATGAATTTTAAACATACAAATTGTGGTGAAGCATCGATTTTAAAATCTATTTTTTTTTGACATTACCCTTTTTCACTCAAGGGACATTACTATTTTTTACATTTCTATGAAAATTCAGGGAAGAAAAATGTATACCACTTTTATAATGCATTAAATCATTGTTTTCTTGAATAATGGCATGGCGGCTTTCTAAAAAAAAGCCGTTTTAACCATAATAGCCGCCATCGCTATCTCTTTTTCTCCTTTCTGGGGTCTTTACCTTTGCTCACGTATTTTAACGTTTTTCTTCATAAATTCAAGTTTATTCCTACGCTTGCTATAATTTCCCAAATAATTAACACAGAAGTCTCGTACCCGGGAAAATTGCCGGTGTTTATTGTATAAGTTGAATTTTCGGTACAAAGATTCAAAAGGACGACTCTCTGACAGCATGTGGGAGACAATCCCCATTTTCGGGGATTTCCCACTCCATAATAAGCTTAGAGATTGTGTTAAATTGTGCAGTAAATATCCAAGTGACTAATTTAAATTCTATAAATAACTGTAATTTCCGCTTCGGTATGTGGACGGAAACAAAGGCCTACTCAGAGGCGAAGAAAACAGATAAATTCCACACCCTCGGATTTCCACGTGTATCAATTATCAGATTTTATCGCTCCAACCTAAGGGTTTATTAAATAAAATGTATAATAAAACAATCCAGGAGACAACAGAGTCTTCCACATCGCGTCACTTTTTTTTTTGTTGAGCTCGCTACGAATATATGTACCAAATTTTTAAACGAGTCTCGACACAAAGTGACTGAATGAAGTATGCGTTCGCCAAGAGTATGTATAAAAACATATGAAGAACTCACGCCCACCTGAACTGAAAATAGTTAAAGAGTCCTCATAAGTCCCTATGCAATTTATTAAATGATTTTAGTCGTAATAGTCTGCTATACGTTCGAATTTTCCATTTCGTTTACTTTCGAATAAAAGAAACAATTTTGTTGGCATCAAAAGTGCCAATAAGAGGTTGGCTGGATGTGTGAAGTTGAGTACTAATTCGAAATTTACCCTTGGAAATGCCGCAATCCCAACATTCGCAAGTTTAGCGGAGCAATGAAAAGTTCCCGGTTAGGTATCGCTTTGAACTCGTTCTGCTAACGGAAAATCTCGTCGAAACTGCGGAGCGGCGGTCCTGGAGTTTATAAACAAACACAAACACTCTAAAACCTATTCATCTCTCAATATTTCCGAAAGCGGATCCGCGTTTTCTCAGTGTACTAAAATGAATAGTTTCAAACAACGAAAGCTCTGAAATTTCTCCCAGAGAACGCGCGGTATATAATAAAATTTCACCATTTACTCATAGGTGGTAAAATAGTGTGTGTTGTAAATGAAAAAGTTAATATTATAAATATGGATAATAAAGAATTTTTAATCCACGGGAGAAGATCGGATAGATAAAGGTCTGGAGAGTGAGGTGGACGTAGAAAAACATCCCAATGGAACTTTTAGATAGTTGATTTTAGATCAACTTAACGTTATCAAGACCTAACGTATATTAAGTAAAATATACTGCAAGAAAACTAGTCTAAGATTTATATCATTAATGATATATGGTTTAATTAAGAGAGGTGTAATTAAAAACGTTGGTAACACCGCGAGTAATAGCCCAATCAACGGGGAGAAAACCGGTCACTAATTGTTATCAGCAAACAAAAAATATGGTCGTATAGAGAGAACAATTCTAAGAAAGATAACGTTTTTTTCTACTCGAGTTTTAATGGCGAACATAACCAAAAAAATTCGCAAAAGTAAAAAAAAAACGTTTTTTTGCAAATAAAAAAAAAAGATTCAAGTACTACACAAGAAAGCTAAATTAGAAAGTTGTAGGTCTTAAAAATGCGCGTCGAATGTTATTTGAACGAAAAAAATCGGTTCATAAACATTTGAGAAAAAATTTAAAAAATGTCAAAAATCGCGTTTTCGTATTTTTGCTGTATAAATTTCAATTTTGTTTGAGCAGACTTCTTGTTAACTACAAAAATAGCCCAATACAAGCGGAAAATTATTCTTTTTTTCAGAAATTTAAAAAAGTTTTTTTTTTTTCGTTAAAAAGATAATTCAAATGAGCTCATGATCGTTTCTGTACGATCATGAGCTCATTTGATTCACGAGACTTGTACTTTCATGCTATTAAAATCAAATCGCTTTTATTTAATTTTTGCATAAAAAAATGCGTTGTAAAATTGTATCATTTTTTCGAACCGTTTGTTTTCGAATAACTTATTTAATATTGGTTTTACATTTTTCGCCGTTGCATATTTGAAAACTGGCATTCAAAACACGCATTTAAAAAAAATGAAGGTCCTACGACCTCAGGGAGCCGAGATGTTTTTTTTTTAATTCCTGACAGCGCTGTATAACATCCGATTAACTTCATTTTTACACGAAATAGATCTCAGACTTGTACTTTCTTAAAAAAATATTTCAAATCATTTCGCATACCTAAGTTAAGTTGACATAATTGTTTGCGAAAGAACAGCGTTGGGTGCGGCACGCTAGCCAGCGCACGGCGACAGAGTGGAGGGACACTCCGCTTGGGCGCATCGAAAACTAAACACGATTTCAAATCGATCGCGCTCGCAAACTTATATTTTCCTCAGCTTAAAAAAAATTATCTCGGCTCCCTGAGGTCGTAGGACCTTCTTTTTTTTAAATGCGTGTTTTGAATGCCAGTTTTCAAATATGCACGGCGAAAAATGTAAAACCAAAATTAAAAAAGTTATTCGAAAACAAACGGTTCGAAAAAATGATACATTTTACAACGCATTTTTTTATGCAAAAATTAAATAAAGGCGATTTGATTTTTTTAATAGCATGAAAGTACAAGTCTTCGCGAATAAAATGAACCCATGATTGTTTCTGTACGACCATTTTTGCCTTTGTAAAAGCTGATTCTTTTAAAACGTATTTTTTTTAAAATCGTTATCTCGAAAAATAAAACTTTTTTGAATTTTTGAAAAAAGGATCATTTTCCGCTTGTCTTGGGCTATATTTGTAGTTAACAAGAAGTCTGTTCAAACAAAATTGGAATTTATACAGCAAAAATACGAAAACGCGATTTTTGACATTTTTTAAAATTTATCTCAAATGTTTATGAACCGATTGTTTTCGTTCAAATTTCATTCGACGCGCATTTTTAAGACCTACAACTTTCTAATTTAACTTCCTTGTGTAGGACTTGAAGCTTTTTTTTATTTGCAAAAAACCGTTTTTTTGACTTTTTGCGAATTTTTTTGGTTATGTTCGCCATTAAAACTCGAGTAGCAAAAAACGCATTTTTCCGAGAATATGAAGTTACCACGATCACATTCCGTCCCCACCGCTTAAGCGCTGAATATCGATTTTTGCTCCTAAAACACCGAATTGCATCGTTTGAAATAAAACGCCAGTTCGATAGAAAATTTGCCTTGCGAGGAATCTTTCAATTGAGGAACTGAAATCACGTTCTCCTGAGTGAAATAAACCGGAATGCCAACTACATTAAAGGCAATTAATCGACATGGTTTTCGTTCATTTAAACGTTCATCTGGAGAACGAGTAACATATGTGTATTTAAACTGATAGCCCTCCGAATGAATTTAGGAGATCACTTTTGCTGTAGTTAGCACTAAGCAGTGGTAATTTAGAAACCGATGAGCAACACAAGTCAAGTAAACATCACTGATTTTCTATTCGGCGCTACATTTTCTCTTACACAAAAAGAGATGAAAGAAATAAACAAAACGGTTTACAAAAGAGTGATTCTGACGAAAATATATACAGGGTGAATTTGAATTATTTCTTACCATGGAAACGAAGAACGATAATCTAGAAGGACATAAATATCCTATATCCTAAAGGATATTAAATTTAGGCCTTCTAGATATGCCTGTTATTTCACTACAGTAATTGAGTAAATTGTCTACTACTGAACTCTTGTTGTTTTTTAGTTGTATTACTCAAAGTATGCTCAAAGCGACTTAGCTTGAACCACAAACAAATAAATTGGAAATATAATGTTAGTCGAGAATTGTAAACCATAATCGGATGAAACTAATTTGACGAATCAATACAGCTTAAGGTGCGATTCAAAATGGTTTCCGCATTAAAAGTCGGTAATCAGATTTGACGACGGAACTACTTCGACAAATTTTAAACAAACACTGTGTCTAATGAAGCAAGCGGAGTTTTATGGATCAACTAAACCGGAAATGTCTGTTCAATTGCCATACAATATACTTACTCCTTACTCAACGAAATTTAGTTCGATTTAAATTATACCTGTTAAGTGGATTTGTTCCCAACTTAAAAAATTAATTGATGGTTGTGTTATACACAGTGTTTTCTAAAGGCGTCCACATCGCTTGCGCCGCAAATTTTGTTCTGTTTATCATATTTTTCTACGAAAATATTGCGTATAACATACATAAATATATGAAAATAACAACTTCAAAAGACCAAGTCCACATTCACACAAGCGTTCGACACAAGCCTCTCTTTGATGTCGTTACAAAAACCGGCAATCCAACGTTTGACAAAAATATTTGTGTGTTTACATCAACAAATACAACGCACGTAAAGATGTATTGATGTGGACCCGGCTTAAAGCGGTGTTATAAAAATTGCTACTTGTATTGTTACAAAAAAAATAGTAACAAAAGCTTTAATTGTAGTCTAATGGTGATAAATATGGTCCGGAAAGTGTGACACAACGCAGGGTCGACACTGTACAACTCTACGACAATTAAAGTATAAACCGTATTTTTTTAAGAAATGCATAAAGACTACTACAGTCGGTGTTTCTGAATGATACAAGCAATAAGTATGTATATTATTAACAAATTTTTACTCCTGTCTTTTTGGTCTCTCATATATCCTTCCGTCAATGACATGACGGATTACGAGTCCGACCTTGCGTTCTGGCACACTTGCCGGACCCTAGTGATAGATATTAAAAAGCTCACCTATTCTGCAAAATGCTAGAGGTCGGTCCTGGCACAGTAAGAAGAAGCAATCCGTATAGTAGAGAAATCTATAACAAAACAGAAAAAATCATTAGATGTTTTCATTATAAGCCGCTAAAATTTTATTTTCTGCTTTTACATTCCTGAATAACCAATTTTTTCGTAACGCCAAAAATAAGCGTCCTCAAAAATTTGGAATGTTTTCCCCACGTGGGATTACGAGACTGTATCGTCATCAGACTTAGTTCCAAAACTCAGATTATTACTAAGACCTGAGAAGGCTCTTCCTCGGTTCTTATTCCTCAAAACTTCTCGAGTACCTTTCTTTTCTCTCCGTTAATCGCATCGGGACGGGTGCCAATAGGGTTTTTATTGATTCTAGACAACTTTTTTTAGCGCCAAACGATTTAGGAGCAAAAAAATACCTACATGCTGAGGACAAGCTACGGTAAATTGACGAAAATGATGTTCGCTTGAAGTAAATCTATGATTTTCATCCTAAATTAAATCCAGTTCGGTAAATTGTTCTTTACCGAACTGTAAACTATTCTTTATTTAATGCTACCTACATACATATTTTAAAAAATATTTCTGTATTGTTTATAGGATTTTAGGAACACTTATTTCTACGGCTATGGGAAACAACAGAAATGTGGAACCTTCGGCGTAGAAACAAAAACGACGTTTTCCACGAAACACCGAACTACTATAATTTTCTCGACGCGCATTTCGCCAACTAAGTTGGCATCTTCCGGAGAAAATAAACTAAAAACTAAAAACTAAAAAACTAAAAACTAAAAAACTAAAAACTGCTGTTTCGTGGAAAACGTCCGTTTTTTTTCTTTTTCAATCAACAATTTTTTTTTTTTTGGAAAAAACAATCACTACTACTTGTAAAGGATACTTTGCAGTTTTCAAAACCCTACTTGAATTTTTTGTACGTTCATTATTTCCTGAGTAATTGATTTTATCAAAGTCAACAATGACTTTTTTGCTTTGAACGGCAAATGGCGGTAACTCGTCTAAAAATCTTCGTATAGGGCTCAATAATAGATCAAATTAAACAGAATTAAATTATCTAAAGGATTTTTATGATGAACATTAGGGTGATTTTTTTTAACTATTTTTTGATTTTTTTCAGTCCCCACTTGAAATTTTGTTGAATATGTCGAAAAAAAAGCTAAAAAGTTAAGTAAGTTACAGCCCTTAATATCAATTTTAAGTACTTTCCCAAAGCGTGAAAAAAATTTCCATTTAAAATACATGTAAATCGAAATTTTTTTTTTTCAAATTTCTATAACTCAGTCGCATTTTATGCTATTACATTGGTCTTAGTCTCGATTTACTCAGAATAAAACACTCTACAAAAGTGTCCATTGCAGCGAAAATGTAACTTGTACTGGTGAGTTGATACGGGTCGCTGAAGTTAATTTTTACCCAAAATTCTCGTTTTTTTTCTGTTATCTCCGAAATTATTAATTTTACCAAAAAAATGTAAATGAAAAATTTGTTGGAACTTTAATTTACTACAAAAAAGGTCCTATAGACCAAATTGCTGAGATTAATATTTCTTGAAATATTAGACTTATGAGTAGTAAAAAAAAAACTGGACGTTTTCCACGAAACACCGAACTACTACACTTTTCTCGACGCGCGTTTCGCCAACCAAGTTGGCATCTTCAGGAGAAGATTAAAACTAAGTTTTAATCTAGTCTTAATCTATCTAGTCTAGTTTTAATCTAGTCTTAATCTAGTCTTAATCTATCTAGTCTAGTTTTAATCTTCTCCTGAAGATGCCAACTTGGTTGGCGAAACGCGCGTCGAGAAAAAGTGGAAAAAAGTTCGGTGTTTCGTGGAAAACGTCCAGTTTTTTTCTACGCCGAAGGTTCCAGTACCCACTCCAGGATTATAAGTAGTAGTACAAAAATTTCAAACGTTTGCTTCGATAAACCATAATAATTTTGTACTACTCATAAGTTAAAGTCTAATATCTCAAGAAATATTAATCTCAGAAATTTGGTCTATAGGACCTTTTTTGTAGTAAATTAAATTTCCAACAAATTTTTCATTTACATTTTTTTGATAAAATTAATAATTTCGGAGATAACAGCAAAAAAACGAGAATTTTGGGTAAAAAATTAACTTCAGCGACAGGTACCAACTCACCAGTACAAGTTACATTTTCGCTGCAATGGGCACTTTTGTAGTGTTTTATTCTGAGTAAATCGAGACCAAGACCAATGTAATAGCATAAAATGCGACTGGATTATAGAAATTTGAAAAAAAAATCGATTTACGTGTATTTTAAATGGAAAATCTTTTCACGCTTTAGGAAAGTACTTAAAATTAATATTAAGGGCTGTAACTTTTAGGGATTTTTTTTTCGACATATTCAACAAAATTTCAAGTGGGGACTGAAAATATAAAAAAAATCACCCTAATGAACATATCGAAAACAAATTTTTGAGGTCCGTGGACCTGTTAAAAGACAAGCAAAGATTTCAAAAAAAATTTTAGATGGTTTTCTTATAAGTACTCAACTGCTGATGCTAGTAAATTTTAAACTCAAGATACAAAAACTATAAACTTGGAGCCTCAATTTCCTTTTTTTGTTCTTTTCCCTACGACTATTTTCCCCAAGTTTTTTTGAAAATCGCCCCCGAAAATTTTCCCCTTTGAAAATCGCCTAAAAATTTGGGTTTTTTTACATCCCTTAATTTCTGCGCCTAGTGTAAAATGGTGGAGATTTAAATAAACTCCTCACGTAATGTTTATTAAAATGTTAAGCAAAAATTGCATCAGCAATATTCCGCGACCTGTGGCAACGCGGCCCGACTTATCAAGTAGGCGTCTGCTCTCACCTACACGTTCGAAATTCTCGTACCGACAAAGCCCCCCGCTATATCGAATTCATAAAAAAAGGGCTTCTTAGCGTTCTCAATACGGTATTTATATGTTTCGACTTCTCACGGTCGCCATGGCATTCGTTTTTGACGCACAAGGGTTTATATACGGTTCATTACTGGAAATATTTTCCACAAACGTCCTTACCATACGCTACATAACGGTAAAAAAGCGTTATTTACCGACGCGTGTACTTACACGAATATTTTTTATGCCAATTTAAATAAACCTGCGATATTTGCCAGGCTTACGCTCGGCTGAAGAATGTTTTACCACTCGTAAAGAACCGATATTTATTGTAATTCTCCCGTTTGCCATTTTTTTTTGTCGTCTATTAGAAACAATATTTTGCGATATATTTTTTGTTCGTGTACTTCAGCTTTGATATTTTACAGATTGATTTCTCATACGGCTTGAATATTCAGGGTAAAAATTTAATTAAATTTCGAACGTAAAAATATGTATGTAAATAAAATGTTCAGCACAAATTACCGTAAAATCCTCACAGTCTCGTTGTGACACATTCGGATATGTGGTTTGCTTCGATATTTACATTATTCAATTATCAGTACGTGTTCTACCGCCAACAGTTAAGTTAATAAATCACATTACAGACTGACGAAATATTTTTATATTTTCTGTTTTTATCCGGGATAGACAAATCCATGTGGATGAATTTCTACGCGATCACAAATTAAAAATAAAATAAATCCACAAAAATTTGACCTGTTTGAATTAAAAAAATAGGTATGTGAAGCGTAGCAAAATTTCAGTACACCACCACTGACTGGCGTTATATCAGGCGCTAAAGGTATGTTGAGACTACGGATTAAAGCCCTGTACAGACTTGGAAAACAAAAAGTTTTCGATATAAATATATTCTGAAATTTTAGAATTCGACAAACGCTTCACGTCTAAATTGCGTGCCCCTTAAAGTATGTACGTGGCTTTAAATGATCATTATAAATACACATTTATCCCCTTAAACGGAGACGTATTAAGAATAAAAATTCATTGCCTTAAAAAATGTCGCTTTACACCTGGAACGAATATTTTACGAGGCAGAGTACAGAATAGGCACAACGGCACGCCATAATAATGACGTTTGCATAATAAAAAGTAATTTTTAAAATTACCAAAACCGCCGCGTACTCGTTGTAGACACAAATGGTCGAGCGTTAGAGCGATATGAAAGGTTGTGCGCTTTTTTTATGAAATATTCCGCAAATGGTTATGGTGACATATGTATTTACCTTTTGAAAAGGTATCTGAACGCGTTTTAAGGCTATAATTTACGGCGACGCGTGAAAGCTCGTCATGAGATGTTTGCTGGCAAAAAAGTGCTTTTACCATTGTCTTAAAAATCGATATTCGGATTTTTCAGACTTAACAAGACACTCGAATGCATTCAATTGCGCGAGGGACAATAAAAAAAGCGCATAAACTCCCGCTGTGGATTTCACAGCAAGTTTCAACCGGATTTATGTTCGAAATACGTCGTGCTTAAAAACAAATACTTACCTATATTTTTTACGCGAGGAGCAAAACGAACATGACCTGTTTTTTATACGAGGTATGTAAATTAAGTAATGAGAGCGATTTTTTTTCGAATAGAATTACAATTCAGAATTGTCTCCTTCAAAATAACTTCCTTGGGAAGCCACACAGCGCTAGAGACGGCGATTCCATTCCTCATAGCAGTGCTGGAACTCATATACTCAAATAGCCTTCAGCTGGTCGGTTACAGTCGTTTGAATCTTTTCTATGATCCCAAAATGACGTCCCTTGAGGTTATTTTTCAATCTCGGGATGAGAAAAAAGTTACAAGAACACAATTCAGGCGAATAAGGACGCTGAGGAATGTTTTTACTGGCTAAAAACTCGTTTCCTGAAATGACTATGTGACATGACGCATTGTCGTGATGCAACATCCAGTTGTTCTTGATGTTTGGTCTCACACGCATGACCCTTTTTCGAAGTTTTTCAAGAATCTCTCTGTAAAAGTGTTGCTGTTGAGTCTAGAGGTACAAACTGTTTGTGGACAATTCCCTGGCTAGCAAATCAGCATGCATTTGATCTTCGACTTCCTCATTCTTGCTTTTTGGGTTAAAGAGCTTAAAGTGTGCCATTCCATGCTTTGGCGCTTGGTTTCCGGGTCGTACTCAAACACCCAAGTGTCATCACCAGTAATGACACGTTCCATAAAATGGGGATCATTTTCAATCGATTGCAAAAAGTCAAGACACCTTTCTCTCCTGATATCCTTGTGTTCCTGCGAAAGGTTTTTGGAACCATTTTTGCGAAGATTTTTCTTATCCCCAATTCGTTAGTAAAAATCTGATGAACAGTGGTGTGATTCAAATTTAACTCTTCCCCGATCATTCTTGTCGCCAACCGACGATCTGAACGTACACTATCCCGTATTTTATCGACATGTTTCATCTGTTCTTAAAGATGAAGGCCTTCCGCTGAGTGGTTCATCTTCAGTCGGCTCTCTTCCTTCTGATAATGCCAGGTTTTGCAAAAGTATCCGTTGCGCTGTGTCCAAGTCTGAAGCACAACCTGATAGCACACCGTTGCTCAAAATTAATGTCACTCATTTTTAAAACGCACTAGAAAAAAACGATTTACGAAAACAGTCACAAAGAACAAAAAAAATGACTCTAACAAGTTCAAACTTGTACTGACGGTGCATTACATGTTAATCTACCGACCTTCCAAGTCCCGTCCACGCGCTGTTACTAGATCGGGCGCTACGTTGCCAGTCTCATTACTTAATTTACACACCTCGTATAAGCGATTACATACAGTTAAAAATTGGAAAGACAGAAAAAACTTAAGCTCGGTAGACACCTGATTATTTTTAATGAAAGTCAAAAGTTCTGGGACAGAAACTCGTTGCATATTTTATCTATGAGATAGATATACTATATTACTAATTCATATTATTATAATTTGCTTAAAAAAATTAACAGAATTTAAGCAACCTTCAAAAAGTGGATGTATGATGATGACTTACGTTGCTGACTGTATGTAAAAGAAAAAAAGGATTTTCTTCATCATAGACTGTATCCATCTGTATGTAAAACACATTCATGTAAATATAGATGCTCTTGATATGAGCTAACTATCGCAATACGTCTGTATGCACCCGACTATAACTAAAGACTCAACTGACTAATTAAAATACTAATTAATCGTTTGTGCTGTGCGTTGTACAAGGTAAACAGTAATATAGAATTACGTTTAATTGACATAATATGCAATAATATCGAATGCTGAGTAAACAGAGCTAAACTATGACACTCAGATTAACCCCCACAGATTCTTCCCTTAATTTGCGATGATTATTCTTACAAACCATGCAATATTTCACAAAAGAATTCTCTCTAAGAATTTTCTACATGTACGTAACAGTGTATTACAATGTTAAGTTAACCAATATGGTTAGTCCCCTTTTTATTTATCTGGGTCACAAGAGTCCCTTTCCGGAAACTACATTTTGCTATAAAACGTACATTTTACATACGTTTAAAAGGGACGGGAAGTCGGTTTTTGAATGCGACATTAGATATAAATTGTAGCAATTTTAATACTGCATGTACATTATCCGACTTGTTCAGTTTCAATATTTACAGTCTTAGACCTTGAATCTGCATTTATTTTCGCATTTTGGGAACAACACCAACAACCAAACATCAAAAAAAGCTACCTACCATATTTATATTAAATTTGTTTATTAACCAGAACAGTAGACTGTTAGATATCACACCTTTTTCTTTATTCACACTACTGTAACTGAGCTGTGTCCTTTGAATCTAGTTAAAATTGATCTTTTTGTTTGCCCGATATACTTTTGTTTAAAATTTCCACGACGTATTTCTCACAATATTTTGAATGGATGGTGTGAATGTGGAAAATGTATGCGTATTAATACATATAGGGGTTCTACGTGGGACGCAAGTATCAAATTAAATTCACGAAGCGAGATCTACGAGCGAAGGCGGGGACAGAAAACAATTTACTCCCCGAATCCGATAGGTTTCATGGTCTTTTAAGTAATATTGAAAGTGTGTCAAAGGGATCCGGGAAATTCTGTTAATGGTCGCCCCGCTATAAGATGACAATGAAGATCAATACATGCTTATGTAGAATCGGAGAAGAGAGCGGGTAAAGGAATGTACCATTTTTCACTCGCTTGCAATCACATTACATATAGAGTCCTGCGACACAACGAAGTGAAATGATTTTCGAAGGAGCTTACAGAGATCCAATCTTGTTATAAATGTAATTTTTGCGGAGGGAGAAAAGAGGGCGATCGTTCTACAATTCCGCCCTTAGACATGTGAAATTTCGAATTAATTTTTAACACTATTTTTTGTATTCCAATACTATATTTTTTTAACGAAACTCGAGTATTGAGATAAAATAACAGTCACTGTTTGGAATAATATCATTGAAAATAGATATCAAACACATTTTTTCAATAAAATGTCATAGATAGCAACACAATGTATTATGTAGCGTACATTCCACAAATTAGGAACAATTTATTGGACACGTGATGTTAAATGCCTGCGAATCAATGTAATAATTAATATTAAACAATACATTATCTAATCATTAATTAACAATTTGATGTTGGAGTCTCCCTAATGAAATACACACTAATCCGTTGCAGGATGTCTGATTGAACTTCGGATCACCACACCCTGTGTATTATTAAACAGGATGCCTCCGAAGTTGTTCCCCCTTGCGTAAACTCCTCGGAAATTCAAATTGCCCTCGCGAATTTACCGAAATCGTCTTCGCCAGTTGTTTCAGTGCCTTCTAGTTTTTAAAACAATGTAATACATTCAGCTAATAGACCATAAAATTCGCGGACGCTTTGCACAAACTCTTGCTATACCTATTTTGCTCGCAGGAGTGGTTTAATAGCCACCCCCCGATAAATAATTTCGCGTTAAATATTTATTAATCCGTTACTTCGGATAATTCGAGGAAATTAATTACGAAAACGAACGCGATTCCGTGGAAAACAAACGCCACTTGTTAACTACTAATTGGCAGTAAACTAAAAATGAAAAGTAGTTTTCGCGTTTTCACGCCTCGGCACAGGGTGGGGCAACGTCGAACCGGATTTCATTTAACCCGTTTCGGCCGAAAACGCCACTCCCGGTACATCGCTCTTCAGCGAATCATAACTAATACTATTTGCGACAGAAAAATTTGACAGGGACATATTTTTGAAGTTTAAGACGTGCCCTTTCCGATGGTGTCCATGAAATTCCTCCAAAAAATTATTAATTATGAAAAAAAGCTGTTTTTTTTTAAAGCACGATTTTTTTGCACATTTTTTTTTGTAAATCAAATTTTCAAGGGGTTTCCGGTCTGCAATGGACCTGGAACCTCACTAACTGGTGAAATAAACGTTTGAACTTTAAGTATACGTGGTTTAAAGATCGATTTTTTCCCTTATGCGTTCCAAATGGCGCCTGAACTGCAAAATTTTTTTGCGTAAAAATTCAAAATTTTTTATTGGAAAATGATGCACTTTTACAAAAAATTGTCAAGAATAAAAAGTTCCTAAAATCACTCAATGAATGCACAAGAATTTTTTCAAAATTTTTTGAGCAA
The DNA here is from genome assembly GCA_029963805.1 of Aromia moschata. Classification (NCBI taxonomy): domain Eukaryota; kingdom Metazoa; phylum Arthropoda; class Insecta; order Coleoptera; family Cerambycidae; genus Aromia; species Aromia moschata. The sequence continues at coordinate 1,890,361 of JAPWTK010000038.1, forward strand.
TTTTTTGGATTTTGCAGTCAATTTTTGCAAAAATTAAAGAATTGCTTAAAAAATTCTGATAAATTCCAGTGCATTCTTTGATTGGTTTTAAGAACTTTTTTATTCTTGACAATTTTTTGTAAAAGTGCATCATTTTCCAATAAAAAATTCTTGAATTTTTATGTAAAAATTTTGCAGTTCAGGCACCATTTTGAACGCATAAAGAAAAAATCGATCTCTAAACCACGTATACTTAAATTTCAAACATTTATTCCACCGGTTAGTGAGGTTCCAGGTCATTAAGGCCGGAAACCCCTGAAAATTTGACTTTGAAAAGTGTGCAAAAAAATCGTGTTTTTTTTAAACTGATTTTTTTCATAATTAGTAAATTTTTTGGAGGAATTTCATGGATACCATCGGAAAGGGCACGTCTTAAACTTCAAAAATATGTCTCTGTCAAATTTTTCTGTCGCAAATAGTATTAGTTATGAGGCGCTGAAGAGCGATGTACCGGGAGTGGCGTTTTCGACCGAAACGGGTTAACACGGTTTGTTTCAAGACAGGTGCGTGCATTATTCATAGGTGTTTCATAAACGCATACCAAAATGACTTTTGAGGTACTGGACATTTTCATTTTATTAGATACTTTCAATTTGTAAGTCAAAAGTGTCTTCGCCATCTTAATGCGTTGTTGATACTGTAATCCACAAATATAACTTCGCCGGAACAATTTAACTTTCCGGAATCTGATTGTAATCGGATCGGATTAATTCCAGGCTGAAGTGTACATAAATTTCTGAGCGGAAGGTAAATACTTTGTATTTATTCACAATTACTGTTTACATAAAAAAAAAAACGTAGGAAATATAATCCTTATCGATCTCTCTCGACTCTCCATTCAAACGAGCCCTTCCAACAAAACACTTTCGACCGTATTGTTTATTTATCAGCTGTCTTTATTGGATGTTCGGAATTTAATAACAATAATAAGCCGGGAAAAGTGACACTCGAGCTTTCCAGTATGCACATGCTTATTTGGCTAGGGGCCAGATTTTCCTCTAAGTGGGTAATAAAGATAAACTTTGAACGATTATAGCTGGCGCCCCATAACCGAATTTCTGTAGGCGCTGAGCCATCACGAAACGAAGCTAACAATTTTAGTGTGCAATTTAACTTACATACACAAGTTAAATTCTAAATATTATCTTCTTTCATTTTCTCCGTTTTGATTTACTCGAAAATTTTTCGGCATTGAAAATACTGGGAGTTTACGGGATTTTAAGAGCCTAGGGTATCGGTTAGCTGGCCCGCAAAATATTGTAAATAAGTATGAAGAGATTAAATAAACTAATGCTTTGTGCAATAAAAATAAGCGAGCATTTAAGGGGGTAAATACAATTAGGTGGTCAAAGAAATCGATTTATTTTTTTTATAAATTCGAACTCCTTATATTTTTTTTCCGTCATTTTTCGAGAACGCCTTTTTCAGCACGCAGCAGGTATACGAGAGCGGTCGGCCCTAGTGAAAGTTTTATCTATTGTATCTTACTTTGAAATACCCAAGGCCGGATTTGTATACCTGAGAGTATTATATACATTTACATATACATATAAATGTGTATATATACATATATACACATTAGACTGTATAAAAAAATCGACAATTTTTTTGAGCCTGTGAAAATATCAGCTCTTAATTTTATTAAGAGGTGACTCATCGCGATTTTCCATTTCCCATTTAATTAACATGGGAAATTTTTTTCAAGTTTTGGAATTTTATAATTCTTCAACCGATTATCAGACTAATAAGATCAAGACATATTATTGTAGGGAATTGAACGCACTACAAAAAAACGTCTCTTATAATTCCTTGATAAATCTAGTCTTTCAAAGGTTATTTAAGGTTCAATTTGGACTCACCAGAATTTTTGAAGTATTTTCACTTTTTTGGTGAATCTAACAAACTAATTGCATAATGTTTGCCTTAAATTATCTTTTTCAGAGTCTTTTTGAAATTCTGAGAGTATCCTCAGTCCATTTGATCGATAGTTTTGTCCAAACATCCTTGATTTAGACGCTTTTCTTTGATATGAACATTTTAAATATTAATTTTTATTAGCAAACTTGATATTTCTTATCTATAATTTTCTTTTCTACATTAATTATATCTAAATCAAAGTTAAAATCGTAATTATTAAACAAAAACAATTTATAATTATGATTTTAACAAACATTTTTTTAATTCTTCATTCTTATCTTAACAAATATACAAAGTTTTGTAATGATTAAATAAAACCTTCTTGGTAAAAAAAATGTTTTTTAATGCGTACTCTTAGTCCGTCTAATTGTATTTACCCCCTTAAGTTAAATGATTTGATAATATTGAACAGTAATGGATTTATAATAAATATATTCGTTTTTGTGTGAAATTATTTCAGTAACGCGATTAGTAAATTGCTATATGTTAGAATAGGAAACGCCATCTTGCCATCTCCATTCAAGAATCGTACTTGCTGAAGGATTGCCAGCATTACCGCTGGAATTTTTGAACAAGATCCGGTAATGGTATGTTCCAGGCCACATGTTCGGAATAAATTTGTACGGGGCCACCCCTATCCCTATTTAGTGCGAACTCCCAGATATCAATCTTGTCATTTTCGCCGTCATAATAGACGGCGTAGCGTAACCGATTAGACGTGGTGCACTTTCTGGCGCTACGAGCACTCGGAAATAATCGATACCGCTGAAGTTAGCAACGTTTTACCGCCAGCCGTCCACCGCGTCTGGATACAATGTGACGGGGCCACCCTTCAAAGTGCGAATGCAACGCGACAGGACCGTCTCGGAGGGTTAATATTTAAACAGAAGGCTGCGACGAAAATTAATTTCCGCTATTGAGATTTCCCTCAAAGTGGTTTTGCAAATTGGCAAAAAAAAGTATTTTTACAATTTAATCATTTGACAGCTTTGTCCGCATTAAAATTTATATTCAAATTTTACTGTCTTTGTTGGTTTAAGCGGCAAAGAAAATTCCCAAGCTCCTTCAACAGTAGGAGCACATTTTTCTTACTATTTGTCGTGAGGGGTACGAAACAGACGAGTACGGCTCTGTCCTACGTTGTATACTACATTTTCCAGTCATTAAATTTCAGACTGTGTGTGATGAAAACCACTACTTGCCGTTCAAACAGAAGTGAGTGTACGAGGAATGTTATGTTATGTTAAGTAATGAAACGATGTTAAGTAGTGAAACATGAAATAATGAAATTATTTTTTTTTATTTGAATAGAATTACAATTCAGTATTGTCTCCTTCAAAATTAATTCTACCATTCCTTATAGCAGTGCTGGAAGTTACAGCCATTGAATGTTTTCCATGGTCCCAAAATGACGTCCCTTGAGGTGATTTTTTCAATCTCGGGAAGAAAAAAGTCACAAGGACTCAAGTCAGGCGAATAAGGAGGCTGAGAAGCCACAGGAATGTTTTTACTGACTAAAAACTCGTTTGCTGAAATGGGCTGTGTGACAAGACGCATTGTCGTGATGCAAAATCCAGTTGTCCTTGATGTTTGGTCAGACACGCATGACCCTTTTTCGAAGTTTTTCAAGAAACTCTTTGTAAAAGTGTTAACTTACTATTTGGCCTGGAGGCACAAACTCTTGGTGGACAATTCCCTGGTTAAAAAGCAAATCAGCATGCATTTGATCTCCGACTTGCTCATTCTTGCTTTTTTTGGATCTTGGAGAGCTTGAAGTGTGCCATTCCATGCTTTGGCGCTTGGTTTCCGGATCGTACTCAAACACCCAAGTCTCATCACCAGTAATGACATGTTCCATAAAATGGGGATCATTTCCAATCGATTTCAAAAAGTCAATATATCTTTCTCTCCTGATGTCCTTTTGTCCTGCGAAAGGTTTTTTGGAACTGTTTTTTGCGCAGATTTTTCTCGTCCCAAATTCGTCAGTCAAAATCTGATGAACAGTGGTGTGATTCAAATTTAACTCTTCCCCGATCATTCTTGTCGTCAACTGACGATCTGAACGCACAATATCCCGTATTCTATCGACATTTTCATCGGCTCTTGAAGATGAAGGCCTTCCGCTGCGTGGTTCATCTTCAGTCGACTCTCTTCCTTCTGAGAATGCCTTAAACCACCGAAAAACCTGGGCTCTTGAAAAAACACTCAACATCTCCGTAGGCGTGTTGAAGTGCTGCAAAATAGCCGTTGCGCTGTGACCAAGTCTGAAGCAAAACCTGCTAGCACACCGTTGCTCAAAATTAATGTCACTCATTTTTAAAACGCACTATAAAAAAACGGTTTACGAAAACAGTCACAAAGAACAAACAAATGACTCTAACAAATTCAAACTTAATATGCTTAAAACTTCTATGCCCTTCTATGTCCCGTCTCCGCAGTGTTACTAGATCTGGTTGCCAGTCTCATTACTTAATTTACACACCTCGTATTTTCCACGGCAAATAAAATGTAACATATCGCAAAACTGCCAGATCATAATATAGATATTCGGTGAATTTCTTGCAAAGAGAACTTCAGTCTTAAAAAAAAATAGAGCAATAAAATAGTAAATGTCACCTAGCCTAAATGCTAGCAACCATAATTTAGCTGAAGGTCGGTATATGTATACAGATTATACAGTAAGCGGCAGCCTAATGCGTACGTGGTCTAATGAAGGGCAATTGATAATTTAACTTCTTTGTAAGTAGAGTAAACATGAGGTGAGAACCAATCGCGATCCAATCGCTAGCGCAGACGTATGAAAGGCATCCGGTTTGTCGGTAGGGCTGGTGTAGTTAAAATTTGAAAGACACCATTTTATATTTTATACTGGTCTAGTGCCTGATTAGAAAAGTGCGTTATTACGAGCGTATTGGAGAGGCACTACATACATTCGTAAAAATAAAAATGGTTATTTATCACATTGACGAAAAAGTTCAAATAATTAAATGACAGACGGTATGAGCGCGGCCGCCGACAACCGCGGAGATCCGTGACGGGGCAAGGAGTGTGCATTAGTGGGTGGAGCTTAGAGTGAACCATTGGACCGTTCGTTCTGCCTTCGTTCGCTGCGTGCGTTCGCTGTTGTCATATCAACATAATATTCCTATTAGATATTTTAAAATTGTTTCACAGCTGTTTAAAGTAATATTAACTGTTTAAAATTATTTCACAGTAGTTGGGTTGAAAAAAGATAACAGTAAACTTTATTATACGATACGCAATTGATCGTACATCAATGCATTTTGTAAATATAGTGTTTTTATAAAGACTTATAATGAAGAGTTAAGAGTTACAGTTGGTTTTGGCAACGTTGCTCTTTAGATTTATGCTAACACCCCCTCTTATACAACCAAGCCACTACCTCCCCCCCCCCGGCCGGCCCAAGTAAATTCGCCTAACTATATAATACACGAAAATGTATTATTTAATATGTATTTAATATCCACCTATGTAAGCATTATGGTGCCGCTTACTGTATAGTGTCAGGTATTTGCTCCGGTCATTTCTAATATGAATTTTTGTTTCGTCTATTCAAGTCGGTCGCACTCTAGCTACAAATGTAAACGTATAAATGGAAAGTAAATTATCCTTAGAGCACAAATTGCCTTAAGGACTATCCCACCACTTACATTTCCATACGCGGATAGAAGGAGGAACATCGATTCGGAAAATCGATAATCCTTCGCTTCGAAAGTCCACCTCGACCGACTGATTTAAGGCAATGTATATACATCAGAAAGTGAGCCGGCATAAAATACAAGTTAGAGTATCGCTCGGCTCCTATGTAGAAGGCGGGAATTGATAAAAAAATAATTTAACTTTTGAAATACATTTCTGGAAAGATTAAAGCTGCCGACTGAACGGAGAAAGTTAAGTTGTCTGAACGTTTATATACAGAAGTAAGCGTTTCCCCTCTTGCATTCGAGATACACGGCGTGCCGCTGTGGCATCTAAGTTAATGAATGGATTCCTGGTGCAAAATTAGGTCAGCCATTTTATAGGAACGAAACGGATCCTACTGAACAGCGCCGTAGATTTCCGCATTTATTCTGAATATTGAAACGTTTCACAGTTTGCTGAACGTATTTGTATTTACCTATCACTAAGGCTATTCACAGTATAAAATACACTATTAATTTTTTACCCACACCCACCACAAGTTTACCCACTGCGACGTACATGTGAGAGTAGTTTTTCCTATTGTTTTTTTAAACATATTGATTTTTTTTTTTTTTTATTATTAAAAACATTCATCAATACACGTACGTACGTACAGATACTCACAAAAGTATTCGGCCACCCTTCTATTTCTAAGAACGAATGTACAAAACACAAATTCACAATTAAGTGAGACTGCATTATATGCGTGAATACGTTCCTTCATTACTCCTTCATTAAAGGATAATTACAACGTAGACGCAGAATAAAACATTCGCTGGGATTACCCGACCAACGCGTTTGACATATGAAAACGGTCACACACAAGTATTCGGCCAGTTAATTATGCAAAGCTGTAGTAGGTAATGCAAGTAGAGATAGTAGGGTTCTTGGCCATAGTATTAGTGTGTGAAAGGTTGCATATTAACTGGTATAGACTGCGTGCCTCTATTAGACAGTGTACCCTTGTCACACAGAGAGACAGCATCTTATCTCCTTAGCAAAAAAATATATTGCACAGCGTAAAATTAGCAGAGACACAGGCATACCACGAAGTACTGTACATAGTATAATAAAAAAATATGAAATCGATAAAACGGTAGTAAATACAGTACGATCACGGCGACCCAAAATATTAACTTAAAGAGATGAAAGGTAAATTCTCTAACAAATAAAAAGAAAATCCAAGTACTAATGCCAGAGAACAATACAGAACAATATGTGCTGAGATTCAGGAGAGTACTGGAAAGAATATTAGTACTGAGACAGTGCGTCGAACCTTAAGAAAAAGCGCTACCACGGCCAAGTTGCCCGAAGGAAACACTGGATTGGTAAGGTCAACAGACAAAAAAGACTCACGTTTGCTGACCAGTATGTGAATGAGCCTGAAACTTTCTGGGATCAGGTTATCTTTAGCGACGAATGTAAATTTGAGATATTTGATTCGTCCAGACGACAAATTGTATGGAGAAAACCTGGTACATCGTTAAATAAGGAAAACTTAAAACCTACCGTAAAACACGGCGCGGTGGATAGCTCATGGTGTGGGGCTGTATGGCGGCTGCGGGAGTGGGTAACCTTCATTTTATTGAAGGAATATTGAACCAATATTGTTATATTAATATACTGAAGCATCATTTACAGGCCAGCGCCGAAAAATTGGGATTGGGCGATCATTACATCTTTCAACAAGATAATGACCCCAAGCACTGTGCCCGTAAAACGCGGGAATGGCTGCTATAACATGTATCGATAATTGAAAACACCGCCGCAGTCGCCCAGTACTAACCCTATCGAGCACTTATGGTCACATCTAAAACGATATCTGCAAAATAAACGAATTACCAATAAAGAAGAGTTAAAAAATCATCTCTCAACAGAATGGAGTAATGTGACCCCGGAAGTGACCCGTAAACTGGTACATTCAATGCCAGATAGGCTGAAAGCTATTCTGAATTCTAAAGGATACCCGACAAGATATTAGATGTGCCGTTTTAAATTGTTTGTACCTTTCCTATTTTATTTTTCTTTTGGTGGCCGAATACTTTTGTATAATATAAATTGGACATTATCGTGTTTTGTCGGCAGTTTTTAAATTGTGTCTGTTTTGATTACTTTTTTTATATGGTATAATAAAGCATAATGTTCATATATCATTGCGTTAATTTCTCTTGTTTGCCAGTCATTGATAACTATTTCTTGTATGTCAATTTATTAGCAATATCTAGGGTGGCCGAATACTTTTGTGAGTATCTGTATGTATGTTGCTCTAACTGAACCCCTGTTTACCCAAATAAATATATATGTACTTATATATATTTTCAAGCCTTTGATAACATTTGTACAGTTGTGGTTTTTCAAACAAAAAAAATCATCGGTGTACGACCGTACAATCGTCAAACGATCACTGAAAGCTAATATAAACATATATACGCTTTAATTTATATGTACATAAGCGAAAATAAAACATCGCCAGATTATTATGCTTGTGTTGTTGCTGGTTTATTTCATATTTTCAATAGACCCGATGAATGCAACATTATTCAAAATGTTTGACGAACAAACTCAAAGCTACTAATTATTTATAACTAATTTAAATATATATATATATAATATTAAATATCAAAAGTTTTGGAATACTTGTAAATCTGTTCCTTCCCTACACTTTACAATTTATTGATAATAATCCACACAATCCAATCATAACAATATTTAACTAATAAATTGATAAAAGTGTCATACATCAGCAAATAAATCTGTAGTTAACCAATGTCTACACATTTGATATCGGTTACATACCTGTATATTGAACAAACATATATTTTATTCGATAATATTATCGGCTTGAAAATCAACCAATTTGTTGCGATGATATAGTATATTTAGATTACTTTAGATAGTTTACCCTTTTTATTTATTTTTCATGGTGCCAAATATACAAAACAATATTTTTTGTATCTAAACTTTCTATTGTTTGAATAATTGAGAACGTTTTTCCTAAAGATCTCCTCAAAAGTGATATGATGAACAATAAATTTATATTCCTTATTTGATGAAATCATTACACAGGCCGACAAAACCCTCTAACCCAGAAACAAGAATATATTTCTCCGAAGGGGTTTTTAATACGCTGAATCCGAATCCGAGGTCCCAATCTCTCAATTGGCTGTGGTTTTCGAGATATCCTAACCTGAAAGTGCAAAAAAGCGATTTTGGCCTATATTTGAGGTTATGTAGCATCGCAATTTTTTTTTCTCAAAAAACTATGAAAAACGTCTTAAAGTACATGCCTTGCTCTTTTAAATTACGTCGAGTTTACTCAAATATTTTCTTTTTTTCGCTGCGATATAGCATTTTGAAATTTTTAAGTTTGTGAATTTCTCTATAATATCACAGGCCGACAAGATTTCAACCCAGAAACCAGAATATATTTTTCCAAAAGTTTTTGATGCACTAAATCCGAATCCGAGGTCCAAATCTCTCAATTGGCTCTGGTTTTCGAGATATCCTAACCTAAATGTGCAAAAATAATAATTTTGGCCTATATTTGAGATTATGTAGCATTGCATTTTTTTTTTCTCAAAAATCTATGAACTGCATCTTAAAGTACAAGTCTTGTTTTTTAAATGCTGTTGAGTTTGCTCAAATATCTTTTTTTTTTTTTCGTTGAGATCGCATTTTGAAATCTTTATGTTTGTGAATTTCTCTATATTTGAAGACCCATTATGGATCGCGTGAACATCAAACAGTCGATTGAAATTCAATAATAGGTCAATGTTTTCTTATATAAAAAGACTTGCTCGTTCAGAATCCAAGGTCAGATTTTCAAAATTGTTCGAGGAAAATTTACACACCACATAATCTCAAATATAGGCCAAAATCATTATTTTTGCACTTTTAGGTTAGAATATCTCAAAAACCAGAGCCAATTGAGATTTTTGGACATCGGATTCGGATTCAGCGCATCAAAAACCTTTGGAAAAATATATTCTGGTTTCTGGGTTTAAATCTTGTCGGCCTGTGTTATCGTTGGATGATCATGCTACACGTTGCCAAACCGACAGATAGGAGGTTAATTACAGCAACCGATTAATTAGTAACACATAATCCGTTACGATATTTGTAAATCTAAGAGATGGCTATAACAATCGTTTGCCCCTGCCCTATTAGTAATACGCAGCATAATCCATTACCTCGCCTCGGGGACGCTTCCCTCTCTTCCTCCTACACCACCCTACCCGTCCGACCGATAAAACCAGAACTCAGTCATCAATTATATTTTCTCGCAAGAGGAAAGTATGTTTATCAAGTTTTAATTAATACTGGAACCGGACGCCAACGCCATCTGAGCGAGAAAGGGAAGCGGCTACTACTCGGATTCGCTACTTCGTCCTTGCGATACTCCTTAAACGCTCTAGGAGTTTAATAAAAAACGAGGGAATAGTTCTCGTGGCTCGAAACGTTGTCACCATATTTTTGCCGCATTCATATTAGCATGAAAATCGCTGATAACGATATCATGACTTTTTTAGATTATACTGTATATACAGCGTGATTAAAAAATATGGGACCAAAACTTAATGACAGATAGTACATCAAAAATAACCCGACACGTATTTTTTTTTATTTCGCTCTAATCCATTCCATAGAGGAATTTCAATCCGGGTCAGATAGTGTGGTCCGCAATTTAATTATCTACAGAAAATATATACTTGTACGGAATGCGAAAAATGCACCGTTTTCGATAAAAACGAAAAAACCTGATTGAATGAATGAAATCCCTCTACAAAAGAAGAACATAATTATAAAAAAGTAATATGATATGTTTGCTATTAACGCCCTGTATGAGGTAATCAAATGTTGGGTCAAATCCCCATCATACGAGGTGTGGCTATTTAAATAACCGAAATGCTATCATAACACTTTTTATTCGTTACCAATTACAGTAGTAACTTTTTCGCCTTCAATGTACTCCCCTTGGCGATCTTTACACCGCTCCATACGACTTTTCCATTGTTGAAAACAGTGCTAGAAGTACGCTTCTGTTAGCTGGTTCAAAACCGCTTCCACACATTCTAATCTTGTCCCCTTCAGTGTCACCGGGTCTAACAAGCCTGGATCAGTGTCAATGTTGTTTAAAATGTCAGCGCTAATGTTCAGTCTTGATTCCTTTTGCTCGTAAGTGAGGAGTTTTGGCACCATTTTTGCGCATGTTGAACAATTCATGCAAAATCTGGCGCACATTTTTTTGCCGATTCTGTTATTTCGGCAATTTTTTCGACGCGTCACTGGTGCGTAGACTAATTCAAACGACTGCTACAATCAAACTGAGCGACCCACTGGCTTATCCAGCGAGCTCAGGGTGGGGAAACTATCACCAGACACAGTTCTGTTTAAACTTGTCGCGACACGCTCGCAGCGCGCTGGTGGCAGCATCAGCGGTTATTTAATAGCCACAACGCGTGTTGTTTGGGACTATTTATTGTACTTCTGTACCAAATTTGAGCCACGCCGAGTGGTCTTGAAATTATTTTAAAAAAACTGTTCGCACCGCCCCCTTTTGGAGGGCTGCAGAGTTGTTAAGAAGGACCTCAGAGCGAAATAAAAAAAATAGTTTCGGTTTAGTTTTGATGTAGTATCTGCCATTAATTTTTGGTGCCATATTTTTTAATCACCCTGTATAATAATCAATTTCCACACGTTATTTAATATTCGAACTCCTAACCATTGTTACGCCTGCGATGAAAAATGATTTGTACAGCTCCGCGGACTTTTCAAAGCCAACAAACGCAAAAAAAAAGAATAAATAAAGATGTGTCATAAATTGGGATTTAATTACGGTTATTCCGTCAGGTATCGCAACAAAAGGCGGTTCCTATTATCGGTAATGGCGAAACCAGGGCATAAATAAAAAGTCCTCGATTTTTTTGGGGTGTACGAGGTTTAGCACTTAGCCCGTTTTCGTGAACTTCTTCGTCCATCCGTAACTGATGATTTGATTGATTTAGGGAATTTGAAAAAAAGGTTTTCCAACCGGCGAAACAGATACTCTAAATAATGGAATATTTGTGCGTGTCGAAATGGATTTCTTTATGCAGGCGGAAGTTCGCCAAGTCCAAATTTCACTTTATAAATACATTTTTTAGAGATCAAATCCCTGTTAGAAATACCTTATTTTTGTATATTACAGTATTTCTACCGATTTAGAATTACAGTCTTAAAAATGAATAAGAACTGATTTTTAGAAACCTGAAAATCAGTTTCAGTTATAAACTCGATGGGCGATCAAACTCGAGATAAACAATATAGTACCCATATAACCGATCATCCAAAATTAGTAAAATTACATCGCTGTATTATTATCGAATTATTAAAAAATGTTTTATGTCGCTATAAAATTTATACGTGAAATTGTGACCAAAGCACTGGAAAATGTACATTTTCATAGTTACTACCCGCGCCTTAATAAAATATAAGCTAGTTCTTTAGTTTTATATCTTCTATGAACTGGGTTGTTTCGAAATGATAGCGCAGTAAATTTTTATTGTGTATTTCACATTTCAAACATGCCCCGGCTCGATATACCTATAAGTCGGTTAGCGAGACTGGGTAATTCTGGGAAATATAAGCGTTTTACTTTAACAAAGTGACAATTTGAAGATAGGACACAATGACCAAATTATTTATGTCTGTTACAAAATCAGAGAAATCTAAAACGGCGAAGCCATATTATCTAACCAGAAAAAAAGCGTGATCATCTTGCCTAAGGGGATTCTTCTATTTATTATTCAGTATCATATTTACGCTCGTACTTTCCTCTGTACAAAACAAATTTCTGGCAACATCTAACTTCCACTAAACGCGAATTAATTCATTTCCAATATCCCGAAACTACACACAAACAGGTGTCTCCATCTAAGCATTAACGCCTTTATCTAGCGATTAAATTTGTATCTAACTAAACTAATTTAATGTCTAACTGCATGAACGAACAATGCCCCGTAAATTAAAAAATATTCCAGAGGAATTGAATAATTATAGTATTCACAAGAAAAGTTATACCACACATAATGTATTATAGCTTCAAAGAGAAGCTTAATTGTCATAAGTTATATTTTGTTTATACAGTGTTTCCCGAAAATTGTTGCAAATATTTGAAATATTTAATATTTGAAAATAAACATGCGAAATTTGTCGCATTCTACGAGTGATTTCAAGAGGGGTATACCCTATGAAATTGGTCTATCCCTTATAAATTTATTTACGTTTTACTGGGGGTTTATTTCAACCCCTTCTAAGCAAGATTTCGGCATAAGACTTTTACCGCAAATGTATCTCAAACTCCCGTCAAAAACTTTTATGGGACATGCCCCCCTCAAAATCGCTTGTAGAATGCGAGTTTCAAATATTTGCACCGATTTTCGGGGCGCCCTGTATAACTACAGAAGCCCTTATAATTCCACAAAATCGAATAATAAGGACGGTTGTTATTTAAACACGGCGATCACCTCTAATAATACGTATATAAACAGGCGCAAAAGGAACTTTCACCCCAAAGTATTATTGAAGTCAATCGAAAAGCAATTATATCTCGAAATTGCAAGGCTCCTTATAAATAATCCTTACGTCCCAGGCTTTTATCTCCTTGGGAGGAGAAAAAAAAACGCAAACAGCTTAACTACCTACACAGGGATATAAAATATAATCATAAATATCGTCGTTAATGTGAATAAAAATATTATTTATGACACAGAAAAAGGCCACCGCTTACCGAGAGGTATTCCACAACTTATTGTTGTCGAGATACGGAAACCAGTGCATTTACATTTATTCCTTTAAACAAAGAGAGAAGCGAGGAATATATTACCGACGTTTTATTCCGTGAGGTATCGCCGTCTTCTAGCGTTATTTCCAGTTAAAAAACACGTGCCTCCACCGAGCAAGAGTATCGACCAAAATGTAACAAAAAAAAGTGAGATCGAAAAGCTAAACTGAAAGAGCACCAAATTAATTCATTTCCACAAGAAAACATAGTCATAGTAGTATTTCTAATGTGAATGTGAAGACATGAAAAAAAAAGCAAGATTGTCAGATATATTTTTTAAAATTCTAAAAAAAAATATCGTCTCGGAATTGCACGATAAACCTGTATGGCTTAGTGTTGCCGAAACAACGGGCGTTAAAGGACAGAATATACCTAGCGTAGTTGTTGAGGGACTGAATGAGGCAAAAGCCATGAAAACGCATTTGAAAGCTTCAAGGACATATACTAATTTAATCCACGTCACATGTTTGGCACACGGGCTTCACCGATTTGCCGAAACTATTACTCTAGTATTGACAGCATTAAATGTGACAGGCGCCAGAGCTTAATTCCTGAACATATGGAGTTATTGATAAGTTTACAAAAAAAAAAAAGTTGTCTGAGTCTGGAGGTCAGACCATACGTTTCTTATGTATTTTTCGACGCTAAATTCGAATTTATTTTTTAGTTTTTGAGGATCGTAACCTAAAAGTGTAAAAAACACGGTTTTTTGACATATTTGAGGTTATGTAGCTTCGAAAATTTTTTACCCAAGAAATCATGTGTGGAATCTTAAAGTACCAATCTTCACCTTTAAAATGCCTGAGTTTGCTCAAATATCTTCTTTTTTTTCGCCGAGATATTGCAATTTACATAATGACCATAAGGTTTCCGTACTAATTAATTTTCAAAATTCGATATCTCGGCGAAAAAAAAAGATATTTGTGCAAACTCAACAATACTTTAAAGAGGAAGATTTGTACTTTAAGATCCCCACATGTTTTTTCGAGAAAAAAAAATCGCAAAAGCTACATAACCTCAAATACGTAAAAAAAAAACGCGTTTTTTACACTTTTAGGTTAGGATATCTCAAATTCCTGACGTGATAGAGCAAAACTAAACATATATTCGAATTCAGCGTCGAAAAATGCATAAGAAACGTATGGTCTGACCCCAGATCCAGACAACTTTTTTTTTGTAAACCTGTGTAATTTATGAAAACTCAACTGGCAGTTACATTATAACATCGGTTACCGTGTGTATGCAAGTTCTGTGTCATGTGATTATGGTTCCTTTGCCGATTAGTTGGGCTACAAAAATCGCCATCACATGTATAAGATAATACCTGTTTAACATTTCGGAACGCACTAATAGTTGTATCCTAGAGCCGCCCCTGGTAAAACATGGATATATTACCTTCCATGTGTGTATATCTACTTACTGTTACCTACAGACTGGTTCGAAAAAGTTTTCAGAATTTAATCCCCACCCTCGGTATTTTTTCGATTTATCGAACCCTCAAGTTGGCGTGAGGGTAGTTTACCCAAATTCATTCGAACGTGACATTTATTTTCTCAAATACCCACTTACCCAAAACAATCGATGCAATATACCGTTCTAATAATTAAACAACGCACAAAGTACTTTAGAGGATAAACTCTAAAAAAAATGTAAACCTGAACGGCTCGAATGAAAATAGCGCATTTGATCAAAGTATAAATCGCGCAAATTAAATTGCATTAAACCAGTATTTTTCGTAAATTACCGTACACAATTTGTTTCCCGTCCAGTCAACAAAATGATCATATTGTAAGCATACACTTTTGTGTAATTTAATACGCAAAAAATGTTTAATTTCGTAGGAAATATGATCGGCAAATGCAATCATTTTAAACTCGAATTATGAATTTTGATATAAAATACTGGCGGTATACCAGCGGAAATGTCTGATTTCTACAAAACTTTAAATACAGGGCTACAATTTGAACAAACAACTCATCTAGGTAAACGTTTTTGAAAATTAAAAATGACCAATATGATTATCTGATTTTTTGTACATCTGTTGTAATAGTTTCTTGTACATAAACCGTCAGGCCATCACAATTCCGTCAAAACCTCGTTCAAATCGGATGATAAATAAAAAAGATACAAACATGTTACAGTTTTAATCCGTTTAGGCCGAAAACGCCATTCTCGGTACATCGTCCTTCAGCGCCTCATAACTAATACTAATTGCGACAGAAAAATTTGACAGGGACATATTTTTGAAGTTTAAGACGTGCCCTTTCCGATGGTGTCCATGAAATTCCTCCAAAAAATTATTAATTATGAAAAAAGCAGTTTTAAAAAAAAACACGATTTTTTTTGCACATTTTTTTAAATCAAATTTTCAAGGGGTTTCCGGTCTGCAATGGACCTGGAACCCCACTAACCGGTGGAATAAATGTTTTAACTTTAAGTATACGTGGTTTAAAGATCGTTTTTTCCCTTATGCGTTCAAAATGGCGCCTGAACTGCAAAATTTTTTGCGTAAAAATTTCAATTTTTTATTGGAAAATGATAAAAAAGTTCTTAAAATCACTCAATGAATGCACTAGAATATTTTCAAAAAATTTTGAGCAACTTTTTGGATTTTGCAAATAGTCAATTTTTGCAAAATTGCTTAAAAAATTCTGAAAAAGTTCCATTGCATCCTTTGAATGATTTTAAGACTTTTTATTCTTGAAAATTTTTTGTGAAAATGCATTGTTTTCGAGAAAAATTTTTCTAAATTTCGATACTAATTTGATCATTTTTTCTCGAAAACAATGCAATTTTACAAATAATTGTCGAGAATAAAAGTTCTTAAAATCACTCATAGAATACACTGAAATTTATTCAGAACTTTTAAGCAATTTTGCAAAAATTAACTATTTGCAAAATCCAAAAAAGTTGCTCAAAAATTTTTGAAAATATTCTAATGCATTCATTGAGTGATTTTAAGAACTTTTTAATCTTGACAATTTTTTGTAAAAGCACATCATTTTGCAATAAAAAATTCTTGAATTTTTACGCAAAAGTTTTGCAGTTCAGGCGCCATTTTGAACACATAAGGCAAAAAATCGATCTTTAAACTACATATACTTAAAGTTCAAACCTTAGTTCCACTGGTTGGTGAGGTTCCAGGTCCATTAAGCAAAAAAAAATCTGCAAAGAAAAAATCGTGTTTTTTTTTAAACTGCTTTTTTCATAATCAATAATTTTTTTGGAGGAATTTCTTGGACACCATCGGAAAAGGCGCGTCTTAAACTTCAAAAATATGTCCCTGTCCAATTTTTTCTGTCGCAAATAGTATTAGTTATGAGGCGCTGAAGAGCGGTGTACCGGGAGTGGCGCTTTCGGCCGAAATGGGTTTAAATTCGAATTATAAATTTTGATATAAAACTCTGGCGATATACCAGCGGAAATGTCCCTAACTAATTTCTACAAAATTTTAAATACAGGGCTACAATTTGAACAAACAACTCAGGTAACGTTAGGTTAGGTTAGGTAGGTAAACGTTTCTGAAAAATAAAAATGACTAATATGATTATCTGATTTTTTGTACATACATATTTTGTAATGGTTTCTTGTACATAAACCGTAAGGCCATCACAATTCCTTCAAAACCTCGTTCAAATCGGATGATAAATAACAAAAGATACAAACATGTTACAGTTTTAAAAGTCTTATGTATTAAGACTACTTACATTTATTTTACACACACACAATGAAGCCTCAGGATCATCACACAAACATTTCACCAAAACTATATACATATCAAATTAAAACACGATACTATACGTAAATAGATAGAATCCGCCCCCACTGGTACGTTGAATCACGGCGCGACAAACACTGGCAACACTATTATTGTATTATTAGTATTACCTTCGTTTTCTTGGAATCGCCGATAAGATTTTTTGCTAGCGTTCAGCGCCAGCAATCGCTCGAGCGGCAGCAAAAAAACGCAAAATATGGGATACTGATATCGTGACAATAAAAATTGAGCATCTTTGTCTTCGAGAAATTCTTCACTTGACTCTGATCCATCTACGACATTAATCTGCTAGGGGAGCGCGGAGGTCATTATAAAGATTAGGGTTTCCTTTTCGTTGTTAAAATATTCATTTGTGACACGTCACCCGATCAGATTTGTATAAAAAAAATATATATCGATTCGTAAGCGGCTACCAACACAGAATAAAAACTGTTAATGTTTTTCAAGCGTAGCAAGTTGATGTTCTCTTTTGTGTTTTCTCATAGTTCTCATAACTTTAATATTATTCTCAAATGTTTGATAATTATACTGATTTTCACACAGTATTCAAACTAAACTAAACTAAATTAAACTAAACTAAATAAAACAAACATTTATTTTCAGACTGTATGAACGTGCATATTGCATTTAAATTGTTAAATAAGTATAAATATTTATTTAAAATCCTGTTTCTAACAGAAAGAAAGTAATACATCGTTGCGGTATAGAAATTGCAGTTATTTTTCGTTGCTCAGCGACGACTAGATGTATTGTAATACTGAGTTTTTCTAAAATTCTTGAATACATTTCGTACGCAATATTAAATTTCCAAATATCTCGCAGGACGTTCGAAATAATTTATTACAAACGGATAATTTCGAATCGCGTAGTTTTCCGAACGCCGCAACTAAAAACCGTCGAACAATTTGCTTTATGCTATTCATGAAATATTCCGAACATTTCGCCATTTAATATGTAGTGTTCGCATACGCGAAAGCCAATTTTCCCCTCCAGCGCGGGATTTTTCCTCAAATATCAATATCAACCCTGCTTCCCTCCCCTCACAACACCCTCACTCCCTTAATAACGTATGATTGCCTCTCAAATTTCATTCCACACCTAAGGTCCGGGAAAGTATGCTGTCACGCAGAGCCAACACTATACAACTCTATGATAATTAAAGTATAAACCGTATTTTCTAAGCGCATGTTTCTTGCCCCTGTATACCCACGCCACTGTCCGTGCCTAGAATGTTATCCCGAACGAAGTCTTCGCGGGAACTTATGGAATTTAGTTCCATACAAAGTGTTAGTAAACTGATATATCCTTATCCTACCTCGTATAAGTACCTATTTTCAATTTAGAATGGAAATTTTATACATACATTATTAACGCATTTTTCCTCCTGTCTTTTTGATCTCTCATATGTCATCTTCCGTCAATAACATGACGGATTACGAGTCCAGCCCTGCGTTACAGCACACATTCGGAACCTAATCATAACGACCATGTGTTAAAATACCTATGTATTACCTACCTATCCCACTAAACGTTTTTAAAATCTTGTTTACTGTACGAGGACACACTCCCCCTCCGGTCCCCGATAACGCGGGCCCATTGTGTATTGTGAAAGGGGGAAAGGAAAAAAACTGCGGTTCCTGAATACTCTTTATATCTTAAAGCCCGAAAGTAGACATTTATTACATTTAATCAAGGAGGGTGATATTATGTTTATTCAGACGTTTTTCTGTGATCTTCGGGAACGCCGGGCGAGCCGAGCCATCCGAGGGCTCAAATTATTTTTTCGAGTACGTTTTCGATTGCCGACGACGTACAATTGCCGAACGTTACAATGGGACCTCTCCTCCCGAAAAAAAAAAAAAAAAGCTATATGAGATAAAAATTCGAACGTATTCGAGCACCCTTCATGCACGCATGGAGGTCGCTTGTGGGTTTTAATATACGGGCAAACGAAAAAGCCGGCAGAAACCTAACCTCAAACTATGGAGACATGAAACGGGCGAGTCACGACAGAGTCGGACTCAAGTCACTATTATTACAAAGTTCACAGAAAATACACCATAATACAACAATGAATATTGGAATAAACATACTAGGGAGCTAACTATTACATGACAGAGTCGTACTTAGGTGTTACATACCATTTAAATTAACTTACCCAAAAAAATCATTGAATTTGGGGCTAAAACGCCGAAAACACTTGTAATGTTACAATTAATTTTAATTCCTAATTCCAATACAAAACTCGGCCATACATCACATCCATATTCTTGCTACAGATCACAAGTCTGTGATGACGTCACGGAAAACACTTTTACAACAATTTTAGTTTTATATGGGTAAGTTCTTTTAAGTGTTATTTTTGTGACACTTACCGCATGTAAGTACGGCTCCGTCATGTAATAGTGAGCCCCCTAGTATGTTTAATCGAAGATTTATTATCGAGTCCGACTCTGTTGCGACTCACCCGATTCATCTCTCAAGGGTACAACCCACCCAACAAATAGACGAGATGAATCATCACATATTTCCAAGGACGACATGTCCTTCCACAGCAGTTGAGATAGTCAGGACTGGCGTAAAAGTATCTTTTATTTAGGGATAATAAAACTTTTTGTAAATCTGTACGAATAAAAATCGCTCCCAAATCATTCCGTTTCATTTGCATGTGATGTTTGTCGAATCGCGGCGGATAATGCGAAAAAAAAAACTATTTTTCTGATCCCAAAAATAAAACACGGATCCGCGCTTCTCCCGTTTGCTGTGTGTACCTGTAATTCAACCGCGATAATTAATTGCAAATATCGACGATTGGATTGCCGGGCACGTATAAGGGATTTTATTACCGCCGCAGACAAAGATATTCCGAGCACGGAAGACCGACATTCGTCTTGCAAATGTCCAGTTTTACGCGATTGTGTTTAACAAGAAGGAGTACTTGTGAATATCAGACGCAAAAACCTTTCCCTTTTAAAAATTACCATTTCCATTTTTATTTTCTACAAAACGATAACGAACATACTCGTATATGAGGTGTGTAAATTAAGTAATGACACTGATTTTTTAAATTCTTTATATTAGAATAGAATTATAATTCAGTATTGTCTCCTTCAAAATAACTTGCTTGGAAGCCACAAGTCCAAGTCTGAAGCAAAACCTGATCGAAATTAATGTCACTCATTTTTAAAACGCACTAGAATAAAAAACGGTTTACGAAAACAGTCAAAAGAACAACAACAGGAACAGAACTGAGAGAGTAACCTGGTACACAGACGGGTTAAAAACTCAGCAGGGAACTGGTGCTGGCATTTACAACGAAACTGAAAAACTACAGTACAGCATTCCACTTGGAAAATATACCTCCGTATTTCAGGCGGAGGTATACGTAATACTGCACTGTGCTAAAGAAAATATAACGAGATCTTACACAAATAAGAGGATCGATATACTATCGGACAGCCAGGCTGCCCTAAAGGCAATTACAAACCCAAAGGCGACGTCAAGGCTGGTATGGGAATGTCAAGAGAACTAACACGACTGGCAGACCACAACAAAGTAACTTTGATATGGGTACCAGGACATACAGGAATCGAAGGCAACGAAAAAGCAGACGAGTTGGCGAGAAAAGGATCGTCTACTCCATTTACTGGCCCAGAACCGGTCCTGGGAGTGCCAAAGAGTATAGTAAGAGGGCAAATAGGAGAATGGATCAGAAATCGACAAAATGGATACTGGAACTCTATATCCAGGCAAAGACACGGATAAATGTTTATTAAAGGAACATGTGAGGAAAGAACTGAAGAACTATTAAAAATAAATAGGATTCAGAATCGAGCTGTTGTAAGCCTCCTAACAGGACATTGTGCCCTCAAAGGCCACCTACACAGAATGGGGTTGTAACGGCGACAGAAACGGAGACTGCACAACA
The DNA here is from genome assembly GCA_029963805.1 of Aromia moschata. Lineage (NCBI taxonomy): Eukaryota > Metazoa > Arthropoda > Insecta > Coleoptera > Cerambycidae > Aromia > Aromia moschata. The sequence continues at coordinate 1,911,547 of JAPWTK010000038.1, forward strand.
CATACTGTGTGATTGCGAGACTTTAGATCGCAAAAGGCAGGCCATATATGGACACCCCAAACTTTGTCCAGAAGATTACAGCACCCAGCCGGCGGGGAAGCTATACAAGCTTGTACACGGCACCCGGCTACTGGAATGGGTGGTGTGAGAAGGATGGGAGGTTCCGCACAATAAACCTAAGAGGCTGCAGTGCAATCCGGCGAAAAGGACGGCTCCCAGATGGAGAAAGAAAAAGTCACAAAGAACAAACAAATAACTCTAACAAGTTCAAACTTGTACTGAAGGTGCATTACATATTAACCTACCGCCCTTCCAAGTCCAGTATCCGCAGTGTTGCTAGATCAGGCGCTACGTTGCCAGTCTCGTTACTTAATTTACACACCTCGTATAACGAATTCTATATGCACCGGGGATGAAAAGATAATAATGAAGAGCGGAAACTTTGAGATAAAAAACGAACTAACGAACGAATATGAATTTTCAATTTTCTTTGAGAGCACGTCAAAAAATCCGTTCGTCATTGCCCCCGCTTTCTAATAAATTTTTTTCCAGCGCAATTAAAAATTCTTCGAGGGTGCAAATATGCACTCGTTTAACGATGAAAGGGTGATGACGCGTGTCAAAAATGAAGAGGAACATACAGGCATAAAATTTATTTCAGACATAGTGCTCTATCCTGTCTGTTTAAAAATTCAGGAGAGAATCCTTTGTATTCAACAGGAATTTTCTATATTAATTTATACAACATATGCAAGAGGATTTTACCTGCGTAAAGCTCAAAAGGTTGCATCACATAAGGCAATAAAGAACACCGTTTGAAAATATTGTCTGAAAAGGGGCACTCGTTTCATGCGGATATATTTTTATCTAGCCGTACAACGAAATATCCTTAAATCCAGTTGAATATAATTACCGTCGACGCCGCCACGTCTGACATATCAAATCACACTTGTAACAGCGCACTCTACCGGCAGCGTGTAACCGTTTGTGATACCACCGAGTGTTTGCACAACGTTACTACCCGCGCAAATCTGCAACTGATGGCTTTCAACGTGGATTTTATTTAGGCGATGCCAAAGTGACTTGCAAGTGTAGCACGGATCAGAAATATGAAACGAATCGATTCCTTGCTCTCGGAGATGCAATCACTGCAATTTTAATGGTCAAACACATCGCGCGTTTACATCCGGAAATGGACTCCAGACGATACTTTCATTTAACTTGAAACATACGTATATTTGGGGCATTTCACGCCAACAAAGTGAGGTCAAAAAAATCTGTTTGAAACAAATATCGATCGATTCGATATATGTTTGATATATTTTTATCGTATTCTACGCAAAAAAAAACACATCGAAAACCATTGAAACCTTCTTTTTAATTTTTTTCATTTTCTTACCGAGAAAGATGATGGTGAGGGTGAGGAAAATACAAATTTTTCGTTTCGACTAAAATTTGTATTTTCTCACCCTCACCATCCCTCTCTTGTGGCTCAAAAAATCTAAAATTTTAGGGAAGTTAGTTTTTTAGCAAGTACTATCGATTGTGATATGTTTCAAACAGAAAATTTTTTTGACCTCACTTAGTTGGCGTGAAATGCCCCATTTACGTTATACGAGGTGTGACTATTAAATACCGAACTGTTGTCATAACACTTTTTATTCGTTACCTACAGTGGCAACTTTTTCGCCTTCAATGAACTCCCCTTAGCGATCTCTCCACCGTTCCATACGACTTTTCCATTATTGAAAGCAGTGCTGGAAGTCCGCTTCTGTCAGCTGGTTCAGAACCTCCGTCGCCTTTGCTTTAACCGCTTCCACACTTTCATCACAAGTAATCACCGTGTCCAATAAGCCTGGATCAGTGTCAATGTTGTTTAAAATGTCATCGCAAATGTTCATTCTTGATTCCTTTTGCTCGGTAGTGAGGAGTTTTGGCACCATTTTTGCGCAAACTTTGCGCATGTTGAACGATCCATGCAAAATCTGGCGAACACATTCTTTGTTGATTGCTGTTGTTTCTGCAAGCCCTCGGATACTTAGACGACGATCTTCGCGGATTAATTTATTGGTTTGTTCAATGTTTTCGTCCGTTTTTGACGTTGAGGGACGTCCGGAGCGCGGACCGTCTTCGGTCGTTTCACGTCCCCCTTTGAACCGTTTAAACAATTCAAAAACTCGTGTGCGGGATAAACATTAATTCCCATTCACTTCTTTTCATTGCATAAGCTTCTGTAAAAGTTTTCCCCGGTTTAACAAGAAACTTGAGATTAACCCGTCCATCTGAACACACTCAAACAACTGCTACAGTCCAACTGAGCGAACCACTGGCTTGTCCAGCGATCTCACTGGTGGGGGAAAGTATCACTAGACACAGGTCTGTTCAAACTTGTCGCGACACGCTCGCAGCGCGCTGGTAGCAGCATCAGTTCGGTTATTTAATAGCCACACCTCGTATATTTTCTCTAAATCATTACATATTTTATGCAGTCGTAGGTCTTTTGTGGCTAACGTTATGTTATGTATTTTTCCGTAGATATTTATTTCAGTGTACTGTTTTAAATAATCCTTTTCTTCCTAGCAAAAAAAAATACCTAAACCCGGACAATTATTAAACCTGGTGACAACTGCAGTCATTACTTCATTATCGGTTCGACGCAAAAATACTTTCGCTTTGACAAACGCGCTAACAAAGATGAAACCGACCACTGAATAATAGCCGGAACGTAATTGAAATCCCTGTTTACTCTATTTACTGTGAAGTACTTACAGGCCTATTACGGCACGCCGAAAGCACAATAAAGCGTTGCAGAGACCCATTCGGATAATAAAAACGTTCACCGTAAAATATGGATACGTCTTGTTCTGCGTTTTAAAACTATCGGCCAAAAGTATAAGAGGCGTTTTACAATAGCGCCTATAAAAATTCAAACCTTCGGAAAACATAAAATTGACGGTAATAACCTTTTATGGCCGACCTGTTCATTAACTTTTAAAGGTGTACGTCGGAAAATCCTACATTTTATTACGTGTCCGGTCGCAATATTTACATAACTGCTACGCGGGAAGGGATTTTCTTTATTCCGCGAGTAAAATTTTGCGCATCCAGACACGTCAAGAGCCGACGCGGTCGAACCCCCGACCCATCCGGACTATTCCCTATTGATGGGATGTGGTCGTTGCAGTGCATTTAACCCGTTTCGGCTGAAAACGCCACTCCCGGTACATCGCTCTTCAGCGCCTCATTACTAATACTATTTGCGACAGAAAAATTTGACAGGCGCATATTTTTGAAGTTTAAGACGTGCCCTTTCCGATGGTGTCCATTAAAATACTACAAAAAATTATTAGTTATGAAAAAAAGCAGTTGAAAGTAAGTTTTTGAACATTTTTTTTTCAATCAAATTTCCAAGGGGGTTTCCGGTCTGCAATGGACCTGGAACCTCACTGACCAGTGGAATAAATGTTTGAACTTTAAGTATACGTGGTTTAAAGATCGATTTTTTGCCACATGCGTTCCAAAATGGCGCCTGAACTGCAAAAATGTTTGCGTAAAAATTCAAAATTTTTATTGGAAAATGATGCACTTTTACAAAAAATTGTCAATAATAAAATGTTCTTAAAATCACTTAATGAATGCATTCGATTTTTTTTTTTTAATTTTTTGCTATTGACTATTTGCAAAATCCAAAAAATTGCTCAAAAAAATTTGAAAACGTTCTAGTGCATTCATTGAGCGATTTTAAGAACTTTTTTATTCTTGACAATTTTTTGTAGAAAGTGCATCATTTTCAATAAAAAATTCTTGAATTTTTTACGCAAAAATTTTGCAGTTCAGGCGCCATTTTGAACGCATAAGGGAAGAAATCGATCTCTAAACCACGTATACTTCAAGTTCAGACATTTATTCCACCGGTTAGTGAGGTTCCAGGTCCATTGCAGACCGGGAACCCCTCGAAAATTTGATTAAAAAAAAATGTGCAAAAAAAATCGTGTTTTTTAACTGCTTTTTCATAATTAATAATTTTTGGAGGAATTTCATGGACACCATCGGAAAGGGCACGTCCTAAACCTCAAAAAATATGCCCTGTCAGAATTTTCCGTCGCAAATAGTATTAGTTATGACGCTAAAGAGCGATGTACCGGGAGTGGCGTTTTCGGCCGAAACGGTTTAATCGCTCATTAATTATTTAGTCGGGACTCGGCATTTTCCGTGTCGAAGTCTGTGTATAAAATCGAGAAGATATGCAGAATAAGTAACACCGAAGGAGAGTGTATAAACGGCGGACTGCTTACGAGTTTTACGAGCGATGAGGGCGAAAGATGCGATTGACTGAAACGCCCGGCCGCATCGTCGGAAGGTCCCCCCGCGCTATCTCTGGGCCAGCCGTGAATCTGGCAGAACGAAAAACCGGCCCCAAGTATAATTGTTCCAACCACTCTCGGCTGCGTCACGGAGCAACGAAGGTTTTATGGAGTAGCGCAAACAGACGAAAAGAGTCCCGCCTTACATAAACACCGACTGTGTTTTTGTTTAGAGGGAACCTCCACCTCGTCATCGCCGTCGTTTTTCTTTTGAATTGGGGTTTAGTTCGTTTAACGCTAACGTTTGCTTTTCGGATAGCTTCCGTGGAGTGGAACTTATCCGCGGGGTCGACGAGGGGGGACGGCCAGGACGAAATTAATAATTCGCCATTTCATCTTAAAATTCATTGAGTGCAGTCGAAAGTGTTAGCCCGACGGCGGCCGGGGGAGAAACTTCCTGCTTAAATACATATTTACCAAACAAAGGCGCTCCTCTACAACGGAAAACAATTCACTAATTTTCTAATAAAGCACTTCCAAATGCGCGTTCACGCAGAAACCCTCGGCAATGTTCTTTTTTTGCCTATAAAGAAAATGGACCGCTTCTAACGTCAACCATTTACTGGAAGAAAGCAGTCCTGTAAACCTGTAGAAAACCCTCCCAGGCACTCAGAAATGAAAGCGGATCTGACCTACAATGCGCTACACCTTAAAGATTCACTAGACTGAAGACTCAAACTAGTGATTCACTCGGTAAGTCACGATTCACAAATATGGACAATGATAACCACGTCTAAATCATCAGTTTGAGCATCGAGTCTAGTAGAACTTTGAGGTCCTCCAGCACAAAAATACACCATGACTGCGCGCCTAAAGTATGGAATACATTAAGTAAATGTGAAACAAAAAATTTTTGGAAAAAATCCTCGAACAGGTCGATTTTGTTTAATAAAAACACACATTTTTGAGGGAACGTCTATTTTCAGATGTCATTTGTTTTTGAGTAATGACGTCATCAACTTATTTTTCAAATGGCAACCCCAATTTTTTTTAATTTAATTTGAGAGACCCTTTCATTGTCGATTTAACGGTATAAAAATGTTGCCACCTTACATAACAAAATTTTTGAGAAAATGACAATTGATTATTACAAAATGAAAAATATATTTTTCACAATAAATAAACGAAAATTTCTGAAAAAACTGAACACAAATAAAACATAGCATACATTACATAAAAAGGTACGTTGCTAAGCAAAAACATTTTCAGATTAAGTTTTTTGACGTATCTATGATTTTTACTGTCAGTTAATCAGAAGATTTGTCATTAAATTGTGCGAAAAGTTAATGTAGCATGTTAGTATTTATAAAAATTCCAATTTTAATATGGCACATTTAACTGTGACACGAATTGAAATTTTGATTTTCATCAAGATCAGAACTCAGCAGGAGGTATGCAATTTATTTAATTCAAAATATCCAGATAACCCTATCACCCAATCCACAGTTAGTAAAATTGAGTCAAAATTTAGAGAAACTGGTGATGTTAAAGATCTAGCAAAATTAGGACGTCCAAAAATTACCCAAGATAAAAATATTGACATTGTGTTAAGTATGGAAGAGAACCCTCAGAGTACCTCTACATTAGTTGCCTCAGAAAATTAAGTTAGTCAGACGACAGTTCTACGTATTCTGAGGAAAGAAAACTATCATCCCTACAAATTGCAGCTTGTGCAAGAGCTCAACGAAGACGACCCCGACCGGCGACTGTAATTCTGTGAAACTGTGATGATTCTTTGTCAAACAAATCCAAATTTATACAAGCAAATACTTTTTTCCGATGTAGCCACGTTTTGTCTAAACGGTACAATGGTAGGTATTGGAGTCGGACGAATCCTCATTGGATCATCGAATCACATACTCAACATCCGCAGAAATTAAATGTGTGGGCCGGAATAGTCGCAAACAGAATAATACAGCCTCTCTTCCTTGAAGAAACTCTCACAGGCGAAAGATATCTGGAGTTCTTGCAAAATGATCTAGTTCCAGCGCTTGCAGTAATTTTCCCAAACGAGAATGATCGTGACATTCCAGATAACACACTATGGTTTCAGCAAGACAGAGCACCCCCGCATTATGCGCGCTCAGTTCGTGAATATTTCGACGTCATCTTTCCCTCAGAGGACCGATAGAATGGCCCGCGAGATCCCCAGATCTTACACCACTTGATTATTTTGTATGGGGTTATTTAAAATCAAAAGTTTACTGCAGAAGACCACACAATTTAGCCAAACTACGAAATCGCATTAGATATAAATGGGATCCATTACCCCGGAAGTCATTCAGAATGTACAAGAAGAATTTGTACACAGGCTTGCATATTGCCAAGAAGTTGATGGACTGCATTTCGAACACTTAATTTAAAATTGTAATTGCTTATTAACGAAATGTTCGTTTATCTATTGTGAAATATATATTTTTCATTTTGTAACATTCAATTGTCATTTACTGAAAAATGTTGTTATGTAAGGTGGCAACATTTTTATACCGTTAAATCGACAATGAAAGGGTCTCTCAAATTAAATTAAAAAAATGGGGTTCACATTTGAAAAATAAGTTGATGACGTCATTACTCAAAAACAAATGACATCTGAAAAAAGACGTTCTCTCAAAAATGTGTGTTTTTATGAAACACAATTGACCTGTTCGAGGATTTTTTCCAAAAATTTTTTGTTTCACATTTACTGAATTTATTCCATACTTTAGGCGCGCACTGTATAAATTATAGTATTAAAATGTTTGCTTATTTTGATGATTACTTTGAGTTAGAAGTGAGTCAAACAAAAATGTACATACGATAAAAGAGTACGTCAATTTTTGCCCCGTTTAAATAGTTGTTCTATTCGTATAGATAAAGGAAACCTCCCGGCGAAGATATAAAGTGTCAAAGCCAACAAATAGGTAATCAAAAATACTGCAGCCTTTTCCCGGCGCGTCGCGATAGAGCCCCAATAAAATAAAACAGTCGCGTAAAGGGCGGAAGAGATGGAACCGCGCCCTATATCTAACCGCCCGATCGGTCTGGTTCATCTCGCGATTATATATCACTCCGAGAGCAACTTTTATTTTAGAGTATTGTTCAAGTTACCCTCATTATCCGGCATGATTTTATATTCTCTAGTGGATGAGCAGGCGAAGCCGGGTATCGGGCAGAACGTGCCCGAGAAGCCGATAGGACAGGACGTAACACGCTCTCGCGCAATGTACATTTTTCTCTAGTCAGCATAATGGCTGCGATGTCCCAGTTTACCGACACCTTCTGCGCCAATTTCTACGTGAAATGGCGCGAAATAAATACATTACCAACATATAAGTACTCGGCGCCACATTTGTTAATAACTCAGTTGAACGACCGAATCCTGAAATCTAGATCACAAACAAATTAAAATTAACTGTCAGGTGTCATCGCCGTAGCTTGATCGGAAATAAAGATTCTTAAGATTATTGCTATTATTATTTTCACATGGCTATACGACAAAAACATGTTTGCTTCAAATAAGTTTTTTTAAGTACTGTGACTTGTAAAATCAACAATCGACTTCCATTTAAAGGCATGGCACAAAAATTTTTGAGTATGGGAAGCGAATTTTCAGTAATTTTACAAAGTGCTTGACGTTGCCTTTTGGGATTCCCTGTATATGTGACGTAATCGAACATTCTTGACATACATTTTATATCGACCCCAACACCCTCCAAAATAACTATTTTTGTCCCTGGTGGACTAACCTGTAATACGAGGTGTGTAAATTAAGTAATGAGACTGATTTTTTAAATTTTTCTTTTCTATTCTTTATTCGAATAGAATTACAATTCAGTATTGTCTGCTTCAAAATAACTTTCTTGGGAAGCCACACAGCGCTGGAGACGGTTCTTCCATTCCTCATAGCAGTGCTGGAACTCATATACTGAATAGCCTTCAGCTAATCGGTTACAGCCGTTTGAATGATTTCTGTGGTCCCAAAATGACATCCCATGAGGTGATTTTTCAATTTCGGGAAGAGAAAATAGTCACAAGAACCCAAGTCAGGCAAATAAGGAGGCTGGGGAGCCACAGGAATGTTTACTGGGCTTTGTGACAAGGCGCATTGTCGTGATGCAAGTTCCAGTTATTCTTGATGTTTGGTCTCACACGCATGACCCTTTTTCGAAGTTTTTCCAAGAAACTTTCTGTAAAAGTGTTGATTTTCTGTTTGGCCTGGTGGCACAAACTCTTTGTGGACAATTATCTTGCTATCAAAAAAAGCAAATCAGCATTCATTTGATCTTCGACAAACACCCAAGTCTCATCACCAGCAATCACACGTTCCATAAAATGGGGATCATTTTCAATCGATTCTAAAAAGTCGAGACATCTTTCTTTCCTGGTGTCCTTTTCTTCCTGCGAAAGGAACCATTTCTCATCCCCAATTCGTTAGTCAAAATCTGATAAACGGTGGTGTGATTCAAATTTAACTCTTCCCCGATCATTTTTGTCGTCAACCGACGATCTGAACGCACAGGATCCCGTATTCTATCGACATTTCCAACGATTCTTGAAGATGAAGGCCTTCCGCTGCGTAGTTCATCTTCAATCGGCTTTCTTCCTTCTGAGAATTCTTAATGTCACTCATTTTTAAAACGCACTAGAAAAAAAACACAACAAGAACAAACAAATGACTCTAACTAGTTCAAACTTGTTCTGAAGGTGCACTACATGTTAACCTACCGCCCTGTTAACCTAAGTCTCGTCTCCCGCAGTATTGCTAGATCGGGCACCACGTTGCCAATCTCATTACTTAATTTACACACCTCGTAGATGTTTCTGCCTAATACCCATATGGTTTGAGATCTGTGTGATAAAAATGTGACGATATACCGGAACAAATGCAAACCATATACCGAAAATTAAATATTCAGAATTCGGGTAAACGCGCATGCGTTACGATTACATTAAAGGCGTATATTAATAGAATATATAATAGGGAAATGTCATTTTGCTCCGTTATTCAGGAGGGAGCAAATATTAGTTCATGCTCCGAAAAGAACACGAGACTTTTGTGAATTTTAAACAGGCGCTTTAGCCGTTAGAATCCGTAAGGACGAAGGTGTATATGAAGGCCCAAAATGTAAATATAATTAATCCTTTGCGATTTGTTGAAACGTGTGAAATACGCCTAAACTTTTAAAGGGAAACTTCACCGCTGTATAAAATAAACCGGAAAATTACCAGTATGAGGGGACTTGGCAAATTGCAGAAACTGCCTTAATCATTTAAATCTACCAAACTAAATAAGGGACGAGCGTCCTTTCGTTTACGGATGCGCAAGTTGACAGAAAGGAAAAGTAAGGGGATATGCACATTACCACGGGCCCTTAATGTTTAATAAATTTTTATTATTAATCAGGGCACCCTAACGATACTGCTTGTTACGCATTCTCTTTATAACCTACAATAATTTGACAAGAATGTGTTACCGAACATATTCAGATAAAAAGCGCGGCACAGGAGGGTATTTCTTAAAAGAGAATATCAAATGCCCCCTGCGGAGTCGAACCCGCAAAAATTGTCCGCTCGCTCGGCATCCTTCGCACAGCGCTATCGAGGTGATCCCCATAATGACGAACCTGGCAAATTGCTCGTATTTTGTGAGTCATAAGTAAAATAATTGGATCGTATATCTGAAATAACCTAAGTCATCTCTCGGCCCGTTTCTGCTGACTGCGCTGTGGTATATATTCGAGGGCTCTCCGTTTATTTGGCAGGAGAACCGCTTAAATAAGATTACTCCCCGTGTATGCTTTACGTGCCTATCCACACAAAAACTATTTTAAAAAGTTTTATTCATTTTCGCAAGACCCACAAAAGACTGACCTCGGGATATGCCCGAAATAATCATATAAAAACAACAGGGCGACTGAGAAATAAAAAGCGTAATTTTTTCTCATTTTTCGCCAGGTCTAAGACGATAAAGTTTTATTAAGTTTACACTTCACGTGAATGTGGGTGTATAACCCACAACGCGTTTATAAAAAAAAATCGTCACTTTTCATCCCCGGTAACATGATTGTTCGATCAGTCAAAACGACGACTGCGGGAGAGAAGTGGCGGGCAAATGTTACTCTGATGCTGGCGATCGACTTAAATAGTCCAGTAGACAGGGAGTTAAAATCATCAAAAACTGTTCTTGAAAGATATAGAGCTAGTTTTGACGGTTTCCCATGTATTTTTTTGCGTAGAACACAATACGCGGAATCCGTAGAGCTGAAACCGTCCGCTAATTCTTTGAATTAACAATTTGTGAAAAAAAACGTATTTTTTTTCACATTTCCGCTTATATCTCCGTTCCTTGGCATATTTTAGATAACATATGCATATAAGAAGTTGTAGCCGATTGAATTTCCTAAATTTTAAGCCCAACCCGAAGTCTATTCTCTCCAAGTGCTATTGTTAACTTGCAAATGACTGCTGAAGTTAAAAAAAGTGCCTTTTCTTCGCCATTTTTTTACTTCGAAAGTAGGGCGAATATGATCATGAAATTTCTTGGAAGGACTGCTGTTTGTAGTACGAATTTACAAAAAAAACATTTTAGCTTGATCCGTTAATAACTTTTCGAGTAATTAACAATGCATTAACGATCGCATTTTTTGCAAGCCTTAATTAACAATGACGCCATTTCTTTGTTTATTGTACGATATTGACGGGTTGGGCTAGAAAAATCGTAACTCTCTTCAAGTTTGCGAGACTTTTTCAGATTTTGAATAATATTAATTTGGGCCAGTTTTATAACGTTTTCTACGCGACTACCTTTTTTTGAAGCGACGTATACACATATTATTTTAGCGTTGCCGCTTCGAAATTGTCGGAATTTTGACTATAATATCTTGACTCCCATTTTTTGTTTAAATACGCGTCTTGAAGCCAGGCTGGAGGCATACATTTTGAACATTTGCTGCATTGATAATGATTTGTGTTTTATTTTAATGTAACGAATTTCCTACGCCGGAGAAACTTATCTTTTTTTCTTGTTAATTTCTGCAATAAAATTTAAAACCATCAGTTTTGAATAGAGAATGAAAAGACCTTTCAAATGAAGTATCACAAGCCCCTACTTCCAATTTGAAAATTTAGGGGGTTGTAGCTGTCACCTGAAGAGGGTTGAATTTAAGGATGACATTTTTACGTCGCAAGATGTGATTTTAGAATTAGAAATTGACGTCAGGATTTTCTAAAAAAATGCATAATAATGGAGCTACTGAATTCATTCCATTTGGCTGTTCCACACTGTATATACGTCGCGTCAAAAAAGGTAGTCGCGTAGAAAACGTTATAAAACTGGCCCAAAATAAAAATTTTCAAAATCTCAAACTTGAGGGGATCTATGATTTTTCTAGCCTAACCTGGTCAATATCGTACAACAAAAAAAGAAATGGCGTCATTGTTAAGTAAGGCTTTAAAAAAATCGATCGTTAATTACTCCCTCCAAGAAATTTCATGATCATAGTCGGCCCACTTTCGAAGTAAAAAAATAGTGAAAAAAAAGTACTTTTTTCAACTTCAGCAGTCGTTTGCAAGTTAACAGTAGCACTTGGAGACTTCGGGTTGGGCTTAAAATTTTGGAAATTCAATAGGCTACAACTTCTTATATGCATATGCTATCTAAAATATGCCAAGGAACGGAGATATAAGCGGAAATGTGAAAAAAAAGACGTTTTTTTTTCACAAATTGTTAATTTAAAGTCGAAACTAGCCCTATATCTTTAAAGAACACATAAAAATCTCTGCCTACTGGACTGTAAACATGGTATCCACTTGCCCAGCTACTGTTTCCGCGTACTACTGTGGCCTGGACACAAGCGAGTTCTCGTGCCATCTCTCGCGTGGTTGCATACGGGCTTGCTTCGACAATCGTACGCAAGCTTGGTTTATCGTCTATGCTGTAGTCGCCAGATCGGAAGCGTGCGAACCATCTTTTGCATGTTGCTAAACTAGGAGCATTATCGACATACGCGGCCACTAGATTTCGATGGCTTTGGTTGTATTATGGCCTAAACAAATTCATATAATAAAGCATATCGAATTTCACTTGAAGTATCCCTCATTTTCACGTTGCACATTACAGTTCCTCTGAGATTTAATAAATAATAATAAATTAATTGATAAGTGTACGCTTTATATAACCTGTACCCCACCACTCTCCAGACTTGTCTAGAAAATCCCAGGCACTTATTATTATATAAGATCTGCGATCGTGACACAAATATGACCAGTCTACCTTACTCTCGCGTAATTGAATAAAACTGCGGTAAATCATTTCAGCGGTGAATTGTTAAAAGTATCGCAGTGGAGCTGTAGGTGAGATAAGAATAATTTCGACAAAACCTTCGCGAGATTTAAAGTTTTAAGGGATCATTCGGGTAAGTAAGTTTAAAGGCGCATAACGCACAAATGCGTTATTTAACTGCGAAATTCCAGAGAAATTACGCTCAAGGGTGTACGTCAGAGGTTTCCGCTTCCTTCCACGACCGTTCGTCGCGTCGGGTAACGCATTCTGTTTAGTCTGCCGGCCAGAAATTGAGTTCTGAAATCGAGAAAATTAAATTTGTAAATAAAATTCCCATTATACATAAATCAACCGTCGCACGTATGATAATGGGCTTACCGTCGGGGATTTTCGGGACTTCTTGCTCTATTTTATGACCGTCTCGACTTTAATTTAATTAACTGTAAAACGAGGAAGGAGAAGGCAGTACATCACGGCGAGATTGTGTCTATTAGAAGACGGGATCATCACGTGAGTCAGACAACCGTGTTGCGAAACCTTCTTTCGTCCTGGTTTCGTGCCCACAACGGTGAATTAATAAACAGGCCACAGACGCCGACCCAACTAATTTTTAATGCTAAAGGATCGTTTATTTACCGCACAAACGGCTGCTGGCATATCTACTTGATTTTTTGCCACTCAAACGACAAGGTACTCAAGTCTGACAGTTTTCAGTATTTACCATTTGCGAATAAAATCAATAAGGATTGAAAATAGGAAAGCGAGTTAACAACTTGAACTGCGAGTATGTACTGCATTACGTGCTTCAGATTCAATTTTTCTATTTCACCGAAAGCTTTGCGACACGAGATATCTCTCAATTCTTACGTTCCCTCAAACATTTTCAATCAAATTCTAACACAACGAAATTTAATTTACTCGAAACTGCAAACAAAACAGGACAGACGTTTAAAAAAATTTTCATTTCCGCTTTATCGATGTCAGTGTACACAAACACGTGTATGCAGTAATATTTTCAAATAAAACCGAACGTGGCGTATCCAGGAAAAGACCCAAGAGATATCGGGCATGCAGTTTGCACAAGGGGGCGGAAATTATTCCGTTGGTGAGCGAAAATTTCCTTCACCGAAAAGAGTCAAAATGAATTAAATGCAAACAAATAATAATGATGAAAGAAACCGTCGAAAAGAAAATACATAAACATTTCTGGCGTTTCCTTTTAACAATTTACGTTGATACAAAATTTGCAATGGAATTTGTTTTTTTTTTCGTAATTCTCACACAAGATTTTTTTGAAAAAATCGCAGAATTCTTTTTTTATTATTATCATTAACATTCGATTGTGTTTCAAAAAAATTTACTCACGAAACTTACTTACGAAAAGGAAATATCAGCTGTAAATTCCCATTAAATACGTAGTAGTAAATATGAGGTCAATATGAAAAATCTAGCAACACTGCTGATACGGGACTTGGAAGGGCGGTAGGTTAACATGTAATGCACTTTCAGTACAAGTTTGAACTGTTTTCGTAAACCGTTTTTTTTCTGGTGCGTTTTAAAAATGAGTGACATTAATTTTAAGCAACGGTGTGCTATCAGGTTTTGCTTCAGACTTGGACACAGCGCAACGGATACTTTTGTAAAACTTCATCACGCCTACAGAGACAGTGTTTTTTCAAGAGCCCAGGTCTTGCGGTAGTTTAAGGCATTCTCAGAAGCACGAAAGTCGATTGAAGATGAACCACGCAGCGGAAGTTCTTCATCTTCAAGAATACGGGATCTTGTGCGTTCAGATCGTCGGTTGACGACAAGTATGATCGGGGTAAAGTTAAATTTGAATTACACCACTGTTCATCAGATTCTGACTAACGAATTGGGGATGAGAAAAATCTGCGCAAAAATGGTTCCCAAGAACATTTCGCAGGAACAAAAAAACAGGGCATCAGGAGAAAAAGGTGTCTTTACTGGAATGTGTCATTACTGGTGATGAGACTTGATGTTTGGAATACGACCCGGAAACCCAGCGCAAAGCATGGAAAGCACACTTCAAGCTCTCCAAGACACAAAAAAAAGCAAGAATGAGCAAGTCGAAGATCAAATGCATGCTGATTTGATTTTTTGATAGCCAGGAAATTGTCCACAAAGAGTTTGTGCCTCCAGGCCAAACAGTAAATCAGCACTTTTACAGAGAGGTTATTGAAAAACGAAAAAGGATCATGCGTGTGAGACCAAGCATCAAGAACAACTGGATGTTGCATCACGACAATGCGCCTTGTCACACGGCCATTTCATCACCTCAAGGGACGTCATTTTGAGACAATAGAAAGCATTCAAACGGCTGTAACCGACCAGCTGATGGCTATTCCAGTATATGAGTTCCAGCACTGCTATGAGGAATGGCAGAACCGTCTCCAGCGCTGTGTGGCTTCCCAAGGAAGTTATTTTGAAGGAGACAATACGGAATTGTACTTCTATTCGAATAAAAAAAATTAAAAAAAAATAGTCTCGTTACTTCATTACACACCTCGTATGTAGTTCCTAAATAGGGGCCAAATGCAAGAACTCAATAATAGAATCAAACTAGCGGTTCGTGCTCTCTCACTCGCGATATTTTCTTTTCTTCCACCTCTGTTCTATGTAACTACATTAGTCGCGAGGTACTAAACAGAGAGCTTTACACTGCCGCTGGAAATGTTTCGCATTATTTCATTAGAACTTGTCGGAAATATGTTACAACTACTTTAACAGATAATAAACAAAGCTAATGTAATTATTAGGGTCCGGAAATGTGCGCCATAACGCATCGGCGGCAGTATACAACTCTATGGTAATTAAAGTATAAACGGTATTTTTTTAAACGCCTTGTAAATACGCGTGTATTTCTTGCCCGCGTATTCGTACGCCCCTGACCATCCCCGACAACGCGCCGGAACTCGCTTACGAGCAGTAGTACGCTGTCCCGTTGCGGGTGAGCAGGATAGTTAAAAACAAACATTATTACCTAATAAAACCATTTTACCAACAATTAATGTAATGTCTTTAATTATGTAAGACAATTTGTGGCGTGGCTATAAAAAAATTAATAATACCTATTAACTAGTATTCGTTTTATTATGATTATTACCAAGGTACGCCTACGTAATAATACGAATAAATTGACGTTCCCATTTTGTTCGTATTCATTTGTGGGATAATATAATTTTTTAGCGTTCCATTTTTATGTCATTTAAACCACGTTTGAGATTTTAAACGAGCTTATATCCAAACTAATTTGTGTCTTTTGCATTTACATTTCGTGAAATAATTAAGTTACAATTTCAATTATGGAATATTTTATTTCGTTTATGTACGTTTAATCGTGTAAAGCCTAATTTGGTTTGGTAAAAGCACTTACATCTTTTCGTTTCCGATGTGTAAGCATTTTCTTCTTTTTTTGTTTCCATTTAGAAAATTACCTCGAAAGCCTAGCATTTTGGCCCTTTGCTTTGCTTTCTCTTTTATTTTATATCTTTCAAAGTGGGTACTTGTTTACTGTATACTCGTATGATGATGTTCTGTTTGTTGCCGTATCGAGATATTAACTGACTTTTTTATAATTCAATTACATTATCTACAGTACAGTAAATTAGATGATTATTAATATTGTCATATTTTCCTGTAATTAATTTATAGGCCTTACAGACCTTACAGGCCAATGCAGACCTCTTCTAATACATTTTACGTACGTTTTCAATCGTACGATTCGAATCAATAGAAAAAATGTATGATTTACTTCCCTGAGTACAATCAACGTACGTAACATAAATATTGATTTAGGGTTATCCTAACAAATCAATAAAAACCCACTTACGCACGTTTTATCGCCAATACAATCCGACCTTTTCGGGTTATAAAAGAAGCTCGTCTCGCTTTCTCTTTCAAACCGTACAGAAAATGTCGGTGTTTTATTGCTTCTACATAGTAAACACTTCCTCCGATCGACTCAAAAATAATCAACCAAGTATGTAAAAACGTCACCACCATCAATTTTTAGTCAACACATCGCCGTTACCAAGACAGTGATGATGGAGGTTTTCCCAGCGTTTTTGATGCTGAGAAACTGACCCAATGATGGACAAGAGACAAGTCGATGAAAAGCTGTGGAGAAACAGAATCACCCCTATTTTGGAATGTGGCCAGTACTCTGCAAAGCTTTGGATGCAAATGGAAAAAACTTAGAGAAGACTAGCTAGAAAAAACAGGGAATCACCATCGTCATTTTTTGGTTATCACATCACCAAAACCAAGACAGTGATGATGAAGGTTTTCCCAGCATTTTTACTGCTGAGGAACTGACCCAATGAAGAACAAGAGACAGCTCGATGAAAAGCTGTAGAGAAATAGAATCACTTCTATTTTGAAATGTGGCCACTACTCTGCAAAGCTTATTCACTAAAGCTTAAAAACTATGGAAGAAACTTAAGAGAAGACTAGCTAGAAAAACAGGGAATCACCATCGCCATTTTTTTGGTTATCACATCACCAAAACCAAGACAGTGATGGTGAAGGTTTTCCGGGCGTTCTTACTGCTGTGAAAATACCCTAATGAAGGGCAAGAGACAACTAGATGGAAAACTATACGGAAACAGAGTCACCATTATCAATTTTTGGTCACTCACTATGAAATGGAGAACAGTATTCTTCTCAAAGCTTCTCCACTAAAGCTCTGAACTGTTTCCTCGACTTATGGGACATTTAACGTATAACATTTAACAATAATACATCAAATGACTCACACACGCGGTAAATGTTAAAGAGATTGAAAGGAATAAATAAATGTCCACGGATTTGTATACAATGATGACTTAATGCGGCAAAGCGGAAATAAAAGCGCCCCCCACCCTTCTCCCTATCCGCGCGGCGGTGCATTTTGTGCGTTTTACTGCGCCCTTTCAGAACCTTGCAGCTGAAGTCGTTAATATAAAATGGTAATGGCGGTGCGCGCCGGCTTTTTAAATTTGGCACTGTCAATGTCAAGTGAATGGGAACCTATTTTCTGTCTGTGGTTTTCTATTTAGAGCCGGCGAACTCCGAAAGAGATGAATGTCGGTTTCATTATTTTCTTCTCCGCGTTTGAAAAGCAAAACATACCGCGCTGCTTTCAGGCTTCCACAACACATAATTGATATAGTCATTCCGAAGTGGCGATATATATATATATATATATATATATATATATATATATATATATATATACAGTATGTCCCCGGATCGAATTTAAAAGAGGAACAAATTTTGTGTTTTTAATTTCTCAGAAAAAAGTCACTTGATGATTTGCCCTTCTTGATTTCAAACCCCCAAAAACGCAAATTACTTTTTATATAATTCAAACGGTTCTTGAGGTAATACCATTTTTCTTCATAAATTGGACTTTTTGAATTATTTTTCAAGCTCATTCAAGGTCATTATGACCTCTAAAAAAATTATTATTCTAATTATTATATTATTAAAAAATATTATTCAAACTTTAAAAATCCCATATCTTTTAACCAAAAAAAGCTTCAGGGTCAGGTTTTTAATATGTTATATTTTTAACTGTTTTTTACTACCTCAAATTTTTTCAGATTTTTTTGAGCGGTGGGTCATGCCCAAAAGTGCAAAAAATCAATTTTTTGTCCGTGAAACGACTTAAAACGGCTTAAAATCATCATTTTATAGTGTCCTGATTTTTTTTCTTGCACTAAAAGGACTCAAATGACTACTAGTTTCGATAAGTGGAATGTTTTTTCTTACTATTTTTAGTGAACATATTTTTTTAATTGTTTGAAGTCATTTGAGTCCTTTTAGTGCAAGAAAAAATCAGGACACTATAAAATGATGATTTTAAGCCGTTTTAAGTCGTTTCACGGACAAAAAAATTGGTTTTTTTGCAATTTTTGTGCATGACCCACCATTTAAAAAATCTGAAAAAATTTGAGGTAGTAAAAAACAGTTAAAAAATATAACATATTAAAAATCTGAGCCTGAAGCTTTTTTTTGGTTAAAAGATATGGGATTTTTAAAGTTTGAATAATATTTTTAGAGGTCATAATGACCTTGAATGAGCTTGAAAAAAATTTTACATAAAATTAATCATATTTTCTGTACTCATGGATTTTTTCAGATTTTTTTCGACAGTTAAAAACAGAGAAAAAAAATAAAACGTAAAAAAACAGGGTTTTTTTCATACCTAGCTGAGAGGAAAATTTTTTGGACCTAAAATTCGGTCTACCTTTCATAATTAGCCCTAAGAAACACTTTCATCATGCGAAGAGAATAAAAAAAAAGGAGGGCATTTCACCATACTTATGGGGGATACCCTTTGACAATCTCTTTGCTTAATCATATATAGCATATAGTATAGAGTTTAAATCGGAGTCGTTACAACTTATGAAGACTAGGGGGAAGGCGTTGCGATTTTTCTATCTAATCTGGTATTAGAAATTCGCGCGAAAAATGGGGGTCGTGCCTGTATACGTTCTACATTGAATGCAAAATCAGCGTTCATCCTAAGGGGCAGATGGCCTATTCCAATCAAGCGTATATTGAAAGTAACTTGTTTGCATCAATATGAGCTGTACAAGAGTTGAGAAATGTACCTGGAGATTCTTTTTAAAAATTGATATACAGGGCGTGACCCACGATGTTTCAGGCAGATTTCTTGGGACTGTACCCCAGACAAATATTAAAATTTGGCACAATTATATGATTAAAAATGGTGTCAATATTTTGCATTGTTAGAAGTCTTGAATATAATTAATACTTGTATAATAACGGTTTTAACAAATGCGATTACGATATACGATAGGTAAAAAAGTTCCCCAAGGCAATAACGTGATTACATTTGCAGTGTGTTCGAATGTGTGTAGGTAAATTCATATATAAATTGCTTGCTGCATGTACGTAATAATATAACGAATGATATCATAACATTTTAAATTACCAGCATAACTACAAAACGTTCCATTTAATTTTTATGCATTCGATTTGTATTAGCGGCATCGAAAAGCGTCCGGCCAAAATCTACGTAGAATAAAATAGAAAAATCGAACACAAATTCAAACCTCGATTACATTTCATAAACATTCGTAACGTTATTATTTTTCTGTGGTCGGTAAAATAAATCATTTATTAAAAATGGCTTTAAACCGATACTCTTTTTTTAAACAAACAATATATTACGGCGGGATAATGTATGGGTATCTAGATAAAATTACTCGTAGGTATGCATGACGAAAAACAATCGTTGCAGACGCGTACTTTTATGATGCATTAAACGAACATTTTTGCCGGAAAAAAAACAACGCGAAACTAGATCGACAAAACAGAGCTAGAAGTGGTAATTAGATCCCATTTCATTGTGACAATATGACACGCTCGTTGTTTGTTTCACAAATTATATTTTGCATTACTGGCTATAAATAAGGTAGAGTATGTTACGCAGAACTTTTAAAAAAATGAATTAATTTACGCGCTACTATTTTTTTCGTAGGCCTGTAAAACAGTACCTACCCGCGATTCTAGGGATTTCTGGATTTATTCCATTTATAAATAGTATTCACCTTATAATTAGGATCTGCGTCGGGAAGGGGTGGCTATTATTATTATTTTGCCATGGAAGTTAAAAATTATACATATGGTGTTAATATTGCTCGATACGAGGTGTGTCAATTAATTAATGAGAATTTTTTTATTCGAATAGAATTATAGTCCTTCTAAACTCAATGTGATGAGATATTATTTTTAATTCCCTTGATGGCTAACGCCACCCAATGGCGTGCATATATCTTTTATAAATTCGAACATTGTGAAATAATTTTTTTCATTCAAATCAATATAGGAGATTAAAATTAGCCTGCATACAAAACTTAATATTTGCAATATAATTTTCTGTAAATAATGCTCATTTAGCCAGACAATCTGAAAAAATTGTCTGTTTTAATAAACGCTGAAACACACGTCACTGGCGGAAACAAGTAAGAATTCCCAATGTCGTAAATCATTTTAACGACGTCGCAAAACATTTTATGACACAGTGGACCGAATAAGTATTTAACGAACGTATTCGATGCAAAGCACAATAGCCTAATGGATCGTTGGTGTTAGCACCGGCCAGCGATTTCCAGCGAAACAGCGAAGCGTTGCCGGCTCTTCAAAATTTTCATAAGTTATAATATACTAAATATATTATAAAGTTGTTTTAATTTATAATTATTTTTTCCAGCAATTTTAAAAGCCTTATTTTAATGCTAACTAATAAATTTATATCTCTGTATTTTTTTTTAATATTTCCAAACTAGCTTTCTAAGAACGTCACGAACTATCAGTTTACTGAAGTATGAAGTATACTTGTATAGTGAGCTTAGCAATTTTTGAAAATATATCTGACAACCTTGCTTTTTTTATGTCTTCACATTCACATTAGAAATAGAAACAATTCAGTACTGCCTCCTTCAAAATTACTTCCTTGGGAAGCCACACAGCGCTGGTTCTTCCATTCCTCAGAGCAGTGGTGGAACTCATATACTGGAAGACTACTTCAGCTGGTCGGTTACAGCCGTTTGAAAGTTTTCTATGGTCCCAAAATGACGTCCCTTGAGGTGATTTTTCAATTATCGAGAAGAGAAAAAAGTCACAAGGACTCAAGTCAGGCGAATGAGGAGGCTGAGGAGACACATGAATATTTTTACTGGCTAAAAACTCGTTTAGTGAAATGGCTGTGTGACAAGGCGCATTGTCGTGTTGCACACCTCGTATGTCCCTTTTATTTCCGAAATTGTTAAAATGAGTTATGGGCGTGAATATGGTAGTTTGTTTAGGTTTTTATCGATATAGGGTGGTCTTCGAGTAAAAATCTTTGAACATTCGAATTTTCTTAAATCCGAAAACTTCCAATACTTTTCAATCATGTCCGCGATAGGGAGTAAAGGGAATGTTCACACACAGAACAAGAAGTCGCAGTTTTCTCGTAAACGCAGAAGGCAGTCCCTAATGTAGTACGTGAAAACGATCAGGATCCGTACATAAATAAAAGCATAAAACGGCCATAACGACTCCTTGATGTTTCGTATAAAAAATGTAATGGCTTCCCGGCCATGGTCTTTTTTCGCATTGTAACTGATAGATCGATGGTTATTTGAATTTTTAATATCATCAAAATATGAAAAGTACGAGGCTAAGTTGCGGAGTTTAGCTTTCTATCTTCCTGGGAGGGATGCATAATGCAGGAGCTTCTCTATGTAGCACGCATACAAAATGGTTTTAAGGTAAAACTTTTAGCATCGGTACCAATAAATAGCTGGTGCACTTTGAGCACTACACAATGCAGGGATACCTGAGGAATATCGATGAAATGTAATATATTGATATTATTCCGCCAATGGCATTAATACGAAATAGACGGTAATCTATGCGGTTATATTCTTTGGATACGTTGTCTCACAGCTATTTTTCTACATCGTGTACGTAGCGAAGTTCATATAATTTTAAAAATGATGAGGGTTGCCCGAACGTGCCCCAAACCAGCAACGCTTGGTGGGCGGGTGGACAGACTCTAGTATTATTATTAGAGTGTTCGATGTGTTTATGTCGTCGGCGTCGGTATTACATTCTAATGATTATTGCTTACAGATTTGAATCAAAGTTTTTTTTGAGCGAAAAAAAAAGTTTGCTTATTTATCCCCTGCTGGCCTTCATTTGATCTCGCTGTCGATATCTGGCCGAATTCCGGCGATCCGAACCCGTTTCGGCCGAAAACGCAACTCCCGGTACATCGCTCTTCAGCGCCTCATAATTAATACTATTTGCTACAGAAAAAATTGACAGGGACATTTTTTTGAAGTTTAAGACGTGCCCTTTCCGATGGTGCTAATGAAATTCCTCCAAAAAATTATTGATTATGAAAAAAGCAGTTTAAAAAAAGACTTTTTTTCATATTTCATTTAATCAAATTTTCAAAGGGTTTCCGGTCTGCAATGGACCTGGAACCTCACTAACCGGTGGAATAAATGTTTAAACTGCGTAAAAATCCAAGAATTTTTTATTGGAAAATGATGCACTTTTACAAAAAATTGGCAAGAAAAAAAAGTTCTTAAAATCACTCAATGAATGCACAAGAATTTTTCAAATTTTTTTGAGCAATTTATTGGATTTTGCAAATATTCAATTTTTGCAAAATTTAAAAAATTGAAGTGCATTCTTTGAATGATTTTAAGAACTTTTTATTCTTGACAATTTTTTGTAAAAGTGCATCATTTTCAAATAAAAAATTCTTGAATTTTTAAGCAAAAATTTTGCAGTTCAGGCGCCATTTGAACGCATAAGGCAAAAAAAAATCGATCTTTAAACCACGTATACTTAAAGTTCAAACATTTATTCCACCGACCGGTTAGTGAGGTTCCAAGTCCATTGCAGACCGGAAACCCCTTGAAAATTTGATTAAAAAATATATGCAAAAAAAATGGTGTTTTCTTTAAAACTGCTTTTTTCTCATAATTAATAATTTTTTGGAGGAATTTCATGGACACCATCGGAAAGGGCACGTCTTAAACTTCAAAAATATGTCCGTGTCAATTTTTTCTGTCGCAAATAGTATTAGTTATGAGGCGCTGAAGAGCGATGTACCGGGAGTGGCGTTTTCGGCCGAAACGGGTTAAACTCGAAGGTATCCGCATTTCGTTTGCATCATCGCTGGTACATTTTTTATTCGAACGTTCAGGAGTTATGACCCTTTAACGCACGGCCGCCCCGGAGACTGTTCCGTTTTTCTCCTGGCCGCCTAGACGCTATTACGGCACGCCCCTTGCATTTAACCGACTTAAAAACACCCCTACCCCGCGTCGGAGTTTTTTATTCGCTGGCATTTAGGCTGATAACAAATTATTGTAGCAGTTCGGCGAAATGGGAGCTACTCCGGGCTTAAAAACAGCCAAAGAGGGTATCATACTTTATTTACGCTCGGTTGCGACTTCTGTTAGGATTGTAGCAGGCTGCATAATTCAGTATCGCTAAGACCTACTAATTTTATATAAAAAAGAGCGGATCCAAACACTTCGCCTGGGGAAATTTCTAATGTGTATTTGTTCAATTCGAAAGACTTGCTTATCGAATTACCGAGAGCGTCTTTTTTAATGCTGAAAATACTTCTGGGTGAGCGTATACGGAGGCCATCTACGAGAAAACGGTGCGACATGCGGCAGATTCTGAGAGTTTGTAAATTAAACGGTGGATTCACCAGTTTCGTCAAGTTGTAATTCTTCCTCTTTGTACAAGTAAAACACATGTTGGTATTGAGAAGTGCTGATCCACCGCTGAATTTAGAAACTCTCGGATCAGTCCAGTAGGCAGGAAGCTAAAATCATCAAAAGCTGTTCTTGAAAGATATAGGGCTAGTTTTGACGATTTCCTATGTATTTTTCAAAATCTCAAAAAGTCTCGCAAACTTGAAGAGATTTATGATTTTTCTAGCCCAACCCGGTCAATATCGTACAATAAACAAAGAAATGGCGTCATTGTTAATTAAGGCTTGAAAAAAAATGCGATCGTTAATTACTCGAAAAGTTATTAACGGATCGAGCTGAAATTTTTTTGTAACTTCATATTACAAAGAGCAGAAATTTCATGATCATAGTCGCCCTACTTTAGAAGTAAAAAAATGGTGAAAAAAAAGCACTTTTTCAACTTCAACAGTCATTAACAAGTTAACAATAGCACTTGGAGACTTCGGATTGGGCTTAAAATTTAGGAAATGCAATAGGCTACAACTTCTTCAATATGCCAAGGGAGATATAAGCGAAAAATGTGAAAAAAAGACGTTTTTTTTTTCACAAATTGTTAATTTAAAAAATTAGCGGACGGTTTTCAGATCTACGGACTCCGGGCATCGTGTTCTACGCAAAAAAAAATACATAGGAAACCGTCAAAACTAGCCCTATATGTATATTTCAACAACATATAAAAATCTCTGCCTACTGGACTAGATTCACAGTTCGCTCGAGTTGGCCTTGAAGGGTAAACATAAAAAGATAAATAAAAACTAACGCCTGTGCTAACGCTTTGTGAAATAAAAATAGGCGAGTATTTACTAGGTACTATTTATTGAAGTGTTGCAGAGATTTATATTAAGATACCTTCGTAAGATGCGAGGCCTGTGAATTTTTTTACAATTAATGTTACCCAATGAAACCTTTGGCTTGGGGCATCAATTTCTAATCATCGAGAAGCACGTGTATATGTATAGGGCCTTATCTGCGATCTTTTTCCTTTTTTTTAGCGTGTAAAAACCCAGAGGCGGGATAAAATCCAGCAAACAATGTGATGCCGTCGAATGAGAGATATCGCCGCTTCGGCCTTAAGTGATCCGTAAATTAATCACTGCCAGAAGGACCGCCTTCTATTTTTAATTAAATTAAGATCTTCGCCTCGGACGTTACACCGAGAAAAATATTGACATTAGTTGCGTTCTAAAAATACCAGCTTCGACATACAGGGTGTTCCAGCCAAGGCGGTTTCTGCCATAAAAAATTGCCCAAAATGATGTGGGGCATATTTGTAAAATACGAGGTGTGTAAATTAATAAATGAAACTGGCAACGTAATGCAGCTTCAGTACAAGTTTGAACTTGTTAGGGTCATTTGTTTGTTCTTTGTGACTGTTTTCGTTTTACTTGGTTTTAATAAGAAACGCCCAGTGACCAACACGTTTTGATATTTCCAAAAAGAATAGTGAATATTTTTTGCTTTCAAGATATAGGATTTAACTAATATAAAAAACGTCGTACAAAACTCATTTTTAAACGGTTGACTTTGGGAATTTGGATAAAACAAATAGTTCTCCGATATCTTAAAGCAAGTCGAATTAAAATAACGAGGAAAAGCGAGAGATACAATTACACTTTGACAGATTATTGTAGGAAATCGCTCGCCTCATTTCGTCTGGTAATATAATCCATCCTGTTATTTTTTATGAAATAAGAAATTCTTACAACTCAGTGTACATTTTGAATATAATTTCGTTTTACATAATAATCAATAACCATTATTTTTAGTAATTTGTTCCACATTGCTAAGAACTAATTGTGTCTGGACATGGCGTTAAAAAAAATCATAAAACATAACCTCATAACATTGTGTAAATATATCTTGCTATTTTGCTTGGTATTTCCAAAGAGGAGTCTTACAAGTCTTAGATCGATTTTGCTACAGACTTTTTTGACAAGTTCAGGGACACCGGATACAGCTCATGGCAAAGTTGGACCAACGATTTTGTCAAAAAAACTGACAAGCTCCCGAGAGTAAAACGTCCATTATATCCTTAGACTAGAATATTACATGGAATAGATTAATTAACAATGACCGCATTCCTTTATAATTAGTTTTTTACGATCCCAGCAACTAACGGTGTATCTTCTTTGGGTTAGCTACTCTGCAGTGAATACCTCAAAACTAAAACTAAATAAACCAAAACCTCCACGGCAAAACTTCTATAACAGCCGAAGGCGAGTACAGTCGGAGCAGAAAGTAAGCTTATTGAAATTAGTTGTAGCCGAACATGTACACAAGTTTACAGAAGTTATCTACTCATGTATGTATTAAGCATGGCGTTCGTAAACGTGTTTCAAGTTTCAAGTGATGGCAAAAATGGAGCGCGCAACTTTGTTCGTCAATTCTGTCAAAAGCATCCGAGCGTACTTGCTCACGACGTATTTTTGGTGGAAAAATAAGCCGGTATAAATTTTTTGCTCATTAATTTATCACCGTTATTTAAAAATGTGTTACAAACTTACCCGATGCCGATCACAGCTACTATACGAGGTGTGTAAATTAAGTAATGAGACTGGCAACATAGTGCCCGATCTAGCAACACTGCGGAGACGGGACGAAGAGCGGTAGGTTAAGTACAAGTTTGAACTTATTAGAGTCGTTTGATTGTTCTTTGTGACTGTTTTCTTAAACCAGTTTTTTCTAATGCGTTTTAAAAATGAGTAGTAATGTAATTTTGAGCAACGGTGTGCTATCAGGTTTTGCTTCAGACTTGAACACAGCGCAACGGATACTTTTGCATAACTTCAACACGCCTACGGAAACAGTGTTTTTTCAAGAGACCAGGTTTTTCGGTGGTTTAAGGCATTCTCAGAAGGAAGAGAGTCGAATGAAGATGAACCACACACCGGAAGACCTTCATCTTCAAAAACCGATGAAAATGTCGATATAATACGGGATCTTGTGCGTTCAGATCGTCGGTTGACGACAAGAATGATAGGGGAAGAGTTAAATTTGAATCACACCACTATTCATCAGACTTTGACTAACGAATTGGGGATCTACACCAAATTGGTTATAAAAAACGTTTCGCAGGAACAAAAGGACATCAGGAGGGAAAGGTGTCTTGACTTTTGGAATCGATTGAAAATGATCCCCATTTTATGGAATGTTAAGACTTGGGTGTTTGGTACGACCAGGAAACCAAGCGCCAAAGCATGGAATGACACACTTCAAGCTCTCCAAGACCCAAAAAAGCAAGAATGAGCAAGTCGAAGATCAAATGCATGCTGATTTGCTTTTTTGATAGCCAGGGAATTGTCCACAAAGATTTTGTGCCTCCAGGCCAAACAGTAAATCAACGTTTTTACAGAGAGGTTTGAAATACTTCGAAAAAAGTCATGCGTGTGAGACCAAACATCAGGAACAACTGGATCTTGCATCACGACAATGCGCCTTGTCACACACCTATTTCAGTAAACGAGTACGTTTTTAGCCAGTAAAAACGTTCCTGTGGCCCTCATTCGATTGATTTGAGTAATTGTGACTTTTCTCTACCCGAGATTGAAAAAATCACCTCAAAGGACGTCATTTTGGGACCATAGAAAACAGTTGAAGGCTGTTCCAGTATATGAGTTCCAGCACTGCTAGGAGAAATGGAAGTACCGTCTCCGGCGCTGTGTGGCTTCCCAAGGAAATTATTTTAAAGGAGACGATACTGAAGTGTAAATCATCATAATCATATTCGTGACTGGATAAGCCCTAAACAAAAAATGGACACAGTATTCAGACAACAGTTTTCGCATATTTCGGTTTCGCCTGTTTCTTGCTGACTGTACCAGGCCAAGTACGAGGGCATGGGTCCAAGTTAACTTACGTTGGGGGTTATAATCTATTAACCGGCATAGACCATGCAAATATTAACATTAACGTTATACCGTCTCCGCAATGTATTTAAACATGCGCTATTAGATAATGGAAGAAGTTTTACAGTCACTATCACAGGAATCTATCCGGCGTAGCTTTGCTGTAAATTTATTAAATCAGATCTGTATAATCCAAACAGTGTATACGGATATCGATTCCGAGGAAATGATATGACGCCATAAAACGTAGGACGTAGTAAACGTCGATTTCTGGAATATTGCCTCAGGCTTATTACCATTTGCACCACCGGGGAAATCGAACCCAAATTTCGAAGTGAAGGTTTTCGAAATATCTCCAGACTTTTCGTCGTAAACGGATCCGGCAATTGTCTTCGAGTTGAGACGAAAGTACTTGATAAGATTCGCTTAACAAATTGACACCATCGCCGACACACATAAGTTCTGATTCTCGAGAAGACGAGAAACTCTCGTACTAAGTGTTTTAAGAGGCAAGAGACCCGAGAAAAAAAACTTTTCCCTGAAAGATGGAGTCATTACAGGGAATTCGTCCGAAAAAAACCAGATGCTCACACCGAAATATGTCCCGAAACTTCAGGGCTGAAAAATAAAAAACTAAACTTTTAAAATATCTTCGTAGCTACACAATTCCGAGGCTATCGATCACATATAAAATCCCGACTAATACATCATGTGAAACATCGCTCCAGAATCAACCTTTATTTCATTGACAACATCTGTCCCTGTAAATTGAATAAAATCTACTAATATGTCACTCTTAATTTGCCCACTTTGTTATGTACGCTTTTCACCGTTGCGATATTGTTACAAGATTTATACGATAAAGGCAGAATTTTACAAAAAAGAGAACATCTAAATACACAAAACAAGTTCATACCAAATTATAGAGCAGTACTTAAGTCCTTGACAGTCAACAACGTCTTGTAGATGCGTCTTTAAACGGGGAATCGAATGGTGGGTCGCTCGTTTTTCTACGACGACGGGCAGCGGAGATATACGCGACAGACCGGAGGGATGTTGTTTTCGCGAGTGTCGACGACGCGTACGGTATTACCCGTACTTTTTTTATAATTAATAATTTTTTAGAGGAGTTTCATGGACACCATCCGAAAGGGCACGTCTTAAACTTTAAAAATATGTCCTTGTCAAATTTTTCTGTCGCAAATAGTATTAGTTATGAGGCGCTGAAGAGCGATGTACCGAGAGTGGTGTTTTCGGCTGAAACGGGTTTTAAGCACGTTTTTTACCAATTTCCTCCAATTAAAATTTATTAACTTTATTTTTTCCCACGCTTTTTTGTACTCGCCTATTGCAGCATAATTTATGCATCAAGCAATGTCTTTTACAAATCATTTCTGAATACTGAATAATTTTGTAACAATCTGTCATCGGTGCGCTCTAAAACTTGTGTTTGACGACGTGCGTCAGTTTTTATTTTGCATTAAATACATATATATCTAAATAGTGCGGCTTAAGGAACTCAGATTTCTCACAGATTAAATGTGATACACTTAAAGTATTTACCTACAAGTTCTTCTCGCATAAAGTTCGGCTGAATGCTCGGCACCATGAATAGAGCAAGATTTGTTAATCATAATGCTCTAGTGGTTGCAAAACATTTACCTAAATACATCGCTTTCATTTGGTGCACATAACTAAGCTCTCTACCGCAAAAACCCTTTAATGTGGTTAGGCATTATCTTCAGCTGTAAATTGTCGAGACGATATTTCCTTCATATTACAGTCTGTTAGGATAATGGAGTTTTAAATGGATATCCGACTGGTTTAATTAATTATGGGCTATTCTCTACAAGGTTCGTCTCAGTATGCGTTTCTTTTTTAATCGGAGTTGAAACAGATTATCTACATGAAAAATTCGCTACGAAAAATTTTACCAACTAGAGGTTCGCTTAACTGTTTTGTAAAACATATTCTGTGAACATTGTTTGTGAACGCGATAAATTTTTTAACGCTTTAAGGTAACAAAATGAAATTCAGTTTTAAACTTACTGTATTCAATTAATTGTCTTTGTTTTTTGTCATATTGTTCATTGTATCATCCATTGATATGTTTTTTTTTTGTGTGTGAAAATTGTGGGAGATAATTCTTCATTAAAATAACGTGAGCATTTGGAGTTTAAAATAGAACAGTAGATGCATATGGAAATTATGTAAATGTGATTAAAATACCTAGGGTAGTTTGTGTTTTAAACATCGTTAATATGAGGTCTAAATGAACAAATAAGATGAAACTCCGGGAGAACGATAAAAGCGTATTTTATGGAACAGAGAGAGGGAATTGTGAAAGTGCAGGGACCGTAACAAATTTATACGGGAATTTCCGAATATCTGCCTACTAACAAACTCTAATTTATAGCTCCCCATTTGACTATTGTTATACGGTTAAGTCGTCGCCGCAAAAATTTCATCTGCCAATTATTTCCGTTTTAATACCTCAACTTATTTTTGCCTCCCAAAGTACGTTTCCGTGTAGCAGCAACAGACGATACAGCTCCCCAATCATTCCGAACTTTCTCCAATCATTTAAGTTCGCTCTCTCGCATTCAGTTACTTTCGATGTACTTCCAAGGACGCATCGACACGTCATCACAAGTAATCACCGTGTCTAACAAGCCTGGATCAATGTCAATGTTGTTTAAAATGTCAACGAAAATGTTCATTCTTGATTTCTTTCGCTCAAGAGTGAGGAGTTTTGGCACCATTTTTGCGCAGACTTTGCGCATGTTGAACGATTCGTGCAAAATATGGCACGAATCAACGATACTCAGCAAGCCCTCGGATGCTTAGACGACGATCTGCTACAGTCAATCTGAGCGACCCACTGGCGTGTCCAGCGAGCTCAAGTTCTATTCAACCTTGTCGCGACACGCTCGTAGCGCGCTGGTAGCAGCATCAGCTCGGTTATTTAATAGACACACCTCGTATAATCAAGCGAATGCGCCCGATACGAAAAAATCAATAGGAATTAAACAAGGTCAATCGGCCGGCCGGACCATTACGTTCACTGATAAATGATTATGCATCCCCAACGACGAACATAATAGCCAACACCTGACGCCGGACGGCACTCAGAAGCAGACAATATCGGACATAGGCACCAGATTAAATTACAATCGTCAAAGCATACTTCCTACAGCGCGTTTAATGAAATATTCAACATTTCAATATTCACCGCCCTCATCGGGGCCAATGTAACCGGTTTTTATTTAATAATGGTTACGATTAACTCGAGTGAACAGTAATTTGTATATAGTAATATTGCTTATAATGTAACCAAATGGAACTTTGAAGTTCTGTGACAATTTGAGGACTATTAAATTAGAAGTTTCCCAACTGCAATTAATACACCCTGTCTAAGTTAGCATTTCATTTGTACCATCGCGAACACAAAATGTCTGAAGGGGTGTCAAAAAACTTCAAAAAAATCAAATTACGAAATTTGATTCCAAGATCCATAACAACAAAAAATATTTTTTGTTGGGTTTCTTTATTCTTAAGTCTGTCCCAGTGCTGTCCAGCAGGCAGAGATGCTGTTTACTGAAAAACTGATCCAAGGTCAGATTTCCAAAATTGTCCTCGAAAAATTTTGAAAATCTGACCTTGGATTCTGAACGAGCAGGTCTTTTTACATAAGAAAACATTGACCTGTTATTGAATTTCAAACATTTTCAGTCTTTTCTAATCAAAAAACCAATCGACTGTTTGATGCTCACGCCTTCACGCCTTTAATAGGTTTTCAATTAAAGAGAAATTCACAAACTTAAAAATTTCAAAATGCGATATCGCAGCGAAAAAAAAAAGATATTTGCGTAAACTCGACGTCATTTAAAAGGGCAAGGCATGTACTTTAAGATTTTTGAGAAAAAAATTGCGATGCTACATAACCTCAAATATAAGTAGGCCAAAATCGCTTTTTTTTGCACTTTTAGGTTAGGATATCTCGAAAACCAGAGCCAATTGAGAGATTTGGACCTCGGATTCGGATTCAGCGCATCAAAAACCTTCGGAAAAATATATTCTGGTTTCTGGGTTTAAATCTTGTCGGCCTGTGTAATTCGTGTCAGTGACAAAATGTTAAATAAAACCTTGACACGTTCTGTTATACTTTTTTCGAAACAACAACAAGTTACTCTAATTGAAGTGTCCACGCTCTGACCTCTGTAAAGATAATTTTCTGACAGCATTTTACGGTTTTAAAAAAAACTTGGTTTTAACGATTTTTACGAGATAGGTATTTTAAGGGCGTTTTGGCTAATGGATGGGAAGCCTTCCGCTCAGATAATACAGTAGAGTAATTAATGGTTACGGGGCGACAAAGCTTCAGAGGTGGAAGTAGCTGAGCATAACAAAAAAAAATATTGTCTAAAGTTTTAATAATACATCCAATACAATATACGTACGCCCCCTTAATTACCTTATGATGTTAGTAATACCGTCGGGGTTAAAGGGTGAGTAAAAGGGTTATCGACACGGTGATTTATTACTTTATCATTCCGCTACTAAATATTCCTTTTTAAATAAATTACAATAAAACTTTTGAAAACCCTAGTACTTAATCGAGGTATCTACGGGTATTGGGATGGTCTTACAATCAAGATCAACAAAGACCATCCAGTTGATGGCGTTGCTGATAAAATCCCACCCAATTTCTAATATATTTCTTTTATCCTATTTTTAACAGATGATACGTGTCCGCTTTTGATAATATGTTATGCGTTTATCAAGGCCATGACTAATACAGTCCCCAAATAAAGAAGTATGATAGTTTTGCCGTTTTAATAGACGAAAACAAATGTATTTAACACAAATTATCTGCCTAACTTTTGTACAAAGTTAAATGAGAACAATCCCGAGAAAACTTTCCGAAAGTGTAATTATTTCAAATGAATTATTTTCAATTTACAAATTTACGCACTTCAGCACGAACTAGAAAATTAAATTTATACGAAGGAACTTCCATCGTGAATTTTTATAGCGATGCCGAGCTTCGAGAAATGCCTATTTGCTTTTATTCCGCTCCCAAGTTTCCTCTCTTGCGATTTGTTTCGAGATTATCTAAACTGATGTAACAACTATCTTTGATCGCCGCCATTTTTAATCTACGAATATAATAATTCAACTTTAATTTGTCGGCAGTCAGAAAGATTCAGAAAAAATTCGTAAAAAAATATGGAATTATATTAGGTATTTGCATAAAGTCGGAAACCATTTCAATAAATGGAGATATATTTTCCATTAACATTCGTCACGTGTTAGCAGAGTACTCATCAACCCGGTATTTTAATATTCCCTTCTATAGAGAGCTTCGCCCTAATTAGGCCTAACTGGATAACAAAAAAAATCGCTTCCCTCTCTGCAAAAAGATAAATACAACTTTCTAATTGGCCGGTGACATTAGGTCACAAAAGACACTTCGTCCATTATCCCAGTGGATCGAATTTCATTTTAACAGTATTTGCGTCAAATTCCAAATTAAAAATATTTGCCGATATTTTTAAATTATCAATCAAAAGTCAATTAAAACCTTGGAAAACATTTTTTCCGACTAATTCGAAAATGAGGAAGATTATGGCGTTCAGGAAAGCCGACCGCTCTAGAGAAAATCCGATGGCGGATACGCATTCAGCGCCCCCGAATTGGTCTTAATGACATTTTTGGCGACTTTTCGAAGAAAAACAAATTAATATGGACCATACAATTTTCGACCGTGGACCACCCTTACGAAATTGTAGAAAAATTCGAAATTGTCGACTAATTCGACCACGGGGAAGATGATGGCGTTGTAGAAAACCCGCTATAATCTTTAGTTTTCCGGTAAACGAGGAAAAACTCCAAAAAAAAACACAATTTTCTCGGCACATCCGATCGCCGAAGCGCCCTAGAAAAAAACCGATGGCGAATCCGCATTCAGCGCCCCCTAATTGGTTTTTGGTGAAATTTTTGGCGACTTTTCGAACAAAAAAATATTTTAATAAAACAAATTTTCGACCATGGACCACCCCCTTTCGAAATTGTCAAAAAATTGAAATCGCTCCGAGGGGTG
Source organism: Aromia moschata (assembly GCA_029963805.1). Lineage (NCBI taxonomy): Eukaryota > Metazoa > Arthropoda > Insecta > Coleoptera > Cerambycidae > Aromia > Aromia moschata. The sequence goes on from JAPWTK010000038.1 coordinate 1,945,416, forward strand.
CAAAATGTCTCACCGAGACCAATTCGGGTGCGGGAAGAACGATGGCGTCGACGAAAATCCCGTGCGACGCACCGTTTTCCCGGAAATGACGAAAAACTCGCTCAAAAATTTCAAAAAAATGCGAAATAGACCAACTAAAAACCCTAAAAGAATTCCTACCGACTAAATCGACCAAATAAAAATCATAAAAAAACATTATTTCCGACTAATTCGACCACGGGGAAGACGATGGCGTTGTAGAAAACCCGCTAAAACCTTTAGTTTTCCGGTAAACGCGGAAAAACGCCAAAAAAACACAATTTTCTCATCACATCCGATCGCAGAAGCGCCCTAGAAAAAAACCGATGGCGGATCCGCATTCAGCGCCCCCGAATTGGTCTTGGTGAAATTTTTGGCGACTTTTCGAACAAAAAAATGTTTTAATAAAACAAATTTTCGACCATGGACCACCCCCTTTCGAAATTGTCAAAAAATTGAAATCGCTCCGAGGGGTGCCAAATGTCTCAACGAGACCAATTCGGGTGCGAGAAGAACGATGGCGCCGACGAAAATCCCGTGCGACGCACCGTTTTTCCGGAAATGACGAAAAACTCACTCAAAAGTGCCAAAACCTGCGAAATAGACCAACTAAAAACCCTAAAAGAATTCCTACCGACTAAATCGACCAAATAAAAATCATAAAAAAACATTATTTCCGACTAATTCGACCACGGGGAAGACGTTGGCGTTGTAGAAAACCCGCTAAAACCTTTAGTTTTCCGGTAAACGCGGAAAAACGCCAAAAAAACACAATTTTCTCATCACATCCGATCGCAGAAGCGCCCTAGAAAAAAACCGATGGCGGATCCGCATTCAGCGCCCCCGAATTGGTCTTGGTGAAATTTTTGGCGACTTTTCGAAGAAAAAAAATATTTTAATAAAACAAATTTTCGACCATGGACCCCCCTTTCGAAATTGTCAAAAAATTGAAATCGCACCGAGGGGTGTCAAATGACTCACCGAGACCAATTCGGGTGCGCGAAGAACGATGGCGCCGACGAAAATCCCGTGCGACGCACCGTTTTTCCGGAAATGACGAAAAACTCACTCAAAAGTGCCAAAAACCTGCGAAATAGACCAACTAAAAACCCTAAAAGAATTCCTACCGACTAAATCGACCAAATAAAAATCATAAAAAAACATTATTTCCGACTAATTCGACCACGGGGAAGACGATGGCGTTGTAGAAAACCCGCTAAAACCTTTAGTTTTCCGGTAAAACGCGGAAAAAACACCAAAACAACACAATTTTCTCATCACCATCCGATCGCAGAAGCGCCCTAGAAAAAAACCGATGGCGGATCCGCATTCAGCGCCCCCGAATTGGTCTTGGTGAAATTTTTGGCGACTTTTCGAAGAAAAAAATATTTTAATAAAACAAATTTTCGACCATGGACCACCCCCTTTCGAAATTGTCGAAAAATTGAAATCGCTCCGAGGGGTGCCAAATGTCTCACCGGGACCAATTCGGGTGCGAGAAGAACGATGGCGCCGACGAAAATCCCGTGCGACGCACCGTTTTTCCGGAAATGACGAAAAACTCACTCAAAAGTGTCAAAAACCTGAGAAATAGACCAACTAAATACCCTAAAAGAATTCCTACCGACTAAATCGACCAAATAAAAATCATAAAAAACATTATTTCCGACTAATTCGACCACGGGGAAGACGATGGCGTTGTAGAAAACCCGCTAAAACCTTTAGTTTTCCGGTAAACGCGGAAAAAACACCAAAAAAACACAATTTTCTCATCACATCCAATCACCGAAGCGCCCTAGAAAAAAACCGATGGCGGATCCGCATTCAGCGCCCCCGAATTGGTCTTGGTGAAATTTTTGGCCACTTTTCGAACAAAAAAATTTTTTAATAAAACAAATTTTCGACCATGGACCACCCCTTTCGAAATTGTCAAAAAAATTTAAATCGCTCCGAGGGTGCCAAATGTCTCAACGAGACCAATTCGGGTGCGAGAAGAACGATGGCGCCGACGAAAATCCCGTGCGACGCACCGTTTTTCCGGAAATGACGAAAAACTCACTCAAAAGTGCCAAAAACCTGCGAAATAGACCAACTAAAAACCCTAAAAGAATTCCTACCGACTAAATCGACCAAATAAAAATCATAAAAAACATTATTTCCGACTAATTCGACCACGGGGAAGACGTTGGCGTTGTAGAAAACCCGCTAAAACCTTTAGTTTTCCGGTAAACGCGGAAAAACGCCAAAAAAACACAATTTTCTCATCACATCCGATCGCAGAAGAGCCCTAGAAAAAAACCGATGGCGGATCCGCATTCAGCGCCCCCGAATTGGTCTTGGTGAAATTTTTGGCGACTTTTCGAAGAAAAAAATATTTTAATAAAACAAATTTTCGACCATGGACGAAATGGACCATTTCGACCATGGACCCTTTCGAAATTGTCAAAAAATTGAACTCGCTCCGAGGGGTGCCAAATGTCTCACCGAGACCAATTCGGGTGCGAGAAGAACGATGGCGCCGACGAAAATCCCGTGCGACGCACCGTTTTTCCGGAAATGACGAAAAACTCACTCAAAAGTGCCAAAAACCTGCGAAATAGACCAACTAAAAACCCTAAAAGAATTCCTACCGACTAAATCGACCAAATAAAAATCATAAAAAACATTATTTCCGACTAATTCGACCACGGGGAAGACGTTGGCGTTGTAGAAAACCCGCTAAAACCTTTAGTTTTCCGGTAAACGCGGAAAAAACGCCAAAAAAAACACAATTTTCTCGGCACATCCGATCGCCGAAGCGCCCTAGAAAAAAACCGATGGCGGATCCGCATTCAGCGCCCCCGAATTGGTCTTGGTGAAATTTTTGGCGACTTTTCGAAGAAAAAAAATATTTTAAAAAAACAAATTTTCGACCATGGACCACCCCCTTTCGAAATTGTCAAAAAATTGAAATCGCTCCGAGGGGTGCCAAATGTCTCACCGAGACCAATTCGGGTGCGAGAAGAACGATGGCGCCGACGAAAATCCCGTGCGACGCACCGTTTTTCCGGAAATGACGAAAAACTCACTCAAAAGTGCCAAAAACCTGCGAAATAGACCAACTAAAAACCCTAAAAGAATTCCTACCGACTAAATCGACCAAATAAAAATCATAAAAAAACATTATTTCCGACTAATTCGACCACGGGGAAGACGTTGGCGTTGTAGAAAACCCGCTAAAACCTTTAGTTTTCCGGTAAACGCGGAAAAACGCCAAAAAAACACAATTTTCTCATCACATCCGATCGCAGAAGAGCCCTAGAAAAAAACCGATGGCGGATCCGCATTCAGCGCCCCCGAATTGGTCTTGGTGAAATTTTTGGCGACTTTTCGAAGAAAAAAATATTTTAATAAAACAAATTTTCGACCATGGACGAAATGGACCATTTCGACCATGGACCCTTTCGAAATTGTCAAAAAATTGAACTCGCTCCGAGGGGTGCCAAATGTCTCACCGAGACCAATTCGGGTGCGAGAAGAACGATGGCGCCGACGAAAATCCCGTGCGACGCACCGTTTTTCCGGAAATGACGAAAAACTCACTCAAAAGTGCCAAAAACCTGCGAAATAGACCAACTAAAAAACCCTAAAAGAATTCCTACCGACTAAATCGACCAAATAAAAATCATAAAAAACATTATTTCCGACTAATTCGACCACGGGGAAGACGTTGGCGTTGTAGAAAACCCGCTAAAACCTTTAGTTTTCCGGTAAACGCGGAAAAACGCCAAAAAAAACACAATTTTCTCGGCACATCCGATCGCCGAAGCGCCCTAGAAAAAAACCGATGGCGGATCCGCATTCAGCGCCCCCGAATTGGTCTTGGTGAAATTTTTGGCGACTTTTCGAAGAAAAAAATATTTTAAAAAAAACAAATTTTCGACCATGGACCACCCCCCTTTCGAAATTGTCAAAAAATTGAAATCGCTCCGAGGGGTGCCAAATGTCTCACCGAGACCAATTCGGGTGCGAGAAGAACGATGGCGCCGACGAAAATCCCGTGCGACGCACCGTTTTTCCGGAAATGACGAAAAACTCACTCAAAAGTGCCAAAAACCTGCGAAATAGACCAACTAAAAAACCCTAAAAGAATTCCTACCGACTAAATCGACCAAATAAAAATCATAAAAAACATTATTTCCGACTAATTCGACCACGGGGAAGACGTTGGCGTTGTAGAAAACCCGCTAAAACCTTTAGTTTTCCGGTAAACGCGGAAAAACGCCAAAAAAACACAATTTTCTCGGCACATCCGATCGCCGAAGCGCCCTAGAAAAAAACCGATGGCGGATCCGCATTCAGCGCCCCCGAATTGGTCTTGGTGAAATTTTTGGCGACTTTTCGAAGAAAAAAATATTTTAAAAAAACAAATTTTCGACCATGGACCACCCCCTTTCGAAATTGTCAAAAAATTGAAATCGCTCCGAGGGGTGCCAAATGACTCACCGAGACCAATTCGGGTGCGAGAAGAAAGATGGCGCCGACGAAAATCCCGTGCGACGCACCGTTTTTCCGGAAATGACGAAAAACTCACTCAAAAGTGCCAAAAACCTGCGAAATAGACCAACTAAAAACCCTAAAAGAATTCCTACCGACTAAATCGACCAAATAAAAATCATAAAAAACATTATTTCCGACTAATTCGACCACGGGGAAGACGTTGGCGTTGTAGAAAACCCGCTAAAACCTTTAGTTTTCCGGTAAACGCGGAAAAACGCCAAAAAAACACAATTTTCTCGGCACATCCGATCGCCGAAACGCCCTAGAAAAAAACCGATGGCGGATCCGCATTCAGCGCCCCCGAATTGGTCTTGGTGAAATTTTTGGCGACTTTTCGAAGAAAAAAATATTTTAATAAAACAAATTTTCGACCATGGACCCCCCCTTTCGAAATTGTCAAAAAAATTGAAATCGCTCGGAGGGGTGTCAAATGACTCACCGAGACCAATTCGGGTGCGGGAAGAACGATGGCGTCGACGAAAATCCCGTGCGACGCACCGTTTTCCCGGAAATGACGAAAAACTCACTCAAAAATGTCAAAAAAATGCGAAATAGACCAACTAAAAACCCTAAAAGAATTCCTACCGACTAAATCGACCAAATAAAAATCATAAAAAAACATTATTTCCGACTAATTCGACCACGGGGAAGACGATGGCGTTGTAGAAAACCCGCTAAAACCTTTAGTTTTCCGGTAAACGAGGAAAAACTCCAAAAAAACACAATTTTCTCGGCACATCCGATCGCCGAAGCGCCATAGAAAAAACCAATGGCGGATCCGCATACAGCGCCCCCGAATTGGTCTTGGTGAAATTTTTGGCGACTTTTCGAAGAAAAAAATTTTTTAATAAAACAAATTTTCGACCATGGACCCCCCCCTTTCGAAATTGTCAAAAAATTGAAATCGCTCCGAGGGGTGTCAAATGACTCACCGAGACCAATTCGGGTGCGGGAAGACCGATGGCGTCGACGAAAATCCCGTGCGACGCACCGTTTTTCCGGAAATGACGAAAAACTCACTCAAAAGTGCCAAAAACCTGCGAAATAGACCAACTAAAAACCCTAAAAGAATTCCTACCGACTAAATCGACCAAATAAAAATCATAAAAAACATTATTTCCGACTAATTCGACCACGGGGAAGACGTTGGCGTTGTAGAAAACCCGCTAAAACCTTTAGTTTTCCGGTAAACGCGGAAAAACGCCAAAAAAACACAATTTTCTCGGCACATCCGATCGCCGAAGCGCCCTAGAAAAAAACCGATGGCGGATCCGCATTCAGCGCCCCCCGAATTGGTCTTGGTGAAATTTTTGGCGACTTTTCGAAGAAAAAAATATTTTAAAAAAACAAATTTTCGACCATGGACCACCCCCTTTCGAAATTGTCAAAAAATTGAAATCGCTCCGAGGGGTGCCAAATGACTCACCGAGACCAATTCGGGTGCGAGAAGAAAGATGGCGCCGACGAAAATCCCGTGCGACGCACCGTTTTTCCGGAAATGACGAAAAACTCACTCAAAAGTGCCAAAAACCTGCGAAATAGACCAACTAAAAACCCTAAAAGAATTCCTACCGACTAAATCGACCAAATAAAAATCATAAAAAACAGTATTTCCGACTAATTCGACCACGGGGAAGACGTTGGCGTTGTAGAAAACCCGCTAAAACCTTTAGTTTTCCGGTAAACGCGGAAAAACGCCAAAAAAACACAATTTTCTCGGCACATCCGATCGCCGAAGCGCCCTAGAAAAAAACCGATGGCGGATCCGCATTCAGCGCCCCCGAATTGGTCTTGGTGAAATTTTTGGCGACTTTTCGAAGAAAAAATATTTTAATAAAACAAATTTTCGACCATGGACCACCCCCTTTCGAAATTGTCAAAAAATTGAAATCGCTCCGAGGGGTGTCAAATGACTCACCGAGACCAATTCGGGTGCGGGAAGAACGATGGCGTCGACGAACATCCCGTGCGACGCACCGTTTTTCCGGAAATGACGAAAAACTCACTCAAAAGTGCCAAAAACCTGCGAAATAGACCAACTAAAAACCCTAAAAGAATTCCTACCGACTAAATCGACCAAATAAAAATCATAAAAAACATTATTTCCGACTAATTCGACCACGGGGAAGACGATGGCGTTGTAGAAAACCCGCTAAAACCTTTAGTTTTCCGGTAAACGAGGAAAAACACCAAAAAAACACAATTTTCTCGGCACATCCGATCGCCGAAGCGCCCTAGAAAAAACCGATGGCGGATCCGCATTCAGCGCCCCCGAATTGGTCTTGGTGAAATTTTTGGCGACTTTTCGAAGAAAAAAATATTTTAATAAAACAAATTTTCGACCATGGACCCCCCCTTTCGAAATTGTCAAAAAATTGAAATCGCTCGGAGGGGTGTCAAATGACTCACCGAGACCAATTCGGGTGCGGGAAGAACGATGGCGTCGACGAAAATCCCGTGCGACGCACCGTTTTCCCGGAAATGACGAAAAACTCACTCAAAAATGTCAAAAAAATGCGAAATAGACCAACTAAAAACCCTAAAAGAATTCCTACCGACTAAATCGACCAAATAAAAATCATAAAAAACATTATTTCCGACTAATTCGACCACGGGGAAGACGATGGCGTTGTAGAAAACCAGCTAAAACCTTTAGTTTTCCGGTAAACGAGGAAAAACTCCAAAAAAACACAATTTTCTCGGCACATCCGATCGCCGAAGCGCCATAGAAAAAAACCAATGGCGGATCCGCATACAGCGCCCCCGAATTGGTCTTGGTGAAATTTTTGGCGACTTTTCGAAGAAAAAAATATTTTAATAAAACAAATTTTCGACCATGGACCCTTTCGAAATTGTCAAAAAATTGAAATCGCTCGGAGGGGTGTCAAATGACTCACCGAGACCAATTCGGGTGCGGGAAGAACGATGGCGTCGACGAAAATCCCGTGCGACGCACCGTTTTCCCGGAAATGACGAAAAACTCACTCAAAAATGTCAAAAAAAATGCGAAATTGACCAACTAAAAACCCTAAAAGAATTCCTACCGACTAAATCGACCAAATAAAAATCATAAAAAACACTATTTCCGACTAATTCGACCACGGGGAAGACGATGGCGTTGTAGAAAACCCGCTAAAACCTTTAGTTTTCCGGTAAACGAGGAAAAACTCCAAAAAAACACAATTTTCTCGGCACATCCGATCGCCGAAGCGCCCTAGAAAAAAACCAATGGCGGATCCGCATTCAGCGCCCCCGAATTGGTCTTGGTGAAATTTTTGGCGACTTTTCGAAGAAAAAAATATTTTAATAAAACAAATTTTCGACCATGGACCACCCCCTTTCGAAATTGTCAAAAAATTGAAATCGCTCCGAGGGGTGTCAAATGACTCACCGAGACCAATTCGGGTGCGGGAAGAACGATGGCGTCGACGAAAATCCCGTGCGACGCACCGTTTTCCCGGAAATGACGAAAAACTCACTCAAAAATGTCAAAAAAATGCGAAATAGACCAACTAAAAACCCTAAAATAATTCCTACCGACTAAATCGACCAAATAAAAATCATAAAAAACATTATTTCCGACTAATTCGACCACGGGGAAGACGATGGCGTTGTAGAAAACCCGCTAAAACCTTTAGTTTTCCGGTAAACGCGGAAACACCAAAAAAAAACACAATTTTCTCATCACATCCGATCGCCGAAGCGCCCTAGAAAAAAACCGATGGCGGATCCGCATTCAGCGCCCCCGAATTGGTCTTGGTGAAATTTTTGGCGACTTTTCGAAGAAAAAAATATTTTAATAAAACAAATTTTCGACCATGGACCCCCCCCTTTCGAAATTGTCAAAAAATTGAAATCGCACCGAGGGGTGTCAAATGACTCACCGAGACCAATTCGGGTGCGCGAAGAACGATGGCGCCGACGAAAATCCCGTGCGACGCACCGTTTTCCCAGAAATGACGAAAAACTCACTCAAAAGTGCCAAAAACCTGCGAAATAGACCAACTAAAAACTCTAAAAGAATTCCTACCGACTAAATCGACCAAATAAAAATCATAAAAAAACATTATTTCCGACTAATTCGACCACGGGGGAAGACGATGGCGTTGTAGAAAACCCGCTAAAACCTTTAGTTTTCCGGTAAACGCGGAAAAACACCAAAAAAACACAATTTTCTCATCACATCCGATCGCCGAAGCGCCCTAGAAAAAAACCGATGGCGGATCCGCATTCAGCGCCCCCCGAATTGGTTTTGGTGAAATTTTTGGCGACTTTTCGAAGAAAAAAATATTTTAATAAAACAAATTTTCGACCATGGACCACCCCTTTCGAAATTGTCAAAAAATTGAAATCGCTCCGAGGGGTGCCAAATGTCTCACCGAGACCAATTCGGGTGCGGGAAGAACGATGGCGTCGACGAAAATCCCGTGCGACGCACCGTTTTCCCGGAAATGACGAAAAACTCACTCAAAAATGTCAAAAAAAATGCGAAATTGACCAACTAAAAACCCTAAAAGAATTCCTACCGACTAAATCGACCAAATAAAAATCATAAAAAACATTATTTCCGACTAATTCGACCACGGGGAAGACGATGGCGTTGTGGAAAACCCGCTAAAACCTTTAGTTTTCCGGTAAACGAGGAAAAAACTCCAAAAAAACACAATTTTCTCGGCACATCCGATCGCCGAAGCGCCCTAGAAAAAAACCAATGGCGGATCCGCATTCAGCGCCCCCCGAATTGGTCTTGGTGAAATTTTTGGCGACTTTTCGAAGAAAAAAATATTTTAATAAAACAAATTTTCGACCATGGACCACCCCCTTTCGAAATTGTCAAAAAATTGAAATCGCTCCGAGGGGTGCCACATCTCTCACCGAGACCAATTCGGGTGCGCGAAGAACGATGGCGCCGACGAAAATCCCGTGCGACGCACCGTTTTTCCGGAAATGACGAAAAACTCACTCAAAAAGTGCCAAAAAACCTGCGAAATAGACCAACTAAAAACTCTAAAAGAATTCCTACCGACTAAATCGACCAAATAAAAATCATAAAAAACATTATTTCCGACTAATTCGACCACGGGGAAGACGTTGGCGTTGTAGAAAACCCGCTAAAACCTTTAGTTTTCCGGTAAACGCGGAAAAACACCAAAAAAACACAATTTTCTCGGCACATCCGATCGCCGAAGCGCCCTAGAAAAAAACCGATGGCGGATCCGCATTCAGCGCCCCCGAATTGGTCTTGGTGAAATTTTTGGCGACTTTTCGAAGAAAAAAATATTTTAATAAAACAAATTTTCGACCATGGACCACCACCCCCTTTCGAAATTGTCAAAAAATTGAAATCGCACCGAGGGGTGTCAAATGACTCACCGAGACCAATTCGGGTGCGCGAAGAACGATGGCGCCGACGAAAATCCCGTGCGACGCACCGTTTTTCCGGAAATGACGAAAAACTCACTCAAAAGTGCCAAAAAACCTGCGAAATAGACCAACTAAAAACCCTAAAAGAATTCCTACCGACTAAATCGACCAAATAAAAATCATAAAAAAACATTATTTCCGACTAATTCGACCACGGGGAAGACGTTGGCGTTGTAGAAAACCCGCTAAAACCTTTAGTTTTCCGGTAAACGCGGAAAAACGCCAAAAAAAACACAATTTTCTCGGCACATCCGATCGCCGAAGCGCCCTAGAAAAAAACCGATGGCGGATCCGCATTCAGCGCCCCCGAATTGGTCTTGGTGAAATTTTTTGGCGACTTTTCGAAGAAAAAAATATTTTAATAAAACAAATTTTCGACCATGGACCACCCCCTTTCGAAATTGTCAAAAAAATTGAAATCGCTCCGAGGGGTGTCAAATGACTCACCGAGACCAATTCGGGTGCGGGAAGAACGATGGCGTCGACGAAAATCCCGTGCGACGCACCGTTTTCCCGGAAATGACGAAAAACTCACTCAAAAATGTCAAAAAAATGCGAAATAGACCAACTAAAAACCCTAAAAGAATTCCTACCGACTAAATCGACCAAATAAAAATCATAAAAAACATTATTTCCGACTAATTCGACCACGGGGAAGACGATGGCGTTGTAGAAAACCCGCTAAAACCTTTAGTTTTCCGGTAAACGCGGAAAACACCAAAAAAAAACACAATTTTCTCATCACATCCGATCGCCGAAGCGCCCTAGAAAAAAACCGATGGCGGATCCGCATTCAGCGCCCCCGAATTGATCTTGGTGAAATTTTTGGCGACTTTTCGAAGAAAAAAATATTTTAATAAAACAAATTTTCGACCATGGACCACCCCCTTTCGAAATTGTCAAAAAATTGAAATCGCTCCGAGGGGTGTCAAATGACTCACCGAGACCAATTCGGGTGCGGGAAGAACGATGGCGTCGACGAAAATCCCGTGCGACGCACCGTTTTTCCGGAAATGACGAAAAACTCACTCAAAAGTGCCAAAAACCTGCGAAATAGACCAACTAAAAACCCTAAAAGAATTCCTACCGACTAAATCGACCAAATAAAAATCATAAAAAACATTCTCTCCGACTAATTCGACCACGGGGAAGACGATGGCGTTGTAGAAAACCCGCTAAAACCTTTAGTTTTCCGGTAAACGAGGCGGTAAACGATGGCGCCGACGAAAATCCCGTGCGACGCACCGTTTTTCCGGAAATGACGAAAAACTCACTCAAAAGTGCCAAAAACCTGCGAAATAGACCAACTAAAAACCCTAAAAGAATTCCTACCGACTAAATCGACCAAATAAAAATCATAAAAAACATTCTCTCCGACTAATTCGACCACAGGGAAGACGATGGCGTTGTAGAAAACCCGCTAAAACCTTTAGTTTTCCGGTAAACGAGGAAAAACGCCAAAAAAACACAATTTTCTCGGCACATCCGATCGCCGAAGCGCCCTAGAAAAAAACCAATGGCGGATCCGCATTCAGCGCCCCCGAATTGGTCTTGGTGAAATTTTTGGCGACTTTTCGAAGAAAAAAATATTTTAATAAAACAAATTTTCGACCATGGACCACCCCTTTCGAAATTGTCAAAAAATTGAAATCGCTCCGAGGGGTGTCAAATGACTCACCGAGACCAATTCGGGTGCGGGAAGAACGATGGCGTCGACAAAAATCCCGTGCGACGCACCGTTTTCCCGGAAATGACGAAAAACTCACTCAAAAGTGCCAAAAACCTGCGAAATAGACCAACTAAAAACTCTAAAAGAATTCCTACCGACTAAATCGACCAAATAAAAATCATAAAAAACATTATTTCCGACTAATTCGACCACGGGGAAGACGATGGCGTTGTAGAAAACCCGCTAAAACCTTTAGTTTTCCGGTAAACGCGGAAAAACACCAAAAAAAACAGAATTTTCTCATCACATCCGATCGCCGAAGCGCCCTAGAAAAAACCGATGGCGGATCCGCATTCAGCGCCCCCCGAATTGGTCTTGGTGAAATTTTTGGCGACTTTTCGAAGAAAAAATATTTTAATAAAACAAATTTTCGACCATGGACCCCCCCTTTCGAAATTGTCAAAAAATTGAAATCGCTCGGAGGGGTGTCAAATGACTCACCGAGACCAATTCGGGTGCGGGAAGAACGATGGCGTCGACGAAAATCCCGTGCGACGCACCGTTTTCCCGGAAATGACGAAAAACTCACTCAAAAATGTCAAAAAAATGCGAAATTGACCAACTAAAAAACCCTAAAAGAATTCCTACCGACTAAATCGACCAAATAAAAATCATAAAAAACATTATTTCCGACTAATTCGACCACGGGGAAGACGATGGCGTTGTAGAAAACCCGCTAAAACCTTTAGTTTTCCGGTAAACGCGGAAAAACGCCAAAAAAACACAATTTTCTCGGCACATCCGATCGCCGAAGCGCCCTAGAAAAAAACCAATGGCGGATCCGCATTCAGCGCCCCCGAATTGGTCTTGGTGAAATTTTTGGCGACTTTTCGAAGAAAAAAATATTTTAATAAAACAAATTTTCGACCATGGACCCCCCCTTTCGAAATTGTCAAAAAAATTGAAATCGCTCGGAGGGGTGTCAAATGACTCACCGAGACCAATTCGGGTGCGGGAAGAACGATGGCGTCGACGAAAATCCCGTGCGACGCACCGTTTTCCCGGAAATGACGAAAAACTCACTCAAAAATGTCAAAAAAATGCGAAATAGACCAACTAAAAACCCTAAAATAATTCCTACCGACTAAATCGACCAAATAAAAATCATAAAAAACATTATTTCCGACTAATTCGACCACGGGGGAAGACGATGGCGTTGTAGAAAACCCGCTAAAACCTTTAGTTTTCCGGTAAACGCGGAAAAACACCAAAAAAAACACAATTTTCTCATCACATCCAATCACCGAAGCGCCCTAGAAAAAAACCGATGGCGGATCCGCATTCAGCGCCCCCGAATTGGTCTTGGTGAAATTTTTGGCGACTTTTCGAACAAAAAAATTTTTTAAAAAAACAAATTTTCGACCATGGACCACCCCTTTCGAAATTGTCAAAAAATTTAAATCGCTCCGAGGGGTGCCAAATGTCTCAACGAGACCAATTCGGGTGCGAGAAGAACGATGGCGCCGACGAAAATCCCGTGCGACGCACCGTTTTTCCGAAATGACGAAAAACTCACTCAAAAGTGCCAAAAACCTGCGAAATAGACCAACTAAAAACCCTAAAAGAATTCCTACCGACTAAATCGACCAAATAAAAATCATAAAAAACATTATTTCCGACTAATTCGACCACGGGGAAGACGTTGGCGTTGTAGAAAACCCGCTAAAACCTTTAGTTTTCCGGTAAACGCGGAAAAACGCCAAAAAAACACAATTTTCTCATCACATCCGATCGCAGAAGAGCCCTAGAAAAAAACCGATGGCGGATCCGCATTCAGCGCCCCCGAATTGGTCTTGGTGAAATTTTTTGGCGACTTTTCGAAGAAAAAAATATTTTAATAAAACAAATTTTCGACCATGGACCCCCCTTTCGAAATTGTCAAAAAATTGAAATCGCTCGGAGGGGTGTCAAATGACTCACCGAGACCAATTCGGGTGCGGGAAGAACGATGGCGTCGACGAAAATCCCGTGCGACGCACCGTTTTCCCGGAAATGACGAAAAACTCACTCAAAAAATGTCAAAAAAATGCGAAATAGACCAACTAAAAACCCTAAAATAATTCCTACCGACTAAATCGACCAAATAAAAATCATAAAAAACATTATTTCCGACTAATTCGACCACGGGGAAGACGATGGCGTTGTAGAAAACCCGCTAAAACCTTTAGTTTTCCGGTAAACGCGGAAAAACACCAAAAAAACAGAATTTTCTCATCACATCCGATCGCCGAAGCGCCCTAGAAAAAAACCGATGGCGGATCCGCATTCAGCGCCCCCCGAATTGGTCTTGGTGAAATTTTTGGCGACTTTTCGAAGAAAAAAATATTTTAATAAAACAAATTTTCGACCATGGACCCCCCCTTTCGAAATTGTCAAAAAATTGAAATCGCTCCGAGGGGTGTCAAATGACTCACCGAGACCAATTCGGGTGCGGGAAGAACGATGGCGTCGACAAAAATCCCGTGCGACGCACCGTTTTCCCGGAAATGACGAAAAACTCACTCAAAAGTGCCAAAAACCTGCGAAATAGACCAACTAAAAACCCTAAAAAGAATTCCTACCGACTAAATCGACCAAATAAAAATCATAAAAAACATTATTTCCGACTAATTCGACCACGGGGAAGACGATGGCGTTGTAGAAAACCCGCTAAAACCTTTAGTTTTCCGGTAAACGCGGAAAAACACCAAAAAAACACAATTTTCTCGGCACATCCGATCGCCGAAGCGCCCTAGAGAAAAACCGATGGCGGATCCGCATTCAGCGCCCCCGAATTGGTCTTGGTGAAATTTTTGGCGACTTTTCGAAGAAAAAAATATTTTAATAAAACAAATTTTCGACCATGGACCCCCCCCTTTCGAAATTGTCAAAAAAATTGAAATCGCACCGAGGGGTGTCAAATGACTCACCGAGACCAATTCGGGTGCGCGAAGAACGATGGCGCCGACGAAAATCCCGTGCGACGCACCGTTTTTCCGGAAATGACGAAAAACTCACTCAAAAGTGCCAAAAACCTGCGAAATAGACCAACTAAAAACCCTAAAAGAATTCCTTCCGACTAAATCGACCAAATAAAAATCATAAAAAACATTATTTCCGACTAATTCGACCACGGGGAAGACGTTGGCGTTGTAGAAAACCCGCTAAAACCTTTAGTTTTCCGGTAAACGCGGAAAAACGCCAAAAAAAACACAATTTTCTCGGCACATCCGATCGCCGAAGCGCCCTAGAAAAAAACCGATGGCGGATCCGCATTCAGCGCCCCCGAATTGGTCTTGGTGAAATTTTTTGGCGACTTTTCGAAGAAAAAAATATTTTAATAAAACAAATTTTCGACCATGGACCACCCCTTTCGAAATTGTCAAAAAATTGAAATCGCTCCGAGGGGTGTCAAATGACTCACCGAGACCAATTCGGGTGCGGGAAGAACGATGGCGTCGACAAAAATCCCGTGCGACGCACCGTTTTCCCGGAAATGACGAAAAACTCACTCAAAAGTGCCAAAAACCTGCGAAATAGACCAACTAAAAACTCTAAAAGAATTCCTACCGACTAAATCGACCAAATAAAAATCATAAAAAACATTATTTCCGACTAATTCGACCACGGGGAAGACGATGGCGTTGTAGAAAACCCGCTAAAACCTTTAGTTTTCCGGTAAACGCGGAAAAACACCAAAAAAACACAATTTTCTCGGCACATCCGATCGCCGAAGCGCCCTAGAAAAAAACCGATGGCGGATCCGCATTCAGCGCCCCCGAATTGGTCTTGGTGAAATTTTTGGCGACTTTTCGAAGAAAAAAATATTTTAATAAAACAAATTTTCGACCATGGACCCCCCCCCTTTCGAAATTGTCAAAAAAATTGAAATCGCACCGAGGGGTGTCAAATGACTCACCGAGACCAATTCGGGTGCGCGAAGAACGATGGCGCCGACGAAAATCCCGTGCGACGCACCGTTTTTCCGGAAATGACGAAAAACTCACTCAAAAGTGCCAAAAACCTGCGAAATAGACCAACTAAAAACCCTAAAAGAATTCCTTCCGACTAAATCGACCAAATAAAAATCATAAAAAACATTATTTCCGACTAATTCGACCACGGGGAAGACGATGGCGTTGTAGAAAACCCGCTAAAACCTTTAGTTTTCCGGTAAACGCGGAAAAACACCAAAAAAACACAATTTCGACTTTTCGAAGAAAAAAATATTTTAATAAAACAAATTTTCGACCATGGACCACCCCCTTTCGAAATTGTCAAAAAATTGAAATCGCTCCGAGGGGGTGTCAAATGACTCACCGAGACCAATTCGGGTGCGGGAAGAACGATGGCGTCGACAAAAATCCCGTGCGACGCACCGTTTTCCCAGAAATGACGAAAAACTCACTCAAAAGTGCCAAAAACCTGCGAAATAGACCAACTAAAAACCCTAAAAGAATTCCTACCGACTAAATCGACCAAATAAAAATCATAAAAAACATTATTTCCGACTAATTCGACCACGGGGAAGACGATGGCGTTGTAGAAAACCCGCTAAAACCTTTAGTTTTCCGGTAAACGCGGAAAAACACCAAAAAAAACACAATTTCGACTTTTCGAAGAAAAAAATATTTTAATAAAACAAATTTTCGACCATGGACCACCCCTTTCGAAATTGTCAAAAAATTGAAATCGCTCCGAGGGGTGTCAAATGACTCACCGAGACCAATTCGGGTGCGGGAAGAACGATGGCGTCGACAAAAATCCCGTGCGACGCACCGTTTTCCCAGAAATGACGAAAAACTCACTCCAAAAGTGCCAAAAACCTGCGAAATAGACCAACTAAAAACCCCTAAAAGAATTCCTACCGACTAAATCGACCAAATAAACATAAAAAACATTATTTCCGACTAATTCGACCACGGGAAGACGATGGCGTTGTAGAAAACCCGCTAAAACCTTTAGTTTTCCGGTAAACGCGGAAAAACACCAAAAAAACACAATTTTCTCATCACATCCGATCGCCGAAGCGCCCTAGAAAAAAACCGATGGCGGATCCGCATTCAGCGCCCCCGAATTGGTCTTGGTGAAATTTTTGGCGACTTTTCGAAGAAAAAAATATTTTAATAAAACAAATTTTCGACCATGGACCCCCCCTTTCGAAATTGTCAAAAAATTGAAATCGCACCGAGGGGTGTCAAATGACTCACCGAGACCAATTCGGGTGCGGGGAAGAACGATGGCGTCGACAAAAATCCCGTGCGACGCACCGTTTTCCCGGAAATGACGAAAAACTCACTCAAAAGTGCCAAAAACCTGCGAAATAGACCAACTAAAAACTCTAAAAGAATTCCTACCGACTAAATCGACCAAATAAAAATCATAAAAAACATTATTTCCGACTAATTCGACCACGGGGAAGACGATGGCGTTGTAGAAAACCCGCTAAAACCTTTAGTTTTCCGGTAAACGCGGAAAAACACCAAAAAAACACAATTTTCTCGGCACATCCGATCGCCGAAGCGCCCTAGAAAAAAACCGATGGCGGATCCGCATTCAGCGCCCCCGAATTGGTCTTGGTGAAATTTTTGGCGACTTTTCGAAGAAAAAAATATTTTAATAAAACAAATTTTCGACCATGGACCCCCCCTTTCGAAATTGTCAAAAAATTGAAATCGCACCGAGGGGTGTCAAATGACTCACCGAGACCAATTCGGGTGCGCGAAGAACGATGGCGCCGACGAAAATCCCGTGCGACGCACCGTTTTTCCGGAAATGACGAAAAACTCACTCAAAAGTGCCAAAAACCTGCGAAATAGACCAACTAAAAACCCTAAAAGAATTCCTTCCGACTAAATCGACCAAATAAAAATCATAAAAAACATTATTTCCGACTAATTCGACCACGGGGAAGACGATGGCGTTGTAGAAAACCCGCTAAAACCTTTAGTTTTCCGGTAAACGCGGAAAAACACCAAAAAAACACAATTTCGACTTTTCGAAGAAAAAAATATTTTAATAAAACAAATTTTCGACCATGGACCACCCCCTTTCGAAATTGTCAAAAAAAAATTGAAATCGCTCCGAGGGGTGCCAAATGTCTCACCGAGACCAATTCGGGTGCAGAGAAGAACGATGGCGCCGACGAAAATCCCGTGCGACGCACCGTTTTTCCGGAAATGACGAAAAACTCACTCAAAAGTGCCAAAAACCTGCGAAATAGACCAACTAAAAACCCTAAAAGAATTCCTACCGACTAAATCGACCAAATAAAAATCATAAAAAACATTATTTCCGACTAATTCGACCACGGGGAAGACGATGGCGTTGTAGAAAACCCGCTAAAACCTTTAGTTTTCCGGTAAACGAGGAAAACACCAAAAAACACAATTTTCTCGGCACATCCGATCGCCGAAGCGCCCTAGAAAAAAACCGATGGCGGATCCGCATTCAGCGCCCCCGAATTGGTCTTGGTGAATTTTTTGGCGACTTTTCGAAGAAAAAATATTTTAATAAAACAAATTTTCGACCATGGACCCCCCCCCCCCATTCGAAATTGTCAAAAAATTGAAATCGCTCCGAGGGGTGTCAAATGACTCACCGAGACCAATTCGGGTGCGGGAAGGACGATGGCGTTGGCTCCCTCAAACGTTTCAAAAACCTTGGAAATAGACCAACTGATAGACCAACTGATAAACCTCAACTTGGGCAGAATTTTGCAAGCTGTAATCCTATCAGAAACAAAAAAATCAATACTGTAGTACAAAAATTTATCAGAATTTAAGTAACCCTCAAAAGTAAATAAATGTTTTATGACTTTTGTTTCTGACTGTATTTAAATATAGGCTATAAGGACTTCAAAACCACAATTCGTTCTAGAATCTAGTAGAAATGAGTATCGAGAACAAGACTTTTAAGAGCATCTAACTAGGGATGAACAGTAGTAACCCAAGGTATATCTGATATCTGATATACTATCCAGAAGTTGTATGAGACCACTAGCACTACTCGAACCAAGTGCCCGGGAATTTCTCCAACTTTTAAAGCATACATCTGATATATATTTCGATTTCCTCGCAGTGGAACTTTTTAGGTCTCCAGTCGCCTCGACTGAAGAAAAAAAACTTGATAAGCGAACAATATCTTTCCGGGGTCTTTTTTTACAATAAATTACTACTACCTAGGCCATATTTCAGGGAAAAGTTTTTAATTTATTGGATATTAATTACTCGAACTTTTCTAAATGCATCGGAAAAAGTTTTGCCCCGCCTTACCATGTAAAATCTAAAAAAGAAACTTTTAAACGCTAGACGAACGAAAACGAAAAAAACTAATGGTATTATAATTCCCTTCTGATTTTAATCGCTGTGAAGCCCAGGAGGCTGCAATTAGTGCAACTTTTTTCGCCCAAAATCCGCAGCCCGCGAAATTATTTTAAGGACTCCGATGGCGTTAAAGGAGAATCCCCAATGCGCAAACATAAAGCCTTAAGTTAATTTAAACATAACAAAGGAAAAAGAGGATCTCGAAAGTCCGTGTTCCTCAAATAAAAAAAAGAAATCCCAACCAATTCTTATTCATAATCGTGTCGGACAATAATATATCAGGGGTCCTTTTCCCAGGAATCATTTAAATGAAACATACGGCCGGAAAGATGGAAGAAAACAAGCTTGGCGTATCGCACAGAGGGAAATTCACAGATATCGACTTTTCTAGTACGATATGATGACAAAATCCTTATTCGGCATTAGAGTAAATACGTGCTCGACTGGTGGAAGAATAAAAATGGAAATAATGCTATTTACTTTGCAGTTTTTTTTTTTAGTGATTGACTTCGACACTTTTTTTTATTAGAGTTTTACGGCGAAGTGATAGAAAATGCATACATACATTCGTTTCGCGCGGTCGTCTGCCGTCAGAAAAAAAAAGTAATTTTGCGTTCGATATCCGAATCACAGCCACCAGATAATGGACTTTCGGTATTACAACGCTCCCATGGCGCTTTCGTGTAGGGGCTATGTATGTATATATAATCATAGATAGTTCGTATAAAACCGCGGTAAGCTTCGTCCCGGTTTCATCTCATTTACCGAGCTACTCGATAATTTGCAATTATATAAAGTGCATTAGTTTTATTTTACGTTTTACCGCACAAACTTCGTCTGACATTACGTCAGATATCGGTTCTATAATTTGTAAAGTTCCTGTTCACCATAGTTCCGGTGGTTCGACATCATATTCCTTCGTTAAACTTAAACAGAAGGCTGCTATAGCAAACATTAACGGAAACTACCAAAAAAACACACAGCGCTACTACAACAATACTGGAATAGCCTTCGGCTGGTCGGTTACAGCCTTTTGAATGTTTTCTATGGTCCCAAAATGGGGGAAGGAAAAAAGTCACAAGGACTCAAATCAGGCGAATAAGGAAGTTGAAGAGCCACAGTAATGTTTTTACTGGCTAAAAAACTCGTTTCCTGAAATGTCTGTGTGACAATGCGTATTGTCGTGATGCAACATCCAGTTATTCTTGATGTTTGGTCACACACATGACCCTTTTTCGAACATCTCTATAAAACTGTTAATTTACTGTTTGGCCTGGAGGCATAAACTATTTGTGGACAATCCCCTGCCTATCAAAAAAGCAAATCAGCGTACATTTGATCTTCGACTTGCTCATTCAACCTCAATGAGGTTCATCCTCAATCGACTCTCTTTCTTCTGAGAATGCTCTTGAAAAAAACACAAAGAACAAACAAATGACTCTAACAAGTTCAAACTTGTACTGAAGGTGCATTACATGTTAACCTTCCGCCCAAATCCCGTCTCCCGCAGTGTTACTAGATCGAGCGCTACGTTGCCAGTCTCATTATTTAATTTACACACCTCGTATCTTTAGACGTGTCCGAGCAATTTTTCCGAAAAAAAAAAACCGTGATTTTATCCATTACGAATGCGCTATATAAAACGTACAATGTTCGTCATACATTGTAAGACTATCACTATAATAAAGAACAAAATACAACAAAAAGAACAAGAGATTTCCGAGCGTCCTGCCATTTTAAAAGGTATATATTAAATGACCTGCTAACTTCCACTATCTGGCGGTTTGAAATTTTTATTTTCATTGCTCTACGTGTTACTTTGGCAGCAATAAATTGCAATACGCTCCAGTGTTAACCTGAAATTTATATTGCCTTTATCCTTTCATCATTCCCGTTTACGTCTATACGGAAACGCCGTAAGGGTACGGATTTTACTTTTCGCGGTTAACGTAAATATGATACGACCCTTCGAATCCTCGTCATGACTCCTAGCAACCGATTTGCGTGGCCCAAAAAAAAACGCCCAAAGAATCATTGTTTTTTTCCACATTTTTTAGATCGAATCTAAAAAATATTAAATAGGTACCTAAATGTGTTAAAAATTACCTCAAAAACATATAAAATCATTACATTAAGATGAGCTTATACTCCGCCCAACAAATAAAATGACATTATATTTTGGTCGAACTATAAGCTATTTTTTCCACATTTTTTAGATCGAATCTAAAAAGCATTAAATACCTAAATGTGTTAAATATTACCTCGAAAACCTATAAAACCATTACATTAAGATGAGCTTATGCTCCGACCAACAAATAAGATGTCATTATATTTTGGTCGAACTATAAGCTCTTTTAGGCATTTCCCAACCAAATAACGGTCGCTTTATGAAGTGCTTCCTCTGTAGTGCCCGATTCTACCGCCGAGCGGCGTTGAGCGAGAAAAAGGCATAATAGAAGGTCATGCGCTAAAAATGCTATTAGCCGGGTTAAAACGTAATTATTTTTTAACCTCGCTATTATCAGGCGGGGCACGCAAGCCACCTCGACTCGGTTATAATCTATAGAGATAAGTAATTTGATAATTAAGCATACGAAGTTACTTAAAAGTAAAGCCGGCGCTGGATTTACCTAGAATAATATTCTCGGCCTTACATAAGCCCGCCAAACTGCTCACTTCTCGTTACGTCGGCGAATGGGACGGCGTTAATTAAAAAAAAAAAAAAAAAAAAGAGAGAAATTACGGCCCCATTTTCGAACGCGCGCGCCCTCTTAATTCCTTGCTGTTTATATTTTAAGGGGAATTAGAGACATTGTCGCGATGTTAACCGTCACGGCGTATCTATTTAATCGGTAGTTGGAACGGAAAATAACGACCTGACTTATAGTCGAATCAAGAAGTCGTAGCACGTACGTCATTCGTAACTATAGTCCGACCAACGTCTAATGAAACGAGTCGTCACAAATCACATCCCACAAAGAGACGAAGCTGTTCAGAATCACATGTTTATAATGCACGGAGAACTGCTTCCTCTAAGAATTTTGTTCATCTCTATCAGTTTCCGAGTTATTTTTTTTTTTTTAATTAAATAGTGCTTGAAGAACGGAAACGATCTCACTCCTTGGTCAGTACTACCGACCAGGATTTTGTATACGCTAGTCCAGAGTAACAAAGCCAGGTCGGTAGTATTTTATGAATATACAAATACGGAAACAGTTCCCATATGGAGTAGTGAAACGTACTTACCAAGGAATGACAGAGCTCCCCGGTTTGAGTTTTTGAGTATCACGCTGAGCCTCAGCTTTTGTTATAAAAAAGGTAGTAAATATTCAAAGCTTTTAGGCATTTTTTACCTATTTTTTTTTTGTGACATGACTAATCGGAACCTGGCCCTGTTTCTTTTTAGGACACCCTACATACTTTATGTTAACATTAAAATTAGTGAATTGTAGTGATTTAAAGTGAAAAGATTACGCCAAATTTTATTTACAAGGCCCGAAATATAATTTCCGGCGTTGCGTTGTTTATTTTTAATATTATTCGACCGACACGACAAAAAGACTAATCACAGCTGGTGATACGGCGGTCAGAGTAATTTATATTTTTCGTAATTAGAATTTAATACGACTTACTTCAGCGTACTCGCTCATTTCACACAACGGGAAATTTTAATTTAATGCGGTCTGTTATCGGGAGTTTTTTTTCTGTACTTTTTACGCGAATTATAAAGTTTGAGGGGAACGGGAAGTGTAGATGGTATAACCCGACAAGCTGTGCATCGCAATTTAAAAATGTTTCGCAACAACGGTTTTCTAATGAGATATACAGGGTGTTTTTAGTGCGTGTTTGGTATATACAGTCGCTGTCTCGTAAGAAACGCTAAAATGTAATGTGAGATTGTTTTTTAAAATTTAGCATTACATTTTAGTATACCTTATATGAAACAACGATTCTATAGACCACTGAAAACTCACCCTGTATAAAAAAAAACTGTAAATTGTCAACACGGGATTTTTCACCAAATCTCTTCGCTGATACAAAATTCCACTCGATCATAATCAACTGTCTAAATAAAATGCAACTGTACAGAACAAACACCCCAATGTAGGTCAATTTGATAAATTGGTAGCGGACACTCTATGGGGGGTAAACTATTTTAGCGGTAAACCCATTTTTTACGGTTACATTCTCCCTATTTTGTGAATATATTTACGCTGTGTTTATGATGCACCCAATGCAACGTGAAACGCTAGTTAACTAATTGCCTGTCTCTTCTACATACATCTCTGAAATAATTAAATCTGGACAGTCTGGCGGCAATTTTTTGAAATAAGTAGGTTAATCGAAGCTGAATCGATGGTGTTGTGTATATGTCAAAAGTCAGAGACTCACCCTATAGACCATTGAAAATGCTAAACTGCTGCTCAATGCCGGTCATTTATAATGCACGTAAACAAGATTAATTTGCTGATAGATTTATTACGGCCCGTCCTAATTATACCGTGTGCGCAGGCAGCATAAAACGTCTAATTTCAATTTTCTATCGCAATACGTTAGTTAATTACGAGAGTATAAGGATGGGATCCATGTTTATCTGATTAAAAGGCTAATCGTGAAACTTCCAACTGTCAAATAGAAAAAAATACGAACAGTTAATAGAACAATGGCAGAATTAAACAGCCAACAATTGTTATGTTCGAAAACTGTGATCTCAAAATTTAAGAAGTAAATTCAAGTTGCCCTTGTATTCTAAAAAGTAGAACCTCGTGCCATTTCCCCTTTTTGAAAATATTCCGTATTTATCTCTTTCTAAGTGGCGTTACAGCTTTTTTTAATTCTTTTAATGTTGGAATTTGATGTACGAGGTGTCGCTATTAAATAACCGAACGGATGCTGCTACCAGCGCGCTGCGAGCGTGTCGCGACAAGTTTGAACAGAACTGTGTCTGGTGATACTTTCCCCACCCTGAGCTCGCTGGACAAGCCAGTGGGTCGCTCAGTTTGACTGTAGCAGTCGTTTGAATTAGTCTACGGACCAGTGATGCGTCGAAGAAATGTTAAGTGTTCAGATGGAGCAACGAATTAATCTCAAGTTTCTTGTTAAACTGGGGAAAACTGGGAAAATTTTTACAGAAGCTTATGCAATGTTAAAAGAAGTGTACTTGAATTAATGTTTATCCCGCACACAAGTTTTTGATTGATTTAAACGTTTTAAAGAGGGACGTGAAACGACCGAAGACGATCTGCGCCCCGGACGGCCCTCAGCGTCAAAAACAGACGAAAACATTGGAAAAATAGGTAAATTAATCCGCGAAGATCGTCGTCTAAGCATCCGAGGGCTTGCTGAAATAACAGGAATCGACAAAGAATGTGTTCGCCAGATTTTGCATGAATCGTTCAACATTCGCAAAGATCGTCTTTTTCAACATTCGAGGCATTGTTTACGTTCACTGGGTCCCTGAAGGTCAGACGGTCAATCAGCAATATTAGATCGAGGTTCTGACGACTCTTCGATTCGAAAGTGTGGAAGCGGTTAAAGCAAAAGCGCCGGAGCTTCTGAACAAGCTGACAGAAGCGGACTTCCAACACTGCTTTCGACAATGGAAAAGTTGTATGGAGCAGTGTAGAGATCGCCAAGGGGAGTACATTGAAGGCGAAAAAGTTGCTACTGTAATTGGTAACGAATAAAAAGTGTTATGACAGCAGTTCGATTATTTAATAGCCACACCTCGTACAACCTCCTCATCCCTCTCATTTCAAAGTTCAAGATGGCCATTCGTCAGAATGTCAGAAGTAGCGTGTATGTAGCAGATATTAGATTTAGTAACCAGCAGCGTTGAGAGGAAGAAATACATCAGAAAATAGCTGCAACTTACGCTACGTGTAACGCGGCATTGTCCCAAAGTGGTCCTAAATTATGCAGATTGCGTGTGTTTGCCTTTAAATTCAATCCGTCGTAAATTAGGAAACGCACAAAAAAAGCGTTATTTCGTTAAAATCACGCATGTAACGAGGAACGCACGATGAATTTTTCAAATTCCGAAAAAAAAAATAGCCTTACAAAAGCGATTGTCTGAAAGTTATTCCACGCCCACACTATTATCCGGGTCTTGCCCCACCAGCATTCCGCCTTTTCCTATTTAACCTGATAATGCTGAATATGTACTTTTATGCTGCCAAGTGGAAGGTTACAAAATGTTATCGAATTATCAGACTTTTAACAAGTATTTACAAAGAACAATGTTAAAAAATAGCTTTTTGGCCCCTCAAGACAAAAGCATGAAACTAATATTTTAATACTAATTTTTGGGTGCTGAATACGAATCATTTATTCATTTTGCCCAAAAATGACGGGAACACCCTCTAACCAACCCCTGTATGGGGGTGAAAACGGGATAAATGGTTTGTTTGTGCAATTTATTGTTTGTGTACTAGTTTGAATAATATAATTTATTTGTTATTGAAACAACTTTAATCAACTTTAATTAACACTTAGCTTTTTATTGAAAGGTGTAACTTGGCGCTTTTTCGACAACTTTGTACTGAAATTATTCTCGCAAATGAAATGACTTTTTTAGGTTAATATAAGACAGGCTTAACAAACTATAAAAAAAGAATTATAAAACTAGGTTTTGTATGAGTTTTGAAAGTGGCATTGAGTTTTCTGATAACGGAATTAACACTGATTTTCTTTCAATGCTTAATTATTTCTAATTCAAACAAGTTCTGTTTATTTTTCAGTATAAAACAATTTTTAGTTTTAATTTTGTAAAGAAAATAATTTATTACTGTATCTAAAATTGTTAATGCTCATTTCATATAATTATTCAAACTGG
This sequence comes from Aromia moschata, assembly GCA_029963805.1. NCBI lineage: Eukaryota > Metazoa > Arthropoda > Insecta > Coleoptera > Cerambycidae > Aromia > Aromia moschata. The sequence continues at coordinate 1,971,265 of JAPWTK010000038.1, forward strand.
TATACAACTAATACATTGCACAAACAAACCCTTTCTCACTCCCATACAGAAGTTGGTTAGGGGTTACACCCTGTTCCCGTCATTTTTGGGCAAAATAAATAAATGATTCGTATTCAGCACCCAAAAATTAGTATGCTAGCTGCATGCTTTTGTCTTGAGGGGCCAAAAAAGCCATTTTTTTTAACATTGTTCTTTATCCAATAAAACAAAAAAAACTGGACGTTTTCCACGAAACACCGAACTACTATGCTTTTCTTGACGCGCGTTTCGCCAACCAAGTTGGCATCTTCAGGATAAGATTAAAACTAAATTCTAGCCTACACACTTGCACTGTTTATACTAAATTTGTTGCCACGGCTCATTGAACCGTAACTGTCTTTGTTTATCAGAGCAAACAGTGGACTGGTGGGTATCGGACCATTGTCCTTATTCATACTACTGTTACACTTAATGATTTCTACACTTTCAAAAGCATCCAACTGTCTACTGTTTGTTACATTTCTAATTAATTTTAAATTATTGATGTCTATCCTATGATTGTTGTCAAAAGCGTGCTAAGCAACACAAGATTTTTCTGTTCTGCCATATTTCAAATGAGCCATGTGTTCTTTAAATCTAGTCAAAATAGATATTTTTGTTTGCCCAATATACTTTTGATCACAATCTTTACAACTTATTTCGTATATTCCTGACTTTTCGTTATTGTCGATTTTGTCTTTGGGGTTACCCAAAAGCGTCTGTAATTTATTTTTAGAATTATAAACCACATTGATATTAATATTTTTAAAAATGGTATCTAGTCCGCGGGTGAATTTAGGTTCATATGGTAACGAAGCAAATTTCGAATTGTCAGTATCTCTACGAAATGTCGTGGAATTGTACAGGGTTCTCTTAAATTTAGGCTTCCTTATTAACTTATCTATTAAATGGACTGAGTAACCGTTATTCCTAGCTATATTCTTAATTAATTGTTTCTCATGTTCAAACCTCTCTTTACTGAGGGGGAAATTTAACAAACGGTGAATTATAAAATTAAAACTTGCCATTTTATGTTGAAAAGGGTGGTATGAATCGTTGGGAAAGATCTAAGAGTCGCGGTTTCTTTCCTATATACATCAAACTTTAATTTATTTTCACTTTTTTTAATAACTAATACATCTAAAAATGGTAGCTGTTCATTGTGTTCCATTTCATATGTAAATTTTATAGTAGGGAAACGATTATTTAATTTAGCAACAAAATTATTTAAACTACTTGCTTTTGTATCAAATACCGCGAAGATATCGTCCACATACCGGAACTAAACTCTAGGGAAATACTCGAATTTATCTTTTACTTCTGTCTCAAATTTACTCATAAAAATATTTGCAATGAAAGGTGACAAGGAGTTACCCATCGCCGTTCCCTCATGTTGTTGAAAATATTGTTGTTGAAAATATTCACCATTATACTGAAAACAATTTTGATTCATACAAATACTAGTAAGCAAAATGTATTCCTTAATAAATTTATCGTCTAATCCATTTAATAGTAACGTATTATTATAATACTCGAATTAACGTGTAGCCTCTAATTAAAAGCCTATAAAAAAAATATGATATCTCGTATAAAGGGCATTGAAATTTACGAGAAAATGAAATTTGTGATAACATTACAGTTACAAGAGCAACGCGCACAGAAATTAGCCAGAGGCATAATTACGTATTTCCATCGGAATCAACAGCAAATGCAATTTTATCAATGGGTATTTTTTATATAGACGAAGTACATTACACGTCCACATGAACATTTAAATAATGTACACGCTTTTCAGAGTACTCATTTTGTTAAATATACCCGTCTCCGTTTTAACATATAAATACGCACAGATGTACACAAAGTGTACAGCTCGAATCAATGAAAATTCCTACATAAAACATTATCTATAATCCATCATTAATTAAACGCCAATTACATTTAGAAAATTATTTGCATTTATCTTTCGTATAAAACTAAATTATATCGCCCAGGTATATCAACAGGCTGATAAAATATTTTATGCAGGAAAACATGCTTACAGTTTTGTAAAGAAGACTTACGCACATCCGGCACCTGTCGTTATGTCGGGACTTCTGAAATAAAAATGAGGAGTTATTACAACACCTTGACGAAAATAAAATAAGCTGCATAAAAAATCGGGACTTAACTTTTTTAATATTCGTCGTTAAACCAAACATTTTTCTAAGAGAACGAAATAAGTTGGAAAAGTTAAAATGGCTTTTTTAATGCTTGCCTAAAAATTACAAGTAAACTCGAATTGTTAATGCAAGACGGCAATCTAAAACAAACAATCCGGTTCATTAATCCGGAGTACTTATCGGGGGTTAAGGGCGAGAAACGCAGACACACCACCATTTCACAAATAATTTCGTTCGACCTATCCGGATGGTAATAACGGGCGGACGAAAAGACGAGAGAAAAAAGGAATGATTTATAGCGGGATATTATTACATGCAGCATAACGTAATGAAGCTCTTCCCGCGGCACGGCTTCCGCCCGTGTTTAAGGGCATAAAAAATTTAAATCTCATTAGACGTGCGCATTATACAAGAAGCTATAAACGCAATAATGGAAAAAGTTTCGAATCCCAAAACTAGACCTCGGCTAATACATCTAACTTCTGTCTTATACGAACATAAGTATTATGTAAAGTAAGAGAGGGTGAGTCAGTAGTAGCTCGCTTAAAAGTCGGCTTAATAAAATATACGAGGTATGTAAATTAAGTAATGAGACCGATTTTTTTATTCGAATAGAATTACAAGTCAGCATTGTCTCCTTCAAAATAACTGCCTTGGGAAGCCACACAGCGCTGGAGATGGTTCTTCCATTCCTCATAGCAGCACTGGAACTCATATACTAGAATAGCCTTCAGCTGGTCGGTCACAGCCGTTTGAATGTCTTCTATGGTCCCAAAATGACGTCCCTTGAGGTGATTTTTCAATCTCGGGAAGGGAAAAAAATCACAAGGGCTCAAATCAGACGAATAAGGAGGCTGGGGAGCCACAGGAATATTTTTACTGGATAAAAACTCGTTTAGTGAAATGGTTGTTGTTCTTGGTGTTTGGTCTCACACGCATTACCCTTTTTCGAAATTTTTAAAGAACCTCCCTTTAAAAGTGTTGATTTATTGTTTGGCCTGGAGGCACAAACTCTTTACGGACAATTCCAAAAGGCTTTTGATCTTCGACTTGCTCATTCTCGCTTTTTTGGGTCTTGGAGAACTTGAAGTGTGCCATTCCATGCTTTGGCGCTTGGTTTCCGGGTCGTACTCAAACAGCCAAGTCTCATCACCAGTAATGCACGTTCCATAAAATGGGGATCATTTTCAATCGATTCCAAAAAGTCAAGATACCTTTCTCTCCTGATGTCTTTTCTTTCCTGCGAAAGGTTTTTTGGAACCATTTTTGCGCAGATTTTTCTCATCCCCAATTCGTTAGTCAAAATCTGATGGTGGTTCATTTTCAATCGACTCTCTTCTTTCTTAGAATGCCTTAAACCACCGAAAAACCTGTGCCCAAAAAAAAACACTGTCTCCGTAGGCGTGTTGAAGTTTTGCTAAAGTATCCGTTGCGCTGTGTCCAAGTCTGAAGCAAAACCTGTTAGCACACCGTTGCTCAAAACTCGTTTTTAAAACGCACTAGAAAAAAACGGTTTACAAAAACAGTCACAAAGAACAAACAAATAACTCTAACAAGTTCAAACTTGTACTGAAGATGCAATACATGTTAACCAACCGCCCTTCCAAGTCCCGTCCATGAGAGTCGTTTATGAAACGCCTATAATTAATGCACTCAATGCGCACGCGTTACTTTCAAAGTTTATTTTACTCTATGAGTTCGAGTATTCCTTAAGCGAGCTGCCGAAAGTCAACAATAATTTATTTTCATTCTTGCATTCACCAAGCAACGTAGCCTCATTTAAATATCGTACCAATGTCAACAGTTTCGTCGTCGAACAAAATCAATAAACCATCTAGTGTGAGGATAACAAACGAAAAAAAAAAAAAAAAAAAAAAGTAAAGCCGGGTACGTTCTCATCGATTTTAGGAACACGTTGCATGGTAAATATAAATAATCACGGATTTCTGGGGTGTACAGACGCGTGTGAAATCCACCTTATCCCTTTCCTGCCAACATTTTAATATCGCTGTGCGATTTAAAGAAGGCACGGAGGGGAAATTCTAATTTCTTTTTATTAGATAAGGTTTGATTCATCCATAAAATTGAAAGACAATCAGTTTACAGTTCCCGAAGTTCCGCTGGCAGATACGCCGGACGAGAGGCGCATACGTAAAACTTGGCATCACGTTTGTTTATAAAGTGTTATGTGATGTGATTAAATGTAAGCCCCTGTAAATCCGATAACAAATCTTTTCTATGGATGGATGGACCTTTTCCGTATCCGTACGAGATGACGAACGCTCATCCGAAATTCAGAACGAACGTTCCTTTACTTTTCTCGAAGAGGTTGGGTCGAGATTTATATCCTCTCGTCCAATTTTTGTAATTACACCAGTACCCAAACAAACGTTACTTTCACATTTAATTTTTTCCTAGACTGAATCTCAAAAAAATCGTCATATTTCAAGCATTCGGGTCATGTTCGGTCGAAAACATTTTTTTGTTAAGCATAAATTCTAATAATATTTAATAATTTATAATTTATAATTATATAATAATTATAATTTAAAATAATTTAATAATTTATAATAAATTTATAATAAGTTAATTTTCTTCTAGGAGTTTTCCAGTTAATCGGTTTAATCAGTTTCTGTCGAAAACGCCACTCCCGGTACATCGCTCTTCAGCGCCTCATAACTAATACTATTTGCGACAGAAAAATTTGACAGGGACATATTTTTGAAGTTTAAGACATGCCCTTTCCGATGGAGTCCATGAAATTCCTCCAAAAAAATTATTAATTATGGAAAAAAAGTAGTTAAAAAAAAACACGATTTTTTTTTGCACATTTTTTTATCAAATTTTCAAGGGTTTCCGGTCTGCAATGGACCTGGAACCTCACTAACCGGTGGAATAAATGTTTGAACTTTAAGTATACTGGTTTAATGATCGATTTTTTGCCTTATGCGTTCAAAATGGCGCCTGAACTGCAAAATTTTTTGCGTAAAAATTCAAGAATATTTTATTGGAAAATGATGCACTTTTACAAATCCCAGTGCATTCCTTGGTTGATTTTAAGAACTTTTTTTTTCGAGAAAAAAATTCTAAAGATCAAATTAATATCGAAATTTAGAATTTTTTTTCTCGAAAACAATGCATTTCTACAATAAATTGTCAGGAATAAAAAAGTTCTTAAAATCATTCAACCAATGCACTGGAATTTTTTTCACCAATTTTTTGAATTTTGCAAAAATTTACTATTTTCAAAATCCAAAAAGTTGCTCAAAAAATTTTGAAAAAAGTCGGTGCATTCATTGAGTGATTTTAAAAACTTTATATTCTTGACAATTTTTTGTAAAAGTGCATCATTTTCCAATAAAAAAATTCTTGAATTTTTACGCAAAAATTTTGCAGTTCAGGCGCCATTTTGAACGCATAAGAGAAAAAATCGATCTTTAAACCACGCATACTTAGAGTTCAAACATTTATTCCACCGGTTAGTGAGGTTCCAGGTCCATTGCAGACCGGAAACCCCTTGAAAATTTGATTTAAAAAAATGTGCAAAAAAATCTTGTTTTTTTAAAAAAAAAACTGCTTTTTTTTCATAATTAATATTTTTTGGGGGGAATTTCATGGACACCATCGAAAAGGGCACGTCTTAAACTTTAGAAATATGTCCCTGTCAAATTTTTCTGTCGCAAATGGTATTAGTTATGAGGCGCTGAAGAGCGATGTACCGGGAGTGGCGTTTTCGGCCGAAACGGATTAAAACTAAGAGTTATAGACGTTCATAGTGTTATAGACTCTCCTCTCGAAGATTTAGAGTAGATCTAATATTTTTTTATTTTATTATTTTATTCACTTTCGACACCGTAATGTTCTATCCAATTTAGCTTCCTTTAATGCCGCGGAAAAGGTAGAAAAGTATTTTTCATTTGAAGTCTTTACCTAGTTTTTTTTAGAACGCTGCTGATATAACTTGTCGCAAATCAAAAGGCCCTTACTTTATACAAATAAAGTTGGGTAGTATTATCAAGATCACTTTTCAGCATCAGTGACAGATAAGAAACGTCTTCGGAAAGTTTCCGAACGACAAAACTGGGATTAAGGGCATTTCTTACGTGTTGAATTATTGGGCAATCCCTCCTAGCGAGATCCAGTTTTAAAAGGAGTTGAATATGGTCAGGAAAAGAGAGAGAAAAACAAAAAATCCCACTAGGTGTATTGTGTGTTCAGTACCTATATTTTATTTTGTGATATATCGATTTCGTTCTACAAAAACTGAACTAATGAAAATAAAGTATACTGAATCAAAATGGGGTTTTTTAGCCGTTAATGACACTTCATAGTCTATGTTTACTTTGTCCAGTGTATTCAAACAAATCGAGTATTCCTAGAATATGTTTCACATTTGTTTTTTTAATGCAGAAGTGTTTAGCAGAAGTCTGGGTTCATCAATAAAACAAAGAAGCCTGCTAGAACAAAGAAACTTAATATTAGGAATTTAGCAGTAGACAAATAAATGTTATATAAGCGCCATTTTACCATAACGTCGATGAATTTATCCAGTTTATGGAATTCGACCGTCTGCGTCATTTCTAGTTTGTTGTGGTCGTATTTCCAATATCTTGACTAGCAAAAATATTTTACATACAGCGCCATAACGCATGACAGATGCATCTATATATTGGGATGTTTACATGTGAACTGAAAATTTTATACGTAATAATTTTCCGCCCTTACAGTATGTTAAGCAACATATTTCATTTTCCGTCATAATTTTTCTTTACAAAGTCTGGAGTAATGATAATAAAATATTGGATACGAGCCGGTTTTGTCATGTATGCTCATGACACGCTGGCATATTAGTGGAAATTTTACGTAGATTATAATGCTCGAGAAAATTAATGAACTGTAAACCCATTACAGATAGGATTATGTATCTTACAAACCAGACGTCGCTTTTCTGTTCTCAAAACAGGGACAGGTATTAGCCTTTTAAATTAGGGACGATAGAGTCCGGCGGCTATGTTGTATACAAGGTGTGTAAATTAAGTAATTATCTAGCAACACTGCGGAGACGGGACTTGCACCTTCAATACAAGTTTGAAATATAGAGTCATTTGTTTGTTCCTTGTGACTGTTTTCGTAAACCGGTTTTTTCTAGTGCGTTTTAAAAATGAGTTACCTTAACCCAGATATGCCTACTGTCCTTTTGAAAGGACATTGTACAGGCTTCTTTTTAAACGCGTGTACAGCCTCTATGAGCCTCCAGATCACAGAAGGCCTTGCCAGTCTCATTTCAGAATATTCCAAGGCAAGTGTTTTAAGAGCCAGTGCATTTATTTTGACTGTGTTTAGGTAAAATATTTTCATTTGAAGATTGTGGTTTTTAAAAAATGTCGCAGCCTATTGATTTGAGACCAGTGGGGTAAGTAATACCGGCTAAATTGAATTGTTATAGGTGTTTTTATTAGGTAAGTTCACAGTTTTAATTTAATTTGAAAAATTGAGGTTATGATGTTGAAAACTTGTTGATTCGGTCCAATGTTTTTTACCGTTCTTTTAAAAGGACAGTAGGCATTAGTTTTTATTTCAGGGGTCTCACGCTAAATGATCTTTTACGAAGTTTGAAAGAAGATGACTACTTATTACCTCCGGAAATAAATATTGCTTTGTTGCCTCCCATAAATTCAGTTATAGATTTAACAGACGAAGATTCTGGAGATGAGGAGTACTTAAACATAAATAACTTGCCCGGTTCTCAGCTCTTGGCACAGCAGAGGTTATGACCAAAAGATACAGATGTTGAAGAAGATGCAGGTAACGCCACTGCGGTTGGACTTAATTTGAATGCTTCCAGAAAAATTGTATCGGCAGACCATTGGAATGAAGAAGATGACATTCCTTTGAGTGTTTTCCAAGCGGTAAAGAAAATCTACAAATGGTCAAAAACAGATTTATCTTTGCCAGATATCAAGTGGCCAACAATGAATAAAGTTGAAGGTCAACTCCCATCGGCAACAAAATTATTTCTGCGATTTTTCAATGAAGAAGTAATAGATATGTTTGTTTTTTGGTCCAACAACTATGCGACAAAAAAAATCCATCAAATCGGGAAATATAACATATGAGGACATATACGCAATTATTGGCATACTCCTGTTAAGTGGATATCTACCTGTGCCAAGAAGACGAATGTTCTGGGAACAACGAAAAGACAGGCAGAATATTTTAGTAGCCGATGCTCTATTAAGAGATAGGTTTGAGTTCATTATACAAAATCTTCATTGCTGTGACAATGACCAATTAGACCCATCGGATAAATTTACTAAAGTTCGCCCATTATTTGACAAGCTGAATAAGATATTTCAAGAATATATGTTCCTTATTGGGAGCAACATAATGTTGACGAATCCATGATTCCATATTTTGGAAAACATAGATGTAAACAGTTTATTAGGGGAAAGCCAATAAGATATGGTTACAAAATCTGGATGGGTGCGACCAGCACTGGATATGCCCTTTGGATCGAACCGTACCAGGGAGCAAATAGTAAGATTGATTTGATTTGATAATAACTGAAATACCTACCCCAATGCAGATATATTTTTTACAGTTTTTTATAATATGATTTATTTTAAAATATATGATTTTTTGAAAACATTTTTTCTAATGGTCTGTATGCGTAGTGTCCTTTTAAAAAGAACGGAACTTTTTTCTAAAAAACCAATGTGCATGATTTTTTTAGATTTTTTTTCGTAACATAGAGCCTAAAATTAAACATATTACTTTGTTTTTATGTAAACTTTTGAAAGAAAAAAAATTCAGGCATATCTGGGTTTGAGCAACGGTGTGCTATCAGGTTTTGCTTCAGACTTGGATGCAGCGCAACGGATACTTTTGCAAAACTTCAACACACCTACGCAGGCAGTATTTTTTCAAGAGCCCAGGTTTTTCGCAGGTTCTCGGAAGGAAGAGAGTCGATTGAAGATGAACCACGCGGAAGGCCTTCATCTTCATGAATCGATGAAAATGTCGAGAGAATACGGGATCTTGTGCGTTCAGATCGTTGGTTGACGACAAAAATGATCGAGGACGAGTTAATTTTGAATCATACAACTGTTTATCGGGACTTTGACTAACGAATTGGGAATGAGAAAATCTGCGCAAAAATGGTTCAAAAACCTTTCGCAGGAACAAACGGACATCAGGAGAGAAAGTTGTCTTGACTTTTTTGGAATCGATTAAAAATGGAAAATGATCCCCATTTTATGGAACGTGTCATTACTGGTGGGGCTTGGGTGTTTGAGTACGACCCGGAAACCAAGCGTCAAAGAATGGAATGACACACTTCAAGCTCTTCAAGACCCAAAAAGCAATAATGAGCAAGTCGCAAGCGTGTGCGACCAAACATCAAGAACGACTGGATGTTGCATCATGACAATGCGCCTTGTCCGCACAGCCATTTCAGTAAACGAGTTTTTAGCCAGTAAGAAAATTCCTGTGGCTCCTCAACCTCCTTATTCGCCTGACTTGAGTCCTTGTGACTTTTTTCTCTTCCCGCGATTGAAAAATCACCTCAAGGGACGTCCTTTTTGGGACCATAGAAAACATTCAAACGGCTGTAACCGACCAGCTGAAGGCTACTCCAGTATATGCGTTCCGGCACTGCTATGAGGAATGGAAGAACCGTCTCCAGCGCTGTGTGGCTTCCCAAGGAAGTTATTTTGAAGGAGACAATACTGAATTGTAATTCTATTCGAATAAAAAAATTTAAAAATCAGTCGCATTACTTAGTTTCCACACTTCGTATTCGCATTCCTTTTAAAAAATGCATTCGTGTTTAACCTACTCTATTATCTGCCATTTCTGTTCCGACAGATGTCACGTAATGAAACATAACCGTTAATACCAGTACACGGAACCTGAGGAGGGTAGATAAGAAGGACTTTACGACGCGATTTGACAGGATTAGTAGGGGTGAGTTTTGAAATCGAAAACTGAAAAGCCGTTTGCGAGTACGGATCTATAAATACGTTATAATAGTGTAGGTTTTTTGCGAAACATAGGAAACGGAATAAAGAAAAGACAGACAGACAGAGATCATTTTTTCCCTCAAATTGAAAATCTACTATAAACTAGGGATATACCTTAGCATATATCTAAATATGTGCAACGAAAGGTGGTGCTAGGAGACATATGAGAATTGTAGCGGATGAAATACAGTGAGTTATGTTGATAAGGTTCCCGGTCGAAATCAATTTTTCCTTTGACCGGGAAGGAATTTAATTCGGTCGAATATCCAATTCAAATGACTCCTCTTTGAAACTAACGTTAAACCGGTCCCAACTCCGATAACTTTCCAGAAAAATAGTTAAACAGATCGGAGTAAAGACCGTAAATAAATTACTCGGGTGCGAAACTGAATTTTCCACCCTTGAGCAGGGCGTATTAATCGGGCTACTTTATGAAAATTATTCGGATGAGGGGGGTCCTTCATTTTTATCCGTCGAATATTCGCGACTCTCATCAGCCGGAGGAATACCCGGAATACCGGATGTAAAGTGCAACTAAGTAACATCTGAGAGACATCTTCAGACGGCAAACACTTCGAAAAGTAAATAGCTGCAAGAGCGATGAGAAATTATTCATGCACGCTTTAGTATATTATAAAATGCCTGTATAATTAAACGCTTTAAATTCGCTCTGAATGCTGATTAAAATTGTTAATTGGTTTTAGATTGTTTATTACCGTATGAACAATTAAAATCCGAATATTCATTTAGGCGACTGGTTTTCGCAAATGCCCGGAAATAATTTGTTTGTTCCAAGTCATTTCAATTAAAACACAATTATTAATATAATTTATGGGGGAATAAAAAATCGATCGGGTGCGATCCAAATTCTGAAATCCGAAACAAATAAAAAAACAGGAGAATTAAATAATAATAATAATTTACAATCTCGTTCAGTTGGATTCACCAGGGAAATTGTATGCCCTAGGTTTTTTAATATGCCTTCTAATACAATAGTAGTTACTAGACTCCGTAGGTTAATAATAGATTCCAGGACCGGTCTCAACTCGACTGGACTATTGTTATAACGAGCTATCCAAAAAAGAAAGTCATCAAATCTGGATATGAACAAAAGAAAAACAAATAGCGGTTATGTTGAAGCTCGAAACAAAACATTGTTGTTGTGAAACTTTTGCCAAATGACTGTCACAATTGTAGACTAAATAATGGCTGTCACATAATGCAATAGCCTTAACAATTAAATACGATTATAAATTTAAGATCAAGGATAGAAATACTTTTTTTTTTTGGTCGGCGAACATTGATGACGTATTTTTTTGATGACTTATTTTATGTCGGGATAGCGTCCGTCAAATGTTGGATAAACAATTTTACGGAACTGATGTTTTTTGTTGCTACAGACAAACAAAGCTCGTGAAAGTGGTGGAGTGAGTGCGCGAGACAGACAATGACAATATAACTTAGATTTAGTCAAAATGACGGTTGCGTGTAATATTCCATTCGCCAAATTAGTTCCCGAGTTCCCGAAATGCCGAGTTCAGTCCAAGTTGTCCAGAACGCTATAAGTGGAAAGTTTTTGTTTGAATCCTTCTTAGAATTTTTTTCTCTATACGACCATATTTTTTGTTTGCCGATAACAATTAGTGACCAATTAACATGGGGGCTTTCGCTCGTCGATTGGACTAATTATGGTTCCTTTGCCGATTAGTTGGACTACAACAATCACCATCACATGTATAAGGTAAGACCTGTTTAACATATCGGAACGCACTAATAGTGGTATCCTGGAGCCGCCCCTGGTAAAACACGTACCTATTATTAACCTCCGAACTCTAGTAGTTACTATTAGAGGGAGAATGTCCATTTCTGTAGCGTGAAACGAGGTGCGATTCTAACGTATATAATGTGATATTCGTAAAACTTGTTTTTGACCGGTTTTAATCAGACAATCGATTGAATTCGGCCACGCCCGGTTCGCCCCGTCTCATTTTGGAATGTTAAAGGGCGCTATTAATAACAAAAGTTTCCGTCCGGCCGAGTTTTATTCTGAATATTATTTTAGATGGCTCCATTTGACGGCTAGGTAGGTCGGGTCTTTTTCTATTTGCCGTTCGGTGAAATTATAGCTTTTGCCGAGAGGAAGTTTTTTGAGCAGCGTCGCGTCGCGCCTCCGAAACGCTGATTCTTCATTATTCGCCTTGAGAGGTCGCCAGGAAGCCGGGTATTTTATTTTCGCCGGTTAAAAGTCGAAAAAATAATCCCCATGTCTGCGAATCGATTTCACGTTATATAAAGCTTTTTTTTTTGTACGCATTTGGGAATTCAATTAACCCTCCCCCCGATTCCGATGTAAACTTTGCTTGTAATAACCTCCCCTGCAGATGTTGCTGGAACGGATTCTCGTTTTCGTTTTTTGGTGAATATGTGATATTAGGAGATGTTATGTTTTTGTGTGTTTTATCCCGAGGTTGTTCCTTGGCCGCTTATGTTTTTGTTTCTAAATAAATTGAAAAGTTTTGATTAAATTGATATTACATTTGCCTTCGTCAAAGTGAGACGCGCACAGAGAAGAAAAGGCTTAGCGACATAAAAAAATAAATGAATTTTGTGCTTAGTTCAAATTGCCAATTATTCGTTTTAAACAGAACAGAAAGTTACACTGAGATTGGTAGACTATTTTTTTTAACAGGAACTATGACTGACAGGATATAAAGGGTGGACCATCTATTGGTTTCTCTTTAAAATGGGTGTTATTTCTATCTTGCCAACACTGACGCGCTTGACATTTGACATATATGTGGTGTCTAACCTCCGCTGTAAGAAATGGATCATGGGGAAATATTGTAAAATTATTTCCAAAGTGAATGCTGTGTTGCAGAAACAGTGAGAAAATTGAGAACAGTTTTTGGTCGAAATGAAGCTCCGTCAGCGCCTAGTGTAAGAAAGTTCTTAAGGAAAGTTCGTGAAACTGGCATGCTTGTGGATAACAGAAGTCATCCACGTGCTCGTCCGGTGCGCAGAGCTGAAAGAATTGATGCTGTTGCCCAAAGTGTGCGTGAAAACCCAAGAACCTCAACTCGTCACAGAGCACAACAACTTAATGTCAGGCGCACTTCTCAGAGGAGAATATTGCATAAAGACCTCGGATTATTTGCTTACAAGTTGCAACTTACGCAAGAGGTAAAGGAAACTTCGTTATCGCTTCTCCGTGTGGACTTTAAATGAGTTTGAAAATGACGCCGATTTCAATCGAAAAATCATTTTTTCGGACGAAGCTCATTTTCATCTTGGAGGACATAATAAATAGAATTGTTAATAAACAGAACTGTAGGATTTCGGGTTCCCACACGTAGTCATAGAGAAGCCAATGCATCCTGCAAGAGTGACTGTTTGGTGTGGGTTTTGGAGTGGTGGCATCATTGGTCCGTACTTCTTTCAAAATGAAGATGGTAACAGCGTTACAGTAAATGGAATGTGTTACAGAGACATGTTAACTGACATGTTTTTGTGGCCGCGATTAGACGATTTAGACTTGGATGAGCTTAGGTTCCAGCAGGATGGAGCAACGCGTCACACAAGCCGTGAAACAATCGATATTTTACACACTAAATTCGGTAACCGTGTTATCAGCCGTTTTGGTGACATTAATTGGCCATAGCGCAACTGCGATTTAACACCGTTGGACTATTTTTTATGGGGACATGTTAAGAACCGTTGTTACTCCAACGATCCACAAACAATTGACGCACTGAAGGAAAACATCAATCGAGTTATTCGTGCAATAGAGCCACAAATAATCGAAAATGTACTGCAAAATTGGGTGAAAAGAATGAACTACTGCCAAGCTAGCCGCGGCGGCCATTTAACTGAAATTGTATTTCATAAATAATGGGACGGCATACTTTCTTGAATAAAGCCACAATCATTTAAAAATATTCAACGTGTAGTTTTAATAGCAATTTTAAAAAGAAACCAAGACTGTACGAATAAATGAATATGTGGTGGAGCTTTGGAGCTTTCAAGCTCCGTAGCAGCCAAAGTATTGATTTTCGAGCTTTGTGCCCATTGAGACTTTTGCTTGCGATGACGAAACCTAAAACATATCCAAAATTCAGACGATTTGACCGAAACCCAATATCCATAAGATTATTGCGGGGTCCTTTGCAGTAATATATACGAATATATTTTTAATTTGTAGGGTGGGCCATCATGGTTTCTTTTTAAAATTGCTATTAAAACTACATCATTACTACCCGCATTATCGCGGGTCCTTTAAGGGAGGTCTGGGTGTTAATAATTCTCAATATTCAACGATGTGTCACAGAGAGATGAGAAACAAAAACCGGTGACAACATTAATGAGCAATTGGTTGTTACTGAACGCAGCCGATGTCGGTGTATCATCCGATTATCCTAGTCACCTACTTAACCCTCTAGACTTCTACGTATTTTGCAAACGCACGCACCGCAAGAGCCGCGCATATTTTCAATAGAGATTAATCGCCCAATAATTTACACGTAAGTACACTCGATTAGCCGGATTAGTTAGACGATAAGTCTACCTCGATCCACTTCGTTATACGAAGCGTCGTGTGTGACATGCTAATTTATCTAATTCTGTACACTCAATTATTTATGATAATACAAATTAAGTCTGCCTTTGTCAAGATATTATCGACGAGTGCCTCGGCAATCGGATCTGTGACGGGTGCTTATCGGGGCACACCGTGCGTCAGCCTGACATCGTTGCAGAAAGTATGCAGCGTTATATACAGTGAGGTCCATAAGTAACGGATAAATTCATTATCTACGTTACATAATTTACAATTTATGAGTAAAATCCTGAAACATGTCAATTTTTTATTCTAGAATGACAGCATAATTTTATACCTCCCCCTCCAACCCCCTTGGAGTGACAGCTACCCCTTTAAGAATTTTAAATGGAACGAGGGTACGTGTGATAGCTCATTTGAAAGGGTTTTTAATTCTCCATCCAGCAATATAAGATTTTTTGAATTTCGTATATTTTCCACCAAGAAAATTAAATTTGATAATTTCAAAATTATTATTATTATGAAATGAACCAAATATCTGTCAAATCTGACGTTTTTAGTTAATTTTGTGTCAACATTCAACTTAAATGTATCGGTTTCCCTGATACGCTGCGCAAAATACCCAACAAAAAGAAAGAAGTAAAAAGGGTTTCTTTTTACATATCAGAAAAAAAATATACATTTAAATTTCTTTATTTGCTACATCTGTGAAAACTTATTATTCTATTGTTATTTATCGCTGATCGTCAAGTTGATCATTATTTTAACAATGAGTCTTTCGGATACCCAAAGAATTGAAATTTTTATATTATTAGGTATAAAATTCATTTGGTTCAAGAACTTAACAACGATGACTTTGATCGCCGATTGGAATTTTGAGAAATCATGGCAAATAGATGCCAAGATAATCCTTTATTTATAAAAACATTATTTTTTTCTGATGAAGCAACATTCGTCTTAAATGGAACAGTCAACAAACAGAACTGTAGATACTGGAGTACAGAAAATCCTCATTGGATGATGGAGGCCAATACTTTATACGTTTGGGCTGGAATTATAAATTCTCAAATTATCGGACCATATTTCTTTGATGGCACATTAACTGGAGCGCGTTACTTGAATTTCTTGCAAAATTTCTTAGTTCCAGAGTTAAGAATGCGTTTCCCAGATGATGACAACCCCAATGAAATTGATGGAAATATTTGGTTTCAGCAGGACGGAGCTACACCACATTTTTCATTGGAAGTAAGAGCCTATCTGTATCGGTAGACGCGGTGAAATTGAGTGGCCTGCTCGTTCTCCCGATTTGACCCCGCTTCATAAATGTATCCACTGAATTTTCTATTAAAGCATCGTTTTTTTACAATAGACTATCTGCACAGTATTTCAGTCTGGAACATACATATCTCCCAAGCCTTTTTGTTTCAGCTTTGTCTGACAAAGCTCGACTACAGAGTGGCTTTGCTATCAAATTTTCCACCGAATACATTTTTATTTACAATGAAAATACGTACATACATACCCACAAGCGATACTCTCCACGCCGCGGCGGAATGACAACTGGCTGATATATGTTTTTCAATATTCCGAAACTCGAAAATCCGGTACCGTATATCTGTATATATGATGGTTGTTGTTGACATTTTAAGGATTTTAGGATGAATAACTTTGCGATAACTAAAAGTAATTGAATGCGACTGCTTTGGAGATCCAAACTGTTGTCTTCAGCCTCCAACGGTCGATCTGAACGTATTTGGTGAGGATTTTAGTCGCAATTGACGGTTTATTTGAACAACCAAACACACCATAATTTTGCTTGTCGTCCAGGACAGTTTGCGCCAAACAAAAACGCTGTAACGCGTCGAATTTGCATGGAGGACTTCCGTGTACACCGCTCAGCGTCATAATTATATGTTAACATCCGGCTGAACGATTGTAATTGTAAATTAATAACGGCATAAACGGCTCACATATAATAATTTCGATTCGGACTAATAGATTCAAATGGGTGCTATTTAAATTTGTCAAGGCCGACGTTGAGTGGTGGTCGAATCGTTTGCACGAGCTTTCAGGCAATATTAGCGAAAAGCGATTACATTCGAACTTTGATAAATCCGGTAATACGCCACAAATTACAAAAACGATATTAATAACTGTATAAAAAAATGTTTCATGAAAGGAGGAATAGATTAGCATTCGTCTAAAAATAGAAAACACAACGAAAATGTATTTATGTAGGTCCAAACCAAAAAAGGGGTCGTTAATACGAGGTGTGTAAATTAAGTAATGAGACTGGCAACGTAGCGCCCCATCTAGCACCACTGCGGAGACCAGACTTGGAAGGGCGGTAGGTTAACATGTAATTCACCTTCAATGCAAGTTTGAACTTGTTAGAGTCATTTGTTAGAGCCAGCACAACGGATACTTTTGCAAGACTTCAACACGCCTACAGTGACAGTGTTTTTTTCAAGAATCCAAGTTTTTCGGTGGTTTAAGGCATTCTCAGAAGGAAGAGGGTCAATTGAAGATGAACCACGCAGCGGAAGGCATTCATCTTCAAGAACCGACGAAAATGTCGATAGAATACGGGATCTTGTGCGTTCAGATCGTCGGTTGACGACAAGAATGATCGGGGAAGGGTTAAATTTGAATTACACCACTGTTGATCAGATTTCGACTAACGAATTGGAGATGAGAAATATCTGCGAAAAAAATGGTTCCAAAAAACCTTTCGCAGGAACAAAAGGACATCAGGAGAGAAAGGTGTCTTGACTTTTTTGAATCGATTGAAAATGATCCTCATTTTATGGGACGTGTCATTACTGGTGATGAGACTTGGGTATTTGAGGTATCCAGAAATTAAGAGCCACAGCATGGAATGGCACACTTCGAGCTCTCCAAGACCCAAAAAAGCAAGAATGAGCAAGTCGAAGGCCAAATGCATGCTGATTTGCTTTTTTGATAGCCAGGGCATTGTCCACAAAGAGTTTTTGCCTCCAGGCCAAACAGTAAATCCACACTTTTACACAGATGTTCTTGAAAAACTTCAAAAAAGGGTCATGCGTGGGAGACCAAACATCAAGACCAACTGTAAAAACACTCAGTCTGTAAAAACACTCCTCAGCCTCATTATTTGTCTGACTTGAGTCCTTGTGACTTTGTTCTCTTCCCGAGATTGAAAAATCACCTCAAGGGACGTCATTTTGGGACCATAGAAAACATTCAAACGGCTGTAACCGACCAGCTGAAGGCTATTCCAGTATATGAGTTCCAGCACTGCTATGAGGAATGGAAGAACCGTCTCCAGCGCTGTGTGGCTTCCTAAGAAAGTTATTTTGAAGGAGATAATACTGAATTGTAATTTTATTCGAATAAAAAAAAAATAAAAACCTCTATTTAATTTACACACCTCGTACCAGCGCATTCGCCAATATTTTAAAACCTTCGAATTTCGAAACAATTCCGATAATTCGCCAACGCGCGTTAAATATTTGAACAAACAGTCGATAGTCATTTCCTTGGAATAATAATTAATTAGATATCCCCGTGGTACGGTTTTATACAAGCGCAAAAAATTATTAAAATTCACTCCGACTTGATGTGATTAATTAAATTTCGCTTTGCGGTGGATATTTTTTAGGTTTTCTCCTTCTGCGCCCCGGAGATGATTTAATACGGAGTCGTGTGCCGTTACACGTCTTTTCGTTTGAGGACTTTTTTCTTCAAAACGTTTCAAAATTTTTCGAGGAAAATTGTGGAAATCTGACCTTGGATTCTGAACGAGCAGGTACATTGACCTGCTATTGAATTTCAAACATTTTCAGTGTTTTCTAATCAAAAAACCAATCAACTGTTTGATGTACACGTCCTTAATGGGTTTTCAAATATAGAGAAATTCACAAACATAACAATTCCATAATGCGATATCTCGACGAAAAAAAAGATATTTGAGCAAACACAACGGCACTTAAAAGAGCAAGGCTTTATACTTTAAGATGCTGTCATAGTTTTTTGATAAAAAAAAATGCGATGCTACATAATCTCAAATATAGGCCAAAATCATTATTTTTGCACATTTAGGTTAGGATATCTCGATAACCAGAGCCAATGAGAGATTTGGACCTCGGATTCGGATTCAGCGCATCAAAAACCTTCGGAAAAATATATTCTGGTTTCTGGGTTAGAGGGTCGGCCTAATTTTGTCGGCCTGTGTAATATAATTAATTATACTTAGTATTACTTATACTTATACTAGTACTTAACTGCAAGTAATATATGTTTTAGTTTTTTTTACAATTAAATCTCGAAAAAACAGTGGTCTATATGAGGCTCCCCCTTAATAGGCTCCGGAAAATACAAGTATAATGAGTGGATATCGATCGCGTGGCAAAACTCACCGCAACCACAGACGGTTAACGCATTTTAAAACCTTATTTGCCTCGACTGATAAGACCCTGTCGCGCTGATTAAAGGAAACCGAATCAGACCGCCAATAATTGCAACAACCGACGGACAGGGACGTAGAAACAGAGGGACGTTGATACCGCCCTACTTTATCGCTCGCCGTTCCCTAATAAAGCGAGTTTAGCGAATCAAATGACTTTTAGAAAGGTTTAATCATTTTTTAACCTTTAGAGGACGGGCATTTGGGGCTTATGATCCCTCTAAGAAAATGCATAAAAAAGTAATGGTAGATAATTATTGGGGTGGAGGACAGCATAAAGTAGACAAAATATTATTTTAAAATGCCATCATTTCAACGTTTTATTGACGTATTTTTCAAGGCTATTTAAGTCGAAAAAGACGTCAATAAAACGTCGAAACGTCGGCATTTTAACCCGTTTCGGCCGAAAACGCCACTCCCGGTACATCGCTCTTCAGCGCCTCATAACTAATACTATTTGCTACAGAAAAATTTGACAGGGACATATTTTTCAAGTTTAAGACGTTAAGTGCGTTTCCGATGGTGTCCATGAAATTCCTCCAAAAAATTATTAACTATGTAAAAAAACACGATTTTTTTGCACATTTTTTTAAATCAAATTTTCAAGGGGTTTCCGGTCTGCAATGGAGCTGGAACCTCACTAACCGGTGGAATAAATGTTTGAACTTTAAGTATACGTGGTTTAAAGATCGATTTTTTCCCTTATGCGTTCAAAATGCCGCCTGAACTGCAAAATTTTTGCGTAAAAATTCAAGAATTTTTTTATTGGAAAATGATGCACTTACAAAAAATTGTCAAGAATAAAAATTTCTTAAAATCACCCAAAATTGCTTAAAAAATTCCAGTGCATTCTTTGAATAATTTTAAGAACTTTTTATTCTTGACAATTTATAGTAAAAATGCATTGTTTTCGAAGAATACAATTCTAAAGATCAAATTAGTATCGAAATTTAGAATTTTATTTCTCGAAAACAATGCATTTTTACAATAAATTGTCAAGAATAAAAAGTTCTTAAAATCATTCATTTTCGGAATTTGTTAAGCAATTTTTTTTTAAATTTTGCAAAAATTTACTATTTTCAAAATCCAAAAATTGCTCAAAAAAATTGAACAAAATCTAGTGCATTCATTGAGTGATTTTAAGAACTTTTTATTCTTGACAATTTTTTCTAAAAGTGCATCATTTTCCAATAAAAAATTCTTAAATTTTTACCCAAAAATTTTGCAGTTCAGGCGCCAAAAAAAAAATCAGTGCTTAGGTTTACAAACTTCGAAATAAGTTACTTTATTGACACTATTCTTGATACTATTTTAGGTAATGTATGAAGTTTAAAAAAACATTAAAACTAAAGTAGAAATAAGTTATAGTAAATCCATTTTTCTCATTTATTTGTATTTATTTGACTATTATTGTAGACCGCAAAAACTTTTTTTATTAAAATATGGATTTCTAAAAAATTCTATTTAAGAATTGAACACAGTACATAAAAAAATTGAATTTTTGCCGCGTTTGCCCATTAAAAACGGATGTACTGCCTAAAGATGGGCATTTCAAGCTTTGACCCCATTGAGACTTTTGATCAGGGATACAAAATGAACCATTTCCCAAATTTTCAGTCAATTTCACCGAAAGACCGATTTCCATATAAAACGTGCGGGGTCCTTTGAGTAAAAAAATGTGCAAAAAATCGTGTTTTTTTTTTAAACTGCTTTTTTTCATAATTAATAATTGTTTGGAGGAATTTCATGGACACCATCGGAAAGGGCACGTCTTAAACTTCAAAAAATATGTCCCTGTCAAATTTTTCTGTCGCAAATTGTATTAGTTATGAGGCGCTAAAGAGCGATGTACCGGGAGTGGCATTTTCAGCCGAAACGGGTTAAAATAATATTTTTTTTTATTATTATTTAACTGTAACCACTATTATTTGATTATTAATTTATTGTTTTCCAACTGAGAAAAAAATATTCTGGAAATGGATGCCTTCTCCGAAGATATTAGAGGCGGGTTTTTTACGATACTTGCGTCCTAATCACACGTCCAATTTCCATTGCGAAACTCGTGTAACTGAACGTAACTTTTTTAATGAGTTTTATAACATGTCTCATTTTAAGAATAAGTAGAAAAGATAGACGCGCTCCTTTCCATTTAAATATTTCGAGTAAGTAAACCTTATTAAACGTTAAATCGGATTTAAACGATCTAAGTAAATGTTTGCGAAACTCAAAAATTCCTTAAACTTCCGAAGTTGATGTTTAATGCAATTACAGTTGTATCCCGAGCAGTAGGTATATTAATTAAATTTGATTGTGTTCCCCTGCAAAGAGATAAGTCGGGCTCTTTTAATTTGGGAAAATTAAAATAAATACATAATCCCCAGAGGGTTGCGTTTATTCGTAATTTAACACCGAATTAACGGGTCCCATTGAAAAAATTATAATTCATAATTAGAATTCCATTTTAAGCTTTTAGAGGGACAAAAACCGAACTTTTTTTTAGACTTCCCGAATTGGAAATCTCGCTAACAATATTAATATCGCCATTCAGACTTTTATTTTTTAAGGACTCTCGGCGCTCGTTACTTTTAAGAGTTAAAATTAATCTGATTTAATAAAATCCCCGAGGAGAATATTTAAAAGAAGAAAAAAACGAAACGTCGCAAATGAAACGGCGTCGCTATACAAATACACTTCTATTTTTTACCGGGCTTTTTCAAAACCCTGCACCATTTGGCTCCACTCCAGGCCATTCCTCACCCTCTGACACATTGGCTTTTTGTTTTAAACACTTCATCAAAATTTATCATATCAGAAAGTAAGATAAATTTACCAAATCCTATATAACATTTATATGGAGATTTGTCTTGGCTCTACTAATGATTAAATTCACAAAAACGCGGCGACTCCTTCGCAAGTAAGACGGGCCGTTTGTTTCGCATTACTTTGTTGCCTCGAGTCCCTGCACCTAATCAGTCGGAAAATAAATCGCATCGGCCATTATTCAAAGACAACAGACTGACCGTGGTTATTCATTGGATGCATCAGGGTCATTCCATATGAAATCGTCTAATTGAAAAAGCCGACCCATTTTAGATTTTGCTGTAACTTTTAGGGACTCTTCTTTAGGGTCCCAAAGAACAAAATTTACGCAAATTTAATTTTTACAAACGCCCGTTTCCGACTATTCGAATTAAAACTTTTAAAAATCGTCATTTTTATGCTTTACCAAATTTAGCTCTAAAATTTTTTCCTTTTGAAGATTGTATATACCCGCTTGAGGCGGCATTTTGAAGGGGAAAGATGTCAGTTTTAGTGTAAGTATCAAAAATTCGATCAGTCATTACCTCCGAATAATTCCAGACTATCGGGAATTCTATCAGAACAAAAGTCGAACATTGGTGTTAATATAATGGATTGAACACCAGAAGCAATGTTCATTCATGCAAGCAATGGTATTCAATTTTTTTGTATCGAGTCTAGAGGTTGAAGCTGCTGAAACATTTTTATTTGAATGATTTATAAATATAAATACAATCAAAAATACGAGATCGTATCATAGTTTTGTTCCGCTTTCTCAAAGTCAATTAAAAGCGCGGAAATATTCAGCTTCCGATTTTGATATTGTTAATATATATATTGTAAAACCCAAACGTAAATTGTTGAATAAAAAATAATGTTCCAGTTCAAATTGTTAACGGTTACCTTGTTTTCATCAAATATTACTTACAGAGATAATTTTACACTTAATATGCCCATAACTTCACTGAAACTTGAGAAATTCTTTCACATTCATAATTATTTTTGTTCGTAATTTATTTTAATCCATTTGTTAAACCATATCGAATAAGAAACTGTAGAGATAAAAGTACCCGAAGTTTAATGAAATGGTAAGATATAATCTCTATTTACAGAAAGTAATGAAGTACAATTGAAATTATAAGACTACAAAAAAAAATTAGGTCATTTTTCGCTACAAAAAAAACACTTGTACATTCACTAAACGAAAATAACAAAACGAGCGTGTAATCACTTGTTAAAGTGATCACACCAAGTTAAAGGTAAAAACTATATATTCTATAAGTTTCATATTTTTATCACGCAGTCAACACGCTCCTTTCATAACCTCAATAATGCGATTTATCAAAATTTCGAAAATTCAAGCAGTTTTTTTTTATAAGGAGTGAGCTGTTCGGGTCGACTCGTGGCTGTATTTCGTCTATGATATGTATACTTAATTCCTGAGTAACATAAGCTGCTTACTCTAAACAGTCAACGCTAGAGTCGATTAAAATTCACAAAAAAATAAGTAAAAAAAACACGCAATTTTAACACGCTGCCATTATTCGGAGGTCGGAGGTAATGACTGATCGAATTTTTTTATACTTACACTAAAACTACCATATTTCCCCTTCAAAATACCGCCTCAAGCGGGTAGATATCTTAAAAAAGGAAAAATTTTAGAGCTAAATTTGATAAAGCATAAAAATGACGATTTTTAAAAGTTTTAATTCGGATAGGCGGAAACGAGCGTTTGTAAAAATTAAATTTGCGTGAATTTTGTTCTTTGGGAACCTAAAGAAGAGTTCCTCAAAGTTACAGCAAAATCTAAAATTGGTCGGCAACGATTTTTTCTTATTTTCAGACGATTTTATATGGAATGACCCATCAGTCAAGTTAAAATAAGGGCCGTAGTCAGCCCTGATTTTTAGGGGGGGGGGGGCTGAAAAAAATTCTTTGGGCAGCTTATTTTTATATAGTAGCGTAAAAAAGTCAAATTGGTTACGGGAAGCTTCCAGTGTTCTGGGGCAGTACGATACTTTTATCGTAAAATAGAAAAATACAGTGTTATGTAAAATACGTTATAACATAAGGTTATGTATTTTTACGTAGATATTTCTTTCTGTGTATGTAAAATCATCTTATTCGTTTCATACAATGATGCTACTGCAGTGTTAACAAAACGTGAAATGCTCTCGACTGTATATTTTAAAAGCCTCGGGACTAGATGTAATGGGCATTATATATAGCAGAATTTCATTTATGTATTCAGCTTTCGTTTCAATTAGCGATGTATCGCGTTAAAATAGAGTACTACATATCGGAAACAGAGAAAATAGGAGCTTATCGAGTTTTTGAGATAGGCGCTACTGTTTGTTAATCTAAAACTGAAACCATACAATTACATACAGGTACGCTCCGGTGGAGCATTATAAATATATAAATCACCAACTGCATTATCAGTGACGTATCAACAGATAACCAAGTCCATACACAACTAGGCGATCATCGTACTTGCAATTTGGAACCAGTTTTTATACGGTAATAGACCGGAGAGCTCGAAAAATTCGAGTCAAAAAAATTTCTCAATCGCCTTTTCCCGTTTCGGCCGAAAACGCCACGGTACATCGCTCTTCAGCGCCTCATAACTAATACTAATTGCGACAGAAAAATTTGACAGGGACATATTTTTGAAGTTTAAGACGTGCCCTTTCCGATAGTGTCCATGAATTTCTTAAAATCACTCAAAGAATATACTGGGATTTTTTTCAGAATTTTTTAAGCAATTTTTTAAATTTTGCAAAAATTGACTATTTACAAAATCTAAAAAGTTGCTCAAAAAATTTTGAGGAAATTCCAGTGCATTCTCTGAGTGATTTTACAATTTTTTGTAAAAGTGCATCATTTTCCAATTAAAAATTCTTGAATTTTTACACAAAAAATTTTGCAGTTCCGGCGCCATTTTGAACGCAAAAAGGAAAAAAATCGATCTTTAATCCACGTATACTTAAAGTTCAAACATTTATTTCATCGGTTAATGAAGTTCCAGGTCCATTGCAGACCGGAAACCCCCTTGAAAATTTGATTTAAAAAAAAAATGTGCAAAAGGTGAAGAAATATTTTTTAGAATTTGCCAAAACCTTTATCCGTACGACTGGAATCGTGGTAAAACCGTGGATTCGACAGTTTTCCTTATTACATTGTTCTGGGAACGACTTTCAATGAATTTTCTCATTTTATAATGTTATAATTAATACCCTTAACAATAAAAAAGTTTTATATTTATTCGCGGCCTTGTTATAAACCATTAAACACGAGCCAATTTTTGCATTTTTGCAGGGAGGGTTGAAAAACCCTCCCTAGTCCCCCCTTAAACAAGATGAAATTATAATAGGAAAATATAAGACAATGTTTTTTTAATTAACGCGTTTTTAAAAACTTGCGAGTGCAATGTTTCGAGGTGGATTTTGAAGCGGCCTCCGTTCGCAACGGGTGTCTGGTTGAGAAAGGGCAGTGCTTTTTGAAAAATGCAGGAGAAAATCGGTTTTTTCCCCTTAAGGGATATATACTTTGTTGCCGGCGCGGCGTCCGATCGACTAATGGAAGCGGACGCAGACGGTAAGAGGGCGTGTTGTGATGTTTACGCGTTTACGGGAACGACATAATACGCGGACGTGGGCCATAACGTGTTTTGACGGCGGCGAGGAAAACAAAATACGCGAGCGCCGTCCAGGAGTTATGTACACAATCAATTTATTTGACAACTGTAAGTAATATCTAAAATAACACAAAATGAACGAATCGGGCATTGAAAGGAAAGTTCAGTGCCGCGGACGTGTATCCCCGTTTGAACGATCGATTACGTCGGGCAACATCGGCAGGGCCCTTGCCCCCTTCCCCGTGCCCCGCTCCCCCCTCCGGCCGCGCGCCGAACGAAGAAGCGGCATTTCGTTTCGCGGCACGTATTTTTGTCTTATCATTGTATAATTCATCATTCATGCGATACAAATGGCCGCCCGAGGTGTCAAGTGGAGTTATATTATTTTGATTAGTGTAATGTTTCCTCTATTCAGTTCTACGGATAACAGTCCAGTGGGCAGAGATTTTTATGTGTTCTTGAAACATATAGGGCTAGTTTTGACGGTCCCCTATGTATTTTTTTGCGTAGAACACAATGCGCGGGGGGGTCCATAGAACTGAAACCGTCGACAAATTTTTTTAAATTAACAATTTGTGAAAATAATACGTCTTTTTTTCACATTTCCGCTTATATATCCGTTCATTGGCAAATTTTAGATAGCATTTGCATATAAGAAGTTGTAGCCTATTGAAATTCCTAAATTTTAAGCCCAACTCGAAGTCTCCAAGTGCTAATTTTAACCTGTGCTTTTCTCTCTATACCTACTTGAAGCACTGAAAGCACTCTGAAAAGTGCTTTTCTCTCTATACTTTTTTTAATTCGAAACTAGGGCCACTATGATTACGAAATTTTGGAGGGCTTTCTGCTGTTTGTAATATGAAGTTACAAAAAAGTTTCAGCTCGATCTCGTAATAACTTTTCGAGTAATTAACGATCGAAATTTTTTTTAAGCCTTAATTAACAATGACGCCATTTCTTTGTTTATTGTACGATATTGATCGTACTGGGCTAGAAAAAATCATAAATCTCTTCAAGTTTGCGATACTTTTTGAGATTTTCAAAAATATTAATTTGGACCAATTTTATGACATTTTCTACGCGACTACCTTTTTTTTGACGCGACGTATATACAGTGTGGAACAGCCAAATGGAATAAATTCAGTAGCTCCATTATTATGCATTTTTTAGAAAATCCTGAGACACGTTAATTTCTAATTCTAAAATGACATCTTGCGACGTAAAAATGTCATCCCTAAATTCAACCCCCTTCAGGTGTCAGCTACAACCCCTAAATTTTCAAATTGGAAGTAGGGGCTTGTGATACTTCATTTGAAAGGTATTTTCATTCTCTATTCAAAACTGCTATGGTTTTAAATTTTATTGCAGAAATTAACAAGACAAAAGATAAGTTTCTCCGGTGTAGGAAATTTGTTACATTAAAATAAAACACAAATCATTATCAATGCAGCAAATGTTCAAAATGCATGCCTCCAGCATGGCTTCAAGACGCGTATTTAAACACAAAATGGGAGTTAAGATATTATAGTCACAATAACGCTAAAATAATATATGTATGTACCTATACGTCGCGTCCAAAAAGGTAATCGCATAGAAAACGTTATAAAACTGGCCCAAATTAATATTTTTCAAAATCTCAAACAGTCTCGCAAACTTGAAAAGATTTATGATTTTTCTAGCCCAACCCAGTCAATATCGTACAATAAACAAAGAAATGGCGTCATTGTCAATTAAAGCTAAAAAAAATGCGATCGTTCATTACTCGAAAAGTTATTGACGGATCGGGCTGATATTTTTTTTGTAACTTCATCCTACAAACAGCAGTGCCTCCAAGAAATTTCATGATCATAGTCGCCCTACTTTCGAAGTAAAAAAAATGGTGAAAAAAAAAAAACACTTTTTCAAATTCAGCAGTCATTTGCAAGTTAACAATAGCACTTGGAGACTTCGGGTTGGGCTTAAAATTTAGGAAATTCGATAGGCTACAACTTCTAATATGCATATGCTATCTAAAATATGCCAATGAACGGAGATATAAGCGGAAATGTGAAAAAAGACGTTAAAAAAATTCACAAATTGTTAATTTAAAAAATTAGCGGACGGTTTCAGCTCTACGGACCCCGCGCATTGTATTCTACGCAAGAAAATACATAGGAGACTGTCAAAACTAGCCCTATATCTTTCAAGAACAGTCTTTGATGATTTTAGCTCCCTGTCTACTGGACTATAAGGGGATGCGCCCCGTTGTAAGCGCCGCAACTATAGAATACAAATGTGTAAAAATGTATATTCCGGATCGACCGCCGTGCGGGCTACGCCCCCCCCCCCCCGCCTCTCAAGACGCACTTTCGAATTTTGTCGCGTCTCGCAGTGGTCCGATATTGAGGAACTGACGCAGCGGATGCTGTGGTCGAATTTAAGGAAGATCCTCGTCCCTCTTCTGCCTTTTGGACGCCGGTCGTCTTCCCGCTCCAGGAAGGGAAAAAGAGGATCCCGGACCGAGAACAGGCCGGGTGTACGTTCTCCGTAAATGAATTACGTAAAGGACCTCATGAACTACTGCCTAACATGTGTTTCAGGTTTTCGAGTAGCAATTTAATTCTATCTCCGCCGAGGATTCAAATGGCGTTCGCTCCGTAATTCACGTTTATGAGGTCTTGATTTAAATATTTAGTCGACCACGGAGATATTATACCGGGTGTAGGAGGGAAGGCCGAGCAGCGATTTTCCTCCGGGTGGAAGGGGATTATTGTGGATTTTGAAATTAATTCGACGATTCGAATAACCGCCAGCGAAAACCATGGAAAATGATTTATACACTTGGTAGATCGTGTTGACGGAAATGAAGATAACATTTCATAAACAAATAATGAAGTTAATTTTTTATAGGAACTGCAAATAATATGCGACGTGTGTAAATTAAGTAAGGAGGCTAATTTTTTTATTCGAATAGAATTACAATTCAGTATTGCCTCCTTCAAAATAACTTCCTTGGGAAGTCACACAGCGCTAGAGACGGTTCTTCCATTCCTCATAGCGATGCTGGAACTCATATACTGGTAGCCTTCAGCTGGTTGGTTACAGCCGTTTGAATGTTTTCTATGATCCCAAAATGACGTCCCTTGAGGTGATTTTTCAATCTCGGAAAGATAAAAAAGTCACAAAGACTCAAGTCAGATAAGGAGGCTGAGGAGCCAACCATGCCATTCCATGCTTTGCCGCTTGAT
The DNA here is from genome assembly GCA_029963805.1 of Aromia moschata. Lineage (NCBI taxonomy): Eukaryota > Metazoa > Arthropoda > Insecta > Coleoptera > Cerambycidae > Aromia > Aromia moschata. The sequence continues at coordinate 2,000,122 of JAPWTK010000038.1, forward strand.
TTTCGGGCCGTACTCAACAACCAAGTCATCACCAGTGATGACACGATCGACATTTTCATCGGTTCTTGAAGATGATCAGACGTTCATCTTCAAACGACTCTCTTCCTTCTGAGAATGCCTTAAACCACCGAAAAACCTTGTTGAAGTTTTGCAAAGGTATCCGTTGCGCTGTGTCCAAGTCTAAAGCAAAACCTTATAGCACACCGTTGCTCAAAATTAATGTCACTCATTTTTAAAACGCACTAGAAAAAAAACGGTTTACAAAAACAATCACAAACAATAAACAAATGACTCTAACAAGTTCAAACTTGTACTGAAAGTGTTAACATGTTAACCTATCGCCCTTCCAGTGTTGCTAGATCGGGCGCTACGTTGCCAGTCTCATTACTTAATTTACACACCGAGATGTGTAAACACATTTACAGCTATCAACTATTTACTAGCTATCAATATCAATAAGCGAAACTTTTTATTGTAGGCCAAGTGTGGGTCCTTGAGGTACACCGATAAATAAGGCATCAACTTTTTAAGGCGATACTGCCTGCATGACGACGTTATTGCTCACTTGAGCACCTACTTCGTGGGGCATGGAACACTCACATACGCCTTCCCTCCCTACAATTTGCAGTAAAGTACATCGTCGGCAGTGGTTTGAACGAAAAGTAGTAAAAAAAAAAAGGAGAAATCGCGCAATATGATATTCCCAGAGAGGAATACGGCACACGCACGGATCCGTCTTGATCCGGACGTTACAAGAGCTCATCTGCTTACATAACGCAACTCCATATATGTTAATACAACGTCTAATCAATCATTCTGATCTCCGACCGCGCTGGATTCCCATACGAAACGTATTCGATTCGCTCGAATTTTAGAGGGATTCGATTTGCCTTGTCACCGGGACCATTTAAATTTAACTACTTCTAAAGGGATCCGCAAGAATACGTAAACCGGCACGCCCTTGTATACGGCTAAAGGAATACAAAGCAACCGCCCGAGATGCTCGCTATACCTGAAAAGAATCCGTCAAGAGCATTCATATTACCTCATTAACAATTTAAAATAGACCGGTTTCGGAGCAGAACGTAGCTCGTCAGTCAAATTCATCAAATCAAATTCACGCTTGTATTGACAAATTTTGTGAAGATGGGTCAGTAATAGATATATATATTTGTTATCGACTGCATCATTAAATTTTAACCTACTATAATCGAGAATTTATTTGAAAGCACGGTATTTAAGCTTGGTAACTATACAGTGTGGAACAGCCAAATGGAATAAATTCAGTAGCTCCATTATTATGCATTTTTTTTTTAGAAAATCCTGAGATACGTCAATTCCTAATTCTAAAATGACATCTTGCGACGTAAAAATGTCATCCCTAAATTCAACCCCTTCAGGTGACAGCTGCAACCCCTAAATTTTCAAATTGGAAGTAGGGGCTTGTGATATTTCATTTGAAAGGTATTTTCATTCTCCATTCAAAACTGCTATGGTTTTAAATTTTATTGCAGAAATTAACAAGAAAAAAGATAAGTTTCTCCAGCGTAGGAAATTTGCAGCGCAGGAATAATTTGAGAAAATATCATTGGTTTGAATGGAGAAACTTATTTAGCGCTGCTCCAAAATAATGTTGTACCGACATGGCAAACTTGTATCCAGCTGAAGGAAACCCACAACTTCCAGGTAATGCAATATGGTTCCAGCAGGATGGTGCACCAGCACATTACGAAGTCAATGTCTGCCAATATCTCCACACAATCTTTCAAAATCGCTGGATTGTGAAACGTGGTTCTGTAGAATGACCTGCACGATCACCTGAGCTCACACCGTTAGACTTCTTTCTATGGGGACATGTAAAAAAGTATGGTCTACAAAACCAAACCCGACGATTTAGCTGACTTAAGACGAAGAATAACACTTGCAATTAGGTCGATTACCCCGCAGATGTTAACTAACATTAAAAGAAATTTCTATTTACGTCTTAAATTTGGGGGTTGTAGCTGTCACCTGAAGGGGGTTGAATTTAGGGATGACATTTGTACGTCGCAAGATCTCATTTTAGAATTAGAAATGGACGTGTCTCAGGATTTTCTAAAAAAATGAATAATAATGGAGCTACTGAATTTATTCAATTTGGCTGTTCCACACTGTAGTTTATTGAGCATAGTTGTTTAGCACTCCATTTAAAGTGATCAGCGGAATTTTATCTAGCACCAAAACCAATTCAATTATCGTGTTCTATACCGGACAAACGTGTCACTACTACTACACGCTCAGGTGGCGTCGTCTGCCGAGAGAAAAAAAAGAACGTAATATAACTGACCCACTAGGTTAGAAGTAAATAAAACAGTCGAGTAAACGGTAATGGGAGATTGAACTTAAAAGTCTATGTGGAATATCGTACGATTCCGATATGGCATTGCGCTCCGCTGCAGTCTGCTTTAGAATTTCTCAAAATGCGAGAACTAAACGAGTAACGTCTTATTTCCTCTTACACGTTTTTATCGTCGCTGTGGCCTCCTTTTTAAAAACTTCCATTCCGTTCGTGACACTGATCCGTTTATACAGTGTCATAGCAAAAGTATGTATGAGCAAAAACTGCTATTCCTCTGAAAAATATATTCGTAACGGGTAAAGCCAAATATATTTTATTTAAAAGGCTAAAAAAAATGTAAAACGCATATTGCTTAAAATACAGTGTCCCCCAAAAATTCAGTCTACATCGTATATAATTTTTGTCAGCAATAGTTGTAATCAAAAAGGAACCAAGCACATTATTACTGTCAAAGTGTTAACCTCGCCAATAACAATTTTTGAGAACAATGCTTATTAAAAAAAATCCCATGCGGTGCGGACTTTTTTGGCAGACACTGTATATCAAATTTAAAAACGTAGAAAAGCCCAGTTTTCTGCGCACGAATACATTTTATTTAAAAGGTTAAAAGATATGTAAAATGCATATTGCTTAAATTACAGTGTTCCCCAAAAATTCAGTCCACATCGTATAGAATTTTTGTCAGCAGCAATTGTAACAAGAAAAGAACCAAGCACATTATTACTGTCAAATTGTGAATCTCGCCAAGAACGATTTTTGAGAACAATGCGTATTAAAAAAAAATCCCATGCGGTGCGGACTTTTTGGCAGACACTGTATATCAAATTTAAACGTGAAGAAAAAATCCAGTTTTCTGCGCACGATACTGTTAAAGCCTTTAAATTGATACCTCAAGACGATTAAACTCTAATACACCGTAACAAGATATGGAATTGATTAGATTTTGAGCCTAATCGGTTTGCGTGTAAAGGGGGGTAATATTGCGAAATAAACCAATTAGAATTTTGATCGCAGTATTTAATATGTACACAACCGAAGCGGTTTAAAACAGATCATCCGAAATGCAATTAGAAGGAAAAATAAGACGAAATATTAATCGGTTTCTGCAAAATAAAGTAATATAGACGATATATGTCATTATTTTAACTTAATTTCTCGGGAAATATGATTTCATTATATGATTTATGACATTATGATTTCAACGAATAAAAAAAATCGCTTAAAAAAAAGGAGTAACTACGCACTTTTTTAATTAACTGATTAAACTCCGTTAATCCAAACATTCGCGAGAATAAAATGAGCATCTCCTGTTTCCCGATATTTTAGAGTGACCAAGTTTTTAATTAAGAGTTTTTTTCCAGAGGACGGTTCGTGTTCACGCGAACCGTAGTTATACGAACTTCCCAATTATTTCTTTGGCTTTAATAGGTCGTGAATAAAAGTGGGAGAGATCCAAGGAACTATGTCAAAATGATAGTTCGGAGGCAGCAGTTCTAAGCTTTTGGACAGAGAATTAACAAGCACAATCGACGGAGCCAAGTATTTGAAATAACAACTGACATTTTGACTCCTAAACGAAAAAAAACTGTGACAGAAGTCATGAACATAGTTATAAAAACCTAGTTAATTAATTACCTAGTTAATCATTTCCATTCTCATTTTTTTTTAACCGTCTGCACATTGAAATACGTCTGATTAACTTCTACAAAGTGTAGCAGCTTTTATAAAAAAAAAAATTAAAAAAAATAAACGGTGGCGCTGTATATCCAGAATCTGGAGGCGACTGAAGGTTACATCATTATTCAAACTACAAAATTGTAAGCATTGTATTTGTTAAACGTCAGGTGGTAGGCGTAGTTATAAAAACGTATCTCTCGGCGTGAGCCTCAAATGAACGCATTCCCAACTTTTGAATAATTCTGAGCTGGAAATTGTTTAATATTTTGAAAGTGAACTTGGTACGGCAAATAATGATTATATTCGGTTTAATCTATACCGCCGCGCCGGCACAAATAAAGCTGTTTTATTTACCAGATCAATTCCGCCGAAACAATTTGACTTTTCAAATGAGTGAATTAAAATTCACAAAAATAAACCTGGATTAATATTTCCAGAGAAATTACTGTTTCAAGAATGAAGCACTAGCGGAAAATGGGACTTTCGTGGATACGAGGTGTGTAAATTAAGTAATGAGACTGGCAACGTAGCGCCCGATCTAGCAAGACTGCGGAGACGGGACTTGGAAGGGCGGTGTTAACATGTAATGCACCTTCAGTAAAAGTTTGAACTTGTTAGGGTCGTTTGTTTGTTCTTTGTGACTGTTTTCGTAAACCGGTTTTTTTCTAGCGCGTTTTAAAATTGACTGACATTAATTTTGAGCAACGGTGTGCTATCAGGTTTTGCTTCAGACTTAAACACAGCGCAACGGATGCCTTTGCAAAACTTCAACATGCCTACGGAGACAGTATTTTTTCAAGAGCCTAGGTTTTACTGTGGTTTAAGGCATTCTCAGAAGGAAAAAGTCGATTGAAGATGAACCACGCAGCGGAAGGCCTTCATCTTCAAGAACCAATGAAAATGTCGATTGAATATGGGTTCTTGTGCATTCAAATCGTCCGTTGACGACAAGAATGATCGTGGAAGAGTTAAATTTGAATCACAGCACTGTTCATCAGATTTTGACTAACGAATTGGGGATGAGAAAAATCTGCGCAAAAACCAAAAAAAAAAACCAAAAACCAAAAAACCTTTCGCAGGAACAAAAGGACATCAGGAGAGAAAGGTGTCCTGACTTTTGGATCGAAGATGATCCCCATTTTATGGAACATGTCATTACTGGTGATGAGAGGTCAGTGTTTGAGTACGACCCGGAAACCAAGCGCCAAAGCATGGAATGGCACACTTCAAGCTCTCCAAGACCCAAAATTGCAAAAAGTCGAAGATCAAATGCATGCTGATTTGCTTTTTTGATAGTCAGGGAATTGTCCACAAACAGTTTGTCTCCAGGCCAAACAGTAACACTTTTACAGAGACGTTCTTGAAAAACTTCGAAAAAGGGTCTTGCGTGTGAGACCAAACATCAAGAACAACTGGATGTTGCATCATGACAATGCGCATGTCACACAGCCATTTCAGTAAACGAGTTTCTGGCCAGTAAAAACATTCATGTGTCTCCTCAGCCTCCTTATTCGCCTGACTTGAGTCCTTGTGACTTTTTTTCTCTTCCCGAGATTGAAAAATCACCTCAAAGGACCATAGAAATTTCATTCATGGTCATTTTGGGACCATAGAAAACATTCAAACGGCTGTAACCAACCAGCTGTAGGCTATTACAGTATATGAGTTCTAGCACTGTTATGAGGAATGGAAGAACCGTCTCCGGCGCTGTGTGGTTTCCCAAAGAAGTTATTTTGAAGGAGACAATACTGAAATGTAACTTTATTCGAATAAAAAAAATTAAAAATCAGTCTCATTACTTAATTTACAGACCTCGTAAATGCTTTCTAATCTAACGGTTTTTTTTTTTTTTTTTTTGGAATTTAGAACAAATATGATATATAGCGGGTTATATTTCAGCAATTACTAAATACGTCCTGCAGTGAAAACGAAGATAAAAATAACATTCTCTCAACAGTGCGATGACAAACAATTAAACAGAGAACCTATTTGCTCCCAAGATTTAAAGAAATATCTTTTCCTCTACATCCGGCTGGTTTATGCATTTACAGCGCTGAAATCTTGAGATGCAGATTCCTCTGCATTTTTAGTTTTGTGCTCTGGAGTTTCCAATTTTCATGTTCAATTTTCCACCAACCATTTTCATCCTTCATTTATTGCTTTATATAATACAAGCCTTTATAAGGGCGTGAAAATTGATTACGAAAATTGCCTTCAGACGTTTTCTTGCGCTGCCAGCGCCTTTGTAGAACAGAAAATACAAGACCGCGGTAAGTTATGCGGTTAACCAATATAATCACAAGCAGTTTTAAACTTTTTGAAAACATTTTTGCGACTAGAAAGGCATAAAAAGGTGAAAAAGATAATTATTGAAAACTTCAGAAATGAGGTAAACGTAAAAGACGAAAATCTATGAAGAAGACGGAGACGGTTGAAGCTTAACGAAGCTTCGAATAAACAGCGCGAGGAGGCCGTGAAAGGCAACGATGAAACCGATCATTTTCGAGATCAGTCAGTGTTATGTTTCGCGAAAAGTAATTGACGAAAACGTTAAATCAGTTTACAGAATGTTTAGTATTAAATTTTCATTTGACTTGAGAGCCGCTAAGTATATGTCCCATTTAAATTTTAATTAATTTCGTTTAAGCCTAAATCCGCGGTTTCGTAACAGGAGTCGGCGGAAAAACGAGGACGAATTAAGAGTTAATTTAGGGCTTTACGCGAGAACAAATGAAATATAAATAGACCTGTACAGAGGTAAACTTTTTAATTTATTAAATTTTAATACCGCCGCTGGGACGAATTGTCGCAGTCGTAACGTTGTTTATCACACCGTGTTGGGGAATGTTTTTATTCTGTCCCTAATCCGAATCTGAATTGTTCCGAGTGCACGGAGCATTCGAAGGTCCGGCCGAATTAGACGAAATTAAAAACGGACTACATAATATAAAATGTTTACATAACACAGACCTACAAAAAAAAAAAACACTTTTTCTAACTCTAATAGGCGATTCCGAAGGTTTTTGACACGCTGAACACAATACCGTTGTCCGATTTACCCTATCACGTCGCAATTTTCAGAAAACCTAACCTAAAACTGCAAAAAAGGCTTTTTGGCCTATATTGAGGCCTTCATAGCTCGGCAACGAAACGAGATTGGGTAAAATGGACTCCACCATCGTATTCAGTAAATCAAAACCTACAAAAAATCAATAGTAAAAATAAAAAAAAATGACTATACACTAATGGAAAAAATTAAAGGGTCAAACAAAATTTCCGAATTTTTAGTGATTTTTCAGAATGCTATATTTCAGTGAAAAATGGTCTTATCGAGGCCTAAAAAAAATCATTTTGAAGCTTTAAGTTTCGAGTTTTGAGATATTTCGGCAAAAAAAAATTAGAGCTACATGTTTCGCGCAATTTTAGGAAGTAGTGTGAGAAAAAAAATCCACGAGCTTGAAAAAAATGTTTCTAACTTAGCCATGGTATGGACCGGATAGCTTGTTTATTCAGCTTCAATTTACTTTTTTTAAATCTCGATACGACCATTTGTTGTTGAGATATCAATATCCTACTAGGTTCTGCTGCGATTTTTGAGGAGAAAATGTTTTTATCCATGACATGAGTTTGAAAAAACAAGAAAAAAACGGGTAATTGATGGTTTTTCAGAACATCAACGGCTGAAATTCAAATCTTCATGAAATGACTAATGTTGCATGTGCCTTTTACAGTTATAGGGGTAGAATATACCCCCAAAAACCATGCAAAGTTACATTACGATCTAACGAACCGTTTTCTTGTTGCAAACGGTCAAACTTTTGAAAAAAATTAAAGGGTCACGTTTTTTGAGCTTAAACATGCCATAATCATGGTTAAAGTGAAAAAAAATGTAGCTCTAAAAATTTTTTTGCCGAAATATCTCAAAACTAGAAACTTGAAGCTTCAAAATGTTTTAAGTGATTTCACAAGAATTTCCAGAATCTATGTTTCGGAAACATACAAAGAATTCAAAATTAAATAGGCTAATCTAAAAGATTTTGACCTGCTAAACACGATCTTAAAATTTCTTAGCATAATCTTAAAATTGATATGAAGCAAATTTTATCATAATTATTGGGTAATATTAGGTATCACTGCCATTGTCTATCTTAAACAAATACGTTAATTTTTTTTTGAAAACTTTAATAAATAAGACACATCAGCATTAACTGTTTTATTCAACTAAATTCAGGATATTGACAAAACATAAAACATTGGTTTCAACGCGCTAAACATCACGCAGTTACTGCTTTTACTCGATCAGAACAAGATTTTGAAAAAAATAAAACCTTAAATTGAAAAAGGTTTATGATTTATCAAAGGGATAAAACAAAATACTTTCATTTATCTACTATTTCTGATATTTATTATTTCTTTGAATGATTGAAAGCTGAGTATTACGAAAATAGTGTTTTATGTACTTTAAGGTTATGTTTATTACTTTTTTTTTTTTAATAATTTTTTTCAAAAACACACTGATGTAATGGATTAAGATGGACTAAAGTGTTATGTTCAGCATGTCAAAAACCTTCAGAATCACCTATTAGGGTTAAAAAAAAAATCCCTTGCAGGTGTGTGTAATTATTTAAAATCGAGTTAATTAATTTTAATTCAGTTCCATAAGCGTGGAACGGCTAAAACTTCCCGGAAACGCAACAGACAAAAACCAGAGGCCTAATGAGAAGAAAACCTTCCTAGCATTAAAAACTATGAGCGATATTTTAAATATTTCTTTTTTAAAACCGTGCTACTGATGCTGTTCGACGGTCGTGACTTTTTGGTAAATATCCTGGTATTCCCGCTTTCTCCCCTAGTCCTTAGACTCTCGGCCTCCCCTTTTCTACCGTTGCAATTTGTTTTATTTTCTTTTCGCGTTATTTGAGCGATGCCCGCCGAGAAACGCCGAAGATTTTTCGAGTATTGTGCTTTAAATAAATATCTGTAGCTACAACTTTCCATAAGCGTCTTATCGCAAAAAAAGGGAAGTACATTATTTACCTACCTGGGGAAAAGACAAGTACAAAAGACCCCCAGTTAAATGGAATTACCTGCAAACAAGAAACCAGGACGGTACTGCTTCCACGGAGAATGTACGTTTTCTCATTTCTGAAACCTGCTTAAAGTTGTTTAACCTCCACTTTAACTCCATTCTTTAGCAAATACCACCCGCTCTCTAGGATAATGTCTGTAGGATTGCGGAAATATACAACAAAAATTATTTACTCAAAAATCTATCATATAACGAAATTTCTGCATACAGTGCATTCCTAAAGTAATGCATAAAATCGATACAATCGTCGCCGATTTTTTTTTCCGGAAAATCACTTGAACCTGTCAAAAGATACATATGAATTGCCATTCTTTGATAGGGGTCTTCAAATTTTTCGGTACAATGCTATGATGTCATCGACATTTTTTTTTAATAAGAACCCTGACGAAACTGAAAATGTTGCACATTACTTTACGAAAGTATTGTGCAACAAATTACAAGGAAATGTATTTTATATCCCCAAAGAATTGTCTGCTTTTACTACTCTTGAATAATAAACTTACGTTTATTCTGAATTCTGAATTATTTAAAAATATATATAGCTGTCTATCGTGTTCAAGACGTAAGCAGTGATTTTAATAAAATAAGATACTGTATATTATAACGACTTGTTTTCGATCAAGATCACGAATGATAGAGTTAACTCTATTATCCCCTAGAGCTCTAAAAAATACCTCAAATTGTAACTGTCTCGCACTTTATGGACGTCCACATTTTGTTTCTCTCGTTTTTTTTTTTATCGAAGGCGACGTTTTATCCTATTACGGGCAGCTTAAAAGAAATAGTGATAATAAGAAACAGCGATAGAATGATAAATTTATCAAGTGAGCTTAGTGCGCCATGGGAACTGTCAATAATGATTTTTCATTTCATTTCTTCTACCTCGATTGTCGCCGAATGCAATTCTCCGGAATCGCTGCGGGTTACCTTTAAATGCTGCTTACGACTAACATTCGGAATAACCGGATTTACCTCGGAAAAATTGAACATCAAATTATTAGCCGAAACGAGATAATGGGAAATATCAGAAGAATTTAAATCGATCACAAAGTTAAAAGTAACTGATTGATGGATGAGATCATAGTTGTACCGTTTTGTTAGCAGTCTAGAGCTCATAATCACAATTTATTGTGTAGAATATATGATATTCAGCGCACGCATCATGTTAATGGTTAATTCCATATTACTATACACACACCGTGTTGTTGGTTTACTTGAGATTAAATCAGAGACCGTAAAACGATTTATTTAAAAATTTAAATTTCCGTGCACCCTGTATATTTTTGGTATAACCACGCAATGAAAAACAGACGAAATAAAAGACGTGAGAGTTGATGAGAACTAAAAACAAAGAAAGAAAATTCTGAGAGTAAAACAGAAACGGTATTAACTGATAAAAGCGGAAATTAACCGGCCACCTAATTTCCCTAATCCTTACACCTGGCATAACCTTGAACTTTCCTCTGCGGTTTCTTTTAGGACCTAACTTAAGGTAGCACAGAATACGGATTAATTTAGTAAACTAATTGAGCCTGTATTGTACGCAGCGGTATACATAAAGAGAAACTAAGATACTTAAAGCAAATGGAACCCTTATAAACGTATACAGATCGGGCCACATCAAAACACGAATTTGGTCGATACGCAAAATGATTCCATTAACGGACAAGTGTCATTTGGTATGATCGCATCAAACATTGCATTCCCGTTGCGCCAGATCGATCTGCATAAAAGGGAAATGCATAGCGTTTAAAGTGCTACTAGGTAGCACGAAATGCATGCAACGAGAAAAATGAAATCGGATATTACCTAAATTCTCAAAATTCTCACAATATTTCGTTAAAACTAGTTATACTGTGCCGATTCTGGCCCACTTCGAGGTCACTGATGCCGTCAGATTGACGGATATGACCTTGAAATGGCCAGAATCGGTACAGTACTACTACTGCAAGTAGCTACTGATAAGAAGTAGAGTTACTAAGAGAGTAACTACTTATAAGTTTTCAATGAATGACTGGATTAACCTGTTTCAGCCGAAAACGCCACTTTTCAAGGACAATTTTTTTTAGTTTAAGACTTGCCCTTTCCGATGGTGTCCATGAAATTTCCCCAAAAAATTATTAGTTATGAAAAAAAAAGCAGTTTCTTCATTGCAATGGATCTGGAACCTCACTAACCGGTGGAATTAATGTTTGAACTTTAAGTATACGTGGTTTAAGGATCGATTTGTTGCCTTATGCGTTCAAAATGTCGCCTGAACTGCAAAATTTTTGCGTAAAAATTTACGAATTTTTTATTGGAAAATGATGCACTTTTAGAAAAAATTGTCAAGAATAAAAAGTTCTTTAAATCACCCAAAGAATGCACTAGAAATTTCAAAATTTTTTGAGCAACTTTTTTGGATTTTGCAAATAGTCAATTTTTGCAAAATTAATTACAGTAGTTCATAGTACATTCATAATTAATAATTTTTTTGGAGGAATTTCATGGACACCATAGGAAAGGGCACGTCTTAAACTTCAAAAATATGTCTCTGTCAAATTTTTCTGTCGCAAATAGTATTAGTTATGTTATGAGGCGCTGAAGAGCGATGTACCGGGAGTGGCCTTTTCGGCCGAAACGGGTTAAGAAAGAAGAGAATTATTACGAAGAATTTTTTATTTTTTTTCGTTAAAATAGTAGTTATGCTGTGCCGATTCTGACCCACTTCAAGTTCACCGATGCCGTCAGGTTGACGGACGTGACCTTGAAGAGGGCCAGAATCGGTACAGTACTACTACTGTAAGTAGCTACTGATAAGAAGAAACGTTACTCAGAAGGTAACTACTGATAAGTTTTCAACGAATGGCTGAATTAAGGAAGAAGAGCTTTATTACTAAGCTCTTGATGGCTCCTTTGTTTCGTAAGTTCGTTGATGAACTCCACGGAATTAGGTAGATGATATCTGCAGTTATTTGTATGTAAATAGCGCGGTGAGTCATGAAAGGCGATCCACCGGAGGTCATCGGCGGCGTGCAGTCCTGGTGTGCGGAAAAAAAAACAAAAGAAAGAGTTTTAATATCCGCAGAATAATAACTTACCGCCGGCTTTTGAGGATATTGTTAACGGTAATATTATTGCGGTACCTGTCTGCGCCGGCGGCCTGGTGCAGTAATTAAACTAACCCTTTGAGATATTTAATTAAACTAATAAGGAATTAAGTGGATGGATGTGGTAGGAGTCCCGATAATATGAAGTAATGTATATCCGTGCCTCCAGGACAACTAATAAGACCAGTCTAAATTACAATGGCTCCCGATAATAATCTAAGAGTGAGAGACAGAATTCGGCAAAGTCATAATCAAGAAGCTATTAAGAAGTTGCAGTTTGTATAATATGAATGTGCCAAATCCTTAATTAAGGAATAGCCCAGGCTCAGGCGCGGCAGCGGCGGTTTGCTCGGTACCACATTTTCTTGGTATATGGCTTTGAATATGCTAATATAATGGTCCGCTAGATGGGAATATTGCGTAATAGCTTAATACAAGGAAAAGATGTTAAGACAATTGCGTATGCATGAAGGAGTCTGAGACAAGAGACAATAGACTTCCTCCGGCCGTAGATCCAACTTCTTAAGCTTATTTTTGCCTTTACTTTGTCTAACTTTTAACTTCCCCGGCGGCCTATTGAACCCCGAGGAACTGCATTTATTTTTATCAGCTTTTCTTATTTTTTTTAACACCACTCTTAAATGACAGCGCACATTCAACGGTTACAACAATAAGGAACAAAACGGGCCCTATGATTGATCGACTGATTATCTCATACGCGATGAAAACAACTCGTTAGGAATCCCCCGGCCAACAACAAACCCAAACAACTCCAGATACAATCAGACTAAACAAAAAATCGATCGCGTCATTATAAACGTACAAACACGACGTCAAAACACGTTTCCATACGATTTAATAACAAAATATAAAAAACAAGAACACAAAAACGATAATAAGATCTTTAAGACGCAGGACTTGTAAGAAGTAGCAGTCTCTCCAAAAAATTCCTTGATTGACTACAATGTAATTCCAGCTAATATCATCTAATACTGAGTTGATGGATGGAAGATGGAATCTTCCCGTTCTTTTGTGTTTCGTCTAAAATAAAACTAGAATTCGCCCCACCTCAAATACAGGTGATTTTTAACAAACATCAAGTTAACCCTTTAACGTAAAAATTACAGTTTTTATATATCCTCTCTTTAGCAACGTTCCAAGTACAAGAAACGATGGAAAAAAAATCGGGAAATGCCTTCCCGAGTATTTTTGGTAGTGCTCTTTGGAATGGCAAAAAGAATTAATAAAATTTGAACCTTACATCTGTTTTTGGCCATTTAAGTTGAAAAGAGCACGATTTTTCAGGTCAATTTTTTTGTAACATGATTTTTGACTGGAAAAATTTTTTCTTTCGACAGAAAACTACGGCAAAAGTGCATTCGAGAGTTGTACTGAAAAGTTATGCGCTTAGAAAAAAATAATTCCAACATGGGGTGTCCAATATCTCGGTCAAAAGGACACATTGGACGGGGAAACTTTCATAAGTTTTTTACTCAAACCTGGAGAACCTGGGGCAAAAGTTTAGCGAACAAAAACTGTTCAGATTCATCCAAAGAGCACGCCTCCGAAAAGTCCGAAAATGACTCCAAAAATTCTGAAATAAAATTACACACCTCCCTTGAAGTCCTAAACAAATTTCTTAACAAAAAAATTTGGCCCAGTTTGGCCATTTTCCCGTTAGAAGGTAAAAAATGGTCTTTCCTAAAATTTCACAATCATTTCCAGACATCTGGGAAAAATACACGTGTTCTTGGCTCATACTCAATAGAGTCTGCGCCAAAATGGCTGTCACCAAATCTATTTGTCTATTTTTCATTTTTTCATTTTTCATTTTCATTTCAAAAATTGGCCGAACCCCAAAATTGCAGAGGAAAGACCGAAAATTCTGGAAAAATTCGCACGTCTCCCTTAAATCGCGTCCAAGATGTTTTGCACAAAAAATTCTTGAACCTGTTGACGTTTTTTGGTTTTGGGGGTTCAGAAACTGGCTAATCGGTGAAATTGCCAAATCGTCTTCAAAAATTCTGAAATGTGTGTCTTGAATTATGTATACTTAAAAAAGTATAATCGTACCAAAAAGGACGACTTTGAATTTGATTTCACCGATTAGCCATTTTTTGAACCTCCCAAAACCAAATAACGTCAACAGGTTCAGGATTTTTTTTGCAAAACCTCTTGGGCATGATTTAAGAGAGACGTGCGAATTTTTCCAGAATTTTCGGTTTGCCTGTAATTTTGGGTTTCGGCCAATTTTTGGAACATTGAAATGAAAAAATGGACAATTTGGGGACAGCCATTTTGGCGCAGACTTTATTGGGTATGAGCCAAGAACACGTGTATATTTCCCAGATGTCTGGAAACGATTTTGAAATTTTAGGAAAGACCATTTTTTGAAACCTTCTAACGGGAAAATGACCAAACTGGACCAAATTTTTTGTTGAGAAATTTGTTTAGGACTCTTCAATCGAGGTGTGTAAGCTTTTTTAGAATATTTGGAGCAATTTACGGATTTTTGAAAAAATGGCTAAATTGAAAATGACCAAAACGTGACCAAAAAATTCTGAAAAAAAATCAGGCGTGCTTCTTGGATGAATCTGAACACTTTTTGTTCTCTAAGCTTTTGCCCCAAAGTTCTCCAGGTTTGAGTAAAGAAATTATGAAAGTTTCCCCTGACAGTGTGTCCTTGTGGCCGAGATATTGGACACCCCGTATTGGAATTTATTTTTTTCTAAGTACATAACTTTTCAGTCCAACTCTCGAATGCACTTTTCCCGTTGTTTTCTGTCGAAAGAAAATTTTTTTTCCAGCCAAAAATCATGTTACAAAAAAAAAATTGACCTGAAAAATCGTGCTCTTTTCAATTTAAATGGCCAAAAACAGGGGTAAGCTACAACTATCATGAATTTTTTTGTGGCATTCGAAAGAGCACCCCCAAAAATATTCGGAAAGGCATTTCCCGATTTTTTTCCATCGTTTCTTGTACTTGGCACGTTGCTAAAGAGAGGATATACAAAAACTGTAGTTTTGATGTTAAAGGGTTAAGCTGACACTATTTATTGCACTTTATATACAACACAATTTACAAACACCCAATTCCTCCAATTTTCTTTAATCACAATTTTATTATATTTCATTTTCACTTGCCAAGTTACTAATTAAAAGTTGTTGATTACAACACTCTTTTTTTTTCTTATTAACCTTACCAAAATTATATTCATCGATTTTCCATGCTTCATTGGGATGGTGACACATAAGAGAGTTTCATCTTAAATAATTAATAAATGAACTATCGCGTTTGCCGCGGAACTTCAAAAAGCGCTTTTCAAAATAAATACACCTACAAGACGGTAAAATATAGCGATACAGTTTTCAGGAAATTATTAATTTGTGCTTATTTCCCAAGCTTCCTGAATCAATATAGAAATTATTAGTTTACCCCATTTGAAGGATCTTACAGATTGAAGCAAAACAATTTCGTTATATACCGGAGCAATATAATACGCCCGTCACCTTGTGATTTTCATAATGGGAAGACAGTTGCTTGGTAACACACAGCAACTCGGATATGTAATGAAGATTGACGTCTAGGGAAATATAAGATTTCCAAGAGAGACTGAGTAAGGAACTAATAGTAAGGAGCTTCCTTTATCTCCACGAAAGAAACCTGTAGAATTTGATATATTAAAAAACTTTATTCAAAAAGTTTTAACCTGCATCTCATACATTAGCGCCATCTATCCTAACTGATCCAAACCTCTAGCGGTCAACTAGCCAGCCTTAAATAAAAACGGCTACCCCGTTTAAATTACTGAATTTAAATGTTAGCCCATTATCTTGCCCCTAAATTTTCAAGAACGTAAATATATATTAGATTAGATTAAGGTATTTCCATTCTTGAACTGTATAAAACATCGGTGGCCCACGTCTAATGATGCCCGGACATGCCACTGCGATTGCAGACGACTTAGCAAGGTTCTTTGTAGATCAGTTAACGTATCTACGTCCACTATTCGTATAGCGGCAGAACGGATTAAAAAGGAAATCGCTGCCGGCGACACAGGAAAATTCGGTCATTACTCCCCTATAAAAATATTAACACATAAAAATTTTACGCGGGCAGTCGTTAATTTTAATCACCATTATTCGCCTACTAAAACACTTTTAGTGCCAAGTAACGCAACGGTAGGCCGTAATGTACTAGTTGTATCGATTTTGACGTCGCGTCGTTAAGTATCTCTTAGTACGCATAAAAATCGATGGCCACTCGTACCGGGTGCCTCAAAAAGTGCACACACAAACAACTAGTTTTACCCCCCCCCCCCCAAAGTTGAAAATAATGTTGTCCGGTCGCGTGATATTTGAATAAAATTGCGTGTAAAATGACTCGAGCATGCATGCGCGTAGGTTATTAAAAACTTTGTGGCTCCTAACAATAGACGAAGTGGTGGAAGAATACACATCGCGGCCTAATTTCCGACTTTAAACAAAAAAAACCTATGATTAAAATCTGTCTATCCGCGAGACAAAAGCCCGACTTTGTTTACTCTCATTTACTATATTTTCGCAAAGTTCTCAACTTAAATAATCAGGTCACGTGTATGAAGTTTTTTCTACGCCAGTCGACTATTAAAAATTCCTTCGTGAAAATTAAATTTTCACTGCCTCTGAGTAATCTCGCTGTATAGTTTAAATATAGTACGGTCTGTAGATACTAGCTCAATAAACTTTCTCATTTTTAACAAAGCTGTCGACCGTTCTAAGCACAAATAAGCCACGGCTGAAGGAACGGTTCAACTATTTTTATTTATTTTGAACTGATCTTAAATCCGAGGAGTATTACTTTGGGAATATCTTCCAGGTCTTTCTTGGTTTAACAAGAGTCCTCCATATACAATTCCGGGCACTTTTCACGAAAAAAAAAATCGAACAGAACGCGGACAGGAACTGTCTGCATTTATTGACTTCCTTAGGTAAACTTCCGGTCAGAGAGGCTTTATACAGTATGTGCTCGGATCGAGTTTAAAAGAGGAAAACATTTTGTGTTTTTGATTTCTCAGAAAAAAGTCACTCTTGATAATTTGCCCTGCTTGATTTCAAGCCCCCAAAACGCAAATTACTTTTTATATAACACAAACGGTTCTCAAGATAATATCATTTTTCTTCATAATTTGGACTTCACAAAATTTTAATTAACAAAAGTAATTCTAGTTGGCGGATTTAACCCAATACTTTCGTTGTCTAGGATACTATGTGCTATAGAAACTCAATTAATTAGTTAGTTAAAAAAAATGATTCGAATTACTTAGTCTCATGTTTTAATCATTGAATTGAAACAACTGATTATAAAATGAAATCAAAATTAAACCATAATTTTTTTATTCAAATAATGCTCCTCCTTTTTCTGCACAAATTTCAATTCAAACTCTAAATTCGTTAAAACTATTTCTAATTTCCTCAATTGACAAGGACTTGACTGCATTTTGAATCCTTGTTTTTAATTGCTCTTCATCATTTTCTAGTGGTTCACGATAAACAATTTGCTTTAAACGTCCCCATAGATAGAAGTCCAATATTGTCAGATCCGGGCTTCTCGGCGGCCATAAAATGGGACCATCCCTTCCTATCCAGTGTTTATTAAATTCGGAATTGAGCCACTTACGGACAGTAACGGCATGATAAGTAGGGCACCCATCTTGTCGGAAAAACATTCTCGTTCGATAACGTAAAGGAAGTTCATCAAGTTTATCTGATAAAAAAATTAATAGCATCTCCAAATATGTATTACGATTTAAATTTTCTTTGAAAAAATATGGACCAATAACGCCATTTGTATATGAAACCCACATGCACACCACACATTAACTTTTTTGAAATATTGTCTTCGACAAGAAATAGTAAAGCGGGGATTTGTTTCACTCCAATACCGGCAATGCTGAGAGGAAACGACGCCGTTTGTTGAAAAAGTAGATTCATCGGAGAACAAAATTCGCTTATGAAATCCTACGTTATTTAAAACTCTGTTGCCCATCTCGAAACAAACCAAAATCCAAACGCTTGGCTTCATCATCCTCCTCTAAGGTGTGCCTCAATTTTGTTTTAAATGGTAAAATCCCGTTCTGCTTGAAAATTCTCTGTAAATGCGATTTACTTATTTCAGTTTCAATTGCCCTTCTTCTAAGTGATAATCGTGGAGCTTCTCTCACGGAATGGAGGGCAAGAACTGAAACAGCATCATCTTCATTCAACCATTTTTTTGATTTTTTTAATGTCTAAAACAGAGCCTGTTTTTTGATGTCTAAAACAGAGCCTGTTTCTATGAACTTGGTCACCAACTTTTTCGCTCCGACATTATAAATGCTAACTTCCGGGTATTTTTCGTTAAATTTATTAATAACAACACGATAGCACTCTTCCCCAGTTTCGTAGCATTGAATCAAATAAATTATTTGTTCTAGAGTCAACATTATAGCATATAAATGGTAGCAAAATGACGAAGATTCGATTTGAAGTTATACTGACTTATTAGTTGTCAGCAGTTGTCAGTGATATCTTGCAATGAAATCCGCCTACTACAATTTTTTTTAAAGAATTAATTATAAAAAGTCGAAATTATGAAGAAAAATGGTATTATCTCGAGAACCGTTTGAGTTATATAAAAAGTAATTTGCGTTTTGGGGGTTTGAAATCAAGCAGGGCAAATCATCAAGAGTGACTTTTTCTGAGAAATCAAAAACCCAAACATTTTTCCTCTTTTAAACCCGATCCGGGGACATACTGTATAAGGAGTACTGAAACACTTTTGAAACTAGCTAATATATCTGCCGATAACGATTGGTTTTTATGAACAGTCGTCAAGAGAATTTGTCTCCCGGCAAAGCCGATTCGATGTTTGATCATTGACTAATTAATTTGGCCGAAGTAAAATTAAAAGGTCCATCGTTTGGGATTCGCGGATCCGCGAGCACATCTGTTATGTCACTGAAACGGGATGGAATAAGAGAAATCGCGCAACTAATTTAATTTCCATACTATACCGAGCCGAGGTGAACACAGGCTGCCGCTGTAATTAATTGTTAGAAAATTAATAGGTTGCACGGGCCCGGTAACAAAATCGGACGCGTATTCTAACCCCGTTCTATCTCATAAACGTACTAAACCAGGAACCGAAACCACACGCCAAAGGTTGATAGATATAAAGCACCCCAGCCTGAAATACCATCACTATATGTACGTACTAATATATATATATCAACTATAGATGAATACCTTAGCGGCACAATAAGTCATCTGATTTAGAATAGGTGAGGAATTAATGTAATTCCTCCTTTGCTCACAGGACGCCTGATATAGCGTCACAAGCAGCATCCTTTCGAGCAATTAAGAGTTGACTCTCAGCCTGGCAAGTTGACTCAACTCCAAAATTCTCCAAGGGATGCAACTTTTAATAATTAATTTGATTCCTCGTTTGCTCAGAAGACGCCTGAAAGCGTCGACAGCTGTATCTTTGGAGCAATTCCAGATGAATCAGCTTCTAAAAACTAATCTTCAAAAAGGACCAAGACCAAGCACTGATTTGGTCATTTGTAGAGGGACGTAAATGAAAACACTTTTGTAAAAATAAGTGACCAGCGCCATCTGGAGCTCCAAGAGGAGTTAAGCTGCCGTAGAATCGATATTATCGCCGCATATCTCAACACTAGTCGCACATGTATCATGCTTTATTTGACGTTTTGCATTTGTTTCCAGAGTGGGCGAAGATGGAGAATGGGACGGTACGGATATTCGAACGCCGAACAATGAAACGACATATCAAGTAGGCGGCCTGCTGCCCTACACGGTGTACAGCTTCAGAGTGATGGCCATGAATGGACTGGGGCTCAGCCAGCCAAGCAAATCGTCTTACTACATGGTCACCCTACGCGAAGGTAAGGGACTGAGAAAATGAATTCATTGCGCAGATAAAAAAAAAACTCGGTGGGCGTTAACTGGTTTTGAAAGGGCATTGAAGCCTCCTTTGAGGATTTGTCTCCTGAACGGACTTCGATGAAATTGGATTATGAAGGTCACCGACAACCAGACCGAGTTATAGCCGTTAGAGAGAGGATAACGTAACTTTCACGTATTAAATTTATGACAATTGACAGAGGATTATTTCTGCAAGATTACACATTTTCAAAATTTTCAAAATTGGTTGATTTAAAATTTTTAATTCTTGAAATATATTGTGCATAATTTTCGTTTTGGGTTTGTAGAATTTTGAAGTGCATTTACAGCACCGGTTTCAGTAAAATACGAGGGAATGTGGACATTGAAGCAGGGGAGGAAAACGTCGTATAAAGCGATCTATAAAGGTTTCATTTTATACGAAAGAGTAAAAGAGAAAATAAGCCCGCAGATGTCACTGCCTGAAAACTGTACACAGTAGATATTGATTTGATGAAAAAAACTGCAATCAAATCTAGAGGTTAAAATTAAGTTAGGCCGGGGCATTAGGAAATGGAAAATTTATTGCTCCGAGATATCACGAGCAAAATATATAAAAGTTTAATGCCAGAGGCGACCGAATTTAAAGCCCTACTAAATAGTTAAAAAAAGGGATGAGTCAGTTTTACTTAATTTATCTGCTGAATTTTACGGGTTTTTTTTTGCGGATTTACTTTATAAATGCAAATTAAGATCGATTTACTATTAATTCCACTTTTAATTAGTAAACTCGGCCTCTGTTTACACCGACTCTTCATTAAAACTTAAACGTACGATAAATATAGTTCGTTTTCCAGATCCAACATGGCAATTAAAGTTCTCAAAAATCCTCTGGCAATTAAGTCGTACTCATAGTTTCTCGAGACTTTGTCTTATGTGAGATAGTTTATTAAACAAACATTAATTATGCAATAATTAAGTATTCATGAATAAAAGAAATATCCCCAACGAATCTTTAACTTAAGACGATTGAAATATTGTTATTTCCTGAAACCAGTAAAATATCGGGTTAACTTTTAACGTAACAACGAAATGGGTTTTCCGAAAAAAAAAAAATATTTCTCAAGCTGGACGCTGAATCGGCCTTATTAAACAAGTTGTCGGTTTGTTAGGAAAGTTAATCACTATCGTGGGGGTATCAGGGAAAAAAAGCCTAGAGACGGCAATGATGAAGTGACCCTTGGGAAGGTGACGGCAGAAAATCGAAAATGTTTTTCCGCCAAAGTTTTATGCAATTTGACAAACTCCTATAAAACTTTAAATATACCGTTTATGATTCCGTCGGCCAATTTCAGATAAAGCCCCTAACAATACGTGAGAGCGGTAATCCTGAAAGAAACTTTTTGTCTTTTTTATCTCTCCCCTCCTAGTCAAGGAGTCCTCTTTAATTTCATATAAAACATTTTTTAACTTGAATACGAGCCGAGGGTATCTTTGTTGCTACTGCCCCCGTTGAGGCGGACCGATCTCGCTTCGCTTTCAGCCAATTCTAAGGGCTTTGGTCTTCCTCTCTTTTTTTTCTCCTTACTTCTGTTTCCGGAACGATTAAATTCCCCGAGAAGCCCCGATAATTTTTTAATGTAACGTATTATGTATCTTAATACCCGAAGTGGGAATCGAGAACCAAGTTGCACTCTCTGCATTAATTTCCGACGACATTTAGACTGCTCAAATATTCGAAATTTTACCGTTTCATTTGAATCCATAATTTTTACCTTGAAATCGCGTGTTTATTTTGTAAAACATTAAATATAAATTTACCGAGGATCTTTTAGAACTACGAAGAGTAAAAGTAGTTGAACAGTGAGAGTTCTAGCACATTTCAAGGTCATCGGTAGAGGATCATGGCAGCGATAGTAGTACCAGATGGTATTTGAAGATTTTTTACTTGAATGAGTCAGCTCTCACTGTTTCACTACTTAACCGGCGTGACTTTTGAGATACGAAACTAAAAATATTAAAAGTGATAAAAGTAACAGTTGAAAACGAGTATTTTACGTTATTTTCTTATTCTCTACATGTTCTTTTCTAGGGAATCTCCATGCACATGATAATTAAAAAAGTTGAATTACACGCCACCGCATAAGCCTTACAGTACGCTACGGCTTTTTATTCCATCTTTTTTCAGGCACTTTCAGCTTATTATTTTACTGTGGCATTGTAATATAATGCCGTGCAGGGCCTAGAAGCTCTAAAGTTCTAACAAAGTAAAATGTAGGGTCCACATTTTGCACCGTTTCGTTGGTCTATTGAAATAAAATATATATTTCGCTTTTTCTTTTTCATCTTTTACGTTGTTCGCATCAAGCGCGTCGCCGTGTGGGATTTGACCTTATCCATTCCATCGTAATTACTGGATGATGCAGGTTGCTTGCCCCATTATGCGGTTACAATGATGATATGGTTCAAAATAATAATTCTAAATGAGATTTTAACACATATAACCTTGAATATATCATGAAATGAAGGGAACAAGTCGAATTCGGATTCAACGTCAGCAATCATAACCTGTTTTACGAACATAATTACAATGAAATTGGTGGGAGTCCAATCAAACGCATCGGGGAATTAAGATCCCGTTATTCGCAGGGGTAGAGGGCGCTTTTTAGGCGCTATCCAGTGTTTCCTGGGCCACCCCTCGTATGAAAACTTCATTAATTTGGTAATGATCCACTCCTGATGTTCGTTATTGGGACTTGTGGTCGAACGGGCAATTCGTATAGCAGTTAGAAACAACCTTGGGAACATTATTTGTAGCCCGACGAAGCTGTAACTGAAGTCTAAATTAATTGCACCCCGGCGATTTTCGAGGAGCTGCAATTAGAATTCAGTGCCGGCCCTACGGCGACGGCGAGGGTGGATATTGTGGCATCGCCGCCAGCGTGTAACACGCTGTTTACTCGTTGGATTTTATTCTCGCATCGTGTTTTGTCTTTCATTCTCTTCGGGCGAGGCACGTTTTTTTCTTGCGTGAAAAGAAGTTTAAAAACACGTCACATATACCAGCCAGTTGTCGTTCCGCCGCAGCGTGGAAAGTATCGCTTGTGGGTGTGCAAATTAAAAAAGGAATTCGACGGAAAGTTTAATAGTAAAGCCATTCTATAGCCGATCTTTGCCAGTTAGAACTTGAGAGACCTATTCCAGACTTAAATATTGTTCGTTTACAATCCTTACATTTTTTTAACACGAGCCACCACTGCTAAAAATAATTAAACAATTAAACACTTAAGTGTTTACATTCAATATTTAAAAAAAATGTACCACCCGCCTTTCTGTTATTGTTAGCCCTATTTGTTGTTCTCTAAACCGTTAAAGCGAACACACTTCTTTTCAATCTCCGTAGTGTTTGAATTATTTCCACACAACAGTGGAGACCGAGAACATTATGCTTAATAATTCAAGGACGCGGGGGGTTCAGTAAGAAAATTACATATCCAAATAAGGGTGAAAATAACACCGTTACTCTCACATATTTATCATATGAAACAATATGAAATCAACATTGCAAAGTAGGCTGTGTGTGGCGACAAAATACATCTGTTACTTTTTTTTACTACCCATATATAAATTACAGTCGCGAATATTTTTTTTTGCGAAGCAAATACAAAAAAACATTTTTGTATCGTCTTTTTTAAAAAATGGAATTTTAAAAATAGAAATAAAGGCTATAGCCGGGTAAGGGGTCAAATCGGCCCTTGAACTAATCGAGGTTCTGGTTTGGCAGGTCGGAAGTACAAAGACTCCTTTAGCTAGATTATCAGACCTCCAGGTAGTCTCTAGAAGCTCCTAACCTCAAAAGTGTGATTTTTCGTTTTTTCTCGATTCTTTCAATTTTTTTAAGCGGAGGGAAAAGATCATTTTGCGAGCGCGATCGATTTGAAATCGTGTTTAGTTTTCGATGCGCCCAAGCGGAGTGTCCCTCCACTCTGTCGCCGTGCGCTGGCTAGTGCGTGCCGCACCCAACGCTGTACTTTCGCAAACAATTATGTTAACTTAATTTATGCGAAATGATTTGAAATATTTTTGAGATCTATTTCGTGTAAAAATGAAGTCAATAGGACGTATACAGCGCTGTCAGGAATTTAAAAAAAATTATCTCGGCTCCCTGTGGTCGTAGGATCTTAATTTTTTTTTTAAATGCGTGTTTTGAATGCCAGTTTTCAAATATGCAACGCCAAAAATGTAAAACCAAAATAAAAAAAGTTATTCGAAAAAAAACGGTTCGAAAAAATGATACAATTTTACAACGCATTTTTTTATGCAAAAAATTACATAAAAGCGATTTTTAATAGCATGAAAGTACAAGTCTTCGTGAATAAAATGAGCCCATGATCGTTTCTGTACGATCATTTTTGCCTCTGTAAAAGCTGATTTTTGAAAATGTCTTTTTTTTTAAATCGTTATAACTCGAAAAAATAAAACTTTTTTAAATTTTTGAAACAAGGATCATATTCCGCTTGTCTTGGGCTATACTTCCAGTTAACAAGAAGTCGTTTCAAACAAATTTGGAATTTATACAGTACAGAAAAATACGAAAACACAATTTTTGAATTTTTTTTAATTTTTTTCAAATGTTTATGAACCGATTTTTTTTTCGTTCAAACTTCATTCGACGCGCATTTTTAAGACCTACAACTTTCTAATTTAACTTTCTTGTGTAGGACTTGAAGCTTTTTTTTGCAAAAAACCGTCTTTTGACTTTTGTGAATTTTTTTGGTTATGTTCGGCATTAAAACTCGAGTAGCAAAAAACGCTATCTTTCTTAGAATTATATTCTCTATACGACCATATTTTTTGTTTGCTGATAACAATTAGTGACCAATTAACATGGCGGCTTTTGCTCGTTGATTGGACTATATAGCCTTTCAACGGATCTTAGTATCGTTTGCACAACACTGAACTGTTCAATGGTAACGCAAAAGTCAATCAAAACAGACTGTCATAAATATATTTTCGAATTCAGGGAAAATGAAAAAGGATGGTCCGGCGTATCGATGCGTACGGCGGCATCATCATCATCAAAGTAATCATCCAAGAAGAAACATCCTTGTCGTTAGCGGGAATGTAGTGAATACGATTTCAAAAGTTTCATGAGCGTCTCGTTGGTTAAAACAAACAAAAACTCTCTTCCGAATAAACCCTTACGTCAATATACTTCACATTTAAAATATATTAAAGACTCCCCGGGCCTGATTTGTTATTGCGGACCGAAATATCGTGATTTATCGACAGTGGGCAAAACAAATATATCTCGCGTAAAAAAAACACACACACACTCACACCGAAATCACATACGGAAAATGGCTTTTATATAATGGCCAATTTATTTTAAAAATGGAAACCGTGATGTATTTACGGTCTATACAGAGGGCGAGCGAAAACCCCCGAGGGCAAGCTGTCCGGGCGTGTATCGGCCGGTTTTTAATTCTTGCCAGTGTCAACTGGTCTCCCTTTCTGTTAAAAAAATAGACTCCGAACGAAGTCCAATCGATGCATTAAACGCTTCAACATATTATCCGGTCTCTCGGCCAAATCCGACCGATCCGAATTCGAACGCGATTTTTTTTTTAATTATTTTTTCATTAACCTAAACGTTTTTTCACCGATCGAGGAATTCAGCCTAACATTGACACTGAATCTGATATAAGTTAAACGTTCTCTTCCCGTAGTTCGGTAAATATCGATAAAGATATTTATAAGAAAAAAACTTTTACTAGAAATTAAACACAATTCAAATTGTGCACTGTTGGCAACCTGACAGTGCACAAGACGCTCGAAAACATCTGGTTTACGAGTATGATATGCAACAGTGTTCCAAAATTAATAGGTTTATAGTTAATCTTGTATGAAATCCGTTTTTCCGATGAACAAACTTGTAATCACTAGCGCATTCGCCATATTTGAGAAAGTAAAAAAATATTTTGTTTTTTGAAAATCTTAATTGATAATGTTCAACTGAATTTTCTTGAGCATCTTACTCGCTGTCAGGCTCTCAAGGGTGTACAGTTCGAGGATTCACACAGAAAATAATCAGTTATTGTTAATTTTCTTTCATTTCTAGTAAATTTAGTTTTTTTTACTTTAAAACAGGTTTTATTAAAAATTTCCTACATCGATATGTATCGTACTATATGCGAAAAAAAGTGCTAGCTGCAGCGCAATAAAAATGAGTGATCATTAAAAATCATTAGTTATCATTTGACAATTGATAACACAGGCCCACAAAAAAAAGTGTCTGGTTCTGGGATGGAGACTAACTTTTTCTAATGTATTATGTGCCGCTGAATCCGAATTCATCACAAAAAAATAGGGGTTTCGCAGCTAATTTTGAAGATAACCTCAAAAAACTGTCGAAAACGACGTGTTTCGGTTGTAAAAGCTTGAGAAGACCAAAAAAAATGCCGACAAAGAAAAGTGTCTGGTTATGAGATGGAGACTAAATTTTTCTTATGTATTCTATGCCGCTGAATCTGAATTCGTCATAAAAAATAGGGGTTCCGCAGCTAATTTTGAAGATAACCTCAAAAAACTGTCGAAAACGATGTGTTTCGGTTGTAAAAGCTTGAGAAGACCAAAAAAAAATGCCCACAAAAGAAGTATCTTGTTCTGGGATGGGGACTAACTTTTTCTTACGTATTTTGTGCCGCTGAATCTCAGAATATTCCCAGATTTCCGCTCTCAGAGATACAACAATCTTCAGATTTGTCTTCAGCTTGCGGTTGTTTCAAGTTATTTTCGTAGTCTGAATTCCAGAAAGTTAAATGCAAGTATGTTCATGTGATTACTAAAGAGTTTCCACTTAGTCTTGATTTTAGATTGATTCAATCCACGTTATTCAAGATTTTACCGTTAAAAACGCAATTTTTACATATTCTTGAGGATGATCTTTGAAATTCACTTGTTAAACCAAATTTTTCATAACACATTCGGGTTTAAGAAATTAAGATACATAGGAATACGGTATTTTTTATGTGACGCGAATCATATTCCCATTTCTTTCAAGCTTTTATTACAAAAAACGTCGTTTTTAGCAGTTTTTTGAGGTTATCTCCGAAATCCGTTGGTCAAACTTTTTTCATAGCAAATTCGGATTCAGCAGGCCAAAATGCGTAGAAACAAAGTATTTTTTTTCTCAAGCTTTTACCACCGAAACACGTCGTTTTCGACAGTTTTTTGGGTTATCTACAAAATTAGCTGCGGAACCCCTATTTTTTATGATGAATTCGGATTCAGCGGCACAAAATACATAAGGAAAAGTTAGTCTCCATCCCAGAACCAGACACTTTTTTGTTTGTGGGCCGGTGTAATTAAAGATGGCACTCAAAAATAAAAAAAAATATTTACATCATAACTCTTTGAATTATTTCGGCCTTTCGAGGTAGGATAAGTCGTAAAAAAGGCGTCTCTAACGAAATTACATGACTTTTTGTCGTACCTCGTCATTTAAATGTTTACGTTTTGTTGTTTTCTCGTATAATTTTAATGGCGTTTCGTTATTTTTACGCGATTCCTGTTTCCCTTGTTCCCCACGCCCCATGTTTCGTTTTTTTTTTTTCTAACAATTGTGTTTTTAAACTTCCCCTTGTTAAAACGAAAGTTAAGGCTTCGCGCTCGCTGAAATATGAATTTATAGTAAACAAGTCGGACCGCAAGAACAATACGCGGCCTGCCATGATGTGATTTTTTTTAAAATTGCAAACAAAACACGCAAATTGGAATATTATGTAATAAAAACTGCAATGGAATTTCCTCACCTCGTTCGTTTTAACGCCGTATTTTTCGTAATTAACATTGATACCAATAGTTTTAATATTTTGAGATAAAATATGATTAACAAACTTTAGGTTAAAAAATCAAAAATTGTGTTACTTACGCTTCTTCTGCTGCTATGCTGCTGATTCCAGACCATCACTTTCACATGCACTTTCACAATTTCACTTTCACAGACACAATCTGTAACAAATTAAAATGTATCAGTCAGGTGGGTATTTTGTGTATTCAAACAAATTTTAAAATGACAGAAAATTACGTTAAACCGTTACAAATCAAATACAAATTAGGGACGATTAAATAATTAAAGCGTCCTATAAACGGTGACAGTATAGAGACAGAATCCTGGTATTAATGGCTGGGCAAAATATTCATCATAAATATTAATACGCCTTCTATAGAATTACGTTGTGATTACATGTCTCGGAGAGGACTTTAATGTGTATGTTTCGCATTTAGCGTGCTTTTTGTGAAACATTTAAATTTCATCGATTCCTCCAACGTATATATTAGCATTTTGGACTAGACCGATATTTACATTTTGCCTTAGTTAGACTGGAAGCAGTGAACAAAGATTTCGGGTGGAGTAATAATAAATTTTATGGCCCCGGATCTCCCCCAGCTGCGTAAAGAGTACTCCACTATTGTATAGTTAAATGATCGGGAAAAGTTAGGCGCTTAAAATAGATATTATATGGGGGTAATCCGTTATCTATGCGTACCTGAAAATTCACTTTAAAATCGGGGGCCTGCGGGCGACCTTTCTATGGCCGTCACGTAGTTGTAATTTACGACATACTCTTTGTCCACGGTTACGACCTTCTTCACGGTTAAAATAAATAAAAAGAACATTCTCAGAATTATAAATTAAAAAAAAAACGGTTTTTTATTATAAATTGGGAATAAACATAACATAAAGGCATGTTACATCCACTTTTTGAAGGCTGCTTAAATTCTAATAACTTTTGTACTACAGTACTGTTTTTTTTTTACTTCTGATAGGATTCCAGTTTATAAAATTCTGCGTCTAATAGGTCTAAGTTGAAGGTGATACGAGCTGTGTAAATTAAGTAATGAGCTGGCAACGTAGCGCTCGATCTAGCAACACTGTGGAGACGGGACTTGGAAGGGCAGTAGGTTAACACGTAATGCAACTTCAGTACAAGTTTGAACTTGTTAGAGTCATTTATTTGTTCTTTGTGACTGTTTTAGTAAACCATTGTTTTCTAGTGCGTTTTAAAAATGAGTGACATTAATTTTAAGCAACGGTGTGCTATCAGGTTTTGCTTCAGACTTGGACACAGCGCAACGGATACTTTTGCAAAACTTCAACACGCCTACCGAGGCAGTGTTTTTTCAAGAGCCCAGGTTTTTCGGTGGTTTAAGACATTCTTAGATGGAAGAGAGTCGATTGAAGATGAACCACACAGCGGAAGGCCTTCATATTCAAGAACCGATGAAAATGTGGATAGAATACGGAATCCTGTGTGTTCAGATCGTCGGCTGACGACAAGAATGATCAGGGAAGAATAAAAAAACATAAAAAAAAAAACAGTGTCATTACTTAATTACACACCTCGTATGTCGATTGTGTGAAAAGATATAGCTAAAAAAGTAAAAAATCTGACTAACAGCCATTTTGGAAAAAAAATCCGACATATTAAAAATTTCTAAAGTTGATAAAGTATGATGTTGTTGGTTCAACAACATCATAAAAATTGAAAACTCTACCATTCTCATTATAGTTTTCGTAAAAAACACTGTTCATGAAATTTTAATAAAACACAGCGAGTTCTAGAGAGATATTAATATGTTGTTTTTTTTTAGAATTATCTGTGGCGTATAGAACGTGTTGATTTTTTATGATATTTTTGGTTTATAACTTTTTGTTGCTAGTTAATTATTTTCCCAAAATGGCTCAGCTAATCAGAAGCAACACTGTAGTATACAAACATTATTTATAAGAATGTAAGCAACCTTCAAAAAAGTGGGTGTAACATAACTTTCGTTGCTGACGAGTTCGAACTGGTTTAACAAGGTTTAGCAACCCCAACAACCCCCTCAAAACGCGTTTCGAACAAACCTGTTCACCAACGTTATTGTTTTTCAATTTTCTCTTCGTCCAAATATGGCAAAAACGTTCCTTGCTCAAACGATACTCCTTAATATTAAAGAACCTGTTCGGTAAGTTGCCAATCCCTGTAAGGCGAACTCAGTCTCTATCTCTCTCTCCTGTATAGTCTGTCATGAGAGACGGATCCATAAAACGGCCATTTAAATATTATAGCCTTTCCTTAAGCCCGCATAGTTTGTAGACGCGTATGTAAATGGCAGCAGCACCGAAAGTGAGGAAGTTCCCGTACACATTTTTATACGTAGTCATGTATAGATTATGTAGAAACACAGACCATAACGGTCGTTATGGACTTAGATCTTTCGCGATATTAAAATTCAGACCTCCAGCCGTACGAACGGAAACCGTACAGGCCTTATCTTTGGCGGTAAAATGGGCACCGGACCACCAGAGGTGGGCGGGCTTCCTTTTTCCACTGTTTCAGAGGTGGAACTCCCGCGGAAAATATCGGTTCGGTTTTAAACCAATATATGCCTGGTCTTTTGTGCGTGTTAGCGATATATAAGCGGAAATATATGAGGCGTATCGTATATGCTTTATAGTTTAAGTCCCAATGCCTTCCCATAACGCGCGGTGCAGAAAAAAGGAAACCGAAAGATCTGAAACTAAGATAGCCGTGTCTCTAAGACCCTTACTATTCCTAGGAAGTTCTTCTAAGTTATTATCTTACAGAAGTTCAGTCTCCTATAAATTAATTATATTTTAAGAGAAATCATTATCAGTTTTCTCGAGTCAACTCCTCGGAGGTTCGAAGTCGTTTCGAACTACATTAACTTCTGGAAGTTGGATTCGGAACGTGTTGGCCAGTGAAAGCGGCATTAATTATTAAATAACTAACGACGCGACTGTTTACAAAATTCGTTTATGTTATACGAACTTTTTTGAATTTGAAAAATTAATGGCGTACCCTGTAGAAATATGCCACGACATAATTACAGAGCCTAATTCACCCTAAAGTAATTCATCAGTAATCTTAACCCGTTTCGGCCGAAAACTCCACTCTCGGTACATCGCTCTTCAGCGCCTCATAACTAATACAATTTGCGACAGAAAAATTTGACAGGGACAAATTTTTGAAGTTTAAGACGTGCCCTTTTCGATGGTGTCCATGAAATTCCTCCAAAAAAAATCTTGATTATGAAAAAAAGCTGTTTTAAAAAAAACGTTTTTTTTTTCATATTTCTTTTAATCAAATTTTCAAAGGGTTTCCGGTCTGCAATGGACCTGGAACCTCACAAACCGGTGGAATAAATGTTTGAACTTTTAAGTATACGTGGTTTAAAGATCGATTTTTTTGCCTTATGCGTTCAAAATGGCGCCTGAACGGCAAAATTTTTTGCGTAAAAATTCAAGAATATTTTAAAATCGCTAAAAGAATGTACTGGAATTTTCAAACTTCGGATTTTGCAAATAGTCGATTTTTTCATTTAAAAAAATGACTTAAAAAATTCTGCAAAAGTGCATCATTTTCCAATAAAAAATTCTTGAATTTTTACGCAAAAATGTTGCAGTTCAGGCGCCATTTTGAACGCATAAGGGAAAAATCGATCTCTAAACCACGTATACTTAAAGCTAAAACATTTATTCCACTGGTTAGTGAAGTTCCAGGTCCATTGCAGACCGGAAACCCCTTGAAAATTTTATTTAAAAAAATGTGCAAAAAAAATCATGTTTTTAAATCTGCTTTTGTTCATAATTCATAATTTTTTAGAGGAATTTCATGGACACCAACGGAAAGGGCACGTCTTAAACTTCAAAAATATGTCCCTGTCAAATGTTTCTGTCGCAAATAGGATTAGTTATGAGGCGCTGAAAAGCGATATACCGGGAGTGGCGTTTTCGGCCGAAACAGGTTAAGGTGTTACCGACGGGAAACAAGGCCTGAGGTTGTGTGACATAAGCAGTCAGAGGTCTAGTGAAACAAAGCGGCGAGGGACAGTCTGTGATAATAGAATTTCCTCGCCTTGTTCGACATTTTATTTTTCGAAATTAACATTGATACCAATCATTTTAATATTTTGAAATAAAAAATGATTACAAATGCACAAATTTACATTCAAAGATCGGAAATTCAGTTACTTACGCTTCTTCTGTTGCCATGCTGCTGTCTCTAAACCGTCTACTTGCTTCCCCAAGTGGCACTTACACAATTTCACTTTCACGAGCACGATCTGTAACAAATTAAAATGTATCAATCAGCTGCCTAATTTCTGTATTTAAACATTTTTTTAAGATGCCAGGCAATTACACTAAATCAAACAAATTTAGTTACAAATCAAACATTTTACAAATTAGAAAGTTAAAGCATCGCGCTCTCTGAAATATGAATTTATAGTAAACAAGTCGGACCACAAAAATAATACGCGGCCTGCTACGATACTTTTTACGGTGATTTTTTAAAAAATGGCAAACAAAAAAACACGAATTGGAATATTATGTACGCAGGGATTAATTTGCACGCATTGCGTGAAACGAATCTTTTATTGCTTGTTTTTGTATTTTGCGTAGAACACAATACGCAGGGTCCGTAGAGTTGAAACCGTCCGCTAATTTTTTTAATTAGAAATTTGTAAAAAAAAAAACTTATTTTTTTCACATTTCCGCTTATATCTCCGTTCCTTGGCATATTTTATATAGCATATGCATATAAGAAGTTGTAGCCTATTGAATTTCCTAAATTTTAAGCCCAACCCGAAGTCTCCAAGTGATATTGTTAACTTGCAAATGACTGCTGAAGTTGAAAAAAGTGCTTTTTTTCACTATTTTTTTACTTGGAAAGTAGGGCGACTACGATCATGAAATTTCTTGGAGGGACTGCTGTTTATAGTAAGAATAGTATATACTGTAGTATAACTTTCAAGAACAGTTTTTGAGGATTTTAGCTCCCTGCCTAGGTACTGGACTAACGGTAACCGCTCTCGACGTGAATAATATTTAAAAGTAACCAAGTTTTTTTTAGATACATTATTAATAACCGTTTTAATCGCTCGTTTTTTTTTATTTCCAAGCCGAAAGGTAAACTCGCATTGCGAATAAGCGGATGCGTATTTAATAATTTGAAACGCGAAATTAACTTCGCTAACGCTAAATTAACGAGCAATAATGACCGTGTACCGCGTTGAATTTTTACCGTTAAACGGGTGGAACCTCAGGAGGTGAAAAGCGCAGTGTTTTGCAGCTATTAGCGAACAGCGACGGCGGCGACGCACACGTCGATTTAATTAAACCCTTTTGGGTCTACCCGTACCCACATTCGGGACTAACAAAACGAAAAGTCGATAAAATCACCTGATTACCTTTTATAAATGCTTGCTCATTAATAGGCCGTTCTTATTTTGTAATTAAATTCTCTTGTAACAGTAGCGTCTATTAATGCGAGTGGCGACGGTGACTAAAAAGGGTCGTCGTGGAACAGATCAAAAGGCCCTTTATAAAGTTGTTTATCAGTTAGGTCGGTGATCATTTAATAATTTGCTTTATCGTACGTAGGATTCAGGTATTACTCTTTTCCTTTGAAGTTTTGTGCAGTAATATCCGTCAACGTATTCCTATTTTGATGATGGTGTTTGTCTGGCGGACGGATGCAACTCGGGTTCGGATGCAATAAATAATTGGACTAGATCCTTGAGCCATGATTTCTTGTTTTGTTTGCGACGAGATCAGCGTTATATACGGTATTTCCAGCAAATCAGAAAGTGTCAAAGGCATTCAAGAAGAGGGCATTTTTTTACTGATAACCAATAAGCGTGAAAAATTAAATAAAAGTCAATGGTGTTAAATCGCAGCCGTAATGTGGCCGTGAAACCCCTCGATGAATAAATAAACACTTGAGCCGTCACTCTTAATACACTGTCTTCACTTAATTGCATTTCACTTTAGATATACGAGGTGAGTAAATTAAGTAATGATACTGATTTTTTTTGTTATTTTTTTTTTATTCGAATAGAATTACAGTTCAGTATTGTCACCTCCAACATAACTTCCTTGGGAAGCCACACAGCGCTGGACGCGGTTCTTCCATTCCTCATCTGGAACTCATATACTGGAATAGCCTTCAGGTGGTCGGTTACAACCGTTTGAATGGTTTCTATGGTCCCAAAATGACTTTTCAATGATTTTTCAATCTCGTGAAGAGAAAAAAGTCACAAGCCCTCAAGTCAGGCGAATAAGGAGGCTGAGGAGCCATAGGAATGTTTTTACTGACCAAAAACTCGTTTACTGAAATGTCTGTGTGACAAGGCGCATTGTTTTGATGCAACATCCAGTTTTCTTGATGTTTGGTCTCACAGGCATGACCCTTTTTCGAAGTTTTTCAAGAACCTCTCTGTAAAATTGTTGATTTACTATTTGGCCTGGAGGCACAAACTCTTTGTGGATAATTCCCTGGCTATCAAAAAAGCAAATCACCATGCATTTTATCTTCGACTTGCTCATTCTTGCTTTTTTTGGGTCTTGGAGAGCTTGAAATGAAGTGCGATTGCATGCTTTGGCGTTTGGTTTCCGGGTCGCACTCAAACACCCAAGTCTCATCACCAGTAATGACACGTTCCGTAAAATGGGGATCATTTGCAATCGATTCCAAAAAATCAAAACGCCTTTCTCTCCTGATGTCCTTTTGTTCCTGCGAAAGGTTTTTTGGAACCATTTTTGCGCAGATTTTTCTCATCCCCAATTCGTTAGTCAAAATCTGATGAACAGTGGTGTGATTCAGATTTAATTCTGCCCTGATCATTCCTGTTGTCAACCGACGATCTGAACGTACAAGATCATGTATTCTATAAGACATTTTCATCGGTTCTTGAAGGTCCTGAAGTTCCTGAAGAAGCGGAAGAAGCCTTCCGCTGCGCTTAATTGCACAAAATTAATGTCACTCATTTTTAAAACGCACTAGAAAAAAACGGTTCACGAAAACAGTCCCAAAGAACAAACAAATAATTCTAACAAGTTCAAACTTGTACAGAAGGTGCATTACATGTTAACCTACCGCCCTTCCAAGTCCCGTCTCAAAAGTGTTGCTAGATCGGGCGCTACGTTGCCAGCCTCATTACTTAATTTACACACCTCGTATGCCTCTGTATGTCTATTTGTAACAATAACAGTATTTTTTCGTGTATGGAAGAATCGTGTTTTGCGCCCACTGGATTAATTGTCAATCGGTCGCGCTCGCTAGTGCTTTGTTTCGCAGCGAGATTGCGTGTTCACTAATTAATGCACTACGTTATTAAGGTTAAAGCCTGTCAAATGGCGTTAACTTCGTCGAGTGTTTAACTTATAACTTCTTGTTAATTTAAATTCTCCAGCTCCCCGAACGTAACGTTGTCTGTACTAACTACGATGCGAAATTACCGAACAATTGTTGATTAAATTCGCTAGCAAAGTGGAGCGTTTTATTTGCTAACGGCGCGCGACGCTGTCTTCCCGAAGGACCAAAAAGACCTCGGATCACGTTTATATACAGGTCCCACTACTAAAGCTCAAACGTTACCGACGGTAACGAAGGCGTGATGCCTCTGACGTAATATTCTGTGACGTACGCACTCAGAGGTCTAGTGGAACAAAGCGCCAAGGGCATTTCTCTCATGCCCGTAGGTTTAATTTCACCTCGGCATGGTGACGTCACTCGTAAGTGCCGTGGCCTTCCCATTCCGTGGGTAACGGTTCAAAATTGTTTATTTTCCCAAGTAGAGTGATCTATTTTTGGCATCCAGACGATAAAGATGGGTATTAACCCCAAACCGTAATTTGGCCGTGAAATTGAACTTAACTTCTTACATTAGAAATGTGGGAATTGTTCCCAAAGTGGACACATTACAGAAACACTAATTGTATGTAAGCTAAAACTCTTATTTTTGGAAATAAGTCACTAATAAAAAAGGCTGTATTTGATCAGTGAATGAAAAATAGAAACGGCCGAGCATACGCCTTTTTTTTGCCTCTAATGAGGCTGATTAGTTTTTTTTGTGATTTATCTTGGACTCAAGCAGCAAAAGCGCGCCAGGACAGCTATCGTGTTCCATTTATAGATAGATATATATCATTTTTCCTGTTTCTCCTCGTAATATGTATGCTACACAAATATAATTTATCAGCGTTATATTATTAGTGATCAATAACCCTCGGGGATTACGTGATTCGATGTTTTGTTGTCTAGATATTTCGATATCTTGAGAAATACCAACGACCGCTTCTATCGATATGCACATCGTTTTGATTTATGCGTTCGATCTGTTCGCCTTTGTTCCATAACATGCATGCGACTTTCAAACTATGGACATTTCTTTCGGAATATGCGGATATTTACTCAAAATTTTTCTATACACGTACATTTGTCATTAAATGTAGCACACGATGTTAATAAATATCACCTATTTGCATATACGAGGTGTGTAAATTAAGTAATGAGGCTGGCAACGTAGCGCCCCATCTAGCAACACTTGAAAGGACGGTAGGTTAACATGTAGTGCACCTTCAGTACAAGTTTGAACTTGTTAGAGTCATTTGTTTGTTCTTTGTGACTGTTTTCGTAAACCGGTTTTTTCTAGTGCGTTTAAAAATGAGTGACATTAATTTTGAGAAACGATGTGCTTCAGGTTTTGCATCAGACTTCAACACGCCTACGGAGACAGTGTTTTTTTCAAGAGCCCAGGTTTTTCGGTGGTTTAAGGCATTTTCAGAAGGACGAGAGTCTATTGAAGATGCACCGCACAGCGGAAGGCTTTCATCTTCAAGAACCGATGAAAAAGTCGATAGAATACAGGATCTTGTGCGTTCAGATCGTCGGTTGACGACAAGAATGATCGGAGAAGAGTTAAATTTGAATCACACCATTGTTCGCAGGAACAAAAGGACAACAGAGGTGAGAAAGGTGTCTTGACTTTTCGGAATCGATTAAAAATGATCCCCATTTTATGGAACTGGTGATGAGACTTGGGTGTTTGAGTGCGACCCGGAAACCAAGCGCCAAAGCATACAATGGCACACTTCAAGCTCTCCAAGACCCCAAAAAGCAAGAATGAGCAAGCCGAAGATCAAATGCATGCTGATTTGCTTGATTGAAAATTCACCTCAAGGGACGTCATTTTGGGACCATAGAAAACATTCAAACGGCTATAACCGAGCAGCTGAAGGCTATTCCACTATATGAGTTCCAGCACTGCTATGAGGAATGGAAGAACCGTCTCCAGCGCTGTGTGGCTTCCCAAGGAAGTTATTTTGAAGGAGACAATACTAAATTGTAATTCTATAAGAACAAAAAAAATTTCAAAAATCTCATTACACTCGATTCCCTCTTAAGTCACCAAATCCGTGCATCATCTTCTCGCTTAAGTCGCCAAATTTATTCTCTCTTAAGGCGCAATCATAACCTCAACTTTTTCGTGTTTTTAGTTGCAAAAAGAAATATTTAGAGATATACCACAGCACTTGTTATAATGAAAAATCAGCCAGCTAAACGAAAAAATCAACGTGAGTATACCCAGTCGTACGTGACAAAGTTCAATTTTCCACTTGAATGAATATTTTAAAGGTTAAATATTTTTAAAAGACACCTAACCTATTTTAAAGGTTCTAAAACTTGTACAGGCGGCGACTTAAGAGGGACAGTTTCGTGACATGATAGGGAAAAACGTGATGAAATAAGAGGAAATGTGAATTAAGCGAAGGTGACTTAAGAGGGAATCGAGTGTTTTTAATTTACACACCTCGTAGGTGACAAAATATGACAAGCACCACATTACATCATCTACTTTTAAAGATTGATATAAAAAAATATTTCATGGATGTGCAAAATTGCTCTTCGATCTGACAAGTAGTATCGACTATTTCTTTGTTCGGCGTGTACCGTTTTCCCCTCCCTTTCCCCCGCGTTGGGCGTCAAGAAAAATGGCGGCCGTGTACGCTGCCATCGCGTAGCCCTATTAGGTACGTCCCGACATGACTTCCACACCTGTGTTCAAATTGCTTTCTATTCACCCAGCGTCCGGAAAAATTTGCGAGGCTCGAAATATTTTTCAGCGTCCGCTGAAAGGTCCCGCTTTAAAATTTCCATTCTGGAAAGCTTCTTATTGGTGTAACACTCCGAGTAATATTCCAAAATCAATTTGGTTCCTTTCACGCAAGAACATTCCTTCTGTATTGTTCACAAAAGTTATAAAAAAAGCCATCCATTTATGTTGTGATTATAAATGCCACTAATCTTTATAGATTTTGGCGAAGGCGCTAGTCACTAATAAATTCTGGCTGTGGAGACGAATTTTCTAAAGGATTGAGTGCTTTCTCCTTTTAATTTTTTTTTTCAAACTTCTACCTAAGTACTTCTTCATTAAGTTAATGTATGTCTTATTTACTTAGACAACTTGAAACACTAAGCGAAGAATTTCTTATTTCAAATCGCGTTTCTTAAATAACAACGCCTTTTCAATGTGAAATGAAAACAAAGGAACGACGCCCTGTCTCCCGCATATAACTTAATTCTTCTCTTCGAGAGCCATTTCCTCAATAACGCGTCTTAGATTTTAAGAGGCCGCTGCCGTTTACGATTTTAACTTAGATTCGTCGTGATGTTTACCGAATATTTTCCAGTGTGTTTTTTCCAGAGTTAGAAATTATAGAAAAACATACAGGGCCCCCAAATCCAAGTCCCTACTTATTTTTCGAACTCGTTGGCTATGAAAAACTTCAAATTTCTAGTCATTTGCAACAGTGACGACCCGAAACTACCCTATCTTCGTAGACACCCGGTATAGAGTTATTAAACCCTTTTTTTCCGGCTTTTTTATCAGCGATTAAAGGTGGCTGAATGTGGCTCGAGACGATTAAATACGATATCGTCGAGGAAGTATCTGAGGCATAGTCGAACCATTGTTAAGCGTGGAACACGAATATCTAAATGAAAGTTTATAAATAACTCGACATTATAAAAGCACGTTCTGAAATATTTCTCGGTACTTTTAACCCCTTTTTATTCCATCGAATATAGCGCGATGTTACATTTTTTTTTATTGAGACTAAAATTAAAATCTAAAAAACGATAATAAACGATAAATACGTGAGGAAAAAAAGTCTGTGGTCGAATTGGTCAGTAAGAACATACGATTATTTAATTTTTTTTTTCAACGTTTTTCCAAAAAATATTTCGGACTATCTCACGTTAACCCGTTTCGGCCGAAAACGCTACTCCCGGTACATCGCTCTTCAGCGCCTCATAACTATTTTATATACAATACTATTTGCGACAGAAAAATTTAACAGGGACATATCGAAGTTTAAGTCGTGCCCTTTCCGATAGTGTCCATGATATTCCTCCAAAAAATTATTATTTTAAAAAAATTTTGAGTAACATTTTGGATTTTGCAAATAGTCAATTTTTGCAAAATTCAAAAACGTACTTAAAAAAATCTAAAAAAACCCCAGTGCACTCTGAATGATTTTAAGAACTTTTTATTCTTGACAATTTATTGTGAAATTATTGCATTGTTTTCGAGAAAATAATTTATAAATATCGATACTAATTTGAATTTTAGAAATTTTTTTCTCGAATCATTTTTTAGAATTTCTAAGCAGTTTTTTTTAAATTTTGCAAAAATAGACTATTTGCAAAATCCAAAAAAGTTGCTCAAAAAATTGACAAAATTCCAGTGCATTCTTTGAGTGATTTTAAGAACTTTTTTATTCTTAACATTTTTTTGTAAAAGTGCATCATTTTCCAACAAAAAATTCTTGAATTTTTACGCAAAAATTTTGTAGTTCAGGCGCCATTTTAACGCATAAGGGAAAAAATCGATCGTTAAACCACGTATACTTAAAGTTCAAACATTTATTCCACCGGTTAGTGAGGTTCCATTGCAGACCGGAAACCTCTTGAACATTTGATTAAAAAAAAAACGTGCAAAAAATCTGTTTTTTTTAAACTGATTTTTTTTCATAATTAATAATTTTTTTGGAGGAATTTCATGGACACCATCGGAAAGGGCACGTCATAAACTTCAAAAATCTGTCCCTGTCAAATTTTTCTGGCGCAAATAGTATTAGTTATGAAGCGGTGAAGAGCGATGTACCGGGAGTGTCGTTTTCGGCCGAAACGGGTTAAGGCGACACACACCCACATTATATTTTTCCGAAGCACGTTTTCCTTCCGCGTCGTACAACTCAAATTAATTTCGCGGAACAAATATATCCAAATGAATGTTTATAAGTAACTGAATATAATAAAGGCACATATTGCAATATTGCTCGGTACTTCTAACCTCTTTCATCCCGTCGTAATGTAATGTTTATTACATTTTTCATTATCAAGACTAAAATTAAAATCTAAAAAACGTAACGAATACGAGAAGAATTTAAAATGTAAAGTGCTCCGAAAGGTATGCGTATATATGTAGGTAAATGTAGATATATATACATGCACATATATATATTTTCAATCCTTGTTTTAAATTTTTAATAAATATGTATACACTGCCTCTTTACGAGGGTGAATATAACCGCCCTTAAAATATTTACATCCCCGTATCATGCTTATTCCGGGGCGACGAGATTACAGCCGACCGCTGTCTGGGCGTCGAGATTTTAGGGCAATTTACGTCGTGACGTCACGTCGAGTGCGAAGAGAATTAAAGAAAAAAAAAGGCGAGAATTAGATTTCAATCCGCCATTCATAACTTCCGGCGAAAGGGTGACGGGCGCTCCTTTTTTAATTTGAATTTATTTTTCGCCGCAATTAACGTGCACCGTGCAGTCGCGGCAAAAAGAAGCGACAAGAGTGAGCATAAGCCCGATGCAGGACACTCTTAATTGACCTGCTTAGCCGAAGATTTACCGCGGACACTTTCCGAATCCAATTAGAAGAAGAAGAAAAAGAAGAGGAAAAATATTCGCTAATAACAGCAGCAGCAAGGGAGGACTCTGGATACATGCCTTTGAGTCTAGGACTCGATGGTTTTGGGATTGAATAAATTAACGTTAAACGTGAACTGATTACCGTTTTATGACTGATGAACTAATTTGACTATCAGTCCAGTAGGCAGAAAATGTTTATGTGTTCTTGAAACATATAGGCTAGTTTTGACGGTTTACTACGTATATTTTTGCGTAGAACACAATGCGTGGGGTCCGTAGAGCTGAAACCGTCCGCTAATTTTTTAAATAACAAAAGTCTTTTTTTCACATTTCCACTTATATATCCGTAACGTCGCATATTTTATATAGCAAATGCATATAAGAAGTTGTAGCTGAAGTTGAAGAAGTGTTTTTTTTTCACCATTTTTTTACTTCGAAAGTAGGGCGACTACGATCATGAAATTTAATTAACAATGACGCCATTTCTTTGTTGATTGTACGACATTGACCGTACAAACCGGTTGGGCTAGAAAAATCGTAAATCTCTTCAAGTTTGCGAGACATTTTGAGATTTTGAAAAATATTAATTTTGGCCAGTTTTATAACGTTTTCTACGCGACTACTTTTTTTGACGCTTTTTTATAATATCTTGAAAGTACTCTTCAAGACGCGTATTTAAAAAAAAAAATGAGCGTCAAAATATTATAGTCACAATTCGAGAATTTCGAAACGGCAACGCTGAAACAATATATACGTCGCGTCAGAAAAGGTAGTCGCGTAGAAAACGTTATAAAACTGGCCCAAATTAATATTTTTCAAAATCTCAAAAAGTCTCGCAAACTTGAAGAGATTTATGATTTTTCTAGTCCAACCCGGTCAATATCGTAACTATAATAAACAAAGAAATGGCGTCATTGTTAATTAAGGCTTGCAAAAAAAAATTCGATCGTTAATTACTCGAAAAGTTATTAACGGATCGAGCTGAATTTTTTTTGTAACTTCATACTACAAACAGCAGTCCTTCCTACAAACAGCAGTCCCACAACTTCTTAAATGTATATGCTATATAAAATATGCCAAGGAACGGAGATATAAGCGGAACTGTGAAAAAAATACGTTTTTTTTTTCACAAATTGTTAATTTAAAAAATTAGCGGACGGTTTCATCTCTACGGACCCCGCGCATTGTGTTATACGCAAAAAAAATACATAGGGAACCGTCAAAACTAGCCGTATATGTTTCAAGAACAGTTTTTGATGATTTTAGCTACCTGATTACCGGACTATATCCAGAACTGATTGAAATGTGGTTCAAAAATTTTGACAGAACATATCCAGAGCAATTGGTTAATTAATTGTGACTGGTGGAAGAGTAGATCGATCGCATCGCCGGCTGAACGTCCATACACGATCCCTACGAGCCGCTGCAGTTGCCCCTACATCGGAATCTCGCGTGAACGCAGAGAATGAAGTAAGCAAATTCTTCGACTGCTGAGGTGACGCGCTGAGGTAATTTTCGCACGTGGGGGGGCTAGAGGAATACGAGGGTGCATTCTGTCTGCTGGAAAGGTCGGCTAGGTTCCGAAGAGCCAAGTAGACAGCGCAGAAGCAGGGGGGGGAGAGGGGGGAGGAGGAGGGGGCCTCTATTCAGATTAGGCGCGGGAACACGGTGCACCACACATTTGCAGATGTAGTTTAGTTAAACCGCAAAACGGAATAATTAACGCTAGTTTGTATTTACGTTCGCTATGTGCGCTCTATGTGTGTTCCTCAGACAATGCCGGAGATTGTCTTAGTTCTGCTGGTGCTGCAGTTCTTATAATTCATCAGGAAGCTAGCTTGGACCCTGCACTTGCCACGTGAGGCGACTAGTCCAATCAAGAAGCCCCCATGTTAATTGGTCACTAATTGTTATCAGCAAACAAAAAATATGGTCGTATAGAGAAAAAAATTCTAAGAAAGATAGCGTTTTTTTGCTACTCGAGTTTTAATGACGAACATAACCAAAAAAATTCGCAGGTCAAAAAAATGGTTTTTTGCAAATAAAAAAAGTCCTACACAAGAAAGTTAAATTATA
This sequence comes from Aromia moschata, assembly GCA_029963805.1. NCBI lineage: Eukaryota > Metazoa > Arthropoda > Insecta > Coleoptera > Cerambycidae > Aromia > Aromia moschata. The sequence goes on from JAPWTK010000038.1 coordinate 2,043,114, forward strand.
AAGTTGTAGGTCTTAAAAATGCGCGTCGAATGAAATTTGAACGAAAAAAATCGTTTCATAATCATTTGTGAAAAATTAAAAAAAAAACGTCAAAAATCGCGTTTACGTATTTTTGCTGTATAAATTCCAATTTTGTTTGAACAGACTTCTTGTTAACTACAAATATAGCCCAAGACAAGCGGAAAATTATCATTTTTTCAGAAATTAAAAAAAAGTTTTTCGAGTTATAATGATTTAAGAAAAGACGTTTTCAAAAAATCAGCTTTTACAGAGGCAAAAATGATCGTACAGAAACGATCATGGGCTCATTTTATTCACGAAGACCTGTACTTTCATGCTATTAAAAAACCAAATCGCTTTTATTTAATGTTTGCATAAAAAAAATGCGTTGTAAAATTGTATCATTTTTTCGAACCGTTTGTTTTCGAATAACTTTTTTTAATTTTGGTTTTACATTTTTGACCGTTGCATACTTGAAAACTGGCATTCAAAACACGCATTAAAAAAAATGAAGATCCTACGACCTCAGAGAGCCGAGATATTTTTTTTTAATTCCTGACAGCGCTGTATACGTTCGATTGACTTCATTTTTACACGAAATAGATGTCAAAGACTTTTACTTTCTTAAAAAAAAAATTCAAATCATTTCGCATAAATTAAGTTGACATAATTGTTTGCGAAAGAACAGCGCTGGGTGCGGCACGCGCTAGCCAGTGCACGGCTACAGAATGGTCCCTCCATTCTGTTCTCCACTCCGCTTGGGCGCATCGAAAACTAAACACGATTTCAAATCGATCGCGCTCGCAAAATTATGTTTTTCTCCGCTTAAAAAAAAATACACCTGAGTTCATAAATCAAAAAAATGCATAATAATGGAGCTATTGAATTTATTCCATTTGGCTGTTCCACACTGTATATATCGCAGCTCTGGGTCTGTGTCACTTTACAGTTGACTGCAAGACTTCAAGGAGGGTCGCATCTAGCCAGCTAGACGGCGTATATCACAAAAGTGTTAATGGATATTACACGCTGTTGCGAGACGGCGCTTAAAGCGCTCGTTCCGCGTGAAAAATAGACGCTTTAGAGCGCATATATCATTCAAAAATAGTTCGGATCACGGGACGCCGAGACGGCCCTGTTCGCCGGCGGTTGTCTGCTCCTAGATTAACGTAGAGGGTGGGTTCGTGGGTCGCTAGTAAATTTTCACTCAGTTGCGTAGCCGGGGGTGCCGCGCCGTTTGGGAAACTCCATATGTGTGTGAACTCTTTATTTATGGCCCTCTTATAATTCATTGTCTCCAAAATTTTAGAGCCAATGAATCAGCCGGATTACTCGCCTTTATGCGTGTAATGAGCAACGGGAGCTGGCGCACACCCCTTCCTTGATCTCGTTACAAAAATTAATCTTGCACTTCGTTACCAAAAAAAAAAATATTGTTCGTCCGCCGTTTATATACGTAATCGCGTTAACGCGATGACGTACGCGTAATTTAAACGACGATTTTAATTAGATCAATTAAGAGGGCCAAAGTTGGGGCGGTTTTTTTCATCGCACAACGCTTTAACCCGGTTACGAGTATCGCGTTTTAACAACAGGCAAGTGACGTCACTCCTGGTTCTGTTCGAGTTTGGATGCGAGAAAAAAATGAGCTTGTAACTTTTTTTAAAATCAAAACTTTTTTCAATCATTTTTTATTGAATAGTAGAATGCAGGCTTTCACGGCTGTTGTCCAATGGTGAAGTTATTTCTTCCGGGTTTTGCCGCGGTCGTCTAAATTGACTTGACTTAATTAAGTCAATTTAGACGACCGCGGCAAAACCCGGAAGAAATAACTTCACCATTTTTTATTGACTTCATTATTGACGAAGATGTCATAATTGACAGGTGCGTAATTTTTCTTTTCAAAATTCGAGGTTGGTTTGTGCATTCCAAAGAAAAGAAACCGCTCGGTTTGACCGCTGTTCGATAATCGCGTCATTACTGTCACTAATAAAAATGACAAATATCACGTCATGCGAAATATGGGATTCGTAGACCCCCCCTCAGGGTTAAAACGCCAAGGGATCCTCCCCTAGTGACTGCTTACGCTATAAAAGGAATCCCCCTGTCAAATTTCAATTTAGGGGATGTACGTTCATCATGAGTGAGTCAGTCACGATATTCTCTTTTATTTATAAAGATAGCATCGTTGAATACCTATCGCGGCGACTTTACGGTAGTTTCTTTACAGGGGGGAACATGTTATACGAGGTGTGGCAATTAAATAACCGAACTGCTCTCATAACACTTTCTATTCGTTACCAATTACAGTAGCAACCGCTCCATACGACTTTTCCATTGTTGAAAACAGTGCTGGAAGTCCGCTTCGGTCAGCTGGTTCAGAACCTCCGTCGCATTTGCATTAACCGCTTCCACGCTTTCGCCGATTTGACGTTGGGAAATAAAAAAAGTCACAGGGGGCAAGGTCCGGCGAGTATGGTGGTTGTTCCAACACAGTAATGCCGTATTTTGCAAAAAAAACGCCTTCACAGATAAAGCAGAATGAGCCGGTGGTCATTCTTGGTGAATCTTCTATGATTTGGTCTTCCACAAATCGGGTCTTCGTCTTCTCACACGCTCACGAAGGGCCGTCAGAACTTCGATGTAATAATGTTGATTGACCGTTTGATCCTCAGAGACCCAGATTAACCCGTTGCTCCATCTGAACACTTAACATTGTTCAGATGTAACGCCTGCTACAGTCAAACTGAGCGATCCCCTGGTTTGTCCAGCGATCTCAGCGTGGGGAAAGTATCACCAGACACAGTTCTGTTCAAACTTGTCGCGACACGCTCGCCGCGCGCTGGTAGCAGCATCAGTTCGATTATTTAATAGCCACACCTCGTAAAAAAAAGTTCAAAAATGCCTACTGGACTGTATTACGGCTCAAAACCTTGGATACGAGCTGGAATAATGCGCCATTAAAAATGTCACGTGCCCGCATTAGTTTTAACAGTTACGTTAGGAAATTAAGAAGCCATAACCTCGCCTCAATGTTGCCGGCAGTTCAATGTTTTATTACCGCTTCATTGCAGTTTCCTCTTTATATTTTCAGCGGCGCTAATAGATTTTTCGTTGGCACAAAGTAAATTATTAGTTAAATTTCGCGAAGTGTCCTCTCATTCTAATATCATACGCATACCGTTCGTAGTCGTAATGTAAATAAATTTTTCAGGAGGCTTTAGCGGGGCCAGATGCATGTCGTAAAACCGATATCGAATAAACTGAAATCTTGATATAAAACGCAAATAATATGCGCAGTAAAATTTTAGGGCAAAGTTTGTGACGGCTGCCATGCAAAAGTACGAAATAAAATCAATTATAGTGAAGGACCCGACTTTCTATAATTTACGGTAGAACACTTGTCCTATAGCGTAACAATAAAGGGAACAGCTGTATTTGCATTTTATTGTCAGAAAAGCGCGGACTCACGGAATGCCCCTATTTTGATGTTAAATATTTTCCCTTCGTGATGCACAAAAGTACGAAGGGGAACTCCTTTTTTAATTTAGTAGTTAAATATTTTTTTATGTCGTTTTCCGTAAATTCCCCTTGGAATAGGAAAATAATTTCTTTCGCTTTGTACGCAAGTACATTCAGTGTCGCTAAAGGGAAATCTTTACAATTTTTAGAATAAATTACATACTTTATATAACTATACGGAAATAAATAAATTTTTTTGGTGTCTTGAGGATCATAAAAGACACATTTCCTAAAAGTTTTAAGCATGCAGAAGCTTTTTTCGCAAAATGAAAAATAAATCAAAATTTTGGAAATTTAAGCGGTATTTTTTAATTATTTAAATAAATAATTGACCAAATCGAAATCTACAATTCGCAAAATTACCGGATTTTCATTACCTACACATTAGAAAAAATTCGATACCTCTAATGGTAATAGTCCCGGAGCAAATCAATTATATGTCCGTTTTTAACGATTTTTGCACATTACAACGTCAATTTGACATCGTTTCTGACCTCCAAATTGGGATCAATTTCAGGACGATGTTAATGAACTCCAAATGAGCACACTAAACCATGTTAAAATCTGCCGTTAATTAGATCCTAATATAGACCTTTTTTTTCTAATTCCACTAGCCTATTTTACGACAATGCATTTCCAATCCGCAGCTTGGACGTGAAACTCAAAGGGAGATTTAGTAAATTGTCCAACACTTTTTTCGTACGTGTGCAGTTTTTACTAACCAACTTTCGAATTTCTAAACGTTCATATCTACTACGTGGAAGCGGTGCTAAAAGACAGATTTAGTAAATGCACTTCGCACTTTTCGCACGTGCCATCCCGCCGACTTCTCACACAAGCTGGCTACAAATATTTCCTCTGTGTTCCCGTTATAAATATTGACGCCGTGCGTCATCTATTCACGGCACCCTTTTATTTTTCAGTTCCGGCGGGACACGTAACTGTCACGAATGCAAAAAATGTATCGTCGAGCTCCGTGTACTTCAGCTGGAGCGCCCCACCGCCCGACACGATATTTGGCGAATTTTTGGGTTATCGCATCTCCTACAAACCGAGAACCAACCCCGAGGATAACAAGGAGATATATCTGCGCGACCCGACTGTCACCGTAAGTACGCTCTTTTATATGCATGCGGATATTCGCTATTAACTCGACCAGGATAACGCTCCCGTGGCCCTGGTCGTGTGTCCTGCGCCCAACAGCTCACAGGAATTTAAGTGCAGGGTGTTTACAGACTCGAAAAAAATAGCGCGTCTGTCAATTCCGCGTTACTATACACATACACAGCTCCCGTAATTTTCTTACAAACGGCGCCGTCGCACAGTGGGGCAAACTGGTTATTTAGGAGTGCACAATTATGTCCATTCATAATGATAAATAATTTTGTATTACATGAGTTATGTATTAAATAAGTATAAAGAAGGGTATCAAAGTTGTTTAAAATTACTGAGATAGTCTCAGTTAGGAAAAAGGGAGTTAATATAATTTAGACAAAATTTGCATCTCCTTTAGATTTTTTTTATATGTACATTCATTTACATTTTTATATTTAATTCTGTTCAAAAGAAACATAATTAAATTACAAGATATGGGGCATTTCACGCCAACTAAGTGAGGTCAAAAAAACATTCTGTTTGAAACATATCACAATCAATAGTACTTGCTAAAAAACTAACTTCCCTAAAATTTTAGATTTTTTGAGCCACAAGAAGAGGGATGGTGAGGGTGAGAAAATACAAATTTTCGTTTCGACTCTAAAATTTCAATCTTTCTCAATAAAAAAATGAACAAAATTAAAAAGAAGGTTGCAATTGTTTTCGATGTGCTTTTTTTGCGTAGAATACGATACAAATATTTTCAAAATTATTGGGGGTAGTTTTCACCCTTATTTTGAAGATTGAAAGTTTAAAATAGAAATTTCGAAAAGTATGACACGATATTTTTTCAATTTTTTTAGATTTATTTCGTTTTTTTTTGTACTTTCGATTATTTTTTAATTCATAATGGGCGTCAACCAGGAACTGGTCTAAAAAGCGGCCCAAAAGGTGAAAAAACGTGGTTTTAGCGTATTTTTCTCATCCTGTGAGATAGTAAATGGCAAGTGAATAATATATTCCAAGGTTTTTGAGGTCGCTGATTACGAATCTAACGTAGAAAATTTCCCGTAGAATACGATTATATTTTTTAAATTTCAAAATTTAGCCATTTTTTAAAAATCTGACGTTAGATTCGTAATCAGCGACCTCAAAAACCCTTGAAACCCAGAAAACAAGAAATTGAAAAAAAAATAGTGCCATACTTTTCGAAATTTCGATTTTATGCTTTCAATCCTCAAAATAAGGGTGAAAACTATCCCCAATAATTTTAAAAATATTTTTATCGTATTCAAAAAAAAAACACATCGAAAACCATTGCAACCTTATTCACCACTTATTTTTTCGATGTTTATTATTTTTTTAGTAGATGAGGTTTTATCATGCGAGTTTCTATTAGGGAAAACAGCGGAATGAATATTAGATGTTCCGAGTTGTTCACGAAATTTTCCGGAAACTGTTAAAAACTTCATAATCGACTTCGATTCCGCGAGCTCATTTATATTTATACGGATGTTTGTTTCGGATTTTCATCGCTCGTATCTTTAAATGAAAACTATGGTCGACTCCGCGGCGAGGGAACCGAGAAAAAAAAAATGGAAATACGTGCCCTAAATCCGTCCCAGTTTTTGTCTTCGCGTTGTTAACGATTTCTTGCGCTACTGTATTCGAGAGTTTTAATACTTGAGATGTCGCTACTTAGCAAACTAGTTCTATTGTGGGCCGACGACCACATTTATATCTAGATTATTTCGTGTTCAGCCGCAAAGCTTATTAAAACTTAATTTAAATATTTCGCCGGAAAACTCTTGACTTACTAAGACCGGCGATTTAAAGGTTCCTTCCTAAAACATTTCCACTTGCACAACCAGCGTGAGAACCGGATTTAACAAGCCACGTTCCTATTTCGTCCACACACGAATGGACTTTCTGGAGACACAAATGCTTTAGTTTTTTTATCTCTTGTCTGGAAAATCAAATCCCATCACATGAGAGAAAAAAATAGCGGTATTAAAAGCGGCACAAAGACTCGTGTTCTTTGACCTTGATAAACAAATCTAAACTTTACACGAAGTCTGGAAGGCCAAATGGACCGTTGAAAAGTTGAAAAGATGAACCGTTGGAGCTTCTAATACATCGAAGGAATAAAGCTTGAACGGACGAGATAGAGGAGTTTAACGCATACTTCTCCGAGAGTAAAATCCATCCGTGTATGGCCGCTTTCTGCCCGCTAAGAAGACAACATGCCAATTTGCTTTCAGCGCCATGGTGAACGGGGTTGTTGGAACTCCTTTTTCCGGTACGTCGTCGACCGCAACGGCTCTGGGCCCTGTGTCATTCAAGCCACGCAAAAGAGGAACGCGCGTTGTGACTAAATGGTGCGGAACAAAACAGCGTGGATTCATAATGGCGCGGGACAAACCGGAGCAAATCAAACCGGGAACACAACAAGGACGCTGTACAAATACAACGGAGCCAAATGGATGCGCCGATTTACCGCAATTGCATACATTTATCTATTACCGCAGATTTTATATAATAATCCCGTGAATAATTTTGTATTTCTTAATTTAAAAAACTTGTTTGTAGTGTTGTATGTTTAAAGCAGTTGACCAATACAAGATTTCTCCGTTTTACAGATTTTTACGTGAGCTATATGTTCTTTGAATCTAGTTAAAAGTGTTCATTTTGTTTGCCCAATATAGGATTGGCGAAACCCGCGCGTGAAGTGAAGTTTGTGATTATTTTTTGTGCTGTTTCACTTCGCCAGCTGACTGCGAACTTTTTCCTCCATTGTCTATTGATTTACCTTCTTCCCACCTTTCTCCGTTTTTACGCGCTCTCACTTAAAATTGATAAATGGGTTTTGTTCTTAACGAAACTAAGAGTTCGGCATTATTAATTATACACAAATTAAGATTGTTTCCGATTCGTTCCGTTTCCGATTTTGTATTTCCTCTAACCGCTATTAAGATATGTTCTGGCAACTTCTTTTTGACTGCCTCGCTTCTCGCACAATTTTTTCACCGACCTGACACCGCCATCTAACGGATCAATACGCGATTCATCTCGCCCGACGGGGTTTAACGTAATTTGAACGGTTTTTATTGTTCGACGCCGAAAAAAATTGAATGCTGTATTCACTATCTTCTTATTAATTTAATCGATCCCAAACGCCCGAGGGCGCGCAGAGTCTGACCACTCATAGATACACCCATTAGTTACGATTTTCGTAAGGTGAATTATCAATAGGACCTTAAGGACCGCTTAAGCGGACCATAATCGCATACGTGCTAGTCGGGATTTTGGGTTGTTGTCAAGGGAGCAATTGAACTGAAACACCTAACGATGTTTGCGAAGTCACACTATCAGAGGCCAAAGAAAAAAAGTTGACACGAAATCACAGCGAAAAATTAACCTAGTTAACATTAACTTTGTTACCTGCCACTGACTTCGCTTCCGGAATTTACAGTCCAGTAGGCAGAGACTTTTTATGTGTTCTTGAAACATATTGAGCTAGTTTTGACGGTTTCCAATGTATTTTTTTGGATAGAACACAATGCGCTGGGTCCGTAGAGCTGAAACCGTCGGCTAATTGTTTAAATAAATGATTTGTGAAAAAAAACGGATTTTTTTTCACATTTTCGCTTATATCTCCGTTCTTTGGCATATTTTACCATATATAGCATATGTATTTAACCCGTTTCGGCCGAAAACGCCACTCTCGGTACATCGCCCTTTAGCGCCTCATAACTAATACTATTTGCGACAGAAAAATTTGACTGGGACATCTTTTTGAAGTTTAAGACGTGCCCTTTCTGATGGTGTCCATGAAATTCCTCCAAAATATTATTAATTATGAAAAAAATCTGTTTAAAAAAAAACCATTTTTTTTAATCAAATTTTCAAGGGGTTTCCGGTCTGTAATGGACCTGGAACCTGACTAACCGGTGGAATAAATGTTTGAACTTCAATATATATATACGTGGTTTAAAGATTGATTTTTTGCTTATGCGTTCAAAATGGTGCCTGAACTGCAAAAATTTTTGCGTAAAAATTCAAGATTTTTTTCACGAAAACGATGCATTTTTACTATAAATTGTCGAGAATAAAAAGTTCTTAAAATCACTCGATGAATGCACTGGTGCACTAGAATTTTTTTCAAAATTTTTGAGCAATATTTTGGATTTTGCCAATTTTTTGCAAAATTTAAAAAAAAATACTTTAAAAAAACCTGAAAATTCCAGTGCATTCATCGGGTGATTTTAAGAACTTTTTATTTTTGACAATTTATAGCAAAAATGCTTTGTTTTCGAGAAAAGATTCTTGAATTTTTACACAAAAAATTTTGCAGTTCAGGCGCCATTTTGAACGCATAAGGCAAAAAATCGATCTTCAAATCGTGTTTTTTTTAAAGAAAAACTGCTATATTTCATAATTAATAATTTTTTGGAGGAATTTCATAGACACCATCGGAAAGGGCACGTCTTAGACTTTAAAAATATGTGCCTGTCAAATTTTTCTGTCGCAAATAGTATTAGTTATGAGGCGCTGAAGAGCGACGAGAGTGGCGTTTTCGGCCGAAACGGGTTAAGGAATTTGTAGCATATTGAATTTCCAAAATTTTAAGCCCAACCCGAAGACTCCAAGTGCTATTGTTAACTTGCAAATGACTGCTGAAGTGCTTTTTTTTCACTATTTTTTTACTTCGAAAGTAGGGCGACTATGACCATTAAATTTCTTGCAGACACTGCTATTTGTAGTACAAAGTTACAAAAAAAATTCGGCTCGATCCGTTAATAACTTTTTGAGTAATTAACGATCGCATTTTTTTGCAAGCCTTAATTAACAATGACGCCATTTCTTTGTTTATTGTACGATATTGACCGGGTTGGGCTAGAACAATCATAAATCTCTTCAAGTTTGCGAGACTTTTTGAGATTTTGAAAAATTAATTTGGGCCAGTTTTATAACGAAAAATTCGATCGTTAATTACTCGAAAAGTTATTAACGGATCGAGCTGAAATTTTTTTTGTAATTTGTTACAAATGTATTGCTACAAATAGCAATACATTTCATGATCATGGTCGCCCTACTTTCGAAGTAAAAAAATAGTGAACAAAAAGCACTTTTTTCAACTTCAGCAGTAATTTGCAAGTTAACAATAGCACTTGGAGACTTCGGGTTGGGCTTAAAATTTTGGAAACCGTCAGAACTAGCCCTATATGTTTCAAGAACACTTTGATGATTTTACCTGCCACCGACTTAGCTTCCGGAATTTACGTCGAAAGTAAACTCCGGCATCACCGGAAAATCTGGAAGGTGACACGACCATTTCTCATCGAACTAGGAGAGCAAAACTAATTCGAAGCCTACTTCATCAAAACGTGTCATATAGTGCAAGAATCGCGTTTCTAAAACGCAACCAAAGTGATTTATTAACTTTACCAGATATGCAACTTTATGAGTGTGTGAACTAAAAGTTTCTAAGCAGTAATTCAGAATGTACGATCGCGGCTTGGGCTCAGCTATTCTTTACCAAAAATATATGTTTCAAGTCTGCATTTGGAAAATATTACGCTCGGGGAAAATATTACGTTCAATTTGGAAAAAGGGGGACGAATTTATCGGAAAAGTCTTCATAAATTATACAGGGTGCTTACAGACTCCGTGAAACAAAAAATACAGCATACACGTTATATTTACGTCAAGTGTCAATTTCAGAAACGTACACTTATTTTCTTAAATGCACCCACATTATGTCTGTCAATTCCACGTTACTATACTCATAGAAATATGTCCGTAAACACCCTGTATAACTGAAAAACAATCGAGTGCATGCAATTATGAGATCAATCCACTATACTCACCCGATCTAATTAATTACCTTAATAAAGGGTGGGCCATCTATTGGTTTCCATCTATTTCTACACTGCCGACACTGACGCGCTTGACATTTGACATATATGTATGTGATATCTAACCTCCGCTGTAAGAAATGGATCGTTTTACGCTTGAACAACGTTGGATGGCATATTGAAAAATTATTTCCAAAGTGAATGCTGTGTTGTAGAAACAGTGAGAAAATTGAGAACAATTTTTGGTCGAAATAAAGCTCCATCAGCGCCTGGTGTAAGAAAGTTCTTAAGGAAAGTTCGTGAAACTGGCATGCTTATGGATAACAGAAGTCATCCACGTGCTCGTCCGGTGCGCACAGCTGAAAGAATTGCTGCTGTTGCCCAAAGTGTGCGTGAAAACCCAATAATCTCAAATCGTCACAGAGCACAACAACTTAATGTTTTGCTTATCGCTTCTCCGTGTGGGCTTTAAATGAGTTTGAAAATGACGCCTATTTCAATCGAAAAATCATTTTTTCGGACGAAGCTCATTTTTATCTTGGAGGACATAATAAATAGAATTGTTAATAAACAGAACTGTAGGATTTGGGGTTCCGAAAATCCACACGTAGTCATAGAGAAGCCTCATCCGGCAAGAGTGACTGTTTGGTGTAGGTTTTGGAGTGGTAGCATCATTGGTCCGTACTTCTTTCAAAATGAAGACGGTAACAGCGTTACAGTAAATAGAATGCGTTACAGAGACATGTTAACTGATTTTTGTGGCCGCGATTGGACGATTTGGACTTGGATGAGATTTAATTCCATCAGGATGGAGCAACATGTCACACAAGCCGTGACACAATCGATCTTTTGCACACTAAATTCGATAACCGTGTTATCAGCCGTTTTGGAGACATTTATTGGCCATCGCTCAGCTGCGATTTAACACCGTTGGACTATTTTTTATGGGGACATGTTAAGGACCGTTGTTACTCCAACGATCTACAAACAATTGACGCACTGAAGGAAAACATAAATCGAGTTATTCGTGCTAACGAGTTATTTCGATACAAATAATCGAAAATGTACTGCAAAATTGGGTGAAAAGATTGAACTACTGCCAAGCCAGCCGCGGCAGTCATTTAACTGAAATTGTTTTTCATAAATAATGGGAAGGTATACTTTCTTGAATAAAGCAACAATCATTTAAAAATATTCAACGATGTAATTTTAATAGCAATTTTAAAAAGAAACCATCTGATGGCCCACCCTATATTACAGCGCCAATAACTATTGATATTATTAGTCCGACGAACGCGACTGTGTAGAATAATTTAAGCTAAATCGGTCAGTTGAGGTGGTAGTCCTGCCTTTTTGGGCGTTCCCATTTCCTCCGGATGTACGTTATCCGGGAAACTGTCAAGTAATATGGTAATTCCTAGCAACGGATGATTATAATGTATGCTGCTGCTACTCCTTTAGGTGCCTAATCAAATTTTCTAACACTATTAAACTGACATCTGCTTTATATTGTTCCAGAACCATATTCTAACTCAATTACAGCCGTGGACTCAATACTACGTCACTGTCCAGGTATTTAATCCCGAAGGACTTGGACCCAACACAACAGTGCTAATAATGACAGATGAAGGCGGTGAGTAAATTTGATATTCAATGTCGGCTACAATCCTGAGTTTAAGGCTTAAAGCATTGTGGCTTGGTAATTTGATCGGCCCTCGTGCAATCTCACCCACTACAAAGCAGCCAGTGCCCGGGTGGCCAACCAAAAGCCAAACCCCGCTATCCGTTATTTATTTTCGACGTTATGCCGAAAATTAATTTCCGACCATCCGAAATATCTCAGACTCTAGCTCATCAAAAGCACATCCACACCAAATTCATCCAGACCGCTAAACAACACTGTATTTACGACGTGGTACTAGTAACACGCATCTTTTACCTTTACTTTTACGGGATCTAAATTCTCCTTAAAGATGAAGTTTGATTCGCCCTACGGCATTATTGAACATAAAGCAATTTTCTTCGCATTACCAAGAATTACGACGTCGTTCTAGAGCAGACAGTAGACATTAAGTGTGTTATTTTGGAATGCAAAAAGTATATATTAAAAGTCTCCTGGACTTTTACTGCTTCAAACATGACCGAATGCTCTCTGAAAAATATTATTTGATTACCAGAGATTGATGCTATAAATCAGAGCCGGCCGCTTTTATTATACTTAAATGATTTAGAAGGGTTCTCGTTTAAAGACGAACCTAACAGAGTGTTATAAATCGAAGTTCTCTGCCTTACATAAAACTGAAAAGAATGCACAAAGGGATGGCTTTTGAGGAAAAGATACGTATGCTTTTTTACCTCTATAAAATACATTAACCGTTGGGATTCCTTACATAAATGGGGTTTTTCCAATTTTTCATCTGATCAAACTCAAACACAAAGAATAAAATAGGTATTCTTTGCTCTCCACAAATATACAGGGTCCGCAAAAAGTCTGCACCATTGATCTCTGCAGCAGTTTTAACAAAAAAAAAAAAAAAAAAAAAAAAAACAGGTTTTCCAAACAGAAAAAAATGCATAACAAAAAAATCCCATATATGGTGCACTTGTTTTTGGCGGACGCTGTATAATGAAGAACCTGTTGAAAATTATTTCGCCAGGGGCACGATATTTGCAGGTTTTTTAAAAGGGAACTGTTAAGTTCATTTAGGTAATTCTGTTGCTGTAATCCCCCTTAATTTCAGTTTAGAAGATTTTAGTTTTAAGTTTAGCGCTTCCCTTTCATCTCCTCCTAATTTATTCAACACAATTCATAATTAAACAACCATGCATAATTCCGTAATGGCAAAGTAAACGACTGAAGCGCCTACACCGTCACAAAAACCACCCATTCACCTAAAACTAATAAAACTATGGATTCTTCGGAATACGTAATCGTTTGGAGTTATTCAACGCGTGACATTTCCATCAGTGTGATCAAACAAAATTGCCATTAATGGGGTTGAATATTTGTATAATGTCGTTGTTCCAGACCTCCGCACAGTCTTTTCACGATTTCCAAGGGGCATTTTGCCAATGAGTTTCAACAAAGAGTACTCGTTTTTTAATTTAAGTGTAAGTAAATCGCACCATATTCCACCAAGCGGTCAAAAGCAAAAGTGGAAACCGTCAACTTAGGGATAAATCCCGCTTAGATAACCTATTTACAAATCTGAAATATAATGTTATCAGAAGACTTTTATAAGCACCAAGTACTGCTGATAAATTATGTGTAGCATACCTAAAACTTAAAACTGGTCGCTTCGAAAGAAGATACTTCAGTAATTTTCCAACTCCTCACGGTCTCAAGGTGTTATTACGAAACTTTAATAAGTGTCTATAATATAAGTTTGCCGCGATATAGCCTGTGGCATAAATTACGTCATATACTCACAAAACAACGATAAAAATATACACGTGAACAATGGGTTGCGTAAAAAACCAATTTGAATTTTTCCCTTCTAAGAATAATCACTGTTGACAATAGTGGACTCAAAAGCAACCCCCGATTTGACTGAAGTTTCTTCTTGAACACAACAATGAAATCCAACGGCGGTCCTAAGACCAAGCAATAATCGGATATACGAGGTGTGTAAATTAAGTAATGAGAGCGCCCGATCTAGTAGCACTGCGGAGACGAGACTTAGAAATACGGTAAATTAAGGACATAATACTGAATTGTAATTCTATTCGAATAAAAGAATTTAAAAAAAAACAGTCTCATTACTTAATTTATAGACCTTGTATCTTCAAACGACTAATTAAAAAAACGAATAAGATTGAACAACACTTTCAAAAAGTACAGATTCGAAAACTTGGACAGATCAAACCACTATTTGAGGTGTAAATTAAACCCTTACATACCTAATTACGAGAAAAACAATTTACAAGTTTGATAGTTTCTATGCCGATAAAAAAAGAACCCATAAGGTAATTTTAATTCGCCGCAAAGTGCTGGAATTGAGGTACATTTGGGGTTCCACGCGTAGCATTGTTTTAAAAGATTAAACATTATCATCAAATCCCTTAATTTCAACGAGACCGAAAGGTGAAAGCGGCAAAGTTAATCCTTAACGCACCTTTTTTATTGCGTAATGTAAAGCGTTTTCTAAATCCGCGCCGCATAAATTCTGTCCCCGTTTAATAAAAATTTCATATCACTCGCAATTATTAACATTTACGAAGAAAGAAACGTTCTGGAGGTTCTGAGGGGAAGCGCAAAAACGCGTATTAATTTTTTATGCCGCCTGTTCGTTTTCGCCGGTGTGTTGTCGAAATTTAAATTTTTTTCGCGGCATTTCGAAATATCGGTGAGAAAATTATGAGGGGCGACCGAAGTCGGCGAGTAGAGTCCATATCGTCGAATTGCCAAGAATTGCCGCGGTAAGTGAATGATATCATAACAAAGGGGAAATAATTGAAGTGGCTTTGTTTCCAACTCGCTAAATTTGAGATATTCTCAACATTATGGCCTTATAAAGCAAATAATGTACGATGACTCGAATTTAAATATTTTACACTCGGTTATATAAGGTGGAAAGATTGTTTCATTCTCTAGACTTGAGGGATCAACAAAGGGAGTTTTCGTCTTTTATCCTGATATTATAAATGTCATCCTTAACAATAATATTAATGGAACGATAAAGACGTACATCTTCACACACGGTTATGCAGCATAGTACAAGCATTCAAGATATATAGGAAGTACAAACTGCAATAATCCGAAAATATGAAATCCTTTTCAAGTTCTTGGACTCATATTAAATATATATCGTCATGGATCTGGCTAATTGAGCCAATTTGGAAAAATTTGATCCGAAAATATCATCAAAATATAAAAAAGCAACACATAACTACAAAAATTACGTGTTAAACCCATTAACGCCCACAGGACAGAATTTCGACATTGTTCGAGTCGATGCCGTTCAATGAATTTGAGAAAAACAAAGTTCCAAACAACCTTTTCCTATGTTTTTGAGGGTGCTCTTTCAAATGGTAACGGTTAAAAAATTCTTAAGAAATATTTAAGCATGGAAAAATTAAAATTAATCCAAAAAAACGTATATTTTCGCTTGCTTTTTTTTATGACTTTTCGTTCCCTTTTCATTTTTTTTATGACTTAAACCTATTCAGATCGTGGCCTCGAGGTCTACAGTTAAAATAAATAAAGTTAGTAAGGTCTAAAAAATTGTTACTAAAACATAATGGCGGCCTAATTGAAATTTTTTTTTCAAAACTTTACGAATTTTTTTTCTCGAAAACGATAGACTTTATCAAACATTTTCTAAGAACAAAAATGTTTTAGAATTGGTCAAAGAATACTCTAAAATTTTTTCTGAATGTTCCGACACGATTTTCGATTTTTTTGAAAAATCGTTAAATCGAAATTTTGAAAAACGTCATCAAAAAATCCGAAAAAAATTGACAATTTTCTTTGACCGATTCCAAGACATTTTTGTTCTTAGAAAATTTTTGATAAAGGGTATAGTTTTCGAAGAAAATTTAAAATCTGAATAGGTTTAAGTCATAAAAAAAATGAAAAGGGAATGAAAAATCATAAAAAAAAATGCAAGTGAAAAATGAATTTGGTTTAATTTTAATTTTCCCATGCTTAAATATTTTTTAAGAATTTTTTAATCATCACCATTTGAAAGAGCACCCTCAAAAACATAGGAAAAGGTAGTTTGGAACTTTGTTTTTCTCAAATTCATTGAACGGCATCAACTCGAACTTCAATTTTGACATTCTGTCCTGTGGGCGTTAATGGGTTCTCTAGAACCAAAGTCCAAGAACTTTGAGAAAGAATTAAGCTGACGCTTAAGATTTTTCTCTAAAATCGGTTGATTATTGAAAAAGTCATCCCCCATCTTGGATCTGCCATCTTGCATTTTGTCGATATGACTTCAGATTCACAATCACCGACCTCTAAAACCCCCGTAGACTAGATTTGGCGAAAATTGGCCGAATTAAAAAAAATTAAAAGTTTTCGGATTCGTATTTAAGAGGTTAAAATACACCGGAAAGCATATATAGAATCTCAAAAATTAACTAACTTTTTTTTGGCGTGTGTTTTAATTTTTTTTTCTCTAAAGTTTCGAGAGCTTTCAGTTGCCATATTGGATCCGCCATTTTGAATTTCTCAAAACGCAACTTCGCTTTTGGAAGCCTTTCACTAGACGAACATTTTAAGACCTCGTACGTCTTGATCGGTCAAACCACGTTTTGTGTAGGTAGGTGATCCGCTTGACGTGAAACGTCTCATATCTAGTTTCCTTCGTGACATTTAAAGTTAAAAAAAAAAAACATCGTGTTATCGTTAGCTTTTAATCGCTTACAATTAACCCCAAACTGCAAAGCTATTCTAGGCCCGTATTACAAAGTTCGCATAACTTCAATTGGGGCCAATCGCCGATACAAACAGAAGCGAGTCCATTCTAAAGAGCCCCTATCATGATACCCCTTTCCTTATTAATCTTTTATCAACTTTCTCGGGGTAGAATATTAATCGAGTTCGAGTGTGAATCGGCACGCAGCCAGGACGTCGGACGCACCCAAAATTTTACCCGCCCCGTCAGACCCTCCCTCGCCGCCACCCCCCTACCCTCGCTAGACCCTCGGACAACGACACTGTCCATATTAATAATCCCAACCCATCTCAATCACCCACACGGTCAAGTTTATAGCGGCAAATTATTCTGATGAATTAAAGCGGAATCAATCAGATAGTGCGCCTGATGAAGCACCCGGTTTGCCATCTATCCGTATCTTGCCTAAGCACTCGCCCCGCAGCATGCTAGATCGCAGAAATTCTTCTTGAAACATATGGGGTTAGTTTTAATGGTTCCCTATCTATTTTTTTGCGTAGAACACAATGCGCGGGGTCCGTAGAGCTGAAACCGTCCGCTAATTTACTAAATTAACAATTTGTGAAAAAAAAAAGTATTTTTTTCGCTTATATTTCCGTTCCTTGGCATATTTTATATAGCATATGCATTTAAGAAGTTGTAGCCTATTCAATTTCCAAAAATTTAAGCCCAACCCGAAGTCCTCAAGAACTATTGTTAACTTGCAAATGACTGCTGAAGTTGAAAAAGTGCTTTTTTTTCACTATTTTTTTACTTTTAAAGTAGGGCGACTATGATCATGAAATTTCTTGGAGGGACTGCTATTTGTAGTATGAAAATTTCAGCTCGATCCGTTAATAACTTTTCGAATAATTAACGATCGAATTTTTTTTGCAAGTCTTAATTAACAATGACGCCATTTCCTTGATTATTGTACGATATTGACCGGGTTGGGCTAGAAAAATCATAAATCTCTTCAGGTTTGCGAGACTCTTTGAGATTTTGAAAAATATTAATTTGGGCCAGTTTTATAACGTTTTCTACGCGACTACCTTTTTTGACGCGACGTATACATATATTATTTTAGCGTTGCCGCTTCGAAATTGTCGAAATTGTGACTATAATATCTTGACGCCCGTTTTTTTTAATAAGCGTCTTGAAGCGTACTTTCAAGATATTATAAAAAAAAGCGTCAAAAAAGGTGGTCGCGTAGAAAACGTTATAAAACTGGCCCAAATTAATATTTTTTCAAAATCTCAAAAGTCTCGCAAACCTGAAGAGATTTATGATTTTTCTAGCCCAACCCGGTCAATATCGCGCAATAATAAAAAAAATGGCGTCATTGTTAATTAAGGCTTGCAAAAAAATTCGATCGTTAATTACTCGAAAAGTTATTAACGGATCGAGCTGAATTTTTTGTAACTTCATACTACAAATAGCAGTCCCTCCAAGAAATTTCATGATCATAGTCGCCCTACTTTCGAAGTAAAAAAGATAGTAAAAAAAAAGCACTTTTTCAACTTCAGCAGTCCTTTGCAAGTTAACAATGGCACTTGGAGACTTCGGGTTGGGCTTAAAATTTAGGAAATTCAATAGGCCACAACTTCTTATATGCATATACAATGTAAAATATGCCAAGGAACGGAGATATAAGCGGAAATGTGAAAAAAGACGTTTTTTTTCACAAATTGTTAATTTAAAAATTAGCGGATGATTTCAGCTCTACGGACTCCGCGCATTGTGTTCTACGCAAAAAAATACATAGGGAACCGTCAAACCTAGCCCTATATGTTTCAAGAACACATAAAAATCTCTGCCTACTGGACTGAATGAACAATAATCATTTTCGGATTACAAAATAAATTAAATTGTTATTATATCATCTTATCTATACGAGGGGGGACTTTTAGGTAGCACTGTATTATATGAAATACATCGAGGAAGTGACTCGAGCATGAGGACTGAGAATCGGTTAACATTTCGATTAAAAGACAGTCAACGCAGCATACACCCTTAAACGAAGGGACACCGAAAAAATATTTATTCTGCCGAAGGAACCGAGCATTTGCGATAACTTTTTATTTAATAAAGATATCAGATCAGGCGCAATTTCGTTTTTATTATGATTTCATCAATATAGAAGCCCCTACCCGGGGTACCTGTTTTCGCCAAACCGAAGCCAGACGTTCCCTGTTGATCGAACCAAGGGACTATATGAACAATCGTACTCTCAAGTAGCAGGTGGTGTACGAACAAAGGTTAGGGATAAGCAAGAGAGAGCGTGACAGACAGAAGGGAACAACCATTGGCGCCGTCTAGGAGCTAAAATGATATGACAATCACCGAAAAAAACACAATAATTAAAAAGAATATTAACGTGACAAAAATTTCCCCAAAAATGTGAAATTTTATCTTTTTATTTTTATTATTTGTACCGTTATTTTTATTTTCGTCTTGTAACAACCCGTTTTATTAAAATAAATTTCTGAAAACACTAATTTTCAATTTTTATATAATACTCAGCTCCAGACTCGATAGATGCTACCTGTTAACTGTGTATATCTGTTAAGATTACTTCAATTATTTAAGCTGTAAGAAAATTGTTGTACTGGTACCACGAATTTTATATTTTTAAATAATTTACCCCTCTGAAGAGTCGCGCGGTTACGCCCATGGTAGGATGCGGGTCGGAGGAACAGACACGAGCGCTTAGCACGCAGGAACGAGACACATGCAAACTGTAAAGTTGGGAGTAATAACAAAAATCCAGAGGATGCACCGCTTCAACCGCTAGATAATTTTTTTTAATTCGCTCACCCAGTTCGAACGAGGTCCCGCCTATCGCGACAAGAAATACCTTTTAGCTTTGTATGTATGTTGGACCTTTTATAAAACCCATTGTCTCAGATGTGCCATTTTGAATTACGTCTGTTCGGCGGCAAGAGAGACGAAATCGGCTTAAAACTAGGCGAGACCACTTTAAACTAAAAATTCTCGACGACCATTCCGATATCCTATAAATGGCTTAAAGTGTGACTATTTTCTCTTTGTTCAGCAGCGTGGTGGCTGAGTGGAATTTGAAAATCTCGTATTTTCATAACGGAGCTTATTTTAGGGGATTATAATTACTAGACCGACGTAGAAGGCTGTAGTAGCAAAAAACCTCCAACGAAATTTCAAAAAATGTATGCTCCACCTGAAGATCTTGGAAACACGAGGTGTGGCTATATTAAATAACCGAACTGATGCTGCTACCACCGCGCTGCGAGCGTGTCGCAACAACCATGAGCTCGCTGGACAAGCCGGTGGGTCGCTCAGTTTGATTGTAGCAGTCGTTTGAATTACTCTACGCACCAGTGAACGAAAACATTGAAAACATTGGTAAATTAATCCTCGAAGATATTCGTTTAAATATCCGAGGGCTTGCTGAAGGCTTGATAGGAATCGACAAAGAATGTGTTCGCTAGATTCTGCATGAATCGTTCAACATGCGCAAAGTTTGCGCAAAAATGATGCCAAAACTTCTCACTCCCGAGCAAAAGGAATCAAGAATGAACATTCACGCTGACATTCTAAACAACATCGACACTGATCCAGGCTTGTTAGACACGGTGATTACTTGTGATGAAAGTGTGGAAGCGGTTAAAGCAAAAGCGACGGAGGTTCTGAACCAGCTGACAGAAGTGGACTTCCAGCACTGCTTTCAACAATGGAAAAGTCGTATGGAGCGGTGTAGAGATCGCCAAGGGGAGTGCATCGAAGGAGAAAAAGTTGCCACTGTAGTTGAGGACCCTGCTGCAAGAACGATGCAGTTCCATTTTCAACGCGTGACGAGGTTAGCTGCTTATAATTTTGATAAAAATATTTAACGCAAATTCCACACATCTCAGTGCATGGAGTATACATACTGACATATGCTCAGTTGCGTCGAATTTGCGTTAAATAACGTCTAATATTTTTATCGAAATTATAAGCAGCTAACCTCGTCACGCGTTGAAAATGGAGCTGCATCATTCTTGCAGCAAGCTCCTCAATTGGTGACGAATAAAAAGTGTTATGACAGCAGTTCGGTTATTTAATAGCTACACCTCGTAGTTCTAAATATATGACGAGGACGAAAACATTTTGATGAAATTACGAATGCGTTTTTACGTTGCCTAGAAACGAAACGCAAACAGGCCTATAAAACGACTCTTCTATAATATCCCTGTTGCATCAGATACGGATTTACGAGATGCAGCCAAAACAATGAAATCCCTATCTGCCGGGCCCCAATAAACCGTTATGGGATTAAATCCCGCAATTATAATTATGAGGTGTTTGGAAGTTATATTAGCGGCACTATGGTTTGCAGTTTGTTGTAACTATTAGCGGAATTTCATGTTCGTAAAACGGGACGCAGCGCCGCGCCTGTTAAAACTCATGTCTCGATTCCACGCGCGCGTCTGAAATGGGCCATGTTTTGCGGCCGAAAAGATGCCGCAGACAAAGGAAAATAAACGTGCACGCGTTCGATCAACAGTTTTGACGGTAATTCTAGTCATTCAATATTCTGTAAACATCCCTACAGGAATATACCTATCAGATTATTCATAGAAGATCCTTTACGAATATTCCCCATGAATCTGCTGATAATATTCCTACGACTATATTCTTGTCAGTTGAAGAGTGCGAAAATCTACTTGGTGTGTGTCAACTCGTAATAATAACAGATTTCCATTGATTGATGAGGTTTAAATATTAAATGGTAATGAAAAACGCTTATTAACTACAAGAAATTGTCGACGTAAATTAACAGAATAAACCGAAGTTACAAGATTGAACGAGATTTATAACGGCAAAAAAACCTACGATAAGCTCCGAGTTATACCGCCTTAATGTGCGCTTCGTCATTGTTTTCGTAAACTGCAAACTATTAACGGCAGGTCGTAAAAGAAAACTGGATTTTATAAGATGAGGGAAAACTTAACGATCCTCCCGGGCCAAATAGTCCCGTCCTATTCGTCCTTATAGCAATTTACCGTTATACCTGTTCGATAAAGTCAAATGTCCGATGTATCCAGAACGTTTTTTTACGGATATGAGATAAAACCGTTTCTTAATCTGATGAAATATATTGAACCGCAAAAAATACATTAACCCTTTAACGTCAAAACTACAGTTTTTGTTTATCCTCTCTTTAGCAACGTGCCAAGTACAAGAAACGATGGGAAAAAATCGGGAAATGCCTTTCAGAGTATTTTTGGGGATGCTCTTTCGAATGGCACCAATAAAAATTCATAATAGTTGAAGCTTACCTCTGTTTTTGGCCATTTAAATTGAAAAGAGCACGATTTTTCAGGTTAGGTTTTGTAACATGATTTTTGACTGGAAAAAATGTGTCTTTCGACAGAAAACTACGGGAAAAGTGCATTCGAGAGTTGGACTGAAAAGTTATGTACTTAGAAAAAATTATTTCCAACATGGGGTGTCCAATATCTCGGCCAAAAGGACACATTGTCAGGGAAACTTTCATAATTGTTTTACTCAAACTTGGAGAACTTTGGAGCAAAAGTTTAGAGAACAAAAAGTGTTCAGATTCATCCAACGAGCACGCCTGATTTTTTTTCAGAATTTTTGGTCACGTTTCGGTCATTTTCAATTTGGCCATTTTTTCAAATATCCGAAAATGGCTCTAAAAATTCTGAAAAAAATTACACACCTCGCTTGAAGAGTCTATACAAATTTCTCAAAAATCAGGCGTGCTCTGTGGATGAATCTGAACACTTTTTGTTCTCTAAACTTTTGCCCCAAAGTTCTCCAAGTTTGTGTAAAAAAATTATGAAAGTTTCCCCTGACAATGTGTCATTTTGGCCGAGATATTGGACACCCCATGTTGGAAATAATTTTTTTCTAAGTACATAACTTTTCAGTCCAACTCTCGAATGCACTTTTCCCGTAGTTTTCTGTCTAAAGAAAAAATTGTTTTCCAGTCAAAAATCATGTTACAAACAAAATTGACCTGAAAAATCCTGCTATTTTCAACATGGCCAAAAACAGAGGTAAGGTTCAACTTTTATGAATTTTTTTTTGGTGCCATTCGAAAGAGCACCCCCCAAAAATACTCGGAAGGGCATTTCCAGATTTTTTTTTGTTTCTTGTAATTGGCACGTTGCTAAAGAGAGGATATACAAAAACTGTAGTTTTGACGTTAAAGGGTTAAGGCCTAGGAGAGGTCGCGCATATGTACCTTGTCAATTTGACAGTTCTGAGGAAGTCGTGAACAAAGTTCGGAATTGAACCGAACTGGAAAAAGGATGGTATGAACTAGAAGATTTATTTAACGAAGTGAAAATAAATTCGGTGTCGCAGTACGGTACACATGCAATTCTCGTTGAGCCGCCGTAATACCACCTCTTTCCTTTGATTGGGTAAAGTAATTAGTTAGGTAGACGAGTTTCCTTGTGCAAAGTTGATTCCGTCAGCGCGGAAACTAAGAACTAGGAGATAAAATACAAAGTTTATACATGAATATGAAAGTTTCGAATATTGACCACAATTCACTCTGGTGGGTTGTGGGAATTCACGCCAACTTTGAGCTTAAAACTTTAATAATATTCGTCGTATCAAATATTTAAGGAAGTAGGTGCGTACGTCTGCGAGTTCGCTGCATTTCGAAACACCGCCCACTCTAATTCCAGACGTACATATATCTACTAGTATAGTAGAATTAGGATTTAGCCGAAAAGTAACTCACTTCACCGAAAAAAATGCTTTTTTGTGGAGGAGGCTGAAAATATTAAATATCGTTTTTTGGCAACAATTTAAAATTATTGCTAGATTGTTTAAATAATTCGAAAAGGTGCGAATATCAGGTTTTTTTTGAAATAAAAAAGACAACCGTAAACTATACAAAAAAAAATGTTTCAGATAAAAAATGTAACTAGTAAAAAACCCTACAAAACCCATCAGGAAATTTGCAAATCGGTTAATTTGTTTATCTGCAAAATTGAAAAAACCGTCAAAATGGCCCCTTATTTCAATTGTTTATAACTAAAGTAAGCCTTGTGACTTTACAAGTATTGGAAAATGTAGGTATCGGTGTACTTAAAAAACGCTGAAAATTTCAAATCGATATATTTTTAAGTTTTTGCAAAAAGTAAATTGTTTATTAATAAGGTGCTTTCGTAAAGCAGCCCTTAATTTTTTTGTAAACATCATAGAGTAACGATTCACAATGGATTATCTTCTTGATGAGTTGCACTATCAAATACATCGAGAAATTAATTGAATTTCACAAATTTAATTGTTTAATGGTAATGGTAATGACAATCGTTGAATAATAAATATTATTATATATAAAATAAGTCGCTTGGACTAATTTGATTAAAGTTGCGAGTATTCCCAGTCATTTTTCACGAGCTACCCCAAATTAAAAAAATATATACCATTTTACGATGTATAGTTTTGGAGATAATCCGATTTTTTTCGTGCGCTGTGATTTTGAAGCGACAGAAAGAAAATCTGGGCATGCATCCACGCCCGTTACTAAAATAACGATGCACATTATTATAATGCTGTAAACGAAACCGACTACTACATACTTTCGAAATTCTTACATAATACAGAGCGAGATTTGATTTTATTACTGTGTTAATTTCCAAGAAAAAAATCAAAAAATTGAAAGTGCAAAGTTATGAGTGCAAGAAAAGAAAAAATAAACTCGGCTCCCAAGTTTCTTGGAGCGTTCTTTTTTTTTAAATTCTCCGAAATATCGTAGCTGTCAAATGATACAGCTACAACCCCTAAATTTTCAAGTCGGAAGTAGGGACTTGTGATACTTCATTTGAAAGATATTTTCATTCTCTATTCAAAACTGCTATGGTTTTAAATTTTATTGCAGAAATTAACAAGAAAAAAAAGATAAGCTTCTCCGTCGTAGGAAATTCGTTACATTAAAATAAAACACAATTCATTATCAATGCAGCAAATGTTCAAAATGCATGCCTCCAGCATAACTTCAAGACGCGTATTTAAACAAAAAATGGGAATCAAGATATTATAGTCACAATTCCGACAATTTCGAAGCGGCAACTCTAAAATAATATAAATATGTATACGTCGCGTCAAAAAAGGTAGTCGCGTAGAAAACGTTATAAAACTGGCCCAAATTAACATTTTTCAAAATCTCAAAAAGTGTCGCAAACTTGAAGGGATTTATGAATTTTCTAGCCCAACCCGGTCAATATCGTACAATAAACAAAGAAATGGCGTCGTTGTCAATTAAGGCACAAAAAAAAATATGCGATCGTTAATTACTCGAAAAGTTATTAAACGGATCGAGCTGATTTTTTTTTGTAACTTCATACTACAAACAGCAGTCCCTCCAATTCAAAGATCATATTCGCTCTACTTTCGAAGTAAAAAAATGTTGGAAAAAAAAAGCACTTTTTCAACTTCAGCAGTTATTTGCAAGTTAACAATAGCACTTGGAGACTTCGGGTTGGGGTTAAAGTTTAGGAAAATCAATAGACTACAACTTCTTATATACATATGCTATCTAAAATATACCAAGGAACGGAGATATAAGCGGAAATGTGAAAAAAAGACATTTTTTTTTTCACAAATTCTTAATTTCAAAAAATTGCGGAGGGTTTCAGCTCTACGGACCCCGCGCATTGTGTTCTACGCAAAAAAATACATAGGAGACCGTCAAAACTAGCCCTATATTTTTCAAGAACGGTTTTTGATGATTTTAGCTTGAAATCCTAAACACGAATACCGACCATGGGGGGGGCTCTCTGGCCCTCCTTGGGACCGCCACTGTGCGGATCCCTGGTCAATTTTCAGAACATGGACTTATTGTGTTTAAAAAAAAAAAAAAAAAAAAAAAAAAAAAAAAAAAAAAAAAAACTGGACGTTTTCCACGAAACACCGAACTACTACACTTTTCTCGACGCGCGTTTCGCCAACCAAGTTGGCATCTTCAGGAGAAGATTAAAAACTTCTTTTAAAAAAGTTTTTAATCTTCCTGAAGATGCCAACTATGGTTGGCGAAACGCGCGTCGAGAAAAGTGTAGTAGTTCGGTGTTTCGTGGAAAACGTCCAGTTTTTTGTTTCTACGCCGAAGGTTCCAGTACCCACTCCAGGATTATTGTGTTTTGACAATATTTTTTTTTGTGACGTGTAGTATACAGTATACACTATTAGAAGTAGTTTGCGACTTGTTAAACTTTGTGCAAATGCCTAACTCGTGTTTTACAGGGTGCCTCCTAACCTCTGTGACAAAATGAGAGAGGTGAATCGTCACAGAAGGGCAAGGGAAATGTTTCGTAAATAGTACAAATTTTACATATAAATGCGTGAAGTATTTATAGTGAGTAGATAGTGAAGTTGTGACTTGGCAACAGTGATTCCTTTCCTTGTCTAGGGGCAGTTCTAGACAAGGAAACCAAGGAACCAGTGAAGCAGATGATTTAAACCTGCGCAATTCAATTTCTTAAACTTTCGCAATTTTTTTTGTGACACTCAGGAACATTTGCACAGCATTTAATGTATGTCATCTTGTTTGTGACAGAACGGATTATATGTGAGTATTTTTTGTTTGTCGCTAAGTAATAAGTCCATGTTCTGAAAAATGACAGGATCCCTTTCCACCAGTCGCCACTGGTCGGAGGCAAAAGACGCGAACCCCCTCGCGCCACCTGTGTACCCCAACGCGACTCGGCGGCACCCAGGTCTCGGCAAAGTGCGGCCCTGTCCGACAGACGGCACTTGATTTATTTCAAGAGACGGCTCTGCGAGTCGATAGTCGCCAAAACCGGCGCAGTAAGTTGAAAACTTGTTGGGGAAGTCGGGGAGATCAACGACATGCGCGAGCGCCACCTCACCGTCCGCTCTCGGCGTCCCGGCCCCGGCTCGACGGCGGCCCCTCCCGCCCCCTCGCTCACCCGATTCTGTCAGTTACCGTACCGCTGCTGGGTGGTGTTCCACATAAACATATCACTTATTTCCTGTGCAGTTCGGCTTAACAGGCGTAATATGTCGTTGGATCGGATAAACGGCCTTCCGCAGTTTATTTAGTCGTCGGTGAGGCGGCCCCTCGCCCGCGGCAGGGGATGCGAAAACGGCTGATGATGGATGTCTAACGATCCGGTGCTTAGTCTAATTGATCGTTTCATCGTGCCAAAGGATGGGCCATGCTTTTGTTTATGTGTTCGCCGCTATTTGCGGGCTGATAACGGCACAAGAGACGACAACCGAATTTTACACGACTACCGATTCAGCCGGTCGCGCCGATGGGAAAATCACAAAGGGCAATGACACACCTACTTCTGAATTTGCAGTTCCAGGCAAGCCGACCAACCTCACAGTCCTGGACTTCACGTCGTCCAGCATCTACCTGCAATGGGCAAATCCCCTCAAGAAGAACGGGATGATAGAGGGCTACAGGGTCTACTACATCACGAACAACATCACAAGTTCAGCCCGGCAAGATCCCATTCGCTGAACCCCTTATTAGATACAACCTTACCGGGCTGAGTAAGTTCCCTCATCAATTTATTAATCATTCGGTCAATTGATGGAGACTACAAGCCCGTTAAAAACGTTAGATACCTCTACTCCAATTTAGAAAATATTAATTGAACAATTAAATGTAATGGAAATTGCTCATATCACTTACCAGGCTCACTCAAAACCAGCTCAAAAGTATAAAAATATAACCAAAGTATAAAAATATAACGCACTGTTAATTCACCATGCACTCATTAACAGAAAACAAAAGACTAATTGTTTGGTAACAATGGTTACCTGTTCTGTGGAAAGGCACACTTTTGTTCTTAACAGTTACTCTGTGTTATTTATTTCACTTAGTTTATAGCTCATTTCTAACCCACAAACCTAATATTAAATTCACTCAGGACCCATTTCAAAAGACCAAGCTTAAGCCCAAACACAATTTTCAGCTGTTATGAACAAAAATGTTTTAGATATGATACATTTTGTAATTTTGTAGATTATTACACAATTTAAATAGTTTCAGTAGCCAATAGAAGCAATTTTTATATTTGGTATTTGGGGTTATGCACAACAGGGCTAAATCTTAATTTGGAAAAAACCAGACCCTATTTAAACCTTCTAACGGTTTAACTTTAAGTTACATGTCTGTCCCATTTTTTTAGAACCCCTGACAGAATACACGATTTCTGTAAAACCGTTCACGCAGAAACATGAAGGTGCTCAGTCAGAATCGGTAATGGCAACGACCGACATCGGAGGCCCTAGTGCGCCGAGGGTGTTAAATCTTCGTGTAACCCCAATGAGACGATATTCATTCAGTGGGAGAGACCCAAAAATTTCTTCTATTCCATAGACTACTATTACGTATACATAAATCTCGGGAATCGTTTGTATAATAATATAACGATTTCTGCGAGTAAGGATCATCTAGAAACTACGGTAAGTCCCCTACGGGTCAAATGTTATTCGCAAATAATATTCTTTTTGTCCGCAGTATACGCTAAAAAATGTAACGACCGACACATACTACCACGTGCAAATTCAGGCTTCACGCGAAGCAATCGAACTCGCCGACTGATTATGGGAGACCTCTCCCCACCTATGCGTGTGTACGTTTGAAAACTTGCGAGGAACCCCTACGATTACTTCTCTCACGCGACGAGCGAGTTAGGAGCTGGCATCCTAGCCGGAGTTCTTTGCGCAAGCCTGGCCCTTTTGATAGCTGGTATAGGATTTTTAATATGGAGGTAAGTTAACAAAGAACACGGTATATTGCATAGTGCTTGTAATAGTTTTAAGGTCAGCTATATATTCGAGAATAACGTATTTTAGAGAAGTACAATGAAACGTAAAAAAAAAACTTTTTTTGTCTTTATCTCGAGGCCACAGTACGACACCTGTTCTACTAATTCAATTAATTTTTATATTTTTCATAACGTCATTACGCAAACGGTATGCAATCTATCGACTCACTGATGACTAAACTGAAATTGAAATTGATTAATTGACCATGAAAAACAATATTTTGTATTTTAATCAGTTGCTAAACTGTTTAACAATCAATTAATTGCTAAGGCATATCATGCACCTTGTAATCAAGTTGAGGTATCTATGTGAATGAATTGAAAATGTATTGTCCATGCTCACAGTGGGCCACTGTTTATGGCAACTGTAAATTTGGAATTGTGAAGGTCACTTCCTTTTAATTCATTGTTTATCGTGGCTGATTTGTTTAACATTAAAATTATTGAAAATTAATAATCTTCTAATTAGTCATCCTATTAAAAAATATATTGGAGATATTTGCATTTTAAATACTAATAATTGTATTGTTTATGTTTGTATGAAACAATGTTCTGTTATCGTAAGCAAGTGTTAAAATAACAGTAAATATTACTGTCATAATAGGACTGGGTATTAAATGTTCCTAGCTTTTTTAAACATATAAAAAATATCTAGGGAGTTCCCAGCATTTAGATAAAATTTTAAAATTTCTTTATACCTGTTTAAAGTCGTCTTGTTTTCAAAGATAAATTTATATCTATGAATCAGATATTACCACTAAATCCTGATAACATATTAAATATTTATAGCTTACAAAGTTTCATAACTTATTTTCACACAGTTACACAAAATACTTTTCGTATGCTCCCGTTAGGCTATACGGAAAAATACAATATTTTAAATAGGAATTTTAGAAAATTTTGAAGTAGGTACCAACTTTATTTAAAGTACAATGCCCAGTCCTCTGACGGTGGTGAACACTCTCCTCGACAGACAACTAAGAAGACAAATGTGTCTTAATAAAATTGTCATGACTGTATTACGAAGTAGTCTTGGTCTTAAATTTTGAGATTTTTTGAAATTCTAATACAGCGTTTCGATTTAAAATGTAACAATTGAGAAGACATGAGATTAAAATTCTAATACTCACCACTTTTGTCTCCAGTAAAGTCAGGAGCCTGCATCTCGTTTCGACGATTTTATATTTACCAAACACAACGTAGACAAAAAAATGGCTACCTTAAGAAAGACACCGAGAAGCAAATTTTTACAATGACTTTTTTATGGGGATGAACAGGAACAGGGAATAGGTTAAGGGGTAAGGGAACACCACACGGAGAGCAGCCTCACTCCCCATTGTTAGGCTAAAGGTGGCTTGGCCGTGGTGGTTGGTTTAAGGGATCGGAAATATAAATTAATGTTAGTTTAGATGGTAGCTCGAAACAAAACAAAAAAAGCAAATTTTTGCAATGGCTTTTTCAAACAAGGAACAGGGAATTGGTTAAGGGGTAAGGAACACCACACGGAGAGCAGCCTCACTCCCCGTTGTTAGGCTAAAGGTGGCTTGGCCGTGGTGGTTGGTTAGGGTATCAGGAATATAAATTAACGCCATTTTAGATGGTAGCTCAAAACAAAACGTTATGCTAAAAAAGAGATTTTAAAAAACTAGTAGTTTATATTAGAATGTATTAACCAAGAAATTTAACGGAATTGTGTTTAGTAAATATGTGAAGTATCCCGACTGTGAGCGAACACGCACCCGATCAACACTGAAACAAAAAAAATCGAGTTACAACCAAAAAAAAAAATTATGACATTTTCAAAAACTGAAAACGTAATAAATAATAAAACTAAGTATATTCTTGTGTTTGCCTTCCAATTTGTCGATTCTGAAATTCACCCGATGCCAAAAGAGATCATATTTAATTCTCTCAAATACATATGTATACAGTAAGCAACGAAAGTCATCATACATCCACTTTTTGAAGTTTGCTTAAATTCTGATCACAGGCCCACAAAAAAAAAAGTGTCTGGTTCTGGGATGGAGACTAACTTCTTCTTATGTATTTTGTACCGCTGCATCCGAATTCGTCATAAAAAATTGGGGTTCCGCAGCTAACTTTGAAGATAACCTCAAAAAACTGTCGAAAACGACATGTTTCGGTTGTAAAAGCTTGAGAAGACCAAAAAAAATGCCCACCAAAAAAAAAGTATCTGGTTCTGGGATGGAGACTAACTTTTTTCTTACATATTTTGTGCCGCTGAATCCCAGAATATTCCCCAGATTTCCGCTCTCAGAGCTACAACAATCTTCAAATTTGTGTTTGTGTGTGAACACAAACACAAATTTGTATTTGTGTTCAGCTTGCTGTTGTTTCAAGTTATTTTCGTAGTCTGAATTCCAGAAAGTCAAATGCAAGTATGTTCATGTGATTACTAAAGAGTGTCCACTTAGTCTTGATTTTAAACTGATTCAATCCACGTTATTCAAGATTTTACCGTTAAAAACGCAATTTTTACATATTCTTGAGGATGATCTTTGAAATTCACTTGTTAAACCAAATTTCTCACAACACATTCGGGTTTAAGAAATTAAGATACATAGAAATACGGTATTTTATATGTGACGCGAATCATATTCCCATTTCTTTCAAGCTTTTATTACAAAAAACGTCGTTTTCAGCATTTTTTTGAGGTTATCTCTAAAATCTGTTGGTCAAACCTCTTTTTTTCATAGCAAATTCGGATTCAGTAGGCCAAAATACGTAGGTAGAAATAAAGTGGTGTTGATGTGAAGCAAATATTTTTTTTTTGTTCTTCTCAAGCTTTTACCACCGAAACACGTCGTTTTCGACAGTTTTTTGAGGTTATCTTCAAAATTAGCTACGGAACTCCTATTTTTTATGACGAATTCGGATTCAGCGGCACAAAATACATGAGAAAAAGTTAGTCTCCATCCCAGAACCTTTTTTTGTGGACCTGTGTAATTTGTGTATTACAGCATTGATTTTTGTTTGCTTCTGACAAGATTTTATAGCTTGTGATATCCTGCTTCTAATAAGCCGAAGTTGAAGGCGGTATGTCAATTGTGTGAAAAGATATTGCTAAAAAGTAAAATTTCAATGTTTTCAAAAAAAGCGTAAATAACTTCGAAAATAGTAACTCCCTTTGAAGTTGTTGGACTCGTATTAAAGGGGAAATCTTCAGTGTATCTATTTGACTAACTGAGTCATTTTGAAAAAAAATTCCTAGACATGAACAAAATCTGTTGAAGTTGAACCAAAATTTCACGAAAATTCAAAAAAGCCCTGTATGCGACACATTACTCCAACAAAAATTTAGTATTAATATCCCTCTAGATCTATCTGTGTTTTATTAAAATTTCAGGAACAGTGATTTTTACGAAAACGATACTAAGGATGGTAGAATTTTGAAATTTCGTGATATTTTTGGTTCAACTAGATTTTGTTCATGTCTAGGGAAAATTTTTTCAAAATGATTCAGTTAGTCATTGAAGATTTCCCTTTAATACGAGTCCAACAACTTCGAAAGGGATTTACTATTTTCGAAGTTATTTACGTTTCTGTGAAAACATTGAAGTTTTACTTTTTTAGCAATATCTTTTCACACAATCGACATATCGCCTTCAACTTCGGCTTATTAGAAGCAGAATATCACAAGCTATAATCCTGTCAAAGTAAAAAAAATCAATGCTGTATTGCACAAATTATCAGAATTTAAGCAAACTTCAAAAAGTGGGTGTATGACGACTTTCGTTGCTTACTGTATATTTACGATATGTAAATTAAGTATGTAAGTGTTTTCTTAACTTTGAGTTTGATTTCCATTCCAGAAAATGTTTTGTCGCTCCGTACTACTATTTGGACAACCCGCAATGCTCCGCGGCAGCTCTGGACTGGAACGTCATTCCAGAACCGGACGCAGAACACAATGGTCCTATACCCGTTGCGCTTTTCGCCAGGCACGTACAAGAGCTCCACGCAGACGGAGACATCGGATTCAGCAAGGAATACGAGGCCATACAAAATGACGCTGTGAACGAGACAAACAGTTCGGAACACTCGCAACACCCAGACAACAAACCGAAGAACCGATATCTCAATATCATCGCATGTGAGCCTTCTTTGCATTAGCGTGTTTGCCCGACATTTGTGTAAATAACTATTGATTTGCAGACGATCACTCACGAGTGCACTTACTCACGATGCCTGGTCAAAAAGTATCGACCTACATAAACGCAAATTATATAGATGGTTTTCAAATGAACAAAGCATATATCGGCATACAGGGTCCCCTACCATCTACATTCGACTGTTTCTGGAGGATGGTCTGGGAACAGCGGGTTACCATTATTGTGATGATCACTAACTTAGTGGAAAGAGGAAGGGTAAGTGTTGAACTACCCCGTCGGTAGTGTTTGAATATTGCTGATTTTTTTTTTGCAGCGAAAATGTGATATGTATTGGCCAAAGGGAAGGT
The DNA here is from genome assembly GCA_029963805.1 of Aromia moschata. NCBI lineage: Eukaryota > Metazoa > Arthropoda > Insecta > Coleoptera > Cerambycidae > Aromia > Aromia moschata. The sequence goes on from JAPWTK010000038.1 coordinate 2,076,253, forward strand.
ACCGAAACGTACGGTGTGATCCAAGTGAAGCTAGTCAAAGAGGATATAATGGCCACCTATACTGTTAGAACGCTCTGCATTCGCCATCTTAGAGTAAACGTAAGGTGTCAAAATTTTTACCAATATAAAAAATGTAATCATCTGAACTTTTTTTAGATTAAAAATAAGAGGAAGGCTGCTATGGCCGAAAAGACGGTGTACCAGTACCACTACACCAACTGGCCAGACCACGGTACACCAGATCATCCCCTGCCAGTTCTGCACTTTGTAAAAAAGTCCTCTGCTGCGAATCCACCCGACGGTGGACCTATAGTTGTGCATTGCAGGTAACCTACTCTTTCATCAGGTTGACTTTTCTTTTTAATTTCGTTAGTTGATAAGTAGGCAAACATTTTTGTTTAAATTTTGGTTTAAAACTATATGGGGGCCCTGTTTTAACCAAAAATATATACAGTTGCAGCTATTCTGAAGAAGATAACCGTCCTTGGACTATGCAGTATGTAGAATATAATATAATATATTACACTTTCTGCACTATTTCTCTCCCTCTAAAAACAAACTAATAGTGAATAACAAACATTTTTCAAAGCATAGTTTTATGTGGCTCATCACAGCAACCCCAATCTTCCAATTTTTTAATAAATACATTTAAATTTATCACATCATGTGCTGTATTAAAACTTATTTATGAAATAAGAAATGTTAATTGGCTGAGTGCTATTTTTTAATAACATTTATCTTCTACATTTTTATTGTGTCCTAAAACTTAAAGGTTTTGGCAATACAGAATAGAAAACTTGCACACTTATTAGTCAACTTATCAACATTGTTTACCACTCTTTTCTAAAATTCTTTCAACTCTAGTCATTGCCTATCTATTATTCATTAATGGTCTTTTTAAAACACAGAAAGATAAGCTGTAGTTTGTTCTAAATGGTAATTGTCTCAAACTGTTAAAGTAACTTCCTACAATAGCTATATTACCACTAATAGTACTACTAATTCTTACGTTTTTCAATCTGATAGTTCAAAAAAATTCCTCGGGATACCAAAACTATTTAAGGTGTACCACAAGGATGAAATCTTGGGCCACATTCGTTACAGTTTTATTGTAGTAACATGTAATTGTCTGACAATCTGAGAATGACTTTTTCAGCCATAAAGACTGGTATTCAAACACTGCAGAAAATTTTTGAAAAATGTTTGATGACTGTGAAATATTATAAATTTGTTTTTGTTTTGGTTTTAGTGCTGGAGTCGGTAGGACTGGAACCTACATAGTGCTGGATGCCATGATTAGGCAAATCCGTGCTAGGGGTGAAGTTAATATATTCGGTTTCTTAAAGCACATTAGGGCACAGCGAAATTTCTTGGTGCAGACAGAGGAGCAATATATTTTTATACATGACGCTTTGACAGAGGCTATCGAATGTGGCGAAACGAATATTTCTCGTGAAAAATTCCTAGATACGTTTCTGTTCTACAAAATCATAACCTAGAAGATAAGAATGAGCTATGGAAACCATTAGATGTTCAGTTTAGAGTAAGTCTACAATTTTTTGTAAGTTATTCTTGTTCACTAACCAGGTGACCATATTTTGTCACATCAAATGGTTTTCATAACCCTAGTTTTTTTTTAATTAACATAAAGTGACTATTAATATATTTCTAAGGGTTTTGAGAACGGAGTGAAGAAAAATGGTCACTGGTTAAATTTTTTTATTTCTATAACATATGCACATATATATGGGGCATTTCACGCCAACTAAGTGAGGCCAAAAAAATTTTTGGTTTGAAACATATCACAATCAATAGTTCTTGCTAAAAAACTAACTTCCCTAAAATTTTAGATTTTTTTGAGCCACAAAGAGAGGGATGGTGAGGGTTAGAAAATACAAATTTTCGTTTCGACTAAAATTTCAATCTTTTTCGGTAAGAAAATGAAAATAATTAAAAAAGAAAGTTGCAATGGTTTTTGATTGCAACTTTGTGTTTTTTTTGCATAGAATACGATAAAAATATTTTCTAAATTATTGTGGGTAGTTTTCACTCTTATTTTGACGATTTTTTTTTTCAATTTTTTTTTTTAATAAATTCTGAAATTTAAAAAATACCATCATATTCTACAGGAAATTTTCTACGTTAGATTCGTAATCAGCGACCCCAAAAACCTTGGAATAAATTATTCACTTGCCATTTACTATCTCACAGAATGAGAAAATACGCTAAAACCACGTTTTTTCACCTTTGGGCCTTTTTTTGGGCCAGTTCCTGGTCGACGCCCATTATGAATTAAAAATTAATTGAAAGGACAAAAAAAATCGTGTCATACTTTTCGAAAATTGGATTTTAAACTTTCAATCCTCAGAATAATGGTGACACCTACGCCCAATAATTTTGAAAATATTTTTTATCGTATTCTACGCAAAAAAACACATCGAAAACCATCGCAACCTTCTTTTTTTATTGAGAAAGATTGAAATTTCAAAGTTGAAACGAAAATTTGTATTTTCTCACCCTCACCATCCCTCTCCTTGTGGCTCAAAAAATCTAAAATTTTAGTGAAGTTAGTTTTTTAGCAAGTACTATCGATTGTGATATGTTTCAAACAGAATTTTTTTTTGACCTCACTTATTTGGCGTGAAATGCCCCATATAAAGTATAAGAGTCAGACCGATTTCAGTTTCCATTACCATCGAAATATTATGGCCTCTATATTATTTTTTTTCTCTTATAGTTAGTGACCAGTTTCGTATGTAGGGATTTTAACTTAGTATCGGCCAACAAACCGATAAACCAACCAAAGAATAGATGCGCTGTAATACTGCCGGTAGAGAGCGCTAGGGTTCACCTAACCCCAAAACCCGGCGAAGATGGTTCCGATTATGTTAATGCCAGCTGGCTCCAAGGATTCCACAGCCTACACGAATTTATTATCACTCAACACCCATTCAAGCACACCGTACAGGATTTCTGGCAGATGGTCTGGGACCACAGCGCACAACTGATTGTGATGATAAGCTTTATAGATAATTCCGAATACGAGGTTTTCTGGCCGGTAGGAACGGAGATCATCGAAACCGACACATACACATGCAAACAGACGCACGAAAATGGCAACTCCGCTTACTATATGAGAGAATTTCTGATGAGGTCAGTCCAAGACGATTACGAGATACCGGTAAAGATGTTGCACTGTCACAACTGGCCGCACCAAATCATCAACTTGCCAGATATGTACCATCTACCCAACTTCGTTTTGGACATGCAAAAGATCCAGAATGGACCCATTGTTGTTGTGGATCGGTATAAACATTTTTTTTTCTGTCATATATGATCGATTATATCAAAAATAAGTTATGAAATAATTCAATTCACTTCAATATTTTATAATCTCATTTGACGATAAGTAATTTTTTAACCCAATATATTTTTTGACTGATGGGTGGAGAGTTAATTGGTTTGTGTTGTTTTTTTTTTTTCAGTTTTGGCGGTACCGAAGCTGCCACTTTTGCGCATTGACGACTCTGAAGAAACACCTAATTTACGATAACAAAGTTGACGTCTACATGTATGCCAAGCTGTACCACAATAAGAGACCAGGCATATGGATCTCTAGCGATGACTATATGAAGTTGCACCTATGCGTGCAAACTTTATGCAACCCACCAGAACCGCAAATACAGGAAGTGACTCCCGACCTATACGCCATGGCAAATGGAACTATCAATAATGGTTCAATATCCACCGATTGCATACGAGTACCTCCTGAAGGTATGGAAGCAGACACGTCTGCTCTTTAAACGCTTAAAATGCACAATTCTATGTCCCCCGTCCCCCCCTCTATATGTGATCATTGTTAATGTCACGATGTCTGTTAAATGTGTCAGGCGTAAGAAGCTAAAACTGTTTTGCATTTGACTACGAGTTAATTAAATATATGTGAACCAATATTGAAGTAAATCGGCCTGTACGTCAGGTTTGTGAAGTACTAGCGTCAAAATTTTTGTTTTTATGTTGTTGGAATTGCAGGCGAACTCATCGATAAACGAAAAAAAAAACAAAACAAAAAAAAAATAACTTGGTGTTTTATCTATTGTGAAATAAATGTAGTTTGTTTTTATCACTTAATTTTTTTGAATAGTTTCGTTAAATCGTCTCCGAAGCATAATACCATCAGTTGATCATCTTTGTTGTAAGTCGTATATGCAATGTCGTAGACTCTGTTAGATATGTGAGTATATAGATGTAAATGTTCTATTAACGTAATATTCACAACAAATTAATATAATAGAAGTCTGATTGTCTAGCGAAGCTTTAGCTTGCCTGTTGTATCACTATGCAACTGCCCTTTCATCGTTCACACCCAGTTTTTAATGATTTTAAATGTGTTTTTGTTTAATTACAGACGCCCCTCTTATTACCAAGGATCTTTTGAACGATAAACAGAAATAATACATACTATTATTTACCAGTATTTCAAGTTACAGAAGGTAGTATCTTATGAAATAAGAAGTAAAATCATTATATAAGTGCTTTGTTATCACTATGGACTAAGACAATTGTGATAAATTTATTTTTATTGTATTTTTTTTAAATCTTCATCAGGTGGTATCAAATACGGAATTTTTATTTGTCCATTCGTCGAGTTCCAATTCCTTAATAATTTTTTTGCCATTTGGCTGCTTTACAACAGCAGATTTATTGTCTTCCAAGATGGACAGCAACATTGGCAAATTCAAATGTACACAAACATATTTATTTACAAGTTTACTGCTTACACTATGAAAAATTGAGGAAACTCTTTTTTAATCTTGTGAGAGAAAAACTATTTTTTGATATGCCAATAAAAAATGTATATTGTAATGAAATACAAAATCATAACATAACCACATCATTCATTTTCTTAAGTAACCCTTAGGTATTGAAGAATCTTATTTACTACAAAACTAACTATAATTAGACTCGTTTAAAAAAAATTGACTAGTCGGTTTCATCATACTAAATGACCTAGAATTAAGATTATTACGATTATTTTGTTTTCCTTTATTTTTCATAATTAGCCTATTTTTAAAAGATTGTCAAAGTGCACAAAATTCCGAAAAACTCTTGTGGGGTGTTCTTTTTTTTGAAATTTGTTGTAAAATATCTGTTGCTTTGAATGTAAAGACTATAATACTGTCCTCTTCCTACAAGACAATAGTGTTGAGGCCGGTTAAAAATGTGCATGTTCAAAGTGTAAGGTTAGGTTTTAAACTTTTTATTACTTTTTCTTACATTAAACGGCTCAATCCATAGTAAAACGTTTAGAACCTCTGACAGTGAATTTTCTGTTGCAGCAGAATGAATTTTAAATGTACATTTCTAACAATTACATTCGACACTTTCAATTATTTTTTTCTATTTCAGAACTAATGGAAATGAGAGTAATGACATCTCGATTATAAGGAGGATACCATAATGTATGGTATTTGTTTTTCGTTGTTTGTTTGCTCAAAACAGATCGGAAGTTAAAAAAAAAATAAGCATGACAAAAAAAAAAATGAATTGCCTCGGCAATAATTATTAGCATGATTTTTTGCCTAATGAAGTTTAGCATGATTAAAATGGTGCTCAAAAACTGACGCAAAATAGTATGAAAGCAGTAACATCTTGCAGTACACATTTTAATGCGTACTTTTTTATCACAGAATCAAAACATTGGGGATGTAGTTTTGGTGTTCGGAATTTTCATTTAATGTTCCCAAATTACAAGAATGTACACGTGTAGAATGTTTAAAAATTTCGTCTACACATAAATATTTCATGTTTAATTCGAAATCTATGTGAAAGTGTATTTATATTGGTGTTAAACAGTATTACCAGATTATATTACATTCCGTGTTATATTTGTTCATCCTCTATTAAGGCCTACGTAGCCAAAAATGTCCTTTTTCAATTCTAAACGGTAAATATGCCTATAGTTGTGATATGTCGTCGAAAAGACATTTAGAGTCACTTAAATATATATATATATATATATATATATATATGTTGCATGATCAAATCCCTTAATTCGTACTTCCTCATTCATCCAGAGAGATCATTTTCGTGTCCTCTTTGGGTTTTTACAGTAAACGGAAACAACAAAAGTAACGTGAAAATTTGACAGTGACATTTTAGTTCAGTAAGTGTAAATTTTTTGTATACGCTAGCTTAATGGAATTTTAGATATCTTTGTCAGGTTTTTAAGCTTTGTTCCCTTTGCTGTGAAGTAACTTGTAGAAGACTGAATAGGTGGGCCCGAAAAAAGTACAATGTGTTTCCCGAATACATGAAAATTTTCGTTCACCATTTTCCATAATATCATGAGAATGCATTTAGATGTAGATATAGAATTTCAAAAAAAAATACAGTGTTTGTGTATTTCAGTGGTGTTAATCTAAACGTTAGTTAAGTAACCTGAAATACTGTCATATTCAACGTAATGTTTAATATTTAAAATGACGCTTATTTCCTTCGAACAACATAGTTAATAGTGTATAGAATTATTTTATGGTATATTTATCTAATCTCTGACGTAATAATTTCTGTGTACAGTACATTTTTCCTTTAGAATTACAAGCCACTGGCTGGAGACTTGAATGATACGTACATGTAGTTATATATTTAAAGAAGTGTTATTGACAAACGGTGGCTTTATACTTGTTTAGAAAAAATAAATTAACGCTTTTGATTTTGTTACATAGTGTATAAACTGTCTATATTTTAAAAAGCTCCATTTCTAGAATAATTTAATAGAAACAAAAATGGTAAAAAATGTAGTTACCATTTGCTAAATTTGACTGACTGTTCTTGAAATGGATTGTATATATATATTTAAACAAGAAAACCTCAAACTCAATAATTGTAAATAGTTCTCCAATCTGGAGAAGTACCAAGTATGAAAAGTACGTAATTTTGTAAAAAGTGGGAAAGGAAAACTGAGGAACCGTTCTAGGCACAGCCAACAATTTGCTCATAAACTATAAGACTTGTTTTTTCAAAGAAAAGATTTATATCTGCCAAATAATAGAAACTACTGTTGACTTAGCATATCAAAAACTGTAATAAATACATAGATCCTATATATTTAAATTTTTTATATATGTATATGTATGTACAAGGTGTCCCACTGATAATATGTGCCCTTAATGACTAAAACAAAGTTAAAATAAATTAATGTTCATTGTAAACTTCTTAAAATCATACTGTATTAGCCTCTTATCTGGTTATAGATTAAATCACGTGTGTGGAAATTGAAATTTCATCCAAACCGTCTTGATTAATAAAAATCTGAGAGGGCAACATATGCCACTAGAACATCTTGTGTATTATGAATAAGAAATTAGTCTAGATTTTTTTTATTAAATCTAAACGTAGAACAACGAACTATAATATGAGCACTCGAAGTATTAAGAAACATTAAAATTGTTTACTGACTTTACCTGTGACTAAAAAAATTAGAGATGTCACATACATTGTGGGATGCTATATTACAGAACTGCGATATAGGTAAAGTTTTGTGGGAAAGCTATTAATGATTACGACAATATATTGAGTAAGGGTTGATGTCACCCTTGAGGTATTCTTGGCAAACATCTATGTGCAGTTCTAGAAAATTAAGTATATGTGTATAATAAAATCTGCATTTAAGATAATATAAATTAATGGTTATATCTAGTAGTGCATTAATTAATCAATATATGTATGTATAGGTATAAGAATACTATTAGTTTTTTGTATATTTATTTAAGAAAAAGGAAACATTTATCATGATTTTGATTAAATCTCGGACCAATTTAGAAGGTAAATTTTCAGGTCCTTTTCGGGGCAACGTTGCTCATAAAATATCTCAAAATGTTTATTCAAAATAGTTAAATATAGGGTAAACAGCTTATGTGCTTTTGAATAGGTTAGGTTCCGTCCATCTGGCATTGTAAGTATTGAATAAGCATTTGGGGATACTCAGCTGCGTCAATCTTTTTTGGATAACTGATCATGTTCCCGTAGGGCTTTTATGTCTGTAGATATTTTAATTGCGACTGTACATTTTTCTTAGATGTAAGGCGACCTTCAGGTTGCTCTGATTTTATTTTTGATTTTATAATTGTCAGTATCCGTTGTAAATTTGAATGACCTTTGTAAATTTTTAATGAAGTATATTGTTTTCAAATCTGGAAAATATTTTATATTTTGGTTAAATATGATCAAAGTGTTATACAATGTTCTCTAAAATACATATATCACTTTGTGTATGTTGCATTATACTTGTGTTAAAAATAAATAAAAAAACACAAAAAGTTGTCTTTCTCTTAAATCGTCACCATAAATTAAAATTCCTCAGAGAAATGCTATAGTGTCGAGCCCCCGAATAATAAAGTATAACCCTAATTCCAGTAGACAGTAAAAAACCTATGGCTTGACTCGCTTTCAACAAACACGCATATTTCTCAAATATTAACGTATATAAAATGTGTTTAAATGATTTTAGAGTCCAGAGGTAAAAAGGACGATTACAGAAAACGCGGTTGTTAGAGAATAAACAACAGTTCAAGTCATAACCCGCATAATTATAGAGATGTACAAACAAATTACAAATACTTCCATTATAATTAAATATTTAAAAAACTTACCGAATCTGTATTTATTTAAAACGATTTTTCACATTGCAAAACAACATTTTAGTAACTGCCCTGTATTGTTCTTCAAATAATGCTTTACTTTTACGAATTGGTTATAAATATTTCTGTGTCATAGAATAATACCAGTATAACACAATAATTTTCAAAAAAAATTAGTTTTTGCATACACCCAAACAAAATAGAAGAGAAGAAATAAGTATTTCTCAAATTTAAAATGTGATTTTCGTTTCAGCATTAAGATTACAGATTCATATTTACACCTACTAGCGTTTTCGATTGACAGTTAACCTACATAGATGTTGATCTGGCTTATGAAAAATATCAGTTAACAGCGTTAAAAATTTACCTACTTGATTCTGAATTAAAAATTTACATTTTGCATCCCACATATTAAGTGTAAAACGAGCTTTTATTTATTGAAAATAATACATATTATGTAGTTTTCCGAAATACAAATAGATGTACATATGTATATGTAGTATGCGTGATACATACATAATATATGTATATTTTTAAATTTCCGACGAAAGTTTTGTCGATGGCAAGTAGAATCTGGCAGGCATTCCATATTCAAACGACACAACCGGCTCTGTACTCATCATACAAATGCTGTTTGATAATGATAATACGACCCACTTGCACGTGCTGATATATATAAATAATTCGTATAGGTATAGTTGTACCTCTATGAAATAATAAATCAAAATAATAAATATAAGAAACTTACAAAATCTGCATTTTCACGAGAACGAAAACGACACGTTTTATACCCGCACAAAAATGGCTCACAAAACAATTGCCTTCTATTTAACAAATAAAAACAACCTACTAAGACCGTGATGATAGTTTTTTGTTAAGGAACTTTCTGTGACATAAAGTTCATGGAAATATAACGTTTTTTTACACATTTGCGTGTATATACATTAGACAATGATTAGAGGATGGGTATATTTTTAAAATTAAAAATGCAGATACAGAAGTCTGAATAATTCTACGAGCCCAGAATCATATCGTTTGGACCAATGTTATTTTTTGGTAAGGTTTCTGAAACAAAGACTTCATACTATGGATACAACTAGTATCCTTTATTGGTAATTTGGAGGATAACTAATATAATAAATAATATGATAAATAATGTAATAAAGTATAATTGTTGTATCCATAGTATGAAGTCTTTCTTTCACAAATCGCACTCAAAAATAACATTGGGCAAAACGATATGATTACTAGGCTCGTACCTAGCGAATAAAAAACACATGATTTATTGCTCTTCTCTGTGTATCACATATCCAAAACCGCCATGTCTTGAATTTAAAGTCGTCTGAAAATATTGCCCACGTCTTTTTAATTTTTTTAATAATACCACTTGAAGCTCGAAAAAAATTTATTTACCAAAAGAAAAACACATGCCTTATTACCTAGTTAACATCTCAATTCTATATCTATAAGGAACAGAGAAACATTTACTTGGACATCAACTTTCAAAAATGCAATAATCTAGTTTCTAGGAGTCTATGAAAATATTTTACTCTGTATACTGTGTCGTACAAAATATTACATAAAGTTAGTGACTCTGTAACTGGCTTTTAGTAAAAATTTACGGTATTATTAACAACACAAGTAAATGCCTAATATTATCACAATTAGACAGGATGCATTAAATTAGAATAAATTAACTAAGATAAACTTACAACATACGATGTAAATCACACAACCATTAAAATACATATTATCTTATATATGGGGTGGATGTCCATTCCGCCTTTACGGAATTCTAAGTTAGTATCATTTGGACGTTGTCCCATATCAGTGGAATCAACACACCATGCCGCGAAACTACATATTATTTTGTTAATCGCGTTTAGACCCTGTAAAATCTTTTTATTAAAAAGACAAAACGTAGCAACCACTCACAAGTGGACTCAAATAGATATACGTTTTTAAAACGTATTAAAAACAAATTTAAAGCATGCAAAACTGGACCTAGTACGAATATTCAGTCAAAAGATACTAAAAATATTAAAGCCAAACTCAGATAAGGACGGTACAGTAGTCCGCAGTTAACAAAACGATATAATATTACCTGAAAACGAAAACACTGCGAACTAAAAGCATTCACCTTAAAACACCTTAAAACTAAAAAAAAATTAAATACTAATCGAGATCACGTAGATTAACTGTGGAAAAATTCTCGTTTTTCCCCGGATGACGTGGATTCTTGCGGAACTGAGGCAGGAGCCCCCATATCCGACGGCACCCCAAGGCTCTGAATGGCCTGCTCCAAAAGGGCATCCGCGCTGGTGCTAGACGTTGCAAAATCTTCCTCCTCAGGCTGGACCTGAGTACATTCCGGCTTTTTCTCGAAATCATTCTTCTTTGTGGTAACTGAGGGAGCACATCTTCCTAAGATTTCAATAAATTAAGACTTAAGAGAACTAAGAATAAGAAAAGATTTGGAATACTGAACTACAACATGAATGAAATGAGTACAATGAAATACACGACATTCCTTTATTTTTTCTTCCTAAACAAATGAACCAAAGATAAACAAACTACAAGAATAAGGGAAGGAAAATACACGTACCATCGCCTTCAAGCATTTGCTTCTCGATATGTGTCAGAGTATGGTCCTTCAAATGTTCAGACCTCAAAAGATTTCTTGCAATCGCCGATAGTGCAATGAAACTTCCTATCACGCGTGTGACTACACTCGTGTCGTCGCAACTTGCTGGCAGTGAAGAAAGCCCAAGGGCAATTCTCGTACGGGCACTTATACGGCTTTTCACCCGTGTGTGAACGCATGTGCTCCCTGAGGCGATACGGATTTGGGAAGACCCTTCCGCAGTTGTTGTAGTGACAGGTTAAATCGTTAACGGCCTTACAGTACCTAAGATGTGCATCGACAAGTGCCTGCGTGAAAAACTTCTTTGTGCATCTATTATTAGTGCAATGGAATGGCGCTTCAGAAGAATCGTGAGTCTTGAAGTGGTCCCTCCGTTGTTTCTCATTTGAAACATAGCGTTGCAGTCTTTCACGTGACAAGGTAGAGTAGCTGGTTTGTTGTGCTTCTTCTGGTGCTCGTGCAAATTATAAATAGTCGAAAATGATCTATTGCAGCTTCCACAAACGAAATGCATGGCCCTTCCATGAGTCTCTCTGTGCCTTGCCAATCTGCCAGCAGTGTAGAATTCCCACCGACAATTAGGCGAATCGCATTTGAAGGGTTTCAAATTCATGTGCTTAAGGGCATGCAGTTTTGCATCCCCAACGTGCAAGAATGCTTTAGTACATTTTAAGGGACACAGATGAACTTTTGCACCTAATTTTGTTACGATCTGGGGCAACGTGTACTCAAGCATTTTGCAGATCTGAACGTGAGTAACACTCTGGATAGCATGCACCTGCAATCTATCTGCATTCTCTAAATGAGAATAATTTTCTGGTAACTGAAAATTGAAAAAAAATATTTTACATAAAATGTCTAGATTATTTCATAGATGTATGAAGTAGTATTATTTCAAACAGTTACAATACTGTTTCTTTAAATTAAACCATAAAAGAAACTAGTTAACAAGAAAGATATTAAGTCTTATTGGACTGTTGAAACTAAAGCCTTAATTCAAACACACACAACAACTGATTGATAATTTCTTACCTTCATATACTGAGGTATGAAAATTGGGAGTCCCCTCAACATCTTTAAAGGTAAGACACATAGTATCATCTATAAAATTCATTTCAACAGTAACAGGTGGTCTCATTAAGATAATTTCGCATTTGGTAATACCCTCGTTATCAATATCATTTTCTTTACAGGTGTTGCCGCTTGTACTCGGCTGATTTTCAAAGATTTTTAAAATCGTCAATGATGAGTCCTTTGGTTTCCATTTCCTGTTAAGTCTTATGTGATTGTCAAAAAAGATCTGAATCTGAATCATCGGAATCCACCGGCTTAAACCTTTTCTCGGATTCATAAGTCTCATCAACAAGATTCCTCTTCCCTTCGTTCCTGTCGCTAGTTCCCATTCTCAAGATTGCACACAACGATTTTGTATGGATTGGCTCTTTCGATACATACTGTGGTTGGGGAATTCGAATGTCAAATTCATCAAGTATGGTTGTACCGTCAATTAGTTGTGCCTCGCTCAAAAGGGGGTCCGATTCAGGACAGCTGCCACCGAGTTTCTTCTGCTTTGAATTCTTCAGCGGGCACTGCTACTGCATGTCTTCTGCATCCATTCTTCGTATATAAACTTTCCGGCTAATTCTTCCGGTTTGTTTAATAACAAAGCGGCATTCTCCACGTAGTCCAAGCTGTCCTCGTCAGACTGCAATTCCATTTTTAATTTGGGAAATATCCCCAGAATTACTACCAGCCACCTACCAACTAACCTATTATTGCTGCACCAAAACAGAACACGAGCCGGTAACGTAGATTCCTTTTAATTATTAATCCAATCAACCGCCGCTTCTATTTACTAGTCTTGCCATCTACCCGCTGTACCTCAAATCAGAAACCTATTGAAAAAAGTTGTGCCCGAATTTTTGTTACATAAGGTACCTATCATCTTGGTAATCATTAATTATAATTAAATAGCATCTGACTTCTGCGTCGATTTAAAAAAAAGGAGCTACAAGGCTTAAATCATATTTGCTATACATTTACTACACATATGTATGTAAATTATATCATACCTATAACTGTAATAAAATTGTTATTAAATTTTCAACAAGGAATTTAAAAAACTGCAACTACAAATTTAATACAAATATAACAATAATTTTAAAGTACCCGCTAATTGATAACTCTACATACATAATTACATGCATACCATCTTTTAGAATTAATTATTTATATATTATGATTATAAAAAAATTAAAAATATGTAAATAGTGTAATTGTTTGTATAAAACAGTCATAAATAAATAGATCAGTTACATTGGTTGTATTTATTTAATAGTGTACATAGCTGTCAATAGGACTGTACATAAAATGTAATTAATCTTTTAATAGCTGGATTTTATTCTCAAATTTACCAATTCTAGGTCACAACGGGTGAGAACATTTGATAACGAACGTACAAATTGAACCCGGGCACTTACTATTCCTTCAGTTTATCAGAGTGCATGTGTAGAAATTCAATACATCCCTTGTGAGTATTTTTTTAATATAATTTATTTTCTTCAGGAACCGCTTCAGGAAGTTATCTGTGTAGTTGTACATATTTTGCAAAACAACACAGTAATTAATAGTTTCTAATAACTGTTAAATGTGAATATTCAAATTAACCTTGATCAAAGTCAAAATATTCTGCTTTTTTTCTTTTCTGCAAATTGTTACACAAACAGTAAAGTGGATACCAGTTTAAAAGTACAAAATAATATTGTGAGGTTTCCCAAGGGTTTTACAGAAAAACCTGAGGTAATAATAATGCTCGCGGTAAAAGCCATTGGTATAGCCTGTTTTTTTGTATGAAAAAGTACAATACAAGAAATATAAAAATTATGGAATAAAAAACACATCGTATAGTTGATTGGAAAACGATACGATAAATAAAATATATTATTTCCATAACATTTGTAACTATTAATTTACATATGTATATATAGGATGTCTACGAATGGGGTTTACAGTAGGTATAATGGACAAACAATTTTATTTTTCAGGAAAACCGTTAGTTAAAAAAATCGATTCACAATGAAAAAGAGGCATTTTTGTCCAAAGAGGGGTTTTTATAAACATTTATTGAAGAATGTCCTAGAGTTACCACGACAAAAATGGCAATTTGCAAAATAATTAAAAGTTCCAGAGTACTGATTCAGTACTTGACATTAAGAAGAACGAAAAAATGCAAATGGTGTTTTAATTTGAAGTTTTAAATGTTCGTTTTCCATTTTATATCATGAATTATTTCAATAATAATTGTTAGCGAATAACATTTATTAATTGTTGGCGAATGTTTTCACTATGAAATAATACATATACATATATAACATGATTATTCCATGCGTGTTTTGAATGATCATAGAAGGATACATACATAACAATGATTGCATGATAAAATTATATTGGCATATTCGTGTGAACTTTTATTTACTTACAAATCACAACATGCATGTCCTAAAGATCCACTATCGAGAGTCATCATCAGTTATCAATCATCGTACTCAGTTTCTGAACAAGGGCGTAGCCAGTATTCTTCTTTTTGGGGGGGGCGGTCCAATGCAGATTAAACAAAAAGCAAAAAAAAAGGTCATTAGAGGCAACGGCAAGCGCAGTCCCCCGACTATTTTGGATTTTACTTGACCATTTGGGAGGGGGCGGTCGCCCCCATCGCCCCCTCTGGCTACGCCCTTGTTTCTGAAGGTTGTTTAAATTCTAAACCACACAAAACTCTAAAAAAGAACGGACTAATATCCCTCTAGAACTCGTGTTTTACAAAAATTTCGTCAACATTGATTTTTATAAAAACTGTAGTAAGAATAGTAGAGTTCTGAATTATTATAATGTTTTTTTGTTCAACTTTTTTCATGAAATTTTTCATGTCTAGGGAAATTTTCCAAAATAGATCAGCAAGTCAGATAGATACTCTGAAGATTCACGGATTTTTGAAAACATCGCAATTTTTACTTTATTAGCGATATATTTTCACAAAATCGACGTGTCACCTTGAATTGGGCTAGTTAGACGCAGAATTTCAGAAGCTGTAATAATATCAAATGCAAAAAAAAAATAACACTGTAGCACAAAAATTACCACAATTTAAGCAGCCTTTGATGAGTGCATGATGAATTTCGTTGCGACTGTAAAATATGCAGTTCCGCACTTATAATCAGCAAAAACTAAAATAGTATATTTTAAATTAATAAGTACTCTTAAGTCGTAATTATAACCGCTTATAATTTTCGAAATATCACGCAACTCTAATTAATAAACAGTAATTAATCGAAAAAAAAAAGAGACGGAGCATACGTACCCATCAATAACTGGACTACCTATTTAAACGGCAATGCCTTAAGAGCCACTGGATATTTTGTCGCGATTACTTTTAACTCGGCTGCACGCATTATACATACATACATACATACATATGTACCTTCACGCATAACAATAATTTTGCTTGCTAAGTTGAAAATCTGTTTAACTTCAGTTTTAATGCAGGATTTTAAATGCCGATTTATCGGTGTGACGTACCCGTAGACCCACTAAATTTATGTTGTGTGTGAGTGACTGCGAGCCCGTAGTATTTAGATATTTTAAGTAACAAACACACTGAGTATTTAGCGTTCTTTTGCCTTTCAGAAACATCGGCGAATGTGATTTCCTGTGAGGATGGCTCAAGTTTACACCGACGGTAAGTCTTTGCTGATTTAATTCACGATTTAATATTTTTTACAACGCTAACGCGGATCAACTTTGCATATATAGATTCTATCCTAACATTGTTTACTTTATCCGGCTTTATTATTGCAATTAATATAACGTATACAAAATGAAATTTGGTTACATTGTAATAGGTTATATCACATAAATTCTTTGCTTCTAATTCACAAGTCTGGCATAACGGTTTTAAATATTTTAGCGGTAAGTGGGACAAACATATACGTACGTATGTAATTTAACACATCAACAAAATCTTTTAAATGTATAAATCACAGATACATTTGTTTAATTCCACTCTTACATTTAAATAATTTAAATACTAATTTGTCGTTAATTAAATCACATGTTAACTGCGTAAGATTGGTTTGCAAATAAAGAATGCGCTAATGCAACCTTAATTACAATATCAAAACACTTATATACAAAATGATTGCCGTAGTTAAGCAGCGAATTATTTTTTCAAACACTAGTACAGTGATTGTCGCAATAAAACATGAACAGTTATCATTTTTAAATAATTTTACCGTCCCCCTTATCAGATGAGTAATTTTTGTTTAATCTCGTTGATTTAACCGCAACTATGGGTTATAAACTGCTACAACGGTGTATTAAAAGACTAAAAAACAGTGCGGTTTATCACAGGACGCTATCATATTAAAAATCATTTTTTCATCTGAACATTGGGAGATGAAAACAAAACAAAATAGTTCTTAAAGTGAATGAGATGACTCAGCAAATTACACATATATGGACATATTTTTTATAATCTTGAAACAAAATTATTGAATAAAAAAAGTGGAATTACATGATATTTTCCGCTTGATCCCGTGTGATCGTTATCGCACTTTGCTGTTTTCCTGGGCCATCCTGTAGCTGCACATGGCGTGATAACCAAACGTCACCACAATATTTAATCAATCGCGTTATGTGGTCAAAGAGCAAATCATTATTATATATTATTAAATAAGTAAGCACACTAAATCATCGCGTATATACGTATTCAAAATTCAAAAATGCAAAATTATTAGTTTGTGCTGTCAAAAGCCTTTGCTGACCATTTTTAAGTCACTAAATAAACATAAAACGTGTACTACATTTTGTTCTATGTTGTTTTCATTGCAAGATATAGACGCCAAGATAAGTTCGGTAAAAATAAACTAGATAAACAAAACACTTAAGTACTATGTGTTCGAAAAATCAATTGCATCGACTCGTGCAGATAAAAATATCATGACTATTATCTATGCGCTGTTTTTAAATGTTATTTTAAATTAGTTAGAAAAAAACAGCATTTATCGAACCATGCGAGCAATTAAAATGATTATTTGTAAGAAACGGTGATAACGCCTGTACCCGATGTTGTCTACGTGCTCTATACACTAATGTTTTACCGTAACGATTAGGGTCCGGAAATATATGTATGTAAATACCAAAAATATAAATTTTAAGTTATGTTAAGAATTTAATAGTGTTGTTATATGATAATCAATAAAAAAATGTATGCACTAAATAACACAACTTGGAATTATATATATTCCACGTAATTTTACATGACTAAACGTAGGTCTGTCGTGGCCAGCGTTACGTTATGTATTTTTACACACAATACACGTTGGAGGAGTGTTTTGTCCCTATTTTTACTGTTGCAATTTAAAGAAAATCGACATCGACAGTCATTAATAGAGATCGCCAAAGTGAGGCTCATTACAGAGTAGCACTAGCCCGTACAGTTCCCTACATAGTGCTGATTCACACCCAAAACATTTTTAACCTGAAGGGTTTTAGATACAAAAAAGAAAAGCCATTTACAAACTGAAAATTCGTCGGACCATAGGGGAGGGATTTTTTCGTCCCCTATCACAGGCATTTTCTCGCCCACCCGTAACGGCAATCGTGTTTTATGACCCCACCCCATCTCAGCTGTATGTTGCCCAGTTTGTCCCAGTTCGGTAGGTCCGATCTGCTACGACTCTCACTTTGGGGATCTCTCAGCTTGCGCACTAATTAAAATGTACTTTTAGGACCTGACCAAGTGATACCTGCTGGAGACTACGTCACAGTCAGGGCGGACGGATATGTCCGTTTACGAATTCCGGAAGTCGGAAAGGCCATCGAAACCACACCACCAATATCTATACCCACATTGTTGGAACGTTCGGCAACAGAATTTTCAGATAGCATCGCTTTAGCCAAAAAGGTAGATGGAAAATGGGAAACAATAACTTATAAGTAAGTACTGATGTCATAGAGTGGTACTGACTACTTTAAAAACATTACACTCTATTCGACCATTTCACCAACCCTGTTAGCGTCATCAGGATATGATTAAAATTACTATCAAACGATTGGTGTTATAATTGTATCCACCATAAAGGACCTACTGCTTACTAAGTGTTCTTTTTCTGTTTGTATTACTGTTTCTAAACAGCGTGTTTCGAATTTCGTCTGGGTCTTTGACACAAACGCTTCAAAATAAAAATTTCGACGCAGACGAAACAACAATAAATGTTTCAAAGTTAAAAAGAGTTAATTGTGCAGTGTGCACCTACGTATATTCTTCATATATTGACAAAGTGTAACTAATAACGTCCCATTGTTCTCCCCATTTATTGCTGTTTGTACCATTGTAAATACTAAGCCGTATATTATCATAAAAAGCGAATCCTTATTGAACTGTCTATTCAACAATGCACCACTTAAATGAGTTATCAAACTTAATTCGATAATTAAATTATAAACATAAATAAGACTCTTAAAAGGTCATTTTTAATTTATGTCATATCCATAGCATGAGTTAATTTATATTTGAGACGAATATTTGTTAGGAAAACAATAAATCCGTTAAATACTCAGCAGAAAATTTATTTTTTGAAAACAATTTGTATGAAAAAACTGTGTGACGTTAAATGTATTTGTATACTGTATACATAAATTTTAAATTATTGAAAACGTTTTAGGTGGTTAATTTTTTAATATTATGCTAGTTGTTTACGTGACATCTGATAGTTTATCAGCAATACACACCAACGTATTATTGGTTGCGTGATATTAATATGTACATAATATAATATTTAATATTTTTAGATTTAGGAACTAAAAATACAGCTAACCTTTGATCAGGAACTACCAAACTAAAATAAATACGTACATGCGTAGATAAACGTAATTTAAATTTAATATCCATATGTTAAACATTTAAGACTAAAAAATGTATTTATTTTACATTTATTTCACTTAGGTTCAAATTACAAAACTACATAAACTTAATCCTCCGCAGACACAGACTGTATTTTTAAGACAACATAAAATGCAATGCAAATTATCCATTATTTCTGGGCAACGGAACAATAAAAACTTAAAAGAGTCGCTACAACTGCTACAAGATCTCGCACACAGACAAAAACAAACAAAACAATTTATTATGGATGTATATATGTACTTGCGTTACAATACACGAGATGTTTTAAAAGTTAAACTTGTTCCATAATTTGTTTCGTATCGAAAATTTTCTATAGGCGCTCTCGACATCGGCATGGTACAAAACCCCCACCTTTTACGACAGGGAGACCACACAAGTTGACAAATATTGGTCTCTATAAACCATTCACAGGTGGTCACTTTATTATTTTCTTTTGCTGTGTTATTATGGTTGTTCTTCGTATTCGCGCGATTCTCTTCTAAATAAAATTTATCAAGATTAGCGGGCCACCCAGAAAAATCGTTAACGACGTATACCGGGTGACACAGCATCATGGTTACCCCTCCCACTTTTTCCTTCATCTATCGAGACACAATTTTCAAATTTTCAGCATCTTCATCTATTAATAAATGTCATCTATTGATATACAGGGTGTCCCATTATTAATGAGCCACAGCAAAAGTAAATATTCTTAAGTACCACATTTGAAAGTACCGTTATCAGTACTTTTTGCTGGTATAAATTCTAGCCCATTTCTAGATGACATCATTTTTAGATTAATTTATTATAAGGCGGCTGTGACCAAATGACTGTCACCTTACCTATCAAATTATCATATGTTTAGATAATAAGGTGGTAAGAGTGGAATTAAGTGCCTAAAAACTCATTTGGTAACAATGAACTGAATAAATTTATGACAATTTCAAATATGCAATAATATATAGAATATTCCACGTTTTGAAAATTTATTAAGTTGACTTCATTTGGCCTTCTCACTTTGCCTCTTCGTTTATACCAGCAGGAATGGACAATTGAGACTCCGCTCGTCTTTCTCTGAGTTATCAATAATTTATTTTATATATCTGGTAGTCGGTTACCGAAAATTTTATAGGCCTTATAATTTTTTTCAATTCATATGGGTTTGGTGAATGAAACTAAAATAAATTTTAATTTAATAATAATTTACTTTATATTAGTTTCTAGCGTGTTTATTTATACAACTAAAAAAACCCCTCAAGTGGTTTGTATGTACATTATTTAAGAAGCAATATAATTTAAATAATTCAAATCTTGTCCTGGATTTGGGTGCACATAATCAGCTTTTCTTTCTCATTCTACCTCTTCTAATCATCTCCAGATATATTTAGCGAGACGGCACAGGGCCGTCTTTTCGCACAAAAAGAGAATAATCGTTTACTCCTATTTTAGGCAATATTTAGAAAAAGTGCGTACTTGTGCAAAAGCATTTCTGTACTTAGGGTTGGAAAGGAGGCATTCCGTTTGTATTTTGGGATTCAACAGTCCGGAATGGCTAATATCAGATCTGGCTGCCATATTTGCTGGGTAAGTCAGGGCCGTACCGAATAATTTCCTATATTTAATGCCGATTTTAGGGGGCATTGCCGTAGGTATCTACACAACGAATTCTCCAGAGGCCTGCTTGTACTGTATCGAGAACAGCGATGCTGACATAATAGTGGTAGAAGACGATGTCCAGCTGCAAAAGGTTTTGTTTGTGCGTTCAAAAATACCACACTTAAAAGCAATCGTACAATATTCAGGAGAACCAACTGATTCTACTGTTCTCAGTGTGAGTACAAACACCGTAAATCACAATAAATATTGATTAACGTAATTTTGCGCTTACAGTGGAATAAACTGATGGAAATTGGTGAGAAACAGACTGATGATTTGCTCGAAGATGCTTTAAGAGCCATTGCTATTAACGAATGTTGCACAGAAGTGTATACAGTAAGTTAAATATTACGTATAAAACACTCTAACTATTGTTTAGTGGTCACCTAAACCACCAGATCTGTATGTGTTTTTTTATTTTTTATTTCAGTCCGGTACAGTGGGCAATCCCAAAGCGGTGATGCTCAGCCACGACAACCTGATATGGGACGCGTTGGCGATTACAGAAAAACTGACCGTGGACAGGGGCAACGAGATTTTAGTAAGTTATTTACCCCTGAGCCACGTCGCCGCCCAGATAGTGGACATATTCGTATGTATATCCATAGGAGCAAAGGTTTACTTCGCGGACAAAAACGCCCTAAAGGGCAGCCTCGTGAACACGCTTCAGGAGGTCCAGCCCACCAAGTTCTTGGCTGTGCCACGGGTGTGGGAGAAGATACACGAGAAGATGATGCAAGTGGCAGCGCAGAATGGTTATCTGAAGAGAGCGATTGCTTCTTGGGCGAAATCTCATGCTCTACAGCACCACCTGGACCAAATCAACGGGTAAGATGTGCTGTTATATTCACTGGCGCATCAACCTTTCAAATTAAAATTTTAATGGGGTAAATCAGGCGTGGAAGGGGACAAATTAGGGGTTACAATCGCACTAAATAAATTAAAAAAAAAAAAAACGTTCTCATTTTTGTTATTTAGTACATGAATTTGATATTTCATTTCATGGTCTCCTTGTATCTTATAAACTCTTGTCGCCTTTCCACGTGGTTAGTTCCTTCTTTAAAAAAAAAAAACAAATACTTACACTGACCCATGACTAGAGATCGTCGAGCGCGGAGTGTAACAGGACCGTAATCAGTTAACGAATGAAAATATTAATATGTTTACATAAAGTCAATGATAAAATACCTATATAAATTAAGATAACACGTAACAATGGCCACACTTACCCGACAAACGTCAGTGTTGAGACAAGGTTCCCATGGCAGGTTGGCGGTGGCGTCGTATATATTTTTTTGTACCTCACTCATTAGTTTTATCCAGAACCTTAGAAGCTAGTAGGTGGCTGTCACTAGCAGTGTCACTTAACGCACCAATTAAAAAATTAGCTACTGAACGCCCGTAAGCATCGGTAGCTTCGTATATAATAAAATACACGAAATTGTCCGCAATGTCTTCGCGTATTGATGTCACTACATCGTTGTAAACCCGATCGACATATGCAAGTCTTAACGTACTTTCATGGGAATTTTTCGGTCCATATATTTTTCTAAAAACGTACGTAACTTGGGGTTCTCTAGTTTGTTTAATGGAATATTGCGTGCAACAAAGGCTTCTGTAAGTTCATAGAAAAATACGGAGTCGTTGGCGCTGGACGAGGCATGGCTTTTCAGATGTCTTGTTACTTTAGTTTTATCTGAAGAATTTATAATGCGTTCACACACAGTACAAAAAAAGGTCATTTCCTTGAATACGTATGTCCCTAAAACCCTCGGGATCACTGTCAAACCACATTTGAAATACTTCCCGTCCATTTCTTTTCACCTTTGACATGGTACCTCACTTTATTCACTTCTCCCCTGAACTAATAATTATTAATATTTTTAAAGTTAGTTAAACATACGGCGAATACAACACACGGCCAATACGTAAAAACGAAACGTATCAACGCGATGCAACACCGGCGACTGTCTGTTACAGCGTGCCATAAATTACTAACATTGCTAGCGCAGTTTTTCGTAATGCAAGTCAGCTGTGAAGGCCAACGAGTCGAGGGCAAGACATGCACAGTGTCGCCCTGTGACATTCGCGCTTGGTAATAAGTAATAATGTTTAATAAATATTTAATAATGTACTATGTTGCAACATAGGTTCTGTGAACATGTTCATTCGTAAACTGACTACGGGCCTGTTACACTCCGCGTTCGCACCAACTCTACTCATGACTCGCTTATATCAGATCTAGTTAGAGATCAAATATTCCGGCCGTGTGTATGTAAATTTTATACAAATACCAGCTTTAAGATTAGAAAACATTGTAATACAAAATAAACTGTATCAAAACAAATGAATTCCCCTTCATCGCGCTCTGCGTGTGGTCTGTTAATCTGATGATCGATGTTGCTCAGTTCACTTCCTTATTTTTTCTTATTGTGTTCGTTTTATGAATTCGCACTCAACGTACCAGGACGTCAAAAAAAAAAAACGTTAATCGCGATTTTTCGACGGTTTTGCGTTTAATTTTAGAACAATCGATGTCATCGAGTCGATAATCGGTTTCAAATAATTAATTTTTCGTTAAATGTTTCGTACTCGTTAAAAAGAAATACAGTTATTATGTCTCTCTTGAATGGATAGGCGCTAGTGTCCGAGTCATTCTATCCGCGACATCTACTCAAGCGGAAAAATACTATTTTAGTAGGTAATTAAATGGCCTAGCACTTTTTTGTTACTCCACGACGAAGTCAATACTTCAGCACTGATTCAATCTTCAGCTCGATTTCCTTATAAACGTTAAAAATAGCAACCATAACAAATGGAATAATTATTATCAGAGGCACATTTGGCGAAGATCAATTTAGCTCATAACAAAAACACGGGTGACGCTTGTTTTCTCATTACTGTAACTGTAAAACCCTCTCAAAGACCTAAACCGATGTTTATTATTCCGTAGTGTGAAATCGAACACCTGGGGGTACACGCTGGCCAGCTCCATCATCTTCAAGAAGATCAAACAGGCCCTGGGATTGACTCGATGCACGCTCTTCGCATCCGCAGCAGCACCCCTCTCTTCAGATTTGAAGAAGTACTTCCTCAGCATCGACATACCCATAATGAACGCGTTCGGAATGTCTGAGGCCAGCGGAGCTCACACCCTCTCCATAGACGGCGCTCACAATCTGGAAACGATCGGCATGACGCTTCCCGGAATGAAAACGAAGTTGGTGAACCCCGAAGACGACCAGGGCGAGCTCTGCATGTACGGCAGACACGTCTTCATGGGGTACTTAAACGACACCAAGAACACCGCTGAAACCATAGACGCCGACGGTTGGCTCCACACTGGTGACCTAGGTCGCGTTGACGAAAGGGGGTTTGTTTACATCACGGGGCGACTGAAAGAACTGCTCATTACAGCAGGGGGAGAGAACGTTCCTCCCATCCCGATTGAGCAGCTGGTCAAAACGGAATTTCCACACGTCAGTAATGCCTTTTTGGTCGGCGATAAAAGAAAATTCCTCTCGATTCTGCTCACCTTTAAGACGGAGGTGGACCCTGAGAATGGCGCGCCGTTGGACACGCTTATTCCCAGCGTCCAAGAGTGGTTGAAACGGCTAGGGTGTCCAGCAAATACCGTTACCGAGATCTTGAATGGCGGACCCGATCCTAGACTTTTGGAGGCACTTAAAGAGGGAATAGATCGCGTAAACCAGGTGGCTACCTCGAATGCCCAAAAGATACAGAAATTGTCGATTCTGCCAGCTGATTTTTCGATTCCAACAGGAGAACTAGGTAAGACACTTACGCTCGAATTTTAAAACAATTAATTACTTATACTTTAAATTTGTTAAACTATATATTGGTCAAATTACATCGCTAATTATAATTAATTATCTTCTAATACTGTTATTTTTTCTTAGTATGCAGTAATGGTGTATAAAAATAGTTTCAGTATCTGCAGTTGATGAAGTATTGTTACTATTTCAGGTCCAACGATGAAGGTGAAGAGAAGGGTGGTAGAGCAAAAGTACCAGCACATCATAGAGGCCATGTATGCTTAATAAGTTCACTTGTTGTAAGGATGTGAAATAAAACAAAATAAATTGTCAAAATAATCTTTACTTAAAAAATAATATAAATAATACCGTCGACAAATAATTATTTAACTTAGTTCCTTTCTTTTTAAATAAATAGGTAAATGGTATACATATGTTCACTATACACAATATTTACAAGGAATCCTTACATGGTAACGAAAAAAAAATGCTAGCTACTGGGGCACGGTTCAGCCTCTGTGTTACTGTCACTACTATCCGAATCTTTACAACAGCGACACTGCTGTTTGGGTTCTTGATGATGCCTTTTTTCCGGTCGCATTTCGAAGACCGGTGGCATTTGCTACTACATTTACTAGGTCTATATACAGGGGCGACTACTTCCACTTTTATATTCGCGGTAGCAGTTACTTTGGTGGTGTACGGACCACTAGAGCTCGACTCCGGACTGCTGTACTCCACGGTAACCTGGGGCTCCACGACGATGCTCTGGTTACAACTTTCCTCCGTTATCGTCGTCAGACTCGGCTCCCTAGTAGCTTTTACCGACGCGCTGCGCCGTGAAGGCTTAGGAAAGGAAGTAGTCCTTGTGGGGGCCGAAGGGGGAGGGGCGTTGGAGGAGGGGGCGTCGATATCCTGTCGCTGTGTTCGATGGGCTGGAGCTCGGCCTTCGGTCCAATCAGCGCCAGGAGCAAGGGAAAGAACAACAGAGAGTTCACCATGGACCCGCCGACTGCTAGAACCACGAGAAGAAACAGATGGTTGTGGATGAATTCGAACTGCGAAGTCGCTAATACTGAAGCGCATATCAGGAGTCCCAAGTCTCCTTTCAGGACCGATTCCGAGTACACCTCCAATGACATTCTGACGCGGCGTTCTCGGTTCCCCAACGCACTCAGAAAGCCCGTCAGTATCAGGAACACGTTCCTGCTGATTATTATGAAGTGCAACGCCCCTATCGTACCGCTTAGGGCGTTGACGTTCATGAGGCACATCAGCGACATGCACGCTAGCGTGCTGAAAAGGGGGCACCACAGTTTGGTCCACTGCACGAGGAAACAGGCTACCATCGCCGCGCCTAGAAACGTAAGGAGAAACTGCGCCCCCAAGAAACGGTCTAGCAGAAGGAACTGGTTGAAGTAGGCGAAGATCAGTCCTATGGGGTAATTCTTTAACCCCTTGTTATTGAACTCTTCGCAAATGTCTTTGATCTGCTCTAGGGTGGTTACGATGTCGCGGGTATTCTTTAAATTTTTGAGGTAGAAAGGCATCTGAGTATAGACGAGTGGCTGCGATTTCGGTATCCTTAAGTCAAATTCAGCCTTTGAAGTGTAGAACTGAAACGGTTTCGGAGTTAGGTTCGCTTGTGAACTAGAATACGACATCTGGTCATTGCTGTTCCATACGGACAAATAATTATAAAAAGCTTTGGGATCTATAATACCATTATTTACCAGTCTTTTCTTGAATATCTGACTCTTATCTACTGGGAATTCTACAACGCCAGTCTGTGCTAATAATTTAAAGGCTAATACTGCTTTCTCAGTGGCGTTCGCAAACCACTTTTCTCTATTCAAACAATTATTGCTCCTACTCTGGTCGAACTCCTGTTGGAGATCAACCAAATAATCTCGGAAATTGGCCAACCAAAAATCGTTCATGTTAAGCCCCCCCATTGGAATCCTTAAGTACATAAGGGACTTTAGTTAACGAGGAATGATATTCATACAAAAGCGGTTGATTCAGCGGATACTCCAATTCCGTTGTGACCAAATAAAAATTATAAAAACCGAAGAATTTATTTTGGGCCTCCAAATATTTGTACTCTTGAGTGTTCCTCGGTAAAAACGAAGATAACCGAACGTCCAGTTCCAATTTCAACCCGTTAAATACGCAAAAAATTATCAACACCGCATAGGTCAAACACAGCACCACTTTCACGAACGGTTTAAACAACATCGAAGTCAGGTAGCGGGTAACAAACCACGATATGAGGCTCTTCTTTTGCTGGCAGATTAGTTCGGCCGTTAGCAAGTTTGTCCCGTGCTCCTGTAACAACAAAACTATACGTTAGTTTGAGGACACTTTTAGTTTCTGAATAATGACTGCAGAATAAAATACGCCCCATTTCAATGTGAAAAAACAAATGAGAAACCAATAGACAGAAAGTAATGGTAACTAGAATTATATTTCAGGATGTAAAAACTAGTATTATCTTTGAATCGGGGCTTAATGACAATTTAAAAGCGTAACCTACAACAACAAAGTCAATAAAATCGATAAAATTATATTGCGATCAAGTGAGTCGTGAATTTTTTACGCGCCCTGTATGCGAGGATTTGTTTCTTCGCACCGCACATTCGCCACGAGCACAGTAGTCGGTGTGACCTACGAAGAAATTCCCAACAGTTGAAAGCCCCTTCCCAGATGATATAATACTCCTGTCCTTCTCGCGCTCTAGTGCTATTTTAAAGTCTCGCCGTCTTGTAGTACTACCGAAACGGATTTTTCAACCATTCGTTAAAAACGTCTTTGTAGTAGAGGCGACCTGGGCTCATTGAATTGTAATGCGGCTAGAGCGGTACGAGGAATTTCATCCATTAACGTCTCTATTACTGGCACGGATAAATCTTTATTAAGGCAAAACAAGCGGTTCTAAAAAGGTTCACTTCGGCATAATAAAAACCAATAACAATTTGCCATGAAAATAGGTGAAACTATATCGTAATATCGCGTTTTTTCTTTTAATAAATTTAGGAGGTAAATTCTAACGATTCATTAATCCGTTGTTACTGGCGGTACTTTAAAAAAGGTCTAACAATTAAAACTGACCTTTGATGAAATCTGATTTCAAAAGCAAAATGCCGACGTTCTCAAATTAGGTGTTAAGTAGAGGGTTTGGTTCATTAATTCAAATTAAAAAGTCGCCGAAGTATTGGCAAAAGATCAAAGGTATAGCCGACAATCTCACATCTGTGTCCCAAATTTAACTACGATATTTTACTCACTGTCGATACTAGGCTTTTTGTCTTTTCATTACTTCCCTTCTCATACTCAAGCTCCAAATTCTATCGTTATTGAAAAAAAAATGCTCTAGAAACTACGTTATTTTTGAAGTACTTTAATGTTTATAATCCAATTATTAATACCCCTTTTTCTGCCCATTCATCGATTAAATAAAAAAAAACTTGTTTAATCACAACATGGAAATACGACGCCAAAAAAAGCTTGCATAACTTGACATAGGGTAAAGTGGGGCAATTGCGCGACTTAAAATTTACAGTAGGGTAAACTGGGGCAGTTTTAAAAATAGGAAAACGCCTACTTGTCAGTCTATGATACTCCATTATCGCTTCGGTATTCCAGAATCAGTCGATTTGACAGCATTACTTAATAAAAAATCATTTGACTCGCAAAACTTACCACGTCAGGGTTATTGTTGTTGGTTCTCGATGCCGCGTTCTTCGCCTCCGATCGGAAACAAGGAACGTTGGCCTTCCGACACCTCTGCTGCAAGGCGAGGAGGGAGGGGAACACCACGAGCAGAGTCGCCCCGTGGAAGACGACCATAACGGCGCACTGCAGACAAAACACGCGCAGCGCGGGGATGGGGAGGACGGCGGCTGCCGAGAAGGCCCCGGCGTTCATTAAGGCCGCCGACATCACGCTAGG
Organism: Aromia moschata; assembly: GCA_029963805.1. Lineage (NCBI taxonomy): Eukaryota > Metazoa > Arthropoda > Insecta > Coleoptera > Cerambycidae > Aromia > Aromia moschata. The sequence continues at coordinate 2,104,861 of JAPWTK010000038.1, forward strand.
TCCGGTCCTCTGGAGCAGCTCCGGCGGTGAAAGGTCCTTGATGTGTGCGGACAAAATAAGGAACATCTCCCTCATTGCCAACCCTACGGTTATGAAGGGTAACACGTGTGTACTCAGGAGGTTCATTGGAAGGCCTATGAGACTACAGGCTCCTAGTGCCGCGGCAGCGGAACTGGCCAGGACTAGAATCCCCAAGGCGGCTATTCCGGAATTCGCTACCCACCCGTAAACGCAGGCTACGCCTAGGACTATGCCCAACTTCATTAAATCGGACTTGGAGGCCTCCCTCAGCAGCTTGTTGACGTTTGCCGTTGAAAACGTCAGAAATAAATACGAGGACGACGACGACGACTTACTTACGGAAAGGCGGTTCACTTCCTGCAAAATAAAAACGCTATTGTTACCAACAGTACGGCTCGGAAGACAACGGCTGGTCCTTGGAACAATATACATATTTGAATACCTACATCTGCGAATTTCTTTTGCCACGCGTTGAGAACCAAGGCGGCCTTGTCCTTGTTCCAGCCGATGTGGTGGACCTTGTAGTGGCCGGACCAGAATTCGTAGAGTTCGTGCTCCCCCATCAATTGTACGACAGTTTGTAAAGCTTTGGCTTCCTTAATATGACCAGATTTGTTCTTTTGGACACCGCCGACGATCAGATCCTCGGGCCAGTGCATGTACTTTGCGGCGAAACCGTAACAACCGCTGGTTAGCTCGGCTCCAATGTCCAACGGTTGCGTGGAATTGTGGTTGGGCGCGGTGGTCGGACATTCTGAGTCGCGGGGGTTCAGGCACGGCTTTTCCTGGTAACCCGTAGTGATGCCTGCCCGCTTCAGAAAGTCCTCCAAGGAATGATAATCGAACTGGATCTCTTTCTGCTTTATCTGGCTGATCAGCTCACTGGGATTCAGGTTGGTCCACTTCACTTGATTTCCAATTCCATATCTGCAAGAGGGAACAACATAATATATAGAAGAATAATTGTCAGCTTAATTATCTATATTTTATAATTTCTCTTTCAGCCTACGTCTTCAAAATATATTTATTGTTAGTATTTATGGGACGCAAAGGTAACGATGATAAAAAATTTTGTACATAAGTTAAGACCGCATAGTGTTTAAAAAACGTGCAAGAAATTAAATGTAAACCGCACTGATGGGGTTATCGCGCTGATAAGAGCTTGCTGTTCTGTTGTACATTAGTTTTTTTAGTAAAAACATCAATAACATGCAGTTATGTTGTTATTATCTATATTTTTAATTATTCACATAAAACAAACTTTATTATATTAATAAATTACAACACAACAGTTAATGAAATGGGGTAATTAAACATTTTACGAGGTAAATGACCGAGATTGAAAAAGCTGTAATTGATGAAATAAAGTTTGATCGTTAAGTGGGACATTAAAATCGTTTTATCCCTTTTATAATCATGCAAAACTAGATATTTACACCTTTTGTATTCTGAATTTTGTCTTCAATTATTTTGTCTCAAATCTTGAATTGAGTAATCAAAATTGCAATCTAAGCCGGCTTATACGAGGTGTGTAAATTAAGTAATGAGACTGGCAACGTGGCGCCCGATCTAGCAAAACTGCGGAAACGGAACTTGGAAGGGCGGTAGGTTAACATGTAATGTTAACGGTAAGTACAAGTTTGAATTGTCAGAGTCATTTGTTTGTTGTGACGTGTTTGGGATGAACGTGTGTTTGAGTACGACCCGGAAACCAAGCGCCAAAGAATGGAATGACACACTTCAAGCTCTTCAAGACCCAAAAAATCAATAATGAGCAGGTCGAAGATCACATGCATGCTGATTTGCTTTTTTGAGAGCCAGGGAATTGTCCACAAAGAGTTTGTGCCTCCAGGCCAAACAGTAAATCAACACTTTTACAGAGAGGTTCTTGAAAAACTTCGAAAAAGGGTCATGCGTGTGAGACTAAACATCAAGAACAACTGGATGTTGCATCACGACAATGCGCCTTGTCACACAGTCATTTCAGTAAAAGAAGTTTTAGTTAGTAAAAACATTCATGTGGCTCCTCAGTCTCCTTATTCGCCTGACTTGGTCCTTGTGACTTTTTCTCTTCCCGAGATTGAAAAATCACCTCAAGGGACGTCATTTTGGGACCATAGAAAACATTCAAACGGCTGTAACCGACCAGCTGAATGCTATTCCAGTATATGAGTTCCAGCACTGCTATGAGGAATGGAAGAACCGCCTCGAGCGTTGTGTGGCTTTTATATATAATTCTATTCGAATAAAAAAAATTTAAAAAAAATAAGTCTCATTTCTTAATTTACACACCTCGTAGTCTACCTCGATGATTTGAGCTTTTCGATGGAGCAACGGCTGAGACCTAATATAGACGTCGAAGAAAGCAACATTTTTATAAATGGTAATTTGTAAGGGACAGGTGTACGTCTCGGCCGAAAGGCCACCCCAATTTTACCTAACAGAGAGAGAGAGAGAGAGACAGAGAGAGAGTGGTTTCTTTTTATAGACTTACGGTATATGAACTGGATAATCGGGCCCCAGTAGTTTAGAGCCTTCCAAAAGCAATCCAACGGCGTCACTATGGAACAGGGCATCATGTTCTCGAACATTTGCTCGATGTAGTGCGCGTCGAAGTTGGGAATGCTGGGCGATTGGCAGAAGTCCTTCAGGCGCCAGGTGATGTCGAACATGGTGACGGTGACCTGGGTCGCCTTCTGCACGAGCTCTAGGTGTTCGAGGAGGCCGTGCGGGTGAAGCAGGTCGACGTCGGGGTCGACCCCGGTCTGGACGACCATCTGGTGCGTGGAGAGCATCTCCGCGGGCAGCGTTTCCGGCGCGGTCGACGGCTCCGCCCACAGCAGCTCGATGTCCGAGTGGAAGGTCATACTCTTCAGGCCCACGGAGAAGGTCGTTATGGCCAGGACGCTGACAAAGAGGAACTTCCCGGCGTGCGTATCGAGGATGCCGCCCAGGGCGCGCAGCTGCCTTTGGATTCGGCCACGGACCCACAGAACGCCGCGGTCTCCGCCCGCCTTGCCCTGCAACACAGAGGCGTCGATTTTCTCAGTCGCCGAAGGAGCACAGGTCTGGTCAGCTGGCACACCACCAAATTCGAATTTTCTCATTTTTGCACTCGTTTGCTCAAGGAAGACCCATGGAACCATTTTAATCACCGTAAGGTAGACTAAAACGGCCACTATTGTTTGAAAAATGCCTCCATATTCATTTGGTCCATCACTCAGTCTTTAATTATTGATCACTATTGTTTAAAAGATGTATCATTTTATAAATCGTTGGCCTGCCGGTCAAACTAATATTGAATCAGTTTGCTAAGAGTCCAGTCACATATGTATTGGACCAAGAAAATATGTGGTCTAATATTATATTTCCGTATTGTTATTTAAACACTTATTGTATCGGAAATAAAAGTAACTAAGTTTATTTGGTATTATGTGGTGTTTGCAATTAATCAATATCTGATATTTATTTCATTAGTTAACAATAATCAACAAATAAAAAGCTGTGGTTCAATACATATGCGACTGGGCTCGTAAAAATTCGTATCAAATTCTCAGCTTTATATTCTTCAAGACAGTACTTGTATTTTTTATATGTTATGGACGAAAGATGGCCAAACGAAGACAACAAGTGTACAATTGTGGGCTATCCTTGAGCAAACCAACTGCTTTATTATCAATTTTTTTTATATCAATGGTTCTCAGCCAAAAAAAAAATAAATACCCTCATAGCTTTTTAACAGAAGTTGGGCAAACATGGGCCTTTTGGGCAAACAAATACCATAAATAAAATAGTAAAATTCGAATTTGATGATGCCAACGTCAGACCCAACTACACTATAAAGCTCGATCGCAGCTTACACTTACAACTAAATGGCCATGGCGAGATTTAATAAAAAAATAGGTGTATACAGAAACTGAATATTGCACCTATCAGAAAAAGACGAATATTCCAAACAATGGAGTTTGAGGAGCGCTTTCTTTGCATTGTTTTACTTAAAGCCTCTCTCTTCATCATGATTTACGTGGGTTGCACTGAGCACTTTAAACGCAAAGCACCCTCTACAAATATTCAAAAATTAAAATTCCTCCCCAGTTAACATCACCAAATTCCGTTATAAAATGTAGGTTTTGAAAAAACTAATTTGCGAAAATCGAAACTGAATTTGCAACTCTAACGCCCTGTATCTTGTTCACTATTAACTCTTGGCCTAAGACAAGTTTGGTTAAACCTCAATATTTCCATCCGATAAGCCGTCAGTTTCGCTGTGTGCCATTAATTACGCGACACCCCGTATAGAAAGGCTATTCGGTTTTAAATGGATTGAATCAATACTTTAATGGCGTGTTGTATAGAGACATTGTCGCCGCCTATGATAGTAGAAGTACGGCATGCGATGGACCACCCAAGAAGCGATCTGACGTCAGACGGACCACCCAAGCGTCAATGCATACGGATGCGGAGTTCTGACGGGCCTAGCCCTCCCTGGACCTCCGTCCTTCCTAGAAGGACGACGGGCACGGTACATACGAAGGGACACTGCCAGGCAGCGACAACTTCATCACGACGAGGTGGGAAAAAATTATGTCCTAGGGCTCCACTAGAATTGGCCCATATCAAAGTGTTTTACATGCCTGAATTAAAAATGCCAGTGCAAACTTTGAACAAAAAAATATTACAAATTCCAAAATGTCAAAAACATAATTTACACGCCCTGTAAATCGTTACTATCAACTGAAAAATCAGTCTAATGATAACTCAAATACATACATCAGCTTTTTTGAATTACAACTTATTTTATTACAAGTTATCTCAAATACATACATCAGTTTTTTAGAAAAGAAGTGGTCAAAGTTTAGTAAAACAGTTTCATTTCAATTTCACCAGTTGTTTGCGTTGTTCCATGCCCAAAATTTAACACAAAAACTGAACAGTTTTTTTACAAATTATCTTACCGGAAGCAAGTAAATATTTTTCGACATGCTTCACGACGAGTGGCCCCGCTGCCGGTCCTTGCATCACCACGCATCGTCGAATTCTTTTATCGCACCGAGGATACTAGCGTCTGTCACCCGGCTAATTGCTCAACGTCTCGCATGCATATTGCTTTATTTGAATAATGTACCATTACATGCATAGTATAATTGGCGGTGGAAACGTACAGCATTTTTCGACGACAGGCGCCCAAGATGGAATCGACAACAGTCGCTGCACTACTCGCGTTAACAAAAAAATACCATTACGCTCCTTAAAGCCTCGTAACCGTAAAAAAAAAGTAACTACTTGCGTAAACTTTTAATTCCATTTATAGTGTAGGTTAAGAAAGGTTGAATCTTTATTTAATTTCTCGGGTTATGTTAACGAAATTTTAAATAACGCAATGTATACAACAGTGCCCAATGCCCATCTATAAAACAGTGCCCAGTGTAGGGCTGCCAGACCTCCCGATTTGGGCGGGAGCCTCCCGATTTCTTACTGTCCCTCCCGCTTTTTTAAACTAAGCCGAAATACTCCCGATTTCCATTTAAAGCTCCCGAATACTTCCGAATTTCCGAATTCATATATCCAAATTATTCAGATAGGTATAAAACTGAGAGGGGCGGCAAATAACCAATACTCAATTTCTTATTCATAAAGAAATTGCCTTAAAAATTGTGTAAAAATAAATAAAATGCAACTTATTCTTGTGAAAGTGTTATAGTTTTGTATAAATGGATTTTTCATTGAAATTCTGAAGTGACAGGAAAACGCGTGACCTTGAAAATTTTCAAAATTTTAGCTATCATCCCGATTTTTATATTTGAAAATGTGGCAGCCCTAGCCCAGTGGCCTGCACGGTTGCCTGATCTGCAGCCCATATAACATTTCCCAAATACATTAGATCGATGGTTTCGTACGTTTTCTAGCCGCCCTATATTTCAAAAGATCCCATCAACGTAAAAAAAAAACATCGTCAGTAAATCTCAGACGCAGATTTGTTGAAATTCCGGGTTGTTTTTTTGTCCGTGCAGCCGGTGGCAGAGCCTAGCAAATAAAGCAATGCCTCGAACCTTTCCTGGTCCACCGCGGATCCTTTTTCTCGGCATGCAGTGACAGCCGACCACCCACATACGAGTCCACCAAAACAGATAGCGATTACTAAACACGTTTTTTTTTTTAGCGTCCAACGTGGATAAGCGTACGCGCAACTTTAGTCGACCCCAGCTTTTTTACGCAGTACAGCTGCCAGGCGTACGGTCACCCCCTTCATCGGAACTATCGGAGTATGCCGTGTGACAAAAGAACGAAACATCTCCATCGAGAAGAGGGACCGAACAAGCTGGCAAGCGTACGAGGGTGCTCCCCCTTATTGAGGCAGACACTTAGCCAAAGTTTACAGAATTTATTCTGTAAACTTTGCTCTAACGGAGACTTTATCGATATATTTTTTTTGCACATGAAACACAACAAGAAACGCCTTATTTAAAAAAAAATCTGAATACAGAATTTTTCTAGGTTAAATGTCAAAAAAACACTGGGTTGCAAATTAAAACAATTGAATTAAAACAATCTTTAATTCAAGTGGACAAAATGTTACTTTGTTAATATAAACATTACTTTCTTTGCGTGTAGAGAAAAAAACGTCCAGCGCTCTGAAAGTTTATTACTATTTCCAAAGCTTTTTCCTTCACACAATTTGGTATTGTATAAAAGACAATATTTCGGCAACACGTAATTTTTAAAAATAAAAATGTTCTGTTACTTTGACGCCCATCGTAGGGAACAAGGATAGCCTTAAATTAATGAAGTCGGTTACAAAAAGGCCGCTCTTATTTCCAAAGCGATCCCTAATTATCTGCGGCACACCAAATAGCAGTCAAGACGTGGTAGGCCTAGACTCGCAATTAGTCGACAGTCTAGGCGTGTCTTAGTTGGCTGGAATTCAGTTGTCTTCCACTCATAGCATTTTGACGTTAATTTGCAACATGACCAGAATAAAATCGGTCGAAAAGAAAGAAATACCGATTTTTTTTTTTTAATATTAAAAATAAAATATTTTACCAAAGAATGTTCTGTCAAAAATAATTTTGTAGTTTAGATAGGTACATGAACAGATGACAAATAATAAACGCTGTTGGTACAAATAATAAACGCATTTTAATAGATCAGCATACGTTCTAGTAACAATTTTTTTTGTGACTGAAAACGTCCTAATAAATAAATCTACATCAAAACGTCTTTCTCTAAGACAGAATCACGATGGGGACCTTATTAAGAATGTTTTTTTTTGTCAGGCAATTTAAATAAAATAATAAAACCGTTTTATGACAGTTACTATACAGGATAATTGAGTTGTAAAGATGTTATGTTGTATTGGTGGGTGGTCTCGACCCAACGATATGATGAACATAAAACCAAGGTCACCTATACATCAAGAAGTGTGGAAAGCGAGGAGCCGAAAATATGGGTAAACTTTGTATGGGACCCAGCATAATTTGGTAGACTATACGGATATATTGTTTCGACTCGATATTTTTTTTTATCTTGACCCGTTTCGGCCGAAAACGCCACTCCCGGTACATCGCTCTTCAGCGCCTCATAACTAATACTATTTACGACAGAAAAATTTAACAGGGACGTATTTTTTAAGACGTGCCCTTTCCGATGGCGTCCATGAAATTCCTCAAAAAATATTAATTATGAAAAAAGCAGTTTTTTGAAAAAAAAAAGATTTTTTTGCACATTTTTTTGTAATCAAATTTTCAAGGGGTTTCCGGTCTGCAATGGACCTGGAACCTCACTAACCGGTGGAATAAATGTTTGAACTTTAAGTATACGTGGTTTAAAGATCGATTTTTTGCGTTATGCGTACAAAATGGCGCCTGAACTGCAAAATTTTTGCGTAAAAATTCAAGAATTTTTAGTGGAACACGATGCACTTTTACAAAAAACTGTCAAGAATAAAAAGTTCTTAAAAAATCACTCAATGAATGCACCAGATTTTTTTTCAAAATTTTTTTTGCAATTTTTTTGGGTTTTGCAAATGGTCAATTTTTGCAAAATTTAAAAAATTGCTTCAAAAATTCTGAAAAATTCCAGTGCATTCATTGACTGATTTTAAGAGCTTTTTATTCTTGACAATTTATAGTAAAAATGCATTGTTTTCGAAAAAAAAATCTAAAGATCAAATTAGTATCTAATTTTTCTCGAAAACAATGCATTTTTACAATAAATTGTCAAGAATAAAAAGTTCTTAAAATCAACCAAAAAAATGCACTGGATTTTGCAAAAATTGACTATTTGCAAAATCCAAAACGTTGCTCAAAAAAGTTCCAGGTCCATTGCAGACCTTGAAACCCCTTGAAAATTTGATTTAAAAAAAATGTGGAAAAAAATAGTGTTTTTTTTGTACAAACTGCTTTTTTCCATAATTAATAATTTTTTGGAGGAATCTCATAGACACCGTCGGAAAGGGCACGTCTTAAACTTCAAAATCATGTCCCTGTCAAATTTTTCTGTCGCAAATAGTATTAGTTATGAGGCGCTGAAGAGCGATGTACCGGGAGTGGCGTTTTCGGCCGAAACGGGTTAATTAAAAGTCCTTAAGTCCCCAGTGTAATTTATTGTTGCAAACCGACGCATAAATAAATAATTAATTAGCATAAGCAGTGTCTAGTATGCAAAACAAATGGGCGAAAATAACTTATTAGTCGGGTTGTTTGTAATAAAATAATCATGAATGTGCATTTATAATTTCTAGGCGACTGAAAGTTGTTCGGAACGCAGCTAGTAGCATTTTTATTGCGGGAACTACCATTTACTTGATTTAATACGATTTTTTTTTACGTTTATACACGTTACAGTTCGTTGACAGCTTTCTTGCTACTTCCACAGGTAGTTTTCTGGGAAGCTTGACATATTAGACTGCTACCCAATTATATCACTAGTCAATCATTATAGTCGGTTCGTAATTTTGGAGAGCAAAAACGCTCTCGAATAGGCTTAATTCCTGACATGCCGTTCGCATTGCCTCAAGCAGTACAAGACCGCAATACACAAAACATTTTGATGACTTAATCAGCAACTGTTTTTTTTTCGGTACGAGAGGTACAACATATTATGTAATTTCTAAGTTAATATTGACCCCCTTGTTCATCGGCAGTTTAGGATTATTAAATAACACCAAGTGCTGCCAAAGGTCACTAAACATATTTTTTTTTAGTTTCAGAAATTACCCAACCAATTGGAAGTCCCCTATTATTGATAAAACGGCTGTAACTTCAGATTATTAAAAAAATATTTATGTACACTGACAAACACGAAATAAATGGACATGCTGTTTGGAAATCCGATAACAAAATGTTTATTTATCGAAAATTTAGAATATAGTTGTTTATTTATATTTACAAATTTAGCGTAAACGTTAACGGTTTAAAGTGAGTCTAAATAACATATTTTACATTTGTTAATGGTTGAGATACTGGATTTCATAACAACACGGTGTGTTTTATAAACAAAAATACCTACATGGCAGTACCAAGCGCTCTGACATATTTATGTAATTTGCGTTAGGCGTAAATACTTACAATACTGTTTAAATTTTATTTTCACGTTGCGTGAACAACAAATGATTTTACCAAAAATTGAGTTCGACTGATCTCGCAAATTTTCACAAAAGTGCCAAGAAAAATAAGTAAAATACCAGCCTGCCTTTCTTCGTCTGCATCAATATAAGAAGCACTGTTTATGGCTCAATTCAACGACTTTATTAGCTGATTGTGGAAGAGGTGCGACCGCACTTAAGAGAGGTGGGTGTTTCCGAAATTTCCGAAAAGGCTATTACAATCCGTAAAAATCCTCTTGTCAATGTCAATGTCAAGAAATATTAAGGATAAACGGAACGCCTGGAAATAAATCCATTACATTATGAACATATCTAGGCAGCTAATGGCTAGATATAGTCAAGAAAGCGCGAGTTATTGATTTTAAAAAAATTAGTCGCTAGCTGGAAATCTTACAAGCGGGAACTACAAGTATTAGACTGCTTTTATGATGATATTATATGATATGATTACTTTTGTGATTTATAATGAAGCAAAAATTGACTAATGCAACTGACAGTACATGATAACTTAAAGAATTTAAAAGTACATTTTAATTAATGTTTTCAAAAAACCAAATTAGCAATGTCACAACAACAAAATAAATAAAATCTAACAAAATAACTGCCAAAAAAATATTTTAAGCATTAATAAGGCGTTACGTCACCTTTGCCTTAATTGCGGCCCGAATTCTTGCAGGCATTGTTTCAACCAAACCTCGACAGAGTTCTGGTGAAAAGGTGTCCAAATTTCGCCGATTTTTTCCTTTAAAGTAGAGACCGTTCTTTGAGGATCATCTCTCAAAACTCTTTTTATCGTATGCCACAGTGTTTCAATGACATTTAGGTCGGGGCTGTTTGATGGCCATGATAAGACTTTAATATGCTGTTCCCCGAATCACTTTTTCGTGTTTTTTGCAGTATGGGAAGCTGCGCCGTCTTGTTGGAATATGAAATTATTTTCTGGGTACATATCTTGAACAGTCGGTAATAAGCTATTCGTAAGTATTTGTATATATTTGTCAGTATTGACGGTACCCTCTATGACCTCATACTGCCCCAAACCTTTAGCGGACATACATCCCCCCCCCCAAATCATGGCACCTTTGGGAATTTTATGGTTCGTTTAAAGCAGTCCTTATGAAAGACTTCGTTTTTACTCATTTATTCTTTCTTATTACTCTTTTCTATGATCGTCTGCGCAGACATCAAATTTGGACTCGTCACTGAAAAACTTTTGACCAGTCTTTTATAGTCCACGATACCTTCGATTTGGCCAAATTCAGTCGATTTTTTTGCGCCTCAGTTAATACAGCAAGGCTTTTCTTTAGCCTACGATCATTCACGAAAATTGAAAAATTCTAAATTTTAAAAATAAAATAGTAGTACCTTATAAAAACTGAGCCCAGACTGATGAATGTATTTTCTGCAACATTCGCGGGGTAGCCTTTCTCCTGTTTCAGAGTTCCATTGCGCTGTTATATCCCTTACTGTGTTCAGTCGACTTTTTTGCAAATTTTCACCAACAACCTTTGGCTCCTTTCAGTAACAAGTCTGGGTCTTCCAAGACTTATACCTTTTACATCCAAATTTCCAGTCTCGCGGTAATGCTTTAATATGTCCCCAACAGTAGACTTTGCAAAACACAATTCTTCCGCAATTTCGCGGATTTTTTTGCCACTGCAGTCCACGGCCCATTTTTAATTTAAAAATAACGATTATTCGTAAAAACTACCAGAAATCAGCTGTGACTGACACATCTAATTGTGAAATTAACGCTGACCGCGGCAACAACAAATTTTTATTTAATTTTTTAGGGCAGATTTCTCGATTTTCCGAACATTTAGTTGTCAGCATTTTTAGCAGATTTTTATATTTTTGGCCATAAATTCATTACAAATCCAAGCTAATAATAATTTTCAGCATAATATTATCTTGCAAATGTATGTAATTTTATATATTTTAGGGTTATAAAGCGTGGTTGTAAATTTTTGCATGGCAGTGAATAATTTTTGAAAAAATGCGTTTGTTCAAACATATAGTTGTTAGGGCTCGTATACATCGGATCTTTAAAAGCGGTTACACGTCCTTTACATGCATTTTACAAGCTGTTATACGATCTTGAGCGACATTCGCTGTTGCCGAGAAAATAAAAACAGGGTCTTAGAGAGAGCTAACGGTAAAGCAGCGGCAGACAAAAGGTAAAACAAAACCCGCGTAACCGTAAAACGCAGAAATAGACGACACAAGTTCGAGATGAATATTGTAGTAATTGTGAATGGTAACGTTTAAAACCGCGGCTAATCGTTAATGGGACATAATTAACTTTTGAGAGGTATATCGGACGCCTATATTGCGTCCCATCGTGTTTCATGCAGCAGACGGGCACCGTGTGGGATATGGACATGCAGGCACGGACCCAGATAACGAGAGCCAGAGCATAGGTTGCGCCAGATCGTCCGCTATGGCGGACGAATAAGTCTCACTGTCTTATTCGTCCGCCAAACGGTAAACTTCAACCGTAGCCGCAAAATTTGTACGACTTTTGAGTCAAAGGAAATACTCCTAACAGAGTTACTCACGATTTTTTGAAAACGCAATTTTATCTTTTTAACGATATCTTTTCACACGATCGACATATCACTTTCAGCGTGAGTTTATTAGACACAGAATTTTACAAGCTGTAATCCCATCAGAAGACAAAAAAAAATCAATAGTGTAGTACAAACATAATCAGGAATTTAAGCAACCCTCAATAAGTGGGTGTATGATGACGTTATGAATATCTGTTAAGATATGTCATACGTTGTCCCAAAAAAAAACTTATATAACAGTAGTCAATTTACAAAAAAATCTGGAACGCACTTAAATTGAAAAAATGGAAAATGTGGAATTAGAACAATATATACAATGTGAAACAGCCAAATGGAATAAATTCAGTAGCTCCATTATTATGCATTTTTTAGAAAATCCTGAAGCACGTCATTTTATAATTCTAAAATGGCATCTTGCGACTTAAAAATGTCATCCCTAAATTCAACCCCCTTTAGGTGACAGCTACAACACCTAAATTTTCAAATTATAAGTAGGGGCTTGTGATACTTCACTTGAAAGGTATTTTCATTCTCTATTCAAAACTGCTATGGTTTTAAATTGTATTGCAGAAATTAACAAAGAAAAAGATAAGTTTCTCCAGCGTAGGAAATTCGTTACATTAAAATAAAACTTTTATAAGTAACACTATTTGCAAATTTTAGGTTCTGAAATGTTAATAATAACAAAAAATAAATGTCTGTAATTGCCGACATTCCTTACTATGAGATAAAAACTTACTAATAAATACGTACAATTTTTTGCTAGACAAATTCTCTTTTGTGAACAAATGATTATAGATGACATTACTTTACATATAGAAAATGTTTTCTAAATTCATCCGAAAAAATTTTCGGATGAATCTACATTTACAGTTCACGGCAATGTTAATCGCCAAAACTGTCGTTACTGGTCGAGAGTAAATCCTCACTGGATGAGGGAACTACACACGCAAAACTCTGAGAAAGTTAATGTTTGGACAGGAATAATTAGAGAAAATATCATTGCTCCCTTCATCATTGACGGCAATTTGAATGGAGAAACTTATTTAGCGCTGCTCCGAAATAATGTTATACCGACGATGGCAAACTTGTATCCAGCTGAAGGAAACCCACAACTTCCAGGTAATACAATATGGCTCCAGTATCCAATATCTCCACACAATCTTTCCAAATCGCTGGATAGGGAGAAGTGGTTCTGTAGAATGGCTTACACGATCACCTGATCTCACGCCGTTAGACTTCTTCCTATGGGGATATGTAAAAAGTGTGGTCTGCAAAACCAAACCCGACGATTTAGCTGACTTAAGAAGCAGAATAACACTTGCAATTAGGTCGATTACCCCGCAGATGTTAACTAACGTTAGAAGACATTTTTGTTTACGTCTAGGATGCTGCCAAGATGCTGGAGGCATGCATTTTGAACATCTGCTGCATTAATAGTAATTTGTTTTTTTATTTTAATGTAACGAATTTCCTGTGCTGGAGAAACTCATCTTTTTTCTTGTTAATTTCTGCAATAAAATTTAAAACCATAGTTTTGAATAGAGAATGAAAAGCCCTTTCAAATGAAGTATCACAAGCCCATTTGAAAATTTAGTGGTTGTAGCAGTCACCTGAAGGGGGTTCAATTTAGGGATGACATTTTTACGTCGCAAGATGTGATTTTAGAATTAGAAATTGACGTGTCTCAGGATTTCCTAAAAAATGCATAATAATGGAGCTAATTAATTTATTCCATTTGGCTGTTCCACACTGTATACACGCTATATAGGTGTATAAAACATGTTTAAATTTAGTTTTATGTATTGGCACGCAATATTTATTAGTTACATTATTTTTAACAATATTTTTAAATGAAGAAGAATTGTGCCGTACAGGAATAGGTTTATTAATTTTTCGGATTATTTAGATTCTTAAACGTTTTTAACAAATTACATAAAATTCGAATTATACCATCACGAAATGTCTCCAAATTCGGACTTCGACATCGACGTTAATGAGAACGACGAGTCTGCCGTCTGTCGGACTTTTAAGCGTGTCGTAGCTCCTTCCGCGTGCGGACGCGTAGACGCGGCGCGAAAGGAAACGGAGAAGCCCGCCACACATGCGAGAACGCGGCCGATTGAGACATCAGGGGTTGAACTTTCGGTTCCGGAAACGGATCGTAGGACTAGGGCGATCGAGCAGGGGCCTGCCGGCGAGCAAGCGAGAGGGGGCGCGGGGGCACAGGTAGGCTAAGCCGCTAAGCTAGCTGCGGACCACACACGAGGCGCACCCGGTGGTCTCGCCAAGGCTAGCGTAACGCGGCCCATCGCCCACCAGACCGACGTTGCCGGATCGACCGGAACCGCGCCGCTTCTGCCACTTTACGCGGAAAATTCGGGTTGACCGTCGAAACTGAAAGAAAAATGCGCCTAGGAGATACCACATCCCACAAAAAAGAATACAGAACATTCTCAGAATTAAACGACGTGTATACTCTTACAGTAATTTAATATAATTGACCAAAGAAGCTATATTAAACTGACACCCCCAAGAACTTCATAGTTGAGTACTATTATTATTTATTAAATAATTCTAATATATCAAAACGAAGCTACTATAAAAATAAAATTATGATTTAATATTGAATACAACCAGAATGGCAACACAGCATCATTAAGAGGGTATACCTATTTGCTTTTAATTTTGAATATCAGTGTGTTTGAACCGAGTATGGTGAATAATATGAAAAGTGCCTAGTTAGCTTGTTGGGTTAATAGACTAATCCAATATACGAATAGTGGTCATTTTTTTAGAGACCCAATTGTGTAGGAAATGCAACCCTACCTTTCGTAATGAAATCAGTGACTGTTTCCTACGCTCTAAATGATGACGTAAATATTTCTGCACAAACGATTATTTTTTTGAGGGGGCCACCTCCCAATTTCTATTTGTTAATGAGACTTTTGAATATACCAAAAGGATATACAGATAATGTAGATTTGAACCATATATATCGACAATAAAAAAACTTTATTTGCAGAAAAAAAACTGTATTTAGCTAATTAAAATTCTGTTTGTGTAATTTTTTTCTGCGACTAGAATCGTTGAAATGAATAGTTAATATTTATAGTTAAAATCTACATCACAGGCATATTCTCTTGGGGTATTAAAATGCTTCAATAACGAAAAAATGGAGGGTGGAGGGTGGTGATTCTGCAAAATATTACAGAATTATTTTATAAGGTAACAATATTATTCTTAAAATTATACTGTAAGCCCCACAACGACCAGAGGAATCCCGAAGTAGCCAGAGCATTTCAAAAAAATAAATATTCATAATTAATAAAACATAACAACAAGATATCCTAGTTATTGCAACAAAATATATATATCAAATTCGAATTTCGCTTATCTAAACACCCTTGCAAACTTTACTTATTAATTTAAAAACTCAGTAAGTAATACCAAACCAATTGTAAGAAAACTATATTGTAACTGTAACACATTTGCAATAATACGGGCCATAGGCTATTTAAAAAGTGTTTTTAATCTTTGAAACTTCTTGAAATTAATTCTTCGTCTCTCTTTTTAGAAAATCGCAGTTTTTTTGAGAATTGACCTGCACAGAAAAAAATTCTGTAAAATTACATAACACCACGTTGGCCACAAAGGTTTATTTGGTTATGGAAAATTAGAATGTAAAAATTAGGGTAAAAATACATTGTTAAATTATGACATAATCGATGCATATCACAAGTACTTAATCACACAACTTGGAACGTATATTTACATTATATATTTTGTTTTTCCACGTAAATTTACATAACACGATGTTGTGGCCGACGTTATGTCATGTATTTTTACAGATATACTTTTCTGAGGATGTTAGCCGATGAAATTAACCGAGGGCCGCTTTCCCTAAGGGTTGCATTGAAAATTCTGGCCGTTTATTTTCCAACTTTCACGTCGCGACATCTCAGCGCGCCGCGTCGAGCCGGCAACCCCGCACCAGACCGCTCTCAGGTTTGGCTCCGAAATCATCTGTCACACCTGATGCGGACGGCGCCGGCGGCGGCGCGCCGCTCCTCGGGGCGGCGCGTCATTTACCTGGTCCAGCTGGCCGAGGGCCACCTCGGCGTCCACCCACCCCGGCCTGGTATAGAGGTCGGACTCGTGCCTGTCGGCGGCTGCGGCTGCGGCGGCGTCTGGGAGCGGCGCGCCGGCCGCCATCGTCGGCGGGCGCGCGCTTCAGGCCCAACCATCGGCGGACGTCGTGCTACGCATCGAGCGCCACGACACCGGCGGCCACCAGCGTTGTCACCTCCTCGTCGGCGCGCATCCCAGACCCTTCGCCCTCCTAGGCCGCGAACTCCACGCACGTCTGCTGAACACCCCGCAGATCGCGTAACATCACTCGCTGGACGGGCCGGGTGTCCACATGGCAGCCAGGGAAAAGCGCGCTTCGTAAACAAAACAACTTGTTAAATAGCACGGCGCGAGACCAAAACAACACACGGGGTTCATTCGCCGCACGCCCGTCAGCTTCACTTGGCACACTGGCAATGCCGTCGAGGTCTGCCGCGCTACTAGCATAGCAGGCCGTTCATTGTAGTAGTTTTGGGCCCGCTCACTACCCATAGACGGCGGCAGATCGAAATTTTCCACGGGTACACCATTTAGTTATTTACTGGGCACCCCTCCTCATACAATGGTCACAATGTCGCTAGACAGAAGCTCCTCCCATATTTTATTTACACGTTTACCGACACCGTGTACTGCACGTGTTGCAGCGAGAAATGATATAATCTGCATGCCGCGTCAATATTCCAAGGTTTTCTTGATCATAATAGCCCATATAGTATGCACAAAATTAGAATCATCACGACTTTTGAAGTAAAAACTTCTATAGGCGCGCTCACGGACCAACTAGACCCAGCCCTATGGACGAACCGACATCTATCAGCTGAAGCCTGCAGTGTAGCCTCCGCTCGTCGCTTATTATACCTTTTTAAATGTTATTTTTTTCTAAGATCAGCAACTTAAAAAACCAAATAAAATTAATTTATTTATTTATTTATTTATTTATTTATTTATTTATTTATTTATTTATTTATTTATTTATTTATTTATTTATTCATTCATTCATTCATTCATGCATTCATTCATTCATTCATTCATTCATTCATTCATTCATTCATTCATTAATTCATTCATTCATTCATTAATTCATTCATTCATTCATTCATTCATTCATTCATTCATTCATTCATTCATTCATTCATTCATTCATTCATTCATTCATTCATTCATTCATTCATTCATTCATTCATTCATTCATTCATTCATTCATTCATTCATTCATTCATTCATTCATTCATTCATTCATTCATTCATTCATTTATTTATTTATTTATTTATTTATTTATTTATCTATTTATTTACCTATAATTATTTGATTTATAATTAATAATTAATACATTCATTATAAATTATATATTCATTAATAAATTAATGAATTAATTTCATTAATAAGTATTAAATAAATTCGTGTATAAATTAATTAATTCATTCATTCATTCATTAATAAATTATTTATTTATTTATTTATCTATTAATTTATCTATTTATTTATTTGTGATGCACCCTGTGAAAAGGTACCAGAGGTCGGAAAACTGTTTTCGGGTGGGGGTCAGATTTCGGTAGAGCATAAATTTCGCTTCATTTAAAAAAAATGATGTCTAGCGTTAATATAGCTCGAACTGAAAGCAGGTAAAGTTTCAGTATGTAAAATCGTAATTTTGAGAAAAATACATTTAAAGTTTTGGAACAGAACTGTACACGAAAAAATCGATACCTCGTCTTCTATTGCTCCAATCCAACGACTTATTCCTACTGTACATGGTCGCCAGATATGTCTAGCACCTACATATATCCATTGAAATCCGGAATTCGTATTTTTCGACTTGAAATTTTGACTCGTTGACTTGACTCGTTTATTTATTTATTTATTTATTCACCAGATCAAGTTACACAAGAGCCATACAACTCCTCGCGACTCCCACAAAGATAAACAATATTATCTGTTGGTGGGACTGGTACAATAAAAAAATTAATTTATTTATAATTAATTAATTTATTTATAATTAATAAATTCCTTATAAATTATATTATTCATTAATAAATTAATTTCATTAATAAATACATTCATCTATTTATTTATTAATTTATTCAATTAATAAATAAATGAATATTTATTTATTTATTTATTTATTTATTTATTTATTTACAATCAATACAGGTACTTAACCCATTTCTAGATTGTCTAGATCTAAATTAAACATAGCAAACTTATTCTAAACTTAAAACTATTATTATTAAAATTATGATTCATCCCCATTAGTTCTATACTTCTGTCTATCGTTTGATTATGTTAACATTTTATTATTATTATTATTATTAATATTTCAATCAGTTCGGCGACTGTTTTTCAGAGGTTTATATTTTTCCCAATAACGAAACATTACTCTATTTAATTTATTCAAATGCCACAATACATGTATTATTATATTTTAAATAGACATTAGATTAGTCGATAGTTTTTATATTATGTACTTTGACTTAACAAGAATTCACAATTTTACCACCCTTCAGTAGCAACGCTGTCGAGGGCATGTAAACTGACAGCCTGCTTTGGAATTGTACGAATCAGAAGACCTGACTGTAAACAGTATTTATTAAATTACTTACTTAAAATGAATAGTTCGTCGCAGTTTGTTTTTACAATCCACAACTATGCAAAAAAATTAATATACTCAGTGACTATCAAGAATAAAATATAGCTGACCTTTATTACACGTGGCCAGCTCGTTCCGTATATGGTCCAGATCTTACCTCCACAGATTTATGGACCACCTTATTTATGTTTATTAACATACAAGGTGAACAAATTTTTAATGTAAATGCAAAAAATGCATTTTGTTTCTTACATATATTTTTTTGTAATTTTGGCACTCTTTTAAATAGACCATGTCTGGACATAACGATGTCCAGAGAGTCGGAGCAGCTAGTTGGGCGCCCCGAACGTGCACCGGGTCTGCGGCTATGCCCCCGTCCGACGAGCGGCGTCGATGTTCTCCGAACCGGGACCACCCAGGGTACGATGTTTAGAATGTATATTCTTCCAAATTACATTACTTATAGTTTTTTGTCACCATCTCGGTGTGTATATGTAATTTATTCACGATAATAGATTCCGCTGATAAACTCGTCCTCTTTATGGGTGCCATCAAACGGGCATCGATTAGTTGCAATCTGCCGCACTGCCCGCGGCACAGTACGATTCCGCTAGTGGGCCACTACGACGACAAAAAAAGTCTCAAAAAAGTATCCTCGTTTGATAATTTTCGTTGTGGGAAGCATACAAGTCATCTATTTACTATATGACAGACATATTCTATAGGCCTCAGATCTGGCGAGCGTGCTGGCCAGTTGAGAGTATGGATGGTTTACGTCATCTTACTGGTTGTTACATTTTCTGCGCATGGTATATAGCAGTGAAAAGTTTAATTTTGATTATCAGTTCTGAAAGTGCATAAGTTTTTAATATTGAACGAAATTGTTTTAACAGAGTAACAAGCCAGGTCCCCCAATAGTGGGGGGTGTTTTTTATTTTTTCATGGTCATTTTAAAAGTCTACGTCCTCAAAAATGGTTGTTTTGACCTAACCAAATAACCAAAACCATAAGAATGAATTTCTGAATTCTTTTTTAATAGTACATGTTAAATGTAAAAGCTGTGTCACAAAAATATTGACTTAGGGAAGCGATTTATCACCAATTTTACAAAAACTACTATGGCTCGAGAACCAAGACACTTCCATCTATATTTATTTGTCATTTGTCTAGTCAGGACTTGGCCTGTAGCCCACTTTCGGTTTGACGTTGTTTTGTGGGACACCCTGTATACTCTTATGTGTTTCCACGTTAGGGGAATTTAAATATAGGGAGCCGAGATATATATGTATATATATATTTTAATTCCTGACAGCGCTGTATACGTCCGATTGACTTCATTTTTACACGAAATAGATCTCAAAAACTTTTACTTTCTTAAAAAAAATATTTCAAATCATATCGCATAAATTGAGTTGACATAATTGTTTGCGAAAGTACAGCTTTGGGGAGCGGCACGCGCTAGCCAACAGACGGCGACAGAGTGGACGGACTTGGCTTGGGCGCATCGAAAACTAAACACGATTTCAAATCGATCGCGCTCGCAAAATTATCTTTTCCTCCGCTTAAAAAAAATTATCTCGGCTCCCTGAGGTCGTAGGACCTTCATGTTTTTTAAATGCATGTTTTGAATGCCAGTTTTCAAATATGCAACGGCCAAAAATGTAAAACCAAAATTAAAAAAGTTATTAGAAAAAAACCGGTTCGAAAAAATTATACAATTTTACAACGCATTTTTCTATGCAAAAATTAAATAAAAGCGATTTGGTTATTTAATAGCATGAAAGTACAAGTCTTCGCGAATAAAATGAGCCCACGATCGTTTCTGTACGATCATTTTTGCCTCTGTAAAAGCTGATTTTGAAAACGTCTTTTTTTTTAAATCGTTATAACTCGAAAAAATAAAACTTTTTTGATTTTTTTGAAAAGAGGGTCATTTTCCGCTTGTCTTGGGCTGTATTTCTAGTTAACAAGAAGTATGTTCAAACTAATTGGAATTTACACAGCAAAAATTTTGACTTTTTTTTTAAATTTTTCTCAAATGTTTATGAACCGATTTTTTTCGTTCACATCTCATTCGACGCGTATTTTTAAGACCTACAACTTTCTAATTTAACTTTCTTGTGTACGACTTGAAGCTTTTTTTTTATTTGCAAAAAAAACGTTTTTTTGACTTTTGCGAATTTTTTTGGTTATGTTCGCCATTAAAACTCGAGTCGCAAAAAACGCTGTCTTTCTTAGAATTTTTTTCTCTATACGACCATATTTTTTGTTTGCTGATAACAAGTAGTGACTAATTTACATGGGGGCTTTCGCTCTTTGATTGGACTAGCAGCCGTCACCTTCATCCACCCAGAAGTGATCACAACGAATTAACATAATGCCGACTAGGACGGCGTCTATCAAACCGGCGTTAATTAGTATTACTTCCGCGCAACACAATCTTTTGACGTACTGTTGACCATACGAAAATCAAGGGAATTATACGAATTATATACCTATATATTACATACCTAGACAACTGGGTCAGTCTCGTTACCTCATTCATTACTCATTATGCGTAGACCAGCACGATCTTCTTTTTCATCTATTTTTCTAAACGTCGACTCATTATTCTCGATAATTTTGAGAATTGTTTGTGAAAAAAAAACGTTTTTCTGTGTACGTTCTGATTAGACCGTATTCTGAATATACAGGGTGTCCCAGGTGTTAGTTTAATGCCGTCACTACTCACCTGGCATATTTAGAGAAAAACATTTCAAATAAAAGTTTCTTAGTCTTGTAAACTCTACAAAATAATGTTAGTTTTTTTCCTGCTCATCACCTTGAAGGTCAGTTTAAGGTCACCTTTGTTTTTTGATATAGAAAATTATAGTTTTTAGTGCACCTTATTGTTTATAAAAAAATGATGAGCATACTAAATATTAGTATGAAGAAAAAGCAATATATGCAAACATACGTCGAATTATAACATACCAAAATTGGATGTCCTAGATTCAGACGTTTCTAGATTTTTTAGCAACCCGTATATGTTTATTTGTGGACTGCCCACAAAATTCTGAAAAAAAAATGCAAGAAACCCGCCTTGAAAGCCTTTCTCCCTTTTATTATTCATGCAAATAGGATTTCCTTTTTTTTTTTTGTACCGCTTAGTGTCTCAAATGTTTCAGGAGTCTTTAAGTCATCCGTAATCCTTTAAACGCTGCATAACCCATTTTGCTCGGCGGTACATATAATGAGAATAATGACATTAGTAACAGTATGGCCAGTACGCCACTAGGGTGGTCTCGATAAGATTCTTTTAACACAATTCCTCTAAAAATGACGCTACGGGCATTCACGACGTTTTGTGTTACGGATTTCTGAGAGGTGGCTTTGACCAGGGCCATAAATTAAGCCATATTGTAGTCAACGATGAATACAAATTTGAAGGATGGGTCATTTTTCTTAACGTCTCAATTTCTGTAGGTATATCTTTTTATTCAAATCATTTTGTATGAATTGTTCTTAATTGTCAAATAAAGTCTTAATCGTATTGTTATTATTACAAAAATATCACCAAGTGAATTCAAACAAATTTTTATTTTTTATAATTTGCCTGTTAAAGTGTTTTGAAATCTACAAATTTTGTTACACAGTGTTTTAAAATCTAAAAATTTATATTTTTGGTTCACACTAAGATTTTTATTTATAAAAAGCCTTATCGACTTGCCAAAGAAATTATTATCGTTTACATGTGTCACTTAAAGATAAGAAACTTCGAATATTGGAAATGTTAAACATATTTTAGTCAAATAATAATAATTATTTTTAAAAAACGTAATTCTTGGGACCAATATCAAAGCATACAAGATAACACCAAGCGAGAATTAAAAAAATATTATTTATTTGCCACAGACACAATTTCCAAGAATAGAGCACTTAGGCACAATGAATCACAAAAACAAATAAAGCATGAGGTGTGGGTTTTATTCAGTGAACTAAGCTTAACAAATAAGGTCTATATCTAACCAAAATGAGGCCTTTTCATCACCATTGGAGCTCTTCTCTTTGCATTCGCAACTTCAAAGTTCCGTTTGATATTCTGGAAATTTAAATGCATAATTATTTGAATAACTCGTTCCACTCTTCCAGCTATGAAAATGTTTGCCTAACCTTATAATCGTATTATATCATATCTTATCAGCTACGAGCTGATACATATTTTTTATTGTACCTACACGCATCCCAACGTTACGTTCTTAGTTACATTTTCATCATCCAAGAAAATGCGTGAAATTGTCCACATTCAAGTTGGCCAGTGCGGAAATCAAATAGGTTCGAAGGTGAGTAGTGCCCTGTTACTTACTTTTTCTGCTTTCATTCAGGATTCTAGCAAAAACCTTATGATCAAAGTGTGCTGTGGAGTGATCAGCGTTACACATTTGTCGAACAGAAAAACATTTATTTCAGAGATATTATTTCTTCCGATGTTTTTTTTTTAGATCCCGTTCCGCATATTAAAATGTTCTGCAGTTTTTTCATTTTCGGTTTTGATGACTTTTGGAGACTAAACACTATCAGCAATAAATTTACTTAAGCTTTAGCCAGTTTTATTAACATTAAGATAATGTTTTATTATATACACCGACGATCATTCTGTTAAACCTAAACTCACATTTTAATTCTACACTAGTAACAAAAATTAAAGGGATATTAAAAAAATTCCAAATTTTTGGGTAATTTTCAACAAGGGATAATTCGGAGAAAAATGGTCGTACAGAAAATAAAAAAAAGGAAATTGTAGCCTCAAGTGTCTAGTTTTCAGATCTGGACTTAAAATTTTTTATCGGGAGCGGTTCTCACGTAATCATCCGAAAAACAAAAAAAAATTCCAAATTTTTGCTCGTCTTTAAAATGGTCTGTGGACTTCAAAAAATGTTTTTCATCATGCGACCATAAAGCTCTTTTAGACAATTTAATCAGCTTTAATTTGACCTCTTAACGAGCTTCGTACGATGATTTGCCGCGGACTTATCGTCGATCAAAGCAAAATAGTCCTTTTCAACTTTGACAATCAATTACTCGGGAACTAATGATCGTACAGAAAATGGAGGTAGGGTTTTGGAAACTACAAAACATTCTCTATAAGACACAATTGGGGGCGATTAATAAATAATAAAAAAAAAATTCGAAGCGATAATGTTGGCTGAAAAAAAGTTAAAAATCTGCGAATTTAAAGATATTTGGATTTTTTTTTAACTTTTGGATATACCTAGTGGATGAACGAAGGATATCGTCGGTAATTTTTTAACGACTTTTTTTCAAAACCTCCCCAAAAGTGTCCCCAAAAAAACCTCAAAGTTGCAAAGCGCTGCGATTTTTTTGCTTAGTGCCCCGAAGGTTTAAAGGACCCCGCACCAATCATATGGATTTTGGTTCCCGGCCAATTTTTCGCGGCAAATCATCGTACGGAGCTCGTTAAGAGGTCAAATTAAAGCTGATCAAATTGTCTAAAAGAGCTTTATGGTCGCATGATGAAAACAAATTTTTTTGAAGTCCACAGACCATTTTAAAGACGAGCAAAATTTGGAATTTTTTTTGTACGTTTTTCGGATGATTACGTGAGAACCGCTCCCGCTAAAAAAATTTTAAGTCCAGATCTGAAAACTAGACACTTGAGGCTAAAATTTCCTTTTTTTTATTTTCTGTACGACCATTTTTCTCCGAGTTATCCCTTGTTGAAAATCACCCAAAAATTTGGATTTTTTTTAATATCCTCTATTAGTAGTATTTAACTGTAATAGTTACGAGGGAAGGTAAATTTTGAAATGGTTGTTGACAATGTTTCGAATTGCAGTTTTGGGAAACAATATGTCTCGAACACGGCATAGAACCCGACGGGACGTACACGGGAGACAGTGACTTACAACTGGACAAGATCGGCGTTTATTTCAAGGAGGCCTTGCATAACAACTACGTGCCCAGAGCCGTCCTGGTCGACCTGGAGCCGGGAACGATGGACTCCGTCCGTGCTGGAAGATACGGCCATCTCTTCCACCCGGACTACTTTATTTTCGGGCAGAGCGGCGCCGGCAACAACTGGGCGAAAGGTCACTACACCGAGGGAGCAGAGATCGTCGACAGAGTACTCGAAGTGCTGCGGAAGGAAGTCGAAAATTGCGACTGTTTCCAAGGCTTTCAGTTGGCACACTCGCTAGGGGTGGCACGGGGTCCGGACTCGGGACCCTTCTGACGGCCAAGATTCGCGAGGAGTACCCCGACCGGATAATGACCACTTTCAGCGTAGTACCGTCACCCAAAGTGAGTAAACAACTAAAACAGAAATAACGCTGTCAACCTATACGTCAAATCCTTTTGTTCCAGGTATCCGAAGTAGTCCTAGAACCCTACAATGCCACGCTATCGCTTCAACAGCTGATCGAAAACAGCGACCAAACCTACTGCATTGACAACGAAGCCCTCTACGACATATGCTTTAAAACGTTGAAGCAGAAATCGCCGTCTTATTACAACCTGAACCACCTAATTTCCCTGGTGATGTCCGGCATCACTACCTGCTTCCGTTTCCCTGGCCAGTTGAACGCTGATCTGAGAAAGTTGGCTGTCAATATGGTTCCCTTCCCACGACTGCACTTTTTCGTTCCAGGGTACGCTCCGCTGACAGCTCCTGGAAGTGTCGCCTTCAGGAAACTCACAGTGCAGGACCTCACCAAGCAGATGTTCGATCCAAGGAACATCATGGCCGCCTGCAACCCCACCCACGGACGCTACCTCACGGTGGCGACGATATTTAGGGGGCACGTATCCATGAAGGAAGTAGACGAGACAATTTTCCAGATCCAGAACATGAACAGCAGTTATTTCGTGGAGTGGATACCCAATAACGTGAAGACGGCCGTGTGTGATATACCTTCTCCTGACGCGTCTATATCTGCTACTTTCGTGGCCAACACCACAGCGGTCCAAGAGCTCTTTGTCAGAATAAGCGAACAATTCACCGCCATGTACAGACGGAAGGCGTTCGTACATTGGTACCTGGGGGAAGGAATGGACGAGCAGGGAGTTCGAGGAAGCCCACAGTAATTTAAGAGACCTAATCGACGAATATCAACAGTACGAAGTATGGCCTTTGTGTTTGGTGTTGTCATTATAGTCAATCAGAATTGCTTTTCACTGTCATTTTTTAAAACAATTTTTTTTTGCAGTCTGCAACTATTGATGAAGACTATGACGGATATGAAGAGGATGTAGACCAAGAAGAAATTGAAAATTAAGAATATTCTAGGGAATATTTACACAGTTATGAAGACAAACACGTATTCATTTTTTACACAACATGGAAAATCGAAGAATAGTTTTTATTATTTATTAGAACTAAAAACCGAACAGTAATTTATTTTTTTTACTGGAAAAAATTTGATACAATTTGCTCGAAAATAAAGACTGTATATATACAGATATTTTATTTTTGTTAAAAAAAATATAACAGGTATTATCGGTACGCAGGAATATTTAAATTTACGGTTTGCTCCAATAAAAGTACGTACCCCATTGAAAGTAAAACACCTAAAAACATATTCCTCAGAAACCTAGAACAATAACTAGCGTCAAGCAACACAACATACTTGAGTTATTGTATATCATTCTATTCTGTTTACTTCAAAACGCGAATGCTAAGAATGATGTAATCAAATTATATTATGTATACTTAAAGAACATGTCATTCTGCCCCCACAGCAGCGCATTGTGACGCCATCTATTGAAATCGTCTTAAAGTTTTTAAACCAACGATTTTGTTTTATCCATATTAGATACAAACCAATTGTTCAATGATTCCATAGATGGCGTAATGAGTGGGATTCATAGTCGTCACTTAAAAAGTAACACTCAAGAGCCTATTTCAACCAATACAGAGGTGCCCTTGAGTGTTCTGTTGATCTTGAATTTATATTGAGCATTTTGAAAGTAATCTAAACCTACTCATTTATTTTCCATCTGATCCATTTTCTTGGTTGTAAATTGTTCTCGATGACTTGACAGTTGGATAAACGCTGTTAGATATCTTTACAATAAATTTATATCGTTTATACAACGATTATCTATCTGTTGATCGTAGGTGATTTATGACTATCAACGTCACAAAGTTACATTGGTGATGTGTCCAAGAAACTAATTCTGCGTGTCACCAAAGAAAGATCGGCTTCGTACGCCTCTGACATCGGTCGCCAATCGTGTCGCGAAGTCGCGTTTTGACATTCCTTCAAACCAAAAACCAAATACAACCACTGCATCGCGCAGCCCCGAATATCGGCGGTCTTGTGGCAATATGGAGTGTATTTTGGCAGAGAAGTCTTGCCTGTAATTGTACCCGAAACGACTGTCAATGGTTAATGGTAGGTTGATTTGGTAATTAGTTTTAGTGTGAAGCATGAATCAGCCTAAGCCATCGATCTTCCGTTACATGACCGCCATACTGACGAAATTCATACACGCCTATTTCTCTCTGTGGCTGTCAAGTTTGATTTTCTGAATTGATGACATGTGTGATGTGTGACTGTCGGCTGATTCGTCTAGGATGTAGTAACCCGAAGTCGGGCGACTGTATGTGCTTTTATTTTTAGATAGAATTTGTAAAGGCCCTCCAGAACCATGGGAAAGCTTCTGTCAAAAATCTTTGGTAACAAGGAGATGAGGATATTAATGTCTCGGTCTGGATGCGGCTGGGAAAACGACAATACTGTACAAACTCAAAGTTGGGGCAATCAGTCACGACGATTCCTACCGTGGGATTCAACGTGGAGACTGTGACCTATAAGAATGTTAAGTTTAACGTGTGGGACGTCGGAGGGCAAGACAAGATCAGGCCGTTATGGCGCCACTATTACACCGGCACGCAAGGCCTGATATTCGTTGTTGACTGCGCCGATAGAGATCGTATCGACGAAGCCAGGCAGGAGCTTCATCGTATAATAAACGACCGGGAGATGCGTGATGCAATAATACTCATTTTTGCCAATAAACAAGATCTGCCAGAAGCCATGAAACCCCACGAGATACAAGAGAAACTGGGGCTGACTCGTATAAGGGATCGCAACTGGTATGTCCAACCTGCATGTGCCACAACGGGGGACGGGCTGTACGAGGGCCTTACGTGGCTCACTAGCAATCACAAGTTATAGCACCCTGGCACACACTCATTTTAGTACATGACTGCAAACCAGCGCTATCGTAATATTACTTTCAGGAGGTGATTATTTAGGATGCAGGGCTGGATCATAACCTCAACATTCCAAACTGCCGGTTCACAGTCCTAATTTAACACTTAAACTAAAATATAGTGTGTATAGTGGCAGTGCAAGATTGTCTCTAGTTCTACCATCGATCAACGGTTGTGACTTTGTGTATCAGACCAGTGTTCTTGAAAATTACCTCGTAATATATTTTGTAAATAAATTGATTCGTATTATTGTATTAACTTTGTTTTATATTGTAAAATATTGTTGCTGCATTTAAAACTTGAAAAGTGAGCGTTAAAGAAATTCGTGTTCTTTGTGTTATGCATAAAAATACCTACCTATTACTCAGCATGTATTGTTTTAAATTTTTTGCTATATTAAAATAGGTATTTGAAATATATAGTGCTGTTCCTTTAGTTAATTTTCCAATTATTTAAAAGAATTAGTTCATTACAAATATACACGTATTTATTATAAACATTTCATATTTTTATTTTTCTTTTTATTTCGAGTTTCATAGATATTACCAAAAAATACCTTTAAATAACTCAAGACTGAATAGATATAAGATATTTTTCAGCCAGTCAAGTCTATCGTGATTTATTTTCTTTAAATGTCTTAACCAAACAAATTATATAACTAATTTTTTGCCAAAAATTTCCCTAACAGTCCAACAATCGTTTTCTTCCCCTTTAACACTAATAGTTTTGTGATAATCTCCAGCACTTTGAATAACATTAGGTACTCTTAAATGTATGTTTAAACTGTAATAACAATTTTCAATTATAATGTGAACACACGAAAAATTGTAGTTTCATGCCATTTAGGAAATTTTTCAGCACTACATTGTATGGGCTGATAAATAATGAGCTGTAAAAATTCAGTGTTAATTGACATCATGTTTACTTTGTGTTAATAAAACCGTGTATAAAGTTATACATATACTGAGACCTAAGGTAATAGGAATAAAAGTGCTTTGACATAGCTTGATACAAATTGAGTATATACGTCCATGATAAGTTCATTTTAAATGTTTCTTTTATTTTTGTTTTCTTGTATAAATGAGGTAAAATTCCGGTGCAAATAAACATAAGTGTGCACAGGCTTTGTAGGAAGTAATTAGAAAAATAAAAAAAGAAATTGAAAAAACTAGGGGCAATTACATATAAAATAATTTTTTATGCAACATCGCTTGGTATATTTCATAGAAATTTTAGGTTTATTATTCATATTGTGTATAGTATCCTTTATATGGCAAAATACTAATTTTATGTAGCTCTAATGAACAAGAATATATTTTTAGATAAAATTATGTTTATTAATTATTTGAGATATGTATATTATTGAAATGTTGGATATATTTGTGCATTATTTCTTATTACTCGCTTATTTATGTTAGTTAGTTGTGAAGCACTGAAAAAAAATAAATTGCTAAGTTTACTCATGTTTGCCAAATTATTTTTAAATATTTTTGTTATTTATAAAGCATTACTCAATTTAGCAAAATGTATTAGCATGTAATAATATAATTTTGAGGTGTACTCATAACTGTTTCACTATGAATAGGTAAATATTTATTAAATCGCCATTTTTCTTTTCACGTAAGCAACGTTAAGGAATATTTCGCAAGTTTTATTTCAAAAACTTCAACTCATTATTTGGTACCATGCAGTATTTATCCTGCAATGTCGAGAATAAATATCGTACACGCCTCTAAACTTCATAATAAAAATGTGTTACTTTAACAGAAAAAAAAAAGTTTTATAGATACGACGTTTATTCCTTACAAGGCAGTATAAGTCTAACTAGTAAGATAATTATATCAAATATCATCTTGAATAGCATCATAGATAAATGTAATAGATTATTTTATTTTATTAATATATCTTATTTATGTAACATAAATTTTAAAGTCAATTAAAACATGTCAAAATTATTGTCACTGCCTGTTATTTGACAATTAATTTCTGGTTATTATTCAATATTAACAAACTAACTCTAACAATATCTGTTAAGTTTTATCAAAATTCTATTTATAACTCCGCCCGTCACGTTCTTGATAAAGTTTTAACAAAGTAGTAATAGATTTCATCTGTGCGTGGGACTAATTCTGATTTCAAAGGAATTTCCTATGCGACATTTTCATTACATTTCGTTATAAAAAAAAAACTCAATAATCAAATAATCAGCGACAATTCATAAAGTATTAAACACGACATTATTATTAATATTTCCTTAATTACTCACTGAACCATAAATTCAACCGAAGGAATCCCATATTTTTTTTGAAAAAGCTTCAATAAGATTACGTGTTTAAATAGTACCAGACCCCATAATGTATTTTTTCAAAAACCAGTTAGGTTTCTGTAAAAATTATAGAACATAAATATGATATCTTCAATGTTATGAGTTGGCACTGAAGTAAAGGTAAGTACCTCGTGACCTTAATATCAACTATTAAAATGTGTTCCTATCGTAGCTTCTCAAATGCAGTTATAAGAATAATTATCAAATGTTTACAGGAAAAACTTTAACAATTTCTTTTAGTTTATGAATTCATATATTCGTAACCCTCAAACCCCATTTAAAACCTTTAAATTTCATTAAAGAAGAATATTAATTATTAAAAATATTTTATTTTCCATAATTTTAATGTACAAATTCTTACTCTTATATATAAAACAGTCTATAATTAAAGGTTCATACCTTTAACTCGCTCAACTTTTATACAATTATCTACATGTAATTTTATTAATAACCACCTAAGTTACGAAAAACTACCAGTTTTTATACAGTAAAAACAGAATCTTAAAAAATATTATCCACACTTTTTCGGTTTTGTTCTGAAGACCTGGCAAATGGACTTAAATAAGTCCTTCAGAATAGCTGACTGAGGTACAACATTTTGGCTGCTATTTAGCTCTATCGTCGAATGAATTGCACAGAAGGGTACAATGAGTTTGTTTGTTCTCCATACATTTTTAAAAGCCGAGATCCTTTGTCGGCTTTGGCGCATTCCAAAATTGGGGAAGAATCAATGTTCATTTCATGGCCACACTAAAATATATGTAACATGGTTACTCAGTAATTCATACACGTCAAAGTAATTTTACTCTACCTTTTCCCCAGCATCCATCGGTTTCATATTATCTGTGATCATACAAGCCACATATTTTAGCTGCACTAATGGATCCTTTACATGTTCTATCACACAAGCATGTACTTTGTTTGCGATACATTCAACAACTTCATGCTGGCATCGGAATTCGAGTCGCCCGTCAACCTCTAACGTCTATAAAAATAAATATCACCTTGTGTAAAAATCGTACTACAACTGAAGAGTACAAAAATAAATAAACTATTAAGAACTTTAAACTGTTACACTTACCTGCGCTTTACCATACGGTACCAAGTCCAAAATTAAATAATCCTTTAAATCTACATATGCAGGAAGCAGTTGATATGTGATGAAGAATCTAGAGTCTGGACATAAAGCTTCGTAGTACACCCGAAACCTTCACCTTTTCAAAACCTTCTTCGATAAAAATTTCCTCTTGCAGAGACTGCTTGTCCGTAAGATAATGTCGAAATGCTTTGAAGATTACAAAAGCAACAAGTAAAAATATCAAAAACCTTGTACATTTCGGATTCATTTTTGAGGGTCATATATATTATTCTATTTATTATTTACGTACATCTTATCAACATATAACTTTTTAAAAATAACACTTAATACTTAATTGCTAGTTTGTTACGCGGCCCGAATAAGGAACAGTTTGATATTTAGAAAAAAATAAGTGTACAATTTATCACATACTGTATTGATTAAATATTTTTGGAAACATGTTCATTTTCTGGGGTTCAAGTTACCAGTTGACATTTGACACTTCCTGAGTGACATACTCTGACATAGTGCACAAGGTGCACAACGTGTTAAATTATACACTTGAAAGAAATTATTTCTCATTCATTCATCAAAAGATTTTTAGAAAATGTAACTTTTTGTTACATCAAATAGAATTATAATTGCATTGGTACAAAAAAATATAATTAGATGATAGGTTTCTATGATTTAACCATAGTTCAAAATCTATTTACATATTATACTTATTATAAAAAATAGACAACTTTGTGGTATCTCTATCTTTTACTTTCTGATAATTTTAGAAAAAGATACAAATAACCTGATGTTATGAATGAATTTTCGTATACTCCTGTAGTCTAATGGTCTGTAATGAATAGTGTGGTAATGTTAATGAATAAAGAATGAAGCCTGAAATTTTTGAGGTTATAATAACACACTTGTAAAAATAAAAAGTATTGTTTTCATTGGTATTAGATATTATTTTTGCTGTTCCTGTGATTAAGATTGATTTAAAGAGTCTACATTATTTAAACATTACCCTAAATATAAAGCCATAATTATCTTCAACATATTACAAAGTAAGTCATAAAAAATTCAAAAGTGTTTGTAAACGCACGTCTGTTCTAGGAATTTCAGGGATGAATTCCTTGAAGAAAACCGGCCTTATCGTATTGTGTGGCCCCTCTGGATCTGGAAAAAGTACTTTATTGGCCAAACTATTGAAAGAATTCCCAGATAAGTTTGGTTTCAGTGTTAGCCATACCACAAGAAAACCTCGTGTCGGAGAATTGGATGGACAACATTACCACTTTACAACTAAGGAAGAAATGCAAAAAGACATTGAATCAGGAAAATTCATTGAAAGTACTACATTCGGTGGAAATATGTATGGTACAAGCAAAGCCGCTGTAGAAGAAGTGATAAAATTAGGCAAAGTACATAATGATTTATTTCACAGAATTCAAAAGCCGTTTTGAAAGACAAATAAAAAAAATTGCATAAAACGTATATCTAACTAGTGTAGATTTACACAAAATAGATCATACTATATACTAGAGTATATGCACATTTTTTAAATTATGTCTTTGAAAGTTATTATATATTTTTTCAGATCTGTGTTCTAGATATTGATGTGCAAGGAGTTAAGCAAGTTAAGAAAACTGACCTAGACCCCATACTTATATTTGTCGAACCTCCTTCCCCTTAAAGAATTAGAGACTAGATTGAGGGGCGAGAAAACCGAGACTGATGAGAGTTTAGCCCACCGCCTTAGAGTTGCCGAGGAAGAATTAAATTATGGTAAAGCAATGGATAAACAAAATGTTTTAAAAACTACATCAGTATATTTTTAGGAAAAGTGCCAGGTAATTTCCACTTGATTATTACAAATGACAATCTAGACAATACATATGCCAAACTAAAAGGGTTTATAGTGGATTCTCTGCATTCCACATAGAGTAAATTAAGGAATTCTGCATTTTACATGAAGTTACTTAATTAGGCTTTTAAGACGTGTATTTTCTGGGTCATTAGATGTTAACTCTGTAATGCTCTAAAATATTTATTTTTGTATTACGTAGCAATTAAGGAAATTAATTTTGTTTAAGACCTGATGTAAAACTTTAAACGTGTTTTCCTATATTTGTATTCAATATTTTTAAATAAATTAAGATAGGCGATACAAGAGGCCATTTATTAAATTTGTATTTTTAATTGGCAGTTGCCATGGTTGTGTTTGTGTATAACCTTAAGATAATCACTTTTCCCATGTATAACAAATCTTTTGTACTTAGTCAATAAACAATTTTTCAACTGTTTTTTCGTTTTGTTCTGCAGTTAAAAATAAATCTTATTTGGGTTAAAAAGGAGATGTGGATGTATAAAACCAGTCATTCAACAAAAAGATCTATATTTTTAAATTATTTTTACATAATTCTGGCCATAACTATCATACTTTAGAAAATTTGTAAACCTTTAAAAATCAACGGGAGCATATCTATTGCTTTATTTAAATTAACCTCCTGTAGATGAAGGGATTACAAAAGTTCATAAGAAATTACAGTCACAAATAAAAAAAAAAAAAAAAAGAAAAGGAAAATAAGTGGATTCATTCCAAACGCAAACAAGGTTAAAACAAAAACATTAAATTTAATCTCGAGGTTATGTAGAAAATTACTGACCAATAAAACACTGAAACAAAAAGACAAAAAAATGGGAAGTGGAAAGGATATAAAAAAGTGTCCAACACGAGGATGGAACACAGTTGGTGATTAGTGCTATCGCAAGCGTTATACATCCTTCAATTCTGCAGGCACTTCATTTTTTGGATGTTTGTTTTCAAAATGTTGCCTGTAGGTTTTGGGATCAGGCATCTGTGCCTAAAAAATTATGACAAAATCAACACACAAAAACATTAAAAATGTCTAGAAACCATTTTTGGTTGAGCAAAAACATATATGAGTGATTTTTAAATCTACATTTTTAATTCTACAATTTAATCTAGCTTCTAGTTGCCATTTTTTGCATTTAAAAAATTTAAATACTCTTAAGGGAACAGAAAAATCAAACTCATTATTCTGAATTATTTGTTGATACTAGATTAATGTTTAAATAAACAAATGATAATATCAAATCTAATCTAGTGGTAGCAGTAAGAACTAAAAGTAGGTATTTGGCACAGGCTACAATCGCATTATATACAATTTGCCTATCAGGCGTAAAGTTAAGTACCAAGGTACAAATAATTTAATATTATGAGACGTACAACTTAAAAATTTACCTTGCAAACTGCACATACGTGAACTAAGGCTTTTTGGGCAGCTTTTTTCTGATCAGTAGCACTGTGTCCTTGTTGTTTCTTTGCTTTAGCGGCTTTTTCAGCAGCCTTAGCTTGAGACTGTAGTTTCTGCTGTCCTCTGGCCATACTTAACTAGTTGTACATTCACCTAGAAAATAACAAGCATCATACACGATGGGCCTTTTTCTCCTTTTTGGATACAGTTACTTGAACTCATATCAAATCTAACCTAAAACTGTAAACGTGTACCGGATTACTTGGAAAACTTACATACCCATTACATACGTACCTTCACTGGGACTGATATGGAAGCCTAATTATTTTAAATTGTAGCTAGTTTGAAATTGTGGATTTATTTTCTTTTTCCGAAATGACAGCTGCGATGCAGCGTCGCGTCGATCAGCAATCCGACAGGACCTTTTCGACGTTTCAACTTTCGTATATTCGTGATGGATATCAAACAAATAGGAAGATTCGTAAAAAAAAGGACACAACACGGAAGTCACAGGGTGGAGAAGAGATAGTTTGCTTTATGTCCTGAGGCTCCTCACAAGGTTTTCGCTGAGAACCTTTCGAGTATCTGATTGCGATCTTTAAAACACGCCGAGATAAAAAAATTCAAACACAATCTTAAAAAACATGGAAAAACCAATACTACTTATAAAATCAAACAACATAGTTTTAAAACCAACGTTTTTTTTTAATAATCGGTCTTTGGAACGTGTATAAGATGGCAAGGCAAGTAACTGTGTAACAAAAAAGTAAGAAAGCGTTTTATACGGGTTGTTACATTTTTATTTTACGGCAAGTACTAGTATGGTTGTTATATTTTTTTGTTTAAATTATTCGTATGGGAATAATGGTTTAAAAATAACCATTATATTGTTAATAAATTATTGTTAATTATATTTTCGCATTCTTGACAATAATCGACTTCCTGTTTTTATTCGCAACCTTCAGAAAACAAAGGACAGATATAGTCGTAGTGGCATCTAGTGAGCGATATTCTAACCAACTCCTTTGAGGGATGGCATTCACAACATCTGAAAACTGTAATTTAAATGTGCTCAAAGGAAACCTACTTAAAAATAATTTTCTTTAGATGCTGCCTTTGATAGCATTTATTTTATGAAATAAATTATTCTTCTCATTATTCTTGATAATGAATATTCTATAGTTATATAGTTCCTTTTACCCAATACCTCAATAGCTTGTACCACAATTTTATTTAAATTGAGATTAAAAATTTTAAATTGTTTTAGTACTAGGGGTTTATTGAATTGATATGCCAAAAAAAATGTTTTAAGCATCGGTACATTTAATTTTAGAAGAGACCGAATCAAATTTAAACCCAAAAAGCATGCATAAAAGCATGTGTCAATTATTAAAATGATTTAGATATTATTTTCAATCACAAAATGCTTAAATTAATGTAATTGCGATAGAATTAAGTTTTGAGCCAAAATTTTATATGGCCATGGAATACCAAGCATGTATTAATTAAAATTCTTAAAATAAAAAAAAAGAGAATTTATTCTTCAAATTCCTGCAGAAATCAGATACAAATAAAAAAATATACAATACAGTGTCATTCAAAACGATCAAAAACAAGCGAGAGACAATTGTACATATGTAGTTGAAAGCAAAAAAAAAAAAACAATTTACAAAATCCTAATCTTAAGTACGATAAATAAAAATAGAAAATAAATTACGAATTTATAGAGTACGGCATTTAAAACAATTATTTACTGTAACCACACCACATACAATAGATTAATTGTACAATTTAGATTTTTCATCAATTCTCTAGATGATTGCATAATGGATGATTAGAATATTCAAATGATAAATTACGTGAAAATCCACTCGTATCACACACACCGTGCATTTACATTCGCTCCAAACACACGCTACGTTATTTTTTTACACTAGAATTATATTTCACAAGGGAGTCTGCTGCTTCAATTGTCCCAGCTTCATCTTCACCTCGTGGAAATTTGGCCTTTTGTCGGGGTTTAAATCCCATGCCTGGAATAGGCCCCACGTTTAAATATGACACTCACAGATACACATTTATATGTATATTCTTATAACATTAATATTTGTATATTCCTAGAATATTCTGATTACTATATCCTTGGAATATTCCAAACCTCCATCAATTAAAACACTATTATCGTTTATCCAATTCGAATTTCAAGTCTATAAACGTTTCCAAATAATTTTTAATATCTTCAATTCATGAATATTTCAAATATTTTCAAATGTATATTTGCACATTTTAAGAAAGGATTGTAATAATCCCTCTGTTCTATGCAAAAATTTTAAATTTTGCATTACAAATACAAGTCATAAAAAGAGTGGTTTACGAACAAAAATCGCAAACTTGATTTACAAAATTACCTGTCTCATAATTTCGTACACCTCAGGTGGACAACCTCTGGCGCTTCCATTTTGTAACCTTTTTCGACGTGCTTAACTACATCCGCTAATGGCTGAAAAAAATTTAATTAGTTTTTTTTATCGAGGTCAACGGAATCTTGTATGTCAGCACTAATTAAGCGAAATCACTTACTATTCTCGGATAGGGAACCCTGCCAAATGAGTAGATTTCCCAAAGGAGAATGCCAAAACTCCACATATCCGACTTGTTAGAAAATTTCTGCAAAGTAACGCCATTGAATTACTCGTCCGGTTATTTGGAAATATTCAGTTCGCAGACAGGAAAATGAGAGGCATACGTGTCAAAATTTTATCGAATTGTTTTAGTTTTATAACCAGAAGGACTGATAAAAAAATTGTAAACTTGAAATAAGTCTGAAATAATGCACGTTTTGTAATATTGATCGAGTAAAAAAAGGCGTATTTTTATTCAATCTTAAATGTATAACCTTATTTAATTGTCAAAGCTGTAACCTTATATGACAGCCATTATTTATTTTACAATTGTGACAGTCACTTGTCAAAAGTTTGACATAACCCAAAAGCTCCGACGTGACCGCTATATCTATCTCTCTCGCTCATAGCCAGATTTGATGACATTTTTTTGAATCTCTCTTTATAAAAACAAAGTAGGCTACTACAGCCGCAAAACAAAAAGAAGATATAGAAGTTGCCCTGCATATAAAAAGAGACTGATATTACATTACGTTATTAAACGGTTACAATATTACTCACATTTTGCTTGAGAGCTTCTGGTGCAGTCCATTTAATAGGCAATTTCGCGGATTCCCGACGTGGCATTCTTTTCGTTCCTCGCTAAACCGAAATCAGAGACTTTCGCCCTCCCATTCTCCGCTATCAACACGTTCCTGGCCGCCAGGTCCCTGTGTACCACGTGCATCTTCTCTAGGTACTCCATGCCCGAGCTAGTATCGAACGCGAAGTTTATCTGGTCTTTCCTGGTCACGTGCTGTCTACCTCTAGAACGGAGATAATCAACCAAACTACCCTTGCTCATGTACTCCGTCACCAAGTAGATCTGATCCTTCTTTCTCACTATACCCAACAAATTGACTAAATTTTCGTGGTGCAACGATCTGAAAATAATCGGTAAAATGTGTCAACAATGATTACCTAACCTCTTGTCATTTTTACACTTCTAAAAGACATACCACTTGTGCATAAACGTGTAATTATGAGAACCTACTTACTTCATCAGAATTGCTTTCGCTTCGCTGGAATCTTTGAGCACTTTGACAGCCACTTTATTATTTTTCCACTTCCCCAGCATAACTTCGCAGAATTCCGCCTTTACCGATCGGTTCGCATATCTTAAAAAAAAATTATTAAAAATAAAAACCAACCTAACATACATTTTCACTTACAACTAGGTCATGTTCGGGATAACGCATAAGTCATCACTCTCTTTAGACGAGACTTGGTCATATTCGAATATAGCGTTTCGTTTTCCTTAGGGAGGGCCTTAACTAATTTCGTGCAAAGGCCATCGGCATCATTCTCATAATGTTCTATGAGCTCCTCCAAGTTGTCGAAAAACTCCTCGTCAGTAATTGTTAACTTATCCCTGCTAGATTTTACACGGTAGTGCTCGACTTTTGTTTGGAAGCACACACACAAGGTATAATCGCCAGGAAAGTTTGTCGACTCCCTTACGAGAAACAAACCATCTACTCTTGGACGAAAAGATTCTCAGCCTCTTCTCTAGAAATTTTGCCATGGAACCACCTGAAAGGGGCAATTTTTGAGCACCACTGGTTGTGGATTTTTAATTTCGACTTACGGTGTAGAAGCATATTTTGAGTTTGACCTTATGGGACTCTGTACCCGGTTAACATTAACGTCGTGCTCGCTATTGCCAATTTGGTTTCTAAAATTGCTGCCATCTCCCGAACTAACATTCATATTATTCTGAGGCCTTAAGAGTAAATTGCATTCGTGTATAACATTGTTATCCATTTGTTGAGATATATCTTATGGAGCCATCTAAAAACGTAAAGATATCATTCTAATGGAGACCAAAGACTTCTTCCTTTTCCGAGCTGCCATGTGTAGTCGATTATTTTTCTGATATATCTTAAAAAATTATTTACTCCAATTTCATTTGGTGGAAAAGAGCAGAATAATCGTTATAAAAACATCTTAACAAACGACATTAATAGGCAGATACATAGTAGCAGTTTTAATATGGCTGCAAGTCTGTTCAAGGTTTTTGCCTTATTATGTAAATCATAATTTGTTTAGACCTTTTTAAAATTCTATGCACAGTTCTTATACGGTCAGAATGTAAAAATATTTCTCTCTAATTTATTGCCGTTTAATTTTTTAAGGCATTAATAACTTGTGCAAATATTTTAAGTAGGTAGAGAGTATCTTGACATTATTGTATGAAAAACTTAATATGCATTATCTCGCATTTACTGTAAGGTCATTAACACTGCATAATTATATTTAAAATCATTTGCATTTCATTCACTCGTTCATTCTATTTCTATACAAAAAAAATTGATACTTTAATTTGTATTCAAACAAAGTATGTATAATGAAATTATATTTGTTAAACTAAGAAAAAAAACTTCTAACTACTTGTGAATATTTGAAAATGAACTTCAAAAAAGATAATTTTTACAATGTACCAGATGCATATGCCTAAGGATTGGTGCTATTTCTCATATGGATTTTCCCAAAATTTTATCATTCAAGAAAATGTTTGATTTATTAGACATTGAATTTGTTTTTTTCCTTCCTATCAAATGTGGGTATATGTGACATTCGGTACCAAATTTTGTAAAAGCAAAAACTCAACAGACCAATGAAAATTTGTTGTGAGATTTATAACATTTCATATTATCACCTGAACTAAAATTTCACTTTCATATAGGTGATTATAAAGAAAGTAGAGCCTGCAAGCAATATCACTCATTCCTATCTACATGGATATACTAAGTTTGTGTTTTAATAGAATAATTCAATGTCAAATGAAACAATAATATATAATGAACATGTTTACCTATATTTCAATTACATTATACAATGACTTAACAAATGATGCAAATTACTTTCATTATGTATTATCTCTGGCTATATTAATATTTAGACACATACTGTAAATATCAAATACTAATATCAATATACAACAGTAATCAAATAAACAGTAATATGTGTCAATTATAGAAGTTCTATAATTAATTAATATTATTTTTGCCTCTTACACAGTACATGTCACTTTCTTTAAGAAAATTCTTCCATTAAAAGATAAATGTTTAATATGGTAATTATGTAGCTAAATAAAAATGAGATTTATACAATACCAACAGCAATCCCACAATTTGCTAGTTGATAAACATATGACTCACTTCCAACAGGCTAACTTCCTGAGAATCATTTCAACATATGACGTCCAAACTCCAATTTTAATTGCAAAAAATAATTGCTGTTTTTTTAATTATCATCATTTTTCTCGATAATTAAGGTGTAAAACTGAATTGTAAACGTACACTTGCTCGGTTAATTTCAAAATAAATTTCTACTATACGAAGTTACGCAGTTCTCTCTAGATTAATTTCTTTACGGCAACTTCTGCAATTAGAAAATTTTAAAAAATTGTGCTAAAACATATTCTACTGAAATATTGTTTTTGCGGGCTTATAGTTGAATAGCAATATTTTACTAACATTGATATTACATGAACTATAAAAAAATAGCAATAACCAATGTTGATATATTTCACTTATAAAATAAATACATTCATGTGCAAAATTTCCAATTTGCAATAAAATGATAAATACTCCTCAATTACTTATAACTTATTATAATAAGGAAAAAATATTTAAGTAATGTTTATCCAACGGTAATATTATTTTGGAGGTAAATGTTTAAAATAACTGATTTTACGATGTTACCTAATATTAGAGTATAAATAAATTATTGTAGATATAAAAAAAAACTTACCCAAGAGGATTCTTCATAAGGACGGGAGACTTCACTTGGAGTGATCCTTTTACACCCCTGGCAGGAACCGTAGGAGGGTTTGCAGTTGTCGAGTCCCATTGTCCATCAGGCTGTCGATACTGGTCAAAAATGTAAGGTTGGTACCTCTGAAGCAGACAGAAATACAAGATTTTTCGACCGGATTAAAAAGTACCATAAATTTTCATAGAATTAAAAAAAATAAAACCACTTTACGGGATCTCAGGAATTATTAAAAGCAAAATTTAACTAATTATAAATAACAATCTTCGTATAACATACATAGTATGGTAAAAACTTTTTTTGAAAATTGTTACTTCTGTCAAACCAATTTCTCATTTAAAAAAATATATAAGGTATTCACTTACCTGTGTAAATGATGAGTTTTGGCTTGTCATCACTTTATTATAAAGCCCTCTTATTTTACCACATATTTAACTAAAAAAAAAATAAGTGTTTGTCAAGCATTACAATTCAAAATGTTTATTTATATGAGAGAAAAAAATGTTAAGACCAGAGCAGGATTGAAGTTTACAAAATTACACCACGGGATTATTCTTTAATTCAGCAGATTTATTTCACGGACCCATGCACACTTATTTAATTTACTTGTGTATGCAATTACTTAATAAATAAATAACGGAAATATAGACTTTATACGCACTGTTTTTAACAAGGCTAAATTTTTTGACGCACTGAAATATCTACGACATTCTTCGGATGATCTTCATTTTTGGAAACACATCACTAACGAAGAAAATTCAAAAATATTCATTAATTTTGTGAAATAACACACCAAAATTTCCTTAAATAATTCAGTGACCTAATAAACAAAACAAAATAAGGCCAAACACTCGTCACCGGTGCACTTACTTGAAACTCACCACGTATTTTGTTTAATATTTGCACATATTGTTTATATTTTCGCCCTAAATTGCCCAAAAAATGCATCTGAACTTCGAAAACATATTTTTAAAACGTCAATCTCCGACCAAGAATCACCATTTTGCTTTGGCGTAATATCGGTAATGCAGATTTCTGTTTGAAATGCTGGAATAATTTAAATACTATAATACAATTTTTTATTCGCATTTTGTTATTTCCGAATAAAAGCTTCCCTGATTAGAGAAACATATTTTGCTAAAAAAACACCTAAAGTGGCTACTCTAGTAGATTTTTATTTTTCGTATTAATCATTAATATTCATAACCATAATATGGACGTAAGAGTAATGTCATTAGTATTATGAATTATGAGTCCAATAATTTAAAATGCTTTTTTGCAGCTTAACGCAATAAGTAGTGACATCTAGTATTCACAACGCGTAGTAGGCGCATATTACAAAGATGCAATTTATGTGTGTATAAAGTAACTATGTGTTTGATATGTTCCATCAACTTGAAAACAAAATTATTCTCCTAATTATATGAGTATTCTATTGCCAATAGCAATCTCTAAAATGAAATAAAATTAGGCTAACCTATATGCCAATGGCGCCATCTCATTCAGTATAGAATAATCAAAGTTGATCAAAATCTCTGAATTGTATCACTATCTATTTTTTAAAGTTAATTACTAATGATAGCGCCCTCTTTTAAGCAATAGAGATACCTAGCGCCATTGACCCCTTCCCTAACACTCTCCAGAGCCCACGTATGCGCAGTAGTACGCTATCCCCATTCCCGTCGTCGAGGGAAAGCGGGAGACTCTTATGGAGTTTTACAGGCGGGCACGCAAATATTCAAAAGCTTACTTATCACTCGCTATAAATTTAGAACTTGCTAGGAACTTTGCATCATTAATTTTAGGTATCAACTATTAATTTCTAGTGCCTACACTTTATAAAAAAGAAGGTCTCTCATTATTTAAAATTTGTTCACTTAAAAAACAAACTGAGGAAATAAAACAAAACAGTTAAATTCTACTTTTATTAAATTTAATAATCTACATCATTTTTACTATAAATTATTTCAATGTGTTGATACTCACCCTGAAACAAAAAATAAATAAATAAAATAAACGTATAATGTACTATGTAACAATATATATCATAATTGAAAACTCAGATTTATGTTTGGCATCAACTTTTTCAGACGGAAAAGAAGACAAAATTAAAAAAATCATCATATAAACAACTGTTATAAATTTTTTTTTTTTTTGCAAAATAAAATTTAATTCCAATATCCAAATGTACAAATAAAATGTATTTACCTAAATCTGCAATCCGGAAATGTAAGGAATCTGAAAAGTAAAATGTGCAAGTTTTATAGAAAAAGCTTTCTGTCGGACGAAAACTCTCAGGGAAAACTCTGATTTCTCTTGCAAGAACTTCACACCGGTCAAGCAAGAATTCACCTAACCAGCTCTAGTGACTTGCGTCAAACCTACTAACAAAAATATGAAATGAAACAAAATAGTATAGAAAAATATATAGAAACGATCTTTTATTAAACCACCTCCAACCACTTTTACGATTTTATAAAAAAAAAAAGCTTTATGTGCTATGAGAACTCGATTTACTGTCACGTATACTAGCCGATCGACGTCTCTTTATCTCCTCTTTACGTGCCTTCGACTCTTTCTTCCTCTGCGCCAATAACTTGGCGTAGTTATTTTCTTCTTCCTTCCTTCTCAGACACCTCCCTCTTCTTTAGCGCCAACCTATGACGTTTACGCTAAAAATTATAACACATATTACAAAGTACTCGGAATTTAAGAATAACATAAAAAATCAAAAAAACAGGCAATGTAATTACATTAAACTCGTCAAATACACCTAATATTTGACTTTTTTTTAATGTAATTTTAATTTACCACACACATGAACGCTTCTAAAGTTTGATATTCACTGTGAAACTGCCTGAGTGTGGACGTACATCTCTTTCGTTAACGTAAGTGTTATTCACTAACCTGTAAAACAACTGGCGTGACGAGTCGTTGGATTTTTGGAGCTTTTGTCCTTAGCTTCTTCCCTTCTTTCTGCGGTAAAGGTCTCTCTTCACCACATACTGACGTACATCGTCTTCTTTACTTAAGTTAAAAAGCTTTCGGATACGTGAAGCTCTTTTGGGGCCCAGTCTTCTTGGAACAGTCGTGTCAGTGAGCCCAGGAATTTCCTATGCGGAAAAACGATTTAGACAAACAGTTTTTTTTTTTATGCTGTACCTGTTGTGGTAGCAATAACACGTTAACATAGCTGGTTTAACGTGGGGTAAGCAACCACTGTTCATATAGCAGTTTCAAAACTATCAAGTAAATATGCCAGTACTTGATCGTACCAACTGCCATTTCATTTACAAACTAAAAATTCGAATTGAAGTTTAGAGAATAGAAAATAGTACCTGTTCTCCTTTGCGTACAACTACGAGAGCCAGTACACTCAGATTTCCATCAACTATGCAGCCTCGGACTGATTTTCTCTTCCCTTTCTCCGGTGCGTCTCGGTCTGTAACAAGAATGCCCTTTGGAGAGAAGTAATCTTACTCGACCTAAAATAAGAAAATAAAATTTTCCATAATTTCGAGATGGAATATGAGATAGTGCAAGCGAACGCTATCCCTCGCTCGAACGATCTTGGAAATAGTGACGAGTTATCCCTGCTAAGACAAGCAATTTAGAGTAACTCTTTACTATTAATTTTCACCAAACAGAAAAAACAGAAATCAATGCTTAGGAACATATTTACTGATCTGTTTAACTTGCTGGGGAAGAGATGGCC
Organism: Aromia moschata; assembly: GCA_029963805.1. Taxonomy (NCBI): domain Eukaryota; kingdom Metazoa; phylum Arthropoda; class Insecta; order Coleoptera; family Cerambycidae; genus Aromia; species Aromia moschata. The sequence goes on from JAPWTK010000038.1 coordinate 2,149,820, forward strand.
GCTATTAATAATACTGGTACAATATACATAAAAACTTACTATTGGTGAGAACACCTTGCTTCATTGGAAAACCTTGCTTGTCATTGCCACCAGTTATTTTCAGTATATAACCTTTCCATTCATCTCCCAAAGTATCAGCCTCCACTTCTTGGCCCATCCGTTTTTCATAAAAAATACGGATTTTGTGTTCATCGACTACTTCAAATAACTTCTGGCATCCTGTGGCCGGGAAGGAAACGTTAAGCTAAAAAATAAAATTATATTTCAAAACACAACACGTTATAAATTTCAAGTAATACAGTGTACTTTTTTTTTTAAGGTTTAAAAAAAAACAAAAAAAATATTACAGCCAATATTCTACCCCTACAGGATTTTAAAAATTTCTAAGCCACGTTGATGTGACAACAGTGCACCACACAACATCCATTATATTTACATTTTTAATCCATTTATATTTTAATCATCTCGGAATTTCATCACATAATTCGTAAAGCAGTTATTAAATGAAATATCAGAAAATCCATATATACCAGTATTATTCTTCCTTTCGATTAAATTTCATATAATTCGCCTTTTTTATCTTACCTTCATTGCACACACCACCCGCCCCCGCACAAAGTCAGCATGAAAGGAACGCTGCCACCACAAAACATATGTATGTATCGGCATATCGGCAACATGTTGGTATGTTGGTAATGCTGTTCTTCCCTCTCCTAAAAAGGAGAAATCTTATATTGAGGGGTGGGGGGTAGTCAAAACTACTTTTGATATACATATGTATGTATTTAAACTCAGCCAAAAATGTAATAGTTTTAATATTAACCCATATCCACTTTTATATTCAAATTAAAACGAATACTAATTTACTATTGTGTACTTCTATTTTCATTCATTCGTTGTTCTGGTTATTGCTTAGTTTTAATAGGTATTTATTTAGTTTATTAACTGCCTCATTGAACACAAAAATAATAAAAAGCAATAATAATTTAAACACATAAGAGTGTACGTACTTATTCAGTTTTATTTATTTGACTTTTAAAATGTCGATCATGGTATAATAAACTTTATTAAATATAAATTTAACTTGTTGATCTATTTGCACTCGTCTTTAAGTGGCAGCCATTAGAGTTCATTAGCTAAGCCGCCAAATGTTTAAATTGAGTCTAGTGTAATTTAGTGATAAACATCCATTATGGAATTAAGTTGGCATTACGTCTATTAACCTCAAAATGGTGGTTAAAGTGTCATAAACCTATAAGTAAATATTATGAGTACGATGTAAAATAAATATACGATGACATTAAATGTGATTTGTTTATTTATAATAACATGTAACTAATTAATTTCTCTTAAAAGATACACAAGGAACAGTGAAAAAGTTAACTTTATGCCCTCGGTCACTGGAGTGGACAACCTATGGTAGACAACACACCAATAAAAAATTGCGATTAGAGATGTCAGTTATCTCAATTATTAAATAAAATGTAATTTATTTATCTATTCTACACACTTATTATGTTATCATCACTGATAATGGCTAAGAAATTTGTCATAGGGTATATAGAGAATCTAATAAAATGGGTAAGAGTAAATAAAACTTTTTTAATTTGTATTTTTGCCTCATTTGTTATTTTTAGAGGATGGTGTCAGTGTAGAAAAAATAAAACTCAAAAATGGGTGCTAGTAATGTGAACACGGCCAGGTTAACCGTCCTCCAAGAAAGAAAGAAGCAAATAGAAGAAACTCTCGCTAAGCGAAATCAGGAACTACGACAACTATGCATTCAGGTTAGAATTTAAGCATCTTCTGAACAACTATTTCTAAAATTTATTCAATATTTTATTTAGGAAGCAGAATTGACGGGCGTAACTCCGCCCAGAGATGCCTCTCGAGCCCGGTGAAACTTTACCTTTAATAAGAAGACGTGTAAAACGGCATATGAATTACCTGAAAACCTAGTTGAAAATGCTAACAAAGATACTCTGATAACCAATTTAGAACTACAAATTCAGGTTGCACGCCAACTTGGCGGAAGCTGCGTTGGGTTTAGCTAATGAACAAAATATGAGTAAGGTAACACATGACATTTATTAAAGTTATATGTAGAAACGTTTGTTGTGTCACCTGATATTTTATAGACGGTAAAGAGGCAACATCGGGCTGAATATCAGAAAACACAAGAGTCAATGTATCGCCTTACAGGAAAAACTCGTTTTATTAAAAGAAAAAGTGCATCTGAACATAAACAGAAGAAAAAACCACGTGTTCCTGAGCAAGGTTCATAATTGTTAACACTAATGCTAATTTCTTTACACTAATCTTTTTTTTTTCAGTTGACTATAACATATCAATAAGCACAAACTTTAATGAAGCCTTTGTGAAGTCAGATTTACGATACAGTATGCGTTCAGTGAAGCATAATTTAGCCAGTGCTAGTGAAGCATCATCTGATCAAAGATATCTGCACACCGTGAGATATCCTTACAGAAATTCTGAAATAAGCTACATAGATAATCCAAATGTGAGGCAAGAAGAATTCCTGAACACTGGATTTTATAGGCTTAGCTTAAACGGTTATAATAAATACATGGAGAGGTATCTCATCTATTAATGTTTATTGCAGTTCCTTTATCTTCTTTTTTTCCAGGCGTGAAAATATAAGCAACATGTATCCGTCCACGAGCTACCCCATTCAGGCTCTCTTCTGTATAACCTACCACGTAGTTCAGTGCAAATAAATCAACAACATAATCCGCACTACCAGCAGGGAAGCCCCCCTTGTCGCAGCACAGTCCGCATATATCTCAACACAGCAGTCCCCACATGTCCCAGCATAGTTCTCATTCTGCTCAACATAGCCCCAATACCTCTCAACACAATCCTCATATGTCACAGTATAGCCCCCACATGTCCCAACAGCATAGCCCCCAACTTACGCACCAGCGTTCTACACAGTCCGTTTATAATTATTCACCACAATTTACTTCGAATTTAGCAAATTTCCGATGGGAGTGAATCATTTCCAAAGCGTGCATAGACAATCTAGCCCATCGCCTATGGCTCAAAAGTCGCAGTATTTTTTCTTCTCACACCATACATGGCCAGCCAAAAGTTACAGACAGTATCAAAATGAGAACTACAGGAATCCACATCAAATTCAACCTCATCAGCAGTATGAACTGATGAGTGGAAGGATTTCTGGCTTGGGAGGTTGTTGGAAGAAGTCGGAAATGGAGAGCTGGTGTGGTGCAACTCAAACACTATCGGCACCAATTGGCAGGGAGATAAAAGGTACAAGTTGAATAAATTCAGTTGACATGACCTACTTTAATAATAGTATTTGGCATATAATGTACAACTTACATAATTAATGCTTTATTAAAATTGGTTGTAATATTGTTTACACTTTAATTTTATTTTTCAGGTTTGGTAGTTTGGATAGGAGAAAAAATAAAAGAATACATAAGAGGATATCACCATCAGTCGATCCTAAGTTTACAATGGTAGCAAGTATTCCAAATTATCCCGAGCAAGTTAGAAACGTCGCAGTAAAACCGCCACAGGTAAGATTAAATTATTTACCCCTTTTTTCAGTTAAGAACGAAGTTATTTTTAGGTAGTAAAACGAAGAACTCAAGACAATGGTCAGCTGGTTCGGACTCAGTCTTTAGGTAGTGAAGGCGGCAAACTGTAGATAGCGCTTTTATCCCAGTGATGACAATTCTTCGTGCTAAAGTGATAATCGTAGTATTAATGACGTAAATCAGATTCTTCAAAGCACAAAGAAAAAGAATGGTAAATTATCTATCAAAATGAGCTATTAAAACAATAATTAATATTGATTTTAGGTTAGAAACTTCTCTAGATAGCCCAGTGTCCACAGCGCCCAAAACTCAGACCGTAACGAGCACTCCTCAACCAGTGGCTCTGCCAGCGGTCTTAACACCCGAGGAAAAATATGTGGTGCATTCGCCTGTCCCCAAGTTCCGCCTCCACTAACTCCGAAACCCCTCTGAGATACCAGCCGAGTCCAACCCCTCGCCCTGCTTTGCCCGAGACTAATCTCGAGTTATTCAATAACAATATACCAAAAAATTGCACTGTCGCATACAAGCAGGTCACTGTAAACCGTACCATGAGGAAACAAAGCCATTCCGAGATGTCAGATTTCTATAAATACTCAACCAAATTCGTATAAAATCTCCCGTCAAAGCAGAAAGCGATAATCCTAAGGGAGGAAATATAGACAGGAATTTAAATGAGTCCTTCAAGAGGCGCAGAAAAGCCCTCATCAGCCTCCTAAAGTGCAGGCCTATAATAACAGGTAATAAAAAATGTTTTTCTCAAGAGTGCGAAGAGGCTTGTTTACACCTATTTGAGAAAAAATACTTGTAAAGGGTGCCCATAAGTTTCTAGTTTTTATTAAACATTTTAATGGCAACCTCTTTTGTATTTCATTTACCTTTATAGTTTGATATATGTTAATAAAATTGTCATATTTAATTTGAGTGACAGAATATATCGGGTACTTCTATTGTTTTTACTTTTACTCTTTTAATATAGTAGCAAAATTTAATGTAACATAATATGGTGATATAATAATGACATCACTTTTCCACTGCATAGCAATTGTTTTGATAAATCATGGCCACCTACACACTAATTATAATACACCTCTTATAATGTAATTTCAAATTGGTAATTTGAACTACTCTATCAGACATCTATATAATAATTATTATTCGGTGATTGATTTATGTTTCAGTAGTGGTAATGTGACAGTGAATAGTATGGACAACAGCGGCAATTTGAATACGAGCCTTGATCTTGGTCAGTTAGCTGTATCTGAGCACTTCTCAGCAGAGATGAATGCCTGGTACAAGGACCAACAAAAGAATAACAACAACAGCACAGGAAGTGCACGAAAAGTAGGTCGACAGCCACTTTAGTTTAATATACAAGAGAATGTGAAAGTACAACGCAATAAATATATATATATATTTTATATACTTGTATATATTTTATAATTAACGAGAATTGTTAATAGATTCCTGGTTGTAGTAGTAATAAGATCGTTTCCTCTATATTTGTAATGAACATTGAGAATGTGTTCACTTTTCTTCGAAATGTTTATCCCTGTGGTATATCTTTTGAAATAAAATTTTAACGATAAATAGTTTATCAAATTTTACATGCATTATTTTAATCTAATATTTGTTAGTCAGTGTTTTTAAGTTTAACAATGTATATAGTATATTTATATCTAGCGCAGTCATTTTAACAAAGGTACTCGTAACAGTCGACATTTGATCTCAAAAATATTTGCAAAAAATTTTTGAATGGGGTTGTTCTTTTTTACTGTATCTTTTTCTCGACTGGCACTCAAAGTGTATTGAAATGTTGAAATTATTAATGGTTGACTTGTATTGGTTGTGATTTAAAGCAATATTTGGGTTTCATCAGTTGAACCAAAGCATTGTGCCTTGAAGAGGGTGTTTATAACAATAGTTTTTATATTTAATACAATTTTTCTATGAAAATGTTTTTTATTTTCCTAACCAAATCTCCATTCCCTTCATTCCTGTATCAAATAGTTTTAATTTTGGGTTTATACATATTCATTTAGAATATTCATTTTCATCCGAGTTATTTGGAGATCAACATCCTCTCTTTCAATTTTGAATCGAGTCTATCAAGAATATTTAAAGTTTTACCAAAAAAAACTATAAAGCAAATTCATTATTATAAGTTCATGGCCCTGTACAACCTTCATGAGAGATAAATTAAATTCATAAATGTGTTCCTATCAGACATCAATACAAATTTGAATTTTGAGATGGGATCTCAATCTTTCATGATTAACTATTAAATAAACATTGTTTAATTAGCCACAGAAGAGTGAGACAAACAAAGATTCTTAAAAGAAGGCTACTTCTAGGTCTGCTTCAATCAAACCTCATTTAAAACTGGTTTTGTTTGTAGGACACTACCAAGATATTAAATAAAATAAAAGATTATATATTCTTTACTTATTTTTATCAACCATCCTATTTCTTATCAGTTCATATTTTTAGACGGTCGTTTTTACCTATGATAATATTATTAAGATATTACATAAAATAGTGTAATTCATAAAGAATGTTAGATTAGCTTTGAAGATAAAAGTAAAGATACATATAAATTAATAGACTGCAAAGTTTATATGTTTAATAAATTATTTATATTCTTGTCACACATGCAATTGTTAAAATTTTACACTCATAACTACAAATTATAAAGCAATTAATGCCTGTAAAATTAATCACAACACTTGCACTTTTTTTTCGCAGTAGTGTCAAATTTACCTAGTTAATTATACCCACTTTTGGAATTTCAGTAATTACCTAATGAGTTTGTAAGACAGAAAATTGTGAGAATAAAATATACTATAAAATCACATGTGCACTTATTTATATTTAGGTCAAGTAACTCCACGCAAAAAATTTATAACAACCGTGTGTAATACTTTTTTTAAAAGCGGTGCCAACTTTTTTTCTTGATAGATAGCGCTGTTGTAGAGGATGTGACGTCACATGTAACGGCGAATGGGGGAATGAAAAGAGCGAAACTTCGGATTATCTTCCTTTTTAACTGGCTCGTCACCCGGTGCGGTTGCCGTGTCTTTGAGTTGTTTAGTTTCGAGTGTTCCTTCTATTTAAAGTTTTTTAAGTAACTGTTGCATTTAATTTATTCCATACGGTAAGTAAGCACATTTGAATATTAGTTTTTAGATATTTGTCGTGTAGTTTTTCTAAATTTTGCTGTTCATAATGCACCACGTGTACAATGTACTTTTTAATGATGGCCGCCATATGTTAAAATTAAGTTTAACTCGAATATTGCATTAATTACTGTGCTCGTTTTAATGATAATCACGTTTTCCTCTGATTTTGTTCATCATTAATGCGTTCTGGTAGCTTTCTGTTAGTTTCTGCACGAATATTGTTGTTTTTCGGGTGCCGACAATGAGTAACATTTAATGCATGGTTCGGCAAATTCCACCTGTTGTACCTCCATTCTTTGTTACTTGGTGAGGCTTATTTCGTCGTTTTTTTTGCGGTTTTTGTGTTGAAATTTTGTCGGATACTGGCGTTGGTCGAACACGTGATTTTTCCGAATGTTGTGCAACACTGATTCTGACACTTTGTTTACAGATAATCGAAAATGGGTAAAGAAAAGATTCATATTAACATTGTCGTTATCGGTCACGTAGATTCTGGTAAATCTACTACTACCGGCCACTTGATCTACAAATGCGAGGTATCGACAAGCGTACCATCGAGAAGTTCGAGAAAGAAGCCCAGGAGATGGGCAAAGGTTCTTTCAAGTATGCCTGGGTACTTGACAAGCTTAAGGCCGAGCGTGAGCGTGGTATCACCATTGACATTGCTCTGTGGAAATTCGAAACCTCTAAATACTACGTAACCATCATTGATGCCCCTGGACACAGAGATTTCATCAAGAACATGATCACTGGCACCTCCCAAGCTGATTGCGCTGTACTTATTGTTGCCGCTGGTACCGGTGAGTTTGAGGCCGGTATCTCAAAGAACGGACAGACGCGTGAACATGCTCTCCTCGCTTTCACGCTTGGAGTGAGGCAACTCATTGTTGGAGTAAACAAGATGGACTCCACTGAACCACCCTACAGCGAGTCGCGTTTCAGAGGAAATCAAGAAGGAAGTATCATCTTACATCAAGAAGATCGGTTATAATCCAACTGCTGTTGTTTTCGTACCCATTTCCGGATGGCATGGAGATAACATGTTGGAACCATCCACCAAGATGCCTTGGTTCAAGGGGTGGTCTATTGAACGCAAAGAAGGCAAGGCTGATGGTAAAACTTTGATCGAAGCCCTGGATGCTATCCTTCCACCATCTCGCCCCACCGAGAAACCTCTCCGTCTTCCACTCCAGGCAAGTAACGTTTTAATCCACTCTTTAATTGCTCTTCAATTTGTGTCTGTGTATGATGACGTTAAAAAAAATGATATACCATGATTACTATTTGGCTTAATCTTTGCTGATCATCCCATTGGATGGTCTTAAGCATATACATTTTCAATTAAAATTTAATGTTAATTTTTTTACAGGATGTCTACAAAATTGGTGGTATTGGAACAGTACCAGTAGGTCGTGTCGAGACTGGTGTCTTAAAACCCGGTATGGTCGTGGTGTTCGCCCCGCTAACATCACCACTGAAGTAAAGTCTGTTGAAATGCACCACGAGGCCCTTCAAGAAGCTGTGCCTGGTGACAACGTTGGTTTCAATGTAAAGAACGTCTCCGTCAAGGAATTGCGTCGTGGTTATGTAGCTGGAGATTCCAAAAACAACCCCCCTAAAGGAGCCGCCGACTTCACCGCTCAAGTCATCGTTCTTAACCATCCAGGACAAATCTCCAACGGATACACGCCAGTACTTGACTGTCACACCGCCCACATTGCCTGCAAATTCGCGGAAATCAAAGAGAAGGTTGATCGTCGTTCGGGAAAAACCACTGAAGAGAACCCTAAGGCCATCAAGTCGGGAGATGCTGCCATTGTCAATCTGGTCCCTACCAAGCCGATGTGCGTTGAATCATTCCAGGAATTCCCACCCCTTGGACGTTTTGCCGTTCGTGACATGAGGCAGACCGTTGCTGTAGGCGTCATCAAAAGCGTTATCTTCAAAGATGCCAGCTCTGGTAAAGTCACCGAAGGCTGCCGAAAAAGCTCAGAAGAAGAAATAGCCTTATATATACGAAAACTCCAATTATAATTTTTATACATATATATTATATAGCATTTTCACAATAAACCTGGAGTTAAAATCAATTTTACTTTTATGACTTTGTGATCTGTGAATTACTTTTCATTTTGACTTTTACAAATCTAATAAACGGTTTCTTAACAGCCCGTCTTTTATTTTAATACTCGAAATTTATTAAAGTTTTTAATAAATCCAGCCAGATAGGTTTTTAATAAAAAGCTAACTGGCTGTATTATAAATTCTAGTTATATATAAGAAAATTTTACGTATTTGAAACATAAAACGCCTCGAATTAACGATGTACACGTGAATGTACAAAACTAGCTATGTTAAATGGAGATTTTTTTCACACATTCATGTTGCTGGGGCCATCTAGTTGGTAGAAGCTGAAACAGGCTACTGTCGTAATCGAGAATAAAAATAATCTTGAGAGGTTAGAGTTCAATGATTGAATTTTTAGAAAATTATTGCAACAATGAGATTACGCGTTATTATTGAATGTTATGTTTTGATGTACTCAGTATTTCCACCAATCATATTTTTAAGGTCTTCTTGCATTATTAAAATTTGAAATTATAGTATCGGACGAAGTACCACGTTCTGCAACATCAATGTGCGGCCGAAATTTTATTCTAAATAAACGAGGAAAATATTTTTTTAGTAAAATAAATTTTACCTATTCAGCTTTACAAATGGTACCTAACTGATAAAAATATGAACGCAATCAAGTTAAAACAAACGCGCCACTGCATTTCTGATGTCAAAATTATTTTTCATTTTGTAAACAAACTCTTGTCATTCCCAAAATAATTATTCCTTTAAAAAAAAACTGTGACTAACGGGTTTTTTTATTTCTTTTATCAAAATTACACCTAAATAATCAGCAATTAGTTTTATTCCCGAGAATGAGAAAAAACCTCATCCTGCAACACACATTTGTATGTGCATACATACCTATGTATGTATGTATGTAATGTACATATAAAACACAGTACATATGTAGATGTATGTACCTACATACACAGATACATATGTATGTATTTATCACATGTGAGCTGATGTGACCCCTATCGCCATGTGAAGATAGGAATTCGTTGTGGTTATCTACATACAAACATAATTGTCTTCTGTTTTGTATCAGTTAGCAGATAAAATTATAAATCTCATATACCTACTTAGCTAATTATGTCCCTTTCAAAAAGGACTAATAGGTGCAATGGGTATTTATTCGTTAATGCGCATACGTAGAGAAAAATAAAGTACCTGTGTATGTACCGATTGTATAGGATACCAAATACACGTACATACATACTATGTACATACATAGATGGGCATGCCAAAAAAATATCAAAATGCATGTGCTACTTAAGACAGAGTTTGGGAATGTTGTTAAAAAAATAATTTTTTAGATTATAGATAGAACCGATCCTTTATTCATAAATGGAACTGGGTATCTTAAGTCACTTAAAAGTGTAATTTCGTAATTTCTTTTTGTATCGTCAACACGAAATTTATTTGCTTGTAAAATTTGGTCCCCACGCACGCGCAATATATATTTAAAAATGTCAGATAAAGAATGAAAACATTCTTTTTAGATGTTGCCACATTGCACATATTGAAGGAAAATTGACAATTCTTCAGCAAACGAATCGTAGAAAATAAAAACTCCTAAGCATACTAAAATGGAAAGCAAATTTCTTTTAGAGAAAGAAAGAGTTGATTTCTGATTTTGGATTAGTCACCATCTCTAATGATAAGATAATATGACCATTGAACATGTAACGACATAGTGTACCAACTTTTGGGTTAATTAAATTATTTTTGTTTGTATGTATAATTAAGTTACCAGAATTTGATAACAAGGTTGATATCCACTAAAGTTCTGACTAGTTCACTTACATTCTGGTCTTAATGTAAAGAAAGATAAGATTAAATCCGTCTCTCATTTAAGAATCATTTTTTCTCTTAATTACATAGATAGCATTAAAATATATTTATTCAGACTGATGATTAGTAACAACCGTAGGTTCATATTCAGAATTCAATATCGTTCAAATATCGAAATAAATAAATATAAATATGTACCACAATTTCCTTGACTTGCAAGAAACATAAGACAGATTCAGAAACAGACTTGTCAATCGACCTTGAGGGTTGCATATTTCTATATCCTTGTATTCTATAATTTCAGTTTTTGTGACGGAAAGTGTCGTGGTAGTTTTAGATGGGTATTCAGGGTATTCTGTGTGGGTTAATTAAACGTGGCAACATCGCCTCTATTGGCGACAGAGTGTAACACGAGTTGTGCAAGCGCTGAACGTTTGGGCACCTATCTCTGCGGCTAATGTCGGACAAAAATAGTCTACACTTAAGCTGTTGAGTATCGTGAAAATGTTGTTTTAATCGGAAGTGATTTTGTGCGAAGTTGTAGTTAATTAGTGGTTTTGTGACGGTGTCAGTTATTTTCCAAAATGAGACAATTGCACGGTAGATTATAGAGCTCAAGTTGGTGCTACATACGTCAATTCCAAGTATTGGCTGTTTTGAGAATGGTGCATCATAGAACAACTTAAGTATGTTATTTTTGTACGACTTTTTAAATATATGTTTCGTCCAGTGGTTTTCGATATTACAACAATTATTTTGCACGAAAAAATGCAAATCCCGAATGCAAATATAATCTGGTTGGTAAATCAATTATTGTTTTGATATTTATATGGCAGTACGTACAACACACGTTTGTTTTGTTTTTAGTTATGGGTGCCTTCAGTTTAAAACTGTAACCCAGGTGGAGTATGTTATTCAAAAAACGTATGCAATATATTTCGAACAGATCATTTTTGATACATTGGCGTTTTAGCAGCTACAAAGCGTTTAGTTAGTTTGTAATCTCTGCCGATTTCACCGAAATAATAGACGTCAAAGTATCTAAACCAAAATTATTTTAAATAGGTAGTCTGTTCTGTTTTACATTCCAAGAATTGTTATTTAAAATTGCTCGAGGAAGATATTAAAAGTTTGATTTGTAGAAACACGGTTAATTTTAGCGAGTAATCAATGGATATAAAGATAGTTTAATTATTCATTAATAATAATTTCGATTAAATGCAGCCTGATTAAAATAAGCAGATAACTGTGGCACTATATTGATAGGAATGTAAATGTTGCCATGCATTAAAGAGACGGGCGTCTGGAAAATCCAACATTTAATTTTCTTTTCAGGGTATTACTAGAAAGTACCAATAATATATATTATTAGTACTATTACTTAACTATACTAGTAACTACTACTAGTACTAGTACTATTTACTAATACTAGTAAATACTAGTAACTATTACTTAAGAAGCAAATGAAGTCAATGTTTCTTTTTTTTTACACTAACTTCTTTTGCTAACTGACTGGTCTTACACTATGAACTGATCTTAAATCAGAGAATCACCATGTTATCTTGTCTCATTTTTTTTAATTAGGTACACAATATTTTGTATCCCTATCTTGCCTTTTTCTTTTGAAAAACATTATTTTTTTCTTTTATAAACAAAAACGTTTTTAACATAAAACACATGTTTTTATTTCTAACATCCTAGGCCTCTTCAAAATATTTTTCAATTTTTTAACTGCATGTTGTAAACAATTTGAGTATATAGAGTGTTTAAAATAAAGTAGCCTACTTGACTTGTGTGGACTAAGAATTATTGTATTCATATTTAACATAATTGAAGGGTCATAGCAAATATTTCTTATCGATCTATTATATATAGTATTTTGATTTCTAATATGTGTACTACAAAGATTATTACTTTGTAAATAATATTAATTTACATATACATTAAGGTAGAACTAGGCTGTTTTTTTTTTTTCTCGGGAGGTGTTTAGTGTAGAACATGGTATAATGTATACCATATGGACCTCTGTTTTCTTTATCCATTATTTCCTTATAAAAATATTTTCAGTATTAAATGAAATGAAGGAAAAAACCCACTAATTGTTACAAACTAGTTTTAATTATGAAAAAAAATTGATTCTAGGTAAATAATACCTGTAATAAAGGAACTAATATTATTTTAATTAGAGGAGTAACTTTCAATATTAATATCTAATGACAATTTAGCTAACGTTGTTCACTGTTTCCAAAAATATGCCTATTTTATTCTTTAAAACTTTGTAACCTCTTTTGAATGCCTGAAGTTGTTTTTACGTCAAATTGATCTGAATATTGATTTTCTCTTTTAATTAATATATCGATTTATTAATAAGTTTGCAGAATAATTTGCTGGTAACATTGAATTTAACATGATTTACAAATCTCATTTTTTTTCGACGGGAAACGTTGCAGAAAACCTTTATTATATGCAAAGTGAGCAACAAAAACCTTATAACTTTATAACGTTTCTTGAATATGTAAGTATAAGGAAAATCTGGACTGAACCTATTGAAAATGAACTTGCAAGATCTGATTATGTGGGCGTTGAAAATAATTCGTTTCACCGCGACTTTAATCCGTTTTTATCTAAAAAATAAATCAAAGGAACTATTTTCATAAAAAACTTTTCTGGCATACTCGCACTTTTCCGATTCGCGTTATGCCCGATTTAAATCGGGAATATGGTTATCCGGACGTTCAAAGAATTAAACGATTTTTGTTTGTATTTCCAAATCTACTTATTCACTTATAATTACAAGAAATGTTATGTATACACTTTCAAAATAAGCTGCTTTTATTTACAAAATGAGCTGTACAGTTTTCAGAAAAGTCACGAAGCCATATGATAATTTTAATAATTTAAGCATGTCGAATTACATTACGTCTTCTTACATTTTTCCGGAATAAAATAAAACAGTTCAGAACCATAAAAGAACCATTTGTAATATTGCAGGAATAACCCGTAGAAGTTATCTCTCTTGTTACATATAATTCTGGGAAAAATTTAACAGCGTGAATATTGCGACAGTGGAGATTATGTATGTAAATCTTTCGAAAAAAAATATTGTCAGCTCTCGGAAACTGTTATTTGCTCGATGTGAATATAAACCATAAAAACGGTTGATAAAACGAGTTGTTTTATATGTACGACTCTTTTCTTAACATACGGCAAGAGCCAGAGCGCATACTAACAATCAGTTATTCAAACCAGGGGCCAATACACTGTTAACATTGTTATAGTTTAATTCGGAATTCTACAGAACCAACGAAACCGTTTACTCGAAAATGTCCTGTACACGGCCTAGGCGAATTATGTATATACTTACATTTCAAATCATCCGGGTACAGTGTAGGAATACAAATTTCATGAAATATATGTATCTTCGTCGCATCTGGATTCATCGTGAGCCAAAGTACTCGTGCTAGTACCTTTTTAGAAAAAAAAAAATGAGCCGGATATAATAATAATAATAATAATAATAATAATTATAATAATAATAATAATAATAATAATAATAATAATAATAATAATAATAATAATAATACTCACCCTATAATTACTCCGAAGAGTAACCCCTTAGGTCCTCTCAGGGACCTGTGCGGGAAGGAGTGGCTATTATTATTATTTGCCATGGCGCACTGGGAGCGACTTAAGATTATTTCGGTAACGCATTTGCTTTACAGTTCTGAGGAAACCCAGAAAACTCAGAACATTACCAAATCTAGGGCATGTGCGGTTGGATTGGCATCTATGCATCCACACCTATACACTAGTGTATTAGTGGTTGCATATCAAGCCCTGGCGGAGAAAGCGAGACAATTAAAAATCGCAACCCCGGCTGGGACTCGAACAACGCGCACAGAGGTATCGCGACTGGAAAGACGGTGCTTTAACCCACTCGGCTACCCGTGCCCCGTTATTATGCTCTAGTGCACACAATATTTATATACCTAATTGAGTTTCTGTGATGTTCTTAATAGTATATCAATAATGTGGACTAAATTTGAATACTCTCCCGACTTTTAAATGGTTGTACAAGATTTGAACAATGACAACATCCAAAGGGTAAATTATATCTCTTAAGGCCGCTTTACAGTTCGCAATTTTTATTGCCGGCAAGAAAAAATGCAGCAATTTTTATTGCGCGCACGCGTATTTGTGTTTATTTGTTAAGAAATTGTCGAAACCGACATAAATAGGCGTGCGCGCAATTAAAATTGCTGCATTTTTTCTTGCCGGCAATAAGAATTGCGAACTGTAAAGCGGCCTTTAGCTTTTATTCTCTTTAGGTATGTATATGGTAAAAAGTTTTCAGTCTGTCAAGTGTCAACTAACGTTTGTTGTTAAATATTTTAATGGTGTGATTTTGAATTCGCTTCAATGGGAAGTAAAATCATTTTAGGTACCCTGTTTAATGCCTTTCGCTTTGGGTAAATAATGAAGGGGTTGACTTTCTACTAAAGAATTAAATTTATTTTATTCACAGTAATCTAATGGAACATACGTATGAATGAACTTTTTTTTTATTATTTAGAAGCGAGTAAATTCCTCATTTAATACAAAAATTCCTCATATTATAATACAATTAAGTGCATTTTGTAAAATGATAGACGTTATATAGATATATTGATTAAAATAAATTTAATTGCTCTAATAAATTTTAAACACATTCAAATGTCCTAAGGAATGAAAAATAAGGATGTCTATTTTTGGATAATGAAAATAATATTTTTTTGTTTTATTTAATAACTAACTACACTGTGTTTACTTGTATACAAAACAATTAAATGTTTTTGTTTATGATTTTGTCTTTAAATTGTTGACAAAGTTGTCCTTTTTGTACAAGTATTTTTTAAGATAATTTATTGTAAGGATATACACTTAGTCACAAAAGTCTACATACGAGACTATAAAATTGTGAAAAATAAAAAGAAATTCTACTCTGTTGTTTATTATTATTAAATTCAAAGAACAATAAATGAAAATAGTTAGTACCAAAAAGGATAACAAAAATGCATGTTGTCTATGAAATATAATTTTTACTCAAAAGCTTGATTAATACCTTCAACAAAAGTCTACATACGATTATTTAATAGCACTCATTAATAACGTGTAGGCCCTCCATTTGCTTCTATAACTGCTTGAAGGCGTGCTGGCATTGACGAAACTAACTTTTCTGTTAAGGTTGCTGGAATATTGTCCCATTCATCTAAGAGAATTTTTTTAACTTGTTTCTATTGGAAGCATGTCGCTTTCTAATTCTTCTTTTTAACTCGTCCCATAAATGTTCGATAACGTTTAGGTCTGGACTTTGTGGCGGTGAATGGAGTTGTTTCTTGACATGATATAGTAACCATTGTTTTACTATACCCGAAGTATGCTTCGGATCGTTATCCTGTTGGAAAACATAGTCATTTGCCAACCCTAACTTCTCAATATTTGACACAAAACTTGTTTTTAATATATCCAGATAGACGTATTTTGTCATAATTTGGTTAATAAAATGTAGTTTTCCAGTTCCATTCGCCGCCATAGACCCCCAAGCCATAACTGAGCCGGCTCCATGTTTAACTGTTGGCATTAAATTTTTTAATATTGGTGCTTCATTAGTTTTTCTCCAAACTTTTTTGTCTGTAGAAACACGCTGTTTCTACGCCAAGGTTCCAGTACCCACTCCAGGATAAAGATGGCAGACAAAAAAGTTTGGTAGACTTTTGTGACTAAGTGTAAATAGGTCAGCAAGTCTTTGAGACCATGCAGTTTTTAGTGTATTTTATAGCCACGTGCGTTTTTTTTCTGCTATCTTTTTGTTAGCATAACAGCATAATGGCTGCAAATAAATTATTATTATTATTATTAAATGAAAAACGATCAAAATATATTTCCTTATTAGATTTTAAAATCTTCCCAATCTTGGACTTATATTAACGCATCATATTTAAATGATAAGATTCAAATTATAAATAATAATATTTTTAACAAAATATTCGTGAACGTCATATTTTTATCATTTTAAGTAAAGGTCACAAATGATATGAAATGTATATATATAATATATACGTATACATATATATACATATATATGAATACATTAACACCCGAACTCATTGTTGAATTTTGTCGTTCAGATCCCGCCAACTCTTCCAACACCATGGCTCTAAATGGGAAATGCTATAACATTAATTATAGTGCCATTACTAGTCGGTTATGTGTCAGCTTCCAAAGGCCTCTGTGGTAACCTACTTTCATCAAACGGATGTAAGTATTTTTAATACAGTTTTCCACATTTCCTATTTTTTTTTCATTTTTAATGTAGATACAATACCACGTGGAGACATTATAATTAAGTATGGAGAGGCCTTAAATATTACCTGTAATTTAAACATGTCTATGGTGGCACAATATGGTGAAAATGTCAGTTCCAGGCTATACTTCACCAGAAACAATGAGGAACTACCTTCAGAAATGGTAAGTTGACTATACCAGAACCTTTCAGAACCCTAACCTACATAATACATTTTACATTACACCATTGTATTTTTCTAATAAGTGAAAAGCGGAGAAGGATCGTGTTTATAATTTTGTGTGGTACTGTTGCAGATAGACGTTTTAAATTCAACCAGCATTAGGTTATATTTAAAGGATCACCCTAAGGGAAAACAACTAAACTATTATTGTTGGATAAGAGATGAGCCAACTCATAAAACTGCCCTCTCAACGAGGCATTCTGGTAATAAGGTGGTGTGTTTTAATGTTGTTTTTGTTGGAGGTAAGCGAAAAAATACAGTTCAAGCATATTTTTTTAAGTTGATTTTTCTCTCTTCTCGGAAAAAAATCAGGTTTAAACAATTTTCATAACAGAAAATGTCATTGGTTGCAGATTGCTTTACATCTTTTTTTTTCAGTCGCCCCTCAGAACATAACAGATTTCTCGTGCTTGAGTAGGAACTATGAGAATTTAACGTGTAGCTGGACCGCCAAAACAAATTATGTAGACACAGACTATAATTTAACATATTACTTGAGAGTACGTGCATCAAGGTGAGTTTGTACAGAGGAAATCTTTATATTTCTTCCCGTGGTTGCAAATTTTGCCTTTTTACTTGTCTCGAATATATTTTTACGAAAAAATACTGTTTATTTCTTACTTGACAGCCTACTTGGCAAAACATTGATTTGGCAGCCATTTAGAATCAAATTAGAGATAGAGTAGTTCGATTGAATTATCATCCGCAACAGAAAAAATTATAATTTCATGTGCTCAGTAATTCTTTTGCAGTACTGAGTAGCCATCTCAGGTTTGTAACAAACACCCTGTATAAATACCGCAAACAGCTGAAGGATTGAAATCTGTTGGATTTACTCATTCTCTAATTACTTTATTTTTTTTAACAGGAACAATAAGAGGCATAAAAGACCGGATACAAATGAGTCTAAGCAGTAAGTTATGATAAAAGTGTGTTTCGTATTTTGATGTCCTGAAGAAAGTACTAATATCAGAATTTTAATTTTTTGGTAGTGAGGTTTCAAATAAAATTTATATATATATTTTTTTTACGTACTAACAAATTTAACTTGAGACTAATTAGTATGGTAAGTGTTCCTAAAAATAAATTACTGACTTGAGGAAAAAAACGGACTTTTTTTTTTTTAAATTCTCTTAAACTTTTGTTGAATTCATCGGGACATCAAAAACTATTTGTATACCATTGTTTGTGCTTATTGGGAGTATTTCCAAGGTCTGGTCCAATATGCTGGGTTTTCAGTGCAAGCAAAAATTCAGGTCCTGATTGTTCAAATCAAAAAAGTTCTTATTAAGGTGAATCTTGTCAAAAATGGTCAAGAATTATTGTTTTTTTGGGGGTAGGGTTGAGGTATTTGCTAACCAAGAAGGCATCATCAAAGTATTCACTGTTTTGGTAACGACTCTTATTGTATTAAATAACAAAACTTATTTTATCCACTGTTTGTCTTCATCATATTGAGTCCTTTGTTTTTAATTCACTTTTTTTTTTTAACTGGAAAAGAATGATTTCGTGAAAATGAAAAATATCTTGCAATCCCACCTTTGTGAGAACTTTTTATTTTTATAAATTCCTGCATTGTACGTTTAATTCGGAGATTGCATTTGCTATGTTAATTGAAAGTCTATGCCATACTCTTCTTTGCTTAGCTTTCGGCCTTAGAACATTCAACCAAAAAAAAAAAAAAGTAAATAAAAGTCGATACTTGCTCATATGGTCTATTTTAATTTTTGTTAAGAATTCAGGGTGTTCTTCTTTCGGTCATGTCATTGTTTTGATTTACACACAGTTCGTACAGAAAATATCTTGATGGTAATTGAAAATATCCTTTACATATTCCATTTTTATTTGGAAAAAGGTTGAATTTCATCCATGATTATGTAACAAACAGGGTGTTTGTTA
Organism: Aromia moschata; assembly: GCA_029963805.1. Lineage (NCBI taxonomy): Eukaryota > Metazoa > Arthropoda > Insecta > Coleoptera > Cerambycidae > Aromia > Aromia moschata. Next base: position 2,168,960 of record JAPWTK010000038.1, read on the forward strand.
TCCACTAGTTTTACTTTAAATTTATTTATTGATAAATGAAGTATTCATCCTCCAAAGTAAAAAGTGAAGATGTGCAATTTTTTTTTTTTGTGAAATGTGTCAGCATGATATTGATTTGAACATTTTTTTTTTTTATTAACAACAATTAATAAACATTAACTGATTAATGAATAACTTAGTAACACGTAACATATGTCGAAAAGTGTTACACAACTAATTTAGTATTTCCCTTCTTTTACATCTACGTGTAAAATGTAACATGAAAAATAATCGAACAAAAAGTTAACTTTACATTTTTTTTATGATGATAAAAACAAATCCATCATATATCTGCTCATTTTGTTTCGTATTTCATTAATAAACATGATAGAAAATCTGTATATTAAATATACATGTTGTGGTGCAATGGTGAGTGGTTGTCTTTGATGCTATATATGTATGTCTTATTTTATCACCAAAAAGTTCTGTTACTTGAATGTGCTTCATAATTCCCGTTTTTTGTGGATAACGTCTATGTTATATTGTCTTACATTATTCTAGTTATATAAAAATTCTTAAGCATTATCTTAAAATGATGCGTATAAAGTTTGAAGGTAATTTTAGTGCCGTAACACTTTCTTAATATCTTGCAATGTAAATATTGTTTTAAAATCTTTGGCAGACTTTTAAATTATTTAGAAAAAAGAGCTAGTATTTTTCAAAAGAATAGTAGGCAGTGTGTTTAAACAAACAATAAAAAAATAACAAGGTCTAAAACAATGAAACTGACAATGTGTTTTTAATATTTTTTGAATGTATTGAAAGATACTGCCTTAACCACTTTACCATGCTCTGCATTCTTGAACAGATTACTTTCTGACGTGGCGTCCTACATGGGCAGCAAGACATCAAATATGTACGATCAAATTTATTTGATAAATCCGCGTCTGCCGCTTCAGTCTACATTTGTCGAACACACAAATTGTATGCGTTGTAAACTTCGCGTAGGACACTCTAGTTGCTTTTACCGCCGTTGCAATGCCGCCCACGCAGGACGCCGCATGAGAGTATCATAGGCATTATAAATGCTAAGCATCTAAAGTTAAAATCAGATCTCTCGCAAACAGATTCTATTACAATTGCCCGAAGCTGAAAGAGGAGAAGATAAACAAGGACGGAGACAAGGCTGAGCTGTTACTGGGACTTGTACACTGATCCCCAATACAGACAGTCGCATGGAGTCTTCTACTTCCGTCTCAGGATGAACAACACCTTCGGCACGAATGAGAACAACTTCACGTTTGAGCATTTCAAGCATGTGTTGCCCAACCCCCCGAGAATCTAACAGCCGTTGCCACGTCGCCTCATTCCATCCACCTGTCGTGGGTTATACCCCTGGCCATGCTCAACTTCCAGCCGGGGCTCCGTCACAGGATCTGGTATCAGAGTGACTTCAACAAGAACGTTTGGGAATACGGAGGTCTGATAACTACTTATCCGGAGAAGAACAGCGGACCCGTAGAATTTGACCTCGAGAATTTAAAATACCCGCACGCCCTCTACGACATCAGGGTGAGCATGATGTCGAAGGTAGCGGACGAGAATGACGAAAATATGTGGTCGGACAACGCAACCATCACGGTAAGAGCGCAAAGCAAGATACCGGACCACCCGCCCAAGACGGACATAGGCAGCTTTGAATCGTTCTACAACCGGTTCACCCGCGACATATACGTCTACTGGCAGCAGCTGGCAGAAGAAGAACACAACGGGCAGAATTTCTCATACGAAGTTGAAGTTGTGAACGATCCCTCTCTCCGACCTAAAGATATCACAAAAACTTACGCATACTTTTCCAATGTGTCGTTTTCTACGGATTACATTATCAACATCAGATCCAGGAATGATATAGGGCCATCTTTAGAGAAATCCACCGTAGTTGTACCAACTAAAGGTGAGTTTTCTAATCTCGTAATGAGATAAACCGCAACTAATTAGCATGTAAATTATATGCATTTTTTGTTTCAGGTTGGCAGCAGCCACCGTCGAACTTCATGAAAGTGGAAGATTTCAGAAATAATGACCATATAATCTATAACTTATCGTGGAGTCCTCCCAAAGAATCACCAGGATCAGGAAAATTACCTCAGTCAGTCACGAGTTATACACTATTCTGGTGTGGTTATCACCTTGAGCGACCACACCAGTGCAACGTACGTAAAGAAAATTTTATTCATTAATCAAGTCAACGTTACGAGGGTGGTCTGAAAAGTTTCTGACCTAGCAAGGATACAAAACATTTTTTTCTTCAAATTTATTTTTATTTTTCTATATAGTCTCCTTGTACGTCTACATACTTCTTCCAGCGATGCTCCCATTTTTTTAACTCGTCCAAATTGTATTCGGCGTTTTTCTCTGCCTCTGCCTTCGGCGTCTAATTTTTTCGTCATTTGACGAAAATCTGTTCTCAGAGTACAACTTTTAGCTGAGGGAACAAAAACTCGCTTGGGGCTAGATCTGGTGAATAAAGAGGGTGGTCAAGTAGTTCACTGTAATTAGTGGATTTTCGCCATGGCAACCGCTGAGGTGTGAGACGGCGCATTGTCTTGGTGAAACAAAAATTCCCACACATTTTTGGTCTAAGGTGAGCAAACGCGGCACCCATCGCGCGGACGGATTTCTCATGCCTAAATGTAATAAAAAACAGTGGTAAATGATGATGCAGAGTTCCCGTACATAGCGTCCAACTCGTCTCTGATTTGCATAGGCGTATTGCCTTTCAAAAACAAATATTTAATGATAGCTCTATATTCGATTTTTTTCCATTTTCACAAAAACACTCGCATCGACTCATTCAAACGACTGAGCGTCCAAAATGGCCGAAATTTTGGTAAGTACCGTTCAAAAGATACACAAACACATTCCTTAGCTTTTTGTTGACGAGTGCTTCCATCTTCATGTTGAAATCGGAAACTTTTCAGACCACTTTGAATGCAGTCATCTCTTAAGGCTTTTCAGCCAAACAAACTTTCGGATACAAAAATAGGCGACTCTAATATAATTTGAAAAGCATAATTTAAAAGTTTTAGCGATTTGTGCGGATAAGATTTGTTTTTTTTTTTGTTACTAATAATAAAAAAGGCAAAAATTTACTAATACTCTGTTATTCTCAGGGGAGCCTTAACTGGACGACATTGCCGGACTCCTTACTAGAATATAGAACTGTCCTTCCCGCAACTAATCACGTCTATCAATTCGCTATATCCGCCAATTATCACAACACCAGCAGCGGCATGCAATGGGCGGAATGCACAGCCTTTTCGGCCACCATAGGAAAAAATTCACTCGTTCTGGATAAAATACGTTGGTTCCGACTATGTCGAGGTTGCTTGGCAATTAGATTGCTCCTAATCGACACCTCGGCCCCATAACTGGTTATATCATCTACTACTGTCCCATCGACAAGCCGTCGAGGCCCAGCTGCAAAGGCCCAGAGAAGAACACCACGGTCCCTTACGACTCCAAAATTCAGTCGGCTGTAGTCGGAGGACTCGAGTCGTACGTAACCTATAGGTTCACTATCAGCTTCATTATCAACCATACGACCTACAGTGAGCCCAGCGACGTGTGCACTAATACAACAAGGGAAGCCGCGCCATCCACCCCGCAAAATATAGTCGTTCGACGTGACGAACTCTTCGATATCACTCAGATGGATGCCGCCAGTGAAAAGAAACGGCGTTTTGAAGAAGTATATACTTTATTACAACAGTCAGGATAAGAAACAGGAGATGCCAGTCGAGCCGGACAAAACGGACATTACCATACAGAATCTGATGAGCTTCGAAAAGTACAAGATAACGATGGAAGCGTGTACGGTGGACTGTTCTAACAAGACGGACCCGATAGAGGTCACGACGCAGATGTGGGTGCCAAGTAAGATAGAAAATGTGCAGGAATACTCGACGAACGAAACACACATAACGTTCGCATGGCACAGGCCGGTCCCTGCAAGAGGCAAAATAGACTACTATCAAGTGGACTACACGCAAACATTTAATTCAGAAACTAAGAAGTTCCCATACATCAATGTTACCTCTAAGAACTTCTCTATAGAAAATTGCGAATCAGGGAAGTATACGAAGGTGCAGGTAATTATCAGGGCGGTCAACATAATCAATGGCAGGCACGTGGCGGGACCCTGGAGCAACCCTCGCGACTACTACTGCCAGATCCGATTATTTACGCCCCTGATTTACATATTGGGCGGTGCGCTGTCGATTTTCGCCGTCGTTATGGTCAGTTGCTGCTTCAAGAGGTGAGGATTAACCATTTTTTTTTTAATTTGAAAAATTTAATATGTGCGAAAATAGGCTTCATTTATTCATGAGTTAATTTTTTATTTGAAAAAAAAAAATTACAATTTGTATAATCAAATTTACAAAGTGCTATTCGCTCTGTCAACTGCCAGGTAACTGTCGTTCTAACAGAAAACTGTAAAGAAGCAAAATGACAGTTGACTATTAATTTCTTAAGTGATGTCATCTGGCGGGAAAACACGGAATTGTTGTTTTCCTCCCTCCAAGAGCTGTTGAATTGAAACATCATAACATAGTATTAAACAAAGTCGCTTCCGCTGTCTGTCCCTACCTATGTATGCTTAGATCTTTAAAACTACACAACGGATTTTGATGCGTTTTTTTTTTTAATAGATAGAGTGATTCAAGAGGAAGGTTTATATATATAATACATGCATAATATAGTAGAGAAACACTGATAATTTTAGAGGTTTCTAATGTGATGTCGTAAACCGGGCGAAGCCGGGGCAGGGTCGCTAGTTTATTATATATGTAATATACATATGCACCACTCTTATGGACACAAACAAGCTTCATCGCTTTAGTGTCAAGTGTGGATAGATGGCGATACCATTCACTTCTATAAAATTACTTTGATATTTTAGAGACAAACTACAACATAGTTATTTTTATGCGAGTTTTAATTTTTTTGCTGATTGTTGGACTTTGAACTTTAAATATTGATTTTTGATGCCTAGGTCAACGGCGATAGAAATTTAATTTTTGTATTCGAAAACGCAAGGATTATTCTGTGTTACAAAAACGAAGTGGAAATAATTAATTCTGTACCTTTTTTTTGTTCTGTTCTACGACAGTGTTCCGCAGAAATCTAGATAAGAAACCCAACTACTAATTTGTAATTTAGCAGAAAATAATAATATATCTATTATTTATATCAGTTACTTTGGTTATTTGTTATAAACATGTAATATAATCATGTTCATTTGATTCAGAGTAAGTTTTTATATTTTGTTTGGTTTAAGTTTCATTCCTTAGTTTTTGTCATGTTTTGATTGGTTGGATTAGGTTGAGTTAGGTTATATTTGTTATTTACATGCCTAATTTATGCTTTAGGTGTAACATCCTTTATTTATTTAACTGAAAAAAATGCATTAGATACAGTCTTTAAGGGACACTATCTATTTACTTATTGCGGGACACTGCTGCTGAATATACTTTATTAGTTCAAGAAGTGTCGAGGGCTAGCCGTAGTACAGAGTGCTCTCTTGATACCTATGCAAGTTGGATCAGGAACCCGTAAATATTTAGCTTTATTAAGCCAAACCCGACTCAATGCACTTCTATACATAATTCCTCATGGACAGAAAGTAATATTTTTATCCAATCATCTTCAGTCACATTAACGTGAAATGTCGATTTCCATGATGGTGTCGTTAGGAGTCATCGGGTAACAATTAAGAGCAGCTATGTAAGTCATTTTTGTCCTTGGTTCATACTCTATGTCGAAGTCAAATTCTTGCATAGTGAGCTACCATCTGACAATGCGTGAAATTAGGTCTGTTTATTAAAGTTTACAGTGAGTAACTACTTTAAAATGTGTTAAAAAACAAACAACGGCAAGTATGACCAGTTCCTAGGAATGGTACACTTGCACTCCTTTTGTTGTTTTGAGCTATCTTTGGCCACTCGGGCATATACATGCTTTCTGTTTTTGGCCGAAGCAGAGTATTCTACAGAAATCAGGTTTTGTGTTGGCTCAGAAGTAAAAATGTTTTGAAACAAATATGTATGTAATAGGGAATGGAGACTGCGGTAAAGTGATTATAGTTTTACTCAAGTGCACCCAAATTCCTCGTGTTCGTTAATCAAAGCCACAGATATATGTATCTGGCGTACAATTATAATTTTTTTCACTACATTCAAACAATCTCTAAAACCCACAGGAACACCCCACCTGAATAATATGGGTACATTTAGGTATTTTTTTTTAGGTACCTATCTGCATTCAACAAGTCATAACCTCTTATTTATTTATCTGCATAAGTTACAAAAAATATTGAGTGCTAAGTGCTTAAATTTTGATTGGTATAATATTTTTTATTAATTAAATATATAATGTAAATTTTAAATAAAAGTAGTTGGTTAAATTGGTTAAATATAATGAGTATAATGACTAATGGCTAAGGTAAGCACAATAGTTTATGCACTAATAGACGAAAATAAAAAAAATATTTTTGAATTATGATTGAATGTAAAAGCTCTTGTATTTAACGCTGATTGGACAAATTTGTTCTTCAGATTGAAATGCACCAATAAGTGTACTGGATTCATGGAAATTGGTGTAAACAAAGTTAATAGCAATAGAATGGACCAACTGATTAGTTTTAATATTATCTTTGTCTAAAGCTATAAAACAGAAAATGATAGAGATATGAACGAGCATCACAGAAATATTTTTCATAACTATCGCCATTTCGTATTACAAAGAGAACCATCTGCTACTTGACTAACTTCTGTCTGTTCGAAGCGCTACCTTGCATTGACGACGATTATCACTTAACGCCATCTACATTTGGACGACGGCTGTCAGTCGCATTTTTTACAATGGAAATGGTCAATATCCATATTATATAATATATGATTGAAATAAACTCGATTTAAATTATCTTTGGGAATACATATATTACAGATTCTATATCCGTAGCATTTGCATCTAAACAGACGTATTCAATTCTTTTCCAGGGTTTACGTGTCCATCAAGGACATGAAGAATATCGGCGTCGAGCTACCTCCGGGACTGCACCAGAAGGTGAACACGACCGACACGTTGAAGAGCATGAACAAGATCAGTGCAGACGAGGTGATGCCTCTCAACAAGATGATGAAAGAGGGGATGCGTTCGAGTGGAGATTCCAGCGGTTTGGGCTCAGCTCACGACAGTATAGCATCGTCTGAGGAGTCGACTAATCACATTTCTCCTTCTGACTCCGGAACGGAACAGCCTAGGTCGCCATCGTTGAGCGAGGATAGGAAGAATTCCCTCAGGCAGAGGAACAAGCAAGCGAACATGAAGCCTAGCACAATTAACAAAGGTAAGGACGGAAACATTGATTGAAACATTTGATTTATTTTTTAAAGGGTATACCATTTTATGAATAGTATCAGTGTCATAGTATCAAAACGTCATCAACTCTGGCTATGAACGAGAGAGATAGAAATAGCGGTCATGTCTAAGCTTTTCGGTTATGTCAAACTTTTGACAAGTGACTGTCACAATTTGTAAAATAAATAATGGCTGTCATATGATATGACGGACTTGACAAGTAAATAAGGTTATAAATTCGATTAAGAATAGAAATATGTCTTTTTTCCTCGGCCAACTTTGATGACATTTTTTTTGGATGGCTCGTTAGTAACAGTTACAATTGAGTTAGTTATTAAAAAAATTCAGTTGATTTGAATTAAATTATTTCAAAGGATTGTAAACTAAAACAAAACATTTATACGTTTGATCTGTGAGTACTGGCATCTTAAACGGTTTTATTATTATTTAATTTTGTTCATAATCGGTCTAATTAAATGGGACGTGAAATAGTTTGGTTGCCTGCGTCTTTTTCATATTTGCATTGAAGTCCCATTTTAAATGCAGACGACCTCAAAAACTCGAGGTGAACCGTTTGTATATTACCGATTTGTAGGTTACGTCCTACCCGACGCGGTCCCACTAGCGAACTGGTCACCCAAGCCGTCTCCGGCTACCGGGAGGCAGTTACTGCGTATTGGGAGTCGACCCTACGGCCCAGACAGAGACTAACTCGCCTTATGTATCCGCAAACGACACCACAAAATTGGAGCTGCCCTTCCCGTGTGACTTGTCGCAACCGCCGCCATACGTCGTCACCGGCGATTTCATCAAGTCCATCAACACCGGCTACATCCCGTACACCCCTCCAGAGCCGGCCGAAGAATACCGGTTACGTGGTGGCAGGCATCACCAAGGACTTGGTAACCCCCGATCTGCTGCAGTGCGACAGTCCCAGAGCGACGAGCGTCGAAGAAAAGCCTCTCTACGTGAAAGCCGCCGAAGCCCTTCCCAACCTCAAGGGGTGCAGTTTCCATGGCAGCAGCCGCCCTCGAGACCAGCCTGCCCAAGCCCGGTTACGTGAGCGTTGGGGACGCGCTCCCGCCGAAGAGCATCGCTGACATCACGAAGGGCTACGTACCGCACAGGCAGTTCGAGGCGAAGTCGCTAAAGGAGGACTAAATCATCCGCGATGTTTTCTTTTGTGTGGTGTAATCATATCAGACTCATTCGGTTGAGTTCGTTGGGACAGTATTTGTTCTATTTTATAGCATTCTACTCTAATTTGTTAAGTGAATATCTAGAGGTTTTACGATTAAGTGTCATAAGGACAGTTAGATTGGTTTTTTAATGATGGAAGCCGCTCAATTGGGGAAACAGCATATTTATTTCTATTTTGCTTAATTGTAGAAGTGGATTTTAATCGGTTTTATTCAAACGCCACATTTTAACTGTTTGTACTCGTCCGGTAATTCTGAGATGGCGACATTACCTTTCAAAATATTGAAATACGCGTATAGAAGCTGTCTTCACATTTTTATAGAAGGGCGTATTAGCAGTAAGTGCCTTTACACGTGACCGTGAATTAAATTTCGCTTCACCGTGGACAGCTTTGAGAAAGCGTTTTCCGTTCCTGCTGTCTGTATTTCAGTATCTTTAGACGTAACGGACTTTGAGCTCTGGAGACTGAATGAGGCCTTTATCTTGGACTGTATATCTGTTTTCTTACCGATTTCTGTCGGCCAGTTAGGAATTATTTTTTGTTGTGTGAGGGATGTCTGGTTTCTTAGTTGAAATGCCCGAGATTAACTCTTTATCTCAAAACGAAAATATCACGATGCCCATTGGAGAAGATTTTAATATTATTTCGGTATTTTGTTATTTTTATATCATGTGTTGTGTATATATATTTTTTTTATTCTTCCGAATACTTGTAAATATCCAGTTTTTAATTAATTTTATTCAACATCAAGGCATAATGAATGCGTGTGGTCTAAATATTCGTGCCTTAAATTATTTGACTGAGATTAAGGAAAAGTTAAAGTATGTGGTTTTTTGCTATTTATATAATCTAGTAAACTTGCCAGAATAAGTAATTAGGTGCTTTCAGCGTTTGCAATTTAGTGATACTTAAATTTCGAGCACTAATGAAATTCTTCCTCATTTTCATTACCGCTAATAGAAATATCGTCACGAATGGCATCGCCGTGGCAGATATCGCTCAAACCCGTTAATCGGGCAGCTATGCTGCTGTTTGGGGAATCGCGTCGTTCGAAGGTTTGATTTGATATTGCCTCGCGCCATTCTGACAGACACGCGATCACTTGTATCGGTCGTGCGTCTTTCATCGTTTTATTTCGTTCGGCTCTATACTTAATTGGCCTAAGGTTATAGATTTTACGTTTTTATCGCGATAAATCATTTTCGGCAGGGCATCCGTGAACGACGTGCCAAATTTGATAGGTTAATTTTTTGTTTCGCATAGGATTTCTTTTAATTGAATTTGTAGCAATTTGTCAGGTTTGGCATGCGAGTTTTTGGATGTCGTGCACTTCATTCACTTCAGCTTCGGGCGGATTAATTACCAGATCTTTTCAGGAAGGTAGAATTATAGTAGTGAAATTTTTCCGGTTGTCATTTTGTCCTAAGTTAACCGCAAAACAATGTTCGCCTTATAGTGCAATAATGAAAACGGTATATTGCGTTGAATATACTGTCTGTGATAAAATATACAGAATTTCACTAAAAGGTCTGGTTAGTCTACGCCTTTCCAGCTGCGGTAAAATTATCCGTTATGATATTATTTTATGTATAGATTTTTATATTTTTCTGTATTAGGCAAAATCAATGTTATGTCATAGGATTAGAGATTCCGGACATTTGCTACAAATGCAAAACATTTTGCAGTGATGGAATGCAAAATTTTTTGAACTGATTTTTATTTTGTTGAAATCGAATACAGTTAATTCGTAAAGCTGATGAGTGTTGTGAGGTTATGGCAACAATGCCATTTTATTTCTCCATTTTCAAACAGTTTTATTATTATTATGTTTAAAATTTTTATTGGATTTAAAACCTGTCATAAATATTGGATCTGAGAGCTATAATATAATAAATTAATTTAGGCATAAATTAATGACTGTCACTAATTACGCAAGCAAAAAATTTCTCGTTTTGCAAAATATTTTGGTGACTATTACTACCTTTATGGTTCAATAATCATTATATTAGCAACTCAAATAGTCTAACACTAGATTGACTGTTTAAATTATTGAGGATTCTTTATATTTCATGTTATAAGAGCAAAAATAAATTCATGACTTTAATACTATACACAACAATCTCATCTGAATACCATTATTGACAGCGTTTTTCTGAGTAGAAAGCAAATATTTCCTAACAAATTTGTCTAAATAGACGACTTGACAACATTGATTTTGCTGAATACACTTGTAGCTGAAAATGTACAAGATTTTTATCGTTAATAAATATATCGAATTAACTAGGTATTAATTCTAAATTTATTTCGAGCGGTACCTATATGTAATAATTATCATGTTCCTTCTTCATCAAATATATAAATATATATTTATCATGTGCTTCGGTCCTTTTATTTCCACATAGCAGATTTCCACTATACTTTTCCCTTAATCCCTACCGTATTTACGTCACCACGTCGCCAAAGCTATATGGATAGGCTTCTATATTATCCTAATAACCATTAAGTTTAGAAACAAAGATAAAATTGAAACCTGCGCGAAAGATAATAGAAGGTCGCCATTTTTGACATATTTTCAAAATTACGATTCTGATAAAAAAAACTATTGTAAGATATGTAGATATCATATCCTACTGCATTTCTGTGGTAAAGATAAAGAAATTAGTTCAATGTCATGTTTGATAATAATCCAATGAGTTTTGGTTTCAATCATGCTATACTCCAAGAGATGTCGCCGTTATAGAACACTACATAAAATGCTGCAATTCAAAAAATAATGATATAATGATAATTATCATTTATTATACAATATACTGATTATCTTTAAAAATGCCACAGTTACATATTGGACAATTTTAAATAATTTTGTGTTATAAAAATCAGTCGACGTTTAAGTAGTTTAATGAAACTTAAAACTATATACATAATAAATATTTGAAGAGTAGAATACAGTACAGTGTTCAAAACAAAACCTGAGGTTCAGGTTAATAATTTTTTAGCGATATTACTGGATTTTTGGGGGATCTAAGTACAGATCGCTGTCATTAGCATCATGTATTTCTAATAAAGTGTATTACTGCTAGATGGCACCCGATGAACATATGGAAGGAAACACCTGCAGTCCAGTGGCGTAACTTTATAAAAACAACCTGTTTAATTTTTAAACAATCGTTTATCACCGTCTCCATATTTAGAGAGATACGTTCATCTAGCACGTGATAAAGGTTGTAATATTAAATTGACTAGTTAATTCTAATTCATTCTGATTATCATAAATATGGTAAAATATTGTTTTGCATAAAATGTTGTATAGTAGTGACTTTTTGCTTGTTATTTGACTTTCAAAATACACCGAAATAATTAAATTTGATACTAAAAGAGCATCCATTTTAATGTATCTGCCATTAAACATGAAAAATTTCAATAATAACTGTACCTTTAAGATTTATGGCCATGTGACTCATATCAAACGTATAAAAAATTGCGTCAACATAGGATATCTCAGTACTCAGTCCACACCACCATATTGTTAATATTTTCTTGACAGCTTGTATAATACCAAAGGAAGCATTTTTTTTATAAATTGCTCAGATTTGAGTTATCATAGCGTAGAATAATGTAACTTAGTATTTGTATGTTGTTGTGTTTTAGTTAATAGGTATATGTAGAACATTTTATTATTGACTGACCAATTTCCATTTATTTATTTGTCGGTTACCTTAATTGATGAATGATTTATAACATTTTAAATTTTATCAGTTGGTTTACCTCCATGAGTAATTAAATTCCTTCCTACTATTTCATACTTCATATTAAGTATATTTTTGTCAATGAACTGTTGTTCATAATCGATCAAAACGTATTAAAAAATATTTCATTAGTAAAAACGGTGGAACTATTGAACCTACTCATGCGTGCCTATACTGTTTTTATCAAATAGTCTCATAAAAAGCTGTCTATTTTTTTATGTTAGTAATGTATCTCCCAGTGTGCTACGCCCATGCGGTGTTTGCATGCCACCACACCTTATAGCATGACAAGTTTACGTTCTACCATGCAGTGTGTAAAAAAATTGCCGTTTTATATGCTACTAGATTGACCATCCGAAATTTGATACGCCAATGTAATCGCGGTGCTCCGTGATTTTGACCACGGCGCATTGACAACACTAGCGAGAGCAGTGCTACCACACGTCAGTCATTTCAGTTTGTATTGAGATTGAGATGTGGTCGGTGTCGCGTTACGAGTTGAGTGATGTGGACTCGCACATGTGATGAATTTGAAATTTGAAGTTCAGTGATTTCAGTTCGTGAATTGACACTACCATGACCTATGTGATAATCATTCGGTGAGTACTGCGAACTGGTGACCTTTTGGCCCTCGGGTCTTTTTTAACCTATGGTTCACAGTGCACGGGATGCTGTATCTCATTTCTCAAATTGTTTTGTACATTCTCTGTCGTTTATCGTTTATCCAACTTTTCAATTTGTTGTTCAGATACACCGTAGTTTACGTACCTTCAATTGTTTACGAGCATATTGTTGGAGAGGTATATTGTTCGGCATAATTAATTTATTTGTTGTAGCAATTCACTACTATGTAGTAAAGTAATTATTGGTGTTTGTGTAAATACAACGTATTTTTCAGTGTCAGGTAACGTGATTTTCGTCAAATCTGTACTAGAAAAGTTCATCCGACTACCTGCTTTTTTTCCAAACTGCTGAGGTTATGCTGTACCTACCAATTTTGTATATATACATTCCTCTATAATAAGAGAGTTTCTTGGGCACAAAAAATTCCTTTACGATTGTCTAGTCGGAAGACGAACGGCCTCAGCTATATCCAGCGATTCTATCCTAAATGATAATTGTACCGTCTTCTGATAAGTGATTATCTGAAAATTTTATTGTCGATTGCATTTTTTGGGACAACCTACCTACCTGTTTGCAGTCAGTCACACGTTACTGCATTGAAATAAAGCTCCCCTAACCGTGTTTCGTGGTTGTAAATTGTATGTATGTACATATAAGTCATAAAACGGATGTATTAAAATATTTCTCGTGCACTTGTATCATGATCATGAATAATTAATATCTAATACCGGCAAGATCACTCCTATGTGACTAACTAAAAAATAAACTACGGCTAGGTACATAAATTTTGTTGTTTGCTTCATAATTTATGTAGGTTCCTGTTTCTGTTCAGTGTTTTGACGAATTTTAATAGTAAAAATATACATATATTTAGTTTTTTAGTACGATATGAATGTGAAAATGCTCTTGTAACTGGTATTTTTCAACTTTTAAAAGTACAAACATTTTTAAACGCGGCGTGTACATTAAAATCATATATTATATATTTTGGTGTTAACAAAACTTTCAAGATCGTACCCATGCCTCTTGTATCTGATAAGCAGATCGTATTTTTCGTTGAACTTCGTTTATATTTAATTTCGATAAGCTCTGTACACAAATTACAAGTTTAAAGTAAATCACTGATAGTAATAATGTAATCGACAACTGTGTTTATTTTATTTCTGCGTTTGAAAATTGAAACGCAAAATATTGAGATTATAGGAAAAGCGTAATTTATCAACTTTTTTTGCGCGTGGTACTGTAAATTCTGCTCGCCCCGTAGACGCGTGTGTTCCAATTTATTGTGCCACATTTTTTTTATGTTCTTAAATGCTTTGATCAAAAATTAACGCAGGAATAACGAAAGTAATATTGTTTTAGTTTGAGTAATAATTAAAACGTTGTCTGGCAGAACATGCTATAAAACTGTGATTATAACGTTTAATTTCTGTCTTTATTGGTTTGAAAGTAATGTTCGACGTGAAATTAAGGAGCATTATTTCCGCTAAGGAAAATCTGTGTAAACAATGTTTTAGCATCTTTGTTTTTATTACCTAGAAGATAGCGTCGGATAAGGAATGTACCTATTCGGATACCATTTGCGTAGGTCTGTTAGATTTGTTTCTTGTTTTTGAAATTTATTCACGTCGGCTGCTAGACACCTATTTAGTTCAATCAGGTTCAATGAGGTTCAATAGAATTATTAATCGGTAGGAATGGGAACAGAAATCAATTGCTCTCTATTGGGCGTTTTTGGTCCATTAATAAGACAAATTAGGATGCCAAGGATTTGGGTTAATCACCCCGATTTAAGGACATATTTTACATCTGACCTTTTCACAAACACCCTGTATATCGAACGTTTTAGGACACATACGTATGTTTATATGAAAATTTCGACTTATTAACACCCCGTATTGGAACGTTTATTTTCGGAATTTCTAAAAGCGATTATTCGACATATTTTTGAAATCGAGCACGTACTTGAATACAACGTCGCGTCGACAGTAAAATTTCATCTGGATCGGTAAAATGTGGCCGGTATATGAAGTAATGTATTCGGGCCCTGTTTTTTACCCCACTTGACCCCATAAATTTCCGATGTAATCAGCGATGTGTAACGCGAACATTACAGTTAAGTAATACCGTAACGGAGTTTCGAAGTTATTTTTTAAGTGTATTCCCGCACCATATAAATTAGTAGGTAACACGTTTCGTCCATTAAACCTAAATATTATATCATCCAGTTGCAGTGTTGTGAAAAAGCTGAACCATTTTATTTGAGAGCACTGACGGGCAAAAGGTTTTGACAAACCCGCCGTTTCTCAAGAATTAATTAATTCCAATCGCCAACGATTAATTCAATTTTGTTCTCCTTGATCGATTGAATTAATTAATTTAAACTGATTAATTCAATACATATATATACAGGGTGAGTTACAAAGAATGGGCCAACACTAAACTGGAGATACTAGACATCAAACTATTATGATTGTGCTCAACATGCCTTATACCAATGTTGCTGGTTTAAGAGATTATACCATGTTCAAAGTTTAAATTTTATTCTGAAATTTCTCTATAATTAAGAAAATTTTTATAGTATAAATTTGAAAATTTGTAGTTTTATGTTTTGATGTCTAGTATCTCTAGTTTAGTGTTGGTCCATTCTTTTCTGACTCACCCTGTATATATTTTGAAAAATCGATTTGATAATATTTTTTTCTATTTCGTTGTATATTTTTTCAGTTCAAAAGCTTTTTTAAATTTTATTTTTAAGGCAGCAATTTTGGATTTAAAGTGGCTTGTAAACTTTTGAAAGAAAACCAGATAAATGCATGAAAATTGCACGCGCTGCATTTGATTAGCCAAGAAAAATATTCAGCAGGGTTATCCAGAAACATATTATTGTATCAACTTGTTTACTAAAACGTTTAAATCGGGAAAACAAATATTCGCATGTGATTTTGTAAATGAGAAGCATAATGATTGTTATTTCAAATTATTAAAATCAGTAAACCCACTTTATTATTCATTACTATTAATACGTTTTGTGCGTTATAATACTCAAAATAACATCATCTCATCATTAGGTACAAATTGTAATGAAAACTTGTAAACCATCCGCGTCAATTTGTATAAAAAATTTGAAGAAATTCGACCATGTGGAAGTGGGAAAATCTGTGGCAAAATTTTGCTCAGAGGGAAGAATTTAATAAATAAACGAATGACGCTAAAAATCAAGGCACAGCACTCTTGATAATAATTGATAACGACGGCGTAACGTAAACGCGTGTACTTTCTCGACACGCGCTATTAAAAATTAAGCTGCTCGTAGGCCCACTTTAAACACAGAAAGGGTAACTTAGGGGCGTCCACCCCTTTATTGCCGGCTAATTGAAATATTTAGAGGGTAAAACGGGACGCGAAGTGTGAAATTATTTGACTTAATGTAGGGTATCATTTACATATTAAATTTAATGGTTTCTACACGTATCCTACCTTATTTTGTGCCTTGTATTGAGGCCGCAGTTTCAGTGAAGATATTTTCGAAAATTCTGATTTTGGCAATACTTTTTTTTAATGCACAATAAATTTTGTCAACGTGCCGACCTAAATATTTGTGTTTCTCCTAACCGTACACACGTGGTTTATCAATTGAATGATTCCACCGAAAAAAAAGTAAAAATACCTTGGTTAGATATTTATAGCTTGGACTGCATAATATATATACTAGCTGGCTGTGGTGAAAAACAAAAGTCGTTTGTATATTTGACATTTGGCAAGGGCTACTTGTTTGCAAGTTTTCATAAGTTAGATTGGTGTTGATTTTCGTTCGTTTATCCTGCGCTTTATAAAAGGCGCAAAAAAACATATTTATAATTGACAGCATTAAATGATAGAGTATTGACCCCTGCAGCATACTAAATTATTCCAAAAAAAAAATTATAATAATTCACGCTTAAAATTTAAAAAATATATATGTTAATATTTTTTTATACGTTTTACATTTGCAAGAAATGCAAATTGATTTTTTTTTGCCCATCGAAAGCAGTGCGTGGAAAAAAACTTTTAATTACATTTTTCCGTTTCTCTTTTAAACTAAAAAGCGACTTTGTTTGCCGTTTAAGTGCTCCAAAAGCAACATTGTGATAAAAAGTCGAGATACAGCAGACCAGTGGCAAAAAATATCAGTCAAATTCTTTGCAATAAAATATGAAGGTGGTCTCTTTTTATACAGTTACTCGCAAAAGTATTCGTACTTTACAGGGAATTGTAAATAACCACAATTTTCTTTTAATGGGTTTGAGTATAATTAATCATAATATTTTTATTATAAACATACCTACATGTGTAAGTATTACATAAATTAAACTTGAATTTCATATCATGTACTGTTTTAGAAAATAAAAACTAAATTATTCTCTATTGCAAAATCACGGGTCGCAAAAGTATTCGTACTTCAGGATTTTTTTGGTGAAATTGGCCAAGTTAGTATTTGGTTGGTTCACCTTTAGCTGCGATCACAGCCTCCAAACGTTTAGGCATGCTTGCTACCAATTTTTGTGTGATATCAGGGTCCATATTTTACCATACATTTGTAATTGCCTGTTTAAGAGTGTTTTTATCTTTTATTTAATAATTTCGTAACTGTCATTTCATTTCCGACCATAAATGCTCAATTGCATTTAAATTAGGGCTTTGAGGGGGTGTAATTAACTGATGGGGAGTGTTGCATACAATCCATTGCCTCACTATGTAAGGAGTGTGTTTTGGATCGTTGTCTGTTGGAATCAATAATTATTTCCTAGATTCAATTTTGCGACACTTAATGGCAAATTTGTTTTTAATAGGTTTAAGTACGTAAATTTAGTCATAATGCCATCAATAAAAACTAAATTCCCCGTGCCACTCGCACTCATACTTCCCCACACCATCACTGAACCGCCACCATGTTTAAAAGTTGGACACTTTTTCGGTTCAAACTCAGCGTTTACCTTACGCCACACTAAACGTCTGCCGTCCGACTGAAAAATGTTGAACTTACTCTCATCAGTAAATACAACTCGTTCCCAAAAGGTGTGATCCTTGCAAAAAATACTTTTTGGCAACTTTTAATCGTTTTAGACTATTTACTTTACTAATAAAGGACTTTTTCCTAGATACTCTGCCATGTAGATCGTGCCTTTTTAAAACCCGGCGACAGGTATCTGCACTTACTTACTTTTTAAAACGATTATTTACTAATGCCGCCAATTTTGGGGCACTTGTAGAAGGACATTTTTTATTTCACGCACTATTGCCTCCTCTTCTCGAGAAGTTAATAGTCTTGGACGGCCCTTTCAAGGCATATTGGAAACTATTTCATTTTCGTTATATCTTTTATAATACATTGTATAGCACTTTTGCTTCTTTTTTACAAATCACGTATTTCTTTACATGATTTTCCTTCCAAAAGCCACTGTACTGCCATTTGTCTCTTCTGTGACTTGTTCGACCGGATTTCAAAAACAGAAGTCTCGGAGACCTGAAAATCGCATCTGTGCAGCGATGCAGATTTTTTTATGCCCACGTTCATCGGTTCCCTCGTTACGTCACGGGTTTTTTCAACGATGTACCTCCGAAGGGGCTGCCGATATTGTGTAAAAGTGGAATCTCGTGTAAAAACGGACTAATCCGTACAAAAACACGACGCTAATGGAATGCCTTTTTACTGGACGTGTTTTGATGGCCTGTTACGTGCATTACTATTATTAGGAGGCGATTCTATCGAAAATGAAATTCCAGATTCTTTCTGGCATTGGTGTGCCTTAAAAATTCGTTTCAGCTTGGTAGGATCTGTTGGTTTACTATCTGATTTGCCAAGTTGAATGAACATCGTCGTTTTCCCTATCAGATCATCTAAAACATGCATCTATACAATCTGCTAACTTTTTACCAACACAATGACGCCACAATGAAGCGTTAATAATTTAAATAATTATATGACACATGAATTAACCCGTTTCGGCCCAGAATGTCCCTCGCGGTACACCGTTTTTTTGGAGGCGTATAACACGCTATTTGCGACTCAAAAAAAAATAAAAAAAAAACATATTCTTAAAGTTTAAGGCAAGCTCTTTTCGATCGTGTACGCCAAATTTTCGAAAAATGTTATTAACTATAAGAAAATGGGGATTTTTTATATAAAAGCATGATTTTTTCGCACTATTTTTCGTCCGTTTCTAATTCAAAGACTAATTCAAACGACTGCTACAGTCAAAATGAGCGACCCACTGGCTTGTCCAGCGAACTCAGGGTGGGGAAAGTAACACCAGACACAATTCTGTTCAAACTTGTCACGACACGCTCGCAGCGCGCTGATAGCAGCATCAGGTCGGTTATTTAATAGCCACACCTCGTATACCTAAGCAGAATTTTACTGTCCTCTGGTCATTGCCACCTCAGGTTTTCGTGCATTCACAATAACGGAATCCTTATTTGTTATTAGCTATCCGGTAACCTTGTGTTTGTGTGTATGTACGAGAGAATTCTACAATAATTCACCGTCGCCAAAGTTTAATTAAAATATTTTTGGTTGAGCACCGCGCTCTGCTGGATAAATTCTATCTTAGCTGAAAGTCTTTCCGAGCGTTAGGTGCAGCTATAACTTTTAATTAAATTAGCTGCGGCGGTTTAGCTGAGTTATCAGCAGAAATTAACGGGCTGTATATGCACCAGAGGCGCGCGGCTAACATCGGTCGTAAGGGGTGCAACAAATATATTTTCTTTAAAGTTGGACTAAAAACATAAAAAAATTCAAAACTCTACCGTCCTTTTGTAAAAATCACTGTTCATGAAATTTTAATTTATACACTGAATATTTCATTTTAACACGAGCCCAAGAACTCGAAAATCCGGAATAGGATTTTTAAAGGATTCACCTTTAACTAGATCCTAACTAAGCTGTAATCCTAACAGAAGCAAAAAAATCATTACAGTAGTTCAAAGATTATCAGAATTTATACAACTTTCAATAAGTGTTTATTAAGACTGTAGTTTAACTTTTTCGTACTCTCTTTTAGTGACAGTTGAAAGGACTTTTTCACTGTCATCATCGTCACAGGCTATGCGAGTCAAAAACATAATATTTTTCCCTTTTGTATGTTTATTTTATGTGAACTATCGCTTTGTAATAATAGTAGACCTGAGTCCGACCCTGTTGCGGCTCGCCGAAATCCGCGCTCTGGATTATATTTTTTAATTTCAATCGTGGCTGGACCCCTTCGGAGAAACGGTGGCGGTACGCCGCTGTCCGCGCCTGTACAGCATCGCTGGGCGTGAAATTAAATAAGGAACTAAAAATTGGAGCACACCGTTGCACGCTGCAACCGTTTTACCGGTGCCCCTTCCAATTCGGTACCTTCGCCGACGGTTTTCGAATACCTGCGGCGAAAAACCAGATTGCCCCATTGTTTGAACTCGACCGACGTCCGCAATAACAAATACGCAATTTCCACTGCGATATGGAGTTCAAAGTGATATTTTATGTCCGATTTAAAAATAATCATGTTAATAGGTAGCGGAGGAAAGGGCCCAAATAGCGCGGAGTAGCGCGGCGCCGTTTGATCATCTCCAAATAAAATAAACTCCTTGGGATGTCTAACGTGAGCGCTAATGAAATAATCTCAAGGACAAATAAAGCGGCACGTCTGAAATGTTTCCTAACTTGTAACTCTATAATTTAATAACTAAATTGCCAGCGATTTCATCCGAGATTCCCTCATTGACGAACTGATTTTGATTTTAGATTCACACGATTTGTATATAACCTTTTCGCCTTTACCTATACTTTTCCAGTTTTATATTGGTTACGAAATGTGTCACAAGCCTTTACGAGGTGTGTAAATTAACCTATTAAGGCCCATGGCTAAACCAGCAGAGTTACGATAAAACTAATGATTGAAACGCCTGCTTTTTTGAAAAAAAAAACACGTATTTTTTTGTTTTTCAAAATTTATTGTTTATCAATAATTGTTTAAACAAATAAATATTTAAGTCGCAAAATTGATAAAAAATGCCAATCGATTCTAGAGGAAAAAACAAGAAGAAAACGTAGAATATTTTTTTTGATTGGAGGCTTAGTTTTTTTGCAATAACGCTATAAACAATTGACATTTTCGGTTCATCTGAGGAAAAGTGTCTTCTGCCCAAGCTTAGGCTATTGGGATTAGATGAAAACTAACTATTGGATCACCTGCTTTTTTGAAAAAAAAAGTACCCCTGTTTTTCAAAAAAGCAGGTGTTTCAATCATTAGTTTAATCGTAACTCTGCTGGTTTAGCCATGGGCCTTAATGGGTTAAGTAATTTTTTTTTTTAATTTTTTTCGAATTACAATTCAATATACAGACACCCCACACAGATCCCCTGATTTGATCCCCTTGATTTTTTCTCTTGAAGCACATACAATCTTAGAAAGGTATTGTCAAGCTGAAAAATACCTCAGGATAATAATATTGTAGATATACGAGGTGTATAAATTAAGTAATGAGACAATTCAGTATTGTCTCCTTCAAAATAACTTCCTTGGGAAGCCATACAGCGCTGGAGATCGTTCTTCCATTCCTCATAGCAGTGCTGGAACTCATATACTGGAATAGCCTTCACCTGGTCGGTTACAGCCGTTTGGATGTTTTCTATGGCCCCAAAATGACGTCCCTTGAGGTGATTTATCAATCTCGGGAAGAGAAAAAGTCACAAGGACTCGAGTCAGGCGAATTAGGAGGCTGAGGAGCCACAGGAATGTTTTTACTGGCAAAAAACTAGTTTTCTGAAATGGCTGTGTGACAAGGCGCATTGTCGTGATGCACTATCCAGTTGTTCTTGATTTGGTCTTACACGCATGACCGTTTTTCGAAGTTTTTCAAGAACCTCTCTGTAAGAGTTTGATTTACTATTTGGCCTGGAGGCATAAACTCTTTGTGGACTTTGCTCGTTCTTACTTTTTGGGTCTTGAAGAGCTTGAAGTGAGCCATTCCATGCTTTGGCGCTTGCTTTCCGGGTCGTACTCAAACACCCAAGTCTCATCACCATTATTCAACACCATCTCATTACCTTACGTTCCATAAAATGGGGAAAATCATTTTCAATCGATTCCAAAAGTCAAGACACCTTTCTCCCCTGATGTCCTTTTGTTCCTGCGAAATGTTTTTTTGGAACCATTTGTGCGCAGATTTTTCTCATCCCCAAATCGTTAGTCAAAATCTGATGAGCAGTAAGTGTGATTCAAAATTAACTCTTCCCCGATCATTCTTGTCGTCAACCGACGATCTGAACGCACAAGATCCCGTATGCTATCGACATTTTCATCGGTTCTTGAAGATTAATTCCTTCCGCTGCGTGGTTCATCTTCTCTCTCGACTCGTTTCCTTCTGAGAATGCCTTAAACCACCGAAAAACTTTTTTTGCAAAAGTATCCATTGCACTGTGTCCAAGTCTGAAGCAAAACCTGATAGCACACCGTTGCTCAAAATTAATGTCACCCATTTTTAACGCACTAGAAAAAATCGTTTTACGAAAACAGTCGCAAAGAACAAACAAATGTCTCTAACAAGTTCAAACTTGTACTGAAGGTGCATTGGAGTAAAGGACCTCGTCATTTTGCATTGGCGAAAAGTGCGGAGCTATCCCTTTCGTTTGGGTTCGCCCCTGTAGCTGCGCCACTGGACGGCACTGAGAGAAACCACCAGCCGACGATCACGAGGGCGTTAGCATAAATTCCGGATCTGATGATGTGAAAAATCATTCCAGTTTGTTTGTCGGGAGTTAAAGTACGCCGACATAGGCCGCAAGGAGGAAAACTTGGTGGAAAATATGCGCGGCACCATGGGAAGTATTTCATTACTTCAATATCGGATATTATTTCGGCCGGCATAATACCGCAATTCGACGGGAATTCGGAGCCCCTGGGCAGACGGTAATCCTCCGGGCAACATATTTACTTTTCGCGGTATTTAAACCGGGAGTGTCTAATACCGGGTGTTCCAATGTTTTCGGCCAGCAGAACGAACTCGGTTACGAATTCGTCTGCGTATCGGCCGTGTGCATTTCCCAGACTGTTCAGTGGGATTAAGGTATGGACTAAGTGGTGGCCAGTTAATCCGTTGAATCCCCATTTCGATGAGGACAATAGGTGAAATAGTGACTAGGTATTTTATTGAACATAAACATCGTGAGCGTAGCAGTTTCTAATCGAAATACGCGTTGGCCTTACTACTACAGGTTGATACCTTTTGGTTACGTGCGGTGATATGGTGTAATATGTTTCTTTTGTTTCACGGTTTTGATTATTCATTGTTATTTTTTTTTTCCGGTTAAACAAACATCTATTCATATTTATTTAATCGTGAAATGATAAATAATTGTTTCAAAATAAGTGGAATTACACAATAAACTCTTAATCCACAATATTTACCAACGATTTGCAACTCGGCGAATTTTTAATTAAGCGTTGCCGGTGCCCGTGATGGAGCGTGAAAAAGCCGCTAATTAATAAACGTCAATAAGACAGATAGCAGGTAAACTTCGCGGTCTCTTTTATATTATGTGTCGATACAAAACTCGATCCATTAGATTTTCATAAGAATGAGGGACCTTTTTGAAAAATCCATGTAGTTCTGGTCACTTTTGAATGTATTGTGGTCCCAAAATGACATCTCTTGACGTGATTTTCAATCTTGGGAAGAGAAAAAGTCACTAGGATTCAAGTCAGGCGAATAAGGAGGCTGATGAGCCACAGGAATGTTTTTACTGGCTAAAAACTCGTTTAATGAAATGGCTGTGTGATAAGGCGCATTGTCGTGATGCAACGTACAGCTGTTCTTGATGTTTAGTCCCACACTCATGACCCTTTTCCAAAGTTTTTCATGAACCTCTGTGTAAAAGTGTTGATTTACTGTTTGGCCTGGAGGCATACACTCTTTGTGGACAATTCCGTGGCTATCAAAAAAACAAATCAACATGAATTTGATCTTCGACTTGCTCATTCTTGCTTATTTTGTGTCTTGGAGAGCTTGAAGTGTGCCATTCCATGCTTTGGCGCTTGGTTTCCGGGTCGTACTCAAACACCCAAGTCTCATCACCAGTAATGACATGTTCCATAAAATGGGGATCATTTTCAATCGATTCCAAAAAGTCAAGACATCTTTCTCTCCTGATGTCCTTCTGTTCCTGGTAAAGGTTTTTTGGAACCATCTTTGCGTAGATTTTTCTCATCCCCAATTCGTTAGTCAAAATCTGATGAACAGTGGTGTGATTCAAATTTAACTCTTCTCTGATCATTCTTGTCGTCAGCCGACAATCTGAATGTACAAGATCCCGTATTCTGTCGACATTTTCATCGGTTCTTGAAGGTGATGAAGGCCTTCCGCTGCATGGTTCATCTTCAATCGACTCTCTTCCTTCTGATAATGCCTTAAACCACCAAAAAACCTGGGCTCTTGAAAACACACTGTCTCCGTAGTCGTGTTGAAGTTTTGCAAAAGTATCCGTTGCGCTATGTCCAGGTCTGAAGCAAAACCTGATAGCACACCGTTGCTCAAAATTGATGTCACTCGTTTTTAAAACGCATTAGAAAAAACCGGTTTACGAAAACAGTCACAAAGAACAAACAAATGATCCTAACAAGTTTAAACTTGTACTGAAGGTGCATTACATATTAACCTACCGCCCTTCCAAGTCCCGTCTCCGCAGTGTTTCTAGAACGGGCGCTACGTTGCCAGTCTTATTACTTAATTTACACACCTCGTATTACCTTCAACTTGGGCTTATTAGACACAAAATTTCACAAGCTGTAATCCTATCAGAAGCAAAAAAAAATCCATACGATTGTACGTCGATTACACCATAGATTGCATCCCGCGTCGGGCATTTTTGATCCCCGTGACGTAATCGTAATTGCGTCACCACATTCCGAGAAAACAACCGCGATTTCTGCACCGTTTCCCGGATTATTCACAACATGAAAAATGACGAATTTCGTGTGATAAACACACCAAGGACCGCGGACCTTTTTTGCCCGCGACATTCTGTGGCAGGAAACGGGAATTCCGCTGAAAAGTGTTGCATTTAAAACGAACATAACGTCAAAATAAAACTGTTTCAGGATACATCGAATCGGATTTATCTTTTAGTAGACAAATATTATTCGTTGTAAATCATTCACAAAATGATGCTCGACCGAATCGATCGGCCGATCCTTCTGATGTTTATAAAATTATATTTATTTTGACACCAGGCTTTTAGTTAAATGTGCACGGCGCTTTGAGTTAGAATCAGTGTCTACGTGTTTAAAGCAACCTGTAAGTAAGCAGTTGTTGTAACTTTCTGTAAATTCAGTTTTTAAAAGTATCTCACATTCGTGATTAAAAAAAATCTGTCTCTTTGTTAAGCTTTTCTATAATAATTAAATTCACCATATTCGTGGGACATATGCTTTTACAGGTTTTTAAGATGAAGAAATTCAGATAAGATACTTTTAAGTAATACACCATGTTTTTTTTTTTTTTTTGGGATTTCATCTGACAAATTAAATATGGAAATAGTCGTCTTTTTTTCTTTTAATAAGCAGTGCCATTCGAGCATTTTCATTAGACACGTAATAATCTCGAGTAAGTATATTAAGAGAAACGAAGGCCGCCTTTTTTTCCCGTCATATAAAGGCCAAGACGTAATGAAAAAGCCATTGCCCTTTTATACCTCTGCACGTACCTGTAAAACGTTAAACTTCGCCTCGTTTCACTTTGCATAAAATGTGTTGACTTAATTCCCCATTAAAATGAGCAACGCGGAATGAGCTTTTACGCACGTTGAAATGAGAGGACGCCGTTTTTATGCAAATAAAGAAAATATTTGCAATGTCACACACAGTTATTAGTTATTAGCGATTTTTTTCCACAACGTAAAACACAGCTTATGTAAACCTCTGACGAATCCATTTTACGTGAAACCGGCCTGTCGAGACAATTGCAACCGACTAACTGCGATATAAACTAGTAATAAAAATTAATGGATATTAAAAAAATTCCAAATTTTTGGGTGATTTTCAACAAGGGATAACTCGGAGAAAAATGGTCGTACAGAAAATAAAACAAAAAAAGAAATTGTAGCCTCAAGTGTCTAGTTTTCAGATCTGGACTTAAAAATTCTTTAGCGGGAGCGGTTCTCACGTAATCATCCGAAAACCAACAAAAAAAAAATTTACAAATTTTTGCTCGTCTTTAAAATGGTCTGTGGACTTCAACCTCAAAGTGTCCCCCAAAAAACCCTCAAAGTTGCAAAGCGCTGCAACTTTCTTAGTGCCCCGTGATTTGTTTTTCTTAGTGCCCCGAAGGTTTAAATTTATCGTTTCGGCCAAAAATCACCGTAACAAGCAATTCTTCGATTTTTATGCATTTTTTTGGAAAAAAATCGCAGCGCTTTGCAACTTTAAGGGTTTTTTGGAGACACTTTGAGGTTAAAATTACCGACGATATCCTTCGTTCATCCACTATATCCAAAGTTATACCAAATTTTCCAAATATCCTTAAATTCGCAAATTTTTAACTTTTTTTCAGCCAACATTATCGCTTCAAAAAAAATTGTTTTTATCAATCGCCCCCGATTGTGTCTTATAGAGAATGTTTTGCAGTTTCCAAAAACCCTACCTCCATTTTCTGTACGATCATTAGTTTCCGAGTAATTGATTGTCAAAGTTGAAAAGGACTTTTTTGCTTTGATCGACGATAACTCCGCGGCAAATCATCGTACGGAGCTCAAATTAAAGCTGATTAAATTGTCTAAAAGAGCTTTATGGTCGCATCATGAAAAAAATTAGAAGTCCACAGACCATTTTAAAGGCGAGCAAAAATTTGGAATTTTTTTTTGAAGTCCAGATCTGAAAACTAGACACTTGAGGCTACGATTTCCTTTTTTTTTATTTTCTGTACGACCATTTTTCTCCGAGTTATCCCTTGTTGAAAATCACCCAAAAATTTGGAATTGTTTTAATATCCTTAAATTTGTGTTACTAGTGTATTTTGATGTCGTATCCTTTAAAGAATGTATGTAAAACAAGAGTCCTAGCAAAAAGTATGATAATTTTACGCAAGTTTGTACAGGATTTTTTTTCACTCAATGTCGCTCAGCCTTGGGCTTCGTTATGTCGTGTTCAAATTGTATTTATAAATAGAATTAAGTTCCAATTAGTGGAGACGATATAACGACAGCAATTTGTAAACATATTTTTTTTTCGACTTTTTTTTCGCAAATGGGTATGTCCTTAAGTGGAATGAGAACATACATACATAAATAACCGGACTACTTAGAAACAACGCGAGACAGATAAGATAATGCCTCTTAACAACTCGTGGAACTTTCTTGTTGGGTAATCTTCCTTCAGATAGCCAGATCAAGAATGGGAGTGAATCACTAATGCCCTTCTAGGGCTATCAATCAAAATAACTTCGAGAATGTCACATGAATTATGTTGGCATTTCTTCTACTACAGGAAAAGGTAGTAATAACCGTTTTTAGTTTAGTTTACAAGTTTTTTAGTTTCTATTTGGGAGAGACAGGGGCTTGTTTAAGGGTAGGGGCAAGTTGGTTGCTGATGTATTGGAAACAACGCATTACTGCTAGCGGAAGAAGTCTGTTCCGTTTTATTTCTTGCTCATAACTTTTTACCTATGTTTGAAACCGTCTGGATCAAACTGGAAAGAATGGATATTTAACAACAGCTATTTTATTGTTTATTTTTGTTAACAAGTATGTAGGTGAAGATCAAGGGTACTTGAGAAGTAAATAATTAGGCTAGTATATGATTAGATAATAATGTTTGTTTATTGTTGGAGCCAAAGAGTATATTTTTTAGGAAATGTGTAGATACCCAGTTTGGTTCCCTTATATGTTATGATCTTAGTAGTTATTTCATTTGTTTTGTTTCTTCACCTCGTTGCTATGTACAATGGAACATTTTTGTTGCTTTATATTTTCCTGCTACCAATATCCAAATAATTATGTGCTAATTGTGTAAAAGGTTTTATCGTAACGGTCAGGATACCTGATACAAATTTCTGGTTCAGCAGAGCGAAATTGTAAGATGCAAAGGAATTTCTATTTCACATCCAGCCAGACGACATGTCGGATAAATTGAAAGTTCGAGGACCTATCAGCATCCAATTCAATCCGTATCTAGGCGTTAATTGAGATTGCAGTAAATCGCCATACCTGCGACGTACAGTCAGCAACGAAAGTTGCATACTGTATCGGTCTAAGCCTCAGAAACCCTTTAAACCAACGACACACATACTCAGAACTCCATAACCTCAAAAATCGTAACCCCAAAAAAGCCAATTATGGCTCCATATAATCCAATCCAATTATGGTTCTCAAGTTCATAGCCGTGGAATTCCAAAGCTTCATAATCTCATAACCTCCAAACCCTAAACCTTATAAGTAGGTCCTGCGAATTCTCTGCGAATTCGGACACAACAACATGATAAAAAGGCATGAATATGATCCAGTCATGACTCTGAAACTCATAGACCCAAAATCCCATGGCTCTGAAATGCCATAACCTCAATCTCGATCCCATTGATCTCAAAAACCCTATATCTACAACCTATGAAATTTAGCATGCAGCAACCTAATGAAGAGGCATGAATATGATCCATTCATATCTCTCTACCCTATAGCCTCGAAACTCCATAGCTTCGAAATTTCATAACCTCATTTCAAGATTTCTGGAATTGAAGGTCATGATTGAATCATATTCATGCTTCTTCATCATTTCTTGTGCCCTAGTAGTTGCAGAACACAGATGTAGGGTTTTTTTGAGGTTAAGATTTTTGAGGTTATATGGACTTTGAGTATGTGTGCCGTAGGGTTGATATGGTTTCTGATTTAGTGTTTTCTATAGGGATTTTTGTTCCTAGGAAAAGAACTGATAGTCGTAAATGCATCCTGACCTCATAATTTGATTAAGCGCGTTGAAAAACTTAGAAGGGGAATGAAATTTTTGAGGTTAGAAAAAAAAACTAGTGGTAAACGAGGAAAACTGAAGTCTGATTCGTGTTCAGTGACCCCAAAACATAAAAGAGACGGGGTCTGTCCTTCCGCGCACTGGAAAAACTTTTGTGGTCTTGTGTTATCAGAATGTAAGCAACCTTAAAAAGTGGGTGTATGATGAGTTTTGTCGCCGACTGTACGCGCATCTCTGACAGTCGTCCATGTGAAATCACGTGTATTATTCGCTGCAACGCCTCTCGTACAGTTGCATTAATTATCAAGGATATTTTCCATTTTACCAGGGCCTTATCTAATCCCATAAAATTTTATTATTATCACGGTTTGTTAACCGCGTTGCATCCTATCTCGTTGCGACACGTTAATTGATAAATAAGGCGTTGTTAATTAATATGAGAAGTCGACAATTAAATGCATATCGTCGATGGAGGAAATGCAGAAATCTGACACTTACATACGTTACCTTGATAAATAGCGGACTTTGGAAGTATAGATTCTAGTTTATTTCGTATTTAAATATGCACGTTGTTGACATATTCCAAACAAATGAACGCACTGAGGCACCTGAGATGTAGTGGAAGAAGAAACGTTACGAATCTGATACGCGTTCATCGGACCTTAAAACAAGATAGTCCGTGGAACCACACCCTTGGTAAAAATCGCGTGCACCTTGCTCCTTCGTTTGTTTTCATTGCGGAACTGGTTATGAATATGGATTTCGTTTCGAGTTACCGCGATAAATAACCGCGAAAAAGACTAATCGTAAGAAAATTAATATTCTATATTAATTTACATTTATTTTTTGCGTTGAGAAACCCGATACTCTTACGATCCCAAAGCTTTACCGACGATGATTACGCGTTGTGGAGCATACGTTTCGGAAGCAACAATATTTATATTTTTCCGAAATATGTGTCGACATGTATGAAACAGCTAACCGGGTTTCGCTCCGTGTAAATAATCAAAGTGCCTACCTATAAGAATCCATAATAAAGTGTTTTATGCAGGCCAAAAGAATTACCATAAAACTGGGCATCTCTCTCCTGTTTTACCCAAATTTTTAGTTGAATTGTGTCCAACATCTCGTCAATTTTTTTTCAAAATGTTGTATTTAAGATGGCCGCTGAAAATCATATATTTTAGACACATTTTTTGTTTCATCATTTGGCAGCACTGTAATCCTTACCATTGGTCGATATTACAACGACGTTTTTTTTTTTTTAATTTCAATTCGGTCGGTTTTGCGTGTTCGAAACCGTGCACCTGTTTTTAATGACAATTATCTAGACAATCGATACTGCGGTATATCTTAATGAAATTATCCATACTCGGTATTACACGGGTTGTAATTGCAGCACACCAATTACGATGTTCGGTTACAAATATTTTGCTCGTTAATTTTACATTGCGATCCTGAACAAACAATTCGAACGCCTGTGGATTACGTACTTCGGGTAGACGTGCTTTTAAAAAACATCGAGTGCGACGAAAATGTACAGGGTTTTCGTTTATACGCCCACATTTTCAAGGACACTGAACATTTCGCTTAAATATGAGTAAGAACTTTGAAAAGGATTATTAAATTAAATTAGTTATATTCATGATTTTTTGAAAACATCGCAACTTTTTACACAAGCGACATTTTTGGGCGTATTAGACCCAGAAATTCACGAGCTCTAATCTTATTAGAAGCAAAAAAAAAAACAATTCTGTAGTTCAAAAATTGTTAGAATTTAAGCAACCTTCAAAAAAGCGGGTGTATCAAGACATTACTTTTGTCGCTGAGTGTATTTTGACACCTACCTGTAGAGCTTATTGTACGAAACAGAAAAAAAACTTCTCATGTAAGTGTTTTAGTAAATTTTTGTATCGTCTTTTAGGCTGATAAAAATTAACAATTGAACATCGAAAAAAGCAAACATTTTATTTCATGCGTAAAACACTAGTCACAAAAATTAGGGGATATAAAAAATCACCATTTTTTATCGAAAAACATCAAGTACGTCTTGTAGAGAATATTGTGCAGTTTCCAAAACCCTGCGGAAATTTTCTGTATGATCATTAGTTTCCGAGTAATTAATATTCAAA
Source organism: Aromia moschata (assembly GCA_029963805.1). Lineage (NCBI taxonomy): Eukaryota > Metazoa > Arthropoda > Insecta > Coleoptera > Cerambycidae > Aromia > Aromia moschata. The sequence goes on from JAPWTK010000038.1 coordinate 2,200,041, forward strand.
AAAGGTCATTTTTGCTTTGACCGTATGGGGTTCGTCGACCATTCAAATTAAAGAGGATAAAACAAGCTTCAAAATGATTAGGATGAAATTACTGAAAAAATTATTGAAGCCCGTGGACCTTTTAAAATGCAAGCAAAATTTTTTTTTTTTTTTCCGATGGTTTTCTCATGATTACTCAAAAATTGTGAGTGGTAAAAATATTTGATCTTCAGATCTGCAAACTAGAAACTTCAAGCTTCAATTTGCTTCTTTTTTTTTTTAAATTGCTCTATGACCATTTTTTCTCCAAGTTACAGTCTTTTGAAAATCAGCTGAAAATTCACAATTTTTTAACCCCTAATATTTTTGACTAGTATATAATAAAATCTTAATGTGTTGACTTCAAAAAATTGAAACAGGTTTTATAAAAAATATACAGTTTAATAACTACATTTAATACTGCTTATTTACTTTTAATAACCTTAAACATCGTTTAACTTGTTTACGCATTAAAAGTTTTTATTTTAACTTCGACTGCCTCACAGAACTTTTAATATAAATCGTTCGGTGTTTCTCAAAAATGCGTCCCTCCATACTACAATCCCCCTATACATCCCACATAAGCCCTTAGGCAGGGAATTCCAAACGGTACCCAGACTTTTAATGAAATTATGGCAGACATTTAGGACTTATACCTATATACACACAGCTATATGAATATAGCTATGCGATTTCTAATATCTCTAGGAATTCGTAATTTTAAAAGTCAGACAAACAAACTTTAATTAACTCTTTCCTCGGTATTGGAGTTTCGTGTTTTCGGGCAGTTTTGGTACGAAGAAAAAAAAAGTTCAGTCGCTAGTTACTTTCGACGCATATTTGCCTTTTGAATATTTACCTTTTGATCACTCAAAAAAATATGAACCGTTACAAAGAAATTGCTTGTTTATATTATAAAAACGTTCGATTGTGTTTGATGTTGTTTTGTTTGGGATATTGCTTTTTTTGGGCGTTTATGTGATTTTTTTTGTCATATTTTCATTCTACACAAGTAGGTATTCTATATGTAACCACAGGGTGTCCAAGATTATTAATTTTTTTACGAAAACTATAGGAAGTGTGGTAGGGTTTTGAGTTTTTATGATGTTTTTGGTTCAATTTTAGAAATTTTTTCATGTCTAGGAAAATTTTCAAAATAGCTCAGTTAGTCAGATAGATACTCTGAAGATATCCCTTTAACATGAGTCCGAGAACTTTGAAATGCATTTAAGAATGGTCGGGGATGATCGGGGTAGTTATATTTGAATCACACCACTGTTCATCTTATTTTGACTAACGAATTGGGGATGAGAAAAATCTGCGCAAAAATGGTTCCAAAAAACCTTTCGCAGGAACAAAAGGACATCAGGAGAGAAAAGTGTCTTGACTTTTTTGGAATCGATTGAAAATGATCCCCATTTTATGGAACGTGTCATTACTGGTGATGAGACTTGGGTGTTTGAGTACGACCCGAAAACTAAGCGCCAAAGCATGGAATGGTACACTTCAAGCTCTCCAAGACCCAAAAAAGCAAGAGTGAGCAAGTCGAAGATCAAATGCATACTGATTTGCTTTTCTGATAGCGAGGGAATTGTCCACAAAGAGTTTGTGCCTCCAAGCCAAACAGTAAATCAATATTTACACAGAGGTTCTTGAAAAACTTCGAAAAAGGGTCATGAGTGCGAGACCAAACATCAAGAACAGTAAAAACATTCATGTGGCTCTTCGGCCTCCTTATTCGCCTGACTTGAGTCCTTGCGATTAATTCCTCTTCCCAAGATTGAAAAATCACCTCAAGGGACGTCATTTTGGAACCATAGAAAACATTCAAACGGCTGTAACCGACCAGCTGAAGGCTATTCCAGTATATGAGTTCCAGCACTGCTATGAGGAATGGAAGAACCGTCTCCAGCGCTGTGTGGCAAGTTATTTTGAAGGAGACCATACTGAATTGTCTCATTGTCTGTCTCATTACTTAATTTATACACCTCGTATATCTACAATTTTATTATACTGAGGTGTTTTTCAGCTTGGCATTACCTTTCTAAGATTGTCTGTGCTTCAAGAGAAAAAATCGAGGGGATTAAAATCAGGTGATCTGTGTGGGTGTTTTAAAATCAGGTGGCTGTGTGGTTGGATTTAAATGAGTTGGGTTCTTTTTTATATAGATGAATATTATCTTGTTGTTTATAGATTAAAATTTTATGTTTAATTGGCGTTTTCTGCGAATAATGGTATTTTAAGTACTTGACTCGCGTAAGGCATTATTGTTACCCGAAACGTTTACCGAGAATTTCTTATACTAAATACCGATGGCGAGTTAATAAAAATCAATATAGCGATTTCTTGAACGTTATTTTTGGAATTCTCGGTATAACCGGAATGGTTATGTACGCGATTCTCGAATTACAAAAGTAAACAACATTTTAGTCACAAATAATATAATCGTTTCATGAAACGGGGCTGATATTATTTACCCACAGAACTCGCGAATATTATTAGAGTTTATTTAGCTGTGTTTGCGCTGCGTATGTGTCGTTATTATTAGTTTACCTTTAACTCGATATTGCCGATTCGTCGATGCGGTTTTTCGAAAAAAAGCGAGCGCATGACATGCCATTTTTAATTATGCAATGGATATCCCGAACAGTCGGTATTTGGACAAGCACGCGAATTGTTACCTTTGGCCGTATTTCGTGCCAAACATGTATCGCGCTGCAATTTCATTGTGCAAATAAACTCGCATAACAAGCCAAACAAAAAAAAGCAGCTGCCGCATAGATCTAAACTTCAAATTATCCGCAAATATGGCGGGCCATTCAGAAAAAACCCCATCAAAGCCAACCATGAGCGATAATTATCTACGTAGCAGCCATGTCGATGCTCATTTGTCATTATTTTAAAGTTTTCGAGTGATGGACGCCAAAATTTTTGAAAAAAAAAAAACAGAAAGATGAAATTTAATTTTACCAAAGAACAAAAATCTGTTTTAATTGAATTTTCTTCGAAGCTCCAAGACGATATTTTTTATGCCCTCACACGGTGGTGCTACGTAACATCATCTAACAGTTCTGCAGATAAACTAACTTCGCGTACCTACTTTCCACTCACAGCGTTCTGGACAACTGGAAAAATTTGGTGAATACAATATTACACGCTAAACTGGACTAAATCCAAGTTAAATTGTCTTTGTCTGTCTCGCGCACTCACACTACCACTTACACGAGCTTTATGTTTGTAGCAACATGCTGAAAAACATATGTTTTTACGTGCTACGTCAGTATACTGTCACACACGGTACAACGCAGTTCACTGGCATTAAAGGTCAGTTCCACAAAATTGTTTATCCAACGCTCCACCGTAACATGTGACGGACGCTGTCCCGACATTTTTACAAACGTATTCAACATTTCATGCACACGAATGATCAGCGCAGGTTAACCGATACCAAAAAAATACGTCATCAACCGCTATTTCTCTGGTTCATAGCCAGATTTGATGACGTTGATGACGTTGATGACGTAGCTCGTTATAAGAAAATTCCAGTCGCGTTAAGACCGGTCCTGGAATCTACTATTAACCTACTAATGACTCTTCACAAATGTGACAGTATTATTCAATGTGCCCCGATCGCCCCCAAAGATAGGCCCCATAACTTCACGTTCAAGAACCATATGCTCAGCATCGATGATTTAAATATGCCGAAGTGAATCATAGCTTTATACACCCCATAAAATCAAATTAATTTGTTTGCACAGCTCTACTAATAAAAGTCTGGAGTGTTAACGAAGATAACTGTTGTTAAGGCAATATGCCATGATGAGGAGCACCAATCAAGGACTTAATTGATTTTTATGGAATCTTTTAGACAGATTGTATCTGGTAAATTCTCTGCATGTGTGCATTGCCCAAGAATAAGGATACACGCCTCTCGTCTGCGGCGAGCTCCCTCTGACCCCAATTTAGCTCGTAATTACAATAACATTATTGTTTAAAACGGACATTTCCCCTTATTTACTTTTTTTCGCTTATCTACTACCGACAACTACTTCTTAATAAACGATAATTCTCGCAATTAATCTGCCCCACTAAACGCGCTTTCTGACTCATCAGTGTATTGCAACCCATTTCCACTTTTCTTCTACCAACGGGTCATTGCTTCCTAACCGCTACAACTCGATTTTGTTCACACATAACTAAAGACAGGATCATTTTTGTGCATAGCAATTTCAAAACAATTTTTTTGCGCATCAAAACAGGTGTAAAGTTTATCACCCTTGCACTAACGTAAATAATACCGACAACATGTATGACCCACTATAGGAGTCGGAACACCTGCTGTTTTTAGATTCCGGCTCGGAATCGTTTCCGAAATTCATATAATTTCATAGAACGTCAATATATCGTACTCCCAATTCAATACTGCCATAACTGCAACCTGTTCATATATGCAGTTATGGCAGTATTGAATTGGGGGTACGATATGCAGAGATATTTAGCAGATACGGCCCCAGCATGTATTGCGTGTCGTATTGCGTGGTGAATGAATTTTGAGCGAATGAATCCATTAGAGCTAACGCTTGAAATGGACTATTGTATGACGTCATACGTTACACCTGTGAAATGGTTAAGCCTGTGAAATGGTATATGCCTTAACAGTCCAGTAGACGGAGCTAAAATCATCAAAAAGTGTTCTTGAAATATAGAGGGCTAGTTTTGACGGTTCCCTATGTATTATTTAGCGTAGAACACAATGCGCGGGGTCCGTAGAGCTGAAACCGTCCGGGAATTTTTTAAATTAACAATTTGTGAAAAAAAAAAACGTATTTTTTTCACGTTTCTGCTTATATCTCCGTTCCTTGGCATATTTGATATACCATATGCATATAAGAAGTTGTAGTCTATTGAATTTCCTAAATTTTAAGCCCAACCCGAAGTCTCCAAGTGCTATTGTTAACTTGCAAATGACTGCTGAAGTTGAAAAATTGCTTTTTTTTTTCCACCTTTTTTGTTACTTCTAAAGTAGGGCGAATATGATCATGAAATTTCTTGGAGGGACTGCTGTTTGTAGTATGAAGTTACAAAAAATTCAGCTCGATCCGTTAATAGCTTTTCGAGTAATTAACGATCGCATTTTTTTTGCCTTAATTGACAATGCGTCATTTCTTTGTTTATTGTGCGACATTGACCGGGTTGGGCTAGAAAAATCATAAATCTCTCCAAGTTTGCGAGACTTCTTGAGATTTTGAAAAATATTAATTTGGGCTAGTTTTATAACGTTATAAATATAAACGTCTTATATGCATATGCTATCTAAAATATGCCAGGGAACGGAGATATAAGCGGAAATGTGAAAAAAGACGTTTTGTTTTCACAAATTGTTAATTTAAAAAAATCAGCGGACGGTTTCAACTTTACGGACCCCGCGCATTGTGTTCTGCGCAAAAAAATACATAGGTAACAGTCAAAACTAGTCCTATATCTTTCAAGAACAGTTTTTGATGATTTTAGCTCCCCTGCCTACTTGGACTATAACTCGGACTAAAAGTACCGGGCCTGTACTCGAGGCCTAGTATCTGTCTCCTCTGCACAAAACTGATCCTGTCTCTACACATAACACATCAATGTTGCCAAGTAATAATAATAAATGTTTCTTTTCTGTTGCAGAGTGCAACGTTTTTTTTTAAATCAAATACTCACCGGCAGCCACCAGTCGTTTCGGAATTGATATATCAGAAGGAACCGAACCATCTTGGAGGGTGAGAGCTTAGGAGGAGCACAGAGGTGGTGGTGGACGTCGTCTGGCGTTAGATGATGATGATATTGCATTTGGTTTGTGTTTGCGTAACTGTCATATATAGTGTGCATTTTACCAAGGCGCATTACACGCAACAATGGGCTGTGCATATAGAAGGAGGGCCGATGGTGGCCGACGAAGTAGCTAGTGATCACGGGTTCATCAACCACGGACTGGTAAGTTACCTTAGTGATTGTTAAACAATCGAGAACGTTCTCTGCGAACGGTGACTCCTCATAACGCCACCGTAGCTGGCGAAATACGGAGTAGTGCTCCAGTGTTCGTGAAAAACGTTCTCGGGTTTTTGGTGAATGATTTATGACCTTATTGCCTACGTTATCACCCACATCATTATCCACTTTTAAATTATCTGCTTTAAAAAGTACTTCGAAGGCTGATGTTGGGTGCCAAGGGCAGATGTTTCTTGGTTGTCTTATGAACCTTGGATCTCTGCCTTGAAGGTGTTGGAATTGCCTTGGTTCAAGAACATTTCCTTTATTCCTCAATCTAATGTGGTATCAATTTTTTATCTGTTGCTCATCATTTGCACAGCACTCGAGCCAGCGGACAATCGTATCATCTTTGAAGAAGCAGAGATAATGTACAGAAAAACGAGAGGTTGTTCAAATTTTATCAGATAATCTGTCCAAATCATTTAAACTTTATTGTAGGGGATAGATATATTATAATCTAGGTATTTTTACGGTTCGAATACATTTTGTCTTTATCTGTTTGTAACCAAAATATGGGTAGCACCTCAAAAAGTTTTTGGCTAGCTATTGTCAATTTTTCTTATTGGTTTATTTGTAGGGTACATTGATGTATGGTACATTAATTTATCAACAGATACGAGGTGTGTAAATTAATTACTGATACTTTTTTTATTTATTTTTATTCTAATAGAATTACAATTCAGTATTGTCTCCTTCAAAACAACTTCCTTGGGAAGCCACACAGCGCTGGAGATTCATATACTGGAATAGCCTTCAGCTCGTCGATTACAGCCGTTTGAATGTTTTCTATGGTCCTAAAATGACGTCCCTTAAGGTGATTTTTCAATCTCGGGAAGAGAAAAAGTCACAGGGACTCAAGTCAGGCGAGTAAGGAGGCTGATGAGCCACAGGAATGTTTTTACTGGCTAAAAACTCGTTTACTGAAATTACTGCGTGACAAGGCGCATTGTCGTGATGCAATATCCAGTTGTTGTTGATGTTTTGTCTCACACGCATGACCCTTTCTCGAAGTTTTTCAAGAACCTCTCTGTAAAGTTGATTTACTGTTTGGCCTGGAGGCACAAACTCTGTGGATAATTCCCTGGCTATCAAAAAAGGAAATCAGCATGCATTTGATCTTCAACTTGGCTCATTCTTGCTTTTTTGGGACTTGGAGAGCTTGAAGTGTGCCCACTCCATGCTTTAGCGCTTGGTTTCCGGGTCGTACTCAAACACCCAAGTCTCATCACCACTAATGACACGTTCCATAAAATGGGGATCATTTTCAATCGATTCCAAAAAAGTCAAGACACCTTTCTCTCCTGATGTCCTTTTGTTCCTGCGGAAGGTTTTTTGGAACCATTTTTGCGCAGACTTTTCTCATCCCCAATTCGTTAGTCACAATCTGATGAACAGCGGTGTGCTTCAAATTTAACTCTTCTCCGATCATTCTTGTCGTCAACTGACGATCTGAATGAACAAGATCCCGTATTCTAGACATTTTCATCGGTTCTTGAATATGAAGGTCTTCCGCTGCGTGGTTCATCTTCAATCGACTCTCTTCCTTCTGTGAATGCCTTAAACCACAAAAACCGGGGCTCTTGAAAAAACACTGTCTCCGTAGACGTGTTGAAGTTTTGCAAAAACTTTGCACTCTGTCCAAGTCTGAAGCAAAACCTGATGGCACACCGTTGCTCAAAATAAACGTCGTTCATTTTTAAAACGCACTAGAAAAAAACCGGTTTACGAAAACTGTCACAAAAAAAAAACAACTGATTCCAAGTCCCGTCTCCGCAGTGTTGCTAGATCGCTACGTTGCCAGAGTCATTACTTAATTTACACACCTCGTATAGTCATCGGAAGTCTCTCACAAAAAAAAAATTAAAACGTCAATTTTTGTCGGTAGACATTATTTGTATTTTTGATAATTTATTTAATTCGAATATATAGACGAATGTTAACGAATAATTTTTGGTTGGAAGAGTTTTTTTTATTTAGCGTAGACGTTTACTGACCCAACTGTTTTCTTTGCGTATTGATCGTGACTTTTCATTGCCGCCGATGTCATGTTACGTTCTTTCTTCTAAGCTGAGGCATGCACGTCTTGACCTTTAGGCTCTGGAGTTATTAGAAACTATTTTCTACACATATTATGCCGCCGTTTTTGCGCTACCCTCTATTTCTTGCCAGTATAAATTGTAATAAATTTAAATAAAAAACTATAGGCTTATTAGAATAATCTCTAGAGTATATTGAGCTTACGCCCAGCACGTTTTGTGCTCATGTAAATTAGCTTTTCCCACACAGAATATGGACATGTATTCCATATTTACATCGCGCATTATAGACGCTTATGCTGGCTTAAAAGATTCTCGATCAGAATTTCTTTTAGATCACGAAAGGAAACACGAGAAAAAAAACTAAAATTATGGGATAAAAAGTTTTATTTTTTGAACCACAACACCCCTATATTTTTCTAGGGGTGTCCTCGTTCGATGGGCCACATTGTATGTAAAATATTTTTAAAATTACGTAGATACGGGGGTACCTACAATATTATTTTAAAATGTATTTTGAAATATTAAAACGGAAAACAAAAATGTACATATACATATATAGTGTACACTAATGGAAAAAATTAAAAGGGTCAAAAAAATTTCCCGAATTTTTTTGTGATTTTTCAGAATGCTTTATCCAGTGAAAAATGGTCTTATCGATGTCTAAAAAAAAGCATTTTTGAAGCTTCAAGTTTCTAGTTTTGAGATATTTCGGCGAAAATTTTTTAGAGCTCCATGTTTCGCGCAATTTTAGGCAGTAGTGTGAGAAAAAATTTGTCGAATTTTTTTGCTTTTTTTAAGTCCACGAACTTAAAAAAAATGTTTTTAACTTAGCCATGGTATGGACCGGATAACTTGTTTATTCAGCTTCAATTTGCCTTTTTTTTAAATGTCGATACGACCATTTGTTGCTGAGATATCGAACTTTAAATCAAAAAGGACCCTTTTGTCTTTGATCAACGATATCTCAGCAACCAACGGTAGCGCAGAAAATCTAAGGGCAGTTCTGAAAACTGGAATAAACATTCTAAAAGGTTCTGCTGCGATTTTTGAGGAGAATTTTTTTTCTAATCCTTGACATGAATTTGAAAAAACTGGAAAAAACGGGTAATTGATGGTTTTTCAGAACATCACACACACAAATTTCTATTTTCGAAAAAAAACATTTTTTTTGTAAATTTCAATGGTATTTGTGGAAATAGTGGGAAAAGCTCGATGGTTTTTCCCTTTAGCCATGATTAGGACATGTTTAAGCTCAAAAAGACGTGACCCTTTAATTTTTTCAAAAGTTTGACCGTTTGCAACAAGAAAACGGTTCGTTAGATCGTAATGTAACTTTGCATGGTTTTTGGGGGTATATTCAACTGTAAAAGGCACACGCAACATTAGTCATTTCATGAAGATTTTAATTTCAGCCGTTGATGTTCTGAAAACCATCAATTACCCGTTTTTTCCTGTTTTTTCAAATTCATGTCAAGGATTAGAAAAACATTTTCTCCTCAAAAGTCGCAGCATAACCTTGTAGGATGTTTATTCAGCAGAACTGCTCTTAGATTTTCTGTGCTACCGTTTATTGCTGAGATATCGTCGATCAAAGACAAAGGGGTCCTTTTTGATTTAAAGTTCGATATCTCAACAACAAATAGTCGTATCGAGATTAAAAAAAAAAGCAAATTGAAGCTGAATAAACAAGCTATCCGGTCCATACCACGGCTAAGTTAGAAAAAATTTTTCAAGCTCGTGGACAAAAAAAAAACAAAAAAATTCGCAAAATTCTTTTCTCACACTACTTCCTAAAATTGCGCGAAACATGGAGCTCTAAAAATTGGTTCGCCGAAATGTCTCAAAACTAGAAACTTGAAGCTTTTTAGACCTCGATAAGACCATTCTTCACTGAGATACAGCATTCTGAAAAATCACTAAAAATTCGGAAAATTTTTTTGACCCTTTAATTTTTTCTATTAGTGTATACAGTACCTAGCTGTTGTTTCAATTATCACCATAATTGTTGAATTTTTAGAAACAAAATTCCAAACGTACGTTTTTTGAGTAAAAACGTAAATTCCAAACTGAGTATTTTTTTTTGTAATACCCTGTTAATGCCATTTTCTGATGGGATTTAGATAGCTCTAATCTCGTACGATTCCAACGCTTTGTAGTCTTCGTTCTCTGTACCGACGGTTCACGTGTTCATCGAGATTAAGTTTTATCCCACTGTTTGTTTGACGACACTCAATATTGTGTCTTGGGCTTTACAAATCCATAAACATTAATAACGCCCTTAATTAGAACGAAAATCGGGGCCCTAGCAATATCCCACTTCTACGGCAAACTGTGCCCTAGCAACGGAAACGATGTATACAGGGCAAGCCGGCGCTGCGGAAAACGTTGAACCAGGAGTAATGAAATTTTGTAAAATAATCACATTTTGCGTTCACGTTTTAATCTTGCATCCCGAAAACTGATTTGGCTTGACCTCGTGTTTGGATTTCGTCACAAAACAGAAACAAACGAACGATATATCAAATTTAAACAAGGTCTGAGGATTCGTCGTCGCTGTTCACTTTTGTTTGCTTGACGATGATTCAAAAGATAAGTCAACAAACACGTATCGTGTTAGTCACTTTGTCATAATATGTCGCATACACAGCGTTAGTCACATTCGAAATTGCAGAATTCTGCAAAATCACGTCATTTTTGTTATTGTTAAATGTCTGCTACCAGTTTATTATACTCATATATATTTTTAGAAATACGTTTTAACTCGTTTCGGCCAAAAACGCCACTCCCGGTACATCGCTCTTCAGCCCCTCATAACTAATACTATTTGCGATAGAAAAATTTGACAGGGACATATTTTTGAAGTTTAAGACGTGCCCTTTCCGATGTTGTCCATAAAATTCCTCCAAAAAATTATTAATCATGAAAAAAGCTGTTTAAAAAAAAACGATTTTTTTTGCACATTTTTTTAAATCAAATTTTCAAGGAGTTTCCGGTCTGCAATGGACCTGGAACCTCACTAACCGGTGGAATAAATGTTTGACCTTTAAGTATACGTGGTTTAAAGATCGATTTTGTTGCTTTATGCGTTCAAAATGGCGCCTGAACTGCAAAATGTTTGCGTAAAAATTCAAGAATTTTTTATAGGAAAATGATGCACTTTTACAAAAAATTGTCAAGAATAAAAAGTTCTTAAAATCACTCAATGAATGCACTAGATTAAAAAATTCTGAAAAAATTCCAGTTGAATGATTTTAATAACTTTTTATTCTTGACAATTTATAGTAAAAAAGCATTGTTTTCGAGAAAAAACCCTTTAAAAGTTCTTAAAATCATTCACAGAATGCATTGGAATTTTTTTCAGAATTTCTTTAGCATTATTTTAAATTTTGCAAAAATTGACTGCAAAATCCAAAAAGTTGCTCAAGAAATTTTGAAATTCCAGTGCGTTCTTTTGAGTGATCTTAAGAACTCTTTATTCTTGACAATTTTTTATTAAAGTGCATCATTTTCCAATAAAAAATTCTTGAATTTTTACTCAAAAATTTTGCAGTTCAGGCGCCATTTTGAACGCATAAGGCAAAAAATCGATCTTTAAACCACGTACACTTACATTTCAAACATTTATTCCACCGGTTAGTGAGGTTCCAGGTCCATTGCAGACCGGAAATCCCTTGAAGATTTGATTAAAAAAAATAATGTGCAAAAAAATCGTGTTTTTTTTTAAAAACTGCTCTTTTCATGATTAATAATTTTTTTGGAGGAATTTCATGGACACCATCGGAAAGGGCACGTCTTAAACTTCAAAAATATGTCCCTGTCAAATTTTTCCGTCGCAAATAGTATTAGTTATGAGGCTCTGAAGTACGATGTATCGGGAGTGGCGTTTTCGGCTTAAGGTATTCAAACTATATTATTCAGGCACTTTTTAAATCTTTTTTTATTCCTAACCACACCACTGAATTTCGACAGTACCTGTACACGGACCTTCTCAGGGTCGTGGTCCATAGAAACCATTTCTTGGTTTACTTTCGTTTCGTTTTTTTTTAACATCACTTTTCCTTTTTTTTTTATAGATTCTATAAATAATTTAAAACACCGGTCTCTAAAAATCTCTACGCAATCACTGCCGAAACAAAATTAGGTTTAACACAGGCGACTTGACTGATCACTCACGTGCTTAATTGACCCGTTAAAAAAGAGCAAGCGACCTATGACACACTTTTGTAATTTTGTTTATTGATTGAGTCCATTGATAATCAACGTAGTTTGATTATGAGACACGGTTCGTCGTTTATTATTACAGGCAGCAAAAAAAAACTGTCGCAGGCGATAAATTGAAGGCTTTCAAATTAGAATTTTTGTTCGAATTAGAAGTTTCTTTCGATCGTTTAATAGCATCTGCCAGTGAAACCGAAGACGCAAGACCGAATTTGTTGGGGACCGAAAAAAGATAAAAGACACAGAACTGGGACGTTCTTAGAACGCTTATCGTGATAAGACGACATAGTATTGCTATCTGGCCTCTGGAACGTTATCGGTAGAGTTGGCCGAAAGGTGCCACGGGACATAGGCGCACGCATCATAATATAATACATGTAATAAAGTAAATAATATTAAATATAGTAACAAAAGCAATAAATGCACACTTGCACTTTAGTAAGTCACTGCGTATAGTTGGTAGATAGTTACGTAACCTTGTACGGTATCTCTGGAAGTATTTGTTCCAGAACTCACGAAATGGTTGTTTATCGAGTACATTACAGGCACTTCGAACATACGAGGTGTTAACCCATTAACGCCCAAACGGACACAATTTTTCGTCCTTTTTGGAGCGTCAATCTCGAAGGAAAATTAATGAATTCACTCAATAAAAACCCCTTATCCCAATGTTTTCGGATGTGATCTTTCGATTTCAGGGGTCAGAATTGTGATTAAATGCTCTAGAAAAAAATATGGCTGACTTTATGGAGAAAAGTACTGAAAATTTGTTTTTTTTTTTTGTCCAAAAAGTACTCTAACCTACTCCGGATTGTGGAGGGAGGTGGAGGTAATAGTTGTAGTTGATGATAGGATTTTTTTTGCCGACATCAACTGACTCTAATATTTTCAAAATGGCGGACATTGCATAACATCTCATGAAATATGAATTTTTCTCTAGTATTAACGAGAAAATAATGTTATTGTGTTTTTCTTGATCCACAGTCATTTTCCTCAATCAAAACAATACTACAGAATATATTTGACTAAATTTTCAATTTTCAATGATGGCGGATTCAAAATGACGGCCGGATTTCTCAAGAAATCTCGCATTTTTCATTATAAAAAAGTAAATAGGAGTTTGTAAGTATACTTTTCCTATGTCATTTCATGTTTTAGTAACATTTTGAGTTATTCCTGGTGAAAAAAGTCCGAAATCCAAGATGGCGGATTCAATATGGCGGCCATCATTCTTGAAAATTCAAAATTTGAAAACGGAAAAATTTCAGTCATATTTTACGTAGAATTCTGATGGAAAATGTCCTCTCCATTGTTCTCTCGAAAATGCATTGTATCTGAGTAAAAAATTATTGAATGTAAAATTCATGTTTCGGAATTTTTTCCGAAGTCAAATTGTAGTTTAGCCCTGTTTCTTAGCCGTACAGTAGAATGTCACCATCTGTGAACGTTTCCCAACTTCCACCACGTGGAGGTGAACAGGAATGGAAGTCTTTTTTTTACATTTTTTCAATTTTTTTTCGTTTTTTTATTTTTTTTTAATGTTTTTCAAATTTTTTTTATATTTGTTTAGTCCAATTTTTGTATGTATTTTTTCTATCTTGGTGATAATTAGGGATGGTATTTCTTAGAACAGGGTTTACAAAAAAATTTATCGCAGTCATCGCAGAAAATTTGCGTCCTAGTAGAACACGAGTCATCAGAACAAATTTGTTCCAAATTTTTATGTGAAAGAGTATTTTTCACCAGGAATAACTCAAAATGTTACTAAAACATGAAATGACATAGGAAAAGTATAATTACAAACTTCTATTCACTTTTTATAATGAAAAACGCGCCATTTCTTGAGAAATCCGGCCGCCATTTTGAATGCGCCATCATTGAAAAATTGGACCCTTAAAAAAATATTAAAAAAAACTAAATTTTCAGTACTTTTCTCCATAAAGAGCCATATTTTTTTTCTAGAGCATTTAATCACAATTCTGACCCCGGAAATCGAAAGATCACATCCGAAAACATTAGGATAAGTGGTTTTTATTGAGTAAATTCATTAATTTCCCTTCGAGATTGACGCTCCTAAAAGGACGAAAAATTGTGTCCGTTTGGGCGTTAATGGGTTAATGTGAATACCGACGCCGACGACATAAACACCTCGAAAACACTAATAATACTCAATGACTCGCACGCCGCTGTATTGCGGCACGATCAGCCAACCCTAGTTATCAGTGATTTATTGTCCGTGTTAGTTTATTATTTTTATATATGTAAAACGCTTCATTAAGATAAAATATGTTTATTGTAGCATGAGCTGTTTGTTATTTATGACTTATATACGTCGGCAGAAATAATGATAATGATGTTGCTTTGCATCTACAGTTGAACGAAGAATTTCGCAAGCTGTAATCCTATTAGAAGAAAAAAACAATACTATAGCACAAAAATTTAAGGAACCTTCAAAAAGTGGGTGTACGAATACTTTTTTTAGGAAAATAAAAGACAAATAAGATTTTTTCCGTTCAGTCTTGAGATCATAAGATCATAACATTTTAGGCCTACTTAGACGATAAATTGTTACAACTTTCCTTTCATCGATATGCACACTTCCTGTTGCCCACGTGGATTTGTAAGTGACCTTCCAGGCCCGTGCCGCCTAATTTTCGTAACTGTGCCCCAATTAATATTTTCAGAAGTCAGATGTTAACCGTCAACCGTGTAATTGATTTATAAACAATAAAATGCCGGGCTAAGATCGAGATAAATCTAATTAGGATTACCGAATAGGAGATTCGTTTACAGAATTTACGAGTTTATTTGTTTTTGCTAAAAAAAGAAATAATAAACAATGCCGATTTAATTTACCGTGTTATTTTAACGAAGTCGGCATGTTTTGCCTTTGAATATCGACAAACGACAAACACTCACCTAATTTAATGAAATCTAATCGGGTTCGAACAATAACAATCCAATGTTTTCGTTGCATTTTATTGTTGGCGTATTCGAACTGCGAACGCGTGTAAAAATTGTTTTGTGACACTATGAAAATAAATTGTTTGTGTTACTGCAATAAATAATGCCAGCAGGTTGTAATGATGAATAATGATATAATCAAACAGTGAAAAAAACCTACGTGTGCATTTTATCGACACTAATTTAATGTACAAAGTTTAAAAATATGGTAGGGGAATATGGGGGGCACAATTGATATTTATGTACACTCGAACCCCTCTTAAGTCGCCATATCCGTGCATCATTACCTCGCTTAAGTCGCGAAATTTTGCCTCTCTTAAGTCGCGATCATAACCTCAACTTTTTTGTGTTTTAACTGCAAAAAGAAGTATTTAGAGATATACCACAGCACTTGTTATAACGAAAAATGAGCCAACTGAACGAAAAATCAATGTAAGTATACCCAGTCGTGTGTGACAAAGTTCAATTTTCCACTTGAATGAGTATTTTAAAGATTAAATATTTTTAAAAGACACCTAACCTATTTTAAATCAATAAATGTATTACACAATAATTTTTTTCAATAAAAATTGTACATATTCAGGCGAGAATCCAATTTCCAAACGTAGTTCTAAAACTTTTACAGGCGGCGACTTAACCGGGACGGTTTCGCGACCTAATAGGGGAAACGTGGTGAAATAACAGAGGATGTGAATTAAGCGAAGGTGAAATAAGAGGGGTTCGAGTGTACTAAAAACTACACCGCACTATTTGTAACCTATTTTTGTATTTGCATATTTATGCTCCAACATCTTTTTAATGTTGGAAAAACAAGATATTTGACAATAAACAAACAAAGAATTAGAATCAAAATTGTTTATGAATACTGAATAATTCTATAACAATCTGACATCGCTGCGCTCTAAAACTTACATTTTTGATGAGGTGCATCGGTTTTTATTTTGTATAAAGTATAGTAGTGTTTAAAAATACGAGGTGTGGCTATTAAATAACCGAACTGCTGTCATAACACTTTTTTATTCGTTACCAATTATAGTAGTAACTTTTTCGCTTTCAATGTACTCCCCTTGGCAGTCTCTACACCGCTCCATACGACTTTTCCATTATTGAAAGCAGTGCTGGAAGTCCGCTTTTATCAGCTGGTTCAGAACCTCCGTCGCTTTTGCTTTAACCGCTTCCGCACTTTCGAATCTTGTCCCCTTCTGTGTCACCGTATCTAATAAACCTGGATCAGTGTCAATGGTGTTTAGAATGTCAGCGCAAATTTTCGTTTTGATTCCTTTTGCTCGAGAGTGCGGAGTTTTGGCACCAATTTTGCGCAAACTTTGCGCATGTTGAACGGATCATGCAAAATCTGGCGAAACACATTCTTCGCAGACGACGATCTTCGCGGATTAATTTACCAATTTTTTCAATGTTTTCGTCCGTTTTTGACGTTGAGGGCCGTCCGGGACGCGGATCGTCTTCGGTCGTTTCACGTCCCCTCTTTTTAAACCGTTTAAACCATTCAAAAACTTGTCTGCGGGATAAACATTCAATCCCGTACACTTCTTTTAACATTGCACACGCTTTTGTAAAAGTTTTCCCCAGTTTAACAAGAAACTTGAGATTAACCCGTTGCTCCATCTGAACACTTACTTTTTCGACGCGTCACTGGTGCGTAGACCAATTCAAACGACTGCTGTAAACTGAGCGACCCACTGGCTTGTCCAGCGAGCTCAGGGTGAGGAAAGTATCACCAGACACAGTTTTGTTCAAACTTGTCGCGCCACGCTCGTAGCGCGCTTTTCAGTTCGGTTATTTAATAACCACACCACGTATAACTACTGTGAAATTAAATAGCATTTAATAAACAAGAGCCTCGACATGTTTGGAAACATTACGATTTATATACAAAAATCTTATTCGTCTATCTCTATGAATGCTTTACAATTTGACAGTTGGTAAGTTGGTATGCGTGTACACCATAACAAAATACCAAGGAAACACGGACACAGGTTTTGTTGACCCGTATGGCTGCATTGAGACCCTCTGAAAACTTGTACCTTCCACATATCAAACGTTGTAATCACAATTACGAATTCCATTTAAAAAATTATCTGATATCTTCCTGTAATGCGCTTAAAATAAACAACTTGAGTGCCGGCTAAATCCTTATCTCTCGGTTCTGTTATACAGGGCGGTATTTGTTACCGAGTTTATTTAGATTTTAATCTTATTTCGATGTGTAACAGAATATGTACATTAAAGTTGTATCGCACATCGAATATTGTGAAATGATGAGTGATGAGATGACAATTGAATGCTACAAAGATGACTAGACTCGACTTTAAACCCACACACTTTTGAATGTTGACAGAATTGTCATCGTTACACACGCTTTGTAGATAAAGTAGACATTATCTTCATTAACAATATATAAGTATTCCCTTGTCGTATATCAATCAGCATATGTATATTATCAGTATTAAAACCTGCAATCCCCAATCTAGATTTTAAGAAAATATAACTACAGTACGTTTTTTCGAGTTTTTTCAACACAACCACTTTACTGGGTGGGTAGGAAAGCAAAATCAATGAGCCTTCCATCTTCCCATCCTCACTTCGGAACTCAACTTTTAATTTAAAGTTTCCTTTAATTATAACTCCGAAGTTCTTTGATCTCATGTTTTAAAATGGTATCGAACGATGATTTACTAGCTAAAATAATAGTAATTTTGTCGGAAGTTTGTTATTAAGTAGGTAACGGTTAATAAGAACTGAACAGGGAACGCAGTTCCATGGCAGATACGAGAGTAGTTGACCTGACCATAAAACGAAACGTAAAATTGTTAAGGCACTCTTTTGGCTGGTAAATTGTAGATTGTAAATATACACTAGTCACAAAAATTAGGGGACATAAAAAAAATTACACTTTTAGGTGGTTTTTCAAAAGGTTGTAACTGTAAGATCATTTTTGCTTTGAACGACGATGACTCAGCGAAAAATCATCGTACTGGGCTCTCCGACCGCTCAAATTAAAGAGGATAAAACAAGCTTGAAAAGTTTTAAGGTGAAATTATTAAAAACAAAATTATTGAAGTGAACTTTCAAAAGGTTCACCAATTTGGAAAATATTTTTACCGATGGTTTTCTCATGATTACTCAAAAATTGTGAGTGATAAAAATATTTGAACGTCAGATCTGGAAACTAGAAGCTTGAAGCTTTGTTTTCCTTTTTTTTTAATTGCTATACGACCATTTTTCACCGACCAAGTTACATCCTTTTGAAAAACACCTAATTTTTGTGACTAGTGTACAAGATGCTTTCGAAATAGCTTATAGTGAAACCAGTGAATGTACAGGGTGGATTCATGAGAATTTCCACCCTCATTATCTTCCTTATTTTAAGAGCTAGGAATTTTTTGTACAAGAGATAACTTACTTTTTATGAAATGTTAAAATTTGCTGTCAGAAAATCGATTGATGGAACGCCCTGAATTTTTTATTTAGTGAATTCCGCTTGCTCTGATCACGATATAACAAATAGTTACTACTTAACAGTCTCCCCTCGTATTTAGCCGTTTATTTAGCTGTGACTTTTTCGAACCGCGTTGCATAATAAGCTTTTTTCTGTGTAATTAAGAGACTTTCCAAACGGGCACAAAGAACGTTAAAATATGTATAATTACTATTACCTTTGTAAGTTTTCTGTTGTTCGTATTGTGAGTTATTATTAAAGGTCATGCTATATAGACATTTACGATTCGATTTTATTTAACGTGCTGGCTAAAGGTTGGGCTGTATTTATGAGAATTGCAATGTATACATTTCCAATGTATTTGTTCAAAAGTACATTGTAATAACAAAACACTTTAGTTTTAAATTAAATAAAGATGTTTTTGAGGATGAAATCTTTTTACATCAAGTATGGTAGAAAAAAATAAGAAGCCCTTGTAAATTGTTTCGCAATTGTCAATAAAAAAAATCTAAACCCTCATCCAAATGTAGTGGATTTACCCATTTTGTTCATGAAGAACATAAATATAACAGCAGTGTAATTTGGATTTAGATTAGTGGATTTTTTTAGTTATAATTAAGTTTTCATGTTTCTGAATTTGTGAGGCCCATTTATCAGAGGTAATGGAATAACGTGACGTGGCACTACAATTTCGCGTACAACTATTTAATCTAGGGCCTTCGTGTTTGTGTCGGAGTATTGGGAACAACAGTAAACACGACCGCTGGCGTTACTATCTCACCCCTTGGTATATCGGCAATTTATCCCATGCGAACTCCGACCGTAAATGTGGGGTTGTCTAGCTATTTACCAATGAAAATTTCCCGCTAGGCACACGCTTGATCCTACGGGTACGAGACCAATTGGTCAAATATCCGCGCAGAGAACAGACAGAATATTCAATTTCAGTCGAAATTAAAAAAAAAACTGCAGAATTTGTTTAAAAAAATACATAAAACGGGGTTTCCAGGAAGGTTTTATACTGTCAAATGTCAATTATCGTTCGTAGCTGAAGCTTTTGTTCGTTTGTTACATACATAGACATCTACGAGGTGTGTAAATTAAGTAATGACACTAGGTTAACATGTAATGCACCTTCAGTATAAGTTTGAACTTGTTAGAGTCATGTTTGTTTGTTCTTTCTGACTGTTTTCGGAAACAGGTTTTTACTAGTGCGTTTTAATAATGAGTGACATTAATTTTGAGCACCGGTGTGCTATCAGGTTTTGCTTCAGACTTGGACACAACGCAACGGATACTTTTGCAAAACTCCAACACGCCTACGGAGACGAGTGTGTTTTCAAGAGCCCAGGTTTTTTCGGTGGTTTAAGGCATTCTCAGAATGAAGAGAGTCGATTGAAGATGAACCACGCAGCGGAAGGCCTTCATCTTCAAGAACCGATGAAAATGTCGATAAAACATGGGATCTTTCCAGCGTTCAGATCGTCGGTTGACGACAAGAATGATAGGGGAAGAGTTAAATTTGAATCACACCACCGTTCATCAGATTTTGACTAACGAATTGGGGATGAGAAAAATCTGCGCAAAAATGGTTCCAAAAAACCTTCCGCAGGAACAAAAGGACATCAGGAGAGAAAGGTGTCTTGACTTTTTGGAATCGATTGAAAATGATTCCCATTTTATGGAACGTGTCTTTACTAGTGATGAGACACGGGTGTTTGGGGTACGACCCGGAAACCAAGCGCCAAAGCATGGATTGGCACACTTCAAGCTCTCCAAGACCCAAAAAAGCAAGAATGAGCAAGGCGAAGATCAAATACATGCCGATTTGCTTTTTTGATAGCCAGGGAATTGTCCACAGAGTTTTTGCCTCCAGGCCAAACAGTAAATCAACACTTTTACAGAGAGGTTCTTGAAAAACTTTGAAAAAGACTTGAGTCCTTGTGACTTTTTTTTCTTCCCGAGACTGAAAAATCACCTCAAGGGACGTCATTTTGGGACCATAGAAATCATTCAAATGGCTGTAACCGACCAGCTGAAGGCTATTCCAGTATATGAGTTCCAGCACTGCTATGAGGAATGGAAGAACCGCCTCTAGCGCTATGTGGCTTCCCAAGGAAGTTATTTTGAAGGAGACAATGCTGAATTGCAATTCTATTCGAATAAAAAAAATTAAAAAAAAACTCAAATCTCATTACTTAATTTACACACCTCGTATGATAGCAGGAAATTACAGAATTGCAAAAAGATAAAAGACGAAATGACAGAAAATAGAAAAGTGATGAGTGATGACAAATATGTAGATAATTTCTCCCACAAAAAGAGTTATGCACGAAAAAAAATCTCAATTTAAATATAGGCACCTACACATCATTTTTTTTATTTCCTTGAGTATTTTCTGTAGTATACTGGACGTTAAGGCTTTTCACGAGAATACGAGGTACTCGAATTTCGAAACGGCCTTATGATATACGCGGTAATGCCCCCAAATACCGTGTTGACCTTTTCCATGGCCGATCGCGATGTCGTGCGAGGAATGCAGAAGGCAAAAAAGAAGCTATTATCGAACGATTTTTAGCAACGTTCGATTTCACAAACTGTCGCAATTTCTTCAGTCGCGTTGCGAATCGTTATTAGCTCAGGAAAAATATTTGCAGCGGACAAATTCGTGGTGTCTCTCCTATAAACGGTCTTGCAAAACATTTTCGTCATTCGCTTAGAGAAATCGGTCAAGTGCGAACGAGACATTGTCACATTTACAGGCAAAAATAAAAATACTTTTTTTAATCAAATGCGAGCACGTCTTTTTAGGGCGGAGTGTATAGTGTACTTAACAGTAGTTACATAATAAAATAACTGAACAGACGATTAGGAGACAAAGTCGATAATAGGATGATGTTTGTATGTCATAATTTTTAGTGTCTACACGTACTCTGCTCATTTTTAATTTAATATTGGTTATGTGAATTAGCACGTTGGGTTTTGACCGGTAAGTATTCTTTGCCCTCGAAACATTAAGGTCATGCTCATTCGGCGCAATTTTTGGAACTGTTGACCAAGATGTGGGTCAAAATAAAAAAAACATTATGGTTTTATTTGCAGCTTAAACACACATTTTCTCTATTAATTGTTCTCTTGTTGTCAATAAAATCGCGGAGTCGTCAGCCGTTGCCTCCCCCTGCAATGCGAACGATCGCGTGTCGCTCTCCTGAGACGCGTCAAGAATACTTTCCATTGAAACTCGCATAGATTGATTCAAATTGATTTCCAATAAGTCGATCAATAATTCGTTCAGTGGCACCGCTTTGTTTACGTTTTACTCGTTTAAAAATATGAAATGTCGTCGTACGAAGCGAAGGAAGCGTGCACGAAAAAGCCGTCGCGCCTGGGGGTACGATTTAAATAGTACACAGAGCGTTATTCTATTTCCTGGTCGCGTGAAAAGGAAAGCATGTGCACGGATTGTGAGCCGTGGCACATATCTGCGTAACTCCAAACAGAAATAATAAACATAATTAATTCATTAGGAAGACAGTGGCAGGCACTTTGCTTTTTATTTTTAAGCCAGCGTAACAACCGCGACTTGTGACTGGTGCGCTAACGTCTCTTCGGTGCCCAACGGAATGCGTTTGCGATTGCGGACCGTTATCTTTGAGACGGACATGACGCGCCATCTATGAGCGAAGGGCGAAATGCGTGGAGTAGTGACGGATGGACACGATGCGCCATCTATGAGCGTAAAGCGACAATTGAGATCCGTGGAACAGTGGCGGCGTGCGTTTTTTTTTATAAACCATACTTCAACTATTGTTTCCGCTTTTATCTCAATTTCGTGATGTCAGAAAAACCGATGGTTTTCAAAATTCAGAACTTAAAAGGCAACAAGGTATAAAATAAAATGTTATCAAAGGAAACAAACGGTTATGAGAATAAGTTTCCTCTTTTCCTTTATTAAACACTCCAAACCTGTGCCCAAATTTATTGAAATGTATTAACCTAAATAATAATGTAATATTTCAAATGTTGTTTTTCTCTTCCAGATATTTGAAGATTACTATCATTTTTCCCCACAGCGGGGTTGCCAAAAGGTCTCTGAAACCGAACTCAGAGAAAAGGGCCAGACTCGCCGTCGACACTAGAGTAAAATGGGCGCAACAGCAGAAAGCCAAAAAAGAGGGTTAAAAAGAGATCTAATACTGCAAGATTCTGATCCAAAATGGCCTTCTATGTGGTATTTGGTAAGTTATTTATCTGTGTTTGTTGTTTTTAACTTAGTTAATTATATATTTAGTTGATTATTATTATATTGCGTTTTTATGTTTCTGCTGCAGAACAGAGGTAACGGCCTGGATATGAATGTAATACCCGCTTGGATGGAAGGCGTTACGGGCAAAGGAGCAGTGGTCACAATTTTAGATGACGGTCTCGAGAAAGACCATCCGGATTTTAGTGCAAAATTACGTAAGTATCTATATTTGTTCTTGGAAAGCTCGGTGAAAAATTAATTTTACGCTATTTTAATGATTGTAGGATCCGATGGCCTCGTACGACGTCAACGGCCAGGACTCGGATCCCTAGTCCGCGCTACGACATGATCGACTCCAACAGGCACGGCACCAGGTGTGCTGGGAGGTTGCGGCGACTAGCAATAACTCTGTATGCGCCCTCGGCGTGGCGCACGGGGCTCAGGTCGGGGGCGTGAGGATGCTCGACGGGGACGTCACCGACGCCGTGGAAGCCAGATCACTCAGTTTGAACCCTCACCACATCGACATCTACAGCGCCAGCTGGGGGCCCGGACGATGACGGAAAGACAGTCGACGGCCCTGGGGAGCTAGCGACCAGGGCGTTCATCGAAGGCGTGACAAAGGTACGCAAAAAATAAAAAATTTATTTGCCGCAATACAAAAATATATATAATTCAGGGTCGCAATGGCAAGGGATCGATATTCATCTGGGCCTCTGGCAACGGCGGCAGGGATCACGACAACTGCAACTGCGCGGCTACACGAACTCCATTTACAGCTTGTCGATCTCGAGCGCCACTGAGCACGGCCACGTTCCCTGGTACAGCGAGGCGTGCAGCTCCACTCTGGCGTCGACTTACAGTAGCGGAGCCATCGGCGGAAACAAGTCGTCACGACGGACCTGAAGCACTCCTGCACCAGCAGCCACAGGGCACTAGCGCCTCGGCGCCGCTAGCCGCCGGCATATGCGCCTTGGCTCTAGAGGCCAATCCCAACCTGACCTGGAGGGACATGCAGCACATCGTCGTCAGGACTGCCAGGCCTCAGAACTTGATAGCGCCCGACAGGCAGACGAACGGCGTCGGCAGGAACGTGTCGCACAGCTTCGGTACGGGCTTATGGACGCCTATGCCATGGTGCAGCTGCGAAGAACTGGGTCACCATCCCTGAGCAGCACAAATGCGAGATCACCGCTTCCCCACGTCCTCACGTAAGCCAAGTTTACACCTCAAACATTTACCCCTCAACCCGTTCGCCGAAAACTCCACCCTTCAGCGCCATCACCTCATACTATTTGGCATAGAAAAATTTTTACCGGGACATATTTTTATACTCTTTTGTTTAGCTTTTTTGATGGTGTCCATGAAATTCCTCAAAAAAATTATTAATTATGAAAAAAGCACATTTATTTTTAATCATTTCTAAGAGGCCCGTATGCGATGGACGGAACCTCACTAACTGGTGGAATAAATGTTTGAACTTTAAGTACTCATGGTTTAAAGATCGTTTTTTTGTCTACGTGCTCAAAATGGCACCTGAACTGCAAACATTTTGTGTAAGAAATTTTTATTGAAAATGATGCACTTTTTACAAAAAATTGTCAAGAACAAAAGTTTTTAAATCACTCAATGAATGCACTAGAAATTTTTTCAAAATTTTTTGAGCAATTTTTTGGATTTTGTAAATAGTCAATATTTGCAAAATATAAAAAATTGCTTAAATTCCAGTGCATTCTTTGACCGATTTTAAGAACTTTTTATTCTTGATAATTACTGTAAAAATGCATTGTTTTCGAGAAAAAATTTCTAAAGATCAAATTAGTATCGGAATTTAGAAATTTTTTCTAAAAAACAA
This sequence comes from Aromia moschata, assembly GCA_029963805.1. NCBI lineage: Eukaryota > Metazoa > Arthropoda > Insecta > Coleoptera > Cerambycidae > Aromia > Aromia moschata. The sequence goes on from JAPWTK010000038.1 coordinate 2,224,871, forward strand.
CGCATTTTACAATAAATTGTCAAGAATAAAAAGTTCTTAAAATTATTCAAATAATGCACTCGAATTCCAGATTTTTAAGCATTTCTTTTTAAATTTTGCAAAAATTGACTATTTGCAAATCCAGTTACTCAAAAAATTGAAATTCTAGTTCATTCACGAAAGATTTTAAGAACTTTTTTTTTTTTGACAATTTTTTGTAAAAGTGCATTATTTTCCAATAAAAAATTCTTGAATTTTTACGCAAAAAATTTTGCAGTTCAGGCGCCATTTTTGAACCATAAGACAAAAAATCGATCTTAAACCACGCATACTTAAAGTTCAAACATTTATTCCAACCGTTACCGAGGTTCCAGGTCCATTACAGACCGGAAACCCCTTGAAAATTTGATTTTAAAAAAAAATGTGCAAAAAAAAACTATTTTTTTTTTAAACTCTTGAAACATTTGCGGCTGTATTACTTACTGGCACTCCCTTGGAAAACCTTGCAACTTCTGGGAACATTTACCCCTGCGGCTATATTACCCCGGGGTAAATGGCATTGTTGTCTTGCAGGTCGATTCCTGCGAAGAGCGTCGTCGTCTTGCAGCTGGAAGTGAAAGAGTGCGAGGGGGTTCAAGTTCTGGAACACGTTCAAGCCAAGTTGACGATAAATTCGCACAAACGCGGCGATCTAAAGATTCAGTTGACCTCGCCGATGGGCACGAGGGTCGTCTTGCTGGACCACAGGGCTCACGACAATTCCAGGGCCGGATTCAACCTGTGGCCGTTCATGTCGGTGCATTCCTGGGGGGAGTACCCTTCGGAACTTGGCAGCTGGAGGTACACAACGACGGGCGTCTTTTGGGTGAGTGCAGTTGTGGTCGTTTTGTTTTTGTGCGTGTACGTGTGGATACTAACCAAACTAACATACTAACATTGTTGTGCTTTTCAGGACGCGCGACATTGCATAACTGGGCGTTGGTTCTTTACGGAACCAAGCACTTTCTTCCCAGTCCGGTAACGATTCTAATAAGATCCAATAGGAGTAAGAGTAATTCGTCGAAAAAAGAAAATAAAAAAATTAAAAATAAGAACGCCAAAAGAATGTCACAACCACGAGCCCCGAAAGCCCAGAATAAATCAAAAATAAAATTCATAACCAAAGATAATAATTTGCACTCGAATAGTACAAATTCGAACCTCGTCAAAAACAAAAAGATCCCTTTGACGACGACGGACGTCTCGCCGTATTTCTATGCAGTTTCCAACTCGAATCCGAATAGCAAAATGAAACTAGATCAGAATAGTCAGGCAATATTTGAAGTTCGTCAAGAACATCACCATTACCTACCCAGTTATGATACCGCCTAGAGATAGCGTGAAAAATTACAGCTCGTTTAAGAAATCCCAAAAGTTAAAAGAGAAAAGTAGTTGATATTAACTCTAACCGTAACGTAAAACCGTACCGAAAACCACGGAGACGCCCACTACCACCAAAGCTTCCGTGACTCAACAGAAAGGACGATCGGTAAAATGCATGTCACGTATTTTTGTTTTGAGAATTATTTTTTTAATTTGCCTCCTGATTTTTGGTGCTTGGTTTTTATTGAACTGAATGGAAACAGTTTTTATTTTCTGTGAATGTTTTTTTAACCTTATTTATTATTATCGCCTTTTTTGTCATAATTTTAGACACAGCAACTGTTACAGATATAATTACACTCGAACCCCTCTTAAGTCACGTTCGCTTAATTCACATCCTCTTATTTCACCACGTTTTTCCCCTATTATGCCACGAAACTGTCCCTCGCCTGTAAGTTTTAGATCAACGTTTGGAAATTGGATTCTCGCATGAATATGTACAATTTTTATTGAAAAAAAATTATTGTGTAATACATTAAATGTGGACACCTAACATTTAAAATAGGTTAGGTGTCTTTTAAAAATATTTGACCTTTAAAATATTCATTCATGTGGAAAATTGAACTTTGTCACGCACGACTGGGTATACTTACGTTGATTTTTTTGTTCAGTTGGCTCATTTTTCGTTAGCAACAAGTGCTGTGGTATATCTCTAAATATTTCTTTTGCAGCTAAAACACGAAAAAGTTGAGGTTATGATCGCTCGCGACTTAAGAGAGACTAAATTTTGCGGACTTAAGCGAGACGATGATGCACGGATTTGATGACTTAAGAGGGCTTCAAGGTGTAATATTGCCTAGCTAATTGATTTTTCGTGAAGATCTGTGAAGAGATCCGCTCTTGATAGTTTGGTGATTGTTGAATTTACTTTGCAGGTGAAGTCAGGGCCTGGCAGCTAACCTTGTACGGTACGTTGACGCCACCACGTAACGACCTTTATAACGGCTATCACGATGAGATTTCTCACAATTCCGTGGATACCAAGTGGAGGGACGGGGCTGCGGTAAGTTCCCTTTCTAATCACTCTAAACCACTTCCAAATCTAAGAGTGGGCAAGGTGCATTTGTTTCAGTCTGTCAAATGTCAAATAACTGTCATATAGGCTGCCATCTAGCGAGAAAACGTGGAACTAACGGCAAATACGTCATTTCTCCCGCCAGAAACTTGGTAATTAATTTAATTTGAAATGTTTTACGAGTGTCTTAATGCACCTGGCCCATTCTGGCGTTTAAAAAAATTTTGAGTGCTCGTTGGTTTGAGGTGGTGAGTAGTGGTGGTTGTTGTGTGGATTGCAGAACCGGAAGGGACACCCTTGGCGGTGGAGGAGGCGGAGAAGAGCGTGTCGGGTTGCGCGAAGGCCAACGGAAGTTTGTGCCTAGGTTTGTTCTGCTTTGTTTCGATGTTGTACTTTCGTTCCTTTAACATTCACGAGTCCTGTCCGTATTACTAATTCCCATATACAGTTCATTAGTATTAATCCTAAGCTGCGTCTCTAACAAGGAGATATCGATGTGTTTGGCTCGAGTCGTTCCGAGGAATCAAAAGGTCCTTCGAGACCAGTTATAATTACGAGATAATGATACTAGACCAACAAAATTCTGACAACAATTTTCACAGTTACAAGAGAAATGTGAAGGATATACCGTGCGGAGAGTTTCCTTTTCTAATAGTACAATTGATAGATATTACGGTTGCTTTAAGAACAAATTTATATGTTATGTATAAGTGGCTGTACAGATTTCAGTATATGCTTGACGAGGTTGTAAGATTTGTTTTTTCTAATTATCATACGCACAAATTTTGTATTCCCATTTAGATCATGTATTGACCGAGTTGAGTTCTCGAATTAGTTTTGTTTTTCCTGAGACAACAAAAGATGTACAGTACTGAGAAATCTGATTGGGGGCTAAACAACCTTGCTTTCTAAATTCTACAATCAGAAAAAAATATATTTGCAAATATATTTTTGTGTTTCATTTTTAAAGGACACTTTATTGATCTTAAGTCTTCCATTTATGCTAGTCCAAATTGATTTATTCTTGCAATTTTTGTATATTTATGAAAGTTTAAACGCAGTATTTTCCATTTCTCTATTGATAGAAATTCAGAAAACATGGCTGTTCTGAAGCCTTTAAAACTACGTTTCCATTACTGTACCTGATAGTTACTTAAAAAATACGATTTTTGTTATATAAATACAGAATATTTATTTTTATTAATCACCTTAATTGTTTTTATGGATAGTATTACGTAATGTCGGAAGTATATTGAATACTTCACTGCCATCTACTTAAAATCATTTTTATAAAATTGTATCCACCAGTAGCTTACCGATTGGTATCCTGAAGATCAGTTCGCAATAATCCGAAACGCTGTCTGTGCTACACCAACAAATAGAACTCTGATAATTTTTCGGTTTTTCTTTGCGAGTTTCATCTTCCCTTAGGGGCGCCCACTGAGTCGTTACCATCCGTCTGACTTTAGTAAGGTTCAGCATCTGCAGCTTCTCTCAAAAAATAATTTCGATAAAGCACATAATTTTGTTTATTTGTGGCTGTTAAAAGAATTGTGATTGAGGATTTTTCTGTAGTGAGTTCAGTGGGTGCTCTTCCTTTACTTACGTTCTCATAGCAATAAAAGGATATGTTCACTAATATTCGAATAAGTGAAATGTGCCTTCGTTTAAACTAGGTTTAATAATTGGGTAACTGTGTTTCGAGTTTTTGTACAGAGGATGAGCAGACATATTCTCGAGGGATAAAGAAAAGAACAAATGAGAACAAGTTATGAGTTTGGCGTTTGCTACATTGCTAAATAGTGATTTTTACTTTGACGATGTTATCTTTTACAATAGTAAAATAAATGTGCCAAATTATCGAAGATAACGATGTTAAAAGCAGTTTTATCAGAGTAAGAAAAAATATATCGTGGTAGAGCAGTAATTTTAGACTTACAATATAGGTGCAATTACCCCAATGTACCAATACTCTTAGACGACAAAAAAAAGCCACTATTTGTACTGTATTTTTCAATTGATTTTAGTATGATATAGGTAATAATTACTGTGATTGTTTTTTGTACATAAACCGAAAGACTTGTTTTATTTTATTTTATTATTAATTATTGAAAAAGTAGTTCCTGAGAAAATATGTTAACCATTAATTTTAAGTAATATTTGAACTGGGAGATAAAAGAAACGTAGTAAGTAAGTAAATTAATTAATATGCCTTAACTTACTCAATTTAGGTATGTGCAGTTTGTTTAAAAATTCTTTTTTTTAATTATGCTGGAAAATTAATGTCGCTTTTTTATTATATTCTTCAAACTGTAGGTTCAAATGTACCCTGCAAGACCTGAGCAAAAGACAATTTTTAAAAACCTGAAGTTAACAACAAACAAAAAAATGTTAACATTTCCAGTTGTTTCTGTTAATATCTAGTCAAACTAATTTATTATCTCTTAGACATTTTTTTATAGATATATGAGAGCAAGATTGTACATATTTCTTTTTGTTTTGAATTATTTTTATATATATGTGTACTATTCCATTTACTAAGTAGTACCTGCAGATAATGTTATGAATAGCGCCTGGATGTTAATAATAGATGGGTACTTTCACCAGGGCGGCTAAGATACCAATTATCAGCCCTACTAAATATAAAAAAAAAAGTCTTACTTTATACGTGTGATGGTGACTGTTGTAGCCCAACTAATCGCCAAAGGAACTATGCTCACAGCACACAGAACTTGCATATACACGGTACCTGACGCTATAACTGCCACTCGAAGTTTCCGTGAAATTATCGAGCAACTTTCATATGCTCAGGAGTTCAGCTCTGGCGCCTGTCACTTAAAATCCACTTACGTGTGCACACGAATGATGCATCGACCAGTATAGTTTAACTAATACTAACAAGAAGTGTAAATTACGTTCGCGTTCGCGACTCGACCTCTAACACATGGTAATTCCTGAATATAATGGCGTTATTTGATTGTACCATGTACATATTACAGGAGTTGACAATAACAGTATTCCGGTCGCGTTAAGACCGAACCTGGAACCTATTATTAACATCCGGACTCGAATTATGAATATGTTATGAATCAGTTTAATCATCCTATTCGGTTATCATGTTTTTGTGCATCTGCAATTGAAATTCTCAAAATAGGGACCTTTTTATGTCACTGATTTTTTTATTGCAAGGGGTTTTTTTTGTGGATTCGCCTTGGTTTGGCCACACGAATCGAGTCGCATGTCAATTCAAACAGAATTTTTACTTAAATGGCATATTCCTAATAACTAGTAATGGCTCAATGGCGAGAATGTGATTCGTGTTTGGACATGCATGTGTGTGGGTGTAAAATCAATGTTCGTGTAATTCGGCCATACATTAATTTGAATTGATATTTTTGAAACGAAACTTCAACTCGATGGCCTAGTATTAGCATTTCTGTTGAGACGGAAGTCACTTTTTTAATTTTCGTAAATCTCAGCAGACCTGCTAACCGCTACAATATGTTGTTATTATATGTACAACTGTTTGTAATCTATACAAAATAAATTGTGGCAAAACATGATGTTCTTTTTAAATTCACTGTACTCAACCCCAAGTGTGTAGCTTTTGAATAGATTATTAAATCCCTGAATAGTGCCTGTGTGTCGAGGAATTTTTGCCGAGGAGATGGACATAGCTCTAGGTAAGTCGCCTTAGCCGTAAGTTTTAGTTTTTATGCACGATAATTTTTTTTATTTTGGTTGTGCTAAAATTGTTGTCAGATTTGTGGTTTGTTTCCATTTCTGTTTTTAATGTTTTGCAGTAGTGTGATGAGGTATCATTTTCCTTTTGCCTGTAAATAGTCACAGAACTAATTTTATTTTTTGCAAAAATATTAAGTTTATTTTCTCGTGGAATTCTCTGATTTCCTTCACTATCCCGCCATATTTACATAAAAAAAAAGCATTCATATTCAGATTTTTATTTTTTTCAAATTATCATACCAAACTTGCTACATCATATTGTATTTAAATAGAGATAACCACTATTAAAAATAGTTTTCTTATAATCCATCACGTGTTAAGTATAATTTATACCCACTGCTCAAATTGCTGCTTATAGCACTGAAGGTCATGCTTTCAACTTGGATCCCAACATACAGGGTACTTCCAGAGTTTCAAGAACTAAAAATATTTGTAGACATGTAGCTACACAATTATGGAATCACCCTGTATAATTGCATGTAATTCTCATTCACATTTTAGTCTGTTCTTACTTTCAATTCCTGATTTTTGAAAACTAAAAAGTCTCCGTCCCCCAAAATTTCAGAATGTCTCCCAAATTACCATCTCCACCAAAACGCCTGTATGGAAAAGTGTCCGGAGAAGTACTACAGCAGTTTACTAGACTATACTGAGAGTGCGGAAGAGCTGAGTCTTTCCAAGGTTCACAGTTGTTTGCCGTGTCACTACACGTGTAAAAATTGCATCGGGTCGATGGATTATCACTGTACCGAGTGTTACCCGATGCCAAGATAGTCCACGTGTCGACGACGGAATCGTACTGCTATCCCATACACATAATGACGGAGGTCCTTTCGGAAAGTGGTACTATAGGATGTTCACTATGACCTATGTGTTAGTCATAATCATTGCAATACCTGCTGTGATCTATCTTTGTATTAAACGTAGGGCGATATTCGATAAACAAGAATACGGACACTTAGGAAATTGTTAAGAATATCCGAGCGATGGAGAAAGATATTAAGTCTGCCGTCTATACCGACAGTGAATAAATTCGATATTAAACAAGTCTGTAACTAAGCAGTTTTTTTACCTTACATCATAGAGACTGTCATTTGCTACTGACTGGAGTAGCAGACATATTATTTTTCGCGACGACCAAAATAAAGGTCTCTCATTGTCTGTGTTAATACCTACATAATCGTGTAAATATAATTAAATATATATATATTTGTTTGTAAGAGAGTAACGTTGCCATATATATTTCGCATCAACTGTTTTCTAAAGTCATGTACAGTATCGTCGTATTTAAATGTTGCCTCAACAGTTAAGAATGAGACATTTAGTTGTGACAGTACTTCACAGTTATTTTGATTATACTCCATAACTTTTAGCAATTGAAAAAATATAAAGATATTAAGTACTATTATACTTATATATACATAATGCTCTTGAGATGATGTATATTTTTCTTCTATTTTGTGACACTTGTACAAATTCATTATAGAATATTGATATATATATATATATATATATATACTGTATACATATACCTAATATAAATAAAACTATTTTTAATTATAAATATTTTTTATTTCGTTTAAAGCGTTTTTGTTTCACAAAAAAATATGATTAAAAAAATAATATAGGAAATAAAAAAAAAAACAAATCGGAGTAACCATCAAGGCATAGAAGTATTTTGTTTCACATTTAATACGTAAATAAAATACTATTTTCATAATCTAAATTTTATTCCAATACAATAAATAAATAAATATAAAAAAAAATCGCCGTTATCAATAGTGGAAGCTGGAAAAAAAAATACGATTAAAAAAAATAACAGAAAACGAAAAAAAAAAAACTCACAAATCAGAATGCCCCTTTCCACTTTGAGCCTGACTTTGGGAAAAAGATGCAGTATAAGGCCCGCTGAGAAAGAAGCCGACTGACTCTGCGATTGGCCCCCATGGCCCCCGGAAACCGCTGCGCTTCCAGCAAAGCTCCCCCATGCCCGTAACCCGAGGGCTGGTGATCAACCGTCTGATGAGGGTATGTCTGGTAGGAACCGTGGTTGTTAATGTTTATGTAGTTATTCACAGCCGGTCCATGGCTTCCATAGCCACCCGTAGAACCTCCCTGCTGACCTCCGAAGAGAGAAGGGCCAAAGGGCCTTTCTTTTAAAGGTAGGTGATCGTGCATTTTCTGACTAATTCTGAAATAATATAATTCATGATAAAAAAAAAAGTTTTGTTAATAAAAATGCTAGTAGTCTGTGAAACAAATTGTTAATTAATTCACGTGTAACTCGAGTTTTACATTTTCTGAAAACAATTTGCCTAAATTTCAAACTTACTTTCTGTTCCACTTTCTTCCACTGGTACAGCTAAAACACCGAAGCTAAATAAGAAATAAATAAAATACAGAAGACGCATTTTGCAATTATTTTTTATACAAATATAAACTGAAATCCTTTTACCATTTTATTTTATATAGGATATTCTCCACTTGCAAATGCATAATCCTTGTTATACTTGAAAATTCTTTTGAAGGTTGTTAACAGACACTTGTTTTTGTGCGAAAAAAAGCCGTCTACAAATTTATTATTTCGGAAGTGATATTTAAATTTCGCCCACTTATATGTAACTAACCAGTTGATTAATACAAATTTACTGTTTACAACTGAATTAGCATATTTATTAGACCTTGATGAAAAAGGTGAAGAATACTTCCTGAGGCGTTTTTATAGCACTGATTACCATAACGCTGCGATAACTACAGCAAGGCAAGGTTTTATAATTTTCGCATCGGATTTTGTTCGTCCGCAGTTCTCCGCAGTGCCACATCGAAAACGGTCGTTTTTTCGGCGAGATGCTTTCGTTCGTGCCTCAAGTTTTGTCAAACTAATTGCCAAAAAGATGATTGCGCCGTCAGCGACCTCGTGCGACTTACAGTTTTCGCCCTGGCGTCGTGGCAAGTGTCAGGTCGGTGGAGAACTATCGCTTTTCGAAAATCCGAGTTTTCCGGAAAATTACGCGTCGCACGAGGACGAATTCGCATTCAGCACCCTCGAATTAGTCTGGGAGAGTTTTTTGGCGATTTTTAGGCGAAAAAAAATTTTTCGTCAAAAATTTTTGCAAGGCTATAGTCCATGAAAATCGTCGAAAAAATCGAATCACTCCAAAACGCACCAAATGATCAATTCGGATACGGGAAGAACGATGGCGTACGCGAAAATCCCGTGCGATGTGCCGTTTTTCCGGAAAACCGGAAAAAACGAGAAAAAAAAACATCTCGCACAGTTCCTATTTACAGTAAAGTTTCTGTGAATTGTGGTGAGGTGTTTCTGTACTCTTGAATATTCGTAAAATACCTCCCTTGCACTTCTGTGTTCCTAATACCAGGAGCAAAAATTCCATTATAAAATTAAACATTCGCTTGGAAAGAAAAATTAAAGAGAGGTGTTTCTCTACTCTTGATAACTCGTAAAATACCTCCTCGCACTTCTGTGTTCCTGGTACCAGGAGCAGGAATTTCAATATAAAATTAATCATTCGCTTTGGAAAGAAAAATTAAACAGAGGTGTTTCTGTACTCCTGATAATTTGTAAAATACCTCCTCGCCCTTCTGTGTTCCTTATACCAGGAGCAAAAATTCCAATATAAAATTAAACATTCGGCGGACAGGCAGCTCTTCCCGATTTTCTCACGGACCACCATCGACACGGAAGACGCCGTGCCGCACGTGGATATATACGTCTTTAAACGGGAAATCGAATGGTGGGTCGCTCTTGCCAGTGTCGGCAGAACCTCGTACGCTGGTGATTATTTTTCACCACGCCTAGACGTACACTTATTGAATATTGACACTTTGTATTAGGAGTGCAGAAATGCGAGGAGGTATTTTCCCAGGAGTGAACACTTCTGTTTAATTTTTGTAGAAACATTGGCGCATTCGCCAAATTTGAGACTGTCAAAAATATACATTTTATTAACTTTGGCGAATGCGCTGGTGATTTTGGGTCTCAATTCTGGTATCAGGAACACAGGAACTCAAGGAGATATTTTACAAATTTGCAGGACTTATTCGCGATGCTCAAGTTTCCTCTTCTGAATACTCGTATTTGTATCAGGAGTGCAGAAATGCGAGGAGGTATTTTTACGAACTAACAGGACTATAATACCTGAGGTGGATATTAATTTGCCTTGGTGTATACTGGCGCATTCGCCAGATTTGAGACTGTCAAAAATATACATTTTATTAACTTTGGCGAATGCACTGCTGATTATGTTTTCACCACGCCTAGACGTACACTTATTGAAAATTGACGCTTTGTATTAGGAGTGCAGAAATGCGAGGAGGTATTTTACCAGGAGTGGACACCTCTGTTTAATTTTTGTCGAAAAATTGGCGCCTTCGCCATATTTGAGACTGTCAAAAATACAAGTTTTATTAATTTTGGCGAATGCACTGGTGATTAAGTTTTCACCACGCCTAGACGTACACTTATTGAATATTGACACTTCGTATTAGGAGTGCAGAAATGCGAGGAGGTATTTTACCAGGAGTGGACACCTCTGTTTAATTTTTGTAGAAACATTGGCGCATTCGCCAAATTTGAGACTGTCAAAAATACCAATTTTGTTAAGTTTGGCGAATGCGCTGGTGATTATGTTTTCACCACGCCTAGACTTGCACTTTTTGAATATTAACGCTTTGTATTAGGAAGTGCAGAAATGCGAGGGAGGTACTTTAATCTCTCTGTTTAATTTTCCTTTACACGAATATTTAATTTTAAATGAAAAATTCTGCTCCTGGTAGTTTAATGTTCTGGTATTTTAATAATTATTATCAGTATAGAAACGGAAAATTTTTACATATATAAAGATTGTCTCCTGGTTTATTTTTAGTTTTCTTACCTTACTTTTTATATTATATCGATTTTGCTAAGCTATATCCTGTAGACAGAGCCGTAAGAGAAACAAGGTCTCAACACCGGACACTCAATATAATATCTCGGCATCAAAACCTATGTTCACTGTGTGCTCGTTGTAGGTCCTCCACCATGGATCATTCCACCTATTGTGTGTAAATTATAGATCATTTAACTTTAAATACTCAACTAACTGCATTTATCACGACATCAAGCGAAAATACTCACGAGATATGGGAAGGATACTGCGAGATCGTTTTTTCACGATTTTCGCAGTTTTTCCACATTTCCGGAAAAACGGCGCATCGCACGGGATTTTCGCGTCCGCCATCGTTCTTCCCGTATCCGAATTGATCTTTTGGGGCGTTTTGGAGCGATTCGATTTTTTGACGATTTTCATGGACTATAGCCTTAGAAAATTTTGTGACAAAAAAATTTTTTTCGCCTAAAAAATCACCAAAAAATTCTCCTAGACTAAATAGAGGATGCTGAATGCAGATCTGCCCTCGGTTTTTTTCCCGGACATCAGGGTAACTGGATATAACGAAAAAGTTGTGTTTTCCCTTGTTTGTGGAAACACCGAAACTCGTAGCGACTTCCCCGGCACTCTATCGTGTTCCTCGTGATCGCGATTTAGACGAAGGTACGCTAAGTTCTCAATTTCGATCAAAATTTGTCCTAGGACAACAGGCATTTCTGACCAGTGGTAATAGGAGTGCAAAGATGCGAGGATGTATTTTCCAAATTATCAGGAGCACGGAAACACCTCTATTTAATTTTCCGTGTCACGCGAATGCTTAATATTATGTTGAAATTTCTGCTCCTGGTATCAGGAACACAGAGGTGCGAGGAGGTATTTTACGAATTATCGGGAGTACAGAAACACCTATGTTTAATTTTCCTTTCCAAGCGAATGTTTAATTTTATATTAAAATTTCTGCTCCTGGTAACAGGAACACAGAAGTGCGAGGAGGTATATTACGAATTATCAGGAGTACAGAAATAGTTCTGTTTAATTTTTCTTTCCAAGCGAATGGTTAATTTTATTCTGAAATTTCTGCTCCTGGTACTAGGAAAATAAATTTTTTTTTTTTAAAATTAATTTTATATTAATTCTTTAAAAATATTATAATAAAAATTGTTAATTTTTTTTAAAATTTTAATTTTATTTAAAATTTTAAAAAAAGAGGATATTATATATTATATATTTTTATTAAAATTTTTTAATTTAATATAAAAAAAATAGAAAGTATAATATATGTTGAAATTTAAGTTAATTTTTTAAAAAATTAAATTTTTAACAATAAATTTTTTATTAATTTTGAAATATCCTTCTAAACCTTTATAACCTTTAAATTTTATATATTAAATAAAAAAGGTAATTTGTATTATTAAGAGTCCAGGAACATCTCTATTTTATTTTTATTTTATTACCTATCGGTAGTGAAGCAATTTCTAATGCAGGTAACTGTATTGTTGATTGCCTACCCAGTAGGTTTATTTTTGCAGTTAATTAGTAATAAATTCCAGGTGGGGCGCTAGTGGCAATATTTATGACTCCATTTTTTATTACTAGAATTTAAATACAGAATTTATAACATGAAATTGTAAATTTACAAAAAAAAAAAAACAGGATGGGATTGGTTTCGAACTCCGGACCTTCGGATTCAAACGCCAACGCCGTAACCATCTAAGCCATTTCTGGTACATTGGTATTTTTCCAATACTGCTTCTAATACCTTTAGTTTATTTTCAAATATTTATATTCATATTAGCAATACACAAATACGAGGATGTTCTGAAAAAAATTTATTTACATATTATTAGGAGTCCAGGAACATCTCCCTTTTATTATTTCTTTTTACTATCTATCAAGAGTGAAGCAATTATTAATGCACTAACTGTATTGTTGGTTGCCTACCAGATAGGTCTATTCTTGCAATTAATAAATAATTTAATTTATTCTAGATGACGCTGCAAGAAAAGTATGTAATGCCCTTTGTGTTTTGGGCCTCGTCCTCGAAATACTGCTACAGAAGTATAGAATACCTGTCTCTCTTGAATTTCAGAACGAACTATTTCCAATTTTAAACTAAAATTAAAATTGATTTAGATCACAATAAATTTGAAAGGAAAATCACACAAACATTAAATGAAATTTAATTGCAAATTACAATTTTACTTATAAAGCTAAATGAACAATAATATACTATTCAGAGAATCATACAAAACCATCAATAAAAAAAAACAGCTAAATATATACGCTACTTGCAATCCATCTCTTTTTGTAACTTTATCATCAAATCATATCCACCACTTACATTTTCAGGAAATAAAAGTACTTGCCCTTCAACGACGTTAAATATACATCTCTAGTAACGTAATTAGACAGCCATTACCTCAGAAGCAGACAACTTTTCAATTGTAAAATGAACTGCGACCATTTACAAGATATATTTGTGGAAAAAGATATAGGTATACAGTGTTTTACCCGAAAACCACAAGCTTTTATCATAACCTCTCTGATTTAATTTGTAACTGAACAAAACAGAAAACTTAGTGCAGAAATGCGAGGAGGTATTTTACCAGGTGAACAGGACACCTCTGTTTAATTTTTGTAGAAACATTGGCGCATTCGCCAGATTTGAGACTGTCAAAAATATGAATTTTCTTAACTTTGGCGAATGCGCTGGTGATTATGTTTTCACCACGCCTAGACGTACACTTATTGAATATTGACACTTCGTATTAGGAGTGCAGAAATGCGAGGAGGTATTTTACCAGGAGAACAGGACACCTCTGTTTAATTTTTGTAGAAACATTGGCGCATTCGCCAGATTTGAGACTGTCAAAAATATACATTTTATTAACTTTGGCGAATGCGCTGGTGATTATGTTTTCACCACGCCTAGACGTACACTTATTGAATATTTAGGAGTATTAGGAAGTGCAGAAATGCGAGGAGGTATTTTACTCTGTTTAATTTTACTTTTCAAGCGAATGTTTAATTTCAAATGAAAAATTCTGCTCTTGGTACTTAAATATGCTGGTATTTTAATAATTATTATCAGTATAGAAACGGAAAATTTTTACATCTAGAAAGAATGTCTCCTGGTAAATTTTTAGTTTTCTTAACTTATTTTTTACATTGTATCGATTTTGCTAAGCCATATCCTGTAGAAAGAGCAGTAAGAGAAACAAGGTCTCAACACCGGACACTCAATATAATATCTCGGCATCAAAACCTATGTTCACTGTGTGCTCGTGGTAGGTCCTCCACCATGGATCATTCCACCTATTTGTGTGTAAATTATTGATCATTTAACTTTTAAAAACTCAACTAACCGCATTTATCACGACATCAAGCGAAAATACGCATGAGATATGGGAAGGATACTGCGAGATCATTTTTTCACGATTTTCGCAGTTTTTCCACGTTTCCGGAAAAACGGCGTATCGCACGGGATTTTGGCGTCCGCCATCGTTCTTCCCGTATCCGAATTGATCATTTGGGGCATTTTGGAGCAATTCGATTTTTCGACGATTTTCATGGACTATAGCCTTAGAAAATTTTGTGACGAAAAAATTTTTTTCGCCTAAAAATCACCAAAAAATTCTCCTAGGCTAAATCGAGGATGCTGAATGCAGATCTGCCCTCGGTTTTTTTCACGGACATCAGGGTAACTGGATATAACGAAAAAGTTGGGTTTTCCCCTGTTTGTGGAAAAACCGAAACTCGTAGCGACTTCCCCAGCACTCTATCGTGTTCCTCGTGATTGCGATTTTGACGTCGGGTCTCGTTCGTCCGCTAAGTTCTCAATTTCGATCAAAATTTGTCCTAGGACACCAGGCATTTCTGCACTCCAGTGGTAATAGGAGTGCAGAAATGCGAGGAGGTATTTTCCAAATTATCAGGAGCACGGAAACACCTCTATTTAATTTTCCGTTCCACGCGAATGTGTAATATTATGTTGAAATTTCTGCTCCTGGTATCAGGAACACAGAAGTGCGAGGAGGAATTTTATGAATTATCGGGAGTACAGAAACACCTGTGTTTAATTTTCCTTTCCAAGCGAATGGTTAATTTTATATTAAAATTTCTGCTCCTGGTACCGGGAACACAGAAGTGCGAGGAGGTATTTTTCGAATTATCAGGAATACAGAAACAGCTCTGTTTAATTTTTTTTTCCAAGCGAATGGTTAATTTTATACTGAAATTTTTGTTCCTGCTACTAGGAACACATCTCTATTTTATTTTTATTTTATTACCTATCGGTAGTGAAGCAATTTCTAATGCAGGTAACTGTATTGTTGATTGCCTACCCAGTAGGTTTATTTTTGCAGTTAATTAGTAATAAATTCCAGGTGGGGCGCTAGTGGCAATATTTATGACTCCATTTTTTATTACTAGAATTTAAATACAGAATTTATAACATGAAATTGTAAATTTACAAAAAAAAAAAAAAACAGGATGGGATTGGTTTCGAACTCCGGACCTTCGGATTCAAACGCCAACGCCGTAACCATCTAAGCCATTTCTGGTACATTGGTATTTTTCCAATACTGCTTCTAATACCTTTAGTTTATTTTCAAATATTTATATTCATATTAGCAATACACAAATACGAGGATGTTCTGAAAAAATTTATTTACATATTATTAGGAGTCCAGGAACATCTCCCTTTTATTATTTCTTTTTACTATCTATCAAGAGTGAAGCAATTATTAATGCACTAACTGTATTGTTGGTTGCCTACCAGATAGGTCTATTCTTGCAATTAATAAATAATTTAATTTATTCTAGATGACGCTGCAAGAAAAGTATGTAATGCCCTTTGTGTTTTGGGCCTCGTCCTCGAAATACTGCTACAGAAGTATAGAATACCTGTCTCTCTTGAATTTCAGAACGAACTATTTCCAATTTTAAACTAAAATTAAAATTGATTTAGATCACAATAAATTTGAAAGGAAAATCACACAAACATTAAATGAAATTTTATTGCAAATTACAATTTTACTTATAAAGCTAAATGAACAATAATATACTATTCAGAGAATCATACAAAACCATCAATAAAAAAAAAAAACAGCTAAATATATACGCTACTTGCAATCCATCTCTTTTTGTAACTTTATCATCAAATCATATCCACCACTTACATTTTCAGGAAATAAAAGTACTTGCCCTTCAACGACGTTAAATATACATCTCTAGTAACGTAATTAGACAGCCATTACCTCAGAAGCAGACAACTTTTCAATTGTAAAATGAACTGCGACCATTTACAAGATATATTTGTGGAAAAAGATATAGGTATACAGTGTTTTACCCGAAAACCACAAGCTTTTATCATAACCTCTCTGATTTAATTTGTAACTGAACAAAACAGAAAACTTAGTGCAGAAATGCGAGGAGGTATTTTACCAGGTGAACAGGACACCTCTGTTTAATTTTTGTAGAAACATTGGCGCATTCGCCAGATTTGAGACTGTCAAAAATATGAATTTTCTTAACTTTGGCGAATGCGCTGGTGATTATGTTTTCACCACGCCTAGACGTACACTTATTGAATATTGACACTTCGTATTAGGAGTGCAGAAATGCGAGGAGGTATTTTACCAGGAGAACAGGACACCTCTGTTTAATTTTTGTAGAAACATTGGCGCATTCGCCAGATTTGAGACTGTCAAAAATATACATTTTATTAACTTTGGCGAATGCGCTGGTGATTATGTTTTCACCACGCCTAGACGTACACTTATTGAATATTTAGGAGTATTAGGAAGTGCAGAAATGCGAGGAGGTATTTTACTCTGTTTAATTTTACTTTTCAAGCGAATGTTTAATTTCAAATGAAAAATTCTGCTCTTGGTACTTAAATATGCTGGTATTTTAATAATTATTATCAGTATAGAAACGGAAAATTTTTACATCTAGAAAGAATGTCTCCTGGTAAATTTTTAGTTTTCTTAACTTATTTTTTACATTGTATCGATTTTGCTAAGCCATATCCTGTAGAAAGAGCAGTAAGAGAAACAAGGTCTCAACACCGGACACTCAATATAATATCTCGGCATCAAAACCTATGTTCACTGTGTGCTCGTGGTAGGTCCTCCACCATGGATCATTCCACCTATTTGTGTGTAAATTATTGATCATTTAACTTTTAAAAACTCAACTAACCGCATTTATCACGACATCAAGCGAAAATACGCATGAGATATGGGAAGGATACTGCGAGATCATTTTTTCACGATTTTCGCAGTTTTTCCACGTTTCCGGAAAAACGGCGTATCGCACGGGATTTTGGCGTCCGCCATCGTTCTTCCCGTATCCGAATTGATCATTTGGGGCATTTTGGAGCAATTCGATTTTTCGACGATTTTCATGGACTATAGCCTTAGAAAATTTTGTGACGAAAAATTTTTTTCGCGTAAAAAATCACCAAAAAATTCTCCTAGGCTAAATCGAGGATGCTGAATGCAGATCTGCCCTCGGTTTTTTTCACGGACATCAGGGTAACCGGATATAACGAAAAAAGTTGTGTTTTCCCTTGTTTGTGGAAACACCGAAACTCGTAGCGACTTCCCCGGCACTCTATCGTGTTCCTCGTGATCGCGATTTAGACGAAGACGAAGTTCTCAATTTCGATCAAAATTTGTCCTAGGACACAGCAGCGTTTCTGCGCACACCAGTGGTAACAGGAGTGCAAAGATGCGAGGATGTATTTTCCAAATTATCAGGAGCACGGAAACACCTCTATTTAATTTTCCGTGTCACGCGAATGCTTAATATTATGTTGAAATTTCTGCTCCTGGTATCAGAAACACAGAGGTGCGAGGGAGGTATTTTACGAATTATCGGGAGTACAGAAACACCTATGTTTAATTTTCCTTTCCAAGCGAATGTTTAATTTTATATTAAAATTTCTGCTCCTGGTACTAGGAACACAGAAGTGCGAGGAGGTCTTTTACGAATTATCAGGAGTACAAAAACACCTCTGTTTAATTTTTCTTTCCAAGCGAATGGTCAATTTTATATTAAAATTCCTGCTCCTGGTACAAGGAACACAGAAGTGCGAGGAGGTATTTTACGAATTATCAGGGAGTACAGAAACACCTCTGTTTAATTTTTCCTTCCAAGCGAATGGTCAATTTTATATTAAAATTCCTGCTCCTGGTACAAGGAACACAGAAGTGCGAGGAGGTATTTTACGAATTATCAGGAGTACAGAAACACCTCTGTTTAATTTTTCTTTCCAAGCGAATGGTCAATTTTATATTAAAATTCCTGCTCCTGGTACAAGGAACACAGAAGTGCGAGGAGGTATTTTACGAATTATCAGGAGTACAGAAACACCTCTGTTTAATTTTTCTTTCCAAGCGAATGGTCAATTTTATATTAAAATTCCTGCTCCTGGTACCAGGAACACAGAAGTGCGAGGAGGTATTTTACGAATTATCAGGAGTACAGAAACACCTCTGTTTAATTTTTCTTTCCAAGCGAATGGTCAATTTTATATTAAAATTCCTGCTCCTGGTACAAGGAACACAGAAGTGCGAAGAGGTATTTTACGAATTATCAGGAGTACAGAAACACCTCTGTTTAATTTTTCTTTCCAAGCGAATGTTTAATTTTATATAAAAAATTCCTGCTCCTGATACCAGGAACACAGAAGTGCGAGGAGGTATTTTACGAATTATCAGCAGTACAGAAACACCTCTGTTTAATTTTTCTTTCCAAGAGAACAGTCCTGTAGAAAGAGCCGTAAGAGAAACAAGGTCTCAACACCGGACACTCAATATAATATCTCGGCATCAAAACCTATGTTCACTGTGTGCTCGTTGTAGGTCCTCCACCATGGATCATTCCACCTATTGTGTGTAAATTATAGATCATTTAACTTAAATACTCAACTAACTGCATTTATCACGACATCAAGCGAAAATACTCACGAGATATGGGAAGGATACTGCGAGATCGTTTTTTCACGATTTTCGCAGTTTTTCCACATTTCCGGAAAAACGGCGCATCGCACGGGATTTTCGCGTCCGCCATCGTTCTTCCAGTATCCGAATTGATCTTTTGGGGCGTTTTGAAGCGATTCGATTTTTTGACGATTTTCATGGATTTTAGAAAATTTTGTGACGAAAAAATTTTTTTCGCCTAAAAATCACCAAAAAATTCTCCTAGACTAAATAGAGGATGCTGAATGCAGATCTGCCCTCGGTTTTTTCTCGGACATCAGGGTAACCGGATATAACGAAAAAATTGGGTTTTGCACTGTTTACGGAAAAAACCGAAACTCGTAGCGACTTCCCCGGCACTCTATCGTGTTCCTCTTGATCGCGATTTTGACGTCGGGTCTCGTTCGTCCGCTAAGTTCTCAATTTCGATCAAAATTTGTACCAGTGGTAACAGGAGTGCAGAAATGCGAGGAGGTATTTAACAAAACATCAGGGGTACAACAAGACCTCTATTTAACTTTCCGATTCGAGCGAATTCTCAATTTTATGTTGAAATTTCTACTCCTGGTATCAGGAACACAGAAGTGCGAGGAGGTATTTTACGAATTATCAGGAGTACAGGAACACCTCTGTTTAATTTTTCTTTTCCAAGCGAATGGTCAATTTTATATTAAAATTCCTGCTCCTGGTACCAGGATCACAGAAGTGCGAGGAGGTATTTTACGAATTATCAGGAGTACAGAAACACCTCTGTTTAATTTTTCTTTCCAAGCGAATGGTTAATTTTATATTAAAATTTCTGCTCCTGGTACCAGGATCACAGAAGTGCGAGGAGGTATTTTACGAATTATCAGGAGTACAGAAACACCTCTGTAGAGTTTACGAATTATCAGGAGTGGATATCTGTTTAATTTTTGTAGAAACATTGGCGCATTCGCCAAATTTGAGACTGCCAAAAAATATAAATTTTGTTAACTTTGGCGAATGCGCTGATGATTTTGTGTTTCAATTGGTATCAGGAACACGGGAACTCGAGGAGGTATTTTACAAATTTGCAGGACTTATTTCGCGATGCTCAAGTTTACACTTCTGAATATTCGTCAAAATCGCGATCACGAGGAACACGATAGCGTGCCGGGGAAGTTGCTACGAGTTTCGGTTTTTCCGCAAACAAGGCAAAACCCAATTTTTTCGTTATATCCGGTTACCCTGATGTCCGAGAAAAAAACCGAGGGCAGATCTGCATTCAGCATCCTCGATTTAGTCTAGGAGAATTTTTTGGTGATTTTTAGGCGAAAAATTTTTTCGTCACAAAATTTTCTAAGGCTATATCCATGAAAATCGTCGAAAAATCGAATCGCTTCAAAAAACGCCCCAAATGGTCAATTTGGATACGGGAAAGAAAGATGCCGAACGCGAAAATCCCGTGCGACGCGCCGTTCTTCCGAAAACCGGAAAAAAAACGAGAAAATAAAACATCTCGCACGGTCCTTATTTAAAGTAAAGTAACACCTCTCAGTTTCGCATTTGAAACGATTTGTGGTTAATTTAAAATTAAAATTTCTACTCCTGGTACCAGGAACACAGAAGTTCGAGGAGGTATTTTACAAATTATCAGTAGTACAGAAACACCTCTGTTTAAATTTTCTTTCCAAGCGAATGATTAATTTTATATTAAAATTCCTGCTCCTGGTACAAGGGAACACAGAAGTGCGAAGAGGTATTTTACGAATTATCAGGAGTACAGAAACACCTCTGTTTAATTTTTCTTTCCAAGCGAATGGTCAATTTTATATTAAAATTCCTGCTCCTGGTACCAGGAACACAGAAGTGCGAGGAGGTATTTTACAAATTATCAGGAGTACAGAAACACCTCTGTTTAATTTTTCGTTCCAAGCGAATGTTTAATTTTATATTAAAATTCCTGCTCCTGGTACCAGGAACACAGAAGTGCGAGGAGGTATTTTACAAATTATCAGGAGTACAGAAACACCTCTGTTTAATTTTTCGTTCCAAGCGAATGTTTAATTTTGTATTAAAATTCCTGCTCCTGATACCAGGAACACAGAAGTGCGAGGAGGTATTTTACAAATTATCAGGAGTACAGAAACACCTCTGTTTAATTTTTCGTTCCAAGCGAATGGTTAATTTGATATTAAAATTTTTGTTCCTGGTATTAGGAACACAGAAGTAGGAGGAGGTATTTTATTATTTATTAGGAGCATAGAAACATCTCAATTTCGAATTTTTAAACGAAGAATGTCTAATTTAACACTGAAATTTCTGTTCCTGGTATCAGGAGCACAGAAACTTGAAGAAGTATTTTAATAATTATGAATATAAAGTTTTGATATAAAAACCGTTTCGACATTTTTTTATGATATATAAAGGACATTGAAATTTAAAATATCTGTTTTTCGTATGAGTAGTGTAAATTACAAAAAAAAAAGTTGGTGCCAGACAGGAATCGAACCTCGGACCTTGAGATTCGAGAGTCGATGCTCTACTACCATCGCCATTTCAGCTTTGAAATTAATTTGCAATACTCCCGTCAAATAGCTTTCGTTTTAATTGGAAAATGTTTACTCTTCCTATTAGAAACATAGAAAAATGAGATATTTTTATAATCAGGAGTGTCTGAAAATATTAATTTTCGATCAAAAATTGTATCAGGAGTAACAGGAGTGCAGAAAAGCGAGGAGGTATTTTACAAATTATTAGGAGCACAGAACCACCTTAATTGAGAATGACAATTTCTTTGATATTAAGCACACTGAAAATTTGTGTATATGTAGGACAGGTTAAGAATTAAAAATGCGGAAGTGAAAAAGAACGATTTATTGAGGAAATACAAGAAACATAACAAAATTATTAAAATTTGTGCAGACAGACATATAAAAAAAATGTCAATACTAGGGTGATTTCTTTTTATCACATAGGTCCTTATCACATTTCGGAACAATTTTAACACTTAGAAATATATTTTGATATACTTTCACTAAAATTTCTTCAATAAGTAGTTAAAAACAAAAGCAAATTTACTAAATATTGACACTTCCGTGACTAGGAAATTGAGAGAATATGAAAACGATTTAAGCTTCAGAAGCTTAAATTCCATACATTAAATCACAGGAGACTTTCTCTTGTTTGGTAATTCTTCTAGTGTACATATTATGTAGATTTTTGACAAACTCAAACACAAAAAAAAAGATATAATAATTAAAAACGAGAAACAGGATTTTCTCGAGTATTAATCTAAACCTAAAGGGTGGCCAATAACGGCTTAATACTCTTCACGGTGGTCTCACGGAGAGTGATTATACGAATATTAAACAAAGACTAGAAAACGTTACTACCAAATTAAAGCAAAATGTCTAAAAATAAAGAGTAAAACTGACGGAAGGGTTAATTTTGACTTGTTTTGAAACAACATTCTTACACTGATAAAATTAAAAAAACAAACGGAACAAGGAGTTTTTTTTATTAAGTACATTACCTTCGAGACTAGAACTTACCTTTTATAAATATGGAAATATACCGAGATCTAGTTAAGCTGCGTAGATCGGTACACATTTAAAATATATTTTTTTAAATACTTTGTTGGACATTAATTAATCCTAAAACTATGGCACGAAACTACACTATAAGTCGACATTGCACTTTTGTTGAATTTACCACCTGAGAGCCACCCTTTTACAAACACTACATACTACTACAAAAAAAAAAAAAATTATTCCAGAGCATACATCAATGGTCAAACGATTTATTGCTTCCTGAAGAGTTTTTGCACCTTAGGCCTTGTCGATTTGACCATCGGTATGCTTCAATTCAAAACAAAAAACAACATAAACGATAGAATAAAAACATTCGCAATTAAATATTCCTTAAAATACCTAACTGATACTCCTCTTGAGGATCTTAGAGTTCCTCGACTTGTATCAGTTGTCGATCTTCCTTATTAGGCCCCGACGTTTGAGGTGCTTCAGCGCGCATTTGGCCGCTGTGCATTTCGCAATGCGATAATTACGGCCGATGCCCTTGAACAAACCTTTGCCGAACACCTCGACGGTGACTCGCACCCCTCCTCCCCGTCCGCTAGCTTCTCTGGCTTTCCGAACTTCGCAGTCTCCGGCTCCAGCTCTAAGAGCTCCCTGATGGGCGACTTCGGCACCCTGTTGCTGAACTGCTCGATCTCTGCCTTCATCATCTCGTAGTACACTCTGCCAGACGGCGTCCAGAGACATGCCAGAGTCCAGGAATATAAACCGGCCACCGACTCGAAGACGTCACCCAGAGCTTTCGGCACCTCCACGTCTTCTACTTCCTCGCATTCGGTCTCCACCACGAGGTACAACTCGTCCACAAGCGAGTGGCCACTCTCCTCCTGCAGCCTGATGAATCGTTCTCGACGACTTCGTTCAGTCCCGGCGATAAGTGGCGGAAGTATCGATGGAACCCGTTACGCACAGCCAAGGACGCGAATATCGTGTTGTTCACCAAGGCTGACCTTAAATCGGTCAGGGCGCCAGGAGAGTGCATCCTAGGGTCTTCGTACAGATGCCTTGTGATCAGGTAGTCCAAGACTGCGTCGCCTAGAACTCCAGGCGTTGGTAACAATCGGTTAGCCGATTTGGTGAGTAAGACGCGTGGGTCAACGACTGCAGCAAGTAGGAACGGTCTCTGAACCTGTACCCGATATGGCGTTCGAACTGGTCGTAGCCGTCTAAAAGTCTTTCGAGTTCTCCTTCAGGGTCAGGCACGTGTCTCAGCAGAGGCGACTTGGGTTGCTCCACACGCCGTACGAGCCGTCTTCCAGTTTTGGCAGGACTCTTATCCCGAGCCACGCCATGAAAAGTAGAGCTCCGCGTGGGCCACATTCGATCAGGTAAGCCCCTATCACGGCTTCGACGCAATCAGCAATGCTCTTGTCCGGAATGCTATGCTGCGTGACCAAGTTGTATGGAATGATGTTGGGTAGCGCGTAGCCTTCGTCCCCTCGCGTACCATCGTGCAGATGTCGTCCAGGGTCATGTTACGGGTCGCCGCCATGTCCGCGACGGTCCAGCAGTTTGCAGGAAACTGCGCGTCAATCAGGGCCTCCTCCAGCTGCTTGGGAACGTAGAAGCCACGGCGGCAGCCAGTTGTCGTGCGGATCGAATTTCGTGGCGATCATGAACTCGCCCAGAGTCTTCCTCTTGCCGAGGCGGTAGAGGTTGAGGTTGCTCACCTGCTTGGAGCGCAGGTGGCTCAGTTTGCCCTCGTGCACGTTCTCGTACCTGGCGACAGGTAGTTGGTGATGGCGTACTTCAAGAACGAGTCGCCGATCGTTTCTAACCTCTCCAAGTTGATCCCGTCGTTGGCGTTAGACATCGTCAGAGCTTGCAGCAGCACGTTAGGGCTGGGACCTGGGTGCTGGTCCAAGTCGGGCTGCTTGTCAAAACTGAACGCCAGTCCTCTTGACGCATCGCATCTGTTCCCATTTGTTTCGTCCAGGGGAACATTTGTCGGTTGAGATACTTGAGCACGTCGATCAGGAGCTTATTGAAGTCATAACTGTCTAATTTCATCTTGAAATTCGCTTCGGTACACTTGGTTCTATTCGAGTTCTTCTGGAAAGTTTCACCAGACTTGACGAGTATTTTGCTGGAGAGGATGCGCTCCCTGTTCTTGGCGCAGGCCCTGTGGAAGTCCTTCCTCAGTCTCTCCGTAAGTTCGCTGTCGTCCTCTATTTTCCAGGCTTTGCTGTCGCCGAACAGATGGAAGGCTTTGCTCTCTTCAGGTTCGTCCTCGACAGCCTCCGCCTGGTGGTCTCCGGTGAATTCGATCCTGAGTCCGCCCCACTCCGAACCGGAGTCCTCGACGGTTATATCGGGAGTCAGTGTCGGAGAAGTCGTCGTAGGCGTTGTCGAGATTCATCCAGCTGGTGGGAGAAGCGTATCGCACCATGCTGTTGGCGGCAGCGCATTGGGCGGATTCGGCCATCTCATTGCACCAAGTGCCGATTTCGATCCACCTGTTGCCGTTGGGAGCTTGCTCGCCATCGCTGTCGCCGGCAGTCGATTCGCTCTTGGACTCGGCTTCGCCTTCCGCGGGTCCGTCTTGTACGATTTCGACTATTTGCAATTCCTGCAGTTTCTCTTCGGCCTTCTGCTCGAGCAGCTTCAGTTTTTCTTCTTGCTTTCTGCGCTCCTCTTCACGGGATTTCTTCAGGACGTCCGACAGACTCCAGCCGAAGTTTAAAGGGGGCCACTTGGAAGTCTGAAAAATCATTAAATTTACTTATAAAACAACACTTTCAAGCGACGACTGAATAACTGAACTAACCTTCCATTAGTTGGACCTTTCCCAGATTGAGGGTGACAGCGACTGTTCTCCTGATTTGATCGGCCAGCAGCAGGGCGTTGACCCTGTAGAGGATGCACGGCAAGTCTAATGCCTTCCTCCAGAGTGATGCCGGGAAAGGGTGTATCGCGCAGAGCTCTGGAACCAAGATCTTGCTTCTGTTCCAGATTCTCGCGCTTTGCGTTTCGTCTCTTCGCTGCTAGTCGGTAAAGCAACACCCTTCCTGTTCACGTATCTTGGCGTAAGGAAGTTCAGTCTTGCCGAGGTGTGGTCAACGTCGAGTAAGTTCTGTGTCAGGTTCTGTATTTGGATACCGCACTTTCTTAGGTAGTATTCCTCGAATGTAGCGTATTCCGAGCCGGGAAAAGCCGAGGTCGGGTTGAGGTAGTGGCAGACTCTCAGCCACGTAGAAGTACTGGGGTTGATCCTGGTTGCGTGTACCAAGGCATCACGACAGCGCCACGGTACTGCTAAGGCCGAAAGTGTAGTTTTTTCTGTCCTCGCCGGGGATCATCTCCCGGAGCAGTCGTTAGGTTCTCGTAGATCAGGTTTATGAAGCTCCAGTCCACTGTTACACCAGCACCAACTATAAAAATACAATTGTATTTTGTAACTTTGTTTTAGACAAAGAATTTCATTCATTTAGGGGGGACAAGGGTCGGAGAATTGATTTTTTTTCTGATACTACAACTTATAACAAATATTGATTTTAAAAGGGTCTTTTGAAAGACTGAATCGAGTTAGTTTGGTGTCGTTGGCATCATTATTCATGTATCAAACTTTAATCGTTTAATTTTTCTCAAAACTTTTTTTTAAGTCAGTAGTCAAAATTTCTCGAAAACCTTTGGACCGATTTCACCTAAACTTTGCACACTTCTTTTACATACTAAATTCTCGGTTCTGAACGAAGGACTTTTTTTTTTTAAAAAGAGCAATTTTTGACAAAAATCGGAGTTTTTTTATTGCACCTTTACCAAAAATTCAAAAATTAATATTTTGTTAATTCCTTCGTTCAAATCCAAGATAAACTTATGTACTAAAGAAATCTTTTTGGTTTTTTAATTTCAGATGAAGCAATCATGAGTTATCCTGGACTACCATATGGAAACTTTTTTTTTGAGGTGACTCGGTTCTCACCACTACCACTGGCTTATTTTTCAATATTTTTTTTATGAAAATTTAGCAGAATATTCTTAGAATATTGCTTAATAATGTGAAAATTTTAAAAGATATTAATATACAAGGTACTCTGAAAAAAAAAAAATCACAAAAATGTGCATTTTCTTTTTGTATCTCAGACCCTTTTTTCCCCCTTAAGAGATGATAGAATTCCTTTCAAGTATTCTGTTCAAAAAATTACCTTCTGAAAAGTGGTTAGGCAAACCGGCTTATTTACTATTTTATTAACGCTTACCTTTAATTGTCGGGACGATAAGATAATTGTTAGACGACGCGTCCGGATTAAAAAGCATCAAATACTTTTGCAGTCTTAAAACGCTCGTGAACGATATAATTCACGAACTCCCTTATCTTCTTCACTTGGTCATCGTCTAAGAGTATCTTATCGGAGATCAGCTCCAAATCCACACTGACCTCGCCAGATCTCGTAAATATTGGAAAAGCGCTTTATCTGAAATAAGAACAGAACCATTTATGAAAGTTTTTTTTCCATAAAATATAATTCACCTACCTTTGGTATTTCTTTTGAGGTTAGGATCCCGAAACCCTGCGGCGACTCCTCTGGGGGATGTATCCTACGCCCCTCTAGTGTTTTGTTCTTCGGGAAGAGGGCACGTCAACGTCATAACGATCTTATAAAAATACGTCGGCTTCCCAATGACGGGTTGGCAGTCAATTAGAGCGTCGGCGATCTTTTTATAGTAATACTGGCGACGTTTTGTAGTACCTAAAATGAAAATGCTAACAAACATCCACAGCGGGTACAAATATAGGAATGTTTACCTGGCCTGACTTCAGAATTCTCGTCGTCGGGTTCGTCCAGGCGAAGTTATTCCAGTCCTCTTCAGTTGCACGGAAGTTCTCCTTGTTTATCGGCTGCAGGTGATTGTCTAATTCTCTGGTCTTGTGCAGGAGTTGGCACAGCATGAATGCCGCCCACGTCTAGCCAACAGCGGATTCGGCATAGGAGGACACACTATCGTCTGCTTCACGGGCGAGTTTATTGGCAACCTGATGTGACAAACAAATTTGCCAGACTTGATTTTCTCCTCGTGCCAGACGGGAGTCAGTCGAGTGAAGGTGTCGCTCGGCAATTTGGCACAATACTTGTTCAGAAGGGCGATGGCATTCGCAAGGCTAACGCTTGGAGCCCCCTCTTCGTCTAAGGGCTGGTAGGGCTTGCAGTACGCGGAATAAGCGTCGGCAATCAGTTCCTCCCCTCTTGTCGGGCTCTAGGCTGTAGCACCGCTTCACCAGGGTGTTCTCTACTTCGTTGTACTCGGCCAAGTTGTCGACGAATGTCTTTATTTTGTGTTCGTTAGCGAACAGAATGTAATGGGCGTCTGTGGCGCGTGCCCTGGCTTTGCTCTGTATATAACTATGGAATGTCTTGGGTAAATCGAATCTTATAACTAAATTACATTTGGGTAAATCACAGCCTTGTTCCAATAGAGAGGTAGACACTAAAATGTTACATTCGTGGCATCGGAATTTTAGTAATACCTCCTCCTGCGTCTTGTGCTCGTGTTCGGCTTCCCGAGGCTCCCGCACCGGATCAGCAACCTTCTCGACCGAAAATAAAGCCGACACCCACCAGAAGTCATCGTCAATTTGGGAAAGAGTCTGGAAATATTATGAATCATAACTTATCGGTTTATTCCAATTAGAAATGCTAAAAAAAATCATAATTCTTTATATTTAAGTAGATGTCAAGCTTCATACTTTTACAACAGAAAGTTTCCATGATGTGTATCGATACAAAAAAAAGTTATATTTTACCACTTCAAAAAAAAAAAAAAAACATCTCAAAAGCGCCCTTATCAGTTATGACACAAAGAAATTAAAATGTATATGTGTTTAATGAAGATAACAAAAAAGAGAGAGTTTTCTAAAGAACAATTACTATTTTAAAAACAACCTTAAAAGGGTGAGATACAACAATAACACAGGATAGAGGTCTTATTGGGTTACTCACTAAATGAAATAAGCTGATATAGCAAATAATAAAGGAATAAAAACCAGTGATAATGATAAGTGTTTCATGTTATCAGTAATGTCATGTAATACGAACTATTCATTAATACTTACACATAAGAGAGCAAAAATAGCCTTGGCCTTGTAGCGACTGTGCACAAAAACCAGAGCACACAAAATATCGTCAGTCTGCGGTCTCTGTATAAATTGTCGTCTTGGTCCTTTGCCCTTACCCCTAACCTTAGCCGGGCTAGCGTCTTGTTCAGTAGGCTTATCCTTATCCACTTCAGGTTTCTCACCCGGCGGCTTGAACTGCTTCAACACACTCAAAAATTTCAATACCTTCGGTGAGCAGTATTTTTGTATCTGTTCCTTATCACTCAACTTTTCAAATTCATATTCACACATGGCTCGCACCGTTACCAGCGACGTCGATGTCATACATAACAGTAAATAGTGCCTCTCGTATGGCACCTTTACCTTCAGTTTTTCTATTTTGGAAAGTATATGTAAAGCTGCCTTGTCCGCACACCAGGGTCCCATATCATCTAGGACTTCGAGAAAATCATCTAATAACTGGATGGGAGTGTTTTTAGGGTCCGGGACTTCCTTGAATTCCTCTAGGAATTCGTCGTAAATATATTTCGCTTGGATCGTAGCGGTGCTGAAGTAAAAAAATTTTGGCGCTGATAGCAATCATTTTTAGTTCATTGTATAGATCAGAAGGCCCAAGCTTGGGACATTCCATTATAGTCTCTTGAGGCCGACAGGACAACCTGATCAGCGTCACAATTTCAGAAGACGTGTCGACAGTTGCATCGAGTAGTTTTCAAGCCGTCGTAATCTCGGCTTCCAAGCGGTCGGGTTGAAGTTCAGTACCTAACAGGCCTGTGGTCAGTCCAAGAATGCGAGGTTTTTTTATCCCCTGGCAAACTTTTGTACTTGGCCATTATCAGTTTCATATATGACTGACGCTGACCGTACAGGCAGTCATCAATAACCATCAGGTTAAAAATAGACAAATCATCTATAATGCACAGGGTTAACAGTTCTATGCAAACCTCAGCAGTGGTTACGAGAACCTGGTTCGTTTTCAAATAATCATCAATGTCTTCTATTTCGTCAACGTCTTCCGTAATACTCTTAACGTTTAGATCAGTCAAATATTTTACGTGTGAAGTCATTATAGGTACATTTTGTAAGTCTAATATGAACAGAGCCCTTTTCCCTGACTCTGATCTCATCTGCCACGAGAATTCTTGTAATAATTTAACTACAATAAATGCCTTCGATGAGCTAGTACTACAACATACTATCGTGTTCTTCGCCTTGGCAGACTCTAACAGTTCCACTTGATACTCCTTGGGAGTAAACGTATGTGTATAAACATTCTCATTCAGGTAACAAGCCATTTTTACAGATATTTGTAATAAACGACGATATTTTTTGTTAACTGAATAAGGGGTTATGTATAGTATTAGTCTTACTAGTTTTTCTTTTCAATAATAACTTGAGATCACTCACAACTACATAGATATTTAAGGATTGTAAATACCTCTTCATTAAAGCTTAGTTTCTTGAAGATGCATGGCTGTATTTCCGGAATTTTAGAATAAAAGCCAAACGTTTTAAGATGGAAATACCAAACGATGAACAACATCTACATAACGCGCAGAATCCTAAGCGCGAAGATGCCGATGCCAACCACTAAAACACGTAAACCCCTAAATTTTAGGCGGGAATGCTATATTCTGCATTTTCTAAAACATTATTTATTACAACACAACATTGTTTTAAATTAATAATCCTCCTATTTTTTTCTTCACTTATTAAATCTTCCATTATTTAATAAATAATTTCAATCGACCACGACTCCATCTATTGAATTCTACGTCATCTACATCAAAATGGAACCTTACACCCGCTGCAGATTTCATTTTTTTCCGCTGTACGTTACGCCATCTAACGGATAATAGCAAATGCACCCTCAAGCTCATTGCAGAGATCTTACAGTCGATCATGTTTGCGGTAGTTATCTAGAGAGGGCGACAATATACGACTAACCGCAAGACGAAACAAAATAACGTAAGACGTAACGCGCAGTAACGTAAATCCATTGCAAAAGTAGGCCAAGAAGAAAATTTAGTGAAATTGACAACGTTAAAATAATTAAGTAACTATCTTGTCAATGTCAGAGTTATGTGCGACTAGTCTGCCAAATAAAATTGCTGTTGCTAAATACTTCTTGCATTTGGATGTAATATGTAACCATCGATATAAAATAAATCAGTACGTACTCAGTAAAAAAATATGATAAGAAATATATGTGAAATCAGCTTGTTTTAGGTTAGAATTATAACCCCGCCCCCTTTTTATTTTAAATATTTTGGACTTTTTGAAATGATTTCTTTAACTAGACTGATATAGAATATAAACTGGATATGGCTGTACCTAGTGGTGATAATCGAGGACCATGTTATTGGTGTTTTAAGACTGTAAAATGGATACCAGTTTTGTTTATCGTGACCATAGTTGGATGGTCGTATTATGCCTATGTTATTCAACTTTGTTTAAGTAAGTGCCAAAATAATAGAGATCGAAAAAGAAATTCTAATGTTACTTATTTTCAGTTACTGTAGAAAGTCCGGTCAAGCAAGTGCTCTATCTCATATTTTATCATTTATTCTTTTTCATGTTTGTTTGGTCTTATTGGCAGACTATTTTCACCGACGTTGGTAGAGTGCCTCCTAAAGTAGTATAAGTACAAACATTATAATATATAAACATGCATTATAATGTTTGTGTTTGTATTAATCTATACAAATTTTTTAGTATAAAATTCCTGATGCCGATTTTGAAGCTTATATGAGTCACGCCGACTCGTATGATACACAAAATACAATATTAGAAACGTTTATGCGAGACATTTACCCACCACGAATGTAACGATAAGCGGTGGTGTAAGATTCCTGTGAAAAAGTGTAAAATTATTAAGCCAGATAGAGCTCACCATTGTTCCGTGTGTGAAGTCTGTGTTTTAAAAATGGACCATCATTGCCCGTGGATTAATAACTGTGTTTCGTTCACGAATTATAAGTTCTTCATACTGTTCCTGGGATACGCACTACTGTATTGTATATATGTCTCTCTTACATCACTTCCGTATTTCATCTCATTTTGGAGGGTAAGCATCAAGTTTAAGTTAACACAAAACACACGCAGTTATAACAAAATTATAATTCTATTAAGGGCAGTTTTGATTTTATCATAGATAAAAGATTAATCACTTGCAGGGCGACCTCCAAGGAATGGGAAGATTCCACATTTTATTTTTATTTTTTTCGTGGCAATAATGTTTGGTGTCAGTTTAATGTCACTCTTTGGATATCACTGTTACTTGGTATGCGAGAATAGAACAACGTTAGGTAAGTATTTATGTAGAGACATTTTCGGAAAAAATAAATTTTGTATCGTAAACAGAATCATTTCACCGCCGAGCTTTCGGGGTGTAGGGGCTGATAAGTATGGTTTTCACATAGGAAGGTACAAGAATTTTCAAGAAGTATTTGGCGACAAGCCGAAAAACGTGGTTTCTCCCAGTCAGCACCAGGTAATGCATAAATTTATTCTATTATTCAACTGTTGCTAAGCAGATTTTTGCATTTTTTTTAATACTGGTTATTCTTGTTTTTCACCATTTTAAAAAAATCATTTTACTGTTAAAACGTGATTATTCTGTCATTTTATTTGGTACTATTAAAAGGCACTCCAAAAGTGGAGCAGAATGCCTGATTGTCACGTAGCAAAAATTGGATTAGCAACAAATGTGATAAATGAGAAAATTAAATCATACAGTAAGAAATACTACTACAATAAAGTATTGTTTGAAAATATATGTGGGCTAATAATTATAATTTTGAATCTAAAAATTATTTGTTTGCATTTACTGATAAATGACACTTATTTTATATTTTTTGAACACATAAATTGTCCAACAGATGCACTATTATTATTTATAAATTAGACAAAAAAAATGGCTGACAGTCTTAATATTCACCTTTTGGATAGTTAATTTAAACAGAGGCTAAAAATACGTGGTGTTTTGGTAATAATTTTGGCATTATTTTAGTGTATATGTAGCTTTTACATAATGTATATCGGCCAGATATAATATCGCTCCTATAAAAAAACAAGGTGAGGATAAATTCAGTTTCCATTACATTTAAAAAAGTTCTTTGCACCACCGTGTCCAGTACTTTCCTGAAAATGTATTATATGGTTGTACGTTTTTAAAATTCTACACGCAGGCATACTCCTGTTAACCTAGCAACATTATATTTTTTTATGGATTTTTGTAGTTTGGGTGACGGTATTGAATACCCTGTACACTCACGCCACCAGCAGAGTTCTTATCATTCTATGGACAACACCCAGAACAGGTTAGATTAATAATACTGGCTAACGCTATTAGCTAAAGCAATTATCATTCTGTTTTTGTTTTTATTTTGCAACATCTAACACAATAACCTCCGTTTGTATCGTGTTGTGACAAAGACTGGTTGTTAGTTGACTTAATAACAATAAAATAGTTTTAATATATTATTTTTGTAGCTTTGATTTAAGTTGATAGAATATTTGCGATTATCTTACAGCGACTTTAATAATTCTTGGCATATCATTATAATAATAATTATATATTTTTTTTATTAAGTTGAAATATTTTATAATTCACACATCACACTCCTAAATAACATTTCAGTCGTATTTTTATGTATTCTTATACATTTGTTTTTTTGTACTTTCTCTTTTCAAACACATTCTACATCTACGGTGTGTTTGTAGCTTATAGGGCACTAATTTAAAATTATTTGCATTAGCAAGGCAATGTGTGTTATCTGAAATTATAGTTTTTACTTTTTTAAAAAGTACTTATGTACGATAGGCAACTATAATTATACTATTATATAAAACTACGCACAAATAAATTAGAAAAACTATTTTATGTAGGATGAAAATCATTGTATATCAATTTTGTACTAATAAGAAGGGCAAAATAAAACAGAGATATTTTTCTAACGATTAATTTTGTATACAACTCGTTACTAATCAAACTAATATATTTTTTTTGTTTGTGAGATCTTGATCTCTGTAGTTATACAGGATATTTATTGGGCTTATTTATCAGTGTGTAGGCAACGTTTCAAAAAATTATGGTATGCCAGGAATAATATTATTCCATTAACTTATTAACTAAGTTGATAAAACATTTAAATTTTCTTAACTTCAATTTACTTACTGGCTGACTTCTATACTGAAAATTGATCTTTCTGTGTTCATTTTGATAAACCATGTGCAATAAATACCCTGTATGCAAAAAAAAAAAAAAATTCGAACAAAAAGCTAGCCAGTATCATTTATATTTTGTTAGGTCGAAATAAAAATGTTTTAACACTGGTGATGGATGGCTAACATTTTCCCACTGTAACCCATTCATTGTTATAGACCTGATTTTTTTTTTGTGTTGGCAACTTTTACTGTATTTTACCTTCATTGTATCACGTTGCATTGGTTTTAAGAAATCAGGTGACGGTTGAGGAGAAATTATTGGCTGATTTTTGCTCTTTAATATCTTCCTGCATGTAAAAAGCTTCATTGCAACCGCTGATTCAATTAATGAAGTAAAATCAACTTTTTTAAGCAGCGCCGAGAGCCTGAATCTGAGACATCTAAGCTCAACCCCGGCCATACCGAAATATCCATTTTATAACTCAATGTACTTAATTATTGTGAATACTTTAATTTTTATTTTGTAATAAATTGTTTTATATTTCAGTTATGTTTTATGATTTTCGTACCTTTTGTTTTAGATTAACATCCTTAAGTTACTGTCAACAATTTTATACATAATCCACACTTACTCATGTATGGACACACGTCACTTATGCGGTAAACATCATTTCTGTTTTCCATTAACGAAGGCTCTAAGCTCATTTTGTTTGTGCAGCAGTAATTTTTTAGAAAGTGCAGTTTAGCAAAATTAGTCAGTGTTTGAATAAATATTAATATTCGAATGTTCCTAGACGACGCTTAGAGCATTTCTAACGCGTGAAAAAGACCGTGTGGTCTAACTCTTGAATGCTTTGCATTTTATGGCTGTGTCATAGAATAAACTGAATTGCAAACATAATTAGTATGACATGTTTTTTGCATAGTTTGGGTGATGGACTAACATTTCCCCCAAAGACAAATGGAGGAAGATCAAGAAGGACTTTTACGTGAGCAACAGTTCAAGACGACACTCACTACTATTCTTGAAGACTCGCTGTGATTTTGTAAAATAGGTATTGTTCTTTTGGCTATTGATTTAAAATTACTGTATGGAATTCCGAATTAGAATCAGTTCATTTCAAAGCATTTCCATATACAGGGTGTTCCACCTAAGGCAGACTTTTCCATAACTCTATTATTGTAAATTAAAAAAAAAATGTTTTTCACGAACTTTAGAAAATAATCGATTTTTTTGAAATATTTTTTTGTTAAATTTACAATAACAGAGCTGTTGGAAGAAACCCACCTTAGCTGGAACACCCTATGTGCGGGCGAATTATTTTTTGCTTAAAAAAATTAACATTAAATTTATTCCAGATTAAAATTATCTAAAATGAATTTACAACCTATTTTATGGATTTATCATCTTTTATGAAGATAAGTAGATAATAAAATAAGATTTAAAACGATAGGAAGAGAATTTGAATTAAACATGACGCTACCTACAAGAAATGTGTTTTCGATTTTAGTTAAATTTTTTTTAAGTAGAAGATACCGATTTAAAAATAACATGGTTCCTAATAAGAAAGTTATATACTTTATAGGATTGGTAGATGAAATATTGTCCTACATTTAGTAATAAGTATTCTAGAATGAGATAATGACCAGAATTTTTTAATTCTCATTCAAAATTTATTTGTGGATTCTACACTGGTGAAAATGTCAAAGCAGAAACTAATGTACTTGACTTAAAAGTGAGGCAATTAATAAACCTTGCCAATTTATTTTATGAATCCTATGAATATGCTTAAAAAATTTCATGTTAGACACACAAAATATTTATATGTATTAGTGTTATCGGTGTTGTAGTTCAGTCCATATCATAGTATAAATTTATTTTTTTACTGTGTAGATTATAGTCTTATGAAGATTAATTTAAAATGGTAAAGCTTCTAGCGATCGAATTTTATTTAGTGTTCAGTAGTTTATCGAACAGCCAGAATATGCTTCCCTGTAATTTTTACACCGTCTATGGGAATGTTATGGTAAACATTTCAAATGACACGCTCTACCATAAAATTCCTAAGTGAACAGATAGTCCAGTAGGCAGGGAGCTAAAATCATCAAAAACTGTTCTTGAAAGATATATGGCTAGTTTTGTCGGTTCCCTATGTATTTTTTTTGTGTAGAACACAATGCATGGGGTCCGTAGAGCTCAAATCAACGCCTAATTTTTTAAATCCATAATTTGTGAAAAAAACGTATTTTTCTTACATTTCGCTTATATCTCCGCTTGGCATATTTTAGAGGGCATATGCATACAAGAAGCCTTTTGAAGAAGCCTACTGAATTTCCTAAATTTTAAGCTCCAACCCGAAGTCTTCCAAGTGCTATTGTTAACTTGCAAATGACTGTTGAGTTGAAAAAGTGCTTTTTCACCATTTTTTTACTTCAAAAGTAGGCGACTATGATCATGATATTTCTTGAGGGACCTATTTGTAGATGAAGTTACAAAAAAATTTCACCTCGATCCATTAATAACTTTTCGAGTAAATAACGATCGCATTTTTTTAGTCTTAATTAACAATGACGCCATTTCTTTGTTTATCACGATATTGACCGGTTGGGCTAGAAAAATCATAAATCTCTTCAAAATTGCGAGACTTTATGAGATTTTGGAAAATATGAATTTGGGCCAGTTTTATAAACGTTTTCTACGAGCCTATCTTTTTTGGACGCGACGTATATATTGTTTTAGCGTTGCCGCTCCGAAATTCTCGGAATTGTGACTATAATATCTTGACGCCCATTTTTTGTTTAAAATACGCGTCTTGAAGCGTACTTTCAAGGTATTATAAAAAAAGCGTCAAAAAAGGCAGTCGCGTAGAAAACGTTAATATTTTTCAAAATCTCAAAAGGTCTCGCAAACTTGAAGGAGATTAATGATTTTTCTAGCCCAACCCGGTCAATATCGTATAATAAACACAGAAATGGAATAATTGTTAATTAAGGCTAAAAAAAATGTGATCGAAAAGTTATTAACGGATCGAGCTAAAAATTTTTTTTGTAACTTCATACTACAAACAGCAGTCCCTCCAAGAAATATCATGATCTTAGTCGCCCTACTTTTTGAAGTAAAAAAATGGCGAAAAAAAAGCACTTTTTTCAACTCGGCAGTCATTTGCAAGTTAACAATAGCACAAGGAGACTTCGGATTGGGCTTAAAATTCAATTAGGAAATTCAATAGACTACAACTTCTTATATGCATACGCTATCTAAAATATGCCAAGGAATGGAGATATAGCGAAATGTGAAAAAAAAAACTTTTTTTTCACAAATTGTTAATTTAAAAATTTGCGGACTTGTCTTCAGCTCTACGGACCTCGCGCATTGTGTTCTACGCAAAAAAATACATAGGGAACCGTCAAAACTAGCCCTATATCTATCAACAACACATAAAAAAATCTCTGCCTACTGGATTGAGAATGAATCATAAATGTTCAGGTTACTAAAAAAGGTACAAATACGATCCGCCGGGCGATTCACTGTAAATCGAAAGTACCAGAGGATATATTAGGAATAGTAAGAAGGATTATACAAGTAGAGGAAGTGCATTGTAAATAGATAGGAGGTAATCTTAAATTAAATTAATTATCACTAGTCCAAATGGATGAGGCGGGACGTTTGATGAATTTGCAAGCAATTCAATGACTATTTTTGTAACGATTGCTCGCACCTATTGGACAGAATACAACAACTGTACTACTCAAGTTCTCGATAACCGGCCATAACGCAAATGCTTAAATTGTTACGTTTAATATAATAACATTTCTATGCAAATTTTGTATAAATTTATAACTAAAACTATGGAAAAATAAAGATCCTACTTACTTAGACGTTTTGTTGGAATGAAACCCATTCCTATAAAAAAACATTTATTAAATGTTTTAATTCTGAATAAATCCATGAGTTACATAACAAAATGGCATCTTTAAAACTAAACGTAACATTATATACATACGTGTGTGTATGTATGGCATTCTATTCGGGTAAGTGCGTGAAACATGACTGTAATATCTAAATGCTGAATTTAAACTTATCTAGTAAGCAGTACTCACTTAACATACGCGCTATTTAATTACAGCTGCTTAAATGCACACGATTACTTTACTGCTTGCTGATAACTGTAAATCGAGCTTTATGAGTAACAAATAATAAAATATCTCAAAACGTTAAGACAGCATCGCACTCAACAATGTTAACATTTCTTATATGAGTCTCCCTTTTAATTTCCAAAAAAAAAGATACATAACATAAGTGGGTAAAAGCTGGTTAGTCATACGTTTTAAGCAATCGTATGTTGGACAACAGCTATTAATATCACCGATTAAAAAAAAGTTTAGTCCATGTAAACACAACTGCCCATCCGAAATATGGGTAAAATAGCAAGTCAATAAAATAGCATAAAATAAAGATATACTTTAAAAGTATTACTCATATAAGATAACAAAAATTATATAAAAAAAAAATGTACTTAAACAATGTAACCTACAGAAAAATATATAATGAAAAATATCTCTAAATACTAAACTATATACAACATTAACAACATTATTTTCCGTATAATAAATTACAATGATGAGATGGTGGACATATGTATAAAAATAATACGTTTGCAACACCAGTGTAAGTACGATGATTCAAATTTTCTTCAGTAGATCTTTAATTTAGAATATAATTTCTTATGAGCACAAGTTTTCTGTTATTCGTTATTGGAAGAATTTCTGGATTAACGGTTTACATTCGTTCGGGGTGTATAAATTTTTATGTCATTCATTTATGCTGTATATCATGTAAATTTGTCAAAAGACGATATGTAATATTGTGTAGATGCAAAATTTCGTAGTATTTACATCAATCAAAATTGAAATTTGTAATAAATATATATTTTTTTTATAATAGTGTTCTCCGTCAATATAAAAAATAGCTTTCAGAGGGTTATAGATTGGATTTTCAAGTAAACGCCAAATTTTAGTGATCTCAATATGCTAAATATATATATTTTAACGGTGCATGTTTGTAAGACCATGTTACCCATAAAAAATTATTAAGATCGTAAAAAAAATATATATTACCGAACACAAATCGGTGTGAGATTCAATAAAGAAATATCAGTTTATGGATACCAAATTTAGAATGCTTAATGAATGAAATTTTATAGATAGGGCTAAAATATAATTTACAATGAAAGAAATATTTCTAACAGGGCATTGACAATTTTTCCACCCTTTTTGTTATGATTGAGCTGTAAAATTTGAACCACCCTTGTTTATCGAGAAACGTGTTACACATCCTAAATTATTAGTACGAACTTTTCAACCTCAATACTAAACAATAAAAGTTTTGATAACCCCCTCTCTTAAATGATTTTAAAAATTAGACACTGATCTTGTACTTGAAAAATAGTCGAATACAAATTTTATATTGAGATCAAGGTAATATAAATTTTCCCGCTTATATTTCCCTTAACAGTGTATTTAAAAAATAATTTTTATAAATATATACTTACATTTTTTTTATGAACATTTCAACAGACATAATATATACAATAAGGAAAATTAAAGGGTTTTATTTAGTTTAACGGATGGCAACCTCAATGTGCCTTCGGACTTTTCGCATTCCTTGAAACTTAACGCCAGTACGTGCGAGCGCCTCAGCACTTTGACAGATCTAGGGCTCGCTTTATCTTTTTCTAAAGCAAGAGTCCTCTTACCCCTCTTTATCTGTTTGTCGTCGGAGGAAGCACTTTTCAGACCTGTACCGTTTTGGTATGCTACTCCATTTTTGTTTAAACGCGAC
The DNA here is from genome assembly GCA_029963805.1 of Aromia moschata. Taxonomy (NCBI): domain Eukaryota; kingdom Metazoa; phylum Arthropoda; class Insecta; order Coleoptera; family Cerambycidae; genus Aromia; species Aromia moschata. The sequence continues at coordinate 2,264,531 of JAPWTK010000038.1, forward strand.
AGAGGACTTTTCTTTATTATCTGACGTTTTTCAGCTAGCTGTAGTTTATCACTGGCTGACGAGGTGATCGGAGACACTAACTTTCTTGTGCCACCACGCTTATCAAGCTGAGCCTCTTTGTCTCAATTCTGTCAACAAAAGCATTGGTCGCATTCAAACTTCTCATTCTCAGGTGTAAAAGCTCTCCTTGTGCCTATTCAAACTACTGTACTAGACATTTACAACGGCCTACCCTATATTAACAGCAAGATTAAAAAAAAAACTTCATCACATGCCAAGACTTCGTATGTTTTCATACATTTTTGTTTGCACTCGCTTTTATCCATGAAACACTTCTAACACTACTCATTCTCACACATGAAACTTTATACACCGATATTTTCCATTTTCCTGCTTAAAAGTATACGTAGGTTCAAACATAAATTATACAAAAAATGGCCTTGGCAAAAGTTTTCAAACACGCTCTCGAACGGTAAGGCAATTTTTTATAAAACCCATATTTCAGGAGGTTTAAGTGCGTTTCAGCAATGTTTATACAGTTGTAGATGATACATGTGAAAAAGTGCCAGGTTTAAGCAACTACTGAAGAAAATACCCAAGTTGTTACATTTTAAAACTAATTTACCTACCACTCTCCCCTACTTGCAATCATATTCCAACTTATCTAATAAATAATAACTGGTTAAAACACTGGTATTAACGATATAAGTGTAATTAAAAAAAAATTTTTTTTAAAAATTCTAAATCGAAAAGATGACGATCTCGGAAACCATTTTCAACCCTGATTAAACGCATAAAAGTATTTTGAGTTAATTTAAAAATTGTTGGCATGTAACGAATCTACTATTCTTTACAAAATATACAAGAAGTGTACAAATCGGAAATACAAAAAACAACCTTTTCTACATACAAACTCAAGCGAATAAACAATGCGTAAATATTGAAAAACAGGGGAAAAAGTGGTCGCTTAAAAGATAATCGCATGCAAAATATACAAAATCAAATTCATAAGCCATGCTCTCATTTGCAGTAATACTCTGAGTAAGAAGCATATTTTTTTGTTAGACAAACCTTTGGTCACCACGCGGTTACTTGTAGATCCCGACGATTTCGGTGCTGTGCCCGAGAGTATCTTACCCCCCTCAGCACCGTCGTGGCGGGGCTGCTTACCACGTGTACTCGACGCAAACGTTCCGCTCTGCAACACAAACATGTCGTTAATAATTCTACAATACAAAAAAAGTACAATAGTCCAGTACAAAAAAAACATCACAGGCACTTAGCATTAAAAGTAAGTCGAACATAAACAGAGTTCTCAAGGCATACCCTCCTTTTTATTTTTATGTTTCATACTATTTATGTGATGGCTACGCGTTCGCATTTGTCCCTACACAGCAGTTTTTCCTTACAGAATCTACACTTTGTCAGCAAATGGTAGTCTGTTAGGCGTTTAGGCACCTGAATTTTATTATTAAGGTAATACTGCTGCCGCCGACGTAAACACCTCGAACACACACATAAGTCTGCCACAATAGGGCGAAACGGCATAATACTTACTGAGTTGTCACAAGAGGCTTGGTTCTGGTCCTTTGGGCTTTTATCTCGTTTAGTCTATCACCTTGCGTTATACTGTTCTCTTCGCATCCTCTTCGGGATCGTTTATTTCCATACAGTCGACTTTCTTGACGATGCCCGTAACGTTATCGTGACTCTTTTTTCTGTTCAGTTCGGAGAGACTGTATATACCAACTGTATGTTTGGGGAGCCCCGTAATCCCACTTTTTTTACGGAACACTTCTCCCGACAGGTCCCACATTAGTTTTTGTTTTCTGAAATACCACAGGGTTAATAAAAATGACGCTACACATTTTTTTAAAAACATACTCTTGCAGCCAGCTCTGTTGATGGCCTATTATAGATCCAGGCCGACATATTCGAATCCACGCTATCGCCTCTTCTGCCGTGAATTTGTAATGCTTCATGATGTAACACGCGATCAAGGAGCCCGTCCTTCCCAATCCCGCTGAAAATTTAAAACGTTTAACATCGTTCAGGTAAAGGGAGACCCGTTTTTACCTTTACAATGTACTGCGATCGCGCCTTTAGCATTTTCGCATATGCTAATGAAATGCTGGAGAATTCCTATCACTTGGTGTACCACCATCGACAAAATATAGGTCCTTATGATCAAATCCAGCTTGAACGAACCTGTTTGAATCGTAAGCCTTCTTATTCAGCCTTACGATAGTAGTGACTTTATGCCTCCGAAAATATGCAAAATATGTTTCTGGCGAGTGAATTGGATATCCCTTATCCAACTTGGATCTGTTGTGGGGACCACAAAATGCTATGAATTTATTAGGAAGTATCCAGTTAAAGTCACCATTTTCGACACGTTCATAGTGTTCATACTCAAGGAAATCAAAGTTATCGAAATTAAAGAATCCGAAATGCAAGGCCTTTTTTATTGCTTTGAGACAGTCTAGAAGACATAGGGTGTAGGGTTCGCCGATAGAGGCATCTCTGAATTTCAGATAGTCTTTAGTCGAGTCATGGTTGAGAACCTCATAGGCCTGCTCTGGTTCATAATTCAGGTAGATTATCTAAAAAAATATATTTTTCAATGCTACACATTCTGAAAGTTGGTCTATTCCTTTGCTCTTTAATATAGTACATGGAAAACTAATTTCCATGAACTTTGTCCATTCATTGGTGCATTTCATTTTGAAGGACAGGCTCATTGAAGCACAGAAGTGAAACCCACTATATTAAACTTAATTGCAAACAAATAGACTTAACACTAGCACACATTTAAAATATAGAGGCACAGAAGGAAAAACTGTTTATTACAAGGCACGATAACTTTGTATGTACTTACAGAATATGCACCAATCAGAAAGGCGGCATTTACTCGTTTCTGGACATCTGATCCTGTATAATGCACAATTTTCTTATTATGGAATGCTGGATTACTCAATTTCCTCCTTAATTTTACGCAATAGTGATAAAGCATAGCCAAATTGAGAGGTCCGAAATCCAAGTAAAAACTATCATAGTTGAGTTCTGTGTCTATTGTAAAATAGTGGACAGATGGAGTTGATTTTGGCTTAATATCAGTGTTTAAAGAGACAAAAAACAAACGACCTAAAATTAAAATATGTAAAGATGTGACAAGGTTTACCTCCATAGTCAACTTACCTTTAATAAACTCTGAAGCATTTAACAAAAACATTTTCAAAAAACCTCCATCATATTAACGACAGTTCGTCTTTTTCTTTTCATAGGTGAACTGCAAGGCAAAACATTATTTACCGCTAATAATATGTATGACCATAAACATTGCTTTATTTGATTGAGGCCCACACAACCAGTAGGTGTTTTTTTTTTGTAAGTAGGCGTTATAAATTGGAATTAGTGGAAATCTATGAAATTGCTAAATGAGTAATATAATTTTGCAGGAAAACTGCTGTAATTGTGCCATAGCTAGGCTATAACGCCTTGGCGGATTATACGTTAAAAAAATAAACAAAAATAAATTCAAATATTTAAGAGTTGTGTATGTACCTCCTACTTTGTCACGAATGATTAAATCACACCCACCAATTCAACATGACGGCGCACTAGTTTTACATCATTTTTCGACTAAAAACCGCGAGGCATTTCACAGAACGGATTTAATCCATTCACAATTAAACTTCGGATAGAACTTATTGATATAAAATGGCGATCGGGAAGAAAACGTAGTACCAATATAACACCAACGCAACAAATACTAACAAAACAAACATTACATTGTAACCTAAAGAAAAACAGGGCATTTACACGTTGTATTCCCTACTTCTAATCGCCTGTTATGCAGGAAATTAAACATTATCTGTAATTAACCGTAATAAATTTTAAATCTGGGGGAGTTGTACAACCCCCTACATTATTTTTTTATGCCGATAATACGGCAACACACCTTACACGTTGTACGTTCTGCCATCTGTCGGCAAGTAGATGAATTTTCAATAATATTATGTACATACTATATGTATTACGATATATGTACTTTAGAGTTATCTATAACCGATAGCAGACATTTTGGTATTATCGGACTTTGATTTTTTTTTAAATTTGAAATTATTTTTCTAAACAAGCAAGCCGAACAAAAATCCCATTAAGTTTCAACTGAATACATTTTCATACTGGGAAAACTTGAGAGCCTTGAGTGTTTGTGTACGTGTCTAGATATAAACATAACCTTCATTTACCCGGAAGTTTAATCTCTGTTTGATAGAGGAAAATACTTTAAATTTGAAATAAACTATTAAAGATGTAAAGTTTTTTTAGCCAGTAACATTACGTTTGGTTCAATTTTTGATTTTAAGTTTTAAAAACTAATTAATCAAAGTAGGGCAACTAATTAGAAAGTTCACCAGGACTACTTCAACAGAACTTACCAATTTTAGTTGATGTATAACAGATAAGTCATCTCAAAATGACATCTAAAACAGAAAAAGTGCATTCTACAGTATATATAACGTTTATATCGTTGTTATTGGACTTATTGGCATTCACCATGATTCTACCGTTACTGCCTTCTTTGTTAGAACACTATAAAACGAACGACAGCACGGGACTCTACAGCTGGCTTTCGGATAAAATCTACTACTTTCAACAGTTCGTAGGGGCGCCCGAAAAATTCAATACCGTTTTATTTGGAGGATTCCTTGGGTCAATGTTTAGTTTTTTACAGTTTCTCGCAGCTCCCATCGTTGGCAGTATATCCGACGCGGTTGGAAGAAAAAGGGTGATGATAGCCTGTTTGGTAAGCGAAGTTTTAACTTGTGCCTTTGATTAAAAGTTTCCACTTGTATTTTTTTTATAAGTTTGAAGCTTATATTTATCGTTTTAGATTGGAATATCTTTTTCGTATATACTATGGGCTCTTTCGAAAAATCTAGTGATCTTTATACTTGCCAGATTTTTTGGAGGCATCAGTAAAGGCAATGTGTCACTGAGTATGGCTATCATTGCGGATGTTTCGTCAATGAAAACTAGAGGAAAGGGAATGGTAAGTTAGCAGACACAAAAAATTAAAAATACGTTGTCACAATATATTTTTAGGCACTTGTCGGCATTGCATTTTCCTTAGGCTTCATTATAGGCCCCTTGATCGGTGCAATATTTGCCGTATGGTCTAAACAAAAGTCCGGTGACTGGTTTGTAGTCCCAGCTTTATTCGCGCTGTCAGTGGCAGATCTGATTTTCTTCAGTCTTTGCTTCAAAGAAACATTACCTAAGGTACGTTAAAATAACACTGTTGTACATAACAGAATGTTTATTCAGTTTGTGTTGTAGGAGAAACGTGCAAAAAGTATTAAAACAACCCTAGAGAATGCTAAGGCTCTACTTAATGTGAAAGATTTATTTCAATTTACAGCAGTCGGAGGGCTGCAAGAATCCAATTTAAAAGAACTGCAAAAACTGGGAATGGTATATTTTGTGTATTTATTTATATATAGCGGATTAGAATTTACATTAACATTTCTGACACACTACGCTTTCAACTACACGTCTATGCAACAGGGATATATGTTTTTTGTAATAGGTAGAGTAATTTTTATTTATCTTAAGGGAATACAAAAATCGCTATTTTTAGGTTTAACAATGGCATTGATGCAAGGTGGTTATGTGAGGAAAGTTCCCCAAGCAAAGACAAAGACGACATGCGTTTATGGGTTATGGTTGATTGTGCCCTCATTTGTTTGTGTGGGAATAGCACGTGAACCGATTGTATTATATTTAGGATTATTTTTATTCGCCATATGTAAGATATTAACAAAAACCTTTGATTTCGTTATATATTCCTTTTTTTTTTTAGCTACTGCTATGGTGGTGCCTTGTATAATGACTATGGCATCCCAGTATGGTACTGAGCAACAGAAAGGTACCGTTATGGGCATATTTCTGTCGTTAGGTGCCCTAGCAAGGGCGGTCGGGTCCAATTTTTGCTAGTATAGCATTTTGGAGTCTAGGATCTAAGATAACCTATTTGACAGGCGCTGTATTTTTACTCTGGCCTGTTTTAACCTTGAGGCGACAATGATATTTACTTTTATTAAAAAAAATGTAGCATCTGAATCTCTACCAAATTTAAGATTTTTTGAGAGGCTTTTGCCAGAATTATATTCTTAATCTGACACTATTAACACAGCATAAAGAAGTAATAAGGTCCTCCTAATGCTGTGCTATTATTTTTTTTATATTGTCTATAAACAAGTATGAAGGTCAATAGTGTCAAACAGGAAAATATCAATAATTTGCCTGTTAAAACTAACTTTTTTTTTAATGTTATGTAATACTTTAATGAATGTAAGGTAACATATAAACTGAATGACAAGACATTTATTCCTGAGATCTTTGTCAAACAAAATGTCTCTGAAATTTGTAAATTATGATTGTATCGTTACCTAAAAATAATGTGCCACGTAAAAAATAGTCCTTAAAAGTAATGTTTATAAAATAAATACATAGATAATGTATTACTATTAAGCCTGTAATTATTGGCTTTGTTGTTAATTGTCAAGTCATTCTGAATTTATATTTAATCAGTATTATTTACATAAATTTAAGTTTGCTATAAAATTTATTGTCATATTTGTTTATAATGTATTATTATATAGTATGTACAGGTACATCACACTTAGTTTAGAATACTTAAGATGATTATATTTTTCATAGATATTTAAAAGAATAAAAATATACTAACTTTATCTAATAGTCCTGATTATTTTTTTTTAAATACCACTACCTAGGCGCCTAGATAATAAATAGCGACATCTAATTATTAGTAGTCAACTATGACACATAATGGTTGACTGGTTGCATAGATAAAAGACTGGTTGACAGTTGGTCGACTGGTACATGTACATTTTTAAGTGACTGTACAAACACATTCGCGGAGCAATTTCATTTAAATTTAATAGTGAGTCTAAGAATTTTTCTTTCAACACATACGCTATTAAATGTGCTATTCCGATATTTAAGAAAATTAATTCAGAGTTCAAAAGAAGGCGCACTCAATAGAAACTACGTGGACCAGTTAATAGATGGCGCATTTGCTAAAAAACAGGAATCGGACATTTATAAAATACATACATATGTATGTAATATAAACTTGATAACCTCGATTTATGGCCTTGTGTCATTGCGTGAGGTTTTTGTTATAACGATTTTACTTTTTTGTGTCGTTAATTTCCCCTGGGAAGGTATACACTTTGCTTCAAAATGGCCAAGAAGTTCAGCGAAATCAAAGAGGAATTGGACAAGTCATTACACGACCCCAGTAAACCTTGGACAGTTATCCTAGACCAAGCTGAAAAGAAAACCGGTGTAGAACGGTTATACATTTTTGTCGGTAATTATTCATTAATTAGTATTTTATAACCCAATATAATTTTATAACATTTGCGTAATAGGTAGCATAGCCATTATTGGATTATGGTTAGTTTTTGATACGCTATTGCTCAACTAGTCTGTAATTCTGTTGGATTTTTGTATCCGGCCTATGTGTCTATGCACGCTATTGAGTCCCCAAGTAAGGATGACGATACTAAATGGCTAACGTACTGGGTAGTCTTCGCTGTCTTTTCGATCATTGAATATTTTGCTGATTTTATCGCTGGCTGGTTTCCCTTGTACTGGCTTATCAAGGTATACCCAACATCCTTTATTTTTATTATTACACAATATTTTCTAATGTCTTGTTTGCAGTGCCTTTTCTTTGTTTGGTTAATGATTACCAACTGACATTAATGGTTCCATGATTATTTATAGGAGAATTTTAAGACCATATTTCTTGAAACATCATGGAGTTATCGATAGTACGTTGAACAGTGTTAAGGAAAAAGGTAAATAATTATTTTGTGTTAATAATTAGGCTTATATAAATATTTTTTAGCGGGTACATTACTGGAGCAGAAGAAGGATTAATTTATGACTTGAATTTTACTACACAGAAGTTCATACTTTTAGCCTGATGTCTTTTATCGAATCTATATCGTTTGCAATTATTATTGCTAGTACTTTGTAGGTATTTTAAAATTACTATTCTTTTAAGGTGTGTTAATGTTTTTAAGGGTTGAAGAAGATCGGTGTGTGTTTTAAAAAACTCCATTATTAAGACTATATATGTATATTTTTTTATTGTGATAATGCCTATATATTTGCATACTTTTAAGAATCCTCTACATTTAGCTTTTAGATAAGGATATTATATAGTGCAACAGAAGTATTTGTCTTATTATGTATTTCACAACAAATAAATAAATGCAAAAATAGTGATTGGAGTTTTGCCTTGTTATTACCTTAGTGCCATTATCCATTACCTTAGTATTATCACTTTGGTTGAATCGAGACTGAGATATGGCATAGAATTGTGGGGTAACTCTACCCTAGCAAGTAATATTTTTAAGCTGCAAAAAACGTATTTTACGTACTATAGCAGGGACTTTAAATACATCTACGTGTGTGCCTCTATTTAAAAAATATAATATTTTAACCTTACTGAGTTTATATTTTTTTTCTCTTTGTATTTATATTTTTGCAAATAAAAACAAATTTACATATAGCTACGATATTCACAACAAAATCACCAGGAATATTAATATGTTTTATATACCATTTACAAAATTAGAATGTGTAAAAGTCACCTAAATATTTTGGTCTTAAGTTGTATAATCAGTTACCTAATGATATAGGACAATGTGATAATATTAGTAGCTTTAAGGACAAAATAAAATATTTTTTTTTATTTAAATGTTTCTACTCTGTGTCTGAATTTTTACAATAAGAATGTCTTTTGTGTCTCTACTTTTGTATATTCTGGTTTTAGGTAATTTATTGACTATTCCTATACAATTATCGATTATTGTCAAAGAAGGAAAATAAATTATCTATCATAACATAGTATACAACAAAGTCACTTCCGCTGTCTGTCCCTACCTATGTATGCTTAGATCTTTAAAACTATGCAACGGATTGTGATGCATTTTTTTAATATGTAGAGTAATTCAAGAGGGAAGGTTTATATGTATAATACATGCATAATATAGTAGAGAAACACTGATAATTTTAGAGGTTTCTAATGTGATGTCGTAAACCGTGCGAAGCTGGGGCGGGTCGCTAGTCTATCTATATATTACACATTATTGTATTTTTTACATTACTATTTGCTTAATTTCATGCTTAATTTTAAAACTGGTTAATAATTAACAATCAAGAATTTTTATTCTATTTTGACATCGTAGCTAGTATTTTGGTATTATAATTAGTTTAATACTTTGTGAAAGCAAAAAAATTGTGAAATTAAGAAGTCTTTAATTTCACCCAAACTCCAAACATTACATACGTTATAACCTCTTTTGGTATTTTCTATGGTTAACGATAATTAGGAACTTTTTTATTAATCTCATCAAGCTCGACTTGTTCTACAGAGGATAAAATCTCTGCTAAGAAATTCATTTTAATTACGTACAAATTACAGAAACTAGCCTCAAACAAAAAAACTCTCTAAACCACAAATGGTGTGTTTAGCGGGCTAAAATATGCGCTAAAAAAAATCACCGAAAATAAAAACCTGAGTCTATCTGTTTATAAACTTTGAAAAAGTCTAAGTTGTACGTAGGCAACTTTTTTTACTTATGCTCCAATATAATTTTGAATTAATATTTGGCAATCCAATAAACGACACTTTGTATTGTTGGTTGCAGAAATATTCTGATTTAAAACTTATACTAGTGTCATCTAACGGTTGTTTTCAGCAACATTTCTATCTACATATGTATGTATGTACAGCTCTGTCTAAACCATAGATAAAAGGAGAGAGTCTAAACCACCAAACACAAAGCTTTCTTCCTCCTCCTCCACGTTTTGAACAACCTTCAAAAAGTTATTTTGTCTATGTAATTTGTAATTTTAATAAAACAACAGAATGATAATCTATTCTAGAGACTGTATTTTTTTATTTCTGCGATAAAACTAAAAGATTTATTTGTAAGTAACCTTAAGATTTATTAAATTATTTATCTGTGCAAAATGGAAAACACTGTAGGAAACACTAGAAATAGGTGTACTAATATGCGAACTGGAGGCCTCTGTGAGTTCGATGGAGGAAGAAGAAGTTCATTTTGAAGTTATGTATAATAATCGATTGTCCACATTAACCTAAAAGTGTTGTTTTCTATTGTCAAACTCGTAGTAAAAAACCAAATAAAAATACAATCGACATTCATAATGAGCAGTGAAATAATGTATTGTGGGAAATAGTACGTGGACCATGCCTTTATTTTAGCGAAAAGTACCACAAAAGAGGAATAGAGAAAATTCTCCTAATATGGCTACTAATAATGTAGGCATTGACTGGATGAGTAGTCTTGGTGTTGGAGTGGTAGATTTTGAAACCTTGGAGCACTGTACCTGAACAACACCAAGGAAGTTCTGGTATGAACCAATATGAACAAATGGATAGGGCCAATACAAGTGCTACTTTGAAGGTTTGTTTTCTAATTCTTATTTATGTTTATGTTACTGAATTCCAATTGTTTATTTACCTCAGAGAAATCCAAAAATGGAACTATCGAAGAATGATTTACTTAAACTTGTTACTTATTTCGAGGGAGAAATACAAGCTAGGGGATATCGCCATTGCGTCTCAAGGTAAAATCTACGACTATTTTTATTTTGCATTATGAGAAATGTATTTTTTGTTCCAGTCCGTAAAACTTAAGCAGGTAGTCAACGTGGGCAGATATAGGCCAGTAATTATGTCAGATCCGTATACAGCTTTACTAAGGGATAGTATAGCGGATGGTCCTACTGCGAAACCTCCAGTAAGCGAGAAAGAAATGGCACAGGCAGCTGAACAGCAACTTCAAGCTTTGGAACAGCTAGTTTTGCAGCAGAGGTGGGCACACCAACATATGATTAACATTTTAAAGGAAGCCGAAAACAAACACAAAAAGGTATGGCTTTTTGTTCCCTTATGCTCCCTACTTACAATGTATTTTTGCAGGTTATTCAGGAATTGGAAGAAGAAAAGTGTAAACACGAACATGATACAGCTCAAGGTGACGATATTACTTATGGTTTGGAAATGGAAAGAACCCGTTTAAGACAAGAATTAGAAATGGAAAGGACAGCCAGAAAGAAATTGGAGAAAGAAGTAAAACGACAAGTGGAGATGGCAGATGAGGAGAGAGCAAGACAGAAACAAATAGTTTTGCTTTTGCTAGCAGAAAGGAAGAAGATAATCGTCAAGTATATAGAAGAGAGGAAGCGTAGCGAAGATTTAGCTCAGGTGCTATATAGTATTAAATAATAGTCTTTATTCCTTTTAAAAAAAAAGAGAGGGTTCTGTAGGTTTACAAAATAGTGATACATAGAACTTTGAATTTATAAAATAATAAAACTTGAATATAAAAACAAAATAACTTATAAATTTAGACATAAAGGTATGTAAGTAACCTATTGTGTTTTACAGAGGGGAGGAAAATTGTGTAACTATAATGTATGTAGTAGATAAATATAGCAAAGAAAAAATAATACAAATAAAAAAAAAGTATTCATTGAGAATAAATGAACGAATTTAAAAAAAAATTAGAACGAGCACAAAACTATAATATTTTATAATATATTTGATATAAAAATTAATTTAATATGTGTGTCGTGCAGATTTTATCTGAGGAGAAGTCCCGAATTGATACAATGGCCGAAGGTCTCGAGGAAGAAAGTAAGAAGTCTCTACAAATGGAGGCCGAACTAGAAAAACAGGTTCATGTTTACGAAAACGATAAAAAAACTTTTAAAAGCCCAGTTAGCATCTAAAGAACTCAGGTATATAACGTACAAATCTTTTTAAGCATCATCTTTTCACGCATATATCTTTATAATTACAGATGTCAGGAATTGGAGGCCGAACTGCAGAGAGTGAAAGCCGAATGCGATGCCTTACGAAGTAGAGTGACGATTCCCAACGACGGTGCTGCGCCTATGATCAGTAGCGTAGCTAAGGTCGTCCAGCCTACTGCTACGGTTTCTAGTGTACCTGTTTCTGGACCCAGTAAGTTAGCCTCATTGACGCCGATGATCGGTAACAAATAATTCAAGTTTACTTTCTGTTTTGCAGCCACTGGAATTGCGCAGTCTGTCACACCGGGGCAGGTGCTCAGGCAGACCGCCATAGCTCCCGCGAGCGCCCTAGCTGCTTCCAAGGTAAGATAATACAAGGCATTTTGTGATATATCCATTGTTGATAAAACGTTTCGGTACAATTTTAAAGCTTACACTTTTGGTTGGAACTTAAATGTTCCTTGCCTGTCAAAGAACCCTTGTTTTGACAAATGACAAACAACGAAACTAAGGCGACTTGTTTTAGGTTAATTCGGCTGCTTCAAATCAGGTGTCTGGGCAGGCTTCCATAGCGCACTCCGCCGAAAGTGGCGGCTTTCCACCCACAGTTCCAGCAGTCCTCGACGGCACCCCAGACTCCCCCGAAGAAGAGCTCCGCGGCAGCCAGAGGGGTGCCGCCCCCAATTCCCCCCCAACAAGCCCGTCATCCCCAGCAAGACTGCGACGGCAAGGCGGTCGGAGAGCGGCGAGTGTGAGAAAAAAAAAACAAACGCACCTCTTAAGGACGGCGAGCCAGTACGCTCGGGACAAGGGATCGAAATGCTGGGCCAGGAGCTGGCCGATTTCCAGCAGATGTTCGTGACGATGGCAACTAGCAATAATACTTAAGACAACCTATGTTATCTTTATCTGTCGGTTAGGAGTGTAATGGGAATGGCGAGAGTTTTGGATGGAGAAATGTTGCGATTAGCCGAATTTATTTATTTTCATTTAAATTTAAGGTAGTGAAATTTTACTTAAAACGGATTCTGGTGATGAGCGTGTACGGATTTATAGGTAGGCGATCCGGAATTGTGCGACGATTCAGGGAATAAATCTTTTCGCAAGGATTTTCGATGGTACCGAGAAACGATCTCGGTATAAAGGGACAAATACCGGACATATAGATCAATTGGGGATGTCTTTGTAAAAATAAGGTATTTTTACAATCTTGTTTCTAGATATATTTTCTTCTAATATGTTTCACTTAAGATGAATACAAGTTGGCGTTTGAAAGGTGTATTTAAGAGCAAGAAAGGGTCATTCATTTGTTTTCCTGACAGCGTATCACAAAAATAACGAGCCATCCAAAAAAAAAAAAACATCAATGTTGGCTATGAACGAGAGAGATGGAGATAGTGGTAATGTCGAAGGTCGCAGGGAAAGTGTTGTCAAACTTTTGACAAGTGTGTCACATAATTGCTGTGTTTCTTTTACCTGAAATATCAGTTTATTTCAATTCAGTACAAAAACGGGTGTTTTATTATGTCATCTCATTTTGAGAATATCAATTTCCCCCTGCCCCTACTGAAATTGAAAATGCCATGATTGTAGTAAAAATGAGGTTACAATTGTTAGGTTTCTAAAAATGGTGGACCAAAATGTGGTTTTTAAAATTTCTGAGAGCCTACAGCATCAATTTGGGCTCCACAGTGCATATCTACAATTTCTTCCAGTGTTAGCTGTCTCTTGTACATCAGAAGAGAAATCGTTGTCTTCTCATTAGTTTTACGTGAAAATATACCGTCTATACAATGATTGGCTTTGCATAGTTTTCTGTTATAATTTATAATTCTCCATACTGTCTATAACTAAAATAAAAAAAATCATGTTAACTCCATTTTTAGGAGTTTCATTGTTTTAACTTCTATTTCAATTCATTTCACTTCACCAAACTCAAAATGAAATGAGAAGTTGGGTAAAACAAACACAGCAAGTGTAACAGTCTTGACCATTATATAAGCTCATAAATTGCATGGCCAACTTTGATGACGTTTTTTTTTTGTATGGCTTGTTATTAAAAAAAACTATATGGATTTTTTGATATTTTTTCGTATCTCCAAAAATAAGAGTGACAAGGCGTAGTCAATATATAATCAATAACCCTGTAGTTAATAGAACTAGAGAGCGATTCATTTTAAGTGAAACTTTTACGAGTGAAACCGTGGTTTTGCACGATTCACTAAAAAAAGTAATAAATCGTGACTAGGATAAGCTTATACCCGTAATATTTAAATGAGAACTTGAGCTCGTATGTAGATTTCACGTACTTTAGTTGGTATCGGATATAAAGTTAAATTTAGTATTTACCTTAAGGCAGCTTGTATTCTTAAAAACTCAAAGAGTAATCTTGAATTTCAAAGATATTTACCACGTTACGATATTATTTTTTTTTTAAACGTTTAGACCTATTTAAGTATTACGTAGATACTTAACCATATACATCCCTTATCGTATTAGACTGTGATTATCGTACTTGAGTATATGCCAGATACTTAAATGATATTCATAAACTGTTCCTTTGCCTTGTTAAAAGTTCTCCATCAATTCACGCATTCTTTAATGGAACAAATAAAAGGGACATAAAATGGTACAAGGTGTCCTTAGAAACTACAAGTAGAATGTGTCCGTCGATGTTGGAACTCTAGTGTTAATAGAAAATAATGTTCTCTTGCTCTCTCGAGAACTAACAGCAATACAAAAACTAATTAGTGTGTTGTATTTTTATAAGCTATTTAATAAACTATAAACGCTTATTAATATCTATAAAATGGTGTAAAATGGATACCCTGTATATATGTGCGACGTTCCATGTCAACGGGACACCGTTCTATCCAAAAGTAGAAGCAAGGAAGAAATACATTTAAGGTGTCAAAATGTTCAGATACTCAATAGCTTTCGAATAAACGTGGGCGACTATAATTGGAAATTAAAAAAAATAGTTCAGTACCTAGCTTAAAATCATCCATGCATGGAAAATACCCCGATCTAATAGTAAACTTTACGATTTTGGACATGCTGAATCCGAATTTCATATTCTTAAAGTCCAAAAGTGGTAGGAGTATTAGTATCAGCCATTTTGGACAGGTTTTTTTGTTTTTTGGACTATATTTCTCTGGAAAAAACGATTTTTTGTCTAGAAGTAGCTACTTTTATGTTTTTTGACGTACTGCCTTTGTGTTATTGGATTATGAAGTCTAAAAAATTAGGGCAAATAAAACGGGCCATTTTTTGATAATTTTTTGTCACCTAGGAAATTAATTAGGTAGGTTTAAATTACTAGGTTTTCTGATTAATTAGGCAATTAAAACCAGATATGTTAGGTTTGGTGCTAATCACCTTAGGCTATGTTAGGTTTAAAGTTGATAGGTTTTGGTCTTGCTCCAAAAAATGCCAAAAAATTGTCAAAAAATGGCCAGTTCTTACAACACAAATCTGTACTTTGGGATCCCAATAATCGAAATTATGATGTCAAACCCATAAAAGTAGCTACTTCTATAAAAAAAATCTTTTTCCAGAGAGATATGGTCTAAAAAACAAAAAAATGGCTGTTACTAATACTCCTACCACTATTGGACTTCAAGAATATGAAATTTGGATTCAGCATATCCAAAACCATCTATCCATGTATAGATGATTTTAAGCTAGGTACTGAACTATTTTTTTCTAAATTTCTAATTATAGTCGCTATTTTATGGCCGCCATTTTGAATTTCGAAATTTTCCCAAAAATGGCCATCGTTTATTCGAAAGTTTCTTGAGTATACGAACATTTTGAGACCTTAAACGTACTTTTTCCTTGCTTCTACTTTTGGAGAGAACGATGTCCCGGTTGACATGGAACGTCCCATATATACAGGGAGTTCAATTTTATTAGGACCTTTTGTACAGCACAGCTGAGTATATTAACGCTGTGTTGTAGTACATGAGATTTTTTATTTTAAACTTTGAATGTTCTAATTTTTTTTTTTAAATGTGAAGAAACTCAGCTGCGCTTAGAAAACAATTGGACGAAAAGAACGTGATACGAAGCATAGAGGAAATAATCAAATCTCACTCGCGCTAAACTCTGCTACTCGACTTCCAAATTAAGCCTTGTAATAACTGGGTGGTACGTGCTTAAAAAAAAAAAAACAAGCTTCAAACTGCCACGTGAATCTGGTCATGCCTTAAAAACGCTTATAGTGTATATTTTAACAGCTTTGCGTGAATTATGTTGAAAGTAACTAGTGTTATAAATAATTTCAACAGCTTCAATAGAAGGGTTTCGGCACGGTATGCCACTCACCGCTCAAGGCTGTACGTAGTAGATTTTAAGCCGATGATACTAAGTTTTTATTTTTTCCATCCAAACCTCCTAATTACCAAACAACGTTGGCAAATTGGGCCGGAGACAATCACCGAAGCCCTCGAAGTCCACTTCTTAATGTGATAATTTAACATGCATGCTCTGTCTTATTACGATGACTCTCAATCTTGTTACAGTTTTTTAAAGTAAAAAAAAATGATTCTATTATCGGGTAAGTGATATAAATGTCGTGTATCTTCTTTTTTTGGAAAGGGGCCCTGGTTCTTTTTTAAAGGTGTAATTTTTGTTTGGTTTCCAACACTGTTCCTGGGCAAACTATTAGGAATAAAGAATGATTAGTTAAAAAATGTGTATATAACAGTGTAACTCAATAATTAGAAGTGTTTTTATTGGCGAACACGTTAACAGTGTTTGAAACTGTATGCAGTGTTTGTGATAACCAAAAAAGGGGATACAGACGATACGGGGATGTACATTACTTAACACGTTAGGAGTACGCGGTTTGCCAGTGTTCGAATAAAATAAATGAATAAATAAATTGTCTGTAGAAACATTGTATATATTACAATCTTTAGAAAAAAAAAATACATAAAATATTTACCGAAATTTTTATTTTTTTTATACGTTCATTATTATTAGTGTACTGAACATAAACAATAAATTCTTCAATGTACCCAGCTGAAATTTTGTTTCTTTGTACCAAGGAAAATGGTTATTTTTTTTAAAAAAAGAAAACCTTTTAAGAATTATTTTTAATTTTATTTTGTAGCTTGTTACACTTACTTTTAATCTGGCAAAAAAGCAAGTAAAATACGAAATAAAAATAATACTACGTTTTTCTACTTTTTTTTACATTCTCACCCTGTGAAGTAGTAAAAGGAGGTATCCTGATTGCAGTAAAAAAATCGCTTCGACGGCAAAAAGAATATTGGGAATTATCTTTATTTATTTCCAATTGGGAGAAATTTTCACTTAGGAGTAACACCTTGTAATTTTTTGTACCATTTTTTTTATTGGCTAAAATGCTTCCCTTAACTATCCAAAAATGATATCCGAAAGGTTTTATGTGGGGGAAATTTGTGATCAAAATTCCGTTTTCCCAGTAGGGTCAATATTCCTTTGTAAACACAGTATACAGAATTAGGAGGACATGAAAGCAGGAAACAGCAGAAGGACATCATGAAAACCTTGAATGAAAAAGGACAGTGGTATGGCCCAGGCATCACCAATTAGTGGTAAATAAGAAATTACATCGAAATATACGTAGGTACTTGAAACGTTAAACGCATTTTTCTCGAAACCATGTTTTTCGAGCTGTCCTTAAAGCTAGCGCCACAATTTTCAACCAATCGACTTGAAATTTTATCTGTAGCTAAAAAATTAAATTCTTCTAGTGAACGCCCACAGAATTTTTTGGTTTATGAAAATTTACCGATTTTATAGCCGATTTTTTCTTTAAACTACTGGCATGTTTTTTTTTTTAAATCAATATTTCAAAAAGTTCTACGGTCGTTCACTACATTTTTCGAAGCAATTTCAAAATCTTTTTGGTTTTTTATTCTAGTTGCACAACTGCGACCTGTAGGTTACAGCTAGGGAGGTCATAAAAAAAAGATGTTTCATTCCGAGAGCTGTCGTGCCGCCAATTTGTTTTTAAATGACTAAGGTTTTGTGTACTTGATGTGTAATGATGTATAAAACCGAATTTCAATAAATTGTTTTGCCTTTCTACAATAAATTCGAGAAAATGAGCCCTGATTTTGATCCAACAAAATTTTGTTCGCCTTAAAATCATTCAGAATTCGCAAAATTTGCTGGGTTTCTACCACTTGTTGGTAGTTTAAAGTAACTGTATAAGAGATAAATTTAGTTTTAAGACGATAGGGGAAATTGTCTCAAAATGTATTACATTCAAAATTGGTTGGTATGACGAGGACAAAGTGAAAGAAACATGATGACAACTAGAGGTAAATGGAGACATGAAACTTGTGGTAAATCACTATACATATACAGTATTGCTCTACTAAGGTCAATTTTGTAAGAGAAAAAATCAGTACCTACTTATGAATCTTTTTTTTTATACTGTAAACTTCCATCACCCATACAACAAATGTGTTAACGGTAATCTTTCTGATGTAATAATAAGCAGGTATTTTTCTTAATACCCCTACCACATAAGGAGTGCATTATGCATTTTACAGATTGTGTTATAATTCCATTAGGCAATTACAAGCTAATCTAATTATGTTTAAACCGTGAAGGAGCTAGTTGTCGCGTTAGTCTAGCCTAGATAACAGGTGTTACAAATTATTTATTTGTCACCATGAATTTCCTCCGGTTAATCTCCATATACAGTACGATCTGTCTCGCGGGGTGCAACCACAACTCGTAAGTATCTGGTGGTCAATCGTTTCATATTTCAATTGGGTTTTGATAAAGGATCCCGAAACACTGTTTCAGTAAAAACCATAACAGGAGTAAAGTTCCACGATTACGTGGAGGAAATAAGTTTGTCGCTTAGAGACATTCTGCCCATAAAGCCCAAGCACTACGATAAAAATCGCGCGCCAAAACTGCAAGGTCAACCGACCGTCGTTTATTTCATGTAACGGTGCTCTCGTTGGATTCCATCAACGAAGAATCCATGGTAAGTCTCGACCATTTCGTCCTTTCTAACTAAGGCTCGATTGGATTCAAATCTTGAGGTCGAGCCGGTTGACCCAATAACGTATATTAATCGATATGTTGCCCTTAATGTTATGCCTATTTGTGAAATAAAAAATTAAGCACTAAGATTTAAAAAAATCCCGCATCGTTTTTGTGAGTTGGATCAAAACGGCCAATTCATAGTTCTGGCGAGTGCGTACGGAACGCCCGGTATTATCGAGCAGAGAATAGAGTGATATTCGTGAAATTCGGATAAAATACTTATCTAGATTTCATGCAAAAGAAATGATTCTGTGGATATTTTATCATTCAAGGTGACAGTGCTAGCTTGTACAACAAAAATAGCTTGTACAATCAATCATCGTATGACAGCAATCTATAATATTATAATTTGATGGTTAGAGGATATCCTTCGGGATGGAACTACGCGAATTTTACGAAAATACATTGTAGAAACTGGTTATAAAAATTTACCGAGTATGACAATATATTTAGTTAATAATGTTAAAGTAATTTTATTCAAAACTCGTGTTATGAATGTACGTAATGGTATCGTAAGATCACACGAGTTGTCAACCGATGGTGGTGTGGGTAGTAGCGCGAGTCCTTCTATACAGTGCGCGCCTGAAGTATGGAATAAATTCAGTAAATGTGAAACAAAAAATTTTTTGAAAAAAACCTCGAACAGGTCGATTTTGATTAATAAAAACACACATTTTTGAGGGAACGTCTATTTTCAGATGTCATTTGTTTTTGAGTAATGACGTCATCAACTTCTTTTTCCAAATGGCAACCCCCATTTTTTTATTTTAATTTGAGAGACCCTTTCATTGTCGATTTAACGGTATAAAAATGTTGCCACCTTACATAACAAAATTTTTGAGTAAATGACAATTGACTGTTACAAAGTGAAAAATCTATTTTTCACAATAAATAAACGGACATTTTGAAAAACTGAACACAAATAAAACAGCAAAAAAGTACGTTGCTAAGCAAAACAATTATCAATTAAGTTTTTTGACGTATTCATGGTTTTTACTGTCAGTTAATCAGAATATTTGTCATTAAATCGTGCAAAAAGTTAATGTAACGTGTTAGTATTTATAAAAAATTCCAATTTTAATATGGCACATTTAACTGTGACACAAAAACTGAAATTTTGATTTTCATCGGATGAGGAAATAAGACCAGAACTCAGCAGGATGTATGCAATTTATTTAATGCAAAATATTCAGATAACCCTATCACCCAATCTACAGTTAGTAAGATTGAGTCCAAATTTAGAGAAACTGGTGATGTTAAAGATCTACCAAAAATCAGGACGTCCAAAAATTACCCAAGATAAAAAGGTTGACATTGTGTTAAGTATGGAAGAGAACCCTCAAGAGTACCTCTACACTATTTGCCTCAGAAAATGAAGTTAGTCAGACGACAGTTCTACGTATCCTGAGGAAAGAAAACTATCATCCCTACAAATTTCAGCTTGTACAAGAACTCAACGAAGACGACCCCGACCGGCGACTGCAATTCTGTGAAGCTATGACGAATCTTTGTGAAACAAAACCAAATTTACACCAGCAAATACTTTTTCGGATGAAGCCACGTTTTGTCTAAACGGCACAGCGAACCGTCAAAATTGCAGATATTGAAGTCGGACGAATCCTCATTGGATCATCGAAGCACATACTCAACATCCGCAGAAATTAAATGTGTGGGCCTTTCTTCTTTGAAGAAACTCTCACAGGAGAAAGATATCTGGAGTTCTTGCAAAATGATCTAGTTCCAGCGCTTGCAGAAATTTTGCCAAACGAGAATGATCCTGACATTCCAGATAACGCACTCTGGTTTCAGTAAGACGGAGCACCCGCGCAGTAGATATGCGCGCTCGGTTAGTGAATATTTAGACGTTATCTTTCCTCAGAGGTGGATTGGCAGACGAGAACCGATAGAATAGCCCGCGAGATCCCCAGATCTTACACCACTTGATTATTTTTTATGGGGTTATTTAAAATCAAAAGTTTACTGCAGAAGACCACACAATTTAGCCGAACTACGAGATCGCAGAGATGAAATGGGATCCATTACCCCGGAAGTCATTCAGAATGTACAAGAAGAATTTGTACACAGGCCTGCATATTGCCAAGAAGTTCATGGACGGCATTTCGAACACTTAATTTAAAATTGCATTTGCTTACTAAAGAAATTTAGGTTTATTTATTGTGAAAAATATATTTTACATTTTGTAACATTCAATTGTCATTTACTCAAAAATTTTGCTATGTAAGGTGGCAACATTTTTGTACCGTTAAATCGACAATGGAAGGGTCTCTCAAATTAAATTAAAAAAATGGGGGTTGCCATTTGAAAAATCAGTTGATGACGTCATTACTCAAAAACAAATGGCATCTGAAAATAGACGTTCCCTCAAAATGTGTGTTTTTATTAAACAAAATCGACCTTTTCGAGGATTTTTTCCAAATTTTTTTTTGTTTCACATTTACTGAATTTATTCCATATTATATATCGTTATAAGCGAAAAAACTTGGTTTGTTTGTTTTTTTTCTATACAGACGTACGTTACCGACATATTCCTGGCTCAGAGCTGGCGCGATCCTAGGCTTCGCTTGCCCGAAAATATGAGCGAAGAATACCGAATTTTGGACGTCGACTGGTTGCACAGCATATGGCGTCCGGATTGTTTCTTTAAAAACGCCAAGAGCGTCACCTTTCACGAGATGACCATACCGAATCACTACCTGTGGCTGTACCACGACAAAACGCTGCTCTACATGTCGAAGTAAGGTGTCCATTTTGCCAAAAAAAAAAAGTCAGTAGGGAGTTCTGTCTGTCTGCATTTGGGAAACTAAAGACCCATACCTTTTCCATAGTTTTCATTAAACCGATAAATAACTCGAGGCATCAAATAGAGACCTAACCAAAAGCTGCTTCGTGCATCTTAACGGTATCACCAAGATGGTGGGATGGTGTAGCAGTCTTCCCGTGACGTAATCACAGAATTGTGACCAATTGGTGGACACTATAAATGACTTTTGGTTAGGACTCTAATCATCAGTTATCTGGTTTGGCCATTTTATCATGAGTTGTGAACGTTATCAATAATCTCTTTAGGTGTTTAGTTTTTACATTTTTAATATGTGTATGTCGATGAAAGATAATACAAAGTACTTAGGTCGTTTTCAGATTGAGCCTTGTTCTATCTTGCGCGATGAAATTTGAGACTTACCCCACGATACCCAGATTTGTACCATGATGATTGAAAGTTGTAAGTATTCTTTTTTCTTCGGGAGTTAAAAAAACAATATAAAAGACATTACTTAGATTGATAGGTTTAAAAAAGCAATATACAGGGTGAGTCACTTTTTTGTAGTAGGACTTTAACATTCGATAGAATACGATATTTTGAGAAAAAAAGTTCCTATAAACGTATGGTCTATCTAGCTTCATAAAGGAGGTACAGGGTGTTAAAATTTCAGTTTTTTCAAAGTATTTTTACAATATTTTCTGAACGGAATGGTCTTTTCGCTTAATATTTTACATACGCTTTAACCTCAATAGAGCAACAGTTTCTATTGATTTTGTCAAAAACACTATACTGGAGGTTGCTTTTCTCGGGTGCCCAGGTTATTTAGATTAACAGAACTTTTGTATTGTACGTCACTGACATTATTGAAACTAACTATTGAGACTAACATTTATGAAAGAGTGATGTTTTAGCTACAATTTTGACCTCTTGCAATTTTGTGCTCTGTGATGGTTTTTGAGATATTGGTCATTTTAGTCTTATGATGCATCTCCTTACATGGCAACGAAAAATTTTATTTTAGTTTTCATTTTATTTTTTAACGGTGACCTGGGCATCCGAAAAAAGTAACATCCAGTATAGTATTTTGGATAAGAACATTAAAAAATGTTGATCTCATCTATGTTAAGACATGTCGTGCATCGAAAAAAATGAAACCTTAACACCCTCTATAGCTAGCAAGCTAGATAGACCATGTTTATAGAAACTTTATTTCTCAAAATATCCAGAGAACCACTTTTTTCTAGCAGGATAGAACATCAATCGACAGAACATGATATTTTGAGAGAAAAAGTTCCTATAAAACATATAGTCTATCTAGCTCCCTATGGGAGAGACAGGGTGTTAAATTTTCATACTGGATATTACCTGGCATCTGAAAATTTAACTATCCTACACTGGATGTTACCTTTTCGAAAGCCCAGGTCACTTCTTTAAAAAATAAAATAAAAACTAGAAATAATTTTTTTTCGTTGCCATGTAAGGAGATGCATCATCAGACCAAAAACGACCAATATCTCGAAAACCATCACAGTTAGCGCAAAATTGCAAGATATTAAATTGTAGCTAAAACATAATTCTTTCATAAATGTTAGTCAAATAAGGTCAGTCATACAAAAGTTCTGTTAATCTAAATAAGCTGGCACCCGCGAGAAAAGCAACTTCCAGTATAGCGTTTTCGACAAAATCAGTAGAAATTGTTGCTTCTATTGAGGTTAAAGCGTGTGTAAAATATTAAGCGAAAATACCATTCCATTCAGAAAATATGTTAAAGTCCTGCTACAAAAACTGACTCACCCCGTATAGATTTTTTTATAGACCTCTTGAACTTGTCTTATGTTTTAGTGTCCCACACAGACCACGATCTAGTATTTATATGGAATATGACAGACCCTTTAGTTGTCAATCCTGAAATCGAGCTACCCCAGCTAGACATATCGAATAATTATACCACAGACTGTACAATCGAGTATTCAACAGGTAACTCGGATTATTTTTTCTCTTGTATCCACTGATTAAAAAAAAATGGAGTCCATAAACCAACTGGCACCGACTAACAAACTTTTTTAGGTGGGGAGGGTACGGCTAATATTATAATTTCCAGCGGTAAATCTGTTTAACATTAAAAATATTCATCCGGTTTCGTCATAGGTTGATCTAATTTTTTTAGATTCGTCTATATTAATTACCTTTCAGTGCAAACATGCGATGTTGCGATACGAATTTAATTGCACAACGCAGGTAAATACTGGTTATTATTAATTGCATTTTTAGAAATATCAAGGTTAAGCGAGCTAACTATGTTGCCACGAAATTGAAATCGTAACAAGTATACCTAGCACGTGAGCGTACTGGTACACAAATAGGCATTCGAAGCAGCTGTTCCTCCATTCCTTCTCCACTTTTTTTTTTGTTTCCTATTTTCAGTCGTTTACGGTTCCCTTGAAAAAAACCTTTTTACCGCGAAAACAATTTTTACTTACTGCAAATAAACCGTTTGCCTGTCCCTGACAAAGTATAATTATAACGAGGAGTAGTCAAAACCAAACTCCGAAATGCGCTTAACTGTGCTCCCAGAAACAACATATATATCTGTCTCACGTGAATCATCCAGAAACATCGTCAATTAACCCGAAAAAAATTGAACGAAAAAGTCACCGAGTATTTTGCTAAAAGACGAAGCTAAAAATAAAATACTTGTTGCCTGAAATTATCAAATCGAAAGTTCACTCTTTCATCGTCATTAATAATATAACCTTTTACTTTGAACTCAAACGAAACATTTATGGGGTGCCTCAAGGAGCCTATTAATTATTCTACAAGACTTTTGACGCTCATCAGACGTTGCTCATTCTGTTTTCCTATAAAGACCATCTCAGTAATTTTCGGAGTACCCCAAGGAGCCTGCCTCAGCCCCTTGCGCTATCATCAAATAATATTGTGTGCACTTACAGGTAATTTTACATGCTTGGCAGTTGTCTTCAACCTAAAGCGGCGTCTGGGGTACCATTTATTCCACACCTACATACCATCGGCTCTGATCGTTGTCATGTCGTGGATTTCGTTCTGGATTAAACCGGAAGCAATTCCTGCCCGCGTCACCTTAGGAGTTACATCGTTGTTGACACTAGGTAACATCTAGTCAACTTAACTTTTCGTGGTGACTTGTTTTTTTTTTTGTTTAGCTACTCAAAACACCCAATCGCAGCAGTCTCTGCCTCCAGTATCTTACGTTAAGGCTATAGACGTCTGGATGTCCAGCTGCTCGGTTTTCGTATTCATGTCTTTGATGGAGTTCGCTGTCGTCAACAATTTCATGGGTCCCGTGGCGACCAAAGCGATGAAAGGATATTCCGATGAGGACATCTCATCCGAAATAAACGAATACAGGGTGAGATAGAAAGCTACGATCATAAAAACTATGATTTATCTCGTCCATACACGCGCTTTTTTTATAAATGTATTTTTAATTTTAGGGGATGGAGCGTCCCCGTTTCAGTACGGCCAGTCAACCCCAATACGATACATTCTGCGACGGAAGGAGCGTGGCCTTGTGTATAGATCAATTTTCGCGGTTCTTCTTTCCTTTTTCATTTTTAATTCTAAACGTGGCGTATTGGTCGACCTTCCTGTGATGACCATACGCTTGTCGTTAGCAATTTGGCACAACGGTCATAATAAACCCCACCACAATTTATAATAAATTGTAACGATGTACATTGTAACGTATACATGTTAAATAAACGTGTTATTTATTCGAGGTTTTATTTATGGAATTTACTGGAGAAATATAGATCAACTCGAAGCAAATCGTTATACATGTGTCATAAATATGTGATAAATTGTGACTTAAAAGTGACTTTGTATAAAATCGTTTGTTATAGGACTTGTAAGAAATATAGATAAACGCGATGAAAAAACGTACGCAGATGAACATTTTATGTCACAAACATGTGAAAAATGTGACTTAAAAAATAACTGCAATTATATTTACTCTGAAGACACGTTAACTTTTATCCATAGATTCACATATTTCAATAAACTATTTTAACGAGAAATTTTGAACTTGATGAATGATTTTACGAATATAAAGTCGCTTAATGATGACACAGTATAAACATTTTATCTATCCCGAATACACGTTATTACGCATGAAGTTTATTTTATAGAGAATTGTATCTGCCTAAAAATTATCTATCAAAGAAAAACAACGACAATTTCAAAATATCAAAAACGTGAAAAAAATGGCTTGAAAGTGACCAAACACAGAAACTGAAAATTGGTGAAATAGAAACTATGAGCTGCTTTGATGATATATTAAAATAATGGAATAAAGGTATGTAGAAAATTTCTAAGGTAGCTGATAGCTGTATTTTTATGGGATAATAGGGATTCTTAATTATTTTTTTGTTAACAAAAGCAGTGATTAAGGAGACGCGTGTATCGTCACTTTATTTATAATTTCGGGACCAGGTGTCGTCGTGTACAGCGTTTGTTGTGAACCTTACTGTCGCGACTCTATAAATGGCATCTCGGGAACGTTGGAAAACGCAACTTTAGATATTCAGTTAGATAATTAGAATTATGTTCGAAATTATCTACGGAACTTTCCTACGAGACAGCGTAAAACGCGAGGTTTTGGTAGCATGAAAAGTTTCATAAGATGGCGCATCTTGAGAGTTTTATAAAATTAACACACTGAAAAATGCACTAACAATAACCCAGTTGGAAAAAAGTCGCAAAAAATGTTTTTTATAAATTCTCATTTTCACATTGGCGCATGCACCATTTTTATCATATAATTCCCGATTTGTGTGTTACTAAAAAAGGAAAAATTGCTTTTAAACTATATAAAATATTGAGAAAAATTAATTAGAATGTCAAAATTGTGCATAAAGTAATTAACAGCTGGTAAAATATTAAAAATACAAACGAAATAGGTACATAAATATACACTTTTCTTGAAAACGGACTGATACTCTGAATATTAGATTATGTTATCTAATTTGTTCAACATTCCCGTAACTGCAACACAGAAAATTTTGAAGGGGTAATTTTAAAATTATGTGACTGGCGCATGCACCAGTTTATCGATACTGTCAATTTTAGTGTACTATATCTCAAAATGACGAGCTATCGTAGGCCCGAATTAAAAATGTGTGCAGACATTCACGTGAGCTTCAATAGGAAATTAAAACACACTGAAAATTTTCATAAAACAATGTAAACGGATGAAAATCTTGACAAAAAAAAGTCTGGAAAGATACTATAACTTTGCACGGCAAAACAGAGTTTGCACGGCAGTTAAACTTGGATTTTGCATGGAAAAGTCTCAAAATAGAATAAAAATGGTGTGGGTTTTGCACCGAGTCGAAATTATGCACAGAAAAATTGGTAAGCCAGAATAAAAAAATTGTACACAGTGTGAAGGATTACAAAAAATTCTGAAAAAGTCTCAGAATGCAGAAATGGATATTTCCACAGCAAAAAAATGTAAACGTAGCAACTCCCTGAGAAAAATCTTCAGATTTTGCACCGCAAAGTGAATACCCAGATTTAATCCGAATAAAAGAGCTACAAAGCTTGACGAGGAATTACAAAAATTCTGGAAAGTCTCAGAATTTAGAAACGGATATTTGCACAGCAAAAAAAAGTAAACGTAGCAATAGCTCGAAGAAAAATCTGGGACGACATTAAATTCTAGAGTTCGCACGGCAAAGTAAAACCCAGATTTTGCACCGAATAAAAGAGCTATAAAGTTCGAGGAGGAATTACAAAAAAATCAGAAAAGTCTCAGAACGCAGAAACGGATATTTGCACGGCAAAAAAAATGTAAACGTTGTAACACCTCGAAGAAAAATCTGGGACGATATTAAAGCCCAGAGTTTGCACGGCAAAGTGAACCCTAGATTTTGAACCGCAAAGTGAATACCCAGGTTTTGCACGGAATAAAAAGCTACAAAGCTTGAGGAGGAATTACAAAAAATTTGAAGTCTCAGAACGCAGAAACGGATATTTGCACTGCAAAAAAATGTAAACGTAGTTCGAAGAAAAATCTGGGACGATATTATTAAAGCCCAGAGCTGCACGGCAAAGTGAAACCCAGATTTTGCACTGAATAAAAGAGCTACAAAGCTCGAGGAGGAATTACAAAAAATTCTGGAAAGTCTCAGAATTTAGAAACGGATATTTGCACAGCAAAAAAAAGTAAACGTAGCAATAGCTCGAAGAAAATCTGGGACGACATTAAATTCTAGAGTTCGCACGGCAAAGTAAAACCCAGATTTTGCACCGAATAAAAAGCTACAAAGCTTGAGGAGGAATTACAAAAAATTTGAAGTCTCAGAACGCAGAAACGGATATTTGCACGGCAAAAAATGTAAACGTAGTTCGATGAAAAATCTGGGACGATATTATTAAAGCCCAGAGCTGCACGGCAAAGTGAAACCCAGATTTTGCACTGAATAAAAGAGCTACAAAGCTCGAGGAGGAATTACAAAAAATACCGAAGTCCCAAACGGAAATTTGCACAGTAAAAAATTTAAGCCCAAAATTTGCACAGCAAAATCATAACGGATTTTGTACGAAATTCGGAAAAATTTTCTGTGCAAAGGGGACGATGTCGGATGCACGAAAAGGAATTTCTCGGTGCAAACGGGAAATTGCGGTGGCCCCGTCAAGAGACGCGCGGGACGCCGCTGGGCGCCGCCGCGCGCGCCGCCGGGGGGCATAAATAATGTAACCGGAGCGAGCAATCCGGTAATCGTCGGGGCAGCCGCCGTAAATCTGCGGTGGTGCAACTGCATCGGCATCGGCATCGGCATCGGGTGGATCGTTAGCGCAGAGGTGCCGGTAAACGTAGTAACTCCCCTGGAGAAAAATCTGCAGATTTTGCACCGCAAAGTGAATACCCAGATTTTGCACCGAATAAAAGAGCTACAAAGGTTGACGAGGAATTACAAAAAATTCTGGAAAGTTTCAGAATTTAGAAACGGATATTTGCACAGCAAAAAAAAGTAAACGTAGCAATAGCTCGAAGAAAAATCTGGGACGACATTAAATCCCAGAGTTCGCACGGCAAAAGTAAAACCCAGATTTTGCACCGAATACAAGAGCTATAAAGTTCGAGGAGGAATTACAAAAAAATCTGAAAAGTCTCAGAACGCAGAAACGGATATTTGCATGGCAAAAAAAATGTAAACGTTGTAACACCTCGAAGAAAAATCTGGGACGATATTAAAGCCCAGAGTTTGCACGGCAAAGTGAACCCTAGATTTTGAACCGCAAAGTGAATACCCAGGTTTTGCACGGAATAAAAAGCTACAAAGCTTGGAGGAGGAATTACAAAAAATTTGAAGTCTCAGAACGCAGAAACGGATATTTGCACTGCAAAAAAATGTAAACGTAGTTCGATGAAAAATCTGGGACGATATTATTAAAGCCCAGAGTTGCACGGCAAAGTGAAACCCAGATTTTGTACTGAATACAAAAGAGCTACAAAGCTCGAGGAGGAATTACAAAAATTCTGGAAAGTCTCAGAATTTAGAAACGGATATTTGCACAGCAAAAAAAAGTAAACGTAGCAATAGCTCGAAGAAAAATCTGGGACGACATTAAATTCTAGAGTTCGCACGGCAAAGTAAAACCCAGATTTTGCACCGAATAAAAAGCTACAAAGCTTGAGGAGGAATTACAAAAAATTTGAAGTCTCAGAACGCAGAAACGGATATTTGCACTGCAAAAAAATGTAAACGTAGTTCGATGAAAAATCTGGGACGATATTATTAAAGCCCAGAGTTGCACGGCAAAGTGAAACCCAGATTTTGCACTGAATAAAAAGAGCTACAAAGCTCGAGGAGGAATTACAAAAATACTGAAGTCCCAAACGGAAATTTGCACAGTAAAAAATTTAAGCCCAAAATTTGCACAGCAAAATCATAACCCGGATTTTGTACGAAATTCGGAAAAATTTTCTGTAAAGGGGACGATGTCGGATGCACGAAAAGGAATTTCTCGGTGCAAACGGGAAATTGCGGTGGCCCCCGTCAAGAGACGCGCGGGACGCCGCTGGGCGCCACCGCCGCCGCCGCCGCCGCCGGGGGGCATAAATAATGTAACCGGAGCGAGCAATCCGGTAATCGTCGGGGCAGCCGCCGTAAATCTGCGGTGGTGCAACTGCATCGGCATCGGCATCGGCATCGGGTGGATCGTTAGCGCAGAGGTGGCCGGTTGGCGGCGCTGGCGGTCGCCCGCGCCCGCGCCCGTCCGCCGAGGTGGTGGAGGAAGACACATGGCCCCGAGGCGTGCACCGGCATGACACCGGCGACCAGTGCTGAGGCAGATCGAGCGTCCGGACGCCGGCTCCGCCGTTGTTGAGCGTCGCAGCAGCGGTGTATAAATAAAGTGCACGCCGTGGGCGCCGTGCCCCTATTAATAGCGAGAGGTGCCCGGTGGTGGTGAGTGAGCCAGTGCAGCCCCCGGATCGATGTGACCGACCGACGGCCGCACCGACCGAACAGACGGACGGACGGGCGACCCGGTGATGGGACACCGCGCCGCGCGGCCCTCCGCCACACGGTGACGGCGACGTCGCCCCTGAGGAATGTTCATCCCGACACGTTGCGCAGCTGCATGGTGGAGCCAGATGTGTCCTCGTACCTGCAGACGCCGTCCTCGGGACAGGTGCCTACCCGCTGCTACCCTCCTCTTCCCCCCGCGCCGTCATGCGTGATATGCAATTAACATGATTAACATGAGTGTTATTCTGTTTCTGTATAATGTATCTTCGCCGCCCAGGTCGGTCGTACACAAGGACTCGGGTCTGGAGTACACCAGCAACCTCATCACTCCTCCACCAAGCCGTAGCTCTGACCACGACGTCATGGAACTACCTTCTTCCAAAAAAAATCCCTATCAAACTCGAGAAGCGTCCAAAAACATTGGCGTAACTGAAGGAAATCGGAACTCCGTCTAAAAACCCTTTGGTTCACATAATCTCTGACTCCACTTGGTCTCGAAGTGTCTACGCGCAGAGATGTAGTTCAAAACAAAATTTAGTCCCAAGAGTTCTGTTGCAATCCTCAATTTTTAGACTTTTACTCTCTAAGATCCAACACTTCAGTGACAAGAAGTCAGTAACAAAGAGTTAATTTCGTTTTCAAGACTGAAAAACCAGGTCTAGTCGTTCCTTATGGCAAATAGTAAATTTATCATCCCCTTTAAACCAAACATAAGATTCGCGAAACTTACTTGCTGATCAAAATCAAATACTTAGCTTCTATCTCATACCGCAGCCTGCATCACAGCTTAGCTCGTCATTTGCATGAAGCTACAAAAAATATTTGGCTAAAAACCTTACTATATTTATCCGGGGATGAATATGTTTCAACTAAAACGACCGCAGTTACGCCCATGATTGGAAAACAGTCGAAAGTCAAAGCTACACCCGATATTAAATTAGTCATTATTTGCTTGAAAGGACCATCGTGTACTCCAGTCCATCGACACACCCTGAGGTCCTCTTTGGCCGATCTGATAGCGGTTCTCGATGTTGACATGTTTGATTTTGGTGTTTACTGACTGTTATTATTACTGTTACTGTTGACTTGACTGTCTTGTTTCTGTCTCGTGTCTGTTTCATCTATGCACCGTCGTACTTAACTGTTGTATTACTATTGTTTGCTGTATATGCTGATTTGCTACTACAAATTTTTTATCGCTCGGTATTGGTCGTCGGGTGAGAGATTACATCTTCCGGGTCGAGGTCCAATACTCCAACTTACTCCGTCGGTGAAAATAATGTCGAAACTATCACGTCTTTATAACGTCATAAAGCGGTTTTTAATTCATTTAATTCAAAAATTATTGTTTACAATTTTTGACTTCTAAGGAATAAAAAATATATGTCAGTGTTATGACGTGAAAATGACGTTTCATATTGATTGAATAAAAACGTCAATGTTACCGGTGACGTAAAAATGTTATGTAAAAGTTCTCAGCAACACTTACTGGCCATTTCTAATCAACAGAAGGCATATTTAACTTTTTTTAAGCTGATTTTTGAGCCGACAGTTGCAAAAATGTGACCAAAGTGGACGTGAAAATAACGTCATCGTTTCCGTCCCACATTTGTTGATAGATTTCTTGTGGAGCATCTCCCGATCACTTGCTAAGTTGAATTAGTCTTGTGTCCTAAAAATAACGTTAAAACACACAGGCAGCTGTTTAGAAAATGGCCAGTATGTGACATTTACCGAATAAAGAGGTGAATATGACTCCTACGACAATGTATTTACCCATCCGTCGAGAGGTTTATTTTTATACCACTTTTTGACCGCTTGTAAAACTATTACGATACGCTGATTCGTTGGTATTTGACAAGGGCGTTAAAGTACGTGCTTACAGAAAATCAACCGTACGCGATATTTACTGGGTTATAAAGACGTGATGTGACGTCAATGGCAGCGTGTATGCTGCGTGCAACGTTTACCAATATGTTTATTTCTGTAGCAAACCATCGGGAGAGCCTAACCAGTCGAATTTCGTGCCATTGCTGGTCACGAAGATGCCAACCGAGCATTCGGAAGCTCGCGGCATAAAATCTCCACGCGCAATCGAACGAGTTGGAGTAATGGAACGAGCCCCCCGAAAATCAAAACTCCACCGAGAAACCTCCGTCCCATCTGTTCTCTCTCTTCGCTATGTCACTAGCGGCTAAAAATACAGCGGTATAAATAGTCGGAATCTAACGGAGTCTAATGCGGGTGTAGACATAGAAGAAGACCTTCTGCTGCGTGCCGCCGTTGCCGTGCTGCAGCATGGCTGCTGGCCGGCCCCCGGTTGCCAGATGGGCACCGAAAATCCCCAGATCTACCCGGATCCTTCCTGCCTTATCGCATAAATATTTCTGGTCATATTACGCAAAGTAAAATCACTTAGACAGTCACAGTCGCAGTCTGGGCAGCATTGGATTATTTTTTTTATAATTTTAATAGCAATTTTTTTCAGAAACTCTCTGTGCCATTAAGCTCGGCTGAAAGTTTAATTAAAAAAAGACCCCAACACTTCGGTTTTATCATATTGGCAACCTTAACAATATGCCATTTAAAATATCAGCAGAATACCATTATTTTGTTTCTATTCATTAAGAAGTTAAATACGAAGTTTCATGGAAAAAATATAAATTTTTTGTATTTCCGTTTATTCGAGAAATATCAGTTGCGTTTTTTTTTCCGCGTTTTTGCATTTCAGTTGCAAAATGGAGACTACGAGAAGAGAAAACACGAACTTATTTTGTATATCTCCAGCAATTAATTTAAGAAAAATTCGAGACATATAAATATTTTTTCCCTCGAAATATTAATTCAAGTACTCGAAATATTAATTCAAGTAACTGTTTTATTTATATTTTCAATTTTTGGGGGCCTTCTATAGAAAATATAAAATTTTAAAATACACCAAAATTATTTTTAATACGTTGTAAGTTTCCCCAGAAATGGGGGAGAATATGTGAACTTGGCAACCGTGGGCCGGACAGCCGGACGGCGGACCCGCCAGCCAGCGCTTGCCTCTGCTTATCCAGATCCAGTGGCGGCTCCAAAATTCCCCTCAGCTATTGATCGGCGTCGCAGACGTCGTATAATAAAATTTGTTAATTACGCGTCCGCAGTAGTGGTTCCCAAGCGATATATCTCCGTAATTGGATGAATACAAGCCATTGCGATGTTAGTAATTGACACTCAAAAGACCCGATCACAATTTTGTTTCCCCCCAAAATTTCTTTTATAATGGCAGAAATTTTCGAATAGTTTTGGGATACCGTGTATATGATGACATTTGACTAGGCGTCTGTTGCCACGTTTTCGCGACGTGCTAAATTGTGGCGAAGGCGCCAGTTATTTTAAATGTCAAATTTTATGTTTCGACTAACTGTTCTGCACACACTTTAACCCGTTTCGGCCGAAAACGCCACTCCCGGTACATCGCTCTTCAGCGCCTCATAACTAATACTATTTGCGACAGAAAAATTTGACAGGGACATATTTTTAAAGTTTTAGACGTGCCCTTTCCGATGGTGTCCATGAAATTCCTCCAAAAAATTATTAATTATGAAAAAAAAGCAGTTTAAAAAAACATTTCTTTTTTTTAATCAAATTTTCAAGGGGTTTCCGGTCTTTAATGGACCTGGAACCTCACTAACCGGTGAAATAAATGTTTGAACTTTAAGTATACGTGGTTTAAAGATCGATGTTTTCCCTTATGCATTCAAAGTGGCGCCTGAACTGCAAAATTTTTGTGTAAAAATTCAAGAATTTTTTATTGGAAAAGAATTTCAAATTTTTTTGAGCAACTGTTTGGATTTTGTAAATGAGGGGTATAGATGCAAAACTCACATTATTCACTTTTTTAAAATTTTTCAGGAAGAAGGAATAACTGATTTCTCACTTTTCTTGTGACTTGACGCTCTGAAATTTTTTTGGTATTTGTATTAGAATTTCACATTTGCTTCTCAATTGGTTAAATGACAGCATAACAATATTTGACTTCAGGAAAGTGAATTAAAATTTGGATAATGTGAGTTTTGATACAACTTTTTGGATAATGGTCATTTTGCTCCAAATTATTCTACATAATATTATTTTTTACACTAAAATTCATGAAGTTAAGCTAAGAGAAGGAACTTGGAAACAAACTCAATGGTATATCAATAAAAATTTTATGTAATATGATAGTTCATAATCAAAATAAAAAGCTGCACAAAATACTTAGAATACGGGGTTTTATTATCATCATTGACTGATGAAGTGAAATCTCTTTATAATGAACCTAAAATTGCAAAGTACAAAAAATGTTGACAGTAAAAAGTTCTAACATTCTCACATTCTCCCATTCTCACATTCTCCTTGGGAGAATGTGAGTTTTGAAATAATTCACAGATTCCACAATTTAAAATAAATACGAAAATGTGAGTATTATACCAATTTTAAAATTTAAAATGGCGTAGTTCAACATGAACAAGATAGCGCCACTAACTCTATTTTGAAAAATTATGGATAATGTGAGTTTTGCATCTGTACTCAAATTGTCAATTTTTGCAAAATTTTAAAAATTGCTTAAAACATTCTGAAAAATTCCAGTGCATTCTGTGAATGATTTTAAGAACTTTTTATTCTTGACAATTTTTTGTAGAAGCATCATTTTCCAATAAAAAATTCTTGAATTTTTACGCAAAAATTTTGCAGTTCAGGCGTCATTTGAACGCATAAGGCAAAAAATCGATCTTTAAACCACGTATACTTAAAGTTCAAACATTTATTCCACCGGTTAGTAGAGGTTCTAGGTCCATTTCAGACTGGAAACCCCTTGAAAATTTGATTAAAAAAATGTGCAAAAATCGTGTTTATTTAAAAAACTGCTTTTTTTCATAATCAATAATTTTTTGGAGGAATTTCATGGACACCATCGGAAAGGGCGTTTAAACTTCAAAAATATGTCCCCGTAAATTTTTTCTGTCGCAAATAGTGTTAGTTATGAGGCGCTGAGGAGCGATGTACCGGGATTGGTGTTTTCGGCCGAAACGGGTTAAGACACACCTCAGGATCTGATAAATTACCAGCGAAATCAAACGGAACCTTGAAATTAGACGACGTTGTGAACTCACGATCTTGCGTGTAAAGGCTTAAGATCCCAACTGATCGGATCAGTACGCACAATGAAAGGTACGCGCCTACGTGGAAGTTAAAGCATAAAAAATCAAATCGTCTTTTCAAAATTATGTAAAACTGGATTGGTTCTGGTGGCGATTTTGGAGCCCCCGCTGCCTCGACTGCTACGCAATCAGCAATGCATACCTAGAGAGCCACGAAGCCGGGGCCCACCCAATAGCCGTTTAATTTAAATGCATCTCATCGCCCGAGATTCGTTTCGCGACACATTCTCATACGGTTGCTGTTTCCTGTTTATGCGTTGCAATTGTTGTTTTGTGCATGCAAAGTTTGTACGTGATCCAGCGGGCTCGATACATTCTGTACGATTGTCGATGCCCTGTGCCGAAGGCAATGCCCCCGCAGACTGTTGTCTATATACAAACAATTCATGTATAAGGTGGTCAGTTATGCTTGAATCTTGTAAACGATACAAATAAACAAAGGGGATTTATGGAGAAAGACATAAATAAAATTACACAAAACATAGACTTCTACAAATATATAAGTTTTTTTATACACAAATCCCTATAATCCTCATCTATTTTTTTTACAACGATCTTTTTTCAACGAACTTTTCATTTACAAAATTTGCGGCTTTTTGACGGTTCCTCTTTTTTTTGCGTAGAACACAATGCGGGGTCTTTTTTTCACATTTCCGCTTATATCTCCGTTTCTTGGCATGTTTTATATAGCATATGTAATATAAGAGTTGTAGCCTATTGAATTTACTAAATTTTAGCCCATACATCGAAGTCTCCAAGAGCTATTGTTAACTTGCAAATGACTGCTGAAGTTAAAAAAGTTAATTTTTTCACCATTTTTTTACTTCGAAAGTAGGGCCACTATGATCATGAAATTTCTTGGAGGGGACTGCTATTTGTAGTATGCAGTTACAAAAAAAAAAAAAAAATCAGCTCGATCCGTTAATAACTTTCGAGTAATTAACGATCGATTTTTTTGCAAGCAGTAATTAACAATGACGCCATTTCTTTGTTTTATTAAGTATGATATTGGCCTGGTTGGGCTAGAAAAATCATAAATCTCTTCAGTTCTGCGAGACTTTTTGAGATTTTTGAAAAATAGTAATTTGGGCCAGTTTTATAACGTTTTCTACACGACTACCTTTGACGCGTTTTTTATAATGTCTTGAAGTACACTTTAAGACGCGTATTTTAAACAAAAAATGGACGTCAAGATATTATAGTCACAATTCCGACAATTTCGAAGCGGCAACGCTAAAATAATACGAGTATATGTAAACGTCGCGTCAAAAAAGCTAGTCGCGTAGAAAACGTTATAAAACTGGCCCAAATTAATATTTTTCAAAATCTGAAAAAGAGTCGCAAATTTGAAGAGATTTATGATTTTTCTAGCCCAAGCTGGTCAATATCGTACAATAAACAAAGAAATGGCGTCATTGCAATTAAGGCTAAAAAAGGCGATCGTTAATTACTCAAAAGTTATTAACGGATCAAACTGATTTTTTTTGTAACTTCATACTACAAACAGGAATACCTCCAATTTCATGATCATAGTGGCCCTAATTTCTAAGTGAAAGAATGATGAAAAAAAAGCACTTTTCAACTTCAGCAGTCATTTCAAAGTCTAACAATAGCACTGGGAGACTTCGGGTTGGACGTAAGTTTAGGAAATTCAAATAGGTACAATTCGTATATGCATATACTATATAAAATATGCCAAGGAACGGAGATCTAAACGCAAATGTGAAAAAAAGACGTTCTTATTTTACAAATTGATAATTTAAAAAATTAGCGGATGGTTTCAGCTTTACAAAAATTCATAGAAAATCGTCAAAACTAGCCCTATATCAACCAAGAACAGTTTTTGATGATTTTAGCTCCTTGCCTACTGGACTAATATGGAATTATGTTAAAACAGTTGGAATGTTATCTGGAATCGAATACTTTCTGGATCTGGAAAAAATATTTTTTTGTCTACTACTAACTTGGAGTATAAAAAAACCGTAGCAGGTCATGGAGCTGCATCTTAGTGACACTTGTTTAGAAAACAAAAAAAGTTCGATTATCTTGAAAAATAAGGATTATATGGATTTGTAAATAAATAAAAGTAATCACCCTGTAATAGTTTTTTATAGTTTAGAATAATTAGGTTAATATTCTTTTAAATGAAATATGTTCATGTATTTAACGAAAAGAACAAAGTGTTTCAAAATAGAAGGCAATGAAGAAAATTCGTGTCTTTTCACTCAATAGTTTTCTTATAATTGAATTTTTCTACACGTAACAATTTAACGTGATATTTTAAACTTAGATAGAGATACATCTTACGTTCCTACACCATAAAAAGTTAAATAATTGCAATTTCTATGAAATAAAAGGAATCACGTAACATTCACACACAAAAGTTATTAATATCGCAGTATACTTGTTAAAAATTGTATCGCCACTAGTTCTATACTCATTTTGTCTTTAAAAAATCCATTTATGACGCATTATCGGAAAAAAATACTTTGATGTAAACATAATTCCCGTCATGTATGATTCACTATTCCAGCGTTATTTGTATCCTTTACAACATTCGAAACTTGGAGATAAACGCACTCCTTCAAAGCTTGTAAATATTTATCGACTGTCTTCCAGCCTCCTTAAGTCTCTTTCTACATTTCTTCAATTTGGCAGTTTACTAACAACACCACTTTTTGTTTTAGGGGCATTTTGATATCGTAGTTTTCTTCATTAACGCAAGCCTGTCAGTTCTAAAAACATTTCGGACAATTAAAAAAAATATTAAGGTTGCTGCAATTTGGTTTGAAAGATAATAAAGAGAGCGTTTTTAAGTTAATGTATTGTCGAGAATACTCAGTATATTAGCTTCGCGAGATGTGGCGGTACGCGTTATTTTTAGAATTTGGTTATATTTAGGAATTTTGTCTTAATTAAATGCGTTGCCACCTTTCGCTCTAAGAAAATTTTATGAAAAACCGAGCAACGCATTAAAATTTTCGCTTATTGCCCGTTCAAAAGATCGCACGTATATTTAAAACATTCTTCCACGATGTACTGAAAAATGTTTCAGTAAGTAAACCAGTGCTTCGAAATAAGTTCGCATCGGCGATTGGGCTGAACAACAAACGAAACGCAGAAGTTAAAGGTCGAATCGTCGTTTTCAGGCTGACAGGCCGATGTTAGACTTTCATTCGGTAAATGGAAGTTTCTGTGTTAAGTTTCGCCGACCATGATATGCCGCAATGTGATTTAATGTGTCCCAATTACCAGGACGAATTCATCCTTTCATCGAGACCCTTTTGCCATTCGTCAAGTCCTTTCCTACACGTGGTTCAATCTGCAGGCGGCGAAAAGAAAATACTACAAGAAACACGAAACACGTAATCCCCGAGGAGGAAAGGCAATGCAAGGAGGCTCTACAGGTAACGATCTTTTTCCATGTGCGATTTAATAGAAATGCAGAGCATGTCGCAGTAAATACATCCAGAGAAACATGACGTGAGCTGACACAATTCAGTGTGCATCGGTCGAAAAATAGTTACAAAACAAGGGCCCGTTTACAAATTTTTCAAAAAAAGTTTTCAATCGTGAAAAAAAACAAAAATACAATTTTTTCAACAATATAACGTATTTAATTTCTATCTGATCATACAACTTTTTCAACCCGCGCATCAAACATAGTCAAACAGGTTCCAAAAACCCTTTAAACAATTTTTTACAAAGATCCCCAAAAAAAACCCCAAAAAATTTTCTTTGAGTACTTTCAAAAAACAGGTTTTCAAACAAATCCTTAGAAAAACCAGAATCAGTGGTGTACTTAGATTTCTTGTAAAAACATGGTTCTCAGACTTCATTTTTAAAAGTGGGCTTTGCTTTTTGTAATTAAAACCTTTCATATACCCGTAAAATAAGAAATTAAAATGTCATGATCATACACTGATGTATTAATGATTTTTTGATAATTGATTTAAAACTGTTAAAAAGCAGTATTTTTTTAAATCATCATCATATTTGCTGTAGCCGTTTGTTTGCTGTAAACCTACAAACAGTCCAGTAACAAAGATTTTTATATGTTCTTGAAACATATGAAATTAGTTTTGACGGATTCCTATGTATTTTTTTGCGTAGAACACAATGCGCGGGGTCCGTAGAGCTGAGACAAATCCCAGCTATTTTTTTAAATTAGCGACTTGTAAAAAAAAAAAACTATTTTTCACATTTCCGCTTATATCTGGGTTCCTTGGCATATTTTATATAGCATATCCATGTAAGAAGTTATAGCCTATTGAATTTCCTAAATTTTAAACCCAACCCGAAGTCTCCAAGTGCTATTGTTAACTTGCAAATGACTGGTGAAGTTGAAAGTGCTATTAAAAGTGCACTCATTTTTTACTTCGAAAGTAGGGCGATATGATCGTGAAATTTCGGAGGGACGGTTGTTTGTAGTATGATATTACAAAAAAAAAAATCACTCGATCCGTTAATAACTTTTCGAGTAATTAACGATCAAATTTTTTTACAAGCCTTAATTAACAATGACGCCATTTCTTTGTTTATTGTACGATATTGACCGGATTGGGCTAGAAATATCATAAACCTCTTCAAGTTTGCGAGACTTTTTGAGACTTTGAAAAATATTAATTTGGGCCAGTTTTATAACGTTTTCTACGCGGCTACCTCTTTGACGCGATGTATATGCTATTGTTTTAGCGTTGCCGCTTCGAAATTCTCGGAATTGTGACTATAATATTTTGTTTAATATACGCGTCTTGAAGCGTACTTTCAAGATACCTGTATTATACAAAAGCGTCAAAAACGTAGAAAACGTTATAAAACTATTTAATTATTATTTTTCAAAATCTGTCTCGCAAACTCTTGTTTTTTCTAACCCAACTGAATTTTTCTAGCCCCGGTATCGTACAATAAACAAAGATGGCGTCATAATTACACCGTGATCGTGAATTACTCGAAAAGTTTAACAACGGATCGAGCTGAAATTTTTTGGCAACTTCGCGTACTACAAACAACAGTCCCTCAAGAAATTTCACGATCATTAGTCCTTCTACTTAAAGTAAAAAAAAGAGTGCACTTTTAACAACACTTTTTTCAGCTTCAACAGTGCATTTATAAGTTCTTTGAAATAGCACCCAAGTCGGGTTAGACTTAAAATTTAGAAATACAATAGTTTAAACTTCTTAAATGCATATGCTATATAAAATATGCCAAGAAATTTGGAGATATAAGCGGAAATGTGAAAAAATACGTTTTTTCACAAATTGTTAATTAAAAAAAAGAGCAGACGGTTTCAGCTCTACAGTTTGCTGCGGTATACGGAAAAATACATAGAAATAAAACTAGCCTATAACTTCAAGAACACATAAAAATCCTCTGCCTACTGGACTGAAAACAAATAACGGCCTGCAGCAGACAGAGATAGGCATCTTTATTGTTAAAGTGACACTGCAGTTTTTATTTGTGTACACACCAGCTAAAAAATTTGTTATTTAAAATGTCGTTGTATTTTTAGTCGAACATAGGTATTGGGTATAAGTCGGTGGGCTGTTATAAGTCATTGTCATTGAAACGGGGCTCACGTTGGTCTCCATTATCGATTTGTGACCGATGTAGCTACAAAAAGATATGTATTTATAAATCGAAAAAAAAATGTTTTATACAATTTCCGACCAGCTGTTCTAACTTGGCTTGCCAACAACTCGAAATTGTTTACTCTTACTCGTAAAACGTTTGGAGACACATATTGTTTAGCAGTTTCGAAAAAAAATAATTAAAGAAGTGTAGGCCTGATTTTAATCCGGGAGCATCTGTCTTGATTTCCGAAATAAAAATGACATTAAATAAGTCAAGTCTATTTTTGTAACAGTTAATTAAGAATACAAGGATGTATGTTTCTCGTACGAGAGGCATCACATTTTTTACGACCAGGACAAAAAATATTTTTAAAAAACATTTTCGAAGGTTGTAGTCGATTTTTTAAAAACTGCGCATTTTCGAAAACAAGCAAAATTTGTTTTTTAACGAGTTACAAAAGGTCCATGTAACTATAAGTTATAATTATTATGTGTTCGTTTATTAAAGTTTTCTTTTCGAGATTATTTAAGGAAATCAAAATACGGCGGATAATTCTCCAACAGGTTAATAAAGAATCATATTTATGAGTGTATGGATGACCCCAAATCCTGCCGATCAAATCGAATTTCGAAAGCACCACTGGCTTTTAAATTGAGCGATAACTGCCATTTATATTCTTCCCGCGTCTTATTTTCTAGTTTTCAGACGTGCTATAAACGCAATGAATTTCTCTTCCGTTTACTAGACCAAATATTAAATTCCCAACTCAAATATTTACGTTCAAAATATAACAATATAAAAAGCGAGATTCATTTTAAATACTGCACCAGAGACGCCATGTTTATTTAACCCAAATGAATTATTTCCTTTCGGTTGCTTTGAAGTCGTGTTACTGTTGTAGCGTTACGCCATTTTTATTTAGACGTATCAATTAGAAAAATCACTTTGTAGCGTTTAGAACCCGGTAGTATAGTTAATTACAAAACAGAACAAAAAGCGCACCACCCAGTAAACTAAATTTTGTATGCATGTCTACTGGTGTTGAGAACAGAAAACAACAAGATAAGTTAAATTCTTATCGCGTCTTTTCTAGATCAATATCAAACGATTATCAACGTACCATTAAGAGTGACTAATAAAATTAGAGTTACTGTACCATCAGGAGTTACAATACCGTCCAAGAGTTACAATGCCGTTAAGAGTTACAATGCCGTTAGAGTTACAATGCCGTTAAGAGTTACAATGCCATTGAGAGTTACAATGCCATCAAGGGCCACCATGTGTGGATGGTGTTCTTGTTTTGCAGAACAGCGAGAAGGCGGAAGTCAAGCAGAAGTGGGCGTCGCGGCTGTTAGGGAAGCTCCGCAAGGACATCACGCAGGAATGCCGTGAGGACTTCGTCCTGAGCATCACTGGAAAACGTCCGGCCGTCCTGCGTCCTCTCCAATCCCGACCAGAAGGGCAAGATGCGCAGGATAGACTGTCTCCGCCAGGCCGACAAGGTTTGGCGGCTCGATCCTCGTTATGGTAATACTGTTCAAGGCCATACCTCTGGAAAGCACCGACGGCGAAAGGCTGGAGAAGAATCGGACTGCTCACAACCCGGACTATGCGTCAATCCATATCATATTAACGTCTCAGTAGGGAACTGGATCTCTACTTGGCCAATTTCATCAACAGTCATGGTAAATCAATATTTCTGTATAGCATCGCTTCGAAATACTTAAGATACGGAACTATGGTCGTCTGGGTCCGTTTCTCATCTCTTGGTTATCTCTAACGGGTTATCATCATCGAAGATTTATTTTTCGGTGGACGAAGTGTCCTAACCTTCTCGCTAATATACAAAATGCGAAAAGGAAAAGTTTTAATAGTGATATTAAAAAAAAAACAAGTTAGGTAACTTGTTTTTGTTTTTTCTCTTTACGTAGATTACTACTTTAAAATTATTGAATTAGCAACTAAAAATATTTTAATGTGTTTCTCAGTACTAGTAGACGATAATTTTAATTTTAAATAGTAAAACGACATTTCGACGACAAAACAGCAGCTTTTTGCGTTTTGGCGTCCAGACGCTTAGAAAAAAAATTGTTTTGTCATTAGGGAGAGGCTCTATTTAGGTTAGAACCCGAAAACCCATTTATCAAATTATTTACATATTCCTGATGACAGATTGTGGTAATGAAAAATATAAAAATATGTATCCTTCGAGTTTGAATGGAAATCGTTGCAGATGAAACCGATCTGAAAATGTAAAACCTTTTAAAGTGTTATCCCATTGCTATGCAGCACCAGAATGGTTAGAAAAACCTGATGTATTTTTATTAGATTTAAATATCAACAAAACGTAACATTGTTTTGTTTATATGCGATCTTTTTTGAGTTTATGCCAAATTACGTACCTAATATGTTGCCAACTTTAAATCATTACAGTAATAGGTTTTGATCATTTTCATAAACGAGTAGTACTATCAAGAAATTTGTTATATCACAAGCACGTTATTAGTTTAAAAAGTATTTTATTTAGTAGAAAAAAAAAAACAGTTCTTATATTTTTATACGTAGAAAAAAAAGAGCCTGTTTATTCGAAATTTGGAATTTGATGCTGCGAAGTTTTGATCATACAACTACATGGTTTTTCAGTGTTGTTTCAACCAAGCATTAATAAAAGTTAAAATCGTTTTAATGGTCCGTTCTGACCTAACGATAGAGTGAAGTTAGTAGCCATAAGATTTTAATAATCTACTTTCTTAGATACACACAAAACAGTTTATATATAGAACACACCTATACTATGACAATATTACGAGCTAAAAATAACCAAATAACATTTTGTAATGAGCGGGAAAATTAAAATGTGGTAAAATAAATTTAGGCGTAAAATTGTATTTACGAAGTTAACTTAAAAATAAACTGGAGTTTATGGGATTCTGTAAGGCCTCAAATTAGATATACATATACAGTGTGGAACAAACAGCCAAATGGAATAAATTCAAAGTAGCTCCATTATTATGTATTTTTTTAGAAAATTCTGAGACACATCAATTTCTAATTCTAAAATGACATCTTGCGACGTAAAAAATGTATCCCCTAAATTTAACCCCCTTCAGGTGACAGCTACAACCCCTAAATTTTCAAATTGAAGTAGGGGCTTGTGATACGTCATTTGAAAGGTCTTTCAGTTTTAAATTTTATTGCAGAAATTAACAAGAAAAAAAAAGTTTCTCCGTCGTAAGAAATTCGTTACATTAAAATAAAAAACAAATCATTATTAATGCAGCAGGTGTTCAAAATGCATGCCTCCAGCATCTTGGCAGCATCCTAGACGTAAATGAAATGTCTTCTAACGTTAGTTAACATCTGCGGGGTAATCGACCTAATTGCAGTGTTATTCTTCTTCTTAAGGCA
Organism: Aromia moschata; assembly: GCA_029963805.1. NCBI lineage: Eukaryota > Metazoa > Arthropoda > Insecta > Coleoptera > Cerambycidae > Aromia > Aromia moschata. The sequence goes on from JAPWTK010000038.1 coordinate 2,308,948, forward strand.
GCTAAATCGTCGGGTTTCATCTACAGAACCACGTCTCCCTATCCAGACATTTTGGAAAGATTGTGTGGAGATATTGCCGGACATTGACTTCGTAATTTGTTGTGGCTGGCCCCCGGAGGGGGTTGGATTTAGGGATGACATTTTTACGGTGCAAGATGTCATTTTAGAATTAGAAATTGACGTGTCTCTGTGAGCTACTGAATTTATTCCATTTGGCTGGTCCGCACTGTATACTTATATCCTTTTAAACACGTATAGCATCTTAAATTTTCCAGCTTGCTTTTCCTAGCCCGTTAATTCAGAATCTTCTAGACTTTTTTCCAGCAGACGTCGTTTCAGAATTCAACGAGCAGTTGTTATAATTAAATTATAGTCTAAATCTTTCTTATCATCAACGTTCCCAATGACGGTCTTCTCTTTCCAGAAATATTAGTGGCGTTTGTTACAACAACAATAACAAAAAAAAAGAAGACGAAAGGAAAAGTAAAGGTGAGTTAGAATCGTTTTGTGTCACCTCTCACTTGTGTGTACAGTAATTGGTAACAATTTCGATACATTATTCCACAACTAATATCATATCCAATGCTAGAATTTATTTGTTTGCTCCACAAGAACGTTTTATTTTTACGTTGTTTGAAGTTGAGAAGCGGAAATTCCGAAAACAAATGAAATTAAGGAAATATAGCCGTTTTAAAAAGGAATTCTATGGAAAAAAATTAAGTTTTAACTATGTTAAGCACAACACTCGTTCAACAGTTTTATATTGTTAACAATTTGGGACCTTCATTCGCCAGCAAATTTAGTGTTTAATTAGGGAGTGCCGAATAGGAACCATCTACAAACTTCACAGCAATAAAACCCTGTAGTACTTTAGATAAAAATATTAAACGAGTTATCGAAGTAAACAAAAAGAAAATATACTACCACGTGGTAGACGTTATTCACCTAAACAGAAATTATTTCCAGTTACAGGATACACCACAATCCTTATAACGGAGTGGTTTGTAATGACATTATATTAGCCACCGGAGTATTTTCGTCAAAGGAATTATGGAAGTTGTCCAAATGTAAATTACATATCTGCAATAGAGAAAGTCTGCCTACTAATTCCGTTTCGTTTTAGCTTCGATCTTACACGAACTGTCGGATCCCCAGCCCAACATGAACAGCGTCAAATTAGAACATCCCTTTTATTGCAACAACTATCCCGAACAAGGGGCCGGAGTTGCAGACCGATCCTCGTCCGTTGATGCGATGGTCGTTTCGGCGCCATACTGTAAGTTTCAGCGACCCACGATCACACGTTGAATGTGACACGCGATCACACGTCCAGTGTGATCCGCGGTCACACTTTAATGTGAACCGTAATCACACTCACCAAAGGTCACATCCAACGTACGATCCCGTATTATCTGTATAGGGTTTTCCAATAGGGACGGGTCGATGTTGACAGGCCTTTGGCGGCCATGTTGTTTTGGCATCGTCTGTCAAATATGTTGTTTATTATTCAGTCACTGCTGCCGAATCGCCATGGAAAGTTACACTATTGAGCAGTACGTCCAAATTATGAAACTTTAATATCAAAATGAGTGTTCGTTAGTGAAAACTGCCAACACCGGTACGTCAAAGGAACACCAGATCGGCCGAGAACATCGCCGCTGTCCGTGTAAGCTTGCAGGAGAACCTGAGGCATTCAATCCCTCGCCGTGCACAAGAACTGGGCCTTTCGCAGACTTCAACTTGGCGAATTTTGCGTCGGGACTTGGGCCTGCACCCGTGCAAGATCCAATTGACCCAGGAGCGCAAAGATAATGACCATAGACAACGTTTGTTGTTCGCTGACTGGGCTTCGGAGCGTTTGGAAGAGGACCGAATTTTGGTCGAAAATCATCTTTAGCGACGAGGCGCATTTTTTTGGATGAATGGCTATGCTAACAAGCAAAATTGCCGTATACGGGATGACCCCAGCCCACACGAGGTTCACCCGGTGGCACTGCATCCGCAAAAAGTTACTGTTGGTGGGGATTTTGGGCCGGCGGCGTCGTCGGTCCATGCTTCAGGAAAACGACGTTGGTGAGGCCATCACTGTCACGGCGACCGGTACAGAGCAATGACAACCAGTTTCTTTTGGCCCAAATTGAACGATGTGGACGTGGACGACATGTGGTTTCAGCAGGACGGCGCTACGTGCCATACAGCGAACGCCACGATGGCACTCTCTGCCTGAACGGAGGTGACGTGAATTGGCCACCAAGGTCGTGCGATTTAACCGCCACTAGACTTTTCTTGTGGGGTTTTCTGCCAATAAGCTGCAATACCCCAGGCCATCGCTCAAATTAGGCCGGATCTATGCGGCAAAGCCATTGAAAATTGGACCTGTCGCATCCGTGCCACCGTGAGACGCCGCGGCAGACATTTGAACGATGTCATATTCCCATACATAATGGCGTACATGGATGTTTCAAATAAAAAGAGAATTTCGCTAATACCTCACACACACCTTGTTTTATTCCATTTCAACATCGACCCGCTCTTATTGGAAAACCCTTTATATTACTTTGTGTTGTGAAAAAATTCAGTAGTAGTTTTTTTAACCCTTCTTTTAAAATCGTGTCGATTAAAACGGGCCCTTTGATTATTTCGAGAAGACTAAAGAACAGCTCTAGAACAAAACAAAATTGACACGCCATAGGGCTACGTAAATTACCTTACACGCAACAAAAGATGCTTTTCTACAAGTCCTGTTTTCTAATTTAATTCTGTTTCGCGACCCATAAAGTACAACAAACGCCGCTTAAATCGTCAAGGCGCGGACTGTGAGGTTTAATGTCCCGGATATTGCAGTAGATGGCTTGCTTTCCCAAAACGACGCCCATAGCGGAAAATCAATACGGAACGTGACGCAACTCTTTTTTGGACACGACCCCGTTGTAATGACCGAACCGTTTACGATACGTTTCCTTAGATAAACAAGCCACGCTTCACGATTTACCGCTGTCACCACGTTTTCTCTTTCAGCGATCCCTCAAGTGTCTTCAGCTCTCCAGGCCAGTCCAAGCACGTTATTTTACCAGCACAGTCCCGAACCACACCACCAACACCAGAACCAGGTGAAATATCCGGAAAACGGGCACGACACTCTGTCCGATTTCGTTACTTTCGTCTGCCAGAAACGGACAGCAACCAAAACGCACAGGTAAGGATCAATCCGAATTTCGTTCCTCCATCTCGCAGTAGAGAATATAAGACAGTTCTAGATCGGTCAACAGTCAAAACCATCCAGAACCCTCCTCGTATATCTACTCATTCCTGTGACGTTTACTCATTCCAATACGTTGTGGCATGTTTTAGATGCAAACGAATCTGTCCAGAAGTCCGAAGCCGCAATATTTCCCTTCGACGATGCTTCCCCGCCCCCGCTGCCCCCATGGCGCGACCGGTGGCGATCATTCGTTCCACGGGCGACGTGACGATGAGCGGGACAAATTCACCACCGGCGAGTATAACGCCCCCTTGTAGGAAGCCTCGCCGGTCGACGAAGTGCCAGAGATTAGCTCCTCGCCCCCTTGAGTCCCGGAAGCCACGAGAGGCACAATCACCGTCCCAAAGGAATTCGGTACCTACTAGCAGTCCATACTCGCCTAGCCGAAGTTACTCGTTCAACCACTTCCACGGGCAGCCGGGACATGTTGGTAGTGGATGCTGTTGTAGGAACATCCCGTATCTTTTATCAGGCCATTTTTTTATATAATCTCTTACTCTATCTGATTCTCGAATGCGGTGGTCGTCCTTAGGACAACAGATTAAAGGATTCAGCGAAATACTTAAATTCGTTTATTTCCTTGCAGCTCTTCAACTACACCAGTATGACGGGGATGTCTGGCGTTATCAGTCCTACGAACCTCAGTATGTACTCACCCAGCGTGAGTACATCGGAAATGGAAGACGTCATAAATATGTCTAAAAACGGGACGTCGTAAAAACGTGTAAAATCCGACGTCGAAAGTACGCCACTTTTATTCACGGGAAATTGACTTTCCAGGTACTCCGCGTTGTAGCAACGCGTATACCCAGGTGGAGCACCCCGCTGTTCACGTTGGACCAGGAAGGCTTCAGCATGATAACGCATCCCTCCAATCCGGGAAACAACGCCATTATCCTGATGGACGAGGCGACGGCCGCCGCGACGTCTGCGGAACACGCGGGACAGTGTTGTAACAGTGCAAACTTAATGTACGACGCGGACAGGTTTTTCCAAGCAGGCGATGCTCTTGAGGAACGCCGCATCTCGGGAACCCGATCAAGTGCCGTCACCGAAATCTCCGTAACTTCCCGAACAACGAAAAAAAAAAAACTGCCCCTTATAGTCTTCTGCAGCTTTCTTGCCCAATTTATGTGTGATGTTTCTGTTGGTTTGATAATTTCTCGCGACTACGTGCGCAAAATAGAGCTGCTCAAGTAGCGTAGAGGTGTAGAATAGTTCACTGTATACTTTTAATTTGGACACCGAGCGGTGCCAAGACAGGCTGTGAGGACTCTGGCGAGGGATCCTTTCGATTCTGATGTCCTCTTGTCAAGGGCGCCGTCTGACGTTAGTTTCAATTACTACGTCCGCAAAGCCGGCTCCTTGATTTAAAAAAAAGAACAGCCTCGAATCGACGCATTTTTATTTCCCCGATAGTAAAACATTTTAGGCAATTGGAAGACCAAAAATTTATTGTGAAAGACTTGCGTGTACAGATCCATATGTGTATTTCCGCGAACATGGGGATGAAAACGTGTCGATTCGGGTCGAGGGGTTGATATTTGCGGTGTATTTCAATTCCGTTCCTATGTTGGGGAGAATATCCAGCGATGCTTGTCTTCCACGAATGTGCTTGTTGCGTGAACAAGCAGTGAGCTGGGTCTGTGCCTTAGTATTACAATAATATTGATACTGTTACCGTAGCCTAGTTAGAGACGTTATAACCGAGCTTGCTCTGCTCACAGCAGCCAGCTTCCCTGTAAAGAGAAAAACCCAAAATTGACGCACTGGGTCGCATTCACGTCATAGAGACGTCAACATGTCATTTACCAGCGGTATACGGCAAGTTTATATCCCAATCAACGGGGAGAAAACCGGTCACTAATTGTTATCAGCAAACAAAAAATATGGTCGTATAGAGAAGACAATTCTAAAGATAGCGTTTTTTGCTACTCGAAAAGTTTTAATGGCGAACATAACCAAAAAATTCGCAAAAGTCAAAACAACGGTTTTTTGCAAATGAAAAAAAGCTTCAAGTCCTACACAAGAAAAAGTTAAATTAGAAAAGTTGCAAGGTCCTGCCCCAAAATGTCGAATGAATTTGAACGAAAAAAATCGGTTCATAAACATTTGCGAAAAATTTTAAAAAAACGTCAAAATCGCGTTTTTTGTATTTTTACTGTAGAAATTCCAATTTTGTTTAAACAGACTTCTTGTTAACTACAAGTATACCCCAAGACAAGCGGAAAATGATCCTTTTTTTCAAAAAATGCAAAAAAAGTTTTATTTTTTTCGGGTTATAACGATTAAAAAAAAAGACGTTTTCAAAAATCAGCTTTAACAGAGGCAAAAATGATCGTATAGAAACGATCATGGGCTCATTTTATTCGCGAAGACTTGTACTTTCATGCTATTGAAAACCAAATCGCTTTTATTTAATTTTTGCATAAAAAAATGCGTTGTAAAATTGTATTATTTTTTCGAATATTTTTTAAGTTTTACATTTTTGGCCGATGCATATTCGAAAACTGGCATTCAAAACACGCATTTAAAAAAATGAAGGTTCTACGACCTTCAGGGAGCCGAGATAATTTTTTTTAAGCGGAGGAAAACATAATTTTGCGAAAGTACAAGTCTTCGTGAATAAAATGAGCCCATGATCGTTTCTGTACGATCATTTTTGACTCTGTAAAAGCTGATTTTTGAAAACGTCTTTTTTTTTAAAATCGTCGTCGTAAAAAATAAAACTCATTTTCCGCTTGTCTTGGGTATATTTGTAGTTAACAAGAAGTCTGTTCAAACAAAAATTGAATTTATACAGCAAAAATACAAAAACGCGATTTTTGACGTTTTTTTTAATTTTTCTCAAATGTTTATGAACTAATTTTTTTTCGTTCAAATTTCATTCGACGCATATTTTTAAGATCTACAACTTTGTAATTTAACTTTCTTGTGTAGGACTTGAAGCTTTTTTTTTATTTGCAAATAAAAAACCGTTTTTTTGACTTTTGCAAATTTTTTTGGTTACGTTCGCCATTAAAACTCGAGTAGTAAAAAACGCTATCATTCTTAGAATTCCTTTCTCTACACGACCATATTTTTTGTGTGCTGATAACAATTAGTGACCAATTAACATGGGGGCTTTCGCTCGTTGATTGGACTATTAGTCCTATGGCGCGTTTGAGTTGTTCAGTATCGTCAAAGATCGCGAATATAGGTGAGTTGTAGCTGTCTAAAACGGCATCATAGTTCACATGTATATAATATAATAATATATTTATATACTATCGTACGTAAGGTCGCCATGAAACGAAAAGCATCTGTCTCTCTTGGGAAATCAATACGCCTGCAGCCTCTGTGGAAATCAATTATGCATTATGAATAAACGAATATCTGACAAGGAATTAGCCGCGGCGGTTTGCGCGGGATTGTGTTTTCAGGTCAACACTCTCCTCGCATTTTCCCTCCGAATTAACGTTCACCAGGAACGTATCGTTTTTGGTTAACCCAAAAACGAATGAAAATTTTGGAATAACAGGTTTCTCCGAAAGTTCACAATTTCAATATACCACCACATCGTGTCAAACACGGCAGTGTTTTTTTAATTTTTCAGATCCTCTTCAATATAAACACCAGGTCAAATTTGGAAGCTGAATTAACCACATAATTTGGAATTGTTCCAATAACAAGAAGACAAATGAATGAGCAGTTTTTGCTCACTTTGCTATGATTGCTTCACATTTTGGTGTGTGTTTGAGGAAAAATGTGATTGAGGAAAAATGGTTCTAGATTTTTTGTATGACCATTTTATTTGCCGCGTCTGATGATGTAGTGATTTATCTCTGGATTTCTTGTGCCACCATCACTGTATGCCTTTTGCGTGTGTAGAGTTGTGGTGTCCGCTTAGGTTACAGGTCAATGTGTTGTTAATTTGGAGGGAACGTTATCCGAATTTTAAGGCTCTCTGCTGGTGGATGGTATGAGTGTAGACGATGCTTTTCGTCGAATATGGACATATTGAATCTTACTGTGATTGAGTACCTTTAAAGCAGCCGCGGCCGAGCGAATGGCGCCCCCTACAGGTCACCGGAGCGCCCACCCCAGGTCACGCTCCCTGACTCCTTTATTTCTAGTCACGTCTAGCAGAGTGACCCTGACTGATGTACCTACTCCCTCCGCTCTTATTAACAAGTTTGCTCTATGGACACTCTGCATTTCGTTTTACTCCCCTCCATTACCCCAAAAAAGTACAAGTTAATAGATCTGCGTAACATATACATATACCAGATGATGTCTACAAAGCGTTTTATTTAGTTAAAAAATCAATTTATTTCGTGGGATTCTCGTTTTCGACCATTGCTCAGTTCGGTTAGGGATTTGACCAAAGAACGTATTAAAAAAATGGTAGTGACAAAAACATGACAATAATTTGTTTTAAGTTACTTGTTTTCCTTTTTTTTCGGCAAATAGATAGTTCTAATTCGTCCTTGGTGGTGGCTAGCGTAATTCAAAATTTTCGAATGTTGTTATAAAATGTGAGAACCGGATCGCAGGGGATCATTGAAGCCAAATGTCAAGCTTTTTAAAAAACATAAATTGTTTCCACATATAAGGATTTTCCAACTAAAATCTTATTTTGTTAAGAAAATAAAATCCAGTTGGTTTTGAATTTTTAAAACTTTACAGGAATTTAAAAAAAAAAACGATTTTTATTTAGGTGTTGTAATTGCCCCTGAGTGGTTTGGTTCCCACGCTGCGTTATCAGAATAGGAAATTAAAAGATTCCACTAGCCGCTACTATTTGTCCTGTATATATCTCCCTTGTTTTGCGTTAATTTATTATGTAGGATATGTGTAGAAAATGTGTGATATAATACTTGAATTCTAATGATTTGTTATTCTAGTTTTTAGTTTCAAATTGATTAATGTTTTAACTAAATAAATGAAGAAAAATCGAACGATCTATTCACTTGGAATTACTTATATTTAATCTCCAAGTTATAATTATTATTATAGTGTAAATAAATAACAAAAAAAATATTTGTTACTTATGCATATACTTATAGAATCGGGTGATATTTAACCAGTGCCATTGATATTGTTGATTAAATTGTTAGACGTAAAATACGCACGTCATGTATGTAGCGGTTATCATTATTAATTATTATTAGGAAGCTTAACCAAAAGCGATTGTATGACTTAATTTTAAGAATAAATCAGAGGGTTTATTTCATAATATTTGGTAGTTTATTTGAACCCAATGTGTCCCAATATCAGTAGCTGCTTGTACTGCAGTATTGATTTTTTTTCGCTTGTGATAGGATTACAGCTCGCGAAATTCTGCGTCTGATAAGCCCAAATTGAATTTCACAAGCTGTAATCCTATTAGAAGCAAAATGCAATACTGTAGTACAAACATTACACAGGCCCAAAAAAAAAGTGTCTGGTTCTGGGATGGAGACTAACTTTTTCTTATGTATTTTGTGCCGCTGAATCCGAATTCATCATAAGCGGCACAAAATACATAAGAAAAAGGTAGTCTCCATCCCAGAACCAGATACTTTATTTTTGTGGGCATTTTTTTGGTCTTCTCAAGATTTTACAACCGAAACACGTCGTTTTCCACAGTTTTTCGAGGTTATCTTCAAAACGAGCGGCGGAACCCCTATTTTTTATGATGAATTCGGATTCAGCGGCACAAAATACATAAGAAAAAGTTAGTCTCCATCCCAGAACCAGACACTTTTTTTGTGGGCCTGTGTTATTAGGATTTACGCTACTTCCATAAAACGAAAAGTAATGGTACTTCCGAACGGTTGACTTTCCTTTAAAAAAAAAAATGGATCGATCCGCGTTCACTTTCTAACAGCCATCAACTATTATACATACCGACCATGTGTGTTGTAATTTTCAAGAGGTACACTTTACGACTAAATGCCTATATCTCGTATCATTTGTTATCTATCTTGCTTTGAAAACGAGGAGAATTTAAATATCTTCACAATGGAGGAAAAGCCAGATTTATCATATGGATTAATTATAATAATTAAGATTATTGTCTTGGTTTTGACGGCTCTGTGAGAGTGAGAGGCATGCCTTTTAAAGTGATCCTTAACGCATTTCAAATACGCGATTAATTACAAGTAGATCCTTTCGCGTATCCTTGTTATTAAATAAACGCATAGGAATATATTCGTATGCAATTATTTAAAAGCGAATGTTGTTATTACAGACGAGATATTCACTAAGTGGTTTGGTATAGGCCTGATATAAAAAAAAATTGTTCAGCAAACAATTTACAATGACTTATTTTTTTTTTTTTTCTGATTATATTTTATATATTTTTTAATTTATAAAATAAAATATAATTATTAAAAACAATCATTTTAAATATTTTAAACTTATATATTGTATTCAGCAAACAATTTGTAATGACTTCGCTATTCATCATGATTTTTTTTTCTGATCAGTTGATTAATTTTATTTTAACTACAATAATGGTTAAGGAGGTATTGTCGTTTTTTTAATAGAATGGTGACCCGACTATTTTTTTGTGTGGTACATTGCATGGAAGCTCCAGCGTATTTTTATTTTGATGGCCTATTAGCCGCCAATAAAATTTAATGACTGAGGAAGTTTCTCAAAGTTTAGAAGAAGATTATACACTGGTAATAAAAATTAAAGGATATTAAAAAAATTCCAAATTTTTGGGTGATTTTCAACAAGGGTTAACTCGGAGAAAAAATGGAACACAGAAAAAAAAAAAGGAAATTGTAGCCTCAAGTGTCTAGTTTTCAGATCTGGACTTTAAAATTTTTAGCGGGAGCGGTTCTCACGTAATCATCCGAAAACCAACAAAAAAAAAATTCTAAATTTTGCTCGTCTTTAAAATGGTCTGTGGACTTCAAAAAATTTTTTTCATCATGCGACCATAAAGCTCTTTTAGACAATTAAATCAGCTTTAATTTGACCTCTTACCGAGATTCGTACGATGATTTGCCGCGGAGTTTTCGTCGATCAAAGAAGTTGAAAAAATACATAAAAATCGAAAAATTGCTTGTTACGGTGATTTTTGGCCGAAACGATAAATTTAAACCTTCGGGACACTAAGAAAAAAATCGCAGCGCTTTGCAACTTTGACGGTTTTTTGGGGACACTTTGAGGTTAAAATATTACCGACGATATCCTTCGTTCATCCACTATATCCAAAGTTATACCAAATTTTCCAAATATCCTTAAATTCGCAATTTCTTAAATTTTTTCAGCCAACACTATCGCTTCAAAAAAAATTGTTATCAATCGCCCCCGATTGTGTCTTATAGAGAATGTTTTGCAGTTTCCAAAACCCTACCTCCATTTTCTGTACGATCATTAGTTCCCGAGTAATTGATTGTCAAAGTTGAAAAGGACTTTTTTGCTTTGATCGACGATAACTCCGCGGCAAATCATCGTACGGAGCTCGTTAAGAGGTCAAATTAAAGCTGATTAAATTGTCTAAGAGCTTTATGGACGCATGATGAAAAAAAAAAAATTTTAAGTCCACAGACCATTTTAAAGACGAGCAAAATTTGGAAATTTTTTTTGTTGGTTTTCGGATGATTACGTGAGAACCGCTCCCGCTAAAAATTTTAAAGTCCAGATCTGAAAACTAGACACTTGAGGCTACAATTTCCTTTTTTTTTTTATTTTCTGTACGACCATTTTTCTCCGAGTTAACCCTTGTTGAAAATCACCCAAAAATTTGGATTTTTTTTAAAATCCTTTAATTTTTGTTACTAGTGTAGAAAGGTAAGCCTATTATTTGGTCATATCAAAAATTAATAATAATAATAACAATAATTTCTTATTTTAAACTTATAAATTGTATTCAGCAAACAATTTGAAATGACTTCGCTGTTCACCATAAAACTCTTTCTTTCTGATTAGTTAGATTAATTTTATTTTAATTACAATAATGGTTAAGGAGGTACTGTGTTGTTGTTTTTTTAATAGAATGGTAACTGATAATTTTTTTGTGTGGTACACTGCATGGGAGCTCCAGTGTATTTTTATTTTGATGACATACGCCGCCAATCAAATTTAATGACTGAGGAAGTCTCTCAAAGTTTAGTAGAAGATTATAGAAAGGTAAACCTATTATTTGGTCATTTTAAAAATTAATAATTATAATAACAATCATTTTTTATTTTAACTTATAAATTGTATTCAGCGAACAATTTGTAATGACTTCGCTGTTCACCATAACATTTTTTTTTAATTTTTTCTGATTAGTTGATTAATTTTATTTAAATTACAGGAATGGTTAAAGAGGTATTATTGTTTTCTTTTAATAGAATGGTAACTGGCTATTTTTTTGTGTGGTACATTGCATGGGAGCTCCAGTGTATTTTTATTTTGATGGCGTATTAGTCGCCAATAAAATTTAATGACTGAGGAAGTCTCTCGAAGTTTAGTATAAGATTATAGAAAGGTAAGCCTATTATTTGGTCACGTCAAAAATTAATAATAACAATAACAATCATTCTTGATCTTAATCTTATAAATTTTATTCAGCAAACAATTTGTAATGACTTCGCTGTTCATAACAAGAATTTTTTTGTGATTAGTTGATTTTTTTTCAGACAATTTTCAGACAATTTTTTTGTGTGGTACGTTGCTTGTGAGCTCCAGTGTATTTTTCTTTTGATAGCGTATTAGCCGCCAATAAAATTTAATTACTGAGGAAGAAGAAACGGCGACATTAAAAACAAATGCATCACGATTTTATCAATCGTGTGACAGTTGTCCCTGCAAAATTCGATAAATCAAAAGAATTAGTGCGATCATTTTTTTCGAACTCAATATAACCTTAATTAACTGGAATCGCCGAGTTACACATTATACACGGATCTAACATTTCCAAACGATTGCACTGCTGTCATAAGAAATACATTCCTAAATATTTTTCGGCAGATTTTTTGGGTGGATCACCTCAATGAAAATTACTCATTTGCATAATAGGTTTAGTTAATTTGGTTTTGCATGTAAAGTCTGGGTAACTAGTGACGTCCCAAAGTTTACATAACCTTTTTAACAGGAATAAAAAACTAAGATTTTAGAATAAAGCAAAAAAATAGATAAATAAATAATAAAAAAATGCCTCTCAAAGTTTAGAAGAAGATTATAAAAAGGTGTCTATTATTTGGTCATATCAAAAATTAATAATAATAACAATCATTTTTTTATTTTACACTTATAAATTTTATTCAGCAAACAATTTGTAATGACTTCGTTGTTCACCGATTTTATTTTAATTACAGTAATGGTTAAGGAGGTATTGTTGTTTTTTTTTAATAGAATGGTGACCGACTATTTTTTTTGTGTGGTACATTGCATAGGAGCTCCAGTGTATTTTTCTTTTGATGGCGTATTAGCCGCCAATAAAATTTAATGAAATATATGCGCTCTCAAAGTTTAGAAGAATATTATAAATAGGTAAGCCTATTATTTGATCATATCAAAAATTAATAACAATCATTATTATTTTAAACTTATGTCGAATAAATTACATTTATTTTAAGTGATCGTCAAGTTGATTCAATAACAGATTATATTTTTGTTTGTTACTGTCGCCAGTTACTGTATACTTTTGAGATAATTAAGAGACGTTACTAAGGATTACGAGTGTACATCGCTTACGTACTGAAATGAATGAATCTGCTTTAATACCCTTTCTCTTTTACTGAAGCTATATAAATTGCATCGACTTGGGTTTAAACTTTAGTCTTAGTATTAATATATCTTCTTGTACCATGAGGATCTTAAATTTAGGTAAAATAGTTTTGTGAATAAGTGCAATGTGTAAAACTGTGATTAAGTGATTCATTTTTTTCGATTGGACAGAAATATTTTGCCTCAGCAATTTTACTGGGTGTATCGATTAAGGGGTTGCAAATCTGCGACAAGTAATTATTGTAGATTTCAACAAGTGCATATACGTAATATATTTTCGCGTAAAAAATAATAAACCGTCAGAATCATAAGATACTATTTAATAAAATATGCAGTTAAACTTCAAAACTTACAAATAAAAGATGAAACGAAAAAAATATCTTTCTAATGTGGGAATTGTTATTTTTTTTTAGATGCATAATAGAACGAAAATAGACAATGCGAAATATTTTTCCTTGCATACAAACGTTTTAATGTATTTGTGTATTTACAAAATTAATTCGAAAAAAAAAAAGGTAAAAATTATAACAGTGTAAACAAATATAACATTATTACGTAAATTTCGTTATTTTAGTATTACGGTGTTTATTAAACAATTCTCCATTGTCTTATATTAATTGGACGTATTGTTTTTTGGTATCATAGAGTGTAACATTTTTATATAACATATTACGGTATTTATACGTAATATATGAGTGACAATATATTGTGATAATGTGGAAGAATGGAACACGTCTATAAAATAAAAAAATTCTTCGACACCCATTCACTTAAAAAAAAAACTAATAGTAAACAATTGTGCAATATTAAATTCCTATCCATTCAAGTTAATCAAGTTGTAAATAATGCTGATTTATGTATGTATGTACAGTTTTCATTTATATTTTGACAACTATCTAAAAAATTAACAACTGAACATCGGAAAGTCACATAACGAAACAAAGATCAATTTTCATTAATGGAACACCCTGTATATACCGGGTGCAACAGGATCATGGTACATCCCCCTTTTCTCCTTTAGTTTTCAAGATAATTGATTGAAATTTGGGATATCGTATATACATAATAAGCGGCACTGTCTGACATACAAGTGATTTTTTTTCCACTTCTGGTTTCGCCGAAAGTGACACTAACTCTTAATTTTTAAATAGAATACCCTGTATATTATTGCATTTTTGAATTTCGCATATTCTCTGAATCCAACGATACCAAATAAGTGACATTTCAAACGTCAATATCTTTTTACAATTATAATTTTTAGTTTTCCATTTAAGTGGGCCATGACGGTTCCGATTTATTGTAAACTAGCGACCCGCCCCGGCTTCGCACGGAAATATAAAAAATGGTTATTGTGGGTTATCCCTAAGAGATAGACATATACCATCGCGGACTTTTTGTAGACCTTTTTAAGGTGTACAATATTGGTCTTTATAGGTGTACATTATTTTGATCTATCTCGTAGGGTTCAGCCAGCGTTTGCAATGTAAACGCAAAAAAATGTGTTTATTTACGACATCACATTAGAAACCTCTAAAATTATCAGTGTTTCTCTACTATATTATGCATGTATTATACATATAAACCTTCCTCTTGAATCACTCTATTTATTAAAAAAAACAGCAATAAAATCCGTTGCGTAGTTTTAAAGATCTAAGCATATATAGGTAGGGACAGACAGCGGGAAGCGACTTTGTTTTATACTATGTTAATGATAATGAATATGATGACCCATGTAATGCTACAAACATCAAAATCCCGTCAAAAATACTGAATTATGTGATTTATGAGCAAATAAACTTCATCAAAATTGTTTTTGGAGCAGAACTCAAATTTTTCAAATGGAACCATATTGGTACCGTAGTACCATTTATTATTACTATTAATAAGTAATTTATTCTTATGTCGTATTAATATGTGCGATAAATACAAACAAAATTACAGCTAAGAGAAATGATTTGATGAACTTTATTTGCTCATAAATCACATAATTTAGTATTTTTGACGGGATTTTGATTTTTGTAGCATTACATGGGCCACTTAGAATAAATCGGAACCGTCATGGCCCACTTAAATGGAGAACTAAAAATTCTAATTGTAAAAAAATATTGACATTTGAAATCACTTATTTGGTATCGTTGGATTCAGAAAATTATGCAGAATTCAAAAATGCTATAATATACACGGTGTTCCATTTAAAAATCGAAAGTTAGTGTCACTTCCGGCGAAACCGGAAGTGGAAAAATCACTTGTACGTCAGACAGTGTCGCTTATTATGTACATAGGATATCCCAAATTTCAATTAATTACTTTGAAAACTAAAGTAGAAAAGGGGGATGTACCATGATCCTGTTACACCCAGTATTTTTTATTTTATGCAAAAACTTTTCTCGCTAATATTCTAGAGGAGATTAAGAGACATTGAAAAAAAAACGTCATCAACTCTGGCTACGAACCAGAGAGATGGAAATAGCGGTCATGTCTAAGCTTTTCGGTTATGTCAAACTTTTTTGACAAGTGACTGTAACAATTTGTAAAATAAATAATGGCTGTCATATGATGTGACAGTCTTGACAAGTAAATAAGGTTATACGTTCGATTAAGAATAGATTTACGTCTTTTTTTCTCGGCCAACTTTGATGACGTTTTTGTTTTTGGATGACTCGTTATAATGACTACAACTTCTAAACCATTTTTTTACCGTTATATTTTAGTTCTTTTTCATCCACTTCTGGATATACTGTCAATCAGTAAATGTGAGAAATAGTGACGCCCCTTATGACTCTATCCCTAAAGTTTACTATTCTGACACCGAACTGGCAGCACCAGGACCTTTGGACCAAAACGCCCAACAGTATTACAAAGTATCAAGGTAAGCAGTAACATAATAACTGTCATGATGTTTTTCTTAAGGTGACGGTACTTTATATTACAACAGTAGCCGAGAGCATCTAGAACGTAATCGCCGACACTCTCTGACCTTTAGAGAATATACCGAGTCCCCGTATTTAACCGAAGTAGTACAAGGATGCAGAAATTTTTAGTTTCCTACTTGGTGCATATATATCATTTGCTATTGTCGTAAAGTCAACATGAAAAAATTAGGTAACGAACGTCTGAACGCGCGGCCGAGCACCTTGTAAATGTCAAGATGGTTTTGCAACGTTTGGAGGATCTCTGCCGAAGAAGCAACCTTTAAATTAGCAGCAATTGCAGAAATCTGTTTAGCATCACTTATTACAATGCCAGAAAATCAAGATTTGAACACAGGCTTGACATACATATTATGGCTACACTTGACCACGACCAAAAGCTACATTTAGATACAACTTGCTTACGGAAACACTGTTTCAGACGGTCGGACAGGATACCAGCTCCTACCTTCCAATACACCATCCCAGAAGAGTCCATTCCGGATCCGCCTACGCTTACACCCCGAACAACCCCCCTCAACCAACGGCGGAGGAAAACCCTTCTATCTCCAGAGAGTATGCCCTGCAGCCGACTCAGACGGTAGGTGCTGTTGCTAGAGACCCCAGGTGGTGGAGCAGTACTTGAAGGAGGTGACACCGACGACCAAAACGACTGTCAACCGTCGTGCGGGAAATCCCCTGCGTCAAACCCGACCTCAGGGGTGCCAAACAACAGCCCGATGAGACGCAGAGGGTGCCGAAGCAACCACCCTTCCAGTATGTTCTACATTCCGAGTTGCAGCAGTGAGTTTTTATTTGTTTAATTCCTCTTCTTTACAGTTCTTTTGTTGACCTTTTTGCAGTAGGTTCGTTTAGCAACCTTGTAGATCTCGCGAAGGTGGTGAAACTTCGAATACGATTATTAAGGTCGTTATGTTTTGCATTAAAGATGTTAGTTAATTAATGCAACGGTCGATTATGCACTTTTATAGCGTGATTTAATGCCCGTACTTATACACGCGTTATTTATTACAATTTCACTTTCATATACACATCATGCGATAATTTTCACCGACTTTCTTTTCAGCTATTCCTGCACCAAACTAACTCTCGGAGCATTTTTTTCATTCCACTCATGATTCTAGTCGATGACAAGGCCTACTACCTATTTTGTAATCCTTGTTTATATGATTAAAACGCAAATTAATTTTAGTTGTGTTACTGAACTTGGCAATTAAATGTAAATCGTTACAACTTTCCAATCTTCTCCGCTACCTATCCGGTTCGTAGTTTAACAACAGATTAATCGAGATTATTTACTGACTTCCTACGTTTGACATCTACTCCTATAAAGATTAAAGCCAGGTTATTTAAAATAAATGCATTATTAACTATTATTTTCGATAATCTTCATCATTAAATTAAATGTTAAATTTTTTTAGACAACCTCAAATACCACAGCAAATCCAGTACGTACTGCCAGAACAGCTCAACAAAAAATCCGCGATCCAACTTCAACAGACATCCGATCAGCAACAAGACCCCGCTTCCCTTACCAGATACCAAAACGCCCTGCTGGCTCATCAGAAAATCTTATTGGATGCTAATGCCCAAGAGGAAACTCCGAAATCGTCGATTTATGTAAATCAGGCCATACCAAAGAAACCCGTGAGGAAACTACTGAAGCCCAAGCAGTCACCTGTGGACGAAGACGTGGAATATTATACCCAGCTCCAACGGTATCAGCAGCAGCTTCAGCAAGCACAATTTTTTGAGCAGCAACAACCTGCCCAAGTGATGTTCCAGGCCAAACTCCAAGCTGCGAAAGAGAGCGCCACACCTACAGCGGAAGCGGTAACTTACCAAGAGAAGACGATTCGGTATCAGCAACCCAGGCAGTACCAACAGATAGTTCAGTATCAACCACCAACTTCTATCAGGCAAGGTAAAACCTCTTTAAAAATATTCGTACAAGCGACCAAAACAAATGATCTTTGCAGCAAAGAAGACAAGACGACCTTCGAAGTACCCAACAGCGTACCAGCCGGTCCAGGATGGTTCAGAACCAACATACGAATACCAGACGTCATCAAAACAAAGTGAGCTAGAAAATGTGGAACATCAACGACCAACTTCTTTGAGGCAAGGCCCAAAATATTTACCGGAATATAAAGCGTTGAGATATCAGCCTACAACGTTGGAAGATCCGAATCTGAAATACCGACAGGCAGTTCTGCCGCCACAACGGCAACCACTTATATCGTACGAGGCTGCGATTGCAAAACTACAATCAGAAGCAAGACTTGAGGAGGCCACGCAACAGCCTGTATACCAAGAGCAAGAGCAAGCCGTACAACCGAAATACCAGATACAGTACGTAGAAGAAAATCAACAGGGGTCAAATCAGGAAGTCGCAGAGGTTGACTATGCGAGACCAGAGCAGGCGACCAGACTTCGGCAAACCGGAAGAGGAGGGGCTAGGCAACCTTCGCAAAATTCTAATGTTAGGTATTATAGGAATTTAGCTAGACCTGTACCATATTCCAGTTACGCATGAAAATTTATTAGCTGAAAAGTAGGTTAGGTATTACTGACATAATTTATTCGAGTTATTCTTTGTTTTAATGAAATTGTGATCAATTATTGTTACGAATATATGACTTTAAAATGTAGGAGTTTGTTATAAAAATGTTTCAAAGAAATTATGTTTCTGTGTATCTATTTTTAATAAATATTTATATAAATGTATAATTTGTATTCTTAAATACACTAGTAACAAAAATTAAAGGATATTAAAAAAATCAACTTCAAGCGAGTTACGAGCCGTCGAGTCAGATATCTGACTTTCCACGAGCCGTCGAAATCGGAATATTTTGGAATCTATTGAGTTTAGCAAAAATTATATGTTTTATATTTATATATATTTAACAAAAATGTCTTAGAATTAGTCAAAGAATATCCTAAATTTTTTTCATAATTTTTAGAGATGATTTTTGGTTTTTAAAAATGGCGAAAAATTGCAATTTTTGAAACTGGGTATTTATAAAAAATGTGTTTTCTCACACGATAAAGGTATCTTCGTTTTGAATCATTGCACAACTATATTGGTCACAAAAAGCAACAGGTATTAAGTTTAAGATAGGCAACCAATTTTCACATTGGCAGCATTACTGGTTGCCAAATATTTATAAGAATGTATAGCCTATACATGCGAATAAATAACGAAAAAACAAGCAGACAATGAAAGATAATTATTTAAAATATGTGAATGTAGGAGAAATAATTATTTAAAAAAATCAATAAGCTTTGTAACTAGAAGAAGAAACGATTTCTGTAATTAGAAACTCCGTAATACCATTAATTTGCAATAGAGGGGACTGATAGCACACATATTATATTATGTAAGACAAATGACCCTAAGGATGTTGTTGTCTGGTACAGTTTAATTAATTTAGGTAGAGCCATTGGTAGTTAGAAATATTGGTAAATAATTTATTATTGATTACTAACGATGGCATATAAAAAATACCCGATTTAGCAATTTGAACTGACAGAACGATGGACAAATCGTTATGTAATCGCAACAGAACAGGCGGAAAAAACGCTTAACTAGAATGAGAAAACAAAAACAGAAGAAGAAACGGAATCATTTAAAATATGCGATTATAGAAGACATGATCAATAAAAAAATCAATAAATATAATAGAAGTTTTCAGAGAAAAATCTGTAACTAGAAACTCCGTAGTACCATAGATTCGCGATAGAGTACTCTGGTAGTACCCACAGTATTTTTGAAATAAAAAATGACCCTAAGAATTTTTTTTGTACGGTTCAATGAATTTAGGTCCATTTAGTCATTAGTAGTTAGAAATGCGTAAATAATTTACCATAGATTACAATCAATCGCAAATAAAAAATACCCGAGTATTTACGCACTGTTGACTGACAGATAGATGGACAGATCGGTGTGCTACCGCCACAGAGCAGGTGGAAAGGGGGTTTAATATTAACGTAAAAAAAAAATTGTAACACCGCGTGTTGTGAATATTCCATGGAATGTAATTTTTGGAATAATTAAATGTGTGCGTTATACATATGTAAATCATTTAAGAGAATTATCTAAATCCGAGATAGCCTGGGTGCACGGGATCATCAATAACTTTATAGATACAATTAATTTAGGTAATATATTCGTCTCTGTCTTGGAAACTTTTCTGTAGACCTGTCGGTTGTGCGTGTACCTACATCTCGTGTAATAAACTGGTTTCTCCGTACACAATCGCGGATGGGCACGGACGGCGGACGGTTCCCGTGCACCACGTCTCTTATCGGGAAAACTAGCGGCCAGACGACGGGGAAAATTCAAAAAGTTCGGCGCATTCGGTGCACGCGAGACGATTGGCGGGGTGGCTGATTAACCACTCCCCTTGAACTAGTGAATTGTTCTTGAGGCAACCATTCGCCGCGCCAAGATCGGTTAGTCCGTATTCCGTTACAAAAATGTGAATTCATTTGCAGTGTAGTGACTGTGGTGCGTCGGCAACGGTCTGTGTTTCCGAGAGGCGATCCGGTGGGTGAGAAAATACGCCGGCAGGGGTGTGTGAGTGCCCAGGGACGTTTTTCGGTGGCTTGTTAGGTAGGCTGTGAATTTCGATTAGGCTAGTGACTTTCCGCCACGTATAGGCCGTCTTCCCGATACGGAGAGCATCGTCGTACACATTTTTTTTACCTGCCTCGTTTAACCGATAATTATTGTGAAGATGAACAGGTACACACGTACCCACCGGCCGTGTGTGAGGCTGGAATTTACGCGAACTTAGAAAGATAACACCGCGGGTGCCCTAATAAACTCATCCAAACTCGTTTTCTTTTCAATTAAATTCCTAGGCCCAGCTGGTCGAACGGACGGCGAAGAGATTTGACTTTTTATACATCGCAGATCTACCTTTTCGGTTGGGCGTTTAAATAGGTAGGTCACGTTGGGATAAACGTTTAGATTTCGATCCGATTCGGATCGATCTTTGTATATATGTTTTTTCTCTCTACGCGATTTCGTCCGTTGATGCGTGGGTGTCATTCACAGAGATCGACTATGTAATATCTCATCGGTGCACGGGATATTTCATTCGTATTGCGGTCGTGTATGCCTTATTATCGTCCCATCAAGGTGGCTAACGGGGAATAATAAAACGAGGATTATATTTTAAACGGTTACAGAAACAGTAATTGTAATTACTATGTGGTTAGGATTTTTAACAGGCCTCTCTTAGTGTGACCGGAATTTTTAAAGGTAAAAGGCGCGTTTACCATTTAAAATTCTTGAGGCAGGTGCAACAGCGAAGCACTAAAAATTCGTTAGCCGACAGTTGCACGGTTTCTTGATGTGCGTTTCCTATTTTTCACACATGGATACACACTGTAATTGGGTGAAATTTCAAACGGAGACTCGTCCTAGCCATGATAGTTCCACTTCCAATGGTTAGATATACGGTTCTTACAAAATTTCAACTTTTCTTGGCCTCAAATAAACAACCCCTTGGCAACGTCCCTAGTAACCAGCCACAACCTTCTTGTCATTTGTTTCCGTCAACAATGCTTGATGTAATACGCTGAAATATTTGAAATATAAACACGTATTCTTTGGCTCCAAGCGGGGTACTGGACTACTTTTCAAGTTCCAACTAGATTGTTATAAAGTTTTTACTAGTTTCAACTCTTCTTGGCTTCAAATAAACAACTCCTTAGCAACGGCGACCCACGTCCCTAGTAACCAGTCACAACTTGCTTGACATTTTTGTTTTGGTCGACAACACATAATAATGCATACAAAAATGGTTGAATTTAAGTCAAGAACCGTTCTCGAAGGGAAAATCCACAAGATGCGTAAATTCTTTGTCTACAATTGACGGTACGTGATAGTATGCGGAATAATCTGAAAGAACAAAAGTGGTGCAATCTCGAGGCATCTTGATGCGTCGCGTGAATAGAAAACCCAAGCATTAACTCTCGAAAATTTGCAAAACAACGGCACAACCAGCGCCGATAAGATCAAAGAGAGAAGTAACATTTATTCGCGCGTTTGTTAATTTTTTACACAAAACGGTAATTTTCTCACATGTTTACGGTCAGGCTCGACTTATTTATAGAAAGCCGGGGAAGGCTGCCAACATAACATTATCGATTTCGAAATCCAGTTTCCATTTTGAATTGAATTGCAAATTTAAATCATTGAAATGAAAATTTAGAGCATGCATACCGGTTCCATATACTTAACGGATAAAACGTGGTAAAAGTGGCTTTTAGACGAGCGTTTTGGGGGTAAAGCACGCTTAAATAAAGTTATTTGGTAAACGTTTTCGAAAAATAGCCATAGCTATTCGATGAATCTTGCAAAAGTAAAGAATTCTAATTCAATGGGATTACCCAGTAAATATCACTATGGTATAACAAATAACATACTGTATCCAAGATAGGTACCTACCTACGACTAAATTTCTGTTTAAAGATCACAAAGTTGGCTGTATATTTGACCGTATTTGACATACAGTCAGCAACGAAAGGTATCGTCATCATCATCATCATCAAACACCCACTTTTTGGAGATTGCGTAAATCCTAATAATTTTCGTACTACAATGTTGATTTTTTTTGTTTCTAACTGGATTACAGCTTGTGAAATTCTAATAAGTTTGACATTGTGTGAAAAGACATCTTAAAAAAAGTAAAATTGCAATGTTTTCAATTTTACTATTTTAGCGACATCTCTTCACACAATCGAGAGAGATACATATAACTTGGACTTAATAGACGCACAATTTCCCATGCTGTAATCCTATAAGGCAAACAAAAATCAATACTGTTCTACAAAAATTATCAGAATTTAAGTTTGATTTTAATTTTATTCAGATGGGTGACTCAGCGATACCCTCACCGCGTTGCGAAAGCCTCTCGAGCGGCCATCCAGACGAATTCCCGAATATACGCGTACAGCCTAACAGGGGATATAAAGGCATACCGACGTGGCAAAGGGCAGTTAGTCTTTGACATAAATTTACTGTGCCGTGAGCTTCGCAAAACATTCGAATATAAATTGTACATAAATAAATTAGTGTTTGTTAATTTAGTGCTTAATTCGTATTTGTATTAATATAAATAAATTGTGTTAGTTAAAAGCGCGTCTGATTTTCACACCGAACGAAGTGGAAAAAACATTACATTACGATGACGTCGAGGGTTGTTGCCTAAAAAAATAATACCTGCTCTATTATTCCCAATACGACGGTAAAATCGGTACCGCGGGAGTAGGAAAAAGGAGATTCCATATACAGTTACTTCGTACCCTGAATTGATGTGTAAAGAAATCAACAGCATTTTTATAGCTGTAAGGAAAATTTCATGTAATAATATATTTACAAACACACTATATCAGCAATGCATAAATCAAGTTTTAGCTTCATATTGCATTACATACCTACATAAAAAAAATATTTAATTTTAAGAATGGCAATATATACGCAGCAAAAGTATTCGTACTGCGCATAACCTCAGTGTCCCAGGTGTAACGGTGAGACCCCAGTTGTTAAGACTTCAGTCACAGTTTTCAGTTATACATTCAGACGAGTGTAAACAACTGTATGTTGTGTGAATCTGAAGTATTTCTAATTATAATGGGACGTAAATCAGAAACAACAGCACAGGAGAGACAAATGGCAGTACAGTGGCTTTTGGAATGAAAATCACATAAAGAAATACGTGATTTGTAAAAAAGAAGCAAAAGTGCTATACAATGTATTATAAAAAGATATAACGAAAATCAAATAGTTTCCAATATGCCTTGAAAGGGCCGTCCAAGACTATTAACTTCTCGAGAAGAGAAGGCAATAGTGCGTGAAATAAAAATTGTCCTTCTACAAGTGCCCCAAAATTGGCGGCATTAGTAAATAATCGTTTTAAAAGCAAGTAAGTGCAGATACCTGTCGCCGGGTTTTTAAAAAGGCACGATCTGCATGGTAGAGTATCTAGGAAAAAGCCCCTTATTAGTAAAGTAAATCGTCTCGAACGATTAAAATTTGCCAAAAAGTATTTTTGCAAGGATCACACCTTTTGGGAACGAGTTGTATTTACTGATGAGAGTAAGTTCAACATTTTTTTCAGTCGGACGCCAGACGTTTAGTGTGGCGTAAGGCGAACGTTAGTTTGAACTGAAAAATTTATGTCCAACTTTTAAGCATGGTGGCGGTTCAATGATGGTGGGGAAGTATGAGTGCGAGTGACACGGGGAATTTAGTTTTTATTGATGGCATTATGACTAAATTTATGTACTTAAACCTATTAAAAACAAATTTGCCATTAAGTGTCGCAAAATTGAATATAGGAAATAATTATTGGTTCCAACAAGACGACGATCCAAAACACACTGCTTACATAGTGAGGCAATGGATTGTATACAACACTCCCCATCAGTTAATTACACCCCCTCAAAGCCCTAATTTAAATGCAACTGAACACTTAACTATGGTGGGAAATGAAATGACAGTTACGAAATTATTAAATAAAAGATAAAAACACTCTTAAACAGGCAATCACAAATGTATGGTAAAATATGGACCCTGATATCACACAAAAAATTGGTAGCAAGCATGCCTAAACGTTTGGAAGCTGTGATCGCAGCTAAAGGTGGACCAACCAAATACTAACTTGGCCAATTTCACCAAAAAAATCCTGAAGTACGAATACTTTTGCGACCCGCGATTTTGCAATAGAGAATAATTTAGTTTTTATTTTCTAAACAGTAAATGATATGAAGTTCAAGTTTAATTTATGTAATACTTACACATGTATGTTTATAATAAAGATATTATGATTAATTATACTCACACCCATTAAAAGAAAATTGTGGTTATTTACAATTCCCTGTAAAGTACGAATACTTTTGCGAGTAACTGTATATGTACATATGTACGATTCTTACTATGAGTAAAATACTCGTAAAGCATCCTCAATCTCAGCCCGTTATGTTATTCAGTTCATCTAGTTATCCCAGCGTGCGGTTACACTTACGAATATTTCGTAATTTTATGATGGTGCCCGAAACTGAATGAGAAAGCATTTTTTTCATTAATTTACTTCCAGATCGGCACGCATTGCCTGGTAGGTTACGAAAAAAAAAATGTACGTGCATATAGCAAACACGCAATTATTATTAACGTAGTAAGCAAATAAAAGCTGAAGTTATTGCAATAATTTTAATTGGAATCCGCAAGTTGGTACAACGCAGGCCGTAAAAATAACAGAAATAACTGGCAGAACGCGAATGTATTAATAAATTATTCCTTGTTTCCTTTTTTTTTTTTTTGTTAATAATCTTACATCGGCAATAGAAAAAATAACGTTTATTATATGCATTAAAAACAGTTATAATGGCGTAACTATTACGTCTTTTTGTATGACACAGAACTACCTGGACTAAAAGCGACTGTCGTCAGCCTACTTTCAGAACGTCCGCTCCATAAAACGAAAACAATCGACTAGCTATTAATTTTTTCGCGCCGGTATATTAATAAATTTTACTTATAAGGACGATTTTCGTAGATCGCTCTTTTACGCATCCTGAAGTGATCAATCACCCGATCTTGTCCAGTTAATGGCCGATAAATGTCAAGTTTATAAATTTTCATTTAGAACTTTTATGGCTTTTCCAAAATTATGCAATACGAATGTGAATACTGGGTGTGTTCCGACAGCGTTAGATATACAACTTCCTTCCTTTTTGAACGGTCAAGTATCGTTGAATTTTGATTTCCTGCAATTAAATGAACATCGAAGGTTGAAAATCGTTTCAAATATTCTTTATCGTTTGTTAAAATCGACAGTGTAAGTTTTAGTTGCATGGCCAAATGGTAGTAAAAGTTCCTTTAGCGTTTTTGACCCCAAATTGTATTACAATTGGGCAAGCCAAGTGACGAACAGCCAGTTTTGGGGTAATTAACAGTCCAGTAGGCAGATATTTACGTGTTCTTGAAAGATAACCCTATATCTTTCTGCTATAGCTACTAGCTATATCTACCCAGATATAGCTAGTTTTGACGGTCTCTTATGTATTTTTTTGCGTAGTGCGCGGGGTCCGTAGAGCTGAAACCGTCCGCAAATTTTTTAAACTAACAATTTGTGAAAAAAAAGACGTATTTTTTTCACATTTCCGCTTATATCTCCATTCCTTGGCATATCTTAGATAGCATATGCATATAAGAAGTTGTAGCCTATTGAATTTCCTAAATTTTAAGCCCAACCCGAAGTCTCCAAGTGCTATTGTTAACTTGCAAATGACTGCTGAAGTTGAAAAAGTGCTTTTTTTCACTATTTTTTTACTTCGAAAGTAGGGCCACTATGATATATTAATTTGGGCCAGTTTTATAACGTTTTCTACGCGACTACCTTTTTTGACGCGACGTATATACAGTGTGGAACAGCCAAATGGAATAAATTCAGTAGCTCCATTATTATGCATTTTTTTAGAAAATCCTGAGATACGTCAATTTCTAATTCTAAAATGACATCTTGCGACGTAAAAATGTCATCCCTAAATTCAACCCCCTCCAGGTGACAGCTACAACCCTTAAATTTTCAAATTGGTAGTAGGGGCTTGTGATACTTCATTTGAAAGGTCTTTTCATTCTCTATTCAAAACTGCTATGGTTTTAAATTTTATTGCAGAAATTAACAAGAAAAAAAGATAAGTTTCTCGTTACATTAAAATAAAACACAAATCATTATCAATGCAGCAATGTTCATAAATGTTCACAATGCAATGTTCATAATGCATGCCTCCAGCATGGCTTCAAGATGCATATTTAACAAAAAAATGGGAGTCAAGATATTATAGTCTCAATTCCGAGAATTTCGAAGCGGCAACGCTAAAACAATAAATACGTCGCGTAGAAAACGTTCATAAAACTAGCCCAAATTAATATTTTTCAAAATCTCAAAAAGTCTCGCAAACTTGGAGAGATTTATGATTTTTCTAGCCCAACCCGGTCAATGTCGCACAATAAACAAAGAAATGACGCATTGTCAATTAAGGCAAAAAAAATGCGATCGTTAATTACTTTTTAATTTATTTTTTACGTTAATTACTAAATTGTTTTTGTGACTTCATACTACAAACAGCAGTCCCTCCAAGAAATTTCATGATAATATTCGCCCTACTTTAGAAGTAAAAAAATGGTGAAAAAAAAGCACTTTTTCAACTTCAGCAGTCATTTCGGCGACTTCGGGTTGGGCTGAAAATTTAGGAAATTCAATAGACTACAACTTCTTATATGCATATGCTACATCAAAATACGCCAAGGAACGGAGATACATATAAGCGGAAACGTGAAAAAAATACGTTTTTTTTTCACAAATTGTTAATTTAAAAAAATTACCGGACGGTTTCAGCTCTACGGACCGCGCGCATTGTGTTCTACGCAAAAAAATACACAGGGAACCGTCGAAACTAGCCCTATATCTTTCAAGAACAGTTTTTGATGATTTTAGCTCCCTGCCTACTGGATTACAAATGTTGTTTCTGATTTCAGGCGACGTCTCCCCAATGAAGTCATCATCAAGGGGCATTAAATGCGTGTCCGACGATGGGATCGTGTTACCTTCGATGTCGTTGACAAGGTAATGGATATGGTGAAGCCGGCAACCAGCACACATGATGACCAGTAAGGTAAAATGAAGTCAGAATATGTGGAAGAACTACATCAGTGACACCAATCACTGGTTCAAATGGTCGCCGGAGGGCTACCTCACACAAATGATTGTGAAACGTAGCCAACATGTTGAAGCATATAACAAATGGAGGTATCGCCAACCGAGGTACCCGACCAGATAGTTCCATGGTCATGGAACCCAGGGTCGACCAGGGGCCGCACAGGTACCGATCGCCCAACGCGAACAGCTCCAGGATATCCCAGCCGTACCCCCTGAACGTCTCCCAGCTCCACGCGACCAACCTGGACAACTCCAAGCACTCGATATACAGCAACACGGTCCTGCCATCGGCCACCAAGACCCTCAACGGTGGCCTGAACATATCGAGGGTGCGCAACCAGAGTACCGTGAACAAGTTCATAGCCAAATCCAAGGAGGTGGGCGTCAAGGAGATGCTGGTCAGCCTCGGACTGTTGTGTCTGGTGAGCCTGCTGTTGGCGTTGCTGTCGTTGATCTTCCTGCTGAAGATATCGCCGGTGACGGCCAACGACATACGCGAACTGTTAAGGTCCGAACAGTTGACAGTGATAACCGCCGAGGAGTACGTCGTTGTGTACGAGGTGACATTGGCTCTGTGCGCGTTAACATTATCTCTCAATTTATGCTGCCTCCTAGTGTGCGCTATCCAGTTCTTGTTCGCCGTCAAGCTGGTCAAGAGCCCGCACGGAGGGAACGATAGGTATGTGTTTAGAGCAGTTTTTATTTTTATTGCGCGGATTATATCCGATGTGCAGATAGTTATATGGGGCCATTATGCCAGGCTCCTCCAGATGTAATCTCTAATAACGTAAACGTTGGCATCCTTTATTAAGACGCGAGTAACAGCGAGGCTCTCCATTAGGTTCGTGTTATTAAATCAACGATTAACGCGTGAACTTGGAATATATATGTATATTTCTAATGACGAACATTTTCCCGTGTCTTTTCTTGAATTTTCTTTGCTGTGTTCCATGATGTAGAGTTGCAAGGTACGGCTGTTTAATTAACCCGTTTCGGCAGAAAACGCCACTCCCGGTACATCGCTCTTCACCGCCTCATAACTAATACTATTTGCGACAGAAAAATTTGACAGGAACGTATTTTTTAAAGTTTAAGACGTGTCCATGAAATTCCTCCAAAAAATTATTAATTATGAAAAAAATCATTTTTTTTTAAAACACGATTTTTTTTGCATATTTTTTTTTTCTTAATCAACTTTTCAAGGGGTTTCCGGTCTGCAATGGACCTAGAACCTCACTAACCGGTGGAATAAATGTTTGAACTTTAGGTATACATGGTTTAAAGATCGATTTTTTCCCGTATGCGTTCAAAATGGCGCCTAAACTGCAAAATTTTGGCGTAAAAATTCAAGAATTCTTTATTTAAAAATGATGCACATGTACAAAAAATTGTTAAGAATAAAAAGTTCT
Source organism: Aromia moschata (assembly GCA_029963805.1). Taxonomy (NCBI): domain Eukaryota; kingdom Metazoa; phylum Arthropoda; class Insecta; order Coleoptera; family Cerambycidae; genus Aromia; species Aromia moschata. The sequence continues at coordinate 2,337,977 of JAPWTK010000038.1, forward strand.
TAAAATCACTCAAAAGAATGCACTGGGATTTTTCAAATTTATTTGAGCAACTTTTTTGGATTTTGCAAATAAGTCAATTTCTACAAAATTTATAAAATTGTCTCCAGTGCATTATTTGAATGATTTTAAGAACTTTTTATTTTTGACAATTTATTGTAAAAATGCATTGTTTTCGAGAAAAAAAAATTCTAAATTTCAATACTAATTTGATCTTTAGAAATTTTTTCTCGAAAACAATGCATTTTTACTATAAATTGTCAAGAATAAAAAAGTTATTAAAATCATTCAGAGAATACACTGGAATTTTCAGATTTTTTTTAAAGCGATTTTTTCTAAATTTTGCAAAAATTGACAATTTGCAAAATCCAAAAAAAATGCCCAAAAAAATTTGAAATAACTCTGGTGCATTCATTGGGTGTTTTTAAGAACATTTGATTCTTGACCATTTTTTGTAAAAGTGCATCATTTTCCAATACAAAATTTCTGAATTTTTACGCAAAAATTTTGCAGTTCAGGCGCCATTTTGAACGCATAAGGGAAAAAATCGATGTTTAAACCACGTATACTTAAAGTTCAAACATTTATTCCACCGGTTAGTGAGGTTTCAGGTCCATCGCAGACCGGAAACTCCTTAAAAAAATTTATTTTATTAAAATAAAAACTGCTTTTTTTCCTAATTAATAATTTTTGGAGGAATTTCATGGACACCATCGGAAAGGGCACGTCTTAAACTTCAAAAATATGTCCCTGTCAAATTTTTCTGTCGCAAATAGTATTAGTTATGAGGGGCTGAAGAGCGACGTACCGGGAGTGGCGTTTTCGGCCGAAACGGGTTAAAACATAGCCGTTTTGGAGTTACTTTATTATGTAGAATCCGAATCTAGCCTCTGAATTTATCCATCACGTCGGATTTTGAGATATTTGAGGTTAAATGACCAAAAAATGACTTTTTCTCTATACAGGGTGAGTCACAAAGAATGGGCCAACACTAAACTGGAGATACTAGACATCAGAATATTACGATTGAGCTCAACATGCCTTATACCAATGTCGCTGGTTTAAGAGATACAGCGTCTTTAAAGTTTAAATTTTATTCTGAAATTTCTCAATAATTGAGACAGTTTTGACAGTATAAATCTGAAAATTGGTGGTTTATTAATGTTTTTTGGTGTGAGAATTACGAATTTTAAGCTTATTTTGACGTCGCTCCTAGAGGGCGCTAGTTTCGCCGTATTATTTAGGTAAATTGAAACATATTTTTTTTATCTGTTGAGTCATGCGTAAAACAAGTTGAGAATCTAAAAGAAGGCTTAATTCTACAGAGAAAAGCTACCTACTCTTGTTTAGGTCGTCTGAATCTATCGGTTTTTAAGTTATTTGCATTTAAAAGGTTCAATGTATTTTGCTGATAGTTTTTAAGCGCTGATATTGCTATATTTGCTAAGTAGGCTTGTGTCAACATTTGCTAAATTTACATATCATTAAATTATTAGATTATTATTTGTGCAAGTCCTAGTTAGTAATTAGAAAATGCCACGACAATAATTTGTTAATTATCAATAAGGACATGAGGCGGGCCCGCACATGCATATCTACAGTTATTACCCAAAAAGAAGGCAACCTAATCATAAACTTTGCAGATATCTAATCACTTAGGCGAAACTGGAATTTTTAGTTAATCCTCTTCAGGAGTTGCAGATTCTCTTCATGAATCATAATGTTTTGGTGTCCGGTATCTCCACTTTAGTGTTGGCCCATTCTTTCTGCCTCACCCTGTATACTTCTGCTAATTGCATCGTCTAGTGTCATACAGCCGTAACAAGGAAGGGGTGATGATTATTATGCGCAGACGAGGAACCAAAAAATAATTGAAAAAATCCGGTGAAAATATGTTTTTCTATAAGTCGGGCGAGTGCGTACGACAAGTTTTGTATCAAGCGGGTACAATGAACTTCGAGCACTTAGTATGTGGTAACTGACCGTAATAATTAAATGGAATGTTTGCGCACTTTTTGATGAAAAACAGTTTCGTAATGGTCCGATGGATAGATCACCTCAACACGTTTTTTTGCGGTACGGCGTTTTTGCTCTTTTATATACTGTTATCGATGTCACGGGCTTGTAGGTCGCAGATATAATGAAAATATTAATAAACACGTCTCGGTTTATCCCACCAAGCCGAAAAACGGAATCAACGGTGTCGAAGTAGAAAAAAAGGAAATTCCATATTCGAGATGCTTATCAGGTTTTATTAATTTCCTCCAAGCCAAGCAATTTGAAGGCTCCTCATCATTCACCCAATTTGAAGGCTCCTTAAATTCTGACATTTTTTTTTTGGCTTCTGATAGGATTACATAAAAAAACCGTGGATAACCCCCAAACCATTAAATGCTGTTCAAAGTTCTTGGACTCGTATTACAGAGAAATCTTCTGAGTATATGGGGCATTTCACGCAAACTAAATGAGGTCAAAAAAAATTATATTTGAAGCATATCCAATCGATAGTACTTGCTAAAAAACTAACTTCCCTAAAATTTTAGATTTTTTGTGCCACAAGGAGAGGGATGGTGAGGGTGAGAAAATACAAATTTTCGTTTCGATCCTAAAATTTCAATCTTTCTCAATTAAAAAATGAAAAAAATTAAAAAAGAAGGTTGCAATGGTGTTCGATGTGTTTTATGCGTAGAATACGATAAAAATATTTTCAAAATTATTGGGGGTAGTTTTCACCCTTATTTTGAGGATTGAAAGTTTAAAATCGAATTTTCGAAAAGTATGACTCGATTTTTTTGATTTTTTTTATTTCTTTCTTTTTTTTTGTACTTTAGATTAATTTTTAATTCATAATGGGCGTCGACCAGGAACTGGCCCAAAAAACGGCCCAAAGGTGAAAAAACGTGGTTTTAGCGTATTTTCTCATCCTGTGAGATAGTAAATGGCAAGTGAATAATATATTCCAAGGTTTTTGGGGTCGCTGATTGCGAATCTAACGTAGAAAATTTCCCATAGAATACGATGGTATTTTTTTAAATTTCTAAATTTAGCCATGTTTTAAAAGTTGACTACCATACCGGATCCGCCATTTTGTTTTTGAAAATCTGACGTTAGATTCGTAACCAGCGACCCAAAAAACCTTGGAATATATTATTCACTTGCCATTTACTATCTCACAGGATGAGAAAATACGCTAAAACCACGTTTTTTCACCTTTGGGCCGGTTTTTGGGCCAGTTGCTGGTCGACGCCCATTATGAATTAAAAATTAATCGAAAGTACAAAAAAAAAAGAAATTTAAAAAGCAAATTGAAAAAAATCGTGTCATACTTTTTTTATTTACTAGCCATTTTGTAAAAATTTTTCCTTGACATTAAAAAATTCTAAAGGTGAACCAAAAACTAAAACTCTACCATCCTTTCTGTATAAAAAAAATATTGAAGCCAAAGTGAAAAACTAGAATTGACATATATTTTGGAGACTTGTTTCTTTGGGATCAAAAAACTGCTCTTCCTCAATATCTTCAATCGTTACAAAAAAAGTCCCGACTAAAATTAGACAGAGAAGTAAAATGACCCCCGAAGCAACATCGTGAGAATCGGATCTCAAGAAGCTAATAAACAAACACGGGACTTAATGAAAAAATAAACAATGCTGGAAAGTTTTTATTTACGAGGTGACGAAAGCAAACACTAAAACATGTCCATATTTAACTTCGTATTATTCCTTTGTTTGTACGGTAAATTTTCGAAGGGAGCGAATGAAATCGACATTAAAATAAAAGAACGCGAACCAAAAAAACAACGTTACATTATTTTAAAATGCAAAGTAAATACAGATACACTTTCGATATTCGTTTTTTTTTTTCGCCTGTGTGGATACTAACGTGGTTGGTGCAAAAAATTCGAGTCGACCATGAAATTCAAGGAAGTATAACATGAGATAGAACATATATTATAAATGTCAATATGGAACGTTTTGCAATTGAAAGCTATGTCAAGTAGCCGAGGATAGAATATTTTTCGTTTCTTCTTCTAAAAAAACACGTGGACTTCAATATTTCTTCAAATGCTTTAAAAGCACTCAACGATTTTTTTTATCATCAAGAATGATCAGATCACCGATCGGAGTCGACGATTACGACATAAAGCGCAGCTTTTTTTTCGCATGCCTTTTTTAATAAATAATTCATAAATATCTGCAGACTTCGGCTTCCTGTTCGCCACAATAGGCTATAATTAGGCTTATTCTACGCTATATAGCGAGTGGATATTATGGGAAAACTGGCTTCGGAACAGTTCCATCTCACGGGATAAATCTGACGGATTATCTTTATAAATTAGAGCCTTTTTCTTCGTTCAATTAACACAATGGGCGCGCTAAAGGCCAGGAGTCATTACTCTCTGGCGGAGCGCTCATTGTGGAAGCCCTTGCCGTAGGCGTGACTGGTAATTGACTAAATTTCAATGTCAAATAATTTACATTTTTAAATCTGGCTCGCGCATAACGCGTCCGAATATTTATCGGTGCGAATTTAAACTGGCTAGCTTTAGATGAGAACCGGTGCTACAAATGTCGCGAAACACTGGGCACTATTGACGTTTTCCGCTCCTAACCTCAAACAGTTAATGCCTTTATTGTAATGAACATACATTGTAAACGTAGTCTCAGATTTGTTTCAACTTGTAGATCAGACCATAGAAAATAATTTACCACTCGGAGTATACTGAGGTGGAAAATTAAAATAAATTGCTCGTCAAAATTAGCGTAACACTTTTTAGATGAGCGCCATTTGCGGTTTTTAATTTTCGGTAGCCTATACTAATTTTTTAAATTAACAATTTGTGAAAAAAAGTCTTCTTTTCACATTTCCGCTTATATATCCGTTCCTTGGCATATTTTAGACAGCATATGCATATTAGAAGTTGTAGCCTATTGAATTTCCTAAATTTTAAGCCCAACCCGAAGTCTCCAAGTGCTTGTTAACTTGCAAATGTGTGCTGAAGTTGAAAAAGTGCTTTTTTTTCACTATTTTCTTACTTCGAAAGTAGGGCCACTATGATCATGAAATTTCTTGAGGGACTGCTGTTTGTAGTATTAAGGTACAAAAAAAATTTCAGCCCGATCTGTTAATAACTTTTCGAGTCATTAACGATTGAATTTTTTAAGCCTTAAATAACAATGACGCCATTTCTTTGTTTATTGTACGATATTGACCGGGTTGAGCGAGAAAAATCATAAATCTCTTCAAGTTTGCGAGACTTTTTGAGATTTTGAAAAGGGCTAGTTTTATAACGTTTTGTACGCGACTACCTTTTTTGACTCGCCGTATATACAGTGTGGAACAACCAAATGGAATAAATTCAGTAGCTCCATTATTATGCATTTTTTTAGAAAATCCTGAGACACGTCCATTCCTAATTCTAAAATGACATCTTGCGAAGTAAAATTGTCGTCCTAAATTCAACCACCTTCAGGCTACAACCCCTAAATTTTCAATTTGGAAGTAGGGGCTTGTGATACTTCATTTGAAAGGTCTTTTCATTCTCTATTCAAAACTGTTATGGTATATTATTGCAGAAATTAACAAGAAAAAAGATAAGTTTCACCGGCGAAGGAAATTTGTTACATTCAAATAAAACACAAATCATTATAAATGCAGCAAATGTTCAAAATGCATGCCTCCAGCATGGCTTCAAGACGCGTATTTAAACAAAAAATGGGAGTCAAGATATTATAGTCACTTTCGAAGCAGCAACGCTAAAATAATATATGTATACGTCGCGTCAAAAAAGGTAGTCGCGTAAAAAACGTTATAAAACTGGTCCAAATTAATATTTTTCAAAATCTCAGTCTCGCAAACTTGAAAGGATTTATGATTTTTCTAGCCCAACGCGGTCAATATCGTACAATAAACAAAGAAATGGCGTCATTGTCAATTAACGCAAAAAAAAAATGCGATCGTTAATTACTCAAAAAGCTATTAACGGATCGAGCTGAAATTTTTTTTTTAACTTCATACTACAAACAGCAGACCCTCCAATAAATTTCACGATCATAAGCGCCCTACTTTCGAAGTAAAAAAATAGTGAAGAAAAAAGCACTTTTTCAACTTCAGCAGTCATTTGCAAGTTAACAACTGCACTTGGAGATTTGGGTTGGGCTCGTAAAATATGCCAAGGAACGGAGATATAAGCGGAAATGTGAAAAAAATAGGTTTTTTTTTTTTGTTAATTAAAGAAATTAGCGGACGGTTTGAGCTCTACGGACCCCGCGCATTGTGTTCTACGCAAAAAAAATACATAGGGAACCGTCAAAACTAGCCCTACATGTTTCAATACGTTTTTGATGATTTTAGTTCCCTGCCTACTGGACTATCTGTGTGTGTCTGATTATCGACATGGGGTTGGTTTTTGGTCAAAGTCACAACGTAGCTCCTTCATTCAAACCAACTCTATAGGCTACCGAAAATTAAAAACCGCAAGTCTCTAAATCGAATAGAACGCAAATGGCGCTAGTCTAAAGAGTGTTAACGCTAATTTTGACGAGCGGTTTATTTTTCGTCAATTTTTGAGACACCGTGTAGATTAATTCGGTAAGGCAATCTTCATACAATGTGATACTTCCATACGATATTCAAATTGCGGTCGCTAAACTGACTGGAATCACGAAACTTACAGAAATTTTACACAAAACCTTAATCGTTAGAAAATTGGAAATCTGAAGATTCTGAGCCTATGGAGAAAACATACAAATACGCCGTCTGGAGTCGTAATTCATCGTAAACGCCGATAGTCTCAGTTGCAGAAAAAAAAAAATCCGCCGTACAATACAAACGATAAAAACTCAATGATGCAATAAACACGAGGCAACAAAGTACGAAAAATAATGGGACATAAAAGCGGTACTACCGCAAATGGTTGTTAGAGGGCTATTAGCTATTACGCACCTCGCCTGCTTGTCTCTTTAGGGCTTGAAATGTTATTTTACAAAAAAAAAATCGCGCCAAAAATTCCATCATCGTTTAATCCAAATCTACGTTTGTTTAGTAACTCATAAAGAAAATATGCACTGCAAAATGTGATGGGGAAACAGACGTAAAACGAAATCGTTGAAGAATAGATAGTATATTGAAAAAAATCATTAGTTTAATTTAGGAGTTATTTTTCCAAAAAGAAAACAGAAAATGGAATGGATACAATAACGTCCTTATTTTACAGTTACAGGCGTGTTTTATGTTACGATAACCGTTTGCTAATGCGGTACTTGAAAATGTCATCCCGTGCCCATGATTTAATGTTACTCGAATAGCATTTACAATCTGCGGCCCCAGTCACACGTATCGTATTGCCAACATGTGTCTTTTAAGGAAAAAAAATACTGCGGAGATATTTACAACGTTTCGCAAGCGAAAAACCATCTGGTAGTTTTCGGGTTAATTTTAAACGTCTTGTCTTCCTCAACGTCAGTACGCGAATAAATAAATTTAACTTTCCGGAATTTGATTTAATTACACGCATTGCCAGAACAAAGATAAAAATATATTTTTAGGTGTATTACAAGCAGGTATCAGTTATATCGCTTCTAGCTGCTCCAGTTTTTAGAAAAAAATACCCTTATTTTCTTTTTATAAAATCACAATTGCCTGAAATACTATTTTTTCTTAATAATTTTCACTTTCATTTATACAAATAACATAAATTGGATTATTGGATCAGTCAGTATGCTGAACCTGTTACTAGTAAATTATTTAAATAACTTTTAAAGGTGTCATGTTGACTTATGAATAGAATCAGTTGTTCTCGTTTAAATACAATAAATATTAAATAATATGACACTTTGATTTTCATAAAGCCAGTTTATTTAAAAAATATGTGAATGGTAAAGTGCATAAGAGCTTGACCTTTCGAATTATTTGGAGGTGGTTTGCAGTGGCGTGGCGGCTCGTGACTTTTTTTGGGGAGGCAAACATAGTTTATAAAAATGTTTGTTTCCTAAATTTTTGTGATGGTAAAACATTAGTAATATGCCGCATAGTTAGGAGAACATCTACTTGGTCAATAAAATATATTAAGTACATTTGTCTAACATAATGTACCTAATATATTTTATTGGTTCAGCAAAACCATCGGGGAAGGTGTAGAGTTTCCGTTAAATTATTTTACAATTAAGATGCAGTGAAATAAAATACGGATTTTTTGCTAGGACTGCGTCAATTTACATTTTACGGGCTGAATTGACCACTTTCATAATATTTTGTTTGCCTAAAAGATACTTTAATAATAAAGGTAATTTACGAACACAAAATATGTTCTTGACTTTTTGAATGTCAACTGAACGAGATAAAGTTTTAAGATTTTATCAAATCCAGACTTTGATCCAAGCATCTTCTCCACGATTTGAAAATAATACACACGGCCAACACAATAATTTATTTAAACTCCTTTGGGAACTCCTTTGGCATATGTATATTCATATTTTAATTTTTTTAAATTAATTTTTAACCCGATATATGAATTTAAAAATGAAAGGTAGTCAAAGTAATATAGGTAGTATATTAAATATTAATTTTATGAAATAAAATTAAAGTATAGTAGGTTTATAAAAAAAAAACTTATTTGTAATTTTCACTGCCTCCTCTGCCTCCCCTGACGAGTCGCCACTGGTGGTTGGCTATGAATGGAACTGTTCTTAGTGCCACACCAAAATATATATAAAAAAATAGGTCAACCCAGGTAGAAATTTGGCAAATTCCAAATATTTTTATAGCTTTACAAACATAATCGGTTGAAGCATAAACAAACTCTTAAAACTTTTTATTTTTTTAAATAGTATCTAATGCCTTCTTGGAAGCTTGTCGACCTTTAGAGTTATCGACCTGTGAGTATTAAATGGGGAGTATACCTGATTTCAGGGCGATCATTGACCATCAGAATGTTTTCATTAAAAAAGTACATAGGTACATTTTATTTTTTTATTTCTTCCAAGAATTTTTTTTTTTTGAAGTTTTTGTCTATAAATAGTGTTTTATACCAGTAACATACATATGCCCTTTTGATTTCATCATAGTCCGTTGTTAATATTAGTACCAGCGTTTATTCATAGAACCAACCTCCTTTTTAGGAATTCGACGCCTACAGGGTACTTAAAATTCTCGTTTTTCTCTACTCCCCTAACCTATACACAGATTCCGAAGCAGTATTCATAAGTTTTATGTTTTTTTCTTCCATTAGTGAGCGTACTGAATATTAACTAGTCGCTTTATAAATGAGTACATCTATTATGTATTTTTTGTCACGACATTAAAAAAAAAAACCTTTCAATAAAATGTGTAAACGCAAAGTATGCAATGAATTCCTCTCTCTATTAATACGATAACGATTATAAGACATTTTTTAATACATATACAGGAACAGCTCGGCTTTTATTTTTATTTAAAATGCATGTTTTACAATCTGTAATAATATTTATAATTGGGTAGTTCTCGTACGCAGCAGGAATATGTTTACGCGTCATAATTTATGTATCTCAACGTTATAAAAAAGTTTTATTGCAATTTTAACATATATGCCAACTATTTTATATGCGACATTACTTTTTGCAGTTGCCAGGTGACGAGTTTGCAAGTTGGAAGAGAATTTTAATTAAAACGACAATTAAATATATTAAATATTCATACCTTTGATCGTCATCTTCCAAATCTGCTTGCGTCTGGAACTTTTACATATATTTGGAAAACGAAGCCTGTAAAGATGAACCGCTTGGTAACCGCCTTTATTGCACTCACAATACACTTGAACACGTCTGTTTATTTTTGCACAATATCATTTCACACAAAAACCGTAAATTGTAACCGTAATAATTAACGACGCATACCGAACTTCAAATGACAGCACTGCCTTGTCGACTTGATTGTTTTCCATGGCACACCTAACAATTTAAGAAAAATCTAAAATCACAAACGTTCTTAATGTTTTCATACGCCGTTGGGCCAGGAAAAATTATCTGTCGGACACGCACCGAACTTCAAATGACAGTACTGCTTTGTCGATTGTTTTCCATGGCATACTTAATAATTTCGATAGAAATCGCAAATCGTTACTCATAAACCTTTTTTTCTTCTAATAAACTGTGTACGATATAATCTAAATTGTCACACACCGTTGGGTTCAGAAAAAAAAGTCGGGCACAATAAAAACAAAAGCTTCGCATTAAAAAATGTCACCTGATATCAGCTTTATTAGTTAATTATTAAAATAAATAAATAAGTATATGACATTTGTAGTAGTTTTGAAGCCAATAATGTTTTTTTTTCAATCTTTGAAAATGGAAAATAGTTTACGGATTTTTTTCCAAGAAAGCATGTATGATTAATTTCTAAAGATCAAATTAGTATCGAAATTTAGAAATTTTTTTCTCGAAAACAATGCATTTTACCATAAATTGTCAAGAATAAAAAGTTCTTAAAATCATTCAAGGGATGCACGGAATTAATATTTTTTTCATAATTTTTTAAGCAATTTTTTAAATTCGCAAAAATTGACTATTTGAAAAATCCAAAAAAAATTGCTCAAAAAATCCAGTGCATTCTTTGGGTGATTTTAAGAACTTTTTATTCTTTACAATTTTTTTGTAATAGTGATCATTTTCATTTTCAAAAAATTCTTGAATTTTTACACAAAAAAATTTGCAGTTCAGTCGCCATTTTGAACGCACAAGGGAAAAAAATCGATCTTTAAACCACGTATAGTCCATCTATTCTGAATTGAAAATGTTAAATACGCCTGGGGAACAAAAAAAAGCGGTGCAACTTTATGATTCCATGGGCGTGCTCGAATAATAACTTTTAGGGATAGGTAATAATAAGTAATTAACGTCGTTTTAGGCATTCATATATGTATGTTTAAAAAAATACGAGTTTGACAATGTAAGTCTTTATTTTTAAATTGATCGTACTCGACCGTTTCGACATTTTCGCTGGTTATATCTGAAGCTACGTTATTTTCATCCGTTTCGAAAGGCCTCCAGAAAGCCATGTTTATGAAAGAGGTATTGATTAAAAAAATATTGATTTTGAAATCAATGATGATTGAATTACGCAAATAAAATAAAAGTTTGTATAATTTAAACCTTTTAAAAACCCACTTCGCCATTATTGTACGCGTACAGAATATAAAGCATCGAAACACTCACAAAAACAACGTTTTTTTTTTATACAGTCGGTCAAAGATAGCGTGGTTATAACCTATGTTTTACCGCCAACGTAATCAACTGGGTCGACTGTATGTGGTATGTGGTGAGATATTTCCCCCTACCAGAGTAGCGACAATGACCAATGAAGTGTAGATCCCTCCCACTTCTAAAGTGACAGGCGCTCGTCAAATCAACGTGGACTACGATACGGTCTATACGGGTAACAAACAGATCAGTACAGAAACGCGTATTTAGTTCCATACAAAGTGTTAGTAAACTGATATATCCTTATCCTACCTCGTATAAGTACCTATTTCCAATTTAGAATGGAAATTCTATATACTTAAAGTTCAAACATTTATTCCACCGGTTAGTGAGGTTCCAGGTCCATCGCAGACCGGAAACCCCTTGAAAATTTGATAACGAAAAAATGTGCAAAAAAATCGTGTTTAAAAAAAACTGCTTTTTTTTCATAATTAATGATTTTTTGGAGGAATTTCATGGACACCATCGGAAAGGGCACGTCTTAAACTTCAAAAAATATGTCCCTGTCAAATTTTTCTGTCGCAAATAGTATTAGTTATGAGGCGCTGAAGAGCGATGTACCGGGAGTGGCGTTTTTTGGCCGAAACGGGTTAATATGACAACGACACGTGCAATTCTGTACGAATACAATCGCGGAGTTGTCAGACGTAGCCTCCCCTTGGACTGCGAGCGGTCGCGTAAGGACTTATCTGGTTTCGTGTCTTTAGCCCTATCCCGTAGCTGCGCTACTGGCTGTAAGAATTCGACCCAAGCCGGCGCCATAACACAACACCGTGGGTCTTGATTCGATCACGGCGCGGGAAGGAGCCCGCGAGAGCACTTTTATCTTCAAGGTGGTTCGAAATGATTTTAATTGCCAAATTGAAAACGGCCCCGGGGCCAGTTATTTACGTATCCGACCACATGAAATACCGCCTTCTTTGTGGCCGGAGTACTGCCTTGAAATTATGTACCTTTCCTTAAAAAAAAGCGGGCGCTGTATATCATACTTTGGTTAAGCGGCCTGCTACAGTAATGTGTTATTTGGTATAAAATCGTTTTTTCTTTTTTTTTTTATTTTTTTTTTTTTAATTCAAATACCCCGTTGTCTTTACCGTTTGCTAAAGTGTCCGTTATCGATCCTGCTGGTCATAGGTTGTGTGGTATAGAACAAAGGAATAATGACTGAATAAAAAAATGGCTATGAACGAGAGAGATAGAAATAGCGGTCATGTCGAAGCTTTTCCGTTATGTCAAACTTTTTGACAAGTGACCGTCACAAATAAATAATGGCTGTCATATAAGGTGACAGCTTTGACAATTAAATAATGGTATACATTTAAGATAGAAGTACGTCTCTTTTTTGTTCGGCCAACTTTGATGACGTTTTTTTTTTAGATTTAAGATAGAACGACCCATAATGCAAAAAAAAAGTAGGATGGTTAAATAAAATCATGACGAATAAAACTTTTTTTCCCAGTAATTCTCTATATTTTTTTAAATCATAAATAATTTTTTTCATCAGTTTTTTCTTCATATCAAAGTCTTACATTTTAATTTGGATTTGAAAAAAGTCATCTCGTTAAAAATGTTCGAAAAACAATTAAGTTTTATTAAGGGTAGCGTCGTAAATTTTAATTACTAAACACTCGGCGATACTAATCGGTTTTGGTCGTATCGGCTACAATGATTTATACTCACAGGAACAAATAAACTGTCAGATAACCGATGACTGATAGTGAGGCGGTAGAATGCTAGAAGTCTCATACCCAGTCAGTTAACGCAAGAAATACAAAACCTTAATTCCAAACAAAAAAAGTGTATATACAGTAGGGTGTCCGTTATTTAGCAAATTGTTTTTTTTTTTTTCGCAGCGCCCCCTAAATTTTTAGTTTATGACCTAAAAAAAATTATCAGACCAATTTAAACCCTTAATATTCATATTAAACCCTGCCACAAAGACGATGCATTTCCCATTCGGCACGTTTTACATTTACTTTTTTTTTTTCTCCTGAGCACGTTAATTTTAATCTACAATATAAATGGGAATTGTATCGTCTTTGTGGCAGGGTTTAATATGCCAGCCATTTTAAATTTTCGTTTGCCACAAAATACTATTATTTATTTAAAACATAGAAAATTGCCGTATTGAAAAATTGTCGGTGTTTCCGTTAAGAGAGCCTCTGTCGATTAGCACTTTGCAATTCCAGAGTAAACCGAATTCCGTTCTATAGAATGCGGTATTAGAACAGATAATCTTGGCCAAAGTTCTCTTGACGTCGAGGGTTTCAAATAAATCAACTAACCTACTACAACTCCACATCAAAACAGGTAGTAGACGGTGGAAGGGATGAGCGAGCCTGTCGGGCCATTGGCGTGCCGAAGAGAACCTTGGGGCGCACCCGCCGGAGGCAGGATAGCATCGGTTACTTCCGATTCCAACCAGTCAATAGTCGGTCACCGATATCTTGTATAAACTTATTAAATAGGCTTAATTCATTTCATTTATAATTCTTCGTAAAATCTTTTAAACCTGTATGATTGAATGGTTTTGATATTTCGTCTCTCTTTAATAGTTCCTGGTTTTACCTAGATTTTTAAACAAAATGTTCAAAAAAGTGATCCTGATTACAGTTGCTGATTGTTTGTTGTTAAAACGTTGCATTACACTTCCAGACAGGTAGATTGGAAGATGTGGTTTTCTGGAATGGCCAGCTAGATCGCCAGATCTAACTCCGATGGATTTCTTTCTGTGGGGTAATTTAAAAAAGTAAATTCGCTTTAAAAATAAAATCGATAGTTCTCATGCCCCTCTTTCTCGACGCCACTGGTCGCCGAAGCCGTCTATGTTCACTGTATGCGTCGACCTTGCGAAGGTCTGTGGTTCTTCACGGATTTTACTAAACAGATTTAATACTTAATCCGAATTTTTCACTCTGACTCGCATCCACTGGATACGATTTATTAGATTTTACCGCCTTACCCTCCAGAAAGAATGTTATACCATCTACTGGGCAAAGAAATGCCAACAGATACGTGTGAAAATGCATAGCGACTAGCGTCACGATCAGCACAGGAATTTTTAAATTACGCGAAAATAAATTCTTAAAATGTAGTTTGCGAAAATTTACAACATTGATTTGTATACCTACAATCAATATAAAGAAAAATATGGATGGCAATTAGTAATGTTTAAAATAAAAATATATCATTAAAAAAAGGCACAAAAAATGCAGGGCACTAAACGGTTTTTAGGGCTTGTGTCGGGATGCTTTTTGAAACTGTGAAATCTCAAATTAAAAGCAAGAACCACGACCTAATGATATAGTGAATCAAATATGATAAAATTAATATTCTGTTAATGCATATGTATATTTTTTCGTTTCAGGACAAACAAGTACCTTCAAAAATCGTCGGTTAGCCGCGTTTGTGCCGTTGGGGGATTTTTCATTTCGATACCAGTATTCTTAACAGGTAAATACAACAATTTTATTAACAAAAACTAAAATTTATTGATTGAATCATCGCGTTAATAAAAAAATCCATAAAATTTATTCAGCTTACGTGGCAGCCAGTTTTAAAGCATATAGGCGATTTATTTCCGAGAAATACAGGGTGTGGCGACATTGCGGACGTCAGGTACCTCTAAGAGGCCCCTTTGATTTATTGACGTCCCAAGACAGGGCAATATTTCCGAAATATATGGACTGATACTCGCCAAACGCCCGTCAATAGGATATCCTGAAACTAATGGGCATGAAATGGAAGACACTCAAGTGTTAAATAGAATCCTATTATTAGATGAATTTCTGTTTTGCAGTTAAGTGAGATAGGAGGGCACATCCTATTGCGATGGGTTGGTTTTATAAATGAATACCTTCTTTATTTATGACTTTTGAATTATTTTTAAAAGTAAAAACTAATTCTACAGGACTCTTTAATTATCCACAGGGGATATTGCACACCATATTTGAAATCGTCACAATTCAAGTGAGTTTTTGAGTAAAAAATTCTCTAGTAGTTTTATAATTCTGAATTTAATTCCACTCTAATAATCCTAGTGACCCTAGAAAATCCTTATTATAAAAACATAAGATAATTTGACAGATGAGGCGACAGGCTTTTGGTCACAGCCACCTTAGATACATTATAAGTGATCATAGCCCACTTGAATTGAAAGTTGGGAAACAGAACAGCTCTAACCGTCCTATTTTTATTCCAGGTATAATTCTCTATACCTTCATCCAGTTCCACTCGACACCCGCCATAGTGACCAGCGTGTTTATAGGTCTCGGCATAATATTCTGCGGATGCGCCATGGTGCACAACGTCTTCATCTGGCAGAGGGAGAAAACGAACGCCGTCAAGGAGTTGGCGCTGCAGCAGCACGAGTCCACCCAGCACCACAACTCCTTCCACAGCGTGGCTGCGCCCCCTCCGCAGATGAACCACTCGCACGTGAGCACCTTCAACCACAGCTTCGGTCACCCGATCACCGCAGTGCACAACGGGCCCTACATCGTCAGGCCGTCGACGACGACGCCGCCCACCGCCGAAAATTTGAACCTGACCAAGCTGTCTCACCCGAGGGAGGCCAGCGGGTCTGTCAGCCCCGGGATGCCCACGGTCACGATGGACCTGAGCAGCGTTGCTACGACCAATTCGCCCCACGAGTTGTCGACGCTAGTGTGAGGAACTGCCCGCGGAAGGCCATAACGAGGGTTTTGTGTTGGGGATGCTAATAAGGGACTACGTAGAACGACAAATCCGTATCGTGTCTCGATACGGTCCTAAGGTCTTACGTTAGAGTTTTTTGACACCAAGCCCTTGATAATCGTTACATTTTGCACACTGTAAGCAATAGAAACTGATCCAGTACACTCGAAGGTAAAAGAAAATGAGGCGTTTTGTGGGAACACACAACCTTAAATTACTGATTTTATTTAATCGGTAACATACAAAGCAGTTACACAAAATGAATGATTTTTTTCAGTGTAAAACAAGATGTATTAAAAGTTGTTTAACAATTTTATAATAGTCACGTATTTATTACGATTTACCCTTTTTTACACATAGTTATTTAATTCCAGCATTTATTTGCCGTTTGTAAATAAAATTAGCTTAAAAGCAACATACAAAATTAGTAACTAGTTTCGGGCGTCATTTTCTTTAGGCTTCGAGTCTAGTTTTATAGTTTCTAGAAAGTGTTCTCTGTATATAGAAGATATTTCTATAGTATACGACTGAATATTATTAAATCGTACCTTAATTATCGACAATGCAATCCACTGTTCTCTGTTCCGCTGCATACTTTTGTTTTGTATCTTTACTGCCGTAAAGGTTCTAGTCAAAATAAGAGAGCGCCTTAATTTTACTTAACTGCGTAGAAAAAAAAAAAAAAAATATATATATATATACGTCAAAATGTAATCGTCTTATGGCCTTATTTGTGGTAGTTGAACGATTCGGTTCTTCTGCCGCGCTTGTATATTTTTATAGTTTATTTTTATATACGATTTCGGTGAAATTGAATAAAGGCTATTTCATTTATTGTAAATTAAAATGAGTACTATACCAGTCATAATTTTCGTCACTGTTGCATATACTTCCAGAAAAATATGTTATTTGTAAATAAACATTATTTTATTTAAATTAAATATTATTTAAAGCGGCAAGAGGGTGTATTTAAAAAGAAAATGTGTATATATTGCTTTGTTTCACAAAAATATGTCTATAATTCGTACCCTTCACCATTTATACATATATTCTTGTGAAATTTCAAAGAGTGGTTAGTACAAAACATGTCTCTGCCTACTTTACAGGTGATGATAATATTATCAATTTAAGAGTAGACTTTTAAGATTTTTTTATATGTTTTATACTTGATAACTTATATCCCAGTCCTTGCCTATATGCGAAAATAAACATATTTTATGTATAAACTGGACTTTCACTCACCAAGGATGATAATCGAATCTTGCTCCAAAAAACACTTCTAGTTATAAAATACTTAAATTCTTCCGATAAACGCTTATTACATTTTTTCAAAACTTGCATTTTCAGGACCTTTAAAACAAAACAAACTATTAAAAAGTGAAAAAAAACTAAAAAATCTGTGCTTTTAGTTACCTAAAAAAAAAAAATTGGAAGGACAAATGAAAAGGTAAGATAAAGGAAAAGTACTGCCCGTTTGCTGTTTTCTCTTTTATTTAAATGTGTTTGGTGTTAAATACTGAAAATGTATACTGCTTATTTAAAAAAAATGTATAGGGATTTCAAAATCCGAAAAAAAAAGCATATAACCCACAGTTAAACCACTTGTTAGATAAATATGGATGGAATTGTAACTCCTAGAATGAACTGCATCCAGTCTGCTCACTGTTTAAAGCAGAAAAATTTAAAAGAGTGCGAAAAGTTTTATTTTTGGTCTTACACATTCTATTTTAAGTAGAAAATGCTATTTACTGGGGTGATAGCATCATAGTATACCCCCTTTTTTATTTGTTTATTAAAACAAAGTTTTAAAATTTTCAACATCTGATACTCATGATAAACATACATTTTTAACATATAACTGACATTTATACAAGTTTCTTACCGGAAATGGGACATCCAATATATTATGCCATATTTAAAATCATCATAATTTTGTGCACTGGAACAATATTAAATAAGTAAGTTTTCAAGCACTCACATATTTCTTAATGGCTTTTTATTTCTTAGTTGGAGTATGCCATGATAAATTAATTCCACTCTAACATTCTTAGTAGCCTAGTAAAGTAACATACGATAGTTTGACATACAAGGCGACAGTCATTTGGTCACAGCCACCTTATAATAAAGTTATGAATGTTAAATTATATTGAAGATGAAATTATATAACACATTTATACGTCAAAAGTTAATTTTTGTTATCACTATAAAATGATTTAAAACTTTTATTATAATAAGTAAAGAAAAAGAAGAGGTATACCAAGATGCTGTCCCCTATACATTATCTAATTTTTAACCTCAATTATTAATGTCCTTTTTTTTTACGATTCTTTACCAAATTCGGCGGCTTCACCCCAAAAAATTAACGGATTTGCAAACCCCTATACCCCGCATAACCTCCATCTTCGTGACTACCAAATTTCATACAAATTTCATTAAAAACACAGCCAAGTAAAAATAAATAGAACTACCTAGCTAACAATAAATATCATATAATACATTTAAGGCAAAATAAATATATGTTCCATATACTAACGGGACTTTGGTACGGCAGAGAAACTCTTAAGCATGGACCGCTTTCCCGGGCTTCTCGCGTCTCTTCTCGGGATACTTGTGGTACACCTGCTTCATCTCGAACTTGACGGGCGTGAAAGTCTCGATGTTGGCTGTCTGGCGCTTCCTCATGTTGTTGCCGGTATATGCGACGCCTCGCATCTGGTATTCCTGAGTTTCGTTATTCCAAATCAAGTGGGACAGAATTTTCTTCTGCAAAATAAAGGTTACATTCGTTAAAAAATGTTCCATTTAGTAACAAGAAATAATGAGCAACATGTAAGAATTTAACGGATGCAGAAAAAAGGCTTCTTACTAGATATTCCTGAGGGTATGTAGTTGTCGATAATGAGGTTGGCCAGCTGGGACTCCCTAACAAGCAACCTGTTATTGTCGAAGAGGGCCTCCAGGTCCCTTTGGTATTCCCTCTCCTTATCGGAGTGCTCCTCTTTCGCTTCTTTCATGAAAGCTTGCACTTTCTTCAATTTCTTCGTTAATCCCGAATCTTCCTCCTGCAGAGAAGAATACTGTTCTTCCCGCGTCGATTTTCTCGGCAGCCTTTTTATTCAGTTGCTCCTCTAGCTGCTGGTGGCTTCTATCCAGACTTTCTAATTCCGCTGCTGAAGATTCCAAGAAGAATACTTGTTGCTGGGCTTTTTCCAATAAATTTTCACCGCCCACCAATATTTTCTTCTGGATCAGCGTCATCTTTTCTTCCAACTCGGCTTTCATACGCCTTAAAAAAAATGAAATAACACCACAACCTACTCAATGTGAGTTCTGATACTTACTCTGTCTTCTCCAATTCTAAGTTCGTCTGCTTTATTTTCTCTTTTTCTTCTGCGCTTACGGCTCTCTCCTTCTTTTCTGAAATAAAACATTAGATGAAGGCTGAACACTTTAGTGGTAATAATAATACTTGCCTGTTCCCTTTTCTGTTCTTGTACCGATAACTCAGTGAGTTTCTGCTGCAGTTCGGCAATTTCAAGTTCAAATCCTTCGATGAGACCTTTCTCTTCAACATTGATCTTAACACAGTTCTTGATATACTTAACTCTTGCTGCGTAGCGCAACGTACACATACTTTCCTCATAGTCAATATCGGCTGGGCTAATCATCGCAATCTATGGGAAAAATTAACAGTCATACATTTTTTTTAAGTTTTTATAAAAGAATACCATTGCGGTTTTAGAATTCCCACCTAGTGAATCCTGCAATAACCTAGTCAGTTTAGAATTCCTGTAAGGTATGTACGTACTTTTGCCATCTACTAGAGCTGAAATTACATTACCCAGTACAGATAGAGACAAATTTATATTACTAGCTTCTCGGAGTCTCTCGCCAGTCGCTTGGGTTCGACTAGCCCTTTCTGATCCCTAAAAGTAATCATCAATATGCTTATAAACACCCTTATTATAACCAACTTACTGCCAAGTCGACTAAGTTCAATTTTCCAACGGTCGTCTTATTGTCGATACGATTTTTGGATTCAATTGTAATGGTGAATATGGCATGAGATCGACTGCTAATGTCGTTCATAAGTGTAGATTTCGTCACACGGTTCTTATTGCCCCTATTCAGCAGTTCCGTTATAGAGTCTATTGAATCTACTGTAAAGCCCATAAGATCTTTTACGTAGACGCGATGTCCTTTCTTTCTCTAATTGCGAGTTTTTTATTAGGATCTCCAGATAAAAGATCTCTGACTTCTTCGTTGTAAATTTCTAAGTAGGTGACTTTTACAACAAATGATTTTTACGCTGCCAGCGTGAAATCTGACTAAATATATGGGAGAAAGTATTTGGTATGATGCCTTTTAGTTCGGGTACTTGGTGGTTGCCAGCCATGGTGTAAGTTTTACCCGTTCCTGTCTGCCCATAAGCGAAGATAGTACCATTGTAACCTTCCAATGCTTTTTCTACTATAGGGAAGGCTACCATACGATACATTTCCAACTAAAATGGTTAAATTGGCATTACAGAACATGTAAATTAAGATGGAAGCTAATAATTTGGTGGACATAAAGGTGTGAAAATTATAAATAAACATGACATAATATTTTACCTGAGCAGTAGTAGGAACGAATATATGATCGAATTTGAATGGTTTTGTGTGCTCGCCATTCTTCTTGAGTACAATTAAATTGTCTTTATGGTCGCATATAACGATATTCTCGTTTCCTTCTGCCACCTCTTTTTTGCTAAGTGGACGAACTCTTATAAAAACCCGAACGTTTTCCTGAGATGATTGTGAATCGCCATTTAAATTTTCCATTTTCTAAAGAACCAAGTTATAAAACTAAATTTTACTTATTAATTATACAGAAAAAACTTACGGTTGCGTGGTTAACTTCTGACTAGAACTGTTAAACAAAAATTACAAGGCCTACTTCAAAACATTGCAATTATTTTGACGTATGTATTTCAAAATCGATTTTACGGTTGCTAGGTTATGTTTCAATATAAACTTCTAGAGATTTCCACAGGTTCCTCTTCAACCTCTAGCGAAGACGCAACAATTAATTTAAATTTGACACCGACAGATGGCACCACAATTCAACACACAAATTTAGTTCTGATTTTATTCGATAGATACCATATGCTATTTTTATTTAAAATTCTTCTTAATTGATGGCGCCACGTACATCAGCCGCCTTATTTTTCATGTTTCATCTTTATTATAATTAATTATAATTATTTTAGAGTTGTTATTATTAAAAGAGGTACTATTTTTGGTAATGTGACGTGGAGGGTTTGTAAATAAACAAGAGTAATAGTAATGGAGATTGGTATATTTTTAGAAGACATTGTTTTCCTTTTTTTTTTGATAAAAATATCCTATTAGTTCACATTGATCTCAATAACGTCAGACAATACAAAAATTAATATATACATATAAAAATATAAAAATATAGGTAAATAGATATTACGTAAAATTAGGAGAATTTGGGAAAAGAAACATTAAACACTAGTCTTAATTCTACTTTCCTATTTAACGTTGCGCCGCAGCCAGGTGTATATGTCCTTCTCGTTCTGTGACACCCAATTTATGTTCAGCTTTATTATTTCTAGACTCTGCTCCAGGGACCTTGTCGCCGAACCTACGTTCATTCCGTTGAAATAAATTGAAACCTATAAATAACGCACGTTATGAACATGAACAGACAATAAACACACGAAATTCGTTGATATAAGAAATACAACAATTAAAGGCTATTTTCGTCCAAGCGCCAATTGACCCGAATGTTGGGCCAGCCTATAAATATTTTTAATGCCGTAGATGAAAAGGTCGTCGAATCCAACGATTTTTAATTAACTTTTCCAATTAAATCCCTCAGTACCATTTTTGTATTAATACTTTGTGCAAGGATACTTTTTGTAAAGGCTATAATGTTAAACGCAACATATTTTTTGAGAGCCACAAAGAATAATTGTTATTAAAAAAATTCCTTTCGCGACCACTAGATTACACTAAAAAAAATTATATTTACCTCGTAGAAATCATAGGGTGTGGATAAATATGCTGTGACTGCTGATATGAGACTACCCATTAAAAGTGTACCGTTTCCATAGAGAGAATGCATTGTAGGCCAGTAAGCTTTCAGGTGCCTCCAAGGCAGCAAACGCCCTTCGGGATTTGCCGCCACCGCTTCTAAAACCACCTTAACGTCTTCCGGTTTTACCATATTTTTTGTCAAGCGTTTCCATTAAATATCTAAAAAAAAATGTCCCCATAGTTCCCGAAAATGTCTGTAGATCAAAACCCGATGTTTAATTAAAAAGTATGCCCACCTTTGCAAAAGCCAAGGATCGGAAGCTGTTCCCAGAGCTTTCAGCAACAGTTTCCTCTCCGATGGCGAAGTAGTTTCGTTGTAAATTTTCCAGCAGTGCTGCCACTCGTTAATTCCCCCATACTTGATGCCCGCGGAGTAAACCACTTCCTTAAGATTTGGATCCACGGACTCGTTTTGCAGCATCCACTTCTGGAACTGGATTTTTGCGTGCGATATCGTGTCGTTTAAATCGCATAGTAACGCTGCGGACAAGACATCTGCGCACAGCAATCTGAAACGAATAAATTACGACTACTTGTCGAATTTCCGTTTATTTGATTTAGAACCAAGAATTAGAATATATTCTGGTCCTCTGTCTACTACCCACTTTTCCAGATGAGTTCGACTTTTCTTCCATCCCACGTAGTCCGCCACAGGCTTCAACAGCTGCCTCAAGTATTTCAAAAATTGCTTGTAAGACAAAGATTCGGATAACCTTCTGGCCCAAGATTTCAAGTGGCTAATGGCTGTAGCCCAAGGTACGTAATCCCTTTCTCTGCTTAAATACAGGGACAGTTCCAGTGGTATGCTCGCATTAAGTATTCCAGATCTGTAATATGATTTTAATAAAAGGCTGCTGTTTTGTTCCAAATTCAATGTTACCTGCAGAGAGAAAAAGGCGTCATCTATCAAGTTCGCCCTGTCTGCAGCGTTGAAGATTGTATGGTTTTTTCTTCAGAATATTTATCAAGTACATCCACATATCTTCATCGTACATCACCCTATAGAATCCAGTCTGGTTCACGTTGGCCTTTATCCAGCGTATTTCACTGTCCAGTTCGAAACGTACTATAAAAAATTGGTATATAAAAATTGTAAGGACCTCGAAAAGACATTTACCATCGGTCATGTTCATCCAAATTTGTTTGACGGCTTCCGTGTCGTTACTTGTGATATATGTCAACGGCACGTACCATTTGTAGTCGTACTTAGATTTTGGTAAAGTACGCGCTGAGCTGTTTGCGTTTTCTACAGTAACCAAGTACCTTTCTTGGGTCGCCACAATTTCATTGCCTTCACGGGTCAATGTGATCAGTGGGAATCCCATCTGGTTAGTCCAAGTTTCTATAATAGCCTATAAAATAGACTTTTAAGATATTTGTTAATCTGTGACATTCACATGGTAACATCACCTTGACATCGAGGGTGTTGTTAGTGTTCCTACTCATTACATTCCACAGATCTTTTGTTTCTGCGTTTGTATATTTATACGTATCTAGATAATCGTTAAGGCCATTTTGTAAAGTATCTTCTTGTAAAAAATTTGCCAACATATATACAACTGCGGCACCCTAAAAATTGGACGTGTTCAACTGATAGCGGTAGGACGAGCGGTAACATACCTTGCTATAAGAAATAGTATCAAAAATAGCTTCGATTTCAGATGGATCATTTACAGCCGCTGTTATAGGATGACTACTTGTTAATGCATCTAAAGAGAGAGCGGGTTGAGTTTTGTCTATAATGAACTGTTCCATCATCTTCCAGTCTGGGAAGTAGTCGTCTATACTCAGATATTCGAGATAAATTGTTAGCCCTTCATTCAACCATAAATCGTTCCACCATTTCATCGTTACTAGGTTACCGAACCACTAAAATTACATTCAATAATAATACCAACAAAGAGTGACATTCATTTTATTAAATATGTATCGGTTAAAAAAAAACTTGTGATCTGCAAGCTGAAAAACGGTTCAAACGGAAAAATTTTTCAATGTCAATAACCTTTGAAATAATAATTCAGGCGTCAATGAGGGCAACTGTATCAATATTAATAATTCAAGAAACATTTCGATTGTCCCTCGTATCAGATAACGCTTCATTTACATTTACCGTTTTCTATTCAAGAAACTACGTGACTCAGTGCCGTATTTTCCGTATATAAAGGAAGCGTTTGACTACCAGATTAAAATGAATGATTCAACGCGAAATATATTTTTATAATTCAATAGATAATATTGTGGTTTGGAAATTCGCCTGCAGGAAGATGAGATGTAATTTAATTTTAGATATTAGACTACTACGTATGTATGTAATAGCATTAGTCTCTGTTGCTATTACTTATAGCTGGAAACGATTATTCACCGTACATCCTGTCAATGTGCATGCATATTACGTCAACGGACTTCATTCAATATGTTTATATTCTATAAACAGCGCTTTCTATTTAGGGTACCAAAAGGAATACCTGATGCGCAATCTCGTGCGCTATAACGGTGGTAATCCACTGGTGAGCTGTGATTGACGTTTCGTTTGTGTCATATAAAATGGCAGTTTCGCGATAGGTGATTAGTCCCCAGTTTTCCATTGCGCCGTCAGAAAAATCCGGTATAGCGACCAAATCTGAAAACATTCAACTATATTCCTGTACAGTCGCGGAAAGGAAATAGTTCTGTACGTTTATGTTTTCCGTGACTGCACACATTTTTTAAAACGTTCTTTTTTTCAGCAACACTCACCTAGTTTAGGGAAGGGATAGGATATACCGAAATAGTTCTCGAAAAAGTTCAAAACATGAGTCGCTGTGTTCAGCGCGAAGTATGCGTGTGATATATAGGGTGCTGATGTATAAACAGACACTGAAACGCCCCTCTCCGTCTGTCTGTCTTCGTGTTTGTAGTCGCATATTACAAAAGCGACTAGGTACGTACTCATTTCTTTTGTTTCTAGAAAGTCATCTCGCAACTGGAAAAAAATACATATATACTTATCGCATTATGTACTATACACATCTCAACAGGTACATACCAGTCCTGTGCCCATGTAAAACCCTAGATCGTCAGTATTAACTACAGGTGTATTAAATAGAGTTATATGAAATCTGTCTCTAAAAATAGTTAGCCTGAATTTCGCTTTAAACTGGGGTTCGTCAAAACACGGAAAGGCAGTTCGAGCATATATTGGCTTGAAGTGTGTGGTAGCTAAATACCTAAAAACATCGAGTTTGAGACGATTAAAAAATAAATAAAAAAATAAAGCAGAAAAATTAAAAATACGTTAAAAACGCAAACCTTCTATCGCCATCTTTGTTCGTGTAACTAGAAATATAAAACCCTCTCGGATCTCTGTTCAGTTTTGAGTTGAACCTTATCTTTAATGTATAATTGTGTTTCTTTTTGAATTTTTCCTTTATTTCAATGTACAACTGCTGCGCGCCTGGATATTCTAGTATTCTGTTTATCGTCAGATTGTACCCCCTTCTGTCCTGTATCATCTTATCTAGTATGGTGAGATTTTTGCAATGTATTACTATAAAATTAGTTTCCTTATCTGCCTGAAGTTCTATGGAAACTTGACCTGAAAACGGCACATTAGTCAAGCGTCGCCGTGTATATTCTCTGCAAAGCCAAGTTTGAACGAAAAAGATTTCCGTAACATGCAGTGGAGTTTTTTCTTCTAAATATACGATAATTATTCGCTGTTCGATAGAGGCCAGGTATAGAATTTGTCGCCCTGGTAACCTTTGACCTTTAACCATTCGTATGAGCTGAAATTGTGCCCCCTGAAGTTGCCAAGATAGTGCCAACGTTATATCGATTAAATGTTTCTTTCAGAGCATACTCAACGTACTTATAAATACACATTTTTTTTTAAAATAGGTACACTAGATATAAACATACTTTTTTAACGTTCTGTACTTGTCAGTTTGTCGTTTACGTTCAAACTTGGAGATTTGGGAACTATTATGGATAAAAAAGCCTGCTTACTTCTAACTTCTAATGTTGTAAGGTTCGGGTGGACTGTTAGATTGTACCGAATAGGTCTCAGGGGAGGTAGGGAAGACGAATATTGTTCCAAGGAAAGATCTGCCCGTTTGTTGCTCTAGGTACAAAGGTTCTTGTCATGTTGGTTCCTTCGTCAATATAATTCGGCGGTTTCTCACCGACACAGGTGCAGCCTAAAATCAAAATTTCGGCAGTTCTCAATTCATCAGTTTTTCATTGATTTGCAAGAAAAATCGTAATAGAACATTTCAAATTGGTATCAAAGAAGAAATTTAGTTTGGTGCATCAACGGGATTTTTTTATTGAATTTTTTTTTAATTAGGTAGTAGTAAGACTATACCGGGTGACCACACAACTATATAATTACATTGGTTATGGTAGTGCAAAGAGGACCACAATATTTTTCAGCCAAAAGCTTATTGTCTATTTTCAAATAGCACCACATTGGTACAGCGGCGAAAGTAGCTTCAATGGTAGTGGAACTCCACCATTGAAGCTACCTACTACCAGTAGGTAGCTAATAAAATAAAAAAAAAAGTAAATAAAATAAAAATGTTGTTTATATGACAAAAGCTGACGTTTATTATGAATATGATGCTGAGAATCTGAAAACTGCCTTAATAAATAAAGACCAGTCTGTGTCACCCGGTGTGCTGAGTTGAGAAAAACCGTGGAATGATGTATTCGCGTTGGGACAGTGACGCTGTCGTTGTATGTCACTGTGTCAGTGGGGTTGAAGGGTGAAGCACTTACCACTCTGTGGTCCGGTGAATGCGATAATAATAGCGATAGTGAAGAGCAGAGCGAACACGATGGTGGCAATGCAGAGGGCCCTGTTGTGCGAGCAAGCGGCGACCCCATGGCTCTCGTAGAGGCTCTTCTTCGCCGTGCCGGCGTTACTCTCATTCCCTACAACACCGCCTGCGTCACAGGGGTTATGAATGAGGGTGATGACTGACAGACTGAATGAGTGATTTGGGCTGAAACACTGTGATTTGTACCTGTAAGAAAAGCAACATCGTCAACATCCTGTTCTGTCATCACTTTCTGGTAGCGTCTCCAGACAACTGCCTCGACGTTTTGGTCTCCAGCGACAACTGAAACCTTTACTAGCTGCTCCTGACGTCTGCCCTCCACACTAAAAAAATTCACACGTGCACCACCTCAAGGGAGACCGCCAGCACACTTCTATTGTTTCTCGCCTTTGCTTATATATTCCTATTTTGATTGAACATTGAACACCACGTTTTGGTCGAACTACTTATCGATTATATATTTTCTACATTTGATATATTGGAATTGTACTTTCGTGTGATATATTTTCGTTTTAAAAAAAATACGTGTACAAAATAGCTAGATGTTATATTATCGACATGAGACGCGTACAGGGTTGTTCCGGTACCGGAGGGTGAAACGATCGGGTCCTGCGCCCTCGCCGGACACGCCCCTAACTCCGCTCCAGTTCAGCTCGGGGGGTGGATTCATACGATTTAGTGCGGATGTTCGGTGAATATTAAATGGGCAATTAATTCGCTTGCAGCGTACATGCAAAATGCTAGTCCCATAGTCTTAAGATGCGTGCAGAGTTCTACCTATTCAGAAGAGGGAGAATTACCTGGTGCTACTAACACCCAAGGTACACCGAGCGCAAAATTAAAAAGAACTCGACGTTTGGGTAAGTAGGCCGCGTCGAGGGACCGAGGAAACCATTTTTTTTAGGAAGCCCTCTTCTAAAAATCGCCATCTACTCCTATAAAAAATTTCCGCCAGAAAAGTAGAAACATATTCTTCTTATTCTATTCTTAGTTATCCAGTATTGACAAATAGCATCTAAAAAAATGTGATCAATTACGTAAATGGAGAAGTTCTGTTGAAAACGTTTAAGTATACTTTTCGAGTTATTTCAGTTTCAAGTAGTTTTATATACCGGGTATATCGTGGTATACCCCCCTTGTTTAATCAAGATAACATTTTCAAATTTTCAGCGTCTTATATTCACAACAAATGTCAACTTTTTACATTTATATATATTCCGGTTTCATCGTAAGTGCTACCAGAATGCGACACCCTATATATTATTTATTTTAATTCCTCATTTTCTGAGTTTTCAGTCAGGTAGCTGTGATTGAATAAATTGTTGTCGCATTATCTATAAACTTATTATACGTTTCTATAAATTGTTTCTAAAGGGATTTTCTAGGGTCACTACGATTATCAGAGTAAAATGAAACGGCTTCACTTGTTTTGAGCCCTTTGAACCGTTTTTCGTCATTTAAAAAATGGTTTGCTCCACCTCCCACTGCAGTCTACTTACCTATTTTTTTTTTCAAATTTTACGCTTGGGATACCTTCCTTGGAAATATGGTACAGAGAGCCACGTACTAACTAGATTTATGAATGGTGAAAAACGTTTTTCCTTGCGTTAAGTCGGTGCTCGAAATCTAAAGGTACGTGAGAGAGAGTGTAAATCATACAGGGGGATCGGGTACGACGTTGACCCAAGCAGTAGATGTGAACGTCGGCATCCGTGCGTACTAGAGGGAAAGGTCGGTGGGCTACTAGCTCGGGAGGCGGTTGGAGAAGGGTGGCTGCATTAAAAAAAATTAGGGGACCCACCTGAAGCATAAACATTGCCGTTCTGGGTTTGCTTATATTTCCCCAGAGGTTCCAGCCGTATGGTATCGCCCGAAGATGGATTGCTTTGCGGCATGATAACTCGAATGGTTTAACCATTTGTTTACAATAGTCTACTTAGCCATGATTAACTATGCTATGTATAGGTATTGCTTTAAGAGCCGACCATGTCATTCATCTCACTAAACTACAAAATGCAAAATCCAGAATAAGACGGCATGCTGTCAACTCACTAGCTATACCTGTTGATAACTATCTAATTGACAGAGGAAAAAAAAATGTATTGTTATACTACACACTGTATACTGACGTCCGTTTTTAACGCGCCGCGGACATGTTTTGGTTTTATTGAACTCGCCGTACGGTGCTGTGCATGTGGCGTTTCACCATCAGCTAGGCATAGATCCCCTGTTTGGCTCCCTTTATTGTGGAGTCCGTCGGCCCTTCTCCCTCCATTTTCACACACGATATACGGATGCAAGTCGCAACACGTGACTCCGTCCGTATTGATCCTGTTTTTAATGGACGGCGCGAGTTTGCGCACGTCAGCCCCTACAACGTTATCTCACGCGATTTATGCAAAAATTGCAAGGGCACGCCAACCAAGGGTGACTTAAACACCCCGTCACGTATGTAGGGCATACAGTTTAAAAGTCATTCAGAAAGCTGATTTAAATTCTGCGACTTTTTTTAAATTATATAATTAATATAACATTAAAATTAGTAGCTAAATTCATCTAAATTATTTACCATGAAATATCAGATATATTATTCAGAGCTATTACCAATTGAAATACACTCGAAGGAACTCGAAATTAACCTAAAGTAACGTGTTTTTTTATTAATATTATATTGAGAAAATATAACACAATGACTTTTCTTATAAATCCACAACAGAAAATATAGGCGTGAGGTTTGCTTAAGCATACCTACTTAATACCAGGTTTTTTCTTAATTTGGCTAATTAAAAAAGGGGCGACTATGCCCCTTGAACTCCCCTGAACCCGCCACTGGTATTTGCAAATTTTTGAAGTTAAGCAGGTTTCCCTTATCCCAATTTGAAGTCTGCACCTTTTGATTTTGTTCTGCGCTGAGGCTAACACTATCGATCCATAGAGGGCCGGAGGTTGCAAGTTTGAATATTTTAACGGCATTAACATTAAAAAAACTTGACGGGGCTATAAAATTAAAAAATAAAACTAATACTAATGGGTGGAGTTTACGGTCCGTGCGTGTCGGAATTTTTATGTTGATGAGACGACGACGAGGTGAACTGCTGCAATTGCAGCATATATGACGTAACACCATTGCTGTCTGTCGATTCGTCCGCTAGATGGCGTGACCGCCTGGAAACTGTAAATTGCAACGCCTACTGAAGAAATTTAGTAAATGATTCATTTTGTTCACCATAATGAGCAACTGAGAAAAGCTTAGATAAGTTAAAGAGAACAAAATAACGAAAGACGCGAAGCAGACAGTATCTGCAAAATCAATTTGACGCATCCCTACAGGAAACATTTCGATTAGTGAGTAGTGTTTCATCGAAACAGCCGACCGCACCTATCTTTGTTGTGTACAGTGAATAAGTGTATGATCGTTATGAGTAGTACTTCATACTAGCTGTAGATATTTTGGTGAGTTTTTATCTTATCTTATCAGTAAATTTATAGCCCTTTGGCGGTATTTTCAGCTGTAGTAGCTAGATACTAGATGTATACGTCCACTTTAGATACTAGATGCATACGTCCACTTTATAGGTATTTGCCGTTCAGATAGAAACCTGTGTCTACTATTCGTGGCAAATAGTGTTTGTTTCCCATTTATGTTCATAATAAAATTATAAATCATCGCAATAGCTTTTTAATAGACGATATTTAGAGTGGTATTTATTGAGGTACCATGTCTGTCCTGTTATAGAACCTATTTGGGATGTTATTGATGACATGATGACTTTAAATAGCCCAATTAATAATTGTTATGATGATATTCGGTTGGTCCCTCCTATTTTCATTCATTAATGAAAATAACTGTACTATTGTGTAAAACATAAAAATAAATCACTAATGCATCGTACCTCCACAGAGGTATTTCTATGAAAAAAGTTTCATGACTCACTATTTTAGTGCTTAACCACTTATAAGGTATCTTATTCCACTGATGTTGACATCTTAAATGAAGTCATATTTATTTTAGTAAAATTATCTCGTCCCCAATGCTAAATATCAATAAGTTAATATTGCATCTCAAAAGTAGGATAAACAAAATTATGCCTTATGTAAGACTACTGATATTGCTGTTTTCCTCCTTTTCTGAAGTTGTTCTTGTAACAAATTAGAATTATGCAAATTAGGGTCTAATTTGTTCTATAATCGTTGCTTAGGCTGGCAGATGAAATGGTTAAATTCTTCATATGTCCTCGTATGTGTAAGCTGTTAATGACCTAATTAAGGATAATTATTTTCCTTTATCGACTGCATATACTATGTTTTGATTGTTGTTCACTGTTTTTTAATTAATCAGAAATTATTCCATGGCCCATAAAAAATGTGTCATTCTTTAATACCTTTAAATAACAGAACCCGAACCATCCTATAATTTTAAATACCGAGTAATAGAATTTTTAAATGGGTCAAAAGCAACTGTAAACTTCGTTATTTTATGGAATTGCAGCTGGTGGAGAAAAATCAATATTTTAGGTGCCGGTGTTATTGAAATTAGAATAAGGATACATAACACTATGTTTTACTTTACTTCATATAAAAAATAATAGTAAATTATGTATAGAATATTAAGAATAAATTGTTTAATACTTCCTAAAACATTGTTGTCTGAATGGTATTATAACATAATCATTCAATTTACTTGCGTTCCAAGTCCCGGACTGATGGTACTCAATTATCTTATTTAGTGTAAACTATATTTGAACCATCCCTCTTAATTTGTTAATAATTTTGAATTAAAAGAAAACGTTAATATTTGTATCTACTGTAAGGTGAGGAAGAAAAATAAAAATGTTCAAGAGAAATTGATTTCAATACACAAAATGGTTAAGCGTTAAATTATTTTTGATGAAGTTCAAAACCCAAAATAGTGTCATCTACATTAGAAACTACCTGTTTTCTATATACAATTTCAAAAGCCCGTTATTTTGTTCTATAAAAGTTAGTAATAGTGTTAATAGCAGAGTTTATTAACACTTAATGGTTACAGACACATAAAAATAGCAGGTTTAGGTAAACTTATTTAAACTTATCTGTTTCCTTTTAGCTCCGGGATATTTTTAACCATTGTGGATCCAATACGAAATATCTATTCCCTTTGAGTGTATTTTTTTTAATAGTACAACACACTCTTTTTTCAGGTGTAAACGGTTACACATCATGAAACATCATTTAGGTTATTTGTTTATTCTACTGCTACATATTAGTTCATCACTGACGCGAGAGAGTAAGATTTGCTTATATTATGCTTTTTTTTTTTCACTAATTGGTTTTTTTATAGTACCGTCTCCATCGTATATAGTTAAGCAACCCCGACCGATGAAGTTCTCTTCCAAGTCGAATCGAGTGGTGAAAACGACAAGCCGTTTTATATAGAATGCGAGGCTATTGGAGAACCCGCGCCTAAGTAACGCCCAACAAAAATTTAACGCGTTCCTTTTTACGTTTCTTTCTAATTTTTAGATATTACTGGATAAAGAACGGAAAGAAGTTCGAATGGCAGACTTACGATGATCGTATCTCGCAGCAGACTGGCAGGGGTACACTTTCCATTTCTAAGCCTTCGGACGTAGATCTCGGTCAATACCAGTGCTTCGCCGAGAATCAGTATGGTATCGCCAACATCGAACTCTGTATTTATGCGTAAAGCCGAGTTGAACTCCTTCAAGACAAGCCAACCTATATCGATGACAGGCGAGGAGGGTAAACCGTTCAAACTGGTGTAACCCCCAGACGGCTGGCCAAAACCTACGGTGCACTGGATGTACTTCTATACAAACGGCGGCTTTAAAACCATAAATAGCTCCAGGATGACTCTAGATCCCGAAGGAAACTTGTGGTTCTCCAACCTCACTAAATCAGACGTTTACGGATAACTTCATGTACGCTTGCGCAGCTCTACTTCGACCACCAAGTACGAATATAAATATGGGAACAGGGTATTGCTGAACGTGATTTCTTCCGGAGTGTCTGCGGCCCAGAATAAACGCGAACCTGAACGGCAGTACGTTACCAGGAAGAACGAGGTCGCGTACAGAGGAAAGCAGTCGGAATTGTATTGTATCTACGGTGGCACGTGAGTATTATAATTTTTAATTAAATGTTTTTTGTTCGGGTTACTGCTTTGTAGAAAAATTGTGTTTTATTAACGACTATTTTAGACCTCTGCCTCAGACAGTTTGGAAGAAAAATGGGAGGCTTATAAGTTCAGATCGAATAACGCAGGGTAACTATGGTAAATCGCTTATTATAAAAGTGGTCGACTTCGAGGATGAAGGAGAATACACTTGTGAAGTTAGTAACGGTGTCGGGAGTCCAAATCATACTCCATCAACT
This sequence comes from Aromia moschata, assembly GCA_029963805.1. Taxonomy (NCBI): domain Eukaryota; kingdom Metazoa; phylum Arthropoda; class Insecta; order Coleoptera; family Cerambycidae; genus Aromia; species Aromia moschata. The sequence continues at coordinate 2,371,199 of JAPWTK010000038.1, forward strand.
TGAGCGTGTTAGGTACGTCAATAAGAGCATAAAATCGGGAGTTTTAACAAGTTCTATTATTGCAGCTGTTCCCTACTTCATAAAAGAACCGGAAAGAGCTAATAAAGCGGAAGACGAAACCGTCGAATTCGTTTGTGAAGCCGGTGGTTTTCCGGAGCCAGCCATCAAATGGATTCACAACGGAAAACCTATATCGGAAGCCCCGGACAACCCTAGGCGGGAAGTATATAAAAATAAGATCATAATTAGAGATCTTGTTAAAAATGATACAGGAAATTATGGCTGTAATGCTACGAATAGTTTAGGTTATGTCTATAAGGACGTTTACGTAAATGTACTATGTAAGTACGAAGGTACACATTCGTTCAATCGATGTTAACGGAAGAAATTATTTTAGCTTTGGCACCTGAGATTACTGAAGCCCCTAGAGATACTCAAGTAGTGGACAATCAAGACGTGAATATGACGTGTAAGGTTTTAGGAGCGCCTAATCCGATTATTAAGTGGATACACAACGGCAAGGAATTGACTGGAGGACGTTACGAGATCCAAGAAAACGGCGATCTGCTGATACGTAGCGTACAGTTCGACCATAAGGGCAACTACACTTGTTACGCGGAAAATAAACTGGGAAATACCAGCGCCAGCGCGAGGTTGGACGTAAAACGTAAGGCTACCAATTTTTTGAAGTAAAGAATTCATGCGAATATATTTTTTTCTAGGTCACACTTATATAACCGATGGTCCCGAAAACTACGAGGTCGAGGCCAGGAGGCCCGCCACGTTTCGGTGTAACGCCGTAGCTGACGAGACCCTCAATTTGGAAATATTGTGGCTGAAGGACGACCAACCCATTGATTTCGATGGAGAACCCAGGTTCGTCAAGACCACCGATTACTCGCTGACCATTACGAAGACGATAGAACTCGACTCGGGCCTGTACACTTGTCTGGCCAAGACGGAACTGGACGAGGTGGCCGCCAAGGCGCAACTCACCGTACAGGACGTCCCCAATCCCCCCTCGATGAAGTCCGTGAAATGCAACGTCAAAGATGCTACCATTAGTTGGACGCCTATGGGTGACAATCGCTCGCCTATCCTATATTATATCATCCAGTACAACACCAGCTTCACCCCGGAAGAGTGGAAGGACGCGTACAGTCACGTGCCTGCCGCGGAAATGACCTACAACATCCCCCCTCAGCCCTTGGGCGAACTACACTTTCCGTGTGATCGCTGTCAACAAGATCGGACCCTCGACGCCATCTCCGCATTTGGATACAGTGTGCGAGACGAAGCCCGAGGTGCCCCACAAGAACCCCGACAATGTCAAAGGCGAGGGAGATCGTCCTGACAACCTAGTTATCACCTGGACTCCTATGCCTCAGATAGAACACAACGCACCTGGATTCAAGTACCGCATTTATTGGAAACGAGATATTCCTGGCAAGGACTATGGAGAACCAAAGGAAATCATGGATTACAGAGTGGATAGATACGTTGTTCCTAATCAACCTTCCTTCCAGCAATACAGGATAAAAGTAGTCGCTGCCAACGAAATGGGCGATGCAAGCGTCTCCCCTCCAGAGGTAATAGGTTATTCTGGGGGAAAACGAACCCGAACAAGCGCCTAGCAATTTCACTCTACTCGACGTGCAAGGTCCCACAACGGCTCTACTAAGTTGGAACCCAGTTCCCTTGGATACCGTTAGAGGCCACTTTAAGGGATACAAGATAAAAACCTGGAGCGATACTTCACTCAACTTCAAAGAGATTCAAGTACAGGAGGAAACTCGAAGGCTCTGGTCACCAATTTCGACCCTTACACTAAAAACTACGCTCAAGTGTACGTTTTCAATAACAAGTACAATGGTCCTCCCTAGCGAGACGCTGAGCTTTGACACTCCCGAAGGTAAACCGGGCGAGATGCAAGATCTGGAAGCTATCCCTCTAGGATCGTCCGCATTCCTGCTGTTGTGGGAGAAACCGGACAAACCTAACGGCATACTGACTGGTTACAACATCTATTATGCCGAAGTGGACAGCAGCTTGAAGGTGGATCAGCAGGTACCCAGGAACCCGCAAATAAAAGACCCCAACAAGAAGAGTGCGAAGCTTGGAGGTTTGAAACCCGGTACAAAGTATCGCATCTACATCAGCGCTAACACGAGTGTTGGAGAGTCGCCACAGAAATTCTTCATCGAAAGACAGACAAAACCTGTCGGTTTGTATCCACCTTCGCCTCCTAGATTCGAGTACGACGTGAAGAAAGTAGGACAGACCGCGTCTGTAATAGTCCACTGGTTGCCCAGCCAGAGCGGAAACCCCGGTTCGCAGTTCTTCGTTAAGTACAGGAAGAAGGGCCAGTCCGAGTATTTGAAAACGGAACACGAGAAGAACGAAGACTTCCTCGTCGTCTCTGGTCTGGAGCCGGCGACGGCGTACGAGTTTATAGTCACCTCCGTAGACGGCGACCACTACGCGGACAGCGACCCTCAAGAGGTCAACACTTACGACGTGGACGGTCCCACTATAAAGGTCTCGGAAAACGTGGCCACCGCAGGATGGTTCATCGGGATGATGCTGGCTATAGCGTTCCTCCTCTTGCTTCTCATAATCGTCTGTATTTTCAAAAGAAACCGCGGAGGAAAGTATGCCGTACACGAGAGGGAGCAGGCCAACGGCAGACATGATTATCCGGATGAGGGCGGTTTCCACGAGTACTCGCAACCGTAAGTGTTAGCACATTTAATTCCAATTGCGGAACTGGTCCTTCGAGCCGGATTTTAAGCATAGTTCGTTAATACATTAAATTCATTTTAGGTTGGACAATAAGTCCCATGGCAGGGCATCCATGGGTAGCGAACCAAAAATAGGACCAGAAAGTGATACTGATTCCATGGCGGAATACGGTGACGGCGATACAGGTCAGTATTAATAATTCATATTGCGTTTTTTTTTATTTTTTTTTTATTTATTTATTTCTGTAGAGGGTATGAATGAGGACGGTTCCTTTATCGGACAATATGGCCGTAAGCGTGGCCAAGGGGAAACTACTTCACAAGGATTTAAGGCGCTAGTTTAATGTGTAAGATTTTTTTTTTTTTTTTTTCGTGGACTAACCTTACGATTACCGCTGTTTTAAGGGGTAACACTACCTTTAGGGCGTTAAAATCGGGGCTCATTTTTTTCGAATTTGTTGTAGAAAGACAATTTCTTGAAATTCGGTCTCTCTCGGAATGAAACATTTTTTTTATGACCTCCCTGACCGTAAACCTACAGGTCGCAATTGTGCATCTAGAACAAAAAACCAAAATGATTTTGAAATTACATTGAAAAATCTAGTGAACGACCGTAGAACTTTTCGAAATATTGATTTAAAAAAAAATGGCGTCAATTTAAAGAAAAAAACACGTTTGTTTGGAAAAAATCGGCCGAAAATCGACTATAAAATCGGTAAGTTTTCGAAAATCAAAAAGTTCTACGGGCGTTCACTAGAAAATTTAATTTTTTTAGCTACAGTTAAAATTTCAAGTCGATTGGTTGAAAATTGTAGGCGCTAGCTTTTACGAACAGCTCGAAAAACATGGTTTCGATGTAATTTTTTATTTACCACTAATCGGTGATGCTTGGGCCATACAACTGTCCTTCTAATTCAAGGTTTTCACGCTCTCCTTCTGCTGTTTCCCGCTTTTTATGTCTTAATTCAAGGTATGCTGTGTTTACTAGTTAAACAGCACCATGACTTCACTCAGAAAACCGAATTTTTCGACCACTTTAAAAATTCTCCCCCCACATAAAAATCATTTTTGGGCAGTTAAGGAAGCATTTAAGCCAATAAAAAAAATACAAGGTAGTCTTACCCCTTAATGCTGTTTTGCTTCAAGAGTTAAATGGAAACTGAAATTTTGACACGCTTTATGTGGTAATAACATTATTAATATATTAACAAGGTTGTCTTTAACAGTCGTAAATGTTTGTTAAATGCCAGAGCTATATCTTTTTTTTTTTTTTTTAATAATGATGGAAGTTTTTTTAATACACATACTCAATACACTTTTTTATTTTGTTTTTGGTAAACATTTTTTTATGTGATTAAACTGGGACATAGACTAATTTTGGCAGCAGTTTGTTCTTTCGAGTTAGTAGTGCGTTATTTTGTATCACTTTTTTTGTTTTACTTTGTTACTAAAAAAGGGTGTTTAACATGTTCGGTGCTGATCATGGATTTCGGAATTTGGTAGAATTTCTAGATTATCTCTAAGTCGAAGAGGGGGGAGGGGGATCAACCAATCTCCTTGCCATAGACACGCCTCGAGCGCGTCACTCTGCCAATAGAAACCGTGATGGCGCGCTAGGCGCGCGCCGGCACCGGATGTGTTAACAGACCGAAAAGATATGTTTTTACGTGTGATATTTTAAACAGGTCGCTTCACGGAAGATGGCTCATTTATCGGCCAATACGTACCCAGTAACATGAAGCAGTTGGGTAACTCCGGCGCTCTGCAAGGAGCAAACAATAACGCAATGGCTACCTACGTTTAGATAATTCATGTGAAATAGCTTTCAGTGTTGTGTATATCTTTCTTTACATAAAACAGAAATATTAACTGTAATAATACTGTTACATAACATTTTTGCCATTAAAAGTGTGTTCTCTTTTTCCGTTGCTTAAAGGTGATCTTGTAGTTAAATTCGTCCATATCAGTTTTAAGTAGGTTCTATTCATCATAATCAAAATAAAACGAAAGGGGTATAAATAGACGGTAGTATATTTTGTTGTTAGTTTCAGTTTAAAAGAGACAGCCAGAGGCGACTGCGTTTTTAAACTGAAATAATGTTTGTTAAGTGCTAACAAAACTCTATTGTTTATTGTATTATATAGTAATAAGTTTCCTAATGAATAGAATTAGGCTTAATTTCGACAGTTACTGCAAGTTTGACTTTGCGTAGGTAATACGCTGAAACTTTGTACTCAAATATGCATACTGATATCTTAAAAATGTCAAAAACGGCTCGATGAAGCGTAAGACAGATGCTTTTAAATTTTCTAGGGCAACTCAACATCAAAATTGAATCTGTAATTAGAGAGGCGTTCGAGAAGGATATCGTTCCTTAAAACCGATTCATTTTAGTACATTACAATTTAGTTCCTGTGGTAAATGTGCGAAATTGAATTCGTTAGATATTAAGAGTTACAAATACCTTTGTATATTTTTAGTATTGACACTGCCTTAATTATGAATATTTTTTACTTTTATTTAGGAATTCTCTTTATTGTTGCTATCACCTTTGATTGACTCTTCAGAGATATTATGTTAAATTTAGGCGACGTACTATTAAATAATGTATAAATCTATTATCGAATCTCAATCTTTGTGATGCGTAAGTTTTCTTTTGCTAATTTTTTTTTTTATGTACTACACTAAACAGAATGGATAGTAAAACACGATCGACCAAATACAATTAATATTAGTTTTACATAAACATATACAGGGTTGTCATCAGTTTCTACTTCGTATAGGGAAGAAAAATTATCAATTATATAGAAATGAAAACTGCTACAACGTAACACAGATAGTGTTTATGTTTTTTAAAGTTTATGACAAACAAATAACACATTTTATATTGAACAAGATTTATTACTTGTTTCTAAGGTGAGATAATTTAAAATTTATATTTGTTAAATATTTAAAGCCGAAAAATCAAGTTGAAACTGAATTGTAATTAACAATTTTGAAACAAAACGATGTACCATTTGTTGAACTATTTTTTATCCAATATTGGATGGGCAAAAAGATAGAACTCGAACTTTTGGTCTTAAATTTCCTTGTAAATACCACATTTATAATTTATTACATGTATAACATGGCAGCTATTTCTTCTAATCTGATAGAAGTATCTGCTTTTGATTCATAAACATAAGTTTTCTTCAAGAAAAAAAAGTTTTAGGTATTAAGAAGATCCAGTTTAAGTTAGGATTCGGCTGTAAGCAAACCTTTTTTCTAAGAATCTACGGGTACTATATTCTCGAGTTTTTCATTCCAAAATTTTATATACATAGTTGCATAGCATAAATTTAAACACCTACGAAAAACAGTTCATTTGTTTTGCCCACCAGTATATTTCAATAACACTTAAATCGTGTCCAGGTAGAATGAAGTGTATGAGAAAAGAAAGCCTTTAACTTTGCCTAAGAGGTTTTTTCTGACATACCGAGTGATTGAGGTTATTCAGAACGGAGTGTTAAAAACTAATTTTTAATGCCTGGGTCCTTTTTTTTTTTTTGACGAAATTCGAATATTTAGTAACGGGTGTAGTATTTAAAAGTTTCTATTATCGATCTGACTGGAAAGTGGAAAACTGTTTGTATTGGCGGTGCTAATGAATAGTACTATTAATTTGTTGCTTGTTACTGGTTGCGTTTCAGGTAACACGTTTCGTTACGAAGGACTTTAGTTTGATCGTTTAAGGACTAATAATTTTGGCTTTTACGAATTTTTATATATTGATCGGCTTTTGTATGTGTAAAGTATATGAATTATTTTGTATGCACTACCTATGTTTTTCCTTTATATCTACATATGTAAATCTATGTAACTGATAAATTGGCAGATTTATGCTTTGCACTGTTGTATATTAGGTAAGATATTTCAATATATTTATATTTATTACTATAACTGTTCGCTAGTTATTTCACAAAAAAAAATAATTAGAATATTTTTTTATTGTCTTGTACAAAATAAAGTAAGTCTAATGCAGCTTAATATATAGAATACATATTTTTTTTATTTTTGTTTATATTGTATAATTTTGGTAAAAAAAGTTTTCCTTAATCATCTTCATTTGAGAAATGCGACATTATTCGTATAGTTTAAGTAATCCTTTTTTATCACATTGTAGATGATCTTAGTTGTAGATTTTTTTATACAAGGAACTGGTTAAAAAATGAAATATTGTCATAATTTTTGCACAATAAAAAATATCATTATTAACCTTTTGTTTGATTTCTGCTTCATTTTTGACATGTTGGTCCATCTTCCCTTTTCAGCCATAAAAGAGCGAATTTCATAGAAACATTTTTTGGCCTATGAGTCAAGGTCACATCTATTGCAAAACTGGTATAAATAACTATATCGTTTTCTTGGGGAAAAAATAAAAACGAAATTTCTTATACAGGGTGTTTCCTAAGTAATCTGAAAAACAAGGTGACTTCCTCCAGTGATTTTATAAAGTAAGGGTCAGTTTTTTTTAAGTGACTTGGTTCTTGAGATAGGCGTTAAAATTATATGTCCCCGAATAATATAAACACTGAATAAATAATAAACTAATCAATTAAGGTCAATGAGCATGATTTTATTGAAAAAAAAAAATATTAGCACACTACTCTTCAAATTAAGCGCTCCTTGGTATTTCATAGGCTCCAGTTAAAAAAAATTAAATATCTTAGTTCCATTGCGGACCATGGAGAACGAAGACCAATTAAATATTTTTAATTAACTAAATTACTAAATTCTTTAAGGTCGCTCGTTATTAAATAATATTTTTCACCAATTAATACTAAAATTATATTTTTATTCTTGTCAATGTGTAATACTGATAAGAGTATCTATTTCACTTTGAGAGCTGTTTTGTATAGAGATAGAGGGATAAGAATGACACATTCTTTGCTATTTTAAGAAGACATATTTTAAGTACATTTTGAGCGATATATTTTATGTTGACATATCCCCGTCAACTTGGTCTTATCAGACGCACAATATCACAAGCTATGATCCTTTCAGAAGCAAACACAAAAATCAGAAAATTGGTACAGGGAGGCTCAAGAAATTAATTCGTATTACCCAGTTCTCGTGAGTTTTTTTTTGCATAAACATTTTAAGCTACAGCATTGTCAAATAAATCACAACGGAAATATTTTACATAATTCATCAATTAATGGAATAGCAACATATTTATTTCTTACCCCTATCTCCCCTAAACTCATCGAAAAAAAAAATAAAACATTTTGCTTAAACTCCTAATATATGTTTCGAAGCTTTTCCACGATTTATACAAAATTTAATGCTGACAAAAAATAAGAGAGAACGTCATTTAGAAAATTAGGGAATAATTGAAGATTCTTCCACAGATACAACAGAAAATAATTGAGGAAGCAACACCGGAAATATTCTCAATGCAGTTGCAGCTTCAAATATGAAAATTCGCAGGTTGCTCTGGTTCGCTCATTCTAAAAAACGTTGAGGCACAACAGTCCGCCTAGCTTACCCCAAGGGAAGGATACAATAAGCACACCCTGTACGAAAGTGACAGGTCGAAATTATATGATGATATATTAATTTTGAACTAGTATAATTTCTCGATGTTTAGGTCCGGACCGGTGTTGTCATTCCCCCAATCTATTCAGATTGTTTTATTATATGATAGGCAAATGGGTAGAGAAGCGCTACCAGTTGATTGAAGAATAGTTTGTTGCAAAGACCTCGAGCGGGTCGTACAGAATTTTTGTGCGTGTGTCGGCGTTAGCTTGTACAGAACAGCCCCATTTGAAAAAGAAAATAATAAAAGACTCGCCTTCTGTTTTACAAGCACATAAGTGGTTACGCGAGGTTCCTCAAGCCGATTGTGTGTTGTGTTGTGACAAATAAGGTGCTTTAATTGGTAAATATTGTTTTTAAACGTGGTACTGCGATGGAAACCATTATTTTATCTAAATACGTTTTTGTTTGCTACTGGGTAACTTAAAAATATCCACAAGCGTATCTGGTGAAACTATCTGTTAACTAATTCGGTATATTTATTATACCAGGTGTTCCAAAAGTTACTCCGCAATGCTTGTAAAAGAGATCAATCGCAAGTTTGTTGGAATAAGCATTACGAAAATCGTTATCGTTATTTTTACATAAAGATTAGTCAATCATGATTACGTTTTTTATTACATTTCAAAAAGTAGATGCATATTCGCTATTTCTGGTTTGTCATCAAGCTACGAAAATGTTGACGTATATATTTTGACAAAAGCGTTTTCCCAATTTTATACCATATATAATTATTAAAATACAGTGTTATACTAAATGTTACCTAAGTGTATTTTAAAACTATCTTTTTTCGAAATTTCTCCCGCTTTTCGGTTCAGAAAAAAAAAAGACGAATACCCTTTCCCTGCCGGGGCAATCGAAAATGCATCAGAATGTACAAAAAAATCTGCAGGACGTACCACTTAAAAAAATTGGCGTAATTTCCGGCTTCACCGGAAATGTGAAATAGTAACGTTATAATACGTCTGTTGATGAGGTTTGTAATAAAGTGTTAGGGGAGTATCACACCGTATGATAGTGCACGGCAAAACTCTGGGCACACGAGTTTTTTCCCTTTTTTATTTTTCGTAAGTGAACATTATTATTTTTTTTAATAAATTTTGAAAAAGAGCAGTTGCACTAGATTAATATTTTTTTTGAAAATTTTGGTAAATACTTAAATTCTATATTTTAATTTTTCATATACCTATATATATTCCTGCATTATTTAATGTTAGAAAAATGGTTATTCTGTTATTATTTTTTTATAGACCGGTATAAAATGGTGGCAATATTTTTTTTTTTTTTTTTGAATGTGATAAAGGTTTTCGTTTTTGAAAGCAAAACACGTTTCACATTTTATTTGTTATATTTTATTTTATTTATTTTTATTTTCTTTTATTTAAGTTTTTTTGGTTGATTTTAGTGAATATAGAATAATGAACGATTAGAGAGTATTTGGTAGAATTAAAATATGTATTTACATCCTAATGAATTGACAAATTTTGTCTAAAAAATTATGATTACTACAAAATTTTTATTTTTTTAAAATTCTTGATAGAGCGGTGGAGACATTGGTGTTAACAGTACTAACAGATTTAAGGGGACGTCGTCAGCTTGAGAATTTAATTCCCATAGCCTATAATTCGCGCCCGAATATAACACCGAAAAGACTAAAATTGGCATTTAACGAGTGTCGGTATGAATTGAAGCAATAATCTGTTCCCCTTCGAAATATCCCCACGATGTATCGCGGTTTGGTTCAATTCTACCATCGCCAGTAATGTGAGCCGCACAGCCAGTTCGTATTGTATACTCGACGATTAACGGAAATATCAATTTGTACAATATTTACGTCTTAATTAATTTCTATGGGGCTAAACGAAAAAGCAAACATTTTTACTTTAATCGCGAGTCAAACGTATGCAAACAATTAACGGCAATAATCCTCTTGAATGTTAACGAGAAAATTGCCCGCGTCTTGGGTTCGACTGTTCCAATTGTGGTAGAGAATCTCTCTTTAATAGGCCCAGCGATGCTATTTTTGTCGCTCCAAACTAAACTCATTTCACTGTAAGTAATTCCGGGCGTGCCCCAGGGATCTGTTCTCGGGCCCGTCCCTATACCCCGCTTTTTAAGCGTCACATTTACAGGTTGTATCCACTGACATGAGCTGACGTTGGGTTTGCGGTGGAAGCGAAAGAGTAAAATGAAAATGACGGAAAAGCGCCAAGACACGCAGGACTTCGTCGACGACACACTTAAACTAAACCGTCACGAAGAAATCGAACTACCTACCCTAACGAACGTGCCTAATTTAGTGAATCAAATACAGTACTCGAAGAACATACACTTACCCGAAAGAGGGACATGGGCTAGTAAATTAGATTTTATTTTTATCGGTAGTAGGTTTGGCGATAGGTTTAGGAAACGTATGGAGGTTCCCCTACCTGTGTTACAAGAATGGCGGTGGTGCTTTCCTTGTACCCTACTTTATCACGCTTATCTTGGCTGGCATACCGATGTTCTTCATGGAGCTTGCTCTGGGCCAAATGATGACCATCGGGGGATTGGGTGTCTTCAAGATTGCACCCATTTTCAAAGGTAAGCACTAAAATTACCACAAAGAAAATTTAAATCTGAAACATCATCAGAGATTTTTTAGGGCCTGATGAACCAAATTTTTTAGGAAATTATTATGTTCTTAAGGTATTATTTTCAAGTGTATTTATTTTTTTTGTTTAGGCATTGGCTACGCAGCTGCTGTGATGTCCTGTTGGATGAACATCTACTACATAGTCATCTTGGCTTGGGCTATATTCTATTTCTTCATGTCCTTACGTTCAGGTACGCGCACATCTAAACAAATCTAGATTTATGTTTCACTAACCAATATTTTGATGTTCCAGACGTACCATGGAGGACTTGCAGTAACTACTGGAACACCATATATTGCGTCAACCCTTACGATCGTGGTGCGCTGAGTTGCTGGGAGAAATTGAACCCCAACAACACTTACTAGCAAAAATATGCCAAATCGGCCAGATGGCAGATAGCTTCAACGTGTCGGCCAACCAACTCACTGACCCCGTTAAAGAATTTTGGGAGTAAGTTTAAAGTCATTTGTCATAAACAGTAAATCAAGTAGTAATATTACTCTTCCTACTACGTTTCGAATGCCGACTCATTGTAAGACTCGTTTTAGGCGCAGAGCTCTTCAAATCTCTGAGGGCATTGAACATGTTGGGGCCATCAGATGGGAGCTAGCTGGCACCCTCCTTCTCGTGTGGATAATATGCTACTTCTGCATATGGAAAGGTGTCAAATGGACAGGAAAGGTCGTGTATTTTACGGCATTGTTCCCTTACGTACTTCTAACCATCCTACTTATCCGTGGGATAACTCTTCCGGGAGCAATGGAGGGGATAAAGTTCTACGTGATGCCCAACATGTCGAAGCTGACGCAATCCCAGGTGTGGATTGACGCAGTCACTCAGATATTCTTCTCCTACGGCCTGGGCTTAGGGACGCTGGTAGCATTAGGAAGCTACAACAAATTTACCAACAATGTTTACAAGTAAGACGCACCTTTTAGGGATGGGAGGGATTATTAACGGCTTGGAATTTTTAGGGACGCATTGATCGTATGCTCGGTGAATTCGAGTACCAGCATGTTTGCTGGTTTCGTCATATTTTCTGTGGTTGGGTTCATGGCGCACGAGCAGCAAAGACCTGTGGCCGAAGTTGCTGCTTCAGGTAAGTAAACCAGAAGGCACTTTCTTGTATAAGTAGGTAACTTAGGAGGGTTCTGGGCCATCAAGGTCATCCAGTGAATCTGGACAGCGGTATTACCTTCTTTTAGATACCAATGACCTTGTAAAAGTCGGGAATCCTATGGTATTGACACGTATCTGCAGAATGATTGTTTTCAGGTCCTGGTCTAGCTTTTCTGGCGTATCCGTCAGCCGTTCTGCAGCTGCCAGGCTCGCCATTATGGGCATGCCTATTTTTCTTCATGATCCTCCTTATAGGCCTCGATTCTCAGTTTTGCACCATGGAGGGATTTGTTACCGCCATTATCGATGAATGGCCGACCGTTTTGAGACGTAGGAAGGAGCTATTCATCGCGCTAGTTTGCGCCCTATCCTACCTTGTCGGTTTATCTTGCATCTCACAGGTTAATAAATAATTATTAATACCACAACTTGTTTGGCTTTATTAATGGTCTCCTAACTGCATATTATTTTTTAGGGTGGAATGTGTACGTATTCCAAATTCTAGACTCGTACGCAGTGAGTGGTTTTTGCTTGTTATTTTTGATATTCTTCGAATGCATATCGATATCCTGGGCTTTCGGCGTTAACCGCTTCTACGATGGCATCAAGGACATGATCGGCTACTATCCCACAAGCTGGTGGAAGTTTTGCTGGACGGTGACGACCCCATTTATATGTATAGTAAGTGAACAGTAAATATTTAATAAACCCATCGACGTCCCGTTGTTTTCGTGATGTTTCAGAGCGTCTTTGTCTTCAACCTCGTTCAGTGGGAGCCAGTAAAGTATCTGGACTACGAGTTTCCTTTATGGGCGCATCTTTTCGGCTGGGTGACAGCCCTGTCATCGATGCTGTGCATTCCCGGGTACATGATCTATCTCTGGTATGCCACCCCAGGCGATACCAAAACGGTAAGTAAACCACTGTCTTGTGCCGTGGAATTTAGAATGTGTTTCTCGTACAGCGGCCTCGTGAAACGCCAGATCTGAATGCCACTGATTTTTTTATGTTAACGCGTGACATCGTCACCGTTTCTTTTTGTAGAAAATTCGACTGCTTATCAAAATAGACGATGACGTGAATGCTGTTAGGCGAAAATGCACCCGCATTCAATAGCATCACCACTTTAGTGCCCTATAATACCTTAGGAGTGAAAGGATGCAGTGTTGTGCGGTTTTAGTGTTCAATTTGCTTTCTAATCTAGTAAATAAGCACGAGGTTAAGACTAATGATAACTAATTATAAATAAAAAAAAAAAACGTTTTCTAAACATTTTTTTTTAGTTTTACCGGGGGCACCAATACAGTATATTTTATACTATAGCAGGTATAAATTATTGTTTAAGGATCGTTCGTCAGTTAAAAATTATGTTTTATTGTGTCAGTTTTGTTGACCTTTTTTAATACATTAGAGGCCTAGTTTTAGATATCATCGTAGCGAAATATGGCTATATCTACTTTGCACATCCCTTAGTACATTCAACAATACTTAAATGTAATAACTGTGTAAGTACCTATAGCATTAATAATTTAACCGAAATGTAAATAATCTAATAATAGTTTATTTTTTGTTTTTGTAAAAACTTAGTAAATTGCATACATGTACATAGAATATCACAGATTCATTTTTGGAGATGTTATTATCAATGTGCTGCCGCCACCAATAGTATTTCAGAATGATATTCCAACCTTCTTGTCTAAGTCACCTCAAAAGCCCCGAAAAGTATAGTACTTACTATATTTTTATGGATTAAAATTTGCCAAAGATTTTTTTCGGTCGTCTTGCTGTAGACTCAAATAATTACGATATTGCTCTTCAGGCCTTTTTTGCAAAAAAAAAAAATGTTTCTGAATTTTGAGTAACATTATTTGATTTAAGAATCTGTCTAAAAGACTGGGTATATCCACCATGATTTTGGAACCCTAACACGTTTGTTTAAATACAGTTAATTAATCAAAGTGTAGTCACCAACATATGTGTGATTTCTTATCACAAGTATCGTCAAAAAATTGTTGAATAGCTTTGTACTTTAGATATGTGGAGTGCAAAATGTAGTGAAAAAAAGGAAACTACCTAGTCTTTCTTGTTAACAAAAACCACGTGTATGTAAGAAATATATCCTTATTAGCTTAATGATAATTATTGTTAATGCATTTTCATATTATTTATTTCATTTTCCTTATTTTAGGATTTAGGTAGGTAACATTTAATGTTGTTTTTAAATTTTATATGTATGTAGGGGATCGTATAATTAATTCCTATTTTTAGCTATAGGCTTTTTTAATTTATTCGCAAAATTCACGAATTTATGTATATCAAAATTTTGTGTACATATTGCTTATACATTTTTTATCACATATTAGGTGTTTCTATTAATGCACATTTTATTAATTTATTTATTAACTTCAAGATTATTTATATTGGAACAAATGTATGTTTATAAGAAAATAATGTAAAAAATAAAAAATGTATTTGTTTATGAAGCCCTTATATTATTACGTAGGTCGTTACTATTGTGTTTATTAATTTTTAATATATCTTTTTTTTTTATAATCCACATTTTTCCTTATTTTTAGTTTACTTAATATATTATTCTTTATGTTATTGGCTTCATAGTCTTTGGATTTACTCATGAATACGAAAAAAAAATAAAATAAATAATTTTTTTACAAACGATTGTTTCATTTTCTTGTGACATTTTAAGCTGGAACGCCCTGTAGATATAAATTCGCTGTCGTTTGTTAAATGTCAGCTATATAACGCCATGTTTAAAATCTAATTTAATGTGTAAAAATATCATCGTGCAAAATATAAGAACCGAAACTATTAATAATTGAGTTTCAAAGCTTTTTTAGTCGCCAGCTTATTGAATTATAAAGCCCTTTTATGTTTCAAGAGTACCCATCTACATATAACGTATAAATTGTGTTATAAAATTACGTATCTCTTTAAAGGGTGTTGATAAAGCTACTTTTAACACAGTAGGTAACATCATTACGAGATTTTATTTTTGAAACGTGCACTTTATTCCCCGATACCTAAAAGCCCTTTTTGCCTGGCACAAAAAGCATCAGCGTAGGCTGTGATTTCTTATTCCTTTTTCAGGGTGCTACTTTACATCTATTTCTATCGCTATCCAGAATGCAATTAATAAGTGTTTCATTAACAGTCACAAAATGATACATCTTTTGGAAGATCTCAGATATTTCAGGTACAGATTTTAAAGCAAAAAAGCGAGTTATTGAAGGCGAAGTCGTTTTATTTTGGAAGTTTTTTATGAACCCAAATGATATTTAATCTGCACTAGTATACTTCAGGCAAAATAAAAGCAGAGCACGTCATCAAACATATGTTTAGGTTTATAGCGCACTGATGCCAGATTGTTATAAAATTATTCAGTATTTAGAAATAATTTTGACTAGCATATAGATTCCTTGTTTGTCTGTGGTCAAATAAAGAGACACAAACCATTAATAAAGCCAATGTAAGGTTCAAACTATCAACAAATGTCAAGTAAAACAACACGGCAACATTCCATTATATGTAGTTTCTACTTCGATATAATTGAGTGGTGGTATCACTGCACACATTTAATAGCGTCATCTATGTGCATTTTTTATTTTATACAAAGTATAAAGTCACATACGATTTAAAAATACTGAAAGGGTTTTGTGGAACAAGTCACTTTTTGTTGTATATTTTGGACATGTCTTTTTCTCTTGATATTTTAGACGTAATTCGCAATATTCAGAGAAGAAAAACCGCCTAGTTAGGACATTAAGCAGCACTGATAAAAGTCACATCGTGCTCTTTGCGGGATATTGTGAAAATCGTCTAAATATCGAGGGGTTGCGAGTTATGATGACGACGCAAAGCGGTGAATGAAATCCCAATTATTAATTTGTAACCGTAAGCGGATTTAGGACTTGAAGTCATCAGCGTCGGCTAAACCACGTTCCTATTGGAGGGGAAAGAAATCCACCAGTAACAGATATCGTGTTTGTTGCGCTTTATTCGGTACGGGTTCCTATTTTAGATTTGAGGCTAAGCGGATGAATGCTGTGATTAAATTTTGTAATATGTCTGGTCGCGATTTGCGGTGGTTAAAGTATTCTCTGCTAGGATTAAATTAGAAGAAGTATTAATTATCATCCGGGGTATCGATTTTATGAGTCGTAGATTGCTACTTGTTACTTGATTTTTAGTTTTGAACGCCATTTTTCGTAAAAATGAATTTTTATTGCGTTATTCATGAAACCCAACAACCTGGTCAATCGTATATGACCACAACTATCCAACTGTCTTCAACTGCAATCTAGACTCAAAATTCCCAGATTCCCGACAAAATATACAATAACATACAAACACTTAGGCTAAGGCTAGGCCAATCAGTTTCATGCAAATGGTTTCACTTAAAAGTTGTAAATTTTGTGCAAGTGATTGTCTGGATGTTTGACTGAGCATTGAAGCACTCAAAAAAATTTTGAGGATGAAATAATCAAGTACTAAAACTAAAAGTCGGTGTGACTGTGTGTTCCTGTTCCTATATTTTCCTGTTTGTCATCCGTTGGTGACCAAGAATTTCGGTATCGATGGTAGTTAGGTGGCTCCTTGTTTGCATTGGGCTAACGGGTATAGCTTACAAGAAGCCAGTGTAAACGAAAGAAAAACGTATTTGCATACAGTTCGACAATATCGACGGTGGTGTATATGGACGAAAACAATACGGCGTGTGTCAATATTAGAGGAGCAGGAGCGCTGGCCACTCGAGGATGTGCTTCCCGGGGAGGTCGCTTACAACAAATATCTTGAAGAGGGCTACAGCGGGCACTTCGTCGAACTCTACTTGCCTGAGTTTTATAACAACACACTCGATGAGGAATCGGGCGTTAAATGGCGTATCGCCTTTTGTAAACGCCGTTACTGCTCGTCAGCATCGGCCTTTTCTTGTTCTTTTCCATAAAACCAACTGCCCAAGAAACACCTACAACAACACCAGATTCTTCCAATAGTCCCAGGTGTATTCTTTAATCATCATTAGCACGAGTTTTTCTAACTATTAAACCGTGTCAAAACTATTTTTTTTATTTTTTTCACCCCAAAATACTCATAGTCCCTTCCAAAAAACTAGCAAATGCACGAAGACTTTTAAAAAACGCACCCATTTTACAATTTATTACAAATACCTGTAATTAAATCTAACCCTTATAAATAAAACCTTTATTAATAAGTTTAATTAAATTCCTTCTAAAATTTAAATTCCTATTAAAAAAAGTGGGACTTTTAAAACTTTCGTGTCGCATTGTCCCATATAAAATAAGATCACAGGGATCTATCTATAGGCAATCAAAACAGCATCTTCAAACCTGCGCACTGACCACTCATTTAACAATGTTTGAGCATTCATGTCGGTAAAACAGAAAGTGTTTATAAGACAATGACGTCACAATTAGAGATGGTCAAAGTAAATCTTTATACTATCTCAGATTCTCAGAAACGAGATAACTAATTAGTTGAAAATGAGTTGATGAGTTATTCAACTTTCCACTTTAGGCATGGTCATAACGTTTGATGAGTGATAGATGATTTTAGTGAGCTCTGAGGCTTGCTGAGTTGTCTTTGGTAAAATTTGGCGGGAATGCTGATCAAGTCCCTTCGAATCTAACCTTGTAAGTCAATGGAAGCCGGTACGGTTGAAAATAATTAAGTCATTTAAATATAAGGGAGGCAGTTTACCTCACTAGATTGACTCATTTGATTAAATCAATCCTCTAAGTTAACAGGTTAGTTAATAGCCCATCTCTAATCAGACACATGATGCAACCGATTCTCAGAAACCACAAGCCCGTTGCAACCAGTTACCGCGCTTTTTCGTTACTCCATAGTTCATTTCGGTCTGAGCTTACCTACAGCTTACATTTTGTGCACATGTGAAATAAGAAGATATGCCGAATTCACACCTCTATAATAATGTAAGTACACAACTCTAATACCTCTACAGTCTTTTGTTCACTAGTTACAGGTATTTGTGTAAGAATTCTGTCCAATAATCTATCGAATTACCTACCTACTAATTTTTCAAGTAGGCGAAAAGATGTATTCTCACGATAGCCTCCGTGATTCTTATTTAATGTTATCTTAAGAGAGCATCCTGAATATTGTCAGAGGTTATGAAACGAATTATTTGTCATATTATGTTTGGGGTTACATTATACTAGGTAACGGCAGGTGTGTCTTCCTAAGTGTTTACCGACCCCTAGCAAAATATTCGTTTCGTTTTTCGAAATTTCGTTGTTTGTAAAAATAACATCGGACATAACAGGAAATTTTACATTCTATTTAGCCCGGCACACTCGAGTGTGGATGTATAATAGCTGGAATGGAGACTAGGCAAATAAATACATACTAATTTAGCTTTTGTTACTGGAAAATATTTAACTAGAATCCGTCAAAAGTAAACAGATACGAAATATTGTTAGCTTAGGTCTTTTTGCATATGGATAGGTTCGTTCCTTTCAAAGCTGTTAAAAAAGGAAAATAAGGTATTACTCGATTTTCGAGTTATAAAGCCTTTTTAGCAAAATAACTCAAACTGATGACCAATGGCGGTTATCGATTCTAAATTCTCGGAATTGATTCAACCGATTTTCTGTTTGATTATTGTTCTAAATTCGCATGCGCGGCTTGTGACTAGTTTCATATTTCACCACTGGCGTTTAAGTCGAGTCCAGAAATTCGCAGACCCCCGACAGGACCGTATTAAGGGATTTATTGGTTTTTAAAATTTAATTGATTAATGATTTAATTGATTTAGTGATTAAAAATTTTTGTATTTTGTAAGGAAACATGGAACCCACATCATATATTAGGGAGTGATTATTAAACTTAAATATAATGTTTTAATTGCAAAAAAAACGTCAAACAACCTTTAAAAAAATGTATATTTCATTTTCATTAAGGTTCATTTTAGGCACAATAAAAATGTTGATAGTTATGCTCAGAGAAAAATGTGTTTTTATTTATACATATAAATAATATAAAATTGCACCTATTAAAAATGTCGATTACATATTTTGTTTGTATAATAAACTGATGAATGACATTTTGGAGCTTAACTTTGTGGGGGTTAGACCAGGTGGCTCTAACAGCAAAGATAAAACGGCAATAAAAATATGATACCAGCTTTTTACCTCATTTTGTGGCCTATTCACACGATCGCAGCAATTTAAGAAGGTGTAACAGTACACCAAAGGCCAACCCTGATAAAATACTATAACCATTGTCGTATTATTGGGTCTTTGTGTATAAGGGAATTTCATATCTCGCTGAATAGGCACACCAAAATAATTGAATAAGTATCTTTTGTTGACGTTAACACACTAGATAAGTGCCTATTTCTAAGTTCCAAGTTAAAGCTGCCAAAAATTTTTTATTTTTTTTGCACATTTTTTTAAATCAAATTTTCAAGGGGTTCCGGTCTGCAATGGACCTGGAACCTCACTAACCGGTGGAATAAATGTTTGAATTTTAAGTATACGTGGTTTAAAGATCGATTTTTGCGTTCAAAATGACACCTAAACTGCAAAATTTTTGCATAAAAATTCAAGAATTTTCGATTGGAAAATGATACACTTTTACAAAAAAATCGTCAAGAATAAAAACTTCTTAAAATCACTCAGTGAATGCAATATAATTTTTTTCAAATATTTTTGAGCAATTTTTTGGATTTTGCAAATAGTCAATTTTTGAAAAATTTAAAAAAACTGCTTAAAAAATTCTGAAAAATTCTGTGAAAAAAAATTCCAGTGCAATCATTGAATGATTTTAAGAACTTTTTATTCTTGACAATTTATAGTAGAAATGCATTTTTTTCGAGAAAAAATTTCTAAAGATCAAATTAGTATCGAATTTTAGAAATTTTTTTCTCGAAAAACAATGCATTTTTACAATAAATTGTCAAGAATAAAAAGTTCTTAAAATCACTTGTTTAAGAAATTTTGCTCAAAGAAAGAAGTTGCTCAAAAAAATTGAAAAAATTCCAGTGCATTCATTGAGTGATTTTAAGAACTTTTTATTCTTGACAATTTTTTTGTAAAAGTGCATCATTTTCCAATAAAACATTCTTGAATTTTTACGCATAATTTTGCAGTTCAGGCGCCATTTTGAACGCATAAGGGAAAAATCGATCTTTAAACCACGTATACTTAAAGTTCAAACATTTATTCCACCGGTTAGTGAACCCTTGAAAATTTTATTTTAAAAAAATGTGCAAAAAAATAGTTTTTTTTAACTGTTTTTTCATAATTAATAATTTTTTGGAGGAATTTCATGACCACCATCGGAAAGGGCACGTCTTAAACTTCAAAAATATGTTCCTGTCAATGTCCATGTCAATGTTTCTGTCACAAATAGTAGGTATTAGTTATGAGGTGCTGAAGAGCGATGTACCGGAAGTGGCGTTTTCGGTTAAAATCCCTCCAGGACTCATTGTTTTATTAAAGTTTTACGAATTTTTTTACGAAAACTGAATTGAAAATTTAGAATTTTTATGTTTTTGGTTTCTTACTTTAGAAATTATTCATGTCTGGAAACATTTTTTCCAAACTTATTCAATTAGTCAGATTGATACTCTGAAGTTTTACCTTTAATATGAGTCCAAGGACTTTGAAAATTATTTAATACTTTCGGAGTTATTCACGGTTTTTTGAAAACATCGCAATGTTATATTTTTAACGATATATTTTCATAGTATCATCTTAAATTGGGCTTGTTAGACGCAACATTTCACAAACTGTAATCATATCAGAAGCAAAAAAAAAATAATAGTGTAGTACAAAAATGATCAAAATTTAAACCTTCAAAAAGTGGGTGTATGATATTGATGACTTTCTTTAGTAGCTCAAAAGCAATGAGTCGGAGGCTTTAGCTTCGGATAAAAATTTTGCCAGCGAAAAGACTGTTTCCTGGAAAAATCAAGCCCCTATATACGTTTTCGTATACATAATGACCGTATTCTGAAGAATCATGAAACAGCCACAATGGAACCTTTAGTGGTATTTTGATGGACGGCTCTTTTTATACGTGAACCTGAAGTGGCCCAAACACTTAGGTATTTAACGTTGACAGCTAGCCCGTCACCGATCTTTTTGTTATCTAGTCAGCGTTAAAACATCATTGTCTTTGTTGGTTATTCAAGAATAATGCTCGGGCTATATTACATTGATGAGCTGTGCCATCTTGACGTGTCAGTTTTAACGGACGGTTTATATATTTATTAAATATTTTGATCAAACCTTTTTCGGCTTCGTCTTGTTATTACGATCTGGATTTTATATGCGGCCTTTGTAAAATCGACTTGAAAATAAACAACTGTATTGACACACCTTACAGAACTTTATTTAAATCCACGTTCATTTTTTGTCCGTAACCTAATATGCTTTCTTATTTATAAACATATTTTTACAATTCTGTACAAAAATGTTAGCTTTGTGCCTAGAGTTAATTTCAAAAGAAAATCATTTCTTTACGCTAGTAGGATTAATATTTAACAAATAGGTATGATTATTATTCATTATTAGAAGTGTCAAAATAGACTAAGCGGTATCTGTTTTGGGTTGAACGTTTCCCATATGATCCATAATTTTTATTGAACTGCCTCTAGACAAAATTACTCTTTTTACCATGTCTTCTAGAATAACACGTAAACTATTCATTTTAGAGGGAAAGTTGGAGAAAAAATGTTGTGATCAAACTTGACACAAGGTGTGATGTCAAAAAGGTGTGTAAGCCATCAAGAAAGGCTTGAGCAACCTGAATTTTTTTTGCGTATAAAAGAGCAATCAAACTTTTGAACCTTTTTGAAAATTTAAAAATCCGTTCATTAGGAGACAGTCCAGTAAGCAGAGATTTGTATGTGTTCTTGAAATATATAGGGCTAGTTTTGACGGTTTCCCATGTATTTTTTTTTTTGCGTAGAACGCAATGCGCGGCGGGGGTACGTAGAGCTGAAACCGTCTGCTAATTTTTTTAATTAACAATTTGTGAAAAAAAAGTACGTCTTTTTTTCATATTTAATCTTATATCTCCAATTTCTTGGCATATTTTTTATTTAGCATATGGTATAAGAGTTGTAGCCTATTGCATTTCCAAAATTTTAAGCCCAACTCGAAGTCGCTAAGTGCTATTGTTAACTTGCAATGGCTGCTGAAGTTGAAAAAGTGCATTTTTTTTCACCATTTTTTTTATTTCGAAGGTAGGGCGACTATGATCACGGAAATTTCTTGGAGGGAATGTTTGTAGTATAAAGTTACAGAAAAAATTCAGCTCGATCCGTTTATGGCTTTTCGAGTAATTAATGACCGCATTTTTTTGCAAGCCTTAAAGTCATAAACGGATCGAACTGATTTTTTTTGTAACTTTATACTACAAACATTCCCTCCAAGAAATTTCGTGATCATAGTCGCCCTACCTTCGAAATAAAAAAATGGTGAAAAAAAGCACTTTTTCAACTTCAGCAATAATTTGCAAGTTAACAATAGCACTTCGAGACTTCGGGTTGGACTTAAAATTTTGGAAATTCAATAGGCTACAACTTCTTATATGCATATGCTATATAAAATATGCCAACGAACGGAGATATAAGCGGGAAATTGTTAATTTAAAAAATTAGCGGACGGTTTCAGCTCTACAGACCCCGCGCATTGTGTTCTACGAAAAAATACATAGAAAACCGTCAAAACTAGCCCAATATGTTTCAAGAACAGTTTTTGACGATTTTAGCTCCCTGCCTGCTGGACTAAGAGCCTAGGGAATATTTTGGGGAAGTTCTTTTTTCAAGCATTTGTTTTTCTTATATATTTAATATGCAAAAATTATTTTATATGTGAAAACATTTTAGGTTGCTCAAGACTCTTTTGACGGCCCTGTAAAGTTTGGGAAAAATCGCGTTTTTGTATTTCAAAGACCTGGCTTGCAAAATCATCGTTCTATGTATCAAATTGATAATCTAAAGGCGTTCCAATAAAAATTAGGGCTCGTATAAAAAAAACGTAATTTTAAAATTGCAACACTACTCGCCCTGTACAAAAGAAATGCCCACTTAATTATTGTAAAAAAGAGAAATATGAGGCAGCATTGAAGACCGATAAATACACAAATATCCCCATTATTCGAAATAGTCATTGTATGTGCACCAAGCGTTTTGTACGTTACATTGCCAAGTGAGGTAGTTCTCAACCTAATTTGATCAAGCCCATGAATGGGGCACAAGGGTCTTCTAGAATTAGGTCCTTTAGCTGCGGGGGGTATAAATATTGTGGGTTTTAACTTAGGTACTCATTGTCACCGTCCTAATCTACTTGACACGACTATTGAACACCTTTTGTGGTCTTCTACGTATTTACGCCTTTTACAATGTTTTTATAAAGGGATTTCGGATTTTACTTGATTTTCTAAGTCCATTCAGGCTGCTTTGGCTTACAATAAGTTTATCTGTAATCTGTTTGTTAAATAATTACACAGGGTGCTAGGCAATTAGTTAGTTCCGAAGAAAGAGACGCTTTCGAGTATTTTGGGAAGATGGTACCCTAATAAGGGCCCTTTGTATTGAGGCTTCTTGATCCAAGATATAATTGAGTTATATTTTCCAGTAGCACGCGTGTAATGGCTCAATTCAAAGTCCGACAAATGATAATTAGCCGATAGTCAATCATTGTAAAAGCCAGGAGCTGGAGCAAAACGTGCAGTCATTATTCTCACTGCCAGTCTGGGCAGGAGCTAAATCATCAAAATTGTTCTTGAAGTATATAGGGCTAGTTTTGACGGTTTCCTATGTATTTTTTTTTTGCGTAGAACATAATGCGCGGCGTCCGTGAGCTGAAACCGTCCGGCAAATTTTTTTAATTAACAATTTGTGAAAAAAAATTTTTTTCACATTTCCGCTTATATCTCGTTTCTTGGCATATTTTAGATAGCATATATAAGAAGTTGTTGCCTATCGAATTTCCTAAATGAGCCCAACCCGAAGTCTCCAAGTGCTATTGTTAACTTGCAAATGACTGCTGAAGTTGAAAAAGTATTTTTTTTCACCATTTTTTACTTCGAGTGGGGCGACTACGATCATGAAATTTGAAGACTGCTGTTTGTAGTATGAAGTTCAAAAACAATTTCAGCTCGATCCGTCAATAACTTTTCGAGTAATTAACGATCGCATTTTTTTAGCCTTAATTAACAATAACGCCATTTCTTCTGTTTATTCTGTTTCTAGCCCAACCCGGTCAATATCGTACAATAAACAAAGAAATGGCGTCATTGTTAATTAAGGCTTAAAAAAATTCGATCGTTAATTACTCGAAAAGTTATTAACTGATCGAGCTGATTTTTTTTTTTGTAACTTCATACTACAAATAGCAGCCCCTCCAAGAAATTTCATGATCATAGTCGCCCTACTTTCGAAGTAAAAAATGGTGAAAAGCACTTGGAGACTTCGGGTTGGGCTTAAAATTCAATAGTCTACAACGTCTTATATGCATATGCTATCTAAAATATGCCAAGGAACAGAGATATAAGCGGAAATGTGAAAAAAAGACGTTTTTTTTTCGCAAATTGTTAACTTAAAAATTAACGGACTGTTTCAACTCTAAGGACCCCGCGCATTGTGTTCTACGCAAAAAAATACATAGGAAACCGTCAAAACTAGCCCTATCTTTCAATAACAATTTTTGATGATTTTAGCTCCCCGCCTACTGGACTATTAGTACATTTAAAATTCACCGCGAGAAAGGGAGGGGTAACGCTAGTTTTGAGAATAATCTATTGCCGAATAAAAAAGACGTTTGCCGCATCAGCGCGCAGCAATGCCTCCGAGATTGTAATTGTATTTGTTGGACTGTGTAAATTAGTAAATAATTGTGTTTCTAAATACGGGCGGGGGCACAATACATTGTTAGTTAAATGCAACGGACACCCGCTGAGTCTTACACTTCGAGAGCTATTCGTACCTATCCGGTCTCTGTGCTTAATTTGTATTAAGTCTGGTATAAAAAGTGTCCGAGACCAACGCATGTACGACTCGAATCGGCGTCTCTATTATGTTTGCTTGTTGGCCGATGGATTTGCTTTGCGAATAGTTTTTATAATGACGACCAAAACATATTTCGACTAATGTGACTTTTTACAATGGCAAGGGGAACCACGGGCTCCCGGGTATTTTATTCTCATAAGGCTCTCCATGCTGTTTGTCCGAAGAATTTGTGAGGTTTTACACAAAATGCTTAATATTTAGTAGAATTTCCAAAATGATAAAGTTTAGAATATTCTTCTTTTACAATAAATTAAGTATACTTGTAATAAAAGATACTTAGATTATTATACGGAAATACGAGGTGTGGCTATTAATTAAGCGAACTGCTGTCATAACACTTTTTATTCGTTACCAATTACAGTAGCAATTTTTTCGCCTTCAATGTACTCCCCCTTGGCGATCTCTACACCGCTCTATACGACTTTTCCACTGTTGAAAGCAGTGCTGGAAGTCCGCTTCTGTCAGCTGGTTCAGAACCTCCGTCGCTTTTGCTTTAACCGCTTCCACACTTTCGAATCTTGTCATCACAATTAATAACCGTGTCTAACAAGCCTGAATCAGTGTCAATATTGTTTAGAATATTAGCGCAAATGTTCATTCTTGATTCCTTTTGCTCGGGAGTGAGTAGTTTTAGCATGTTTTTTGCGCAAACTTTGCGCATGTTGAACGATTCATGCAAAATCTAGCGAACACATTCTTTGTCATGATTCCTGTTATTTATTTATTATTTCAGCAAGCCCTCGGAGGCTTAGATGACGATCATTGCGGATTAATTCACCAGTTTTTTCAATGTTTTCGTCCGTTTTTGACGTTGAGGGCCGTCCGGGGCTCGGATCGTCTTCGGTCGTTTCACATCCCTCTTTAAACTTGTGTGCGGGATAAACATTCATGCCCGTACACTTCTTTTAACATTGCATAAGCTTCTGTAAAAGTTTTCCCTAGGTTTAACAAGAAACTTGAGATTAACCCGTTGCTCCATCGGAACACTTAACATTTTTTCGACGTCACTGGTGCGTAGACTAATTCAAACGGCTGCTACAGTCAGGCTGAGCGACCCACTGGCTTGTCCAGCGAGCTCAGGGTGGGGAAAGTATCACCAGACACAGTTCTGTTCAAACTTGTCGCGAGACGCTCTGCAGCGCGCTGGTAGCAATGAAAGTTACTGATGATATTTGTATACGGTTTTTGTTTTGCTTAGTATAGGATTACAGCTTGTGAAATTCTGCATCTAATGTTTTTTTTAATGGGAGAAAGAATGGGAAAAAAAAGGCACACCGGAAAAACTCCGGTTACAATAGTACAGTGTAGTTTTTTGTACTAACTAGCAATTATTATAAATGTTACGAATAGCACTTGTATTCAATACTACAGTATTTATAACCCTCTTGGTGAGATTACGCTTTCTAGGTGATTATAAAAGTTCATTGTTTTTTGCTTTTCATGAAATAGAATTAACGTAACAAAATAGCGCACCAAAGATGCTACTGACTCTGTTTAACTATTTTGGCATTTCGCAAACGGAAGTCTGACAACTATAAAACTTGATTGTTCTCGAACTAACAGTTTTCAGTGCAAGATAAAATTTTGGAGCTCAAAAAAGACACCATTATTAAAGCCAATGTAAGGTTCAGATAATTTCAAAATGCATAACAACGTCAAGCGCTAAATTTAAAATTCAATAAAACATCCCATTATAGTTTTTATTTCAATATAATTGAGTGGTGGTGTCACTGCAGTTTTTATTTTGTACAAAGTATAGTAAGGGTGCGAAAATGTTATCACAGTGGCCATTACGCCTGCTTCTAGGTCCTGTTATTCAACAGGAACTGATATTTGAGACTATTCAGGGCAGGCTTTTCAGAGATTATTGTCAAATAATTACAATACACGCATGTTAATACTTTGTACCATAAACTGGACGTTTTTCACGAAACACCGAACTACTGCACTTTTCTCGACGCGCGTTTCGCCAACAAGTTGGACATCTTCAGGAAGAAAAGATTAAAACTGTTTAAATCGTCAGTTAATTCAGTTTTAATCTTCTCTCCGAAGATGCCAACTTAAGGCGAAACGCGCGTCGAGAAAAGGTAGTTCGGTGTTTCAGGAATCGTCGAGCTTTTTGTTTCTTTGCACTGAAGGTTCCAGTACCCACTCAAGGACTTGTACCATCGCGCACTCGGTTTTATCGGTTTGCAATATCCAAAACAAATTTTAGACGTTTGAAAATCAAAAATTATACCCAGAAGTTGAATCACGATTAAGTGAAAGAAAGTTCCTCTTCTAGGATGCAAAAATAAATATCATTTTTGTTTTTTAAAAGAGAATTTTTCAATATGCATCTCTGTCTTTTGTTTTCGCCATTTTTTCAAAATGGCAACCCTATTTTTTCAACTTTTTGAGATATTCAGCTGTTCTGCCCATTAATTACCTACTTAGACATCGTAAGTTTTTCGTGACTGTTGAACTTTTGCTAATATTCATGACGTTGACCTCAGTTTGATGTAAAAAATTGATTTATTTGACTTCGGTCTATGAACGTGAGAAAATTCAAGTCGATTGACATCGGATTGACAAGTCGAAGACTAAGTAATTTTATATGGAAGCTATAGGTAATTCATTTTTTTTTTATAACGAGGAATTTTATTTTTTGGAGCCGGCTGTTTACTGCAGAGGCCTTGACCAGTTCATAAAATGAAGAAAAAATGTGGTCGACTTAACTTCAATCCTTAGCGATCTGTTTGACGATGGAGCTTTGGATTTCATTAGTTTCTAGAATTTTCCTTGGCAAAAAAAAACCGCTTTGATGGTATGAAAAAATAACTCATTTAAAATTACTTTCCCGTATATCACCTGCTTCCCACGACTTTTTCTGAGATCAGTATTTCTCCAGAAGCCATATATCTAGCAGCGACGACCTGTTTATTTAATAATCACTTTGTGCCCCAGAATTTACACAAATAAATACTGTATATGGTACGAGGGCTAACGTCGTTCCGCATTTTCAATCGATAACCACAGAAAAAAAAAAACATCCTCCATTTTTGCTCAATCGCATGGTAGTTAATAACAATATAAACGTTAGCATGAAGGGAACACACTTATTGCAATTATTTGTACTAATCAAAGTTTTCTTGTGAAATAATTATACACTGAAATAAAAAGTTTTTTGCTATTTATAAATGTAATTTTAAAACTGGGATATCTTTTAACCATAATTGTTCAGTAGTCAGCTAATAATTACTCGCCACAGGGAGTACGTTTCGAAGGTTGCCGTAGTTTATTATGAAATTATATCATAAGTATATATTACATATACAGAGCACCAGCTATCACGGGACTACTCATCATTGGCGACTCTCATCACATACTCACGTGAGTTGCCTATCTGTTGCCTTAAGTATGCCAATTTTATTTATAAGCATACGAGGTGTGGATATTAAATAAGCGAACTGATGTTGCTATCAGCACGCTGCGAGTTTGTCAAGTTTGAATAGAACTGTGCATGGTGATACTTTCCCCATCCTGAGCTCGCTGGACAAGCTAGTGGGTCGCTCATTTTGACTGTAGCATCCGTTTGAATTAGTCTACGCACTAGTGACGCGTCGAAAAATGTTTAGTGTTCAGATGAGAGCAATGGGTTAATCTCAAGTTTCTTGTTAAACTGGAGAAAACGTTTACAGAAGCTTATGCAATGTTAAAAGAAGTGTACGGGAATGAATGTTTATCCTGCAGACAAGTTTTGACCGGTTTAATCGGGTTAAAGAGGGACGTGAAACGACCGAAGACGATCTGCGCCCCGGACGACCCTCAGCGTCAAAAACGGACAAAAACATTGAAAAGTCGTAGGAGCGGTGTAGAGATCGCCAAGGGGAGTACGTTGAAAGCGAAAAAGTTGCTACTGTAATTGGTAACTAAGTGTTATGACAGCAGTTCGGTTATCTAATAGCCAAACCTCGTATGTTCTATATGCTCCACAAGCTTCATTTTGAAAAGTCCTCGTTTCGGTTGAAAATAAAACTATTTTAATTACGTTATATATATTATATATTTACATATAATATCTCATACATTTATTATAATTTTATATACAGTTATTCAATAGTAACATCGATTATCATCACAATTGGTAATTAGATATAAATGATAAAAAATCATAAAAAATTGTATATACCATTATATGCCATTAAAAAGAACAGAACAGAAATATTGCTTTTCGAGTTGCATTCATTACCCTAGCAAGGTACATATAGGTATTTATTTTTAAATTCCAAAGTGTCGCACTTGGTATCGGCTAGCGGGGTAGAAGAGGCTTACTACCCATTGACACTTGTGCTCTTTTTTTACCATCTTAGAAAAACGTTAGCGTAGCAGCAGTCGGCAACCGACTTTAGCAAAGGCGTCGGAACCGTGGGGTAGCAAAATTATCATACCCTTAAGGGCCTTCAAACGGCGATGGATTTCGAAATATATCGCACCTTTTGTGAAGTACGCGGGTATGTGAAAGCGAAAAGCTATTTTCAAATTTATTTCGTGTTTTTTCTTACTCTATCCCCGTCGCAGTAAAGAAGATTATGGGCAAAGAACACAGATATGATTCAATTTACTTGTAGGTACCTATATAACGTTAAGATACAATACAGAATGCGGAAGAAGATTGGATTTTGAGATTTTTATCATGCCTATGTATATCAAAAAAGAAATCGTTTTGTTATCTAATCATATACATGGAGAAAAACAGTCTCATCTATCAAATTAATATTGTTATGTCAAAGAAACTCTTTCTGTGTACCTCTTGACTTTGTACACCATGCTAAATATAACGAAATAATTTATGTTGCATTTTATTTTTAATTAAAGAACTAGTGTATGCATCAAGAACCTATTATCAGCATATTTTACTTATTATTAGTTATTCTACCTAGCTTCCTTGAAAGAAATCTGTGACCGTTTTACTTTTTATTAATATAATCAAATAAAAAAACCTCTTTTTTGGGTTTATTCCAACTGCATTCTTATAAAATACCTATAAGTAATAAAAAAACAGTTTTTCCTATAAATAAACTAATGAACGAGTGAAAAATATGTAATATCTCCTATTCTTGAGTTATACATTTTTTGAAACACATTTTTAAATCTTCTATCGATTTATTAATTCAGAAAATATAAAATTCTACACATTGATTCATAAAATTTGTGGTCGTGTTGGATTGGATCAGCCAGTAAATTTACTTACAAGCAATTTTTATCATCCCCGCCGGCAACTGTTTCGCTACCCCGAAGTGAAACGCTTTTTATAAGTAATCGTCGGCACCCGCAAGCCCTTTGTGCAGAAAATACTTTAAGCACTAATACCTGGCTGAATAAAGAAAAGTAATTGATTTACTTCCATAACAGGTCGATACCAACTGCCACGCTTTTAAAGTAATTTGAAGGCATCGCAACATTAAATTTTCAAGACAGTAGCAGTATATGAAACAACAATTTTATTAGTCGTGTCGAAATCAATTAATTCTATGGAGAACATTTATTTTTTCCATAGTTTTTATTGCGCTATTATCTAAACTCTCGTATTTTTTTTACTTCGTCTAATGCCTAATAATAATAATAATGTATTTCTTCAGAATTCTTCAGGAAGTTTTTATACACCCGAAATTTTGTAGTCGAATGAAGAAGCTAAATCATCTCAAGTAAATACGACATAATATGCATGTTTAACATAAAAAAACGATAATCAAGTGTTTAAGCCGTTTTTGTTGGTCCATGTACTACTACAATCTCCAACAAAATGGTAAAAACGTATAAAAAACATGCAAACGTGTTGCTAGGTTACTAAAAGTGCCTTAGCCAAATGGTTATACCTACCAAAAACCTTGCATAAATACCAGCATCTTCTGGCTTAGGTACAAAGTATCACTTGGTCGACACTCATTCTGCATCTACTAACAATTCCGAAGGAAGAGAAAATTGCTTATAAATGGCACATAAGAAGAGCTATACGTATTCTAATTCGCACTACTATGATTTGGTGAAAATACAAGTTTGTAAAAAAATATCGAAGTGAATTTACCAAAGTAAAGTGTAATTTCCGTTAGAAGTAGGGATAACTAACAATAGATACTAACTTTTATATTGGATTTATATCTGTATCTTTGTTTGACACGTTCGATTAAGCAATCGACACGCTCAATAAAACTGTTGATATGTTTCCTTTCTTTCAGTTTTTTCTCGGCGATATTCCTCATAGACTTGAATCGTCCAAGATAGAGGTCAACAACAAATTAAATTGGAACACACAGTAAGTAGTTTAGACTTGAACGCTATTGATACTTCTGAATTGATTTAAGTAATTGAGACATATTATAGCCTCTTTTGGTTCTTTATTTTGTCTTAATCAATACGTATTTATACAGTTAAATACTCAGAAAAGCTTGATGTCAACCATTGAGAAGGTTTGTACCAAACACTGTATCATTTGTATCTTCATTAATACCAGTCTTATACGTTTGAACGGTAAAAAAGACGACACAGCTAATAGAAATTAACAAAGGAACATACGTACAACGTCGAAAATATACACAATTCCGTGGTAGCTCTGGTTGAGTGTCAGAATGATCGTTTGGCATGACAGACCCAATATTGAAATCAGTGACTACGAATCGGTATTGTCTGCTGTCGCTTCGTTCTTCAACTGTCCTACGCCGCCGGGTCGCCCGCAACGCCAACTCGATAATAGTCGACGATCGGGAACATAGGCCATGACCCAGCTAGTCTCCGGCTGTATGATCTTTGGGGCGGCGTCGATATCTTCGTTAGTCCTCGTCGCCCGAGTCCGGTGCTAGGAGACGCCACGTCGAACTGTCTTTTCCTGGACGCGCCGCGGGTTTGTGCGACTGGATCTCGCCAATTGAGGGCCAGGTACTACCGGGCTCACGGAGGCGGAGGAGGGCTAGGGAGTCGGCGCCATCCTCGTCCACCGCCAAACCCATGTGCTTCCTCACCTTCACTCGGGCCTTGCGCGCGCACAAATCGCCCTTCCTGAAGTCCTCCACGTTGGCAGGATGGATGGCCCAGTAGTGCCCCACTGCCGTTGGCGCTGCCTTCTTTGATGAAGCAGTCGTTCAGGAGAGGTTGTGCCTGATCGGGATTTCACTCCAGCCGGGTCCCGCGTTCTAAAGTAAGGATAGTGGTCCAGGATGTGCTGGTAGATGTCGGAGGACCAGTTTGGCTTCTGGCGAGCTCAGAATGGCCATCGCTATCAACCCTATGTAGCTGTGCTGCGGCAGGGTTCCTCCGGTTGCAAGGCCCTCGGGAACGAGGTAGCAAGTCAGCGGCGACGGAACAGGTTGAGCAGCGGATACCGCAGCCGTTCCGCGACGGCATACTGGTAGAACTGGAGGCGATACTGGTCAGAGGAAGCAGTGCCCTGGGGCTGTTCGCTTCGAAGGTGAACGGGATGGGCAGCCTCGGCGACGGGTGATTCGTCGGGCTCTCGTTGCTGCATCCTGCGAAAAGCCAACTAATAACCCAAATAATCCAGCTGCTCGCGAACAACTGCCTAACACTTTTTATGGGTTTGCGATGGACTCAGATGATTAATCATGTTCTGTCATTCGGGTGAGTTAACTATACTGTACAGCTAAGGGCCCATACTAGGCATCTAAACATTACAACAAACACAGACATTTGTCGACAATATTTGGCAACAGCCGAGAGGCGGGAACCGGCGAGACCAATGGCGGCGCGCTGCATACCCCACCCGAGGGTGCAGGTCCGCCTCGCCATGTAGTCGACTAGCGAGCCTGCCCCGTGCGTCAACTGCCTTCTTTTCTGTCTGGCGACGAAAAGTGGGGTGACTACCCTAAAATCTTACCATTTGTGTATACTTCGGAATCCTTGAAATTTGCATGTTAATCCATAATCCGAATACAACAAATCGTTGCGGGTTAATCGAATATTTATTCAAATTAAGAATACGAAATGTTGTCATTCTAACTTTTCGGGCGGAATTGTAATTCGCGAATGAAAATCGTAAATTTAATCAAATACCGGACGTCCGAAGCATCAGTCCTAGAGGGAGATCAGGTTGGGATGAATGGATATACACGGTGTCAATTTGAAAACGAACAGCATTTACTATTGCCTAAACTAATGACAGTATCAAAATTTGGCGAAACACGTCAATTTAGTTCACCACGAGATTCGAAGACGGCAAAAAATTTAAATTATTTCGTGTTTTGTAGCGTTGAAATGTAAATAAACGAATTTGGTACCTAGTTTTTCAACAAATATTTTTAAATGAATGGATGTGACTGACATGACGGGTCAGTGAATGTAACCCCTTTTAAAAGTTGCATTATGTCAGTTTAAATATAAATGCATTTCACACATTCTTGAGGTTAAATTACTTCAATTGTGAAAAAAAAATTATGGTTTATCTAGAATTGTACAAGAAACTCAAAAAATGGCAAAAGATATAGGGTTTGCCATTTAAAAATTTAAAGGGAGTAGGTGCCTTAGGGGTCGGGGGTTGAAAGTAGTACGACAACAAGTGCCTCAAAAGTTGCCCCCCTTGATATGTAAATTGACGTGTTTCGCCAAATTTTGATGCTGCCATTAGGCAATATTAAATGCTGTTCGTTTTCAAATTGACACCGTGTATTTGTATATTTAAATCATTCTAAGTACACTGTGTTTTTTAGCGGCATGCAGTTAAAAAATTGTCATTGAGCATTTATTTCTTTTCCATCTGAGGCATAAAACAAGAATTTCTTTGAATCTAACATATATTTTTATGTGAAAAAAAGTATTTCCATAAAGTATAAAAAAAACGTGTTTAAGAAAAAAAAAGTTTTTCACACAAAACAATATTAAATATTATATCGTAATGCAAGGAGGACCTTTTTTCAGTGTAACAAGAAAAACCTTTTGGGCAACAATAAGTACCTCTTGATTAAATGAAGACAGTAATTATTAGATTAAAAAGAAGCTCTAATTAATTTGTAGATACACTGGACCATAGGTATTGTGTAGAATTGCTCTATTAATATCAGTTGTTAATTACTTATATAAAGGACTCATGCGGTAGTCAAGAAACCAAACAAATGACACGTCAGGAGCCGAACGCCAACTAATGCCGTCAGTTTGATTTTAATGTCGCAGCAGATCGACTTACGGCGTATTCCATTAAAAGAATAAGAAAGCGTCAGAAAACAGAGACAAAAGCGCTGCTATTATACAGAAGCCGGGCTTCTCGTTTTATAATCTTTAATTTGACGAAGCTGCCGAAGCCAACCAGGACAGAAATATTTGCATCGCGCTACGCCAGCCAACTTTGTTCCTTTCTTTTCGTTAAAACGAAGTTACGAAAAGGAACGGTAAACTGAGCAGCAATTTTCGTAGCCTGAAAAGGATATTGCTGCTTTTTTTTGCGTGTTCGATTCTAGAGCATGTCATTCGTATTTTATTTCACAATCATTCAGTAATATATTTAAGAACAAAAATATTTTCGGAAGTAATGACGTAAATATATGGGGCATTTCACGCCAACTAAGTGAGTTGAGGTCAAAAATTTCTGTTTGAAACATATCACAATCGATAGTACTGGCTAAAAAACTAACTTCCTAAAATTTTAGATTTTTTGGGGTCGCTGATTCTAACGTGAAATTTCTTTTAAAAGTTGACTACATTTTTTAAGTTGACTACCAACACTTTAGATCCGCCATTTTGCTTTTTGAAAATCATTAGATTCATCGTCAGCGACCCCAAAACAACGGAATATATTATTCACTTACCATTTACTATCTCACAGGATGAAAAATACCGCTAAAACCACGTTTTTTGACTTTTTGGGCGTTTTTTGGGTCAGCACCCATTATGAATTAAATTAATCAATTACAAAAAAAGAACGAAATTAAAAAAAAATTGAAAAAAAATCGTCATACTTTTCAAAATTTCGATTTTAAACTTTCAATCCTCAAAATAAGAGGGTGAAAACTACCCCCAATAATTTTGAAAATATTTTTATCGTATTCTACGCAAAGCACATCGAAAACCATTGCAACCTTCTTTTTAATTTTTTTCATTTTTGAACGAAAGATTGAAATTTTAAAGAGTCGAAACGAAAATTTGTATTTTCTCACCCACACCATGCCTCTTGTGGCTCAAAAAATCTAAAATTTTAGGGGTTAGTTTTTTATCCAGTACTATCGATTGTGATATGTTTCAAACGAAATTTTTGACCTCACCTCCATAAGCTGGCGTGAAATGCCCCATATGTAGTTGACAAGATTTCATGGGGCAAATCAGTAAAAATGCGATCTGGTCGTTGCTGAGCGGCGAAACAAAATTTTCAAAAAAATTTTTTTATACTATAGGGAAATATTTGATTATATTCCGGCATGTTAGAGGAGTTCAGGAATAAAAAATTCATTGTCACTCATTAATCTTCCTTAATATATGTTTTTATCGATTTTTGCTTTTGGTTTAGTATTTGTTTTTTAATTATAACAATATAATGTAACCTACATTGAAAGTGTAATTATAGACGGTAAAATTACGAAAAATGGTCGAAGACTTTTCCCGGGTATGTACGATAAAGTAACAGTGTAACACGGGAACGTAGGACTTTCAAAAGCCTATTGACATTTGTAAAATTTCTAAATAGCGCTACATCAGTTAACTGCACAATTCAAGCTACAATGGGATTTCCGCGGGTCTTTAACATGTATCCTGCGCTTTCATCGTTTAAGAAACAATTCTGGCAACAATGCGTAGCATACCAGAGAGCGTAACTGGAAACTGTAGGGATTTTCCACGGTTATAACGGGCGTCGTCCGTCAAAAATTCAACACGTAAATTGTCTGGATAATCAATAAATGTTATTTTCCGGATTTGTTCCTAGTATGACGTTTCTGATAATATGTTCCAGTGTTGGAACTCGCCATATACTGAAATAGCCTTCAGCTAATTCGGTCACAGCCGTTTGAACGTTTTCTATGGTCCCAAATGATGTCCCTTAGGTGATTTTTCAATCTCGGAGAGAAAAAAGTCACAAGGACTCAGAATCAGGCGATTAAGGTGGCTGAGGAGGGACGGGAATGTTTTTACTGGCTAAAAACTCGTAGTTTGCTGAAATGGCTGTGTGACAACATCCAGTTGTTCTTGATGATTGGTCTCACGCATGACTCTTTTGAAAATTTTCAATCACCTCTCTGCAAAGTGTTGATTTACTGTTTGGCCTGGAGGCACAATTCTTTGTGGACAATTCCTGGTTATCAAAAAAACAAATCAGCATGCATTTGATCTTCGACTTGCTCATTCACACACCTTTTGGGTCTTGGAGAGCTTGAAGTGTGTCATTATTAGCAAACAGCCTTGGTTTTCCATGCAAGAATGCCTTGAAAAACCACCGAAAAACCTGGACTCTTGAAAAAACACTGTCTCCGTAGGCGTGTTGAAGTTTTGCAAAAGCTATGCTGTTGCGCTATTGTCCAAGTCTGATAGCACCGTGCTCAAAATTAATGTCACTCATTCTTAAAGCGCACTGATAAAATCGGTTTGAAAACAGTCTGAAGAGAACAAACAAACGACTCTAACGAGTTCAAACTTGTACTGAAGGTGCATTACATGTTAACTACCGCCTAGATCGGGCGCTACGTTGCCAGTCTCATTACTTAATTTACACACCTCGTATAATAATCTGTGCCCCACCACTCTCCAACTTGTCTAGAAAATTCCAGACACTTCGAGGGAATTGCTCAATACTAATGAACCAACCGGATGATAGCATGGTTCTACAGGGCAATCAGTTTTTACATACCAATTGCTTTGTGCAAATAGGTTTCATATAAATATGCAAAAAGTACATGTGCGTTTTGGTGTTACGTTGAACATTAATGGTTCGTAATCGCAGTATTAATTCCCGGTATTGTGGAGGATTTAGATGCTGTTCGGCTATTGGACGAGCTCCCACGATTGTTAGCGGATAGTCGATAACGTGGGTTTTTCATGTTTGTGCGATCGTGCAGATTATCACGAATTACGACAATGTGTTTAAGGAAACACAATGCGTGTCATCAGAGATACGGTCAAAACCGTGACCAGAATGAGGCACAATAGTTTCATCGATCTGTAGACTATCGAGCGGAAACCGCCATTCGAAATGCATTAATGCGCCCAAATTAACTCTAGTGCTACAGCCGCGGCTTTTCTTCAGAAATGCCGAAAGGGTAATTTTATTTCTGTTCTATTTACGCGAATTTCCAACAGAAGCGATTAATTCATGTACTGATTTTTCAGCGAAAGGGTGGATGCTTTGCGTGGATCGTATCAGACCCGTGGAATATAATTTTTAGATTAAAATTCCATGGTTTCAAATCTGGACAAAACGGTGCCTGGTCATTAATAATCTGGATATTTATCTACCAACAGCGAAAGCAATAAGAACGACTTTGTATTGATCGTATCAGACCCATAGATCACAATTTTTGATTAAAATTCTATGGTTTCAAATCTGGACAAAACAGGTGACTGGTCATTAATAATCTGGACATTTATCTACCAACAACGAAAGCAAATGCGGAAACAGTATTCTTTGTTATTGTCTCATATACACCTACCTGTGTTCAAATTTGAAGAAACTTAAATGAAAAATATCCGTTTGATTTAATGTCAATTTTGTGATGCGAAAATAAATATTTCTGCCTCCTTAAAATGGTACTTGGGGAATTATTTTAATTTTAATGGGATTTAGATCAGGAAGATATAAAGAGAAATTTCGATTCATTTCGATTGCCCTAATATGCAATATAATATGCATAAAACCTAATAGCATAAACAAAAATTCTAAGGGCTTCGGATCAGGTGACAGTTGCATGAGGAAAAGAAGTAGAAAGCTATGAAAAGAACGTTGTGAACTATTGCATCAACTGAATAGTAAGAAAATAAAAATGTGGGATTCGAATCAGGACGGTGACGTGGCAGTTGCAGGAAAACGCAAAAAAAACTGCTGAAAATTGAGAACTTTATGAACTTTTTGCATCTTCTAATAGGAAAATAAAAAATTCTCTGCGGTTCAGATCGGGACGGTGACGTGGCAGTTGCGCGGCAGACGATCTTATAACGCCCAAATGCTGGAACTGTGGCTGGCGCCGACATTAAGTGGACACATTCGACGTAGTAGATGTAAAACGGTAGCGGCAGCAAAGCTAAACGGGCGCGAATCGTTCTTGAGCTTGCCGGCGCTTAGAGGGGATGGGAAGCGCTCGGCGAGGAGGCAGAGAAAGGGTGGTTTGAAGCCCCGCCAGTCCCGGGGATGCCGCCAGTCTGTAATTAAACTCCGAGCGACGCTGGGCGGTAAACCGAAGAGCCCGCCGGCTCTCGCACCCTTATTCCCCTCCGCACCAGTGGCGGTTCCGAAAACTTCCCCTCCGAGCCGCCAATTTCTGTATTATACCAAAGATTTGGCTGCGGAATCACTCCGTACAGGGTGACCGTTTCCAGAAATACTCGAGATTTTCAGAAACCACGGAAAATTCCAACACTTTCAACATACGACATTTTTATTCGTACGCGCCGCGTTAAATTGGACAAACAAAGAGATTAATTTTAACTAGATTCAAAGAACATACAGCTCGCATAAAATGTGGTAGAACAATTCAGAAACCTATGTACATAGACACAAGAACCCTGTATGGTGTACCCTATTTTTTAAATTCTCCGTCTAAAAAAAATACAAATTACTCGTTTTCGCACTCTTCTTATTTTAGCAAATAAAAGTCGCCTTAGCACCACCACTGATGCCAACACAACACACTTAGTACCCATTATTTTTTAAAATCTCAATTATCTCAAAGTTAGGTATAAGACGAGAATTATAGATCGTACCTGTACCTCTACATAATTACCTTTGTCCGTGTTCGTATCCCCCGTCGAACACGGACATGTTAGATGTTTTAAGACCCTGGATATATTTTTGTAATGTTTCTTACTTAAATTATTATATTAGGTTTTTATCGCATTCCAACAATTGTCATGAATGAACATAGTTTTTATTTGTGAGATTAAATATCTCAAATACATATTATGACTAGTTTTTATGTGCGTAAAGCCGTTGAGAACTTGCGCTGTTTTATAGGAGATCACTGGTTTATATAAAGGAAAAATAAATTTTAAATATGTTTAAATTTTAGATATATATTTTATTCTACCAGTCCATCTTTCTGGAACACTAGATTAATTTCTGATTGCAAATAAAATGATAACAATGGCGGATTCGGTTCCTGAAAATAATGAAACAATTTACTCGAATAAATCGATACAACACACTTTTATAATTTATAACACGAGCCTGTATACAAAGCTGTCACAACGGCTGCGTTGGTGATCCGCTAATTCCGTTAATTTTCGTCTTCGCTCCGCAGAGCAGACCTGTTTTACCGTAAAAAATTCTCGGCCTTTTCCGTGTTTTCCAGTAAACTGCTCGTAGCATTGGGAGGAGTCAACAACTCGAAAACGCTAATATAAAGGACATGACAAATATAATATTTGGCATCATGTTTATAGTCATGTCCTGAATATGAAATTAAGGGGTTACCTTCATAACCTGGGGGGCGTCAACACCAGTAAATATACACGGGGAGTAGGGGAAACCGGGGCAGCGGAGTAATATTAGAGATACAATGGAGCTGTAATGGCTCATAAATCTAATGGGGTAATATTAATATAAAATATAAAACTGGCAATAAAGTTATCTATAATTTTCACCATAAACATAAAATACCAGTATCGAAATTAATCGTCAATTCGCCGTAATTTAACAGTGTCTGTTAAAACTTTGGACTTACATTCCACTTTTTTTGTCATACATTTCTCTTTTCGTTTTGTGTCTTGTATGCCGTTTCCTTGTATTTAGAGAATTTCCTTCTTAGTTCATTAACGTGACGAATTAAGCATTCAACTATCACGCCCCACTCCCCCTACGCGTTTACCACTTCTGATGCGTATGAAGTGTTTGCGAAATTGTGACAGCACTATAAGGCTAAGGGAGCAACCCAAACGGGTTTCCTTTGTTCTGTTCACAACTAAAGGCGTACCACCTCTGTTTTTTTCTCCCATTGGTTAAAAATATGCCCCTTCTTCGAGGTTTCCAAACGATAGAGTTAAGTCGAATGTGACGAGCGACATATACAGCGTTTAGGAGGGTATAGTGAGAAAATTTAATTATAATACTGGCACTTCGGTGCACTTAGACGTCCAGGGGTCTAAAATATCATCGAGGGAAGAGAGGGGGGATTTTTGCGTGCCATACTTTTTGCATGACAGTAAGGAAAATGCAGAAGAGAAGTTGGAATAAAATAGCAGGCGTGTAAATTAAGTATTGTGGCTTATTTTACATTAAATTTTTTATTCCAATAGAATTACAATTCAGTATTGTCTCCTTCAAAATCACTTCCTTGGGAAGCAACACAGCGCTGGAGACGGTTTTGCATTCCTCATAGCAGTGCTGAACTTATATACTGAAAGTACCTTCAGCTGGTCGGTTACAGCCGTTTGAATGTTTTTTTATGGTTCCAAAATGACGTCCCTTGAGGTGATTTTTCAATCTCGGGAAGAGAAAATAGTCACAAGAACTCAAGTCAAGCGAATAGAGGCTGAGGAACCACAAGAATGTTTTTACTGGCTAAAAACTCGTTTACTGAAATGGCTGTGTGACAATGCGCATTGTCGTGATGCATTGTTGTTGGTCTCCACACGCATGACCCTTTTTCGAAGTTTTTTTCAAAAACCTCTATGTAAAAGTGTTGATTTATTGATTTACTATTTGGCCTGAAGGCACAAACTCTTAGTGGACAATTACCTGGCTATCAAAAAAGCAAATCAACATGCATTTGATCTTCGACTTGCTCATTCTTGCTTTTTTTGGGTCTTGGAGAGCTTGAAGTGTGCCATTTCATGAATTCTTGAAGATGAAGGCCTTCCGCTGCGTGGTTTATCTTCAATCGACTCTCTTCCTTCTGAGAATGCCTTAAATCGCCGAAAAACCTGGGCTCTTGAAAAAACACTGTCTCCGTAGGCGTGTCGAAGTTTTGCAAAAGTATTCGTTGCGCAATCATTTTTAAAACGCACTAAAAAAAACGGTTTACGAAAACAGTCACAAACCACGAACAAATGACTCTAACAATTTCAAACTTGTACTGAAGGTGCATTACATCGTAACCTAACGCCCTTCCAAGTCCCGTCTCCGCAGTGTTGCTAGATCGGGCGCTACGTTGCCAGTCTCATTACTTAATTTACACACCTCGTATTTGAAAGACATTTGGGGCATTCTTATAAAAATTGTTAACCGAAACCCGCATTTTATATACTAAGAGATAAATATCTCAATTTTTCATCAGTTTTGGTAAACTGCTGTGCCTGGATCGCGTATATAACGAGACAGAATGAACGAATAGTAGGAAACTGCGGAAAAGCTTAACTATTTAGTTTGTATAGTTCGGTTTTTGTTCCGCGGAAAATCCATTCCGTGTAATACTGGCTTAACGGTACCCCGAAAAGGGCCTCTTCAGTTTTCTGAACGAAATGTAATAGTAATAATGCACCCTATAGAAAAGTTGACTGTAGGTTTTCGTCCGCTACGCGGTGCATAGATGATAAGCGGATTATCTGATGGATTTCACCGGATTTTTTCCAATTTCCCACTGCTTGTGTACACTAACTTAATTACGGTGAAAATATTGTAAGGATGCGTCGGGCTGCATATGTGGGTCAACATATTTTCCTTATTATAACAGCGATTGAATTGATTTATCACGATTGGAAAAATCGACTTGTTCAAGGCTTGTTTCACTCGTTTTTTTCGCAAAAGCGCAAACGTCATAAGTTTATGTCCTTATTGAGTTGTCAAGACCGTTATAAATTACAAAACAGTTCCTGGAGGTTAGGATAACATTGTATAATAAATTGTGCCTTACTGAATATTTACTTTATTGTTTTTTTTGTTTCAGTTCTTCACGAACCAATCGTAAGACTTTAGGAGATCCGCAGGTGAGTCCGTTCCAATTTTCAAGGTGTCGCAGCCTTCCATTTACTTTTCTAATCGAAGGCAAACTTTAAAACATCCCGTAGATCGAGCCGATAAAATAAAACGCACTACCGGCCGCTTTTCAAGTGGCCAGCTCAGCATTACTTAACACAACCAACGCGTCGGTTATAATTTTCGTTTTCCTATAACCTTTTTAACCGGCACCGGTCTCGCCTTTACGCTAATAATAGGTTAGCGGCGGTGTAACATATAAATTATAAATTGTTTGTGTAGAACTAGCGAAAAAAATAATGGAAAGGGGTGGGGGGATAGTGCTAATGCTCTTCTGTATTGTGAGTTAAATAAAAGCCGCGATCTTTATCTCGCTTATTAGGCTCATCCCGGTTAGTCGTGGGGAGTTACTGACGGCGTTCGGAATCAATTATGTCCTGTGGGCGATAGTTTTAGATCCCCCCTTTTGACCAGCAACGTGATATGTTTATTTTTACGAGATATATATTGAAGAATACGTGGTATACACAAATATTGATAGCACGTTTGGTTTGTACCGCGAAATAAACGTGTATTTGTCGTTAAAAAGCGCTTATTTAATTTAAATAGTCGTTTATTAAACACAATAACATGAGCTATTTGTTACTACAAATTTAATTTACTGATTCTGGATAGTCGTGGGGTTACTGACAGCG
The DNA here is from genome assembly GCA_029963805.1 of Aromia moschata. Classification (NCBI taxonomy): domain Eukaryota; kingdom Metazoa; phylum Arthropoda; class Insecta; order Coleoptera; family Cerambycidae; genus Aromia; species Aromia moschata. The sequence goes on from JAPWTK010000038.1 coordinate 2,414,080, forward strand.
TTTGGAATCGATGAGAATGGAGAGACAAATATTTATTTGTCTTAAAAAAACGGTTATTTAATTTAAATTGTCGTTTATTAAACACAATAAAACGAGTTGCTTGTTATTACAAATTTAAATTATCAGCTTGTAAGTTAAAATAGTTTGCAATTGCTTTAAAGGAACAACTTCGTAAAACGATTTCAATATGGGAAGAGAATATTTGGGAACTCTGGCAAAGTAACCGAACAACGGATAAAAAAAATGTTAGCCTGATTCTGGGTAATGGTGGGAAATTACTGACAGCCTTCGGAGTCAATAATGCAACATGATATGTTTATTTTTACGAGATATTGCAGAATACGCGACAGACAAATATTGACAGTTAATGTATTTTATCTTATTGTCTAATTATCGTTTAATAAACACAATAAAATGAGCTATTTGTTATTACAAATTGAATTTACTGCTTCTGGGTAGTCGTGGGGTTACTGACAGCGTGTGGAATCAACGAGAATGGAATCATTAAGAATGAGAAAAAATAAGTTTATTAATATTTTAATTATTGGGCTCATCTAGGGGTAGTGGTGGGGGTTATTGACGATGTTGGAAATCAATCATGTCCTGTAGGCGATATACTTCGATCCCTACATTGGTCCAGTAACACGATATATTTATTTGTCGTGCAAAACGGTTATTTAGTTTAAATTGTCGTTTATTAAGCACAATAAAATGAGTTATTTGTTATTACAAATTGAATGTATCAGCTTGTAAGTTAAAATCGTTTGCAGAAGCTTTAAAGAAACAACTCCGTAAGACGATTTCCATTTGGGAACTCTGGCAAAGTAACCGAACAACGGATAAAAAAATTAATCAAAAATTATGAACCACATTCTGGGTAGTCGTATGGAATTATACAACGTTATATGCTTATTTGTTGTTAAAAAGCGCTTATTTAATTTAAATTATCGTCTATTAAACACAATAAAATTAGCTATTTATTATTACAAACGGAATTTATCAGCTAGAACTTGACTTACTAACACAATTTCGATACGAGAAACAAAAGATTTGACAAAAAAAATCAGTATTTACCTTTTAAATTTTATTTTAGCGTTATCTGCGGTCGAAACGTCGGATCTAACCCGCTCTTTAGAACTATAATCCGTGCACTGTTCTAGTCTCGAATACGTTCAGATATCCATAATATATATTGTTCGGATGACATACCGAGTACTATGTGACACCCGACAAGAAGATCGGATTACGAGTTATGTATGTAAATATATATATTGGGGAGTAAGAGACTTCACCGCCGCAGGGAAGAGTCCTGAGGGAACGGCACCTCTTATTAACTAATAGCGGTAAATACCGTGTGATGAACGTAATCATAAGCTAATTTCTCGTACTCCCCCTGTTCAACCCGTAATAAAACAATCAACATATGTAATCCCCTTGTGCGCGTACGTTGTTTAAAATTATCCCCCGATGCCTGGACGTTTATTGAATTATTTCTGAAAGCGTTGCGCCCTTATACTCGCGACGGGCGTCGGAACAGCCTAGTCGAGTCGGCTGTGGAGGAAGGAAATTCGTTCGTTTCCAGCGCTATCGTTACTAGTAGGCCGCGGTCGATGATAATAACAAATGCTTTTGACAGTTTGAGGTAGTATATTGAGAGGTTAGGATTGAAAGCTGGGAGAGAAACATTTTTTTATAACTAGATTGTATTAGTTTTATCTACACCCCTGTATATTTTCGTTCGCTTCGAAGTAAAGGTTCGTCCCTTAAGGCGCGGCCTGCTTCAGTGCAAATCCATATCCGACGTTGTTTTCGGTAAAACGCACCAATCTACAGTTTAACAGATAATGTAAATAACGAAAAGGCTGTAGCCGGATGTAGGAAATGGTGTGGTCCTTTCAGCGCCTGAAACGCTGAAAAGACACCATTATGTTGTTAGAAAACGTCATAAGTTTGTGGCAGGGACCCTAAAACGTAGTCGCCGTGAGCTAGTCCGGTCGAAATACGCGTTTGAAGTAAAAAAATATAGAGTTGAGAGTTTTGAGAATGATTGATTTTATTGAATTAATTCATTTAATTATTTGTTTAGCTTTTAATTTGTAAAAGAGGATAATCATGTAGTTTGTGGGCAATCTAAACGTGTGTTGTCAGTTGATTAAATGAAATCTGAGGAATATTTTTGAAGTTTAAGACGTGCCCTTTCCGATGAAGTCCATGAAATTCTCCAAAAATTATTAATTATGAAAAAAAAGCAATTTAAAAAAACGATTTTTTTTTGCACATTTTTTTGAAATAAAATTTTCAAGGGGTTTCCGGTCTGCAGGACCTGGAACCTCACTAATCGGTGGAATAAATGTTTGAACTTTAAGTGTACGTGGTTTAAAGATCGACTTGTTCCCTTATGCGTTCAAAATGGCGCCTGAAGGATAAAATAGATCTTTAAACCACGTATACTTAAAGCTCAAACATTTATTCCACTGGTTAGTGAGGTTTCAGGTCCATTGCAGACCGGAAACCCCTTTTAATAGAATTTAAAAAAATGTGCAAAAAATCGTGTCTTTTAAATTGCTTTTTTCATAATTAATAATTTTTTGGAGGAATTTCATGGACACCGTCGGAAAGGGCACGTCTTAAACTTCAAAAAATATGTCCCTGTCAAATTTTTCTGTCGCAAATAATATTAGTTATGAGGCGCTGAAGAGCGATGTACCGGGAGTGGCGTTTTCGGCCGAAATCGGTTAAACTAGGTTGAATTCATGAAAACTACATGTTTTAAATTATTATGCAAACGTATAACCATCGAAATTGTGCACAAGAAGCATATAATTGATGCAGGTACATTTTTGGTTTGAAGATTGAAAAACAATATTTTCTCTAAACTTTTTTTTTTTTTTTTTTCACGTTCGGGAATTTTCCATCACTCAGACTGGAACAACACGGCTAGCCGACCAACATATTGGGGTGGCCTGGCTTTTTCCGCCCCCCCTTTTCACGAATACGCGATGCGCAATAACGGAAACAATTAAATTAACAATGGTTGGTTTAGCCTCGCACATAGTTAATGCCATTCGGACCAAATCTTGCAGAAAATACGTTTTTTTATTATTATTTTGCATTGAAATCGTTTCATATTTAATAGGAAACATGCCTTGTTACGTCGTTCGCTGTGCTCATTGTCGTCCTAGAAATCGTTCAGTCTGACTGCACACGTTAATTAGTCGTCTCAGCCAATCGCTTGAGACCAATTATTATAAAGGCTCCGAAACGCTGATTGGAAATCTCCTGTTTTGCGGTCTGCATTTTTTTTATATTATGCTAAATAAGAGGGATTATAATCGATATTATAGCTGATGTACTATCAAATTAAGCATATTAATCTAAAAAAAATATATAGTGAAAAAACACTGAACTTAGTATAAAAAATAATGTGTAAATCAGACCAGTGGACAGATTTTCTGATTCGTTAGATATTTAAATCTTCTGATTTATTGATCTTTTGACCATTAGGCTTTTAAATTTCAAGAGCTTTAGTCTTTTGAATCAACTTACGAGTACGTTAAGATGTTTAATCCTTAGATTTTTAGGTCACTACAATTTTTAATTTTTGCTCGTTTAAATTTTAAGAGCCTAATATATTTGCATGATTTGATTTTAACAGCTCTTGATTTTTGCATTTATTATTTATTAAATTCTCGATTCTTAAGTGGAGTAGATTTTAATCTTTTTGAGCTATGGATTTTTAAGAGGTGTCCGTTTTTTGCATTCATAGTTTTTAAGGTTTTTAAATTTTACGTGTTTAAGATATAAGTTCTTATCTTTTTAAGGTGCATGTGCATATATATTTTTGCGTATATAGAGTTTAAGATTTTAAATTTTTAGAATTTAAGAGCTTCCGATTTTAATCTTTTTAAGGCATTACACGTTTGCATGTTTTGGATTTTAAGATTTTAATATTTTTGCATGTCTAAGTTTTAAGATTTTTAGTGTTTTGATTTAAAGTGATTAAGGCATGGTCGTAGTAACGCTTTTGTTCAGTGAGGGGGGTGAATTGGAGTTGGCAAACTGAGAATATTACTGATATATTCCTAGAAAAAAAAATGAGTGAGATGTGGGTTCAAGTAGCTAGCAATACTCTTTTGATCAGTCAGGGGATGACTGGTATGGGGGGGATTTAAACAAAATACGAAACAACGAAAAGTACAGTCATTTGTCGAACTAGCAAAAAAAATTACAAAAAAAAAAAATGGCCAAAGTTTAATTTTAAGGTACAATATTTTCGCATGTTCCTTTAAGATTTTTAATTATTAGATTTCTAGTGATTTAAATTTTAATCTTGTTAGAGCTATAGATTTTTGCATCCATACGTTTTAAGTGCTATTGATATTTGCGTCTTGAGTTTTAAAGGTTTTTAGATTTTAGATGTTTCAGATATAAGTTCTTATCTTTTAAGGTGCATGTGCATTCATATTTTTGCGTATATAAAGTTTAAGATTTTAAATTTTTAGAAGTTAAGAGCTTCAGATTATAATCTTTTTAGGCATTAAACGTTTGCATGTTTCATTTTTAAGATTTTAAAAATGTTTGCATGTCTAAGTTTTAAGATTTTTAGTGTTTTGATTTAAAATGATTAAGACACGGACGTAGCAACGCTTTTGTTCAGTGGAGGGGGTGAATTGGAGATGGCAAACTGAGAATATTACTGATATATTCCAGGAAAAAAATGAGTGAGATGGGGGTTCAAGTAGCTAACAATCTCTTTTGATCAGTCAGGGGATGACTGGTATGGCGGGGATTTAAACAAAAAATACTAAACAGGTATTTGTCGAACTAGCAAAAAAAATTACAAAAAAAATGGTCAGTTTAATTTTTAAGGTACAATATTTTCGCATGTTTGGATTTTAAGATTTTTAATTATTGGATTTCCAAGTGATTTAGATTTTAATCGTGTTGGAGCCATATATTTTTGCATGCTAACATTTTAAGTGCTATTGATATTTGCGTCTATAGTTTTTAAGGTTTTTAAATTTTACGCGTTTAAGATATGAGTTCTTATCTTTTAAGGTGCATGTGCATATATATTTTTGCGTATATAGAGTTTAAGATTTTAAATTTTTAGAATTTAAGAGCTTCCGATTTTAATCTTTTTAAGGTTTTACACGTTTGCATGTTTGGATTTTAAGATTTGATATTTTTGCATGTCTTTTAGATTTTTAGTGTTTTTTGATTTAAAGTGATTAAGGCATGGTCGTAGCAACGCTTTTGTTCAGTGAGGGGGTGAATTGGAGTTGGCAAACTGAGAATATTACTGATATATTCCAAGAAAAAAACAAGTGAGATGGGGGTTCAAGTAGCTAACAATCTCTTTTGATCAGTCAGGGGATGACTGGTATGGCGGGGATTTAAACAAAAAAATACTAAACAGGTATTTGTCGAACTAGCAAAAAATTAAAAAAAAAATGGTCAAAGTTTAATTTTAAGGTACAATATTTTCGCATGTTTGATTTTAAGATTTTTAATTATTAGATTTCAGGCGATTTAGATTTTAATCGTTTTGGAGCCATAGATTTTTGCATGCTTACATTTTAAGTGTTATTGATATTTGTGCATCTGTAGTTTTTAAGGTTTTTAAATTTTACGTGTTTAAGATATAAGTTCTTATCTTTTAAGTGCATGTACATATATATTTTTGCGTATATAGAGTTTAAGATTTTAAATTTTTAGAATTTAAGAGCTCCGATTTTAATCTTTTTAAGGTATGACTCGTTTGCATGTTTGGATTTTAAGATTCTAATAATTTTGTATATCTAAGTTTTAAGATTTTTAGTGTTTTGATTTATAGTGATTAAGGCATGGTCGTAGAACGCTTTTTGTTCAGTGAGGGGGGTGAATTGGAGTTGGCAAACTGAGAATATTACTGATATATTCCAAAAAAAAAAAAAAAATGAGAGATGGGGGTTCAAGTGGCATAACAATCGCCTTTGACCAGTCAGGGGATGACTGGTATGGCGGGGATTTAAACAAAAATACTAAACAGGTATTTGTCGAACTAGCAAAAAAATTACAAAAAAAAATGGTCAAAGTTTAATTTTATGGTACAATATTTTCGCATGTTTAGATTTTAAGATTTTTAACTATTAGATTTCAAGTGATTTAGGTTTTAATCGTTTTGGAGCCATAGATTTTTGCATGCTTCACATTTTAAGTGTTATTGATATTTGCATCTGTAGTTTTTAAGGTTTCTAAATTTTACGTGTTTAAGATATAAGTTCTTATCTTTTAAGGTGCATGTACATATATATATATTTTTACGTATATAGAGTTTAAGATTTTAAATTTTTAGAATTTAAGAGCTTCCGATTTTAATCTTTTTAAGGCATGACACGTTTGCATGTTTGGATTTTAAGATTTTAATAATTTTGCATATCTAAGTTTTAAGATTTTTGTTGTTTTGATTTATAGTGATTAAGGCATGGTCGTAGTAACGCTTTTGTTCAGTGAGGGGGGTGAATTAGAGTTGGCAAACTGAGAATATTACTGATATATTCCAAAAAAAAGAAAAAAATGAGAGATGGGGGTTCAAGTAGCTAACAATCGCTTTTGACCAGTCAGGGGATGACTGGTATGGCAGGGATTTAAACAAAAAATACTAAACAGGTATTTTGTCGAACTAGCAAAAAAAAATTTAAAAAAAATGGTCAAAGTTTAATTTTAAGGTACAATATATTCGCATGTTTAGATTTAAGATTTTTAATTAGATTTCAAGTGATTTAGATTTTAATCGTTTTGGAGCCATAGATTTTTGCATGCTTACATTTTAAGTGCTATTGATATTTGCATCTATAGTTTTTAAGGTTTTTAAATTTTAGATGTTTCAGATATAAGTTCTTATCTTTTTAAGGTGCATGTGCATATATATTTTTATGTATATATAGAGTTTAAGATTTTAATTTTAGAATTGAAGAGCTTCCGATTTTAATCTTTTAAGGCATTACACGTTTGCATGTTTAGATTTTAAGATTTTAATATTTTTGCATGTCTAAGTTTTAAGATTTTTAGTGTTTTGATTTATAGTGATTAAGGCAAGGTCGTAGTAACGCTTTTGTTCAGTGAGGGGGGTGAATTTTAGTTGGCAAACTTGTGAATATTACTGATATATTCCTAGAAAAAAAAATGAGTGAGATGAGGGTTCAAGTAGCTAACAACCTCTTTGATCAGTCAGGGGATGACTGGTATGGCGGGGATTTAAACAAAAATACTAAACAGGTATTTGTCGAACTAGCAAAAAAAATTACAAAAAAAAATGGTCAAAGTTTAATTTTAAGGTACAATATTTTCGCATGTTTTGATTTTAAGATTTTTAATTATTACATTTCAAGTGATTTAGATTTTAATCGTTTTGGAGCCATAGATTTTTGCATGCTTACATTTTAAGTGTTATTGATATTTGCATCTGTTGTTTTTAAGGTGTTTAAATTTTACGTGTTTAAGATATAAGTTCTTATCTTTAAGGTGCATGTGCATATATATTTTTGCGTATATAGACTTTAAGATTTTAAATTCTTTAGAATTTAAGAGCTTCCGATTTTAATCTTTTTAAGGCATGACTCGTTTGCATGTTTGGATTTTAAGATTTTAATATTTTTGCATATCTAAGTTTTAAGATTTTTAGTGTTTTGATTTATAGTGATTAAGGCATGGTCAAGTAGTAACGCTTTTGTTCAGTGAGGGGGGGTGAATTTTAGTTGGCAAACTGAGAATATTACTGATATATTCCTAGAAAAAAATTGAGTGAGATGGGGGTTCAAGTAGCTAAGAATCTCTTTGATCAGTCAGGGGATGACTGGTATGGCGGGGATTTAACAAAAAATATTAAACAGGTATTTGTCGAACTAGCAAAAAAAAAAATTACAAAAAAAAAAATGGTCAATGTTTGCTTTAAGGACAACATTTTCGCATGTTTAGATTTTAAGATTTTTAATTATTAGGTTTCAAGTGATTTAGATTTCTAATCTTGTTAGAGCCATAGATTTTTGCATGCTTACATTTTAAGTGTTATTGATATTTGGATCTATAGTTTTTAAGGTTTTTAAATTTTAGATGTTTCAGATATAAGTTCTTATCTTTAAGGTGCATATGCATATATATTTTTGCGTATATAGAGTTTAAGATTTTAAATTTTTAGAATTTAAGAGCTTCCGATTTTAATCTTTTAAGGTATGACACGTTTGCATGTTTGGATTTTAAGATTTTAATATTTTTGCATGTCTAAGTTTTAAGATTTTTAGTGTTTTGATTTATAGTGATTAAGGCATGGTCGTAGTAACGCTTTTGTTCAGTGAGGGGGTGAATTTTAGTTGGCAAACTGAGAATATTACTGATATATTCCTAAGAAAAAATGAGTGAGAAGGGGGTTCAAGTAGCTAACAATCTCTTTGATCAGTCAGGGGATGACTGGTATTGGCGGGGATTTAAACAAAAAATACTAAACAGGTATTTGTCGAACTAGCAAAAAAAAATTACAAAAAAAAAAATGGTCAGTTTAATTTTAAGGTACAATATTTTCGCATGTTTAGATTTTAAGATTTTTAATTATTAGATTTCAAGTGATTTAGATTTTAATCGTTTTGGAGCCATAGATTTTTGCATGCTTACATTTTAAGTGTTATTGATATTTGCATCTGTAGTTTTTAAGGTTTTTAAATTTTACGTGTTTAAGATATGTTCTTATCTTTTAAGGTGCATGTGCATATATATTTTTGCGTATATAGAGTTTAAGATTTTAAATTTTTAGAATATAAGAGCTTCCGATTTTAATCTTTTTAAGGCATGACACGTTTGCATGTTTGGATTTTAAGATTTTAATATTTTTGCATGTCTAAGTTTTAAGATTTTTAGTGTTTTGATTTATAGTGATTAAGGCATGGTCGTAGTAACGCTTTTGTTCAGTGAGGGGGTGAATTTTAGTTGGAAAACTGAGAATATTACTGATATATTCCAAAAAAAGAAAAAATGAGAGATGGGGGTTCAAGTAGCTAACAATCTCTTTTGATCAGTCAGGGGATGACTGGTATGGCGGGGATTTATACAAAAAATACTAAACATGTATTTGTCGAACTAGCAAAAATAAATTACAAAAAAAAAATGGTCAAAGTTTAATTTTAAGGCACAATATTTTCGCATGTTTAGATTTTAAGATTTTTAATTATTAGATTTCAAGTGATTTAGATTTTAATCGTTTTGGAGCCATAGATTTTTGCATGCTTACATTTTAAGTGTTATTGATATTTGCATCTGTAGTTTTTAAGGTTTTTAAATTTTACGTGTTTAAGATATGTTCTTATCTTTTAAGGTGCATGTGCATATATATTTTTGCGTATATAGAGTTTAAGATTTTAAATTTTTAGAATATAAGAGCTTCCGATTTTAATCTTTTTAAGGCATGACACGTTTGCTTGTTTGGATTTTAAGATTTTAATATTTTTGCATGTCTAAGTTTTAAGATTTTTAGTGTTTTGATTTATAGTGATTAAGGCATGGTCGTAGTAACGCTTTTGTTCAGTGAGGGGGGTGAATTTTAGTTGGAAAACTGAGAATATTACTGATATATTCCAAAAAAAAGAAAAAATGAGAGATGGGGTTCAAGTAGCTAACAATCTCTTTTGATCAGTCAGGGGATGACTGGTATGGCGGGGATTTTAATACAAAAAATACTAAACAGGTATTTGTCGAACTAGCAAAAATAAATTACAAAAAAATGGTCAAAGTTTAATTTTAAGGCACAATATTTTCGCATGTTTAGATTTTTAAGATTTTTAATTATTAGATTTCAAGTGATTTAGATTTTAATCGTTTTGGAGCCATAGATTTTTGCATGCTTACATTTTAAGTGTTATTGATATTTGCATCTATAGTTTTTAAGGTTTTTAAATTTTACGTGTTTAAGATATAAGTTCTTATCTTTTAAGGTGCATGTGCATATATATTTTTGCGTATATAGAGTTTAAGATTTTAAATTTTTAGAATATAAGAGCTTCCGATTTAATCTTTTAAGGCATGACACGTTTGCATGTTTGGATTTTAAGATTTTAATATTTTTGCATGTCTAAGTTTTAAGATTTTTAGTGTTTTGATTTATAGTGATTAAGGCATGGTCGTAGTAACGCTTTTGTTCAGTGAGGGGGGTGAATTTTAGTTGGAAAACTGAGAATATTACTGATATATTCCTAAAAAAGAAAAAAATGAGGAGATGGGGGTTCAAGTAGCTAACAATCTCTTTTGATCAGTCAGGGGATGACTGGTATGGCGGGGATTTATACAAAAAATACTAAACAGGTATTTGTCGAACTAGCAAAAAAAAATTACAAAAAAAAAAATGGTCAAAGTTTAATTTTAAGGCACAATATTTTCGCATGTTTAGATTTTAAGATTTTTAATTATTAGATTTCAAGTGATTTAGATTTTAATCGTTTTGGAGCCATAGATTTTTGCATGCTTACATTTTAAGTGTTATTGATATTTGCATCTCGTAGTTTTTAAGGTTTTTAACATTTTACATGTTTAAGATATAAGTTCTTATCTTTTAAGGTGCATGTGCATATATATTTTTGCGTATATAGAGTTTAAGATTTTAAATTTTTAGAATATAAGAGCTTCCGATTTTAATCTTTTTAAGGCATGACACGTTTGCTTGTTTGGATTTTAAGATTTTAATATTTTTGCATGTCTAAGTTTTAAGATTTTTAGTGTTTTGATTTATAGTGATTAAGGCATGGTCGTAGTAACGCTTTTGTTCAGTGAGGGGGGTGAATTTTAGTTGGAAAACTGAGAATATTACTGATATATTCCAAAAAAAAAAGAAAAAAATGAGAGATGGGGGTTCAAGTAGCTAACAATCTCTTTTGATCAGTCAGGGATGACTGGGTATGGCGGGGATTTATACAAAAAATACTAAACAGGTATTTGTCGAACTAGCAAAAATAAATTACAAAAAAAATGGTCAAAGTTTCATTTTAAGGCACAATATTTTTCGCATGTTTAGATTTTAAGATTTTTAATTATTAGATTTCAAGTGATTTAGATTTTAATCGTTTTGGGAGCCATAGATTTTTGCATGCTTACATTTTAAGTGTTATTGATATTTGCATCTGTAGTTTTTAAGGTTTTTAAATTTTACGTGTTTAAGATATAAGTTCTTACCTTTTTAAGGTGCATGTGCATATATATTTTTGTGTATATAGAGTTTAAGATTTTAAATTTTTAGAATATAAGAGCTTCCGATTTTAATCTTTTTTAAGGCATGACACGTTTGCATGTTTGGATTTTAAGATTTTAATATTTTTGCATGTCTAAGTTTTAAGATTTTTAGTGTTTTGATTTATAGTGATTAAGGCATGGTCGTAGTAACGCTTTTGTTCAGTGAGGGGGGTGAATTTTAGTTGGAAAACTGAGAATATTACTGATATATTCCAAAAAAAAGAAAAATGAGAGATGGGGGTTCAAGTAGCTAACTATCCCTTTTGATCAGTCAGGGGATGACTGGTATGGCGGGGATTTATACAAAAAATACTAAACAGGTATTTGTCGAACTAGCAAAAATAAATTACAAAAAAAAAAAATGGTCAAAGTTTAATTTAAGGCACAATATTTTCGCATGTTTAGATTTTAAGATTTTTAATTATTAGATTTCAAGTGATTTAGATTTTAATCGTTTTGGAGCCATAGATTTTTGCATGCTTACATTTTAAGTGTTATTGATATTTGCATCTGTAGTTTTTAAGGTTTTTAAATTTTACGTGTTTAAGATATAAGTTCTTATCTTTAAGGTGCATGTGCATATATATTTTTGCGTATATAGAGTTTAAGATTTTAAATTTTAGAATATAAGTATTTCCGATTTTAATCTTTTGCTATGACACGTTTGCTTGTTTGGATTTTAAGATTTTAATATTTTTGCATGTCTAAGTTTTAAGATTTTTAGTGTTTTGATTTATAGTGATTAAGGCATGGTCGTAGTAACGCTTTTGTTCAGTGAGGGGGTGAATTTTAGTTGGAAAACTGAGAATATTATTGATATATTCCAAAAAAAAAGAAAAAATGGAGATGGGGGTTCAAGTAGCTAACAATCTCTTTTGATCAGTCAGGGGATGACTGGTATGGCGGGGATTTATACAAAAAATACTAAACAGGTATTTGTCGAACTAGCAAAAAAATAAATTACAAAAAAAAATGGTCAAAGTTTAATTTTAAGGTACAATATTTTTCGCATGTTTAGATTTTAAGATTTTTAATTATTAGATTTCAAGTGATTTAGATTTTAATCGTTTTGGAGCCATAGATTTTTGCATGCTTACATTTTAAGTGTTATTGATATTTGCATCTGTAGTTTTTAAGGTTTTTAAATTTTTACGTGTTTAAGATATAAGTTCTTATCTTTTAAGGTGCGTGTGCATATATATTTTTGCGTATATAGAGTTTAAGAGTTTAAATTTTTAGAATATAAGAGCTTCCGATTTTAATCTTTTAAGGCATGACACGTTTGCATGTTTGGATTTTAAGATTTTAATATTTTTGCATGTCTAAGTTTTAAGATTTTTAGTGTTTTGATTTATAGTGATTAAGGCATGGTCGTAGTAACGCTTTTGATCAGTGAGGGGGGTGAATTTTAGTTGGCAAACTGAGAATATTACTGATATATTCCTAGAAAAAAAAATGAGTGAGATGGGGGTTCAAGTAGCTAACAATCTCTTTTTGATGAGTCTGGGGATGACTGGTATGGCGGGATTTAAACAAAAAATACTAAACAGGTATTTGTCGAACTAGCAAAAAATATTACAAAAAAAAAAATGTTCAAAGTTTAATTTTAAGGTACAATATTTTCGCATGTTTAGATTTTAAGATTTTTAATTATTAGGTTTCAAGTGATTTAGATTCTAATCTTGTTAGAGCCATAGATTTTTGCATGTTTACATTTTAAGTGTTATTGATATTTGCATCTATAGTTTTTATGGGTTTTTAAATTTTACGTGTTTAAGATATAAGTTCTTATCTCTTTTAAGGTGCATGTGCATATATATTTTTGCGTATATAGAGTTTAAGATTTTAAATTTTTAGAATTCAAGAGCTTCCGATTTTAATCCTTTAAGGCATGACACGTTTGCATGTTTGGATTTTAAGCATTTTAACATTTTTGCATGTCTAAGTTTTAAGATTTTTAGTGTTTTGATTTATAGTGATTAAGGCATGGTCGTAGTAACGCTTTTGTTCAGTGAGGGGGTGAATTTTAGCTTGGCAAACTGAGAATATTACTGATATATTCCTAGAAAAAAAATGAGTGATGATGGGGGTTCATGTAGCTAATAATCTCTTTGATCAGTCAGGGGATGACTGGTATGGCGGGGATTTAAACAAAAATACTAAACAGGTATTTGTCGAACTAGCAAAAAAAAATACAAAAAAAAAAATGGTCAAAGTTTAATTTTAAGGTACAATATTTTCATGGGTTGTTTCCGACTTTTTAAGATTTTTTAATTATTAGATTTCAAGTGATTTAGATTTTAATCGTTTTGGAGCCATAGATTTTTGCATGTTTACATTTTAAGTGTTATTGATATTTGCATCTATAGTTTTTAAGGTTTTTAAATTTTACAAATATAAGATATAAGTTCTTATTTTTTAAGGTGCATGTGCATATATATTTTTGCGAATATAGAGTTTAAGATTTTAATTTTTAGAATTTAAGAGCTCTGATTTTAATCTTTTTAAGGCATTGGCACGTTTGCATGTTTAGATTTTAAGATTTTAATATTTTTGCATGTCTAAGTTTTAAGATTTTTAGTGTTTTGATTTATAGTGATTAAGGCATGGTCGTAGTAACGCTTTTGTTCAGTGAGGGGGTGAATTTTAGTTGGCAAACTGAGAATATTACTGATATATTCAAAAAAAAAAAGAAAAATGAGAGATGGGGGTCTAGTAGCCAACAATCTCTTTTGATCAGTCAGGGGATGACTGGTATGGCGGGGATTTATACAAAAAATACTAAACAGGTATTTGTCGAACTAGCAAAAATAAATTACAAAAAAAAATGGTCAAAGTTTAATTTTAAGGGTACAATATTTTCGCATGTTTTAGATTTTAAGATTTTAATTATTGGATTTCAAGTGATTTAGATTTTAATCGTTTTGAGCCATAGATTTTTGCATTGCTTACATTTTAAGTGTTATTGATATTTGCATCTGTAGTTTTTAAGGTTTTTAAAATTTTTACGTGTTTAAGATATAAGTTCTTATCTTTTAAGGTGCATGTGCATATATATTTTTGAGAATATAGAGTTTAAGATTTTAAATTTTTAGAATTCAAGAGCTTCCCATTTTAATCTTTTTAAGGCATTACACGTTTGCATGTCTGGATTTTAAGATTTTAATATTTTTGCATGTCTAAGCTTTAAGATTTTTAGTGTTTTGATTTATAGTGATTAAGTGCATGGTCGTAGTAACGCTTTGTTCAGTGAGGGGGTGAATTGAGTTGGCAAACTGAGAATTATTACGGATATATTCCAAAAAAAAAAAAATGAGAGATGGGGGTTCAAGTAGCTAACAATCGCTTTTGACCAGTCAGGGGATGACTGGTTTTGCGGGGATTTAAACAAAAAATACTAAACAGGTATTTGTCGAACTAGCAAAAAAATTTAAAAAAAATGGTCGAAGTTTAATTTTAAGGTACAATATTTTCGCACGTTTAGATTTTAAGATTTTTAATTCTTAGATTTCAAGTGATTTAGATTTTAATCGTTTTGGAGCCATAGATTTTTGCATGCTTACATTTTAAGTGTTATTGATATTTGCATCTATAGTTTTTAAGGTTTTTAAATTTTATGTGTTTAAGATATAAGTTCTTATCTTTTAAGGTGTATGTGCATATATATTTTTATGTATATAGAGTTTAAGATTTTAAATTTTTAGAATTTAAGAGCCTCGATTTTAATCTTTTTAAGGCATTACATGTTTCGTATGTTTAGATTTTTAGATTTTAATATTTTTGCATGTCTAAGTTTTAAGATTTTTAGTGTTTTGATTTATAGTGATTAAGGCATGGTCGTAGTAACGCTTTTGTTCAGTGAGGGGGGTGAATTTTAGTTGGCAAACTGAGAATATTACTGATATATTCCTAGAAAAAAAAAATAAGGGAGATGGGGGTTCAGGTAGCTAATAATCTCTTTTGATCAGTCAGGGGATGACTGGTATGGTGGGATTTAAACAAAAAATACTAAACAGGTATTTGTCGAACTAGCAAAAAAAATTACAAAAAAAAATGGTCTGTTGAATTCTAAGGTACAATATTTTCGCATGTTTAGATTTTAAGATTTTTAATTATTAGATTTCAAGTGATTTAGATTTTAATCGTTTTAGAGCCATAGATTTTTGCATGCTTACATTTTAAGTGTTATTGATATTTGCATCTGTAGTTTTTAAGGTTTTTAAATTTTACGTGTTTAAGATATAAGTTCTTATCTTTTAAGGTGTGTGTGCATATATATTTTTGCGTATATAGAGTTTAAGAGTTGAAATTTTTAGAATATAAGAGGCCTGATTTTAATCTTTTTAAGGCATGACACGTTGCATGTTTGGATTTTAAGATTTTAATATTTTTGCATGTCTAAGTTTTAAGATTTTTAGTGTTTTGATTTATAGTGATTAAGGCATGGTCGTAGTAACGCTTTTGTTCAGTGAGGGGGGTGAATTTTAGTTGGCAAACTGAGAATATTACTGATATATTCCTAGAAAAAAAAATGATTGAGATGGATGTTCAAGTAGCTAACAATCTCTTTGATCAGTCAGGGGATGACTCAGGTATGGCGGGGATTTAAACAAAAAAATACTAAACAGGTATTTGTCGAACTAGCAAAAAAAATATTACAAAAAAAAATGGTCAAAGTTTAATTTTAAGGTACAATATTTTTCGCAAATGTTTAGATTTTTAAGATTTTTAATTATTAGGTTTCAAGTGATTTAGATTCTAATCTTGTTAGATCCATAGATTTTTGCATGCTTACATTTTAAGTGTTATTGATATTTGCATCTATAGTTTTTAAGGTTTTTAAATTTTATGTGTTTAAGATATAAGTTCTTATCTTTTAAGGTATGTGCATATATACTTTTGCGTATATAGAGTTTCAGATTTTAAATTTTTAGAATTTAAGAGCTTCCGATTTTAATCTTTTTAAGGCATTACACGTTTGCAGTGTTTGATTTTTAGATTTAATATTTTTGTATGTCTAAGTTTTAAGATTTTTAGTGTTTTGATTTATAGTGATTAAGGCATGGTCGTAGTAACGCTTTTGTTCAGTGAGGGGGGTGAATTTTAGTTGGCAAACTGTGAATATTACTTCTATATATTCCTAGAAAAAATGAGTGAGATGGGGGTTCAAGTAGCTAACAACCTCTTTGATCAGTCAGGGGATGACTGGTATGGCGGGGATTTAAACAAAAAATACTAATGAGGTATTTTCGTCGAACTAGCAAAAAAAATTAGCAAAAAAAAAATGGTCAGTTTAATTTTAATGTACAATATTTTCGCATGTTTAGATTTTAAGATTTTTAATTATTACATTTCAAGTGATTTAGATTTTAATCGTTTTGGAGCCATAGATTTTTGTATGCTTACATTTTAAGTGTTGTTGATATTTGCATCTGTAGTTTTTAGGGTTTTTAAATTTTACGTGTTTAAGATATAAGTTCTTATCTTTTAAGGTGCGTGTGCATATATATTTTTGCGTATATAGAGTTTAAGAGTTTAAATTTTTAGAATATAAGAGCTTCCGATTTTAATCTTTTTAAGGCATGACACGTTTGCATGTTTGGATTTTAAGATTTTAATATTTTTGCATGTCTAAGTTTTAAGATTTTTTAGTGTTTTGATTTATAGTGATTAAGGCATGGTCGTAGTAACGCTTTTGTCCATGGGGAGGGGGGTGAATTTTTAGTTGGCAAACTGGAGAATATTACTGATATATTCCTAGAAAAAAAAAAATGAGTGAGATGGGGGTTCAAGCAGCTAACAATCTCTTTTGATCAGTCAGGGGATGACTGGTATGGCGGGGATTTAAACAAAAAATACTAAACAGGTATTTGTCGAACTAGGAAAAAAAATTACAAAAAAAAAATGGTCAAAGTTTAATTTTAAGGTACAATATTTTCGCATGTTTGGATTTTAAGATTTTTAATTATTAGATTTCAAGTGATTTAGATTCTAATCTTGTTAGATCCATAGATTTTTGTATGCTTACATTTTAAGTGTTATTGATATTTGCATCTGTAGTTTTTAAGGTTTTTGAATTTTACGTGTTTTAGATATAAGTTTTTATCTTTTAAGGTGCGTGTGCATATATATTTTTGCGTATATAGAGTTTAAGAGTTTAAATTTCTAGAATACAAGAGCTTCCGATTTTAATCTTTTTAAGGCATGACACGTTTGCATGTTTGGATTTTAAGATTTTAATATTTTGCATGTCTAAGTTTTAAGATTTTTAGTGTTTTGATTTATAGTGATTAAGGCATGGTCGTAGTAACGCTTTTCGTTCAGTGAGGGGGTGAATTTTAGTTGGCAAACTGAGAATATTACTGATATATTCCAAGAAAAAATGAGTGAGATGGGGGTTCAAGTAGCTAATAATCTCTTTGATCAGTCAGGGGATGACTGGTATGGCGGGGATTTAAACAAAAAATACTAAACAGGTATTTGTCGAACTAGCAAAAAAAAAATTACAAAAAAAATGGTCAAAGTTTAATTTTAAGGTACAATATTTTCGCATGTTTAGATTTTAAGATTTTTAATTATTAGGTTTCAAGTGATTTAGATTCTAATCTTGTTAGATCCATAGATTTTTGCATGCTTACATTTTAAAGTGTTATTGATATTTGCATCTATAGTTTTTAAGGTTTTTAAATTTTACGTGTTTAAGATATAAGTTCTTATCTTTTAAGGTGCGTGTGCATATATATTTTTGCGTATATAGAGTTTAAGAGTTTAAATTTTTAGAATATAAGAGCTTCCGATTTTAATCTTTTTAAGGCATGACACGTTTGCATGTTTGGATTTTAAGATTTTAATATTTTTGCATGTCTAAGTTTTAAGATTTTTAGTGTTTTGATTTATAGTGATTAAGGCATGGTCGTAGTAACGCTTTTGTCCAGTGAGGGGGTGAATTTTAGTTGGCAAACTGAGAATATTACTGATATATTCCTAGAAAAAAAATGAGTGAGATGGGGGTTCAAGTAGCTAACAATCTCTTTGATCAGTCAGGGGATGACTGGTATGGTGGGGATTTAAACAAAAAATATTAAACAGGTATTTGTCGAACTAGCAAAAAAAAATTACAAAAAAAATGGTCAGTTTAATTTTAAGGTACAATATTTTCGCATGTTTAGATTTTAAGATTTTTAATTATTAGGTTTCAAGTGATTTAGATTCTAATCTTGTTAGATCCATAGATTTTTGCATGCTTACATTTTAAGTGTTATTGATATTTGTATCTATAGTTTTTAAGGGTTTTTAAATTTTACGTGTTTAAGATATAAGTTCTTATCTTTTAAGGTGCGTGTGCATATATATTTTTGCGTATATAGAGTTTAAGATTTTAAATTTTTAGAATTTAAGAGCTTCCGATTTTAATCTTTTTAAGGCATTACACGTTTGCATATTTAGATTTTTAGATTTTAATATTTTTGCATGTCTAAGTTTTAAGATTTTTAGTGTTTTGATTTATAGTGATTAAGGCATGGTCGTAGTAACGCTTTTGTTCAGTGAGGGGGTGAATTTTAGTTGGCAAACTGTGAATATTACTGATATATTCCTAGTTTTTTAAAAAATGAGTGAGATGGGGGTTCAAGTAGCTAACAATCTCTTTTGATCAGTCAGGGGATGACTGGTATGGCGGGGGGTTTAAACAAAAAATACTAAACAGGTATTTGTCGAACTAGCAAAAAAAAATTACAAAAAAAAAAATGGTCAAAGTTTAATTTTAAGGTACAATATTTTCGCATGTTTGGATTTTAAGATTTTTAATTATTAGATTTCAAGTGATTTAGATTCTAATCTTGTTAGATCCATAGATTTTTGCATGCTTACATTTTAAGTGTTATTGATATTTGCATCTATAGTTTTTAAGGGTTTTTAAATTTTACGTGTTTAAGATATAAGTTCTTATCTTTTAAGGTGCATGTGCAATATATATTTTTGCGTATATAGAGTTTAAGATTTTAAATTTTTAGAATATAAGAGCTTCCGATTTTAATATTTTTAAGGCATGACACGTTTGCATGTTTGAATTTTAAGATTTTAATATTTTTGCATGTCTAAGTTTTAAGATTTTTTAGTGTTTTGATTTATAGTGATTAAGGCATGGTCGTAGTAACGCTTTTGTTCAGTGAGGGGGGTGAATTTTAGTTGGCAAACTGAGAATATTACTGATATATTCACAAAAAAAGAAAAAAATGAGAGATGGGGGTTCAAGTAGCTAACAATCCCTTTTTGATCAGTCAGGGGATGACTGGTATGGCGGGGATTTAAACAAAAAATACTAAACAGGTATTTGTCGAACTAGCAAAAAAATATTACAAAAAAAAAAAATGGTCAAAGTTTAATTTTAAGGTACAATATTTTCGCATGTTTAGATTTTAAGATTTTTAATTATTAGGTTTCAAGTGATTTAGATTCTAATCTTGTTAGATCCATAGATTTTTGCATGCTTACATTTTAAGTGTTATTGATATTTGCATCTATAGTTTTTAAGGTTTTTAAATTTTACGTGTTTAAGATATAAGTTCTTATCTTTTAAGGTGCATGTGCATATATATTTTTGCGTATATAGAGTTTAAGATTTTAAATTTTTAGAATTTAAGAGCTTCCGATTTTAATCTTTTTAAGGCATTACACGTTTGCATGTTTAGATTTTTAGATTTTAATATTTTTGCATGTCTAAGTTTTAAGATTTTTAGTGTTTTGATTTATAGTGATTAAGGCATGGTCGTAGTAACGCTTTTGTTCAGTGAGGGGGGTGAATTTTAGTTGGCAAACTGTGAATATTACTGATATATTCCTAGAAAAAAAATGAGTGAGATGGGGGTTCAAGTAGCTAACAATCTCTTTGATCAGTCAGGGGATGACTGGTATGGCGGGGATTTAAACAAAAATACTAAACAGGTAGTTTGTCGAACTAGCAAAAAAAATTACAAAAAAAAATGGTCAGTTTAATTCTTAAGGTACAATATTTTCGCATGTTTAGATTTTAAGATTTTTAATTATTACATTTCAAGTGATTTAGATTTTAATCGTTTTGGAGCCATAGATTTTTGCATGCTTACATTTTAAGTGTTATTGATATTTGCATCTGTAGTTTTTAAGGTTTTTAAATTTTACGTGTTTAAGATATAAGTTCTTATCTTTTAAGGTGCGTGCATATATATTTTTGCGTATATAGAGTTTAAGAGTTTAAATTTTTAGAATATAAGAGCTTCCGATTTTAATCTTTTTAAGGCATGACACGTTTGTATGTTTGGATTTTAAGATTTTAATATTTTTGCATGTCTAAGTTTTAAGATTTTTAGTGTTTTGATTTATAGTGATTAAGGCATGGTCGTAGTAACGCTTTTTGTCCAGTGAGGGGGGTGAATTTTAGTTGGCAAACTGAGAATATTACTGATATATTCCTAGAAAAAAAAAATGAGTGAGATGGGGGTTCAAGTAGCTAACAATCTCTTTTGATCAGTCAGGGGATGACTGGTATGGTGGGGATTTAAACAAAAATACTAAACAGGTATTTGTCGAACTAGCAAAAAAAATTACAAAAAAAATGGTCAGTTTAATTTTAAGGTACAATATTTTCGCATGTTTAGATTTTAAGATTTTTAATTATTAGGTTTCAAGTGATTTAGATTCTAATCTTGTTAGATCCATAGATTTTTGCATGCTTACATTTTAAGTGTTATTGATATTTGCATCTATAGTTTTTAAGGTTTTTAAATTTTACGTGTTTAAGATATAAGTTCTTATCTTTTAAGGTGCGTGTGCATATATATTTTTGCGTATATAGAGTTTAAGAGTTTAAATTTTTAGAATATAAGAGCTTCCGATTTTAATCTTTTTTAAGGCATGACACGTTTGCATGTTTGGATTTTAAGATTTTAATATTTTTGCATGTCTAAGTTTTAAGATTTTTAGTGTTTTGATTTATAGTGATTAAGGCATGGTCGTAGTAACGCTTTTGTCCAGTGAGGGGGGTGAATTTTAGTTGGCAAACTGAGAATATTACTGATATATTCCTAGAAAAAAAAAATGAGTGAGATGGGGGTTCAAGTAGCTAACACCCTCTTTTGATCAGTCAGGGGATGACTGGTATGGTGGGGATTTAAACAAAAAATACTAAACAGGTATTTGTCGAACTAGCAAAAAAAATTACAAAAAAAATGGTCAGTTTAATTTTTAAGGTACAATATTTTCGCATGTTTAGATTTTAAGATTTTTAATTATTAGGTTTCAAGTGATTTAGATTCTAATCTTGTTAGATCCATAGATTTTTGCATGCTTACATTTTAAGTGTTATTGATATTTGCATCTATAGTTTTTAAGGTTTTTAAATTTTACGTGTTTAAGATATAAGTTCTTATCTTTTAAGGTGCGGTGTGCATATATATTTTTGCGTATATAGAGTTTAAGATTTTAAATTTTTAGAATTTAAGAGCTTCCGATTTTAATCTTTTTAAGGCATTACACGTTTGCATATTTAGATTTTTAGATTTTAATATTTTTGCATGTCTAAGTTTTAAGATTTTTAGTGTTTTGATTTATAGTGATTAAGGCATGGTCGTAGTAACGCTTTTGTTCAGTGAGGGGGGTGAATTTTAGTTGGCAAACTGTGAATATTACTGATATATTCCTAGAAAAAAAAATGAGTGAGATGGGGGTTCAAGTAGCTAACAATCTCTTTTGGATCAGTCAGGGGATGACTGGTATGGCGGGGGTTTAAACAAAAAATACTAAACAGGTATTTGTCGAACTAGCAAAAAAAAATTACTAAAAAAAATGGTCAAAGTTTAATTTTAAGGTACAATATTTTCGCATGTTTGGATTTTAAGATTTTTAATTATTAGATTTCAAGTGATTTAGATTCTAATCTTGTTAGATCCATAGATTTTTGCATGCTTACATTTTAAGTGTTATTGATATTTGCATCTATAGTTTTTAAGGTTTTTAAATTTTATGTGTTTAAGATATAAGTTCTTATCTTTTAAGGTGCATGTGCATATATATTTTTGCGTATATAGAGTTTAAGATTTTAAATTTCTTTGAATATAAGAGCTTCCGATTTTAATATTTTTAAGGCATGACACGTTTGCATGTTTGGAATTTAAGATTTTAATATTTTTGCATGTCTAAGTTTTAAGATTTTTTAGTGTTTTGATTTATAGTGATTAAGGCATGGTCGTAGTAACGCTTTTGTTCAGTGAGGGGGTGAATTTTAGTTGGCAAACTGAGAATATTACTGATATATTCCAAAAAAAAGAAAAAAAAATGAGAGATGGGGGTTCAAGTAGCTAATAATCTCTTTTGATCAGTCAGGGGATGACTGGTATGGCGGGGATTTAAACAAAAAATACTAAACAGGTATTTGTCGAACTAGCAAAAAAATATTACAAAAAAAATGGTCAAAGTTTAATTTTAAGGTACAATATTTTCGCATGTTTAGATTTTAAGATTTTTTATTTCTTAGGTTTCAAGTGATTTAGATTCTAATCTTGTTAGATCCATAGATTTTTGCATGCTTACATTTTAAGTGTTATTGATATTTGCATCTATAGTTTTTAAGGTTTTTAAATTTTACGTGTTTAAGATATAAGTTCTTATCTGTTTTAAGTGCATGTGCATATATATTTTTTGTGTATATAGAGTTTAAGATTTTAAATTTTTTAGAATTTAAGAGCTCCCGATTTTAATCTTTTTAAGGCATTACACGTTTGCATGTTTAGATTTTTAGATTTTAATATTTTTGCATGTCTAAGTTTTAAGATTTTTAGTGTTTTGATTTATAGTGATTAAGGCATGGTCGTAGTAACGCTTTTGTTCAGTGAGGGGGTGAATTTTAGTTGGCAAACTGTGAATATTACTGATATATTCCTAGAAAAAAATGAGTGAGATGGGGGTTCAAGTAGCTAACAATCTCTTTTGATCAGTCAGGGGATGACTGGTAAATACTGGGATTTAAACAAAAAATACTAAACAGGTATTTGTCGAACTAGCAAAAAAAATTACAAAAAAAAAATGGTCAGTTTAATTTTAAGGTACAATATTTTCGCATGTTTAGATTTTAAGATTTTTAATTATTACATTTCAAGTGATTTAGATTTTAATCGTTTTGGAGCCATAGATTTTTGCATGCTTACATTTTAAGTGTTATTGATATTTGCATCTGTAGTTTTTAAGGTTTTTAAATTTTACGTGTTTAAGATATGCGTTCTTATCTTTTAAGGTGCGTGTGCATATATTTTTGAGTATATAGAGTTTAAGAGTTTAAATTTTTAGAATATAAGAGCTTCCGATTTTAATCTTTTTTAAGGCGCGACACGTTTGCATGTTTGGATTTTAAGATTTTTAATATTTTTGCATGTCTAAGTTTTAAGATTTTTAGTGTTTTGATTTATAGTGATTAAGGCATGGTCGTAGTAACGCTTTTGTCCAGTGAGGGGGGTGAATTTTAGTTGGCAAACTGAGAATATTACTGATATATTCCTAGTCAAAAAAATGAGTGAGATTGGGGGTTAAGTAGCTAACAATCTCTTTTGATCAGTCCGGGGATGACTGGTATGGCGGGGATTTAAACTAAAAAATACTAAACAGGTATTTTGTCGAACTAGCAAAAAAAATTACTAAAAAAAAATGGTCAAAGTTTAATTTTAAGGTACAATATTTTCGCATGTTTGGATTTTAAGATTTTTAATTATTAGATTTCAAGGATTTAGATTCTAATCTTGTTAGATCCATAGATTTTTGCATGCTTACATTTTTTGTGTTAAAATAAATGATATTCGCAATCTGTAGTTTTTATTGTTCTTAAATTTTACGATGTTTTAGATATAAGTTTTTATCTTTTAAGGTGCGTGTGCATATATATTTTTGCGTATATAGAGTTTAAGAGTTTAAATTTTTAGAATACAAGAGCTTCCGATTTTAATCTTTTTTAAGGCATGACACGTTTGCATGTTTGGATTTTAAGATTTTAATATTTTTGCATGTCTAAGTTTTAAGATTTTTAGTGTTTTCATTTATAATTATTAAAGGCATGCACAACGTAGTAACGCTTTTGTTCAGTGAGGGGGTGAATTTTAGTTTTAAACCGAGAATATTACTGATATATTCCGTGAAGAAAAATAATAGTGAGATGGGGGTTCAAGTAGTTAACAATCTCTTTTGATCAGTCAGGGGATCACTGGTATGGCGGGGAATTAAAACAAAAAATACTAAACAGGTATTTGTCGAACTAGCAAAAAAAATTACAAAAAAAAAAAATGGTCAAAGTTTAATTTTAAGGTACAATATTTTCGCATGTTTAGATTTTAAGATTTTTAATTATTAGGTTTCAAGGGATTTAGATTTTAATCTTGTTAGATCCATAGATTTTTGCATGCTTACATTTTAAGTGTTATTGATATTTGCATCTATAGTTTTTAAGGTTTTTAAATTTTACGTGTTTAAGATATAAGTTCTTATCTTTAAGGTGCGTGTGAATATATTACTTTTTTTTAAGAGTTTAAGAGTTTAAATTTTTAGAATATAAGAGTCCGCCTGATTTTAATCTTTTTAAGGCGTATAACGTGCAGGTCACGTTGTTGCTTGTTTCTGATTTCAGATTTTAATATTTTTGCATGTCTAAGTTTTAAGATTTTAGTGTTTTGATTTATAGTGATTAAGGCATGGTCGTAGTAACGCTTTTGTCCAGTGAGGGGGGTGGAAATTGTTGCAAACTGAGAATATCACTGATATAAATTCCTAGAAAAAATGAGATATGAGATGGGGGTTCAAGTAGCTAACAATCTCTTTAATTCAGTCAGAGATCAGAAATGGTATGTGGGGATTTCAAATAAAATATACTAAATAGTATTTTGTCGAACTAGTCGAAAAAAAAACTAGCAAAAAAAATTAAAAAGTCAGTTTAATTGATTATAAGTTACATAAAATTTGCATGTTTAGATTTTAAGATTTTTAATTATTAGGTTTCAAGTAATCTTAGATTCTAATCTTGTTATGTCCATAGATTTTTGCATTGTTTCACAATTTAAGTGTTATTGATATTTGCATCTATAGTTTTTAAGGTTTTTTAATTTTACCTCGTGTTTAAGATATAAGTTCTTATCTTTTAAGGTGCGTGTATCTATATTTTTGCGTATATAGAGTTTAAGATTTTAAATTCTTAGAATTTAAGAACTTCATGATCTTAATCTTTTAAGGGATATACACGTTTGCATGTTTAGATTTTTAGATTTTAACATTTTTGCATGTCTAAGTTTTAAGATTTTTAGTGTTTTGATTTATAGTGATTAAGGCATGGTCGTAGTAACGCTTTTATTCAGTGAGGGGGTGAATTTTAGTTGGCAAACTGTGAATATTACTGATATATTCCTAGAAGAAAAAAATGAGTGAGATGGGGGTTCAAGTAGCTAATAATCTCTTTTGATCAGTCAGGGGATGACTGGTATGGCGGGGATTTAAACAAAAATACTAAACAGGTATTTTTCGAACTAGCAAAAAAAAATTACAAAAAAAAAAATGGTCAAAGTTTAATTTTATGTACAATATTTTCGCATGTTTGGATTTTAAGATTTTTAATCATTAGATTTCAAGTGATTTAGATTCTAATCTTTTTAGATCCATAGATTTTTGCATGCTTACATTTTTGGTGTTATTGATATTTGCATCTATAGTTTTTAAGGTTTTTAAATTTTACGTG
Organism: Aromia moschata; assembly: GCA_029963805.1. Taxonomy (NCBI): domain Eukaryota; kingdom Metazoa; phylum Arthropoda; class Insecta; order Coleoptera; family Cerambycidae; genus Aromia; species Aromia moschata. Next base: position 2,440,070 of record JAPWTK010000038.1, read on the forward strand.
TTTAAGATATAAGTTCTTATCTTTTAAGGTGCATGTGCATATATATATTTTTACGTATATAGAGTTTAAGATTTTAAATTTTTAGAATATAAGAGCTTCCGATTTTAATATTTTTAAGGTATGACACGTTTGCATGTTTTGAATTTAAGACTCTTTTAATATTTTTTGCATGTCTAAGTTTTAAGACTTTAGTGTTTTGATTTATAGTCATTAAGGCATGGTCGTAGTAACGCTTTTTTTTCAGTGAGGGGGTGAATTTTAGTTGGCAAACTGAGAATATTACTGATATATTCCAAAAAAAAGAAAAAAATGAGAGATGGGGGTTCAAGTAGCTAAGAATCTCTTTTTGATCAGTCAGGGGATGACTTGTATGGCGGGGATTTAAACAAAAAATACTAAACAGGTATTTGTCGAACTAGCAAAAAAAATTAAAAAAAAAAAAATGGTCAAAGTTTAATTTTAAGGTACAATATTTTCGCATGTTTAGATTCTTTCAGATCTTTACTTATTAGATTTCAAGTGATTTAGATTTTAATCGTTTTGAGCCATACATTTTTGCATGCTTACATTTTAAGTGTTATTGATATTTGCATCTGTAGTTTTTAAGGTTTTTAAATTTTATGTGTTTAAGATATGTTCTTATCTTTTAATGTGCATGTGCATATATATTTTTGCATATATAGGAGTTTAAGATTTTAAATTTTTAGAATTCAAGAGCTTCCGATTTTAATCTTTTTAAGGCATTACACGTTTGCATGTTTAGATTTTAAGATTTTAATATTTTTGCATGTCTAAGTTTTAAGATTTTTAGTGTTTTGATTTATAGTGATTAAGGCATGGTCGTAGTAACGCTTTTGTTCAGTGAGGGGGGTGAGTTTTAGTTGGCAAACTGAGAATATTACTGATATCTTCCCTTAAAAAAAAAATGAGTGAGATGGGGTTTCAAGTAGCTAACAATCTTTTTCGATCAGTCAGGGGATGACTGGTATGGCGGGGATTTAAACAAAAAATACTAAACAGGTATTTGTCGAACTATAAAAAAAAAATACAAAAAAAAATGGTCAAAGTTTAATTTTAAGGTACAATATTTTCGCAAGTTTAGATTTTAAGATTTTTAATTATTACATTTCAAGTGATTTAGATTTTAATCGTTTTTGAGCGATAGATTTTTGCATGCTTACTTTTAGTTTATTGATATTTGCAAACTCTCGTTTAAGGTTTTTAAATTTTACGTAGATAAGTTCTTATCTTTTAAGGTGCAAGTGCTTTATGTATATTTTAAGATTTTAAATTTTTAGAATTTAAGAGCTTCCGATTTCAATCTTTTAAGGCATGACACGTTTGCATGTTTGGAATTTAAGATTTTTAATATTTTTGCATGTCTAAGTTTTTAGATTTTTGTTTTTTTGTTTTTTATTGTTTAAGTACTTCTCGTAGTAACGCTTTTGTTCAGTGAGGGGGGTGAATTTTTGGTTGGCAAACTGAGAATATTACTGATATATTCCTAGAAAAAAATGAGTGAGATGTTAGATTCTTCAATTTTTTTGGATCAGTCAGGGGATGACTGGTATGGCGGGGATTTAAACAAAAAATACTAAACAGGTATTTGTCGAACTACCACAAAAAATACAAAAAAAATGGTCAAAGTTTGAATTTTAGTACAGCATGTCTTGTTTTTAAATTTTTAATTATTAGATTTCAAGTGATTTAGATTTTAATATGACATGAGATTTTTGCATGTTTACATTTTAGGTGTTATTGATATTTGCATCTGTAGTTTTTAAGGTTTTTAAATTTTACGTGTTTAAGATATAAGTTCTTATCCTCAAGGTGCAGTGCATATATTTTTGCGTATATAGAGTTTAAGATTTTAAAATTTTTAGAAGGCAAGAGCTTCCGATTTTAATCTTTTTTAAGGCATGACACGTTTGCATGTTTGGATTTTAGATCTTCATATTTTTACATGTCTAAGTTTTAAGATTTTTAGTGTTTTGATCTATAGTGATCAAGGTATGGTGTAGTAACGCTTTTTTTCAGTGAGGGGGGTGAATTGTGAAATAACTGAGAATATTACTGATATATTCCAAAAAAAAGAAAAAAAAGAGATGGGGTTCAAGTAGCTAACAATCTCTTTTGATCAGTCAAGGGATGACTGGTATGGCGGGGATTTATACAAAAAATACTAAACAGGTATTTGTCGAACTAGCAAAAAATAAATTATAAAAAAAATGGATAAAGTTCTAATTTTAAAGTACAATATTTTCGCACGTTTAGATTTTAAGATTTTTAATTATTAGATTTTCAAGTGATTTAGATTTTAATCGTTTTGGAGCCATAGATTTTTGCATGTTTACATTTAAAGTGTTATTGATATTTGTATCTGTAGTTTTTAGGTTTTAAATTTTACGTGTTTAAGATATAAGTCTTATCTTTTAAGGTGCGTGTGCATATATATTTTTGCGTATATAGAGTTTAAGAGTTTAAATTTTTAGAACCAAGAGCTTCCGATTTTAATCTTTTTAAGGCATGACACGTTTGCATGTTTGGATTTTAAGATTTTAATATTTTTGCATGTCTAAGTTTTAAGATTTTGAGTGTTTTGATTCTGGGAGTGATTAGGGCATTGTCGTAGTAACGCTTTTGTTCAGTGAGGGGGTGAATTTAGTTGGCAAACTGAGAATATTACTGATATATTCCTAGAAAAAAAATGAGTGAGATGGGGGGTTCAAGTAGCTAACAATCTCTTTTGGATCAGTTAGGGGATGACTGGTATGGCGGGGATTTAAACAAAAAATATTAAACAGGTATTTGTCGAACTAGCAAAAAAATACAAAAAAAATGTCAAAGTTTAATTTTAAGGTACAATATTATTTTCACATGTTTCGATTTTAAGATTTTTAATTATTAGATTTCAAGTGATTTAGATTTTTTAATCGTTTTGGAGCCATAGATTTTTGCATGCTTACATTTTAAGTGTTATTGATATTTGCATCTATAGTTTTTAAGGTTTTTAAATTTTACGTGTTTAAGATATAAGTTCTTATCTTTTAAGGTGCATGTGCATATATATTTTTGCGAATATAGAGTTTAAGATTTTAAATTTTTAGAATTTAAGAGCTTCCGATTTTAATCTTTTTAAGGCATTACACGTTTGCATGTTTAGATTTTAAGATTTTTTAATATTTTTGGCATTGTTTAAGTTTTAAGATTTTTAAGTGTTTTGATTTATAGTGATTAAGGCATGGTCGTAGTAACGCTTTTTTGTTCAGTGAGGGGGGTGAATTTTAGTTGGCAAACTGAGAATATTACTTGATATATTCCAAAAAAAAGAAAAAAATGAGAGATGGGGGTTCAAGTAGCTAACAATCTCTTTTGATCAGTCAGGGGATGACTGGTATGGCGGGGATTTATACAAAAAATACTAAACAGGTATTTGTCGAACTAGCAAAAAAATTACAAAAAAAAATGGTCAAAGTTTAATTTTAAGTACAATATTTTCGCATGTTTGGATTTTAAGATTTTTAATTATTAGATTTCAAGTGATTTAATCTATTCTATCTGAAGATATTTAATTTTAAGGTACAATATTTTCGCATGTTTAGATTTTAAGATTTTTAATTATTAGATTTCAAGTGATTTAGATTTTAATCGTTTTGGAGCCATAGATTTTTTGCATGCTTACATTTTAAGTGTTATTGATATTTGCATCTATAGTTTTTTAAGGTTTTTAAATTTTACGTGTTTAAGATATAAGTTCTTATCTTTTTAAGGTGCATGTGCATATATATTTTTGCGTATATAGAGTTTAATATTTTAAATTTTTAGAATTTAAGAGCTTCCGATTTTAATCTTTTTTAAGGCATGACACGTTTGCATGTTTGGATTTTAAGATTGTAATATTTTTGCATGTCTAAGTTTTAAGATTTTTAGTGTTTTGATTTATAGTGATTAAGGCATGGTCGTAGTAACGCTTTTTTTCTGTGAGGGGGTGAATTGGAGTTGGCAAACTGAGAATATTACTGATATATTCCAAAAAAAAAAAAAAAACGAGAGATGGGGGTTCAAGTAGCTAACAATCGCTTTTGACCAGTCAGGGGATGACTGGTATGGCGGGGATTTAAACAAAAAATACTAAACAGGTATTTGTCGAACTAGCAAAAAAATTACAAAAAAAAATGGTCAGTTTAATTTTTAAGGTACAATATTTTCGCATGTTTAGATTTTAAGATTTTTAATTATTAGATTTCAAGTGATTTAGATTTTAATCGTTTTGGAGCCATAGATTTTTGCATGCTTACATTTTAAGTGTTATTGATATTTGCATCTGTAGTTTTTAAGGTTTTTAAATTTTACGTGTTTAAGATATAAGTTCTTATCTTTTAAGGTGCGTGTGCATATATATTTTTGCGTATATAGAGTTTAAGAGTTTAAATTTTTAGAATATAAGAGCTTCCGATTTTAATCTTTTTTAAGGCATGACACGTTTGCATGTTTGGATTTTAAGATTTTAATATTTTTGCATGTCTAAGTTTTAAGATTTTTAGTGTTTTGATTTAAAATGATTAAGGCATGGACAGTTATTTGTCGAACTAAATCATGTTCAGATTGTAAAAGTCTTAGTTCTTAGATTTCAAGAGCTTTAGATTTTGCACCTGTAGATTTTAAGAAATTGAACTCTTGGTTCTTTTGGTCTTTAGTTCATTAAATTTTTGGATTTTTAATTTGTTCTCATTAATGTCAATCGTTGGTGCCATTGACTAAAATTTTATGTTTTAAAATTTCGAAATGCACACGTTTTCCATACCTTCATTTGACAAACACCGCTGTAACATACTGTACCGAATTCTACTAAAAATTTGCAGTCTATTATGACTATGTACCCTCTATCTGTGGCCTTTTTGTATTTGAATTTTTTCTGTTTCATTTAATCAACGAATCACCACTTTTGAGAACAATTGATATTTCGCCAAATATCAAGTAAAAGGAATGAAACTAATTCGTTAGTTTGTCTTACTCAATTAAAGCTAAAACAGTCAGCTGATTAAATTCCAAGCGAAATTTGTGAGCGACTAACTGAAAATAAATATATACATTATATCAAACCAAACTGTCTATACTTTTAACTGAGGAAAAGTATATTATAACATGTTTCAACCACTGACTTAAAGCTTAACTTCAATGTATGTAGGTCAGTTGAACAAATAAGTATTTATTTCTTACTTTGTTGCTCAAATTAGATTCCAACATTACAAACGAACAAACCAAATATAATCCGTACGCGTTTACGAAGATTAACTCCGTGTACTTTATCACTTGTCTATCGTCGTTGTCTTTCCGAATTTAGAAAAAGAGGGATATACATTGTGAATCCTCTTAGCGGATTTTCGAAAGCACCTTGTTGTACACCCAGCGTCTAATACATCTGCTGTATGAGCGATTGAACTTTGCTGAACGTGGCTGATGATTAGTGCTGAAACTGGAATGTGAATAAACGTTCTAAATTATAAATAATCCAGTTACAATAGAAATGTATTAAAATATAAAGAAAATCTGTTTTAATTAGTGTCCAAAACGCTTTCCGGGAAATTTCCTTTAAAATTTCATCAGTGTCAAGGCTTTTGTACCTCAAGAATATTGTTTTTCAGCAATACATTTGGAGATCTACAATTCACGGAATTTAATTGGAAAATAAATTAGTAATGCCATACCACCATTAAAATATTAATAGTCTCCCAGCGAAATATTTAAAACAGTAGGATGGAATTATCTCACAGTTTAACTTTAAACGAAGAAGCCTTGGCTCAAATAGGAGAAACGAAAAGACCTGTTTTTATATTCGAATGGCTTAGATTTCTAGACAAAGTACTTGTAGCAGCACAAAAGGTAAATATAATCATTTGTTTTTACAAATGAGACCACTTTGTCAGAATTTAACATGCTGAAGATAAAGCCACCTTTTTTCAGAATGATATTAAAGGATGCCAAAAGCAATTGGTTCAACAACTTATGAACCACATTCAAGAATCACCGGGCCCACCAACTAGAAAATTGATTGCGAGATGTTTAGCTACTTTATTTTCTGTCGAGATACATTCTTGTTGTTCGATACAGTAAATAAGTGCAACGACATTTTAAAAAATAAAGATGATTCCCGAGTTTCTTGCCGACTAGACTGTAAGCATTTAATTTACCTTCATTCATTTAATTTAGTGCTGCTTGTTTTTAGAGCGGCTATTTGTTGTGTCGGTACTATGTCGAAAAGCTTGGAAGGATGATGGGCAGGTCCTACGCAGGAAACAGTTCATATCCTAATAAGATCGCTTAAAAATGCGGAATCACAAACAAGGATTGAAATCATGCTAACGTTAGAAAAGGTTGCACGGGGATGGGCAGTGCCATAGCCAACGTACATAAGGACATCTACAAAGCTGCCAGACACTGTCTTATTGATAGAGTCATGGCTGTTAGGTGCGCAGCAACCAGGTGTTTGCTGAAATGTTGAACCATGCGCCGTTTATGTACACCATAGAATTAGAGAGCTTGGCGACTCTATGCTTCAGGGCGTTCGACGGGTCAAATTACGAAGTCCGATGTGCCGTCGCGAAACTCTTAGGAACGCTGATCGCCATGACACAACAGAACCAAACCACGGGAAAGAGCAGTAAGAATGAATCATTTGAATCAATCTGGAACCATCTATCCTTGTTTTTTAGACTCGCAGCAGCAAAAGGGCCTGAAGACTGTATCCTTAGACGAGGCTCTAGGCATTTTAATGTCTGGGTTTTTACGGGGTGGTGTCGGATTCCTAAAGGGAACCGGGAAATAATCAAGGGCAGTTCTGGTGTTAACAGGGAAGTTCGTGTCGAGTCACGCACGTAAGTATTCCTCCACTGTGAGTCGCAAATGAGGCAACGTTAATTAATTCCAGGGTTACGTGACATTTGTCCAAATATTAGGCAGCGTGTGGCTAGAGAAGAACATGCGAACTTTCCTCACTCACATCTTGTATTTGGTCGCGAACCCTAAAGCCGCGTCTTCCCCACGTTGACGCCGTTTATTCTAGAAAATGCATTAACTTCATCCTGAGGAGCGTTCTCGGTAAGATGCTAGGCGAAAAGGCGCAGACGTCGGCCTGCAAAGAAATCGCGCAGATAATAGTAAAAGAGATGAACTCGATTGATTTCAATCCTGAAAACGCCAAGGAATTCAATCAGGAGACTCTCTTCAGCCAGCATCTCTTGGTATGCGCTCTACAAGAAATCGGAAGTTTGGTATTAAGCCTTGGCACCACCGCGCACCATTTAATCACAGACCAGTCATTAAGTAAGTAAAAACGACTATATCACTAAAATTTTTTTACGCTATTATAATTTTTAGACCTCATCGATGTAACAGTTAGTGTACTGATCCACCCGTGTCAAGCGGCGCGGTTGGCAGCCGCTGGTGTCTCCGGTGCATCTGTATAGCGGTCCCCAGTCAGATATCTCCACTCATTGATCGTTGCGTCAACGGAATCGAACAGTACCGAACTTCCCCGAAGCCATATCTGGTTTTAGTTCCGCGTTGGCTGCCGTTTTGGGCGGTGTCAAATTCTCTCCCCTTGGCGTTCCTCACATGAAAGGAAAGATCATCTTCAACACAGCGGAAGAACTGCTCAGGAGCGCTAGTCAAAACAGTCGGTTGTCTTTGAACCGAACCCACGCCGGATGGCTCTTAATTGGCGCCATCATGACCCTGGGTATACCAGTCGTAAAAGGACTGTTGCCGAGGATGTTGCTGCTCTGGAGGAACTCCTTCCCACGCTCTGCTAAGGAACTGGAGTCGGAGAAGGCCCGCGGAGATGTGTTTACCTGGCAAGTCACGCTGGAGGGACGTGCGGGGGCCCTCTCTGCAATGCACAGCTTTCTCCAGAATTGCCCAGAACTCGTCAACGAAGACACTAACAGAAGATTGCTTACACCGATCGAATCCGCTCTCGCCATGCTTACTAAGTAAGTTTTGACCTTTAACTCTGTGTAAATTACGGTAATTAATTGTTTTTAGCATCTCGAGTATCTTAAAAACGTACGGGCAACAGCTGAAAGCACCTGCAGCCATGGTGAGGCTTCGACTTTGTGAAACCCTTCTGCTGCTTCACCCACAGTGTTACGAGAGTAAGTTTTGTCCTTAACAGTTCGGTTTTACTATCTGTCAAATGTCAAAATTAGCAACTTGTGTCAAAAATGTTAACCTCAATTGTGCCTTCTTAGATTCCTACACTCATTTACTGAGGATGTTGGTAGCAGAATTTACCCTAACGGAGAATCCAGCGAATACGACCACTTCACAGCTCCGTAGCGTGTGCCACGCTGACGACTCCGTTATATTAGGCACATGGTTGCAAGAAACCGATCACAGAACCATCGAAGATCAAGTATGTATTATCAAATGGCACCAATGTTGCTTTCTGTTCTGTCGTTTCTCTAATTCTGGTTCTTTCTAACTCTAAATAGACTAAACGTGAAGCAAACTGCTAGTGTGGCTTGAGGTTTCTTTGTTTTTTTTTTTATATATATTTGTCCTTGGAATGTCAAATACACAATGGATAAGTGGGTTCGTATGTGTCTTGTCTGTCTGGAAAAAATAAAATCGAAAATTTGTAATGGATTTTCTTTTGTTTATAGCTTATGTTAAATTGTAGTTCTGAATTAAGCAGTAGGTATGATTGTACTTTGATTGTGGTTGATTAAATAACTTTATATAAAATTTTTCTTAGATGGAACCTAATCGAAGGGCAGACGGTGAACATGTGAGTAGATTGGACGTGTTGGTTCTACATTAATATTACGTTTCCGTGTGCTTTAAATCTGATTGCTTAATTTTCCTTTTTTTAACACTAAATATGTAATTATTAAATGATCGATTTTACTTTAATAACTCGTAATAACACCGATTTTTTTTTATTAGTTACAGCCGAATAGCGCGGCGGGCTCCGGAGCCTTGGAGCATGATCCTTGTTGCTTATACCGTCAAATCCAAATGGTGAGATATTGAAATTTAATTTTTTCTACTTCTCCTTTTTTCTACTTCTACTTCTTGTTTTTATATATATCCGATTTGTATTTTGTTTAGGGCGAATTAATACCGGGTCCTTTGCCGCTTGGCGTCGCCGTCATAGACATATCGGTTTTACTGTTCGGTCAGATCTTCCCTAGGGTGACCAACAAACACCGAGTTCAAATGCTCGATCACTTCCGAGTGTATAAAGCACGTGCGCAGTACTAGACAGGAGGCTGTCCAAATGAACGTGTTCACCGCGTTGCTGAGCGGTTTGAAAGGCTTGACGGAAACGAAGGTCACCTTGAACCAAGAGGACATCAAGAAATCAGCGGTCAACCTCATAATTAGCTCGCTTACTTCCTCCAATCCGATATTACGTTGCGCTGCGGGGGAAGCAGTCGGTCGGATAGCGCAAGTGATTTCCGACCCGAAATTCACGGCCGAACTAGCGCAAACCAGCTTCGATAGGCTGAAATCTGCCAGAGATGTGGCCAGCAGAACTGGACATTCCCTTGCTCTCGGCTGTCTGCATAAATACGTCGGTGGCATGGGCTCCAGCCAGCATCTGAACACCAGCGTTTCAATTCTGCTAGCTTTAGCGCAAGACCAAACGTCTCCTGTGGTCCAAGTCTGGTCCCTTCACGCTCTCGCTTTGATAGTCGACTCGGGAGGACCGATGTTCAGAGGATACGTGGAGCCCAGCCTTTCTTTGGCCCTGAAGCTGCTGTTGAACGTCCCACAGTCTTTTATAGACGTCCATCAGTGCATCGGTAAAGTCTTGTCTGCTCTGATAACGACGATTGGACCGGAACTTCAGGGTAACACATCAAGTATATGTACGGCGAGGTCTTCGCTGTTGTGCGCCTGCGCTATCATGCAGGACCACCAGGATCCCTTGGTGCAAGCCGAGGCGACCCGGCTGCTTGCAGCAACTCCATCTGTTCGCTCCCAGGCATGTCAATCTATCATCTTTGGTCCCGACTTTATGTGTAAGTCTACTCGGTCCAAGTACTTACAAAATTCTAATGTTTTCTTTTTATAGAGGACCTTATCCAGTAACCATCTGCTTTTACGAAAAGCAGCGATTTCGTGTTTAAGGCAGTTAGCGCAAAGGGAGGCTAAGGAGGTATGCGAGCATGCGCTTACGTTGGCCAGTGAAAGCCGGGACCATAGCACCGTGGAAGGTCTACTGATAACAGAAACCGGTCTGCCGGGTGTATTCTTCAGTATGCTGGATACAGAAACGGACGCGGGTTTAATAAAAGACATCCACGACACTATCATAAGTATGCTTCAAGTACTCGCCGCCGATAATCTTTCCCAGTGGTTAGGGCTGTGCAAAGATGTCCTTACGGTGCAAACCCGGTAAGTTACACTGCGTTAAATTACCTCCTTTTTAATGCAGACGCTTTCTTCAGATACCAACGGTGAGGATCACGTGGGCCTGGCCGTGAATGAGGGCGAGGAGAACGATTTAGAAGCCGACGATGATCAGGTCGAGTTCCACGCCGAAGAAGATTCCTCTCATCCCGCGGTTCAGCCCAGGTGGCCGACACGTGTGTTCGCCGCCGAATGCGTTAGGAAAATAATAGCCGCCTGCGAGGCCAGCAACAAAACGGCTCACTTCGACTTGATCCAAGCCAAAGAAATACAGTTGTCGAAAGGAAAGAACGACTTTCTCGCCCTGCATCTCTCCGATTTAATTCGGATGGCGTTTATAGCGGCCACCAGCGATTCCGATCCTCTGAGACTCGAAGGGCTAAAGACCTTGCAGGATATTATCGAGAAATTCGCTAGGGTTCCTGAACCGGAGTTTCCCGGTCATCTTTTGCTGGAACAGTTCCAGGCTCAGGTCGGGGCAGCCTTGAGGCCAGCATTTTCACCAGACACCTCGTCTCTAGTGACTGCTGCTGCTTGCGAAGTATGCTCCACATGGATAGGATCGAACGTCGCTAGAGACCTAAACGATTTGAGGAGAGTACACCAATTGCTCGTGTCTTCGTTGACGAAGCTGCAGAATAAAAACAATATGAACCAGTTGTACAACGAGAGCTTGTCGACCTTGGAGAAGCTAGCCATACTCAAAGCTTGGGCGGAGGTCTACGTAGTTGCCATGAAGTCAAACGAGTCGTCTCCGATGGTTTGCCTGCTGCAGTCCGGAAATAACGTTAACAACAACGAATTTAACGACTTCGAATACAGCGGCGAGAGTCTGTTGATACTGGTGCAGCCCGAGTTGGTGAGCCTGTCCCAGCACTGGTTGGCAGCGTTGAGGGACCACGCTTTACTCTCATTACCCGGGAATTTTCCAGTCAGTTACCGCACGACGGCGGGACCTTCTACACGAACGACACGATGGAATCCGCCAGGCCGTATTACGTCTCGTCTTGGCCTCCGATTCTCCACGCAGCGGCCCTCTGGTTGAACTCGAGAGCTTCGACGACAGCGCGAAGGAAATCAGCAACGACAATACGGTCAACAACAATAAGCCCATAACCAATACTTCCGACAAGTTCTACTTGCTCTTCGGTATTTGCTTGGAGGCGTTATGCAGCCCACGTTCCGTAGAACCGCTGGAGAGCATCGTAACCTGTCCTCCAGGCCCTCTACACTTTACTCAACACGACGTACACGCGGCAGTTGCTCATGTCCGACCGGCTGTTGGGGATCGAGCTCTGCAACGTATTGCACAGGTAAGTCATCAAATATACATAGTGTTTGACAATTTAACAAACCCAAAAATAAACTTTTATATCAGCCAATAGTGCTTCGGAAAAGGTATTCCACAAGGTAACGTTTAGGTACCTCTATTATTTCTATCGTATATTAATGACATTGATGAGTGTTCGAGTGTGAATCAAACTATTATTTAACCCTTTTCGGCCAAAAACGCCACTCCCGGTACATCGCTCTTCAGCGCTCATAACTAATACTATTTGCTACAGAAAAATTTGACATGGACATATTTTTGAAGTTTAAGACGTGCCCTTTTCGATGGTCTCCATGAAATTCCTCCAAAAAATTATTAATTATGAAAAAAAGCAGTTCTTTCAAAAAAACATTTTTTTGCACAATTTTTTTTAATCAAATTTTCAAGGGGTTTTCGGTCTGCAATGGACCTGGAACCTCACTAACCGGTGGAATAAATGTTTGAACTTTAAGTATAAGTGGTTTAGAGATCGATTTTTTTGCCTTATACGTTCAAAATGGCGCCTGAACTGCAAAATTTGTGCGTAAAATTCAAGAATTTTTTATTGGAAAATAATGCACTTTTATAAAAAATTGTCAAGAATAAAAAGTTCTTAAAATCACTCAATTAATGCACTAGAATTTTTCCAAAAATTTTTGAGCAATTTTTGGATTTTGCAAATGTCAATTTTTGCAAAATTAAAAAAATTGCTTAAAAAAAATTCCAGTGCATTCTTTAGATGATTTTAAGAACTTCTTCTTAATGTCTTATTCTTGACAATTTATAGTAAAAGTGCATTGTTTTCGAGAAAAAAAATTTCTAAATATCAAATTAGTATCGAAATTTAGAAAATGTTTTCTCGAAAACAATGCACTTTCACAAAAAAATTGTCAAGAATAAAGAGTTGTTAAAATCACTCAGTGAATGCACTAGAATTATTTAAGCAATTAAAAAATGAAATTTTGCAAAAAATTGACTATTTGCAAAACCGTCCATTTTTTCAGAATTTTTTTTAGCAATTTTTTAAATTTTGCAAAGATTGACATTTACAAAATCCAAAAAACTGCTCAAAAATTTTTGGAAAATTCTAGTGCACTTTTTATTCTTGACAATTTTTTGTAAAAGCGCATCATTTTCCAATAAAAAAATTCTTGAATTTTACGCAAAAATTTTACAGTTCAGGTGCCACTTTGAACGCATAAGGCAAAAAATCGATCTTTAAACCACATATACTTAAGTTCAAACATCAATTCCACCGGTTAGTGAGGTTCCAGGTCCATTGCAGACCGGAAACCCCCTGAAAATTTGATTAAAAAAAATTGTGCAAAAAAATCGTGTTTTTTTAAACTGCTTTTTTTCATCATTAATAATTTTTTGGAGGAATTTCATGGACACCATCGGAAAGGGCACGTCTTAAACTTCAAAAAGTATGTCCCTGTCAAATGTTTCTGTCGCAAATAGTATTAGTTATGAGGCGTCAAGAACGATGTACTGGGAGTGGCGTTTTCGGCCGAAACGGGTTAACCTTATTATATTTGCGATATTTGATTATAGCATTTTCGAACAGGTTGATATTGACGAGAGACAACCACGTGTGTCAGCTGCTGTGCCTGGAGGTTCTGAAGCAAATAATAAAAGCCGCGCAGGAGCAACTGGAAGAAAAGAAGAAGAACAAGTCCATAGACGAAGATGCTAAGTTCGATGTTGACATGCTAGGAGAGGGCGGGGAGAGTGGTAAACTAGTCCCAGGCAAGTCGCTAGTGTTCGCCGTGCTGGAAGTGTGTCTCTGCCTTTTGATACGTCAGCTGCCCGCGTTGAGCCCTTCTCCCAATTCCACCATAGTGAATTCCTCAGGATCATGCAGTCTTGCGAACAATCGGGTCAACTGTTAGCTGCCTCGTTCTCTTGCATGGAGAATCTTCACCGGCTGTGCTCCCCGAAGGGAGCTATCGCTATACTGCCGACTGTTTTATACTTAACCACTGGACTGATCAAGGAGGTCGCGACTAAGAATATAAACGATACCACGGTTTGGCGAATAAACCTTCCGTCCAAGCCGCTTTGCACTGTCTGAAGGTCCTCGCTACCGATCCGTACTGCAAACATCCGGAGGTCAACGACAATTGGCAGAAGCTTCTGCAGAGCGCCCTTGCCAAAATGATAGATCTGGCGAAGACTGGCAGCGAGGAGACCAAACTGGACGAAGTTACGATGATGCTGGCCATAGCCGTGTTTGTTTTGCATGCTCCCTCGAAAGTCGTCATAGTACCCAGTTTGCAGTATCCCTGTATAAACCACTTCAGGCAGTCTTTAGAAAACCCTAACCCGATGGTAAGTTTCAATTGTTTCGATTCGACACATTTACTATGTTTACCGTAAAACAACTGGTTTTAGGTGCGTTTAAAGTGTGTTAAAACCCTTAAATCGTTGTTCGTGCATCCAGATCGAAGAGTGGCTATCCCTTATATCCACACTTTAGCCCCACAGCTTGTCCGAATTCCTTTACTCAGACTCTGCACGAAAAGTGTTTTCGGACAGCGAACTATCCATTACTGTAGAAACGATTATCACCATAGAATCTCTGATCGAACTTGGTGGAACCCCAGAATCGTAAGTTATTTAATACCTAATTAATGAGTCATTCAAAAAAAAACATCAAATCTGGCTATGAACGAGAGATGGAAATAGCGGTTATGTCGAAGCTCGAAGCGAAACTTTGTGACTGTCAATTGTAAAATAAATAATGGCTGTCACATAATGTGAGGTTATAAACTTAAAAGTAAGATTAGAAATACGTCTTTTTTGGCTTGGCCAACTTTGGTTACTTTTTTTTTTAATGGCTCAATACTATATTGGTTAAAAAATCCTATACAAAAACAATTAGTCTCTAAGAACATTAATTATTCCTCTTGCATTTAACTTTCTGTCAGTATATATTTATTTAAAACAAAATTTGTATTTTTTTATTGCCTGCAGGAGGTATTATACAAGGCAAGTTATAAAGATTAAATTTACGCAACTCTTAATTTTCTGATAAAATTTTTCCTTTGACAGGTATCCAAATGTTGACATTACTAGTGCCCGTTCTGGTGAGTTATTTGATAGTAGAACCAGCCGTTAGATCTGCCAATAAGTATTCTCAGTCACTACACGAAATTAGTCTACAGTGGTTAATGAAGATCGGACCAAAATATCCACAGGTAAAAAATATTAGACGGTTTCGTGCTAAGAGAAGTAATTCTTACAAAATCTTTCAGGAATTTAAAAGACTAATGACACAGACGGATAGTCTGCGGATAAAGCTAGAAAATGCGATACGCTCCAGCCAGACGAAGTACAGTAAAACGAAGAACGACGTCAACGTCGCCCAGCCGTTGTCCAGCCACACTCCGACTATTAAATTAAAAACTGATTTCAGTAATTTTTTCGTAGACATGCCTGCGACGGTTTTTTTATTGTGATAGTATTAGAACTTAAAGATATATTTATTGTTTTATATTTTCCAGAAATTAATGGTAGAGAACTATACTGGCGTGGGCTTTAATAGAAGTTAGTTTCCTATTTAGTAGAACACCATATCCAAAATTTTACGCTGAGTTTTATAGATTTTTTTTAGAAGCATGAAATAACCAAACAATGCAAGAGATATACCCTAAAAACAATTATACTTTATTATGAATATCAAGAGAATTTTTTTAATTATGTATACTCAATTTTTGTAACTAAATTTTTAATTAGCAGTTGTATTTTATATTTGTATATAATAATAATGATAATAATAAATGCACTTACTGGCTTTAAATATCAAACCAATCCCTTTTTTGAGAAATTCAAAATCATGAGGCTTTGAAAATAAACAAATGGTTGACAAATGAAGCAATGCTACATCAAATATGGTCTACTTTTCAATCGTAAATTGGTGTTTAATTTCCGAAGCCTTCTGCTACTAAGAAAGGCAAGTTTTCTCCATGCCTTTGTGCTAATTATTCAAAAAATGTTACTGACATAAATTAGGTATTCAAATTTTTTTTATAAACATGCTGTAATAAAAAATATAGGTTTCCATTTAAAAAAAATGGTATACCTGGTGAGTAGTTACAACCTGTCAACTAAAATCTTGTACACCTGGTGTACGCCAAATATATTTTTCTCATCATAGGCATAAGCTCAAACAAACTCTGTTACAAAAAGCAACAATCTTACACATATTTGCGGATTTATAGTGGTCGGTTTTCCAGTGAAATAAAATATGTAAATGTAAAGAAAAAAGGAAGGTTTGGAAATTTGTTGCGCATGCGTAGGACAAGAAGTAAGTAAGTGCAAGTATATACATACATATTTATTTTACAATTGTGACGGTCACTTGTCAAAAGTTTGACATAACCAAAAACCTTCGACATGACCGCTATTGCTATCTCTCGGTCATAGCCAACTTTCATGACGTTTTTTTTATGTCTAATTAAAATAAACTCGCCCCATATTTGAAGGGTTTAGTGAAAAAAGTTGCCTACCCCACAAACTTGGGTGTTTAATAAAATTTTATGTTTTATACTAGAGGTAGGCAATTAGTAAATTATCTATTACTAGCGACCCGCCCCGGCTTCGCACGGTTTTTATCAGTGTTTCTCTACTATATTATGCATGTATTATACATATAAACCTTCCTCTTGAATCACTCTATCTATTAAAAAAAACCGCATCAAAATCCGTTGCGTAGTTTTAAAGATCTAAGCATACATAGGTAGGGACAGACAGCGGGAAGCGACTTTGTTTTATACTATGTTATGATTATGAAGGTGAAATTTAGTGCATCCATTACTTCAAGACATTCATCATTAGGTATTGCATGTAGCAACTTCTCCATATTACAAATTAATTTCATGCATTCTAAATACATTTTAGAATTCGTGCTTTCTGAAAACGAATTAGTAAATTTCCATAGCAATTCGTTCAGCAGACACAACACGGGGCTGAAAGTTGGATAGCAAATATCGCAACATCATGCCATCCCACCTTGTCATTTGATTTAGTAATGTTTGGTGCAGACAACTTTGGCCCTACTGCTAAAAGGAATAACCGTAAAGTAACTTAGTGAAATACAATTCTCATATGTGCAAGAGAGATGACAATCGTGAACAATTTTAATGTTAGTTAATTTTGTGTTATATGTATGGCAGATCGGGGTCTTTGTTTATTATTTTCATCATTTCTGTTTTGTGAGGGAGAATGGTGTTATTCTTTAAATTCTGTAAATAATAAAGATCCTATAGGATATTCCCATGCTAAATATCCTATGGGATAATCCAGTTTTTTACGAGTAATGTTTAAGGTTCTATTTATTGCATAAGTAATACTTTTTGTTCATCTAAAATTGCAATAATAGCTGGCCGGCATTACAAATTTCAACCATGTAGTATTTATTACTTTATTAGATAAATATTAACTAAAACTACTTTTGTAGTGACGACGCTTTTAACAGTTTTAACATCAAAACACTATCTACGTGTAAACAGCAGGTAAGTTTTTTTGCATGTAATTAAAAATATTTTACATTGTACTAAGCCTGCTTTTCTTTTAAATATTTATATACTTGTTGTATTGCTCTAATAAAACTGATAAATAATATAAGCATTATGATTGTGTAAACGATATTATAGATAAATGTATTAGACTTACAACTTATAAATGGATCAAATAAAAAAAGGCATTAGACAATTCAGTAGTGGACATACAAAAAAAATAAAAAAACTCAAAGCCAATTACAGTCTACTTATCTTACACCAACCAATTACCTTTTTCTTTTTTTTTTTGTTTATTTCGAGTTCTAAATGAGTCCATTTAGAACTCGACTTTTTTAGTACAATGATGAACCAAGAAGACAGTGACGAATACCAAATTTTTGAGGGAGAATTTTATTTTTGTGATATTTATTAACACAATTATTATTTATTATCAGAATATTTAGTTATGTTGATAGAATTTTATTTTTTGTTTATTGTTATTGTTTTTTTTTTCATTTTATTTGCCTATGTTTGGCTAAAGTTTCAGAATGTTGTTATATATAATTTTTATTTCTTGGCAATACCAAGAGTTTGATGATTTTGTTTTAGAATAATATTTCATTTTAGTTGTTTATACCTGGTATTACGTAATTTGCAGAACTTGTTTTTAAATTAGGATAATACTTGCAATTTATGTATTTTACATCATTTTTTATTGTGAAATAGTTCATCATTTATAGTTTCGGTTAAAGTTTTATGCATTATGTGTTACCATAAGTATAACGCCCAATTTTTTTCCACCTTGCGGTATCACCATCTTGACGAAACCTAAATTTTAGGTGGATGAGGTGGCTTGCGTGTTCCAATGATCCTACGAGCTAAGCCAGGGGTAGCATGCAATGCTACTGGTAGGGTCACCCATGCTGAACAGGTCAAAGGGAAGGAACCTGACTAAGAGTGATACAAACTGTTTATACTATAACATCTAATGGTATTATTATGTAAACAATGTTCTATTGTTATATCTTGTTAATAAATTTTCCTTATAATTTTTTTGTTTCTTTTTTAATAGTGAAAATATAATTTTATAACTGAAAACATCAAATATCAAGAGATAAAATTATTATTTTTACTTTTAAACCTTGAATGCTATGTGAAATTAAGGAAAGGGTTCCTCCCTAATTTGAGGAGGATGATTTTCTTAATTTTACAAAGTATTGAGTTTTAAAAGTAAAAATATAAAGAAGTAGGTATTTTTAAAAAGCCCGCGCTGTGCCATATAGAACTGTCAGTGTGTTGCCATCAATTAAGCAGTAGGTAGCGCTTCTAATCCTATATGTTTTGTGAGACACAAGTTGGACATCAGACGCCATGCAGAATGCATGCTCTCCAAGGAAGAAAGGTGCTTCTTTGGTTGTTCGCCAGCCTCCACCAGCTCTTTCTTTGTAGCCTGTTCCACATTCTTCTTTAAGGTTGTGATCTCCTTCTTTATTTCGTGGAGTTTCTTTAACAAAGCCCTGTTCTGCCTCGGTCTTTCAATGTATTTTACATAAATGTTTTCTATGTACATTATAATCTCACATTTGGTATTTCTTATGGTTAACGATAATTCCGAACATTTTTTTATTAATCTCATCAAGCTCGACTTGTTCTACAGAGGAATTCATTTTAATTACGTACAAATTACAGAAACTAGCCTCAAACTAAAAAGCGACTGGTACTGCTGGCAGCGTTCAAAATTCTAAATTCTAAACCACAAATCGTGTGTTTTGTGGGCTAAAATATGCGCTAAAAAAAGTCACCGAACATAAAAAATCTGGAAGTCTATCTGTTTTTAAACTTTGAAAAAAGTCTAAGTTGTATGTAGGCAACTTTTTTTACTTATGCTCCAATATCATTTTGAATTGATAGTTGTTAATCCAATAAACGGCACTTTGTATTGTTGGTTGCAGAAACATTTGATTTAAAACTTAGACTAGTGTCATCCAACGGTTGTTTTGTGTGTTATAACATATTGTATATGTATGTACTTACTGACGTGATCTAAATTTGTTCTGATTGGTACCGATCTGATAATCCACGATATATGTATGTATGTAAGTAGTTTTCGTGTATAAGCAAAAGTTTGGCAAGTCGCTATTGAACCATAACCGCATTGTTGGAGTATTTATAAACAACGTTTTTTGGGGGGTACCTAATTGCATTATTTTGCGAATTAATTTTTACGATACGAATTTTGTTTGTAATGGCAGATCAAGTGAACATAAATAAGGTAAACCCTGATTTAATCAAAGAAAGAAGCAAATGTACTTTTAATACTCTAGAATTGACATACTTACTAGATGGAGGAGAAGAAAAAACGAAAGAGAGAAAAAGCAGAGGTACGTAAACAGAAAGCAATAATTTTTAAGTGAAATATATCACTTTGGCAAATTTCTGATATATAGAAAACTGCTGAATAAAATATCTAACGTCCCTATAATAAATTGATTCGTAAGTCTTTTTTTCCAGTCTTTAAAATGAAATGATTTATTCTCTTTTAAATATATTGTTTGTACAGTTTATAAATTGTATGTTTTTTCAGAGGATTTTTTTCTTAAACGATCCTAACCTTAAAACTAAGGTGCCCATAGAGTATCTAAGCCACAAAGAAAAATATGAAGAAGCCATACGAAAGGCTTGCCTTGTTTTTCAAAAAGTGCAACAATTACAGAATGAAGGAAAAGGCGGAATGGACAATTTTAGGTAAGCCTGATAAATTGTAAGCAAAGTTTTAATTTATTTTATTCATAACTTATTAGAAACATAATTATATACAAGTGTTTTCCGTGAACTTTGTACACTTTTTGACCTATGAATTTTGCAATAAGATTAATTAACTTGAGTGTATTGTATTTATGTTTATTATCAAGATGTGTTAGTAATCATACTTTTTATAGTGTACATATGTACCTAATTGTGTAGATAATTGATTTTTATTATGTACAAAGTACCTTTGTACGTATTAAATGTTTACACCTATATTATTACTAGTTATCCAACAGTCTAATCTATAAGCAAAATAAAATATCCATGTTTTATATCTATAGAATAAACTTATCAAAGGATCGACAGAACATCCCAAATCAAAATATGTTTCAAATTTAATGGTTCAGTAATTAAATTAAAATTGAATTCTCTCTATTTTAATAACAGGTTAATAAATATGTAAAAATTTTCCTAGAAAACACATTTAAACTGGCAAAATACACATATTAGACATTTTTTAATTAATGCAGTGTCAAATATATTGTTTTATATGCTTTAATTTACAGAGGTGGATTCAATTGTAATTATTAAAATAAATGAATTTTTAGAGAAATATTAGGTGGCCAACTAGGCTCCGCTATACTTAAAGATGGCCATCCCCTTACTCTGCATTACGTAATGTTTATACCCACTTTAATGGGGCAGGGAATATCCAGCAACAAACGGAGTGGATTCAAAAGGGATGGAATTGTAATATAATTGGGACATACGCACAAGTACGTTAATAAATATGCTTGCTTACAGAATTTAATACAATGCAAATTTTAGACTGAGTTAGGCCATGGAACATTCATTAGAGGACTTGAAACTACTGCCACGTATGACCCAAAAACAGAAGAATTTGTACTGAACAGTCCAACTCTAACATCGTACAAGTGGTGGCCAGGGGATGTAAGTTTTTAAATTAGAGGGCAGATTAAACAACTCATTATAATAATTTCAGTGGGTCAAAGTGCCAATTACGCCATAGTTGTCGCACAACTTTATACTCAGGGAAAATGTCACGGAATTCATCCGTTTATTGTTCAATTAAGGGACGAAGACACTCACGAACCACTGCCAGGTATCAAAGTAGGAGAAATCGGATGTAAATTAGGAATGAATAGCACGAACAATGGTTACTTAGGATTCGAAAATGTCAGAATTCCACGAACAAATATGCTTATGAAGAATAACCAAGTATTACCAGTAAGTTTTCTTCGATAAAAGTAAGCGTGTAATGTGAGAGTTATTTTAATGTTTTATAGGACGGTACTTACGTGCAATCCCCTAGTAGCAAATTAACATACGGGACAATGATCTTTGTACGGGTAGTTTTGGTACAAGACGCAGCCACGTATTTAAAAAAAGCAGTCACCATTGCCACAAGATACAGCGCTGTAAGGCACCAATCGCAAATTAAACCAGAGTAAGTTCTGCATAATAAATCTATAAATAATCCTAATTTTAATTCGTTAACAGCGAACCAGAGCCCCAGATAATAGATTTTATAACGCAGCAGTACAAGTTGTTCCCGTACATCGCCACGTGCTTTGCTTTCCAATATACAGCGTCTTGGCTGTGGGACATATATAACAACGTTACGGGCGAACTTGAAACTGGCCATCTGGACAATTTACCTGAAGTAAGTTTCACAACGCTTGTCGTGAAAAATAGCTAATAAGTTTCTGGTTTTTAGCTTCATGCGGCATCTTGCGTCTTGAAAGCGGTGAGCAGTGCCGACGCGGCGTTGGGAATCGAGACGTTGCGATTGGCTTGCGGAGGGCACGGTTATATGACTTCTTCTAACTTACCATCCACCTACGGACTCGTCACCGCTATGTGCACCTACGAAGGAGAAAATACAGTTCTCCTCTTGCAGACCGCTAGGTATTTGATCAAGATATGGCAGAACAAGACGAATTTACAAAAATTACCGACCGTGAGGTATCTGGAAAATTCCTTATATAAGAACATTCCTTTCGAAAAATCAATCGAGTGGATTATATCGGCTTTGCAGCAGACCGCAGCTGGGTAGGTTTATAAACGTATCCGTACTTTTTGAGATTATTCAGTTGTTTAATTTCAGGAAAATCGACATCGCCAATCGCCATATCCTTGCGAACGAGTCAGGCGTGGGGAAGCGTACGAGGATGCCTGGAATAACACTTCCATTGAGCTGGTAGCGGCGGCTGAATTGCACGGCAGAGCGTTTATAGTCGAGACTTTTTACAACACCGTACAAACTTTGTTGAAGCAAACTTCGCCAGAGCTGGGGGCTCGTCCTTAAGCAACTGCTAGAGCTGTACGCTGTACACACTATTCTCAGATCGACGGGTGACCTATTAAGGGTAAGTCTTGTAGATACAGGGTGTTCAGTTCGTAAGAACTTTAAAAAAAAAAGTGAACGCCTCGTAAAAATGTGTTTTTGTAGTTCACGAATACCTTGAGTAAGGATGTGGAGGTGCTGCAGACTTGGCTCGAGGAGCTTCTAGCGTGTATAAGACCAAACGCAGTGGGCATTGTCGACAGGTTTCGATATGCGCGACGAAGTGCTCTCGTCGGCTTTTAGGCGCCTACGATGGGAACGTCTACGAAAAGCTATTCGAAGAGGCGCAGAAGAGCCCCTTAAACGCGGAGCCAGTAAACAAATCATTCCACTTGTATCTGAAGCCTTTCATGAGGTCAAATCTTTAACTTTTTTACATTTTTGGGGTAAGCTGGGACCAATTATTATTATTTTTTTGTTATTATTATTATATTTTATATTTGTTAGAAGTTATTATTTTAGCTTACTCGGTGATTTATGATGCAAGAAACAAATTTTACTTAACCGAACAAATCTATAGATAGATTGTCATTCTGTGATTATGATATATAGATATGCGTATACAATGCGACTCTTCTGGATTTTTAGTCTAAAATTTGACATATACCAAGATGTTTTTTTTTTTTTTATTTAAAACAACGCGACGTTTGCTGGAACCAGTTTTTGCCTAAATTTATAGATAAAAAATATACCCATATAGTGCGTACATTTTGGGAAACACTGCATGTACAAAATCATCTGAAATTAATATTTGTTATAGCTTTTTTATGGTTTTGAGTAGAGAATTATGCATAAAGTATTCTTTATATATTTATAGCCGTCCTGAATGCATTTTTTGCCGTTTATATATTTTGTTTTCCTGAGAAACAGCATTTTGTTAAACGTTTTACCAAGGTAAAAAATTTAAAAAGCAAATTTACAAAGATATTTGTTTGGTATACTTTATAAAAGTATTTTTCGTCCATCCATATCGTATTTTTATAAATAAAGTGATTCGAGTATTTGTGTATTTTTAGATAATGAACTTTTTTCCCACCTTATTTTCCCTTTATCTGAGATTTGCAAATGTTCAGCTTATCTCAAGCTGTTGCGTAAATGTATTACGTGATTAGTAACTCGTAAAACTTGTTTTTAATCGTGGCCGTGAAAAATTAATGATTAAATTAAACTGGACTTTGGTGCGACTTGAACCATTATAGCAATCCGTAAGAAATTTCGAATAGACATGAACAAATATCGGTATACTTTTTGGAATACAAGTTTAATAGAGTAAAAAAATATCACTAAACAATACACTTTATATAAAAAGCTTTAATTCACGATCACATTACCAAAAATATAAGAAGATTTAAGCTGCTAAAGAAATAGTCACAGTAGAATCAGTTAAAAATAAAACAAAAAAGGAATTTGAAAATTAAAATTGCGTCGGCGAGTTGTATTTTTTTTTTATCTAATATTTTGTATTCATTATTTGGAAATTTGAAAATTGAGACATCAATAGTTTAATTATAAAAATTTATAAAGGCTCATGTAAGACCTGTCTACATTGTCAATAAAATATCTCAAATTTAAAGCGTTTAATTACAATAAAAATAGACGTATGAGTAGACATTTCTAATATAAACGTAGACACATTTTAAATGAGCTATTACTACATATATGATTTGTAAAAATTGTTTACAATAAAAAAATTATACCTAACACAATCTAAAACTGTATTATCGATGAATGTACGCTTAATATAAACACTTTATAAATCCGTTATAATAATCTATATGCACAATTCATATATTTACAAAAAAATAGATAAGATACAAGTATGCATTATTTTATATTAAAGATAATTAAAATAGTAACATTACAAATCACTGGACGTGAAGACGAATCCACAGAAAATAAAGTTCCGGCACAGATCACTATATTTCCCATATATGCGACTGATAACCTAAAATTTTCGTTCTACAAATATTGCACAAGATTCTACCATAAATTTTCAACAACTGGACAACTAATTTTTTGTTGTAATAAACAAGTGCGTCTGATCTACAGATATTTTCCCAATACTGCAACTTCTAACCTCTTAAAAAATGAATAAACAAACGAACAATACAAGTGGCAACTTCCTAGGTAACTCGGATCAATTCTCGTTTTACGTATCAGTCGGATACATGTAGAACATACGTCTATTTAACTATATTTAAAACTAGGCTAACCGGACCGAATGAAGGTGCGCTATGAAGTTAGCGCCACTGCGCGTATACACTGTCCTTGTCACGTCCCATCAGCGTAGCGAGGCACTCAGAAAGGAAACTAGCAGCCGCTGGAGGGTGAAATGCGCATCCAATCACAGTCACCTGATCATGCGCCATATCACAGTATAACACGCTCAAACACATAGACATGCTTTTGTTCACACAATATTTTCTAAGTTATTTTCAGAATGTAAAACCCTATAAATGTAACACAAACGACAGGAGCACGCGCACAGCTGACGGTTTGGCATCGAACGCTTAAGACGAGTAAAGTTTCAAAACAAAAACTGGAAAGCTAAATTCTATAATGTTTAGTTACGTACTGTACGGATTAGTTAAACACGTCCCCTTTTTCTTCAGAAACGTTTTTAGAAAAAGTAAATGGAGATTTTATAGGAAATGACACAGCTAACCGATCCCTGTTTGTTTTTTTTTTTTTTTTCGGGAAAAATACCTAAAGTGAACCTAAAAATTCTTCATCGTTTACCTGCGAAAAGCATGTATGTGTACAATACGCATTGAATCAGGGCGCCAAATTTCTGGGCAGCAGGGGATCAGGTGACTGATGAGGTCAGCAAGCAGATGTCTCTTCCCCTCCCAAGGTATAAGCTACACTGTCCAATTTCTGAGCCAGATGCAAACGCCTACAATTCGGATCCGTAGTCAACGCCTCGATGATCTAAAACAATACAGATTGATAATTGAACTTCTTACTCAAATAAACGTAAACCAAATGTGAGAACAGCTTTCCGGTTAGCTCACAATACTGTATCTCATAATCGCAATGAGATTATTTTTATTATTATTATTATTATTATATCTACCACGACTAATCGGTATTAATTTTGGTTGTTTGTAAAAGTATACCATATGATATCGTCTTTCAGAATTCGTATCAGTTGGGATGGAATTTTTTGAACAAATTTATATCATAAATCAAGTGCCCACACTTGGAATTTTACATGGGTATCTTACCGGTTCTCTATACTTCGTCACGTAAATGTAGAGCTCTTTTAAAGCCGCTACCATGTCGAATTCCTCTGCTTGCTGCGTAGACAACTGCTGCATTGCCGACCCCATCTCCTGGTCGGTGATAACTGGGCAACATGGCCACGTCATTGTAAAACTGAGACACCATTTCCCTATACCTCGGTATATCCTGCAAATAATTTATTACTCAAACCTTTGGATCTCCTCGTCTTACTTAGAATTGCAAAAATACATAAGCTCTGTTGATGAAAACTAGGTTATGTCAGATTTGTTACCTTAGCGAAGAGCAGCTTGTTGGAAGGCGAGTCCTTGCCCAGGCGGTGCTCAGTGGTAGAGCAGGCGTCCATGAAGGTCTGCGCTATAACCGACAAGCAGGAGTCGAGGGTCGAGGTCTTATTTATATCGAAAATAAAATCGGGATTCTTAATGAAATTAACCCAAAACCTAAGGGGAAGACTATTCGATTTCCAAGCGTGGACGACCTCTGGATCTTGTATCCCGTGCTTCCTAGCCGCCTCGTCGAGCAAGTCGAACAACCACTTCACGGCAGGCGGCAGAGCTTCGTTCACAGTCAGTATAGTTAAAAAGAAATCGTCGACGAACTTCTGTATTGTGCCTTTAGTAGACAACAGCCTTGTCAGGAATATCTCGGGTATGGCTTTGTGAGTTCTTTCTATGAGCTTGTTGTTGGGGAATTGATGATCGTCTATCGGTTTAACCAAGTGATATATTCTCGGATTGTTAGCTGCTTCTATATCGCCGTTGGTGGTTATTATGGGAGACTGGGAGTTGTTCAGGTACATCCCTGTTACGCAATTGTGGCAGGGCTGTTTACAGTTATTGTAGCTGTCGTTCTGGCGAGATCAAAGACATAACCGCACTCTCCTTAACTCCGTAGTGGGCCAAAGTGTTCAGTTTCTTCCAGCCGCCGATAGTCTTGGTAGTGAGGTCTTCGTCTTGGAGGGTCAAGTGGCCACCACGGCCATGTCTCCATTCCAAATCCACCTCGTATATGGAAGGACGCAAGGAAAAGGGGGTGTTTTTAAAGAGCGCGTCCAATATTTTTGATTTTACTTGACTGATAGTATCACAGTCTAACACTTTGCATTGTATTTTCTCGTCTAGATCGTCTTGGACGATGTGCAACGTCTAAAAGGAAAAAAGTCACGATAATTCTAGAGAAAACGTTGCAAATTGTGAACTTACCACGACACCATGTTCAACATTTTCCCTCAGAAGTCGTTCTTCCGACAACGAATATCTGGCGTCGTGAGTGATTGCATCAACCAGCCCTTTTTCTATCTGGTGTTTGATGGCTTTGAACAACAGAAACAGAGACAGACCAGCGTATTCCTTCAGGTAATAATACATGCAGAGAGCCATCCAATTTGTCAACATCTTCTCTACTACACTCTCAGTTCTCCTTAACATTAATTGTGGATGTTTTACGTATTTACAGACTTATCGATTAGACGTAGTAACAAACTTTTTAGAATATCTGTTGCGTATTCCATCTTACTCATTAAAACTACCATTAGTAAGGACGCTACGTTTACCCCTTAAAAATTATAAACAATTAATTTCGGTTTACTAAGCGAAAAAAAAAACAACTTACTTATTCCTAATATTAAAGGACTTTTGAGATTCTAATATTTCAATAAAAGTTAATACAAAATGCTTATTATTAATTAGTTGCTCAAACTGTAGCATTGCAGTGTCATAGTTTGTCCTTGGCCCATTTATTCGAACCTAAAATTGCAAATAAAAACAATTTATGTACACGGTGAATTTGCTAAAGTCGATTACCTTAGGAGCATTTAAGATCGGATGATCACTGACACCTGGAAAGAAAACTTTCATAATATAACTAGTGTGATCCAAGGTTGGAATACCGGAATTTTCTAAATGGCGGTGAGATCAGTCATGTCAGTTTGCAGCTCAGCAAAAGCTAAAAACGGGAAGGCTATAAATTTTTTCTCGCCAACAAATTAAATCCAAATTTACCTAATTTACATTCTGATCTAACGTTACTCTCCAACGTGTCCATCTGTATTTGGATTCTCTTGTATTCCCTTTCCGCCTGTGTAGATTTTCTCCTGTACACAAAGAGAACGGTACGAAAAACAAAACGAACAATATAATGCCGACCGCTATCATTATTATTGCTTCGGAGAGGAGCTGACGTTTTAAATATGTCGTAACGTAGATAACCAATCGGAAACCTCAAGCTTCTCCCCACTCTGACGACGACCAATGGCAGATTAGTGTCAGTCTAAAAAAATTTCAAGGGAAAATCGATTTTAATAATTTTCAAAGTACTCTGTTTACCTTCATGCCCCTTTCATTTGTAGCCGCTGGTTGTTGTTCAGGCGGAGAACATACTAGCTGGCTCATAGCCAAGCTAGTTACGTTGACGGCTTAGTGCCAATCGTCACGACCACATCAGCTTCGTCACTAGCAGAATTCAAATTCTCACCTTCAATCACAAGGGTGTCACCCTTATATAATTTTATTTCGTTGGGGAACTTAAAAAATTTCGGATCCTCAACGTACAACAACTGCGAGCGTAGATTCGGGAAATGCTTCTCTAGGTCTCGCACAGATTGCACATTATCCATCACGAAGCCAATCTTCAAATTCAATTTAGGCTCCTTCATCTGTAAATAAAACGAGGTTAGGAAACAAAAAATATTTTAATCAAAAAAATGCGTCGTCAAATCTGGCTATGAGAGAGATGAAAATAGCGGTTATGTCGAAGCTCAAAGTGAAACTTTGTTGTCAAACTTTTGAGAAGTGACTGTCACAATTGTAAAATAAATAATGGCCGTCACATAATGTGACAGCCTTGATAATCCAATAAGGTTATAAACTTAAGTTTTAGAATAGGAATACTTTTTTTTTTGCTCGGCCAACTTTGATGGCTTTTTTTCTTGAAAAAATTTAATTTACTCACTTTGATAGCGGCTGGTTTTCTAACAGATCTTTTACTACGGCTGCTATGCGTTAGAAAGTAGTGATTAACAGAAGGGCTTGGGCATTCCATCTGAGTGGCGCTCAGTACGGTACAAGTGGTACGGTTTATCGGAATATTCGGTTCCGTATAGGAATAAACCTCCATTTCGGGTTTCTGTATACTATTTAAATTTGTACCGTGGACGAAGATCATTTTACCACCAGACACGAAACTATTTAAAGGTTTTATCTCCATTATTGTGGGATCCTGGGTGTAATTGAACGGATTTCCTTTCAAAGTTCGATTAGCCCCATCTATGCTAAGTGTCAGCGTCTCATGCTACTCGAACGCGGCTCTGGAAATTATGCAAGTCAATCTTCCACTAGAAGCCTGCGTAATGTTTACTTGACATATATATTCGTCTAAGTACGCCGTTATTTCTGAACCGATATTCAAGTATTGGCCTGTTATAGCCAGTTGAGTACCACCCGATTGGGGACCAATCGAAGGATGAGACGCCTGACAATATGATGTCCTTGTAGCTGAATAGCACGGAAGATTCTGTGTCACCAGCTTCATTGCCAACTCTTATCGGTGCTGTCATTTCAGTTCCAGAACGACCAGTGACGCACTGAATCCTTACGGACACCTCGTAATTAACGAGGACACACGGGACTTTTCCTATGGTTATATTGCCTTGGACGTCCTCTTTTTTCAGACCCTAAATTGCTGCCTTCGATCGTCACCAAAGTACCTCCTTCTATTGGACCGCTTAACGGTTTTATCTGTATTAAATAAATAGTAAACACTCTTTCTTTAACAAGGGCAAATAGTAAAGCAGAAGAGTTCTTGATTGCTGTAAGTAGAGACCAACCAACCATGACCATGGCCGGCATACTTAACCGACACCAACCCAATGGAAAAAAGTCATAAAAAAGGTTAACTTGTTTAAAAGGTAAAAAAGTTTCTGGCTTTAAAAGTACTGAAAAATTCCTTTCAAGCAGCATGTCAGGAACTCTCTGATTGTTCAATACAGATGGGGCTAAATCAACTTACCATATCGATACGAGGGCGAGGGCATTCGGTGTGGGGCGTGTGCTGGCAAGTTTCAGAATACTGACAAAAGTTACCACACCAAGTGCATTGATATTTGGAATTTCTCGTGACACACAAGGAACAGTCGTGTTCCCTGTGGGGAACCCAAAATTTCACTTGTACAGAGTAACATTGATGGAATCTACGTGGTGGATCCGGTTCCAAACCACCCTCACGCTTGCCGTGTTCCCCTCGTTGGCTTCGTACGAATACTAAAACAATTTAACTAAAGTTTCTGCAATTTGTATTCGCTATATATACATTACCGTTGTTTTGTCACAAACAATAATGTTCTTGCCATCGACTCTAGCTGGGACCAACATCGTAGCCCCTTCGATAACGATTATACACTGAAAGCCTGTATGACCCGGTTGAGGGTGGGGTAAATTTTTCACTTCAAACACTATTTCTTTGAGCACATTGTTCGGCAGCAAAATTACATCCCTCTTCTTAAATTGCGGGCAATACGCAAAACCATGATTCGATAGATGCGTAGGATTCTAAAAAAATATAAAACCAATGAAACTGTAAGAAGATTGTTTCATTATTCTTACGTTTTCCCCACTGATGATATTCCGTTGGCAAGTGGAGATGTTATGGGTGCATTTGTTTTCAGTATCGCACCAGTTACAGGCCCACTTAGACCTAACGCATTCCCCATAAAGTCGATGCTTGCTGCAGTCGTAATAGGCGAAGTTTCTGGAGACGAATCTTTATTTGTCTCGGATGATCTGACGCTGAGGGGCACCAATACATGGTCCATCTTGGGGGGGATGCTGGGGCGTTTGTGTATCTCTGGAGTAGGGCAGGAAAGGCCAAACTCCGTCACCTCGGCGTCTATCGGTTCGGCTGAGCCGAAAACGCACCTATATTTTGCACCGTAAGGAAGTTCTGGAAGGGTTCTTATTGTTAAACGGACATTCGTCATTTGGTTGATCGGTATACGCTGGGAGAACTTGCTCGAAATCTATACACTGCTGTCCTGTACCCAGGGAAAGCCATCGAACGAGGCTTGTGGAAGCTTTTTGACAGGCACTACGAATCGTACACCTGCACACCACAAAAAGCAGAAGCGGGTAAACAAAAATATTTTTTCCTTTGTTGAAAGAGCGAGACAAACAACTTTTAGACAATGTTCTTACAAAAACAATAAGCAATAAATGGTCATTTTCTTATATTTTTTTATAGACGTTAATAAAAGGAGTATACAGGGACAGCCAAGAGTTCTAGAAATGTTTTGGGGTGTTTTTGAGATCTCCGACTGTTCCGGAACTTTTTGGCCGGACCGTATGTATATTTTCAAAACTTAACATTAATTAAATCCGCTACCAAATATTCTCGCCACAAAGTCACAGTATTTGTTTTTCAACATGGCTGAACAGAAATGAGGGCAACATAAAAGTCGGAAATAAAAAACGGATACTAACTTTTTCTCTAGCGAACACCAGCCGCAGTAGGGATCCTTAGAGTCCAAACAAGAGGAGCAATTGCTATAAGTGCTACAATGTTCCACGTTGATTTTGGATACCTAAAATTTATGACATAACGAATAAATTCTTTGAGAGCCAATCAGCTCGGGATTTATCACCTTGGACGTGGAAAGGACGTAAAGAAAATCGCCGGTCGGCGACAGCGTCGTGTCGGGCAGGATGGCGTTGCCCTGTCGACGACGACCTCCTCGTATTCGGGCGGCTCGGCCCCGAGAGGAGCACCTTCTTGATCCTGCCGTCGGTGGTGCCCAGGAAGGCCAGCACGTGCCTGCCAGTGGAGGCGGTTGCCACGGCCGACAGCGATATGTTGGGGAACGCCAGGGCCGCCGTGGCCACCAGCGGCGTCACCCGCTGATCTTCAGGCCGACTTCACAGAAGTTAGGAATGTTGCCCGCCGAGCCGCTGGTGGGGCACTTCCCGTCCAGCACCGGCCCCGAGACGTAGCCCATATTCCGATACTTCACGCTGCCATTGAAGCACATGTGAATGTTCTCGATGAACTTGCCCTCGATGTCCCGCAGCGGGTAGAGGCAGAGCGCGGAGTGGTTCTGAGGCTCGTTGGTGATGCCCTTGGCGGGTCTGAAGACCGCCACCAGCACCGGGGATCGAGGGGATGCCCAGGGCCGAGGCGAGCTCCTCGCCGGGAAGGCGATCTTCGCGTCCTGCACCAGGTTGTACTTGACGTCGGCGTCGACGCACTGCAACGTCACCTCGGTGTAACTGTCGTAGTTGGCGTCGTTTATGCAAGTTCTGAGGCCGCGACACGTAGCCCTGCTCCTCCTGGCCGGGCAGGTGGGACTGCTTCTGAACTATCACGAAGTACGCGTAGTCGCTGGCGTTGAAGCCGTACACGTACTGAACGATGAAGTGGTCCCTGTACTTGACGTCGATGCTCAAGAGGGACTGCTTGCTGAAGGGAGTACTCGGCTATTTCGAGGGAGTCGAGGTCGCGGCTGGCAATCGCCGGCACGTCGTGCCTGTACTCGCCGTTGTTGGTGAACGTGGTCCCTACGTAGAGGATGTTCGACCGGCCCCACAGGTTGTACTTCCTGGGGCCGATGTACGCGTAGGTGGAGGCGTTCGCGTCGTTCGCCGCGATGCTCTTCGGTATGAACTCGGGCTCGGCGGTGACGTTGGCCAGCTTGTACTTGTAGCAGGCGCCCTGCGCCAGCGAGCCGCACGCAATCAGCGTCCGCGACTCGGGCTCGATCAGCAGGATCTTATTGTAATTGTCCATCAGCGAGAGCGGAATGTCGGGGTCGCTGCAGCCGGTCGCGTGGCACAGGGGCTGTCGTTGCGTGGCCCCGTCACGACGAGGTGCTCCAGCCGCAGCTCGGGGTCAAGCTGCGCGATGCGGTTGACGCCGCCGACAAAGAGCCGGCTCGTCTTCGGGTCGACGGCCATGTGCGAGCCGCGCCGCCGGCTCGCCGGGGCAAGGGTACCGCGCTAGCACGGCGTCGGCGGCCCCGCGCCCCACAGCCCCGCCAGCAGCAGCAGCAAGCGAACGCCCGCCACGGTGCCACGCAACGCGCCCTCTCCACCATGAACGGCTTTCACCACCATGAAGACGACGGCTTGTGCATGCCCCTGGCCCTGGCGACGACGGCGACGGCCTGCACCGCTTCTTCGACACCTCCTCGGCACCTCTTCACCCGCATTAGGCACCTACCGGACGGAACAAACAATTAGTATTCCCTATTTTAATTCACACAAAAACACTCATCCCCCCTTAAATTCGAAACATTTTTTATATACAAGCGCGCGTTTCGCCAACCGTGTTAGCATCGTCAGGAGATTATTAACCCGTTTCGGCCGAAAACGCCACTCCCGGTACATCGCTCTTCAGCGCCTCATAACTAATACTATTTGCGACAGAAAAATTTGACAGGGACATATTTTTGAAGTTTAAGACGTGCCCCTTCCGATGGTGTCCATGAAATTCCTCCAAACAATTATTGATTATAAAAAAAAGCAGTTTTAAAAAAAAGCACATTTTTTTAAATCAAATTTCAGGGGGTTTCCGGTCTGCAATGGGCGTGAAATCTCACTAACCGGAGGAATAAATGTTTGAACTTTAAGTATACGTGGTTAAAAGATCGATTTTTTCCCTTATGCGTTCAAAATGGCGCCTGAACTGCAAATTTTTTTTGCGTAAAAATTCAAAAATTTTTTATTGGAAAATTATGCACTTGTACAAAAAAATTGTCAAGAATAAAAAGTTCTTAAAATCACTCAAAAGAATGCACTGGAATTTTTTTCAAAATTTTGGAGCAACTTTTTGTATTTTGCAAACGGTCAATTTTTGCAAAATTTAAAAAAAAATTGCTTAAAAAATTCTGAAAAAACTCCAGCGCATTCTTTGGATGATTTTAAGAACTTTTATTCCTGACAATTTATAGTAAAAATGCATTGTTTTTCGAGAAAAAAAATTCTAAATTTCGATACTAATTTGATCTTTAGTTCTTTGATTCTAGTGCATCATTGAGTGATTTTAAGAACTTTTATTCTTGACAATTTTTTGTAAAAAGTGCATCATTTTCCAATAAAAAATTCTTGAATTTTTTACGCAAAAAGTTTGCTGTTCAGGCGCCATTTTAAACGCATAAGGGAAAAAATCGATCTTTAAGCCACGTATACAAATATTTTAACATTTATTCCATAGAGGTTCCAGGTCCATTCAGACCGGAAACCCCTTGAAAATTTGATTCAAAAAAATGTGCAAAAAATCGTTATCGCATTTAAGTCAAAAACATTTATAAGGTAGTGTTACCCCTAAGTGTGAATTTATTTTTACGTCGAAGGTACCACTTGTCCTGTATTCCCAATTTACACGATACCAAATATTCCTATTTTATTATGGGACCGGGAACAAACAAACTATTTAGAATAAAATGTAACAAACTAGGGGTGATAAAGATAATAACTGGTTACGTTGACGGAGACCTAAATTTCAGGTGGATTCATGTTTTAATGTCATTTATTATGGGTTTTATTTATTATCTACATATAGTCAACAATGCAAGTCGTCACAGCCACTTTTTTAAAGTCTAATGTCCCATTCTCCCCTATGAAAATAGGAGAACTTCAAATTCCACCACACGTCACTGAAACCAAGCGGAATATAATTACTTGTTTGGATGTTGAATTATTTTTCCCATTTCTTTGCTGCACTGAGAAGTCTGAGGACTATTCCTACTTTTTTTTACTTTAAGTTCGAACTTTAAATACGCGATGTGGTAGAGGCCTCAAGATGAAAAGTATTTAGGTCGGATCGACTCGCGAGGCTTTTAATGAGTCAGGCACTTCACTAGGACTAAGTGCCGCGTATTTGCCGATATTTGCTCGTAAAAATAAATTAAACATATGCACCAGCTATTTTCAGCGTGTATTATCGTAATAAACGGGCGCGTTAACCTTACCGATTTTTTAATATTCCCTCCTAACGAGATTCTCCGCGCCCCCGTCCCCGCGCAGCGAAATCTTAATAAAAATACTCGGGGATGAAAGAAACAGCGCACCGCCACAAAGGGGCGTCCTATTAGGCCATTCATAATGCCGTAAACAAAAGCTTAAATTACTAAACCGCGAGTGAAACCACTTTACAGGCTCTTTGTTTGCGGGGGGAGGGGTTGCAACTTTTCAAAAATAAATTATATAAATAACCATTAACACGGCGAACACTGAAGGCGCTCGGTGAATGAGACCTTTAGGGCCTTCGTAGGAGGGTGCGATGTTTTGTGCAACACCACAGACTTTGATTGATCTCTCCGAGTTTGCCATTTCAACGTAAATGTATACATAAGACACAAGAATATTTAATTGGTCCTATACTTTTAACAATTCTTACAAAAAAAGAGCCAGACGCGCAGATTTTTTAGGCCAGCTGTCTATACAGGGCGTTTACAGACTCAGTGAGAAAAAATGAGCGTGTTAAACATTAAAAAATTAAGCAAGCAGAAATAATTAAATACCTATTTAAAATCATTAAAAATACATTAATAGCTTTTATTGACTTCACACAGTGTGGCCCAATTAATTTATTATCCAATTTGAACGATTCTGGTATCAAATATAGTGCACAACAAACTGCATTTTTGAACGGTATGACAAATTTGATTTATTAATCCAATGCACTGTAATACTTTTAAATGCGGGTCGATATTTTAAAATATACGGGCTCAAAAAATGCATTCATCAAATGTAACGCGCCACCAAACTACTTAGAAGGCTTATTTTTAGCCACAAACACATTTCTATCAACGACGCTCTGGAAGAACTATTCAAACGCATAAGTAACTAATTGGAATGTGCTAAATAAAAAAATATATATCTACGAAGAATGAATAATTGTTTCCGCTGTGATAAAAAAGACAACTGCAACACTGACTGACGCACCTTTCCTGGCTGAAACCTCAACGTTTGCAAACTGATATGGCATCCACATTCTTGGAAATGTATCGTTTACAATAAGATAAAGGGGTTAAAGTTCTAAAATATCTAATATTTGAACCTATTTTCGGCAAACCCTGTATATTGCACTTCATTGTCATGTGCCACACACGGGGTGATGCGAAAGAAGGGAGGTCATCATTTCGGTGCTCACTGTATAAAATGATTTACCTCGACAACTACCGTCCGTTAAAAATTTAATTAAATTCTCCTCCCGTACCAAGTCGCCGTTTGTTTCTTGCTATATCGGTACAAAGTTTTGGAGGCTGCATATTTTCACAACATAAAGCGAATTACCTTAAAAGCTAACGGCAATTTTTTCGACCCTAAAAACTTCAAAGGAGAAAAGGAAAGTTATTTTTAAATTTATGCTACAGCGGTATGAATTAGAAGCTATAAATCTTCACGTGGGAGTACAGTGTAGGTTTTCATAAAACACTTCATTGCTGAATTGACATAATGAAATTTACTTTTGAAAACATTTTTAATACAATATTCTGCACCCTACAAAGAAAAACGGTATAATCGAAAGCGTTTCGTTTAGAGCCGAATAAACATATTTTTTCAAAGATTTTATTCAATTCCTTCCCAATTTTTCTCCCACTTTCATCAGAGCCAGTTATTCATTTTATTTTAAGAAAATCTCATTTTGTTTCATTTACTTTGGACAAGATACTTTTAACCTAACGATTTTCCTACCTACTTTGTTCGTCTTACCAAAGTGCGACTGTCACAATCTATAAAGATTAGAACTAAAAATAAGTACCTTTCTTCCTAGGACACTAGGTATGATTGAAGTATACCATCCGGTGCCATTTAAAAATATACCTTTCATCGGCACACAAACTCTGAAGGAGGAAGCAATATTACATAAATAAAGTACACAAATCGTGTGTTATAATTTACTTTTTAAGGATATTAGAAAAAAAAGGTATAATACATATGCAACATAGTACCTTTTTAACCATTTATTGCATATCTGAATTGCATTTAAACCCTCAAAATAATAAATAAGACCCAGACTTCTTTTTCCGTCCCTATAAATGTTAAATCAATTTAATTCTGTGCAAATAAAATCAATTACACGATTTTAATTAAATATTTAAAGGCATGGGTATTGTCGAAACATCCCTACCACTTTGTTGAATAGTTTGGCTAATGTTCGCGACAATCATGATGTCACTGGCGAGTCTCGTCGCCATGACAACGGACTACGCAACAATCGCAAGTCCGCCGAAATGGGCGGGATTATCTCTAATTCTGCGAAACCGGCGCTGCGCGGACCAGGGGGTTGTTGAAAATTTCTATTGAAATTTGGGCAACAATTGGCCGTGCTCCTTTTATTGTTTCGGATAGTTAGCTGTGTGTCGCGAGCCGCGTTGTGTGTTACTGTGTTAGTGTCTGTGCCGGTAAACAATTAATGCATAAATAATTAAAAGTTATGGACATAAACGTCGTTTTTCAAAATTAAAGTGATTAAAGATAGTGATTTAGTGATAGTGAACCAAGAAAGAGTGACTTTTTGCCTAACTCAATGAACCCGTTATAACAGGTTAGTTGCATGTTTAATGCTATTTATTGCATGCAAATAATTATATTTCTTATTATGTTAAACATCTGTGCGTTCTTAATTTTGCGAACCGTCACTGTTACTGGATGGCAAAAATTAAGAAAATAAAAAATGTAACAAATCGTTTTTATCGTTAAAATCGCAGACAGAACACGATTTCTATGAGAGCAGACTTTTACTTGGCATACTAGATTTGAGTATATGTCCAAGAAATAAATATAAAGGGCATACTTACATATATCGATCGAAATTTAGGTTTAGTTTAAACTAATTTGTAATTTCAACCGCAGATTATGTGCTTCCCAAAACAACCTTCAAATTGAGGTTTTGGAGTAAAGTTCTAGCCATAACGATTAGGAGCAATGTCGACAGTTGAACTGTATTCAGGCAAGGTATTTTTATTTTGCGAGCAAGAACATTTTCGGTTCCCTTTTACAACAGTAATTCGTTACATGAAAAATGTGGTTATGTAATTAAAACTTTTTTAAATTATTTAGTATATGTACAAGGAAGAATCGTATCCATGTTCTTTATGAAATTAGGGAACTCAAAACAGGTATAAAACTATAATTGATTTCTCAGAAAAATCATATTCGTATTAAGTACATCCCTTCTTGTGGTAGAAAGTAAAAATAAAAAAACTTTTTTAAAAGAATATAGTTGCAGTTATCTAATCTAATTATTGCTTATATACCTATACTTCTTTTATATCTTCTAATATACAGTTTGTAATTCAAAAAAATGATAATTTCATAAACTCTTAGATTGTTTAGAGGTTTTTATTGCAGAAAAGTATCTTTGAAGAAAAAAAAACATAACTTGCCCCCATTGTCTCCGACCTTAATCGAAGAGATTTTTGGGGAAAGAGACAGATGTATATTTTCATCTTACTCTAAAATTAAGGTGGTCCTAAACTTTTGGCGGCAGTATATACATATGCGTACATAAAAAATGCATAATACAAAAATCGTTAAATTACTATAATTAATTTATGATGACACAGGTTCCCTAATTGAACGAAAGACACTAAACTAAAGGAACTAGAACGAAGAAACTACATGGATTTCTTTAAAATACTTTTACGTTTAAAAATATATATGTTTACTTGAACACATTGTTTATTCCTATTTGTGTTAGCTTATCTTATTTATGTGAAGTTTTTGCACTGAACGGATAAATAATATTGAAAGTGTATTAATTTATGCACTGTATTTGTAAAACAATTAATAACCTAGAAATATACATAGAATAGAATGATCTTTTCTATTTAAATTCAGTATTTTTTTATTAAGCCCTTATATATATACTTAAAAATGATACTTTCTATTGATATTGGTTTTGGAATGCTGAGTAGATAAGATAATGAAAAAAAATACATTGAAAATACCTTTTAAAGTTTAATTATAATAATAGAAAGAGAAGTACAATAGTATGAGTATCTCAGTGTGAATATCTAATGATTTAATGGTACAAGGCACTTTGTACAAGAAATGATTAAATATTCATGCCAAGTTTTAACTTTGTAAATTAAATACAAATTACGTGACTATAAACATTAATTAAGCTTCTGAAAATATACAAAAAAGTCTAAAGTGCAATGAAATACAAGCATTCGTGAGTAACTGACAATATAGACTTAGAAAATCGTAAAATTTGTCATTCATTATGATTAATGATGAAAGAAAAATGTCATAAATCGAATCGGTTTTATTTAAATAATAGGGTAAAACTTGTGATTGAACAGATCT
Source organism: Aromia moschata (assembly GCA_029963805.1). Lineage (NCBI taxonomy): Eukaryota > Metazoa > Arthropoda > Insecta > Coleoptera > Cerambycidae > Aromia > Aromia moschata. Next base: position 2,478,962 of record JAPWTK010000038.1, read on the forward strand.
GAGAGATGAAACCTTTCCTTACCTTTTTTACATAGATGTTTTAGTGAATTATTTGGATTAACACGATTACACAAAGGTCATACATAGATCCCAGCATCCAAGAAAAAGACAGAACTCCTACTCGATAAGATCACACTTTTCCTCAAATCTTTCAGAATTATAAATGATATGCACGAGTGTACGTTCTTATTGTTGCAATAAATAATACACACGTTGCCGTTCTTCTGGAACAACAACAAATAATGATCGTCTAGGTACTCCATTTTGGAAACCTTCTATGAGGAATGTTACAAACTTGACTTCTTTGTGTTTTCTTGTCATCTTCTGTCAGTTATCTATACACTTCACTATATATTATGGCTTACTTTTTGTCATAAACGAACAGTATTTCCAGTATTTCGTTGGGAGTGTCTGTAACACTAATAAATTCTTGATTCCCAAATTACACCGATGCAGTTACACATTCCACTGCTCACACTGCTGATGTACCTACACCAGCGGTGAGAGCCAACTGAATTTTGGTTCGTTACTACGACGCGAGATGTCGCCACCGTCCGTGTTGGTCATTTTTCACTTGATAAAAGGTTTATACGAAACGCCAAAATAGTTTTTAACTTGCTGTTAAAATAATTTGAAAATAAAACTCGACTAAACCATTTTAAATCTGCAAACTGAAAATACGTACGCCCCTATTGTATGTGAAACTGGATACAAAAAATTATTACCTTGAAGTTCTTAAAACGACATTACTAATATAAATTATATTATTATTATTATTATTATTATACACTACACCAGATTTTAGAGGGTTAGTACTAGACCCAAATGTTGGTAGATTTTTCTAAAATCTTGAAATGACTTGCAAAATATATATATTTTTCATAATAACCATGTGAGTATAGAAACTTTTCTCTATGGTTTTTGTAAAATCTTAATTTTTCACAGTTATAGCTACTATTTTAGTCTCAGAAATTAAATGTTAGTTTGAAATAAAAATTCAAATTTCCATAGCTTTAACAGATCTCGGAATTTCGAAAAAAGATAAAGAAAAAAAAGACTGCTATTTCATTGATTATTTGGAAAGAAAATATTTGGCAAATATAGGGATTTTTTTGCTTTGGAAAATGGATTTGGCAAAGGCTGCGAATGCAGCCTGGTTTCTGAGGGTGCACCAGATTTTTGAAAAAAATTGCGTTTCGATTTACGACAGATTCGCCAACATTAGTAGCTGTTTTTTAGATGAGGATCAGAGTACCTAGATCTTTTAGATCTACTAATGTCTTTTTATGTACCCATAAAAAAGAATGGTGTTATCTGCAACAGAAAACAGCAGCAGCTGTTGTTAGCAGCTCCCGTGCTAATGTATGTATTTTGAATTTTTTTGGCTGGCGATTGACCAATGTTACAAATAGACGAAAACTTATTTTGTTTTACGTAAAAACATTTGACTCGTTCCAGAGCAAATAGATAACCACAGATAACCCGGAATATTTCTTAAAAAAGTTTTTATCTGTGTTTTAAAACGCTCACATTTTGGATACGATGATATTGTTTTGACGTTTTCAATACTTTGGTAGTATCCAAAGTTCAGTTATCGCATCACTGTAATCGATAAACAACGGCGATGGCGCAAACCAATTTAAAAATTTGGCGCGAATCAGCAAGCTTGATAATTGGTAGCAAAATCGATTTTTTCTCTTCTTCGGAATTTAATTATAAGTTACTATGCCTCCAGAGAAGCTCAAACTCAAAAGTATTGGCTAATACCTACGTTTTTCCTGGTGGCAAGATTTCTAAAAGTGATAACTCGCCATTGTGGATAAAACTATTTGAAAAAGTCGGATACCCATTGAAATCCTTAAAAACTTTATCCAAAAGAAAATGTACCACCGATAGTGCTCAATGAAACAAAAGATTGTCTTCCAAAATATCTATCATTGAGGATTTGTGCAATAAGAGAAACCTTGAAGAATGTGGAATACTGATATGCAGGAATAATAAAACAATTCATGATCACAAAGGTGAAAAGCTACTTGGGCAACTTATATTGAAGGTAGCTGAGGTAAAAAAGTGGCAGAAAAAGGTCCACAACGATCCAGACCAATTTCTAAATATGTGTACTCAATTGGATATACATCCGGATGTATGGTCTTTACATGACTGGAGTAACTGGATGACCCCATCTGAATTACATCATCGCTTTGACACGATGTTTTTCATCACTTCTTATCGCAAACGCTTAGTGTACAACACGTACGTTAAAGAAATCTCAAAATGTTAAAGTAAGTATAATTTGTGACTTTGCGTTATGATGTGCTGACCCTATTATTATTGCAGTGGGCATTTCCCGACGAATTCATTAAAGAACACCTCGATCATGTAATAAGGCTTAGTATACCACAATTTTACGAAATATCCAGATTAAGAAATTTTGCTAAAATCGACGACCTTTCGAAATATGGGGGCAGAAAGGTCTTCTTACGGTTGTGAAACATATTTTCCATACAGAGTAGCTGCCAAAGAAGGGGCTTTATTCTGTTTTCCCAGGTGCGATCTGCTCTATTGTAAACTACGAGGTGTCGCTGTTAAATAACAGAAGTGCTGTCATAACACTTTTATTCGCTACCAATTACAGTAGCAACTTTTTGCCTTCAATGTACTCCCCTTGGCGATCTCTACACCGCTCCATACGACTTTTCCATTGTTGGAAGCAGTGCTGGAAGTCTGCTTCTGTCAGCTGGTTCAGAACCTCCGTGGCTGCTTTTGCTTTCTTTAACCGCTTCCACACTTTCCCAATCCGGGGTCCCCTTCAGTGTCACCGTGTCTACTAAGCCTGGATCAGTGTCAATGTTGTTTAGAATGTCAGCGCAAATGTTCATTCTTGATTCTTTTTTGCTCGGGAGTGAGGAGTTTCGGCACCATTTTGCGCATGTTGAACGATTCATGCAAAATCGGGCGAACACATTCTTTGTTGATTCCTGTTCTTTCAGCGAGCCCTCGGATGCTTAGACGACGATATTCGCGGATTAATTTACCAATTTTTTCAATGTTTTCGTCCGTTTTTGACGTTGTGGGCCGTCCGGGCGCAGATCGTCTTCGGTCATTTCACGTCCCTCTTTAACCGTTTCAACCACTCAAAGACTTGTGTGCGGGATAAACATTCATTACCATACACTTTTTTAACATCGCATGAGCTTCTGTGAGTTTTTCCCCAGTTTAACAAGAAACTTGAGATTAACCTGTTGCTCCATCTGAAGACTTCGACGCGTCACTAGTGCGTAGACTAATTCAAACGATTGTTACAAACTGGGCGGCCCAGTGGCTTGTCCAGCATCAGGTCGGTTATTTAATAGCCACACCTCGTATGTTATTGTCTTTATAAAGTTAACTCAAAATATTTTAGGTGATGACTTGTACCCTGGAGAATTCAGAAAAAGTTGATAGAGACATCACTATTCTTGATGATATTCCGCAAAGTAACATTCAGAACAGATTACTGTCAAGAGGTGAATACCCAGTTAGATTGTATCTAAAAAATGTTGTGCCAAAAGACAAGCACTTGCCACCAAAAATATAAATAATAAACTTATTTAATTCAGTATTTTTTTAGTTTATTTCCTTAAAAAAAGATGTGTGGATAATTTTATTAGGGACAATTAAAACAACTTTCGATTGTAGCATTCTTTATGTAAGTACAATTAAAAAAATTAACATATTTTCCAATTGTATAGCAATAGATTTGCCCTAAGTGGATTACGCGAGACTATAATTTCCATTAAAATAAAAACAGAAGATAAATTGAGTGGTTAACGGGAGAATTTTTTTAATTTGCCAACAAATGTAGTTCTCACAAAAATAGACAATGAGTGGTAATTGTGACAGACCACCCAAGTTCCACATCCCAAGACTTATTTTATAATTACATACACAATATGATACAGGCATTAGTGAACTTAAATTAAGAACTACGACAATAAAATAAACAAAACCACCTTTTTTTGTTTTGACAATTTTACACTGCTACAATATTCTTTGTGGGAGAATAATAAACCTAGAAGGAACGTTAAACTTTGCAAATTATAGAACCATCAAGCCAAAAACACTGAAAACTTCTAAATTTCAGAAAGCATAAGATTGTTATGAGTATAAACATACATAGATTCCACTGTACGTAATCACAGAAAATTTAGAACATTCACCACTACATATCGAATATGGAATAAAATGTAATTAGAGTTTATCCTTCAAGGTTTATATAATAAAAATACATCTCAGTTTCTATTACTATTCAGTGCCGGATCTTGGAGGGACCAGCTGGGACACAGATGCTGGGCACCACATTTAGAGGGGGTAAAAAACAGTGATTAGCTTAACTAGGTCCGAAAAACCTATGATTTAATGACAGGAATTGAGTTAAATGGCAGGAATATTCTATTTAACTTAAATTCTCGCTTGTATTGATGTTTTAATGATGGCAAATTTCGTGAAATGGAAATTTCATCAAATGATTAAAATCATTTTTCAAATTTCATTCGATTAATGACGCTTTTAAACGTTCACCTCGATAATTATCAAGGTGAATATTTTCAGTTACTAGAGAAAGTACCATATTAATTGTTTACCCTCTAAGGAACTGGATTTAGATCCTGCACTATTCTCTATTAAACAAATAAATTTTACAAGTCCCTCATCAACTGTCGTCTCTCTCATATATATATATCTATATATTTATTTTTCTTTAACATCAGGTATCTTAACATTGGACTAATAAATTAATCTTTGTTCTCTAATTTGCAAAAAAATGAATGATTGAAACAACAAAGGGCCTTTATAAATATATAAGAACTTTTTTTTTAACAAATATTGTGTCAACGATTAACTAAAAAAACGAAAAAATTAAATCTAATTATACCTAGCAAACTAACAATCACAGATCTTTTAAACGTGGCTGTCTCGCCTGTTTCCAGTTCATCTGTCCTAGCACCGCGTTAAATCAAATATACACATTTGCATTGGAGACATTTTAAAAACCGCGTCTTACGCTCTACATTTCCAACTACAAGTTACTCCAATCATCACAAAAGGAAAAAGAAAACTGTAACGATTTTAAAAATATTAAGCGGTGACAACCTATAAAAGGAGAGAATTTGAGGAACCGCGTGAAAATGTAGAGCGTAAGAAGGCTCAATCAACTGATAATAGTTCGAATAGAACTTAACCTAAAACGTACACATAGGTGGATAGTGCAATGTTGTTCATGTTGTACTATCCATAGATTAGAAGAGATATTGAGGATTCACGGTCAGTCGTATACGCCCCAACACTTGTTGGGGGTATGGTATATTCGAAATGTATCTCACAAGAGCACGTTGTTATTGATTTGTCGAGATAATAGCGACAATCAAGGAATATTTACGAATCGACTGTAATGCGTCTCCTAATTTCATTTAAACAATGTACTGGCCTCTTCTATACTGGATACGCTCAACATGGCACCTGCAACAACTTTGCCGGGCCAATACTGACAAAAATAAAACACGCTATAAGCATCAGTATCATACAGCTCTAGTTTTACATTAAAATCATTAGACAGCTGAACTACTCGGAAACAAAAAGTAATTACGAATATCATTTTCGGAATTAGACAACAAATCCTTTAGGAACGACTATTACTTTACTTTGGTGGATTTACTTTTTTTAATACTATAAATTTACGCACCCAAATGTAAATGTAATCCCAGTTTCAGTAAATATACTCAAAAAATAATTATGTAAAATTAACTCAAAGGAATCAAGTATTTGGTACATCTTGTACTGGTATTGAATAATTTATCAATCACACGGTTTACATTGCATTAACAGACATTACATAAGAGATTTAAAAAATATATAATGTAAAAAATAATAACAAAAACTTTTACCATTAATATATGTTACAATCAGGAAACGAGAACTCCAAAAGAGGCGCTGTTCAATGAAAAGATACGCTAAAATAAATGTATAATAACACTATTTACAATAACTATATTACGATCAAGGAATTCAATTATACAGGCCGTATCGCAAAGATCCTCTAAGCAATAACTTTGTTATTTAGGGTTCAATTAAAAAAAAATTAATGTCTTCAAAAATACTATAAATGTCATTTGTTTTCAAAAAACTTTTGTTTTTCATGGCATACTTGACAATTTTTATAACTCAATAGCTTCCCGTTTCAAATAATAACTTTGTAAAAAACAACAGTTTGTATTTTTTGAAGCCATTGACTTAATTGAAAATCGGACGCCAAATAACAACAACGCCATGGCTTACGGCGTTTTCTGCCACACAGCCTGTATATTAACTTAAAAATAAGTGGATTTATAGGGCGATTCTCGTTATTTCCTGTTCAGTATACCGGAAAACTTCAAGTAAAATCTTACAAAGTAATCAAAGTACCTAGGATAAACGTGTATCAATATATGCAAAGACTAATCAAAGAAAGCTCATAGTCAGACCAATCTGACTCATCTGAATCAGCAAAAAATGAGACAAGGTCTTCTAAGTCGTCACTACAGGGACTGCCAGGGAAAATCCCTCTCATCCAGAAAGTCCCAAAGCATCACCTGCTAAAAAAGGGCATATTGTAATAAATAAATAAGGGGCTGGACTCCACCGTGTTTGTCGAAACACGGAAATAATGACTTTACCTGTAAAACATCGATGTCGGTGTCGACGTTCCGGAAACACCGGCTGCCTTGGTGGTGGCCCGACATCGCATTTACTACGCCGGGAAAAGCGTGTAAATAGAAACACTTGTTGCCGGGGCACTTCCTGCCCCTTCTTAAAATACTTGTAGTCTTTTCTGCGCCTTCTTATAATCGTCTAAAAGTTTCTCCCTTATCTTCTTTCGTATCTACCCAGTACATACTGGGACAAACAAAATCCGAAGTAACCCTACATTCGGAAAACCCTACAATGAACACTAATAAATAATCTGCGCACAATACCGGAAAGGAACTAAAGCAACTTCACTTCGTCTCCTGACACCATTAATAAAAAAAATCGATTATGCATATTAGGGTGCTTTTTTTTAGCGATAATTTTTTTCACTCCCGTCTTGAAATTTTGTTGGACATACCTAAAAAAAAATTCCCTTAAAATATGAGCCCTTAACATTAATATTAAGTACTCGCCCTCAGCGTGTGAAGTTTGTAAACTCAAGCGGTATTGGTTATGCTATATTTCAACGTTTAAAAAGCAAATTACTCTGGACTAAACGATCTGTAAAAGTGCCCATTATGACCAATAACTTTAACTTACCGGTGAGATAGTACAGGTCACTAAACTCAATTTTTTTTAAGAATTTTTGGATTTTTCGTTGTTATTTCATAAATGGCTGTAGCGTGTAGCAAATTAAATTTCCTACAAAAAATATCCTGTGAACTTGAATCTCTTTATTGAATTTCTCGAGATAATGAGCTTTGATTTATTTATAACTTTCGATTTTCATTTATTTCACTCAAATCTTTAAATCTATTTATTTTTCATTTTTTTTCTCACATTTTAATTTATTATCTATTTTTCCGTAGTTAGGAAGATAATAAAAAGGTAAGTAACCTAAAATATTTAAACCTTTGCAATTTAAGGAAAACGTTAATACTAAGAAAGTTTTCTTTGTCTTTTCATAGAACAAAAAACCGCTGAAGGGAATAGTCCTTTATATATAAATTTGTTGGGTATACTTATAATATATGAGTAATCCAAAAATATTATATATATATCTAATATGGTATGAAAAAATTAAAAATAGATAGATTTAAAGATTTAGTCTGCAAATTCATGAAAATCGCAAGTTATAAAAAAATCAAAGCTCATTATCTCGAGAAATATTAATAATAGAGATTCGGTTCATAGATTTTGTAGAAATTGATTTGCTGCAACTTTTTCTGTAGCTACAGCCATTTATGATAGAAAAAAATGAGTTTCCTCCTGAAAAATTGAGTTTAGTCACCCGTACTGTCTCACCGGTGTAAGTTACAGCTACGTCACAATGGGCACTTTACTGAGATCGTTCAATCCAGAGTAATTTGCTTTTTTAAATGTTAGAAATAGCATAAAATGCCGATGAGTTATAGAGATTTAAAAACTCTAGTTTACGTGTATTTTAAATGGGAAATCTTCACACGCTGAGGGCGAGTACTTAATATTAATATTAAGGGCTCATATTTTAAGCAAATTTTTTTTTAGGTGTTTCCAAATTTAGGTATAACAAAATTCGAGATGGGAGTTAACGGGGGAAAAAAATAGTTGCCAAAAAAGCACCCTAATGCATATGCACTTTTCAAACAGTTATTGGAAAACTAAATCATCCTCTCCAAAGAATTTATACCAATTGTAAAAACAGATCGATAAACAGTTTTGGTATTTTTGGTTTTTACTATGGGACTTTGAAAACTTCGGCAATTACCATTGGTTGAATTACTGGATTCCAATTGGACAATGGGAAACTGCTAGGCTGAGTCAAGTTGCTTTATATTTTCCAAAAATTCGTTGTCAACAAGAATTAATTGTAAAGAAATTTCTTACCAATGATTTTATTCTCGAACTGGCGTGCCCTGTCTCCACTTGCGGATGCAGCTTAAAACAGAAACAGTGGTTGCAGTTTGGTAGAATACCAAATCTCTGTTCACCGTTCGCTTTCTCCATGATCACTTCGAAACAAACTCCGCAGGGATTTCTCTTTGGAACGCACGATGGCAAAGGAAAGTTCCATGTTTTTCGTGTTGTTTTATACACTCCTTTAAAAAATTTCAATTCAAGACATGTTAAATTTTATACGAACGGAAAACATTTACCTGTCGATGCCTTTTTCCTCTGCTCTTCATTGTAGGGATGTAAGATTAACTGTTCGCATATCACACAACTCCCCATGTAAGTAAGTGCAATCAGTTAGGTTCCTACAGATGCCATCTTTGTTCACATATGGGCATAGTTTCCGACTAGCATTCTTCTCAGCAATGATGTCGGAGCTCAGTGCTTCTGCATAGCTTCTCGGTTTAGCAGTTGTGATACTTTTTGGCACAAATTCAGGAGCGTTTACTCCAAGAATCGTTTATACTCTTCAATGGTGGGGAGGCACAAGCACCCTCTTCTTCCTGTATGTCGCTTTTTATTTTCGTTAGCTTCTATGTAGCTTTGGCTGGAAAATAAATAATAATAATAATAAAAAGTTATTTTTTAATTTAAAAATATCTTACCAGGCAGTTATTTCTTGACAAGAAACGTTGTTTTCTGTTTTGGTTTTTGTTGATCGAATTTTTGTTTATTATGCCTTGCGGCTGGGAAGAAGTAGAGGGCATGTTGGTACTGTAACAGTTTAAATCTGAGTTAAGGCCACGATGTGCAAAAGGTCAAAACAATTTACCTTGAAATATTACGGCTGGTATTACGGTTGCTATTACTTTGCTGGTTGTACTTGGGTAGAATTCTAACACTACTATCATTATCATGACGATAATGGCAATTCTGTTGATGTATACAGTTGCCTCTGCGGAAAAAACGGCATACCCTTTGATTGGTACGCAGTTTGCCAAAAAAAAGTCTTCGCCTATATTATATTCTACTTGTTCGACTTCAAAGCGTGCTTTATGGGGGTATGTACATCCCTCACCGTGAGGACATTCACGGTTGTTGTAGAAGCTGTAATAGTAAATTTAATGTAACAACTGTTACCTAAATTAACAAAAGAGTACATCCCTCCTTAAGAAAATAATTAACTTTCTCTGACCACAGCAAGATTTAAATATTAACGAGCCATAACATAATACAGAAATTAAACATTTACTTAAAACATTCATTTAATAATTAAAGCTAGTAGGTAAAAACGACTACAAAACACTGAATATCCGTTGAAATATTTTACCAGAAGCAAACATTGTATAAACTTAAATTCTCTTTGTAGAAATAAAAAGTAAGACTGCGATAATTTTTTTGATAAGTACTTACTGAATGCAGTATCTCTGGCAATTATTATTTCTTGCAATGTCCGCCATATTGGCGGATAAGAAAGAATTTTAACTGTTTTTTCACTACAAAACCTTAGAACACATTTCACTAAAAACGTTCGTTACAAAATACTGGGTGCTGTCGTCGAGGATACGGAACTTTCTTCGAAAGCAAGTGTGACTATACCCCGATCTAAAATAAAAATCTATCCACCAAAAAACTTACAGATGTACCTCTACCCAAACGGCACACTTCACTGCTGCCAAAAGTGCCAAACGCAAGGCGAGAGCAAACCCCAAATAGGATAATGGAAAACGCGATGCTTCACGAAGATTTCCGACCGTAAGTTTAGCTGTTTTCGTTTCCAAGGGCTTTTTATACAGAGAGCTTAAGGGCTTAAGAATTGTTTACGAAAAGTCCTTCTGAGGGATTATCGCGAATGTTACATTCTACATTCAGGCCATCTGGCTATGCATACCTATGTAATAATACCTTAAAGACCACAAAAGAAATCGGAGGCAGAATTTCCCATGTCTTAAATTAAAAACTAGCAAAGAAATTCAATTTTTGCACTAGTTATATGTAATGCTAAAATACAATTTTACTGTCAGCTTAAATTCGAAATACTCGAATACGAGTAAGATTAATTCTAAACAAGGAATTTATCAATGATCCTAATAGGAAACTGTACTCAGGTCAAAACAATGAAATTTGCCTTGCTGTCTACGTCACGATTGAAATAACTTCGAGAAGACAAAAACAGATGTCGCGCTATGAGAATGTGTATGAAAACGTAATCTATTGAGTGTAATTAATTAACAAACGGTGTATTGATTTATTTATATGTTCGGTGATAATGCGACAGTAAACTCTAATTTTATAAAAAAATATAATTATTCAATATAATTAGTACTTATTGATTACATATAGATGTCGCATAGCTGAAATGTTACAAATGTTAGGAGTTTACAAATTTGTCATGTAGTTAATGATATTGCAAAAGTTGAAATTCCATGATAAGGCACATATCGCATGACCTAAGATGCACTAGGCAGCTATGTACTAATCTACTAATTACTCTGAATATATGTACATACATACATATGTATGTACAGGTTTAAACTTGCGAGATATTGCAACATACATATGGTACGTACATAAAATATGTACCACCTACTTGTCATTGCGTTAAATAATTTTTCGTTTAATAAATCGATGAATAGAACGGGTTAAATAATAGAATGTAAATGTGAGTATCTATGAAACAATATTTCGCTTTGAAATGGATGTTTTTCCAAGTGTATTGTGCCGGATACGGAATAAAAAAATCGGCGTTTTCTAGTAGATCCGACTGATGCAAACCATTTGCATACACGTTTATTATAAATATGACAGAATTGGAGAAAAGGCTACGAAATTTCTATTATTTTGACTGATATAATTTTAATTTTCAATAATTCAATAAACATCCTTTTTTCTGAATTTTTATAAGCCTTCTAAACAAGGTTGCGGTTCTTTCAAAACTTTTATCAAAGAAAAAAAATGGTATTGTACAAAATATCAACCTTTATAAAGAATTTTTAGTGTGGGCGGGCTGTCTGTAGCTCCAAAGCCCTTTTACTTATATAAATCGGTTTTATCAGTCACAGAAAAATAGAAGCCTTGAAAATTCAATACCGACAATTGTAGGTACCTAAGATGTAGAAATTTAATACAGCTATTTCTGCTGTAAAAGGTAGAAAACATGGTATTATGTACGAAAAAAAAGAAATAAAAACGCAATTGTGGTATTATGCCATAACGCACTTAACTGCTTTCAATTTTCTCCGGCACGGGACCGGCGTACTACGGCGTACTACGAGTCCCATTGCGTTACCAGGCACGGTCAGTGGCGTACATATGCACGGGAAATACGCGCGTACATGAATGAAAAATATAGGATCATCTTTGAAAAAATGTGTTAATGAATTATGTATTAATATTTAGACATTTAAAAATTCAACAATTAAAAAAAAATTGGTTACCTTACGAGTTTATATTAATTTTTCTTCCGATTTTTTTTTGGCACTTGGTGAACGAATATTTCTAAAATAATAAATATAAAACTAAATATTAGGTTGTCGGAAAAGTCATGACGTATTTTTGCAATAGATGGCATTACAGTATTTTTACATGAGAAATCTCATCACTATCGGCTCGAGTGCTATACCATTTGACAGCTGACGGTTCAACCTTCATTTAAGAAAAAAAGTAATCGATTTGGTCGCGTCGGTCGGTTTTTACATCAAGTTGAAAATGGAAGCTCAAACTATGCATTTTCGGCATATTTTGCTTTTTTATTTCCGCAAAGGGAATAACGCAAGGCAGGCCTGTGAAAAATAGTATAAATTGAGTGTCAGTGCCAGAGATGGTTCACCAAATTCCGTGATGTCACCAATGCTCCTCGCTCCGGAAGGTCCATGAAGGCTGACGATTAAATAAAGGCACTGATCGAAGCAGACCCACATTCGACCACTCGTGACATTGTGGACACACCAAACCTTCATCATTCCACCGTTCACGATCATCTACGGAAGCTGGGATTCGTCAACAAGCTCGATATATGGGTTCCTCATGAATTCAAAATTAATCTCACCAATCGCATCAATATCGCCGATACTAACCTCAAGCGCAACAAAATCGATACGTTTTGAAGCGCCTGGTAACAGGCGATGAAAATTGGATTGTTTACAACAATATTCGACGTAAGCGATCGTTGTGCAGTGGAACTGAACGAGCCCAAACACAGTCCAAAGCTGATCTTCACCAGAGGAAAGTTATGCTCTCAATATGGTGGGATTATAAAGGCGTGGTATTTTTCGAGCTCCTACCGCGATACCAGACGATCGATTCCGATGTGTACTGTCGCCAACTGGATGATTTGAATACATCTCTTGTGGAGACGCGGCCAGAACTCATCAATCGCAAAGGTGTTGTGTTCCACCACGACAACGCGAGACTCCATACACGTTTGGTGACTCGCCAAAAGTTGCTGCAGTGGATGGGAAGTCTTGCCTCATCCTCCTTACTCACCGGACCTTGCCCCATCAGATTACCATTTGTTTCGTCCCTTACAGAACGACCTGTATGGTAGATCGTTCGATTCTGATGAGGTCGTCAAAGAGCATCTTACTTAATTCTTCGCCAGAAAAGAAATGCTTATTCATTATTTATTTTTTATTAAGGATAAACTTCGTTACCTACATAAATATATAGTTTTCTAATATTTTTTCCACTATAAAGACCGATAAATATCGATAGTGTTTTGCAAAAACACTCACTAAACATCTATACATATCTTTACCTATTTAAATTGTTACGTTATTCACTTTTTCGTGATCATTTTCTATTAGCAAGTCACAATGCAGGGAACATTAGTTAAATGCATAATACACCAGACAGTACAAAAGGCAGCAAATGCTGACATTAAATAGGGATAGGAACAAATAACGTCAGGTCAGGGCATTGCTTGGAGAGTCGTACCGCCCTTATCAACCGAGACCCTTATTGTTGCGAAGATCAGCACAGTAACTAGCTCACTGTTCATACCTTTCATCATTTTGACAATTGCATTCTCGATGAGACAGGGCTGTATCGCCTGAAATTAATCGGTCACATGTTCAGACTTCAGACCTTCGATGCGTTAAACAACTCAGTCATTTTAAAATTAGTATAAGTCTGGTTCAGGTATGTGGACGATATATTCGCGGTATTTGATACAAAAGCAATTAGTTTAGATAATTTTGTTGCTAAATTAAATAACCGTTTCCCTACCATAAAATTTACGTATGGAAATGGAACACAATGAACAACTACCATTTTTAGATGTATTAATTATTAGAAATAGTGAAAATAAGTTAGAGTTTGATGTATATAGGAAATAAACCGCGACTTAGATATATTCCTAACGATTCACACCACCCTTTTCAACATAAAATGGCAAGTTTTAATTTTCTAATTCGCCGTTTGTTAAATTTTCCCCTCAGTAAAGGGAGGTTTGAACATGAGAAACAATTAATTAAGAATATAGCTAAGAATAACGGTTACTCAATCCATTTAATAGATAAGTTAATAAGGAAGCATATATTTAAGAGAACCCTGTACAATTCCACGACTTTTCGTATAGATACTGACAATTCTAAATTTGCTTCGTTACCATATGAACCTAAATTCACCCGCGGACTAGATACAATTTTTAAAAATATTAATATCAATTTGGTTTATGATTCTAAAAATAAACTACAGACGCTTTTGGGTAACCCCAAAGACAAAATCGACAATAACGAAAATTCAGGAATATACGAAATAAGTTGTAAATATTGTGATCAAAAGTGATTGGGTAAACAAAAGATCTATTTCGACTAGATTTAAAGAACACATGGCTCATTTAAAATATGGCAGAACAGAAAAATCTTGTGTTGCCCAACACGCTTTTTGACAACAACCATAGGATAGACATAAATAATTTAAAATTAATTAGAAATGCAACAAACAGTAGACAGTTGGATGCTTTTGAAAGTTTAGAAATCATTAAGTGTAACAGCAGTATGAATAAGGACAATGGTCCGATACCCACCAGTCCACTGTTTGTTCTGATAAACAAAGACCTTTACGGTTCAATGAACCGTGGCAACGAATTTGGTATAAATAGTGCAAGTGTGTAGGCCAAAAATCTTAGTAATCTTCTCCTGAAGATACCAACTTGGGTTGGCGAAACGCGCGTCGAGAAAAGTATAGTAGTTCGATGTTTCGTGGAAAACGTCGTTTTTTTAGTATAAGTTTTTTTTTTATTTGGTGATTACTGATTAATCGGAAAATGAAAGCGTAAACTATAGGTATGACACGCGAATATTTTAGATCAAGAATCTGCTTCTGAAAAAGCAAAAAAAACAATTGAAACAGAACAGATGATAGTGCAACGCCATCCTTTACAACACTGAATTTAAAAATAGTTTTTTAATTAATAATTTTGCTATAATATTGAATTTGCGTTATATTGAACGGTTGCGTGAGATTTTAGACGTAAAATGTGACCGTTGTCGCGTATTTTTCGCAAATTTTTCTGAATGAAAATGGGCCAAGTACGTGCCTCATCCCGCGCCCAACTCTATTCCCAAAGGCAAACCCTAGAATTTTGTGAATGAAATGCAACAGCTAGTCGTTTCGTTCAATACTACCACCGCCCCATTTAAGTCTTCCCTCTCTCTTCCATAATTTCTTTCTGCTAAGCGAAAACCCATCTCGTTGCTTTAATTAAAAACTTTAGGAAAACCCGGTTGTCACAGCTAATTTGTCTAACACACCCACGGACGGGGCGGCCCGCTATATTAGAAACAAATTTCTCAATGGAGGGCCGTCAGTTTGTTTTTGCAAGGCTGGCCGCGATTGAGGCTGCCTGCTGAATGAAACCGACGGAACAACTGCTGACGGCTACCGGAACAATATCCCACTTTATACGTCGACTAATTAGATCTGTCTGTAGCATGCATTCCGTAATGCATGCTATAAAAGCACGCACCTAATGACACTGACAACTAGGTATTTTTTTAGCTGTATTTATCCAAAGTTGCGTTGAAAGTAGCTAATAGGCGGATTGATGTTTTTTGTTTCAGTTTCAGCCCGCCTAGAATAGTTCAATCAACTAGCGAAAGTCCCCATGTTAATTGATCACTAATTGTTATCAGCAAACAAAAAAATATGGTCGTATAGAGAAGGAAATTCTAAAGAAAGATTTTTAATAACTCGAGTGCGTTTTTTGCTACTCGAGTTTTAATGGCGAACATAACCAAAAAAATTCGCAAAAGTAAAAAAACGTTTTTTTTTGCAAATATTCAAGTCATACACAAGGAAGTTAAATTAGAAAGTTGTAGGTCTTAAAAATGCGCGTCGAATGAAATTTGAACGAAAAAAAAATCGGTTCATAAACATTTGAGAAAAATAAACAAAAAGTCAAAAATCGTGTTTTCGTATTTCTGCTGTATAAATTCCAATTTTGTTTGAACAGCCTTTCTGTTAACTACGAATATAGCTCAAGACTAGCGGAAAATGATCCTTTTTTCAGATATTTAAAAAAGTTTTTTTTCGAGTTATAACGATTTAAAAAAAAAGTTTTTCAAAAATCAGCTTTTACAGCGGCACAAATGATCGTAACAGAAACGATCATGGGCTCATTTTATTCACGAAGACTTGTAAACTTGTAAACAAATCGCTTTTATTTAATTTTTGCATCAAAAATGCGTTGTAAAATTGTATCATTTTTTCGAACCGTTTGTTTTCGAATAACTTATTTAATTTTGGTTTTACATTTTTCGCCGTTGCATATTTGAAAACTGGCATTCAAAACACGCATTTAAAAAAAAAATGAAGGTCCCACGACCTCAGAGAGCCGAGATGTTTTTTTTTTAATTCCTGACAGCGTTGTATAACGTCCGATTGACTTCATTTTTACACGAAATAGATCTCAAAGACTTTTACTTTCTTAAAATTTCATGTAACGGGCAAAAAATGTAACACCAAAATTAAAAGAGTTATTCGAAAACAGACGGTTCGAAAAAATGATACAATTTTACAAACTAATTTTTTTTTGCAAAAATTAAATAAAAGCGATTTGTTTTTTTAATAGCATGAAAGTACAGGTCCTCACGAAAAAAAATGAGCCCATGACCGTTTCTGTACGATCATTTTTGCCTCTGTGAAAGCTGATTTTTGAAAACGTCTTTTTTTTTTAAATCGTTATAACTCGAAAAAATAAAACGTTTTTTGAATTTTTGGAAAAAGGATCATTTTCCGCTTGTCTTGGGCTATATTTATAGTTAACAAAAACTCGGTTCAAACAAAATTGGAATTTATACAGCAAAATAATACGAAAACGCGATTTTTGAGGTTTTTTTAAATTTTTCTCAAATGTTTATGAACCGATTTTTTTCGTTCAAATTTCATTCGACGCGCATTTTAAGACCTACAACTTTCTAATTTAAGTTTCTTGTGTAGGACTTAAAGCTTTTTTTTTTTATTTGCAAAAAACTGTTTGTTTGACCTTTTTCGAATTTTTTTGGTTATGTTCGCCATTAAAACTCGAATAGCAAAAAACGCAATCTTTCTCAGAATTTTTTTCTCTATACGACTATATTTTTTGTTTGCTGATAACAATTAGTGACCGGTTTTCTCACCGTTGATTGGGCTACAAGCTATTCTCAAGGTACCCTAGGATAATACACTCCTGTCTATCTAGTTAAATTAAATAACCTATATTTTTTCCTTTTGATATCATGGAGAAAATACGTTTTTTTCCAATATTTATCGGCGTTTTAATAAAAATACACACAGCCTGCTATTGCATGTACTCTGCTACGTGTATTTGGAAGATAATTTAAATTAACAACTGAAATTAATAATCATTATCTAACAATTTATACAACTCTGCTGAAACGTACAATTTTACAGGCGGATCGGTTTCTGGAACACTTAAAGTCGCTGAGCCTACGATTCCGGCAGAACCCTGCAGTCTGGCAGGAGGTAGTTAATCATTTTATGCATTAACGAGTTTTTGAAATAAAAGTCAGACTGTGCCTTGGAAACGGGTATGGTAATCAATTTAGAAGGGGACTAGTGCGTTTAGACCGATACTGTAGTTGCCTACTAGATTGCAGAGGCGGCTGTTGGAATTTGCAATTCTCGTGTCCTGATAATGGAGCATGACACCCACATAATATCTTAGAGGGGGGGGGGATTTATAGACGCAAATGGAAGGGTGTTTCGGCAAACAACTTCAAAGGACGCTTGGTGAAGTGGGGGTAAACTGGACAAGCGTGGTCACTTGTCAAAAAGGCAATGACGTGATCGATATTTTAAGGAGAACCCTTTTAATGACATAATTTTTCATAATCACTAGCGCCTTCGCCATATTTGAGAATGTAATTTTTTTTAATACTAATAGATATCATTCGATAATATTTTTTTGAGAGTCTTGCGTGCTGTCAGGATGTCAATGATGCATGGTTTGAAGATTGAAATTTGACCTTTTTTTTTTAATCCTTTTCGGCCGAAAACGCCACTCCCGGTACATCGCTCTTCAGCGCCTCATAACTAATACTATTTGCTACAGAAATAATTGACAGGCATATTTTTGAAGTTTAAGACGTGCCCTTTCCGATGGTGTACATTAAATTCCTCAAAAAAGTTATTAATTATGAAAAAAAAAACCGTTTAAGAAAAACGGTTTCTAATAAACGTTTCTAATAAATTCAATTTTCAACCTTTTGGAGTCGATTATCTTAAAAATTTCCTTATGTGACATTAAAATGATGTAACAGCCTTTTTGACAAGTGTCAAAAAAATGTAGACCCCTTTCAAAGAATGACAATTGTTGTTTATAGATATTTTCTGCTTAAAATAACGTCAGAAACATGGTGTTCAACAGTCTGCACTGACTATGTATATTTTTTAAAATAATATCCTATTTAGGTCAAACAATTGTGATGTGGGTTCTATGCCCTAATATAAGATTTTCGAATTACACCAGCCGCGTGTGCTTGATTTACTCTTCATACATAACAAATAGACAATAGAAGTGTAGAATAATACGTTTAGGCTTAATTAAGACGTAAGACAAATAATCATACCCACGATGTCCGCAAATATAATCAGTTAATTAGAGGCGCTTGTGGATTTAGAACGTTTAGGCCGTACGGAGAGACTCAAATTGGGGTGTAAAACAAGTTTAACGTCGGCAGCACGGTCGTGAAAAATTATGAGATTTTATTTAACGCTTCTA
Organism: Aromia moschata; assembly: GCA_029963805.1. Classification (NCBI taxonomy): domain Eukaryota; kingdom Metazoa; phylum Arthropoda; class Insecta; order Coleoptera; family Cerambycidae; genus Aromia; species Aromia moschata. The sequence goes on from JAPWTK010000038.1 coordinate 2,497,761, forward strand.
AAGGAATTGGTGTTAGTTTTAAAATTTACAAAATAAGAAAACAAGTTTTTTTTGTCCTATGTCGTGGGAAAAAATATTGTACTCTAAAAATCACCTTCAACCTGGTATTTTTTAAGCGCATATTTCTTGTCCCTTTATACCCACGTCACTGTTCGTGCGTAGAATGTTATCTCGTATGAAGTCTTCGCGGGAACCCGGGACTTCGTAATACACTTCCTCCGTTAGACGGCCATGATATGTGTTTTATTGTATCATGTTAGACAGGCGGTGTAAACGGGTCGACCGCCGCATTGAAAATTGCGCAATATTTTGTCGCGAATTAGTCACTCATGAATTCGTGTACTGTATTTACATATCACCTGATTTTTTGTTGATTTCTGCAATAATGGCACAGTCGTTACCGGTTGTGAATAGACTTTAAAGATGATTGAAAAAAATTCTATACTAATTTGATCTTTACAAATTTTTTTCTTGCAAACAATGCATTTTTACAATAAATTGTCAAGAATAAAACATTCTTAAAATCAATCAAATAATGTACTGGAATTTTTCAGAATTTTTTAAGCAATTTTTTAAATTTTTCAAAAATTGACCATTTGCAAAATCCAAAAAATCGCTTTTTTAAAAATTCTAGTGCATTCATTGAGTGGTTTTAAGAACTTTTATTCTTTACAATTTTTGTAAAAGTGCATCATTTTCCAATAAAAATTTTTGAATTTTTACGCAAAAATTTTGCAGTTCAGGCGCCATTTTGAACGCATAAGGCAAAAAATCGCTCTTTAAACCACGTATACTTAAAGTTCAAACATTTATTCCACCAGTTAGTGAGGTTCCAGGTCCATTGCAGACCGGAAACCCCTTGAAAATTTGATTAAAAAGTGAAAAAAAATCATAATTAATAATTTTTTGGAGGAGTTTCATGGACACCATCGGAAAAGGGCACGTCTTAAACTTCAAAAATATGTCCCTGTCAAAATTTTCTGTCGCAAATAGCATCAGTTATGAGGCGCTGAAGAGCGATGTACCGGGGTGGCGTTTTTGGCCGAAACGGGTTAATAGGCTCAAGTTAAATTTAAAGTAACTGTCTTTGAAAAGTGGCTTCTGTTGCTATTTCCTGTCGAATGAACTCTGACATATGTTCCTTTTACTTGGTGCTCCATTTTCGGCATAAGCCCTTTTTCGAATTTGAAAAATTCAAGTTGTCTTCCGCAGTGGTGCGCCCGTGTCCTTATAATTAAATTAACAGGTCTCAAAGAAGCCAAAGCACGCGCCTAGATTGTGTCCTAACGGTTCACAATTGTTTTGGACATTACATGTCAAGTTTTCGTTTTCAGATTAATCGTTTGTTTAGTTTCCTTTCGAGCAAAGGGAAGTCTGTACATGAGAAGAAATTAATTAAGGATGTACCCTAGGGTGGTGTTGTTTAACCTAATGTTTTGGGGCCAGCGCTCGACCCAATCTTTTATCTATGACCCGACACACTCACACTCTTTAACAGGTGCACTTTGAAATAATTTACTTAGTCGGCTTATTAAACTTTCAATTTCTAATTAAGCGTTTATTAAGTTTCCTTCGCAAAAGCAAAGAGAGCTCTGAACATGAGAAGAAATTAATTAAGGATATAGCCTAGAGTAACGGTTACTCAATCCACCTAAATAAATTAACTCGAGAGCATAATTTCAAGAGGAATTTGTGTAATTCAGCGACTTCTCGTGTATACATATACATGATATTCAAGATGTGTCTCTTCCCCAAATTCACTCGCAGATCGGGCGAAAAAATTAACTCGATTTTGGATTTACACTCCCAAGATAGATGAGAAGCTTTTCGACAGCACCAGAGATAAAATTGAGAGCAACAAGTCATGAATGTATACAACAAATTTGATAAACCTGGTGAAATAGCCTCTATTTCAACATAAGTAGATTGGGAAAACATAAGAATTAATCTTGACGAGGTTTAAAGAACAACAACAACAACAGAATAAAATATAAATAGTTTAATACAAAATTTACTGCTTTCTCAAGCGATATCAAGTCCCTAAAAATGCATTAAAGGCAGTCCATAATGTTAAAGTTGATATTTAAGAAAAATTCAAAGTTTTATATTAGTCATTTACGAGGTGTGTAAATTAAGTAATAAGACTGGTAACGTAGCGCCCGATCTAGCAACACTGCGGAGACGGGACTTGGAAGGGCGGTCGGTTAACATGTAATGCACCTTCAGTACAAGTTTGAACTTGTTAGAGTCGTTTGTTTGTTCTTTGTGACTGTTTTCGTTAACCGTTTTTTTCTAGTGCGTTTTAAAAACGAGTAAATTAATTTTGAGCAACGGTTTTGCTTTAGACTTGGACACAGCGCAACGGATACCTTTGCAAAACTTCAACACGCCTACGGAGACCGTTTGAGCCGCTCTCATTACTTAATTTACACACCTCGAATACCAAAATAATTGGTATTACTCTTGGAACACCCTGTAAATCGAGTAGATACGTCGGTTAGACTATACCTAATTCAGTTATCTCCTGATGATACCAACAGGGAGGGCGAAACGCGCAATATGATATTGTTTCGGTGTTACGTGGAAAAAATTAATACGATTTTTGTGCTCTTTTGAATTGGGTGAGATGTTTTTTTTTTAAGATTATACGTACATAATTTATATACTTATTTTTCAATGGAGCCCTAAGATTGTTTATCATTCGCGTTAGATCCTATAAAATGCTGCCCTTGGTCGGAGGACATTCTCGTGTCAATTCCATTATCAGTTGTACGAATACGGGAACGCGGACACTTATAATAAGGTTGGCAGAGCCACAGAGGCGTACGTATAATACACGAAAATCACTAGTATCCTTCGAATATACACAAGTAACAAAAATTAAAGGATATTAAAAAAAATCTAAATTTTTGGGTGATTTTCAACAAGGGATAACTCGGAGAAAAATAGTCGTACAGAAAATAAAAAAAAAAGGGAAAGTGTAGCCTCAAGTGCCTAGCTTTCAGATCTGGTAAATTTTTTTAGCGGGAGCGGTTCTCAAGTATCCGAAATCATCCGAAAAACCAAAAAAAAAAATCCAAATTTTTGCTCGTCTTTAAAATGGTCTGTGGACTTCAAAAAATAGTTTCTCATCATGCGACCATAAAGCTCTTTTAGACAATTTAATCAGCTTTAATTTGACCTCTTAACGAGCTCCGTACGATGATTTGCCGCGGAGTCATCGTCGATCAAAGCAAAAAAAGTCCTTTTCAACTTTGACAATCAATTACTCGGGAACTAATGATCGTACAGAAAATGGAGGTAGGGTTTGGAAACTGCAAAACATTCTCTATAAGACGCAATCGGGGGCCATTGATAAAAAATTTTTTTGAAGCGATAATATTGGCTGAAGAAAAGTTAAAATTTTGCGAATTTAAGGATATTTGGAATATTGGTATAACTTTGGATATAGTGGATGAACGAAGGATATCGTCAGTAATTTTTTTTAACCTCAAAGTGTCCCCAAAAAACCCTCAAAGTTGCAAAGCGCTGCGAGTTACGAGCCGTCGAAAGTCAGATATCTCTTTCGACGGCCGTCGAAATCGAATTTTTGGAATCTATTGAGTTTAGCAAAAATTATCTAAGAACAAAAATGTCTTAGAATTAGTCAAACAATACCTTCAATTTTTTTAAGAATTTTTAGAGATGATTTTTGAAATGAAAAATTTTCGCCATTTCTAAAAAACCAAAAAATCACCTTTAAAAATTCTGAAAAAATTGAGGGCATTCTTTGACTAATTCTAAGACATTTTTATTTTTAGATAATTTTTGCTAAACTCAATAGATTCTAAAAAATTTCGATTTCGACGGCTCGTGGAAAGTCAGATATCTGACTTTCGACGGCTCGTAACTCGCTTGGAGTTGATTTTTGGACCTTGGTGCCATGAAAACATTTGTTCAGGGGATTCAAAATACGACATATTTCAACCCCAGAAAAATTGGCCGGGAACCAAAATCCATATGATTGGTGCGGGGTCCTTTATCGTTTCGGCCAAAAATCACCGTAACAAGCAATTTTTCGATTTTTATGTATTTTTTCAACTTCAATATGATTTTTTTGACGACAATCCATATTTTTTTTGCTCAAAAAACATTTTTGGAAAAAAAATGTATTTTTTCGATTTTTTTCCAACGAGTAATGTAATGAAACGATAAATTTAAACCTTCGGGACACTAAGAAAAAAAGATGGCAGCGCTTTGCAACTTTAAGGGTTTTTTGGGACAGTTTGAGGTTAAAAAATTACCGACGAATATCCTTCGTTCATCCACTATATCCAAAAGTTATACCAAATTTTAAATCCTTATCTTATCTTTGGGGAAAAAATAAGATAAAAAATTTCGAATTTTTTTTTTTTTGGTTTTCGGATGATTACGTGAGAACCGCTCCCGCTAACAAATGTTTTAAGTCCAGATCTGAAAACTAGACACTTGAGGCTACAATTTCCTTTTTTTTTTTTATTTTCTGTTCGACCATTTTTCTCCGAGTTTTCCCTTGTTGAAAATCACCCAAAAAATTTGGAATTTTTTTAATATCCTTTAATTTTTGTTACTAGCGTATTAGTAGTATCCACATATTATACTTAGTATCCACACTAAAATATCGAAGTTGTCCGAGAAAAAACTTATCCCTGTCTTAAAAACTTATCATTTGAAATACTTTTGCAGAAAAAACATTCTTTTTGTCGCTGAGTTGTGTGTGAAAATAGAATGCGCAATAAAGATGTATACAGGGTTTCCGGGAATCGACCGGTGTTAATTGAATGTTTTATGCTTCAATTACCAAAGTTACCGATTATTACGCTGGCTTTGCTCATTGCGAGTAGCACGTGTTTTTTTAGGTCAATACATTGCTGACGAATTAAAGAATATACGGCACAAAGCCATCTACTTACTTTGAGGCTGAAAATTGAGAAATTAAATCATCCGCGGAATTGAAATTTTCAGCTTCATGCATCGATAAATAAAGCTGAATGCATTTGAATTAATTTGAAACAAGGTCACAAATCACGACCTTACGCGTACACACAATACACTTGCGGAGCCGCTTCCAGCATATTAATTTTTTTAATTGAATATTAATTTTTCCCGAGCGGTCACGCGAAGCATGAAAATTAAAATATCATTAATTGAACCGGAAGAAAAAATGGAATATTTATTTCTGGTGGGCTGATCATTTGTGGCCAAAAGGCACTGTTATCGCAACCATCGGAATGAACAGGTACAAGGATTACACACTTAATTTAATTTATTTATCGCTCGTTAGATTAAAATTTCTTTCCCCGAAATGTGAAGCCGCTGAATTTTAGAGTTGACTCCCGAAGGTCTGGCTGCCACTCAACAACTTTAACTAATCTGTTAAAGGCGAGGAGAATGATAATTTAAATAGCACTGTCACAAGTGCAAGACAATGAAATAGGTAACAAAACAATTCGCGAAACACAGCACACAAACTGTTATTTTTTTCGTAGTGAAGTTAATTTTGACAGAATGCGCTTTCAAAAATCGTTTGTATTTAATTATACACTCAACATCCACATTTCCGAACTTTTACGTTCCGCAGACTTCCATATTTCCGAACTCTCGTCACCTCGGGATTACCGAACTGCTGGCGCATGCACAAAGGGTTTTTCTGGCTCATTCTAGTACTTTTCTTTGTTTTTCGAGGTTTTTATGCAAATGTAATACATACATACATACATACATATGTACATGTTAATAAAAAGAACGTTTTTCTAAACAAAAAAATGTCAGGTGCAAAGGAGAGAGTGATGCAGGTAATTATTTTGTAATTCAAAGTAAAAGGTTTGTTTTATTGAACATTTTGTTGACGTAACCTATAATAATTTCAAACTGAAATGAAAAATTATGAGAAAATATGTGTTTTTAAGAAAAACCGTGATACAAAACAAACATTATTGTACTGTTTATTTGCAGAGAAAAGAGCCTGCTAAGAGGCTAACCTTGGAGCAAAAGCCGGATTTGATAAATCACGCAAAAAATGGTGTTAAAAATGTTGATCTATGTAAGATGTACAATATTTGTAAATCGTCAGTGGCAGAAATTCTTGGAAAAAAAGAAATTTACTTTGATAAAAACTGAAAAAAAACGAAAATTGAGTGGACGGATTGACACAATAAAGTGCACCGGTACTTATGATACGCCATTTGAAAGAAGTGTTTTTCACTGGTTTGTACAAAGAAGAACTCTTGTCTCAGGTGTGCTGCTGAGGGAGGGCGATTTCTCTTTTGCTGAATTCTGTGACAATCGAAATGTTTGATAACAATCGCATTATTGTGTTTACATTTTTTTTGCTCATTTCAAATTTCGCGGTTTTTTGTCGTCAACCAATCAGTGACAAGTTCGGTTATGTGGAAGTACAAGTTCGGAAATATCGTGAGAAAAAGTTCGGAAATATCGTGAGTTCGGAAATTTGGAGTTCGGATATGTGGATGTTGAGTGTATTTGTGAAATTCAACGGTAGTATGCAAAAAATGTGCCGTACATAGAACGAGATGTTCTGCGTAGGACGCTATGGTATTTCTAAGTCGTAATAATCCAACATAAAAGACGTCTGTTGGGATGCTTGCTACGAGAAAATTCGGTTTAACGGGCTATACGACAAGCAAATATCGGCTTAGGATGGATTAGTTCGGCCCACTAACAACTACGCGCCTAACATAAACATTCGCAAGAACCTTACAAGTCCTCCGAAAATTTAGACATCGACAGCAAACAGACCGGTCTTGTACATAGGCCATCATAAAAAAACAAACGTCCGCTCTTACTGTTTATTCCAGTTCAATTCGTTCCAAAGTTTTCATTAATTTCAATTAAAGTGAATTAACTCAATAATTTAATTTAGCCCAAGAATTAATTAATTCGGCCATTCAATTTTTCAGCTTTTAATTCAATTATAAAGGGAATAATCACAGAATTAAATACAGTTACTTGCAAAAGCATTCGTACCCTGAATTGATTTGTAAAGAAATTAACAGTATTTTTTATAGCTGTAAGGAAAATTTCATGTAATAAATATATTTACAAACACACTATATCAGCAATGCATAAATCAAGTTTTAGCTTAATATTGCATTAAATACCTACATAAAAAAATATTTAATTTTAAGAATGGCAATATCTACGCAGCAAAAAGTATTCGTACTGCGCATGACCTCAGTGTCCCAGGTATAACGGTGAGACCCCAGTTGTTGAGACTTCAGTTATACATTCAGACTGAAGAATTTGTTAAAATATTTCTAATTATAATACATTATTATTTTTTTCAGCTTTTAATTAAGTTCTAAAGGGAATGATCACAGAATTAAATATATGGTTTCTTTGTTTGTAAAAATTTTAGTTACAAATTACGACCGACTGAATTAATTAATTCAATAAACGGTCGCCATTGAAATTGTATTTTTGCTTTTTCAGTATTTTATTTCATTTCACGTATTTTTTTGTCACGCTGTATAAAAACGGGAATCTATCATGCGTCTTTTTCGTTCGACTTGCACTGATCCCCCCGAATTTGAACAGAGGAGCCGAACAAACGACGTAAAATTACTAAAAACATATTTCACACCGAGTGACAGTTGTAATGAGAATCGTAATAGCGTTTGAGAGACTATTAACGATTTCAAAGTGTCATGAAATAATGGCGCCTCACTTCGTCCGGACGGAATGGATGCCTATCCATCTTCTGGCAATATAAGAAACCCACCATGCTGCTCCACGCCCGCTGGCTGAAAGCCACCGTTAATTAATACAATTTCACCAGAACATGACCTCTTTTAGTAATCATTAAATGTGATAGCAGATTAAGTTTTCCTGTTTAATTTCGTGTCAATCGCTAGTTTGTAACAAATAAGAAGAAACTTACCGTGTTGAAGAAGAAGAAGACGAAGAAGAAGAAGAGGGAGGATGAGAAGAAGAAGGGGAGGAGGAAGAGAAGAAGCTTACAAATTAGCTTGAAAGATTAGCAAACCAGCGATTAGTTTGCTAATAAATAATAAAAAAACTTACCGTGTTGAAGAAGAAGGAAGAAAGAAGAAGAGGAGGAGGAGGAGAAGCTTACAAGTTAGCTTAAAAGATTAGAAAAACAGCTATTAGTTTGCTAATAAATAAGAAAAAACTTATCGCGTTGAAGAAGAAAAAGAGGAGGAGGATGAGAAGAAGAAGAAGCGAGGAGGAGAAGGCGAGAAGGACATGCATTGTACAGTTTCTGCCCTTTTTTCGGTGGGGGTTCATGCGTGCCAATGCGAAAACCGCCACTGGACAACATCCGTGTAACTGTGAGTTTACGGAAGGGCCCTCGTAAATAAGTGGCGAAAATTCGGCCACTTCTGCGAAAAATTCCACCGGGTAGCGGCGATTTAGGCGTAACTTAAAGACCCTAATCCCTCATCCTTACACTAGTTGTTCACAAATGCCTAGCGTTTAATAGCGTAGGCGTACCGACTCCGTTCTAATTCGGTTTGCACTGCGTCCTCCTCGATCCGTAGGCGTCATTCTTCGGACGAGGATATCCCACATGGACGCCGGCTTTTTACAACGGCGTTACGTTTAATATGCAGTCTGTTGCTCCTGGTGCCCCGCTCATTATACGTCGCAACCCCTTTCCGGGGAGTTGGGGAGTCGCAGGACGCAATATGTCCGTTCATTCAGGACCCCTTCATTCGAATCTATCTACCGCCGTCGGCGACAAAAAAATCGAACTCGGCACCATTCATAAAACCGTAAATACGCGTCCCAAATTATTTTCTCACCTAATCGAACTATACAGAAAAACAAAGAAAGTCGACGACTAGATTTATATGGTTTTTATTAAACAAAACGTAACGCTCTAAAATATGGATGAATATTATTATATTTGTTAAGTTTCCTCCTCAGTAAAGAGAGGTTTGAACATGAGAAAAAGTTAATTAAGAATATAGCTAAGAATAACGGTTACTCAGTCCATTTAATAGATACGTTAATAAGGAAGCATAAATTTAAGAGAACTAGATAAAGTTTTTAAAAATATTAATATCAATTTGGTTTATAATTCTAAAAAATAAGCTACAGACGCTTTTGGGCAACCCCAAAGACAAAATCGACAATAACGAAGTCAGGAATATACGAAATAAGTTGTAAAGACTATGATGAAAAATATATTGGGCAAACAAAAAGACCTATTTTGAGTAGATTTAAAGAACAGATGGCTCATTTGAAATTAGCAGAACGGAAAAATCTTGTACTGTAATTAGAAGCGTAAAAAACAGTTGGATACTTTTGAAAGTTTAGAAATCATTAAATGTAACCGTAGTATGAATAAGGACTATGGTCCGATACCCACCAGTCCACTGTTTGCTCTGATAAACAAAGACAGATGTAATGGTTCAGTGAACCGTGGCAACAAATTAAGTATAAATAGTGCAAGGGTGTAGGTTAGAATTTAGTTTTAATCTTCTCTGATGATGCCAACCTAGTTGGCGAAACGCGCGTCGGGAAACGTATAGTAGTTCGGTGTTTCGTGGGAAAACATCCAGTATTATTACCTTATTTGAATAGAAAGCTTCTTTTATTACTTTACAAATTTTTGGCATGCACTAAACGTTGTTTACAAAAGTCAGCGATACTGTCTATGCCGCGGCGTAACGACAACTGGCTGAAATACGAGTATGTGGATCTTAGTGGATCACCTAGTTGATCTTTTGGAAGTCATCCGCGAACGATGTTCAATCGGAATTTAAAAATGTGCCGTTTTTTCGCCGCCACTGGTGGGTGCAACAAATGGCAAAATGGTTTTGTAATTATTTTTTCGACGGTGGCTGGAGACCTGTATAGAACATATGAATTTAATGGGAATAGTTGTCCATTTTTTTGTGCTGAAACGTCTACAGCAAATCCGGCATCAAATTCAATCCGCGCCGGGGTGTAGGTAACAATTAAAAAAGTGGAGCGGAAGTGTATGAAATCGAGTTTATTCGGGTATTAATTCGGCGACGTAATGCTGGAAAGAGATAAGAGACGCGGTACAGACTGAAGCACATTTCACCTTGTCCACGTGAGCGGGCAAGATTTTCTCAAATTTCCGGATAACGAATCGCCGTCGGAGGATTTTAATAAAATCTCGCGTTTAATTTTGTTGTGTGGAAATTCGAAATATTTGAAATTCAACGCTGCATGTCGGGATCGTATGCTTTACGTTTTCACTATCAATTTATGTCATTCCGCCAGCTGACAATTTATTTTTCCAAGTTGCCGCACAACGCCTCCTTTCCTCTCAGTTTTCCCTCCGTGATACATCTGATTCCGGGCATATATCTTTCGGAATTACCCCTTTTATTGTTTAGTAAATTACTCACGACGAACGTTCATCGAAATTTCGAGCATTCCGCTAATTTACTTGGATGCATTTACGTGTTTTAGATCCTATATTAATTATATCGAACTCTGAAAGGTGTCCTACGTAGAATAAACGCCCGAACGCCCCAGAAAAAGAACTTTATAGAGGATCCGCATTCAGCGCCTCCGATTGGTCTAGGTGAAATTTTTGGTGACTCTAAATCGATCAAATGAAAATCCCAAAAACATTCTTTCCGACTAATTCGACCACGAGGAAGACGATGGCGTTGTAGAAAACTCGCTAAAACCTTTAGTTTTCCAGTAAACGAGGAAAAACGCCAAGAAAACAAAGTTTTCTCGGCACATCTGGTCGCAAGCGCCCTAGAAAAAACCGATGGCGGATCCGCATTCAGCGCCCCCGAATTGGTCTTGGTGAATTTTTGGCGACTTTTCGAAGAAAAAAAAATATTTTCATAAAACAAATTTTTGAACATGGACCACCCCCTTTCGAAATTGTCGAAAAATTGAAATCGCTCCGGGGGTGCCAAATGACTCACAAGACCAATTCGGGTGCGGGAAGAACGATGGCGTTGGCGAAAATCTGGTCCAACGCACCGTTCTTCCGGAAAAGCAGAAAAAACCCTCAAACGTTTCAAAAACCTGCGAAATAAATCCTAAAATAATTCCTACCGGCTAAATCGACCAAATGAAAATTCAAAAAATTCCTTCAACTAATTCGGCGGGAAGACGATGGCGTTGCAGAAAACCCGCTAAAACTTTTAGTTTTCCCGTAAACAAGGAAACGCCAGAAAAACACAATTTTCTCTGCATCGATTAAGCGCCTAGAAAAAACCGATGGCGGATCCGCATTCAGCGCCCCGAATTGGTCTTGGTGAAATTTTTGGCGACTTTTCGAAGAAAAAATATTTTCATAAAACAAATTTTCGACCATGGACCCCCCCTTTCGAAATTGTCAAAAAATTGAAATCGCTCCGAGGGGTGCCAAATGACTCACCGAGACCAATTCAGGTGCGGGAAGAACAATGGAGTCGACGAAAATCCCATGCGACGCACCGTTTTTCCGGAAATGGCGAAAAACTCCCTCAAAAATGTCAAAAACCTGCGAAATAGACCAACTAAAAACCCTAAAGAATTCCTACCACTAAATCGACCAAAATAAAAATCATAAAAAACATTATTTCCGACTAATTCGACCACGGGGAAGACGATAGCGTTGTAAAAGCCGCTAAAAGCTTTAGTTTTCCTCTAAACGAGGAAAACACCAAAAAACACAATTTTCTCGGCACATCCGATCGCCGAAGCGCCCTAGAAAAAACCGATGGCGGATCCGCATTCAGCGCCCCCGAATTGGTCTTGTGAAATTTTTGGCGACTTTTCGAAGAAAAAATATTTTAATAAAACAAATTTTCGACCATGGACCCCCCCTTTCGAAATTGTCAAAAAATTGAAATCGCTCCGAGGGGTGCCAAATGACTACACCGAGACCAAATTCGGTGCGGGAAGAACGATGGCGTTGGCGAAAATCTAGTGCAACGCACCGTTCTTCCGGAAAAGCAGAAAAACACCCTCAAAAGTTTCAAAAAACCTTCGAAATAAATCCTAAAATAATTCCTACCGGCTAAATCGACCAAATGAAAATCTCAAAAACATTCCTTCCAACTAATTCGACCAGGAGGAAGACGATGGCGTTGCAAGAAAAACCCGCTAAAACTTTTAGTTTTCCCGTAAACGAGGAAAAACGCCAGAAAAACACAATTTTCTCTTGCACATCCGGTCGCCGAAGCGCCCCTAGAAAAAAACCGATGGCGGATCCGGGCATTCAGCGCCCCCGAATTGGTCTTGGTGAAATTTTTGGCGACTTTTCGAAGAAAAAAATATTTTCATAAAACACATTTTTGAACATGGACCACCCCTTTCGAAATTGTCAAAAAATTGAAATCGCTCCGAGGGGTGCCAAATGACTCACCGAGACCAATTCGGGTGCGGGAAGAACGATGGCGTCGACGAAAATCCCGTGCGACTCACCGTTTTTCCGGAAATGACGAAAAACTCACTCAAAAGTGTCAAAAACCTGCGAAATAGACCAACTAAAAACCCTAAAAGAATTCCTACCGACTAAATCGACCAAATAAAAATCATAAAAAACATTATTTCCGACTAATTCGACCACGGGGAAGACGATGGCGTTGTAGAAAACTCGCTAAAACCTTTGAGTTTTCCGGTAAACGAGGAAAAACACCAAAAAACACAATTTTCTCGGCACATCCGATCGCCGAAGCGCCCTAGAAAAAAACCGATGGCGGATCCGCATTCAGCGCCCCCGAATTGGTCTTGGTGAAATTTTTGGCGACTTTTCGAAGAAAAATATTTTCATAAAACAAATTTTTGAACATGGACCACCCTCTTCGAAATTGTCAAAAAATTGAAATCGCTCCGAGAGGGTGCCAAAATGACTCACCGAGACCAATCGGGCGGGAAGAAGCGATGGCGTCGACGAAAATCCTGTGCGACTCACCGTTTTTCCGGAAACGACGAAAAACTCACTCAAAAGTGTCAAAAACCTGCGAAATAGACCAACTAAAAACCCTAAAAGAATTCCTACCGACTAAATCGACCAAATAAAAACTCATAATAAACATTATTTTCCGACTAATTCGACCACTGGAAGACGATGGCGTTGTAGAAAACTGCTAAAACCTTTAGTTTTCCGGTAAACGAGGAAAAACACCAAAAAAAACACAATTTTCTCGGCACATCCGGTCGCCGAAGCGCCCGTAGAAAAAACTGATGGCGGATCCGCATTCAGCGCCCCCCGAATTGGTCTTGGTGAATTTTTGGCGACTCTTCGAAGAAAAATATTTTCATAAACCAATTTTTGAACATGGACCACCCTTCGAAATTGTCGAAAAATTGAAATCGCTCCGGGGGGTGCTAAATGACTCACCAAGACCAACTCGGGTGCGGGAAGAACGATGGCGTTGGCGAAAATCTAGTGCAACGCACCGTTCTTCCGAAAAGCAGAAAAACACCCTCAAAAGTTTCAAAAACCTGCGAAATAAATCCTAAAAATAATTCCTAACCGGCTAAATCGACCAAATGAAAATCTCAGTAAAACATTCCTTCCAACTAATTCGACCAGGAGGAAGACGATGGCGTTGCAGAAAACCCCGCTAAAACTTTTAGTTTTCCTGTAAACGAGGAAAAAACGCCAGAAAAAACACAATTTTCTGCACATCCGGTCGCCGAAGCGCTCCTAGAAAAAACCGGATGGCGGATCCGCATTCAGCGCCCCCTAATCATATTCTTGGTGAAATTTTGGCGACTTTTCGAAGAAAAACAATTTCATAAAACAAATTTTTGAACATGGACCACCCCTTCGAAATTGTCAAAAAATTGAAATTGCTCCGAGGGGTGCCAAATGACTCACCGAGACCAATTCTGGTGCGGGAAGAACGATGGCGTCGACGAAAATCCTGTGCGACTCACCGTTTTTCCGGAAATGACGAAAAACTCACTCAAAAGTGCTAAAAACCTGCGAAATAGACCAACTAAAAAACCCTAAAAGAATTCCTACCGACTAAATCGACCAAATAAAAATCATAAAAAACATTATTTCCGACTAATTCGACTACGGGGAAGACGATGGCGTTGTAGAAAAACTCGCTAAAAAACCTTTAGTTTTCCGGTAAACGAGGAAAAACACCAAAAAAAACACAATTTTTCGGCACATCCGATCGCCGAAGCGCCCCAGAAAAAAACCGATGGCGGATCCGCATTCAGCGCCCCCGAATTGGTCTTGTGAAATTTTTGGCGACTTTTCGAAGAAAAGTATTATTTTCATAAAACAAATCTTTGAACATGGACCACCCTCTTTCGAAATTGTCGAAAAATTGAAATCGCTCCGGGGGGTGCTAAATGACTCACCAAGACCAATTCGGGTGGGGAATAACGATGGCGTCGGCGAAAATCCTGAAGCGACGCAATGTTTTTCCGAAAGCCGAAAAACTCTTCAAAAGTGTCAAAAACCTGCGACATCGACCAACTAAAAAATCAATGATTAGAACTTATTTTTAGTTACACAAACCCTATTTATGTCATCCCCCTTTATTGTCCTGCTAATTAAAAAAAAAAAGAAAAGAAAACACATCTCAGGCCAAAGGTAGTTCGTTGCAAACTTGTAGGAAGTAGATAGATGAGGTAACTTTAATTAATGAGCAATAAACTTCGCCGCCAGATCCGTATTTGTGAGGGTGGGCGGTTGAACATTACCTAAATTGACATGGCTGGGATTTAACTCTTCTAGAAAGTGCAGTTTCAGAACAATTAGATTTAATTTCCATTTCATTCATATCTATCTGTGTAACTGCCGTATCCTGCCGCATAATATTTAATTGGCCCAACAATTAAAGCATGGATATTAAATGCGCTTTGGGTATTTTTTTACGAGAAAATGATGACAACATACGAGGTGTGTAATTTAAGTAATGAGACTGGCAACGTAGCGCCCGGTCTAGCAACACTGCGGAGACGGGACTTGGAAGGGCGGTGGGTTAACATGTAATGCACCGTCAGTGAAAAATCACCTCTCAAGGGACGTCTTTTTGAGACCATAGAAAACATTATAACGATTCTACCGACCAGCTGAATGCTATTCCAATATATGAGTTCTAGCATTGCATTGCAAAAAAATTGTCCTCATTACTTAATTTACATACCTCGTATGTAGAAAAAGGCGTATATTTTTATTAGTTTTGCAAAACTAACGAGCCATCCAAAAAAGAAGTATTTCTATTCTTATTCGAGTTTATAACCTTTTTATATGTACTTGTCAAGGCTGTTACGGTATGTGACAGCAATTGTTTATTTTACAATTGTGACAACCACTCTGTCAAAAGTTTGACAACAAAGTTTCGCCTTGAACCTCGACATGACCGTTAGTTCTATCTTTTGATGCTGATTTGATGATGCTGTTTTTTTTTTTTTTTTTGGATGGCTACTTTAATGCATAGGATTATTCCAACTCCAGAAATCCATCCACAGTCGTTTCATAGAGGAGCTCTATTTTCTCTCATTCCAACGTTGTAAAGTGACATTTTAATCACTAGTGAATTAACTAGTGAAATGAATATTTTGATTCACTTCGTGAAAGAAAAAAAAAGAACTAGGGATATAAATAGAAAGTGTGTCTGAGAAAAGAAGATAATCGGAGTTAAGCAGTTGTTTTTTGCAGCGTTTTAAAACAGATAAAGTTCCAATTTGCGGAAGAGCAAGGAAGACGCTAGGAAATGGGAAACTTCTCGGTCTACGCGGAGAGACGTGTACATGCATAGATTTCGAAAGTTTCAATAACTCAGCTCAAAAAATCACTTTCCCAACTTTCCGCATCCTCTAAAACTTCTGGAATCTATCTATCTATAATCATGCGACGGTAACGGTATCGACTGACCCATCCATCTTCTCCTGCTCCTTTATTACGCCCAGGAAATTCAATAATACTTTTTCAGGTATTAAAAATCACAACCTATCGGTTACATTTAAAATTCAAATTTCGCGTCAACTTATCCTGATACAGTTATTTTCGTCTAAATATGACCCTACGGCCTTAATCCTCATGAAATATTAATTCGCCCGGAAAATATTTATTCTCCATAGAAAAAGTCATCGCCTCGATTTTTGAATTATTAGTAGGGTTGGCCGATTGTGCCGTAATCCCAACGGCGCGCTTGCGGGCGGTACATCGACCTCAGTCGTTTCGACCGTGTCTGGCAGACTCTGGAATTATTATAAGTGTGTCCGAGGTGTTTATGTCGTCGGCGTCAGGGGTGTTACACATTAATAATAAAATGTCACACGTACAAACGCCGGGTCATTCCATATGAAATCGTCTAATTAAAGAAGCTGACCCATTTAAGATTTTGCTGTAACTTTGAGGGACTCTTATTTAGGGTCCCAAAGAACAAAATTTACGCAAATTTAATTTTTACAAACGTTTCTCATTTCCGCCTATTCACTAAACATGAAAATAACAAAACGAGCGTGCAGCCACTTGAAGTTAAAGGTAAGAACTATAGATTCTGTAAGTTTAATATTTTTATCTCGCAGTCAACACATTATTTTCATAACCTGAATAATGCGATTTTTAAAAATTTCGAAACTTCAAGCAAAGTTTTTTTTTATAAGGAGGAGCTGGTCGGGTCGACTCGTGGCTCTATTGCGTCTATGATATGTACACTTAATTCCTGAGTAACATAAGCTGTTTAATCTAAACAGTCAAGACGCTAGAGTCGATTAAAATTCACAAAAAATATGTAAAAAACACGTAATTTTAACATGCTGCCATTATTCGGATGTAATGACTGATCGAATTTTTGATACTTACACTAAAACCACCATCTTTCCCTTTCAAAATGCCGCCGGAAGCGGGTAGATATCTTAAAATGGAAAAATTTTAGAGCTAAATTTGATAAAGCATAAAAATGACGATTTTTAAAAGTTTTAATTCGAATAAGCGGAAACGAGCGGTTTGTAAAAATTAAATTTGCGTAAATTTTGTTCTTTGGGACCCTAAAGAAGAGTTACTCAAAGTTACAGCAAAAATCTAAAATGGGTCGGCAACGATACTTCTTATTTTCAGACGATTTTATATGGAATGACTCCTACAAAACTACCATTTGCTGACAAAGTGAATAAAATAGGTATAGAGTATGTGCTGTGTAGAGTCTGTAAGGGAAAAAACTGTTGTGTAGGGACAAACATGATTGTAGCGGTAACATAAATAATATGAAACATAAAAAACAAAAAGACAATAGTGAATTTTAGTTTTATTCGGATAAAAATAAAATAAAAAACCAATCTCATTACTTAATTTACACACCTCGTATGATTCACATTTGTGGGTTATTCTATGTCCATCCTATTCTCCAGACCTTTGTCCGTCAGATTTCCATATTTTTACAAGCTTTTATTTAACTTGCAATGTATGTTTGTATGTATGTTCGGGTCAAATCTTTCAGCTGAATTTTAAAATAGTTATCCTCAACCGATTAAGGTGAAATTTTGCATACACGTTTAGTTTTGATGACAATGCATGGTTAGCTAAGTTATGTCATTCTAAATTCAAAATGGCGGACGGTCTAAGATGGCGGAATAGTTATTTTTTGTGCACTCCCATGATATGGGTATCAAATGAAAGGGTTTGCTGAGAAGAAATAAGAAAATAAAATGAATTTACTCTAAATCCAATATGGCGGACTAGTTATTTTTTGTGCACTCCCATGACATGGGTATCAAATGAAAGGGTTTGCTGAGAAGAATACGAAAAAATAAAATGACCACTCTAAATCCAATATGGTGGACCGCCCAAGATGGCGGACTAGTTATTTTTAAGCAGTCCCATAATGTGAGTATCAAATGAAAGGGTTTGCTAAGGAGAATACGAATAAACTGACATCTGCGTCCAACCCTTCGAGGAGATGGTAATACTCTAGAAAGAAGAAAATAAACTTTAAAGTGAATCAAACCCATCAATTTATTACATTACACAATTTATATGATATAAAAGCTTGTCACGAGATTTACTTGTGTAGATAAACAAGAATGTAATAATTATGTAACTTGATCTTGACATAAGAAAATCTAAGAAAAAAAAGTATGTATTTTATAAAATAGGTAAATACATCTACACAAGTAAATCTCGTGACAAGCTTTTATATCATATAAATTGCGTAATGTAATAAATTGATGGGTTTGATTCAAAGTTTATTTTCTTCTTTTTTAGAGCATTTAAATAAAAGCTTGTTTTTAAAATATTTTTTTATTATTAATTTATTCAGTATCTATCCAAAAATTTGATCTTCAAATAGTCGCGATCAAAATGTTACGAATATATGCATGAGCCTTATTAATTTATATAAAATAAAATTCGTTGTTCTTGTGCAGAAAATCCCCTTAGAACTTGAAAACGGAATTTTCTCAGGTGCTGCCAGCGTTTAAATAAAGCCTCTCAGGAGCGTCTCTGAGTATTTATCTACCCCAGTTCCGTAAGCACGGCATAAGTATTCTCATAACGTCTAATTTCGCAACCTCCATAGCCGTCGACTAAGTAGATAATTCCAGACGGGCGGGAAAGTTCACAAACATTTTAAATTAATTTGTTGTCCATAAATAAAAATGAAGTAACTCTGCTGGCTCTGATAACAAATTAAACTCGCAGTAAAGTTGGGCAAATATTAAATTTTATTCCGTGACAAACTAGACAGGATCAAAGGAGGTTTGCAGAGATGAGCGGAACGCTTTTTTTATATAAATATTCACGGTGGAGACTTTAACTGGAATATATTCGCTAGCGGAGTGGTGAATAATTTTTCAAAAAAATTCCCGAGACACGTCAACTTTTAAATGTATTTACCTACATTTTGCAAGTAATGTGAAAAATATAGCCCTTCAGGGGTGGCTGAAACCACCCTCGACATGATTTTTTCAAATGCAACCCTATGGCTTGTGACTCCTCATTGTAAAGCTGGTGGAAAGAGGAATCCAACGCACTGATCGAATTTTAATTTTTAGTATGTTTGTAGGGTTGCATACAATTAAAACGTAATTTTATAGTTTAATTTATTTTTAACGCAACAATTTCGTACTCAAAATGTGTGTTGTTTAGTTATGGAATGTAAACCTTACTTTTCATATGTCCCCACAAAAAATTCCAAGCAATTTTTTGCCACAACTGATATTTGTTATTTTTTGCTAGTGTTTTTACACGGCCGCAAAGAGTAATTTAGTTTGTATGCTGTATTCAGAGTTTGAAACGAAGTGTTATTTCAAATTGGTGAAAATGTGTTATTTAACTGAATCATTATAGCTGTTCAAGAGCTACTTGAAGATGATCCAGATCGACGAGTGGAATTTTGCGATTTATTGATGACTTGTATTGATCATAACCAGTTATCTTTAGAGTGGATAGTTTTCTCTGACGAGGCTACTTTTACATTAAATGGGCACGTAAATCGCCAAAATTGTCGTTACTGGGCTGAAGAGAACCCCCATTGGATGAGGGAACTTCATACTCAGCGCCCACAGAAAACTAATGTGTGGGCCGGAATAATACAAGATAGAATTGTAGGACCATTTTTCTTTGATGACATGATGACACTCTTAATGGAGCAAGATACTTGTGTTTACTCCAGCACGAACTAATGCCAGTGCTATGTCATTTATTTCCAAACCCCCTAAACCCTAACTTGACCGACGAGAGGTTATGGTTTCAGCAAGATGGGGCCCCACCACACTATGCTGCCATTGTTCGTCAGTATCTGGACAGAATTTTCCCGGTAGGTGGATTGGGAGGCGAGGTAATATTGAGTGGCCAGCAATATCTCCAGATCTTACACCACTGGATTTCTTTTTGTGGGGACATCTTAAAAGTAGGGTTTACATTCAGAAACCCAACAACATAGCAGATCTGCACGAAAGGATAAGAGAGGAAATCGGAAAAATAACACCGCAAATGTTGCATAATGTAAGGGACGAAACCTACCACAGACTGGGATGCTGCCAACAAGTGAATGGTGCACATTTTGAACAATTGTTACGTTGAAAATAAATTTAATTTTTTAAATTGTTTTAATTGTATGCAACCCTACAAACATACTAAAAATTAAAATTTGATCAGTGCGTTGGATTCCTCTTTCCACCAGCTTTACAATGAGGGGTCACAAGCCATAGGGTTGCATTTGAAAAAATCATGTCGAGGGTGGTTTCAGCCACTCCTGAAGGGCTATATTTTTCATATTACTTGCAAAATGTAGGTAAATACATTTAAAAGTTGACGTGTCTCGGGAATTTTTTGAAAAAATCATTCACCACCCCGCTAGCGAATATATTCCAATTAAAGTCTCCACCGGGTATAATTCATTAGGAAAAACGATGAGGGTAATTTACTAATATCAGTTCACCTGTTTACACCTGGCAACCCCGTATACGGCGGGGAAAAATGGTAGGCAACCTTACTTTGACGTTTTATATACATCTTTGGTTTTCGAATGGTACTATTTTTTTTTTTAAGAAAAAGAATGACCGTAATGACCGCAAAAAATTGCATTAAATAATTTTTAATTAAAAATAGCCTTGCGCGGATATGGCGCGGCAAACCTAGCACATTGTATTGATTTATACATTTTATTGTATAAAATATATATTTAATTAGGAAAAAGGATGAGGGGAGGTCGACTTAGGTCGGGATCTTGTACTATTATGATAATGGGGATGGTACGGAGCATCCTGTACAGCTGTTCTCAACCCGAAAGTTATATCTGTCTTACAGTGTCTGCAGAACTTAGATTACCCGCCATCTCGGATTGGAACCGGCGTTTACCAAACAAACTTGTTTACCGATTGGAATGCTTGGGTTATATACACCAAAAGGGTGCTGCCGGATAAGCGGGGTAAATCGCCTCTGCGATTTTTTTTTCCAGAAGCTTACGCTTAATACGAATATCAATTCCCCAAAGCATTTTCCGATTTTCTTCGTGTTCGGATGAAATAACAACTTCATTCGTAATAATAACTTCATGCATAAATTCGTAACATATTTGATCGCGACAATTTGAAAATTAAATTGTTGGATAGATACTGAAAAAAGATGGAAATCTGTTGAACAAAGGTCTTGAGAATAGGGTGGACATGGAGTAAAACATAAATATGAATCATACGAGGTGTGAATTAAGTGATAAGACCTATTTTTTTTTTATTTCTTTATTCGAATGGAATTACAATTCAGTATTGTCTCCTTCACTACAACAGCCACACAGCGCTGGAGACGGTTCTTCAATTCCTCATAGCAGTGCTGGAACTCATATACACTAGATTCCCTCTTAAGTCACCAAATCCGTGCATCATCTTCTCGTTTAAGTCGCAATCATAACCTCAACTTGTTCGTGTTTTTAGTTGCAAAAAGAAATATTTAGAGATATACCACAGCACTTGTTATGATGAAAAATGAGCCAGCTGAACGAAAAAATCAACGTAAGTATACCCAGTCGTACGTAACAAAGTTCAATTTTCTACTTGAATGAATATTTTAAAGGTTCAATATTTTTTAAAAGACACCTAGCCTATTTTAAAGGTTAGGTGTCTATATTTAATGTATTACACAATCATTTTTTTCAATAAAAATTGCACATATTCATGCGAGAATCCAATTTCCAAACGTAGTTTAAAACTTTTACGGGAGGCGACTTAAGAGGGACAGTTTCGTGACATAATAGGGAAAAACGTGGTGAAATAAGAGGAAATGTGAATTAAGCGAAGGTGACTTAAGAGGGAATCGAGTGTACTGGAATAGCCTTCAGCTTGTCGGTTACAGCCGTTTGAATGTTTAATGGCCCCAAAATGACGTCCCTTGAGGTGATGTTTCAATCTCGGGAAGAGAAAAAAGTCACAAGGACTCCAGTCAGGCGAATAAAGAGGCTGAAGAGCCACATTAAATTTTTTACTGGCTAAAAACTCGTTTACTGAAATAGCTGTGTGACAAGGCGCATTGTCGTGATGCAACATCCAGTAGTTCTTGATGTTTGGTCTCACACGCATGACCCCTTTTCGAAGTTTCTCAAGAACCTCTCTGTAAAAGTGCTGATTTACTGGCCTGAAGGCACAAACTCTTTGTGGATAATTCCCTGGCTATCAAAAGAGCAGCACGCATGTGATCTTCGACTTGCTCATTCTTGCTTTTTGGGTCTTGGAGAGCTTGAAGTGTGCCATTACATGCTTTGGCGCGTGGTTTCCAGGTACTCCCCAAACCCCAACACCCAAATCTCATCACCAGGAACGACACGTTCCATAAAATGGGGATCATTTTCAATCGATTCCAAAAAGTCAAGACACCTTTCTCTCCTGATGTCCTTTTCTTCCTGCGAAAGATTTTTTGTGCAGATTTTTCTCATCCTCAACATCCTCAAGTCAAAATCTGATGAACAGTGGTGTGATTCAAATTTAACTCTTCCCCGATCATTCTGGTCGTCAACCGACGATCTGAACGCACAAGATCCCGTATTCATTTTTTTCATCGGTTCTCGAAGATAAAGGCCTTCCGCTGCGTGGTTCATCTTCAATAGACTCTCTTCCTTCTGAGACTGCCTTAAACCACCGAAAACCCTGGATTCTTGAAAAAAACACTATCTTCGTAGGCGCGTTGAAGTTTTGCAAAAGTATCCGTTGCGCTGTGTCCAAGTCTGAAACAAAACCGGTTTACGAAATGAGTCACAAAGAACAAAAAAATGACTAACAAGTTCAAACTTGTACTGCAGATGCATTACATGTTAACCTATCGCCCTTCCAAGTCCCATCTCCGCAATGTTGTTAGATCGGGAGCTACGTTGCCAGTCTCATTAATTAATTTACACACCTCGTATTTTTTTTTATAAAACGCTGTTTAGGATAAACGCCGATTTGTTTAATACGCCTGTAACGTAACCAAGACCTGTGCCGAATCCTCTTTTCTATTTTTCTGTTCGCTTTGTACAGAAGTACACAAAGGAAAATAAACGCGTATTCCTTACATCTTTATTTTTTTGTAAGCCCCACGTCCCTAAGGGGGCAATAAATACCCACATAGAAAAATACCGCAGATAAGTAAATCCCCGTGATTTGCGACACCGGAGGGCTTATTGGATATTTTCACCTATTGATGAAATTTTCAAAGAGAGACTCGCGAGTTTTCCAGTAGCGGACAAATACGTGTTTACTTAAAAGAGATGGAAATAAGTATACTGAAGTATCGGTCTTTGTGCCTGGCATCCATCAGAAAAAACAAACATTCGCCGAGCCCATACAATGGATGCGGTACAGAAACGGAAAAAATAAGGTGGATATAGAACGGAAAGATATCGATAAGAATAAATCCATCGCGACACCCACGTCATTTCGTCATGCCTCAAGGATATTAATATAACCGGCAGCCAGTGTTGTAATTGGCTCCCCATCAAGTGGAAACAATTATCTGACATTTCGTTAATTTAATGCGACCATTGTCGTCCAGACAAATCGAAAGAAAATACCAACTCGTAATCCTTTTTGACACAAATACGTGATTTCTCCCGGAAAACACACATAACGGATGTATTTCAACAGCGTATAATAAATTGTTATTTGGATAACACAGGCCGACAAGATTTTAACCCAGAAACCAGAATATACTTTTCCAAAGGTTTTTGATGCGCTGAATCCGAATCCGAGGTCCAAATCTCCTCAATTGGCTCTGGTTTTCGAGATATCCTAACCTAAATGTGCAAAAAAAGGGATTTTGGCCTATATTTGAGGTTATGTAGCATCGCAATTGTTTTTTTCTCAAAAAACTATGAACAGCATCTTAAAGTACAAGCTTTACTCTTCTAAATGCCGTCGAGTTTGCTCAAATAGCTTTTTTTTTTCGTTGATATACCGCATTTTGAAATTTTTATGTTTGTCAATTTCTCTATATTTGAAAACCCATTAAGAACCACGTGTCCATCAAACAGTTGATTGGTTTTTTGATTAGGAAACACTGAAAATGTTTGATATTAAATAGCAGGTCAATGTTTTCGTATGTAAAAAAACCTGTTCGTTCAGAATCCAAGGTCATATTTCAGCGAAAAAAAAGATATTTGAGTAAACTCGACGTCATTTAAAAGGGCAAGGCATGTACATGTACTACATAACCTCAAATATAGGCATAGTGTGAACGTGAAAAAATCATGTACCAGTGGTAATTGACCCATTTTTTAAATGGAACATCAAGATTTTTCCAAAAACGGATCTTTTCCGAATCAGATTTTCAAAATCTTTTCCGAATGCAGCACTACAAAAATCTATGGGGTTATCTCTTCAAGTTTTTGAGATATATAGGCTTGAAATTTTTGGTGTATGCTGCCTTGCCTTGTGGTCTTATCTCGTATATTTGAGGTCAATTGCAGTTTCATTGGAAATTCCATATCCTATACCATATGGTTTCAAATGCATATATCTCACACTATCAGAGGGGAATTTCACAAAATTTTATATTGCTGTATTCGGAAAAAAAGATTATGTTTTTGGGAAAACAAACAGAGTGTTCTGACGGAAATAGAAGGTGAGGGAAGGTCCATTCTCAATCAGTCATCCTCTAGATGTTGCCTGATTGCCTTCCTGGTTTTATTGACGGTTTGTTGTGGTTTTGTCTTGTCTAACAGTTGCCAAATTGTTTGCTAATTTGTCTTATCGTTACATTTATACGGCTTCCAACAACAATACAATTTTATAAGGGATGAGATGAAGCAGTTGGTCATATTGTACGTAATATTAACACTTTGACATATATGTATTTTCATTACACATATGGTCTTAACAAAACATTTAATATGCGTTACTTATTATTATTTTGTTATTATCTTATACCATTTTGGCATCACATCATATTTTCTCAAATAACTTTTTTATCGTTTCCCCTTTATAATACTTTTTTTCTTTACAGGTAAGTCATCGGCATCATATGTTGCTTATCTTCTTGCAGTAAGTACTACAGAAAAGTAATTTATTTATCATAGATGTGTTAATTACGAGTTGGACAAAATCTGTACTGATTATGTATCCTTTCTTGTTTCGCATTTTTATGTAAAAAAGTCATTTCGCTTACTCACCTACTGTCTGATAAAATCGTAATACGTGCAATACAAATGTCATTCGAATTTTCTTCGGTTTGATAAACGATTTATGGAATATTGTCCAATAGCATTATTGAATTATTACCACGTACATATGTATGTTAGATTACCCTATATAACTTAAATAATATATTATACATTAATTTTTAACATTGATATTATCGGATTTCTTTTTTTTATTATTGACAGCTGCCAAATTAACTGTCAGATATAATAAAATAAACCTATTTCTTAAGTTATACAGAAAAAAATGTATAATTTTAAACAAAATACATACAACATACTTTAAAACTTTCTATTTACGTAATTTATACTACAATTTAAATATTACAGCAATTCTCAACAAAAAATTATAAAAGACACTCACCAACAGGGTTTTTAAATTAATATATTCTAATTTTTAAGTCATAATTATGGTTAAAAAAGTATGCATTTTGGAGGACTATTATTTTTTAAATTGACAATTGTTAACCAACACAATATCTTTTTAACATTGATATCCAAAATCCATTGACATAAAATTAAAAAGTCAAAAATATTTATACATTTGAGACCTTGACACTGATTTTCATTAAAAGAGAAACCCATATTTTCCAATAAAAATACGTTTTTAGATTAAAATAATAAAACATTAGGAATGAAAATAAAAAATCCGGCTAGAGGAATTTATGCATCTTAGTCTTCATTTTTACGATCTCTAGAGCGATTTGGGTGAGTTTTGTCCCATTGTGCGTCGTGACGCATAATATGCAACTTGGATTTTATATAAATACTAACACGTTACATTAACTTTTCACACAATTTAATGACAAATCTTCTGATTAACTGACAGTAAAAACCATGGATACGTCAAAAAACTTAATCTGATAATGTTTTTGCTTAGCAACGTACTTTTTTGCTACGTTTTATTTGTGTTCAGTTTTTTCAGAAATTTTCGTTTATCTATTGTGAAAAATATATTTTTCATTTTGTAACATTCAACTGTCATTTACTCAAAAATTTCGTTATGTAAGGTGGCAACATTTTTATACCGTTAAATCGACAATGAAAGGGTCTCTCAAATTTAATTAAAAAAAATGGGGGATTGCCATTTGAAAAATAAGTTGATGACGTAATTACTCAAAAACAAATGACATCTGAAAATAGACGTTCCCTCAAAAATGTATGTTTTTATTAAACAAAAACGACCTGTTCGAGGATTTTTTCCAAAATTTTTTTGTTTCACATTTACTGAATATATTCCATACTTTAGGCGCGCACTGTATGTACCTTATAACGCGAGGGAGAAACTGTAAATCAACTCTTTCACTCCGACATGCCAGGGATACAGAAGGTTTAACAACATTATTTAAAGTCCCTCAACAAATTCACCGAATTCTTTTAATTCTTCGCGAAACCCTATAGTGTGAACGAAAGATTCCACAAAAAGAGGTGCCGAAAACAATTACAAACGAGGGCGAACGTCAGGCAGTCCACTTAAATATACAGGGCAATTCGCGTAACACTGACAACCCCTCCCTCTATTCTCAAGAATTTTTGTATTCTTTAAAATATCGAGTCATCCAAAAAAAAAAAAAAAAACATCATCAAAGTCGGCCGAGTTAAAAAAGACGTATTTCTATTCTTAAATTTATAACCTTATTTAATTATCAAAGCTGTCACATTATATGACAGCCATTATTTGTTTCACAATTGTGACAGTCACTTGTTAAATGTTTGACATAACCGCTATTTCTATCTCTCTCGTTCATAGCCAGATTTGATGGCGTTTTTTTTGGATGTGTCTCTATAATGACATAATTTTTTTATAAAGCTTAAAATTTTATAAAGACAATAAACAAAAATACTGTCTACATTAGACTGCATCAAAAAAAATCGACTACTTTTTTCAAAAATTACTCTGAAAATATTGTTCAGGATGTCGAAAAAAATGAGCCTGTGAAAATATCAGCTCTTAATTTTAACATTTAGAGGTGACTCATCGCGATTTTCCATATCCCATTTAATTAACATGGGAAAAATTTTTTTCAAGCTTTGGAATTTTGTGATAAATTAGTTATTATTTAAGGTTAAAGTTGGACTCACCAGAATTTTTGAGGTATTTTCACTTTTTTGGTGAATCTATCAAACTATTGCAACATTTTTGCCTTGAATTATTTTTTTTGTCTTTTTGAAATGAAATTTTGAAAGTATCCTCAGTCCATTTGATCGGTAGTTTTGTCCAAAAATCCTTGATTTAGACGCTTTTCTTTGATATGAACATTCTAAATATTAATTTTTTATTAGCAAACTTGATATCTCATCTATAATTTTCTTTTCTACATTAATTATATCTAAATCTAAGTTAAAATCATAATTATTAAGCAAAAACAATTTATAATTATGATTTTAACTTAGATTTAGATATAATTAATGTAGAAAAGAAAATTATTGATAAGAAATATCAAGTTTGCTAATAAAAAATTAATATTTAAATTGTTCATATCAAAGAAAAGCGTCTAAATCAAGGATTTTTGGACAAAACTACCGATCAAATGGACTGACGATACTCTCAGAATTTCAAAAAGACCGAAAAAGATAATTTAAGGCAAAAAATTTTGCAATTAGTTTGATAGATTCACCAAAAAGTGAAAATACCTCAAAAATTCTGGTGAGTTCAACTTAAATAACTTTTGAAAGACTAGATTTATCAAAAAATTATAAGATACGTTTTTTGTAGTTGGTTGGAGTTACAAAATTCCAAAGCTTGAAAAAAAAATTCCCATCTTAATTAAATAGGAAATGGAAAATCGCGATGAGTCACCTCTTAATATTAAAATTAAGAGCTGATATTTTCACAGGCTCATTTTTTTGACATCCTGAACAATATTTTCAGAGTAATTTTTGAAAAAAAAATAGTCGATTTTTTTGATACAGTCTAGTCTACATATTTCAGTATACAGATGTGGAAAATATTTTTCTTTATAGAACACCATTTACATACTTAAAAAAAAATGCAAAGTATACCAAATAAAATTTCTTACCCTCCAATGAGCAGTCTTATAAAATTCGTTGTTTTCTCTAGAAAAATGTAGAAAGTGTTGAATTCAATAAACGTCAGATGTGGAATTATGTTCTCGGAAGAAATCGCAATTTTTGGACAGCAAATGTAATTGTTTCGTTTTTGTTCATATTTCATTAAGATCCGTGGGAAACCGCGGGTGTCGCAAGATCATTCCGCCAGAAAATGTCGATTTCCTCACTTTGGGAGCTCGTCATCTGTGATGAAAGCCGTAAGGAAACAAGGAATTTGTCGTGAAATGCGTGTCTTTTAATATACGAGGTGTGTAAATTAAGTAATGAGACCGATCTAGCAACACTGCGGAGACGGGTTAACATGTAATGCACCTTCATTTTTCATCAAGAAAATTAAATTTGAAAATTTCAAAATTATTATTATTATGAAATGTATACAATCAAGTGCCTATGTACCAAATATCTGTCAAATCTGATGTTTTTAGTTAATTTTGTGTCAACATTCAATTTAAATGTATCGGTTTCCCTAATACGCTGCGCAAAAATACCTAACAAAAAAGAAATAAATAAAAAGGGTTTCTTTTTACATATCAGAAAAAAATTATACATTTAAATTTCTTTATTTGCTACATCTGTGAAAACTTATTATTCTATTATGTTATTTATCGCTGATCGATAAATTGTTGATCATTATTTTAACAATGAGTCTTTCGGATACCCAAAGAATTGAAATTTTGATATTATTAGGATGTGTTGATAAAACAAGAACGCAGAAGCAGGTATGCGAAATATTCAATAATAAGTATCCTGACCGCCGCATTTCCCAGTCTAGGGTTAGTAGAATAGAAAACAAATTTCGTGAATTTGGAAATATCACAGATATTCCTAAATCTGGTAGGAAACGCATTTTAGACGATGAACAGAAATTGCATATTCAAGATAATCCACATAAACCTACAAGACAAGTTGCCGCCGATAATGATGTTAGTAAAACGTCCATATTGCGTCTTCTAAAAAACGAAAAATACCGCCCGTATAAAATTCATTTGGTTCAAGAACTTAACGACGATGACCCTGATCGCCGATTGGAATTTTGCGAAATCATGGCAAATAGATACCAAGATAATCCTTTATCTATAAAAAACATTCTTTTTTCTGATGAACCAACGTTCGTCTTAAATGGAACAGTCAACAAACAGAACTATAGATACTGGAGTACAGAAAATCCACATTGGATGATGGAGGCCAATACTCAATATCCTGAGAAGGTGAACGTTTGGGCTGGAATTATAAATTCTCAAATTATCGGACCATATTTCTTTGATGGCACATTAACTGGCGCGCGTTACTTGGATTTCTTGCAAAATTTCTTAGTTCCAGAGTTAAGAACGCTTTTCCCAGATGTTGACAACCCCAGTGAAATTGATAGAAATATTTGGATTCAGCAGAACGGAGCTACACCACATTTTTCATTGGAATTAAGAGCCTATCTGAATCAATTTTTTCCCAATAGATGGATCGGTAGACGCGGTGAAATTGAGTGGCCTGCTCGTTCTCCCGATTTGACCCTGCTTGACTATTTTTTATGGGGTTACTTAAAATCGAAAGTCTACTTCAACAGACCAAATAACGTAGAATATTCAAAAGACAGAATAAGGAAAGAAATTAATCAAATGACCCCGGAAACAATACAAAATGTTTTAGAAGAATATCAGCAACGCCTCCATTATTGTCAAGAAGCAACGGGTGCCCAGTTTGAACATTTGATTTAAACTGTTCTTCTGTTGTGTTTCATGTTCTTTTCTTTACTTAGTAATATTAAAAATTTAATATTTTTTCAATAAAAAAACTATAGAAATTAAAAAAATCTTATGTTGCTGGATGGAGAATTAAGAACCCTTTCAAATGAGCTATCACACGCACCCTTGTTCCATTTAAAAATTTTAAAGGGGTAGCTGTCACTCCAAGGGGGTTGGAGGGGGAGGTATAAAATTATGCTCAAAAAAATGTCATTCTAGAATTAAAAATTGACGTGTTTCAGGATTTTACTCACAAATTGTAAATTACGTAGATAATGAATTTATCCGTTACTTATGGACCTCGCTGTATATATAATACAATTTTCTTTTGCAAGCTTAATGCATTAAGCGTCAAGAAATATATTATAGAAACAGTCACACGAGCAGGCTTGAATTTTATATCACCGGCAAAAAACAATTAAATGTACTAATTATTCAAATGGAATAGTTCAAGTTCTTAGGTTGTTTCGTTATTGAAATAAAAAATACAAAAAACAATGTTAAATTATTACTAAATTCACCTGCAGAATATCGTTTAAAAATTGTGCGACACTTTGTATAGAAAAATAATGTTAATAAATAAGTAAAATTTATTTAATGTAAAAAATTAGTGTATCTCTTCGTGTTGACCGGAGCGCTTTCGGAAGCGGAGTGAATAATGAGATTTAGTTGGTAAAGTACGACATGGGCGGTACATTTTCGGTTTTAGGGGTAGAAGGCGATTCGTCGGCCCAGTGATCAACAGGAGGGAGTATTTATGTTTGGAAATCAGTGCACCGCACCACCGTTTTAAATAGTGGGGGTGCCGTACACCTCGTGGAACTACGTCGGAAAAAAGGTTAGAAAACGCGGGAACTAGAAGGAGAGAGCCGTATGCCGTCAGACAAGGACGACGGCGAGAGATCTTGCCCAGGAGCAGCTTGGCTAGCGCAAAACCGGCATCGGCAACCCCATTCTATGAATTAGTCTCTCACCACCCCTCCTGATATGCAGTCGTAAGCTCACGAACCGAACATATTGTGTACGTATATAAACTCACGCTGAGTTGACCGATGCTCACACTCACACGATGGCATTGCACCTGATCAGCTGAAGAGCACCAGACAGTGTTTAACCTTTTGCACCATTCTAATCGCACTTAAAACTAGTAATGAGAATTTAAATGAAATTAAATAAAAAAATGATTTTTTTTTAATTGCTGCACTTAGCACAAGTAGTTAATAAATCAAATCGCACCCCAGATCTAAAACACTTGAGGCGTATCATCGGGCAAGGTAAGAACTTTTCCGTATTTGTATCGCATGTGGAAAACTTTATTTATTTTCATTATTTTCGTAAACCTTCATCCGATTTTTTTTAATTATGTAGTTGAATAGTAACGATGTTTTATCATTAATTTGGGAACGAATTCGAAGTGCTAATCGGACTCTTCCGCATGTTTTAACACGAACAATGTGGTAAAATTCGGCGTTTCGGCCAAGCCGACAGATACGAATTTATTTTATGTCTGCACTGACACGCTTCATTTTTTTTTTTTGAAATCTATAGTGAATGAATGATTGAAAAAAAATACTTACCAAATTTAATGATTCACGTGAAATTATATGAAAGAACTTTCAGATTAAAAAGTCAATTTGCAACGTGAAATATTTTTGGTATTTTTTTTTATTTCTGCTATTTATTTTAACAAAATAAATACTTAGTAGCTGTTTTTTTTTACATCAGTTTTACAACTGTTGGATTGTTTGCCTTGGACCAGCAGATTTTTCCCATTGACACAAAATAATAAAAAATAAAGGTATTATTTTGTATTTTCCATGTTCACCTATTAAAAATTGTAATCGGTACAAAATAATAATGAAAAACATTGTTTTATATTTTTCATATGCAAAAAAATCATGTTTTTCATTCACATTCATTTTTAAATAATATTAAGTAGGTATTTTCTTTCAATTTTATGGTGTTTCATCTATAATTTTTATTTATGCGTAAAAAATTACGTTATATTCAAATAAACATTTAAGGCAAATTAACATTATTTGCATTTAATTATTGTGTAAAAATAAAGAATCAAGATATTCATTAGTATTTTGTACAACTGGATTTTAATAAATCGATTAGGGGTATAAAATAAAGTTGAAATTAAGTGAGGGTGTTGTTCAAACGGTTTACTTTTATGAAACATCATCGGCATTGGCTTTTTAATCAGCCGCCGGGTAAACTTTCATTTTTCGCGTAGGATAAAGGGTCCATTAAATTCCCCTTTGATCCACTTAGAATACTTAAGCCGGTCTGTAAAATCCGTTTATTAGGAAATCGGGAAACCGTCCGAGGATTAATTTTCAAATCAAATCAGAATTTCGCCACGTAGGCCGTTGTAATGCCTAATTAATTGAGGCGGCCGATACCCGCCCCCGTCCATTCAGCGAGCGTGGAAAGAACGAGGGCAATAAATACGATTTCAAAAAAGGAACCGCCTGCCACTCGGGCCGTTTTACGCCAAAAGCAACAGATCGTATTATGCTTTGTTCGGCCCGGATTTCGCCGCTTCAACGGCCCGGGCATTAATTCCGACACCAAGAGCGTATTTTCTAGAGGTTTTTATTTACGGCTGCCCACCTCATTTTCTGTTAATTTAACTCCGACAAAAAAAAATCGCCGCCCGTGGAATCAATACGTTATTCCCACATTTTTTTATATTAAACCTCCAAAAACGTCGGATCACGCACTTAGAAATGTGAAATTTTGATTGTTCCACCCCAAAAAACCTAGAAAACCATATACGTTACATGAATATTTTATCTCACGCCAAAGAAAAACAAATGCAAAAAACGCTCTATACGCCACACATTGATCTACAAAAAATTAACGAATTAATATCCCTCTAAAACACGCTGTGTGTTATTAAAATTTCATCAACAGTAGTTTGTACGAAAACTATAGCAAGGATGGTAGAGTTTTGAATTTTTGTAATGTTTTTTATTCAATTTTTTTTTCATGTATACTTTTTTTTCAAGATGGCTCAGTCACTTAGATACTCTGAAGATTTCCCTTTTGATATGAGTCCAAGAATTTTAAAAAGTATTCAATATTTTCGAAGTTATTCACGATTTTTTGAAAACATCTCAATTTAACTTTTTTAATTTTATTTTTCACAAAGTCAACATATCATTGGGCTTATTATACGCAGAATTTCACAAGCTGTAATCCTATCAGAAGCAACAAATAACACAGCCCCACAAAAAAAATTTTTTTTTTGGAACTGCTATCGACACAACTACGAGCTCTAACAACTATATGTTCGGACAAACGCATTTTTCGCGTAATAGACTGTTTTTATGTATAATGAACTAATGCAACTGACAGTACATAAGAACTTAAAGAATTTAAAAAGTGTATTTTAATTAATGTTTTCAAAAAACCAAATTAACAATGTCACAACTTAACAAAACAAATAAAATGTAACAAAATAACTGGCAACTAAATGTTCGGAAAAAATTATATTAAATATTAATAAGGCGTTACGTCACCTTTTGCCTTAATTACGGCCCGAATTCATGCAGGCATTGTTTCAACCAAGCTTCTACAGAGTTCTGGTGAAAAGGTGTCCCAAATTTCGTCGATTTTTGCCGTTGAGACCGTTCTTTGAGGATCATCTCTCACAACTCTTTTTATCTTATGCCACAGTGTTTCAATGACATTTAGGTCGGATGATAGGACTTTAATATGCTGTTCCCCGAACCACTTTTTCGTCTTTTTTGCAGTATGGGAAGCTGCGCCGTCTTGTTGGAATATGAAATTATTGCCTGGGTACATATCCTGAACAGTCGGTAATAAGCTATTTTTATTAATTTTTTTAGGGCAGGTTTCTCAGATTTTCCGAACATTTAGTTGTCAGTATTTTTAGTAGATTTTTATATTTTTGGCTATAAATTCATTACAAATCCAAGTTAATAATAATTTTCAGCATAATATTATCTTGCAAATATATATAATTTAATATATTTTAGGTTTTTAAAGCATGGTTGTAAATTTTTGCATGGCAGTGAATAATTTTTTTTGAAAAAATGCGTTTGTCCGAACATATAGTTGTTACGGCTCGTATAACCCTATGTAATTTTCGACGCTGAATCCGAATCCGAAGTCAAAAGAAATCGTACACCCCCCAAAATCAACTCCTAGCGCTAAAAAAACGGTAAAAATGACGTTTCACGAATAGTCTTAAATCTCAATAATTCTAATTAAATATAAACAGTCATATAACGCATAAATACAGAGTTAACACTACTTTCCATGGAAAATCACCCCATGATTGGGTGAAAACTACCCGTTACACAACAGAAAATTTAAAAAAACTGCAGTGATTGCAAAAAGAGCTTACGATGCCCGGTTATTTTAGAAACAGTATGTAACTGCATTAGTCTCGAATGCGATGCTCAAAAACTACCCCCATAGAGTGGCGGAAACCACCCCTAAATTTACAGTTGCTTAGACGACTCCTAAAAAGAATTCTCTGAAAATACTATTACTTATTTAGGTATATGACCTCTAAAAAGAATCGTCTAAAAATTCAGAAAAAACATCTATGTGTATAATTTTCTGATTATATAGTTTTTTGACCAGCCGGTAGGTGGCGCATTGACAACCGCATACGAGTGTCGAAGGTCTGGGGATTAAGTATACGTCAAGTTGGGCTCTTTATTGGGGCGTTCAATGTTTCTGTTATTACCTTTTTTTCTCTGTTATATTGTTAAGATTTTTTTTTGTTATGATTGGACCTATGATAGCACTGCTTCACCTCCAAAGTTCATTGCTGCATATCTATAGCCAATTTTAGCATCGATTAAAATAGAAATCACGATGACATTTTTTTCCCCGATTTTACTTGTAATTTAAATTTAGGGGTGGTTTCCCCACTCTAGGGGGGTAGATTTTGAGCATCGCATCGGAACTAATGCAGTTACTCACTTTCTCCAAAAAAACTGAGCATCGTAAGCTTTTTTTGCAATGACAATGATGATTTTTTTTAAGTTACCTGTTGTGTGAGGGGTAGTTGTCACCCACTCATGGGGATGGGGATGATTTTCAATGGAGAGTAGTGTTAACTCTGCATTTCTGCGTTATATCCTTGAATGTTTATATTTAATTAGAATTATTGAGATTTAAAACTATTCGTGAAGCGGTTTTTAGGGGTTGTACTATTTTTTTTTTGTAAAATTACATAGGGATACAGTTGTCTCGATAGCAGTTCCAAAAAAAAATTTTTGTGGGGCTGTGTAATCAATACTGTAGTACAAAAAATATAGGAATTGAAACAACCTGCAAGAAGTGGGTGTAAGATGACTTTTGATGACAAATAAAATGTAAAACAGTGCCTAATAGAAATTATAAGAAATAAAATACTCATGTGACGTTTAGTTTTATCGTTTTTTTGGGTTAGATTTTAATTTGTACCAATGACTTTGTGCCTACGTGGTGAATCAACAGTAAAAACAGAATCAATAGTCTCGCATTAGCCGGCTTTTAAGAACATTTTTGACTTTCTCTCGTTTTTCGTGATGTATATTATCAGGTAAATACCCAAACCGAAATACCTCTTTACTCTTTAACTTTAATAATAAACAAGTTGGTTCAGAACTTCCTGTTATTTACTGGACTTGCGGATTAAAAGTTATTTAAAGCGAGAGTTTTAAAAGATTATAGATTATGGATTTGGAATTAACTAATGTAAATTCTTATCCATTAGTTTGGCTTTATTAATCATTAAACAGGTAATCAGGCTACAGTTTTTCATCAAGCAACTCAAATACCCTTAAGCCCACGTTAAAATTATCAGAAACTTTTCATTGTTTACTTAAAACAAGACTTTTAAAAGATTATGGATTCGGGATTGACGCAAGTCCTGAATTGTTCATTAGTTGGGAAGCTATTAACCGAAATAAATATTTCTCTTCAAAATGTTCCCGTTGTTTATTGGAAATACGGATTAAAAGTTGTTTAAAACATTTCTTGAGATTAGCGACTTAATGCAAATTGTGAATCTCTTTGGTATTAAAATATAAATTCGATTTCAAGCACTGCGTCAGAATCAAGTTAGTGCCGCGTATGTATAGGCAAGCCCTTTTAAACCTGCTAAGACCGAAGATAATAGGGATGTCAGGGGAATTTATTCAGGCGTGAAACAAAAAGTTTCGGAGAAAATGACTATCTTGCAGGGCTAATAATGCTCCCCTGAAATGGGTGTTTAGTGATCTGTGCATCCCGGATATTGACAGGGTTTCAAACCGCGAAATAGGAAAGTTTCAAAGGGATTTACCGCAATCACGTGGCATATAAGGGTAAACGAATACACCCCACAGGAAGCTCTATTAGTCCAAACGAATGAAACCAACAAAAAACGATTTACGTAAATTTATTTAATTCTTTTATCTCACAAATCATTCGTCAATGGCGTAATCATAGAATCAGTCCAGTAGGCAGAGATATTTATGTGTTCTTGAACGATATAGGGCTAGTTTTGACGGTTTCCTATGTATTTTTTGCGTGGAACACAATGCGCGGGGTCCGTAGAGCTGAAACCGTCCGCTAATTTTTTAAATTAACAATTTGTGAAAAAAAAAACGTGTTTTTTTCACATATTTCCGCTTATATCTCCGTTCCTTGGCATATTTTGTATAGCATATGCATATAAGAAGTTGTAGCCTATTGAATATCCAAAATTTTAAGCCCAACCCGAAGTCTCCGAGTGCTATTGTTAACTTGCAAATGGCTGCTGAAGTTAAAAAAAGTTGCTTTTTTTTTGACAATTTTTTTTATTTCGAAAGTAGGGCCACTATGATCATGATCTTGGAGGGACTGCTATTTGTAGTATGAAGTTACAAAAAAAAATTCAGCTCGATCTGTTAATAACTTTTCAAGTAATTAACGATAGAATTTTGTTTAAGCTTTAATTAGCAATGACGCCATGTCTTTGTTTATTGTACGATATTGACCGGGTTAGGCTAGAAAAATCATAAATATCTTCAAGTTTGCGAGTCTTTTTGAGATTTTGAAAAATATTAATTTGGACCAGTTTTATAACGTTTTCTACGCGACAAACATTTTTTCAATTATTAATTTAAAAAATTAGCGGATGGTTTCAGCTCTACGGACGCCGCGCATTGTGTTCTACGCAAAAAAAAAACATAGGAAACCGTCAAAACTAGCCCTATATCTTTCAAGAACAGTTTTTGATGATTTTAGCTCCTGTCTACTGGACTAAATTGGTAGATTAAATAAACACATGGACAAAAACTGCGAAAGTGAATTAATTAATTCATTCATTACATTTTTGTACGTTTACAAAAATATAGCGATCTTATTTGCGGCCTCCTATTTAGATCGGCCATTAAAAAAGTGTTCACAGAAGTTACTAGGAGGAAGTGGGGAAAAATGTGTTAAAATAACGGTCATTCAAACTCTAAAATCAAATTACTCTCACTAACGAGACCAGCGGAAGACAAGGAGACAATTAATTAGACAAATAATTACATTATAAATTAACACGCCCGGAGGTTTTCGGATTTTGTCGCGGCGTCGCCAATTAATAAAATTCAAAAGTGTTTTTGCCATTTTTTTTTTATTCCATTAATGAGCCGGAATATAATTCTTAACTGGCAATTATGGCGGGATAGTTTTTCAACGGGTAAACTCGAGCAGCTGCCCGCCCACAAAAAGGATGATTGATTGAGTTTACACAGACTAATACAAAGCAGATTATAAGATGTCTGAACTAACCTAAATACAATTTACTCTGTCACAAATGTGAATCAATCTTTCATACGTTCCGTTCCATAATGTGGCTTTGGGCGCGAGTTGAATACAACATCAATTACGTCAGGACGTGGAAAAAAATATATTTTTTCGAGTTCGAACTTTTCCCGATACTGCCAAAATGGAGTATAGACTGCATATACTTGTACATATTTGTTGTAAATCGCAAAACAGCGGTAAACATAGAAAATAATATTTCTGACATAGAAAAAATAGAACTTGGAACCCCTCAAGGGAGTGTACTCGGACCATTGCTGTTCCTCCTGTATATTAATGACCTTCCCGACTTCATTGAGGATGGGAGACTGTTCGTGTATGCGGATGACGCGACTGTAGTGGTATCGGGACATGCAACCAATGGGTAAACTTGAAAATGGAGGCTGTTTTTGGACAATTTCTTTTATGGTGTGAGGTTAATCACTTGGTGATTAACATAGCAAAAACGAATTTCACTGAATTTATCGGTAGATACAGATCCCCAAGTGATAATGACAACCAATTTATAAATAATATTAACATAAAACAAAGCAATGGGATTAGTTTTCTGGGGACATCTTTAGACTCAAAATTAATGTGGGATGATCAAATAGAACATGTATGTAGCAAACTTAATAAAGCCTATTATGCTATTTACTCACTAAAAAAAAATATTTAAATCATAAGGCTCTACTAAATGTATATTATGCCCTGGCATACTCAGCCTTAAGCTATAATATTAGCTCTTGGGGGCAGGCAACTGAATGGATGCGTGTATTTATTATACAAAAAAGAATAATTAGATTAATCTTCAATCTAGAATCACTTGAATCTTGAAAATATGCCTTCAAAAATAATAAAATTCTAACAGTAACAGGAATTTACATATTAAAAATACTGCAGTATATTCATAAAAGTAAAGATCAATTTAAAAAGGGTTCTGATATACATAGTCATAATACACGTACCCAATCTAACATTTATTTAAATAAATTTCACCACATGTTTTATAAAAAATCCCCAAACTATGAGGGGGGCGAATATATAATATATTGCCGAATGACGTAAAAAGTCTCTCCTAAAATTTTTAAAAAACACATTAAGAGTATTCTCTTAGAAACTAGTGTGTATACTATCACTGAGTTTGAGGATATTCTGTTGAGATCATGAACAACGTAATGTATATTTCAAAAATGTATGTAAATATATAAATCATGTGTCGTCTTTATTTTATGCATACACTGATAATTGTTATTTTATGTTTTACACTATGTTATATATGTCTTATTTAATTTTGTTTATGGAAATAACATTTACATTGTTAAAGTCTGTATATATTTGCTGATATTGTTAGATATACAAAATCTATGACGAACCTTCATATTGTAATATGGCTATACAGGTAATAAAGGTCTATCTATCTATATGTTCGGACAAACGCATTTTTCGCGTATTAGACTGTTTTTACGTATAATGAAGCAAAAATTGACTAATGCAGCTGACAGTACATGAGAACTTAAAGAATTTAAAAGTATGTTTTAATTATTGTTTTCAAAAAACCAAATTAACAATGTCATAACTTAACAAAGCAAATAAAATGTAACAAACTAACTGGCAACTAAATGTTTGGAAAAAAATATTTTATGTATTAGTAAGGCGTTACCTTTTGCCTTAATTACGGCCCGAATTCTTTCAGCCGTAATTCTGCCGGCAGGCATTGTTTCAACCAAGCCTCGACAGAGTTCTGGTGAAAAGGTGTCCCAAATTTCGCCGATTTTTACTTTTAAAGTAGAGGCCGTTCTTTGAGGATCATCTCTGAAAACCCTTTTCACCTTATGCCACAGTGTTTCAATGACATTTAGGTCGGGGCTGTTTGATGGCCATGACAGGACTTTAATATGCTGTTCCCCGAACCACTTTTTCGTCTTTTTTGCAGTATGAGAAGCTGCGCCGTCTTGTTGGAATATGAAATTATTTTCTGGGTACATATCCTGAATAGTCGGTAATAAGCTATTCGTAAGTATTTGTATATATTTGTCAACGTTGACTGTACCCTCTATGACCTCATACTGTCCCAAACCTTTAGCGGACATACATCCGCAAAGGCTCACTTTTTTATTACAATGTATTTTTTTTACAATGATCTGCCGCAATCTTTGATCAGTCGCACGTCCACGGCCCATTTTTATTTAAAAATAACGAATATTCGCAAAAACTACCAGAAATCACCTGTGACTGACACTATGATCTAATTGTTAAATTAATGGTTACCGCGGCAACAACAAATTTTTATTTATATTTTAGGGCAGGTTTTTCGATTTTCCGAACATTGAGTTGTCAGCATTTTAAGCAGATTTTTATATTTTTGGCCATAAATCCATAACAAATCCAAGCTAATAATAATTTTCAGCATAATATTATCTTGTAAATGTATGTAATTTTATATATTTTAGGATTTTAAAGCGTGGTTGTAAATTTTTGCGTGGCAGTGAATAATTTTTTTTGAAAAAATGCGTTTGTCCGAACATATAGTTGTTAGGGCTCGTATTTCAGCTCGTTTAACACCTGCCTTTCAACGAATCTCGGCTCTCATTGGCCTTCTAATACGTATTAATCGCTTAAAAAGAAATAATTCCAAAAAAAGTACCCAAAAAGAAGAAATTATATAATTATATTTTTATTATACTCTATTAGGCTCAAAGAAACTTTTCTCTCTGTATAGTACGTAAAGCTACAGGTTCTCAAGAAGCAATCTGTGAAAGGACTGTTTTTTATTCAGCAGAATTTCCTCCGAAAAGTCTAAATTCCAGATGGGGCGAGGGGAGTAAAAAAAAATAATTACGTTCTTACTTTGAAACTTTTTTTAAATATTGAAAATGTGCAGTTTACCGAGGGCTACTTAATGATTTTCCCAGGGTAAATAATCTCTTACGGGGGCGTCAGCGTCGGACTGCAAATACCCAATATTTCGCGTGGGTTCTCGCAAGCTCTAAGTATTCGTAGAAAATTCAAAGCTCGACTGTTGGAGAACTGTTGTTTTATTATCGAATATAGAACGAGAAATCTATCACAGAGTAAATACTCTTTATTTAAATCCTACACAAAACGACGTCCTCGCTGAGTTATTTTAGACATTCACAGAGACATTCATCTCCCTCAGTAAACCGTACAACATCGTCATGGAACAGGTGTGTATAAGAACAGTACACGAACAAAAACAACTATGCTTCGTGCAGAATGAAAATCGACGCACGTCATCAAACACGTGTTTACGTTTTAGAGCGCATTGATGCCATATTGTTAAAAATTTATTCAGTATTTAAAAATAATTTTGACCAGCATATGAATGGATTCTTTGTGTTTATTGTTAATTGTTTCAAACCGTTTCGGCCGAAAACGCCACTCCCCGGTACATCACTCTTCAGCGCCTCATAACTAATACTATTTGCGACAGAAAAATTTGACAGGGACATATTTTTGAAGTTTAAGACGTGCCCTTTCCGATGGTGTCCATGAAATTCCTACAGAAAATTATTAAACAAAAAACTGGACGTTTCTACGCCGAAGGTTCCAGTACCCACTCGAAAAAATTATTAATTTTGAAAAAAGCAGTTTAAAAAAAACACGATTTTTTTTGCACATTTTTTTAAATCAAATTTTCAAAGGGATTTCTGGTCTGAAATAGACCTGGAACCTCACTAATCGGTGGAATAAATGTTTTTTTTAAGTATACGTTAAAGATCGATTTTTTTTGCCTTATGCGTTCAAAATGGCGCCTGAACTGCAAAATTTTTGCGTAATAATTCAAGAATTTTTTATTGGAAAATGATGCACTTTTACAAAAAAATCGTCAAGAATAAAAAGTTCTTAAAATCACTCAAATAATGAACTATAGCAATTTTTTGGATTTTGCAAATTATAAATTTTTGCAAAATTTAAAAAATTGCTTAAAAAATTCTGAAAAAATTCCAGTGCATTCTTTGGTTGATTTTAAGGATTTTTTATTCTTGACAATTTATAGTAAAAATGCATTGTTTTCGAGAAAAAAAATTGTAAAGCGGGTCAAAGATGCTACTAACTCTTGGCAGCAGCTGTTTAACTGTTTTGGTATTTCGCAAACGGAAGTCTGACAACTATAAAACTTTAATTGTCCTGAAAATAAGTTTTCCAATGCAAGATAAAAGTTTGAAGCTCAAAAAAGACACAAACCACTGTTAAAGCCACTGTAAGGTTCAGGTAATTTCAAACTGTCAACAAGAGTGGTGATATCACTGCACTGATTTAATAGCGTCATCGGTGACGCTTCAATGACATCAATGACATCAATGACGGTTTTAATTTCGTACAAAGTATATTCACATAGTCACTCGAAGTATTGTTTTCTTTAGGACCGAGTTTTTCAAATCAAATTCACATAAATAATCCTTTTACAAATGTTGTTGTCTTAAAAAAGTTATTCTAAAGATTCGAAATCGTGTTGTCCTCGTACCCTTTGTTCCTACCAAAAGAAACAATTGTTTCCGCGAGAAGTTGGCGAATAAAGAGGGCATAATAAACAAGGTAACAATCCCCTTTGGCGCGCCAGCTATGCATTGTGCCGATGAAATATGAGAGGTCCCACGGTACGCACTAAAAAATCATTTTAAAGTCGAGAGTTTGCCTTTTATGAATGGCCGGCGGATACCCCGCTGTCTGCGGGGGAATCGACGGAATTTCCCTGCTTAACTTCCCCCACTGGAAGGGACCTAAGACGTTTTAATTAAGTGAAATGGATCCCGTCATAAACGCCGCATGCTTTGAGTATCACTTACACGAAAAAGGCATCCAGGTAATTTAGTGTGTTCATACCAGATGACGAGCAAATTATTAGACAAGTCGGTGTGCCACTGTTTACGGAACGTACGAGGTGTGGCTATTAAATAACCGAACTGCTGTCATAACACTTTTTATTCGTTATCAGTTACGGTAGCAACTTTTTCGCCTTCGACGTATTCCCCTTGGCGATCTCTACACCGCTCCATACGACTTTTCCATTGTTGAAAGCAGTGCTGGAAGTCCGCTTCCGTCAACTGGCTCAGAACCTCAGTCGCTTTTGCTTTAACCGCTTCCACACTTTCGAATCTTGTCATCACAAGTAATCACCGTGTCTAACAAGCCTGGATCAGTGGCAATGTTGTTTAGAATAGCAGCGCAAATGTACATTCTTGATTCCTTTTGCTCGTGATGAGTGAGGAGTTTTGGCACCATTTTTGCGCAAACTGCGCATGTTGAACGATTCATGCAAAATTTGTCGAGTCCTGTTATTTCACCAAGCTCTCGGATGCTTAGACGACGATCTTCGCGGATTAATTTACCAATTTTTTCAATGTTTTCGTCCGTTTTTGACATTGAGGGCTGACCGGGGCTCGGATCGTCTTGGGTCATTTCGCGTCCCTTTTTAAACCGATTAAACCGTTCAAAAACGTGTGTGCGGGATAAACATTCATTCCCGTACACTTCTTTTATAAAAGTGTACGGGAATATATATGGTAT
Organism: Aromia moschata; assembly: GCA_029963805.1. Classification (NCBI taxonomy): domain Eukaryota; kingdom Metazoa; phylum Arthropoda; class Insecta; order Coleoptera; family Cerambycidae; genus Aromia; species Aromia moschata. The sequence continues at coordinate 2,540,953 of JAPWTK010000038.1, forward strand.
AAAAAGTCTTTTATACCATTGCATAAGCTTCTGTAAAAGTTTTTCCCAGTTTAACCCGTTTCGGCCGAAAACGCCACTCCCAGTACATCGCTCTTCACCGCCTCATAACTAATACTATTTGCGACAGAAAAATTTGACGGGGACATATTTTTGAAGTTTAAGACGTGCCCTTTCCGATGGTGTCAATGAAATTCCTCCAAAAAATTATTAATTATGAAAAGAAGCAGTTTAAAAAAAAAACACGATTTTTTTGCACATTTTTTTAAATCAAATTTTCAAGAGGTTTCCGGTCTATAATGGACCTGGAACCTCACTATCCGGTGGAATAAATGTTTGAACTTTAAGTATACGCGGTTTAAAGATCGATTTTTTCCCTTATGCGTTCAAAATGGCGCCTGAACTGCAAAATTTTGGCGTAAAAATTCAAGAATTTTTTATTGGAAAATGATGCACTTTCACAAAAAATTATCAAGAATAAAATGTTCTTAACATCACTCAAAGAATGCACTTCAAAATTGTTTGAGCAACTTTTTGGATTTGGCAAATTGTCAATTTTTGCAAAATTTAAAAAATTGCTTAAAAAAATTCCAGTGTATTCTCTGAATGATTTTAAGAACTTATTATTCTTGACAATTTTTTGTAAAAGTGCATCATTTTCCAATAAAATTCTTGAATTTTTACGCAAAAATGTTGCAGTTCAGGCGCCATTTTGACCGCATAAGGCAAAAAATCGATCTTTAAACCACGTATACTTAAAGTTCAAACATTTATTCCACCGATTAGTGAGATTCCCATTGCAGACCGGAAACCCTTTTGAAAATTTGATTAAAAAAAAAAATGTGAAAAAAACTGTTTTTTTTTAAACTGCCTTTTTTCATAATTAATATTTTTTTGGAGGAATTTCATGGGCACCATCGGAAAGGGCACGTCTTAAACTTAAAAATATGTCCCTGTCAAATTTTTCTGTCGCAAAATAGTATTAGTTATGAGGCGCTGAATGGCGATGTACCGGGGGTGGCGTTTTCGGCCGAAACGGGTTCAAGAAACTTGAGATTAACCCTTTGCTCCATCTGAACACTTGACATTTTTTTCGACGCGTCACTGGTGCGTAGGCTAATTCAAACGACTGCTACAGTCAACCTGAGCGACCCACTGGCTTGTCCAGCGAGCTCAGGCTGGGGAGGTATCACCAGACACAGTTCTGTTCAAACTTGTCGCGACACGCTCGCAGCGCGCTGGTAGCAGCATCAGTTCGGTTATTTAATAGCCACACCTCGTAGAGTAAAGGAACGAATACGAACTATCAAAATTGATCATTTTTGTGAACTACTGAGCAAAAAAAAAACGGAGAGAAAAACTGTCGAATAATCCAGTGAAAATATGATTTACACAACAAAAAATTAAATTAACGTTTTTGCAATTTCAAAATTACGCGCAACAATCATTATCATTGCTACTACTATCAATCAATCATTTCTTATTATTGTTGCCATTAATCTAAAATCAAATTAGTCTTGTTCGTATCTGACAAGCGATGCGATTGTTCTAAACATCGAGCATTTGTTTACAAAATTTTAAAAACCGCCCACTCTCAAGTTGTTTTCATTCCAGATCTGAACAATCTTTGAACAACTTTCCGTTGCACAGCTCTGTGTTACCCGATCGCTTATAGTCCAATCAACGAGCGAAAGTCCCCGTGTAAATTGGTCACTAATTGTTATCAGCAAACAAAAAACATGATCGTATAGAGAAAGAAATTCTAAGAAAGATAGCGTTTTTTGCTACTCGAGTTTTAATGGCGGACATAACCAAAAAAATTCGCAAAAGTAAAATAAAACGGGTTTTTTGCAAATAAAAAAAAGCTTCAAGTCCTAGACAAGAAAGTTAAATTAGAAAGTTGTAGGTCTTAAAAATCCGCGTCGAATGAAATTTGAACGAAAAAAATCGGTGCATAAACATTTGAGAAAATTTTAAAAAAACGTCAAAAAATCGCGTTTTGGTATTTTTGCTGTATAAATTCCAATTTTGTTTGAACACACTTCTTGTTAACTACAAATATAGCCCAAGACAAGCGGAAAATGATCATTTTTTCAGAAATTCAAAAAAGTTTTATTTTTTCGAGTTATAATGATTAAAAAAAATACGTTTTCAAAAATCAGTTTTTACATAGGCAAAAATGATCGTACAGAAACGATCATGGGCTCATTTTATTCGCGAAGACTTGTACTTTCACGCTATTTAAAAAACCAAATCGCTTTTATTTAACTTTTACATAAAAAATGCGTTGTAATATTGTATCATTTTTCGAACCGGTTTTTTTCTAATAACTTTTTTAATTTTGGTTTTACATTTATGGCCGTTGCATATTTGAAAACTGGCATTCAAAACACGCATTTAAAAAAAAATAAGGTCCTACTACCTCAGGGAGCCGAGATATTTTTTTTAAGTGGAGGAAAAGATAATTTTGCGAGCGCGATCGATTTGAAATCGTGTTTAGTTAACCGATTTTTTTCGTTCATTTTCATTCGACGCGCATTTTTAAGACCTACAACTTTCTAATTTAACTTTCTTGTGTAGGACTTGAAGCTTTTTTTTTATTTGCAAAAAAACGTTGTTTTGACTTTTGCGAATTTTTTCGGCTATATTCGCCATTAAAACTCGAGTAGCAAAAAACGCTATCTTCCTTAGAATTGTTTTCTCTATACGACCATATTTTTTGTTTGCTGATAACAATTAGTGACCGGTTTTCTCCCCGTTGATTGGGCTATTATGCGGTATACTCGTTACACAAATCGGTTTACCCCAAACATAATCCCGCACCGTGAGACATCTTCGTTACCTTTGGATTTACCTGTGTTTTAGATGGTTTATAGTTCAAAACGATTAAGGCTAGTGACACTGTTGATTCTCAATGAGATGCTCGCCGTGGCGTACACCCTCCCCCGCGCCAAGGAGTACAGGGATCGACCGAAGTGGTGGCCAACAAAAACGGCGTGGCGCCTGAGCCTACGTGCGAGGAGCTGAAGGCCATGTGGAGGTTCTCGAAGCGCCAGTCAAGGGCTGCCGAAATTACCAACGAAATACCGATGTACAGGGATCCGTTCGCCGATAACGTGTGGGAGCCATATTATGCCACTTCTAGGAGCATCGGAGGGTAAGTCGAATATACATTTATAGCCCAATAGGGAGAGCAAACAAAAGACGGAGTGTGCAAAAGGGTCTTAATGATTTTCTTTCGGAACGTAGTAGGCGTCGTTAAATTACGGGCAATACAGGGCGTCCCATTATTAAGGAACCATCGAGAAACGACATTCCAAAGGTTATCGGTAACCAAGATAAATATTAGCTTTAACGCCCAAGTGCACTGTCAAAAGACATGAACTTAGAGGCTCATATTATTGATAGAAAAAATAAAGAAAAAATAACTAAAACCATGTATTCCTATGTTTTCGAGGTCGCTCTTTCGAATGGAATCGTTAAAATTTGCAAAAAAATTGATGTAAACTTCAATTTTTAACAAAAACTATTAAAAAACGCGATTTTTTCAAGATTCTTTTTTTTAAATAGCAATTTCAGCTATGTTGTCGTCCTTTATACCACTCAAAAACCAATAGAAACGTGCACTCGAGACGTGTACTTAAAGGAAACGCAATGAGAACAATTTAATTTTCTCATTTTTGAGGTTAGAATAACTAGATATGGCAAAATTCAAATGCTGATATTTCTCGTTTTTTACCAGTTGCGGGATAATTGACGCAAAAGAATTTTGAAAAATTATTCGTACTTTAGGGGTTTTTGGGGTCGCTGATCACGATCCTGATGTCAGAATTTCAAAATTTAAGATGGCAGATCCAATATAGTCACCATCCCTAATCAAATTTTTATTTTTTTGTCTCAAACTTTGCAAACTTGGGGTTTCAATTTGGGCCTGAATTTCAAAATTCAGGATTTCGAAATTTGCTTCAAAATGGTGGCCATGTCATATCTACCATCCTGAACTTTGAAATTCTGACAACAGTATCGTGATCAACGACCCCAAAAAAACCCTAAAGGACTAATAATTTTTCAAAATTCTTCTTTTGCGTCAATGATCCCGCAACTGGAAAAAAACGAGAAATATGACCCTTTTGAATTTTGCCATATCTAGTTATTCTAACCTCAAAAATGAGAAAATTAAATTGTACTCATTGCGTTTCCTTCAAGTACACGTCTCGAGTGCACGTTTCTATTTGTTTTTGAGTGGTATAAATGACGATAACATAGCTGAAATTGCGATTTTAAAAAAAATAATCTTGAAATAATCGCATTTTTTAATAGTTTTTGTAAAAAATTGAAAGGTTACATCATTTTTTTTGCAAATTTTAACGATTCCATTCGAAATAGCGACCTCGAAAACATAGGAATTCATGGTTTTGATTATTTTTTCTTTATTTTTTCTATCAGTAACATGAGCCTCTAAGTTCATGTCTCTTGACAGTGCACTTGGGCGTTAAAGGGTTAAATTGGTTGTTGCATCGAACACTTCAAACGCGTGGATCTTTAAAACGATCATTTGGAGCGTCATTTAGGTATATCTGAGAATGCTGCAGAGAGCGCCCTCTACAATTTACACGAAACCGATGGCCAAATTAAAATTCCTCTCCTCAAAAAACCCCCATTCACCAAATTTTGTGAAAAAATGTTGTTTTTTAAAGAATTTATTTACGCAAATAGAAAATAAAAATATAACTGTGATACCCTGCGGCCCCTTAACAATAGGACACCCTGTATACATGGTTTACAACCCAGTTTTCTTAGGTTTTCATATTTTATTTCAAAACTTTTTGCACGATCGATATTTTTATAGTTATAATTGATAACTTGAAAGAAACTTGTAGTTCACAATTTTTTGCACACTCCACTTTTCTTCATGTTCCTAGTAGTCCAGTAGGCAGAGATTTTTATGTGTTCTTGAAAGATATAGGGCTAGTTTTGACGGTCTCCTATGTATTTTTTGCGTAGAACACAATGCGCGGGGTCTGTAGAGCTGAAACGGTCCGCTATTTTTTTAAATTAACAATTTGTGAAAAACATTTCACATTTCCGCTTATATCTCCGTTCCTTGGCATATTTTATATAGCATATGCATACAAGAAGTTGTAGCCTATCGAATTTCCTAAATTTTAAGCCAAGCCCGAAGTCTCCAAGTGCTATTGTTAACTTGCAAATGACTGTTGAAGTTGAAAAAGTGCTTTTTTTCACAATTTTTTTACTTCGAAAGTAGGGCGACTATGATCATGACATATATGTATATTGTTTTAGTGTTGCCGCTCCGAAATTTTCGGAATTGTGACTATAATATCTTAACGGCCATTTTTTTTAAATACGTGTCTCGAAGTGTACTTTCAGTTTTATCAATTTCAACAATATACATGTATGTACGTCGCATCAAAAAAGGTAGTCGCGTAAAAAAACGTTATAAAACTGGCCCAAATTAATATTTTTCAAAATCTCAAAAAGTGTCGCAAACTTGAAGAGATTTATGATTTTTCTAGCCCAACCCGGTCAATATCGTACAATAAACAAAGAAATGGCGCCATTGTTAATTAAGGCTAAAAAATACGATCGTTAATTACTCGAAAAGTTATTAACGGATCGAGTTGAACTTTTTTGTAACTTCATACTACAAATAGCAGTTCCTCCAAGACATTTCATGATCATAGTCGCCCTACTTTCGAACTAAAAAAATGGTGAAAAAATAGCACTTTTCAACTTCAGCACTCATTTGCAAGTTAACAATAGCACTTGGAGACTTCGGGTTGGGCTTAAAATTTAGGAAATTCAATAGGCTACAACTTCTTATATACATATGCTATTTAAAATATGCCAAGGAACGGAGATATAAAAGTGGAAATGTGAAAAAAACACGTTTTTTTTTCACAAATTGTTTATTTGAAAAATTAGCGGACTGTTTCAGCTCTACGCACCCCGCGCATTGTGTTCCACGCAAAAAAATACATAGGAGACCGTCAAAACTAGCCCTATATATTTCAATAACAGTTTTTGATGATTTTAGCTCCCTGCCTACTGGACTGTAGTAATAATTAAGATAATCTCAAGATAAATTATCAAATGCATAAATCATTTCCTTACTGAAAATGCTTTTAAACGTATTCACGTTATTAGTTTTCGGTTTTCGAATTCGCCTGGTAAGGCATTAAAGTTTCATGCCGTCATAATTGAATCCGTTTCTGGTCTTTGTTAAGCGTAAGAGTACCAGAACGTGGCTACCTCGATTTCTGGTCAAGCTACTATGAATATATGATTACCGGGCTTATAGAGATGCAAATTGGATTTGAATCACGCCAGAGCGATCTCTAAAGTACGTAAAGGGGTGGCAAGGTTGTTTTATTAAATATCTGATTCACACATGAGTTGTTTTGCTCGCTATCGGACGGTCCATGGCATCGCCCGACAGTGACAACGTGGTAGGCGAAAGAATTTTTTTTAACAAAACCTATACATTTATTATACAGAAACTTAAAGTTTAAAAATTTAATAAAACGTTGTTGGTGTTAGTTGGGATTTTATACTTTGAACTACACTAGTAACAAAAATTAAAGGATATTAAAAAAATTCCAAATTTTTGGGTGATTTTCAACAAGGGATAACTCGGAGAAAAATGGTCGTACAGAAAATAAAAAAAAGGAAATTGTAGCCTCAAGTGTCTAGTTTTCAGATCTGGACTTTAAAATTTTTTAGCCGGAGCGATTCTCACGTAATCATCCGAAAACCAACAAACAATTTTTTTCCGAATTTTTGCTCGTCTTTAAAATTGTCTGTGGACTCCAAAAATTTTGTTTTCATCATGCGCCCATAAAGCTCTTTTAGACAATTTAATCAGCTTTAATTTGACCTCTTAAAGAGTTCCGTACGATGATTTGCCACGGAGTTATCGTCGATCAAAGCAAAAAAGTCCTTTTCAACTTTGACAATCAATTACTCGGGAACTAATGATCGTACAGAAAATGGAGGTATGGTTTTGGAAACTGCAAAACATTCTCTATAAGACACAATCGGGGGGCGATTGATAAAAAAAATTTTTGAAGCGATAATGTTGGCTGAAAAAAGTTAAAAATTTGCGAATTTAAGGATATTTGGAAAATTTGGTATAAATTTGATATAGTGGATGAACGAAGGATATCGTCGGTAATTTTTTAACCTCAAAGTGTCCCCAAAAAACCCTCGAAGTCGTAAAGCACTGCGATTTTTTTTTCTTAGTGCCCCAAACCATTAAAGGACCCCGCACCAATCATATGGTTTTTGGTTCCCGGCCAATTTTTCTGGGGTTGAAATATATTGTACTTTGAATCCCCCTGAACAAAAGTTTTCATGGCACCATGGTCCAAAAATCAACTCCAAGCGAGTTACGAGCCGTCGAAATTGGAATTTTTTTTAATCAAATCATTTTTTTCAACTTCAATATGATTTTTTTGGTGACAATCCATATTTTTTTGCTCAAAAACATTACTCGTTGGAAAAAATCGAAAAAAAACAATTTTCAAATTAAAAGTTTTTTGTCAATTTTCAATGTCTGAGCAAAAAAATATGGATTGTCGCCAAAAAATCATATTGAAGTTGAAAAAATGCATACAAATCGAAAAAATGCTTGTTACGGTGATTTTTGGCCGAAATGATAAATTTAAACCTTCGGGGCACTAAGAAAAAAAATCTTTGAGGGTTTTTTGGGGACATTTTGAGGTTAAAAAATTACCGACGATATCCTTCGTTCATCCACTATATCCAAAGTTATACCAAATTTTCCAAATATCTTTAAATTAGCATATTTTTAACTTTTTTTCAGCCAACATTATCGCTTCAAAAAATTTTTTTATCAATCGCCCCCGATTGTGTCTTATAGAGAATGTTTTGCAGTTTCCAAAAACCCTACCTCCATTTTCTGTACGATCATTAGTTCCCGAATAATTGATTGTCAAAGTTGAAAAGGACTTTTTTGCTTTGATCGACGATAACTCCGCGGCAAATCATCGCACGGGAGCTCTTTAAGAGGTCAAATTAAAGCTGATTAAATTGTCTAAGAGAGCTTTATGGTCGCATGATGAAAAAAATTTTTGAAGTCCACAGACCATTTTAAAGACCAGCAAAAATTTGAAACATTTTTTTTTTTTGTTAGTTTTCGGATGATTACGTGAGAATCGCTCCCGCTAAAAAAATTTTAAGTCCAAATCTGAAAACTAGACACTTGAGGCTACAATTTCCTTTTTTTTTGTTTTATTTTCTGTACGACCATTTTTCTCCGAATTATTCCTTGTTGAAAATCACCCAAAAATTTGGATTTTTTTAATATCCTTTAATTTTTGTTACTAGTGTATTTAAATTTTGATTAGATTTTCTGCATCCAAAATGTATCCTAGATAGTAAAAAAGTTAATGGGGATGAAAGAGTAAAGGCGAAAATCTAATGGTGGAAAAGCGATGCGGTTTTCTAGGAAATTCGATCTTAACATTAGGTAAAGGACGGGTGGCGGAAATTTCAACTTTCCAAAGTGGGGCATAGAGCCTAAACGCCCCTACTTTGTTAATTTCCGGTTCATCAACTTGCCGGACCTGACGATGGGATTCCACTAAGTGTGCTAATACTTTTTCAAGTGAGTAACTTGACTTTAAGACTACTCTGATAAACCGAAATTTCCTGCTTTAGGTCTAAATTGCGACTATCAAGTGCCGTTCAAATGAAAGGTAACACCTTAAGTCTTACGCCAGAAGCCTCACACATCTTCTTCGGACCGTTACACTTTATTCATAAAAACATTATTTTCACAATGTAATTGCTACTTGACATCTGTAACTTTGACGTTTATGTTTTGTTTTCACATAGCCACCGCGTGATAAATAGAGCTCGGAGGTTAATAACAGATCCGCGTTTTACCAGGGGCGGCTTCAGGGTGCCATTGTTAGTGCTTTCCGAAATGTTAAACAGGTCTTACTTTATACATGTGATGGTGATTCTTGCAGCCCACCTAATCGGCAAAGGAATCATAATCACAAGGCACAGAACTTGCTAGATACTAAAACGTGTCCGTCTGCCAGTTGAGTTTCCATAAATGTTATCAGTAACTGTTCCATACGTTCAGGAGTTAAGATCTAGCGCCTGCCTGTTAAAATACACTAGTAAAAAAAATTAAAGGATATTAAAACAATTCAAAATTTTTGGGTGATTTTCAACAAGGGATAACTCGGAGAAAAATGGTCGTACATAAAATAAAAAAAAGGAAATTGTAGCCTCAAGTGTCTAGTTTTCAGATCTGGACTTAAATTTTTTTTTAATGGGAGCGGTTCTCACGTAATCATCCGAAAACCAACAAAATTTTTTCTAAATTTTTGCTCGTCTTTAAAATGGTCTGTGGACTTCAAAAAATTTGTTTTCATCATGCGACCATAAAGCTCTTTTAGACAATTTAATCAGCTTTAATTTGACCTCTCAACGAGCTCCGTACGATGATTTTCCGCGGAGTTATCGTCGGTCAAAGCAAAAAGTCCTTTTCACCTTTGACAATCAATTACTTGGGAACTAATGATCGTACAGAAAATGGAGGTAGGGTTTGGGAAACTGCAAAACATTCTCTATAAGACACAATTGGGGGCGATTGATAAAAAAAATTTTGAAGCGATAATGTTGGCTGAAAAAAAGTTAAAAATTTGCGATTTAAGGATATTTGACAAATTTGGTATAACTTTGGATATAGTGGATGAACGAAGGATATCGTCGGTAATTTTTTAACCTCAAAGTCTCCCAAAAAAAAAACCCTCAAAATTGCAAAGCGCTGCGATTTTTTTTCTTAGTGCCCCGAAGGTTTAAAGTACTCCGCACCAATCATATGGATTTTGGTTCCCGGCCAATTTTTCTGGGGTTGAAATAAGTTGTACTTTGAATTCCCCTGAACAAAAGGTTTCATGGCACCATCAATTCCGTCGAAATCGGATTTTTTTGGAATCTATTGAGCTTTGCAAAAATTATCTAAGAACAAAAATGTCTTAGAATTAGTCAAAGAATACCCTCAAATTTTTTCAGAATTTTAGAGATGATTTTTGAAATGACGAAAAATGCAATTTTTGATTTTTTGGACCTTGGGCCTTGGTTAACGCTACGAATCTAACATCAGATTTTCAAAAAACAAAATGGCGGATCCAGTATGGTAGTCAACTTTTAAAAAATGGCTAAATTTTGAAATTTAAAAAATACCATCGTATTCTACGGGAAATTTTCTACGTTAGATTCGTAATCAGCGACCCCAAAAACCTTGGAATATATTATTCACTTGCCATTTACTATCTCACAGGATGAGAAAATACGCTAAAACCATGTTTTTTCACCTTTGGGCCGTTTTTGGGCCAGTTCCTGGTCGACGCCCATTATGAATTAAAAATTAATTGAAAGTACAAAAAAAAGATATTAAAAAAAAATGAAAAAAAAATCGTGTCATACTTTTCGAAATTTCGATTTTAAACTTTCAATCCTCAAAATAAGGATGAAAACTAACCCCAATAATTTTGAAAATATTTTTATCGTATTTTACGCAAAAAAAAACCATCGAAAACCATTGCAACCTTCTTTTTAATTTTTTTTCATTTTTTTTTATCGAGAAAGATTGAAATTTTAGTCGAAACGAAAATTTGTATTTTCTCACCCTCACCATCCCTCTCCTTGTGGCTCAAAAAATCTAAAATTTTAAGGAAGTTAGTTTTTTAGCAAGTACTATCGATTGTGATATGTTTAAAATATAATTTTTTTTGATCTCACTTAGTTGACGTGAAATGCCCCATATACCCAGTAACAGCAAACTCATTACCGCTTCAGAGCATGTTCATATGTACATACGTATGTAGGTGCTGAATCAAATTTGATTCCGCCGTGCATCTGGTAATGCAATTATATCAACTAGTGTAGCGTTTAATTAAGGCAAATTTCACCTACATGTTTATGAATGTACAATTTCGAGAAATTCGGGAAATCGGTTTTACAAAATTGTGGAAATTACACTGCAACAAAATTAAAACATTCTTTCGATGTTCGTGAAACGAATTTATGAATTACAAATAAATTTTTTGTTGTTCTAAAGACCAAATTTAGTTTAAGAAAATTTTTTATACATAAAGACAATCTCTGGTAAATACAATTTCAAGGAGTTTGCTAGGCCTGGGATGGCCCTGATAGGTTATTTGGGCGCGTGAGGACACAAAAAAACCCTTAATGGCAACTTCTTTGTGTATGTGACAATAGTGAAGTACAAAAAAGAATTTTTCAATATTACCAGCTCCCCTCAGGGGAAAAGCTCCATTTTATTACGTTGATTAAAAAAACAGGTTGTTATTCCCTGGCTTCGGTTACTTTCTTGTAGCTATAGGAATCATTTTATAGCGCAGAATTATTTAATACTCAAAGAAATGTCATTTTCTGGCTGTTTGCACGAAAAAATTAAATTATTTAAAGATCTCTTTCATCTCGATTATTTGTCCTGGGGCCGGTGTTCGGTGGAATGTCGAATAAGTTGCTTTAAATTAAAATATCCCATCGTCGTTAGGAGGAAGTCAACGCTGTAAGTTTCTTTCTGTGACTATCACATCGGCAGTTAATGAAATCGATCCCGAAGTAATTTTTGGTATTTCGGCCTAATTAAAATTCTGCGCTAAATTTAATTTGCTACGCAGTCAAAAAGTTTAGGTAAGTCGAACGCTTTGGATGTCTTTGGGGGTGTAACAAGCGAACTGTTCGAAAACGCGCGATGTTTAAGAGAAAATGTAAATTCCTCTGATTTAGAGATGAAGTACAGTCTACATTCATTCCATTTTTTAAGAAAAAAAACTTTACTAACATACGAGGTGTGTATATTAAGTAATGAGACTGATTTGAATAGAATTACAATTCAGTATTGTCGCCCTCAAAATGACTTCTTTGAGAAGCCACACAGCGCTGGAGACGGTTCTTCCATTCCTTATAGCAGTGCTGAAACTCATATAGTGGAATAGCCTTCAGCTGGGTGGTTACAGCCGTTTGAATGTTTTCTATGATCCCAAAATGACGTCCCTGGAGGTGATTTCTCAATATCGGGAAGAGAAAAAGTTACAAAGACTCAAGTCAGGCGAATAAGGACTGAGGAGCCACAGGAATGTTTTTGCTGACTAAAAAACTCGTTTACTGAAATGGCCGTGTGACAAGGCGCATTGTCGTGATGCAACATCCAGTTGTTCTTGATGTTTGGTCTCACACGCATGACCCTTTTTCGAAGATTTTCAAGAACCTCTGCAAAAGTGTTGATTTACTGTTTGGCCTAGAGGCACAAACTGTTTGTGGACGATTCCCTGGCAAAAAACAAATCAGCGTGCATTTGATCTTCGACTTGCTCATTCTTGCTCTTTTGGATCTTGAAGAGCTTGCAGTGTGCCATTCAACACCCAGGTATCATCACCAGTAATGACACGTTCCATAAAATGGGGATCATTTTAAATCGATTCCAAAAAGTCAAGACACCCTTCTCTCCTGATGTCCTTTTATTCCTGCGAAAGGTTTTTGGAACCATTTTTGCGTAGATTTTCTCATCCCCAATTCGTTAATCTGATTCGTCAATCTGATGAACAGTGGTTGATTCAAATTTAACTCTTCCCCGATTATTCTTGCCGTCAACCGACGATCTGGACGCACAAGATGCCGTATGCTATTGACATTTTCATCGGTTCTTGAAGATGAAGGTCTTCCTCTGCATGGTTCATCTTCAATCGACTCTCTTCCTTCTGACAATGCCTTAAACCACCGAAAAACATAGTCTTGAAAAAACACGGTCTCCATAGACGTGTTGAAGTTTAGCAAAAAGGATCCGTTGCGCTGTCTGAAGCAAAACCTGATAGCACACCGTTGCTCAAAGAACAAACAAATGACTCTAACAAGTTCAAACTTGTACTGAAGGTGCATTACATGTTAACCTACCGCCCTTCCAAGTCCCGTCTTCGCAGTGTTGCTAGATCGGGCGCTGCGTTGCCAGTCTTATTACTTAATTTACACACCTCGTATAGCGTGGAACAACAAAATTGAATAGTTTCAGTGTCTCAATTATTGTTGTGAAATTTGAAGATAGATTAAATTCTTCTTCCATTCATTCTTATCTCATACATGTTGCTATGATTATAACTACTCATCCCTTATTAAAATATGATTACATAATTTGTTAACGATATTCTTAAAAGTACACCATAAATGACAAATAAAGTGAATAGTAGTTTGTAAATAATACGGTAGTGACGCTGTATTTTTGTTTTTAGGAATAAACGAATGAATCTCCTGTATATTAGGATGTTTTCGAAATATCCGAGCACATAAGTAGATCTGCAGGGCCCTAGTTTTCTATAACAAATATTTTCCAAAACAAAATAAATAATATTAAAAAGCCCCTGGCCTATAGGACAAATACGTTACACGAAATAATAAAATTTGGCTTTCCGATATTGGAAGTTCCCACCGTGACCTCATGTCAAGAATAACAAATTAGAAATCCCGATGAAGGATCGCAACACGTACGCCCACGCGTGGGGTCGTCAAGAAGCGCCATCTTTAAATAGATACCTATTCGAAATGTAGGCCAACACTCGTAGTTTCGTCAATGGCGAATTTTGCAACGTATTTGTGAGAGTAACGAAATTTTGCTCGTTTGTACACATTGATAAGACGTCAATAAAAACGGTGACTGCATTTTGCGCAAGAGAGGCCTGTCTGTCTGTTTGGTAACCAGTTTTAAATTTGGTACGTTATATACAGGGTGAGCCAGAAAGAATGGGCCAACACTAAACTGGAGATACTAGACATCAAAATATTATGATTGAGCTCAACATGCCTTATACCAATATTGCTGGTTTAAGAGCTACAGCGTGTTCAGAGTTTAAATTTTCATTATTTAGGTAAATTAATTATTTTTGGCGTTGATATTGCTGTAAAAGAAAGACATTTTCAACGTGAGTTTAAGGTGAACATCTGCTGTGGTGTAATTTCTAATTTTGTCATTGGATCTTTTGAATTGCCACCCAATCTAACTGGACCTCGGTACTTAAACTGTCCTCAACATCATTTAAACGAGCTCCTAGAAGATGTACCACTCGCATTAAGGGAACATGTGGTTTATGCACAACGGAGCCACACCACATTTTGCCTTGCCAGTACGCCAATATTTGCGTGATCATTTTCGTCATCGGTGGACTGGCCGTTGAAGTGAATTTGTTTGGCCACCGAGAAATCCAAACCTAAACCCTCTGGACTTCTCTTTATGGTCAAATAAGTTCCCCGTCCTCCCTATTAACAATAATAATTTTAATAGGGAGGACGGGTATCGACTGAGTAATACATGGAGATTAGCGATACCAAGAACCAGTGACCTGGAATGTCATGGTCAACCAAGCTCGACGGATGTGCAGCCAACCATAGCAGAGCCAAGGTATATAACGAGGAGCAAAAGACGACAACACCAGTCTTTAGAAACCTTCTGAAGAAGCTGACAGCATGATCAGCGAAACGTCAAGTCAATTTAGACGACCGCGGCAAAACCCGGAAGAAATAACTTCACCATTGGACAACAACCGTGAAAGCCTGCATTCCACTATGGTAAACATGCCTAGGTTGTATAGTTATATAAATACATTGAACCTTTTAAATGCAAATAACTTAAAAACCGATAGATTTAGACGACCTAAACAAGAGTACATTTTCTCTGTGGAATTGAGCGTTCTTTTAGATTCTCGACTCTCTTGTTGTATGAGTAGCTCAACAGATAAAAAAAAACGTTTTAATTTACCTAAATAATACGGCGAAACTAGCGCCCTCTAGAAGCAACGTCAAAATAAGCCTAAAATTCGTAATTCTCACACCAAAAAAATAAAACTACCAATTTTCAGATTTATGCTATCAAAACTTTCTTAATTATTGAGAAATTTCAGAATAAAATTTAAACATTGAACACGCTGTATCTCTTAAACCAGCGACATTGGTATAAGGCATCTTGACCTCAATCATAATATTTTGGTGTCTAGTATCTACAGTTTAGTGTTGGCCCATTATTTCTGGTTCACACTGTTTTTTAATTCCTGATAGGATTACAGCTTGTGAAATTCTGCGTCTAATAAGCCCAAGTTGAAGATGATATCTCTAGGCGAAAATATTCGATGGATATTAATATCCAGTATGAATATCCGAGAATTTCGTATTCCACTGGGTCCAGGTAATTCAGGTTAAGCGGTCGTGTTGTGGTGTAAAAAGCGGAAAATCCTTTAAAAAAAATTACTGGTAAAGAAACATTTTTCTCTGTGTACGCTTTTTTAAATCGCTTTCATTTTAAGAAATCTAGACCAAGCGGTATCTGTTTCGGGTCAGACTTTTTCCATATCATCCATAATTTCTTATTTCAATGTCATAAGAAATAAAGTTTGGAAAAAATGGCACTTTTTTCGCAGAGGGCTGGATTGCAAACTTTCAGGCCGATTTGGATGCAATTTGCTGTGTTGTATTACCATATCAGAAAGTTTCCTGAACCACAATCTGAACGTCGAACGTGTAATCCAAATGGTCGAAAAAAATTCACGAAAAGAACTGGTTTTTATTTTCAATTTTTAATATTTATGCTGCAATATGACCCGTTGTTTAATTTCGAAGCGTTCACGGTGTTAGCTACAAAAGAAAAGAGCACAATATCAGGTTTTGTCTGCTGCGGCCGAGGGCAAGGCTACTGTTGGTGTACCTCATTTCAAAACAAATACCGCCTGGTCTAACAATTCCCATTGAAAACTTGTCAGTGTTCGAAAAAGATTAAATCGGAACAAAGGGATGTGCGATCTTAGTCGGCAACAGACGGTATTTTCGTTAAATTGCCCGTGAAATTTTAAGGCATTTTTGACGCGCAACATAAACCGAAGAATAATCCGCAAAGCACGCGGAGGCCTTACAAAGCCGATAATTAGCCTCCACTTTGTTGTCGGTAACGATTTGGTAACAACGTGCTGATTTCTTTGTTGACTGTGCTTTGTGTACAAGACAAGTTTTCGGGGCATTCTTTTGTACCCCTCTCCCCCCACATCATTTGCGTTACCTTATCCCCTTCGGGAAATTTTCGGCTGTTGTTTCTCGGCCTAATTAAATTTTATCCTTTGCGCAAAGAGGAAGGGAAAATGGCCCGCCGTATCGGCTGATCAAAGCGATCATCTTCGGCCCTCACTTCCAGCAAATCGGAGAGTGGGGTGGAATTATCTTAGCACATGCAGGTATCGACGGAAAATCAGATAAACACTCTAGGCTACCTTCCTTAACATCTACCTCTACTACCTCGACTTTTCGTTTTTTTTTTCCAAAAATACAATTTAAAGCTTGAATACATTGATCTGCCCCCCCCCCCCCAGATATTATAACTGTCTATAAAAACGATGATTATTTATTACCTATAAACTACAAATAACTGTCAAACATACGAGGTGTGGCTATTAAATAACCGAACTGATGCTGCTACCAGCGCGCTGCGAGCGTGTCGCGACAAGTTTGAACAGAACTGTGTCTGGTGATACTTTCCCCCACCCTGAGCTCGCTGGACAAGCCAGTGGGTCGCTCAGTTTGACTAGCAGTCGTTTGAATTAGTCTACGCACCAGTGAACGTCGAAAAAATGTTTTAAGTGTTCAGATGGAGCAACGGGTTAATGTCAAGTTTCTTGTTAAACTGGGGAAAACTTTTACAGAAGCTTATGCAATGTTAAAAGAAGCGTGCGGGAATGAATGTTTATCCCGCACGCAAGTTTTTGAATGGTTCAAACGGTTTAAAGAGGGACGTGAAACGTCCGAAGAACGTCCAAAGAAAGGACGGTACGAAGAACGTCACAAAACGGACGAAAACATTGAAAAAATTGGTGAATAATCCGCGAAGATCGAGGTTCTGACGGCCCTTCGTGAGCGTGTGAGAAGACGAAGACCCGATTTGTAGAACCAAATCATGGAAAATTCACCAAGACAATGACCGGAGATCGGCCCATTCTGCTTTGTCTGAGAAGACGTTTTTTTGCAAAATACGGCATTACTGTGTTAGAACATCCACCGTACTCTCCCGATCTTGCCCCCTGTGACTTTTTTTATTTTCAAATCGGCACTCAAAGGGACACAATTCGAAAGTGTGGAAGCGGTTAAAGCAAAAACGACGGAGGTTCTAAACTGGCTGACAGAAGCAGACTTCCAGCACTGCTTTCAATAATGGAAAAGTCGTATGGAGCGGTGTAGAGATCGCCAAGGGGAGTATATTGAAGGCGAAAAAGTTGCTACTGTAATTGGTAACGAATAAAAAAGTGTTATGACAGCATGGTTATTTAATAGCCACACCTCGTATGTATGATTTTGTTTTTCCAAGGCAGACCATATTTTGACAGTTTATTTACGCGCAAGTTACATAAAAGCGAGCGTCCAAACAAATTTGGCCTTAACCCGTTTCGGCCGAAAACGCCACTCCCGGTACATCGCTCTAACTAACTTATTGATTACGAAAACAAGCAGTTTTTAATTTTGTTTAACGATTTTTTTCCACATTTTTAAATCAAATTTTCAAGGGGTTTCCGGTCTGCAATGATCCGGAAACTCATTAACGGTGAAATAAATGTTTGAACTTTAAGTATACGTGGTTTAAAGATCTATTTTTTCCCTTATGCGTTCAAAATGGCGCCTGAACTACAAAATTTTTGCGTAAAAATTCAAGAATTTTTTATTGGAAAATAATGCACTTTTACAAAAAATTGTCAACAATAAAAAGTTCAGAGTAAAAAGAATGCACTGGAATTTTTTCAAAAATTTTTGAGCAACTTTCTGATTTTTGCAAATAGTCAATTTTTGTAAAATTTAAAAAATTGCTCAAAAATACTAATTTGATCTTTAGAAATTTTTTCTCGAAAAACAATGCATTTTTACTATAAATTGTCAAGAATAAAAAGTTCTTAAAATCATTCAATTAATGCACTGGAATTTTTAAATTTTGCAAAAAATTGACTATTTGCAAAATCCAAAATATTGCTCAAAAAAATCCAGTGCATTAATCGGTTGATTTTAAGAACTTTTTATTCTTGACAATTTTTTGTAAAAGTGCATCATTTTCCAATAAAAAATTCTTGAATTTTTACGCAAAATTTTGCAGTTCAGGCGCCATTTTGAACGCATAAGGCAAAAAATCGATCTTTAAACCACGTATACTTAAAGTTCAAACATTTATTCCACCGGTTAGTGAGGTTCCAGGTCCATTTCAGACCGGAAACCCCTTGAAAATTTGATTAAAAATGAAATGTGCAAAAAAATTGTGTTTTTAAAAAAAAACTGCTTTTTTCATGATTAATAATATTTTGGAGGAATTTCATGGACACTAAACTTATAAAACATGTCCCTGCCAATTTTTTCTGTCCCAAATAGTATTAGTTATGAGGCGCTCAAGAGTGATGTACCGGGAGTGGCGTTTTCGGCCGAAATGGGTTAAGGTGACTGTGGAAAATAAACGTATGCCAATTTTTTTCCGATATGGCTAACAAATTTTTGACAGCTTGAGAAATAGGCAATTTAAAGTGTTTGCTGTGGCATCGAAACTCTGAATGAAGCAGATGATTTATGGGAATGGTAATGAGCTCTATCCAAAAAAAAAAAATACTTTACAATGGGGGTTAAACAATCAATGCACAATCTAGACGGCTCATTATTAAATGTGAGGGCCTCACAAGTGTAACATTACATAACTTGTTGAGTAGCTATTTAGGTTGCTGTGGGTCGCACAAATTTCACCTATTTCTGTCAGATAACATCACAAGTTTATTTATGATAAATTATTATATGCTGACGGGCAATTCTGGTTGCCATAAATCTTCTGACGGATTTTCAAGAAAACATTAAATCAGAGGGCACGGTGCTAGGCATCGCAAGTCGACGGATCGCTTGTTATTATATTCCCGAAGGCATATCTGCATATTTAAAGACGCGACCTTAAGGCGTTAAAAACAATTTACACGAATAAGCTGTCGCATCTCCTGGCTCTTGTTTGTTCATAAAAACACCGACAGACGTCTCCCCTTTTTGCGCGGGTGCAAGCGAGAGAATATCGTACCATCTTACGGCTGTTTTCCCCCGCATGAATAAAATAATGCAAAGGGGGCAATTTTTATCGTCGCAGTTTCTAGTAGGGTTGCCGCCCCGGGAATTTTCGATCTCAATTTCTCAGGATATTAAGGGGTAACACTACCTTGTAAATTTGTTTTGACCATTTTTTTATTGGCTTAAATGCTTCCTTAACTATCCAAAAATGATATCCAAAATGTTTTATGTGGGGGAAAATTTTTAAAGTGGGCCAAAAAATTCGGTTTTCCGAGTGAAGTCACGGTGCTGTTTAACCCTTTAACGCCCAAGTGCACTGTCAAGAGACATGAACTTAGAGGCTCATATTACTGATAGAAAAAATAAAGAAAAAATAACTAAAACTATGTATTCCTACGTTTTCGAGGTCGCTCTTTCGAATTGGAAATTAAAATTTGCAAACAAATTGATGTAGCCTTCAATTTTTAACAAAAACTATTAAAAAACGCGATATTTTCAAGATTCCTTTTTTTTTTAATTGCAATTTCAGCTATGTTATCGTCCTTTATACTACTCAAAAACAAATGCAAACGTGCACTCGAGACGTGTACTTGAAGGAAACGCAATGAGTACAATTTAATTTTCTCATTTTTTGAGGTTAAAATAACTAGATATGGCAAAATTCAAAAGGGTATCACCCTTTGAATTTTCTCGTTTTTACCAGTTGCGGGATCATTGACGCAAAAGAAGAATTTTGAAAAATTAGTCCTTTATTTTTTGGTGTCGCTGGAGCTGGGGTGGAGTTTTTGGGGTCGCTGATCACGATCCTGATGTCAGAATTTCAAAAATCAAGATGGTGGATCCAATATGGCCACCATCCCGAATCAAATTTCAAATTTTTCGGTTATTTTGCCTCAAACTAGGGGTTTTCGGGGTCGCTAATCACGATCCCTATGTAAGAATTTCAAAATTCAGGATGGTAGATATGACATGGCGACCATTTTGAAGCAAATTTCGAAATCCAAATACGGGTAGGTTTTGATAGAAAATACATATTATGAAACTGGACATTAGTAGGTACTTATATATCACTTATATTTTTTACTGCTAGGGTAAAATTAACTTCTAAATGTTCGGCCACTTTGTGACTTTGTTTTCTAACAGGCAATCTGAGAGATGCCAAAAAGTTAGTCGAGACAAAAGTTACATCTTTTAATCAAGCGTATCAGACAGTATTAGAAGGAAAACTTAAGTAATATGTACCTAAAAATAAAATCAAACATATTAAAAACTGGCCTATCTTCCAAACTTTCTTAGTTCCCCGAGCACCCCAACTCTCAACCAATTAAGCCAAACATATAGCGACGTTCAACAAGTTTCATTCCCTAATTTAACTCCTTACCTCCCCCACCGATTAAATGCAAAATATAATTAGTTACAGCTACTACGATACGCCTACAGGTGCGCCAGGCTTCGCGTTCTCTCTTAAAGCGTTCAGGAGTTGTCGGGTACCCAGGCAGACAGGATTTTACCCAAAAATCCAGTCACTTTCAACCCCAATTTAACTGTCCAAGCGATTAAGCGCAAAATATAACTAAACCTATAGTCCAGTAGGCAGGGAGCTAAAATCATCAAAAACTGTTCTTGAAAGATATAGGGCTAGTTTCCGCTTATATCTACGTTCTTTGACATATTTTAGATATCATATGCATATAAGAAGTAACCTATTGAATTTCCTAAATTTTAAGCCCAACCCGAAGTCTCCTAGTGCCATTGTTAACTTGCAAATGAGTGCTGAAATTGAAAAAGTGCTTTTTTTCACCATTTTTTTTACTTCGAATATGATCATGGAATTGGAGGGACTGCTGTTTGTAGTATGAAGTTACAAAAAAAAATCAGCTCGATCCTTTAATAACTTTTCGAGTAATTAACGATCGCATTTTTTTTTGCCTTAATTGACAATGACGCTATTTCTTTGTTTATTGTACGATATTGACCGGGTTGGGCTAGAAAAAATCATAAGTCCCTTCAAGTTTCCGTGACTTTTTCAGATTTTGAAAAATATTAATTTGGGCCAGTTTTATAACGTTTTCTACGCGACTAGCTTTTTTGACGCGACGTTTACATATACTCGTATTATTTTAGCGTTGCCGCTTCGAAATTGTCGGAATTGTGACTATAATATCTTGACTCCCATTTTTTTGTTTAAATACGCGTCTTGAAGCCATGCTGGAGGCATGCATTTCGAACATTTGCTGCATTGATAATGATTTGTGTTTTATTTTAATGTAATGAATTTCCTACGCCGGAGAAACTTTTCTTTTTTTCTTGTTAATTTCTGCAATAAAATTTAAAACCATAGCAGTTTTGAATAGAGAATGAAAAGACCTTTCAAATGAAGTATCACAAGCCCCTACTTCCAATTTGAAATTTTAGGGGTTGTAGCTGTCACCTGAAGGGGGTTAATGTCATTTTAGAATTAGAATTTAACGTGTCTCAGGATTTTCTAAAAAAAATACATAATAATGGAGCTACTGAATTTATTCCATTTGGCTGTTCCGCACTGTATATACGTCGCGTCAAAAAAGGTAGTCGCGTAGAAAACGGTATAAAACTGGACCAAATTAATATTTTTCAAAATCTCAAAAAGTCTCGCAAATTTGAAGAGACAGTCTCTCAATTTCATGATCATAGTGGCCCTACTTTCGAAGGAAAAAAATAGTGAAAAAATTGCTTTTTCAACTTCTATAATGTAATAAAATATAAGTGGAATAATTATAAGTGGATAAATATAAGCGGAAATGTGAAAAAATACGTTTTTTTTTTCACAAATTGTTAATTTAAAAAATTGGTGGACGGTTTCAGATCTACGGACCCCGCGCATTATGTTCCACTAAAAAAAAATACATAGGGAACCGTCAAAACTAGCCGTATATCGTTCAAGAACGCATAAAAATCTCTGCCTACTGGTCTGCTAGCTGTTACGATGAACCTACAGGTGTACCAGTCCTCGCGTCGTCTCTTAAGGCGTTCGGGAGTTATCGTGGAGTGATTTTTTTCTGCTCGAAGTGAAAATTTAATTTAAAAAAATGCGCCGTTCGTTGAATGCGTGTATTTGTTGCAGAATGAGGATGGGTCGATACAGGAGCAAACCCATATACGGTCGGGTCGTCCACAACCCCCCTTATTTCCGCATACAGGATCCAGCCGAGCGTCACAAGGCATTCGAAGAAGTCGCCAGACTGTACGGAATGCCGAGACAGAATGAGCCTAGGAGAAGGCTGACTACATTCCGTCTCTCGGGGGAGGACACCTGCCATCGTTGGGTTTCCCACCGCAACAGGGGAGTTTCCAACATCTTAAGGTTCGTACTTTCATCCCCTCAGCGCGAAATGCTTCTTAGAATCATATAAATAAGTCCCGGTGTAGGAAATTTATTTTTCGTTTTATTCCGATCTTTTATTTTTTGGAGAAGCTTACCAGAACGGCCAGAACGGAGATGTCAATATTTAAACCGAATCGGATGATATTTTATTATAAAGACTTTTAGAGTTTAGAAGTTGGAGATACTTTGTATTATCAGTTATTCATATAAAAATGCTTTTTCCGATTCCAAAAGTGTTTGTGTTTGTTTCAAAATTCAGATTCTCCGTTTTTTTTTTCGAGTTTTCGTAGACTTCTAGATAACAACACAAGAACACCCTCCGCGCGTTACATTTCCCTATGACATTTACTCGAGGTAAACGAAACTAAACAATACGCGAGCAAAACACACGAGAAATAATTCGAATTTACCAAGATTAGGTTTTATTTGATTTAGTTTGTCGCTATATCTCCTGAAGATAATGGAATTACAAGGAGTGAGACGTGTGTGGAGTTGCACGTACGTAGCAGTGGCGTCTCGTGTATATATGCCGTGGGGGTCCAATAAAAAAAAATACTAAATGCAGGTATAAAATAATGTGTTGTTTGAAGCACTGCAGATTGCAGAATAAACGATAAATGAAGGTTCATTTTATTTATTTTTATTTGAGGAAAGCAAAAAAGAGTGGGCCATCTATTGGTCTCTTTCTAAACTGAGTGTTATTTCTACATTGCCGACGCTGACGCGCTTAACATTTGACATGTATATGGTGTCTAACCTCCGCTGTAAGAAATGGATCATTTTATGCTTGAACAACATTGGGAAATATTGAAAAATTATTTCCAAAGTGAATGCTATGTTGCAGAAACAGTGAGAAAAATTGAGAACAATTTTTGGTCGAAATGAAGCTTCATCAGCGCCTGGTGTAAGAAAGTTCTTAAGAAAAGTTCGTGAAACTGGCATGATTATGGATAAGAGAAGTCATCCACGTGCTCGTCCGGTGCGCACAGCTGAAAGAATTGCTGCTGTTGCCCAAAGTGTGCGTGAAAACCAAGAACCTCAATTCGTCACAGACCACAACGACTTAATATCAGTCGCACTTCTCTGATGAGAATATTGCATAAAGACCTCGGATTATTTGCTTACAAGTTGCAACTTACTCAAGAGGTAAAGGAAAATGACCATCCACTTCGTTATCGCTTCTCCGTGTGGGCTTCAAATGAGTTTGAAAATGACGCCGATTTCAATCGAAAAATAATTTTTTCGGACGAAGCTCATTTTCATCTTGTTAATAAACATATGTAACTATGATTTGAGGTTCCGAAAATCCACACGTAGTCGTAGAGAAGCCAATGCATCCTGCAAGAGTGACTGTTTGGTGTGGATTTTGGAGTGGTGGCATCATTGGTCCGTACTTCTTTCAAAAT
The DNA here is from genome assembly GCA_029963805.1 of Aromia moschata. Lineage (NCBI taxonomy): Eukaryota > Metazoa > Arthropoda > Insecta > Coleoptera > Cerambycidae > Aromia > Aromia moschata. The sequence goes on from JAPWTK010000038.1 coordinate 2,564,851, forward strand.
GAAGATGGTAACAGCGTTACAGTAAATAGAATGCGTTACAGAGACATATTAACTGATTTTTTGTGGCCGCGACTGGACGATTTGGACTTGGACGAGATTTAGTTCCAGCAGCATGGAGCAACATGTCAAACAAGCCGTGAAACAATCGATCTTTTGCGCACTAAATCGGTAACCGTTTTATAAGCTATTTTAGAGATGTTAATTGGCCATCGCGCAGCTGCGATTTAACACCGTTGGACCATTTTTTATGGGGACATGTTAAGGACCGTTGTTACTCCAACGATCCACAAACAATTGACGCACTGAAGGAAAACATCAATCAAGTTATTCGTGCAATAGAGCCACAAATAATCGAAAATGTACTGCAAAATTGGGTGAAAAGAATGAACTACTGCCAAGCCAGCCGCGGCAGCCATTTAACTGAAATTGTTTTTAAGAAGTAATGGGAAGGCATACTTTCTTGAATAAATCAACAATCATTAAAAAATATTCAAGGATATAGTTTTAATAGCAATTTTAAAAAAGAAACCATCTGATGGCTCACCCTTTATATTATCAGTCTCATTTTCAGCTATTTTAACACACTATATTAGCTTGTACAAGAAATAATTTATACAAAAATGGTTTAATTTGGTTTAGTACTTTTTTCTTTAACTACTCAAAATGATATCACAATTTATAATCTATAACATTTCGTTGTCCTTGTCACCTTATTACCTACGTCTTTATATTAATCCAATCGCAAGATAACCGAGAAGCTAGCGTCGACAATGTCTTCCGGTACATTAAACAATTTTTAAACGAAGTTTTTTTTCTCCGAGAGGGCTTTATCAGTCAGATTACGAGAGAGCAAATTTCAATTTTTTTAAGAATAATATCTCATTTACAGGCGTCTATTTTCCCGTATCGGTTTTCATACGTAAATGGCCTCTAATGATTGAAAAAACGCGATTTCCAATAAAAGTCGGTCGTTGTTTCGTATCGATTTAGGTTTATGGTTTATCATTTTTAGGGTAGTTGATAAATCCAATTTCTAGATTTATAAATAAAGATACTTAGGTATGCCGTGGAAGCGATCCAACAAGTCTTGAATCATTACGCTTAGAACTGACAAGTACCTGTAGTTTTTCTCAATAAGATAATTGCATTACTGTCATTGTCATTGTCAATTAATAAAAAGAAACTGTTTGCGTCTGTTTGTGTCTGAACTGAAAGGGGATATCATTTACGAGGTGTGTAAATTAAATAATGAGACTGATTTTATAAATTTTTTTATTCGAATAGAATTACACTTCAGCATTGTCTTCTTCAAAATAACTTCCTTGGGAAGCCACACAGCGCTGGAGAGGGTTTGTCCATTCCTCATAGCAGTGCTGGAACTCATATACTGGAATAGCCTTCAGCTGGTCGGTTACAGCCGTTTAAATGTTTTCTATGGTCCCAAAATGACGTCCCTGAAGGTGATTTTTCAATTTCGGGAAGAGAAAAAAAGTCACAAGGACTCAAGTCAGTCGAATAAGGAGGCTGAGGAGCCACAATAATGTTTTTACTGGCTAAAAAACTCGTTTACTGAAATGGCTGTGTGACAAGGCGAATTGTCGTGATGCAACATCCATTTGTTCTTGATGTTTGGTGTCACACGCATGACCCTTTTTCGTTTTTCAAGAACCTCTCTGTAAAAGTGTTGATTTACTGTTTGGCCTGAGGCACAAACTCTTTGCGGACAATTCCCTGGTTATAAAAAAAGCAATTCAGCACACATTGATCTTCGACTTGATCATTCTTGCCTCTTTGGGTCTTGGAGAGCTTTAAGTGTGCCATTCCAGGCTTTGGCGCTTGGTTTCCGGGTCGTACTCAAACACCTAAGTCTCATCACCAGTAATGACACGTTCCATAAAATGGGGATCATTTTCAATCGATTCCAAAAAGTTAAGACACCTTTCTCTCCGGATGCCCTTTTGTTCCTGCGAAAAGTTTTTGGGACCCTTTTTGCGCAGATTTTTCTCATCCCCAATTCGTTAGTCAAAATCTGATGAACAGAGAGTGGTGTGATTCAAATTTAACTCTTCCCCGATCATTCTTGTCGTCAACCGACGATCTGAACGCACAAGATCCCGTATTCTATCGATATTTTTATCGATTGTTGAGGATGAAGGCCTTCCGCTGCGAGGTTTATCTTCAATCGACTATCTTCCTTCTGAGAATGCCTTAAACCACCGAAAAACCTGGGCTCTTGAAAAAAACACTGTTTCCGTAGGCGTGTTGAAGTTTTGCAAGTTTCCAAAAGTGTCCAAGTCTGAAGCAAAACCTGATAGCACACCGTTGCCCAAAATTAATGTCATTCATTTTTAAAGCACACTAGAAAAAAAAAACGGTCACAAAGAACAAACAAATGACTCTAACAAGTTCAAACTTGTTGTACTGAAGGTGCATTACATGTTAACCTACTGCCCATCCAAGTCCCGTCTCCGCAGTGTTGCTAGATCGGGCGCTACGTTGCCAGTATCATTACTTAATTTACACACCTCGTAATTTATAAGTTCGTAGCGTTTCAAATAATATATTGATTAATACAGGGTGTTAACAAACTTCACGAAAAAAAGTCAAAAGATAACGTCACAAAGAACAGGCTGTACTGAGATGTTAGTTTTTTTCTATTTGCCAATAAAAACGAGGTATGCTATGGCAACGAAACAAAAATTAAATCCAAGGCACACGTGATAGGGGAAAAACGACTGCGAACTTATCGTATCGTCCAAATACGTAATTTAGCTGTATTTTCGTGTGTATCAAGGGGAAGTATCTTAGTTAGTCGAAGTGTCCTCTCCAGTTCCTCTTTGCGGCGCTTTCCGCGGGTCTTGGAAAAACGTTTAAAATTACGCCCTCGTCGCAGTGTCCACAAAAGACGGAGAACTGAAGATGGGCGGTTGTGATTATGTGTATTTTGCCTTTAATGATAAATTTCCAGGAGCTAATTAAAACGGAGCGTGCCCGCGAGCTCCAGCAACAAAGAATGTCAGAGGAGGCGGCTGCCAGGGCGGCCTCACTCAAGGATTTATCAAGGAGCGAGAATCAGAGGAATCACGATGGGTAAGTTCTTTTTTAATAGGGATTACTTTCCTTGGCGGAATTATGTCGACGTTTCCCTTAAAGAGATGTCCCTTGAAAAATACAGCTTCCCCCAGGTACGCACTTGGAGGTCATCGTCGCCGGTCGACAGAAAACACTTAAAATATAAACCGAGAAAATATTTTTCTTAATTGAAAAATGTTATATCTCTTGATTCTATTTACCTCGAAGAAAAAATATTGAACGAATAAATACAGCGCCAGAAGGTCGTTTCGTTGGGTGGAAATGAATATCGATTTCGCGACAAAATGTTCTGGAATATCTTTCTGGTCCTTCAAAGATCGACGGACTTCGAGGTCGTCGGGAAATATGTTTAATACCAAGATTGGTACTTCAATTCATCAACCAGCATCGCCTCCTTAGATTGGGGTGTTGTAATACATGGATAGATTGGGATGAAGAGCGTAACCTTGTTCTACCAGGATCTTTGTTTTGGTCCCACGATGGTTCTAGATGGGGAGAAAGCCATCATCAATATTAACAGACTGAAATATTGACAAATTTCAGTGTCTCCTAACTGTCGTCTCAGATTGGAAATATGTAATGGACGGATTGGAATGGAAGAGTGGAACCTTGTTTTACCACGATCTTTGTTTTGGTCCCACAATGGTTCTAGATGAGGAGAAAGCCAATTTATGGAGCTTGTTATAGAAAGCCAGACAGCACCTACAAAAATATTGTTGGTTTGCTGTGGAGTCAGCATAGGAACTCCTCCAATTCCTCATCATCAATTATAAGATTAAACTCGAATTATTCTTATCATATTTTGAATAATTCTACTCTGATTTTGAACAAGCTTATTCTGAATGTGGAGTGTTTTATAAACATTTATTTTTCCTCGTGCGTCAACAATTTTTTTTTCATTTCAACTTTGTTTGATGGAAGTCAATTGGATTTCGATGTGCCCTAATGGTTTTTTATCCAATGCAAAATCATTTACACGCTACGCGTCAATCAGTAAACTGTTATTAACTTGTTTATTTGAAATTCGGCGAGGCATTTGGATTTGGAAATTTTATTTTGATGTTATTCATGGAATATTCTTCTTCAATTAATCGGTGCCGCCGCCAGGGAAATTTATACAAATGTATGAGAAAATATCGATTTTCATTAACTTTAATGTTTCTCTCAATGCGCTGGGGGGGGGCATATTTTAATTAAAGAAAAACGGCGGATAACCCCCAGAGGGGAGAAAGTTTTCGAACAATATTGTTTAATTTTTTGAGTACAATAAGACTGGGGTTTTTCTACACGAAACAAATAAATGACGGATTTCTTTGTTTTGCTACATTGTGCACAAATTTCCTCGCTGATTTTCTTTTGTACCTACTTTAATTAAATATTTTATTATTCTTTATTAATCACAGAATAATTTTTTTTATTTATATTTTCTCCACCTCGTCTCGTCGCGAAAGCAGACTGGCCCCTGGCTTCGCTGAAATAATATTTTTTTTTTTCATCCAACGGCTTCGTCTGATTTTGAAGGGAATTCAGTTTATTGCTCGACGAAGTAGACGTTCCGTAAATATTCTTGTTTGAATAAGACATCCGATAGAAGTTTCATCCTCCTACGACGACTGTAATTTGCCGAATGCCCGCGCCCATCTCTACATCGATATTGAACACTTCCTCTCATTTAGGCAACAAGTGATGATAGTCCGTTGGTCTAACGTAAATTTTAAATTCAAGGGCCACCCACTTGGGGAAATACGGGGTGCGACAAATTTTTCGTTTAACGAAACGAATTCTGCGTACTCCAAGTGCTAGGTATATACGAGGTGTGGCTATTAAATAACCGAACTGATGCTGCTACACGCGCTGCGAGCGTGTCGCGGCAAGTTTGAACAGAACTGTGTCTGGTGATACTTTCCCCGCCCTGGGCTCGCTGGACAAGCCAGTGGGTCGCTCAGTCTGACTGTAGCAGTCGTCTGAATTAGTATACGCACCAGTGACGCGTCGAAAAAATGTTAAGTGTTCAGATGGAGCAACGGGCTCAAGTTTCCTGTTAAACTGGGGGAAACTTTTACAGAAGCTTATGCAATGTTAAAAGAAGTGTACGGGAATGAATGTTTATACCGCACACAAGTTTTTGAATGGTTTAAACGGTTTAAAGAATGAAGTGAAACGAAAAAAGAAAATTAATTCACCAAACAAAATTGGTGAATTAATTCGCGAAGATCGTCGTCTAAGCATCCGAGAGCTTGCCAAAATAACAAGAATCGACAAAGAATGTGTTTGCCAGATTTTACGTGAATTGTCCAACATGCGCAAAGTTTTCGCAAAAATGGTGCCAAAACTCCTCACTCCCGAGCAAAAGGAACAAGCATGAACATTTTCGCTGAAATTCTAAACAACATTGACACTGATCCAGGCTTGTTAGACACGGTGATTACTTGTGATGATCGTGGTTTTTTACTTGCGACCCCGAAACAATGCGCCAATCCACGCATTGGAAGAACCCGAACTCTCCAAGGCAAAAAAAGCCAGGATAAGCAAATCCAAATTCAAAGCGATGATGATCGTCTTTTTTGACATTCGAGGCATGTCAGGTGAACGTAAACAACGTTCACTGGATCCCTGAGTGTCAGACGGTAAATCAACATTATTACATCGAGGTTCTGACGGCCCTTTCCGATTTGTTGAAGACCAAATCATGGAGGATTCACCAAGACAATGCACCGGCCCATTCTGCTTTGACTGTGAAGGCGTTTTTTGCAAATTACTGCATTACTGTGTTGGAACATCCACCATACTGGCCCGACCTTCCCCCTGTGACTTTTTTTATTTCCCAAGGTCAAATCGTCGCTGAAGGGGACAAGACTCGAAACTGTGGAAGCGGTTAAAGGAAAAGCGACGGAGGTTCTGAACCAGCTAACAGAAGCGGACTTCCAGCACTGCTCTCAGCAATGGAAAAGTCGTATGGAGCAGTGTAGGGATCTCCAAGGGGAATACATTGAAGGCGAAAAAGTTGCTATTGTAAGTGGTGACAAATAAAAATTGTTATGACAGCAGTTCGGTTATTTAATAGCCACACCTCGTACAGATACAGTAAATCGACCGTTTCGGCTGTAACCTATTGAAATAACGCGACTCGAACGATTTCAAAAATTACGCGCACTAAAAAGCCCGTTATTGACGTTCGACAGCACACGAATCTTAGGGCCTTACTTGCTTTCTTTATTCGCAGCTCGATTATTCAGGTTTTTAGGTGACAGTACTCTGTTTCGGCACGTTGGCGTCTGGCTTGAAAAAGGAAAAACGTAATAAAGAGTCGCTAAAAAAAACCTCATCAAAATGGGCATGAAAAAGAAATCGTACACCCACTTTTTGAGGGTTCCTGGCATACTAGGACGCGATAACCAATTAAATTTTTCCGCATTGCGTTTGATAAAGCCGGAAAAAATCCGTAGTGAATGCCTTAAGGAAATCCCTATATTCAAAGTAATGCCGTTTCAGCAAAATCTCGGTGGGTATAACGAAAATTACCTAAACCATTAATAAAATTGCCCCGATTTAGAAGCAAAAATTATCTAGATGGTTCTCCATTGTTGCCTTGAGTCCATAATTAAAGAGAGGCTAATCCTCGAGGCTTTTTTCCTGGGCCGCACCTGTTCGCCTGAAATCTCGCCCTGAAATTCGACTTAATCCCGAAACTGTGCTCACGAGTGGGTTTTAATTTGAAACTTTCTCATGCGCCGTAAATATTTTAACACAACGTTTATTGCCTCTGCGCGAATAAGCCTAATCTCTGCGAATTATTAAAAGCAAACCGAGGAAATTTATTATGATTCGAGAGTAATTTGAGGTAGACGAGGCATTTATTAAAAAACTATAAAGTAGAACAGCACGTTTCTTGCGTAAAATTACTGCCGATAAAGTTGCTGAAAGTTTGAGCGAAAAAATCTGGCTTTCCGTTAACCTTTTCCTTTCTACACAACTCGAGAAAGCTTTAGGATACCAGATTGATATTAAGAACAGTTACGTATAAAACATTTGAAGAACCACTGTCTGGGTGGACCGTAAACACCCTGTATAGTACAGTTAAATTTGCAAATATACAGTCAGCAGCGTATGTATTCGTACACCTACTTTTTGAAGGTTGTTTAAATTCTGATAATTTTTATACTAAGTACAGTGTTGATTTTTGTTTCTGATAAAGCTTTTGAAATTCTACGTCTAATAAGCCCAAGTTGAAGTGTGACAAGTGATCTTTCAAAAATATTTCCTAGACATGAAAAAAGTTGAATAATGGTTTGAAGTTTTGAAGTTTTATTATTTTTCTGGTTCAACTTCAGAAATTTATTTTTTAAAGTTTAAGGCGTGCCCTTTACGATGGTGTCCATGAAATTCCTCCAAAAAATTATTAATTATGAAAAAAAGCAGTTTAAAAAAAACGCGATTTTTTTGCACATTTTTTTAAATCAAATTTTCAAGGGGTTTCCGGTCTGCAATGGACCTGGGACCTCACTAACCGGTGGAATAAATGTTTGAACTTTAAGTATACGTGGTTTAAAGATCGATTTTTTGCCTTATGCGTTCAAAATGGCGCCAGAACTGCAAAATTTTTGCGTAAAAATTCAAGAATTTTTTTATTGGAAAATGATGCACTTTTACAAAAAAATTGTCAAGAATAAAAAAGTTCTTAAAATCACTCAATGAATGCACTAGAATTTTCAAAAGTTATTAAGCAACTTTTTGGATTTTGCAAATTGTACATTTTCGCAAAATTTAAAAATTGCTTAAAAAATTCCAGTGCATTATTTGAATGATTTTACGTACTTTTTATTCTTGACAATTTATTGTAAAAATGCATTGTTTTCCATACTAATTTGATCTTTAGAGAATTTTTTGTCGAAAACAATGCATTTTTACTCTAAATTGTCAAGAATAAAAAAGTTCTTAAAATCATCCAAAGAATGCACTGCATTTTTTTCAGAATTTTTTGAGCAACTTTTTGGTTTTTGCAAATACAATTTTTTTGCAAAAATTAAAAAATAGCTCAAAAATACTAATTTGATCTTTAGAAATTTTTTTCGAAAACAATGCATTTTTACTATGAATTGTCAAGAATAAAAAGTTCTTAAATAATGCACTGGATTTTTTTCAGAATTTTTTAGGCAATTTTTTAAATTTTGGAAAAATTAACTATTTGCAAAGTCTAAAAAATTGAAAAAATTCTAGTGCATTCATTGAGTGATTTTAAGAACTTTTTTATTCTTGACAATTTTTTGTAAAAGTGCATTATTTTCCATTAAAAAATTCTTGAATTTTTACGCAAATATTTTTGCAGTTTTGGCGCCATTTTGAACGCATAAGGCAAAAAAATCGATCTTTAAACCACGTATACTTAAAGTTCAAACATGTGTTCCACCGGTTAGTGAGGTTCCAGGTCCATTGCAGACCGGAAACCCCTTGAAAATTTAATTTAAAAAAATGTGCAAAAAAATCGTGTTTTTTTTTAAACTGCTTTTTTTCATAATTAATAATTTTTTGGAGGAATTTCATGGACGCCATCGGAAAGGCCGCGTCTTCAACTTCAAAAATATGTCCCTGTCAAATTTTTCTGTCGCAAATAGTATTAGTTATGAGGCGCTGAAGAGCGATGAATCGGTATTGACGTTTTCGGCGGAAACGGGTCCAGACAAGAACGATCCTCCGACATTTTTTAACCAAATTCGAACGTATTGCAAAGTGTCATTTTTTCCCATAAGAATGAGATTCCGTTGCGCGTAGGTGTCAACTTGATTCTCGACTACAAACTTCAGCCATAGCTTTGCACGAAATTCGGGAGGACAGGCAGAGGGATCTTAATTAGAAACAACGGAAAACGATTTCGAGGGAAAACATTACGAGCTTCCTCGGAAACCCATAAAAGTATCTGTAATCGTAGCCCACACAAGCGCCGTATTATTACATCAAAGGAAGATATGAAGCCTTAAAGTTGTGTGAAACGACGACGGATGATGGAGCGTGGGACCCAAGCCATATTTTAATGGGGTAAACTAGACGTTTCCTTCAGAAGGTACACCACGTATGGAAATGTAGAAAACATAAGGAGTTAGACAATCTTCAAGACCTTTTTTTAGTGTAGATTTAAGTTAAATACATTTTAATGTATTCTAAGCATAAAAGGGTAAATTAAAGGATGGATTAAGTGTTTAATATTTTGAAGATTCAGTAGTGATATTGCGAGGGTGTCCTCTTTTTAAAATTGAACTGCCCAAGTGTGTGCAGTGTGTTTCTTAAAATGTATTTCTAGTTTGTACGAACACTACGACTACGAGACTGAGGAACAAGACGACGTGGGCAACAACTATATGGGTAACGGTGGTACTAATGACAGGGGTGGAGGTATTATATCATTTCCAGACCTGCTGGCCCCAGCTGCACGTCCAGAGGGGCACGGCCAGGGGTTGGCGAGATTCGTTCCCGACTATGCCTACACTAGGAGCGGGGACGGGCCAGGACTCACACCCCCACACTCTTCGACGCTGCGTCGTTTAACGTAAGTTAACAATTCTATTCGACGACTGTTAGGTCAATCAATTCGACCTTCTGAATCGACGCAATCCCTCGAACTTAAAAAAAATATTTTGTCGTTACACTGAGAGAAAGGTTCACTTGTGCGGCGTAACGCTCGAAGATTTATATTTAACCCATTAACGCCCAAACGGACACAATTTTTCGTCCTTTTTGGAGCGTCAATCTCGAAGGGAAATTAATGAATTCACTCAATAAAAACCACTTATCCTAATGTTTTCGGATGTGATCTTTCGATTTCCGGGGCAGCATTGCGATTAAATGCTCTAGAAAAAAAAAAGGCTGACATTATGGAGAAAAGTACTGAAAATTTGGGGATTTTTTTTTATATTTTTATTTTTTTAATCCAAAAAGTACTCTAACCTACTCCGAATTGTGGAGGGAGGTGGAGGCAATAGTTGGAGATGATGATAGGATTTCTTTTGCCGATCTCAACTGACTCTAATCTTTTCAAAATGGCGGACATTGCATAAAATCTCATGAAATATGAATTTTTCTCTAGTATTAACCAGAAAATAATGTTATTGTGAGTTTTCCTTGATTCACAGTCATTTTCCTTAATCAAAACAATACTATAGAATATATTTGACTAAATTTTCAATTTTCAATGATGGCGGATTCCAAAATGGCGGCCGGATTTCTCAAGAAATGGCGCGTTTTTCATTATAAAAAAAGTAAATAGGAGTTTGTAATTATACTTTTCCTATGTCATTTCATGTTTTAGTAACATTTTGAGTTATTCCTGGTGGAAAAAGTCTGAAATCCAAGATGGCGGATTCAATATGGCGGACATAATTCTTGAAAATTCAAAATTTGAAAACGGAAAAATTACAGTCATATTTTACGTAGAATTCTGATGGAAAATGTCATCTCAATCTTTTTCATAAAAATGTGTTCTGAGTAAAAAATTATTTGTCATTCTAACCTCAAAACGGGTTTTTTGGGGTGTTGAGGTTCTCATGATGAAATCATGAGAATTATATATTATGCACCTAGGGATGTAGGCACATTGAAGAATTTTTGTTTTCGGAACTTCTCCGCATATAAATAGAAAATATATATTTTGAATTCGGGTGCATTGACGATTTTTTTTCCAGAACTTCCTCGCATATTTATTCAAAGAATAGTACCAAGAACATCGTATATGCACAAAATCGTATATGCACCACGAGAAACAAGTAGGCTGTGTACTTCCGGCGAGTAGTTTGCGCCCGAGCAAACTTTTTTTATAATGAAAAACGCGCCATTTCTTGAGAAATCCGGCCACCATTTGAAATCCGCCATCATTGAAAATTGAATATTTAGTCAAATATATTCTGTAGTATTGTTTTGATTTTGGGTCGTACTCAAACACCAAATGTCACGTAAATCACCAGTAATGACACGTTCCATAAAATGGGGATCATTTTCAGTCGATTCCGAATTCCGAATTCCATGTCTTGAATTTTCAGTCGAAAAGTCAAGACACCTTTGTCTTGATGTCCTTTTATTCCTGCGAAAGGATTTTTGGAACCATTTTTACGCAGATTTTTCTCATCTCTAATTCGTTAGTCAAAATCTGATGAACAGTAAGTATGATTCAAATTTAACTCTTCCCCGATCATTCTTCTCGTCAACAGACGATCTGAACTCGCAAGATCCCGTATTCTATCGACATTTTCATCGGTTCTTGAAAATGAAAGCTTTCCGTTGCGTGATTCATCTTCAATCGATTTTCGTCCTTCCGAGAATGCCTTAAACCACCGAAAATGTGGGCTCAGTAGGCATGTTGAAGTTTTGCAAAAGTATCCGTTGTGCTGTTTCCAAGTCTGAAGCAAAACCTGACGCACCGTTTCTCAAAATTAATGTCACTCACAAAGAACAAACAAATGACTCTAACAAGTTCAAACTTGTACTGAAGCTGCATTACATGTTAACCTACCACCCTTCCAAGTCCCGTCATTACTTAATTTACACACCTCGTATTTACCTTACTGTACGTGAAGAAAAGTGCGCTATCAGCTGGTCACTGTTCTCTTTCAGGCCACAGAAATTGCGTAGCTCCCTTCATCCTGTGTGCTCTTTTAGATTCAGAGCGCAAAAATAACGAGGTTCATTGAAACTGTTCGACATCACACAAGTATGCTGTAAAAGATCTGTTTGTGTTCGTGTAGTAAACAGTACTTTTCTCTGAGTGTAACATTTAAAGGAAACGATCTGACATTTTTATGGGAACATTGTGTTTCTTTTAATGGCGATTTAAAAAAATATATATTGATTGGCCTATTTTGCATTCTGGTATCGAATAAAATTGTTTGTTTTCAATTGCAGAATGGCTACGCCGGCTACATGCTGTAGACGTCGAATTATCAAAATATATTAGAGGATAGTTAAGTGTGGTTATATCTCCCCTCTGCACAAGTAGTCGCACATCCTCATACATTACAGCAAAGTCCCTTTTGCGCTTTTTAGAGATATTAAAAAGGAAATAATCTTAATGTTAAATTTAAACTGTAGTCGTTAACATTATCTGCGACGGTACGGCCGTTACCCGTGTAATATATACTTCAGGCTGTACCGTTTGTGTTTATATAATATAGTTATAAATGGTGACTGAAATTGCAATTCTAAAGTCTGGACTATAGACGGGTGCGTGGAAATAACATATTCCATTGTCGAAAAATGTTTAGGTCAGACGAAAAGCGTCGATGATGATCCGAGGGGTAAATTCCCGGCGGCGTATTTGAATGGAAAATGTTGTTCACTAATTTGCATCCCATTTACAATAATTATTAGGTATTAGATGTAGTTTACTCGCCTTACTTTCTTCTCCTCGGACAGGATAGGGACGTTTCCTTAGTTCCGCATCAGACAAATCAGGAAGTTTCGTATCGGACAGATCCAGACGAAGTATATACCGGGTCATATAAAAGTACCGGAACAGCTGAATAACCCGATAGGAGTGGGGTTTCGGAGAGAATCGTCGATACAAAAGTTTTAGGATTTTTTCCTGGCTGTCTGATGGTGACATCGCCTTTGACCTTGACTATGACCTTGAAGATCATTTCAAGGTCAACTTGTAAATTTTAAATAGAAGTGCATTGTTTTGACGCCGGAAATGCGGAACATTTTACGTTCATATAAGTTGACCTTGTAATGACCCTCAAGATCATAGTCAAGGTCAAAGGCGATGTCATCATTAGATAGCCAGGAAAAAATCCTAAAACTTTTGTATCAACGATTTCCTCCCGAAAACCCACTCCTATCGATTTGTTCAGCTGTTCCGGTACTTTCATATGACCCGGTATACTCGTAATATATTTCGCAGTAAAGAAGGTAAGCGGCTTTCCCCTTCTGTCGGGAAAACTTCAACGGCATCCGCACAAAACATCAACAGCAGCTTTTACCATTAAAATCTTAGCCGATTAGAATCTCAGGTATAGTTTTAAACGCGTATAGGACATAGAACAAATAGTTAGATGTTTTTTCCTCTAAGTAAGCTAGCTTAGGTACATTTACAACTCGAATCAGGACTATTTCATTTAATACATATCTTATAAATACACAATGCTTTACGATCACATCTTTTTACGTACTTTTTAATTGCAAAAAAAAAATGTTTACCAAGGACTGATAAAATTGAGGACATATCTAAAACATATTTTGTACAAAAAAACGTCAATATATTCCTTCTGCACTGACTCGCTTAACGTAATCCTTATAACCAAGAATATAATCTTTAAATACACATATCGCTCATTTGTGTCAGATAAAAAAGAGGCAGACTCCAGAGACAGAAGTCTTTTTACGTACAAAAAGTCGTGTATTTTTATACGGTTAGAATCTCCAAAAAACTAAACATTAGACTGGATCCGACTCAAAATTATGTAAAGGCCGCTTTACAGTTCGCGATTTTTATTGCGCGCATGCGTATTTATATTTGTTCGTGCAATTTCTTGCAGATTATTGCGTCTATCCGCAATTTTTAATTTTTTGAAGTGACATTTGACATTGTTTTACATGTTACCAACTTTCTGACATAACCTCAACGTGCGGTGGCGTCGTTTGTATTGTGTTCTATGATATTTAAAATTTCTATATTTTGTGGTTTTCTGAATTTTCCCTCGATGAGATTGATTTAATCTTGCCTATTTTGTTTGTTTAAAATGGATATTTTGGTAACAGTGACTGTCAACTAAAATTGCACGCTGTAAAGTAGTACCGAAATTTCTTGCGCAAGAAGAATTGTCGCTAACTGTAAAGCAGCCTTAAGTCAATTTTTCGTCGAATAAAGAATTTCTCATCTGTTTGGACTGGTTCACACCCTCATCCGTTGAACTTTAAAGCTGAAAGAATGAAGTAGAGATAAAAACGTGATACGAGTCTTGAAAATGAGGAATATTAAAATATATTGTTTTTTCATGGCTGTCTGTGTCGGCGACGCGGGTTTTAAGAAATATCATTCCCGGTTATAGAGAATAAAACATATCTTCCAAGCATTTATTTGAGTAAAAAACCTATTCCCGACGGTGAAGAATGTAAGGCGGCGCTTCTCGATATATAAGTAACTATATGTCTACTGTAAAATTAGGTCTAATATAACATTATGTTCCAATAGTATATAGAATCTAGATGTATGCACCTACACACAAAAACAGCGCATAAAAAAGAATATCACTTATGTATACGTGTCCGAGGGCCTGTAACGGACCAACATTCGTATACATAAATGTGAAGCAGTAACCAATTGTACGGAGGAAAGCCGCCGTTGTATTGGCGTATTTACATTTACCGAGCTGAGAAGTGTAGCTAGAGTTAGAGTGCCCCCACTTATAATATAGCTTTCCTATTCCGGCCACCGCACTACCCAAACCAGATTTACCCTAAGGCAATCAATTTAATATTTTTACAATTTGTCGAATACACGATGCATCTCCCGCCTCGTAGCAAAAGGGGTGCCGAATCATGTAAATACACAAACGCGTGAAGTCCCGGCAAGTGGTAGTTTCGATGAGATTTTGGGTTCTCATACACTTAACGCCATGTACACATTAAATAAGTAGATATGACAAATCGAAAATAGATAGAAGAATCCTAGAATATTTAGTTGTAAAAACCGAGTCTTCCTATTATAGTAAATTACGCCTAAAGGTTTAGAAGGGTGAACACGTGCACTCGATTAAAAAAAAACAACAAATAGTAAGCAGTATGATCAGGAAGAAATTTCCGACGATTCGGGGGTTACAAATAAATAGTACAAGATGTGTAAATAGTATAATATAAATAAAACGGATGATTTACGAAATATTTTTAGATAAAATGTTACCCAAATCTTGGAATGGTATAGATTAAATTGATGTGATGACCTGACAATAAATTGAACAATTTGCCCTTATACCTTTCTAAATTTTATTGTGGTACGAATTTCCGTTTTAGTGCAATACCACGGTTACAGTTAGACGGATCCGGCATTGGGTAGTGAGGCTAGAATACATGTAGAAATAACGGTGCAACGTGTATCTCTCATACGCATTCAGAATGATATTCTTTCTTATTATCTGGCATTGGTGGCTGTCCGTCCGCCCATTTCCACCCCCGTAGCCGAACTGAAAGTTTCATTTATGCCGTTCAGTCGTTTTTAAAAATACGGCCAAAGAAATTCTTCAAGTCAAAGAAATTTTATAAGTTATAAACATACTTCGGACAAACGTGGTTTTAACCTTGAACCTAAATTCAAATTTTTTTCAGGGATAAAATACCAAAGATTTGACGCAGACTGTATGTTTCCTTTTTGATTGAACACGACAAGTCTTTTTTTAGAAAATAATTTTTTGATTCTTGTTTCTCGAACCCCCTAAATCCGGTCAAAAACCCTTCGCATCAAAAAAAATTATAAGTTATAAACAGACCTCGGACAAACGTGGTTTTAACCTTGAACGGCTGTCAAGTAAACATGGATATCTGTTCATCGGATGTAAACCCCTATGTTTTATTAGTGACAGTTTTTAATATATTTGGGTGAAAATAACCGGTTTATGTTCAAAAACCTTACTATATTTGAATTTTAAATAATAATTATCTGCTGACAAAAAAAGACACACAGTACTTCACCGATACTATTGGCTCTTTGTCTATCATACCAGTGCGAACATCCCATGAACAGAAATTGTTCAGTCCCAGGACGAACCGCGCACGCGCTTGTTGGAAATTATGGATGAAGCAATCCATTCTTAAAAAGCCGTTCAAGGTTAAACCATGTTTATCCGAGGTCTGGTTACAAAACGCCGCGGATATTTTTACTTTAAGGCCAAAGAAGTTTTAATATTCATAGAAAAAATTCAGATTTAACGACAGAATAATTCCCTTAGATATTTTTCATTGCCTCTAGTACACCCTGTATACAGGGACAGCCGTAAAGTCGGCGTCAACATTTTTAATTTCGATTTAAAAAAAAACTTTGTGTGGCAATAATTTGTTATCGTATATGCCAAAGTGATTCTTGCTCAATTAGCAAATGCCGTTTTTGGAAATTGTGAAAATCCAAAAAATCGTGTTTTCCAAAAGTAAGAAAGATTTCAGCAAAAAAATGTTAGTTTGACATACGAAGTGTAAGTATGTATTCTGTATGTATTCCCCTTTCGGTTGAACACGGCAGATCTTTTTAGGCAATGATTTTTTATTCTTTGCCAAAAAAAAATAATATTTCAGTTTAGGACGTGAAACAGCCGCCATTGCGAAATGAAATTTGCACAAAAAACCGCACGAAAATTATAATTTGAGTTATGTTTCGTACGGCATTTTTCATACACCCAAATATTTCGAAAAGAGATATGGGTTACGCAAGAGTTCTAAATCATAGTGTGACACTAAATAATTGAACGCCAACTAGTTAAAATATTGGCGTTTTCGTAGGTAATTTAAGCGAAGGGAATTTCTTGTTTGCAGTTATGTTAAGTTGGGTGCACATTATTATTGCGGAAGCTGCGCAACCCTGAAACAATGCCGGAAAACGGAGCTGCGTTATCCGAAGAAAAATTTCGCTCCGCTTTCCGTTCGATCAGATTCTACGCGGACCCAGAAGGAGATTGTTATTGGCACGAGGATAACCGCGTTGTCCCAGGGTTGTGTAGGTCCAAAGTGTGTTGTCTCTGTGATCATGTATTTATTCGTATTTTGTATTTTCTTTAAGCATTCCAAAAAAAAAGGATGAGAAAATCAGATTACGCTTAATAAGATAATAAGGAAGTGGCAAGTTCAAATAACATTATTTGTGTGTATCGATGTAAAAAATGCTGTAATGTACACCTAACGTCAAATAAAAATAAACTTATTTCTCCATGTATTTATTGATAAACACCCCCAGTGCTGGCCTGGAAAGCAGTGTTTAATATCGACAATAAGACTTAGTCAATTTGATTTAGGAACACAAGAAATAGTATTTATATTAGCCAGATTGAGAGGGCCCAAGATTGGCTAATGTAAATATTATGCGTAAGTTATAGATAATGAGGCATTTAACACGATAAGTATTTTATGTATTTCGAAACTCCGCATGTTACATGTATTGCTGAAACTTTTTTCGATCATGTTCATGTCACATATCTTTCCTGCACTACACCCTATAGCACTAAATATACATGTCTCTCTGTGATGTATATGAAATTTGCTGACAATATATCACTATGTGTGGAATGTGCAATTATCACACCTGTAGTAGAGTTTATTTTATATGTAATATATTTCTATGTACCTATATTTGTTATCTAAATAAATTATATTAAATTGGCGAGCATCACAAATTGGTGACGTTTTATTTTCACCCATATTTGCAAGGTGGCGCCCCTATTGCCAACATGGAGGCAACAAACCCACCATTCGATTATATCGAAATAAACACCAAAATGGCGCGTTTCATTGAATTTTAAATTTCGCGCTTGACATTCGTCGTTACGCAGTTGGCAGCAGATCCGCAGTTGCCGTCTAGTATTACTTGACGGTTGTTGACAGTTTGAAATTTTCTGAGCATTACGTTGGCAATAAGAGTGGTTCTATCTTTTTTAGCTTTTATCTCGCATTGAAAAACTTATTTTCAGAACAATCAAAGTGTTGTAGTTGTCAGACTTCCGTCTGCGAAATGCCTAAACAGTTGGTAGCATCTTTAAACGAATCCATATGCTGGACAAAATTATTTCTAAATACTGAATAATTTTATAACAATCTGGCAACATTGCGCTCTAAAACTTAAACACTTGTTTGATGACGTGCATCGGTTTTTATGTTGTACGAAGTATACTTATTTGAGAATAAACGATTTTTTTATCCAATATTAATTCAGCGCGTGAAGAAAAAAAAATGGAGCAAAAAAATCCGAAAGCCCATTTAAAATTCGCGCCAGTCGATGATTTCAAAATTAAATTACAACCGCCAACGCGTGTGCTGCCATCTATCCAGCAGGTAAATAAGTTAACAAATATCTTGGCGATTTGAACCGGTCCTTAATTAGATAGTATAAAAAGTATTGAAAACTTAAAAAAAAAAACATTTTTACCTATTTCCAGCAATAATTGTGAAATAAGAACACCGAGATTTGGAATACGAGGAGCGAGGACAGGAGAAACTTTAAAAAACAGGGAAATAAGGTTTCTCTATTGGTAGGACTGTGCCACTAGTGCCTTGGACTGGGGCTGTCATTCGCCACTAACAATCAAAGGAAGATTAAGGATAAATTGTGTTATTAATTGTGATGGTTTTTATTAATCCTCGCTGTTGGTTATTATGTTCTTTGTGTGTTATTAGTGTGTTAATATATAAGTTAATGTGCGGATTTTTCCAAAATGCATTTCTCAATCCCCGACACTCAGGAATTAAATGAAGGAAATGGGTCAACATTTATTGTATGTTTATATTTTCCTTTAATATTTATTAGTTATAATTCCATTTGCAGGGTTATAACATACACATAAATGGTGTTTTTCATTGTACAGTTAGGTATAAGCAATTACACAACCTAAATGAACAACTAAAAAAAGAATTTGGTAATGACTCGGTGCCCCCTTTTCCTCCCAAGAAATTGCTTCCCTTAACCACTTCGCAGTTAGAAGACAGAAGGGCCTTACTAGAAAAATATATCCAGACTGGTAACATTTACATTATCTATATAACTCATGATGATTTTTAAGTACGTAATTATAATATCTATTTGTTTTAGTCGGTCAGGATTCCAAGCTTGTGTCTTCCAGATAATAATAGGTTTTCTATTATCTGCCCAGCAAGAGACAACATGTGAGAAAAAACAAGATATTAATTTAGATATTTATACAATGAACAACTACCATATCCCTATTAGAGTATCAACTTTTGACAGAACAGAACAAGTACTGTTAAAAGCATTTAAATACATAAGCCTGCCGTTAAAATATCTACAATATTTTTCACTATATCTCATAAAAAAAGATAACAGCGGAGACATCATAATATTACGCAAACTACTAGACTTTGAGTCCCCCTATATGTCCCATAAGATCATGAGGGATGCCAATAAGATAGTAATCAGGAAAAGGTATTTCTGTAAAAAAAACTTCACAATAAAAATTATACAAGTATTTTTCAGTTACTGGGATATTAATTATGATTTCGAATTGATGACGGACCCTGTAGCGTTAAATCTACTTTATGCACAGACAGCCATGGAGATTGGAAAAGGATGGATAATAGCCAATGAAAGAAGTAAAATTCGCAGCTAGCTAACCTCCAGGTTAGTTTAGCGAAACGGAATATATTGAGCTAGCGCAGAAATTAAAATATTACGGATTTACTCAGTTCATGCCATGTTATTGTGACTACCCCAAGGCACAGACTAAAGTTCTTATAGCAATAGGTGATCAAGAGCTAAATATGAGAATTATAGGACCTGGCCAGTTGGTAAAGGAAGGTAACTTTAAAGTGACCAGAATGAGGTGTTGGAGAATCACTGCAACTCACGTAAGTAAATGGGTATACTAAAACCCATATGGGAATAACACTTTTTGTTTTAAGAATAAAGAAAAAATGGCGGCCAACAGCGGGTCAAATGGAAGTTCTGGACTGGAACTTTCTTTTGAATACCTGATGCCGAAGGACAAATTGCAGTGGATTAACATATCGAGCTGAACAAGCCATACTAATGTCGGTCTGCTTGCAGTCACTCGTTGATGAACTACTGATGAAGAAAAATGGCATTAGGAAGGCACAGTCTACTGGCTCCAAAGGCAGCTTATCCTACATGAAAAGGGATGGTTCAAGTCATCTGATATCAATCGATGATGTCAATTTAGAGCCCAAGGTACTACTTTACTTCTAATGCAGTAAAGAAAATATTTGAGCTTTGTTTTTTCTTAGGAGGATGTTCAGGAGCCAAAGTATCAAGAGTCATTTTCCATCAAGAAGCTCCAAGAGAAATTTTCAAGTGTTTCCTTCAAAAGTGGGAGAGAATTCATAGAAAATCACGCATTCGAGGGCATTGGTGACGAATGATTTATAGGTGTAAAGGTTTAAGTTGCGACGGGTATGCTTTTATCTACTTGAAAATTCTAAAATGAATTTTAATTTTAAGGTGCTATTAAACTTGTCCAAACCAGTTACTGGCCATTCAATATAATAGTGAATAGATTTAAAAATTTTAGGGGAGCATTCCCTACACAGTCCATTATATGTGCCAAATTTAAGAAATTATATGATATTTTACTAAAATGGTGGTATATTATATATATAAATATATATTATATATACCTAACTGTATTTTATATATTACCAACTTATATATACAAAGTAATTGGTTAATCCAATAAGACATTCCACACTATAATAAGCTCAAATTTTGTATTTTCATTTTATGGTACCTGACAATTCCTGTATATTGAAAAAAAATGCATGTTGTAATTCTCAATTATTTTAATCGTAATTTGTATGTGACTTTTTATATATTTTTTTTATATGATATATATAATTGGTTTTGTATAGTGCCCTTACATGTCGTGTAAACAAAACTGTATAGTTTCTTGTGTGTCCAAAATCTGTCTTCTTTCATATTTTTTTTATATCTAAAAAATCGTATTTTATCTGTGTATGTAATTAGGAGCACTAAAAAAGATTTTAATAAGACGTCTTTTTTATCCATCCCCGCATCACGAATAATTAGTTAAGTAATTATTTAAAATAAAATTTAAATTGGACCGAAAATAATTTGAGGCTGGTCACAGCACCATCTTTTGCAAACCGCAGAACATATATCTTTATATTGTGTGTTGCGCCACCTAGCCAATAGTAGTGGAAGTGTACATCAAATGCCCACACCTCATACACCGTTCCTATCTCTCTTCTAGCATTCCTTTGTTGCTCAAGTCCAAGTCTTCCCTTGATCCAAGTCGCTCATTGGTGCATTTCAGTACCAAGGCCAAGACGATCCAATCACAATTAAATTCCAGTCCCTACACTACACTCAGGCAAAGGAGCAGGGCTCTCTGGCAGACCGTTAACTTTTTCAAAAAAATATACATAACCTAAAATGGATTTGCATGAGAAATTAATGAAGACTCATGAGGAATTAACCAAATTAAGAACACAGCGACGCGGGAGTTAACCAAGAAGAAAATCTAAAGATTCTTCTGGATAAACTTCATAGTTTAGAGGTATGTATGATGGTTTTTATAAGATTTTTATTGTTCCTAAAAAAAAGGACGTTTTCCACTTAAACACCGAACTACTATATTTTTTTCTTCTAGACTATCTAGGCGTCCAATTTTTGGTTTCTACGCCGAAGGTTCCAATACCCACTCCAAGATTAATGTTCTTAATTCAATTTTAGATTCCATCTCACAAGCCCTAAAAGACTCTGAGGATATCAAAGAAAATATGTAACGCAAATAAATCACTATGAACTTGAACGCAATGATAATTTATGTGTTGGTAAAATTCCGTAAAGCCTCTGGTAGAATGTAAACGGATCGCAACTGAGGTGTTTGCTGATATTAAGACCAATAATGGCAGAGAATTTGTAGAGGTGACTATTTTTGTAAGATTCATTTCTTTTTATTAACCAAAGAAGTATTATTTTAGAAATCAAGTACGACTCCTTAGAACAAGAACCTGGAGAGTTAGAAAAGTCTTGCAAGCTAAAAGCCAGGAATTTATGAAGTATGTCGAATTATCACTGGAAGGTCTACGGGCAATATTTGATATTAACGGTAAAGGTAAAGTGGCAACTAATTGAAAAATATAATTATATATTGATGTTATACGTTTCAGAAAGAAGTCCCAAGTCGCTTGACTCTGAAGTTACCTCAGCATCTAACAACACCGATCATTCAACCCTTGGCTTTAGTGTGTTCTAAAATAGTGCCACAAATGCCGCAACATCGCTCCGCTTGCCTCTCCAGCGATTCAGTTTAAGAACGCCTCAGTTTTATAGGAAAAGTGTTATGCAAGAAAATTATAAGTATAAGTAAGTAAAATTAATCATAATTATTTAATATAGTTAAGGAATACATATGAAATTTATAAAAATTACTGAACTAGTTACTACTATTATATTAATGCTACTACTATTACTATTATATTATTATATTACTTATTTACTACTATTATAAAAACTCCCGTATCCTTTAAAGTAACTTCCCCAATTTTGGCATATAGGACTCATTAATTTACAACTTTTTTCTGACACGTTTTACCTCATAACGTTACACTCCCTACATCCTGACCTTTTGACGGTGATTGAGCAATGATTTCTCACATTTTTATATTCCCTTTCCCACGTCGTTTACCACTGTGAATGAAACGGCGCAAACTCCGAAAGCTGTCGGTCGCCTCATTACTTTTACTGGTAGGAATAATATTTTGATATTTCGCTTCCTCGCTGGTAACTTTTGAATTTTCTAATGGGATTAAATCTTATACAAATGATAATCGTTTTGTTAAATTTTTATTCATTATCACTTAATTGCATACATTAATGAATAAAACTGCACCTAACCTAAAAATATACAAGTCTAATAAATATAAATTTCCACAAAATGTTTACTCCTAATGTGCTATTAAAAGGAAAATAAAATTTACACTCCTGATGATGTTTATAACTAGAAAGCCAATAGTGCATATAACTAATAAATCGTTAGTAGTCCATGTATCTAGCCAATTCTATAAAAAAAAAAATCCCAAATTCTATACCGAACAAAGGAAGACTACTTACATATTATTTACCATGTATACATGTGTTTATACATATAACAACAAATAAAAGGGTTATATATCTGCTCTGGTCGTATTCGGACTCTGACTTCGCGACTCGCTCTTCGATGAAGAAGGTCTCTCTTTAGATTTTCCAACTGGGGATCTAGACCGTGACTTCGATTCTTCCGCAAATCTGCCTTGGCACCAGCTGAGGTTGGGCCTCGAACGAGATTTTGAGCTGGCTTTTGATCGACTTCTGGACCTAAAGAGACAAAGGAATATACCAGTGTTTTTTTCTGCCGATAGTCGTGATTTACCTAGACCGAGAGGGCGAGGCGGATCGTGACCGTGACCTGCTCCTGCTACTGGATCTGGACCTGCTCCTGCTACGCTTGGATTGACGGTCTTCTATCAGTTTAATTTTTCTGCCATTCAATTCTGTACCGTCCAACTTTTCAATGACGTTCTTCATATCTTTGTAAGATGCAAATTCCACAATGCTATAAAAACAAAGCTAGGTGAAGACAACGGGTGATTAAAGAAAGATGGATTTAAAAAAATTTGTTAAGATCAGTAATGGTATGGTATCAGTCATAACATCAGACCCGAAAGATGGTAAAAGCATCATGTGGATGTAATTTACTAATCGATAATAAATTATGGCTGTAAAATTTATACTGACCCTTCGTTACGTCGCTGTTTGTGTGCATCTGCGTAAGTAACTTCTCCTGCTTGACGCATATAATCCTTGAGGTCCTATTATTAAAAGTCTCAAATTAGCACTCAAAATCACATAGTTACAGGCAGGCAAAAACAAATTACCTAGATTGCGACAAAAGGTATAAATTCCAAACTTAAAAACAAAAGAAATTTTCATAAATAAATCTAAGTGAAACGTATTATTGATCAAAGTTAGTTACACTCTGTAGATTAAAAAAAAAAAAGGTATTAAACATAAACCTACAAACTATCTAAATGATTTTAACATGAAAATGATTATTTTCACAACTCCAATCGTGATTTTTTAGTGTTTAAAAAAATTGAATTACTTGTTTAGTTGAAGTTATGTTTTGCATGTGGTTAGCAAGAGCTAGACAGAGTGTAACTAACGACAAAAATGGCAAAACTGCGCGTCATGCTAGGGCATTTACCTTGAGGCATTGTGAATGAGAAACCACACAGAACCAATGGGATCAATGGAACGGCGCAATAACTGAATCAACTGACTGCCACTCATTTGCAAGGGGTGTACCACATAGATTGAGCATTGAATAGGCCTAGAGATACCACACGCTCCGTGGGAAATGGGTGCTCTTTACAAAAAAGTATTTAATTTTACATCTTCATTTACATTACAAGTTCTGATACTCCACGTCACTGAATGTTAACAAGTGCCACCTTAAATGCACTTAGCATATGGTTACCTGCTCTGATGCCACTGATGGGGCCTACGAGCCTCGTACAGGGCTGTCCACAATTCATCTACGTCTGTATTGCGATTACACGGTCAGGGTGCCATATGCTATCATTTGCTACGACTTATTTTCGATTTGCGAGTTGGGAAGGACAGGACTGGGAATTTATTGAAATGGAAACCCATCTTCAGACAGAGCCTGGGATTGTTGAATCTTCATAACCGTCATAGCCATGGCTCGTTGTGCCTCATTGAATTGCTCAACACGTAATAACCCGGGTGTTGCTCTCTCATGGTACCCCGTTTGCCTCAAGAGTATGGACTGCGTCAAATTGACGTAAATGCCCTCCTTCAAATCACTGGCCTTGTTTTCTCGGTTTTTGAAAGTAAAGAATTAATAGTAATGTTAAATCAAAAGTGGCATATGGATTTATCTTTAAATTTATTATTACAAAGAACCTCTTCAAATTATTATCCATGTGCCAATTTCTAGTTAACAAACTATAGTAAAATAACCAGGGCATTTTCCGAATCACATTTACATGCTACTGTCCTGTCCTGGTTTTGTGTAAACTTACCTGCCAGCTTATACGGCTGGACAGATTGTCAACATAGATACGGTAGCGGGTTCTTTGTGGAGGTCCATACCTACGCATAAAAAAAAAAATAAATGTTGAAAATTCATAGCATAACAATAGGTAATAGTTTATTTTGGAAGCTGATATACTTGTCTCTATTATCTCTACTTCGTGGAGGTGGTCCCCCATAACTTCTCGAGCCTCCTAAGCTACCCTCCACTGGTCACTTCCCTAGGCGTACTCTCGAGCTCGTTCTACTGATACCCTAGGAAGAAAAATTCCTAGAGGTCACAAAATGTATTCAAATAATGTGCAAAATCAACTCAGATAACTGGGGTACTCTTAGTTTCTTACTTTTCTCCAAGCAAGTCTCGTCCGCTTAACTCGTAGATAGCATCATCCGCATCTCTGTGATCATCGAATTCCTGAAAATATTGTTGGCTTATGATTGGCATTGGTTTTTGGTGTTTTTCTTTACTTACAACAAATGCAAATCCATTTTTCATTGCGACCTCTTTAATTCTACCATATTTACGGAAAAATTTTTCGATATCGCGTTCCCTCACTTTATAAGTGAGGCCACCAACAAATACCCTAGTACCCATCTGAAAATGTTTAAAGTGCAATACTGGAATATTATATACCTAAATTCTAAGAAAAACTATAAAATTTCAGGAGTTATTAAATGCCAAACAAACATGGCGACTATGCTTTATATTTTAGTATAATCTCACCTTCATGGATGCTAATAAATGTTTTAACTGTAACGATTTCTAAAAACGCGAGATAATTTAGCAATCGCTCGTTACACAGAGTAAACAAACAACATGTAGGTCTCAAACAGCTTTCATGTGAAAATAACACAAAAATAACACACGTTTAACTACCACGATGGAACAAATGTCGAATGTCGTACTTCGTACTCGTACCAATTTTGGGCGTATCCTACACAAAATGCAGTGTTACCAATCAATTCTTCCAAAAATGCATTCGATATTTTTAAAAAAATTATCCTTCGGATTCCTGTGAAACAGATATAAAAAGGAAATGACAATTGCCGCATTTTTGTTAAAAAGCTATTTTTAGAACGTTATTCATATACTACTTAAAATTATGAAATCAAAATAGATTTGGGGGAATATCTGCTATGTTGGCAACACCTTATGCGAAAATTCGCTCCAGGCTCCAGACTCCGGGCTCCTCAGTAACAGCACAGAACAGCATACCTCTAGTTTAAAGAAATTAAACTCTGGTGATAGTAATATATCCCAAAAAGTACTGTACAAAAACACGACTTTCTATGGATTATTTATTACAAACACAAATCAATTACATACGATATATTACAATGATCATTCAAAAATTCAATTTTTGTATAATATAAAAATAAGAATCACATGAACAAATTGTTTCACATAAGTTTACATATACTTTTAAAATATAAAAATAATTTTATCATGATAGACAGATAGTATATAGTTATTATATTAAGGATAGCCCTTAATATAATACTAACAAGGTGTCCAAGATGTTTTGAAAGCATCTAAAAATTCATTATGTTCCTCTAAATCATCACCAAGTTTTATTCGATCAAAATCAAAATCTCTTCTAATTGCTTCTTTACTGTTTCATTCGCTAATTTAATTGTGTGGGATTCAACATCATCTTAGGGCTTAAAGATACATTCACTTTGCTCTCTGGATTCCAAATATCTAGCGATTCTACATATTTTTTTAATACATCATCTTCTTCTTCATCTTCATCAGTACGTGGCAGGTTTGATACATCTCGAAATGTATGGTTATATGTCAACTCATCGGCATAAGGCAATTCAGACATAACGAAACACTTGGGCTCCAAATCTGGTTGTGGAATAAGCACAAAGTATTTTGGTTTATTATTGGCATTATAGACTCTCTTAGCAATGGCACATTTCTTTCGTTTCAAACAATTCATCGACTAAATTGTAAATTGCCTGACAACAGTCATCAGTTTTGTCCTTGAGCTGGTAAAACGTGGAAACTTCCATCTCCTGAAAATAGTGGACTTTCAAAATATGTTTTCAGAATTATATATTAACAATTAATATTATACACCTGTATGTTATTACCTGTACACATACGATTCTGGTACGCTATTCCTATCTGTGAATCCCAATATAGAAAAACATCTAGGACCTTCTGTCTTTAAAAAACCTCGTTACTGTCCACTCTAATAAATTTATCATGTCTTAATATTCCTGTAAGTAATTCTTCGTTGTTCACTTCAATACTTTCATCTTCAGCAAGGGCGTAAGAAAAGTTATTGTAATCCTTTTCAGTTTAAATGGTGCCTCTTGTTTATAAATTCTTACAGTATTGGCGGGTATTTCTAATTTTTTAAAAAAATCCAGTGGTACTTTCCATGGCACATGCCTCGGGATTTTGAAAAGAATAAAATAAGTGAATTCCTACTTTTAAGTTACACATAATACTATTATCCACGGGGGTAATTAGTCTTTTTGCAGCTAATAGGGATCTATTATTTTCATCCTGAAAATTATTCAATGTAATACTTAACATTTAACACAGGCAGAACATGCATGAACAGAAAATGAATACATACTCACCACTTCTATTTCCTTCATGCAATCAACCACATCATCTACTGACACAATAGTATACGGAAGCTTTACATTTGGTCCAATAATGTAAAGGTATATATTATATTCGTTTAAGCATCTGGCAATGTTGTTAATTTTTGTTTCATCTAAATTCTGAGGACCTTCTAGATTTGTTATATATAAAATCTTTGGCGTTATCACCTCAGGTTTCATGTACTCTTCTTCAGAAAATTGATCGCCAACAAAATAGGTTCCAACCAATTTCCTTCTGCAGGTTTAGCGTTTTCAATATGATCTACGATATTTACTAGTTGGCATGATGCAGTAATATCAGTATCGTATATGTGTTCGTAACCTTTAGCATTACGTGTCTTTTCTGTATTCGTTAGAATCAGTCTATAGGTATCCCTCACATTACTAAGCCAGTTATATGTACAAATTTGAATTAAAGCTAACAAAGCTTCATCCTTATTTGTCGCATTTATATCAAACAAAATCACGCCAGAATTCTTTTTGCTGCTGGTGGCATGATTGTATTTTAAAACTAAATTTACGGAAGTTGTTCCACACTTTTGAAATTAATTATGACAGTAAATCACACTTATATCAAACATAAAAGCAAATATGGACTGCCGGATACAATACACATACAAATAACCGTATACAAACAAAAATGCATATCCAATCAAGCCTTCCTGTTAAATCTAATCTGAAATTATCAGAATTCTAAAACAACTTCAAGGAACTTGAAGACTTTAAGGATACTTTCGCTATTACTTGTTAGGGTGGCGCGGATAAAATTGTACTTGGATGTAAGTCTCACAGCTTCTAATGTGTGGCGCTGTAAGCGGATCCAGTCAAATTATTTTCAAATACATAAAGGTGGGATGAAAACAGTAAAAACTAAAAATAAAAAAACTGTTCTTCTTTAAAAAGAGAAGAGTGATATAACGAAGATGATATTAATAACATGAAGTATGTAATATGTATAATCATAGGCCCCCATTGTTTCCTTTTATCTCTGAAAAATTCATGGTTTCAGAAGTTGGCGACATTGAAAATAACCTCAAAGGATTCATAAATGTAAACTATTCTTTTGACCTCTTTTAACCTCTAAAATGGATGCAAGTGCCTTGTGAAATGTTAGTATGAAGAATAATAATATACATTTTTAAATAACTGTATTTTTTTAGTTCAGAGATTTTCTTCAGCTGTATAATAAGATGACCGAAATTTGCTTTTCAAGATGTATCTATAATATTAACTCAAGAAATTTGGATCAGAATGAGGTAAACTGTGTAGATGATTGTTCGCCAAAATTCATAAAGTTTAATAACAAACTAATGCAAAATTTTGTAAAAGCGCAAACAGATATTGTTAACAAACGTGTTGAAGAGGCTGAGAAACAGCAGAGGTTAGAAGCACCCGAAGAAAAAACTGCAAGAAAATAAATCTCCCATTACAGAACAAACTGTTTTAGAAAATTATATTAGACAAGGTGAAGAACAAGTTCACACCGATCTGGTTATTTCTAAATAGCTATTAATGAAGTAGATATTGTATATTGTTGCATTTAAAATATTTTAGTCGTGTATTAAAAATATTGGATAAGGGAAAAAAATGGTTATTTAATTTTTCCAGTTAGTTTTAATGCATACATTGTAATGTACCTCATTTGAGAATTTCAGCTGCCTGATACCTAAATATCCTGCAATATTTGACAAAAGAGTCCTTAATTTTGCTGTCTTAAATTCATTTAAATGTGTTAATATTCAATAATTTCAAAATACCCATTGTTGGTGAAATATGTTGGTAAGTGTAAACGAATTTGGCACCCCTGTTTGCCACATCACAACCGATCAGGTTGAAACATCACATTAGATGATAGATCTTATCTAATTTATTTTATCCCAGGAAGTGACGCATTAGAGGGTGCGCTGATGCCATGTCTATTTACTTTTATATCCAAGAAAGAGAAATAAAAATTGATTTCATTAAACCCGTTTAACATTTTAGCAGAAATGATTTTAAATAACAAACAGCAGAAGTACAAGATCAAATCTTACAACATGTTTCATTGAACGTGGGTAACAATATAAAAATATGGTGTAAAAAACGACCGTTTTTATTTGTTTTAGTTAACTATGGCAACAGTGGATGTGGTGGCAGGCCTGTATCGATCAGTTTGTCCGTTGTTAAAAATAGAAAGTCAAGCTTGGACAGTCGACGCTTGAAGCCATTGTGGGGAAAAAGTCGCCATCTTATTATCAACGCGTGGTTTAGTTGTGTGACAGAGCATTAGCTTTTATAATTTTGTTTATAAAATATAAGTGTTTGTGGTGATCATGGAGCAACAAAATAATCCTGATACAACAAATGTAAAAGTAGAGTCGTCAACCAACGATAATAATGCTGGCGGAGGTCAGGAGAGGCCAAACAATTTTCAGGGCTGTCGTGGCGGCGGCGGAGGCGATAGATTTGGACGTGGGGGTCGCTTTGGAGGCCCTCGTGGTGGCGGTGGAATGGTGAGTACATTAAATTGAATATCATATTTTATATATGCGATGTTTGTTTATTTATATTATTATACTTGAAGGTCTGAGAATCATAAACGAGCCAGATCTTTATTAAAATCGATAATGTTTTATCCACCTCATTTTTACATGCCTCGACTAGAACATGCCGGTTTTATTTCAGAATATGAATAGGGGCGATAGGGGCCACGATGGAAGACCCAGGCGTGAGGCGGTCATCTTGGTGGTAGAGGCATAAAGCCAGAGGACGGCCAGGGAAATCCTGGACGGAGAGAATATGCGTGGACCCATGGACCGTCGCTTTGGAATGAGAGGCCCCGAGGACAAATTTAACGAACGCGTCCAACAGTTATCGGGACCTACGTTTGACATACCAGCTGTTCCGATGGCAGAAAAGAAATTCAACGGTAGAAATCGTTTGTACATCGGTAATATTGGTTCAGAAGTCATGGAAGATGACATTACAGAATTGTTCAAGCCATAGCATGGAGAAACTGCCAAATTTTCTTGAACAAAGAAAAGAACTTCGGCTTCATCAAGATGGATTATCACAGCAATGCTGAAAAGGCCAAACGGGAATTAGACGGCACCGTTTTGAAGTCACGCAATTTGAAAATTAGATTTGCTCCAAATTCGGCTACAATAAAAGTCAAGAATCTGACTCCTTATGTATCTAACGAATTGTTGCATTATGCCTTTTCTGTTTTCGGAGAGGTAAGGTTATAATTTTTCTTATTTTGATCTTTTCTAAAAAAAATTCTTTCAGATCGAAAAGGCTACTGTAACAGTAGACGAGAGAGGAAAGCCAACAGGCGAAGGCATAATAGACTTTACCAGGAAAGGATCTGCTCTGCATGCCATTCGCAAATGTGCCGAAGGTTGCTATTTCTTGACCGGCTCACTAAGACCGGTAATCGTTGAGTCGTTCGAAATTGTTGACGACATCGATGGCTACCCAGATAAGAACCTTCCCAAGAAGAGCCCGGATTACCACAAGGAGAGGGAAGTCGGCCCGCGATTCGCCTCTCCGGTTCTTTTGAAAACGAATACGGCATGCGGTGGAAGCAACTG
This sequence comes from Aromia moschata, assembly GCA_029963805.1. NCBI lineage: Eukaryota > Metazoa > Arthropoda > Insecta > Coleoptera > Cerambycidae > Aromia > Aromia moschata. Next base: position 2,595,904 of record JAPWTK010000038.1, read on the forward strand.
TACGGATCTGCATTCGCAGAAAGAAGAGGCTCTAAAGAAGGAATTGGAACTGGAGAAGGAGAAGCTCGAGGCTCAGATGGAGTACGCCAAGTACGAACACGAGACGGAAGTACTGAGGGACCAGTTGAGGGCACGCGAGCTGGATAAGGAGAGACAGAAACGCGAGTGGGAAATGAAGGAAAGGCAGGTGGAAGAGGAGAGATTGAGGACTGAGGAGCAGATGAGACGCACACAGGAAGAAATGGAATCCAGGATCTTGCAGCAGCAAGAGGAGCTGAGAAGAAGGCAGCAGGAGAACAATCTATTCATGCAGGCGCATAATTTGGACTCCATGTTGGAGCAACAGGAGCAGGCTTATGATCAGCCCTCAGGTGGTTACAGTCATTGTAAGTAGTTGTTTTGGATATTGTACTTACAATTTCATACAATGGTTTTACTTCAAAAATAATAGTACAGGGGTTCCTCAAGGAACGAACCTTGGACTCTTATTATTTTTGTTGTTTATTAATGACACCAGTTGCAATATACTGAGTTTTGCCGATAACTAAAAATTTTTTGCAAGTGATTGAACGTTGCAAAATCCAAAATAGCATATTTTTATCTTCAGTGTATATTCGTACTCAATATTTTCTTTCTTTTTCAGTAGGGGATGGGTCCAGATGACAACGGTCCAATGGTGAGTAATGTTTTTTATTTTATTAGCCGGTTAATGTACTTGTGCTGCCGTTCCTCAGTCGAAGGAATTTCTGAGTTGTGTGTAAAAAATTTATTTGAGAAATTTGATGAGTCTGCTTTGAATGCAAAAAGAAAAAAATTTGATATTTACAAATTATTTCTAAGTTTACAGGCTTATCTAGTTTTTCAGGTAAATACTAACTGATGGTTACTGTTCCAGATATAATGACGCTATATAAAATAATTACGGTTACCGAAAATTGTGGCTTAAAGTACCGTCTCTCCCTTACGAATATTAAGCTTGCACAGATCAGGAAAAGATACGAACTTGATCAGTACTATGCGCACTATAAAATTCTAATTTATTTTGTTTATTATGTAAGCGATGTCATCTGAGATTTATGTCAATTTTTGTGCATATCCTTTATAAACGAAACCCAAATTATTTTTATGAAGAGTCTGCGAAAACTTTAGAAAATAGAAATTGGTATGCTTATATACTTTAACTCTCGTCTAATTGAGAAAAACTACAATGTGTTCGTGAGATGGGTAAAAATAAATACACGTGTACTCTAATTACTGCGATAACGTTGAAGAACCAGCCACATTGGAAGGATACGGATTTTCGTTAAAAGTTAACGTATATTTAATACCATGATTAAAATTTATGATCTAGCTGAATGTTGGCAAAATAATTGGGGTACTTTTAAAAAATGCGTACATAATAATGACAGTTATTCCGCACAATGATTCAAAAGATTAATAACCAAAGTTATTGCGCGTATATAGAGTATACAAATTACTGTTTACCTAAATCTATATATTATTTTTAATAGCATAAAAAGAAAGGTGAAAAGAAAAACACAAAAGATATTCAACTTTAACCACAATCTTAGAATAAGCTGTATTACATATATACTACATACAAATAAAAAAATGATGCACGCCATCAAGCACGTGTTTAAGTTTAGAGCGCACTGATGTCACATTGTTATAAAATTATTCACTATCTAGAAATAATTTTGACCAACATGTGGATGGATTTATATTTTTTTATCAGAGAAAATTTGATAGAAAAAGGCACATGGAAGTTTTGAAATTTCTAAGGTTTTCTCACAAACACGTGCGTCGGTTTTTATTTTGTACAAAGTGTAGCTTTTCTTGTGAAGGGAGACGTAAAATATAAAATTTTCCATCATTTTGAGGAATTACATAAAGCCTCGAATTGCATTACGCAGTATTTCTCTGTAAATAACTCATGAATGTTATATAATTCAAGTTACAACTTATTCTTCATTATAATTCCCAATAGCTGTTGTTAAATAATGAAATAAAAAAAAAAACGATACTGTATTTTACACTAAAGCTGGATTTTATTTATTTAGCAATAGTTATTCAACTGTAATCGTTAATAAAATAAAACTCTGCTGTTATGCTAGTTGATATTTTTAGTAAATTAACAGTGACACTGATAATTGCTCAATATTAGGCACATAAACAAATCTGTTAAGGAAGGCGCAATATTCTATTTAAAAGACGTTTTTATACATATATTGGTTGAACGTGATTATAAATAAATCTAAATATGCAATAGGGATAAAACCGATAGTTAAACTTTAATAAGTTAAACATTTTTAATCAAACTTACATTAAAAAATGGTTTCCTTAATGCATATTGTAATTATTGCATATCCTTTGAAGTTACGGAACAAATGTTTCTTTGGTACTTTACTTAAATGGCTTCGTTTTTACTCTTCATTTTTTCAATTTAAATATCCGATGGTGACTGGGTAAGAAATTATCGGCATTGGAAGAGAATCTGCTTGTTTCAAGACTAGGATGGATAATATGGCGAGAAATACCATGAAGAAACAAAATGTGGAAGCTAAAGAATGAGGAACAATTGGAGAAGAAAATCTGCATTAAAAATATAATACGTGTAATTTAACGGATACATTTTACTAAACTAAAAAATAAATTAAACAACAAGCGTTAAATGGTGAATAATACTTAATGACTATATTGCACATTAATTGATGTAATTCATTTGATTATGTCGCAACATGATGAACAAAACTTAAACCAGAATTTTCTTTTTAGATTCTTCCCGTTAGCATGGGAAAAAATTCACGGCAACTTATTAGTAATACACCCTCAGCATATTACCAGTTATAATAAATATGGCATTGTATTTTCATTTCTTTACAGTGAAAGTTTTTATAAGAAATCTATAATCATAGTGATTTTAGTAATTCCTCAAATTGGTAATATGATTGAAGTTATCAATATAAAGTAAAATTTTCAGGTATAATTTCTATCGAGATGTACATTTGTGCACTTTTTATACGCTTAAAGCATTTTTAATTAACCAAATTTCCACACAATACAGAAGTATTTACACATAAGGTAGCAAAGTTAGTGTTTTTGTTGAGAATAAATGTTGGTACATGGAGCAGTCCAAGGAGAAAGTTAAAATCGATGGAAAATTTGATGGGATGCAGAGGATCGAAAAGTGGACGAGAAGAAAAATTCTTACATCGTGAAATTTAGGAGTTGATAATTTCCATGAGTTGTTGGTTATGATCTCGTGCAAAATGTCTGAATATTTTGGCGGAGAAAGTTACTGCTTACATTTCTCCGCAGAAATACTAATGGCGGTACTGAGGAGTGTTATACTTAACTGTTCGAAATCAATTTGATACAAATGTTTACTTCTGTCCCTTCTCTCGGAGGTGCGGTATGGATTTTTCTACATCTTCATAACCTCTTCCTACGGGACTTGTCTGTTATTGTTCTCGTAAAATTACTTTCTTAATTTCCTTGGGTAACTTTAAATTTCGAGCAGTGAATGTTGTGTGTAAATTTGGTAACATTCGGGCTGTGAGAATACATTGGATAGTTAAATGATCCGGACCGTATTTCGTTGTATGTAATATATTCCATAAACTATGGGACAATGACTATAACATGGTGTATTATAATTAGGATCCGAAATCGTTCATGAGCTCTTATGAGCGGCACAACACCCGTTATGAAGCACGTGACAACACAGGCCCACGCGCTGGGTCTGCAAACCTGGGTAATAGAGGCCACTGGGTCAGCGATAATCGACGTGACGATTTTCCCACTAAAAAAGACGTCGTTTCTAATCATAGAAAAATTAGCTAGCAGTCAAGGATTCCAGATGCCTTTGACTCTAGCGCTTTTTTTTTCCTCCAATTATGTAACGGTACTGCACTGCTCGTAACCTTTGGTAATTCTTTTTTAGTTCGTTTTCATTTCATTTTGCAAGGGTTTCTAACAAAAAAGCATCGTATTAAGTTGACAGTGCAAAGGGTAATGTTTATATTGTATAGGATATAATTCTTCATCCCACTTAAATTATGTTTACGTAAATATCATGTCTCAAATGATTATCAAAAGGTTGCCAGCAGTTAAGTATTAATAAGGGATAAAACTTCATACTTAGTTTATAGGATTTTTTTTTATTAGAACTATTAATGATTCGGTACACTTTTTTATTCTATAACAAGTATTTGCTAGCTAAGCCGTTATCATTTTAAATTAATTTTATTAAATGATACTGACATTCAGTGTGTTAGTGTGTGTATGTCGTATGACGTTTAAGAATTCTTTAGTTCTGGAACTTATGTCATTGTAATGTGTCCCACTTTGTATGTATGATAAGGTTCAATAAACATATATAAGTTATAATGTAATAAACCCCCGTTGTTTTTAGTAATCACCTTACCAAAGCACAAAAATATTTTCGTATCGCAGTTGCAGGTCATCTGTAATATTTTATATCAAAAGTATTTTTTATCATCGCCGGTTACATATTCCAAAAATTAAACTCTTTAGAAGCGTACGATTTCGTAAGTCTTTTTGTTTGTCTTTTTAATAAACGGGTTTGAAATACAGAAAGTTCTATTTCATCTAGTGCAACATTTTTGACACTGACATTTTTGGAACCTTTCTTTAGATATCTGCAGTTTCTTTGTCAAAATGCAAATATTCACAAAAAAGACTGCTTATTTCTATAGATATCTATCAAAAAATTAAAGTTGCATAAGATTTTTCCTTTAAAATTGATATACCTAATTACATTTTAATATCCAATGGATGACCATAATAAATGATGTTGCTTTAGCCATTTTCTACTATATTTGAATTTGATACATCATTTTTTTTTATTTTCAACCACCATAAACAACTTTAACCAGAGAAGGTATATCTTATAAAGCCTCCAATTTCTGAAGATGAAGCGTTGAAGAATTGTTTCCCAGCATTATTTGGAACTTTCTATGAAGTCTCTTTTGTACACTTGTATTATTCAGTGAATGCTTATAATTTTATTAAATAGCAAAGTGGACATACTGTTAGTTTATTATGGAATTTACTGCTTAGCCATTGAGAACACAAGTGATATTTTTCGTTTTCTACTACCAACATTGGAAATAGAAGTTGCACATCAAAAAATGGAAGTGGAGAGACTCAAAAATATGTATGCTGAATAAATGGGGTAGAGATAATTTAAAAATTACCCTGGAAAGAATGCGAAAGTAGAAATAGAACAAAACAGAAATAAAAGCGGAGAACAAAGTTTGTAGCAGGTGGATTTTGAAGATACTAGATAAAAGACTTCCAAGAAAAGATTTCATTATATGGACACATGAAGAAGGCGTTTATAGAAGAGACACAAACCATGAATTTTGTGCAGGAAACAACGTTGTGTCGATACAAACGATAGTGAAGAGCAGTCTTTTAAATATTATTTGATTTTAACCATGTATTGCTATTGTCACGGTAGATTTATCAACAATTTGCTTTCGAATTTTATGCATTTTTCGAATGCGCTAGAAATTTTTAATTGACCTCATAATGTTACGCGTTTTTTTATTTAGTCGTAACTGATTTCTAATTCTCCACATAAAAACACGTCTACAGTACGTATATCCACCGAATGTTGCTTATCTGCTAGCTCACCACATTTATATGAAGAAATTATGGATTCTAGAAGTGGACATTTAAAGAAGATGACCATAGAAGATTTTTTTTATTTACAGAATTACGGTAAATTTTCGTTTTCGCAGCGATAAAATACTAGCAAACTTAGAGCTATCTAAATATAACAAGCCATTCAAAAAAAGTCAAATGTAGCCATGAACCAGAAACAATTGCAAAACAGTATCTAACCTATCAACGACGCTTTTAAAACCGACGCGTTTTTTGTGAAAATGTTTTACCGTAAATCACAAATAAGTAAATGACAAACCTAGGGTGATGATAAAATAAAATGTTTAAATGGTGACACGAGTGATAACGGACAATCCAAGAACATCAGTTAGCCATTTAAGCCAACAAGTGGATCTCCCTTGCAGCATGCAGTACGGTCAAAGAATTCTAAAAACATTTTTCTGCAAATTAACTAAAGTATGTATACATTTTATCTAGGTATACTATTTAAATTCATGAGAATGTAGTTGAACGTTTTTGCTATAGTTTTCTTTCATAGATACTAAAATATCTATGTAGCATAACCTCTTTTCTCAAGTTTGTGTTAGAAGGCTATATAAAAATTAAAGAAAGAAAAACCGAGATCAGTACATGTGAAGAGTCAAATGGAATTCTAATATTTACACTGGCCTCCATCATTTTCAATTTTTTATATAAGAACGTAATTGTTTATGTTTTGTTGCAATTGTCAGAATATTAAATGTGAAATGCATATTTGTTTTTCCAGTATACTGTACAATTGTACACTACTAAGATAATTCATTATCGAAAACAAATGATTCAACAATCAAGTTTTTCAAAATATATTCAGTAAAAATAACGTATTTAAAAAATCATGTGTTAAAGTATGAATAAAAAAAATATTGTGACGTTTATTATTCAATATTTATTTTACAAGATGTGTTTTTTCAGGTTTAAAATAAATTGTTTCTCTAGTAATGGAGATTAGCAGTTATCGTTTGCTGTGTGTATATAAGGATTTTTAAAATATATGTTTATTTTCACTAACTTAAATCACATAATGAGCATGCAAAAACGTATTTTCCCTATATTATCTAATATACGTACATCCGATCCACATTGTTTTGTGTTTAACACAAAGTGAAGCTCTTGATTTACTTTGCTGTTGAAATTACTCTTCCAATATATAGATTTGTATGCAGAAATTGTGAAATATTCAAATTGTTTTTTTTTTTTTTTCAAGTTGAAATCTTCTGAATTTTTGAATTTTTCGCATAATCTCAAATGTGGTTACTCCCCACCTGAAGATAATTCATCCTAACACACCACTAAGAATGTTTCTAGTATTTGCAGTTTTTCATTTCCCCTTTGTTGGAAGTTAGTTTGTATGAGGTGTCGCTATTAAATAACCGAACTGCTGTCATAACACTTTTATTCATTACCAGTTACAGTAGCAACTTTTTTCCACTTCAACGACTCCCTTTGAAGGCGATCTCTACACCGCTCCATACGACTTTTCCATTGTTGAAACCAGTGCTGGAAGTCCGCTTCTGTCACCTGGTTCGAACCTTCGCCGCTTTTGCTTTAACCGCTTCTACACCTTGGAATCTTGTACCCTTCAGTGTCACCGTGTCTGATAAGTCTGGACCACTGTCAATGTTGTTTAGAATGTCAGCGCAAATGTTCATTCTTGATTCGTTTTGCTCGGGTGTGAGGAGTTTTGGCACCATTTTTGCACAAACTTTGCGCATGTTGAACGATTCATGCAAATCATGCAGATCCTCGCTGATTAATTTACCAATGTTTTCGTCCGTTTTTGACGTTGAGGAACGTCCCTCTTTAAACCGTTTAAACTGTTCAAAAACTTGTAAAGTAGATAAACATTCATTCCCAGTACACTTCTTTTAACATTGCATAAGCTTCTGTATAAGTTTTCCCCAGTTTAACAAGAAACTTGAGATTAACCCGCTGCTCCATCTGGAACACTTAACATTTTTTCGACGCGTCACTAGTGCGTAGATAAATTCAAACGACTGCTACAGTCAAACTGAGCGACCAACTGGCTTGTCCAGCGAGCTCAGGTGGGGAAAGTATCACCACACACAGTTCTGTTCAAACTTGTCGCGACACGGTTGCAGCGCGCTGGTAGCAGCATCAGTTCAGTTATTTAATAGCCACACCTCGTTCTACATCTCCATTTTGAATAATATTTTTCTGGGTATATACCTCGTAGTAGCCAAATAAAAACTAACACGTAATTGTTTTATTACACAGAGTGGTAAGATTCTTCCTATGTAAGTATTGGTCACGAATTATCAAAGGTGGCTTGGTGTTTACAAACAGCACCTGTCAAATTTTCTTACATAGGAAGAACTTTTTCAGTCAATGTTATTGAATTTTTAGGTGTTAACTTTTATTTAGCCACTATGGCATTTCTGTCACTGTCTTTAGCCGCTTGGTATAAACTGTCTGTCTTCTATGAGGTAAAGGTTAACATTCCACAAGATGTAATAAGTAGTTTCCATTTCCTTGGTGCCCTTCTTGGTCAAAGGTATTGTTATACTCATATCTGGGTATCTTTGTTTCTTAGGCAGGTTTTAATCCATCCTATTATTTGATCTGGTACCAAGGAAAAAATGATTTGTTTCTTTCAATTTTCCTTCACTACGCACTGTAATCTCCTTGCTGTGCTTGGACTTGGTTTGGTTAACCCTGTGATTGTGGGGGTAACACTTTTTTTCATTAGAGAAGCCATAAAAATTTCAACGAAGAGGACATTTTTTATTGTTATTTATTATTTTTTTAATAAACCCAAGTTATATCACCGTTACGAGGATACTGACTGAAGAAGATGACAAGCTTTTATTATCCCAAATTCCGGAAGAAGCAAGAGTCGAGGAAACTGCGGGACTAATTCGGCATTATTAATTTTTGTATCAATTCTTTATTTGTTAGTAAAGTGCCATAAAGTGCAAGTTAGGCAATTAATAATATTAAGCAGTAGGAGTACACTTTTATTTTAATTTATTTTATAGTCGCTTTGAACTTGCATTTAGATCGATATGTTAACGCTTGACAAATTTATTTGGGCCATTTAAGATGGTCTCTTTTTCATTGAATAATTTAGTAATAATAATAATTTGATTATTATTACTACTGTTTTTTAAGTTGGTGCATGTACATATTGTTATTTTAAATGGCCTGCTGTCAACTTAAGCAGCAAATATGGAATGTTTTTGCGCTTTGCAGATTTTATAAGTGAAGCATAATGTAATACTCAGATATTACACCACGACTACCTGAGAGCAAACTTTAAATGAAAGTACAAAGAAACATTCCTTAAATAAAGTCGCTTACTGTTTGTTACCATAACGAAAATACCTTGTTTATATTTTACAAACGCTTACCTACTTAAATCCACATACCTGGTTTATACAAAAGTTATAATATCGAAAAATTATGGTAATTAATATGTATATATGATTCCATCCTGTATAAACACAAATACAAATACGACGAATTTAAAGTTCATGAACGCGTTTGTGAAACGGAAATTTAGAGGGACTTATCATATCTGAAAATCTTGAGTCATTTCGGTCGCTTCTACTTTTTTCTTTAACTATCGTCAACTTGTAATTTTAAATAAAACATCCTGTGTATACTTTCGGAATTAGATAATCTAGATATGACGGCCCTAAGTTTTAAAGTATGCAGATAAAATTGTGATTTTAAATAAGTTACCATAATTTATGAAGTAATTTTTTAACGTACAGAGAATTACTATACAAGGTATACGTAATTTACGCGTGATTTTAATGTACATTTGTATCTTCCAAAATCGTAATTTTATAATCTATTTAATTCACTTGAGATGACTTTTTACTAGACTGAAATAGTTAAAAACTCGGAGACAGCAAATATTTACAATACGCACCATTGAAAACCCTCAATTAATATGACTCCTAAAGCACAAATTAATTGAAACAGACATTTATTTGTATAATTATATACCATTGTATACATTTCAATGAAGTGTATTTTTATAACTAACGCTTTTGACAGATTTCCATATTTTTGTTTTTTCTGTACCCAAGAGTTTTAAAGCTTCCTATTTATCAGAAAACTGAAATGCGTCCTAAAATTATTGACTACAATTGACAAAATAAAACATCAAATTGAATATAACGTATAGATAAAACATACATAATGTATACAAAAAGCATAAGAATAATTTGTTTTTGGTAGAATGCTATGACCTGTAAAACAAAAAATTCTCATAAAGCCTAACTCCATTGATTAAAGTTTTTGACGCTTTTTTTCAATTGTTTTAAACTAATTTTATGTCAGGAAAACTGGAACAAAAAAATTTTGGAATTTACTAAGTTCATTGTGGTCCACACTTATAAAAGTCCTAGAAGAAGTAAACTATAAAGAGTGCCAGTTCTTTGATTTAAAAATTATATTTTCATTAATATTTATCTGTTCTTTATAGTTTACTTTCATGAAAACACGCAACAATACCGAAGAAAATTATCATGTTTTTAAAAATGTTATGCATATTATGGTAATTATGTGAAATAAACCTTGAGGAAAGGATTACTATTTATTAAGTATTAGATGAAGTGATCTTATTATTTGCAACGATACACTGACACAGCATTAATTGATCAACCAACTTAATGAATGATTCTATTTAATTAAGCTAATATATGAGGAATATTCATATTCACAGCTGCTAGTTGTTTGTCATTGTGACAGTAAATGAAAAAGTCCATGACATCCAAACATGATTATTAAAATTTAAGTTTCATAAATTTTTGTGTCAGAGCCAAAAAGGTAACAAATCATTGCCTGTCTTCAATTTTGTAGTACTTTTTATTTCTTTTCAGTCCTTAAATGAAAATGTCAATTCCCATCTAATTATTTTTTATCTTCACAGGTTAAGAAAAACAATGATGGTTGTTTATACATTTGTCAAAACATTGGTAAGTTTTGAGTCTTCATCTCTGTATTCTTTACTCGCTAAAAATATTTCTATTTTTTGAGAATTTTTTTTTGTTTTCAGATATTTATCACATGAATAAATATGTGAAATTGAAATGGCCACAGTATTGAAGCAAAAGGCTTCTATCTCATCTTGGAAAGAAAGGAGTTAAAAATGGTAATATATCCAGTTGTCTTTTTTCAGCTTTGTAACAGTGTATCTATCTATTTCAGGAAATAACTCCGAAGGTGATTTATGATAAATATTGAAATACTGAACGTATTTAAGAGTGAAAATAAATGAGACTAGCCTTTGATTATTTTTTTTTATATTGACCTGTCATGGTGTTCCTATCAGTTATCATCTTCAAGTGCTCAAGAGCCTTCCAGCATAAGGTGGCTTGGCGACATAAAAAAGGTACATACATGAATAAATAAACACTTTATTAGTCATAATTGAATGAATATTCATTATAACACATTGAACAAGAAAAAGTAGAGGGCCAATACACACAAAAATAATTTAAGAAAATAAATTGGCATGTATAAACTAACAAACTTCAACAAAATATACAAAAATAGGATGTCAATAAATATTCTCTCAATTTTGCAAAATTTCATACCGTGTAATGTGCCGCAAGCCGAGCATAACTTCTCAAAGAGGTACAACAATAAATACTGAACTAAATACTTGAATATAGGCAATAAGGCTTACAGTAATCCGCAACAGGACGATTTTGTAGTAGGTACATCCTTCGGACTGCCACGACTGTAAATTGTGAGCAATTGACAGCGACCTAGAAAATAAGATCACAAAACCTCAAAAACCCACTCCCGCAAAAATAAAACATACATACTTTGCACGAATATTTGTTTGGTGCTGTATTTCCCTCATCACAGTTCCATCTGCTATGCCTCAGCCTACACCCAAAGCAAACTCCCGGCGCAGAACGTTTCGACGAACGGCAGGTCGACGATACCCGCTTCATCGCTTGGATAACCTCAACAGCAGCCGTAAATTGTTAAATACAGAAGTATGCTTGACCAGAACCAAGTGAACCATGCCGTCTCCTAGGTGGCTGTATCGCGTGGCGTTCTGTGGCTGCGGCTGCAGGCGCAGGCTAATGTTCGCGCCACCATAAAAAACTTCCCGGACAACGTCTGCCACTTACAAGCTAATTTATCACAATCCGTCTTTGCTTATCTCGCACTTGTCGAGCTCTCACTACACGTCAATTTGCATGTCCGAGGATTCAGAATAGATAGCAATCTCGCCCTGATAACCCCTGTTCCATAGGAGTTTCTGAAACCTGCAAGCGTACGGTATGACCGTGACGTTCGTTGTATATCTCGGTCGTCGTACCTGAATAATCGTATCGGCGTGGCCCCATCCAACGGTGCCTTGTCGCTGTGGTAAGCTACATCTCCTAGGTATCCGTAACTTAACACGCTGAAGTGCATAAACGTAATAGGTTGTGTTCATCATAAACTGACACCAAATCTAAGCCTAGCGAGTCACCCAAATATTATGTGTAGTACCGCAGTTGTCGGGTCCGTATTCCGTTGATACAAAGGGTTATAGTGATCATAAAAGGTTTCCTAAAATAAAAACCAGCATTTTTTTTCTGCATTTTCGATTTTTACAAAATTTTAAAAATCAGTGATTTTAAATATACTCGGTATAGTATTTATTAGCATGTAAAGGAGATAAGCACTAAATTCTTGAAAGCATTATGTGACTAATCACAATTTCTGATAATTACTAATAATAACATGTTTGAATATCTGACATAATTATTTAATAAAATCTTAAAAAGGGACTTGAATTAAATACCAATTATATTTAACTTATATATTGGTAAACAATAGTAACCTTGAGCTCACCTATTGTTTACCTCTCCCATTACTTTCGATAAAGTATGATTTTCTGATAATTATTGACTATTATACAGCTGTAATACAATGTTTGTTCCTTTGAACTTGTAATTTTATACGGTTTGTTATATTAAAAAAAAAACGTAAGCCATAAAAAATGTCAATAACTTTTGTGAAAGGTGCCGCACATTGTTTTACCTGGTATAATGCCAACTGGGATTTTGGGTTGTGGCAAGTTTTGGTTTATGTCGTCTGCGCGATTCCTCTGATACGCATTCCCCTCAGAACTAATCCGTAAACAACTCCGGACAGGGTCTCACTACCCCACACAAGTCACAGAATCAAACATATCTAAATTATGGTTAATTATATAATCCTTGATTGGATCCTTTCTTTGAGAAATATTTGACCGTGACTTCTATGCCAGCAATGCTAAATAAATTCTTTCCGTATTTCTCATAGATTTGCAATGCATTTCGCCTCCCGCCAAATGGATTTACAAACACCAGCAACGTTTAGGCCTTTTTAAAATCTAAAAAAAAAATGTATACATCATTTAAAATACATTTGTAGTAAAAGTTCATGGTTCCCAGAAGAAAATGTAAATAGGCACAAAATAATTTTAACAATTTTTGTTGGGCTAAAAGAGGTAAGTTGAATAATTTGATGTATTTTTAAAGCTTATAAATAGCTGAAACACTTGACAATTGGAATACATTCAAATATTTAATTATTTTTGGTTTGCAAATTTTAAAAATATAACTGCTTGTAATGAATTAAAAATTTAACTGCATCTATTCATATAAGTACTTTATAGTATCCAAACTTCAAACATATGAAATAGTAAGTATGTTATAAAAACAAAATTATCGGTTTTAAATAGTTATCTGTTGATTAAACTCATTACAGAACAATTTTATTACAAGAATTCATAATAAAATGCTATTCAGGTGATTGCGCATAAAATTTACATTAGTTTTCTAATTCAGAAGCTTAGGTAGTATATACGTATAGGTAAAACCTGCTATTTTCAATGTCAACCACATTAACAGTCCATTAACGTTTACTTGAACCATTAAAATAACTTACTTTGTAAACGACTTTTGCAACGTTTTCACCCAAGAAGCCACTTGCAGGGGATCAGAATTTTTAAGAGTTAGAACTTGTAAATCCATTTTGCGTATTTTCCCCTTTCGGAATAATGAATTGTAAAATAATTAGGATCGATTTATTTTGTGAAGGATGAGTGCTTCTTAAATAATTATAATGAACAGATATAACATTTTCAATTGGCAGAGTATATTGTTCTGAAAAAAATATACAGAATAAAAGAATGGCTAAGAAAAATTTTAAACGAACTTACCAGACGGGGTTTTTCGTTATCCCATACTATATTTCCTTTATGAAAGATCACCTTAAGCTTCTTTTCCCACTATAAAATGTGCTCAGGAGCACGGAATTTTGCATATCATCACACATTATTTATTAATTTTCGTAAATCGACGTAATAGCGTAGGGCATTACACTGGGTTACAGAAAATAATTTAAAAACCTAATATTTGGGTATAATAATTACATGGTCGTTTGCTTTTCAGGTACCTTTTTTTAAGAATCAAAACGTAGTTACTAGTTTATACTTGAATGCCATTTCTTCCACCACGGCACTACAGGACTTAATTGTCAATGTCAAATGTAAAAATACGGTAGAAATGTAGGTCGCAATTCGTCAACGATTTCAAATGCCACCATCTATTTGAGAAATGCTGCACTAGGAAAAAAAAAAGAGCACTACTTTGTAATTGCAGAAATCTATTCGCGAACTTTCTAATGACTGGGAGAGCACGTTTTCTATCGTTTTCAGAGCTTCGACAGCCTTGAACAGATGGCGCCTGTTAACATTCCCATGGGATAGTAATAGTGATTGTTCTGTCTGATTAATATGTACTTTGTAATCATCCTGTGTAGTTACAAAAGACTGATTATTACATGGCGGGCAGAGCAAGCACTATTATACTATCCTACAGGAATCTTCAAAGTCGCCATCTGTTGAAATCAGTCGAAAGCTCTCAACACAATGAAAAAGTGCTATCCCTACTCGACATTTACCACTTCATACCTCATGTTAGACTTTTAACCGACAGATGACCTAATCATAGAATTTACTTTTTTGAAGTAATCTGACAATCTTTTTGTAGCAAAAAATTAAAAAGTAAACATTATTATCGGAGTATTTAATTTTGACTGCTGATTGACTTTAAAATGCTGGTAAAATCATATAACATATTTCTGATGTAGTTATAGATATCATTAAGCATGTTTATAATTTTGAATTCTTTAATTGCAAACCATTTTAAGTATAAATTACCAGTAACAGCAAATGTATTAAATTAACGCAACACTGGTTTAATCACTCTTATTTGTAATATAGAAAACTGTTTTATTTCACTAAATTTATTGTAAATGTATATAAAATATGTGAGGAATGAATGCTTTTAATTCTACTCAAAATTGTATAAAATAATCACAGTACATAATTCAGACGTTATTCTCTAATATCGAGCTATGAGAAAAAAATAATTATATTCGCTGGTTATTGCACATTAACCTTAATTTTCAAAAATATTCAAACTATGTACAGTTTACTGTAATATATAATCTTTATAATTCTTTAAGGACTTTAGCTGCTTTCTTTAACTGCTTGATTAAATCCAAGGGTTGCACCAGAATCGAGATATCCCTCCCAATGGAATTTAGACGGTCACGTACTTGGTTTTTCTCTTGTAAAAAAGATTCAACGGACGACTCATTAATTTCTGTAGGCACCCAATTTGTCAAGGATACTCCATCACAAGTCTTCGCTTCTCAGCTGTCAAACCGGTGTCTAGCTGCTAAGCCATCAGCTTGTACCGTTTCTATAACTGCGGTATTGTTTTTCTGGACAATCCCTAAACACTGGCCTTCTGATTTCGATGTATCACAAAACTTGGCCATACGGTATTCTTTTAATAACGATGTTCACCTAAAATGATGTTAATACGTAAAAAATATAATTTACATTATATACTAGTTATGCTGTACTTACGTAGAGGCCACAATAATGAGAAAGTAAAATTTTATGCTTCTGCAGCTGATTTAATATTAATTCCTTCAATGCTTAATAAACGATCTCCAATATGGAGAGCTAAAGCATCGGGTGCTCCTTTTGTTTCCAACCACATATCCTGAAAAAAATATATGTAGACACTTTGTAAAACAGCTAGTTTTCTAATTTAATATGTAATACCTAACCGGCCAAATGCATCAACAAATCCAATGGAGCTTATACAGTCTTTCCATGCGCAACTGAACTCTCACGCCGCTAGATGTCGCATTTCCTTTTGAAGATGCAGAACCTGTTGTTCCTGTAACGTTTTGTAAGGCTGTGGTGGTGGCTTGCAATATTCGAGGAGAACAGCTAGCCGACCTCTCTAGTAACCTGTTTGTTTCGATTCGCTTCTAGCTGCCTATCTATATTTCTACTGGACGGACCTAAAAATTACCATTCCATGTAAACAATGACCTCAAAGGTAGACACCACGTAGAAATATGGATATTGATTGTGTCATATTCTACTAAAAATATTAATTTCGATCTAAATAACTTAGGCTGCAGTAGGGAGCACAAAAATCGGTGCGAACTTTTTTTAAATCCTTATATAATACAAAATTTATTCAAGCAAAGTTGGATTATAAAAAAAAAAACAGACCTGGTGTTTGCTGCATTTGAAACAGTAGTTCGTAGTGAGTTGCTACTGTACCCACGGATGTACCGGTACCCGCTGTGTTTTCAAAAACGTTAAAATTCTCAAAAGTAAAAACATCGTAGCCGCTAGTGCACTCCTTTGGTTCGGACGATTATTATTCCTTCTGACTCAACCATTACTCTGCGAGCCAGATCTTCTTCTGCCATATAAACGACTACTATTAACTGTGTCAGAATGTGGTAGTCCCGTTAGAACTCGACGGCTCTATACCGGGAAGAATTTCAGGTGGCACTTCTGGCGGGGTGGCAGCGGTGATGTAGGGTCTCTAGTGGGCAGTAATGGCAGAACTTCGATCAGGCAATTTCGCATAAACATTTTCTTTTGGACTTAAAATCTTCATTTCGTGTAACTTTCCTCGGAGACTTTCCACCCAATCAAGCATCTGTTCCCACGTTGGTGCTGCCAACCGGATTACTTCGAAGTAAGTGTTAAAACAAATTCGTACTTGATCATGAGCACAAATTGTCGGTGATATGTGTTGAATGTTGTTTAGTGAAAATAAACCATTCCGGTTTATGAAATATGGCTAATTTGTTGTCGATGTACGTCTCAAGGAAAGCATCAGTATCCCATGGATACAAAAACTACCCAGAATTTTTCCTTTTTCTAAACAGCAATACGTAACTGAACG